>CM067847.1:654088682-656709932 GCA_034509565.1 Triticum monococcum | reverse complement strand
GCTAAAGAGCGTTGTCGAGGCCACCCCAAACCCTAGAAGCGTCGAGGCCACTAATTAATATTCCTTGTTGTGATTAGCTAGCTAGGTCTATGTTTGCCACTAATATATCCATCTCTCATGTTGTAATATTTGCATAAACTATGGATCAAAGAGACTTAGAACAAGAAGAGTTGTTGGGGGACATAATCCACGACAAACATGATGTCTTGTTGTTTCTCAACGACACCAATGGTCTGGAAGGAGAGGATGAAGGCTCCGGTGATCGAACAATGGAGGGGGAAAGACATGATCATGATGGCCCCGGTGACCGAATGCCGGTGGAAGAAGGAGACCGTGATGACAGCTCCGGTGACCAAACGGAGGAGGGAGCTGTTGCAAAGTCTGGTGAGGTATATATATTAATTAAGCCTGTGCCGACTAGCTAATTGATGCATTAATTGTTTTGGTATGTACATATATTAACCCATCTTTCTTCTTTTATAGCCCTCTAGATCAAGCCAAACTTCGGTAACGAGACGAGGCTCGAAGAAAAGGTTGCGCCAGGATGAACGGTTCATGATCACGGCAATCACGGATGATGGCCCACCAATTGAACCCATGTGGACCAAGGAAGCATTTTCTGCTCAGTGCAGAGCTATTGTTAGGGACATCATCCCGATCAGCATCCAGCTATGGAATAAGCCTAAGAACGAAGACCCTCAAGTTCCTTATGTCACTGATGTCAATATGTGCAAAATGTATCCGTTCTCGTCCGGTTTGTATGATATCCATCATGTTTATATGAAATCCGCCTTGTTTGCACGAATTTCATCCGGTTTGTTCAAAAATAGTTTGAAAGGTATGCAGCTATGGCTGGATGGTGTCCTCTCGCATTCATATCCACAGACTGGTGTTGGAGAACATAGTAATTTAAAAAAAATCCTATGCACATGCAAGATCATGGTGATTGATACGTCCATTTTGCATCATGCTTTTATATCGATATTTATTGCATTATGGGCTATTATTTCACATTATGTCACAATACGTATGGCTATTCTCTCTTATTTTACAAGGTTTACATAAGGAGGGAGAATGCCGGCAACTGGAATTCTGGGTTGGAAAAGGAGCAAATATTAGAGACCTATTCTGCACAACTCCAAAAGTCTTGAAACTCCACGGAATACCTTATAATAAATAATGAAAAATCCTCGCCAAAGATGAAGACCACGGGGCCCACACCCTTCTCACGAGGGTGGGGGGCGCCCTCCTAGGGCGCGCCCCCTACCTTGTGGGCCCCCTGGTGGCTCTCCGATGACCATCTTCTCCTATATGAAGTCTTTCATCGAGAAAAAAATAGGAAGCAACCTGTCGGGATGAAACTCCGCCGCCACGAGGCGGAACCTTGGCGGATCCAATCTAGAGCTCCGGCAGAGCTATTCTGCCGGGGAAACTTCCCTCCCGGAGGGGGAAATCATCGCCATCGTCATCACCAACGCTCCTCTCATCGAGAGAGGGCAATCCCCATCAACATCTTCATCAGCACCATCTCATCTCAAAGCCCTAGTTCATCTCTTGTATCCAATTCTTGTCTCCAAGTCCGGGATTGGTGCTAGTAGGTTGCTAGTAGTGTTAATTACTCCTTGTAGTTGATGCTAGTTGGTTTAATTGGTGGAAGATCATATGTTCAGATCCTTTATGCATATTATTACCCCTCTGATTCTGAACATGAATATACTTTGTGAGTAGTTACGTTTGTTCCTGAGGACAAGGGAGAAGTCTTGCTATTAGTAGTCATGTGAATTTGGTATTCGTTCGATATTTTGATGAGATGTATGTTGTCTAGCCTCTAGTGGTGTTATGTGAACGTCGACTACATAACACTTCACCATTATTTGGGCCTAGAGGAAGGCATTGGGAAGTAATAAGTAGATGATGGGTTGCTAGAGTGACAGAAGCTTAAACCCTAGTTTATGCGTTGCTTCATAAGGGGCTAATTTGGATCCATATGTTTCATGCTATGGTTAGGTTTACCTTAATACTTTTGTTGTAGTTGTGGATGCTTGCAATAGAGGTTAATCATAAGTGGGATGCTTGTGCAAGTAAGAACAACACCCAAGTACCGGTCCACCCACATGTCAAATTATCAAAGTACCGAACGCGAATCATATGAACGTGATGAAAACTAGCTTGATGATATTCCCATGTGTCCTCGGGAGCACTTTTCCTTATATAAGAGTTTGTCCAGGCTTGTCCTTTGCTACAAAAAGGATTGGGCCACCTTGCTGAACTTTATTTACTTTTGTTACTTGTTGCTCGTTACAAATTATCTCATCACAAAACTATCTGTTACCACTTATTTCAGTACTTGCAGAGAATACCTTGCTGAAAACCGTTTATCATTTCCTTCTGCTCCTCGTTGGGTTCGACACTCTTACTTATCAAAAGGACTACGATAGATCCCCTATACTTGTGGGTCATCAAGACTCTTTTCTGGCGCCGTTGTCGGGGAGTGAAGCGCCTTTGGTAAGTGGAATTTGGAAAGGAAAATATTATATAGTGTGCTGAAATTTACTGTCACTTGTTACTATGGAAAGTAATCCTCTGAGGGGCTTGTTCGGGGTATCTTCACCCCGACCAGTAGAGCAAAGAGTTGCTCCTCAACCTACTGAACCTATTGAAAGTGAATATGAAAGTGAAATTCCTTATGAGTATCCTTCGGGTATGATAGAAAGACTGCTAGCTAATCCTTTTACAGGAGATGGAACAAAACATCCAGATGAACACCTAATATATGTGGATGAAGTTTGTGGATTATTTAAGCTTGCAGGTATACCCGATGATGTTGCTAAGAAGAAGGTCTTCCCTTTATCTTTGAAGGGAGACGCATTGGTATGGTATAGGCTATGTGATGATACGAGATCATGGAACTACAGAAGATTGAAATTGGAATTTCATCAAAAGTATTACCCTATGCATCTTGTTCATCGTGATCGCAATTATATATATAATTTTTGGCCTCGCGAAGGAGAAAGCATTGCTCAAGCTTGGGGGAGGCTTAAATCAATGTTATATTCATGCCCCAATGATGAGCTCCCAAGAGAAACAATTCTTCAAAATTTTTATGCTTGGCTTTCTGAAAATAATCGCACCATGCTCGATACTTCTTATGCTGGCTCTTTTATGATGAAGACTATTGAATTCAAATGGGATTTATTGGGTAGAATTAAACGCAACTCTGAAGATTGGCCCCTCGACAATGGTAAGGATTCAGGTATGACACCTAAGTTTGATTGTGTTAAATCTTTTATGGATACCGATATTTTCCGTAAGTTTAGCACTAAATATGGAATTGATTCTGAGATAGTAGCTTCTTTCTGTGAATCTTTTGCTACTTATGTTGATCTCCCTAAGGAGAAGTGGTTTAAACATCATCCTCCCATAGAAGTAAAAGTAGCTGCACCTATTAAAGTTGAAGAAAAGACTATCACTTATAATGATCCTATTGTTCCTACTTCTTATGTTGAGAAACCACCTTTCCATGTTAGAATAAAGGATCATGCTAGAGCTTCAACTGTGGTTCATAAAAGCAATATTAGAACATATACACCTCCTGAGCAAGTTAAAGTTGAACCTAATATTGCTATTGTTAAAGAGCTCTTGTCTGATAATATTGATGGGCATTTTATTCAGTTCTGCGGTGAAACTGCTAGAATTGCCAAACCTTGTGCTAAAGATAAACATAGACCTGTGGTAGGCGTGCCTGTTATTTCTGTTAAAATAGGAGATCATTGTTATCATGGCTTATGTGATATGGGTGCTAGTGCTAGTGTTATACCTTATGACTTGTATAAAGAAATCAAGCATGAAATTGCACCTGCTGAGTTAGAAGATATTGATGTCACAATTAAACTTGCTAATAGAGATACTATTTCAGCAATGGGAATTGTTAGAGATGTTGAAGTTTTGTGCGGGAAAACTAAATATCCTGCTGATTTTCTTGTTCTTAGTTCCCCACAAGATAGCTTTTGTCCCATTATATTTGGTAGACCCTTCTTGAATACAGTTAATGTTAGGATAGACTGCGAAAAGAATGTTGTTACTATTGGCTTGGATGATATGACTCATGACTTTAATTTCTCTAAATTTAGTAAACAACACCGTGAAGAAGAATTTCCTAGTAAGGATGAAATTATTGATCTTGCTTCTATTGTCGTACCTCCTAGTGATCCTTTAGAACAATATTTTCTAGACCATGAGAATGATATGTTTATGAATGAAAGAGGGGAAATAGATGAAGTATTCTTTAAACAGGAACCTATGCTGAAACAAATTTGCCCGTTGAAATCCTAGGGGATCCTCCTCCACCTAGGGGTGATCCCATGTTTGAGCTTAAACCGTTGCCTGATAATCTTAAATATGCTTATCTTGATGAAAAGAAGATATATCCTGTTATTATTAGTGCTAACCTTTCAGAGCATGAAGAAGAAAGATTATTGAAAACTCTGAAGAAGCACCATCTTTCTATTGGATATACTCTTGATGACCTTAAGGGCATTAGTCCCACTCTATGTCAACATAAAATAAATTTGGAAGCAGATGCCAAACCAGTTCATGATCCTCAACGACGTCTGAATCCTAAAATGAAAGAAGTGGTAAGAAAAGAAATACTAAAGCTTCTAGTGGCAGGTATAATTTATCCCGTTGCTGATAGTCAGTGGGTAAGTCATGTTCATTGTGTCCCTAAGAAGGGAGGTATTACTGTTGTTCCTAATGATAAAGATGAATTGATTCCACAAAGAATTATTACAGGTTATAGGATGGTAATTGATTTCCACAAATTAAATAAGGCTACTAAGAAAGATCATTACCCCTTACCTTTTATCAATCAAATGCTAGAAAGATTATGCAAACATACACATTACTGCTTTCTAGATGGTTATTCTGGTTTCTCTCAAATACCCGTGTCGGCTAAAGATCAATCAAAGACTACTTTTACATGCCCTTTTAGGTACTTTTGCTTATAGACGTATGCCTTTTGGTTTATGTAATGGACCTGCTACCTTTCAAAGATGCATGATGGCTATATTATCTGACTTTTGTGAAAAGATTTGTGAGGTTTTCATGGACGACTTTTCCGTCTATGGATCTTCTTTTGATGATTGCTTGAGCAATCTTGATCGAGTTTTGCAGAGATGTGAAGAAACTAATCTTGTCTTGAATTGGGAAAAGTGCCACTTTATGGTTAATGAGGGTATTGTCTTGGGGCATAAAGTTTCTGAAAGAGGTATTGAAGTTGATAAAGCCAAGGTTGATGCTATTGAAAAGATGCCATGTCCCAAGGACATCAAAAGTATAAGAAGTTTCCTTGGTCACGCCAGATTTTATAGGAGGTTCATTAAGGACTTCTCAAAAATTTCTCGGCCTCTGACTAATTTATTACAAAAATATATACCATTTGTCTTTGATGATGATTGTGTAGAAGCATTTGAAATACTTAAGAAAGCATTAGTCTCTGCACCTATTGTTCAGCCACCTGATTGGAATTTACCCTTTGAAATTATGTGTGATGCTAGCGATTATGCTGTAGGTGCTGTTCTAGGGCAAAGAGTTGATAAGAAATTAAATGTTATCCATTATGCTAGTAAGACTCTAGACAATGCTCAAAGAAATTATGCTACTACTGAAAAAGAACTTTTAGCAGTTGTATTTGCTTGTGATAAGTTCAGACCTTATATTGTTGATTCTAAAGTAACTATCCACACTGATCATGCTGCCATTAAATATCTTATGGAAAATAAAGATGCTAAACCTAGACTTATTAGATGGGTTCTCTTGCTACAAGAATTTGATTTGCATATTGTTGATAGAAAAGGACCTGAGAACCCCATTGTAGACAACTTATCTAGGTTAGAGAATGTTCTTGATGACCCACTACCTATTGATGATAGCTTTCCTGATGAGCAATTAAATGTCATAAGTACTTCTCGTAGTACTCCTTGGTATGTTGATTATGCTAATTACATAGTTGCTAAATTTATACCACCTAGCTTAACATACCAACAAAAGAAAAAGTTCTTCTATGATTTGAGACACTACTTTTGGGATGACCCACATCTTTATAGAGAAGGAGTAGATGGTGTTATTAGACGCTGTGTACCTGAGCATGAGAAGGAACAGATCATACGCAAGTGCCACTCCGAAACTTATGGAGGACACCACGCGGGAGATAGAACTGCACATAAGGTATTGCAATCCGGTTTTTATTGGCCTACTCTCTTCAAGCATGCCCGTAAGTTTGTCCTATCTTGTGATGAATGTCAAAGAATTGGTAATATTAGTAGACGTCAAGAAATGCCTATGAATTATTCACTTGTTATTGAACCATTTGATGTTTGGGGCTTTGATTATATGGGAACTTTTCCTGCCTCTAATGGATATACACATATTTTAGTTGCTGTTGATTATGTCACTAAGTGGGTAGAAGCTATTCTGACTAGTAGAGCTGATCATAACACTTCTATTAAAATGCTTAAAGAAGTTATTTTTCTGAGGTTTGGAGTCCCTAGATATTTAATGACTGATGGTGGTTCACATTTTATTCATGGTGCTTTCTGTAAAATGCTTGCTAAATATGACGTCAATCATAGAATTGCATCTTCGTATCACCCACAGTCTAGTGGTCAAGTGGAATTGAGTAATAGAGAACTCAAATTAATTTTGCAAAAGACTGTCAATAGGTCTAGAAAGAATTGGTCCAAGAAACTTGATGATGCATTATGGGCCTATATAACTGCATATAAAAATCCTATGGGTATGTCTCCATATAAAATGGTATATGGAAAAGCATGTCACTTACCTCTTGAACTAGAACATAAGGCATATTGGGCTATTAAAGAGCTCAACTATGATTTCAAACTTGCCGGTGAAAAGAGGTTATTTGATATTAGCTCACTTGATGAATGGAGAACCCAAGCTTATGAAAATGCCAGGTTGTTTAAAGAAAAGGTTAAAAGATGGCATGACAAAAGGATACAAAAGCGTGAGTTTAATGTAGGTGATTATGTATTGCTATACAACTCTCGTTTAAGATTTTTTGCAGGAAAACTTCTCTAGAAATGGGAAGGCCCCTATGTTATCGAGGAGGTCTATTGTTCCGGTGTCATAAAAATCAACAACTTCGAAGGCACAAATCCGAAGGTGGTAAACGGTCAAAGAATCAAACATTATATCTCAGGTAATCCCATAAATGTTGAAACCAATATTATTGAAACCGTAACCCCGGAGGAATACATAAGGGACACTTTCCAGAACGTTTCAGACTCCGAAAAGGAATAGGTATGTGGTACGGTAAGTAAACCGACTCCAAAACAATTTTTAAGGCAATATTTCTCCGTTTTGGAATATTTAGAAAAATAGAAAATTAAGTAGCAGTCCGGGAAGGACACGAGGGCCCCACGAGGGTGGAGGGCGCGCCCCCCTACCTCGTGAGCTCCTCGTGTGCCCTCCGGACTCCGTTTTCTTGCACGATACGTATTTTGGTCGGTAAAAATTCACTATATATTCTCCCGAAGGTTTTGACTCCCGTATCACGCAAAAATCTCCTGTCTTTGTTTCGAGCTGTTTTCTGTCAGGGTTGTCAAGGCCAGGCACTATGTCGTCTCCCTCCTCCTCCAACCATGAGGGCAACGATGCTTGGCTAATGAAGATAGAGCTGAAGAGAGAAGAATCTATGGAGATCAACAAGGATGAAGGGATCAAGAAGGCCATGGAGGACCAAGTTCCAGCAACAGAAGACACCCTTCAACCGGATCATAATCTTCTTACCCCTACAGAAATCGAAGCTTTCAAGATGATTGAGTTGGCTCGTATACAAAATAAGTATCTCAGACGTGAAAATATTTTGTTGAAGGAGCATATCATCGCACTCAAGGGCATTATCCGCAAGTTAGAATACCTCCTACGCTCGATGTGCGACTATCCGTCATCAACAACCCCACCTTCTTCACCAACCAAGGAGATACAATCACATGGGTATGGGCACTCCCCTTGGCAACTGCCAAGCTTGGGGGAGGTGCCCCGGTATCATATCACCATCACTTTTATCTTTACCGTTCTTCTTAGTTCGATCCTTTTGGTAATATTTTGATCTAGTAGAATAAAAGTTCTTAGTATGATCTAGTCATGAGTTTTGCTTTGTTATCCTTCTATATAATCGAGTTCGTGAGCTATATAATAAAGATTAGTGTTGAGCCAAGTGCTTGATTTTCTTGCTATGATCTTGGGTGAATAAAAGAAAAGAGAAAAAAGAATAAAAAGAAACAAAAGTTCATATTGATCTTATTGATAGTAATGACTTCACATAGAAAGAGTGTGATGATTAAAAGTTGTTGGGAGTTGGCAAACATAGCTTTGGTCATCGCTGCAATTAATAGGAAGTAATAAGGAAAGAGAAGTTTCACATATAAATATACTATTATTGACATCTTGTATGATTGGGAGCACTCATCAAAATATGATATGCTAAAGAGTTGATGTTGGACAAGGAAGACAACATAATGGGTTATGTTTTCTTATATCTGAGATAAAGTATGTTGTCATGGATTATCTAACATGTTGAGCTTGCCTTTCCCCCTCATGCTAGCCAAATTCTCAGGACCAAGTAGAGATACTACTTGTGCTTCCAAATACCCTTAAACCAGTTTTGCCATGAGAAGGCACCATATCTACCTATGGATTGAATAAGATCCTTCAAGTAAGTTGTCATCGGTGCAAAGCAATAAAAATTGCTCTCTAAATATGTATGATTGATTGGTGTGGGAGAAATAAGCTTTATACGATCTTGTGATGTGGAAGTAATAAAAGCGACAGACTGCATAATAAAGGTTCATATCACAAGGGGCAATATAAAGTGACATTCTTTCGCATTAAGATTTTGTACATCCAACCATAAAAGCGCATGGAAACCTCTGCTTCCCTCTGCGAAGGGCCTATCTTTTATTATTATCTTCTACCTAATGCAAGTGTCATGGTGATCTTCACCTTTCCTTTTTCATTTTATCCTTTGGCAAGCCCAGCATGTTAGAGACCTATTCTGCACAACTCCAAAAGTCCTGAAACTCCACCGAATACCTTATAATAAATAATGAAAAATCCTTGCCAAAGATGAAGACCAGGGGGCCCACACCCTTCTCACGAGGGTGGGGGGCACCCCCCCTAGGGCGCGCCCCCTACCTCATGGGCCCCCTGGTGGCTCTCCGATGACCATCTTCTCCTATCTGAAGTCTTTCGTCGAGAAAAAAATAGGAAGCAACCTTTCGGGACGAAACTCCGTCGCCACGAGGCGGAACCTTGGCGGATCCAATCTAGAGCTCCGGTAGAGCTGTTCTGCCGGGGAAACTTCCCTCCCGGAGGGGGAAATCATCGCCATCGTCATCACCAACGCTCCTCTCATCGGGAGAGGGAAATCTCCATCAACATCTTCATCAGCACCATCTCATCTCAAAACCCTAGTTCATCTCTTGTATCCAATTCTTGTCTCCAAGTCTGGGATTGGTGCTAGTAGGTTGCTAGTAGTGTTAATTACTCCTTGTAGTTGATGCTAGTTGGTTTAATTGGTGGAAGATCATATGTTCAGATCCTTTATGCATATTATTACCCCTCTGATTATGAACATGAATATGCTTTGTGAGTAGTTACGTTTGTTCCTGAGGACAAGGGAGAAGTCTTGCTATTAGTAGTCATGTGAATTTGGTATTCGTTCGATATTTTGATGAGATGTATGTTGTCTAGCCTCTAGTGGTGTTATGTGAACGTCGACTACATAACACTTCACCATTATTTGGGCCTAGAGGAAGGCATTGGGAAGTAATAAGTAGATGATGGGTTGCTAGAGTGACAAAAGCTTAAACCCTAGTTTATGCGTTGCTTCGTAAGGGGCTGATTTGGATCCATATGTTTCATGCTATGGTTAGGTTTACCTTAATACTTTTGTTGTAGTTGTGGATGCTTGCAATAGAGGTTAATCATAAGTGGGATGCTTGTTCAAGTAAGAACAACACCCAAGCACCGGTCCACCCACATGTCAAATTATCAAAGTACCGAACGCGAATCATATGAACGTGATGAAAACTAGCTTGACGATATTCCCATGTGTCCTCGGGAGCTCTTTTCCTTATATAAGAGTTTGTCCAGGCTTGTCCTTTGCTACAAAAAGGATTGGGCCACCTTGCTGCACTTTATTTACTTTTGTTACTTGTTGCTCGTTACAAATTATCTCATCACAAAACTATTTGTTACCACTTATTTCAGTACTTGCAGAGAATACCTTACTGAAAACCGTTTATCATTTCCTTCTGCTCCTCGTTGGGTTCGACACTCTTACTTATCGAAAGGACTACGATAGATCCCCTATACTTGTGGGTCATCACTGATGCATAGCAATGAGAGGGGAGAGTGTAGTCCACGTACCCTCGTAGACCATAAGCGGAAGCGTTATGACAACACGGTTGATGTAGTCGTACGTCTTCACGATCGACTGATCCTAGCACCGAAAGTACGACACCTCCGCGATCTGCACGCGTTTGGCTCGGTGATGTCCCACGAACTCACGATCCAGCAGAGTATCGAGGGAGAGCTTCATCAGCACGACGGCGTAATGACAGTGATGATGAAGCTACCGATG
Organism: Triticum monococcum; assembly: GCA_034509565.1. Classification (NCBI taxonomy): domain Eukaryota; kingdom Viridiplantae; phylum Streptophyta; class Magnoliopsida; order Poales; family Poaceae; genus Triticum; species Triticum monococcum. Next base: position 656,699,269 of record CM067847.1, on the reverse strand, counting down.
CAGGGCATCGCCTAAGCACTGCAATGATATGACCGAGGTGCATTATGGTGGAGGGGGCACCGCACACGGCTAAGAGACCAATGATCAACTTGTGTGTCTATGGGGTGCCCCCTGGCCACGTATATAAAGGATGGAGGGATGAGGAGCCGGCCCTCATAGGGCGCGCCCAAAGTGTGGAGTCCTACTAGGACTCCCTAGTCCTAGTAGGATTCCACCTCCCACATGGAATAGGAAAAAGGGAAGTGTAGGATCGAAAGTATGTCTAGAGGGGGGGTGATTAGACTACTTGACCAACTAAAAACTTAGCCTTTTCCCAATTTTAGTTCTTGGCAGATTTTAGCTATATTAGAGCAAGTCAAGCAATCATCACACAATTCAAGCAAGCATTCAAAGAGTTTATTGGCAGCGGAAAGTAAAGCATGCAACTTGCAAGAATGTAAAGGGAAGGGTTTGGAGGATTCAAACGCAATTGGAGACACGGATGTTTTCCCGTGGTTCGGATAGGTGGTGCTATCCTACATCCACGTTGATGGAGACTTCAACCCACGGAGGGTAACGGTTGCGCGAGTCCACGGAGGGCTCCACCCACGAAGGGTCCATGAAGAAGCAACCTTGTCTATTCCACCATGGCCATCGCCCACGAAGGACTTGCCTCACTAGCGGTAGATCTTCACGAAGTAGACGATCTCCTTGCCCTTACAAACTCCTTGGTTCAACTCCACAATCTTGTCGGAGGCTCCCAAGTGACACCTAGCCAATCTAGGAGACACCACTCTCCAAGAAGTAACAAATGGTGTGTTGATGATGAACTCCTTGCTCTTGTGCTTCAAATGATAGTCTCCCCAACACTCAACTCTCTCTCATAGGATTTGGATCTGATGGAAAGAAGATTTGAGTGGAAAGCAACTTGGGGAAGGCTAGAGATCAAGATTCATATGGTAGGAATGGAATATCTTGGTCTCAACACATGAGTAGGTGGTTCTTTCTCAAAACATATGAGTAGGAATGGTGTATGTGTTCTGATGGCTCTCTCTTCGAATGAAGAGGAGGTGGAGGGGTATTTATAGCCTCCACACAAAATCCAACCGTTACACACAATCTACCAATCTCGGTGGGACCGAATCAGAAAACTCGGTCTGACCGAAATAGTAAACCTAGTGACCGTTAGGAATCTCGGTGGGACTGAGATGCAACTCGGTAGGACCGATTCGGTTAGGGTTTGGGCATAACGTAATCTCGGTGAGACCGATCGCACAAACTCGGTGAGACCGAGTTCGGCAATTAGCTAACCAGAGAGTTGGTCAGGCAAACTCGGTGGGACCGACTTGCTCTTTCGGTGAGACCGAAAAGTTACAAGAAGGAAACAGAGAGTTTGCATTGCATTCTCGGTGGGACCGATTCGCTCTTTCGGTGATACCGAAAAGTTACGAAAGGGAAACAGAGAGTTTGCAACCCCATCTCGGTGTGACCGAGATCCTTATCGGTAGGACCGAATTGCTAGGGTTTGGCAGTGGCAAATGACAAGTGAAACTCGGTGGCGCCGGATTGACAGAATCGGTATGACCGAGTTTGGCTTAGGGTTTAGGTCATTTGTGGATATGGAAAGGTGGTTGAGGATTTTGGAGCATATCACTAAGCACATAAAGCAAGAGGCTCATTAAGCAACACCTCATCCCTCCTTGATAGTATTGGCTTTTCCTAAAGACTCAATGTGATCTTGGATCACTAAAATATAAAATGAAGAGTCTTGAACTTTTGAGCTTGAGCCAATTATTTGTCCTTAGCATTTTGAGGGTTCCACTTTCACATCCATGCCATGCCAATCATTGAGCTTTCCTGAAATAATCATCTTGGAATAGCATTAGCTCAATGAGCTATATGTTGTTATGAATTACCAAAACCACCTAGGGATAGTTGCACTTTCAATCTCCCCCTTTTTGGTAATTGATGACAACATATAGATCAAAGCTTCGACAAATAATAATAATCATGAAATACATCGTCGCTTTGAGAAGTATGTGATAAGTAAGAGCTCCCCCTAAATTTGTGCATATTTTAAAATTTGCTTTGGACTACAAATGCACAAGGAGTTAGAATCATGGGTTACTCTTCCATGTCACATACATCTTGGTGGAGCGCTCAAAAAAATGATAAGATTGAAATACATGCACTCATCACCAAGAATAGTGAATGATCATAGACAATAGATAGAATGATAACATTTAGCAAGCTTTAAGCAACCATTAAGTGTAGCTTATGATCAAACAATTGATCATCGATGTCTCACGAATAATGACATAGTATCGCACACGCAAGCAAACAAAGTTCGAAAAACTACCAAATAAAAACAAGAGAGAATAAAAGCAACACTCTCTCTCGAAGCCTATGATCTATACATGTTCTCCCCCTTTGGCAACAAGTTACCAAAAAGTTCCTAGAGAATGCATAGTGCTAAGTCGACGCTCAGGCTTGATCTTCAGGTGGTGGTGGAGTCCGGAGCACGCCAAGGACGAAGCCTTCAGTAGATGTGGTAGGAGTTGAGGCTGTGGTGGATGCTGGAGCTGGTGGAACGGAGGCTGTAGCTGGTGCAGATGTTGTAGCTCTAGTGTCAGCAACTGGCAGTGCAGACGACCTCAGACCTCGTGGCACCCTGGCAAAAGCATCAGTTGTGGTTCTGCCTCTTCTCTCGTTCATGTCGTCCTGGAGCTGCTCCACGGCAGTCTATATCTCAGTCACTTTGATGTCCAGGTCATAGAACCTCTGTTCCATGATCCTCTCTAGGCTCGCCTGGTTCTGAGTCAGGGTAGCTATACTCTGCTCAATCCGCAGGGTGGACGCTATCAGGTAACCGAGCTGCTCTTGTTTGGTCTTCAAGAAGTAATCAGATGCCTCCGCTTGAGTAGGCATCCTGGCAGCTTTCTCCTTCTTCGCCTTCTCCTTCTGAGCTTGTGCATGGGCAGATGAGGGTTCATTCTCAGTCATAACCACTTGGTTATCCTCAAAATCTGGATGGATGGGCAGGTGTTCCTTATCCAATAAATACACGCCCGTGCCCATCTTGGAGTTGATGAGCTCCTGAAACTATGGGGCATACCCACAACTCCTCTTCTGGTCTGCAGCTGTCCTCTTGATTGTTTCCACAATGAGACTCATGACCTTGAATTTCTGAGGCACGTCAAAGACATGAAGCAAGTTGATCGCGTGACCTCTGATCATCTTGTGATCTCCAGATTTGGGCAGAAGGGTGTGCCTAAGGATCCGGTTGATCGTAGGCAATCCTGAGAGCAGATAGTGCACTGAGCCAAACTTGAACGTGTCGAGCGCTTCATTCGGGATCTCCTTTTACATGTTGGACATGGAGTTGTGATCCATCTTTTTCTTGGCATAAATGTCCAAGTCATCAGCTTGCTCCTCTGGGGCATTGATCAACTTCGCCCATTCTTCAACAGTGGATTGGTACCTTGTACCCTCTGACATCCATGTGATCCTGCCATCCAGATAAAAGTGTGTTGTGGAGTAGAATTGCATGATCAGCTCCTCGTTCCACTTTGTGAGCTTCTGCCCAACAAAGTCTGCAACTCCACACGCACTAAAGCTGTCAAATACACCGGGGTAGTACTCTTCATTGTCCTTGATGTAGGTCCAGTCGACCCATCTCATGTCACAAACGATTGGCTTCTTGTCAAGCAAAACAGTCTCATAGAAATCTTGCTGCTCCTTGGTATGAAATCTATAATCCACGGCAGTCCTTCTCCTAGAAGCGTACGGATCTGCTTCTCTCCATTTCCTCAGCCCTGAATCTCTCCTGAGCTTCATATCCTCAGCCACAGGATGAGCATCGTTGTGGTCTGGGATCTTGGGCTTGAGCTTCCTAAGGACACTCTCTTCCTTTGACGTGTGGCAGCCTTAGGCAGATTGCTGGGGGTGCTCCTGCTGCCATCATCAGAAGAACTTGAGGGGCTAGTGCCCTCACTCATCACAACTTGCTGCTCAGACACATTCTGGCTGTCACCTTGATTAGACATGTTGCAAACTGACTGCTGACCATGTGAATAGATTATGGATAAGATAAAGTGGATGAGCATCACAAAAAGCAGAGATTTTTGCAAAAGATTAATTCAAAAACTTAGTTTTAGTTTTCCACAGAAAGCATCTCGGATCTACCGATTTTCAAACTCGATGACACCGAAGCAGTTTTGGCACCAGAACTGGTGAACTCGGTCAAACCGAGTCACAGTTCGGTGGCACCGAGACTGCTAGGGTTTCACAGAATTCCAAAATCGGTCGCATCGATAAGTTATTCTCGGTCAGACCGAGTTTCACTTGTGCAATGGCAAAAGCCAGATCGGTGGGACCGAGTTTTTCAACTCGGTGGGTCCGAGATGGTTTCGGCGGAAACCTAACCCTAAAATTTTCGAATTAAACCTAATCTATGAGTTCATTGACTGGATAGGAGTGTTTCAATCGTGGCAAGAATCATGATGATCACAATGTGCTAGGAATCGGAGTGGAGAATAGCACAAAGATCGAGTCCATACCCTAGTTCGGCGGAGACTCGCTACGGCAGCAACGGCGGGGCAGAATTCCGTTGACAGCGGCGGAGACCAGCGACTGGAGGCTGCTGGTGGCGAGAAGACGATCCGGAGACCACGAAGGCAGAGCAGGCTATCGCGCGGGCGAAGAGGTTTCGGAGAAATTTCCAAAATTTTGCCCGTCACTATATATAGCCCGACCCTGTCGGTGTGACCGAGTGGAACAACTCGGTGGCACCGAGATGCAAAACTGTGTGCAGTTATTGCAACTCGGTGTGACCGAAAAGTTCAAATCGGTTGCACCGAGATCGAAAACCTAGATCAACTTAATGAACTTGGTAGGACCGAAAATGGAGTATCGGTCAGACCGAGATTCATAAAGAGGTTTTGGAAGTTTAAGTCTATGACGAATCGGGGACTCCGAGCGCTCCTCACACAGAGTGGTTCCAATCTGACTTGATCAAGTTTTGTGATGCAGCATGAATAGAGTTTGAGACGAGAAAAGCATAGATAGCTAGAGGAGGTTCTTAGGCATTCTTGTCCATCCACTTGGCAAAAGAAGAAAGCCAAACAATCAAAACAACAAGTGGATGTCCTCGAATGAGTAAAATATGCAACCAACATGCTCACACAATAAGATGGCAAATGAAATATGTGGCAAAGCATGCACAACCAATTCTAGCATCTATCAAGCAATTTGCGATGACTAGGTCATCTATATATGAGTATATTGACTTAGGAGTCAAGTGAGAACACTTGATCATAGGTCATACTCATCGTTTAAGCTCAAGTGGGGTTACCACTTTTACATAAAGCATTGTTGTATTCACATATTTAGAGTTGCTTTAGCTCAAGTCTTAGAGTAAAGCTCCCCCTAGATGTGATATCCCCCCTAAGAGGGATGAACTAACCTTGGGTTTTGTCGATGATGACTTCATGTAGATGTTGAAGATGTGGATGCTCAATGTTGAGGTAGATCACTTGGAGCTATCCATTTGAGTGAATTGCACTTTCAATACCTACATGGGTTAGTCCCACAAGGAACAAACAAGGAAATCCATAGACATAGAGTGATGCACACACAAGATGATGTCCATGAAAACCTTAGGTTACCTTGTCCCTTGTCTTACCAACAAGAGGGTTTGTGACTCCTTGAACTAGTGCAAGATGTGGAAGTTGATTGCACTTGTTCTTGCCAAAATGATAAGAGTGAAGTATGTTGGCGGAGTCACCCTCAAGAACTCTCTAGTTCTTCTTCTTTTGGATCCACACCATCTTGATGGGAATCCTTGGAGTTGTAGTCGTACTTGATGTAGTGGAACTTGAAGTAGTCTTGGGAATCCACTTGACTAAGGTCTTAGGAGCTTCTTCAAATGCATCAATCTCCTCTTGAAGCTTGTCCTTGCCTTTTTGCTTGTAGTCTTGTGGTGGAAGATCATCTTGACCTTGTGTTCCCTTGAAGGAAGTATCATACTTCTCTTGTTGAGGAATAAACTTTGTCTTGGGGTATTGATCTTCTTCCCACTCAACTCCATTGGCATTGAACTTTCGTTCAAAACCAACACCTTGATTCTTCTGGTGCATTCCTTGCTTGCGCACAATTTCCTCGAATTGCTTACTTCCGGCAAGGCTCTTGTAAACACCTTTCTCTATAATTCCCTTCAATAAGCTATTTTCTTGCTCAAGTGTGACTTGGCTAAGAGAATCATTAGTGGAATCAAGAGAACTGCTAGAAGCAACAATATTGGATTTAGCATGATCGTTGTTACTACTAGAGGAAGAATCTTTCTTATTCTTGTTATTAGTCTTGACTTGAGGCATGTAGGTGGATAAAAGTAAACGCTTGGCAATGTGAGAAGAACTTTTCTTGCGGAGATCATCATTGATTGCTTTTAATAACTCATGCTCTTGCTCAAGATTAAGCTTTTCAAAGCGTAGTTTCTCATGAGCTCTTAAAAGTTCTCGATGATCTTCGAAGATAGTTTCATGGGCTAACTTAAGAGTGTTTAGTTCTTTAGTTAGAGCCTCAATCTTCTCCTTATCATTTTCATTCGTTTTAGCATGATTAATTGATATTTCACCATAATATTCTTCACTAGAGTTGTCAACAAGCAAATCATCATCACCTAACAAGTCATCTTCATCACTATTAAAGTCAACATACTCGGGGTGTGTTACCTTAGGACCTTTGGCAATGAAGCATCTTCCAATTCCTTCATTTGGTGAGTCAAATATGTCGTAGGAGTTGGTTGACACAAGTGCTAGACCGGCAACACCTTCATCTTGAGTATCTTCGGAGTCGGAGTGATAACTTCTCTCGGAGTGGCTGTCGAAGTCGGAGCCGGATACCCATTCACCAGCATGAGCTTGATGTCTTTGTTTTGTATAGCTCCTTGATGATTTTTCCTTCCTTTCCGAATCCTTGCTTCTCCGTGAGTGTCTTCGTTCATAACGATCATCTCTACTCCTTCTCTCTCTTGGTGGAGATTCTTTGCTTCTTCTTTTTGGAGAATCTTCTCTTCTCTTGTAGGGAGCCGTACACTCATTGGAATAGTGTACGGGTCTTCCACAATTATAGCAGTTTCGCTCTCGACTAGAAGATCTTTTGTCATTGTAGGACCTTGACTTGAAGCTTCTATCTTTGTTTCTACTCTTGTAGAACTTGTTGAAGTTCTTCACCATTAAGCTCAATTCTTCATTGAAGTTTTGTTTCTCACTTGATGATGTGGGGACTTCACATGACGCTTTGTAGGCACCACTTGATTTATTGTGAAGTTCCTCTTTATCCTTGAGTGACATCTCATGAGCAACAATCCTTCCAATTACTTCCGTTGGCTTGAGATCTTTGTAGTTGGGCATCGTTTGGATTAATGTGCACACGGTATCATATTTCCCATCCAAGGCTCTTAGGATCTTCTTGATGATGAATCTATCGGTCATCTCTTCACTTCCTAAGCCGGCAATCTCATTTGTGATGAGAGCAAGCCTAGAGTACATTTCAGCGACACCTTCACCATCCTTCATCTTGAACTTGTCAAGTTGACTTTGGAGCACATCCAACTTGGATTCCTTGACGGAGTCGGTACCTTCGTGCATATCAATCAAAGTATCCCATTTCCTTTGCATTCTCAAGGCGACTGATTTTGTTGAATTCTTCAGGGCACAATCCATTGAAGAGAATATCACAAGCTTGAGCATTGTATTGCAACATCTTCAACTCATCCGCGGTAGCTTCACGGTTTGGTTCTCTCCCATCAAAGAACTCACCTTGCAAACCAACACAAACAATAGCCCATACGGCGGGGTTATGTCCAAGAATATGCATTTTCATTTTATGCTTCCAACTAGCAAAATTAGTGCCATCAAAGTAAGGACCTCTACGGTGATAATTTCCCTCGCTAGATGCCATACTCTCCTAGGTTGTGAAACCAAGGCTATGACCACCAAAAGCTATGGAGATCAAGGCAAATGGAGACCAAAGCTCTGATACCACTTGTAGGATCGAAAGTATGTCTAGAGGGGGTGATTAGACTACTTGACCAACTAAAAACTTAGCCTTTTCCCAATTTTAGTTCTTGGCAGATTTTAGCTATATTAGAGCAAGTCAAGCAATCATCACACAATTCAAGCAAGCATGCAAAGAGTTTATTGGCAGCGGAAAGTAAAGCATGCAACTTGCAAGAATGTAAAGGGAAGGGTTTGGAGGATTCAAACGCAATTGGAGACACGGATGTTTTCCCGTGGTTCGGATAGGTGGTGCTATCCTACATCCACGTTGATGGAGACTTCAACCCACGGAGGGTAACGGTTGCGTGAGTCCACGGAGGGCTCCACCCACGAAGGGTCCATGAAGAAGCAACCTTGTCTATTCCACCATGGCCATCGCCCACGAAGGACTTGCCTCACTAGCGGTAGATCTTCACGAAGTAGGCGATCTCCTTGCCCTTACAAACTCCTTGGTTCAACTCCACAATCTTGTCGGAGGCTCCCAAGTGACACCTAGCCAATCTAGGAGACATCACTCTCCAAGAAGTAACAAATGGTGTGTTGATGATGAACTCCTTGCTCTTGTGCTTCAAATGATAGTCTCACCAACACTCAACTCTCTCTCATAGGATTTGGATCTGATGGAAAGAAGATTTGAGTGGAAAGCAACTTGGGGAAGGCTAGAGATCAAGATTCATATGGCAGGAATGGAATATCTTGGTCTCAACACATGAGTAGGTGGTTCTTTCTCAAAACATATGAGTAGGAATGGTGTATGTGTTCTGATGGCTCTCTCTTCGAACGAAGAGGAGGTGGAGGGGTATTTATAGCCTGCACACAAAATCCAACCGTTACACACAATCTACCAATCTCGGTGGGACCGAATCAGAAAACTCGGTCTGACCAAAATAGTAAACCTAGTGACCGTTAGGAATTTCGGTGGGACTGAGATGCAACTCGGTAGGACCGATTCGGTTAGGGTTTGGGCATAACGTAATCTCGGTGAGACCGATCGCACAAACTCGGTGAGACCGAGTTCGGCAATTAGCTAACCAGAGAGTTGGTCAGGAAAACTCGGTGGGACCGACTTGCTCTTTCGGTGAGACCGAAAAGTTACAAGAAGGAAACAGAGAGTTTGCATTGCATTCTCGGTGGGACCGATTCGCTCTTTCGGTGAGACCGAAAAGTTACGAAAGGGAAACAGAGAGTTTGCAACACCATCTCGGTGTGACCGAGATCCTTATCGGTAGGACCGAATTGCTAGGGTTTGGCAGTGGCAAATGACAAGTGAAACTCGATGGCGCCGGATTGACAGAATCGGTGTGACCGAGTTTGGCTTAGGGTTTAGGTCATTTGTTGATATGAAAAGGTGGTTGAGGATTTTGGAGCATATCACGAAGCACATAAAGCAAGAGGCTCATTAAGCAACACCTCATCCCTCCTTGATAGTATTGGCTTTGCCTAAAGACTCAATGTGATCTTGGATCACTAAAATATAAAATGAAGAGTCTTGAACTTTTGAGCTTGAGCCAATTCTTTGTCCTTAGCATTTTGAGGGTTCCACTTTCACATCCATGCCATGCCAATCATTGAGCTTTCCTGAAATAATCATATTGGAATAGCATTAGCTCAATGAGCTATATGTTGTTATGAATTACCAAAACCACCTAGGGATAGTTGCACTTTCAGGAAGGGAGAAGGAGAAGGAAGGAAGGGGGCGCCCCCTTTCCCTAGTCCAATTCGGACCAGGCCATGGGGAAGGGGCGCAGCCACCCTTGAGGCCTTTCTTTCCTTTCCCTATGGCCCATTAAGGCCTAATACGAATTCACGTAACTCTCCGGTACTTCGAAAAATACCCGAATCACTCGGAACCTTTCTGATGTCCGAATATAACCTTCCAATATATCAATATTTCCGTCTCGACCATTTCAAGACTCCTTGTCATGTCCCCGATCTCATCCAGGACTCCGAACAAACTTCGGTCATCAAATCACATAACTCATAATACAAATCGTTACAGAATGTTAAGCGTGCGGACCCTATGGGTTCGAGAACTATGTAGACATGACCGATACTCATCTCCGGTCAATAACCAATAGCGGAACCTGGATGCTCATATTGGCTCCTACATATTCTACGAAGATCTTTATCGGTCAAACCGCATAACAACATATGTTGTTCCCTTTGTCAACGGTATGTTACTTGCCCGAGATTCGATCGTTGGTATCATCATACCTAGTTCAATCTTGTTACTGGAAAGTCTCTTTACTCGTTCCATAATGCATCATGCCACAACTAATTCATTAGTCACATTGCTTGCAAGGCTTATAGTGATGTGCATTACCGAGAGGGCCCAGAGATACCTCTCCGACACACGGAGTGACAAATCCTAATCTCGATCTATGCCAACTCAAAAAACACCATCGGAGACACCTGTAGATCATCTTTATAATCACCCAGTTACGTTGTGACATTTGATAGCACACAAGGTGTTCCTCCGGTATTCGGGAGTTGCATAATCTCATAGTCTGAGGAACATGTATAAGTCATGAAGAAAGCAGTAGCAATGAAACTGTAACGATCATAATGCTAAGCTAACGAATGGGTCTTGGCCATCACATCATTCTCCTAATGATGTGATCCCATTCATCAAATGACAACACATGTCTATGGTTAGGAAACATAACCATCTTTGATAAACGAACTAGTCAAGTAGAGGCATACTAGGGACACTTTGTTTTGTCTATGTATTCACACATGTACTCAGTTTCCGGTTAATACAATTCTAGCATGAATAATATACATTTATCATGAAATAAGGAAATAAATAATAACTTTATTATTGCCTCTAGGGCATATTTCCTTCAGTCTCCCACTTGCACTAGAGTCAATAATCTACTCCCTCTGTTTCGAAATAGGTGTCGTTGGGCAACTCCAGTACAAGTTCAGCCACGTTACGAAATTAACACACTTTCCCATTTTACCCTCGCGCCGCTCGTCACTGACCACTCACTCTTGATCTCGTCGCCCTCTCTCCCCTTCGCCTCTCTTCTGCCACCACCTCGACCACCTCGCCGGCCACCACCTCACCCACCTCGCCGGCCACCCACCACATCGGCCAGGGGGCCACCATCTCTTCCCGTCGCCGCCATCTTTCTTTCACCTCCACTCACACCCGTCGTCCACTCGCACCCATCCCACATCCGAGGTCAAGCTTTGATGCGCCTACTCTGGATCTGGTGACAGAGGCGCGAGATGGGTAGGAGGCCGTCGCGGTGGTGTGCCTGGACCACGTCCTCAAGCACGCCAGCGGCGCCACGGAGGAGGCCGAGCGCATCCGCCGCTGCCACAACGCTGACGACGCCATGGAGTACTAGCTCGAGCCGGACGAGCTCGCGGCCCTATGCCGGGAGGTCGGCGCCGACCCGTACTGGGTGCCGCTAGGGTGGAAGCGCGGAGACCCCGTGTCCGCCGACGGCTACGCGCTGAAGGCAAAGATGCAGGTGGAGGAGCTCAGCAAGGAGCTCGCCGGAGTAAAAAGGTCTTTTTCCCTTCTCGTGTCATCTTCTCTTGCTCTGCTTGCTTGCTTGGAGCAGTAGACCTTGTAGACATTTGTGCAAGCAGTAGCAGACAGATTTGTGCAAGATTGTTGCTCTTCTCTTCTCTTCTTGTTCTTGGAGCAAATAGCAGCAGACGGATTTGTGCAAGTAGACTTCGACAAACAGATTGGAGTAGACAGGTTTAGCAGGCAAATTGTTTGGTGCTTGCTTGCTTTAGACAGATAGGTTTAGCACACATTCTTGCATGGCAGACAAACAGGTTGTGCAAAAACACCCCAAAAGCAAGTAGACCTGCTTGCAGTAGCTCTTAGGTGAATTTTGTTTCCTTGGCAAAAAATTCAGTTTACAAAATTTTGCAAATTTTGTAATTTTGCAGTACTGTTTTGATTGCAGTAGTTTTTCAATAGCTTGTTAACTTGCTGATGCTTTCTTAATTCTGTTAATTCTGTACAACTTGCTGATGCTTAGTGTTAATTCTTTACAGCTACTCTACTGAACTACAGTACTGAAGTACTGCTTGAACTACTGCAGCATTGCTTCCAATACAACAATATTGGAGTATTGCTTCCAATTACTGGAGTAGCAAGTTGTGACGCCCGGATAATTAGGCTACAGTAATCCCCTGCTAATGATGCCACGTCATTGCAGTTACTATTGATAATCCCACGTTAGTTCAAAAACCAATTCTAATTCAAAATTGAATAAAAGGCAAACATCAAAATTTTCAAACTTTAAAACTAAAATGTTCGGGTTGTGCCCAATGATGCAGAAGTGATTACGGTGGAGGAACCACACTTTTATAAAATGTTTAAATACTCTTAGATGATTAAAATGGTAGCAAAAACAAATGTTTAAATAAAATTATAATTATTAAAATGTTAAACTATTTCATCTAGGGGTTTAAACTTTGGTAACAGATGTATAATTAGTAATACTAATTTTGGTACAGCTTTTATGTTTTTATAAAACTCAGATAAGATGAGACTAAAAATAAAACAGTAAAGAGAAAAAAATAAAAAAAAGACTAAACGTGATTAAAACAAAAACAAAACAAAGTAAAAGGACCCCCCTAGCTGGGCCTCAGCCCAACAGGCTACTGGGCCGCCAGGCCGGCCCAACCGTGCCCGCTACTACTCCCCCCAGGGCGCCAGAAACCCTAGCCCCTCTCCCCCACTACGCCCGACCCCCACTCTCTCTCGCTCGCTCCCCCCCACTCCCTCCCCCCCCCCCGATTTCTAGATCGGGGCAAACCACCCCGACCACATCGTCCCTGACACCGCCGCCACACACTGTCGCCGCGTCGTCCCGCCTCTGCTTCACCGGAGCCACCCCGTCGCCGGAGCACCTCCTCGTTCTCTTCCCCATCGGATCGCCCGGGCCCGGAGTCGCTCGACCCCGGCGTCGGCACCTCCCTCGAAAGGCGCCGCCCTCTGCCGCCTCCCTCAAGTCCAGGCGCCACCCCACCTCGTCTACGTCGTCGATGTGAACCAGGTCAAGCCGGAGCGCTTCAGAGCCGTCGCCCTCGATCCATCCCCTCCGACCACGTCGCGTGCGTCGCCACTCGATCTGCACACTCCGGTCGCCCCCGACGCGTCTGAGCACGCCAACAGCTCCGGGGTGAGCTCCCGTGGCTACTCCCCCTCCCCCATCCTCGATTCACCGCTGTAGGCCGCCATACGCGCCGTCCGGTTTCCGGCCAGTGGGCTCGGTCACCGCGACCATGACTGCGCCCAGCCAGCGTTGCCATCACCGCGTCGCGATGCGCTCGCCCGACGCGCTCCCCGCACCCGCGCTCACGAAGAGCGTGCGCCCCGACGCCCCTGAACACACCCACGACCACGCCCGTGGTGATGCTCTACCTGCTGCTGCTCCCTGCCGTGTGCGCGCGAGCACGCGCCGCCCGCTGCCGTTTCCGTCCCGCGGCGGCCTTGCCGCGGCCCGCCGACGTGCAGCCTTGGCCCCTTGTGCCGCTGCTGTCGCTCGTCGCTGTGGCTGCCGGTGCCCAGCGTCGTTCCCTCCCTGTCGACCTGGGCGGGTGCCCAGCGCCCGCTCCAGGCGCCCGCTAACACTAAACCCGCATCTCCCCCTGGCCCAATGACATATGGGCCCCGCCCACAGAACGTGTTAAAAAAATAATAGAATTAGAAGAATTGAAAAATTAAATAAAAATGATAATAATAATATTAATAAATTTATTTAATTAATTAATTAAATTAATTAATTCTGGTTTAATTAGCTAATTAACCTAATTAACTATTGCTAATTAGCTAATCAGTCAATGACATGCGGGACCCACGTGTTAGTTTGACCAAGTCAACTGACTGTTGACTGGTGACATCACCCTGATGTCATGCTGACATCATAATGGCATTTTCTAATTAAATTAATTCTAATAATTCTAAAAATGATTTAAAACTTTGAAAATTAAAATAAATTAAACCGTAGCTCGGATGGAAAAACTTTGTACATAAAAGTTGCTCAGAACGACGAGACGAACCCGGATACACAGTCCGTTCGTCAGCCACGCATCCCTAGCATAGCGAACACGCAACTTTCCCCCTCTGGTTCATCTGTCTGAAAATGCGAAACACCGGGAATACTTTCCCGGATGTTTTCCCCCTTCACCGGTACCACCTCTTACCGCGTTTGGGCACCCCTAGCATCACGCTTTTTCATGTCATGCATCGTCATGCATTTGTTTGCATTATATTTATTGTTTCTCCCCCCTCTTCTCTCGCTAGACACCAAGACCGACGCCGCCGCTACCCAGTACGACTACGATGTTGACGACCCCTCTCTCTTGCCAGAGCAACCAGGCAAGCCCCCCCTTGATCACCAGATATCGCCTACTCTTCTCTCTACTTCTTGCATTAGAGTAGTGTAGCATGTTACTGATTTCCGTTCATCCTATCCTGATGCATAGCCTGTCCTTGCTACTACTGTTGTTACCTTTACCTGCAATCCTAATGCTTAGTATAGGATGCTAGTTTATCATCAGTGGCCCTACATTCTTGTCTGTCTGCCATGCTATACTATCGGGCTGTGATCACTCGGGAGGTGATCACGGGTATATACTATATACTTTATACATGATACATGTGATGACCAAAGTCGGGTTGGCTCGAGGAGTACCCGCAGTTGATTCACGAATTGGGGGCTGGAAGGACATACTTTCCCACGGCCCTCTGTGTGGATCTTTGTGGTGAAGCGACAGGGCAGGTTGAGATCACCTAGGAGAGAGGTGGGCCTGGCCCTGGTCGGCGTTCGCGGTTATTTCAAGATAAAACGTTTAACGAGATCTTGGTATTTGATCTAAGTCTAGCTACTGGCCTATACGCACTAACCATCTACGCGGGGACAGTTATGGGCACTCGACGTCGTGGTATCAGCTGAAGCCTTCGTGACGTCAGCGACTGAGCGGCGCGCGCCGGGTTGGACCGCGTAATGCAACTTCCTTTGTAATGGAGGTTGCTAGGTCTGCTCACCGGCCGCGTACGCAACGTGCAGGTGTGCAATGGGCGATGGGCCCAGACCCCTGCGCCATAGGATTTAGACCGGCGTGCTGACCTCTCTGTTGTGCCTAGGTAGGGCTGCGACGTGTTGATCTTCCGAGGCCGGGCATGACCCAGAAAAGTGTGTCCGGCCAAATGGGATCGAGCGTGTTGGGTTATGTGGTGCACCCCTCCAGGGAAGTTAATCTATTCGAATAGCCGTGATCTTCGGTAACAGGACGACTTGGAGTTGTACCTTGACCTTATGACAACTAGAACCGGATACTTAATAAAACACTCCCTTCCAAGTGCCAGATACAACCGGTGATCGCTCTCTCACAGGGCGACGAGGGGAGGATCATCGGTTAGGATTATGCTACACGATGCTACTTGGAGGACTTCAGTCTACTCTCTTCTACATGCTGCAAGATGGAGGCTGCCAGAAGCGTAGTCTTCGACAGGATTAGTTATCCCCCTCTTATTCTGGCATTTTGCAGTTCAGTCCACATATGATACCCTTATTCCATTTGATACCCATGCATATGTAGTGTAGCTCCTTGCTTGCGAGTACTTTGGATGAGTACTCACGGTTGCTTTCTCCCCCTTTTCCCCCCTTTCCTTTCTTCTGGTTGTCGCAACCAGATGCTGGAGTCCAGGAGCCAGACGCCACCGTCGACGACGACTCCTACTACACCGGAGGTGCCTACTACTACGTGCAGGCCGCTGACGACGACCAGGAGTAGTTTAGGAGGATCCCAAGCAGGAGGCATGCGCCTCTTTCGATCTGTATCCCAGTTTGTGCTAGCCTTCTTAAGGCAAACTTGTTTAACCTATGTCTGTACTCAGATATTGTTGCTTCCGCTGACTCGTCTATGAGCGAGCTCTTGTATTCGAGCCCTCGAGGCCCCTGGCTTGTAATATGATGCTTGTATGACTTATTTTATTTGTAGAGTTGTGTTGTGATATCTTCCCGTGAGTCCCTGATCTTAATCGTACACGTTTGCATGTATGATTAGTGTACGATCAAAACGGGGGCGTCACAAGTTGGTATCAGAGCCGACTGCCTGTAGGAATCCTCCTTCCACACTCCTTGGCCGAAGTTGAGTCTAGGCATTACTAAAACTTTTACTAACATGGCTGTGTGCCTTACGGGCCCACGTCGCCATCTGGATGGTATTAGGATCTTTTACTCCTCGATCCTTACTCCAGGACTCTGCACTCTCTTCTATTCGGGTTAAATGAATTTTGCTAAGTCTAACATTAGGATCTCGTTATCACTTTCTCCCGGAGAGCCCTTCATTACAGATGATCGACTGCTTCAACAGAAGATTCTGATAATACTCTCCGATGTTCTCCCAGAACTTTGTGCCATTGCTTTTGGAATTCCCTACCACCGAAAAATCCCTGTGGATAAATACTTACACCTATCGTTCTTACTTTTATTCCGAGTTGGTCTTGTTATTACAAGATACCCCGAAATACTCGTCGTTGTTTCGATAATCCTTTGAGCTTACTGCCTTGCTGTTCTTTGTCACCTGAATACCCCTACGGATAATTCTCGCACTTATCGAGTATCCTCTCATCCCCCAGTTGTTCATGTGTTTCACAATGGTCATCGAAATACCATTCGATCTTCCGAAAATCCTCAGGAGCCTTTTGCTCTTGAAATTCTTGCTTACTTGCATTATGGTTAATTCCATACTTCTAGTAATCTCTATTGGCATCCTTTGTCACTATCATTTTGAGTCACTTGATTCGATATGTTGCGAATGCACGCAATCATCAGTTATTCCTTGAAAATTATCCTTTCGGCTCAGACGTCATTTTAAACATGAGTTGGATCTCGACCAATCAAGTTGTCGTCGAATGTACCCCTAAGTCTATTCAACTTATCCATTCTTAATCAGAGCGTTTGCTTCTGGTCCCTGGGTGAGAAATCATAATTCCTTTACATTTGAGCTTTGAAGTAGTCAGTTGTTTCTATAATCTGATCTCCTTACATTCTTTCTTCCTCTGGTTGGGTACCGATGCTCACATCAGATCCCTTGTGGACCACCAGACCCTTTTGGCGTGTGTTATCCAACAACGTCCTTCATATTCAATAACCTTGTGAGCCTTCCCTCGGATACATAATGCCTTTGGTAAATTGTATCCTCTCGTTTTGTCACCCATGCTCTACTATCGAGCTTGTGTTATTTACCATTGAATCTTGTGGTATAAGTTCCCAAGATGCCCCTAAGGGTTGAACCTATGCCTTTTCGAATCTGTGTGAACCCGGAAACTATTACAGGTCATACTCTACTGTTGTTATGTCAGATAAGACTTGAACACTACAACTTCGTCAAAGGCGAGAAGTGAATGAAAGGTTATGCATTGGAGAAGTGGCAGTCGACCTTGAACTTTGTGTTCATGCCCATGGACACGATGTAGATCCTACCATAGAAGCTTCTTGTAATAATAACTATTTTGTTGATATAATATCATCTGGTATCTGTGAACTGATCCTATACAATCGTGGTTTCGACCATATTTTCTCTTGATCCCATTTCTCAGACAAGTTAAAGCACTTGTCTTTTGCAAGTCAATACACGAGTCCAACCTCTACCTTGATCTATAGTCGAGTATTACCCTCTGGTATCTTGAGTATATCTAAGAACTGTGTTGCATCTTATGAGTCTCCATCAGCTATTATTTCTCACCGATTCTAATTTTTCATGGGTTCTGAGTTGTTAAGTCTCTCAAGAACACCGGTAAGTGAACCGATTCCGCACTCTGGTTCGATAACTCTAATTAATCTTCATTGCTTATGAGTTTAATAATCCTTCAAGTCATTCCAAGCCTGATCGGCTATATCATTATCGTGCGAAATTTTAACTGTGCTACCTGGTCCTTCTTCCCAGAGCACAAATTTCGACAGTGAGCTAATCTTGCGTCGATCTTCCTCGTCATATCACTTCTCCTTGAACAGCAAACTTGATTTCGAGTTTGTGTCCTACCCGTGGTTCCAATAACCTTTCGCTTTCATCATTCCTTTGACTTGTTGTCATCATCGATCAATTACATCTTGAAAATCTCTTGACAAATTTGTCGTGATCATTGTCAACAATTTTACTTCTTCCAAGTTGTCTGTCGAAATTCAGGATGAGAAGTACCATCCTTGCCCCTCGATGAATTGTGTTATCATCGACAACAATTCTTGCCTTCCCCCAACACAAACTTGTTCATATTTTGTGTTGTATCTTGATTTCCTTGCTATCTAGCTTATGATATGTTCTACCTTGGAGTATCACCATCTGTTATGTCGTGGATGTTGTGAGAATTGCTCCACCTCTTAATAATTCTTGGTATAGTGATGCTTCTCATCATCACCATTCTTTCTTGATCCTCGTGTTGATTCCAACCGGTGTACCAACAAGTGAACGGTGCTGTTTGGATTCTGCCCTTCTAGCATCCCTATTGCTTTGAAGTTAATGGTCGGCCGTTCATTCTTAGACTATTGATTATTGAATCACCATTCTGACATTGGTCGTGCAGCCCAACCCATATTTCGGGCGCACCTTTCAACCAATGTTTAATTGTGTATGTTTTCCTCGAGCATGCTTCATTATATCATTTGATCTGACAAATGCTATCTCCTTATCCACATAATTGGGGAGATGCATCTCTTTGGATACCTTGTTGAATTATCGCTGAGTCAACCAGTCACCTCCTCACCTCTCCTTGATTTAATGGTGAAACCTTGTTTGGAGCTCGTTTCCATAGTTCATTTCCCTAAGAACCTTACAATGTCATCTCGACAATTTGTGTTGCGCCTTTCTTCTCAGGCATCCTGAATCTAAGTTATCCTAACACCAATCAGATCTGAATCCTGGTCAGATATGATGGTTGGAACATATATCCAAGAGTTATAGCGTTGGTCTTATATGACCCGGTAACGTGAGGTCATGCCTAGCACACCTGGTTGGAGGACCTATTGCAAGACTTATTCTATGAGTTGTTCCTGATGGATCCTTTGTGTATCCAAAGTTTGACCTTTGCTTAAAGACCTTGTCAATGCTATCTCGAAGCATGTATGTGGTATTCCGATCTTCAAAAGGAACATTTGAAGCACAATGCTGCATTTTCTTCATCAATTATCCTAACACCGTTGTTTGGGTAATGTCATGAAATTTCTCTCCTGTTACCAAAATGGTTTTCTACAATTATATCCTATCATGGATATCATGCTCTGCTTGTTCTTGGGAAGGATATACCCCTGAAATATGTGTATAAACACATTTTCCTTCCCATTGATCTGTTTAACCTAATAATCACATTTTCCTTTCCATTGTTCTGTTTAGCCTTCTTGAGGTTTATATGATCTAAGCAGTAATATGTCACCGCTTTTATACGCACCTCAGTGTACAACTTTGTCAGTAAGACCCTGTTACTATTGTTGTTGACATTCTGGTAACCACCGATGGACGAGAACCTTGCCTATTGGTCCGCCTCGTTCAACGAGCAGGAAGATAGTTCTCTTCGCCCCTCGCCCTTGGTACCGATGTTGTTGCCGACATAATTGACAGGCTACCCTTTTGACATGCCTTGCTGTCATGACCGAGCAAGATGTCACCGCTCCTTCTACTTTTAACCCACATGGTGGACCCATAACCCACAGTTCCATAGGATCGGAACCTGACTCTCCTGTACATCCCTGTTTCGAAGTTATCCCTTGCGCTTCGTTTCGTATGTAATTTGCGAGCCACATTCCTAGTGATCAATTCTGGTATCGGACACAATACTTATTCCCGTTGCTCTGAACCCCTTTTACACTCTGTTTCAGGCAATGAATGATTGCCTATCCGCTCGAAACTTCTTATTGCACAGTCTTACTTTGCTCCCGATGTGTTTCATTTGTTCAACTCGAGAGATACTCATATGTTCATTCTTAGGATACCCCCAGATGATTTTCCCTTATAACATCCTATCGTTGTAGAGCTGCCCCTTACCTATTCGTAAGTACGATGGAGTTCCCCGAAGAAAGGACGAAAACTTCATCATGATGCATTGGAATAAAGAATTGAAGACATCAACGAAAGGGATTAACTTCTTCGAGAAGGACCGCTAGAATATCATAACCAGAACTTCCCCCTTACTCCCCTCTTAAATCTCGGGACGAGATTTCTTGTAGTGGAGGAGAATTGTGACGCCCGGATAATTAGGCTACAGTAATCCTCCGTTAATGATGCCACGTCACCGCAGTTACTGTTGATAAACCCGCGTTAGTTCAAAAACCAATTCTAATTCAAAATTGAATAAAAGGCAAACATCAAAATTTTCAAACTTTAAAACTAAAATGTTCGGGTTGTGCCCAATGATGCAGAAGTAATTACGGTGGAGGAACCACAATTTTATAAAATGTTTAAATACTCTTAGATGATTAAAATGGTAGCAAAAACAAATGTTTAAATAAAATTATAATTATTAAAATGTTAAGCTATTTCATCTAGGGGTTTAAACTTTGGTAACAGAGGTATAATTAGTAATACTAATTTTGGTACAGCTTTTATGTTTTTATAAAACTCAGATAAGATGAGACTAAAAATAAAACAATAAAGAGAAAAATAAATAAAAAAAGACTAAACGTGATTAAAACAAAAACAAAACAAAGTAAAAGGACCCCCCCTAGCTGGGCCTCGGCCCACCAGGCTACTGGGCCGCCAAGCCGGCCCAACCGCGCCCGCTACTACTCCCCCCGGGCGCCAGAAACCCTAGCCCCTCTCCCCCACTACGCCCGACCCCCACTCTTTCTCGCTCGCTCCCCCCACTCCCCCCCCCCCCCGATTTCTAGATCGGGGCAAACCACCCCGACCACATCGTCCCTGACACCGCCGCCACACACTGTCGCCGCGTCGTCCCACCTCTGCTTCGCCGGAGCCACCCCGTCGCCGGAGCACCTCCTCGTTCTCTTCCCCGTCGGATCACCCGAGCCCGGAGTCGCTCGACCCCGGCGTCGGCACCTCCCCCGAAAGGCGCTGCCCTCTGCCGCCTCCCTCAAGTCCAGGCGCCACCCCACCTCGTCTACGTCGTCGATGTGAACCAGGTCAAGCCAGAGCGCTCTGGAGCCGTCGCCCTCGATCCATCCCCTCCGACCACATCGCCTGCGTCGCCGCTCGATCTGCACACTCCGGTCGCCCCCGACGCGTCTGAGCACGCCAACAGCTCCGGGGTGAGCTCCCATGGCTACTCCCCCTCTCCCCCTCCTCGATTCACCGCCGTAGGCCGCCATACGCGCCGTCCGGTTTCCAGCCAGTGGGCTCGGTCACCGCGACCACGACTGCGCCCAGTCTGCGTCGCCATCACCGCGCCGCGATGTGCTCGCCCGACGCGCTCCCCGCACCCGCGCTCACGAAGAGCATGCGCCCCGACGCCCCTGAACACACCCACGACCGCGCCCGCGGCGATGCTCTGCCTGCTGCTGCTCCCTGCCGTGTGCGCGCGAGCACGCGCCGCCCGCTGCCGTTTCCGTCCCGTGGCGGCCTTGCCGCGGCCCGCCAACGTGCAGCCTTGGCCCCCTGTGCCGCTGATGTCGCTCGTCACTGTGGCTGCCGGTGCCCAGCGCCGTTCCCTCCCTGTCGACCTGGGCGGGTGCCCAGCGCCCGCTCGAGGCGCCCGCTAACACTAAACCCGCATCTCCCCCTGGCCCAATGACATATGGGCCCCGCCCACAGAACGTGTTAAAAAAATAGAATTAAAAGAATTGAAAATTTAAATAAAAATGATAATAATAGTATTAATAAATTTATTTAATTAATTAACTTAATTAATTCTAGTTTAATTAGCTAATTAACCTAATTAACTATTGCTAATTAGCTAATCAGTCAATGACATGCGGGACCCACATGTTAGTTTGACCAAGTCAACTGACTGTTGACTGGTGACATCACCCTGATGTCATGTTGACATCATAATGGCATTTTCTAATTAAATTAATTCTGATAATTCTAAAAATGATTTAAAACTTTGAAAATTAAAATAAATTAAACCGTAGCTCGGATGGAAAAACTTTGTACATAAAAGTTGCTCAGAACGACGAGACAAACTCGGATACGCAGCCCGTTCGTCCGCCACGCATCCCTAGCATAGCGAACATGCAACTTTCCCCCTCCGGTTCATCTGTCTGAAAATGCGAAACACCGGGAATACTTTCTCGGATGTTTTCCCCCTTCACCGGTACCACCTCTTACCGCGTTTGGGCACCCCTAGCATCACGCTTTTTCATGTCATGCATCGTCATGCATTTGTTTGCATTATATTTATTGTTTCTCCCCCCTCTTCTCTCGCTAGACACCGAGACCGACGCCGCCGCTACCCAGTACGACTACGATGTTGACGACCCCTCTCTCTTGCCAGAGCAACCAGGCAAGCCCCCCCCCCCTTGATCACCAGATATCACCTACTCTTCTCTGTACTTCTTGCATTAGAGTAGTGTAGCATGTTACTGCTTTCCGTTCATCCTATCCTGATGCATAGCTTGTCCTTGCTACTACTGTTGTTACCTTTACCTGCAATCCTAATGCTTAGTATAGGATGCTAGTTTATCATCAGTGGCCCTACATTCTTGTCCGTCTGCCATGCTATACTATCGGGCCGTGATCACTCGGGAGGTGATCACGGGTATATACTATATACTTTATACATGATGCATGTGATGACCAAAGTCGGGTTGGCTCGAGGAGTACCCGCGGTTGATTCACGAATTGGGGGCTGGAAGGACATACTTTCCCGACGGCCCTCTGTGTGGATCTTTGTGGCGAAGCGACAGGGCAGGTTGAGATCACCTAGGAGAGAGGTGGGCCTGGCCCTGGTCGGCGTTCGCGGTTATTTCAAGATAACACGTTTAATGAGATCTTGGTATTTGATCTAAGTCTGGCTACTGGCCTATATGCACTAACCATCTACGCGGGGACAGTTATGGGCACTCGACGTCATGGTATCAGCTGAAGCCTTCGTGACGTCAGCGACTAAGCGGCGCGCGCCGGGTTGGACCACGTAATGCAACTTCCTTTGTAATGGAGGTTGCTAGGTCTGCTCACCGGCCGCGTACACAACGTGCAGGTGTGCAATGGGCGATGGGCCCAGACCCCTGCACCATAGGATTTAGACCGGCGTGCTGACCTCTCTGTTGTGCCTAGGTAGGGCTACGATGTGTTGATCTTCCGAGGCCGGGCATGACCCAGAAAAGTGTGTCCGGCCAAATGGGATAGGGCGTGTTGGATTATGTGGTGCACCCCTGCAGGGAAGTTAATCTATTTGAATAGTCGTGATCTTCGGTAACAGGACGACTTGGAGTTGTACCTTGACCTTATGACAACTAGAACCGGATACTTAATAAAACACACCCTTCCAAGTGCCAGATACAACCGGTGATCGCTCTCTCACAGGGCGACGAGGGGAGGATCATCGGTTAGGATTATGCTACACGATGCTACTTGGAGGACTTCAGTCTACTCTCTTCTACATGCTGCAAGATGGAGGCTGCCAGAAGCGTAGTCTTCGACAGGATTAGTTATCCCCCTCTTATTCTGGCATTCTGCAGTTCAGTCCACATATGATACCCTTATTCCATTTGATACCCATGCATATGTAGTGTAGCTCCTTGCTTGCGAGTACTTTGGATGAGTACTCACGGTTGCTTTCTCCCCCTTTTCCCCCTTTCCTTTCTTCTGGTTGTCGCAACCAGATGCTGGAGTCCAGGAGCCAGACGCCACCGTCGACGACGACTCCTACTACACCGGAGGTGCCTACTACTACGTGCAGGCCGCTGACGACGACCAGGAGTAGTTTAGTAGGATCCCAGGCAAGAGGCATGCGCCTCTTTTGATCTGTATCCCAGTTTGTGCTAGCCTTCTTAAGGCAAACTTGTTTAACCTATGTCTGTACTCAGATATTGTTGCTTCCGCTGACTCGTCTATGATCGAGCTCTTGTATTCAAGCCCTCGAGGCCCCTGGCTTGTAATATGATGCTTGTATGACTTATTTTATTTGTAGAGTTGTGTTGTGATATCTTTCCGTGAGTTCCTGATCTTAATCATACACGTTTGCATGTATGATTAGTGTACGATCAAAACGGGGGCATCACACAAGTGCAGCTGTAGTGTACTGCTCTTGTTTAGTAGTGTAGGAATTTACTGGGTTATTTGTGCTGAATAAATCTTGTGGGTTTTGTTCTGTTTGAGAATCCTAAATCTTGCGGGTGATCTATTAACCAAATTCAGCACAGTAGTTTAACTGCACTTTCACTCTGTTTTACTGGAGTAGTTGTCATATTCAGATATTTTCTTTCATTCTCTTTATTTATACCATGACTTTGTTCAAAGGTGTTGAAAATTAGGTTTAGTCACGGAAGCCATCCAATAGAGTGCATATTTCTCCCCTCAAAAAGAAAAGAAAAAAGTATGTATAATCCCTATTGTTTTTTGTGTGGCTAGGGTTGTTTTTGTGTCCACAAAATAAAACGAATGCTATTACCAGCCAGCCAAAAATGGTCAAGATGGTTACCACTGGTAAGCAATCACACACTCAAGCTTAGTTGGGTTGAATCCATGGATTTTTTTTAAGTGCCAGCTAGTTATTAGCATTGTTGCAAGCTATTCTGTGTAAAGGAGGTGTCCAGTAAAAGGCCAGCCAACTATGACCCTAGTTATTAGCACTTCATGTTTCTTTAAGTTTCAACTCTGCTTTACAAAGATTGACCCTGGTTGGTGAACACTGATCAATGATCATGTTTTCTATTTCTATTTGTAGATGATGTGGGCTCTAGAATATGATCCTGACATGCTCTAGTAAAAATTTGTCTTTTCATCTTTCATATACTCCCTCTTCTCTTGTAATGTTGCAGGAGAGTCAACGTCAGGGACACTAGCTGCTTATCTGAACATGAAATTGAACCTGGTGTTTCTCTTTTGATGATTACTGCATGTTCCTAATCTGTGGAGTATCAAGCTAATTGGAAGAAAGCCAATTGCTTGCTCTGTAGGAACTTTTATGTGCTGGAGTATAGGATTTTCTATTTAGCAAGGCTTGCGTAATTTAGTGTAGGAATTTAGTGTTCTTCACTTCTCCTCTACTCACTTCTCTTCTCTTTAGTAAATTAAATTTAGGAGTAGGAACAGTTAGTTAACTAAACTACTCTGCACCTTAGAACTAATCCTGTTAATTAACTGAAAAATCTTTTTTAAGTTAATTAACTTAATTTCTTTCTGTTAGGAGTAGGAGTAGTTCTTGGAGTAGGAAGAGGAGCAGTGCAAAGAATTCTATTCTCTTATCTTACTCTTCTCTTCTCTACTCTTGCTCTCTTCTCTTCGCTTCGCTTCTCTTCTCTTGGGATTATTATGGATTATGGAGTATCAGAGAGTGATCATACAAATGGAGTAGTAGAAATGTACACATACAAATGGAGTATGGAGTAAAATAGATGGAGTAAAAAATACATGGAGTAAAAATATATGGAGTAAAAATACTTGGAGTAAAAATTTAAATGGAGTTACACATACAAGTGGAGTAAGACGTACTCCAACATACTCCACACAAACAACATACTCCAACATACTCAAATATGGATTATTACAAACATGACAAGCATCACAACCTCATCACAAGCATCACCACTGGCATCCCAACCTCATCACAAGCATCATCACTAGCATCACAGCCTCATCACAAGCATCATCATTGGCATCACAGCCTCATCACAAGCATCATCACTGGCATCACAGCCTTATCACAAGCATCATCACTAGCATCACAGCCTCATCACAAGCATCATCACTGGCATCAGAGCCTCATCACAAGCATCATCACTGGCATCATAGCCTCATCACAAGCATCATCACTAGCATCACAGCCTCATCACAAGCATCATCACTGGCATCACAACCTCATCACAAGCATCATCACTAGCATCATAGCCTCATTGCAAGCATCATCACTAGCATCACAGCCTCATCGCAAGCATCATCACTAGCTAGCATCACAGCCTCATTGCAAGCATCACAAGCATCATCACTAGCATCACAGCCTCAACACTGAACCCTCTGCATTAGCTCTAAGTTGTATAGGGCATTTGCGTAAACCTCTTTAGGGCATGTTAGTCTTGGAGGTAGCTTCCCACGACCCTCAAGCCTTTCCTTATTAACATGTGGTATTTTATACCCATTCCCCCCTGCATGGTTCAAGATCTCGGTCATGCACATTTGTAGAGTTAGGAAAATTCGGTTGAGCTTGTAAACATCATAGCCTTCAAATTCCTCCAAAACACCTGCAATAAGGTCTTGTAGTGTTTTAGGACTCAAACAATCTGTTAGAGATTGCAGCGAGTTGAAAAACCCAAGGTCAAGCACATTCAAATCAGTACTGTTGGCAGGCTGTTGTACTAATCTAATGTCAAGTCTAGTTTTTGCGATAGCCGCTAGAAATTCCTGGTCATCTAGCAAGATATGGGGCTTAGCATTATCCTGCTGAATGTAGATGGTCTGTCCAGCATCACTTTCCGGCCAAACTGCTTGTATCGCTGGCAAGACTTTCTCTATCAGGAACTCCCTCATCACTTTTCTGTCGACCTTTATTGACTTTGTCTCTATTGTACCTCTGGGTCTGTTGTCACTCCTCCTCTGAGCAGGAACTTCTTTCATGAATGGCCAGATATCGATTTTCCCAGAGAAGGTCACGTTTCCTTTGCTGTCCCACCTTGGCCTAGCAACGACCGTTAAGAACATCATCTTGCCAATACAGTTGCCGTGTATAGGCCTCGTAGGCTCTTCCTTCCCATCCAGCAGATAATATGTTCTATTCTTCTTTGTCATGTTAAACCACTTTTCGTCAATATGGACAACATTATGCATAGTCTTGAACTTAGGCCTCGCAGTTGCTGTTGTTGCCTCATCAAGCATCGACAAACAAAATTTCATCCTATCCATCTTATTCTTTTCCTTTAAAGCCGGCTTCACACAGTTTGTATGCCTCCTAATCAAATTCAGCATAAATTTTCTATGAAGTGTGGTAGGGCTACATTCCAGTTGCCAGGCTAGTAATCTAATAGTAGACCTCCTATTTAATGGGATTGTTAGGATTTTTTCTAGGTTAATGTCCTTAGGCTTTCTTCAGAATTTCCTTTTCTATGATCGGCAACATCTACCTCTTGACCTTGTTGAATTTGCAACATTACTTTCCTCCAAATTCTTTGTATATTCCAAACACCCACTCCAAAAAAATTTGCAATGTCTTGCGTATCAGTTTTCTTAAAAGTGCCTCCTCTACTCATACACAGTGTATGAAATGCTACATAAGCAGCAAATTTTTGCTGGTCATTGAGGGTTTTATTTTTTCTACCAACTTGCCCAGCACCTGCACCAACACATACAACAAAGAAATCATTAAATGATCAAGTGATGAAATGATCAACTTTAATTGTACCTGGATTTTGAACAATTTCATCTCCTTCCATTCCATCTTCTGCACCTCCTTCCATTTCATTTTCCGCATCTTCATCCATTTCATCCACATCTTCTGCGGGTGGGGTGAAGTTGAGGTCTGGGAGATCCATTTTGTCCTAAAGATATGAATACGCAAGATGAAGAATAAGTACAAGTACAAGAAGTAGTAGTCACTTCATTTCAATTTCTAGATGATATTCAGTTCTTTTTTCACAGCAAAACATCTTTGCTTCATTCTGATATCAGCATATTTCACAAGATCACAAAATGACTGAAAAGGTCTTTACGAATTGCAAGCAGGGAAGCAACCAACAACATCCTAGCCGAAGTTGCATGACCCAATACTAACACTAGAAGTGATCTCACAGATGCAGAGCCACACTTAGTGCCAGAACTAACATTGTTTTCTTGAGTACTTAATCATGATATGGAGTACTAGCATGGAGTAAATTTTTTCCAAGAGTACAATTACAAGCATGAGTACACTGAATTTCTTGTAGCAGATGGAGCACATAAAAATGGAGTATCTCACCCACTGTTGATCTGCTAATTTGTCAATTTTCTACTCCTTATTGATCCTTGTTGTTCCTTGCTCCTTGTTGATCCTTGCTGCTCCTTGCTCCTTGTTGATCATTGCTCCTACTGTTGATCTGCTCGTTTTGATAGGTGAACAGATGGACAGTGGCTGCTCCTTGCTGATCAATTCAAAATTGCTCTGGCGATCAATTCAAGCTTGCTGTGACTGGCAAGAAGACGTCCTGGTCAATCACCACATCTGATCAATCTATGTCTGTGGCGAGGAGAAGTGGTACAACTCCGGTGATCAATTTCTTTGGCGATTAACAATTTTGATCAATTCAAACAGCAACACAGGCAGCGCTACTGCTGTTGTTGGTCAGTGCGGGGAGGAGCACGGGCGGAGGTCAATTGGTCGGATCCGGAGCTCGAGTGCCAGAATCGAGGAGCTGGAAGGCTGAGGCAGGAGGAGGAGGAGCACAGGCTGCGCTGCTGCTGCTGTTGTTGGTCAGTGCAGGGAGGATCACGGACGGAGGTTAATTGGCCGGATCCGGAGCTCTAGTGCCTGAATCGAGGAGCTGGAAGGCTCGGGCAGGAGGAGGAGGAGCACGGGCGGCGCTGCTGCTGGTCGGTGCGGGGAGGAGCATGGGCGGCGCGAAGGCCAGGAATCACGGGCGGCGCGATGGCCAGGAGTCGCGGGCGGCTGGAGGCTGTGGCGGACGGCCAGGGAGCTGCGTATGAGTTTGGTCTCTTGATTGGAGCGGAGGAAGGCGGCCGGCGAGGGAGCTGCGGCCGGCGCGGACGGACACCGGAGCTGCAATAGTGGGGTGGAGCCTGGCGGAGGGGAGGAGCGATGGAGGAAGACGAAGATCCCCGACGACAAGAATTTCAAATTGAGGGTAGTTTGGTATTTTTTTCCTGTTTTCACCTGGTCGGAGAAGTTCCTCAACGATAACTATTTCGGAACAGAGGGAGTAGTTCACATCGCCATGTGATTTAACACCAATAGTTCACATCACCATGTGATTAACACCCATAGTTCACACCGTCATGTGACCAATACCCAAAGGGTTTACTAGAGTCAATAATCTAGTTCACATTGCTATGTGATTAACACCGAAAGAGTACTAAGGTGTGATCATGTTTTGCTTGTGAGAGAAGTTTAGTCAACGGGTCTGCCACATTTAGAGCCGCATGTATTTTGCAAATATTCTATGTCTACAATACTCTACACTGAGCTACTCTAGCTAATTTCTCCCACTTTCAATATGTATCTGGATTGAGAGAGTCATCCAGATCGGTGTCAAAGCTTGCCTCGATGTAACTCTTTATGACAAACTCTTTATCACCTCCATAACCAAGAAATATTTCCTTAGTCCTCTAAGGATAATTTTGACCGTTGTCCAGTGATCTACTCCTAGATCAAAATTGTACTCCCTTGCCAAACTCAGGGCAGGGTATATAATAGTTCTGGTACACAGCATGGCATACTTTATAGAACCTATGGCTGAGGCATAGGGAATGACTTTCATTCTCTCTCTATCTTCTGCCATGGTCGGGTTTTGAGTCTTACTCAACTTCATAGCTTGCAACACAGGCAAGAACTCTTTCTTTGACTGTTCCATTTTAAACTACTTCAAAAACTTGTCAAGGTATGTACTCATTGAAAAAACTTATCAAGCGTCTTGATCTATCTCTATAGATCTTGATGCTCAATATGTAAGCAGCTTCACCGAGGTCTTTCTTTGAAAAAACTCCTTTCAAACACTCCTTTATGCTTTCCAGAAAATTCTACATCATTTCCGATCGACAATATGTCATTCACATATACTTATCAGAAAGGCTATAGTGCTCCCACTCACTTTCTTGTAAATACAGGCTTCACCGCAAGTCTATATAAAACTATATGCTTTGATCACACTATCAAAGCGTACATTCCAACTCCGAGATGCTTGCACCAGTCCATAAATGGATCACTGGTGCTCACACACTTTGTTAGCAACTTTTGGATTGACAAAACCTTCTGGTTGCATCATATACAACTCTTCTTTAAGAAATCCATTAAGGAATGCAGGTTTGACATCCATTTGCCACATTTCATAAAATGCAGGAATTGCTAACATGATTCGGACAAACTTTTAAGCATCAATACGAGAAAATCTCATTGTAGTCAACACCTTGAACTTGTCGAAAACATTTTTGCGACAATTCGAGCTTTATAGATAGTAACACTACTATCAGTGTCCGTCTTCCTCTTGAAGATCTTGCCGATCATCGGGCAAGTCAACCAAAGTCCACACTTTGTTCTCATACATGGATCCTATCTCGATTTCATGGCCTCAAGCCATTTCACGGAATCTGGGCTCATCATCACTTCCTCATAGTTCGTAGGTTTGTCATGGTCTAGTAACATGATTTCCAGAACAAGATTACCATACCACTTTGGTGCGGAACGTATTCTGGTTGACCTACGAGGTTCGGTAGTGACTTGGTCCGAAGTTTCATGATCATTATCATTAAATTCCTCACTAATCGATGTAGGCATAACTGGAACTAATTTCTATGTTGAACTACTTTCCAATTCAGGAGAAGGTGCAATTACCTTGTCAAGTTCTACTTTCCTCCTACTCACTTCTTTCGAGAAAACTCTTTCTCTAGAAAGGATCCATTCTTAGCAACGAATATCTTGCCTTCGGATCTGTGATAGAAGGTGTACCCAACAGTTACTTTTGGGTACCCTATGAAGACGCACTTCTCCAATTTGTGTTTGAGCTTATCAGGATGAAACTTTTTCACATAAGCATCGCAATCCCAAACTTTAAGAAACAACAGCTTAGGTTTCTTGCTAAACCACAGTTCATACAGTGTCGTCTCAACGGATTTAGATGGTGCCTTTTTAACGTAAATGTAGTTGTCTCTAATGCATAACCCCCAAAACGATAGTGGTAAATTGGTAATAGACATCATAGATTGCAGTATATCCAATAAAGTACGGTTATGATGTTCGGACACACCATTATGCTGTGGTGTTCCAGGTGGCACGAATTTGTGAAACTATTCCACATTGTTTTAATTGAAGACCAAACTCGTAACTCAAATATTCGTCTCCGCGATCAGATAGTAGAAACTTTATTTTCTTGACACGATGATTTTCCACTTCACTATGAAATTCTTTGAACTTTTCAAATGTTTCAGACTTATGTTTCATCAAGTAGATATACACATATCTGCTCAAATCATCTATGAAGGTCAGAAAATAACGATACCCGCCGCGAGCCTCAACACTCATCGAACCGCATACATCAGTATGTATTATTTCCAATAAGTCAGTTGCTCACTCCATTGTTCCGGAGAACGAAGTCTTAGTCATATTGCCCATGAGGCATGGTTCGCAAGCATCAAGTGATTCCAAAAGCCCATCAACATGGAGTTTCTTCATGCGCTTTACACCAATATGACCTAAATGGCAGTGCCACAAATAAGTTGCACTATCATTATTAACTTTGCATTTTTTGGCTTCAATATTATGAATATATGTATCACTACGATCGAGATTCAATAAACCATTTATATTGAGTGTATGACCATAGAAGGTTTTATTCATGTAAATAGAACAACAATTATTCTTTGACATAAATGAATAACCGTATTGCAATAAAGATGATCCAATCATATTCATCCTCAACACAAACACAAAATAACATTTATTTTAGGTTCAACACTAATCCCGAAGGTAAAGGGAGTGTGCGATGGTGATCTTATCAACCTTGGAATCACTTCCAACACACACATCATCACCTCATCCTTAACTAGTCTCTGTTTATTTTGCAACTCCCATTTTGAGTTACTACTCTTAGCAACTGAACTAGTATCAAATACTGAGGGGTTGCTATAAACACTAGTAAAGTGCACATCAATAACATGTATATCCAATATGCCTTTGTTCACTATGACATCCTTCTTATCCGCCAAGTATCTAGGGCATTTCCACTTCCAGTGACCATTTCCTTTGCAGTAGAAGCACTCAGTTTCAAGCTTTGGTCTAGCTTTGGGCTTCTTCACGAGGTTCCCTTTCTATCCCTTCTTCTTGAAGTTCCCTTTATATCCCTTTGCCCTTTTCTTGAAACTAGTGGTCTTGTTGACCATCAACACTTGATGCTTTTCTTGATTTCTACCTTCGCCGTTTTTAGCATCGCGAAGACCTTGGGAATTGTTTTCTTATCCCTTGCATATTACAGTTCATCATGAAGTTCTTGTAACTTGGTGATAGTGACTAGAGAACTTTGTCAATTACTATCTCATATGGAAGATTAACTCCCACTTGATTCAAGCAATTGTAGTACCCAGACAATCTGAGCACATGCTCACTGAATGAGCTATTGTCCTCCATCTTGTAGGCAAAGTACTGTCAGAGGTCTCATACCTCTTGACACGGGCATGAGTATGAAATACCAATTTCAACTCATGGAACATCTTATATGCTCCATGGCATTCAAAATGTTTTTGAAGTCCCGGTTCTAAGCCGTAAAGCATGGTGCATTAAACTATCAAGTAGTTATCATATCGAGCTTGTCAAACGTTCATAACGTCTGCATCTGCTACTACAACAGGTCTGTCACCTAGCGGTGCATTGATACGTCCATTTTGCCTCGTGCTTTTATATTGATATTTATTGCATTATGAGCTGTTATTACACATTATGTCACAATACTTATGCCTATTCTCTCTTATTTTACAAGGTTTACATAAAGAGGGAGAATGCCGGCAGTTGGGATTCTGGGCTGGAAAAGGAGCAAATATTAGAGACCTATTCTGCATAGCTCCAAAAGTGCTCAAACTTCACGGAAGACGTTTTCAGAATATATAAAAAATACTGAGCGCAAGAAGTTCACCAGGGGGCCACACCCTGCCCACGAGGGTGGGCGTGCGCCCTACCCCCCTGGGCGCGCCCCTACCTCGTGGCCCCCCTTGTGTCCCTCCGATGGCCATCTTCTGATATATGGAGTCTTTTGATGAGGAAAAAATCATAAGCCATCTTTCCGGACGAGACTCCGCCGCCACGAGGCAGAACCTTGGCGGAACCAATCTAGGGCTCTAGCGGAGCTGTTCTGTCGGGGAAACTTCCCTCCGGGAGGGGGAAATCATCGCCATCGTCATCACCAACGCTCCTCTCATCGGGAGAGGGCAATCTCCATCAACATCTTCACCAGCACCATCTCCTATCAAAACCCTAGTTCATCTCTTGTATTCAATTCTTGTCTCCAAGTCTGGGATTGGTACCTGTGGGTTGCTAGTAGTGTTAATTACTCCTTGTAGTTGATGCTAGTTGGTTTATTTGGTGGAAGATCATATGTTCAGATCCTATATGCATATTAATACCCCTCTGATTATGAACATGAATATGATTTGTGAGTACTGAGTAGTTACGTTTGTTCCCGAGGACATGGGAGAAGTTTTGCTATTAGTAGTCATGTGAATTTGGTATTCGTTCGATATTTTGATGAGATGTATGTTGTCTCTCCTCTAGTAGTGTTATGTGAACGTCGACTACATGACACTTCACCATTATTTGGGCCTAGAGGAAGGCATTGGGAAGTAATAAGTAGATGATGGGTTGCTAGAGTGACAGAAGCTTAAACCCTAGTTTATGTGTTGCTTCGTAAGGGGCTGATTTGGATCCATATGTTTCATGCTATGGTTAGGTTTACCTTAATACTTTTGTTGTAGTTGTGGATGCTTGCAATAGAGGTTAATCATAAGTGGGATGCTTGTCCAAGTAAGGGCAGCACCCAAGCACCGCTCCACCCACATACCAAATTATCAAAGTACCGAACGCGAATCATATGAACGTGATGAAAACTAGCTTGACGATATTCCCATGTGTCCTCGGGAGCGCTTTACATCATATAAGAGTTTGTCCAGGCTTGTACTTTGCTACAAAAAGGATTGGGCCACCTTGCTGCACTTTATTTACTTTTGTTACTTGTTACTCGTTCCAAATTATCCTATCACAAAACTACCTGTTACCTATTATTTCAGTGCTTCCAGAGAATACCTTGCTGAAAGCCGGTTATCATTTCCTTGTGCTCCTCGTTGGGTTCGACACTCTTACTTATTGAAAGGATTACGATAGATCCCCTATACTTGTGGGTCATCAAGACTCTTTTCTGGCACCATTGCCGGGGAGTGAAGCGCCTTTGGTAGGTGGAATTTGGAAGGAAAAATTTATATAGTGTGCTGAAATTTACTGTCACTTGTTACTATGGAAAGTAATCCTCTGAGGGGCTTGTTCGGGGTATCTTCACCCCGACCAGTAGAGCAAAGAGTTGCTCCTCAACCTACTGAACCTACTGAAAATGAAAATGTCTGCTTTGAAATTCCTTCGGGTATGATAGAAAAACTGCTAGCTAATCCTTTTGCAGGAGACGGAGCAGTGCATCTTGGTGAGCACCTAATATATGTGGATGAAGTTTGTGGATTATTTAAGCTTACAGGTGTACCCGGAGATGTTATTAAGAAGAAGGTCTTCCCTTTATCTTTGAAGGAAGATGCATTGACATGGTATGGGCTATGTGATGATACGGGGTCATGGAACTACAAACGATTGAAATTGGAATTTCATCAGAAGTTTTATCCTATGCATCTTGTTCATCGTGATCGCAATTATATATATAATTTCTGGCCTCGCGAAGGAGAAAGCATCGCCCAAGCTTGGGGGAGGCTTAAATCAATGTTATATTCATGCCCCAATCATGAGCTCTCAAGAGAAATGATTATTCAAAATTTATATGCTCGGCTCTCTGATAACAATCGCACCATGCTCGATACTTCTTGTGCTGGCTCTTTTATGATGAAGACTATTGAATTCAAATGGGATTTATTGGAAACAATTAAACGCAACTCTGAAGATTGGGACCTCGACGAAGGTAAGGAGTTAGGCATGACACCTAAATTTGATTGTGTTAAATCTTTTATGGATACCGATGTTTTTCGTAAATTTAGCACTAAATATGGACTTGACTCTGCGATAGTAGCTTCTTTCTGTGAATCTTTCGCTACTCATGTTGATCTCACTAGGGAGAAGTGGTTTAAATATCATCCTCCCATAGAAGTAAAAGTAGCTCTAGCTATTAAAGTTGAAGAAAAGACTGTCACCTATAATGATCCTATTGTTCCTACTGCTTAGAAACCACCTTTTCCTGTTAGGATAAAAGATCATGCTAAAGCTTCAACTGTGGTTTGTAAAAGCAATATTAGAACTTATACACCTGCTGAGCAAATTAAAGTTGAACCTAATATTCCTATTGTTAAAGATCTCTTGTCTGAAAATATTGATGGGCATGTTATTCATTTCCGTGATGAGACCACTAGAATTGCTAAACCTTGTGCTAAAGATAAACCTAGATCTTTGGTAGGCATGCCTGTTATTTCTGTTAAAATAGGAGATCATTGTTATCATGGCTTATGTGATATGGGTGCTAGTGCTAGTGCAATACCTATTGACTTATATAGAGAAATTATGCATGACATTGCACCCGCTGAGTTAGAAGATATTGATGTCACAATTAAACTTGCCAATAGAGATACTATTTCACCAATGGGAATTGTTAGAGATGTTGAAGTCTTGTGTGGGAAAACTAAATATCCTGCTGATTTTCTTGTTCTTGGTTCCCCACAAG
Organism: Triticum monococcum; assembly: GCA_034509565.1. Lineage (NCBI taxonomy): Eukaryota > Viridiplantae > Streptophyta > Magnoliopsida > Poales > Poaceae > Triticum > Triticum monococcum. The sequence goes on along the minus strand of CM067847.1, from coordinate 656,663,532 downwards.
ATAGCTTTTGTCCCATTATATTTGGTAGACCCTTCTTGAACACTGTTAATGCTAAGATAGATTGCAAAAATGATGTTGTTACTATTGGTTTAGGTGATATGTCTCATGAATTTAATTTCTCTAAATTTCGTAGACAACACCGTGAAGAGGAATTGCCTAGTAAAGATGAAATTATTGGTCTTGCTTCTATTGTCGTACCTCCTAGTGATCCTTTAGAACAATATTTTCTAGACCATGAAAATGATATATTTATGAATGAAAGAAGGGAAATAGATGAAGTATTCTTTAAACAGGAACCCATCCCGAAACACAATTTGCCTGTTGAAATCCTAGGGGATCCTCCTCCACCCAAGGGTGATCCCGTGTTTGAGCTAAAACCGTTACCTGGTACTCTTAAATATGCTTATCTTGATGAGAAAAATATATATCCTATTATTATTAGTGCTAACCTTCCAGAGCATGAAGAGGAGAGATTATTGAAAACTCTAAAGAATCACCGTGCTGCTATTGGATATACTCTTGATGATCTTAAGGGCATTAGTCCCACTCTTTGTCAACACAAAATAAATCTGGAGGAAGATGCCAAACCAGTTCGTGATAATGAACGATGGCTGAATCCTAAGATGAAGGAAGTGGTAAGAAAGGAAATACTAAAGCTTCTTGAGGTAGGTATAATTTATCACGTTGCTGATGCTCAATGGGTAAGTCCTGTCCATTGTGTCCCTAAGAAGGGAGGTATTACTGTCGTCCTAATGATAAAGATGAGTTGATCCCGCAAAGAATTATTACAGGTTATAGGATGGTAATTGATTTCCGCAAATTAAATAAAGCTACTAAAAAGGATCATTACCCCTTACATTTTATCAATCAAATGCTAGAAAGATTATCCAAACATACACATTTTTTCTTTCCAGATGGTTATTCTGGTTTCTCTCAAATACCTGTGTCAGCCAATGATCAATCAAAGACTACTTTTACTTCCCTTTTGGTACTTTTGCTTATAGACGTATGCCTTTTGGTTTATGTAATGCACCTGCTACCTTTCAAAGATGCATGATGGCTATATTCGCTGACTTTTGTTAAAAGATTTGTGAGGTTTTTGTTGGGGATATTACTACCAGTATGACCCGCCCAGGAGGGGCCGGGTCAGCCCTAATGGCGGGTTACATAAGAAGCCCAATATACATTCAAGATGATAGTTTATTAAACATATAGAAGGCCCAATGGCCTAGGGCCAGCTTAAGGCCCGATATTGTAAACCGCCGTATGTAAGGAAAGACTTGTAAAGAAAGGCATGTAAAGAAAGTCATCGAGCCGGACACGATTATGAGCCGGCCGGGACTCTGTAGGCCACCAGGCGTCAACCCATGTATATAAGGGGACGACCCGGTGGCGGCTTAGGGCAAGAAACAACCAAATCAATAACCAAGCCGGCGAGTTGAGCCCCTTGGAGATCGAAACTTCAGCAATACCAATCCCAACTAGACGTAGGCTTTTACCTTCATCATAAGGGGCCGAACTAGTATAAAAACTCTCTCGTGCCCTTTGTCCTGATTAACCCCTTTAAGCTTCCTAGTGCGATGGCCCTACGACTAAGTCCTTGCTCTAGGACAACTGTCGTGTCAACTCCACAACAGTTGGCGCCCACCGTGGGGCCAGCGCACGGTGGATTTGAGTTCTTGAAGGGCAACTTCGAAGGGCTCTAGGGATACGTTGTGGGCCGGATGACCAAGAGTCGTCGTGGCAAGCTCTACATCGACGACGAAGGCTGGGGCCCCGAGGCCGGCTCAATCGAGTACGGGTACCGGGTCCCCTTCGGCAGAATTCACGTCTTCATCGGCCGGATCGGCGAGTCGGGCCCTGAGTCGGATGTCCACACCAACCTTATCGAAACGGCTCAGTGCGCCAGGACCACCCGTGTTCAACCTGTTGTGAAGCATGCCTTCGTAGGCTGCATCCATGGCGGTGAATACTCCGAAGGATCGGTGGAAGGCAGGGAGACGGCCATCTGCTCTGATACTGCATCATCAACATGTGAGACGGACTCGTTGTACCAGCTGCAAGACGGCATGCTCGGGGGCTATTCCGATGGCAGCAGTATTCCGGACCCCCTTGAGCCACCGAATTGGGCCGGAGTCTTCATGGCGAGGACGCAGCCCGGGCAGAACTCTACCATAGCGGCAGCAGCAGCTACCGGGTCGGCAGCAGCCGGGTCAGGAGACCCCATGCGCCCCCAGCTCAGATTCTAATGGACCTCATGGATAGGCTGACGACTCTGTTAACCGCCGTGGTAGAGCCGGTGGATAAAGCCCAGCACGACGCAGAAGTGGCACGCGTGCGGGAGGAGATGGTGTAAGCTAAGGAAAATCTAGCCGCAGAGGAAACCCGGATGGCAGCAGAACGAGCAGCTCTAGATGCTCGTGCTCAGCAACTTCAAGCAGAAATTTTCTGGCTCTCGGTGGATCTTAACGCATCAAACGAGGTCATGAGGAGGAGGCATCAGAAAACTCAGTCGCATCTACCTTTAATGTTGGATCCGAGGAACCTGTTCCATACACCCGGGGCTGGGGGGAGCAACCCCCGGAGGCAAATCGGGTCACGACACCCGGTGCACCAGTTCGGCCACGCGCCATGGAGCCACCTCGTATAAATACAGCTCCTCCTTGTTATGTGTCAACACCTCCGGGTCACTTCTCCAACCCTCTGGAAAACCTCATCGTAGCGTCGGCTCGTTTGGTGGCTCTCCCAATGGAAGGCGACTCGCCAGCAGCAATTGAAACCCGGAGGGTAAGAGAACTACTTCAGACAGCTCTGGCCCAGCAGGATGCATACTCCTACAGTCGAGACAGGATTCATTCAACTCCTCGCCCAAGCCGGAGCCCGAATTACAGTAGGCACATGGAGTCTGCAGAGATGTCAAGTAATGCTCAACTCCACAACCGGCCATATAGGCATGAGCCGGTGCGGGCAGGAGCCCTTAACTTGGCGGATCAAGAGAGGATTCGTCAAGAGGCGGAACAAGCGGCTCAAATGGCGGCAGAGCAGGCGGCTCATCAAACCTTTCCGGCTTATCCAGCAGCCTTGGTTGAGGCAGGAGTGGCCACAAGAACCGGAGGCGTGCCTTGTTTGGTACTGGCCATACGCAATGAGCGGTTGCCAAAGGATTTCAAGGGGCCTTGTAAGGTGCCTAATTACACGGCTGACCTACAGCCGGGGGCTTGGATTGAGAGTTATGAGATGGCTATGGAACTATTGGAGGTTAGCGACGCTGCAATGGCCAAGTATTTTACCATGATGTTGGATGGAATAGCTCGGACTTGGTTGAAGGGATTGCCACCCAATTCTATTGGCTCATGGGCAGAGTTGAAAGCATGGTTCATCCAGAACTTTAAGGACACGTGTAAGCAGCCAATGTCGATTGTGGATGAGGGAGTCCTAGATTAGGGGGTGTCCGGATGGCCGGACTATACCTTCAGCCGTCCGGAAGGGACTTTCCTTGGCGTGGAAGGCAAGCTTGGCGATACGGATATGTGGATCTCCTACCACTGTAACCGACTTTGTGTAACCCTAACCCTCTCCGGTGTCTATATAAACCGGAGGGTTTTAGTCCGTAGGACAACATACACAACAACAATCATACCATAGGCTAGCTTCTAGGGTTTAGCCTCTTCGATCTCGTGGTAGAACTACTCTTGTACTACCCATATCATCAATATTAATCGAGCAGGACATAGGGTTTTACCTCCATCGAGAGGACCCGAACCTGGGTAAAACTTCGTGTCCCTTGCCTCATGTTACCATCCGGCCTAGATGCACAGTTCGGGACCCCCTACCCGAGATCCACCGGTTTTGACACCGACATTGGTGCTTTCATTGAGAGTTCCTCTATGTCGTCGCCATCAGGCTTGATGGCTCCTACGATCATCGATAGTGATGCGGTCCAGGGTGAAACTTGTCTCCCCAGACAGATCTCTGTCTTCGGCGGCTTTGCACTGCGGGCCAATTCACTTGGCCATCTAGAGTAGATCGAAAGCTATGCCCCTGGCCGTCAGGTCAGATTTGGAAGTTTAAACTACACGGCTGACATCTGCGGGGACTTGATCTTCGACCGATTCGAGCCACTGCCGAGCGCGCCGCACTGCCACGACGAGCATGATCTAGCTCTGCCACCTAACAGTGCCCTAAAGGCCGCACCCGCATTGGCTTCGACCCTTAATTCGGAGCCAACTATGTCGATCGAGGATGGGTGGATGGACGCCGCCTCGGGGGCTGCGATCCTATCGGCGATCGAGCCGAACACCAGCCCCGCACTCCACGAGACTCGTGATTCCAAGGAGCCGGACTCCTCTCCGGACTCCGAACCATTCGCGCCTCTGCCGATCCGATTGGGCGCCGATCATGGAGTTTACTGCCGCGGACATCTTTCAGCACTCGCCCTTTGGTGATATTATGAAATCACTAAAGTCTCTCTCTTTATCAGGAGAGCCCTGGCCGGACTACGGTTAGCGAGATTGGGATACGGACGATGAAAAAATTCAAAGCCCACCCACCACCCACTTTGTAGCCACTGTTGACGATTTAACCGACATGCTCGACTTCGAATCCGAAGACATCGACGGTATGGACGCCAATGAAGGAGACGATGAAGAACCAGCGCCTATTGGGCCCTGGAACGCCACCTCGTCATATGACGTATACATGGTGGATGCACCAAAAGATGACGACGAGGAGCGGAAGGATGCACTGAAGGCTTGTTCCCTCGAAAAGCAGTCAAAGCGGCGACACAAGTGCCGCCCCAAATCCCGCCTCGCTAGAAATAGCGATCACACAGACCCAACGCTGGAGCAGGACGAACCGCTGTCGGACAACGGCAATCCGGATAATCAAACCGAACAAACAAATCCAATCAAGGATAATGGTCCGGACGACATAACGCCGGACAGGCACCCGGAGCAGCAGACTGCCCGTAAAAGGCTTGTTGCCACCGTGAGGAGTCTGAAAAAGCAGAAGCAAAGGCTCAAGGCTGCGCAAGACACACTCCACATCAGATGGAGTAAAATACTCAACACAGCAGCAATGTACGGCGACAATCGCCCCTCCAAGAGCTACCCAAAGCGGAAGCTGCTAGCTGAATTCGATGAGGAGGCTTCAGACCCCCCACAACCAAATATCAAAGCAGCCACCTGGTCGGATAGACGACCCCTCTATCAACACAGAGCGGCATATAACGCCACTCACAATACAACACGCGACCCATGCGAGGGCTCGCACCCAAAGGACGGCGCAACAAGATCCATCTATGGACCACGCAAGCGCACCCCAGCATACAATGCAACACAACAAACATCCGAACAATGCGGTACACCCAGCTACAGGGGTGCCGCACACCCCCTATGTTTCACCGATGAGGTGCTGGACCATGAATTTCCAGAGGGATTCAAGCCCGTAAACATAGAGGCATACGACGGAACAACAGACCCTGGGGTCTGGATTGAGGACTATATCCTTCATATCCATATGGCTCGAGGAGATGATCTCCACGCCATCAAGTACTTACCCCTCAAGCTCAAAGGGCCAACTCGTCACTGGCTCAAAGGCCTCCCCGAAAGCTCCATTGGAAGTTGGGAAGAGCTCGAAGACGCCTTTCGGGCAAATTTTCAAGGGACTTATGTCCGACCTCCTGACACGGACGATTTGAGTCATATAACTCAACAGCCCGGAGAGTCAGCCCGAAAGCTTTGGAACAGGTTTCTTACTAAAAAGAACCAGATTGTCGACTGTCCGGACGCCGAAGCCTTGGCAGCTTTCAAGCATAGCGTCCGCGACGAATGGCTCGCCAGACACCTCGGCCAAAATAAGCCGAGAACGATGGCCGCATTAACAAACCTCATGACCCGCTTTTGCACGGGTGAGGACAGCTGGCTAGCCAGATGCAGCACCAGCGACCCCAGTACATCTGAAGTTAGAGTTGGAAATGGGAAATCACGGTGCAACAGCAATAACAAATGCCGGAATAAAGAAGACAGCACGAAGGGCACGACAGTAAATGCCGGATTCAAAAGCTCTCGGCCAAGTCAAAAGCTGCCCCCTAAAGGCACCAGGGATGAACTGTCCAGCCTCAACAAAATTCCGGACCAAGTATGTCAGATCCATAGTACCCCTGGTAAACCTGCTAATCATACCCATAGAGAATGTTGGATCTTCAAGCAGTCCGGCAAGCTCAACGCTGTACACAAGGGGGAGGATACACCAAGTGAAGACGAGGACGAGCCTCCCAAGCAAGACACGGGGGAACAAAAGAAATTTCCACCAGAAGTCAAAATAGTAAACGTGTTACACGTGATCAAGGGAAAGAACAACACGGCACTCTCAGGAAAATATACCCAAGTGCCTGTCACCGCGAAGTCCTGCCACTGGTCGTCTCAACCAATCACTTTCGACCATCGCAATTACTCAGCAAGTATCCGACACGCAGGATGGGATGCCCTAGTATTAGACCCAGTAATTGGCGGATATCACTTCACACGAGTCTTGATGGACGGCGGCAGCAGCCTAAACCTAATATATCAGGATACAATCCACGGGATGGGGTTAGACCCAACACAAATTCGCCATAGCAATACTACCTTTAAAGGAGTAACGCCAGGCCTAGGGGCTCGTTGTACGGGTTCCCTCCTACTACAGGTTATATTCGGCTCCGCCGATAACTTTTGTCGCGAGCATTTAACCTTCCACATCGCTCCGTTTCAAAGTGGCTATCAAGCACTACTCGGACGCGAAGCTTTCACTCGCTTTAATGCAATACCACACTACGCCTCCCTCACACTCAAGATGCCCAGTCCACGTGGCATCATTTCAGTGCACGGAAATATCAAGCGATCTCTGTGCACCGAAGAGAGTGAGGCTGCCTTGGCAGCCGCACACTAAAGGCGCCCGGACCAGCGAAAGCATCCAATAGGTCGTCAAGACCTCAGACACAACTAATCGAGTCCGGTGCCGCTACTTATACCGAATAAATGGTCACACCCCTATTTGTCAAGACAAGGGGCTCAACGCGCGCAGACAAGTGGCAATTTCTCCTCATCTTGAATTATACATGGTTTCCTTAAAAACTATCTTTTTGCACGACAACTTTTTCACCTAAATTCCTCTCTTTTACAGACGATCACCGTGCTACACCCGTCCAGGATACGGCACAACGGAGACACAGGCGCAGACGTGCAGCAGGGACCCGCTCCAAGGATTCTTTTTAGATTAAGACCCTGCGTAAACCTTTTTTACTGTCTCTTGTTGATACATATCCACCGTTGAGAAGGATGCTGACGTCTTAGCATGTGGCCACGCCAGAACAATGCACGTACCTGGACACAAGGGGCTTCTTACAAAGGCCATTATTTAGGCCCGGTTTATACCACTAAGACCGAATACCTTAGGGAGTGTTCGGCGTCGCGAGTTTGGCCTTATATGCATTAGCTCCGAATCATTGTCTTTGGTCAAATGTTGGGTTTGCCCGGCTCCTGTGTTTTGGTGCCTTACGTCCCGCTTTATCGGCTAATGTAGCACCAGGAGAACTACTGTGATTGTGCCCTGGTTCATCCGGACGAGCACCTTAGTAGAGAAAGCCGAAAACTGACTGTCATGATATAGCGTGAGACTGGTCAACCACTCGATGACCTGTTGGAATGTTAGAAATCCTCCGCCTTAACGAAGGGCCGTTTTCCGGCCAGGCATGTACGCACCCCGGGATCGGGAAAGTGCGGAGCCACCAGGGGCTATTTAGTAGCCCCACTGTCAAACTCCTATGGCTAAGTGAAAGTGCTAAAGCATTATAGTCCGGTTGCCTCGCTCACTCCGCTATCACCTCCTTAATAGGACCAAGACGTTGGGTTAAGTGTGAACGCGTGTTTTTGCGAGCACCTCCGCATTATATGCGTGAGGGTTGAAGCCGATGGCTGCAATCTTTCAGGTTATACACATGTATACATAAACGGCCGCCCAGGAGGCATCATATTACTTTCAGGCAATAGTATCAAAATAGCCTTATAAAAATTTATAAAAGCATTTCGCTTACAATGAGATTACATATCACTCAAACATAATATTTTTTGAGCACTGGGTCTCTATCAAACGAGCACCCTCAAGAACTTCTTCAAAGTAGTGCTCAACAGCCCTTCGACTATGGCCGAATCCCGCGCTACAATAGTGGTAGCATCCATCTCCGCCCAGTATGCTTTAACACGGGCAAAGGCCATCCGTGCGCCCTCTATGCACGCCGACCCCTTCATCGCATTAATGCGTGGCGCCACGTCAAGGAACTGCTGCACCAAGCTGAAATAGCAATTCGGTTTTGACCTTTCCGGCCATAGCTGATCCACAACAGACCTCATGGAGAGTCCGGACAACCTATTTAGTTCGGCCCATTCGGCTAATTGGTCAGTCAATGAAAGCGGACGCTCGGGAGAATGGAATTGTCTCCAAAACAGCTGGTCTACTTCACGGTCCGTCTGACCCTGGAAATACTTGGCCGCATCGGCAGCGCTCGCCGCCAAATCCATATATACATCCTCCGAACTCCACAGCCGATCCAGAGGGGCATACCGTGGATCTCCGAACTTCCTCCGCAACATAAAGGATTTCCTAGCTACAATATCCCCGGCTTCCCGCAGCTCCTCCTTCTTTGCCCTCATAGCAGAGCGGAGGTCCTTTCTCGTCGCAGCAGCCTTCTCAAGGTCCGATGCCTTCGCTTGGTTTTCCTTTTCAAGAACCCGGCAATGGTCGGCGGCGGCTTTTAATTCTATGGCCATCTTGGCCATCTTGTCTCGGCTCTCGCCATGCGCGGCCTACTCGGCTTGCAACTCTTCGGCCGCCTTCAAAGCAGCCGCATTACCCAACCTCGCTTGTTACTTGGCTCGGGCAAGTTCTGCCCGCAAGGCTTCAACAGTGGCAGCTCCATCTGCAGTCACAACATATTAAAGATACTGGCGTCATACTGCTCTTCCTATGTGGCGTTTACCAGATAATGACACTTACCCTGTGCCTCGTCAAGCCTTTTGTTAACAAGCTCGATGTCGGCGTCTGCCGCATCCAACTGCCGTTCTAAATGGGCAAACTCGCTAGTCCAGCTAGCCACTGGAGCTTCCATCACCTGCACATAGAGGCAGTATGGTTATTACCTGGGAATATGATCCTCTATTCGTCGTTGTTTCCGACGACAACCAGAGTCTCAGGGGCTACTATCTACACAGGGCACACCTAGCATGTGCAGGACTATCATACATTCTTTTACGTACCTCAAAGCCTGTCAGTAGACTCATAAAAGCTTCATGCAATCCGCTTTTGGTGGACGATATTCTCTCCATCACCGTATTCATCAGCACACGGTGTTCATCTGAGATGGCCGCTCGCCCCACCAACTCTCTCAGAACATCCGATCGCACACTAGACGGTGCCGGACTCTTTTGTCTGCTCTCTTCGGGAGCCGGACACTGGGAGCTTCGGGGGTCAATGGGATTATCTTCTGGCCTCACCGGACTCGGAGAGGCCCTCCGTGACGACACTTCAGGGTTGCCTGCTTCCGGAGCGGAGGAGTCCGGAGGAGGCGTTTCGCTCTCCATCATCTCTGGAAGAAGATCCCCCGAAGACGAGCTCATTTGAGAGGGGCTAAGGCCCGAACTGCAAAGATATATGCGGTGGTTATTTTCTCAGAAGAAAAAGATGGCATATCTGTACTATTAAAGTATTTTGGGTCACTTACGACTCGCGGGAGAATTGATCCCCCTGCGGACTTTGTGCGGCAACAGCGCCCCCCAAGGTAGGACCCTCTGTGGGAGACTTCTTCTCCCGTTTGGAAGCTTCGGCTTCCGAATCCCCGGGCGCAGTCCTTTTCCTCTTCTGGTTGTCTTCCTTCATGGAGACGCTCGCTCCCTTGGTTAGAATGGGCAGCGTTGGGGGCCCGCGTCCGCCCGTATTATCCTCCACGGTATCTTCCTCCAAGGGCTCCGGGCAAGGTGCGATCTGGAGCATCTTTCCAATACCGGATTTTCCAAACCCTCTGGGAGGGGGGCCGAACACCGAATCAACTTCGCCTTTGTTAGCCAGTCCTGGTCGAAAAGCGAACCCTCAGAAATAACTTCGTAACAAAGGAGAGATAGTATGTTCGGCCGGAAGATGCCTTACCTGTTCGGCGGCGCGGTTACTACTCAGGCCCACGTCCTCGATGATTTCCAGACACTCCACCTGAGGTCCAAATAATGACTTGTACATCTCCTCGTGCGTCAGGCCGAGAAAATTTTGAATGACACGCGGTCCCTCAGGATTGAACTCCCACAGGCGAAGAGGCCGGCGTTTGCAAGGCTGGACTTGATGAACCAGCATAACTTGTATTACCGCAACCAAACTGAAATCTCCACTGAAGAGATCTCGAATGCGGCTTTGCAGTATAGGCACGTCCTTGGCTGGACCCCAGCTCAGACCTCTGCTGATCCATGACATCGGTTGTGGTGGAGGGCCCAAGCAGAAAACAGGGGCGGCCGCCCGCTTGGCACTTCTAGGAGCCGTGATGTAGAACCACTCATGTTGCCACAATTCAGACACCTCTGGGATGGAACCTTTGGGCCACGGAGCTCCCGTCATCTTGCGTATTGAGGCACCTCCACATGCTGCATGTTGCCCCTCGATCATCTCTGGCTTTACTTCAAAGGTCTTGAGCCATAGGCCAAAGTGAGGGGTAACCCGAAGGAAGGCCTCACACACGACAATAAATGTCATGATATGAAGAAAGGAGTCTGGAGCTAGATCATGGAAGTCTAGCCCGTAATAAAACATAAAACCCCTGACGAAAGGATCCAGAGCAAGGCCTGGACCTCGGAGGAAGTGGGAGACGAACACGACGTTCTCGTTGGGTTCGGGGATGGGGAGGGCCTGCCCTCGGGGAGGCAGCCGATGCAATATCTCGGCGGTCAGATATCTGGCCTCCCTCAACTTTTTGATGTCTTCTTCCGTGACGGCGGAAGGCACCCATCGGCCTTGAAGGCTAGATCCGGACATGACTGAAGGTTCGGAGCACCTGACCTGAACTTTGGGCGTTTGAGCTTGAGGTGGGGGAAGGATTCGATTGAGCACGGGAGGGAAAAATAAAAGCCTTGTCCCTTTATAAAGAGGGTGAATATCAAGCGTCCTCTCCGTGTCCGTTTGGACTTGCCTATAATCTAGGAGTCCTATAAGCAGTTGGGTTACCCACGCCCGTATTGATGAGAATCCCGGAATAAGGGGACACGATCTCTGCTTTAACAAGACGTGCCAAGGAAACCGCCTCGCATGACGCGCTAAGGTGGGATAATGAAACCACTCGGATAAAGGCGTGGCCGTGGTGTGTTACACTATGGAGTACATCAGCAGATTAGATTTGTGTAAATATTATTCTCTCTATGGCAATATGTGGAAACTTATTTTGCAGAGCCGGACACTATCTTTGTGTTCAAAATCTTCTATAAAGTACTTGGAGGAGGAACCCGCCTTGCAATGCCGAAGACAATCTGCGCGCCGAACTTGTCGTCATTGAAGCCTGGTTCAGGGGCTACTGAGGGAGTCCTGGATTAGGGGTGTCCGGATGGCCGGACTATACCTTCAGCCGGACTCCTGGACTATGAAGATACAAGATTGAAGACTCCGTCCTGTGTCCGAAAGGGACTTTCCTTGGCGTGGAAGGCAAGCTTGGCGATACGGATATGTAGATCTCCTACCATTGTAACCGACTTTGTGTAACCCTAACCCTCTCCGGTGTCTATATAAACCGGAGGGTTTTAGTCCGTAGGACAACATACACAACAACAATCATACCATAGGCTAGCTTCTAGGGTTTAGCCTCTCCGATCTCGTGGTAGATCTACTCTTGTACTACCCATATCATCAATATTAATCGAGCAGGACGTAGGGTTTTACCTCCATCGAGAGGGCCCGAACCTAGGTAAAACTTCGTGTCCCTTGCCTCATGTTACCATCCGGCCTAGACGCACAGTTTGGGACCCCCTACCCGAGATCCACCGGTTTTGACACCGACAGTGGACTTGACCAATTGCAAGCAAGAGGATGGTGAATCTACAACCCATTGGGTGCGCCGGGTCAAGGAGATAATACATTCATCTGATAAGATGGATGCCTGCTCAGCAGTTTTAATGTTGGAGAAAAATTGCCGTTTTGAACCTCTGAAGCGGAAGCTGGGGCGGCTCAAATGTGATTGTAATGACATGGGAACATCGATGGCGGCTCTTGTCAAGTATGTTGATTCTGATACCACCAAAGACCCGGTGTCTGACGAAGAAAAGGGAACGAAGGGAAAGAAGAAGGGTCACCAGCACAACCCGGTGAATCAGGGAGGTAATAAACGTAAGGCTGATGAGTTTGTTGCTAATACTAATGCGCAGGGTGGTAATCAGCGGCGCAAGGGCAGACAACCCCCTCGATCGAGCGGGTCAGGCCCCACCCTTGAGCAGTTGTTGAATGAACCTTGTCCAAAACACGGCACCCGGGAGAAACCAGCCACCCATTTGTGGAAGGATTGCACGATCATGAAGGCATTAAAAAATTCAAATGTGTTTGATGGGGGTCACAGCCCGGGTGGCAGTTCAGGTGGAGGTGCTTCCAGTGCCCGGGCGTCGGTTCAGGCGGAGGAGGTTTTCGTGGTTAGGGTTATCCTGGTCACTAAGGAGGATATAATAAGGAACCCGGCCAAGGTAATCAGCAGTAGCAATCTGGTTATCAGAGCAACCCGAAGCATTTGAGTAGTGGACAGTATCATGTATTTATCACCAGTTTATGTAGGAGGGACCAGAAACTTCACAAGAGGGCCGTCAATGCCGTTGAGCCAGCGATTCCACGTTATCTACGTTGGTCAGAGCAGCCTATTGTGTGGAGCAGAGAGGATCACCCACCCCGGGTTGATAATCCGGGTCACTTAGCTTTGGTAATGGCACCTCAGGTTGGTGGATACAAGTTTACTAAGGTGCTCATGGATGGAGGCAGCAGCATCAACATCCTCTACTATGAGACATTCCGCCGGATGGGATTGACTGATAAAAATCTTAAATAATCCAACATTGTTTTTCATGGTGTGGTACCTGGTAAGTCGGCATACCCGGTTGGTAAGATTGAGTTGGAAGTAGCCTTTGGGGATGAGTATGACTCCATAGCGGAAAAATTAACCTTTGAGGTGGTTAAGATCAAGAGCCCATATCATGCTCTGTTTGGGCGACCGGCTTATGCCAAGTTCATGGCTCGGCCGTGTTACGTATAGTTGCAGCTCAAGATGCTGGGTCATAAAGGCACCATTACAGTACATGGGAGCTGGAAGATAGCCTTGGAATGTGAAGAAGGTGATGCTGCCTATGCTGAATCTGTTTGTGCAACAGAGGCGTTAAAATTTTACAAGGATCATCTTGACGGACATGACGTCATTAAAGAAACCAACAACAGAGCATGAGCCGGAGTTGAAATTCAAATCGGCTGATGACACTAAGATGGTTGACTTTGTACCTGCTGACTCATCTAAATAGTTCATCATTAGCGCAAACTTGGATCTAAAATAGGAAAGCGCGCTCATCGAGTTCATCCATGAGAACCGGGACATCTTTGCATGGAAACCTTCAGACATGCCGGGTGTCCCGAGGGAACTCGCTGAGCACACTCTTAATATCGATCCAAAATTCAAACATGTCACACAGTTTCTCCGATGGTTCAATGAGGAACGGCGCAAGGCCATTAGGGAAGAGGTGGCCCGGTTCTTGGCCGCCGGGTTCATTGTGGAGGTCTTTCTGTTGGGGAACGTAGTAATTTCAAAAAAAATTCCTACGCACACGCAAGATCATGGTGATGCATAGCAACGAGAGGGGAGAGTGTTGTCTACGTACCAACGCAGACCGACTGCGGAAGCGATCTCACAACGTAGAGGAAGTAGTCGTACGTCTTCCCGATCCGACCGATCCAAGCACCGTTACTCCGGCACCTCCGAGTTCTTAGCACACGTTCAGCTCGATGACGATCCTCAGGCTCCGATCTAGCAAAGCGTCGAGGAAGAGTTCCGTCAGCACGACGGCGTGGTGACGATCTTGATGTACTACCGACGCAGGGCTTCGCCTAAGCACTGCAACAATATGATCGAGGTGGAATTTGGTGGCAGGGGGCGCCGCACACGGCTAAGGAACGATCACCAAGGATCAACTTGTGTGTCTATGGGGTGCCCCTGCCTCCGTATATAAAGGAGCAAGGGGGAAGGGCGGCCGGCCTAGGAGTTGGCGCGCTAAGGGGAGTCCTACTCCCACCGGGAGTAGGACTCCTTCTTTCCTAGTCCAACTAGGAGAAGGGGGAAAGGAGGGAAGTGGGAAGGAAGGGAAGGTGGGCCGCGCCCCAAATCCCTTGTCCAATTCAGACTGGACTTGGGAGGGGCGCGCGCCACCTCCTGGCTCCTTCCCACTAAAGCCCATTAAGGCCCAATACTCTTCCCCGTATTCCCGTAACTCCCCGGTACCTCCGAAAATACCCGAATCACTCGGAACCTTTCCGATGTCCGAATATAGTCGTCCAATATATCGATCTTTACGTCTCGACCATTTCGAGACTCCTCGTCATGTCCCCGGTCTCATCCGGGACTCCGAACTCCTTCGGTACATCAAAACTCATAAACTCATAATATAACTGTCATCGAAACCTTAAGCGTGCGGACCCTGCGGTTCGAGAACAATGTAGACATGACCGAGACACGTCTCCAGTCAATAACCAATAGCGGGACCTAGATGCCCATATTGGCTCCTACATATTCTACGAAGATCTTTATCGGTCAGACCGCATAACAACATACGTTGTTTCTTTTGTCATCGGTATGTTACTTGCCCGAGATTCGATCGTCGGTATCCAATACCTAGTTCAATCTCGTTACCGGCAAGTCTCTTTACTCGTTCCGTAATACATCATCTCGCAACTAACTCATTAGTTGTAATGCTTGCAAGGCTTTAAGTGATGTGCATTACCGAGAGGGCCCAGAGATACCTCTCCGACAATCGGAGTGACAAATCCTAATCTCGAAATACGCCAACCCAACATCTACCTTTGGAGACACCTATAGTACTCCTTTATAATCACCCAGTTACGTTGTGACGTTTGGTAGTACCCAAAGTGTTCCTCCGGTAAACGGGAGTTGCATAATCTCATAGTCATAGGAACATGTATAAGTCATGAAGAAAGCAATAGCAACATACTAAACGATCGGGTGCTAAGCTAATGGAATGGGTCATGTCAATCAGATCATTCATCTAATGATGTGATCCCATTAATCAAATAACAACTATTTGTCCATGGTTAGGAAACATAACCATCTTTGATTAACGAGCTAGTCAAGTAGAGGCATACTAGTGACACTCTGTTTGTCTATGTATTCATACATGTATTATGTTTCCGGTTAATACAATTCTAGCATGAATAATAAATATTTATCATGATATAAGGAAATAAATAATAACTTTATTATTGCCTCTAGGGCATATTTCCTTCAGTCTCCCACTTGCACTAGAGTCAATAATCTAGATCACATCACCATGTGATTAACATCG
The DNA here is from genome assembly GCA_034509565.1 of Triticum monococcum. Classification (NCBI taxonomy): domain Eukaryota; kingdom Viridiplantae; phylum Streptophyta; class Magnoliopsida; order Poales; family Poaceae; genus Triticum; species Triticum monococcum. Next base: position 656,647,933 of record CM067847.1, on the reverse strand, counting down.
ATAGTTCACATCATCATGTGATTAACACCCATAGTTCACATCGCCATGTGACCAACACCCAAAGGGTTTACTAGATTCAGTAATCTAGTTCACATCGCTATGTGATTAACACCCAAAGAGTACTAAGGTGTGATCATGTTTTGCTTGTGAGAGAATCTTAGTCAACGGGTCTGCCACATTCAGATCCACATGTATTTTGCAAATTTCTATGTCAACAATGCTCTGCATGGAGCTATTCTAGCTAATTGCTCCCACTTTCAATATGTATCCAAATTGAGACTTAGAGTCATCTAGATTAGTGTCAAAACTTGCATCGGCGTAACCCTTTACGACGAACCTTTTGTCACGTCCATAATCGAGAAACATATCCTTATTTCACTAAGGATAATTCTGACCGCTGTCCAGTGATCTACTCCTAGATCACTATTGTACTCCCTTGCCAAATCAGTGCAGGGTATACAATAGATCTGGTATACAGCATGACATACTTTATAGAACCTATGGCCAAGGCATAGGGAATGACTTTCATTCTCTTTCTATCTTCTGCCGTGGTCGGGCTTTGAGTCTTACTCAACTTCACACCTTATAATACAGGCAAGAACTCTTTCTTTGACTGCTCCATTTTGAACTACTTCAAAATCTTGTCAAGGTATGTACTCATTGAAAAAACTTATCAAGCATTTTGATCTATCTCTATAGATCTTGAAGCTCAATATGTAAGCAGCTTCACTGAAGTCTTTCTTTGAAAAACTCCTTTCAAACACTCCTTTATGCTTTACAGAATAATTCTACATTATTTCCGATCAACAATATGTCATTCACATATACTTATCAGAAATGTTGTAGTGCTCCCACTCACTTTCTTGTAAATACAGGCTTCACCGCAAGTCTGTATAAAACTATATGCTTTGATCAACTCATCAAAGCGTATATTCCAACTCCGAGATGCTTGCAGCAGTCCACAGATGGATCGCTGGAGCTTGCACATTTTGTTAGCACCTTTCGGATTGACAAAACCTTCTGTTGCATCATATACAACTCTTCTTTAATAAATCCATTAAGGAATGCAGTTTTGTTTATCCATTTGCCAGATTTCATAAAATGCGGCAATTACTAACATGATTCAGACAGACTCAAGCATAGATACGAGTGAGAAGCTCTCATCGTAGTCAACACCTTGAACTTGTCGAAAACCTTTTGCGACAATTCTAGCTTTGTGGATAGTAACACTACTATCAACGTCCGTCTTCCTCTTGAAGATCCATTTATTTTCTATGGCTTGCCGATCATCGGGCAAATCCATCAAAGTCCATACTTTGTTCTCATACATGGATCACATCTCAGATTTTATGGCCTCAAACCATTTCGCGGAATCTGGGCTCATCATCGCTTCCTCATAGTTCGCAAGTTTGTCATGGTCTAGTAACATAACTTCCAGAACAGGATTACCGTACCACTCTGGTGCGGATCTCACTCTGGTTTACCTACGAGATTTGGTAGTAACTTGATCTGAAGTTACATGATCATCATCATTAGCTTCCTCACTAATTGGTGTAGTAGTCACAGGAACAGATTTCTGTGATGAACTACTTTCCAATAAGGGAGCAGGTACAGTTACCTCATCAAGTTCTACTTTCCTCCCACTCACTTCTTTCGAGAGAAACTCCTTCTCTAGAAAGGATCCATTCTTAGCAACGAATGTCTTGCCTTCGGATCTGTGATAGAAGGTGTACCCGACTGTCTCCTTTGGGTATCCTATGAAGACATATTTCTCCGATTTGAGTTTGAGCTTATCGAGATGAAACTTTTTCACATAAGCATCGCAACTCCAAACATTAAGAAACGACAGCTTAGGTTTCTTGCTAAACCATAGTTCACACGGTGTCATCTCAACGGATTTAGATGGTGCCCTATTTAACGTGAATGCAGCTGTCTCTAATGCATAACCCCAAAACGATAGTGGTAGATCGGTAAGATACATCATAGATTGCACTATATCCAATAAAGTACGGTTATGACGTTCGGACACACCATTATGCTGTGGTGTTCCAGGTGGTGTGCGTAGTGAAACTATTTCACATTGTTTTTAACTGAAGGCCAAACTCGTAACTCAAATACTCTTCTCTACGATCAGATCATAGAAACTTTATTTTTCTTGTTACGATGATTTTTCACTTCACTCTGAAATTCTTTGAACTTTTCAAATGTTTTAGACTTATGTTTCATCAAGTAGATATACTCATATCTGCTCAAATCATCTGTGAAGATCAGAAAATAATGATACCTGTCGCTAGCCTCAATATTCATCGGACCACATACATCAGTATGTATGATTTTGAACAAATCTATTGCTCGCTCCGTTGTTCCGAAGAACAGAGTTTTAGTCATCTTGCCCATGAGGCATGGTTCGTAAGCATCAACTGATTCATAATCAAGTGATTCAAAAAGCCCATCAGCATGGAGTTTCTTCATGCGCTTTACACCAATATGACCTAAACGGCAGTGCCACAAATAAGTTGCACTATCATTATTAACTTTGCATATTTTGGTTTCAATATCATGAATATGTGTATCACTACGATCGATATCCAATGAACTTGTTTCATTGGGTGTATGACCATCGAAGGTTTTATTCATGTAAATAGAACAACAATTATTCTCTGACTTTAATGAATAACCGTATTGCAATAAACATGATCAAATCATATTCATGCTCAACGCAAAAACCAAATAACACTTATTTAGGTTCAACACTAATCCCGAAATTACAGGGAGTGTGCGATGATGATCATATCAATCTTGGAACTACTTCCAACACACATCGTCACTTCACCCTTAACTAGTCTCTGTTTATTCTGCAACTCCCGTTTCGAGTTACTACTCTTAGCAACTGAACTAGTATCAAATACTGAGGGTTTTCTATAAACACTAGTAAAGTACACATCAATAACATGTATATCAAATGTACTTATGTTCATTTTGCCATCCTTCTTATCCGCCAATCACTTGGGGTAGTTCCGCTTCCAGTGACCAGTCCCTTTGCAGTAGAAGCACTCAGTCTCAGGCTTAGGTCCGGACTTGGGCTTCTTCACTTGAGCAGCAACTTGCTTGCTATTCTTTTTGAAGTTCCCCTTCTTCCCTTTGCCCTTTTCTTGAAACTAGTGGTCTTGTCTACCATCAACACTTGATGTTTTTCTTGATTTCTACCTTCATCGATTTCATCATCATGAAAAGCTCGGGAGTCGTTTTCGTCATCCCTTGCATACTATAGTTCATCACGAAGTTCTACTAACTTGGTCATGGTGACTAGAGAATTCTGTCAATCACTATCTTATCTGGAAGATTAACTCCCACTTGATTCAAGCGATTGTAGTACCCAGACAATCTGAGCACATGCTCACTAGTTGAGCGATTCTCCTCTATCTTTTAGCTATAGAACTTATTGGAGACTTCATATCTCTCAACTCGGGTATTTGCTTGAAACATTAACTTCAACTCCTGGAACATCTCATATGGTCCATGACGTTCAAAACGTCTTTGAAGTCCCGATTCTAAGCCATTAAGCATGGTGCACTAAACTATCAAGTAGTCATCATATTGAGCTAGCCAAACGTTCATAACGTCTGCATCTGCTCCTGCAATAGGTCTGTCACCTAGCGGTGCATCAAGGACATAATTCTTTTGTGCAGCAATGAGGATAAACCTCAGATCACAGATCCAATCCGCATCATTGCTACTAACATCTTTCAACACAATTTTCTCTAGGAACATATCAAAAATAAACACAGAGAAGCAACAACGCGAGCTATTGATCTACAACATAATTTGCAAAATACTACCAGGACTAAGTTCATGATAAATTTAAGTTCAATTTAATCATATTACTTAAGAACTCCCACTTAGATAGACATCCCTCTAATCCTCTAAGTGATCACGTGATCCAAATCAACTAAACCATAACCGATCATCACGTGAGATGGAGTAGTTTTCAATGGTGAACATCATTATGTTGATCATATCTACTATATGATTCACGCTCGACCTTTCGATCTCCGTGTTCCGAGGCCATATCTGCATATGCTAGGCTTGTCAAGTTTAACCTGAGTATTCTGCGTGTGCAAAACTGGCTTGCACCCGTTGTAGATGGACGTAGAGCTTATCACACCCGATCATCACGTGGTGTCTGGGCATGACGAACTTTGGCAACGGTGCATACTCAGGGAGAACACTTCTTGATAATTTAGTGAGAGATCATCTTATAATGCTACCGTCAATCAAAGCAATATAAGATGCATAAAAGGATAAGCATCACATGCAATCAATATAAGTGATATGATATGGCCATCATCATCTTGTGCTTGTGATCTCCATCTCCGAAGCACCGTCATGATCACCATCGTCACCGGCACGACACCTTGATCTCCATCGTAGCATCGTTGTTGTCTCGCCAATCTTATGCTTCCACGACTATCACTACCGCTTAGTAATAAAGTAAAGCATTACATCGCGATTGCATTGCATACAATAAAGCGACAACCATATGGCTCCTGCCAGTTGCCGATAACTTGGTTAAAAAACATGATCATCTCATACAATAAAATTTAGCATCATGCCTTGACCATATCACATCACAACATGCCCTGCAAAAACAAGTTAGACATCCTCTACTTTGTTGTTGCAAGTTTTACGTGGCTGCTATGGGCTTAAGCAAGAACTCATCTCACCTACGCATCAAAACCACAACGATAGTTTGTCAAATAGACTCCGTTTTAACCTTCTCAAGGACCGGGCGTAGCCACACTCAGTTCAACTAAGGTTGGAGAGACAGTCGCCCGCAAGCCATCTATGTGCAAAGCACGTCGAGGGAACCGGTCTCGCGTAAGCGTACGCGTAATGTTGGTCCGGGTCGTCTCGTCCAACAATACCGCTGAACCAAAGTATGACATGCTGGTAGGCAGTATGACTTGTATCGCCCACAACTCACTTGTGTTCTACTCGTGCAAATAACATCAAACCATAAAACCTAGGCTCAGATGCCACTGTTGGGGAACGTAGTAATTTCAAAAAAAAATCCTACGCACACGCAAGATCATGGTGATGCATAGCAACGAGAGGGGAGAGTGTTGTCTACATACCAACGCAGACCGACTGCGGAAGCGATCTCACAACATAGAGGAAGTAGTCGTACGTTTTCCCGATCCGACCGATCCAAGCACCGTTACTCCGGCACCTCCGAGTTCTTAGCACACGTTCAGCTCGATGACGATCCTCGGGCTCCGATCCAGCAAAGCTTCGAGGAAGAGTTCCGTTAGCACGACGGCGTGGTGACGATCTTGATGTACTACCGACGCAGGGCTTCGCCTAAGCACTGCAACAATATGATCGAGGTGGAATTTGGTGGCAGGGGGCACCGCACACGGCTAAGGAACGATCACCAAGGATCAACTTGTGTGTCTATGGGGTGCCCCCTGCCTCCGTATATAAAGGAGCAAGGGGGAGGGGCGGCCGGCCTAGGAGTTGGCGCGCCAAGGGGAGTCCAACTCCCACCGGGAGTAGGACTCCTTCTTTCCTAGTCCAACTAGGAGAAGGGGGGAAAGGGGGGAAGTGGAGAAGGAAGGGAGAGGTGGGCCGCGCCCCAAATCCCTTGTCCAATTCGGATTGGACTTGGGAGAGGCGCGCGCCACCTCCTGGCTCCTTCCCACTAAAGCCCATTAAGGCCCAATACTCTTCCCTGTATTCCCGTAACTCCCCGGTACCTCCGAAAATACCCGAATCACTCGGAACCTTTCCGATGTCCGAATATAGTCGTCCAATATATCGATCTTTACGTCTCGACCATTTCGAGACTCCTTGTCATGTCCTCGATCTCATCCGGGACTCCGAACTCCTTCGGTACATCAAAACTCATAAACTCATAATATAACTGTCATCGAAACCTTAAGCGTGCGGACCCTACGGTTCGAGAACAATGTAGACATGACCGAGACACGTCTCCAGTCAATAACCAATAGCGGGACCTGGATGCCCATATTGGCTCCTACATATTCTACGAAGATCTTTATCGGTCAGACCGCATAACAACATACGTTGTTCCTTTTGTCATCGGTATGTTACTTGCCCGAGATTCGATCGTCGGTATCCAATACCTAGTTCAATCTCGTTACCGGCAAGTCTCTTTACTTGTTTCGTAATACATCATCTCACAACTAACTCATTAGTTGTAATGCTTGCAAGGCTTTAAGTGATGTGCATTACCGAGAGGGCCCAGAGATACCTCTCCGACAATCGGAGTGACAAATCCTAATCTCGAAATACGCCAACCCAACATCTACCTTTGGAGACACCTGTAGTACTCCTTTATAATCACCCAGTTACGTTGTGACGTTTGGTAGTACCCAAAGTGTTCCTCCGGTAAACGGGAGTTGCATAATCTCATAGTCATAGGAACATGTATAAGTCATGAAGAAAGGAATAGCAACATACTAAACGATCGGGTGCTAAGCTAATGGAATGGGTCATGTCAATCAGATCATTCATCTAATGATGTGATCCCATTAATCAAATAACAACTATTTGTCCATGGTTAGGAAACATAACCATCTTTGATTAACGAGCTAGTCAAGTAGAGGCATACTAGTGACACTCTGTTTGTCTATGTATTCATACATGTATTATGTTTCCGGTTAATACAATTCTAGCATGAATAATAAATATTTATCATGATATAAGGAAATAAATAATAAATTTATTATTGCCTCTAGGGCATATTTCCTTCACTTTCACCACGAATGGTCAGCTAACCCGGTGCTTGTACTCAAAAAGAATGGCACCTGGCGTATGTGTGTGGATTACACTGATCTGAACAAGGCTTGTCCAGCTGATCCTTTTGCTCTCCCCCGTATTAATCAGATCATTGATGCTACGACGGGTTGCGCACGTTTGAGTTTCTTGGATGCTTATTCCGGTTATCATCAAATTAAGATGGCGGTCAACGATCAGGAGAAGATAGCTTTTATTACTCCTTTTGGAGCTTTCTGCTATGTGTCTATGCCTTTTGGGCTTAAGAGTGCCCAGGCGACTTACCAGCGGTGTGTGCAGAATTGTCTTCACGATCAAATTGGGCGTAATGTTCATGCTTATGTGGATGATATAGTGGTCAAATCCAGGAAGGAGGAAACCTTGGTCGCAGATCTGAAAGAGACTTTTGATAATGTCCGGGTCTACAAAATGATGCTTAACCCGGCCAAGTGAGTTTTTGGAGTCCCAGCCGGCAAACTCTTGGGTTTTTTGGTGTCCAACCGAGGTATTGAAGCTAACCCGGAGAAGATCAAGGCAATTATATCCCTAGCCAAGCCAACATGCATCAATGACGTTCAGCGGCTGGCGGGTCGTGTTGCTGCTTTGAGTCGGTTCATAAGCCGGCTAGGGGAAAAGGCAATGCCTCTGTATCAGATGATGAAGAAAACAGATGTTTTTGTTTGGAGCGATGTTGCGAACGCTGCTTTTGAGGATCTGAAAGCACAGCTGGCTGAGCCGTCGGTCCTGGCTGCTCCAATTGAGAAAGAGCCGCTATTGTTATACGTGGCTGCCAACTCACGAGCTATTAGTGTGGCTATTGTGGTAGAGCGCAAGGAGGCTGGCAAAGAGCATCTGGTTCAACGGCCGGTTTATTATGTCAGTGAAGTGTTGATTGAGTCTAAGCAATGATATCCACATTGGCAAAAGCTTGTTTATGGGGTGTTCATGGTGAGCCGGAAGCTTAAGCATTACTTTCAGGGACATCCAATCACTGTGGTTAGCTCTGCTCCTTTGGGAGACATTATTCAAAATAGAGAAGCCACTAGGCGAGTCGCCAAGTGGGCAATTGAGCTTGTGTCTCATGGGTTGAAGTATGTTCCACGTACTGCAATTAAGTCTCAACCCCTGGTTGACTTCATCAATGACTGGACAGAGATGCAGATGCCAGAAGAGAAGCCAGACAACACATATTGGACTATTCATTTTGATGGGTCCAAGCAGTTGGAAGGCTCGGGGGCTGGAGTCGTGTTAACTTCCCCATGAGGTGACAAATTTTGTTATGTGTTACGGTTGATGTTCCCTTGCACTAACAATGCAGCAGAGTATGAGGCCTTGCTCCATGGTCTTCGAGTGGCAAAAGAGATGAGCTTGAGCCGGGTCAGATGTCTTGGCAACTTGGATCTAGTGGCTCAACAGGTATATGACAAGTGTGATTCCAAGGACCCTCTCATGGCGGCTTATCGCTGAGAGGTTGATGTCGTTACAGGACATTTTAAAGGTTATCAGGTGGAGCACATTGACCGTCGAAAGAACGAAGCAGCTAATGCTTTAAGCCGGCTGGGGTATCAACGTAAGCCGGTGCCACCTAACACCTTTTTGGATGTTTTGCATAACCCCTCTGTCAAGTTGCCCACAGAAGAAGATTTAGCTATTCCGAACCCGGAGGCGCAGTTGGTAGCGGCTCTTCATGTCATCCCAGATTGGACGGTGCCGTTCTTGGTTTACATGACCCGAGGAGAGTTGCCAGCGGATGAGACCCTGGCTCGACAGATAACCCAGCGATCTAAGTCCATGACGATTTCAGATGGAGAGTTATATCATCGCAGTGTTTCCGAAGCGTTTCAGCGGTGTGTTTCCCCCGAAGAAGGTCAAGAAATCCTTCGTGAGATCCATGAAGGCGATTGTGGTCACACGCCGGGTCAAAATCTTTAGTGGCCAAGGCGTTTCGTCACGGCTTTTATTGGTTGACGGCTCACGCTGATGCAGAAGATCTGGCCAGTAGATGTGATGGATGTCAGAAATTTGCACGACGAGCGCATGTGCCGGCTCAAGAGCTCCGGATGATTCCAATCACTTGGCCGTTTGCGGTCTGGGGGCTTGACATGGTGGGGCCTTTCAAAAGGTCTAAGGATAAAAAGACACATCTCCTGGTGGCAGTTGATAAATTCACCAAGTGGGTTGAGGCGGAGCCTGTGAGTAAATGTGATGCAGCCACGGCGGTTCAGTTCATGAAAAAGTGATTTTCCGTTTCGGTTTTCCACACAGTATTATCACTGACATTGGCACTAATTTGTCCCAAGGAGCTATGGAAGAATTTTGTCAACGAGAACACATCCGGCTTGATGTTTCTTCTGTAGCTCACCCTCAATCCAATGGTCAAGCTGAGAGAGCCAATCAGGAAATTTTGAAAGGGCTCAAACCCCGGCTTATGGTTCCTTTACAACGAACGCCGGGTTGTTGGGTGGAGGAATTACCCTCAGTGTTATGGAGTATCAACACTACGCCCAATAGGTCTACGGGTTACACACCTTTCTTTATGGTTTATGGAGCAGAAGCAGTATTGCCTAGTGACATCTGTCATGACTCGCCCCGTGTGGTGGCTTATGTTGAAGCTAATAATGAACAAGCCAGACAGGATGCACTTGACTTGTTGGATGAAGAAAGGGACTTAGTGCTACCTCTTGAGCTTGCGTTGGTTTTCCCCGAAGAGGAAGGGATGATGCAGCAGAGTAGTGTAAGTATTTCCCTCAGTTTTTGAGAACCAAGGTATCAATCCAGTAGGAGGCCATGCTTAAGTCCCTTGTACCTGTACAAAACGATCGCTACTCGCAACCAATGCAATTAGGGGTTGTCAATCCCTTCACGGTCACTTACGAGAGTGAGATCTGATAGATATAATATTTTTGGTACTTTTGGTATAAAGATGCAAAGTAAAAAAGCAAAGCAAGATTAAAGTGATGGAGATTGATATGATGAGAATAGACCCGGGGGCCATAAGTTTCACTACTGGCTTCTCTCAAGAGCATGAGTATTCTACGGTGGGTGAACAAATTACTGTTGAGCAATTGACAGAATTGAGCATAGTTATGAGAATATCTAGGCATGATCATGTATATAGGCATCACGTCCGTGACAAGTAGACCGAAACGATTCTGCATCTACTACTATTACTCCACTCATCGACCGCTATCCAGCATGCATCTAGAGTATTAAGTTAAAAATAGAGTAACGCCTTAAGCAAGATGACATGATGTAGAGAGATAAATTCATGCAATATGAAATAAACCCCATCTTGTTATCCCCGATGGCAATGATACAATACGTGCCTTGCTGCCCCTTCTGTCACTGGGAAAGGACACCGCAAGATTGAACCCAAAGCTAAGCACTTCTCCCATGGCAAGAACTACCAATCTAGTTGGCCAAACCAAATGGATAATTCGAAGAGACTTGCAAAGATAACCAATCATACATAAAAGAATTCAGAGAAGATTCAAATATTATTCATAGATAGACTTGATCATAACCCACAATTCATCGATCTCAACAAACACAGCGCAAAAAGAAGATTACATCGAATAGATCTCCACAAGAGAGGGGGAGAACTTTGTATTGAGATCCAAAAAGAGAGAAGAAGCCATCTAGCTACTAACTATGGACCCGAAGGTCTAAGGTAAACTACTCACACTTCATCGGAGGGGCTATGATGATGTAGAAGCCCTCCGTGATGACGGCCCTCTCCGGCGGAGCTCCGGAACAGGCCCCAAGATGGGATCTCGTGGATACAGAAAGTTGCGGCGGTGGAATTAGGTTTTTGGCTCCGTATCTGTTCGTTTGGGGGTACGTAGGTATATATAGGAGGAAGGAGTATGTCGGTGGAGCATCGAGGGGCCCACGAGGCAGGAGCGCGCCCTAGGGGGGCGCCCCCCACCCTAGTGACCGCCTCTCTGATGCCTTGGCGTAGGGTCCAAGTCTCCTGGATCACGTTCGATGAGAAAATCACGTTCCCGAAGGTTTTATTCCATTTGGACTTCGTTGATATTTCGTTTCTTCGAAACACTGAAATAGGCAAAAAACAGCAATTCTGGGCTGGGCCTCCGGTTAATAGGTTAGTCCCAAAAATAATATAAAAGTGGAAAATAAAGCCCAATATAGTCCAAAACAGTAGATAATATAGCATGGAGCAATCAAAAATTATAGATACGTTGGAGACGTATCAGGCATCCCCAAGCTTAATTCCTGCTTGTCCTCGGGTAGGTAAATGATAAAAAGAGAATTTTTTATGCGGAGTGCTACTTGGCATAATTTCACTGCAAATCTTCTTAATTCTGGTATGAATATTCAGATTAGGAAGATTCAAGACAAAAGTTCATATTGACATAAATAATAATAATACTTCAAGCAAACCAACAAAGCAATTATGTTTTCTTAAAGTAACATGGCCAAAGAAAGTTCATCCCTACAAAATCATATAGTTTAGTCATGCTCCATTTTCGTCACACAAGAATGCTCTCATCATGCACAACCCCGATGACAAGCCAAGCAATTGTTTCATACCTTAATAATTTCAAACTCATAAACTTTCACGCAATACATGAGCATGAGCCATGGATATAGCACTATGGGTGGAATAGAATGATGGTGGGGGTTATGTGGAGAAGACAAAAAGGAGAAAGTCTCACATCAACGAGGCTAATCAATGGGCTATGGAGATGCCCATCAATTGATGTTAATGCAAGGAGTAGGGATTGCCATGCAACGGATGCACTAGAGCTATAAATGTATGAAAGCTCAACAAAAGAAACTAAGTGGGTGTGCATCCAACTTGCTTGCTCACGAAGACCTAGGGCACTTGAGGAGGCCCATTGTTGGAATATGCAAGCCAAGTTATATAATGAAAATTCCCACTAGTATATGAAAGTGATAACTCAAGAGACTCTCTATATGAAGAACATGGTGCTACTTTGAAGCACAAGTGTGGAAAAAGGAATAGTAGCATTGCCCCTTTTTATTTATTTTCTTTTTTTGGGCCTTCTTTTTTTTCTTTGGCCTTTCTCTTTTTTTTGGGACAATGCTCTATTAAATGATGATCATCACACTTTTATTTATTTACAACTCAATGATTACAACTCAATTCTAAAACAAAGTATGACTCTATATGGATGCCTCCGGTGGTGTACCGGGATATGCAATGAATCTAGAGTGAGAAGTATGAAAAAATTATGAATGGTGGCTTTGCCACAAATACTATGTCAACTACATGATCATGCTAAGCAATATGACAATGATGGATGTGTCATGATAAACTGGATGGTGGAAAGTTACATGGCAATATATCTCGGAATGGCTATGGAAATGCCATAATAGGTAGGTATGGTGGCTGTTTTGAGGAAGATATAAGGAGGTTTATGTGTGAAAGAGCGTATCATATCACGGGGTTTGGATGCACCGGCAAAGTTTGCACCAACTCTCGATGTGAGAAAGGGCAATGCACGGTACCATAGATGCTAGAAATGATGGAAGGGTGAGAGTGCGTATAATCCATGGACTCAATATTAGTCATAAAGAACTCATATACTTATTGCAAAAATCTACAAGCCATCAAAAACCAAAGTATTACGCGCATGCTCCTAGGGGGATAGATTGGTAGGAAAAGACCATCGCTCGTCCCCGACCGCCACTCATAAGGAGGACAATCAAATAACACCTCATGTTTCAAATTTGTTGCATAACGTTAACCATACGTGCATGCTACGGGACTTGCAAGCTTTAACTCAAGCACTTCTCAAATTCACAATTACTCTACTAGCATAACTTTGATATTACTACCTCCATATCTCAAAACAATTATCAAGCATCCAACTTTTCTTAGTATTCAACACACTCAAAAGAAAGTTTCACAAATCTTGAATACCAAGCATGTCATTGTTAAGCAAATTACCATGCTATTAAGACTCTCAACATAATTTAAGTGAAGCATGAGAGATCAATAGTTTCTTTAAAACAAATCCACCACCGTGCTCTAAGAGATCTAAGTGAAGCACATAGAGCAAAATTACTTAGCTCAAAAGATATAAGTGAAGCACACAGAGCAAAACTACTTAGCTCAAAAGATATAAGTGAAGCACATAGAGTATTCTATAAAATTTTAATTCATGTATGGCTCTCTCAAAAGGTGTGTACAACAAGGATGATTGTGGCATACTAAAACACAAAGACAAAAATAATACAAGACGCTCCAAGCAAAACACATATCATGTTGGTGAATAAAAATATAGCTCCAAGTAAATTGCCGATGGAAGTGGACGAAAGAGGGGATGCCTTCCGGGGCATCCCCAAGCTTTGAATTTTTGGTGTCCTTGGATTATCTTGGAGGTGCCATGGGCATCCCCAAGATTAGGCTCTTGCCACTCCTGAAAGTGCAACTATCCCTAGGTGGTTTTGGTAATTCATAACAACATATAACTCATTGAGCTAATGCTATTCCAAGATGATTATTTCAGGAAAGCTCAATGATTGGCATGGCATGGATGGTGAAAGTGGAACCCTCAAAATGCTAAGGACAAAGGATTGGCTCAAGCTCAAAAGCTCAAGACTCTTCATTTTATATTTTAGTGATCCAAGATCACATTGAGTCTTTAGGAAAAGCCAATACTATCAAGGAGGGATGAGGTGTTGCTTAATGAGCCTCTTGCTTCATGTGCTTAGTGATATGCTCCAAAACCCTCAACTACTTTCCCATATCCACATATGACCTAAACCCTAAGCCAAACTCGGTCCTACCGATTCTATCTATCCGGCGCCACCGAGTTTCATATGTCATAAGCCACTGCCAAACCCTAGCAATTCGGTTCTACCGATAGGGATCTCGGTCTCACCGAGATGGAATTGCAAACTCTCTGTTTCCCTTTCGTAAATTTTCGGTCTCACCGAAAGAGCGGATCGGTCCCACCGAGATTGCAATGTAAACTCTCTGTTTCCTTTTTGTAACTTTTCGGTCTCACCGAAAGAGCAAATCGGTCCCACCGAGTTTGCCTGACCAACTCTCTGGTTAGCTAATTACCAAAATCGGTCTCACCAAGTTTGTGTAATCGGTCTCACCGAGATTACGTTATGCCCTAACCCTAACAAAATCGGTCCTACCGAGTTGCATGTCAGTCCCACCGAAAATCTCTAACGGTCACTAGGTTTACCTTTTCGGTCCGACCGAGTTTGTTGATTCGGTCCCACCGAGATTGGTAAATTGTGTGTAACGGTTGGATTTTGTGTGGAGGCTATATATACCCCTCCACCTCCTCTTCATTCGTGGAGAGAGCCATCAGAACACATCTACACTTCCAACTCATATGTTCTGAGAGAGAATCACCTACTCATGTGTTGAGACCAAGACATTCCATTCCTACCATATGAATCTTGATCTCTAGCCTTCCCCAAGTTGCTTTCCACTCAAATCTTCTTTCCACCAGATCCAAATCCTATGAGAGAGAGTTGAGTGTTGGGGAGACTATCACTTGAAGCACAAGAGCAAGGAGTTCATCATCAACACACCATTTGTTACTTCTTGGAGAGTGGTGTCTCCTAGATTGGCTAGGTGTCACTTGGGAGCCTCCGACAAGATTGTGGAGTTGAACCAAGGAGTTTGTAAGGGCAAGGAGATCGCCTACTTCGTGAAGATCTACCGCTAGTGAGGCAAGTCCTTCGTGGGCGATGGCCATGGTGGGATAGACAAGGTTGCTTCTTCGTGGACCCTTCGTGGGTGGAGCCCTCCGTGGACTCGCGCAACCGTTACCCTTCGTGGGTTGAAGTCTCCATCAACGTGGATGTAGGATAGCACCACCTATCCGAACCACGGGAAAACATCCGTGTCTCCAATTTCGTTTGAATTCTCCAAAACCTTCCCTTTACATTCTTGCAAGTTGCATGCTTTACTTTCCGCTGCCAATATACTCTTTGCATGCTTGCTTGAATTGTGTGATGATTGCTTGACTTGTCCTAAAATAGCTAAAATCTGCCAAGAACTAAAATTGGGAAAAGGTTAAGTTTTTATTTGGTCAAGTAGTCTAATCACCCCCCCTCTAGACATACTTTCGATCCTACAACTCCTTGTTCCATAATCCATAAAAGAATTCACCCAAAACTTGAAAACTTCACAACATAAAACTTAAAGTAGAAAACTCGTGAGCTCCGTTAGTGAAAGAAAACAAAAGACCACTTTAAGGTACTATAATGAACTCATTCTTTATTTATATTGGTGTTAAACCTAATGTATTCCAACTTCTCTATGGATTATAAACTATTTTACTAACCATAGATTCATCAAAATAAGCAAACAACACACGAAAAACAGAATCTGTCAAAAACAGAACAGTCTGTAGTAATCTGTAGCTAGCGCAAGATCTGGAACCCCAAAAATTCTAAAATAAATTGCTGGACGTGAAGAATTTATATATTAATCATATGCAAAAATAATTAACTAAATATCACTCTTCAAATAAAAATTACAGCAGTTATCGTGAGCGCTAAAGTTTCTGTTTTTTACAGCAAGTTCAGCAAGACTTTCCCCAAGTCTTCCCAACGGTTCTACTTGGCACAAACACTAATTAAACACAAAAAATACAACCAAAACAGAGGCTAGATAATTTATTTATTACTAAACATGAGCAAAAAGCAAGGAATAAAAATAAAATTGGGTTGCCTCCCAACAAGCGCTATCGTTTAACGCCCCTAGCTAGGCATAAAAGCGAGGATAGATCTAGGTATTGCCATCTTTGGTAGGCAATCCATAAGTGGCTCTCATGATAGTTTCATATGGAAATTTTATTTTCTTTCTAGGAAAGTGTTCCATGACCTTTTTTAATGGAAATTGAAATCTAATATTCCCTTCCTTCATATCAATAATCGCACCAACCGTTCTAAGGAAAGGTCTACCAAGAATAATAGGGCAAGAAGGATTGCAATCTATATCAAGAACAATGAAATCTACGGGCACATAATTCCTATTTGCAACAATAAGAACATCATTAATCCTTCCCATAGGTTTCTTAATAGTAGAATCCGCAAGATGCAAGTTTAGAGAGCAATCATCAACATTACGGAAATCTAGCAAATCACACAAAGTCTTGGGAATAGTAGAGACACTAGCACCCAAATCACACAAAGCATAAAACTCATGATCTTTAATTTTAATTTTAATAGTTGGTTCCCACTCATCATAGAGTTTTCTAGGGATAGAAACTTTCAACTCAAGTTTTTCTTCATAAGATTGCATCAAGGCATTAACAATATGTTCGGTGAAGGCTTTATGTTGACTATAAGCATGTGGAGAATTTAGCACGGATTGCAACAAGGAAATACAATCAATTAAAGAGCAATTTTCATAATTAAATTCCTTGAAATCCAATATAGTGGGTTTAGCAACATCTAGATTTTTATTTCTTTCAAGCCCACTTTCATCAATTTCATCATAAAGATCTAAATACTCCGAATTTTTAGAACGCCTTCTAGGTAAAGGAAGATCATATTCAGTTTCATCAAGATTCATATTGCACAACAAAGATTTAATAGGTGACACATCAATAACTTTTAGATCTTCATCTTGATTTTCATTGGAATTGGAAGAACACGCTTTAATAAAGGCATCTTTGGAAGCACGCATCCTAGCGGTTCTTTCCTTGCACTCATCAATGGAAATTCTCATGGATTTGAGAGACTCATTGATATCATGCTTAGGAGGAATAGATCTAAGATTTAAAGAATCAACCTCAAGAGAAATTCTATCAACGTTTCTAGCCAAATCATCAACTTTAAGCAATTTATCTTCAAGCAAAGCATTAAAATTCTTTTGTGAATTCATAAACTCTTTAACACTATTCTCAAATTCAGAGGGCATCTTATTATAATTTCCATAAGAGTTGTTGTAGGAATTCCCATAATTATTAGAAGGATTACTAGGATATGGCCTAGGATTAAAGTTCCCTCTATAAGCGTTGTTACCAAAATTATTCCTACCAACAAAATTCACATCCATAGATTCATTGTTATTCTCAATCAAAGTAGACAAAGGCATATCATTAGGATTAGAAGAAACACTCTTAGTAGAAAATAATTTCATAAGCTCATCCATCTTTCCACTCAAAACATTGATTTCTTCTATCGCATGCACTTTTTTATTAGAAGATCTTTCAGTATGCCATTGAGAATAATTAACCATAATATTATCTAGGAGTTAGTAGCATCTCCTAAAGTGATTTCCATAAAAGTGCCTCCCGCGGCCGAATCTAAAAGATTCCTAGAAGCAAAATTCAATTCGGCATAAAAAATTTGTATAATCATCCACAAATTCAAACCATGAGTAGGGCAATTACGTATCATTAATTTCATTCTCTCCCAAGCTTGTGCAACATGTTCATGATCAAGTTGCTTAAAGTTCATAATATCGTTTCTAAGAGAGATGATCTTAGCGGGAGGGAAATACTTATAGATAAAAGCATCTTTGCACTTGTTCCAAGAGTCAATACTATTTTTAGGCAAAGACGAAAACCAAGCTTTAGCACGATCTCTAAGCGAAAAAGGAAATAGCTTCAATTTAACGACATCATTATCGACATCTTTTTTCTTTTGCATATCACATAAATCAACGAAGCTATTCAGATGAGTAGCGGCATCTTCACTAGGAAGGCCGGCGAATTGATCTTTCATAACAAGATTCAACAAAGCAGTATTAATTTCACAAGATTCAGTATTGGCAAGAGGAGCAATCGGAGTGCTAAGGAAATCATTATTATTGGTATTGGTGAAGTCACACAATTTGGTAGTATCTTGAGCCATCACGACAAACAAGCAATCCAACACACGAGCAAACAAAAGGCAAGCGGGCAAGAGAGGGAGGATAGAGAGAGAGAGGGCGAATAAAAACGGCAAGGGTGAAGTGGGGGAGAGGAAAATGAGAGGCAAATGGCAAATAATGTAATGCGAGAGATAGGGATTGTGATGGGTAATTGGTATGTTGACTTTTTGCATAGACTCCCCGGCAACGGCGCCAGAAATGGCTCGTTGTCGGGAGTCAAATCTTGACTTGCGCGAACCTCCCCGGCAACGGCGCCAGAAATCCTTCTTGCTACCTATTGAGCTTGCGTTGGTTTTCCCCGAAGAGGAAGGGATGATGCAGCAGAGTAGCGTAAGTATTTCCCTCGGTTTTTGAGAACCAAGGTATCAATCCAGTAGGGGGGCACGCTCAAGTCCCTCGTACCTACACAAAACGATAGCTACTCGCAACCAACGCAATTAGGGGTTGTCAATCCCTTCACGGTCACTTGCGAGAGTGAGATCTGATAGATATAATATTTTTGGTATTTTTGGTATAAAGATGCAAAGTAAAAAGTAAAGGCAAAGTAAAAAAGCAAAGCAAGATTAAAGTGATGGAGATTGATATGATGAGAATAGACCCGGGGGCCATAGGTTTCACTACTGGCTTCTCTCAAGAGCATGAGTATTCTATGGTGGGTGAACAAATTACTGTTGAGCAATTGACAGAATTGAGCATAGTTATGAGAATATCTAGGCATGATCATGTATATAGGCATCACGTCCGTGACAAGTAGACCGAAACGATTCTGCATCTACTACTATTACTCCACTCGTCGATCGCTATCCAGCATGCATCTAGAGTATTAAGTTAAAAACAGAGTAACGCCTTAAGCAAGATGACATGATGTAGAGAGATAAATTCATGCAATATGAAATAAACCCCATCTTGTTATCCTCGATGGCAACGATACAATATGTGCCTTGCTGCCCCTTCTGTCACTGGGAAAGGACACCGCAAGATCGAACCCAAAGCTAAGCACTTCTCC
The DNA here is from genome assembly GCA_034509565.1 of Triticum monococcum. Classification (NCBI taxonomy): domain Eukaryota; kingdom Viridiplantae; phylum Streptophyta; class Magnoliopsida; order Poales; family Poaceae; genus Triticum; species Triticum monococcum. Next base: position 656,629,286 of record CM067847.1, on the reverse strand, counting down.
CATGGCAAGAACTACCAATCTAGTTAGCCAAACCAAACGGATAATTCGAAGAGACTTGCAAAGATAACCAATCATACATAAAAGAATTCTGAGAAGATTCAAATATTATTCATAGATAGACTTGATCATAAACCCACAATTCATCGATCTCAACAAACACACCACAAAAAGAAGATTACATCGAATAGATCTCCACAAGAGAGGGGGAGAACTTTGTATTGAGATCCAAAAAGAGAGAAGAAGCCATCTAGCTACTAACTATGGACCCGAAGGTCTAAGGTAAACTACTCACACTTCATCGGAGGGGCTATGATGATGTAGAAGCCCTCCGTGATGACGGCCCTCTCCGGTGGAGCTCCGGAACAGGCCCTAAGATGGGATCTCGTGGATACAGAAAGTTGCGGCGGTGGAATTAGGTTTTTGGCTCCGTATCTGTTCGTTTGGGGGTACGTAGGTATATATAGGAGGAAGGAGTACGTCAGTGGAGCATCGAGGGGCCCACGAGTCAGGGGGGCGCGCCCTAGGGGGGCGCCCCCCACCCTAGTGACCGCCTCTCTGATGCCTTACCGTAGGGTCCAAGTCTCCTGGATCACGTTTGGTGAGAAAATCACGTTCCCGAAGGTTTCATTCCATTTGGACTCCGTTTGATATTTCGTTTCTTCGAAACACTAAAATAGGCAAAAAAAACAGCAATTCTGGGCTGGGCCTCCGGTTAATAGGTTAGTCCCAAAAATAATATAAAAGTGGAAAATAAAGCCCAATATAGTCCAAAACAGTAGATAATATAGCATGGAGCAATCAAAAATTATAGATATGTTGGAGACGTATCACTTAGCAGCGGCCTGGTCAGCAATTTATCAACAGGACCTGCGTCGTTATCACAGCCGCCGAGTTAAGTCCAGGACTTTTCAGGAAGGCGACTTGGTGCTCCGGCTCATCCAGGATCTCTTAGATGCACACAAGTTATCCCCACCTTGGGAAGGACCCTTTGTGGTCAGTAAGAATTTAAACAACGGGTCATATTACCTCATTGACATTCGAGAGCATGCAGACTCACGTAAGTCGGAGGAGGAGACCCGCCGGCCATAGAACATTGCTCAACTTCGGCCATACTACACCTGAGCCACCAGCTCTCATCATGTACATACGTTCACATTGTATATATCATGATAAGCAATAAAGTAAGTCCATCGGTCTCTTTTCTTTTTTCAAAGATTATACGTCTTTTCTCATTTTCAAAAGACTATTAAGGAGCTGATCATATTTGAATCAAGTCTAACCTTTTTGCTCCGGCTTATGATCGTATCCGAATTTAGCTGCAAATCTCATGATCACTTGGGGGCTTCCTGTTCAAACATAGGTCGTATTCGAACCAAAGAGAACATAGCTGTCGTAACCCTCTTGATCGTCTCAAGGCCAAACTCACTTGGGGGCTTCTTGATCATATTCGAATCATAGCTTAACCCCTCCTGAGTCCGACTTGGATCGTATTCGAATCAGGGTCATTCAAAACCTCTCAAGGTCATTTGGGGGCTTCCTGTTCAAACATAGGTCATATTCGAACCAAAGAGAACATAGCTGTTGGTACAATCTTGATCGGCGCAACGCCAAAGCCACTGGGGGCTATATGGTCGTATTCGAACCTTAGCTTAACCCCTTTGGTCCGGTTTACTGATCGTATTCGAATCAGAAACCCCCACATTTTTGAATACAGGATTACATTATGTTTATTATCTATTGTTTGCTTTTTTGTTGTTTCAATATTACAAACAATTAGCCTGGTCCTCTTCACCGGCTCGACTATTTGACAGCACAACCGCCCTGATCATTCACATCAGCGGTTTACGGATCAAAAGGTACAGCCTACTGAGGTAACTAAAAAAGCATTGGCTTCTCATAAATGTTGAATTATCAAATTCATCACCTAAGTTATTTAAACCGGTGATTTAAGGATCAAAAGGGACAAGGTATGGTATTTACTTATACGCACTTACCTGCTGCGTTAACTAAAGAGTTAGTTTTAAACTCTTATCCTTTATTTATATTTGTCTCTGATTTTTATTGAGGTAAATATATTGGCTATAAATTAGGTGTTTCAACCTGTTTAAACCGCCAAGCCAGTCTTTCCTTTGTATTTACAGGAACAGAGTTCAAGCATTGCAGAGACAAATATTAAACGATACATACAGTGGCATCTGGAAACACAGGTTCACATAGAAGTATTTTATGCGTGACGGCATAAGCAAACATGCGGTGTTTTAAACAACTAAGTTATTACAAGGCCTTATAAGCCCATGAAGATGCTCATTGTCCCTCCCTCGCTGGTTCACCACCTTCTGATTGCTGGAAATTGGGTTTTGACCAATCAAAGCCATTCACGGCGACAAATTTGGCTTCGTCGTCGATCAGGCCGACCGGGTCAATCTCTGGGGAAAATGTATCTTCTCTTACTGGTGGGATCAAATCTGTTACTTTGTATGAGGGAGTGGCCATCTTCTTATTCTCACTATCAAAACCTGGCTGGTACTTGTCAACATTGGTGTCATCTCCAAGGCTAGTCGCCTGAGGCCGGACTTCGCGTACACAAGCCATGAAGTCATCCTGACCAAAAGGAGACCCGTCCTCCTTTACAGTGGGATAGCCTCTTGCTACGTCCGCCGGGTCTAGGTCTGGCACCCAAGCCTTGGAGCGGCTTAGGGCAGTTAAAGCTCCGGCTCACGCGCAGGAGCGTTTTACTTCTTGGAATCTGGCAGAAAGGATAGACAGCTTCTTCAGGACATCGCTGAGCCGGTTGGGACCTTGATTAGCAGGAGAGATGGCAGCCAGAGCCCGTTGTGCGCCAATATACAATTGTTCTACCAAAGTATATACTGCCTTCAGTTAAATCAACAGGACTTGGCTCAGATTATTGCTTCGAGGACCTGCATAAATTTTACAGTCAGTTGGCGGATTATACCCTAGTTTGGCAAAAAACACACAAAAGGTCAAGTCAGGCAACGTACCAAAGATAGCCGCTACCATCTGAGACACCCGCCCTTTCAAACCATTTAGTTCTGTTGAAATCTCTTTCAGAGCTGTTTCGGCTGTTTCAGCTCGTTGGATCAGAAGTGTTTTTTCCTTTTCCCAAGTTTTCTCTTTAACAACAAAGCTAGTCTTCAAATTTTCCGTTGCGGAGAGGGTTATTTGCAGTTTGGCGTTAGAAGACTTGATTTTTGTCTCCTGGCTGGCTAGCCAAGTCTTTGCATCAGTCAATTGAGAGTTCAATTCAGACAAGGCATTCTGTGAAACGTTCAGATGAGTCAAGACTTGGTTTCAAATTCAAATATCCAAATTCAAGATTCAAGTCTCAAGTACATTACGAATAAACCACTTGACACTTGGGGGCTAATGTATGCCAAATCAAATTTTTACGACTCTACAAACATATTTAAAGTCCCAAGTCCCTTACAAAGTAACAACACTTGGCACTTGGGGGCTAATGTATGCAGTCCAGCAAGTTTATCAAGGTTAAGCCGGAGTGTTAAGTACTTTGAAGACGGTTTTAAATTCTAAAGTACCGATTCATTAATGATCAAAATGAACCGGTCCTTGGGCACTATAGGTGAAGTTTTGTTCTATCAATATCAAGCAAAGATTCAGAGGTAAAAATCTCGGCCTATATTTTAAGTCTACAGGTTATTCCGTTTCTCTCATAATCTGAAGACTTGGGGGCTGAAGGAATACTAGTAAACCGGAAAAATGTACCTCATACTTCAACTGAAGCTGCTTGACCATCTCGATCTCAGACTCACGACTGGGGTGTACATGACTGAGATAGCCGGATAAAATGTCACTGGCATTGAGTCGGTCATAGTTGGCAACGTCAAAGCGAACCTTCTGCCTCTCCAATGCCTCTTGCTTTGCTGTGCACCGAGCCAGCACCGTTGGGTTCCCCGGCTCAACAAAGCGGCTCCTAGTAATTTGAACATCTTGAGCAGGTGGAGACGGCGAGTCGGTTGAGCTTGACGGTCCAGCTGTAGAAGGATTCATAGTGGCTTCGTTAAAAGACGGCTCCGGAGGATTTGCTTCATTGACAATAGGCGGGTCTTCTGGAGCGCCAGTTAATGGAGAAGGCGGCCTAGCCAGGTCAGATGTCAGCACCGGCGGGTCTTCCGCCGATTTTGCTACCTTCGCCTTTTTATTTAGCATGGCTGCTAAGAAAAAATGTTGCAGGAATGTCAATATATAGAAAAATCTGAATAAACCAAAAGAAAGGAGGATTACTGATTACCCGGGAGCAGTCTTGAAAGCCGGGAATTGGGTTTACGAAGAGTCGCCAGAGGAACGAGACACCTCCTGAAAGAATAAAAAGAGTTCACAGAAATACAAGGAGAAGGATCCATTAAGAAGAGTTAAAGACAGAGATCAGTAAACCTCATTTGGACGTTTCTGAGGAGTTTGTTGAAGGACGATAGCCGGTTCATCTTCAAACCCAGCTTCACGGCCGCTTTCATGTTGCTGTTTTTTCAAATGAAAGTTGGGATCCAAGTGAGCTAAAGGGTTAGAAAACCTTACTTTATGGATCACTCGTCGAACTTTGTGTCTTGGTAAGGGCTCTGAGTCGGAGGAAATAATAGTTACCTCGGCTTCCCCGGCCTGACTGGCCCTAGTGTCATCCTGGTAAGGATCAGTGCCAATAAGATTGTTAAAAAATTGGCCAAGGGAATCAAGGGCTACCTCCGAGTCAAATGTGTCATCAAGTTTCATCAAATCTTCAGCAGTGGTTTTCTTTTTTGTTCTTCGATCTCCGGGTTGTTTTCTTGGCATTCATGGCGGCGAGTTTCGCCTTCTTGGCAGCTTCATGGTCATATTTCACTTTCCAAAAGTCAGAATTGGCCTACAAAGACAAGAGGAAGGATCGATGCCACACAATACGGCTGGGCAAAATACAAAGGAAAAAAGATCAGAATATCCTTACTTCTGGTACCGGGTTAAGTTTAAAGAAAGGATTTAACCCAACAATATTGCAGTCTTCATACTTTCCATTCACCAAAAGGTTTGACATTGAGACAATGTCTTCTTCGGTTAGTTGAAATGGGGTATGACGAAGAGAGTCGTCTGGGCCTCCACCATATTCATACATCAATTTTGAACAATGGCTTAATGGAATAACCCGCCATGAGATCCAGCAGCGGGTCAGATCAACTCTGGTTAAACCGTTCCCCAACAAAGCATTGATTCTTCTGATAGATGGAAGCAGCCTCTTGCGTTCAGCAATGGTAAGTTTATTTGGCAGTGCGAACTTGGAGTCAAGACGATCAGGGCGGTAACCCGGCAGTGGCTTCTCGTTGGCTGGTGAGATGTCCTGACAGTAAAACCAAGTTTGGTTCCAGTCCTTTGGGTGACTTGGTAAAACTATGAGAGGGAAGACAGCACCCTGCCGACGCTGAATTGAGATGCCTCCCAGCTCTAAGCTAAGGCCGTTGGTGCACTTGTTCTGCCGGTTCAGATAGAAGTATTCTGTAAACAGTTCCACAGTCGGCTCTTGCTGAAGATATACCTCACAGAGCACTTGGAAGTTACAAATATTGGATATGGAATTGGGCCCAATGTCCTGAGGATGGAGTTTGAAAAAGTGAAGAACTTCTCTGAAAAACTTTGAACTGGGCGGTGAGAAGCCACGGTTCATGTGGTCAGTAAAGACGATCACTTCGCCGTCTTTTGGATTGGGTCGTTCTTCTTCCGGGTCAGGAGCACGATAAGACATGATGCTTTTTGAGGGAAGAAACCCAATGAGGAAGAACTCTTTTAAGCGATCCTCGGTTATGGTTGAGGGGACCCAATTACAGATGGTGGGTGTCTTTAACGGCATGATGTGCAAGGAACTAAAAAAGAAAAAAAAAACATGCCAGTTCAGTTTACGACAAAATTAACAGTTAAAGGATGAAGATGTAAAACAAGTAACGGCGGCTTAACTAAGGGCTAATGACATATAAGGAAAAGAAAGCCGGAGCGGTAAGCCGCCATGACTACAGATTCTTTCAGAAAGCGAATCCAGCTAAGTCTTGGCGTAAACAAGTTTCACCAAGCTATCATTATTATTTTGGATCAAATGGCTGTCCCAAAAAGAAAATATTCTAGACCTAAAAATCCAGTACAGATGAGTTCGTCAGCTATAATGAAGCATCTATACAGGAAAAAGGGATCTACTGATATCAAAAATGGACGCAACACAACTACCGCGCGAGTTATATTTCTTTTTTGGATCAGAAGAAGTTGCGGAATAAGAACTACAAGAAGATCCGTGATGAACAAGCGAAGAACACTGATGAACTCGCAACCCTAATACAGATCTAGATGCGTGAGAAAGAAGGAACTTACGAGATGCAGATCTACTACGAAGAGTTGCCGCGTCTCTCTGCACGAACTCAGGGTGGTGCAGCGGCCGACGTTGAGGGCAACGGTGAGTGCTACGGCGGCGGCGGAGCTCGAGAAGCAGGGAGGCAGTGACAGGAAGAAGAAGAGAGAGAAGAATGAGGAAGGCCAGGGCAAGCCTATTTATAAGGACAAGATGCGGACAAACGGGCATGAAAATCAAGGGAGAACCAAATAATGGTTATCCAGCTATATAGACGCCTCGATTCTTGGGAAGCATTAAAGATAAAAGGTCCGTTGGAAGATGATGTCATGAAAGTTTTTTGTGTTTTCAAAAGATGGCGTCACGGCGGGTTACAGAGTTTTTCAGACAGAAGAAGATGGATTTCATCTAAGTATCGAAGATTGACAAAGAACAAAGTTCAAAGTCAACCTGGGGCCTAATGTTGGGGATATTACTACCAGTATGACCTGCCTAGGACGGGCCGGGTCAGCCCTAATGGCGGGTTACATAAGAAGCCCAATATACATTCAAGATGATAGTTTATTAAACATATAGAAGGCCCAAGGGCCTAGGGCCGGCTTAAGGCCCGATATTGTAAACCGCCGTATGTAAGGAAAGACTTGTAAAGAAAGACACGTAAAGAAAGTCACCGAGCCAGACACGATTATGAGCCGGCCAGGACTCTGTAGGCCACCAAGCGTCAACCCATGTATATAAGAGGACGACCCGGTGGCGGCTTAGGGTAAGAAACAACCAAATCGATAACCAAGCCGGTGAGTTGAGCCCCTTGGAGATCGAAACTTCAGCAATACCAATCTCAACTAGACTTAGGCTTTTACCTTCATCGTAAGGGGCCGAACTAGTATAAAAACTCTCTCGTGTCCTTTGTCCCGATTAACCCCTTCTAGGAAAACTGTCGTGTCAACTCCACAATAGTTTTCATGGATGATTTTTCCGTCTATGGATCCTCTTTTGATGATTGTTAAGCAACCTTGACCGAGTTTTGTAGAGATGTGAAGAAACTAATCTTGTCTTGAATTGGGAAAAGTGCCACTTTATGGTTAATGAAGGTATTGTCTTGGGGCATAAAGTTTCTGAAAGAGGCATTGAGGTTGATAAAGCCAAGGTTGATGCTATTGAAAAGATGCCATGTCCCAAGGACATCAAAGGTATAAGAAGTTTCCTTGGTCATGCCGGTTTTTATAGAAGGTTCATTAAGGACTTCTCAAAAATTTCTCGGCCTCTAACTAATTTATTACAAAAAGATATACCATTTGTCTTTGATGATGATTGCGTAGAAGAATTTGAAATACTTAAGAAAGCATTGATCTCTACACCTATTGTTTAGCCACCTGATTGGAATTTACCTTTTGAAATTATGTGTGATGCTAGTGATTATGTTGTACGTGTTGTTCTAGGGCAAAGTGTTGATAAGAAATTAAATGTTATTCAATATGCTAGTAAAACTCTACACAATGCTCAGAGAAACTATGCTAGTACTGAAAAAGAATTCTTAGCAGTTGTATTTGCTTGTGATAAGTTCAGACCTTATAATGTTGATTCTAAAGTAACTATTCACACGGATCATGCTGCTATTAAATATCTTATGGAAAAGAAAGATGCTAAACCTAGACTTATTAGATGGGTTCTCTTGCTACAAGAATTTGATTTGCATATTATTGATAGAAAGGGAGCTGAGAACCCCGTTGCAGACAACTTGTCTAGGTTAGAAAATGTTCTTGATGACCCACTACCTATTGATGATAGCTTTCCTGATGAACAATTAAATGTCATAAATGCTTCTCATAATGCTCCATGGTATGCTGATTATGCTAATTACATTGTTGCTAAATTTATACCACCTGGTTTCACATACCAGCAAAAGAAAAAGTTCTTCTATGATTTGAGACATTACTTTTGGGATGACCCACATCTTTATAAAGAAGGAGTAGATGGTGTTATTAGACGTTGTGTACCTGAGCATGAACAGGAACAGATCCTATGCAAGTGTCACTCTGAGGCTTATGGACGACACCATGCTGGAGATAGAACTGCACACAAGGTATTGCAATCTGGTTTTTATTGGCCTACTCTCTTCAAGGATGCCCGTAAGTTTGTCTTGTCTTTTGATGAATGTCAAAGAATTGGTAATATTAGTAGACATTAAGAAATGCCTATGAATTATTCACTTGTTATTGAACCATTCGATGTTTGGGTCTTTGATTATATGGGACCTTTTCCTGCCTCTAATGGTTATACACATATTTTAGTTGCTGTTGATAACGTTACTAAGTGGGTAGAAGCTATTCCAACTAGTAGTGCTGATCACAACACCTCTATTAAGATGCTTAAAGAAGTTATTTTTCCAAGGTTTGGAGTCCCTAGATATTTAATGACTGATGGTGGTTCACATTTTATTCATGGTGCTTTCTGTAAAATGCTTGCTAAATATGATGTTAATCATAGAATTGCATCTCCTTATCACCCACAGTCTAGTGGTCGAGTAGAATTGAGTAATAGAGAAGTCAAATTAATTTTGCAAAAGACTATTAATAGATCTAGAAAAAATTGGTCCAAGACACTTGATGATGCATTATGGGCCTATAGAACTGCATATAAAAATCCTATGGGTATGTCTCCGTATAAAATGGTTTATGGAAAAGCATGTCACTTACCTCTAGAACTAGAACATAAGGCATATTGGGCCATTAAAGAGCTCAATTATGATTTCAAACTTGCCGGTAAGAAGAGGTTATTTGATATTAGCTCGCTTGATGAATGGAGAACCCAAGCCTATGAAAATGCCAAATTATTTAAAGAAAACGTTAAAAGATGGCATGACAAAAGGATACAAAAGCGTGAGTTTAATGTAGGTGACTATGTATTGCTATACAACTCTCGTTTAAGATTTTTTCCAGGAAAACTTCTCTCTAAATGGGAAGGTCCTTACGTTATCGAGGAGGTCTATCGTTCCGGTGCCGTAAAAATCAACAACTTCGATGGCACAAATCCGAAGGTGGTGAACGGTCAAAGAATTAAACATTATATCTCAGGTAATCCTATAAATGTTGAAACCAATGTTATTGAAACCGTAACCCCAGAGGAATACATAAGGGACACTTTCCGGAATGTTTCAGACTTCGAAAAGGAATAGGTATGTGGTACGGTAAGTAAACCGACTCCAAAACAGTTCTAATGGCAATTTTCTTCCGTTTTGGAATATTTAGAAAAATAGAAAAATAAGAAGCAGTCTCGGAAGGACACGTGGGCTCCACGAGGGTGGAGGGCGCGCCCCCCTACCTCGTGGGCACCTCGTGTTCTCTCCGGACTCTGTTTTCGTACACGACACGTACTTTTGGTCGGTAAAAATTCATTATATAATCTCCCGAAGGTTTTGACTCCTGTATCACGCAAATATCTCTTGTCTTTGTTTCGAGCTGTCCTGCTGCAGATTAGAGCAACATGTCGTCCCAGGATTTGGAAGGAGAAAGCTATGTGGCTGATTACCTTGCAGATCCTAAGGTCTATGGGGATGTGGAGCATTGTGGTTGGACTACGGAAGAAGAACGGGACTATGAACCCAAGGGAAGGGAGGAGACAAGCTCAGAAGAAGACGAAGTCCCATTACCTCAACCTGGGGACATGCATGTGGAGTTCAAAAAGTCAAGCCTCCCGGATAGAGTAAAGAAACCTAAGATCGAGTTTATCCCTTTTCGCCTCTTGCAGGAAAACAAGCAGGAACTATGCAAAAACATACTGAGCCTGGAGCAGGAGATCAATGACCTAAGGGACCAAAATTCTGTCCTCAAGCGTAAATTAAGGAAGAAGTCTACGCCATCAACAAAACTATCACCTTCTTCACCAACAAAGAAGAACTAAGCATCGGGTATGGGCACTCCCCTTGGCAACTGCCAAGCTTGGGGGAGTGCCCCAGTATCGTATCACCATCACTTTTATCTTTGCCGTTTTTCTTAGTTCGATCCTTTTGATAATATTTTGATCTAGTAGAATAAAAGTTCCTCGTATGATCTAGTTGTGAGTTTTGCTTTATGATCCTTCTATGTAATCGAGTCCGTGAACTATATAATAAAGATTAGTGTTGAGTCAAGGGCTTGATTATTTTGCCACGATCTTGAGTGAATAAAAGAAAAGAGAAAGAATAAGAAGAAATAAAAGAGATCATATGGATCTTCTGGAGAGTAATGAGATCACATATAAAAAGTATGATGAATAAAAGTTGTTGAGAGTTGACAAATATAGTTTTGGTCATCGTTGCAATTAATAGGAAGTAATAAAGAAAGAGAGGTCTTCACATATAAATATACTATCTTGGACATCTTTTATGATTGTGAGCACTCATTAAAATATGACATGCTAAAGGGTTGACGTTGGACAAGGAAGACAACGTAATGGGTTATGTTTTCTTACATCTGAGATAAATTATATTGTCATGGATCATCCAACATGGTTGAGCTTGCCTTTCCCCCTCATGCTAGCCAAATCCTTTGCACCAAGTAGAGATACTACTTGTGCTTCCAAACACCCTTAAACCAGTTTTGCCATGAGAGTCCACCATACCTACCTATTTGAGTAAGATCCTTCAAGTAAGTTGTCATCGTTGCAAGCAATAAAAATTGCTCTCTAAACAGGTATGGTTGATTGGTGTGGAGGAAATAAGCTTTATACGATCGTGTGATATGGAAGAAATAAAAGCGATAGACTACATAATAAAGGTCCATATCACAAGTAGCAATATAAAGTGACGTTCTTTCGCATTAAGATTTTGTGCATCCAACCATAAAAGCACATGACAACCTCTGCTTCCCTCTGCGAAGGGCCTATCTTTTACCTTTATCTCCTACCTTACATAAGAGTCATGGTGATCTTCACCCTTCCTTTTTACATTTTATCTTTTGGCAAGCACAACATGTTGGAGAGATCATGGTATATATAGCTAATTGGATGTGAGTTTTCATGAACTATTATTGTTTACATTACCCTTGAGGTAAAATGTTGGGAGGCAAAACTATAAGCCCCTATCTTTCTCTGTGTTCGATTAAAACTCCATACCCATAAGTATTGCGTGAATGTTAGCAATTGTGAAAGACTAAATGATAGTTGAGTATGTGGACTTGCTGAAAAGCTCTTATATTGACTCTTTCCTATGTTATGATAAATTGCAATTGCTTCAATGACTGAGATTATAGTTTGTTAGTTTTTAATGAAGTTTATGATTCATACTTGAAATTGTGATTGAATTGTTACTCTAGCATAAGAGATCATATGACAAGAATTATATAAGTTGTTGTTCTAAGAATAATCATGATTCCCTCATGTCCGTATTATATTTTTATCGACACCTCTATCCCTAAACATGTGGACATATTTTTTGATTTCGGCTTTCGCTTGAGGACAAGCGAGGTCTAAGCTTGGGGGGATTGATATGTCCATTTTGCATCATGCTTTTATATCGATATTTATTGCATTATGGGCTGTTATTACACATTATGTCACAATACTTATGCCTATTCTCTCTTATTTTACAAGGTCTACATAAAGAGGGAGAATGCCGGCAGATGGGATTCTGGGCTGGAAAAGGAGCAAATATTAGAGACCTATTCTGCACAGCTCCAAAAGTCCTGAAACTTCATGGAAGACGTTTTCAGAATATATAAAAAATACTGAGCGCAAGAAGTTCACCAGGGGGCCACACCCTGCCCACGAGGGTGGGGGCGTGCCCTACCCTCCTGGGCGCGCCCCCCTACCTCATGGGCCCCCTGGTGGCCCTCCGATGGCCATCTTCTGCTATATGGAGTCTTTCGATGAGGAAAAAAATCATAAGCCATCTTTCCGGACGAGACTCCGCCGCCACGAGGCAGAACCTTGGCGGAACCAATCTAGGGCTCTGGCGGAGCTATTCTACCGGGGAAACTTCCCTCCGGGAGGGGGAAATCATCGCCATCGTCATCACCAACGCTCCTCTCATCGGGAAAGGGCAATCTCCATCAACATCTTCACCAGCACCATCTCCTCTCAAAACCCTAGTTCATCTCTTGTATCCAATTCTTGTCTCCAAGTCTGGGATTGGTACCTGTGGGTTGCTAGTAGTGTTAATTACTCCTTGTAGTTGATGCTAGTTGGTTTATTTGGTGGAAGATCATATGTTCAGATCCTATATGCATATTAATACCCCCTCTGATTATGAACATGAATATGCTTTGTGAGTAGTTACGTTTGTTCCCGAGGACATGGGAGAAGTTTTGCTATTAGTAGTCATGTGAATTTGGTATTCGTTCGATATTTTGATGAGATGTATGTTGTCTCTCCTCTAGTGGTGTTATGTGAACGTCGACTACATGACACTTCACCATTATTTGGGCCTAGAGGAAGGCATTGGGAAGTAATAAGTAGATGATGGGTTGCTAGAGTGAGAGAAGCTTAAACCCTAGTTTATGTGTTGCTTCGTAAGGGGCTGATTTGGATCCATATATTTCATGCTATGGTTAGGTTTACCTTAATACTTTTGTTGTAGTTGCAGATGCTTGCAATAGAGGTTAATCATAAGTGGGATGCTTGTCCAAGTAAGGGCAGCACCCAAGCACTGGTCCACCCACATACCAAATTATCAAAGTACCGAACGCGAATCATATGAACATGATGAAAACTAGCTTGATGATATTCCCATGTGTCCTCGGGAGCGCTTTACATCATATAAGAGTCTGTCCAGGCTTGTCCTTTGCTACAAAAAGGATTGGGCCACCTTGCTGCACTTTATTTACTTTTGTTACTTGTTACTCATTCCAAATTATCCTATCACAAAACTATCTGTTACCTATTATTTCAGTGCTTGCAGAGAATACCTTGCTGAAAGACGCTTATCATTTCTGCACAGAAGAATTACGTCCTGGAAGCACCGCTCGGTGCCAGGCCTTCTACAGATGCTGCTGATGACATTAAGAACGTGGCAGAGTAAAGCTGATGACTACTCAATAGTTCAGTGTGCCATGCTTTACGGCTTAGAACCGAGACTTCAACGATGTTTTGAACGTCATGGAGCATATGAGATGTTCCAAGAGTTGAAGTTAATATTTCAAGCAAATTCCCGGATTGAGAGATATGAAGTCTCCAATAAGTTCTATAGCTGCAAGATGGAGGAGAATAGTTCTGTCAGTGAGCATATACTCAAAATGTCTGGGTATCATAATCACTTGACTCAACTGGGAGTTAATCTTCCTGTTGATAGTGTCATTGACAGAGTTCTTCAATCACTGCCACCAAGCTACAAAAGCTTCGTGATGAACTATAATATCCAAGGGATGAATAAGACAATTCCCGAGCTCTTCGCGATGCTAAAGGCTATGGAGGTAGAAATCAAAAAGGAGCATCAAGTGTTAATGGTTAACAAAACCACCAGTTTCAAGAAAAAGGGTAAAGGGAAGAAGAAGGGGAGCTTCAAGAAGAACAACAAGCAAGTTGCTTCTCAAGAGAAGAAACCCAAGTCTGGACCTAAGCCTGAGACTGAGTGCTTCTACTACAAACAGACTGGTCACTGGAAGCGGAACTGCCCCGAGTATTTGACGGATAAGAAGGATGGCAAGGTGAACAAAGGTATATGTGATATACATGTTATTGATGTGTACCTTACCAGAGCTCGCAGTAGCACCTGGGTATTTGATACTGGTTCTGTTGCTAATATTTGCAACTCGAAACAGGGACTACAGATTAAGCGAAGATTGGCTAAGGACGAGGTGACGATGCGCGTGGGAAATGGTTCCAAAGTCGATGTGATCGCCGTCGGCACGCTACCTCTACATCTACCTTCGGGATTAGTTTTAGACCTAAATAATTGTTATTTGGTGCCAGCGTTGAGCATGAACATTATATCTGGATCCTGTTTAATGCGAGACGGTTATTCATTTAAATCCGAGAATAATGGTTGTTCTATTTATATGAGCAATATCTTTTATGGTCATGCACCCTTGAAAAGTGGTCTATTTCTGATGAATCTCGATAGTAGTGATACACCTATTCATAATATTGAAGCCAAAAGATGCAGAGTTGATAATGATAGTGCAGCCTATTGGTGGCACTGCCGTTTAGGTCATATTGGTGTAAAGCGCATGAAGAAACTCCATACTGATGGACTTTTGGAATCACTTGGTACTTGCGAACCATGCCTTATGGGCAAGATGACTAAAACGCCGTTCTCCAGAACAATGGAGCGAGCAACAAACTTGTTGGAGATCATACATACTGATGTATGTGGCCCGATGAATATTGAGGCTCGCGGCGGGTATCATTATTTTCTCACCTTCACAGATGATTTAAGAAGATATGGGTATATCTACTTAATGAAACATAAGTCTGAAACATTTGAAAAGTTCAAAGAATTTTAGAGTGAAGTGGAAAATCATTGTAACAAGAAAATAAAGTTTCTACGATCTGATCGTGGAGGAGAATATTTGAGTTATGAGTTTGGTCTACATTTGAAACAATGCGAAATAGTTTCGCAACTCGCGCCACCTCGAACACCACAACGTAATGGTGTGTCCGAACGTCATAATCGTACTTTACTAGATATGGTGCGATCTATGATGTCTCTTACTGATTTACCGCTATCATTTTGGGGTTATGCTTTAGAGACGGCTGCATTCACATTAAATGGGGCACCATCAAAATCCATTGAGACGACACCTTATGAACTATAGTTTGGCAAGAAACCAAAGTTGTCATTTCTTAAAGTTTGGGGCTGCGATGCTTATGTGAAAAAACTTTAACCTGATAAGCTCGAACCCAAATCGGAGAAATGTGTCTTCATAGGATACCCAAAGGAAACTGTTGGCTACACCTTCTATCACATATCCGAAGGCAGGACATTCGTTGCTAAGAATGGATCCTTTCTAGAGAAGGAGTTTCTCTCAAAAGAAGTGAGTGGGAGGAAAGTAGAACTTGATGAGGTAACAGTACCTGCTCCCTGAAGGAAATATGCCCTAGAGGCAATAATAAAGTTATTATTTATTTCCTTATATCATGATAAATGTTTATTATTCATGCTAGAATTGTATTAACCGGAAACATAATACATGTGTGAATACATAGACAAACAGGGTGTCACTAGTATGCCTCTACTTGACCAGCTCGTTGCTCAAAGATGGTTAAGTTTCCTAGCCATTGACATGAGTTGTCATTTGATTAACGGGATCACATCATTAGGAGAATGATGTGATTGACTTGACCCATTCCGTTAGCTTAGCACTTGATCGTTTAGTTTGTTGCTATTGCTTTCTTCATGACTTATACATGTTCCTATGACTATGAGATTATGCAACTCCCGTTTACCGGAGGAACACTTTGTGTGCCACCAAACGTCACAACGTAACTGGGTGATTATAAAGGTGCTCTGCAGGTGTCTCCGAAGGTACTTGTTGGGTTGGCGTATTTCGAGATTAGGATTTGTCACTCCGATTGTCGGAGAGGTATCTCTGGGACCTCTCAGTAATGCACATCACTTAAGCCTTGCAAGCATTGCAACTAATGAGTTAGTTGTGGGATGATGTATTACGGAACGAGTAAAGAGACTTGCCGGTAACGAGATTGAACTAGGTATTGAGATGCCGACGATCAAATCTCGGGCAAGTAACATACCGATGACAAAGGGAACAACATATGTTGTTATGCGGTCTGACCGATAAAGATCTTCGTAGAATATGTGGGAGCCAATATGAGCATCCAGGTTCCGCTATTGGTTATTGATCGGAGACGTGTCTCGGTCATGTCTACATAGTTCTCGAACCCGTAGGGTCCGCACGCTTAACATTTCGATGACAGTTATATTATGAGTTTGTATGTTTTGATGTACCGAAGGTTGTTAGGAGCCCCGGATGTGATCACGGACATGACGAGGAGTCTTGAAATGGTCGAGACATGAAGATTGATATATTGGAAGCCTATGTTTGGATATCGGAAGTGTTCCGGGTGAAATCGGGATTTTACCGGAGTACCGGGAGGTTACCAGAACCCCCCGGGAGCTTAATGGGCCATAGTGTGCCTTGTGGAGAAGAGGAGAGGCGGCCAGGGCAGGGCCGCGCGCCCCTCCCCCCTAGTCCGAATAGGACAAGGAGAGGGGGCGGCGCCCCCCTTTCCTTCCTCTCTCCCTCTTCTTTCCCCCTCCACTCATAGTCCAACAAGGAAAAGGGAGGGAGTCCTACTCCCGGTAGGAGTAGAACTCCTCCTGGCGCGCCCCCTCTAGGCCGGTCGCACCTCCCCCCTTGCTCCTTTATATATGGGGGCAGGGGGCACCCTAGGGACACAACAATTGATCGTTTGATCTTTTAGCCGTGTGTGGTGCCCCCCTCCACCATAGTCCACCTCGATAATACTGTAGCGGTGCTTAGGCGAAGCCCTGCGTCGGTAGAACGTCATCATCGTCACCACGCCGTCATGCTGACGAAACTCTCCCTCAACACTCGGCTGGATCGGAGTTCGAGGGACGTCGTCGGGCTGAACGTGTGCTGAACTCGGAGGTGCCGTGCGTTCAGTACTTGATCGATCGGATCGTGAAGACGTATGACTACATCAACCGCGTTGTGCTAACGCTTCTGCTTTCGGTCTACGAGGGTACGTGGACAACACTCTCCCTTCTCGTTGCTATGCATCACCATGATCTTGCGTGTGCGTAGGAAATTTTTTCAAATTACTACGTTCCCCAACAGTGGCATCCGAGCCAGGTTTTATGCGTAGATGTCATATGCACGAGTAGAACACAAGTGAGTTGTGGGCGATATAAGTCATACTGCTTACTAGCATGTCATACTTTGGTTCGGTGGTATTGTTGGATGAAGCGGCCCGGACCGACATTACGCGTACACTTACGCGAGACTGGTTCTACCGACATGCTTTGCACACAGGTGGCTGGCGGGTGTCAGTTTCTCCAACTTTAGTTGAACCGAGTGTGGCTACGCCTGGTCCTTGCGAAGGTTAAAACAGCACCAACTTGACAAACTATCTTTGTGGTTTTGATGCGTAGGTAAGAATGGTTCTTGCTAAGCCCGTAGCAGCCACGTAAAATATGCAACAACAAAGTAGAGGACGTCTAACTTGTTTTTGCAGGGCATGTTGTGATGTGATATGGTCAAGACATGATGCTAAATTTTACTGTATGAGATGATCATGTTTTGTAACCGAGTTATCGGCAACTGGCAGGAGCCATATGGTTGTCGCTTTATTGTATGCAATGCAATCGCCATGTAATGCTTTACTTTATCACTAAGCGGTAGCGATAGTCATAGAAGCATAAGATTGGCGAGACGACAACGATTCTACGATGGAGATCAAAGGTGTCGCGTCGGTGACAATGGTGATCATGACGGTGCTTCGGAGATGGAGATCACAAGCACAAGATGATGATGGCCATATCATATCACTTATATTGATTGCATGTGATGTTTATCTTTTATGCATCTTATCTTGCTTTGTTTGACGATAGCCTTATAAGATGATCCCTCACTAAATTATCAAAGTATAAGTGTTCTCCCTGAGTATGCACCGTTGCGAAAGTTCTTTGTGCTGAGACACCACGTGATGATCGGGTGTGATAGGCTCTACGTTCAAATACAACGGGTGCAAAACAGTTGCACACGCGGAATACTCAGGTTAAACTTGATGAGCCTAGCATATAACAGATATGGCCTCGGAACACTGGGACCAAAAGGTCGAGCGTGAATCCTATAGTAGATATGATCAACATAGTGATGTTCACCGTTGAAACTACTCCATCTCACGTGATGATCAAACATGGTTTAGTTGATATGGATCACGTGATCACTTAGAGGATTAGAGGGATGTCTATCTAAGTGGGAGTTCTTAAGTAATATGATTAACTGAACTTAAATTTATCATGAACTTAGTCCTGGTAGTATTAGCATATCTATGTTGTATATCAATAGCTCGCGTTTAGCTCCCCTGTTTTATTTTTGATATGTTCCTAGAGAAAACTAAGTTGAAAGATGTTAGTAGCAATGATGCGGATTGGATCCGTGATCTGAGGTTTATCCTCATTGCTGCACAGAACAATTATGTCCTTGATGCACCGCTAGGAGACAAACATATTGCAAGAGCAGATGCAGATGTTATGAACGTTTAGCTAGCTCAATATGATGACTACTTGATAGTTTAGTGCACCATGCTTAAACGGCTTAGAATCGGGACTTCAAAGACGTTTTGAATGTCAAGGACCATATGAGATGTTCCAGGAGTTGAAGTTAATATTTCAAGCAAATACCCGAGTTGAGAGATATGAAGTCTCCAACAAGTTCTATAACTAAAAGATGGAGGAGAATAGCTCAAGCAGTGAGCATGTGCTCAGATTGTCTGGATACTACAATCGCTTGAATCAAGTGGGAGTTAATCTTCCAGATAAAATAGTGATTGACAGAATTCTCCAGTCACCATCACCAAGTCAGTAGAACTTCGTGATGAACTATAATATGCAAGGGATAATGGAAACGATTCCCAAGCTCTTCGTGATGCTGAAATCAACGAAGGTAGAAATCACGAAAGCATCAAGTGTTGATGGTAAAAAAAAACACTAGTTTCAAGTAAAGGGACAAAGGGAAGAAAGGGGAACTTCAAGAAGAACGGCAAGCAAGTTGTTGCTCAAGTGAAAAAACCCAAGTTTGGACCTAAGCCTGAAATTGAGTACTTCTACTCCAAAGGGACTGGTCACTGGAAGCGGAACTACCCCAAGTAATTGGCGGATAAGAAGGATGGCAAAGTGAACATAGGTATATTTGATATACATGTTATTGATGTGTACTTTACTAGTGTTTATAGCAACCCCTCAGTATTTGATACTAGTTCAGTTGCTAAGAATAGTAACTCGAAACGGGAGTTGTAGAATGAACAGAGACTAGTGAAGGGTGAAGTGACGATGTGTATTGGAAATGGTTCCAAGATTGATATGATCATCATCGCACACTCCCTATACTTTCAGGATTAGTGTTAAACCTAAAATAAATGTTATTTAGTGTTTGCGTTGAGCATGAATATGATTGGATCATGTTTATTGCAATACATTTATTCATGTAAGTTAGAGAATAATTGTTGTTCTGTTTACATGAATAAAACCTTCTATGGTTATACACCCAATGAAAATGGTTTGTTGGATCTCGATCATGGTGATACACATTTTCATAATATTGAAGCCAAAAGATGCAAAGTTTATAATGATAGTGCAACTTATTTGCGGCACTGCCGTTTAGGTCATATTGGTGTAAAGCGCATGAAGAAAATCCATGCTGATGGGCTTTTGGAATCACTTGACTATGAATCAGTTGATGCTTGCAAACCATGCCTCATGGGCAAGATGACTAAGACTCCTTTCTCCGGAACAATGGAGCGAGCAACAGATTTGTTGGAAATCATACATACTAATGTATGTGGTCCGATGAATATTGAGGCTCGCGGCAGGTATCATTATTTTCTGATCTTCACAGATGATTTGAGAAGATATGAGTATATCTTCTTGATGAAACACAAGTCTAAAACATTTGAAAAGTTCAAAGAATTTCAGAGTGAAGTGGAGAATCATCGTAACAAAAATAAAAGTTTCTACGATATGATCGCAGTAGTAAAATATTTGAGTTACGAGTTTGGCCTTCAGTTAAAACAATGTGAAATAGTTTCACTACCCACGCCACCTGGAACACCACAGTGTAATTGTGTGTCCGAACATCGTAACCGTACTTTATTAGATCTGGTGCGATCTATGATGTCTCTTACCAATTTACCATTATCGTTTTGGGGTTATGCATTAGAGACAGCTACATTCACGTTAAATAGGGCACCATCTAAATCCGTTGAGACGACACCGTATGAACTATGGTTTGGCAAGAAACCTAAGCTGTCGTTTCTTAAAGTTTGAGGTTGCAATGCTTATGTGAAAAGGTTTCAACCTGATAAGCTCAAACCCAAATCGGAGAAGTGCGTCTTCATAAGATACCCAAAAGAAAATGTTGGGTACACCTTGTATCACAGATCCGAAGGCAAGTTATTCATTGCTGAGAATGGATCTTTTCTAGAGAAGGAGTTTCTCTCGAAAGAAGTGAGTGGGAAGAAAGTAGAACTTGATGAGGTAACTATACCTGCTCCCTTATTGGAAAGTAGTTCATCACATAAATCTGTTCCCGTGACTACTACACCAATTAGTGAGGAAGCTAATGATGATGATCATGTAACTTCAGATCAAGTTACTACCGAACCTCATAGGTAAACCAGAGTGAGATCTGCACCAGAGTGGTACGGTAATCCTGTTCTGGAGGTCATGTTACTTGACCATGACGAACCTACGAACTATGAGGAAGCGATGATGAGCCCAGATTCCGTGAAATGGCTTGAGGCCATGAAATCTGAGATGAGATCCATGTATAAGAACAAAGTATGGACTTTGATTAACTTGCCCAAAGATCGGTGAGCCATTGAGATTAAATGGATTTTCAAGAGGAAGACGGACGCTGATAGTAGTGTTACTATCTACAAAGCTAGAATTGTCGCAAAAGGTTTTCGACAAGTTCAAGGTGTTGACTATGATGAGAGTTTCTCACTCGTATCTATGCTTAAGTCTGTCTGAATCATGTTAACAATTGCCACATTTTATGAAATCTGGCAAATGGATAAACAAAACTACATTCCTTAATGGATTTATTAAAGAAGAGTTGTATATGATGCAACAAGAAAGTTTTGTCAATCCTAAAGGTGCTAACAAAATATGCAAGCTCCAGGGATCCATCTATGGACTGGTGCAAGCATCTCGGAGTTGGAATATACGCTTTGATAAGTTGGTCAAAGCATATAGTTTTATACAGACTTGCGGTGAAGCCTGTATTTACAAGAAAGTGAGTGGGAGCACTACAACATTTCTGATAAGTATATGTGAATGACATATTGTTGATCGGAGATAATGTAGAATTATTCTGCAAAGCATAAAGGAGTGTTTGAAAGGAGTTTTTCAAAGAAAGACCTCAGTGAAGCTGCTTACATATTGAGCATCAAGATCTATAGAGATAGATCAAGACGCTTGATAAGTTTTTTCAATGAGTACATACCTTGACAAAATTTTGAAGTAGTTCAAAATGGAACAGTCAAAGAAAGAGTTCTTGCCTGTGTTACAAGGTGTGAAATTGAGTAAGACTCAAAGCCCGACCACGGCAGAAGGTAGAAAGACAATGAAAGTCATTCCCTATGCCTCAGCCATAGGTTCTATAAACTATTGCATGCTATGTACCAGATCTATTATATACCCTACACTGTTTTTTTTGCAAGGGAGTACAATAGTGATCTAGGAGTAGATCACTGGACAGCGGTCAAAATTATCCTTAGTGGAATAAGGATATGTTTCTCGATTATGGAGGTGACAAAAGGTTCGTCGTAAAGGGTTACGTTGATGCAAATTTTGACACTGGTCCAGATGACTCTAAGTCTCAATCTGGGTTCATTTTGAAAGTGGGAGCAATTAGCTAGAGTAGCTCCGTGTAGAGCATTGTTGGAGAATGTAGTAATTTCAAACAAATTCCTACGCACACGCAAGATCATGATGATGCATAGCAACGAGAGGGGAGAGTGTAGTCCATGTACCCTTGTAGACCGTAAGCGGAAGTGTTGTGACAACGCGGTTGATGTAGTCGTACGTCTTCACGATCGACCGATCCTAGCACCGAAAGTACGGCACCTCCACGATCTGCACACGTTCGGCTCGGTGACGTCCCCCGAACTCACGATCCAGCAGAGTGTCGAGGGAGAGCTTCGTCAGCACGACGGCGTGATGTCGGTGATGATGAAGCTACCGATGCAGGGCTTCGCCTAAGCACTGCAATGATATGGCGGAGGTGGATTATGGTAGAGGAGGGCGCCACACACGGCTAAGAGATCAATGATCAACTTGTGTGTCTATGGGGTGCCCCCTGACCACGTATATAAAGGATGGAGGGAGGAGGAGGCCGGCCCTCATAGAGCGCGCCCAAAGTGTGGAGTCCTACTAGGACTCGCTAGTCCTACTAGGATTTCACCTCCCACATGGAATAGGAAAAAGGGAAGGGAGAAGGAGAAGGAGGGAAGGGGGCACCCCCTTTCCCTAGTCCAATTCTGATCAGTCCATGGGGAAGGGGCGCAGCCATCCTTGAGGCCTTTCTCTCCTTTCCCGTATGGCCCATTAAGGCTCAATACGAATTCCCATAACTCTGCGGTACTTCGAAAAATACCCGAATCACTCGGAACATTTCCGATGTCCGAATATAGCCTTCCAATATATCAATCTTCACGTCTCGACTATTTCGAGACTCCTCGTCATGTCCCCGATCTCATTCGGGACTCCAAACAAACTTCGGTCATCAAATCACATAACTCATAATACAAATCGTCACAGAATGTTAAGCGTGCGGACCCTACGGGTTCGAGAACTATGTAGACATGACCGAGACTCATCTCCGGTCAATAACAAATAGCGGAACCTGGATGCTCATATTGGCTCCTACATATTCTACGAAGGTCTTTATCGGTCAAACTGCATAACAACATACGTTGTTCCCTTTGTCATCGGTATGTTACTTGCCCGAGATTCGATCATCGGTATCATCATACCTAGTTCAATCTCGTTACCGGCAAGTATCTTTACTCGTTCTGTAATACATCATGCCGCAACTAACTCATTAGTCACATTGCTTGCAAGGCTTATAGTGATGTGCATTACCGAGAGGGCCCAGAGATACCTCTCCGATACACGGAGTGACAAATCCTAATCTCGATCTATGCCAACTCAACAAACATCATCGGAGACACCTGTAGAGCATCTTTATAATCACTCAGTTACGTTGTGACGTTTGATAGAACACAAGGTATTCCTCCGGTATTCGGGAGTTGCATAATCTCATAGTCCGAGGAACATGTATAAGTCATGAAGAAAGCGGTACCAATGAAACTGTAACGATCATAATGCTAAGCTAACGAATGGGTCTTTGTCCATCACATCATTCTCCTAATGATGTGATCCCGTTCATCAAATGACAACACATGTCTATGGTTAGGAAACATAACCATCTTTGATAAACGAACTAGTCAAGTAGAGGCATATTAGGGACACTTTGTTTTGTCTATGTATTCACACATGTACTAAGTTTCCGGTTAATACAATTCTAGCATGAATAATAAACATTTATCATGAAATAAGGAAATAAATAATAACTTTATTATTGCCTCTAGGGCATATTTCCTTCAACTGGACCCCCCTATCCGCAGACGGATGCGGGGGGAAATTTGTGGGTTGCCGTTGGAGATTCCTTTATATTACACATGTTCTCCTAAAAATACTGTTTGTAGGCATGTGAAGAATGCAAGGAAATGTTGTGTGACAAGTGTGGTGAATAAGGGCATCTCCAATGCCGACCCTCAAATCGCCCGCATACACTCAATCCACGATGTCCGAACTGCGAAAGCCATCCAACACGGGCCTGTATCGATTCGCATGGCGGTCCGAATGTAATTTCTCCCGCAAAATGAAGATAAACGTGTGTGAGGGGGGGGCTTTGCGGGCACCCAGACAGCAACTGCGCCCGCTTCTGACCAACCTGGCCCACCCAAACCCCCTCCTCCCTCACCCGCGTGTGTTTTTGCCCTGCGCCAGCTGCCCGCATTCATGCTGCTGTACATCGCGGTACTGCTCATTGAAGATGACTCAGGGCAGATGCGACCTCTCACTACCTCCACCATTGAAGCGGCACACCGACCGAGGGCTCCGCCTGCTGCACATCCGGCTGAACACGCCTTGTTGCCGCATTCAAACGCCTCCATTAAACCCGTGTGGAAGCCGAGAAACCTACTTCAGCCACACATTTGTTCATGAGCAGGCCGCTATTAAACACAGTGTTGGGCAAGCTCCTCCCATCCGTCGGCTATTTATAAGAGGTCAGATGCCGGGCAAGAATCGCACCACTTTGCCGCTCCCCACCTTGTCTTCCTCCACTTTTATCCACCCTTTGAATGGCATCCGACGAGCAGGAAGAACAGTTCTCTGGCATGAAAGCCAGTTGGGTGGCCCGTCGAATATGAGCGAGGAAGCTCGCTGCCCCACCTCCCTCACCTAGCCTGACGGAGCAAGTTTCCGCCCCAAGCTGGCACGTGGTTCAGCAACTCGCCGCTCCAAGCCAGCTCGCGGACGAGTGACGAGTTGCTCCAGGTCGGCATGGGGGAGCACGACGGCATGGGCATCGTCGCTATCGTGAACGATGTCGTGTCGTACCGCGCCTCCCATGCATGCGACCGCACCATCTACCATCAACGTGCGCCTAGCCCCGTGCTGCTGGCAGAGAAAGAAGTCGGCTGCACAGACATCGACAAGGTGGCACCCAACATGTCCACGCCCATCGCCATCATCAACGAGAAGTAGAACATGGGAGGTCGCCTTCGCTTGGGTACCATGAAGGCCACCGCCGAGACGACACTGGTGTACACAGCCTGTGTCTTGCCATCTCGTCGGCCACCGTCGCCCCTTACCCAAAAACCAACTTTGGTCAGTGCAGCATAGGGATCCTTCCCTTCCGGCTGAAGCATCAGCCTTCGTTTTTTCACTCAGCTGAGAGGTGGGGAAGCGAGACACCCTTTGCGCTGAAGCATAGGGCTCACGCCTGCTGAACATGGAGACGACAATGGGGATCCGTCGCGGCCGGCAGTAGACTAGTCAAAGGTATCCATATCGTCGGAATGGATATCCGTCGGCGCCGACAGTAGACTAGTTTTATCTAGTCTTGTATCGTTTTTAGTTAATGTCCAAAATGTAACCGTTTTTGTCTGATTTCTATGAAATCTGGCATGTTTATATGATGTTCGACCGTGTTTGCATGAATTTCATCCGGGTGATTTATAAGGTGTTTGAAATGTATGCGAGCATAGTTGGATGGCGGCCTTCCGCATCCCTGTCTGCGGACGGACGCGAGAGGAAATTTGCGGGTCGCCTTTTCATATGCATCAATCGATGTAAAGGACAGGTTAACCACCTTTTCAAATAATTAAATAAAATTCCCACCAAAAAATTAAATAAAATTGTTTTTTATTAGTACAGATTGGATTTAAGCTTGAGCTTAATATTTACATATTTATAAGACGTCACTTGCCTAACCGTATTTATTGCTCTTTTAATATTAATAAGTAGCACATTTAGATGTACTTTAGCAAAACTGTATTAATAATCGTCACTCATTTACTAGTAAGAGCATAAAGTGATACTAAATCAGCGACAATTAATGTAGATTTTTTTTGAGGGTCGACAATTAATGTAGATTTGAGGGGTAGTAGTGGTAGAATTTTGATTGAAGAGGCTGACACGTCGTCGGTCGAGAGCGAAGTTGTGCGTAGTCGCGCTGTGGAGTGTGGACTCGATCGCTCCGGTTAGTTACGCTTGAAGCAACAGCCGACGCGGCCCATCCCACTTGGGTGGATCCAGAGCTCCCTGCCAGTTCACCGGCAATGTCGACCGCCGGAGGCGCCGACGGCGGGCCGGAGCGTCGCCTGGTCTTCGCCTTCTACCTCACCGGCCACGGCTTCGGCCACGCCACCCGCGCCATCGAGGTCCCGCCCCTTCCCCTCCCCTCCCCTCCACTCTCCTCCTCAGCCATTTCGGCCACCACGATCCCGACTCGCCCGTTTCGCCGGAGAATTTGACTCTATTTGTGCGCGTGGCCGTGGCGCGCCTGGCAACTCGCAGGTGGTGCGGCACCTGATCGCGGCGGGGCACGAGGTGCACGTGTCCACGGCGGTGCCGGAGTTCGTCTTCACCGCCGAGCTGCGCTCCCCCGGCCTCCACGTCCGCAAGGTCTTGCTCGACTGCGGCGCCGTCCAGTCCGACCCCCTCACCGTCGATCCCCTCGCCACCCTCGAGAAGGTTCCGCATCGAAATTTCCTCACAACCTACGCCGTTGGCCTGCGTCTGACACTCTGACTGACTGGCTGCGTGGTTGCGGAAATGCAGTACCATCAGACCGCCGTGGTGCCCCGCGAGTCGATCCTGAGGACGGAGGCGGAGTGGCTCCGCTCCGTCAAGGCGGACCTAGTGGTACTACTGCTGCTCTGCTGTGCTATCATTCAGTCCATGTCAAAATTGATTCCTCTCGGCCATGGCTGCAATGTATGAACTATGAAGTGAATGCTGTTGTGGGGTAGGTCTCGGATGTTGTTCCTGTGGTGTGCAGGGCGGCCGCAGATGCCGGTATCCGCTCGGTGTGCATTGGGAATTTTAGGTGAGCTTTTGTTTCCCCTCTCTGTTTCTGCTGCATTGCCTGAAACTATTAGCATACTGGTACCATTTTGCTCTACCTTGCCTCTCATGCTATACGGTGTCCTGCTAGACCTATCAGCATTTCTCAAGTTAACCCTCTCTGTTTCTGCTGCAATCATCGACCTTACACTATCATGTGGAGCTGTTTTTCTAGTCTCTGTTGGCGCGGCGATGTTATCTGTCTGCATGTTGACTCTTTGAACAATCTCAACTTACACTTGCATTAGGAATAAATAACAAATGTATCAAATGTCTCAAAAGTTTGTATTTTATTTCGCCACACACAATTTGCAGTTGGGACTCCATATATGCAGAATACATCATGGCAGCTGGGTATCATCACCGATCTATTGTTTGGCAGGTCCCTTTCACTATTTCCCACATCATTGTATTACCTTATTTGTATCTTTCAAAGTGTTCAAAATTTCGAATTGGGACCTTCAGATTATAATTATTGATTCTATGTTGTACGTTCCAACTCTGCTGCTGTCTTTAACACTGTCCCTTTTTGTGCATGCTCATTGGCACTTTTACCTGCTCAATGTGACTATCTCATCAACATTTACAGATAGCAGAGGATTATTCCAATTGTGAGACCTTACTTCGACTGCCTGGATATTGCCCTAGTACGTGCAATTGCACTTTTTTTTTCTTGTAAACGTCTATGCCCGACTTCTGAATATTCATCAGAACTGAACATTTCACTCTAGTGCCGGCTTTCCGTGATGTCACTGATGTGCCTCTGGTGGTAAGAGGTTTGCGCAAATCCAGATCTGAGGTTGGCATCCTTCTGCTGCAGAACGATATGCCACAGGCTTGAGCACCACTCTGTTTTCTAATTTTTATTTTGATCTATTAGGTGAGGAAGGACCTTGGAATTGCGGAGAGCACTAAGGTGGTCATTTTTAATTTTGGTGGACAGGTGAGTTTAAGAGACATGTTTCACTACTCTCTGCTGTAAAGGGTAACACACACACACACCCTTAGAGACAAAATTTATAAGTGCTCAGGGTATTCAATTAACCGATCAGTTTGACGTATTGTGCAATTATTTGAAATTGTCATGCCATTACGCATTAATACACATACATCATTTTGAACCAATTTTCCTGCAACAGTAAAATCCTTAAAATACACTATACACTGATGTTCACAAGAAAAAAAATGCATGTGAATATTGTTCTTCATATAATCACATACCATGCTTTGTTGAAAGCCGGCTATCTTCTGTACTGAATGGTCCTACGCTTACATACTCACATATCAAATGAAATCAATGTGCTATTATCCCCAGCCAGCAGGATGGAAACTGAAGCAAGAATGGCTGCCTGATGGCTGGATCTGTTTGGTATGTTTCTTTCTGCAATGGAGTTCTATTCCTGCAACAACTGTGCGTCTTGCTGATCTTAACTTGGTACTCTCTTCATAAAAGGTCTGTGGTGCATCTGATTCTCAAGAGGTTCCTCCAAACTTCATTAAGCTTGAGAAAGATACTTACACACCAGATGTTATGGCTGCATCTGACTGCATGCTAGGTAAAACAAAGCATTACATATTCACTGCTGAATGCTAGGTATATTATTTAAAAAGGAACACTTCGAAGATACTCACTCCAGTTTCATTATAGGAAAAATTGGGTATGGAACGGCAAGTGAAGCTTTAGCATACAAACTACCATTTGTGTTCGTTCGCAGAGATTATTTTAACGAGGAGCCATTTTTGCGGAATTTGCTTGAGGTTGAACATTTCTTATCATCACAATATTCTTGGGGTAAGTTAGTATAGCTGTCCTGAAAATGCCTTAATTTGACGTCCTCTCTCCCACTTTGTTTCAGCACCACCAAAGCAGCATTGAGATGATTAGAAGGGATTTCCTTGCTGGGCACTGGAAACCATATCTACTGCGTGCTCTCACACTTCAACCTTCCTATGAGGGCCCAACAAATGGTGGCCAAGTAATTTCCCTGCATGCTCTCCAATAGGGATCTTATAATATTTTTTGCATAACTGCATCCTAGCTTGTCAGGACTTAAAACTATTTATGCTGCCAATTGTATTTGGAGACCACAGGGGCATTTGGCTAGTGTAATCATCTAAAATTTCACAACACACATGTCATGGTTTCGAATCCTCAAAATTGTACTGGTAATCCACAAAAAATAACCCATCCGGCCTGTGGTTGATGAGAATTGAACTCTTATCATCAGCCAGAGAGATAACGTGCCCCTCCATTGGGCTATGTCATGTTGCAGCTTGCAATCAATTGTATTAGAACCTTTGAAGATTAACAGTTAGCTGCAGTACATCATTATGACACTACCAGCATAATCCTCATGTATTTTCTAAAAGATAGATTATTAGTTCACTAAATCAACTATATCATAAAGAAGGCTTCAGCTATTGAAATTCATAATATTTGTAATGAGCTAATACCTGTCCATGCAGGTGGCTGCTGGGATCCTTCAGGACATTGCTGTTGGAAAGAAGTGTGCTTCTGACAAAGTGAGTCATTCTGGACGACTGTTGACTGATCAGTGAGATTCACACTATTTAAATATGTGATTATGATAGAGATATTTCCATGCCCACTGTTCCACTCGTTATATGCAACTGCATCTGTCTTCATCCAGGTGGAAACCTATGCTGTGCTGCAAGTAAACTCATCACATATCGAGCACATATTTTCTATCTTCTTTTATTTTATAAACGAGATTGGAGTTGTAAGCAACATTTCAGAAACCCTGTTTTAGTGTCAGCCGATCAACCTATTTTATGTGCATTTACAGTTTAATGGAGCAAGACGATTGCAAGATGCCATAGTGTTAGGATATCAACTACAAAGGACTCCTGGGAAAGATGTAGGAATTCCTGACTGGTATTCTCTTAATGGCACAGAAATTGGTGCCCATCCAATCATAGAAAATACTGAAAAGATCAAAACGGCAGAATCGTGAGTTTATCCTGGCGTTTTTCATATGTTTGTGGTTTTCCAATGATAAATTTCTTTTAATGACGTACCAAATTTGGTTCTGGCAGATGCTGTGAAGACTTTGAGATACTCCATGGGGACTTGCAAGGATTAACAGATACCATGGCCTTTTTGAAGAGCTTATCTGGACTTACTGGAAATGAATTGAAGGATTCTGAGGTGCAATCCCGAGAAAGAACTGCTGCATCCGTGCTCTTTGACTGGGAGGTACTAATCTTTCAGTGCTTTGTGTTAATTTTAGTGAACTATACCACCGTATGAACCACATGTTGCTGCTGCTGACCTTGTACATTCAGATAATATCTTCCTGGATTTCAGAAATAAGCCAACTTTTGCCTATGCTCTGAAGTTCCATTTTGAAAATTGCTAATTTATTATCCTCGCATACTATTTGGTTCAACTAATGTGAGCCATGGCTCATTTCTAATTAGTTTGCACAGACCATGTAGAGCTAACTTTCCATGCTGGATTCAAGTTTTGTCATAAAGCAACTCAACGGGAAATTGTCAGATAGATACTTTGCATATATTATTCCGGTTTCACGTTGTTGACCACAAATTTTACCATGTTAACTAAATAGCAATTTTGTGGTGCAACATATGTTCAAACAGGTAACCGTTGCTCTTTGTTTTGCCAACAAAACTACTTCTTTCGTTGATCTTTCTTTTTCTCAAATTTATCTTTGTTCACTCGTATTCTATCCACGCATATATATGACTTTGTCAAGCTTTTATAGGAGGAAACTTGATTCGTAATTAGTCTTACTGGTTTGTTCGTATGTTATGTTAGGTTGACACCTGAAGTTAGTTATTTGAAATGCCCAACAAATGATTGGTTTCTTATAATTGTTTTTCTCTTAATTCATTCCTTTGCAGAGGGAGATATATGTAGCAAGGGCGCCTGGAAGGTTAGATGTCATGGGTGGCATTGCAGACTATTCAGGAAGCCTTGTTTTGCAGGTATGCTGTATTACAGGTGAAAAATGGCAGTTATCTATCTGATTTTACGTTAGATAATATCATGGTACTTACTCTTACAAATAACTTAGTCCCCTGACTACCATTAACATCTGTTGCGCCTGAAACAAGCAACTTTTTTCCTCTAGAGTCATAAAATGATTTCTGCTCAGATTGTGCATCTTTAAGTTCTGTATGCTGTGCAAAAACTCAGAATTCCATCGTTCCCCATATATGCTATATTTTCAGTAAACCGTTGACTTGTCATGAACTTTCTTCAGTTCACAGATAATTAGATAGAATTTTGGAAATAAATGCAGTATTATTCTTGTCAAGTCATATTTTAGTTAGTTGTGATGGAAAATTTTGATGCCATTAGTAGATGCCTCTTCGGGAAGCCTGCCATGTTGCTGTTCAGAGAAACCATCCTAGCAAGCAGAAGCTTTGGAAGCATGTACAAGCAAGACAGCTTGAGAACACAGGGGTGATACCTGTGGTACAAATTGTATGTTCTACTCAATTGTTCAAATATTTTTTGTTGTCATTAATTCTCAAGATTCGCTACCACTATTTTCAACATAAGTATACCTTATATTGTTTGTATGATAAAAATGTCCATTTTGCCCAATTTGTACTTTTTTATAATTCCGATAGAACTGGTGAAAGTGCATTATCTTATGTATATCATTATTTTGCAGGTTTCATTTGGTTCTGAATTGAGTAATCGTGCACCAACTTTCGATATGGACCTGTCCGATCTTATGGATGGTGACAAACCAATATCGTATGAAAAAGCCAGAGAGTTTTTCTGCCAGGACCCATCACAAAAGTTAGTATCTTTATTTTTCTACAGAAATTCTGAGTGATCAATTATATTCACATATTTCCTAATTATATCCAATATCAGATGGGCTGCTTATGTCTCCGGAACAATTTTAATCTTGATGACTGAGCTAGGTGTCCAGTTCACTGACAGCATGAGCATTCTGGTAAGCACATAAGCTTCTCCTTGTCCTCCATTAATGTGCATGTTAATTTTTGTTTTCAACAAAAATGATTTTAAACGCTCTATTTAGGGGACTGCGAAATCAGAGTGTCATACTAGTTGATCGTGTTTCTTCTCTTGGACACATGATAACGGTTATGTTATGTGTTTTTCGCAATCAGTTCTTATTTAGTTTCTGCCCTGAAACTGTAGGTTTCTTCTGCTGTGCCAGAAGGCAAAGGTGTTTCTTCTTCTGCGTCAGTGGAGGTTGCCACGATGTCTGCTATTTCAGCTGCCTATGGTTTGTTGATTGCCCATAGCTACATTTTACCCTAATCCTGCCATCTATTGGACTAGCCTTTTTAGAATCTCCTATTTTTTTTCTATTTTATTTTGTTGCCTGCAGGTTTAAACATTACTCCAAGGGATCTTGCTTTGCTTTGTCAAAAGGTATGATCTGAACAAAATTCTGGTTGTAAGAATAGAATCTGGCAAGTGCGTTATAGTTCTACGATTTTTCAGGTTGAGAATCATGTTGTTGGAGCTCCATGTGGGGTCATGGACCAAATGGCATCTGCTTGTGGAGAAGCTAACAAACTCCTTGCAATGGTCTGCCAGGTTAGTAGTCTTTATTAGATTCCACAAGTTGGTTGATTTATCTTAACTCCATTCGAAACCATGTTACTTCTGTATTGTTCAGTCACAGTTTTGGTGCAGCCTGCAGAAGTGAAGGAATTGGTTATGATTCCATCTCATATTCGATTTTGGGGTCTAGACTCTGGTATACGACATAGGTAGTTTTTTTTCCTCGTTGAGCTTTGACAGAACTTTTGTGGTTGGGCGAATTGCATCTGATTGCAGTATTCTGTCATGTCTTGAGATAACAGTGTCGGTGGGGGAGATTATGGATCTGTAAGGGTAGGCACTTATATGGGACGAAAGATGATTAAGTGTGCAGCATCCGACTTAGTATCAGTATCCCCAACTTCAGATGCCCCTGCTCAGTCTGATGATTATAAAGAAAAGGGAAGGGATGTACTGAAGTCTGAAGCTTCCATGGAGTATTTGTGCAAGCTGCCACCTCACAGGTCACACTTTCTTTACTTAGTTCGCAAAAACATGAATCTTTCTGGACATTGCATGTATAGTAGTTATGATAAGATCTGAATTTCAGATATGAAGCTGCTTATTCAAAAGATATTCCGGAGACCATCACTGGAGGTGCATTTTTAGAGAAATATGGAGACCACGATGACATGGTAACGGTAATTGATCCAAAAAGATCTTACAGTGTGAAGGCGCCCACTAGACATCCCATATATGAAAACTTCAGAGTTGAGGTTCGATATTTGCACCAGATTGTTTTCTTTCTGCACTATGTTTGGAAATATTCATTGTTTTCCCAGCATGCTGTCATGGCAGCGGTTGCAATTTTTCTGGTATCATCATAAGTGCCACAATAATGTAAATTATCCCAAAGAGAAGAACCAAAATCTCTTTCTCCAAGCAATGATCATTCATTTGATTTCTCTTTACTGAAAAAAATAGTTTTGTTTATTTTATTGTTGACATTCTTCTATTTTCTGGCATGTAGACCTTCAAAGCATTATTAACAGCAGCTAATACAGATGAGCAATTGTCAGCCCTTGGAGAACTTATGTACCAGGTGAATTTGAATCTCCTAATCACCTATTTTGTTACGATGTACGTTTCGTCCACAAAAATGATGATTCTGTCTCATTTTTTTCCCCACTGGACTTTAGGATTAACCCTTCACTGTGTTCCATAATTCTGACATTGTTTTCACATCCCATTGTTGACACTTGGCAGTGCCACTACAGCTACAATGCATGCGTGCTTGGTTCTGACGGCACAGACAGGCTGGTTAATCTAGTGCAAGAAATGCAGCACAGAAAGACGCCGGAAAATGGAGGTCCTAATCTGTACGGTGCGAAGATTACGGGTGGAGGGTCTGGTGGTTCCATTTGTGTTATCGGGAAGAGCTGCCTCCAAAGCGCTGAAGAGATCGCCGAGGTAATTAAGTTCATATACTAGTATGTTGATGGCTTCACCACCTCCAAAGCTACGGTCAATTTAGTAGCTTCCCCAAAATGTTTACTCCCTTGTGTCGCACTTCGGCAGTACCGGTTCTGTTTCGGAATGCACCATGCCGTCCATTGGGCTACAGTTGTTTTTTACTTTGTGTGGGTGGGACTATAACTTTGCCCTTGGACATTTTTTCAGATTCAGCAAAGGTACAAGGCGGCCACGGGATACCTACCGATCATCTTCGACGGGTCATCTCCAGGCGCCGGCAAGTTTGGTTACCTGAAGATCCGCTGGCGGCGTCCCTCATTGACAATCCTCGAATGAAGTAGTCGGCTTTCCAATCCATTGTGCCCAGTGAACTCAAGGGTTTGTTGAGAGGTCAGGCTGCTGAATTGATTGAACACAGGACATGTGAAGCAGCAATTCATTGTGTATGTGGGACTGCAGCGTGAATAATAAGCTCTTTCTGGAGCACGTTTTCTGTAGCACAGTTCGTTGCGTTGCCATGACATTTGTGCTTCAGCGAATGCCATGAATACATATATAGCACAAGATAAGAATCAAACAGTTTTTAAAGATGAAAATCAACTTGGTTTTATGATTCACCGCCACCAAAATAGGTTAAATCTTCATTGGAGACAGTAACAAAAAACGAGTTTTTTTTTCCATAGTTTTTTTTATAAGGCGTAACACAGGGCAGAGTGAATAATAAGCTAAGTATCACGATGTTTTTTTCTTAGTTTAAACGGGATAATGCCATTGTCGGCAAACACATGATGGTGAATAGTTAAAACGAAACGGCAAATACATGATGGAAGGGTAAATGAAACGGCAAGCAAGCCTGACGAAGTCTGGGCAAACCATCTTCACATGTCTCTTCCGCTTCAATCCGCCCTCCGTTAACTGAACCTCTTTGTGTCGACACCTGCCTTGTTCGTCAGTGATGGGCTTCAGATGTACTGGGAACAGAATCTTGACATCACACGAGGTACAAACGCTCCGTTGGATCATCTACTAGCCAAACTTGATGGACAAAGTTGGACATCACAGATCGCCTTGACGCGTCTCTTAATTCGTCTCCATGCCCTCCCTCTTGCCCAAAAAAATGTGAACTAATCTAAGTGAGTCGTGTTCTTCGCCTTTAGCGAATGATACAGAGTCCAAGAATTTCAAAGGTCCGAAGATCAGATGTATTCTGAGTGAAATCAAGGAGATGACTTTCGCTTTCTCCTATTTTCAGTTGAGCTTGATTGGAAGGGATTCTAACACAGCAGCTCATTGTTGTGCGATGCGGGCAGGCCAGAGTAGATGTAGATGTTTATGGCTAAACTACATCCCTCCCTTCCTTGCTGATGTACTTCATCATGGTTGTAATTCTATAGTTTAATCAATAAAGATCTTTGAGCCGCAAAAAAAAAACCTACTGGAGCACTTTTGTTTGTCTTCTGTGTCGTTTTTCTTTTCAATTCTTCTCATATCTTTTCTTTTTAATTGTTTCATCTTTTCTTTCCTCTCTTATTTATTTTATAGAAAAAATATTAATCTCCTTCATAAGGTATATGAATATTTTGCAAGTTTTTTTTGAGGGGTTGAATATTTTGTAAGTATGTGAACATTTCTTGTTAAAGCCATGAACATTTACTTTTATATAAGTGAACCTTTTGTCCTAAAATACATAACATTTCTTCCGACATACATAAATACTTTTTAAGTATGTTAACATTTATTTCTGAAATCATGAAAATATATTTTAGATATAAAAATTATGATTAATTTTTTTGTCAAAATATTTTTAAAACTTGTACAAAACCTACACATTATTTATTTTTAATAGAAAAAATGTTATATGGCGTCGCCGCCGGTCCGCCTCGTCTCTGGTGGCCTTAGGGCCATGACGGCGCGGTGGATCTCAGCCCTTGTCGGCGGGAGGGCTCTGTTTTTGGTTGTTCCTTCGCGTTTTGTTAGGGTTGTGTCCTGCTCAAGATGACGAGACGGATAAGGTTCTCCCACCTAACCCATGTCCCAATGATGTGTCTAGCATCATCGGTGGCCGTATGGAGGTGTGTCTCCGATGTATTTGTCCTTGGTGGATTTGTTCGGATCTCGTCGTAGTTCGTCTATGTCCACGTGTTTTCATGTTGGATCCTTTCGATCTACGCTACTCTTCATCGGCGGCAGTTGTTGTTCTGCTGCACTAGTCCTATGGGGTATTAGCATGACGACTTCCCGATTGTCTACTACAACAAGTTTTCCCCGGTTCCGGTGAAGGAGGGGCAATGGCGGCGTCATGCCTGGCTCGCTTCAGTGCTTGTAGTCATCGCTAGGTGGTCTACGGATTTGAATGTAATTTTTATTATTTTTTATGCTCATTGTATTACCATGATTGAAGATGAATAGATCGAAATTTTTCTTGTGAAAAAAATGTTAACATTTATTTCCAGAATCATGAGCATCAATTTTTTAATTATAAAAAATACCGTGAGGAGATCCTAAAAAAAAGTGTGTACTGTGAGGTTAGGCCACAAGAATAGTTTCCGACATAAAAAGGCCAAAACAAAAACGGACTGTACTCGGCCCATCGGAAACTTGGATCCCAAGTTGCCGGCCACGACACGAACCGACGACCAGCACGAACCCGTGGCCGCCAAGGAAGGGGAGGCCGTCGGGCTCGTCGTCCCTGCTGCCGCGCCGAGTCCCCGACGCCCCAGGCCCATCGCCCCTTTCCCGCATCCGCAGCCTGCGGTCGTCGACTGTAGAGCCATCCCTCGGCTACCCCCTAGCCGTCGACGGCGGCGCCCATTGCCGCTGCGCCACCACTGCCCCCGGCGGAGACAGAGCAATCAGGCAGCACGCATCGCAGCTCCGACGGACGAGCGCTCCCCGCGATCTGGATTTATCTTTGGGAGGAAGGGTTTTTCCAGAAAAAGACCAGCCTAACATCGTCTACCACAAAACATTACGTCACGTCATCAAATACGGGAACCATATGTCATAATCGTGATTAAAATGGTCTAAGCGACCGATCAGTCTATTTTGTAAAACATTAGGCCAAGAATCAGTGTTTTCTGCAACAATTTCGTAGAAGAGTCTTTTCTGTAAATCTAAGTTGTAATGTGGTGGTTTTTTGCAATTCGCTCCTGCCTAGCCTCTATCCCAGTGGTGTGTTTAGTATCGTTGGCGGGCGTGTGGAGGTGTGTCTCCGGCGGATCTGCCCTTGGTGGATTTCTTGGATTTGTTGTTTTTCAGCTGGACTAGTCCTATGAGGTCTTTCACGACGATTTCCCTTTTGTCTACTACAAGTTTGCCCGGCTCCGGCGAAGGAGGGGCGATGACGGTAGCATGCCTCCGGCTCGCTTCAGTGCTTATAGTCTCGCCAGGTGGTCTACGGATGTAGATGTAACTTTTATTATTTCTGATGCTTGTTGTATTGTTGTGATTGAAAATAAATAGATCGAAAGTGTTCTTGCAAAAAAATATTAACATTTATTTTCAAAACCATGAACGTTTATTTTTTAAATATAAAAAATAGTGATCAATTTCTTTATAATAATATTTAGAACTTGTGCAAAACCTACATATTATTTATTATTATAGAAAGTAAAAAATATATAGTTTATTTATTTTTATTTCTATTTTTTTGAAGGTATATTTTTATTTCTATTTTTGAGGGTCTTATGGGTTAAGGCCGAGAATAGGAGCGCTCGTGTGTGTGTACTGTGAGGTTTTTTCTTTTTTGAGGGCTATGTACTGTGAGGTTAGGCCACAAGAATAGTCTCCGCCATAAAAAGGCCAGAACAATAGCGGACTGTACTCGGCCCATCGGAAACTTGGATCCCAAGTTGCCGACCACGACACGAACCGACGACCAACACCAACACGAACCCGTGGCCGCCAAGGAAGGGAAGGCGCAGCCCGCCCCGCCCGTGTTGTATAAATCTGCCACCGGCGGCTCCGGTCTCGGCGCACCGAAGAACCGCAGAAGCAAACCAAGGAGACGAGCCAAGATGCGGCGCGAGGGGAGGCAGCGAGGGTGGGTGCGCGTGTACGACCGCGACCTGGTCGACCCGGACGGCAAGCGCCGGGCGGCGCACGTCGTGGACGCCGACGGGCAGGCCGTGGTGGTGGCCAACGGCGGGTACGTCAGGGCGTCGCGGAGGCCGACCAACCACTCCAAGCCCGGCGGCGGCCGCGCGCTCGACGCGCGCTGCAGGAAGGCCCTCCGCGCGCTCGAGGAGGAGGAGGAGGAGGCGCCCCCGCCGCAGCCGGCCGCGCGGTACGGGTACTCGCCGGGATGGTGGCCGCCGTCGTCGCCGTCCAGGTACGGGGCCGTCGCGCAGAGGCAGCAGGCGCAGGCTCAGCCGGCGCCGGCGCGTTCGGGGGGAAAGGCGTCGTCCAAGGCGGGCCGCAACTTCAAGCACGGCAAGATCAGCAAGACGTACTACCTCGACGAGGACGAGATCGATTACCTCTACAACTACGATTCGTGAGCGGACGGAAGCGGGGAGCTGCATTGTGGCTTTTTGTTTCTGTTTCTTTTTTTTGGGGGTTGTATGCTGGATCGTATTGATGTGTATTTAATTTCTTGTTAAGATCACGAGTCTCTGACTCTTTAAGTGTGTTTGTTGATCTCGAATTAAAGGGGTTTATTTTGAGCAGTGGCATCTCGAAGCTTTATTTTAATTCTCTCTCTCTCTCTGCAAGAAATAAGCTTTATTTTCAGCGGGAAAGTTTATTTCTTGATGCAAGGTAGATTGTTCGCATGAATTAATATCGTGTAGCTAGTAGTACTCCCTTCGTTTTTATTTAGTTCGTATATTAACTTTGGTCAAAGTCAAGCTTTATAAACTTTGACTAAGTTTATAAATAAAAATATTAATATATATAATAACAAATTAATACTATTAGATTCATTGTTGAATGTACTAACACATCATATATATTTGTTATGGTAAATGCTTATAATTTTTTCTATAAAGTTGGTCATACTTTATAAAGTTTGACTTCAGTCAAACCTAATATGCAGACTAAATAAAAACGGAGGGAGTACTAAATAATCAACACGCCCACACTCACTTGTCGTTCGATCCATTTGCACGAATTTTAAAATGGTTGTGATCGCCACATAAGCACCCAACATGGTGTGGGCGTTATCATTTAGTGTCACATGTATGGGCATTCAGAGCAACTCCAAAGGGCCGATCCATTTTGTCCGCCTGCATTCGTTTGAATCGGCGCCGGCAAAAGTGGCAGCCCAACGCGCCGACACAAAACCCAAATCACGTCCGCATCGCGTCCACGCCGACGCATTTGCGGCCCAAATTTGCGCCCCAAATGCGTCGGCGCGGATGCCGAACGGACGCTTCGCGCGCCTTCTCGCTATCCGCCGCATCACCACATGACAGCCGTCCAACTACTCGTTGCCCACGCGGTCAGCTTAATTTATGACGACGTGCTCACACGTCAGCGACGGCGCTCGTCCTTTTTTAAGCCGACCGTGCGGCGGGGCCGTCCTCATCCATACTCGCCGTCCACATCTGCCCACCTTTGCTCCCTCGTCATCGGCAAACCCTAGCCACCACAACCACAGCAAGATGGGCCTCTTCTCTGGCGCCAGCGGCAGCAAGGCCAAGGACAAGTCCCCCGCCACCCCTTTCCCCTCCGAGTTCCTCCCACCTTCGCCGGCGCCTCGCCGGCAGAGGTAGCGCGTCAACGTGCCAGTGCACCAGGCGGAGTGGCACTGGCAGAACCGCCAGCCTCTGCCTATCCGGACGTGACGCTGCCGCACGACTGGCATCTGGATCCAGATAGGATCTCAGTGCCGGCGGCGCCGCGGACGGCTCGTGCTCACACGGAGGAGGTGCGGCGCCGGCGGGCGCTGCTGACGCCGGAGCAGCGCCTCGACAAGGCCTACGCAATCGACTCGCCCAACTGGGCGAGGTGGTTCGCCTTCGAGCACGAGGAGGCGAGGCGAAGTGGCGTGCGCGAGGTCGACCGGAGGCCAACGTCGCTCGTCGTCCGCGAGGAGGACCAGGCGGCCCTTGCGGCCGTCTACAGGGAGAGCGAGGAGGACGAGCGGCGCAGAGCGGAGGCGGCGGAGGCGGAAGAGGAGGCCCGGTACGAGGCGGCAATGACGCAGGCCCTTGCCTTCTCCGCGGCGGGCGACAGCGTGGTGCCGCCGGTGGCCCCGCCGTCCCCCATCAAGCCGGAGCCGCAGCCACAGCCCGAGCCCGAGCCTATCGCGCGCTTCTCCTGGAATGGAGTGGTGCGCGAGTGGGTGTCCGCGCTACCAGTTTGGCTGGGGGCGACGCCGGCACAGGAGCAGGCGTACCTCGAGATGTGGCGCCGGCGCCGGCTGGCAGAGGAGCACCATCGCGGCGAGTACGAGGAGATGCTCGAGCTCGACCTCGAGGAGGAGCAGCGCGAGGCCGAGGAGGAGGCGCGGCTGCACAAGCGGACGCACCCCCGCCCCGGCACTGCCTGCGCCGACACAACCCGACATGGCGGCGCTCTGGAACACGGCGTTCGCCTGGGCTAGGCCGGCGCCGACGCTCATCGACCTCACGGACCCCGAGGACGACGACGATGATGCCTAGGGCAGCACGCCGCCTCGTAGTTTAGACTGTTTATTTTAAATGCAAATGTGTGAACGCGTGAACTCTCGCCGGCCTTCATGGCCGGCTTTAATGTTTAATTAATGATGTTTCTCCTTTTTTTAATATGCATGCATTCACTTTTTTGACGTCGTCAAAATGGGTATCGACCAATGTTGGACGCAGGCGCCGACCCAAATGCCGAAGCGGACATTCGTGTCCGTCTGGCCGACCCAAACGGACAAAAAACGGACGAAATCGCCGTCCGTTTAGGTCGGCCCGTTGGAGTTGCTCTCACCGCCTGAACGACACATAGGACGCGCGTCCAGCGTGTGGGCGAAACTGCTCTTCGCTCACACGACGCTCACATGGTAATACACGGCAACTACTGATGCACACAGGATACTAGTTAATCACACGACAATTATGTTTGGCCATACATGACAATTATAACTTGACTACACGTGGCAACTAGTTATTCACACATGACAATTATAATTTAATCACTCGTGGCTACTAGCGTTAATTAAACATGGCAACTATAGTTAATCTGAACGAGACCCAAAAACTATAGTTAACCTTAACGAAACCTAAAAAAAGAAACAGAGAAGTTGTCATGCTTTATTTCAACTAAAGTTGCTATCCTAGGGTAACTAAAGTTGCATTAATAAAATGCAAGGCGGATTTGTTTCGTGCCATATGTACGGGATAGGGGTGAGTAGTTGTTGTTGATTCGGTCTGTGCATAAAGTTGTTGCGGCCAGACGTGTGGGCGGTTTTAATTTTCGCCCACACAAGGCTCATGTGGGCTGCCTGTTGGGTATGCCACACAAGATCGTGTGGTCGAATGTTTATTGTGTTACATGATGTCTGGATTCATATTTTTTTACCATGTAAAAATTAGCTGTTTTTCAAGACGCATTCAAACCAATTGAAATAGACGTCAATTTTCTTAGTGTACACACCCTCCATTTTAAAAGTCCGCCACTTTTTCCGATCCATATTAGGAGTAGTAATAAGGAGTTGTTACAAAAAGAAAAAGAAAGATCCGCAACCTCTTCTCCCTCGGGCCCGTACTCGTTTAGGTGCTACTTGGACGATGATCGAGTTATCCAACGATGCCACTTCCGTACGTTGTGCAGCGTGTTGTTTTTTGACTT
The DNA here is from genome assembly GCA_034509565.1 of Triticum monococcum. Classification (NCBI taxonomy): domain Eukaryota; kingdom Viridiplantae; phylum Streptophyta; class Magnoliopsida; order Poales; family Poaceae; genus Triticum; species Triticum monococcum. The sequence goes on along the minus strand of CM067847.1, from coordinate 656,587,883 downwards.
GTCGTCTTTTCATTTTGATCTAAGTGTTTCGGGTTTTTTTCTGGGCGAAATTCTTTCATCTTAGCGTAGACCGACGGCTTCCAAAAAACACGTTCCCGCGATACCAATTCTTTTTTAGAGATGAAAAACAGTTTATTACTTAAATGATGGGATCTCGTCAAGATTTAAAGGTTGGTCCTCTTTCCAAAAGATTTAAAGGTTGGGGCCTGCTCCTTTTTCATTCCCTCTCCTTCCCAAGATCAAGCCTCTTTCTCGCACTCTTGCACGCAGGAGTATTAGTTTTCAAAAATATATAATAATAAGCATGAACTAGATGATACTAAACAATGTCCAATTATATTCATGGATGAATAGCCTGTAAGTGAACTTTTTAGGGAAACATTCATATCTATTCTTTTTTTTTCAATTACGACACAAACAAGAGGGGCACAATTTTCTCTATTTTTCTTTTATTTAAGATATACTTCTGCAGCCCTTATTTAAAAATGATCAAATGAAACAAGATAAACAAAATCAAAGACAAAATCATGAGTTCACAAAACAAGATCATGCACATGGGTAAAGGTAGGGGATTTTGGGTTGAGGCTAGCGGTTGCGTTAGCCTAGGGTAAATTGGCCAAGGTTCTTTTTTTCCTTTGGCGAACAGACACATATGACCTACATGTTAGAAGGAATTAGTATATGAGTATGCGAGTACGCGGGTTTGGGTATTTCCTTCTTGTACCGTACCCGACTTATCTGATGAGTATATTTTTTTCCATTCATAAACCCATAGGTATTTATTTTTCCCAAACCCTTACCTCAATAGGGTTTTTATCCGTCGGGTTTGCGGGTATCCATTGCCATGTTATACCCATCTGGTAGTTCGTGGATTTGAGCCCGTATCGCAATTCAACCCAGTTTAATTGAATTGGGCAACACGAGGCCATCATATGGTTCTATGATCACCGCAAACCCTCAGAAGTGCCATGGCCTTGCCTTCATCACCCTAAGCCAATCTCCCAGGCAAGAACACTGGATCATGAAAAGGTTCTCCTCCATCGTCCTGAACTTAACTTGCTCAGTCATACCCCACGACGTTCACATATATTCGAGTAAAAGGTTGGAGGATCAAATTCGTTCGTGGTATGAACCCTAGTCAGAGCCATGCTACGTCCTACATTTCCTCAAAGACCACATCATCGTACTATCCCTCTTCAATCCCCATCATCCACATCGTCTCACCAAGATCATCCTCTGATCCGCTCAGCCCGCCATTGACCTTGCTTCCTTCGCTTGTTGTTATGTCCGCCACCATGAATGCTACACCCCTAGCAAAAACCGACTTGACTCCAAGAAAGGTGAACTGTGCCATGGTCGGGAAGACAGTCCAGGTGTCCCCTTGATCAACCCGAACAGGAGAAAACAAAGTGGAGGAGAGATTGATGGTTGTTCTGAGGGGTAGACCGACGACGGCGTGAAACCGGCAGAGGAACGGAAACGCTAGTCGCCAGGCTTACGCGGAAAAAGTGTCGTCCTGCTGTGTTCTCCACCTCCGAATCGGTTGCTCTTCTTTAGGCCATGTTTGGTTGTAGGGGATACAATCCTCTCGTAAACAAATACACCCAGGGATTGGGTTAATCCTCTACTTGACACCCATCACCTCAACTTTGGAGCAGGATTCGTTCCACTGCTCAGAGCGGATTCTGTTCTCCCCCATGGAACATCGCGGCATGGGGCGGGCCAGGCCGGGATTTTCCCCGTCCCGGCCTCAACCAAACACATACCCCATTCCAATCCGGGAATTATTCCCCATCGGAGTGTTCCACGTGGATTGAGCTGTGATCCCGGCCGGAATCACCCTAACCAAACAAGTCCTTGCGCAATTTGTTTCCCCAATCGGACAATCTATTTTTCAGAGGGGGGCAGCCAAGATCAAAATCTTCTGTAGCGACTCGATCGGATCTCCAGCCGACGCCGGCGACCATGGCTCGCCGTCACCACCTCGTCGTCCTCCTCCCTCTCCTCGCGCTTGCCGTCTCCTTCGTCGCCGCCGCCCCTGAGGTACCCAGCTCTCCCTCTCTCAGCAATCCCTTATCTCTGTCGCGCCCCCTTACGATGGCTCCATCCGTATGCGGCCACAGGGACATGGAGATGCCGCCGCCGCCTTCATCGACGGCGCGCCGCACCGCTACCTGCGGGATCAGCAGGACGACCAGGTTCGGCCACCGATTATCCTCTCTCTCTCTCTCTCTCTCTCTCTCTCTCTCTCTCTCTCTCTCTCTCTCTCTCTCTCTCTCTCTCTACGGACCAACCCGTTGCTGCTTCTCACGCGCTCGAACGACTCTTCCAGCAAATCCATGCCGGATTCCGGTTTTTAGCTCGTAGGTTATGAACGAATACCAGACAAGGATTCAATCAAAACACAAATACCATGTGACAGCACCAAATACTCCTAGATCGTCAACTGGCCAGCCATATATGTTGTCATATACTCGTTCTCAAAAAGAAAGTTAAGCACCTATACTCTCCATGGGTACTTATTCAGATAGTTGTATTATCTTTTAGCTACAGGTAGTTACATGCATAGCAACGTGTTAATCAGAGCTACCTATAAATTAGCATCTTAGCCGACCTGCATGACAAGAAACAGTTCTTTTGTTTTGTTTGCTAAGCACCTCTTCAGGCACCTGCGTTTATACATGCCCGAATAGCACTTTGCCCTTGCCTTGACTAATTGCCTCCCCTTACTGCTTCAAGTGTGAAGATGATACTGGTTACCATGACAGATCAACCTTAGCTTTCGTTTTTATTTCATTCGTACCCCATGCATGGGCTAGTATGATCTCATGATATATGCCTTGTCATGCTACAACAGGCCACGTCGATGTCACTTGATGAAGTTTCTGCAGCTGTTTCCGTCTTGCTTGGTTTTGCACCACCTGCCATGCTTCCCGCGCCTTCGTCTGCAAAGGTTATTTAGCTTTCAGGATTCAGCTAGTCTTTGCACGCATCGTGCTACTCTATCTAAGCCATTCAACCTTCGTCTATCTTGATTTTCAGTTAAACAAGCTGCTACTCCCAAAGCCATTTGACAGGCCTCGTGCTGTTTTCTTGATGCAAATTGATGGATCCCATGGTATGTTAATTTGTTGGGGATGATTTTATCTGAATCATTCATGCATTTTGATGTAGCGACTAATGTTGTCTCTCTTGATCATATATCAGACTCTGTCGATAGCTTCGTATCTGATGCCGGTAGTATTTACAAAACCAAGATTGAGGGTGCACAAAATGCTGCTACAGGGCTTACAGGTCTGACTAATTACTGAGCATCTCCCTTTTTTTGGAACTTGGATGCCCCTACTTCTGTATCTGCCCTGTCAACACATAAGTATCATTGATCATGTACCTTGCAGATAAGGATGAATTGATTGTCATTCGTTCAGATGAATCTTCTGGATCAGATGTTCTTGATAATGAACTCACCGACTTGGTAAGCATACTATTTCTTTAGGAGAAAACTAGTACTCCCTCCTAGTGAACTAAAACCACGACACTTATTTTGGATCTGAGGGGATACAAGTTAGAAACTATAAGTAGAATTTTGTGTGTGCAGGCAACCTGGTTGGAGGGATCCTACCAGAAGGCTGATGGCAAATTAAACATCCCCTTGAAGAGTGGAAACAGTCTTACTTTGCTCCTCAATAAGGTTAGCATCGCTTCGTCATCCATTTGCATACTAACCTGAACTTGGCTTCAAAAGAACATAACTCGTCTCTGAGGATTCATTGCTTTTTCTGTTAAAATTGGATGAGGTCACTTCCTACTTTGTACAAAATTGGCCACTAAATTGTAGAAATTATTTAACTTCATTTGCATGCTACACAGGAAGTAGACGTTGAATTTGCATCCAGCTTGATCTCCCTTCTCAAAACCATCAAAAGGGGTATTCAGGTTCATGAAGATTTCTCAGGAGGCATCGTGAGCCCTGCAGAGTTATTAGTATGCCGCTTCACGGGCATTAAGGTAATTATAAACATAAATCTTCAGCTGTAATTTGAATATTCTTATAAATTGTGCACAGCAAAATATTCGCAAGACCCTGTAACTATTCATTCCCCAGACCACACAGCAACAGTATCTTTATGCAATTTGAATATTCTTATGAAGCACATGACCCCCCCCTCCCCCACTATGTTAGTGTTATAAAGTTACTTATTTGATGGGTTTATTATTTAGGCTCTGGAAGATGAATATGGTTCTGCAGAAATTGTTAAGCAGGGAGCTGAAGTAGTTCAGACAGCTCTCACCAAAGCATTTGATCAATTGCAGGGAGCATATAACGGTAAGTTGATTATTGACTTGAAGCATAACCTTTTCAATCGGTACACTTGTTATATTTGCAGAACACTACTGACAGTTTTTTTTTTCTGTTTCGACATTTATCATATGTTAATATAGGGAAAATTGTTGGGCTGGTAATATCCACTAAGGAGGCTTCAACATCCTTGGCATCCATCATCGATGGACCATCTTCATTGCATATCTCAAGACGGCTTGCAGAAGCATCGAAAACTAATGCTACAGCTTCTATAGCTGCTATATATCTTGTTAGATTGAGTCTTGCATGGATTACAGGGATCATCCTCCTTGTCTCAACTCTCATTGGGGTGAGCATGCTTTCTCCTTGTCTTGTCTATTATTGATTAACTTCGTTGAAACGCATCTCTGACGACACTATGTGCTGATTGTGCAGATCTGCCTGCTCATGAACATGCCGCTCACCAGGGACACGCTCCTATATTCAAATGTCAAGATGGATTAGTTTTACATATGAATTTTCGCACGATGGCATGGAAGTTTTCAATAGTCATGCTTGGTTTTTAACTTTGGACCTTGGGTTTACAGTAGGGACGCTGAGTGTGGGCTTGCTGTTCACCCACCACCCAGTGTAGCATAAAAATACTGTTGCTATGTGAACCGTTCATCTAGAATTGTACTGCCATTGCCTGCATGGGCTTCTCTCATTTTCCCGTAAATAAATAAAAAACAATCGAGAGGAGTGTATTTTGTTAATATCAGCAAAGATTGTACTATATTGTTGTAAAAACCCAGTATCTGAATAAATTCGCCACTTGGATATTCATTGGGATAGCTGTTGTCTTCATATATCATGTTGGATGTTTGATTTGTTGAGTTGATTTTTCACATACATTTATTGATCATATGTGCTGCCAGAATAGGGAACATACTGCCATGCGTCGGCAAAAATCCAAAACATAATATTGCCATGATCGATGCGATACATGCCATTGAACTAACAAAATTAGACCTGTTCTGCTAGTTCAAATCAGGCTATAGAGGAAGTAAAATTAGGCATGTTCTATCAGGAGGGCACAGAGAAACTTCACCCACTGCCGCCGACTTGTCTTGATAGGAGGGGGGGGGGGGGGGGGGGGGGATTTTTTGCTCTGTAACTCGCCCTCTGCGACGCTTGGGTATCCTTTGGCTATATCCTCCTTAGCCCGGTTATACCTCATTTGTCTGGCCACAGCTCAAATCCACACAATATCATGCAACATAGATCAAACGACGTACTTCATAGTTCATATAACACATAGCACATAGTTCATACATGACATAGCATATGGTACCTTATCATACATGCCATCGGACTGCTAGTTCAAGTCGGTGGATGGCATCGCGGAGAGCCTCCTCGTCCTCGCTGGCCGGGGGAGTGGCTCCAGAGCGAATCGGCTTCCCCACAAAGAAGATGTTGATGTGACTACGTACTCCCTCCGTCCCAAAATAAGTGTCACTTATTTTAGATGGAGGGAGCACTTAAGAAAGTTTTACAATGTCACTTGCTCACTTTAACAAACAACGAAGGAACACAATGAAAATGATGACCATCAGCCATGAGGTACACCACGCTGATTGCCCATGTCTAGAAACATTTCAAGAAAACAGTTTTCTTGAAATAAACTTTTGGATAGGTAGAATACCACTAACTGATGTAACAAGAACTTCCGTCCGGTTATTGCTGTGCCCTTGGCTTTTCAGTGTCACCCTATTACCATGTTCACCCATCTTGTTGCTCATGCTAACTGTGAGCAGCTGCAGCTTCTACCAGCCTGCTTGAATTTTGCCCTGAAAGAGGTAGAAAAGTAACATATGGAAAGAGATATTGTGAGAAGGATAGATAGAAGAAAAAAAATACAGTAAAATACATTACTTTTAAGTGGCAAATCTTTGGAAGAGGGAACCAGTGTCTTACAAATATTCATTTCATCCATATCAACGTGGGGCGGTTGGGATGGTCGTAGATGCATCTCTCCATGGCAGCCTCCAGCGTGGGACGAATGGATTCGTCGTAAGTAGAGCGGACCGTTGTGCTTGTGAGGCAGGAGAGATGCTTGATGCCAAAATCAAAACCACCATCAGTCACAGAACTAGTTTCCTCCCCGTCGAACTCGAGCTCAAGATGTTGTAGCTTTGGCATGGAACCAGCTTCAAAAACCAACCCAAGCGCACACTCTTCTCCGCCGATCTGGAAATTGATCAATGAAGGGAACCCATGGCTTTGGGTGACCCTAAGCCGCCCTTCTTTTGACCCAGCTGCCAGTGCAGTGAGGCTAAGATGGCGCAGATCAGGTAGGCTTCCCAGGATCACCAGGTCCTCCTCCCCAACTTCCCACATAGGTACCACCAATTTCTGGAGGTTGACAAGTGAGCCAATCCATCTTGGAACACTCGAGACAATGCCCACCTCGACGACAAGTTCCCGGAGACTAAGTGGAGCAGGGCTCCATGACTCCTCGAAGATCTCATCTGCTCCCTCGTTGATAGTAATGTGTAGAACATGAAGGTTTGCTCCGCCTAGCCGACATATCGAATTGACCATCTCTTCCTGGTTCTCCTTCCAGTTATCACCAGCATAATAGTTGATTAAACTTATGCTTAGCTCCATCAGGTTTGATAGTAGACAGAGTTGCCGAACAAAGTTGGTGGACTGGGTGTTGACATTGATACCTCTCAACACTTGCAATGCTTTGAGGCCACCAATTTCATCCGGTAATACAGTTTCATCGTTAACAACTAGACGTACCAATTGTGTGAGTTGATTGATGGCTGATGGAATTTCGGTTGTCGCATTGCTTTCGCATATCTCAAGTGACTCCAAGTACTGTAACTCTGCTATTTGTTGGGGAAGCTTCCCAATTTTTGACTTGAGCCTCAGGTACTTAAGATGGACCAGACCTCCTATTTCTGCAAGATGTTGATCTTCTACTTCCCCAGAACCTTCCATGTCGAAAATATGCAAGTGTCTGAACTTCGAGAGGGATGGCATTTTAACACAACCACCAAAAACAGAAAGTGACCGGGCATTACACAAAATAAGATATGCTGGAATTTCACTGTCACCCTGTAGGGACAATCGACGGGCTTTGTTTTGTGGCTCAGGATTTGCACCAGGTACACCAATGAAAGTAACAAAATTGTCTTGGTTTGCCATGGACACGAGGAAATCAAGAATTATGCCATGGACTCGACAGGTTTCCACCTCACCAAACTTATTTATCTCCCCTGATTGGATCAGGTTCCGGCTGATGAGCTCGTTAAAACACCTCTCTCCTGACTCATATAGGGTGTGCCCATGCTCTTCAGGAATGAACCCCTCGGCAATCCATCTCAATACCAGACGTTCCTTCTTGATAGCATAACCTTCCGGGAATACACTGAGATAAAGCAGGCAAGATTTTAGGCAAGGGGTAAGATCAAAGTAGCCAAGCAACAAAATCATCATGGTTCTTTCAACAGCAGGGTTGCTTCCGAGTCCATGCCTGATAGAGCTGTACACTTGCTCCCATTGATCTTCATGCGTGTTGGCAACCAGCAAGCCGGATATAGCAATAATTGCCAGGGGCAGACCACCACATTTCTGCAAGATTTTGTCAAAAACTCTTTTGAGGTGGGACGGGCAGTGCTCACCGGAATTAAACACCATCTTGAAAAACAACCTTTCCGAGTCCACGGTACTGAGAGGGCTTAACGTATAAACTCGACCACCACATGAAGCACTGCATGATTTGGCTACTTCATGTATACGCGTTGTCGTGATTATTCTGCTGCCAGAATTGCTGTTTGGAAAGGCACCCTTAATAATATCCCATGTTTGAACATCCCATACATCATCTACTATGATGAAGTACCTGGCACATGATTTTGCAATGTCAATAGCATGCTGCAATCGTTGACAAAATAAAGAAACACACTCCTAAGCACGATCATAAGTTCTACTATTATCTGAAAATGTAAGCAATAATATTAATTGTAGGCAAAATGTGATCATGTAGGTAAAATTCCCCAAAACAAGGGAAAATGTGTGGTAGTCTGTAGAACATTTCACGGATTCAGCAGCATAGGCCAATTTGTCTCCTTAATGCTAGCTTCAAAATTTATATCGTGTTCTCCAAAAGGAAGCAGTTTTTACACAATACTTGCTGAAACAGGAGCCAATTTAATGTGCAGTTCAGTGAAAAGTGTGTCGCAAAGTCATCAAAATTAACATTGGCATGAATGCACTATTCAAAAACATGGTACTGGTGCAGAATGAGTTACACTTGGATACAAACTGAAGCCTCCCCGTTGTGTTTCTAGCCTTGTTTTTGTTTGATTTTGTCAGCCAAGCCACCTTTCTCCGCATATATCTCTAGCTAGTAAATGTATATTCTGTCACATGGATCTCGTGTCGCTGGAACATATATCACGAAGATAAAAATAGCCACATGCTATAGCTGATAAATATAAGAAATTCATGCCTAATGAACACACGGAAGGTGAAATGCTGTGGGGAAGAACACAACTTGTAAAAGTGTAAATTTCCTATTGTCTGAATTCTGAACTGAAGTACAGTACCTTTTATCCTTAAGGAAATTAGAGACGCTGTCGACGAGCGATTGCGCATCCCCAGTTAAGGTTTGATCATACTCACACCCCAGTTGGCTGAGAATATCCCTCAAAATTGCCACCACATGAGGTTTCCGGGAGACGGAGACGAAAGCCCGGCACTCAAACTGCTCACCCAGTGTGTCGTAGACACGACGAGCAAGAGTGGTCTTGCCCAGCCCGCCACACCCGACGATGGAAACCACCTCCAACTGCTTCCCTCCCCCGTCCACCATTCTGACGAGTTCAGCAGCGGGCCCGTCGAGGCCCACGGGCTCACGCATCTCCTTGTAGAGAGAGCAGTCCCGGGGATCCTCCGCCTCGACGCCGCCGGCCCTGGAGATGCTGTCGGTGATCTCTTGGCCTGTCCGACGGCGAGCCGCCGCCTCCCTCAACCAGACGCCGATCTTTTCAGAGAAGCCGTCTGAGGTAGTATCACCAGTACCAGATCCGTCGCGGGGAGGGAGCATGAACTCGTCTAGGGCGTCCTCCACGTCGTACGAGAACTCCCGCGCCTCCTTCATCCAGCGCCGGCCTCGCTCGCCGGGATCCTCCGCCTGGGATAATGCCTTGAGGGAGGCGTGCACCCCCTGGAGCTCCGCCTTGAGGGACTCGACGTCGTCGCCATTGGGAACCGCGTGGTCGTCGGCGAGCAGAGCGCCCAGCTTCCTGAGGACGGACCCCATGGCTCCCGTGGCCGCGCTCACGGGCTCCGTCTCCATCTGCCGCCCGTAATGAGGTTCAGAAGCCGGGGCTTCGGTTAGCTGGACTGGAATGAATTTGCACGAGATTGGAGAGTACTCTTTGTGCTACCTTGATTCTTCCGATGAACCTGAAGAGGAGCAAGGATGATTCTGCAGATGAACAGCTCAAGGAGTGTAGGGATTTGGAGACGAGGAGCTCCGCCGTTCCCCCAAACGATTGCGCCAAGATTTCTTGGCTGCTGCTACGATGGTAGGGTAGGGTAGGGATGGGGAGAGGAGGTCTGGTCCGGGCATTAATGTCTTGGTTTAGTTAGCTGGTGGGGTAACCAAGCAAACATGGCTACGAACAGCACAAGGTGGCGGCATCTCTTCAAAAACTACGGATTTGCGCGGACACTTCACCCCGTGCTCACGGCCACGCGTCCGTTGCGCACTGATCGCCCAACACGGTAGGAGACTTCCCGAACGTCCGTGCCCCTGATTTTTTTTGGCGACTGCTAGGGGCGGGGGGCGCCGGCCGAAATTTGGACCGGTCATCACACGTTCGTCCAATGCGCTCGTCCGAGTCGTTAGATTCATCCAAAAAAAATGCTTGCTCTCACCTCGCTGTCAGATACACTCGCGCTCACTGCCTCACTCCTTCTCCCACTCCCGTGCGAACACTCGGCCCCGCCGCCCGCTTCCTCGAGCCCTTGCTTGCAGCAAGATGCCCCTCTCGCTCGCAGCATCGCGGGCGCCGTTCGCAGCCTTGCCGGAGATATATGCATCGCCGGTAACGCCCGTCACCATCAATGTAGCAAAACACATCGATGGTCACAACAAAAAATGCCTCTGATTGTAGCAAAAATCGCCCGAGTCGTCACTCGCGCTTGGTGTCGTCGTATGCCCTTTGCATCTTTGTCACACATGGAAGCAGCTCTGCCGCTGCCCCCCGGTTGCAGCTTCCGACCCATCGATGATTGCAGTTCCGGCATCGTCCCCCGCTTGCAACTTAGCTCCTTGTCAACATTGGTCGTCTGTTCACCATTACCCTCCTCGTTCTAGGACCCCGTGCACCTTTCCAACACCGTGCAAGATAGGTTCCAGCTTTGAACTCTGTGGTTGCAGCAAAAATACGGAGAGAAGCGTTGTGACCCCCCTCGACCTCCATGGTCGTCGTCAAGGAAAAGAAAGCCGGTTCCAGCAACCCCCATGGCTGGTTGCAAGATCCCGTCGCGTCGGTGACACCAATTCCAGCACCCATGGTCATGTTCTAGCAAGAAAGTCCAAGCAAACAAAACCTCCATTAACCGGTTGAGCTAGAAAAGTTAGCTGGTTCCAGCAAAATTTAACATCTGTTCCAGCAAAAAAGAACTCTAACCTAGCAAAAACTTCAATAGTGGTCGGCTGGAGATTTCTCGAATCTCTGGTTGAAGCCTTTTTCATCGGTTGTTGAAGCTTTTCTTTCAAAGGTTGAAACCTTTTCCGTTTGCCGATGTTTGGCTGAAGCTTGCTTATGTACTGGATGTAGCTGAAGGAAATATGCCCTAGAGGCAATAATAAAGTTATTATTTATTTCCTTATATCATGATAAATGTTTATTATTCATGACAGAATTGTATTAACCGGAAACATAATACATGTGTGAATACATAGACAAACAGAGTGTCACTAGTATGCCTCTACTTGACTAGCTCGTTGATCAAAGATGGTTGAGTTTCCTAACCATAGACATGAGTTGTCATTTGATTAACGGGATCACATCATTAGGAGAATGATGTGATTGACTTGACCCATTCCGTTAGCTTAGCACTTGATCGTTTAGTTTGTTGCTATTGCTTTCTTCATGACTTATACATGTTCCTATGACTATGAGATTATGCAACTCCCGTTTACCAGAGGAACACTTTATGTGCCACCAAACGTCACAGCGTAACTGGATGATTATAAAGGTGCTCTACAAGTGTCTCCGAAGGTACTTGTTGAGTTGGCATATTTCGAGATTAGGATTTGTCACTTCGATTGTCGGAGAGGTATCTCTGGGCCCACTCGGTAATGCACATCACTATAAGCCTTGCAAGCATTGCAACTAATGAGTTAGTTGCGGGATGATGTATTACGGAACGAGTAAAGAGACTTGCCGGTAACAAGATTGAACTAGGTATTGAGATACCAACGATCGAATCTCGGGCAAGTAACATACCGATGACAAAGGGAATAACGTATGTTGTTATGCGGTCTGACCGGTAAAGATCTTTGTAGAATATGTAGGAGCCAATATGGGCATCCAGGTCCCGCTATTGGTTATTGACCAGAGAGGTGTCTCGGTCATGTCTACATAGTTCTCGAACCCGTAGGGTCCGCACGCTTAACGTTCGTTGACGATATAGTACTATGAGTTATGTATGTTGGTGACCGAATGTTGTTCGGAGTTCCGGATAAGATCACGGACATGACGAGGAACTCCGGAATGGTCAGGAGATAAAGATTGATATAATAGTGTTTGGACTCCGGAAGGGTTTCGGAATTCACCGGAAGGGTTTCCGGATGTTTCCCGAAATGTTTGGGTACGAGAACACTTTATTTGGGCCAAAGGGGAAAAGCCCACAAGGTTTTTAGAAAGCGCAAAAGGAAGTTTTGCGGAGTCCAGGGGCCAGACACGAGGGTACCTGGCGTCTGGGTCCAGACGCCGGGAACCCTGGCGTCTGGCCCCGGAGTCCGAGAAGGACTCCTGCCTTTCGGTTAAAACCGACTTTGTGGAGGCTTTTACTCCAAGTTTCGACTCCAAGGCTCAACATATAAATAGAGGGGCAGGGCTAGCATCCAAGACACATCAAAAAACACCAAGCCGTGTGCCGGCAACCCCGTCCCCTCTAGTTTATCCTCCGTCATAGTTTTCGTAGTGCTTAGGCGAAGCCTTGCGAGATTGTTCTTCACCAACACCGTCACCACGCCGTCGTGCTGCTGGAACTCATCTATTACTTCGCCTATCTTGCTGGATCGAGAAGGCGAGGACGTTACCGAGTCGAACGTGTGTAGAACTCGAAGGTGTCGTGCTTTCGGTACTTTGATCGGTCGGATCGTGAAGACGTACGACTACATCAACCGCGTTGATATAACGCTTCCGCGAACGATCTACGAGGGTACGTAATCAACACTCTCCCCTCTCGTTGCTATGCATCACCATGATCCTGCGTGTGCGTAGGAAATTTTTGAAATTACTACGTTTCCCAACATTAGTATCAGAGCCAGGTTTTATGCGGAGATGTTATATGCACGAGTAGAATACAAGTGAGTTGTGGACAATATAAGTCATACTGCTTACCAGCATGTCATACTTTGGTTCGGCGGTATTGTTGGATGAAGCGGCCCGGACCGACATTACGTGTACGCTTATGCGAGACTGGTTCTACCGACGTGCTTTGCACACAGGTGGCTGACGGGTGTCAGTTTCTCCAACATTAGTTGAACCGAGTGTGGCTACACCCGGTCCTTGCGAAGGTTAAAACAGCACCAACTTGACAAACTATCATTGTGGTTTTGATGCGTAGGTAAGAACGGTTCTTGCTAAGCCCAGTAGCAGCCACATAAAACTTGCAACAACAAAGTAGAGGATGTCTAACTTGTTTTTGCAGGGCATGTTGTGATGTGATATGGTCAAGACATGATGCTAAATTTTATTGTATTAAATGATCATGTTTTGTAACCGAGTTATCGGCAACTGGCAGGAGCCATATGGTTGTCGCTTTATTGTATGCAATGCAATCGTCCTGTAATGCTTTACTTTATCACTAAGCGGTAGCGATAGTCGTAGAAGCATAAGATTGGCGATACGACAACGATGCTATGATGGAGATCAAGGTGTCGCGCCGGTGACGATGGTGATCATGTCGGTGCTTCGGAGATGGAGATCACAAGCACAAGATGATGATGGACATATCATATCACTTATATTGATTGCATGTGATGTTTATCTTTTATGCATCTTATCTTGCTTTGATTGACGGTAGCATTATAAGATGATCTCTCACTAAATTTCAAGATAAAAGTGTTCGCCCTGAGTATGCACCGTTGCCAAAGTTCGTCGTGCCCAGACACCACGTGATGATCGGGTGTGATAAGCTCTACATCCATCTATAACGGGTGCAAGCCAGTTTTGCACACGCAGAATACTCAGGTTAAACTTAACGATCCTAGCATATGCAGATATGGCCTCGGAATACTGAGACCGAAAGGTCGAGCGTGAATCATATAGTAGATATGATCAACATAGTGATGTTCACCATTGAAAGCTACTCCATTTCACGTGATGATCGGTTATGGTTTAGTTGATTTGGATCACGTGATCACTTAGAAGATTAGAGGGATGTCTATCTAAGTGGGAGTTCTTAAGTAATATGATTAATTGAACTTAAATTTATCATTAACTTAGTCCGGGTAGTATTAGCATATCTATGTTGTAGAGCAATAGCTCGCGTTTAGCTCCCCTGTTTTATTTTTGATATGTTCCTAGAGAAAAACTAAGTTGAAAGATGTTAGTAGCAATGATGCGGATTGGATCCGTGATCTGAGGATTATCCTTATTGTTGCATAGAAGAATTATGTTCTTGATGCGCCGCTAGGTGACAGGCCTATTGCAGGAGCAGATGCAGACGTTATGAACGTTTGGCTAGCTCAATATGATGACTACTTGATAGTTTAGTGCACCATGCTTAACGGCTTAGAATCGGGACTTCAAAGACGTTTTGAACGTCATGGACCATATGAGATGTTCCAGGAGTTGAAGTTAATATTTCAAGTAAATACCCGAGTTGAGAGATATGAAGTCTACAAACAAGTTCTATAGCTAAAAGATGGAGGAGAATAGCTCAAGCAGTGAGCATGTACTCAGATTGTCTGGGTACTACAATCGCTTGAATCAAGTGGGAGTTAATCTTCTAGATAAAATAGTGATTGACAGAATTCTCTAGTCACTATCACCAAGTTAGTAGAACTTCGTGATGAACTATAGTATACAAGGGATGACGAAAATGATTCCTGAGCTTTTCATGATGATGAAATCGATGAAGGTAGAAATCAAGAAAAGCATCAAGTGTTGATGGTTGACAAGACCACTAGTTTCAATAAAAAGGGCAAAGGAAAGAAGGGGAACTTCAAGAAGAACGACAAGCAAGTTGCTGCTCAAGTGAAGAAGCACAAGTCTAGACCTAAGCCTGAGACTAAGTGCTTCTGCTGCAAATGGACTGGTCACTGGAAGCAGAACTGCCCCAAGTATTTGGTGGATAAGAAGGATGGCAAAGTGAACAAAGATATATTTGATATACATGTTATTGATGTGTACTTTACTAGTGTTTATAGCAACCCCTCGATATTTGATACTGGTTCGGTTGCTAAGAATAGTAACTCGAAACGGGAGTTGCAAAATGAACAGAGACTAGTTAAGGATGAAGTGACGATGTGTATTGGAAATGGTTCCAAGATTGATATTGTGACGCCCGGGTAATTAAGCTACAGTGATCCTTTTCTAATGATGCCATGTCACCACTATTACTGTTACTAATCTCACGTTGATCCAAATCCGGTTCCAATTCAAATTCAAATAATAAGTGAAATTCTAAACTTCTCAAACATGAAAACTAAAAGGATCATCATGTGGCAAATAATCCCTAACTTATTTTGGGTGTTGGAACCAACCTTTTCCAAAATGTTTAAGTGCCTAAACAATATAAAAACAGGGGCTAAAACATCTATTAAATATTTTTAAATAATAAACAAATGTAAAACTAATTTATTTAGTGCCAAATTAATTATGAAAGTAGCCTAACTAATAATGCTAATTTAGGGACTGAGTTGATATATTATAAAACTACATATAAAGTAAATCTAAAAGAAACAGAAAATAGATAAACAGAAATAAAAGAAAAAAAATACAAAAGAGAAAACAAAGCAAAGCAAAAAAAAAGAAGGAAAACAGGACCCCCCCTCGCTGGGCCAAGTGGCCCAGCTGGCCTCAGCTGCCCGAACGGGCCGGCTCACCCCACGGCCCAGCCGGCCCCCCCACACTCCCTTAACCCCCACTCCCACCGAACCCTAGCCCATATCCCCCACTCTCCCCCCTGCTCGGTCCACTCCCTCCCGATCCGATCTGGATCGGGGGAGACGGCGCCTCGACCCCGCCGCCTCATCCCTTCGCCTGGCGCCGCCGCTGCCCACTGCCTCCGGCCACCCCCTCGCCGGCGCCCGCCTCCCCATCTTCCCCCGCATGGCGCCCGCCCCACTCGCTCTCTCCCCTCCCCCCCGATCCAGTTCTGGATCGGGATTGGGCCGACGCCTCGACACCGCCCGACGCCGCAGGACGCCGCCGCCCGCCGGAGAGGACCCCCTCCCTCGCGCCCGTGCCACGGCCTCCTCCTCGCCTGGACGCCGGACGCCATCGCCGGGCCTCCTCGCCGGCCTGCTTCCTCCCACGTCGCCGTCGTCGCCGTCGTCCTCCCCAAGCCCCACTGCCCCGTTCCCTGCTCCTCGATGTGAGCTTCGCCTCGCCCCGGCCTCTCCTCTCTCCCTCGCCACGCGCTCACTGCCTCGACGGCCGCTCCCCGGCGTCCCTGGACGCGCCCTGGCCGTGCGCGCGCACGCGTCCGCGCTGGTCTTGCCCCGCCCATGGCCGCGCCCCCCGCGCTCCCTCCCGTCCTCTTCCCGCACCCGCCCACGCCGGCGCCGTCCACTGCTGCCGGCCCGCGTGCGCCCCACCGGCCTCTCCCTGCTCCGGCGCCCTGCCGGGCTTGCCCGCCCGCTCGGGCTGCGCCCCACGCCCGTGCCCGCTAAGGCCACAGGGGCCTTTTGACAGCTGGGCCCCAAAACCCCCTCTGTGTCTATGACGAAGGGGGCCCCCACCCCAGAACGATTTTTTTTAAAAAAGGAATTAAATATATATATATATATAGTAAAAAATAATAATTAATTAATGAAAGAAATAATTAACTTAATTAATTTTGATTAATGAAACTAATCAATTAATTAACCTAATTAACTACTGTTAATTAGCTAAATTAATTAATATGACAGTGGGGCCCACCCCCTAATTAATTTTGATTAGATTAATTAAACTGTTTAATTAAAATGTGTCACTGACCAGTGGGACCCACTGGTCAGGTTGACCAAGTCAACTCTGTTGACTGCTGATGTCAGCATGACATCATGCTGATGTCATTAATTCATTTTCGAATTAATTAATTAAATAAATCCTAAAAATGATTTAAATCTTTTAAAATTAATATAAAATAAACCGTAGCTCGGATGAAAAAACTTTGTACATGAAAGTTGCTCAGAACGACGAGACGAACCCGGATACGCAACCCGTTCGTCCGTCACGCATCCCTAGCATAGCAAACTCGCAACTTTCCCCCTCCGGCTCCTCTGCTCGAAAATGCAAAACACCAGGGATACTTTCCCGGATGTCATCCCCCTTCACCGGTATCACCTACTACCGCGTTAGGGCACCTCTAACGCCGTTACTTGTCATGTCATGCATCGCTATGCATATGCTTGCTTAAATATTTATTGTTTCCCCCCCCTCTTCTCTCGATAGACACCGAGACCGACGCCGCTGCTACCCAGTACGACTACGGAGTTGACGACCCCTCTCTCTTGCAAGAGCAACCAGGCAAGCCCCCCCCCTTTGATCACCATATATCGCCTACTCTTCTCTATACTGCTTGCATTAGAGTAGTGTAGCATGTTACTGCTTTCCGTTATTCCTATCCTGATGCATAGCCTGTCCTTGCTACTACTGTTGTTACCTTTACCTGCAAACCTAATGCTTAGTATAGGATGCTAGCTTATCATCAGCGGCCCTACATTCTTGTCCGTCTGCCATGCTATACTATCGGGCCGTGATCACCCGGGAGGTGATCACGGGTATATACTATATACTTTATACATGATACAAGTGGTGACTAAAGACGGGTAGGCTCGTAGGAGCACCCGCGAGTGGATCTTTGAGGCGGAGCGACATGGCAGGTTCCGACCACCTAGGAGAGAGGTGGGCCTGGCCCTGGTCGGCGTTCGCGGACACTTAACACGCTTAATGAGATCTGGGTATTTGATCTGAGTCTGGCCTTTTGGTCTATACGCACTAACCATCTACGTGGGAGCAGTTATGGGTATCCCGACGTCGTGGTATCAGCCGAAGCCTTCGTGACGTCAGCGACTGAGTGGCGCGCGCCGGATTGGACTGGAAAGCCACTAGGCTAGGTCTGCTTCCAGCCGCGTTCGCAACGTGCAGGTGTGCAAAGGGCGATGGGCCCAGACCCCTGCGCCATAGGGTTTAGACCGGCGTGCTGACCTCTCTGTTGTGCCTAGGTAGGGCTGCGACGTGTTGATCTTCCGAGGCCGGTCATGACCCAGGAAAGTGTGTCCGGCCAAATGGGATCGAGCGTGTTGGGGTATGCGGTGCACCCCTGCAGGGAAGTTTATCTATTCGAATAGCCGTGTCCCTCGGTAAAAGGACGACCCGGAGTTGTACTTTGACCTTATGACAACTAGAACCAGATACTTAATAAAACACACCCTTCCAAGTGCCAGATACAACCGGTGATCGCTCTCTCACAGGGCGACGAGGGGAGGATCATCGGTTAGGATTATGCTATGCGATGCTACTTGGAGGACTTCAGTCTACTCTCTTCTACATGCTGCAAGACGGAGGCTTCTAGAAGCGTAGTCTTCGATAGGATTAGTTATCCCCCTCTTATTCTGGCATTCTGCAGTTCAGTCCACATATGATACCCTTATTCCATTTGATACCCATGCATATGTAGTGTAGCTCCTTGCTTGCGAGTACTTTGGATGAGTACTCACGGTTGCTTTCTCCCTCCTTTCCTCCTATCCCTTCTACCTGGTTATCGCAACCAGATGTTGGAGCTCAGGAGCCAGACGCCACCGTCGACGACGACTCCTACTACACCGGAGGTGCCTACTACTACGTGTTGCCCGCTGACGACGACCAGGAGTAGTTTAGGAGGATCCCAGGCAGGAGGCCTGTGCCTCTTTCGATCTGTATCCTAGTTTGTGCTAGCCTTCTTAAGGTAAACTTGTTTAACTTATGTCTGTACTCAGATATTGTTGCTTCCGCTGACTCGTCTATGATCGAGCTCTTGTATTCGAGCCCTCTGGCTTGTAATATGATGCTTGTTTGACTTATTGTATTTGTAGAGTTGTGTTGTGATATCTTCCTGTGAGTCCCTGATCTTGATCGTACACGTTTGCGTGTATGATTAGTGTACGATTAAATCGGGGGCGTCACAGATATGATCATCATCGCACACTCCCTATACTTTCGGAATTAGTGTTAAACCTAAAATAAATGTTATTTAGTGTCTGCGTTGAGCATGAATATGATTGGGTCATGTTTATTGCAATACGGTTATTCATGTAAGTTAGAGAATAATTGTTGTTCTGTTTACATGAATAAAACCTTCTATGGTCATACACCCAATGAAAGTGGTCTATTTTTGATGAATCTCGATAGTAGTGATACACATATTCATAATGTTGAAGCCAAAAGATGCAGAGTTGATAATGATAGTGCAACTTATTTGTGGCACTGCCGTTTAGGTCATATCGGTGTAAAGCGCATGAAGAAACTCCATACTGATGGACTTTTGGAACCACTTGATTATGAATCACTTGGTACTTGCGAACCGTGCCTCATGGGCAAGATGACTAAAATGTTGTTCTCCGGTACTATGGAGACAACAACAGATTTGTTAGAAATCATACATACAGATGTATGTGGTCCAATGAATGTTGAGGCTCGCGGCGGGTATCGTTATTTTCTCACCTTCACAGATGATTTAAGCAGATATGGGTATATCTACTTAATGAAACATAAGTCTGAAACATTTGAAAAGTTCAAAGAATTTCAGAGTGAAGTTGAAAATCATCGTAACAAGAAAATAAAGTTTCTACGATCTGATCGTGGAGGAGAATATTTGAGTTACGAGTTTGGTCTACATTTGAAACAATGCGGAATAGTTTCGCAACTCACGCCACCCGGAACACCACAGCGTAATGGTGTGTCCGAACGTCATAATCGTACTTTACTAGATATGGTGTGATCTATGATGTCTCTTACTGATTTACCGCTATCGTTTTGGGGTTATGCTTTAGAGACGGCTGCATTCATGTTAAATAGGGCACCATCGAAATCCGTTGAGACGACGCCTTATGAACTGTGGTTTGGCAAGAAACCAAAATTGTCATTTCTTAAAGTTTGGGGCTGCGATGCTTATGTGAAAAAACTTCAACCTGATAAGCTCAAACCCAAGTCGGAGAAATGTGTCTTCGTAGGATACCCAAAGGAGACTGTTGGGTACACCTTCTATCAGAGATCCGAAGGCAAGACATTCGTTGCTAAGAATGGATCCTTTCTAGAGAAGGAGTTTCTCTCGAAAGAAGTGAGTGGGAGGAAAGTAAAACTTGATGAGGTAACTGTAGCTGCTCCATTATTGGAAAGTAGTTCATCACAGAAACCGGTTCCTGTGACGCCTACACCAATTAGTGAGGAAGTTAATGATGATGATCATGGAACTTCAGATCAAGTTGTTACTGAACCTCGTAGGTCAACCAGACTAAGATCCACACCAGAGTGGTACGGTAATCCTGTTCTGGAGGTTATGTTACTAGACCATGATGAACCTAAGAACTATGAAGAAGCGATGGTGAGCCCAGATTCCACAAAATGGCTTGAGGCCATGAGATCTGAGATGGTATCCATATATGAGAACCAAGTATGGATTTTGATTGACTTGCCCGATGATCGGCGAGTCATTAAGAATAAATGGATCTTCAAGAGGAAGACGGGCGCTGATAGTAGTGTTACTATCGACAAAGATCGAATTGTCGCAAAGTGTTTTCGACAAGTTCAAGGTGTTGATTACGATGAGATTTTCTCACTCGTATCGATGCTTAAAAGTCTGTCCGAATCATGTTAGCAGTTGCCGCATTTTATGTAATCTGGCAAATGGATGTCAAAACTGTATTCCTTCATGGATTTCTTAAAAGAAGAGTTGTATATGATGCAACCAGAAGGTTTTGTCGATCCTAAAGGTGCTAACAAAGTGAGCAAGCTCCAGCGATCCATCCATGGACTGGTGCAAGCATCTCGGAGTTGGAATATATGCTTTGATAAAGTGATCAAATCATATGGTTTTATACAGACTTGCGGTGAAGACTGTATTTACAAGAAAGTTAGTGGGAGCACTACATCATTTCTGATAAGTATATGTAAATGACATATTGTTGATCGGAAATAATGTAGAATTTTCTGGAAAGCATAAATGAGTGTTTGAAAAGAGTTTTTCAAAGAAAGACCTTGATAAAGCTGTTTACATATTGAGCATCGAGATCTATAGAGATAGATCAAGACGCTTGATAAGTTTTTTCAATGAGTACATACCTTGACAAGATTTTGAAGTAGTTTAAAATGGAACAGTCAAAGAAGGAGTTCTTGCCTATTTTGTAAGGTGTGAAGTTGAGTAGAGACTCAAAACCCGACCACGGCAGAAAATAGAAAGAGAATGAAAAGTCATTCCCTATGCCTCAGTGATAGGTTCTATAAAGTATGCTATGCTGTTTACCAGTCCTATTGTATACCTTAACATTTTTCTGGCAAGGGAGTACAATAGTGATCTAGGAGTAGATCACCGGACAGCGGTCAAAATTATCCTTAGAGGACTAAGGAAATATTTCTCGGTTATAGAGGTGATAAAAGAGTTCGTCGTAAAGAGTTACGTCGATACAAGCTTTTTTACATCGATCTAGATGACTCCAAGTCTTAATTTGGATACATATTGAAAGTGGAAGCAATTAGTTAGAGTAGCTCCATGCAGAGCATTTATAGACATAGAAATTTGTGAATGTTGCAGACCCGTAGACTAAACTTCTCTCACAAGCAAAACATGATCACTCTTTGGGTGTTAATCACATAGCGATGTGAACTAGATTATTGACTCTAGTAAACCCTTTGAGTATTGGTCACATGGAGATGTGAACTAATCACATAAAGATGTGAACTAGATTATTGACTCTAGTAAACCCTTTGGGTATTAGTCACATGGAGATGTGAACTAATCACATAAAGATGTGAACTAGATTATTGACTCTAGTGCAAGTGGGAGACTGAAGGAAATATGCCCTAGAGGCAATAATAAAATTATTATTTATTTCCTTATATAATGATAAATGTTTATTATTCATGCTAGAATTGTATTAACCGGAAACATAATACATGTGTGAATACATAGACAAACAGAGTGTCACTACTATGGCTCTACTTGACTAGCTCGTTGATCAAAGATGGTTAAGTTTCCTAACCATAGACATGAGTTGTCATTTGATTAACGGAATCACATCATTAGGAGAATGATGTGATTGACTTGACCCATTCCGTTAGATTAGCACTTGATCGTTTAGTTTGTTGCTATTATTTTCTTCATGACTTATACATGTTCCTATGACTATGAGATTATGCAACTCTCGTTTACCAGAGGAACACTTTGTATGCCACCAAACGTCACAACGTAACTGGGTGATTATAAAGGTGCTCTACAGGTGTCTCCGAAGGTACTTGTTGGGTTGGCGTATTTCGAGATTAGGATTTGTCACTCCGATTGTCGGAGAGGTATCTCTGGGCCCACTCGGTAATGCACATCACTATAAGCCTTGCAAGCATTGCAACTAATGAGTTAGTTGCGGGATGATGTATTACGAAACAAGTAAATAGACTTGCCGGTAACAAGATTGAACTAGGTATTGAGATACCGACGATCGAATCTCGGGAAAGTAACATACCAATGACAAAGGGAACAACGTATGTTGTTATGCGGTCTGACCGATAAAATCTTCGTAGAATATGTAGGAGCCAATATGGGCATCCAGGTCCCGCTATTGGTTATTGACCAGAGAGGTGTCTCGGTCATGTCTACATATTTCTCGAACCCGTAGGGTCCGCATGCTTAACGTTCGTTGAACGATATAGTACTATGAGTTATGTATGTTGGTGACCGAATGTTGTTCGGAGTTCCGGATAAGATCACAGACATGACGAGGAACTCCGGAATGGTTAGGAGATAAAGATTGATATATGAGATAATAGTGTTTGGACTCTGGAAGGGTTCCGGAATTCACCGGAAGGGGTTCCGGATGTTTCCCGAAATGTTTGGGTACGAGAACACTTTATTTGGGCCAAAGGGGAAAAGCCCACAAGGTTTTTGGAAAGCGCAAAAAGAAGTTTTGCGGAGTCCATGGGCTAGACGCCAGGGTCCCTGGCGTCTGGGTCCAGACGCCGGGAACCCTGGCGTCTGGCCCTGGAGTCCGAGAAGGACTCTTGCCTTTCGGGTAAAACCGACTTTGTGAAGGCTTTTACTTCAAGTTTCGACCCCAAGACTCAACATATAAATAGAGGGGCAGGGCTAGCACCCAAGACATATTAAGAAACACCAAGCTGTGTGTCGGCAACCCCGTCCCCTCTAGTTTATCCTTCGTCATAGTTTTCGTAGTGCTTAGGTGAAGCCCTGCAGAGATTGTTCTTCACCAACACCGTCACCACGTCGTCCTGCTGCCGGAACTCATCTACTACTTTGCCTCTCTTGCTGGATCGAGAAGGCGAGGACGTCACCG
Source organism: Triticum monococcum (assembly GCA_034509565.1). Classification (NCBI taxonomy): domain Eukaryota; kingdom Viridiplantae; phylum Streptophyta; class Magnoliopsida; order Poales; family Poaceae; genus Triticum; species Triticum monococcum. Next base: position 656,564,592 of record CM067847.1, on the reverse strand, counting down.
AGCCGAACGTGTGTAGAACTCGGAGGTGTTGTGCTTTCGGTATTTGGATCAGTCGGATGATGACACTAGTAGAAAAAGGATCAAACGTGAAGCACATTAGTGCCGGTTTGATTTTGGCCCGGTACTAATGGTACCATTAGTGCCGGTTCGAACGGATTTGCATTAATGCCGGCAAACTTACGATGCTGACAAGCTGGTTAGGTGCCGAGTTGGATTAGACATCGCAGGTTTCAGTTTAAGAATTGGGAAGAGGTTCGTGTTGAACTTTTAGTACCGGTTCATGGCACGAACCGGTACTAAAGGGGTGGTGGTAGGCTGGCGTCAGGCCGGGGCCCCATGATCACCTTTAGTACCGTTTCGTGGCACGAACCGGTACTAAAGGTCTAACCTTTAGTACCGGTTTGTGCCATGAACCGGTACTAAAGGGGTCTGACCTATACTACCGGTTGGAGACACAAACCGGGACTATAGGGCAATTTTCAAACTTGAAAAAATCATAACTAAATTATCCTAATTCAGAAAAATACATATAATATATGAAAATTTGCAGAACAAAAAGATTGATCCGCTGAAACAGAGTTTTCCGTTTCGACAATTTTTCGTTTCGACAATTTTTTAAAATCACAAAATTCCAAAGGGAAAATAGAGTTTTTGGGCGTTTTAGACGTTTTTTTTTGGACGTTTTTAGCGTTTAGTGCCAGGGTTTAGATGTCAGCGTTTAGGGTTAGGTTTTATGGTCTAAACCCTTAGTTTTTACTGTTTAGCATAGAGTTTTCGACGTTTTAAGTCCCGGGTTTAGGGTTTAGGACAATTTTTGAAATGACAAATTGTAAAAGGAAAAAAAGATATGCTCTAATTTATGTTTTTTTGAATTTTGGTTAAATATTGTCGAACCGGTCAAACAACTGATTCAAGAAATATAGAGTGTTACTAAATAATTACGTAATAATATTAGTGTTACTAAATAAGTATCTTAGTTTTTTTGAATTTTGTTCAAATCTGGTCAAACTGTGGTCAAACTATGGCCAAACTACTTATTCAAGAAATATTAGTGTTACTACATAATTATTCAAGAATATTAGTGTTACTAAATAATTATTTCAATTTTTTGAATTTTGGTCAAATCTGGTCAAACTGTGGTCAAACTATGGTCAAACTTATTCAAGATATATTAGCATTACTAAATATTACTGTTTTTTTAGAATGATAGTTTCAAACTCAAACGGTGAAATGTGTGACTTCATACTCAAACTAAACTCCTGAGGGTTAATAGAATTGACATCTTACTATTGTCAGGAAAACAACAAGTGAAGACTCGGAAACGAAGGAGAATAGAACCTGAAAGTTAAGCGTGCTTGGCCTGGAGTAGTGAGAGGGATGGGTGACCGGTCGGGAAGTTAGATGATTTGGAATGAGTGATCCACACTTGAGTAGTTAAGAGAGGTGATTAGAGACTAAATCATCAAATAATTCGGAAAAATTAAAAATAAAAAAAATCAAATTTTTTTTCCAAAATTTTCAAAAAAAAACCTTTAGCACCAACCGGTACTAAAGGTCCCCCATACCAGGGCGCGAGCTCACACCACGTGGTGGCACTTTAGCGTCGGTTCGTGTCGAACCGGTACTAACGGGGGGGGGGGCTTTAGTGCCGAAACTTTAGTGCCGGTTCCATAACCGGCACTAAAGGCCATTACGAACCGGTGCTATTGCCCAGTTCTGCACTAGTGTGAAGACGTACGAGTACATCAACCACGTTGATATAACGCTTCCGCGAACGGTCTACGAGGGTACGTAGACAACACTCTCCCCTCTTGTTGCTATGCATCCCCATGATTTTGCGTGTGCGTAGAATGTTTTTGAAATTACTACGTACCCGACAGTAGCTTTTTGCGTCAACAGTTGTAGCACGAGGCACCACCGTTTCCAGCTCCGCAGGCACCGCGGTTGCAGCATGGGAGCACCGTTGTTTCCCAAGGTCTCAAATCCGCCACAAGCTGGTTCCGGGAAAAAATGGACACCGGCATGTGCCTCGCCGTGCTCCTGTGCAGGAGAGAGAAGAAAGGAACTAGAGGAGAACAGACGAAAGAGATGACAGAGATCGCGGGAGAAAGAAATAAGAGTTAATTACATGAAACCACAACTTCAGGTCAACTTATAACAGATTACCACAACTATTGGGTTATTTATCACAGAACCACAACTCGTGGGCTAATTGAAAACGCTGCACCCAAATCCTCATACCTGCCTCTTCTAATTGCAAAACTGACAGCAGAGGACAGCGCACATAGGGTCCGAATTGAGCCGGTGCGTATTTGTTTGGGAATTAGGGATAAGAATTGAGGCAATATTCTGTTTTTTTAGATGCACATTGGCCATGGCTATGGTAAGGTTCTTTCATTTTCGCTGGATGATGAACAAGGCACTGCAATTTATTTGGTTGGGCTAGTTTATTATGAGCTATGCATGTAATTGCATTTTCTGATTTTTTTTTTCAGGGCCAGGACATGTGTGACTTTCTGTATTGGCTAGATGATGAGTGGCCTGAGCAAATGCAAAGGGCATTGCAGAGAATGTGGGCTAGGCTAGAAGCAAAATTTGAAGAGGAGCATAGCAAAATCTGGGTTCTTTTCAATGAAGAGAAGAGGAAGAGGAAAGAGGTAGAAGGGAAGAAGAATATATCAATAACAAAATCAAACTGGCAGTTGCTGCATTTGCTGGAGGAGTTTTAGTTTCTGTTTTCCTGTTTAGGCTTTGAGTGTTATGAGTATTTATGTATCTAGTGGAAGAGAACATGTGGTATTTGAGATTAAATACAATTCAAACATGTGGTATTTGAGAGTATCTTGTATGTGTCCTGTGCATTTTCATTTGTCAATAAGACTATGACCAGAACATGATACTGGCTCACATATGTTGGACAAACTGAACATATATTTGAACAAACTAAGAATATGATTTGTGCCACTGCACTTACTAGCATAACATCAGGATTTTCTGTCGCCAGACTTACAATACTGCACTTACAAAATAACATCAGCTGCACTATCACTAGCAAGTCCCAGGAAGGCACCAAAAGGTTTCACACATTCACAAGTATATGGAAATTGGTTTTCACAAAAAGATGCTAATTTTCATTCTTCCTAGTAGTTCCCACTGGCTGTGAAGTAGCCCATCATCCTGCCGTTTGTTGATGTGCCCCTGCCTCTTGTGACTGGCATTTTCCATGCCCCTGCCTCCACAAGTGCTTGGGCCAGGAGGATGCCAAGGCTAGTATCATATGAAAGAGCAGTATATAGTTATTTTAGTTAGTGAAATAACAGTTAGTGGAATAAAAATAGGTGGTTACTACAGTTAGTGAATTACCATGTTTGTTGGAGTTGGTTGTAAAATTGCAGATGTTGTTCTTCCACCTCTGGCAGATGTTGTTCTTCCACCTCTTGAAGATGTTGTTCTTCCACCTCTTGCAGATGTTGCTGATGTTCTGCCACTTGTAGTTGTTGTTCTTCCTCCTCTTCCACCTCTTGTCGCTCCTCTTCCACCTCTTGGTGCTGGCACAAATCTTACTCTTTCTGCTGCTTGTTCTTGTGCTCCTTCACACTCCTCAGTTGTCAACTGAGCTGCCGCTTGTGCTCTTTGATCTGCTAGAAGTGCTGCCGTTTTTGCTTTTTGTTCAGCCCTCTTAGCTACTGCAAGTGCCTTTTGAGCTGCTTTCTTGGCTGCAACAGCTGATCTTTGTGCAGCCACCTGGGCAGCATGCTTGGCCGCAATTTGAGCTTCTTTCTCTGCAACTTCTCTCTCTGCCGCCTCTGCTAGTTCTTCTAGTTGTTCTTCCATTGTCTTTTCTGGTTGTGCTACATACTCCTCTTGTTGGCCAAGCCCTTCTTGTGCAACATAGGCCTCCTCTTGCGCCACATCTTCCTCCTCTTGTGCTATAACATAGTCAGGTATCCTTCTATTACTTTTGTGCTTATTTCTCCTAATCTCCAAGTCAGGCCTCAAAGGTTGAGCACAGTGCGTGTACTTGTGACCTTGTAGGTTGCAGTTTGAGCAGGTTGTGGTTGTCATCCTGTTGTTGCCACTGGGCTGTGGCACCTCATGAATTCCCTTCCTTCTATTTTTCTTTGGTCTACCTGGATGCCTTGTAAAAATAGGGGGATCAATGTCTATTGTGTCAGTCTTTGTCCAACCACTTTTGTCAGGCACTGGATAGATCATGTTGTTGTATGCAAGTTGGTACATATGTTTTTTCAAGAAGTCACTGATATAATCTTCTGGGTGCTCCTTCCTCTTATAGATGCAAGACACTGCATGCTTGCAAGGCACCCCTGTGATGTCCCACTTTCTACATCCACAGGTCCTAGTGACAATGTTGACTGCATATGTTCTCTCTCCACTTGCCACCTGATACAGTCCCTGCCCTGCATGAACTGGCCTACATGGTTTGGCTGCCATTTTCTCCAACTCTAGTTTTTCGGCATAAGTTGGTGTGATCTCCCAAGCACAATCAGCTGCGCCTTACCTATTTATGGCATACCTAACCAGTAGTTTAGTTCTTATGCTGTCTATCATGGTGACAATTGGTTTATCTCTAACATCCAGGATATAGTTGTTAAAAACTTCACTCAAGTTGTTGACTACTAAATCTGTCTTGCATGTAGTGTCCATTGCCCATCTGGCCTAGTGTTTAGGATGTATGTTGCTCAACCATTCCCATGCACTTTCACTCTTTTTTTTCAAATCAGCCATGTGAGCATCAAAGAAGTTTTTGTTCCATGAATAAGCAGCATTATCCATCAATTTCTTTAGATCAGCACCCCTATGCCCAGCAGTTTGGAAATTTGCATAAATGTGCCTGAGGCAAAACCTTTGTGGACAATTGGGAAAGACAGCATCTATTGCATTGAGCAGGCCCTAGCAGTTAAGAAACATTGTATTAAATACAGTACATTGTATTATGAAACTATATTAAATAACCACATGGATAAAGACACACGACCACATGGATAAAGACACATGACCACATGGATAGAGGTATCCACCCACCCTTACAACAACCTCGAGACTCCCGACTTCGACCACAAGCATACAAATTATGACCCAACAATGTTTAAACAACTATACTATAAGCATACAAATTATGCCTCAACTATGTTCAACAAGTTAAAAAAATACCTTTTGTTTATCTTACATGAAAGTAAATTGGCCGTGTGGTCCAGCTTCACCACCAAGTGCTTCTTTAAGTTGCTCTAGAAACCATGTCCAAGTTTCTATCTCTTCCTTCCCCACCACGGCAAATGCAAAAGGAAATAAATTATTATTGCCATCTCTTCCTGTTGCAGCCAACACTTGAGCTCCTGTGGTCAATTTGACAAAGCAACCATCAAGACCAATGAAAGGTCTGCAGCCAATTAAAAAACCTTCCTTTGCAGCATTAATATAGTAAAATAAACCATGAAATCTAGGGTTCATAGCTGGTGGTTCTTGCATTTCTGTTGTGACAATGCATCTTGAACCTGGGTTAGTGTCAATCACAGTTTGCAAGTAGTCTCTAATCCTATAATACTGAGCCTTGTGGTTCCCAAGTACCACATCTGCAGCCTTTGCCCTTGCCCTATATGCCATCATTGGATTGATCTCAACACCAAACTGCCTCTTAGTGTTGTCAATCAGAGCACTGACTTTCCATTCAGGATCACTTCTGAAATTATCCTCATAAGTCTTGCTGAGCCATGAGCTGTTTATTCTTGAACTCTCATACGTAATGCCACAAGTGTGTGGCAATGTCATCTTCCTTATGCAAACTGTTTTCTCCCTTTTGATCCCTGAAGTAGACATATAGAATTGGCAATGCTCCTCCACACAACAAACATTCACTCTGTCTTTGTCATTTCTTAGGTACATATAGTCTCTGCTTTCTTTTATATGGTAGTCCTTGAGTGCCCTTCTGAATTGGTGAATATCTAGGAAACACATGTTCAAACAAAACTGATCACCAACAAGTTCCCTCCTCTCATCAAACCATACTCTAGGAGCTAATGGCTTTGCTCTGCTCTTCTGCAACTTGGGTGCCAGTGAAATGGGTTGTTCAAATCCATCGTCATCGCTAGCAATTAAATCTCCCCCAATGTCTTCACTGTCTGAATCAGGCACCTCAAATGGGTTTTTCGCTGTACTTCCTTTTCTCCCCCCTGATCTGTCAGGTACTTTGCTCGCTGATGCTCCGATTTCAGGTACTTTGCTAGCTGATGGTCTGATTTCGGGTCCTTTGCTAGCTGATGCTCTGCTGAATTGTTCTTCTCCTCTGCTGAAGGTTGATACTCCTTTGTTTGGTCTGTCAGGGCCTATGCTAGTTGACGCTCTGCTGAATTTTGCTTGCCCTCTATTTGGTCTGCTTGAACTTGGTTTAGGAACATTCACTTTCATAGCAGGTGGCTCGATAGAGCCAATAACACTAAAATCATCAATCATTGGGAGTAATTCCTCAACATCTGTGTCACCCTCAAGATGTTCTTCTTTTTGTCTCTTCATCTCTCTCAAGTTCTCAAGTTCCTCTTCATCATAACCTCCATCTGACAAATTTTCTTCCTCCAAAAATCCTTCCTCATGTGCTCCGTTGTTGCCTATGTTGGCAAGATCTACTGCCCTTGTTATGCCCTTGCTCTGCTGATTAACACTTTGTTGAGAGGGCAACACATCATTCATATATGCTGATTTCCTTTTCTTCCCCCTGAACTCTGACTTCATGATTCTTATGTCCACAACCCTCAAGTTTTCATACTGCATAACCATTGCTTTTACTTTCTGCTCACTGTCAATTAGTTCCAAACCATCTAAACCAGCAGCTGTTGCATCCCTAAAATAATACATGTCTTCATCAGAACTGAACCCTGATAAATCCTTCAACAAAAGAAGCTTTTCATAGCACATGTCTGATCTGCCTATGGTTCTGATCTCACGCTCCAGTTCATGATACAGAAAATTGACTACCCACAGTGGATCATCAGGTCTGCAAACAATAAAAAAATTGTCTTGAAACAACAATAATCAAAGCAGAAATTCTAAACCTCACTAAATTCGCAAATCCTAGGTCGATTCAACATTTGGCAAGAAAGTCTCAACATTTTGTACAAAGATGACAAGCCTAAGGTCGATTTCGACTACATCGGCCAAAAACACCTACAACGATCATCCAATACAGACAATCTCACCGTTTGTTCCCCAAATATACAACCAAATCAAGTCACCACTAGCAGATTTAGACGGAGTAAAAAGAGGGAGGAAGAGAACTAACTCGAGGCCAGACATGGCATCGCTCCACACCATGTCGCCGCCAGGTCGCGGCCGAATCCCCTCGTCGCCGCCGCGAAATCGCTGCTGTCTCCTTCCCTTTCGTGCGAGGGAGAAAAATAGGGAAGGAGGAGGGGGAGCGTCGTGCTTGGGCCTCGGGCCAATTAATTCGAAGAGAGAGGCTCAGGGTGCCACTCTGGAGCTGCTGGCGTGACAAGTTTCAGCCACGTCGGGCCTGACAAATGGGCCCAAGTTGTCAGTTTTGCAATTAGAGAGGCAGGTATGAGGATTTGGGTGCAGCGTTTTCAATTAGCCCACGAGTTGTGGTTCTATGATAAATAACCCAATAGTTGTGGTAATCTGTTATAAGTTGACCTGAAGTTGTGGTTTCATGTAATTAACTCAAGAAATAAAGAAAAGGAGAACGGTTGGTTGCTGGCCCAGGCGATTCATCAACTTACACAAGAGCACGCGCACGCTGCAGGATCTGCGCGATTGAACGCAGCGCGCGTCCGTCCGAAGACTCGGCCAGACTACTGGCTATAAATTTTCTCCTTTTCTTTAACACTGCATAATCAAAACTGCTCACATACATAAGCATACACTCATCCCTGCATGGATGCACATCGTATTTATATAAGCACAACCGAGAGACTGAGTCGGCATAGCATTTTGAGATTGATGAAGTCATCATAAATACCTCATAGTGGATGAAAATGTTTCCTTTCATTGAACGAACATTACTGAAAAGTCTAAAATACATCAAAAAATATGTGTGGGCTCCCCGTTTTGTTCCTTTCAATTATTAGGAAGGTTAAAATCTTGGGCCTCTACAAACACATGGTCATCTTTATTTACATGATTCTGATTGGGCAATTGGTTGAGCGCGCGTCCATGGTCTCACTTGTTTTTAAAAAATGTTCATATTTTCGCAAAAAATATCAAAACCAGCGTGGGCTATTGTGTCTGGCTCGCTACAGTGCTCCGAGTAGCTACAGTGTGTACAGAATGGAAAAGTCGAAAGGAAAAAGAACGTGGAATAGAAACCTAATGTTCGTGAAGATAGCTTGACTGAGTGAAGTATGCTTTAAACCATGATCTTGTAGACCTTGTTTCGAACAAACCCTTACCTCTAAATCCTTGAAGTCTGTACTATGTACTCATTGACTCCGGTCAATTTCAATCCCCAATCCTGCCTAGAATAGTTTGGCGCATAGGAAAAATTTCTAAGGAGGCAGGAAGACGAATGCGAGTCGCACGGAGCCACATGGGTGGTCGTAGCAAGCTTGAAGGCGTGGTGACTGCAGGGAAGTGCAGGCACACGAACTGCCCGACAGAATGGTCGTGGCTACAGAAGGTCCTTGTGCAGTACTATAGCAGTATGTTGGAGATGAGCGAGGTTTCTGAGATCTTGCTCTTGCGATCTTGATGGACGCGTCGACGCTTGGTGGCGGCTCCTCTCTTCAACCTCATGGCGAGCGTACTGCCTCACGAAGCAAAGATGATATAGTCAGGATTCAACATAGCTCACCACCACTCCTCTACACCGTACTGCGTGGCAAATGACTTAGCAACTTAGCATGTCCAATTCATTGCAGGCATACTATGATTTATTAGAGCATCAACACCGTATAGAGGCATCACTGCCTCTATGGGTGGGTCCCACGTGTTGCCTCTTAGCCCAGCCAAGAATTGTGCAACGTATGAAGGCCTTAACCTGCCTCTAAGAGCATCTCCAACAGTTTGTATGTTAGCTTTTTGGGTAAAATATGACATGTCATCAATCAACACCTTAACATACAACAACTCCAATGGATTGTATCTAGTTTGCCCAATAGGATATGAGATAATAAATAAAGTGCTCTCTCATTCTACATTGGAGGTTATGTAAGGGGTGTTGGTTCATGTATATACAACCTTCCTCTCTTTCCTCATTTATTGTATGACACATCATCAAAAATCCTATGTGATAAAATCTACCAACAACTATCTTACAACCATTGGAGATGCCCTAAGATGGAGCCCACCATGAATAAAAGAACCCAACCAATCGTTCTTCATCCTATTTTTCTATTGCAGATCTGAGTACAACCAACCGCTGATGAATGGGTTCCTTATCATTGTTAAATCGATAGAGATGGCCTCTAAGGTTAGAGGCGACGCCAACGCAAAAGAGGCAGTGTTGCCCAAGCTTGCAGTGTATAGAGTCAGCCTCTAAGGCGTAAGAGGCAGCATTAGAGGCGAAAAATCCCTACACTATGGGTGCCCTCAAGGGCTCAGGGCCGAGATCTCATGGGAATATAAGCTAGTTGTACGAATTACGAATCCATTGAGCTAGCTATTGATTGGTTTGTTCCAGATGATTTCACGTTGCAGCCTTGGTCACTTTCCTCGTCAACCTCAAGGTCGTCGAGATGATATCCATTAGGCCGGTTGCTACTATCAATTTGGAGGCAAAACCCGTGGCCTTCTCGAACCTCGTCAGTTTGCTGGCCGACAACAACGACGTGTCCGAGTTGGAGGAGGTGTTGCGGTTGCTGGTGCGGTAACAGGACTGCTAGCTAGAAGACTAGCTCGCGTCCATGGGTTGATGCAATGGCAGATGAGGAGAATGGAGTGGAGGATGAAGATAAGTATAAAGTGTGGAGTTGGCATGTCAGTGAGAATAACCGTGATCCCGATTGGGATAGATTTTTTCCCGATGCACCAAACAAGTGTGAGATTAGGATTGAAAATAGGGTACATACTTCAAGGATTTAGAGATGAGGCTTTGTTTTTTACGAGCTCGACAAGCTCAAGGTTTAAAGCAGACTTCACTCTACCTTAATGGGCTGGCCTGATCGCTTGCAATTGGTGGCAATTTGACGCAACGCACCTCTTCGTAGGGTGAATTCTAGTTAACACCCGCATGCGTCAACTAGAGGAGGCAATGCCTATTTCAGCCATGCGTGCACTACGTTCGTTCATTTATGTTACTTTTTTCTATGCCAGTTTCCTTTCTGTTTCTTTCAGGATTATTTTTTTTCATTTATTTGTTTTGTTCTAATATACAAGTAACCTTTTTTAAGACACAACGAACATATTTCTAGTATACACAAAGTTTTTAAAAATTCATATTGAAGGTTTTAGAAAATATTACTACTAACTTTATACTAAACCAACGTCAATTAATATGGATAGGAGGGAGTAATACTTTTTTAGTAGAATTTTTAATAACCAGCTTCGTAAAAAAAGATTCTTTTGCTAAAAATATTTGAATAAAAACAAAAAAAACATAAACGGCTTGAGCCGAAGTCATTACCTTGTGTGATCCCATCATCATAATTCATAAGATATTTCTTCACTCAGCATGTCATTACACTGTGTCACACCACATGTTGGTGAAGTGGAAGATGTTGAAGTGTCCAAGTACTCGGAGGTGGAAGCAATAGAGAGCTCTTCTTGATATGAAAATGTGGAAAGCTCCTCCATTAACTCCCTCCAAAGAAGATTGTCTTCATCAAGATTGAGCTCACCGTATATATCTTCAAGTTTGGCCCAAGCCTCCTGAGCTGATTTGCAAGTTATGATTGACTTAAACACTTCAAAAGTTATAGTTTGATGAATGGCAAGAGAAGCATCACAATCAAGATGCATATATCCTAAAATATATGGAGATATACCATCCTTTGAGTTAGAAATCCCTACAACAACAATTCAGAGAGCATTTGGAAATGTTCACAAATTTCAAAATGTTCCTTAATTTCAAAAGCAAATTATGAATTTAAAAGTTGTTCAAAAACTTCAAAAAAGTTTGACAATTTAAAAGTGTCCATGAATTTCAAAAAACACAAGCTAATTTCAGATGTTCATTGATTTAAAGAATGTTCACAAATTCAAAAAATATTCCACAATTTAAAATGAGAGAAAAGGGGAAAAGAAAAGGAAGAAGAAAAAGGAATTGAAATATACACATATTAGTTAGACAAAGTCACATGAAATTCAAGAATATGGGCCGGTATATATTAGCCTTTGGTAGACAATGCTTGCCCTATACGGGGTAATAGGAACCCGTCTAGACGGGGGTTGGGGGCGCCTATGTCTCGCTTATAGCGAGACATAGGCAACAAACTGAAGGTTACTCGTTGTGGTGGACGCCGAGAGGTCACTTTTGGTGCCTTAGGAGCACGCCAAATGATATGTCCAGCTGCCACCACATGCCACGTGTTGCGCGCTCCCTTTGGATTTTGTATTTTTAATTTTTGTACATGTTTTTGGGTTTTACATGTGTTTTGTCTTTTAGTTTATTTGGCCTTTTAGTTTTGCGTGTTTCCCTAGGTTTAAAGAGAGAAAATTATGGATGATTTTTTTTGTGCGGAATTTTTTTTGTGCTTTCACGGGAAACAAATTTTTGCATCTTGTGATGGTATGGATTTATTTCTCAAGAATCACAATTGTGCTTCTCGGAAAGAAGAACAATGCGTGCCACCCCGAGAAGCACAAATTTGCTTATCATGAAGTAACATATAAAAAGTAGGTGCTTCCACGAGAAGCACAGAAAAAGAAACAAATGTAGGGGGGGGGGGGGCGCAGAAACCATGCTTCAGGCACCGTTTTCCTTCCTTTTTCGCATCTTATCCAGTTTTCAATTTTTTGGCTAATCATTTTTGTTGTTCTTCTCAATTTCTAGATTTTTTTGTGAAACTTTTTTTTGTTAAAACCTATTAACATGGGATCTAGTTTCAAGGATCTTGACTTGAGAAATCCAATGATGAGAATGGTTCGGGATTTGGACACACTGTTTAAGAGATAAAACGTTTTGAAGAAACGAATCTACAATAACCAAATGAAAACCAGTGAAAAAAAGATAAATAAAACCTAAAAATAAATAACTATTTGATGAAAACAAAGAGAGACGAAGCCAATGAAACCGAGAAAAACAAAAGAAACCAAACAAAATGTAGAGAGGAGAAAAACAAATTAAAAATAGTGAAAACTGATGAAGAAACGAAGAAAGTAGATAAAACAATGCTAAGACAACCAAAAACCCGAAGAAAATCGTGAAGGAACAAAAAAATCAGAAGAGCAAACTTAAAATCAGAAGAAAACTGGACCAAACAAGGAACATAACATGATCGATAAAGAGCAAACTTAGCATGCTCTAGGGTAAGGCGCCTCTATAAATGGCCTGGCCCAGGTGCGCGGGAGGCCATGGACTGTTTAATTTTTTCATGTCTTTTTCTTTCTTTCTTTAGTTTCGTTTTTTACTTCCAAATATTCTAAAATAATATATTAAAAAAACTACAGAAAATCATTGGGAAAAATGTTGACCAAGCATTTGAAAAATAATAAATGTGTATATCTTTGATTAAGATTTTTTTTAATACATGGTCAGCATTTTTTTCTACACTATTTTAAAGTTTTTCAAATGCCTGATTAACATTCTTCAAATACTTGTTTAACAATTTTTTAAAATACTGTTAATATTTTCTAAACATGTGATTAACTTTTTTCACACACATTGTATATTTTGTGTACAATATTCATATACATGAGAAATATTTTTTATAAACTCGTACACAATGCTTAGCGAGTATAAAAAGTTCACGCTGTATTAGAAAAGCATACAATCTGTATGAAAACACGTAAACCTCAAAACATATTTTTTTAAACGTGTATAAAAGTATGATCCTGTTGTTTATGGAAAATGTGCAACATACATTACATAAAAGTAGACATCAAAACTTATATTTAGAAAATGTTAAAGGTGTATATAAAAATGTTTATAGTGTATAAAAAATGTACATTGTATTTGAAACATGTTTATTGACATGAAACAATGTTCACCGTGTATTTGAGAAAATGTTGACCATGTAATAAAAAAATGTTGCAAACTTGCATTTAACAAAAGATATACATTGCGTATTAAAAAAATTATAACGTGTATCAACAAAATGTTTCATGTGTAAAATAAATCGACGTTTTGCACTGAAAAAGCAGACATGTGCTAAATAGAAAGAAACAGATGATAAAAGAAACAACAAATGCAATGAAAACCGGAAACAAGAAAAAAAAACAATGATAAGAACAAAACAAGAAACAAACAAACCAGAACAAAGGAAACCTTAAAATAAATAAATAATTGACGAAGGAAAAAGTAAAACCATTGAAACCAATAAAGGAACAACGGAACCAAAGAAATCATAGAGAAAAGGAAAATAAAAACCAGTCTGAAAACCGGGGAAGAAAAAAATGTATATTAAAAATCAAAGTAAATAGAACAACCGAAGAAAACATGATGAAAGAAACAAATTGAACGAAAAATATGAAAATCGAAAGAAAACTGGACCAAACAAGGAAAAACACACGATCGATCGAACATGCAGACCTTAGCGCGTTCTCGCGTCAGGAGACTCCCTAAATAGGCTCGCATAGGCGTGTGAGAGCCCACGGCCCTGTCTTTTTTTTACATTTGTTCATTTCATTTTTCTACTTTCAAATTATACTTCTAAATACTCAATAAATATATTCAAAATACTTCAAATAAAACATTGGGAAAAAGTGTTAACCAAACATTTCAAATATGTTAAATGTGTATAAAGAAATTGTTTCTCATGGACACAAAGTACATAGAATGTGTGTGAAATAAGTTGATCATGTATTTAAAAAATGTTAACGAAACAGTTGAAAACATGGTAAATAAGTATTAAAAAAATTTAATCAAGTATTTGAAAAATGAGATATGTGTATAGAAAAAAAAGTTGACCATGTATTCAAAAAAGGTCAAACTTGTATTTGAAAAATGTCAATCAAGCATTAGGAAATGTAATATATGTATAAAAAACTAATGTTGACCATGTATTAAAATATTGTTAACTTTTATTTAAAAAATTTAATGAGGCATTCGGATTTTTTAAAAATGTGTATAAAAATGCTGACTGTGTATTAAAAATATATTTTAATAATGCCTTTGAAAAATGTTAAATGTGCGTATAGAAAATGTTTCTTATGTATATGACAAATGTACACAAAAAATATACAATGTGTGTGAAGTGCATCACGTACTTAGAAAATATTAATCAAGCATTTGAAAAAATGTTAAACAAGTATTTAAATTTTTTAATTAATCTTTACAAAAATGTTAAATTTGCATAGAAATTTTTATTTAAAATGTTATTCTTGTATTTGAAAAATGTTAATGTAGAATTTGTAAATATTAAAATATTTATAAAACATCTTGCTCATGTATTAAAAAAATGTTAATGTTGTATTTGAAATATGTTAATCTTTTATTTAAAAAATGTTAATCAAGCATTTGAAAAAATGTGTATAGAAAAAATGTTGACCATGTATTAAATAAATTGTTAAACGTGTAACCAAAATATGTTCTTGACGTACATGAATATTGTAGAGTGAAAAGAAAACATTGAAAACTGAACAGGTAACAAAAAGACCAAACAAAAAGGAAAATGAAAAAAGAAAATAGATGAAACAAATGCAAAAGTAGTGAAAACCGATAAAGAAACAAAGAAAAACTAAAATAATCGATGAAAACCAAGAAAAACACAAAAAAGAAAGAAAAAGGAGAAAAGGATGAAAAAATTAGAAAGAAAAGAAAGACGGATAAAACCATGAAAAGAAACAAAAGAGAAATCAAAGGAAACGGAAGAAAAAGCAAAAAAAGGCAAATTATAACGATGAAAAGAACCGGACAAGAAACTAAAAAAGAAAAAAGAAAACGAAAAAATCACAATGAACACATCAGCAAATGACCGAAACGAGTACCACGCTATTGGGACGGCCCATACGCACGTGTTGTGCAGTAAAGCTTCATCGAGACAGATGGTGGTCGCTAATCAACTACTCTACCCTCGAGTTTAGGGGTTTTCGTCTCTGGCGGCGACTCCATCGCCGCCTAGTGTTTTCTGTTCTATCGCCGGTCCGCCCCTCCGTGCAGCCCATCCTGCTGACGGGAAGCGGGGGGAGAGGACTGTCTGTCTCCTGGCCCAGCTAGCTGTTGACGGGATAAACCTTAGATGGCGGTCGTGGAGGATCGTCTTCTGTGGGGTGGTCCGGGAAGAAGCTGGAGGAGATGTTGCAACACCTGGATCTCAAGGATGATGAGTTGGATGAAGTGGTAGTGGGGGAGGAGGAATCAAAGAAGTACGAAGCAGATGCCAGATGGTTGGCGATCGGGAAGGTAAACTCGAATCCAATCTTCAGCGCATCGTCGATGTTTGAAACCATGAAATCAATCTGGGGACTCGCACAGGTGCCAATGTATAGGGAGGCCGGCGAAAATTTGTACATCTTTCAGATGTTCTGCCTAGGAGATTGGAAGAAAGTTGTTCATGGAGGACCATGGTTGTTTAGGGGGATGGGAATGCTAATTGAAGATTACAATGGCAAGCAAGATCCAGCATCTACAGTCTTCGATGGCTTGTATGTCTCGGCGCAGATCCACAATATGCCAGAGCTTTATCGTAAACCCGAGGTAGTTGATCAGCTAGCACGTCGGATTGGTCGGGTCAAGGAGACACAACTTTCACCTATGCTCTTCTATGAGGGTGACTATGTAAGGATCCGAGCTAGGGTTCTGGTGAATAAACCCCTCACCAGAGTGACTCCGTTGAATATTGTGGGCGAGGGCAGGAAATTCCTCCCTGTCAAGTATGAGAAGATACCCTACTTCTGCCAAGTTTGTGGTTTTATGGGTCATAATCACGAGGAGTGCGGAGATGGAGTCTGGGAGGAGAAAGACAAGCAATGGGAAAGCTGGATGTTGGCACAGAGAAGGGAGATCGCACAGGAGCAGCCAGGCGGAGGCCGAACTTCTCGAGGAGGCCGCTTTGGGGGCCGCGGTAGAGGAAGGTCAGGAAGGGGCGCCCCACCACCCCGCCAAGCTTCACCAGCGCGCAAACGATCATCTCAAGAGGCGGGGTTGGACTCAGGTACGGAAGAGGAAGCAGAAGAATAGGTTACAAGTCCACTAAAACCAGCTGGTACAGGGGGACAGGAGCATGAAGAAGGACTTGGGGCCCGAAGAAATCTGAACTTCGCCATGCCGGGTCACACACATGTTCAGGATCAGCAACCCAAGGCTGGAACAGGGGGATCTGGCGCTGGCTTGACAGCGTCGGACGACACGGGCCAGGCTCTGGTGGCCGTCCCCCCACTACCCCCATCATATGTATCTCCCAGAGATGCCAAGAAAGCAAAGAAATCAATCTCACCATCGAAGTAGAACACAAACACACTGGCGTTATTGGCGGGCTCCGACGCGGGGCGCCGCCAGGCCCAATGAAAATATTAAGTTGGAACTGCCGCGGGATAGGCGATCCCACGACAGTTCGAGAGCTCCGCGATCTTGTGGAGATTAGTTCGCCAGCTTTTTTGTGCTTAGTAGAAACTCAGTTACAAAAAAGTCGTGTTGAAGGTCTTCGTTCTTCTTTAGGTTTTGATTTTAGTATTGGAGTCGGGAGTAGTGGCCGCAGTGGCGGTCTTTGTATCTTTTGGAAAAATTCTTTGGATGTGGCAGTAAAAAACTATTTCAGAGTATCATGTAGATGCGTGGGTCACAGAACCGGGTAAAGAGCAGTGGAGGCTCACATGTTTTTATGGTGAAGCTACCAAGAGCCTGCGTTACAAGACCTGGAATACCATGAAACGATTGAGGGGAGAGAGCACCCTTCCATGGATGTGTATAGGTGATTTCAATGAGATCTTGAGGCCTGAAGAGCAACATGGCCCTAATGAACGTGATAGTTCACAGATTGACGCATTCAGAGAAGCTGTTGATGTGTGTTGTTTAGCGGATTTGGGATACCGTGGACTGGATTGGACATGGGAGAAGAAAGTTGTCGGAGGACATTTTTGCCGTGTTCGCATAGATAGAGCTTTGCCTTCGTCTTGCTGGTCTGCTCTGTTCCCTTTTGCTTCTCTTGAGCATCTTACCGCTGCAAAGTCTGACCACTGTTCGATTCTCCTGGAAACTGAACTGATAGATACAAGCGTCCACGCAAAGCAAAAGCAGTTCCGCTATGAGTGTATGTGGGAGCGTGATACACGGTTCGGAGATATGCTAGCTGGAGCTTGGAATTCAACTGGGAGAGCCCATACATTCACTGAACTATCGGACAAATTGGCCTCGGTTGCCGGCAGGTTACAAAGTTGGGGTCGAACCACCTTTGGTGCTGTCCGATATGAACTACGCCGGTTACGTAAGCAGCTAGAGGAGCTACGCTCGCTACCCAACCGCATGGGGCCATCGGCTGAGGAGGAACGTGTGGAAGAACACATGGTAGAGTTATGCCTAAGTGAAGAGATTATGTGGCGTCAGAGAGCGCGAATTCAGTGGCTTGCAGAAGGAGATAGTAACACCAATTTTTTTCATCACAAAGCTAGTGCTCGCAAAGCAAGGAACCACATAGTTGAGCTACAACGGGCCGATGGATCCATCTGCCAGGAGGAGCACGAGATGGCGGAGATGGCTACATCCTTCTACAGCAATCTTTATGCTTCAGGAAATACAGTGGGAATCGAGGAAGTCCTCTCTCACATACCACCCAGGGTAGACGCAGCCATGAACGCCTCCCTTAATGCACAGTACAGCAACACCGAGGTGAAAGCGACTTTGTTTCAGATGTTTCCGACAAAGGCCCCAAGGCCTGACGGCTTCCCTGCACATTTTTCCAGCGGCACTGGGAGTTGTGCGGTGATGAGGTTACTACTATGGTGCTTCGCGTTCTTGATGGAGAGGATTCCCCGGAGGAGATCAACAAAATGTTCATTGTTTTAGTTCCCAAGATTGCTAGTCCAAACAATTTAGCATAGTTTTGACCGATAAGCCTCTTTAATGTGATCTACAAGATTGCATCCAGGGCGTTGGCTAATTGGATCAAGCTTATTCTCCCCGATATCATCTCTGAAGAACAGTCAGCATTCGTACCAGGACGTCTTATTACGGACAATTTCATATCTGCCTATGAATGTATCCATTATATGAAAACGAGGAAGCTGAAGGGCAACAGGTTTTGTGCCTTAAAACTTAATACGATGAAAGCGTATGATAGGCTCGAGTTGAGTTATCTGGAAAGAGTAATGCTCAAACTGGGGATCAACCCCCGCTTTACACAAATAGTGATGAGGTGTGTCACACCCGTCTCCTTTTGTGTTATCTTTAATGGAGGAAAGCAAGAGGAGTTCAGACCATCCCGAGGGCTTAGGCAAGGTTGCCCTATATCTCCATATTTGTTTCTCCTAGCCGCTGAAGGGCTCTCCCGTCTTCTGAAATCCATAAACCCAGATGAGATTATTAATGGAATCACAGTGGCACCTGGCGCCCCTCAGGTAAATCACCTACTATTTGCCGATGATAGTCTTTTATTCTTTAATGCCACACCTGAGATGGCAAATATAGTTGATAGCCTCCTCCAAAGATATTGTGCGGCTTCAGGGCATCGCATCAACAAGGATAAATCCTCCATATTTTTCAGTAAGGGCTGCTCGGAAACCTTGAGACAAGAGATCAAGCTAGCCCTCGAAGTCCAAAATGAGAAACTGTCCAACAAATTTTGGGCCTCCCTGCTGATGTAGGTAGAGCCAAGGAAGGATCCTTTAAGTATCTTAAGGACATAATTTGGAAGCAAGTGCAAGACTGGATGGAAAAGGCCCTTTCTGTTGGGGAAAGGAGGTGCTTATCAAGTCCGTTGCTCAAGCAATTCCCACATACTCTATGCCATGCTTCAAGCTACCCCGAGGCTTGTGTCAGCACATCAACGACAACTTGAGGAAGTTCTGGTGGGATGCGAAAAATGGCGAGAGGAAGATTGCTTGGGTCTCCTGGGAAGTTATGACACAGCCGAAATTCATGGGGGGGCATGGGGTTCCCCGACATCGAGCTTTTCAATCTTGCCTTGCTTGCGCGGCAAGCATGGCGTCTCCTACAAGAACCAAACTCCCTAAGCGCCCGGATTCTAAAGGTTGTTTATTATCCTACTTCTTCGATCCTTGAAGCTGAGCTGGGCAGGAACCCATCACAAGTCTGGCGATCTCTAGTGGAAGGCAGAGACACATTAAAACTTGGGCTCGTGAAACGGATTGGATCCGGTGAAGACACCAACATCTGGTTAGATAATTGGATACCGCGAGATTTCAAATTGCGACCAGTGTGCCCAAAATCGCCGAACCCACCGCAGATGGTCTCGGAGCTTATTAATCCCATCACCTCATCATGGGAAAGTGACGTGCTAGAAGAGCACTTCTACCAGATGGACAAGGAAGCGATCCTAAACATCCCTCTCAGCTCTCGGGTACGCCACGATTTCTGGTCATGGCACTATGAACGCAAGGGCATCTTTACAGTCAGGTCTGCGTACAAGTTACTGTCCTCTACTAAACAGCAATGCATAGATTGGCTAGAACATAATGAGGGACACTCGCACGTCGAAACAGATCGCCGGTCTTGGTCCAAACTCTGGGGAGCTGCATTCCCTTCGAAAGTTCGTGTCTTTGCTTGGAGATTGGCCAAAAGCTCCATCTCTACAGGAGAGGTTCACAAGCACAGAAGTATGGCTGATTCGGCGGAGTGCTCGATTTGTCACGCGTCATCAGATACATGACGCCATTCTCTCTTTGAGTGTCGTATGGCATGGTGTGTTTGGGCCCTCACCGACGAGGACCTTATAGAGACTATCATCTCAAACAGAATGGAAGACGCAAGGCTCTGGATGCTTTGGCTCGTCGACACTTTACCTACAGCGGACCTAGCACGTGTTTTGGTAACAATGTGGGCTATATGGTGGGCGAGACGCTGAGCTATACATGACAACCAGTTCCAGAGTCCTCCGAGCACTCACATCTTTGTCAACAAGTTCTTAGCAGAGCTTGAGATGATCCCAGCGAGGAAATCCCGCCCCAAGGACCTGCATGTAATCTCCAGGGACCTGCATGCGAGCGCCAGGGACCTGCATGTAACGAATGGAAGGCGCGCGGTTCCGCCACCGATCGGGTGGCTTCCACCTGAGCACCATGATGTCAAGATGAACGTGGATGGATGCTTCTCAAAGGTTGGCGACCGTGCTGCGTCAGCAGTGATATGCAGGGATAAGGGCGGCAACTATTTGGGTGCTTCGGCTATCATTTATGAAGGTCGTCTTGATCCGACAATGCTCGAAGCACAGACATGCAGCGAGGCCCTCTCGCTTGCATCGGATCTGCAGTTCCAATCTGTGTGTGTGGCCTCAGACTGTTTGAAGGTAGTGATGAACATACAAGACGAAGTTCCTTGCCGTTACTACCCCATCCTGCAAGATATCAAGTGCCAGAGGACGCAGTTTTAAAATATCAAGTTTCTTCACGAAAAAAGGAAGTATAATGGGGAGGCCCATGCCTTAGCAAAGGCAGCCGCTTCTCTTAGCCCCGGCGCCATGTGTGGCTTACTGTTTTGCCCGATATCATCTGTATCCCCATGTGTTTGAACGCTTAATAAAGGGTGCAGTTGCTCAAAAAAAAACAGATGGTGGTCTCGCTATAAGGGAGACATAGCATTCCCGCGATCGAATAAACGTGAGGTAGTGAGCAAAAGAAGCACACTCAATCGGACTGCCCAGATTTATTTTTTTGAGCGATCGGACTGCCCAGAAATGACAGGGGGCAAAACCTCTCACACTACAGGAAGGGTCACGTTGAATTATGTGGCCGAAGCCCATCCTTGTTTTGCATGGGCCGGCGTTAAATGGTAATCTTTGCCAGAAAAAAAAGGTAAATGGTAATCTTGTCTCAAATAAGAAAGGTAAATGGTAATCACTGCCTAAAAAAGGGAAATGGTAATCAGATTGAAACCCCTAGAAAAAAAAGGTAATCACACTGCATTGCCTTAAAAAAAAGGTAACTACAGTACACATGAAAACAAATCGCACAACTTTATCCTGCATGATGTCGATCGCTGTCAGTGCCAAAACATAAGGGAATGCTCGTAACCGTGTGGGCGAGAACTACCAGGGAGATGCAGACACTTGTGCAAGCATGGATGACGACTCGCCGGCAACTTTCAAAGCCTCACAAAAGGACAGACGGTCCTACTAGCTCTACCGGTAGCCACCATGAAATAGATAGACCGCT
Source organism: Triticum monococcum (assembly GCA_034509565.1). Classification (NCBI taxonomy): domain Eukaryota; kingdom Viridiplantae; phylum Streptophyta; class Magnoliopsida; order Poales; family Poaceae; genus Triticum; species Triticum monococcum. The sequence continues at coordinate 656,543,205 of CM067847.1, read as the reverse complement.
ATCGATTCTCTTTCTGCACATGTTTGTGTCAACTCAAGTCCAGTCATTAGTGTTTGAGAGTATATACCCGGACCACTCTCACACACAGGAAAGTTAGGCCTCGATGGCCTCTCTGGTCTCTGGAAGCATTAGCCGAATCTCGTTTTTTCTTTCTTTTTTTATGGGTGAAGCATTAGCAGAATCGGATGGATCCAGTGGGCGGTTCAGAGAAAATCTCTGGGACAATCCCCGAATCCTTCAGCTCTCTCGTGAAGGAGCACACTGAAAAGCACGAGCAGAACGACGTTGATGCTGTACACGAGCAGAGATGCTGAACATGAAGCCATTCGTAAAGCGGCCTATGTATTGCAGTTGCAGTGGCCAACCAACGGAATGCATGAGAAGACACCGCGCACTTGGTCGCCCACAATGCCCAGAACAATTTCGAGATCAAAGTGGAATGCGATCCACCGTTCTGCCACAGCCAACGAGTTAGCTAGCAAGTCTGATCACTGCTCACTAACAAAAGAACCAGACCCCAAGCTGTTATTCTGATAAAAATATCACATCAAATCAAACCATATCTGTATAAGATCGTCCGGTAATTCGGTTCTCTTTCTTTCTTTTTTTCCTTTCTTTTTGGAACCCATTCATCCAGTGACTGAATGGAGTTATGGAGCAGGCCGTTTTTCAGCAATGTCGGCAAAAGTCGACAACCCCCTGAAAACAACACACCGCCACATGTACATGCTCTCCCCGTCGGAACTCGAATTCTTCTTTTCGCTGATCACTCGCAAAGCAGCGGGCTAGCTGGCTCGCCATCGATCGGTCAGGATCGGATCACCTCGTGCGGTTCTACGTCGCTGTTGCTGCAAATCAGGCTGTTGTCCCACGAACGAGTGTTGCAATCGATCGACCGCCTCCCAAAAAAGAAAAAGAAAAACTGAATACAGTACTTGATGTCGTGTTGATTAAGTGACGCGATCACTACATACACGCATGCTTAAACGTAGGAGTAGAACACATGTGCACAATATGAAGCCGCGCATGGGTCGGCTAACCGTCAACGCTGAGCAGTCCGCATGCGCCCACGTGTCGCCCAGCTTTTGATACTCCAAAGTACCAAAGTATATATATACACTCTCACGCTCACGGTACTTTACTACTTTACACACAGAGATCGAGCGACATTCCTGATCACCCGCAATTTCGCAAAAGGTAAATGCACCGTGCGTGAATTTATTTGTTTTGTTGAACAACATACATGAACTAAGGTGCCGTGAAAATGTTGCTAACCGAAAAAAAGAGAGTTAAAGGTGGCCTGGAAAAGAGCTAGAAAGATCTGAATGTGCACTTGTGCAAAGTGTGCAATGCGTGATCCAACGCAAGCAAAACGTGCATAACATTGGCAAAGCATGTGATCATATATGGATTAATTAACAAGACGCACTCGCTTTCTTTTTTCTTTTTGAGAATCACGCACTCGCTCTCTTCTCAGTAGGTGTGGTGTGGTATAGTATTGAAAAAAAATTAGAGCATGAACTTACTTTTTTCATGTGCTGGGACGGAGAGCATCAGCTAAAATGTCGATGGATATGGATGGATGGTATGCATGCCTGTAATGTAAAGCAGACACATGGTGCATCGGTACTGTGGTACATGTCATTTTCATTCCGGCTTAATGTACGTAGCTAGGGACGATGGTCCTCGTGAAGAGCTGGATAGGAAGGTCCACCCAGTTCATCCAACTAAAAATGAGGTCCACAGTTGGTTGCGTCTAGCTACTACTGGTACTCCAAGCTAAGCTAAGTTCAGCTAAGGATAACACGCATGCAACAAACGTGCACACACCTACGTTCGAACTAGGACGTGGTAGTAAAATAAGCTGATGCTGCTGATGCTGCAATCTCTGCCTTTTCCTTTCTCCTCTACGCGTGAATTCACAAATGTAATGATGCCATAAGACGGTAAGAGGTAAGCGTGCATGATCATGGAAGCTGATTCAGCTTGGCCCTTTGCCGCATGCCAGGCATAAAAGAATGTCTACACGCAGTAACTTCATCTGGCTTTTCTTTTTCCTAAATTTCCCTCCATACTTTTGATTGCTGGAGTTCTTCTTTTAAATAGCTGGATTTTTTTCGAGAGTACGTAAATTACGTATCATAGTTTTATAGAAAAAGAGAATTATAAGTATAAGACAACTATCACTCGCTGCGAACAACGAGTCTAGCACAACTTCACACCACGCTAGTCCAAAGGACAGCCATCCACGACAACACAACAACAACACAGAAGAGCCAACCCAAAACTGAAAACCTTGCCGCGTCTTGCTCGATGTCGGTCACCTCCGAAGAACAACTGCTCCCAAAAGCCTTTCTTGTCGACGCACCAACCCCCTTGATGCCTAAAGGAGGTGGCAAGAGGATAGCAGGACTCAATCCGACCCGAGGAAGGCACCGTCTCGGATTCACTAGCGACAGCCGTACATAGCGCCAGAGAAGAACGATTAGGGCAGCGGCGAACACCGGAGGAGCACAACATAGGAACTCCATGTCTCCCGGCATGATGCTCCCAACGGAGGAACAACGCCGAAGACGCCGCCATCGTACTGATCCATCACCGAATCAAGGCTTTCGCCCGGAGACAACTGCCAACACCAAGCAAAGGAGGGAAATGGTGACACACTTGACGACGCCTACAAGGAGGGGAACGACACCCACAGATGCCATCGCCGCCGGTCCGGCCAAGACCGAACAGGATTTTCATCTGTAATGGCGCACATCTCCACTCCTCCCAAGGTTTCGGGCAGCACTATTCAAGATGTCTCACACCGCCGCCGCCGCAGCAATCTGCCGTCGAAGTCGCACAGCAATGGATCTCCCCAACCAGCACTGCCGAGAGAGCGCAACCAAGACCAACAACAACAACACGGACGAAGAGCAACCGCGACCAGCCATGCGTGCAAGGGCCAGATAAGCCGCATCGGCCTTCACCCACACCAGGGACTGCCACCAGATCTGATCTGACCCGCACCTCCAAGCACACCCCCGCGCCAGCTCTCCCGAGGTAGCACCGACACTAGTAGAAAAAGGGACATTTGTCCCGGTTCATAAGGCCCATCTGTCCCGGTTGCGGAACCGGGACTAAAGGGTCGTTATTAATGCCCTTGGCCTTTAGTCCCGGTTCTTATATGAACCGGGACAGATGAGCCTCCACGTGGCCGTTGTGGCGAGCCCAGGCAGGAGGGCCTTTAGTAACGGTTGGTGGCACCAACCGGGACCAATAGGCATCCACGCGTCAGCTGTTCAGGGGCTAGGGTTTTTGTTTTTTTTCTGAAAGGGGGGGGGTGGATTTGGGGTTTTTGTATGGTTAATTAAGGTGTTTCATATATTGTGTTAGGTAGCTAATTAATTAATAAAGAGAAGTGTCCTCTCTTATCTCCGTGCTTGGTCAACGCTACGTACTATACGCATAGAGAGGCCCTCAACACGCTAGCCAGTAAGAAAATGAAGAAAACCATTAAGTACAGAAGTTCTCATGCATACCGAGAGAAGTGATCGACCTCTCCTTCTCCGAGAGATTGGTTGAACAACAAGTTTTCGTATTATCTATCCGACGCTACTGGCTACATACATATACAATATGTAAGATCTGTTACAATCCCCTAGCATCTGAAATCAAGTTTCACATGGTATTCTCCGGCTTTATTGATGACGTGGTCAAGAAAGAATCCCGCTAATTCCTCTTGAATTGCTTTCATGCGATCTTCTGGTAGGAGTTCATTCTGCATCTCCCACGTCTAATTTGAAGAAGGGGTTAATACATATATATGAATGAAACTCAACAGAAATGATGGTGTAATTAAATGAAATTGTGAATGTTATTGCTTACGCACATCAAATTGTCTTTTAGAGTAGCCCCGCTTATCTTTGCAAGTCGCGTTGTAGATGAACTCACACACGTAGTATCCACATAAATCATTCCTTTATTCCTGCCACAAGCACTTTACGAGAAATAGAGGTCAATCAAATTGATAATGAAGCATTATAAATGGCATTGATGAAAGTAGCTAGAATCAATGGGATCGAGATGCGCGGAACTAGCTAGCTAGTACTACTTACTTTCGGGTATGTCCATGGCAGCTTCCCCGGCAGTCCCGGAGCTTGTGCGATGAATACTTTCCAAATCTTGCGAGACACAGAAAACAATTACTTGATATCAGGAAATGAATAAAAAGTTGCCGATATGGTGCGATAATGATCGATTGAACTTACTTCTCGAGCATTTTAGTCATGTTCGCATAGGTCTCGGGAGATTTTCGTCTCGAGTCTAAGACGGTTACTAGTCCCTGCTCAAGCTTAATCTCTAGGAGAATATAATGAAAGCTGCGCACACATGCATAACTCATCAATTACATTACTATAACCTCGCTCAAGTAATAAGGGAAACCGAATATGCACAAGACAGTAGCACTCACTCGAAGTTGTAATGAAATAGTATTTTATCTTTGTTTTGATTTACTATCAATGATTTGAGCAAGTTGTCCTCAGCATCATCGGCATTCTTTTCAACCTCAAATTTATCTTTGAGATTTGGGTTAATGAACCCAATATCATACATTTCTGCTTTTCTGCACTCACGATCTTCAATCTGCATAATATAGTGAGGATAATCATATATACATGCAATGAAAGAGCTGAGCTATATATAGAGACTTAATGACAGAACCAGCACTTGCAAATAGTAGCAAGTGACCGTTAATTTATCGAGGGCCTTTTGATTGAACCACTGGAAGAACTTCTCAAATGGAACAGTCAACAAATCAATTCCAACGAGGTCGTGCTCCTCTTTAACTTTCAGATACAAAGTATTCGTCCCCCCAGACTCTCTGCAGGTTTCCATGTACCAATCGTGGAATCTTCGCATCATCATTGTTAGAGATTTTTCATCTTTGACAAGAGTCTTCCCATAATTGTATTGGTGTTCTTCCATCTTCAAGAAATCATAATGTACATTGTCGCGCAGTTAATCTTCAAGATTGTTATAACCGGGCACCATCCCCGGATCATTAGCGACGATATCGCTAGACACCTTGAGCGGGGGGCACGATTGGTCCGCTTGTTCGCCGAGCTGGGCAATTTTTTCCCAACCCGTCGTTTTGCTAACCTTCGATCACTGATAGTATTTCCCGGCCGCTCCGCTTCGATATATACCTTTGCAGTAATGCGCTCATAGTTGGTTTTCGGCGGAGACTTTGGTGGTTTCCTCAGGGCACCGAGTGTGCGTTTTGCTTTCACCCGGTCTACCTTCTCCTCCGGAGGTGGATGTCTCCTTGCTTTCACCCCTTCAAAGAAGTCATTTACTTCTTTTTCCACGATCTTCGCGTTTTCTTCCACAATCCTCTCGTATGGTAACTTCTCTAGAGGCTTGAGAGGTGGACCGAATCTGTATTGCCTGCCTCCGGCTGTACTGCTAGACGCGGGAGCACACGGAGCGGCTGAGGCTGTCTTCTTTCGTGCTTGCTTACAAGGCGGAGGAGAAGGACTACGACGCGCCGGAGCAGCCGAGGCGGCGGCGGGTCTCTTCCGCCCTTGCTGGCGAGGCGGAGAAGGAGGAGGCTGGTGGCTGCTGGGGCGCGCCGACGCAGGCGGAGAAGAAGGCAGACTGCCGCCACGCGCCGGAGAAGGAGGCTGGTGGCTGCTCGGGCGCGCCGACGCAGGCGGAGAAGGAGGCGCAATGCCGCCACACGCCGGAGAAGGAGGTTGAGTGCCCTGATCACTCGCCGGAGGAGGAGGCGGTGGAGGAGGCAGAGTGCCCTGACTCGCCGGAGAAGGAGGAGGAGGCGGAGGCGTCCAGTTCGGAAGGTTGATGAGCTCCTTCTGCCATAGGCATGTAGTGTTCAGAGGAGAACCCAGCCGAGTCTCCCCGTCACCCGTAGGGTGGTCAAGCTGGAGGTCCTCAAATCCTTCTGTGATTTCATCGACCATCACCCTAGCATATCCTTCTGGAATCGGCCGGCGGTGAAAAGTTGCGCCAGGTTCAGGACGTGCAACAGAGCCAACAACCGCCTTGACTTTCATATTCATCCATTGCGTCATAAGGTGGCAATTGTGAGACTCCGTGATTAAGTCCACGGGGTAGCTAGCAGGAGCCGTGAAGACAGGCTCCTGAAGCAGCTCCATGGAAGCCACGCTGCTTCTCCGCTGAGATGGTGGGGTAGCTTCGGGTGTAGCAGCTTCGGCAGGTCGCGCGCTGCGGGTCTTGTCTCGTTCCTCTAGCGCTTGTACCCTTACGTGCAGCGCCTGTAGTTGGATCAGCTCCTTTTTCTTCTTCCTCTCCTAGCGTTTGTAACCGCCTGCGTCGGGAAATCCAGCCTTCCACGAAAGGGAGCCTGGCGTGCCTCGTGTCCGTCCGGGGTGCTCAGGATTCTCGAGGGCCTCTGTGAGCTCGTCGTTCTCTTTGTCCGGAACGAACATCCCTTGTTGCGCCATTTCGATATACTCCTGAAGCTTCACGATGGGTGTGTTCAGCTGCTCATTGGTCCAAACGCACTTCCCTGTTACAGGGTCCAATTTTCCCCCAACCCCGAAGAACCAAGTCCTGCAACGGTCTGGCCAGCGTCGCGTCTCTGGTTCGATCCCTTTAGCAATGAGGTCATTCTCAGCCTTGTCCCACAAAGGTCGGGCTTTCAGGTAGCCACCTGACCCCGTGCGATGGTGATGCTTCTTCTTTGCAGCATTTTCTTGTTTGTCGCTGACATCTTTGCTGCTCTCTCAGATTTCTTTTTGGTGACAAATGCGGGCCACTGATCTTTGATCTTCTCAAATCGGCTGATGAATTCTGGAGTCTTGTCTTGGTCGACAATGACGCGCTCCCCGTCCGCGGTGCGACGCACTTCCGCGCGTGCGTTCGTGGCGTCCTCCTGCGGCAGCCGTCGACCCCATATCGGTCGACTCCCGTGTCATCTCCCCGCCCCGTCTCCCACCAGCGCAAGCGCTCAGGTCGGTCGAGACTCCAGCGGTGGGTGAGGCACGTCGTGGCCCGCCAGTCGGCGGCCCCACAAGTCGCGGCAATCGAGCCCGACGAATCCCTCGGCGGCCTGTTCGATCTGTCGACTGGCTCCGCGGAGACCGCATCCGAGTACGATAGCAGTGACCCTTTGGCTGAGATTCTGGCGCTCGAGGGGACACACAGTCCTCCCGGATTCCATCGCGCTGATGGTGGTGCGGATAGAGGCGATCCGCCGCATCCCCACGACGAATACCTCCCAGAACCTCTTACGTCATTGCAGCGAGAGGAGCTTCGCCGCCGGAACATGGACGCGCTCCACACTCCTATCGTTGGAGAAACCCCCGAGGCCCGGGCCTTGGAGGACGCGCACTTGGCTAATCTGGCCGAGCGCACTCGCCTAGAAAATCTACAGCGAGCACTCGACGAGCGAGCGCGTCAGCGGGCTCCCGAGTCCAGTCGACGACAGCAAGCTCCCGAATCCAGTCGACGTCAGCTCTTCCCACCGCCGCAGGTATACCGAACTCCAGTTCAGAATTTGGCTGCTGCGGCCCGCATAGCAGAGTCAATCCAGCCCTCCCAGTCGGAGGCTGGCAGAGGATTGTTGCAGATCAGGGCATTGCTCCGAGCGGGTGGAAATCAGAATTCTGCCGTCTCTCAGTCGCGGGACAGGATCCACAGTCAATCCGTTGCAACGGAAACAGTCCAGTCGGCTCACAGCCCGAGATCGCCCCCGAGGCGTGAGGGACGTGGGGACCGACACGATCAGTACAGGAGGAATGAGCAGTATGATCACCGACCCGACCGTGATGATAGACGTCGAGTGCCATCCCCTCCCCCGAGGAGTGGGTCATATGCACCCCGACATCGAGATGACAGGCACCCCCATAATGTTGGGCAGAGGATCCCAGTCGACCCCAGGGACCCAAGCTTTGACGCGAGATCCATCCTCGTTCAAGGTTTGGTGGACAGGAACAGGGCTCATCGAGAGGGCCACAACAGAGATACGCCCACCGGCAGTAGAGCGCATGCTTCGGGGCCTGAATGTTTCAGTCGAGCCATCAGGGCCGCGGTGATCCCTCCCAACTTCAGGCTGGCAACTGGAGTCAGGAAGTTCACCGGTGAATCCAAGCCCGACACATGGCTCGAAGATTACCGAGTGGCTGTGCAGATTGGCGGCGGCAATGATGAGGTGGCCATGAAGCATTTACCTCTCATGTTGGAAGGCTCAGCCAGGGCATGGCTGAATCAGTTGGCGCCCAGCAGCATTTACACTTGGGAGGACCTCGCCCGAGTGTTTATCACAACCTTCGAAAGAACGTGCAAGCGCCCTGCAGGCCTTACAGAGTTGCGGTCTTGCGTGCAGAAGCCGAATGAAACACTGAGAGAATACATCCAGAGGTGGATCACACTGCACCACTCGGTCGAGAACGTGCCAGACCATCAAGCAGTTTGCGTTTTCAAGGAAGGCGTCAAATACAGAGAGTTGAATCTGAAGTTTGGTCGAACTGGAGAGATGTCCCTGAATCGGATGATGGAGATTGCCACCAAGTACGCTAATGGTGAAGACGAGGACCGACTCCGAAGTAGCAAACTCAAATCAGTTGCCCAAGAAACCAGAGGAAACTCCAGTCGGAAGCAGAAGCAGAAGGCCGAGCCAGCCGCCCCTGGGGAGGCCCTGGCTGTGGCCCAGGGAAACTTCAAGGGGAAACCCAAGGGCACATGGAAGCCCAAGAAAGTTAAGGATCAGGATGGGAATGATGTTTTGGACCTGCCATGTCACATCCACACCAAGAAAGATGAAGAGGGAAATTTTATTTTCCCAAAGCATACCACTCGACAGTGCCGGCTCCTGATCCAGCAGTTTCAGGGCAAGCAGCCCAAGGATAAGGAAAAGGAACCAGACAGAGTTGAGGACAAGGATGATAGTGACGATGGATACCCCCAAGTCAATTCCACCTTGATGATTTTTGCTGATGTCGAAAGCAAAAGTCGACTGAAAGTCATTAACCGTGAGGTGAACATGGTGGCCCCGGCAATGCCAAGTTACCTGAAGTGGTCTCAGACCGCCATCACATTCGACCAGTCTGATCACCCTACACACATTGCCACCCCAAGGAGGCAAGCTTTGGTGGTCGACCCAGTTGTCGAAGGCACTCGACTGACCAAAGTTCTAATGAATGGCGGCAGTGGCCTCAACAGACTGCCGATCCGAGTGAATTGCTGCGAGCTAAGAAGCCTGCCTCCGAGTCAGCTTTTCAGTCGGCTGGTGAAACAAAGACAGTCCACATTCACCCGACCGACCCCGACGCTGCTCCGACTCACATCTCGACGACGCTCGACTCCAAATAGGAAGAAGCGCTCGTCCAGCTCCTCCGTGAGAACTGGGACATTTTCGCATGGAAACCCTCTGACATGCCTTGAGTTCCCAGGGGGCTGGCTGAGCACCGTCTGCGAGTCGACCCAAAATTCAAGCCCGTGAAGGAACATCTTCGACGGTCCGCCGTCCAGAAGAAGCAAGCCATTGGCGGGGAGGTGGCTCGGCTCTTAGCAACTGAGTTCATCCGAGAGATTTACCACTCCGAGTGGCTCGCCAATGTTGTCATGGTCCACAAGAAGGACAAGTCACTCCACATGTGCATTGATTTCAAACATATCAATCGGGCCTTCCCGAAAGATCATTTTCCTCTCCCTCGCATCGACCAAATAGTCGACTCAACTGCGGGGTGCGAGAGATTGTCTTTTCTAGATGCCTATTCCGGGTACCATCAGATCCATCTGTATGGGCCCGACAAAATCAAAACGGCTTTCATCACTCCATTCGGATGCTTCTGTTACGTCACCATGCCGTTCGGCCTGAAGAACGCCGGAGCCACATTCATGAGAATATTCAGAAGTGTTTACTCACTCAAATCAGTCGGAATGTGGAGGCATACATGGATGATATTGTGGTCAAGTCCCGAAAAGGTTCTGACCTACGGGCTGACCTTGCTGAAACCTTTGCCAACCTCAGGAGGTATGATATCAAGCTCAATCAATCAAAGTGCACTTTCGGGGTTCCAGGTGGAAAGTTACTCGGTTTTCTCGTTTCCAAACGAGGGATCGACGCCAATCCTGAAAAAATTGGCACCATACTCCGGATGAAGCGTCCTGTACGCGTGCACGATGTCCAAAAGCTTACAGGCTGCTTGGCCGCCTTAAGTCGATTTATTTCTCGACTCGGTGAAAAGGCGTTGCCTCTTTACCGACTGATGAAGAAGTCTGACAAGTTCGAGTGGACTCCCGAAGCTGATGCAGCGTTTGCAGAGCTCAAAGCTCTGCTCTCCACCCAGCCGGTGCTAGCTGCCCCAATCAGCAAAGAGCCTCTGCTGCTTTACATTGCAGCCACAGGACAAGTTGTCAGTACAGTACTTACGGTCGAGCGAGAAGAGGAAGGAAAGGCCTTCAAAGTTCAACGCCCAGTATATTATGTGTCTGAAGTTTTGACCCCTTCAAAACAAAGATACCCTCACTACCAGAAGCTTGTATATGGGATTTATATGACCACGAAGAAAGTTGCACATTACTTCTCTGACCACTCCATTACAGTCGTCAGCGACGCCCCACTATCAGAGATCTTGCATAATAGAGACGCAACCGGTCGAGTGGCCAAGTGGGCGATTGAACTCCTTCCCTTAGATATCAAGTTTGAAGCAAAGAAGGCTATCAAGTCCCAAGCAATCGCGGATTTCATCGCCGAGTGGATTGAACAGCAACTTCCGGCTCAAGTTCACTCGGAACACTGGACTATGTTCTTCGATGGATCCAAGATGCTGAATGGTTCGGGCGCGGGAGTAGTCCTAGTCTCCCCCCGAGGAGATAAGCTCAGATATGTTCTCCAGATTCACTTCGATTACTCCAATAACGAAGCAGAGTATGAGGCACTTTTGTATGGGTTGCGCATGGCCATTTCACTCGGCGTCCGTCGCCTCATGGTCTATGGTGACTCAGATTTGGTGGTTAATCAAGTGATGAAGGAGTGGGACTTCAGGAGTCCGGCAATGACTGGGTATTGTAATGCAGTGCGAAAGCTAGAGAAGAAGTTCGAGGGGTTAGTGAAGGAAATATGCCCTAGAGGCAATAATAAAGTTATTATTTATTTCCTTATATCATGATAAGAGTTTATTATTCATGCTAGAATTGTATTAACCGGAAACATAATACATGTGTGAATACATAGACCAACAGAGTGTCACTAGTATGCCTCTACTTGACTAGCTCGTTAATCAAAGATGGATATGTTTCCTAACCATGAACAAAGAGTTGTTATTTGATTAACGAGGTCACATCATTAGTAGAATGATCTGATTGACATGACCCAATCCATTAGCTTAGCACCCGATCGTGTAGTATGTTGCTATTGCTTTCTTCATGACTTATACATGTTCCTATAACTATGAGATTATGCAACTCCCGTTTACCGGAGGAACACTTTGGGTACTACCAAATGTCACAACGTAACTGGGTGATTATAAAGGAGTAATACAGGTGTCTCCAATGGTAGATGTTGGGTTGGCGTATTTCGAGATTAGGGTTTGTCACTCCGATTGTCGGAGAGGTATCTCTGGGCCCTCTCGGTAATGCACATCACATAAGCCTTGCAAGCACTGCAACTAATAAGTTAGTTGTGAGATGATGTATTACGGAACGAGTAAAGAGACTTGCCGGTAACGAGATTGAACTAGGTATTGGATACCGACGATCGAATCTCGGGCAAGTAACATACCGATGACAAAGGGAACAACGTATGTTGTTATGCGGTCTGACCGATAAAGATCTTCGTAGAATATGTAGGAGCCAATATGGGCATCCAGGTCCCGCTATTGGTTATTGACCGGAGACGTGTCTCGGTCATGTCTACATTGTTCTCGAACCGTAGGGTCCGCACGCTTAACGTTACGATGACAGTTATTATGAGTTTATGCATTTTGATGTACCGAAGGTTGTTCGGAGTCCCGGATGAGATCACGGACATGACGAGGAGTCTCGAAATGGTCGAGACGTAAAGATTGATATATTGGAAGCCTATGTTTGGACATCGGAAGTGTTCCGGGTGAAATCAGGATTTTACCGGAATACCGGGAGGGTTACCGGAACCCCCCGGGAGCTAGATGGGCCATAATGGACCTTAGTGGAAAGGAGAAGGGGCTGCCCTAGATGGGCTGCGCGCCCTCCCCCCTCCCCTAGTCCTACTAGGAGTAGGAAAGGGGGGGCCGGCCACCTCCTCCTCTTTCCCCCTCCCGGGAATCCTAGTTGGACTAGGATTGGAGGGGGAGTCCTACTCCCGGTGGGAGTAGGACTCTCCTGCGCCCCCACCTTGGCCGGCCAGCCCCTCCTCCCTTGCTCCTTTATATACGGGGGCAGGGGGGCACCCCAGGGACACACAATTGATCCTTGAGATCGTTCCTTAGCCGTGTGCGGTGCCCCCTGCCACCAAATTCCACCTCGATCATACCGTTACAGTGCTTAGGCGAAGCCCTGCGTCGGTAGTACATCAAGATCGTCACCACGCTGTCGTGCTGACGGAACTCTTCCTCGACGCTTTGCTGGATCGGAGCCCGGGGAACGTCATCGAACCGAACGTGTGCTAAGAACTCGGAGGTGCCGGAGTAACGGTGCTTGGATCGGTTGGATCGGGAGGAAGACGTACGACTACTTCCTCTACGTTGTGTGATCGCTTCCGCAGTCGGTCTGCGTTGGTACGTAGACAACACTCTCCCCTCTCGTTGATGTGCATCACCATGATCTTGCGTGTGCGTAGGAAATTTTTTGAAATTACTGCGTTACCCAACAGTGGTATCAGAGCCTAGGTTTTATGGTTTGATGTTATATGCACGAGTAGAACACAAGTGAGTTGTGGGCGATACAAGTCATACTGCCTACCAGCATGTCATACTTTGGTTCGGCGGTATTGTTGGTTGAGACGATCCGGACCAACCTTACGCATACTCTTATGCGAGACCGGTTCCCTCGACGTGCTTTGCACACAGATGGCTTGCGGAAGACTGTCTCTCCAACTTTAGTTGAACCAAGTGTGACTACGCCCGGTCCTTGAGAAGGTTAAAACGGAGTCTATTTGACGAACTATCGTTGTGGTTTTGATGCGTAGGTGAGATGAGTTCTTACTTAAGCCCGTAGCAGCCACGTAAAACTTGCAACAACAAAGTAGAGGACGTCTAACTTGTTTTTGCAGGGTATGTTGTGATGTGATATGGTCAAGGCATGATACTGATTTTATTGTATGAGATGATCATGTTTTGTAACTAAGTTATCGGCAACTGGCAGGAGCCATATGGTTGTCGCTTTATTGTATGCAATGCAATCGCGATGTAATGCTTTACTAGATTACTAAACGGTAGTAATAGTTGTGGAAGCATATGATTGGCGAGACGACAACGATGCTACGATGAAGATCAAGGTGTCGCGCCGGTGACGATGGTGATCATGACGGTGCTTCGAAGATGGAGATCACAAGCACAAGATGATGATGACCATATCATATCACTTATATTGATTGCATGTGATGTTTATCCTTTTATGCATCTTATCTTGCTTTGATTGACGGTAGCATTATAAGATGATCTCTCACTAAATTATCAAGAAGTGTTCTCCCTGAGTATGCACCGTTGCCAAAGTTCGTCGTGCCCAGACACCACGTGATGATCGGGTGTGATAAGCTCTACGTCCAAATACAACGGGTGCAAAACAGTTGCACACGCAGAATACTCAGGTTATACTTGACGAGCCTAGCATATGCAGATATGGCCTCGGAACACAGAGACCGAAAGGTCGAGCGTGAATCATATAGTAGATATGATCAACATAAACGATGTTCACCATTGAAAACTACTCCATCTCACGTGATGATCGGTTATGGTTTAGTTGATTTGGATCACGTGATCACTTAGAGGATTAGAGGGATGTCTATCTAAGTGGGAGTTCCTAAGTAATTTGATTAACTGAACTTAAACTTATCATGAACTTAGTACCTGATAGTATCTTGCTTGTTTATGTTGCTTGTAGATAGATGGCTCGTGCTATTGTTCCGTTGAATTTTAATGCGTTCCTTGAGAAAGCAAAGTTGAAAGATGATGGTAGCAATTACACGGACTGGGTCCGTAACCTGAGGATTATCCTCATTGCTGCACAGAAGAATTACGTCCTGGAAGCACCGCTGGGTGACAGGCCTGCTGCTGGAGCAACACCAGATGTTATGAACGTCTGGCAGAGCAAAGCTGATGACTACTCGATAGTTCAGTGTGCCATGCTTTACGGCTTAGAATCGGGACTTCAACGACGTTTTGAACGTCATGGAGCATATGAGATGTTCCAGGAGTTGAAGTTAATATTTCAAGCAAATGCCCGAATTGAGAGATATGAAGTCTCCAATAAGTTCTATAGCTGTAAGATGGAGGAGAACAGTTCTGTCAGTGAGCATATACTCAAGATGTCTGGGTATAATAATCACTTGATTCAGATGGGAGTTAATCTTCCAGATGACTGCGTCATTGACAGAATTCTCCAATCACTGCCACCAAGCTACAAGAGCTTCGTGATGAACTATAATATGCAAGGGATGAACAAGACTATTCCCGAGCTCTTCGCAATGCTGAAAGCTGCGGAGGTAGAAATCAAGAAGGAGCATCAAGTGTTGATGGTTAACAAAACCACTAGTTTCAAGAAAAAGGGCAAAGGGAAAAAGAAGGGAAACTTCAAGAAGAACAGCAAGCAAGTTGCTGCTCAGGAGAAGAAACCCAAGTCTGGACCTAAGCCAGAAACTGAGTGCTTCTACTGCAAGCAGACTGGTCACTGGAAGCGGAACTGCCCAAAGTATTTGGCGGATAAGAAGGATGGCAAAGTGAGCAAAGGTATATGTGATATACATGTTATTGATGTGTACCTTACTAGAGCTCGCAGTAGCACCTGGGTATTTGATACTGGTTCTGTTGCTAATATTTGCAACTCAAAACAGGGACTACAGAATAAGCGGACACTAGCAAAGGACGAGGTGACGATGCGCGTGGGAAACGGTTCCAAAGTCGATGTGATCGCGGTCGGCACGCTACCTCTACATCTGCCTTCGGGATTAATATTAGACCTAAATAATTGTTATTTGGTGCCAGCGTTGAGCATGAACATTATATCTGGATCTTGTTTAATGCGAGACGGTTATTCATTTAAATCAGAGAATAATGGTTGTTCTATTTATATGAATAATATCTTTTATGGTCATGCACCTTTGAAGAGTGGTCTATTTTTGTTGAATCTCGAAGATAGTGATACACATATTCATAATGTAGAAGCCAAAAGATGCAAAGTTAATAATGATAGTGCAACTTATTTGTGGCACTGCCGTTTAGGTCATATCGGTGTAAAGCGCATGAAGAAACTCCATACTGATGGGCTTTTGGAATCACTTGATTATGAATCACTTGGTACTTGCGAACCGTGCCTCATAGGCAAGATGACTAAAACACCGTTCTCCGGTACTATGGAGAGAGCAACAGATTTGTTGGAAATCATACATACCGATGTATGTGGTCCGATGAATATTGAGGCTCGTGGCAGATATCGTTATTTTCTCACCTTCACAGATGATTTAAGCAGATATGGGTATATCTACTTAATGAAACATAAGTCTGAAACATTTGAAAAGTTCAAGGAATTTCAGAGTGAAGTTGAAAATCATCGTAACAAGAAAATAAAATTTCTACGATCTGATCGTGGAGGAGAATATTTGAGTTACGAGTTTGGCATACATTTGAAAAATTGTGGAATAGTTTCGCAACTCACGCCACCCGGAACACCACAACGTAATGGTGTGTCCGAACGTCGTAATCGTACTTTACTAGATATGGTGCGATCTATGATGTCTCTTACTGATTTACCGCTATCATTTTGGGGTTATGCTTTAGAGACGGCCGCATTCACGTTAAATAGGGCACCATCAAAATCCGTTGAGACGACGCCTCATGAACTATGGTTTGGCAAGAAACCAAAGTTGTCGTTTCTTAAAGTTTGGGGCTGCGATGCTTATGTGAAAAAGCTTCAACCTGATAAGCTCGAACCCAAAGCGGAGAAATGTGTCTTCATAGGATATCCAAAGGAAACTATTGGATACACCTTCTATCACAGATCCGAAGGCAAGACTTTTGTTGCTAAATTCGGAAACTTTCTAGAGAAGGAGTTTCTCTCGAAAGAAGTGAGTGGGAGGAAAGTAGAACTTGACGAGGTAACTGTACCTGCTCCCTTATTGGAAAATAGTACATCTCAGAAAACTGTTTCTGCGACACCTATGCCAATCAGTGAGGAAGCTAATGATGATCACGAAGCTTCAGATCAAGATACTACTGAACCATGTAGATCAACCAGAGTGATATCCGCACCAGAGTGGTACGGTAATCCAGTTCTGGAAGTCATGATGCTAGATCATGATGAACCTACGAACTATGAAGAAGCAATGGTGAGCCCAGATTCCGCAAAGTGGCTTGAAGCCATGAAATCTGAGATGGGATCCATGTATGAGAACAAAGTATGGACTTTGGTTGACTTGCCCGATGATCGGCAAGCAATTGAGAATAAATGGATCTTCAAGAAAAAGACTGACGCTGACGGTAATGTTACTGTCTATAAAGCTCGACTTGTCGTGAAAGGTTTTCGGCAAGTTCAAGGGGTTGACTACGATGAGACCTTCTCACACGTAGCGATGCTTAAGTCCGTCAGAATTATGTTAGCAATTGCCGCATTTTATGATTATGAAATATGGCAGATGGATGTCAAAACTGCATTCCTGAATGGATTTCTGGAAGAAGAGTTATATATGATACAACCAGAAGGTTTTGTCGATCCAAAAGGAGCTAACAAAGTATGCAAACTCCAGCGATCCATTTATGGACTGGTGCAAGCATCTCGGAGTTGGAATAAACGCTTTGATAGTGTGATCAAAGCATTTGGCTTTATACAGACTTTTGGAGAAGCCTGTATTTACAAGAAAGTGAGTGGGAGCTCTGTAGCATTTCTGATATTATATGTGGATGACATATTGCTAATTGGAAATGATATAGAATTTCTGGATAGCATAAAGGGATACTTGAATAAAAGTTTTTCGATGAAAGAGCTCGGGGAAGCTGCATACATATTAGGCATAAAGATCTATAGAGATAGATCAAAACGCTTAATTGGACTTTCACAATGCACATACCTTGACAAAATTTTGAAGAAGTTCAAGATGGATCAAGCAAAGAAAGGGTTCTTGCCTGTGCTACAAGGTGTGAAGTTGAGTAAGACTCAATGCCCGACCACTGCAGAAGATAGAGAGAAAATGAAAGATGTTCCCTATGCTTCAGCCATACGCTCTATCATGTATGCAATGCTGTGTACCAGACCTGATGTGTGCCTTGCTATAAGTTTAGCAGGGAGGTACCAAAGTAATCCTGGAATGGATCACTGGACAGCGGTCAAGAACATCCTGAAATACCTGAGAAGGACTAAGGATATGTTTCTCATATATGGAGGTGACAAAGAGCTCACCGTAATAGGTTACGTTGATGCAAGCTTTGACACTGATCCGGACGATTCTAAATCGCAAACCGGATACGTGTTTACTTTAAACGGTGGAGCTGTCAGTTGGTGCAGTTCTAAACAAAGCGTCGTAGCGGGATCTACATGTGAAGCGGAGTACATAGCTGCTTCGGAAGCAGCAAACGAAGGAGTCTGGATGAAGGAGTTCATATCCGATCTAGGTGTCATACCTAGTGCATCGGGTCCAATGAAAATCTTCTGTGACAATACTGGTGCAATTGCCTTGGCAAAGGAATCCAGATTTCACAAAAGAACCAAACACATCAAGAGACGCTTCAACTCCATCCAGGATTTAGTCCAGGTGGGAGACATAGAGATTTGCAAGATACATACGGATCTGAATGTTGCAGACCCGTTGACTAAGCCTCTTCCACGAGCAAAACATGATCAGCACCAAGGCTCCATGGGTGTTAGAATCATTACTGTGTAATCTAGATTATTGACTCTAGTGCAAGTGGGAGACTGAAGGAAATATGCCCTAGAGGCAATAATAAAGTTATTATTTATTTCCTTATATCATGATAAGAGTTTATTATTCATGCTAGAATTGTATTAACCGGAAACATAATACATGTGTGAATACATAGACCAACAGAGTGTCACTAGTATGCCTCTACTTGACTAGCTCGTTAATCAAAGATGGTTATGTTTCCTAACCATGAACAAAGAGTTGTTATTTGATTAACGAGGTCACATCATTAGTAGAATGATCTGATTGACATGACCCAATCCATTAGCTTAGCACCCGATCGTGTAGTATGTTGCTATTGCTTTCTTCATGACTTATACATGTTCCTATAACTATGAGATTATGCAACTCCCGTTTACCGAAGGAACACTTTGGGTACTACCAAACGTCACAACGTAACTGGGTGATTATAAAGGAGTAATACAGGTGTCTCCAATGGTAGATGTTGGGTTGGCGTATTTCGAGATTAGGGTTTGTCACTCCGATTGTCGGAGAGGTATCTCTGGGCCCTCTCGGTAATGCACATCACATAAGCCTTGCAAGCACTGCAACTAATAAGTTAGTTGTGAGATGATGTATTACGGAACGAGTAAAGAGACTTGCCGGTAACGAGATTGAACTAGGTATTGGATACCGACGATCGAATCTCGGGCAAGTAACATACCGATGACAAAGGGAACAACGTATGTTGTTATGCGGTCTGACCGATAAAGATCTTCGTAGAATATGTAGGAGCCAATATGGGCATCCAGGTCCTGCTATTGGTTATTGACCGGAGACGTGTCTCGGTCATGTCTACATTGTTCTCGAACCGTA
Source organism: Triticum monococcum (assembly GCA_034509565.1). Taxonomy (NCBI): domain Eukaryota; kingdom Viridiplantae; phylum Streptophyta; class Magnoliopsida; order Poales; family Poaceae; genus Triticum; species Triticum monococcum. Next base: position 656,524,313 of record CM067847.1, on the reverse strand, counting down.
GGGTCCGCACGCTTAACGTTACGATGACAGTTATTATGAGTTTATGCATTTTGATGTACCGAAGGTTGTTCGGAGTCCCGGATGAGATCACGGACATGACGAGGAGTCTCGAAATGGTCGAGACGTAAAGATTGATATATTGGAAGCCTATGTTTGGACATCGGAAGTGTTCCGGGTGAAATCGGGATTTTACCGGAATACCGGGAGGGTTACCGGAACCCCCCGGGAGCTAGATGGGCCATAATGGGCCTTAGTGGAAAGGAGAAGGGGCTGCCCTAGATGGGATGCGCGCCCTCCCCCCTCCCCTAGTCCTACTAGGAGTAGGAAAGGGGGGGCCGGCCACCTCCTCCTCTTTCCCCCTCCCGGGAATCCTAGTTGGACTAGGATTGGAGGGGGAGTCCTACTCCCGGTGGGAGTAGGACTCTCCTGCACCCCCACCTTGGCCGGCCAGCCCCTCCTCCCTTGCTCCTTTATATACGGGGGCAGGGGGGCACCCCAGGGACACACAATTGATCCTTGAGATCGTTCCTTAGCCGTGTGCGGTGCCCCCTGCCACCAAATTCCACCTCGATCATACCGTTACAGTGCTTAGGCGAAGCCCTGCGTCGGTAGTACATCAAGATCGTCACCACGCCGTCGTGCTGACGGAACTCTTCCTCGACGCTTTGCTGGATCGGAGCCCGAGGAACGTCATCGAACCGAACGTGTGCTAAGAACTCGGAGGTGCCGGAGTAACGGTGCTTGGATCGGTTGGATCGGGAGGAAGACGTACGACTACTTCCTCTACGTTGTGTGATCGTTTCCGCAGTCGGTCTGCGTTGGTACGTAGACAACACTCTCCCCTCTCGTTGCTGTGCATCACCATGATCTTGCGTGTGCGTAGGAAAATTTTTGAAATTACTGCGTTCCCCAACAGTTAGAACTCCATCACATCCCCCGACTGAAAAATCAGGCAGCTGACGATTTGGCAAAGATAGGCTCCAAGAGAGAAGCCATTCCCAGCAACGTGTTCTTGGAACACATTCACTCACCGTCAGTCCAAGAGGATCCTTTCACAGAAGAGCCCCCGCAGCCGAAAAGTGCCACAGATCCGACTAAAGTTGAAGTACCTGCAGTGGTCGACCTAATCATGGAAGTATTGGCAATCACCCCTGACTGGACAATACCGTACATCGCGTATATCCTAAAGAAAGAACTCCCGGAAGACGAGGAGGAGGCTCGACAGATCGTCCGCCGATCCAAGGCCTTCACAGTCATAAGGGGACAGCTGTATAGAGAGAGCGCGACTGGAGTCGGCCAGAAATGCATAACACCAGAAGAGGGTCAGATAATCCTTAATGATATCCACTCGGGGACCTGTGGCCACCATGCGTCCTCTCGGACTATTGTGGCTAAAGCATACCGAGCTGGATTTTACTGGCCAAGAGCAAATGAGATGGCAAAAGAGATAGTCGACAAGTGTGAAGGGTGCCAGTTCTACTCCAACATGTCACACAAGCCTGCATCAGCCCTGAAGACCATTCCACTCGTCTGGCCCTTTGCCGTTTGGGGATTGGACATGGTTGGTCCACTAAGAACGGGCAGGAGTGGATTCACTCATGTGCTTGTGGCAATCGACAAATTTACCAAATGGATCGAAGCTAAGCCCATCAAGAACCTCGATGCTTGCACTGCTATCAGTTTCGTAAGAGGGTTAACATTCAGATATGGAGTCCCGCATAGCATCATCACTGATAACGGGTCAAACTTTGATTCGGACAAGTTCAGAGCTTTTTGCGCCTCTCAAGGCACTCGAGTCGACTACGCATCGGTCGCCCATCCCCAGTCGAATGGACAGGCTGAGAGAGCGAATGGTCTGATTCTCAAAGGGCTAAAGCCTCGATTGATGCGCGATCTCAAGCACGCGGCAGGCGCTTGGGTCGACGAGCTTCCGTCAGTTTTGTGGGGATTAAGGACCACCCCTAACCGGTCGACTGGAAGAACTCCATTCTTTCTGGTTTATGGAGCCGAAGCAGTCCTGCCGAGTGATCTTCTTCATAATGCACCCCGAGTCGAACTTTACACCGAAGATGAAGCAGAACAGGCCCGGCAAGACGCAGTCGACCTTTTAGAAGAAGAAAGGGAGATGGCCATGATCAGATCGACCATTTATCAGCAAGACTTGCGCTGTTTTCACGCCCGGAATGTGAAAAGTCGAGCCTTCCAAGAAGGAGATCTGGTCCTCCGAGTGGATCAACAGAAGCCGCACAAACTTGCTCCTACTTGGGAAGGCCCCTTCCTAGTCACCAGAGTCCTCCACAATGGAGCATACCACCTCTACAATGTCGATCGCCAGATCGACGAGCCACGAGCTTGGAACGCGGAACTGCTCCGCCCCTTTTACACCTGAGTTCTCCCTTAGATGAGATGTAATAAGAAAAAATAATAATTTCTACAGTTCATTTTTATCAAAGACAAGAGTGTTCCAATAAATGGCTGTCACTTGGATCTGCAGTCGACGCCGAAGGCTGCACGCTCGACAGGGGATTGGCAAAGGTCACAGAAGCCCGAGGGGCATCGCCACCATCCCGAGCCACGGTCTCAGGCGCTGGAGTAGGCTGGGGAGTCCTGTCAGCCGACGACCTCTTGGTCCTCCTCATCCTCAGCGGTTCGTTGTCGTCGTCATCCGGGAGGTCGATAACATGAGGAGAGGCTACAAGGGAAACTTTCAATCGACCAGAATTGCAAGAAATGACCAGTCGACTCAAAAACAGAACGTCAGTAATCGTACCAGGTTTGGAGGTAACAGCGTCCCCCATCTCTTGGTCGTCGTCCTTGGTAGAGACCTTAGAGGTAGCAGCGCTGCAAATTTCGAAAATTCAGCCAGTTAGCTTAATGAATCGACCAAGGATCCGTCCACGATCGACGAAGGAAAGCAAGCTTTATTACCCGGAAATAACAGGGACGGTTATCTTCATCTTGGGCAGAGTCTTGGGCGGCTTGGACAGCGTCGTGCGTGGTTGCTTGGGGACCTTCCCAGTCGGTGTTGGAGAAGAAGTCCGAGGGCGTTTTGACGACGGCCCAACGGAAGCAGTCGCCTTGCCGCGTTCCTGCGCCGGGTCGTGTGCGAGCTTGGATCGCCTCTCCGGGCGGGGGGGGGGGGGGGTTCGACCTCCTCCTCCTCCTCTTCGCTGGAGAAGACGTCATCGCCTCCCTCTCCTTCACCATCAGACTCCCACTCGCCTTGGTCATCCCCGCTCTCGCCTCCGCTCCCTTCTCCTTCCTCAGTCGACCCCTGTGCCCCATTGGGCGTCGAGTACATCTCAGTGGTCGCCTGGAAAACAGCAGACAAAATGAAAGTCAATCGACCTACTCAAAAGAAGACCAACGCAGAAAACGAAGATTTCAGTCGGGAGCATAAAGACACACCTGGTCGACCTCATACGAACTGTCGAGTGGAATGACCCTCCTGGCTCCTCGGGGGTTGTCCTTGTTCCCTGTGATGCTTGACAGCCACCCCTCCAACATCTCGTCGGTGACCTCCTCCGGGTGGATCCGAGTGGTGTCCTCGAGGCCAGAGTACAGCCACATCGGGTGGTCCCGGGCCTGGAGCGGTTGGATTCTCCTCTTGAGGAAGACTTCCAGCAGATCCATTCCCGTCACACCCTCGCGGACAAGTTCAACCACTCGACCCGCCAGTACCTTGACCTGGGCCTTTTCTTCAGGCGTCACCTTCAGAGAAGCAGGCTTTTCGGCTCGGTCGAGAGAAAAAGGTGGGAGTCCAGTCGATTGCCCTGGAGTCGCCTGATCTTGGCAGTAGAACCAAGTCGCCTGCCAGCCTCGGACTGACTCCGGGAAAGTAATGGATGGGAAACAGCTCTTCCCTCTCGTCTGGATCGCCAAGCCCCCACACAACTGGATCACTTGCGTCTTCTCATCACTCGACTTGGCCTTCTTGACCGACTGAGAGCGACAAGTGAAAATGTGCTTGAAAAGCCCCCAGTGTGGGCGGCAACCCAGGAACGCCTCACACATAGAAATGAAAGCGGCAAGGTAGACTATGGAGTTTGGGGCAAAGTGATGGAGTTGCGCTCCAAAGAAGTTCAAGAAGTTTTGGAAGAAAGAATGGGGCGGCAGAGAAAACCCTCGGTCGATGTGAGTGGCCAGAAGCACACACTCACCGTCACGAGGTTGGGGCTCGATCTCTCCCCCGGAAGACGCTCGGCTTTGTGGGGAATGGCTCCCCCCTCCACCATGTCGTCGAGATCCTCCTGCCGGAGCACTAATGGCATCCAGTCGCCCTGGATCCAACCCTTGGGCAGGGCTGTCCTGGAGGAAGATCCGCCACGCGCAGACTTCTTCCCCTTCCCCGCCGCCGCCGCCTTCTTCGCGCGCTCCAGAGCGGTTGTCTTGCCCTTCACCATCGTCGCCGGCGAGATCTCGAACTGGTTTGCGGTGGTTGGGCAAGAGCGAAGGCAGCGGAGGAGGTTACAAAGAAAGAGAGGAAGAAGGAGAAGAGCACGCGCACTGTTGGAGGACTCCGAGCCGGCAACTTATAAGGGCCGCTTTCGAGTGGCTGACCAGTAGGCCCAGGCTATCCAGTCAAATGCCGCGGCAGGCGCGCGCGCAGTACATGGCGAAAAAGGCGACGCGGAGATCGAGGAGCCTTCGCATTGTCACTTCCGATTACTGCGGCCGCCCCCGTTCCGCGCGCTTCCCAAAAAATCCGAATCCCGTGATATCCGCTGGCTGCAGAACAATTCGTCAAAACAGAAAATCCTGCGCGCACCGGCGCTCGGTACGTCACAGGTAAAGAATCCACTCGACGAAAGGCCTGGAACGGATCAAGGCGACTGAAAGAGGTTGATGACGTCATCCGTGACGGTCGACCCAGAACGAAGCACTCATATAACCCGAAGAATCAGTCGGAAAGGTCACTAACCCTTTTCTCACTCTAGCCTCGATCCGTTCGGGGGCTAATGATGAAGCTATGTACCTAGGGTAGGGGCACGGACCCGTCCTAAAGAGCCCTACCCTAGGACATCCCTAGAAGAAGTCACCTTTCAATCAACTTGAAGGTATTCCACTCGACGGGTTCAAGACACTCGACCAAGAAGCTATTACTCGACCATGAAGTCAATCACTCGACTGCCAGAAGACCTGGAGTCACTCCGCATGCAAACGGTCGGCTATTAAGAAGTCTTTATGGTCATTATAGCACTTTATTAGGGGCGTTACCAGTAACGCCCACCTTAAATGTACCTTAAACCCTGCATTACTGAGGGCAGGAGAGGGCCAGCGAACTCTATATAAGCCACCCCCTCCTCAGTATGAAGGGTTCGCATCCTTGTCATCTACACACGCATAATCCAATCGACCGCCTCTAGGCACCGAGACGTAGGGCTGTTACTTCCTCCGAGAAGGGCCTGAACTCGTAAACCTTGCGTGCTTACAACTTCCCAATAGCTAAGGTCTAGCCTCTTCATACACATCCCCCTACCTCACTGTCAGACTTAGAACCACGACAGCGGGAAGGTGAAATTTTCCTGCAGCGCGGTCCAAAGATCGGCTTTCTGCCTATCGCTGACATAAGACACCTGAGAGTCTTTGTCCTTAGGCTTCAACCATTGCTCGATGCTGATCGGGATCATGTCCCGAACTAGAACCCCGCACTGAGCATTAAATTTTTGCTTGGTCCGGGGGGTTCAATCGGTTGGCCAGCGCGATCAATTTCGACGTTCGTGTACCTTTCATCAGTGCGCAACTTTCTCTTTGGGCCTCGTCTCGTTATCGAAGTGTTGCTCGATCCGGAGGGCTAGAAAAGAAGAAAAGGAAGAGAGTTAATATGTGTACATACCAAAAACATTAATGCATCAATTAGCTATAGTCAGCACATGCTTAATTAATTAATATATATATATATATATACCTGGCCGGACTCCGTTCGGTCACCGGAGCCGTTATCACGGTGTCCTTCCCCCTCCGTTCGGTCACCGGAGCCGTCATCATGGTGTCCTTCCCCCTCCATTTGGTCACCGGAGCCGTCATCATGGTGTCCTTCCTCCTCCATTGTTTGATCATCATCGTCGTAGCCTGCTTCTTCATCCTGTGTTTCCAGACCATCGGTGCATGTGATGTTGAGAAACGACAAAACGGCACCACTTCCGTGTGCGATTATCTCCCCCAACACCGCTTCTTGTGCTTCGTCTTGGGGGTGTGGATCCATAGTTTCTGCAAATATTTACAACATGACAATTATTATTCAAACATGACAGATGGATATATTAGTGGCAAACATTGAACTAGCTAGGTAAGCACAATAAGGAATCATATTAGCGGCCTGGCCTCGACGCTTCTCTAGTGTTTGGGGTGGCCTCGACGACAACATTCTTTTAACTTGGTAAATTTGGGTGGCCTCAAGAGAGTTTGTTGATCGGGTAAGGGCGCGACGAGAGGGGGTAGGAGACCGACATCGTTTTTTTCTAGGGTTTGGGTGTCCTCGAGAGTTTTGGTCGAGCGAGAGGGCCGGGGGGTATATCGACAACGACATACCCGATAAAAAATAAGAAGACAAAGAAGAAATAAAAAGAGGAGAAGAAGAAAGGAATAAAGGAGAAGATCGAAGAAAATTTCTATTTTCTCTTCTTCTCTTCTATTCCTTTCTTCTTCTCCTCTTTTTCCCCTTTTTTCCTCTTCTTATTTATTTCTCCTCTTCTTCCTCTCCTCTTCTTCTCCTTTTTCTTTTCCTTCATCCTAAACTAAACATAAACTAAAATAATCCTAAAACTAAACGAAGTTATCGGGACGGGGTATATCGACAACGAAGAAAAAAAAGAAGAAAAATAAGAGGAGAAGAAGAAGAGAAAATAGAATTCTATTTTCTCTTCTTCTCCTCTTCTTTTTTTCTCTTCTTATTTATTTCTCCTCTTCTTCCTCTCCTCTTCTTCTCCTTTCTTCCTCTTCTTATTTTTCTTTTTCCTCTCATTTTTTCTTCTTATTCCTTTCCTAGCTAGATATATAAAACTTTTCTAAAAATGTAACTTTTGCATATATAAAACCTTTTCTTTTTCTTCTTCCTTCTTCCTAAATATATAAAAAAATTCTAAAAATGAAACTAACCTAAAATTAATGTACTAAATCAGAGTACATTAATGTACTAAAATTAATATATTTTTAAAACATCATGCATATTACAATTGAAAAAATACATACATACATACAAAAAACATGTAAAAAATACATACATACATATATGAACATACATCAAAAATACATACATGCATATATGAAAATCTAAAAATATGTAAAAATATAGCATATATAACTAGCTAAAAAGCACGGCGGCGACGAGGCCAGCAGGGGTGCGGTGCTCACAAAGGGCAGCATTGGGGCGGGCAGGGGAGCGCGGCGAGCGGCGTCGAGGCGAGCAGGGGCGCGCGGCGGGCGGCGTCGGAGCGAGCACGGGCGCGGGGAGTGGCGGCGATGTCGGGGCAGAGGCAGTGGCGACGGCGGCGGCGACGGCGGCGGCGACGGCGAGGTGGAGCAGGCCGACGGCGTCAGCGATGACCCGGTGGAGCAGCGTGACGGCGTCGGGGCAGGGCTCGGCGGCGACGGCAAGGTGGAGCAGCCTGACGGCGTCGGGGCAGGGATCGGCGGCGACGGCGACGAGGAGCAGAGTGGGGGCGTCGGGGCAGAGAAGAAGTGATTTTTGCAGAAACTGCTAAGTGGTTTCTTATATACACGAAGCATTGGTACCAGTTCGTGGCACCAATCGGGACCAGTGCCCCCTTTAGTCCCGGTTGGTGCCACCAACCGTGACCAAATGTCTCTTTTCAGCAGCCCAAAGGGCGGGAAGCGGAGGCCTTTAGTCCCGGTTGGTGGCACCAACCGGTACCAAATGGGGGCATTCATACCGGTTGGTGGCACAAACCAGTACGAATGCCCACCTTTGGTACCGGTTGGTGGCACCAACCGAGACCAAAGGCCTCGTGCTCCTCGTGGCCAAAACTTTAGTCCCACCTCGCTAGTTTAGAGGGGCGCGGAGTGGTTTATAAGCCCCACTGCCGCACCCTTCTCGAGCTCCTCTCGATTGCAGGCTTATGAGCCTAATTGTCACTGATATGCCTGATGGGCCTACTGGGCCTTCTGCGGGTCTGAATCCTGACCCATGGTAAGGTTTCTAGTCGTATTTAGACCATGGTGGCCCAGTAGTTGGCACATTTTTTGTTGCTTTATTTATTTTATTTTGTTTCTACTTACAACAAAAAACCTTACTGTTGCTATTTTATTTATTTTATTAAAGTTTATTTATTTCACATTTATAAAGTTTATTTTGTTTCTACTTCTTAATTTTATAAAAGTTTATTTTATTTTATTTCTACTTATTTATTGTATTAAATTTTAATTTTTTTAATTTTATTTCTACATATTTATTTTATTAAAGTTTATTTTATTTTATTTTGTTTCTACATATTTATTTTATTAAATTTTAATTTATTTAATTTTGTTTCTACTTTTTTATTAAAGTTTATTTTGTTTCTTTCTACTTTTCATGTTTTGAACAAAAAATACTTTAATAATTTCAATGACATAAATTTTAAATAATTTTAGTTTAAAAAATACTAGAGGTTTAAAAAATCTTTTTAGTTCATTCCTTTTGCTATTAGAGTTTTTATAAAAGTTTTTTAGTTAATTTTCTTTTTGCATGGTATCATCATTTCACGCACATAGCATGTGCAAGAAAGTAGAGAGGCTTACGGCAAAAAATGGATGCACTTCGTGTACAAAATGCACAATCTCTTTCGAAGTATGAGAGTTTTATACGGAAACTCGTTTGTTACAAAGGGATTTCATTTTCTGAACTTATTTGAACTCCATAATTTTTATGTGTTCAAAATGCACCATTCAAAGCCACATCATCAATTTTCAACCCTTTCTGACTTCATTTGTTATTTTTCATGCATTTACTGATTATTTTGATCTATAAGACCCTGAAATTGAAAAGCACTACAACTGAACTCTGAAAAGGTTGAAAGTTGGCATGGTATCATCATTTCACCCACATAGCATGTGCAAGAGAGTAGAGAGGCTTACGGCAAAAACTGAATGCTCTTCGTGTACAAAATGCACAATCTCTTTCGAAGTATCACGGTTTCATACGGAAACTCGTCTGTTACAAAGGGATTTCATTTTTTTAAACTTATTTGAACTCCATACTTTTTCTGTGTTCAAAATGCACCATTCAAAGCCACATCATCCATTTTCAACCATTTCTGACTTCATTTGTTATTTTTCATGCATTTACTGATTATTTTGAGCTATAAGACCCTGAAACTGAAAAACACTACAAATGAACTCTAAAAGGGTTGAAAGTTGGCATGGTATCATCATTTCACCCACATAGCATGTGCAAGAAAGTAGAGAGGCTTACGGCAAAACTGGATGCACTTCGTGTACAAAATGCACAATCTCTTTCGAAGTATCAGGGTTTTAAACGGAAACTCGTCTATTACAAAGGGATTTCATTTTTTGAACTTATTTGACCTCCATACTTTTTCTGTATTCAAAATGCACCATTCAAAGCCACATCATCAATTTTCAACCCTTTCTGACTTCATTTGTTATTTTTCATGTATTTACTAATTATTTTGAGCTATAAGACCCTGAAATTGAAAAGCACTATAAATGAACTCTGAAAAAGTTGAAAGTTGTCATGGTATCATCATTTCACCCACATAGCATGTGCAAGAAAGTAGAGAGGCTTACGCAAAAACTAAATGCACTTCCTGTACAAAATGGACAATCTCTTTCGAAGTATCAGGGTTTCATATGGAAACTCGTCTATTACAAAGGGATTTCATTTTTTGAACTTATTTGAACTCCATACTTTTTTGTGTTCAAAATGCACCATTCAAAGCCACATCATCAATTTTCAACTCTTTCTGACTTCATTTGTTATTTTTAATGCATTTACTGATTATTTTGAGCTATAAGACCTGAAATTGAAAAAAATGAACTCTGAAAAGGTTGAAAGTTGGCATGGTATCATCATTTCACCCACATAGCTGCTACCTCTTGAGCACTGCGTTGGTTTTCCCCAAAGAGGGAGGGATGATGCAGCAAAGTAGCGTAAGTATTTCCCTCAGTTTCTGAGAACCAAGGTATCAATCCAGTAGGAGGCGACGCGCAAGTCCCTCGTACCTGCACAAAACAAATAAATCCTCGCAACCAACGCAAATAGGGGTTGTCAATCCCTATGAGGCCACTTACGAGAGTGAGATCTGATAGATATGATAAAGATAATATTTTTGGTATTTTTATGATAAAGATACAAAGTAAAATAAAGGCAAAGTAAATAGCAAAGTAGTACGAGAACAATATGATGAAGATAGACCCGGGGGCCATAGGTTTCACTAGTGGCTTCTCTCGAGAGCATAAGTATTCTACGGTGGGTGAACAAATTACTGTTGAGCAATTGACAGAACTGAGCATAATTATGAGAATATCTAGGCATGATCATGTATATAGGCATCACGTCCGAGACAAGTAGACCGACTCCTGCCTGCATCTACTACTATTACTCCACTCATCGACGGCTATCCAGCATGCATCTAGAGTATTAAGTTAAAAACAGAGTAACGCCTTAAGCAAGATGACATGATGTAGAGGGATAGACTCATGCAATACAAAGAAAACCCCATCTTTTTATCCTCGATGGCAACAATACAATACGTGCCTTGCTGCCCTTACTATCACCGGGAAAGGACACCACAAGATTGAACCCAAAACTAAGCACTTCTCCCATTGCAAGAAAGATCAATCTAGTAGGCCAAACCAAACTGATATTTTGAAGAGACTTGCAAAGATAACCAATCATACATAAAAGAATTCAGAGAAGATTCAAATATTATTCATAGATAGACTTGATCATAAACCCACAATTCATCGGTCTCAACAAACACACCGCAAAAAGAAGATTACATCGAATAGATCTCCAGAAGAGAGGGGGAGAACATTGTATTGAGATCCAAAAAGAGAGAATAAGACATCTAGCTACTAACTATGGACCTGTATGTCTGAGATAAACTACTCACACTTCATCGGTGGGGCTATGGTGTTGATGTAGAAGCCCTCCGTGATCGATGCCCCCTCCGGCGGAGCTCCGGAACAGGCCCCAAGATGGGATCTCGTGGATACAGAAAGTTACGACGGTGGAATTAGGGTTTCGGCTCCTGTTCTGATCGTTTGGGGGTATGTGGATATATATAGGAGGAAGAAGTACGTCGGTGGAGCAATAGGGGGCCCACAAGGGTGGGGGCGCGCCTGGTAGGGTAGGGCACGCCCCCCTACCTCGTGGCCTCCTGTTACGTGCCTTGGCGTAGGGTCCAAGTCTCCCAGGTCTTGTCTGTTGAGAAAATCACGTTCCCGAAGGTTTCATTCCGTTTGGACTCCGTTTGATATTCCTTTTCTTCAAAACCCTAAAACAGGTAAAAAAACAACAATTCTGGGCTGGGCCTACGGTTAATAGGTTAGTCCCAAAAATACTATAAAAGTGGATAATACAACCCAATAATGTTTAAAACAGTAGATAATATAGCATGGAGCAATCAAAAATTATAGATACGTTGGAGACGTATCAATAGTATGTGCAAGAAAGTAGAGAGGCTTACGGCAAAAACTGGATGCACTTCGTGTATAAAATGCACAATCTCTTTCGAAGTATGAGGGTTTCATACGGAAACTCGTCTATTGCAAAGGGATTTCATTTTTTTGAACTTATTTGAACTCCATACTTTTTCTGTGTTCAAAATGCACCATTCAAAGCCACATCATCAATTTTCAACCCTTTCTGACTTCATTTGTTATTTTTCATGCATTTACTGGTTATTTTGAGCTATAAGACCCTGAAATTGAAAAACACTACGAATGAACTCTGAAAAGGTTGAAAGTTGGTATGGTATCATCATTTCACCCACATAGCATGTGCAAGAAAAGTACAGAGGCTTACGGCAAAAACTGAATGCACTTCGTGTACAAAATGCACAATCTCTTTCAAAGTATCTGGGTTTTATACGGAAACTCGTCAGTTACAAAGGGATTTCATTTTTTTGAACTCCATACTTTTTCTGTGTTCTAAATGCACCATTCAAGGCCACATCATTAATTTTCAACCATTTCTGACTTCATTTGTTATTTTCATGCACTTACTGATTATTTTGAGCTATAAGACCCTGAAATTGAAAAGCACTACAAATGAACTCTGAAAAGGTTGAAAGTTAGTATGGTATCATCATTTCACCCACATAGAATGTGCAAGAAAGTAGAGAGGCTTACGGCAAAAACTGGATTCACTTCGTGTACAAAACGGACAATCTCTTTTGAAGTATCAGGGTTTCATACGAAAACTCGTCTGTTACAAAGGGATTTCATTTTTTTGAACTTATTTGAACTCCATACTTTTTCTATGTTCAAAATGCACCATTCAAAGCCAGATCATCAATTTTCAACCCTTTCTGACTTCATTTGTTATTTTTCATGCATTTACTGATTATTTTGAGCTATAAGACCCTGAAATTGAAAAGCACTACAAATGAAATCTGAAAAGGTTGAAAGTTGGCATGGTAACATCATTTCACCCACATAGCATGTGCAAGAAAGTAGAGAGGCTTACGGCAAAAACTGGATGCACTTCGTGTACAAAATGCACAATCTCTTTCGAAGTATCACGGTTTCATACGGAAACTCGTCTGTTACAAAGGGATTTCATTTTTTGAACTTATTTAAACTCCATACTTTTTCTGTGTTCTAAATGCACCATTCAAAGCCACATCATCAATTTTCAACCCTTTCTAACTTTATTTGTTATTTTTCATGCATTTACTGATTATTTTGAGCTATAAGACCCTGAAATTGAAAAGCACTACAAATGAACTATGAAAAGGTTGAAAGTTGTCATGATATCATCATTTCATCCACATAGCATGTGCAAAAAAGTAGAGAGGCTTACGGCAAAAATTGGATGCACTTCGTGTATAAAATGCACCATTCAAAGCTACATCATCAATTTAGTACATATAGCTCTCATGGATAGATTAGTTACCAAATTAATAAAAGTTCATCATCAATTTAGTACATACATAATTCTCATTGAACAACATATAGCTCTCGAGAGCATCTAGTTAAACCATAAATTGAAACTATGTGAAACATTTCAATGCAACAATAAATGCGATCATAATCACAACCAAGATAAAAAATGATCCAATGGCATAATGATACCAAGCCTAGGTATGAATGGCATATTTTTCTAATCTTTCTCATCTTCAACCGCATTGCATTCATCCTGATCTTGTGATCATCGACGACATCCGCAACATGCAACTCCAATATCATCTTCTCCTCAATTTTTTTTTATTTTTTCCTTCAAGTAATTGTTTTCTTCTTCAACTAAATTTAACCTCTCGACAATAGGGTCGGTTGGAATTTACGATTCAACTACCTCCTACATAAATAAAATCTACGTCAACTTGATGGGCATAATTGTCATAAACAATAAATGAACCAAATAGTTATAAAAGATAATATATACCACATCTGAATTATAGCCAGGACGAGGGCCGACGGGGCGGATCCCAAAACCATCGCACGATATAAGCACAAGCAATAATAAAAGTAAAAAAATTAGACAAGTATCTATCTAAAGTAAGGATTTTTTTTTCTTTCAGAAGAAGATAAGAGGCTCACCACAGTGGTGCAGGCGACGAGATCGGCGTGGGCGATCGACGGCGGTGAAGACGGGGACGGGACGTGATGGACCGCTAAATCTAGACAAATCTCGGGGAAAATGGAGCTTGGAGGTCGAGCTTCGAGAGGAGAAAGCTTAACTACCGTGGCTTGGGCATTTCATCGAACACCTCGTGTGCATAGGAGGTGAGCTAGAGCACCCAAATGCCCTTTCCTCGCCGGTCAGAAAAAACAGAGCATTGTGGAGTGCTCTGCTGCAACGACGGGGTATATATAGGCAACTCATTTGTCCCGGTTCATGGCTGGAACCGAGACTAAAGCCCAGCCTTCTGTCCCAGTTCGATCTAAGAATCGGGACCAATGTTTGTGGGCCAGGAGCGAGGCCCATTGGTCCCGGTTCGCGCCTGGAACCGGGACAAATGGGTCCATACGAATCGGGACCAATACCCACGAGGCCCCGGCCGGCCCCTGGGCTCACGAACCGGGACGAATGCATCCATTGGTCCCGGTTAGTGGAAGAATCGGGACTAATAGGGTGGCCTGCCCCGAACGAAAGCCCCTTTTTCTAATAGTGCGAACGCCCCTCACATGGAGGCAGCCGGCCGCCCGCAGCCCGCCAGGGCCCTTCCTGGCAGGGCCTCCATGGCTGAGCACACGCCGCTGCCACAAGCAGTGCTGGTGCACCACCCTCGACCACTACCCTGCAGCGCACCTCGCGGGCTCCACCGTCTTGCCGTGCCACGCTCCCTGCCATGCTCCGGTGACCGTCGCCACGAATTGCGCCGCCGGCCACCCCACCACCATGGCTGCCCGGGGACGTCCCACTCCGCGCGAACGGGTGCCGTCGAGGGGGCTCAACCAGCACCCGCTGCCGCCGCCGGTGTCGGCAATGGCATGAGGAGTGGATCTGAGGGGGGGTGGGGGGACTAGACCTAGGGTTTGGAGGCCTCCGGAGCCGCACGCGCGTGTGACCCGGGAGGCAGAGTCATTCTTGTTGTTCCAAAATGTTAGCTGGATTTTTATCTGACGGTCCATTGATCTCGGCAGCATATCACTCGCTTCCTCCTTCCATGGTGCGGTCGAGTGTCGATCATGACATAGATGCGGCCGCTGGTCGCGTATCTACATAGGCCGGTTCAATGAGATCCGTGACGAGAAGGTAGGGGACCTTTGATCATTTCTCGCATGCCTTTTTTCCGCTGTCAAGATTAGGATCATTTGGTGACCAACTGACCACGTCGGCTAGGTCAAATCTCGTCAAAACTGGAGGCACTCACTGCCAGTTTGTGTGTATCGGTGCACTCCACTCGCTGCATTTTACTGCGCCCAAGCAGGGTACCTTTTCCGGCCATGTACAATACATTCACGTTGACGCGTGTACATGGGTGTATAGAGAAAGCGTGCGCGGGAGAGATACACTCTAGGTCCACCGGCCAACTTTGCATGCACGCACGCAAATCATGCGTTTTTTTTTTTGAACAGCAAATCATGCGTTTTTACATGCTCTTGTGTTGTGCATGCATGCGCGTGTGACGTGTGACGTGTACTCCTACCTTTTTCGCAACCTTTTTTTAGGGTACCTTCTATGCAACTACTTCCTTCGTTTTAAAATAAATGGCTCAACTTTGTATTAACTTTGTACTAGTACTTTAGTACTAGGAGGAGGCGTTTTGAAAATATTGTGAACTTTTTTGTGGATGTTTGTGTTAGTGTCGCAAGCATGCTTGACAATTTTCATGCGAAACGGAGCTATAGTGTTTCATCGGTGAAAGAAAACAAATCTAGGGTGACATTTTGACATTTTAGGTGTTCAACTTGTTTTTCTTTGGCACAGGCCAACTTGTTTAACATTTTTGCCTAAAACTTTGCATGTAGCGTTTGGATGTTTCTATGAATATATAAATATTTGTTACTTGCTCCCGGGAGCCAAATTGAATTTTCGTACTACATATCTCTTTTTGTCCCGACAGTTATTGGTTTTTGAAATTCAAACTACTTGATTTGAAATTTTGCATGAATGGGGAAATGGCTATTGAAAGCCAGTAGTGTTTCAAATGTTTTGATAAAAACACTAGTACCGTTTCATAACTAAAGGCATGTGTCGAACTGTGCAATGTATTTCATTACGTTGATAAAATATTTGTATAAGAAATTTTCAGCCAGACCTAGACCGTTAGTGATACGTCGAATACACTTTGTCTCTACAAGAAAACACTCCAATAATATTTTTGTAATGTATTAATACTACTAGTAAATCCTAATATTCCCTCTGTCTTTATTTACTCTACATATTACTTTTGTCTAAAGTTAAACTTTATAAACTTTCAACAAGTTTGTAGAAAAATACTCCCTCAATTCCACAATGTAGTGCTTCCTCTATCCCCGTGCCTCAACTTTGACCGTAAATTTAACTTTCAAGATCGATTGCGGCGGGAGCAAAAGTTATATCAGTGAATTCGTATTTGAAATAAGTTTTTAATTATGTAACTTTTTTTTCCGCCGCAGTCGGTCTCGTTTGTTAAATTTATGGTCAAAGTTCGACCTCGGAAAGTGCGGGCGCACTATATTTTGAAATGAAGGGAGTATATCAACATATACACCATCAAATCAATATCATTGGACTCATCATTGAATATATTTCCACATAATATAATTTGTTATTGTAAACATTTATATTCTTTTTTATAAACTTAGTCAAATTTTATAAAGTTTGACCTCAATCAAAAACTAATATGCGAATAAATAAAAATGGATGGAGTATGTAAAGTGATGTGAAACTCCAAGTAAAAATGACAGACAAAAATATTCCACAAACATGCCATTGCCCCATTTGGATTTTGGGCGGATGAGGATCTACTGTGTCCGGTTGTGTTGTCCCACGGCACGAAAAGCCTGGGCTTGTAACGCTGATCATGATCAATCGGCGATCGATCGGGTGAAAAATATTCTCTCTCTCTCACTTAACTCGAGAGCAAGGCGCGTCTGAGCGCGAGGAGACATTGCAAATCCAAGTGTTCCCTCGCCGGAGCAGCCGAGCAGGACAGCCTCAGGTGCACGCCGAGACCCGGGCCTGCCCACTTGGAGCACCTAAGAGCAACTCTAGCAGACCCAGCAAAACACCGGCCCGCAAAACGCGTATACAGTTCACGCAAAACAGATTTTGCGGGCCGGCGCAGACTGGCACAGATGTAGACCTCCGAAACGGACCTGTAAAAAAGTATATTCGCGGAATATGCTATTTATGGGTCGGCTATGCGGGTTCTGCTCTTTGCGCTGCTGCATCCCCGCAAATCATCAGCCCGCAAATTTCAAATCCAACATAATTCAAGAATCAAAAACAACTGAATTATTTAAATCAAACATAAAACAATAATCATCCGCATTACAAATAATTACTCAAATCACCGTAGCAAATTTAAAATAATGCAATACAAAATTTGTCATGAATACAAATAAAAATGAATACAAAAATTAGTCATTGTCCAGCCCTTTACCAATGGTGCTCAATGAGATTTTCCTACACGTCAATGTACTACACAGCTCGTCAATCTACTACACAGCTCGCGAAAATCATAAAAAGGGGACTAACCGGTGGCGAGTGATCCCGGGGCGGCGACGAGGGTGGTGCGCTCGGCGGTGGTTGATCCCAGCGGCGACGGCGACTGGGGGGCGGCTCTTCTCGCCGGATCCGGAGGGGCGGTGCAACGGCTCAGCGCGGGAGGGTGTGGGGCGGCCCCGCGGAGCGATTCCGCCCGCAGATATGGCCGGAAAATCGCCGGCGGCGCGCGGGCGGCGGCGGAAGGAAGGGGGAAAAGAGCGAGGGCTGAAATGTCCCTCCCGCCAACTGCTTCTCTGTGATACAGGACACCGCAGCCGCAAGGGGAAAACCCGCGTTTTTTCGGATTGGGGCCGGAAATTTGTCACGCCCATTAAATTCTTTTGCGGGCCGGGACGGAATGCGGGGTCTGGTTGGGCAATCTTTCCAGCCCGCACCCGCATTTTGACGGTAATTTTGCGGATTGGGATGGATGCGAGGTCTGCTAGAGTTGCTCTAAACAGTGGCCCGTAGTAGGAATAGTGCTTCTTCTGCTGCAGCTCCTGAGCTTTGTGCATGTTTGCTTGCAACTTTGCACGCACGCATGCGTGCACGTCAGTGGTACTGCTGCATGCTGCTGCCACGTACTGTGCATCTCATCGTTTTTTCTCGCGATTCGACCATGCATATCATTTTCACACGTGTATGTACAGATTATGGAGGAGGAGGATGGAATTTCCATACGATTCGTTCGAGTACGCTGGTGCCCGTTGGGCAGCTACATGGTTCCTGTCCTGTTGGAGGCGTGGTGGACAGTACACCCTCCATTCCAAAAAATAATGCGTCTGCGTTTTTTAAAATCGAACTTTGACCACAAATTTAACGAATAAGACAGATTGTGGCGGAAGAAAAAGTTATATAATTAAAAACTTCATTCGAATACGAATTCACCGATATAATTTTTGATCACGCCACAATCGATCTTGATAGTTAAATTTATGATCAAAGTTAAAGCATGAGAATAGAGAAAACACTACATTATGAAATGAAGGGTGTAGTACCGGCGAGTGGTGACTATACTGCTCCACTTGTTACAGTTTTGCGAATAATTACTGTGCTCTGCAGACAGAGCGAGAAGAAGCGGGGTGCAGGACGCCCGGATGCCGATGCGGGTGTCCCCGACTGCGCCAACCCGGGGCCGGAGAAGGCGTGAAGGAAAAGCCATGCCACGTGACGCCCGCCGGCCACCTTGCATTGCCGCACAGTGTCAATGTTCTGCTTTCTGCCCTCCCATGCATCAATCAATCAACCAGAGCAAGCAGCAACTTGCAAACCAACCCCGTTCTAGGACTCCATTCGTTTCTTTTTTTTACTTCATGTATAAAATTTCGTCAAAGTCAAACTACAATGTTTGACAAAATTTATATTAAAAAATAAACATCTACAACACTAAGGCCTATTTTGGTTTGTAGAATTTTTGTAGGAATTCTATAGGATAGAATTTGCAAAGAAAAATTTTCTTTAAAGACCTTTGATTTGTAGGAATGGATTTCTATTTCTATGTAGGATAAAAATCAATCCTTCATGTTTGAAAGGAAAAAAACATTAGCCTAGATTCAATGGAAAAAATTCTATCCTATGCATCAAAATGCATTTCTTTCTCTATAGGAATTGACATGCATGTCTTCTCACTTTCTATGATTTTTCTATTCCTACAAAATTCCTATCCTATGAAGCAAAGGAGGCCTCAAACTATATATTATTAAAATACATTCCATGTCACATATAATAATGATGATTTTATATTGTGAACATAGAAACATAGGAAGTGCCGTTTGATGCGGACGAAGAGTTGTATAGCAGCCAGAAGAGAAGGCGAGAGGATCTTTGGCGCCGGCCCATGATCTGCGCCTTTTGCACGCCTATTGATCTTTTCATCAGTTTAATAATCACAAACAGCATTGCTTTCGAGCAGTAATCAACTAATCATGCGAGAAAAGGACTCTCCCGTTGTGGTCGCAATGAGCCTAGCCTGCTCATTCGTCCAGCGACTGCACGGCCGCCGCTCCCAGTGGGAAAGGCGCCGTCGCGGAAAGATATCGGATTTCCTTCATAATCTATGTGGCCGATCGGCGCCGTGTGATAAAGCTCCACAGTGGTATTACTTTTTTTTTTGAGAATCTCGCAAAGCTTTATTACTGCATAATAATGTTCATTGGTACAAATACAAGATCGCCGGGCTGACCAAGCCAGGTGTGACGGTCAAACCTTAAAGATAAATCATACTTTGCGAGATTATGGGCCTTTATGTTGGAGGTCCTATACTCATGACTAAAGGAACATGAAATAAAAGTAGCAGCCCTAGCCTTGATCTCCTGGACAATAGCACCATAATTTGCTAGGCTTCCATCGCATCAATCGCCACCTTGCAGTCCGAGGCCACCATAACTTGGTTGAGATAGAGATCCTCTAAGAGTGCTAACGCCTCCCGAGTAGCTAGTGTTTCAAGCACCTGAGGATCACGAAGGCCCCTCAGGGTGAGTGACGAAGCGCCCATGAATAGCCCACCTGCATCCCTGCAGATTACTCCAACTGCACCAAAAGTGCCCGAACGAGATACCGCTGCGTCCACATTGAACTTGAAGTGGTTAGCAGGCGGCGGCACCCACGCCGCCGGCCGAGATATCGCTCTCACCTGAGTTCTCTCCTGCTTCTTCAAGAATTCCATGTCTGATAAGTAGGACGTCATGAAATTGTCCGTGGCAAAAGGGGTCTGGAAGATCTCTTTGTGTATGGCCTTCCTCCGTGAGCTCCATATGGCCCATAATGTGACGATCATCAAAGTAAACTGCTTTGTTGGAAGTGACTCGCTCATTGAAAAAAGCCATAGTCTTGCGTCTGGCTCCACTGTTTTTAACATATGCTCAACCAACTCGCCGTCAGAAAGAGCCCAAACACACCGGGACGCACTACAGTCCAGCAAGGAATGGCGCCAGCTGTCTTGCCCTCCGCATAGTGGGCACACACTCGAAGTTGCCATGTGCCGATGGTGTAAAACGTCGCCCGTCGGTAGCGAATGTTGCGCCAATCTCCATGTGAAGAACCTCAGTTTCGGTGGTACAACCACATTCCATAGGGAGTTCCACCCCCTTATATCAGCTTCGGAGTTTGAAGGATCCTCCCGTTCTTCTAGCCATGCCTCACGGCCAATCTTGACTTTGACGATCATCCTGTAGGCCGACCGTACAGAGAAGCGTCCCTTGGGATCATCATTCCATGCCCAAAAATCTTCCACCTGCCGAGTGCATAATGGAATCTGCAAGATAGCCTCAGCATCGAGTAGTATGAAGACCTGTCTGACCAGTTCCTCCCTCCATTCAGCCGCGGTATGATCAATCAACTCTGAAACCATCTGTGGTGGATCATCCAACAGAGACGTAATCGGCCGCATAAGTCCATTCCGAGGGATCCAGCTATGGTTCCATATATGCATGGACGCTCCATCCCCAATTCTTCTGATCGCCCCTTGGGTGATAACATCCCTCCCATCAAGTATAGAACGCCAGATTTGTGGTGGATGAGGGCCTAATTGAGCGTCTAGGACAGAGCCTTGTGGAAAGTACACTGCTTTAAGAATTTGTGCACTCAAAGAAGAAGGTTCATTCAATAATCTCCAAACTTGTCTGGACAAAAGTACCAAATTGAAGATCTCGATATCCCGGAATCCCAATCCTCCCAGACTTTTTGGTCGAGTCATCAAATCCCACGCTACCCAACAGGGTTTTCTCCTACCCCTCTTGCTTCCCCACCAAAACTGACGGATAAGAGAAGTGATACTATCACAAAGGCCTCTCGGAAGCCTAAAGCAAGGCATCGAAAAAACTGGTATGGCTTGGGCCACGGATTTTATAAGAACCTCCTTTCCGGCAACATATAAAGTTTCTCCATCCATCCTTTTATCCTTTCCCAAACTCTGTCTCGTAAATATTTGAAAGTGCCATTTTTTGACTGTCCCACATCAGTTGGCATGCCCAAGTACTTCTCACTGAGCGATTCATTCTGCACATTAAGTATATTCTTAATTTCCACTCTAAGGGTCTCCGGGCACCCTTTACTGAAAAAAATCGATGATTTATCATGGTTTACTCTTTGACCTGAAGCCAAACAATAAGCATCAAGTAGGTTTGATACCTCATTTGCCCCTTGAACACTAGACTTGAAAAGCAGCAGGCTATCATCTGCAAACAAAAGGTGATTCACTGCCGGAGCCGTGGGTGCCACCTTTATGCCACCGAGCACTAATGACTGAGAACTGTGTTTTAAGAGGCACGAAAGGCCCTCCGCTGCAATCAAGAATAAGTAAGGGGAAATAGGATCTCCCTGCCTAATACCTCTGGATGGTGAGAAGCTCTCCAATCTCTCTCCATTAAACAGAATCGAGAACGAAACAAAAGTAATCATACTCATCACAGTGTTGATCCATTCTGAAGCAAATCCAAGTTTACCCATGATGGCTTGTAGGTAAGGCCATTCCAATCTACCATACGCCTTCATCATGTCCAGCTTGAGTGCACAAAAGCTATTAGACTTGGATCTGTTCCTCTTTATAAAATGCAAGCATTCATAGGCACATATAATATTATCAGTGATTAACTTTCCTAGGACAAAAGCTGATTGCTCCTTTGAGATAATATCTGGCAATATCACTTTGAGTCTGTTCGCTACCACCTTTGAGGCAATTTTATAGATAGCATTACATAGACTAATAGGTCTAAACTGGGTGAGGAGAGTGGGGTTTTGTACCTTGGGGATCAACACAAGGACGGTGTCAATAATACTGGCTGCACTCTCCTCTCCTCGGATAATCCGAAGCACCACATTAGTAATCTCCTCTCCACAAATATCCCAATGGCGCTGATAAAAGTGTGCAGGAAAGCCATCTGGGCCTGGAGCCTTTGTAGGGAACATCTAAAAGAGTGCTTGCTTCACCTCCTCATTTGTATAGGGGGCACAAAGTGAAGCATTCATACCTGCTATTACTTTACGAGGCACATGCTGAAGCACGTCATCCACCCCATTGCACTCCCTCGGTGGTGTACAATGTTCTATAGAAATCTGTCACAAGCTGTTTCATCTCAGCCTTGTCATCAACACGTATGCCCAGCGCATTATGAAGGGCCCGGATCATGTTCTTCTTCCTCCTCATGTTTGCCCTCATATGAAAAAACTTTGTGTTTATGTCGCCCGCTGCTAGCCACTGAATTCTAGATCTCTGCCTCCACATAATCTCTTCCCTATGATATAGTTCAACCAACTGCTCATTCAGTTTCAACTCAAGATGATTTGGAGATGTCCTCAACGGAACACTTCGAAGCCTTTCTAGTTCGCCTTTAGCCTTCTTGATTTCCTTTCTAACGCTCCCAAAGGTATCATCATTCCATGCCGTGAGGTTCTTTGAGAGTAGTTCAAGCTTTCTTCGGAGTGCTTCCACTCCCTCATCTCCTTGGTGCTCATTCCATCCCGTGGTAATAGTGTCACACCAGCATTCATGTGATTCCCACATCACCTCGTAGCGAAAACTCGGTTTTGGCCATGCCGCTGGTTCCTCATACTGCACCAATATAGGTCCGTGATCCAAGGAGGCCGCTGTCAAGTGGGTTACATTAGCCATAGGGTATCGTGCTACCCAGTTCGTCGTCGCCAGCGCCCTGTCCAGCCTCACTCGGGTATAAGAGCCCCCCGCCACTTTCTTCTCAAAAGTCCAAAATCTGCCCTGGTAGCCCAAATCCATTAACATACAAACATCAACCGCTTCACGAAAGCCTTGAATTTGTGCATTACTCTGGTTAGCAACTCCTTCATGTTCCTCCGGACGTAACACTTCGTTAAAATCCCCCATGCACAGCCAGGGGAGGTTGTTCAAAGTTGATAACCCTTTTAAAAGGTCCCATGTCTGATGTCTCAGATGTGTCTGGGCCTTGCCGTACACGCATGTTAACCTCCATGGTTCACGGCCTTCCTCTTCAACCTTCGCAACAATATGATAAACAGAATCACCCAAAATCTCAAGACTTATAGTATTATTCCAAAAAATTCCTATTCCTCCACTTCTACCTTGACTATCTATCGCAAAGGCATTGTCATAGCCCAAATTATTAGCTAATGCTTCTACACGTGCACCCTTTATTTGTGTTTCCACGATACATAGCACGGTAGGGGTAAATTTCTTCGCCATGTCACGAAGTTCACGGACTGTCGCGGCTTTACCCGCACCGCGACAGTTCCAGCAAAGGGAACTCATTGTGCCCGGCGGCACTCCTCGAAGGAGCCCGCCGATCCTTCATTTATGTCATTGCCGTTATCCACTCCTTCTGCCTCCTTGCTCGTCGTCCCATCTATAGCAGCTGGTTCATCAAACAAAGCCCCTTTGCTAGCATCTTTCTTCTTAGGCCGCTTCACCTCCTTCCGTGGGGAGACATATACAGGCGGCAAAGGAGGAACCCCAGAGAGTTTGTTTGCTGCTACAAGCGTCGTGGAGCTCATGGGTGCCACAACATCATCTCTCCCATCGACGGACTGGGCTGTAACCATGGATAGATTGTTTTCAAAGGACTGTCTTTTGTTACTTCCAACCGGTGCCCGCAGTGTCATATTCGGCGCTTCAGTCAACCCACGGTGTTCACTCGGCCCTGATTCACCA
Source organism: Triticum monococcum (assembly GCA_034509565.1). Lineage (NCBI taxonomy): Eukaryota > Viridiplantae > Streptophyta > Magnoliopsida > Poales > Poaceae > Triticum > Triticum monococcum. Next base: position 656,500,356 of record CM067847.1, on the reverse strand, counting down.
GAATACTGCTCAGTACATGCCCTTTCATCCACAGTGGTACTACTAGTTTAGTCGTCTGGGGTTTTAGGCTGGGCTGGGCCCTGGCTTATTCGGCCAAACGAACCTGAACGTCCAGGAGCAAAAATCTCCAACAAAATAATCGCACCACTCTTTCTATCTTTCTATTCCCTCCGTTCCAAATTATTCGCTGCGGAAATGAATGTATCTAGAACTAAAATACATCTAGATACATCCATACCTACGACAAGTAATTCGAAACGGAGGGAGTAGATGTGATTTGCATACACCGACCAGATAGAACCAAAACATACATAAGAGCAATTCCAATGGGCCGACCCATTTCGTCTGCGGCCGTCCGTTTGGGTTGGCGCGGACAGAAAAGGCGGCCCAATGCGCCGACCCAAACGAACGCGCGTCCGTTTTTCGTCCATGTGGAACCCATTCCCGGCTCATTTTTGAGCCTGATTTGCGTCGGCGCGGACACGCGACGGACGTGCGCGCGCGGTCGCCTACTCCTGTCCCTGATACGTCTCCAACGTATCTATAATTTTTGATTGCTCCATGCTATACTATTTACTTTTTTGAATGTTTATGGGCTTTATTATACACTTTTATATCATTTTTGGGACTAACCTATTAACCCAGAGCCCAGTGCCAGTTTCTGTTTTTACACTGTTTTAGAGTTTTGAAGAAAAGGAAAATCAAACGGAGTCCAATTGACCTGAAACTTCACGAAACTCATTTTTGGAAGGAAATAAGCCCAGAAGACTTGGAGTGCACGTCGGGGAATCTGCGAGGAGGTCACGAGGCAGGGGGCGCGCCCACCCCCCTAGGCGCGCCCTCCACCCTCGTGAGCCCCTCGTGGCCCCCTAACGTACTTCTTCCGCCTATATATCTCCATATACCCTAAAAACATCCGTGAGCACAATAGATCAGGAGTTCCGTCGCCAGAAGCCTCCGTAGCCACCTAAAACCAATCTAGACCCATTCCGGCGCCCTGCCGGAGGGGGAAATCCCTCTCCGGTGGCCATCTTCATCATCCCGGTGCTCTCCATGATGAGGAGGGAGTAGTTCTCCCTCGGGGCTGAGGGTATGTACCAGTAGCTATGTGTTTGATCGCTCTCTCGTGTTCTTGAGATGATACGATCTTGATGTATCGCGAGCTTTGCTATTATATTTGGATCTTATGATGTTTTCTCCCCCCTCTACTCTCTTGTAATGAATTGAGTTTCCCCTTTGAAGTTATCTTATCGGATTGAGTCTTTAAAGATTTGAGAACACTTGATGTATGTCTTGCCGTAGATATCTGTGGTGACAATGGGATATCATGTGATTCACTTGATGTATGTTTTGGTGACCAACTTGCGGGTTCCGCCCATGAACCTATGCATAGGGGTTGGCACACGTTTTTGTCGTGATTCTCCGGTAGAACTTTGGGGCACTCTTTGAGGTCCTTTGTGTTGGTTGAATAGATGAATCTGAGATTGTGTGATGCATATCGTATAATCATGCCCACGGATACTTGAGGTGACATTGGAGTATCTAGGTGACATTAGAGTTTTGGTTGATTTGTATCTTAAAGTGTTATTCTAGTACGAACTCTAGGGCTGTTTGTGACACTTATAGGAATAGCCCAACGGATTGATTGGAAAGAATAACTTTGAGGTGGTTTCGTACCCTACCATAATCTCTTCGTTCGTTCTCCGCTATTAGTGACTTCGGAGTGACTCTTTGTTGCATGTTGAAGGATAGTTTTATGATCCAATTATGTTAGTATTGTTGAGAGGACTTACACTAGTGAAAATATGAACCCTAGGCCTTATTTCCTATCATTGCAATACCGTTTACGCTCACTTTTATCATTCGTTACCTTGCTGTTTTTATAATTTCAGATTACAAATACCTTTATCTACTATCCATATACCACTTGTATCACCATCTCTTCGCCGAACTAGTGCACCTATACAATTTACCATTGTATTGGGTGTGTTGGGGACACAAGAGACTCTTTGTTATTTGGTTGCAGGGTTGCTTGAGAGAGACCATCTTCATCCTACGCCTCCTATGGATTGATAAACCTTAGGTCATCCACTTGAGGGAAATTTGCTACTGTCCTACAAACCTCTGCACTTGGAGGCCCAACAACGTCTACAAGAAGAAGGTTGTGTAGTAGACATCAAGCTCTTTTCTGGCGCCGTTGCCGGGGAGGTGAGTGCTTGAAGGTATATCTTTAGATCTTGCAATCGAGTCTTTTAGTTTCTTGTTTTATCACTAGTTTAGTTTATAAAAGAAAACTATAAAAAATGGAATTGAGTTTGTCTCATACGCTTCACCTTTTTAATATCTTTCATGAGTATGATGGAAAGGATAATTGTGCTCAAGTGCTAGAAGAAGAAATCTATAAAATGTTTGGCACTAAGTATTTGAATGATGAGCATGATTGCAATGTTGTTAGTATGAATTCCTTTAATATCCATGATGCTAATGATATGCAAAGCCACAAGCTTGGGGAAGCTATGTTGGATGAAGATGATATTTTTTGCCCCCCAAGTTTTGATGAGCAAATTTATTATGATGAAAGCATGACTCCTATCTATGATGATTATTGTGATGACACGTATGCTTTAAAGAATAATGATAACCATGAAACTTGTCATCTTGATCTTAATTTTCAATCACATGATAGTTATTTTGTTGAGTTTGCTCCCACTATTATTCATGAGAAGAATTTTGCTTGTGTGGAGAGTAGTAAATTTTCTATGCTTGTAGATCATGAAAAGAATGCTTTAGGTGCTGGTTATATTGTTGAATTCATTCATGATGCTACTGAAAATTATTATGAGGGAGGAACATATGCTTGTAGGAATTGCAATAATATCAAGTTTCCTCTCTATGTGCTTAAAACTTTGAAGTTATGCTTGTTTTACTTTCCTATGCAAGTTGATTATTGTTCCCATAAGTTGTTTGCTCACAAAATCCCTATGCATAGGAAGTGGGTTAGACTTAAATGTGCTAGTCATATTCTTCATGATGCTCTCTTTATGTTTCAATTCTTATCTTTTATGTGAGCATCATTGAAATCATCATGCCTAGCTAGGGGCGTTAAACGATAGCGCTTGTTGGGAGGCAACCCAACTTTATTTTTGTTCCTTACTTTTTGCTACCGTTTAGTAATAAATAATTTATCTAGCCTCTGTTTAGATGTAGTTTTATGTCTTAAATTAGTGTTTGTGCCAAGTAGAACCGTTGGGAAGACTTGGGGAAATTCTTGTTGATCGTGCTGTAAAAACAGAAACTTGAGCGCTCACAAGAATTGCTGCCATTTTTATTGGAGAGTGCTATTTAGTTAATTCTTTTTTCAGATGATTAATATATAAATTACTTAGGTCCAACAATTTATTTGATAATTGTATGAGTTCCAGAAGTATACGTTTGATCCAGATTACTACAGACTGTTCTGTTCTTGACAGATTCTGTTTTTCGTGTGTTGTTTGCTTATTTTGATGAATCTATGGATAGTAAAATAGTTTATAAACCATAGAGAAGTTGGAATATAGTAGGTATAACACCAACATAAATAAATAATGAGTTCATTACAGTACATTTAAGTGGTGATTTATTTTCTTATACTAATGGAGCTTACGAGTTTTCTGTTAAGTTTTGTGTTGTGAAGTTTTCAAGTTTTGGGTAAGGATTCGATGGACTATGGAATAAGGAGTGGAAAGAGCCTAAGCTTGGGGATGCCCAAGGCAACCCAAGGTAATATTCAAGGATAGCCAAGAGCCCAAGCTTGGGGATGCCCCGCAAGGCATCCCCTCTTTCGTCCTCGTTCATCGGTAACTTTACTTGGAGCTATATTTTTATTTACCACATGATATGTGTTTTTCTTGGAGCGTCAATTTATTTTGTTAGGATTTGCTTGCTGTTATTTAGAACAATGTTTTGCATCTTTTAGTTCAATAAAAGTGGCATTGATAGCCTTTACTATGCCTATTTTAGAAGTCCACATGTTGCTGTTTGAAAACAGAAAGTTTACCGCTGTTGCAATAATTCCCTAGAAAAGTCAGAATGTGATAAAATGTTGAAACATTTTGCATATTAAGCTCTGATAAATTTACTACAGTGGGAATTTTCTTTCATAATTTTTGGATCTAGGGAAGTATGGATGTTGCTGCATTCTTTACAGACTGTCCTGTTTAGGCAGATTGCTGTTATGTTTGCATTGTTTGCATTGTTTGCATATGTTTGCTTCTTTAATGATTCTATTTGAGGATAGGACTATTAAATATGCAGAGGCATTTAGTATGCAATGTTTAATAATAATTTTAGTGATTTGCAACAGTAGAGTATGATAAGGTTTTTGCAATGGTTTATACTAACTTATCTCACGAGTCATTGTTGAGTTTTGTGTGGATGAAGCTTTTGAGATTTAGGGAGCTCGTGATATGAGAGGAATTAAGGAGACACAAAAGCTCAAGCTTGCGGATGCCCAAGGCACCCCAAGATAATATTTCAAGAAGTCTCAAGCGTCTAAGCTTGGGGATGCCCCGGTTGGCATCCCACCTTTCTTCTTCAACAACTATCAGTTAGTATCGGTTGATCCTAAGTTTTTGCTTCTTCACATGATGTTTGCTATTCTTAGATGTCATTTTATTTTGCTTCGCTTTCTGTTTGAATAAAATACCAAGATCTGAAATTATTAAATGTTAGAGAGTCTTCACATAGTTGCATAATTATTCGACTACTCATTGATCTTCACTTATATCTCTCGGAGTAGTTTGTCATTTGCTATAGTGCTTCACTTATATCTTTTAGAGCACAGTGGTAGATTTGTTTTATAGAAACTATTGATCTGTCATGCTTCACTTAGATTATTTTGAGAGTCTTAAGTAGCATGGTAATTTGCTTAAATAATCCTAATATGCTCGGTATACAAAAAGAATAATAAAATTCTCTTATGAGTGTATTGAATACTATGAGAAGTTTGATGCTTGATAATTGTTTTGAGATATGGAGATGGTGATATTAGAGTCATGCTAGTTAAGTAGTTGTGAATTTGAGAAATACTTGTGTTGAAGTTTGTGATTCCCGTAGCATGCACGTATGGTGAACCATTATGTGATGAAGTCAGAGCATGATGTATTTATTGATTGTCCTCCTTATGAGTGGCGGTCGGGGACGAGCGATGGTCTTTTCCTACCAATCTATCCCCCTAGGAGCATGCGCGTAATACTTTGCTTTGATAACTTGTAGATTTTTGCAATAAGTATATGAGTTCTTTATGACTAATGTTGAGTCCGTGGATTATACGCACTCTCACCCTTCCACCATTGCTAACCTCTCTAGTACCGCGCAACTTTCGTCGATACCATAAGCCCACCATTTACCTTCCTCAAAACAGCCACCATACCTACCTATTATGGCATTTCCATAGCCATTTCAAGATATATTGCCATGCAACTTTTCATCGTTCTGTTTATTATGACACGCTCCATCATTGTCATATTGCTTTGCATGATCATGTAGTTGACATCGTATTTGTGGCAAAGCCACCGTTCATAATTCTTTCATACATGTCACTCATGAATCATTGCACATCCCGGGACACCGCCGGAGGCATTCATATAGAGTCACATCTTGTTCTAAGTATCGAGTTGTAATTCTTGAGTTATAAGTAAATAAAAGTGTGATGATCATCATTACTAGAGCATTGTCCCAGTAAGGAAAGGATGATGGAGACTATGATTCCCCCACAAGTCGGGATGAGACTCCAGACAAAAATAAAAAAATAAAAAAGAGGCCAAAGAAGCCCAAATAAAAAAAGAGAAAAAATAGTCCATAAAAAAAGAGAAGGCCCAAATAAAAAAATAAAAAATGAGAGAAAAAGAGAGAAGGGACAATGCTACTATCCTTTTACCACACTTGTGCTTCAAAGTAGCACCATGATCTTCATGATAGAGAGTCTCCTATGTTGTCACTTTCATATACTAGTGGGAAACTTTCATTATAGAACTTGGCTTGTATATTCCAATGATGGGCTTCCTCAAAATGCACTAGGTCTGCATGAGCAAGCAAGTTGGATGCACACCCACTAGTTTCTTTTGTTGACCTTTCATATACTTATAGCTCTAGTGCATCCGTTGCATGGCAATCCCTACTCACTCACATTGATATCTATCGATGGGCATCTCCATAGCCCGTTGATACGCCTAGTCGATGTGAGACTATCTTCTCCTTTTTGTCTTCTCCACAACCACCATTCTATTCCACCTATAGTGTTATATCCATGGCTCGCGCTCATATATTGCATGAAGATTGAAAAAGTTTGAGAACATCAAAAGTATGAAATAATTGCTTGGCTTGTCATCGGGGTTGTGCATGATTTAAATACTTTGTGTGGTGAAGATGGAGCATAGCCAGACTATATGATTTTGTAGGGGTAGCTTTCTTTAGCCATGTTATTTTGAGAAGACATAATTGCTTAGTTAGTATGCTTGAAGTATTATTGTTTCTATGTCAATATGAAACTTTTGTCTTGAATCTTATGGATCTGAATATTCATGCCACAATTAAGAAGAATTGCGTTGAAATTATGCCAACTAGCATTCCACATCAAAAATTATTTCTTTTATCATTTACCTACTCGAGGACGAGCAGGAATTAAGCTTGGGGATGCTGATACGTCTCCAACGTATCTATAATTTTTGATTGCTCCATGCTATACTATTTATTGTTTTGAATGTTTATGGGCTTTATTATACACTTTTATATCATTTTTGGGACTAACCTATTAACCCAGAGCCCAGTGCCAGTTTCTGTTTTTACCTTGTCTTAGGGTTTTGAAGAAAACGAAAATCAAACGGAGTCCAATTGACCTGAAACTTCACGGCACTCATTTTTGGAAGGAAAGAAGCCCAGAAGACTTGGAGTGCACGTCGGGGGATCTGCGAGGAGGTCACGAGGCAGGGGGGTGCGCCCACCCCCCTGGGCGCGCCCTCCACCCTCATGAGCCCCTCGTGGACCCCCTGACGTACTTCTTCCCCCTATATATCTCCATGTACCCTAAAAACATCCGTGAGCACAATAGATCAGGAGTTCCACCGCCAGAAGCCTCCGTAGCCACCGAAAACCAATCTAGACCCATTCCGGCGCCCTGTCGGAGGGGGCAATCCCTCTCCGGTGGCCATCTTCATCATCCCGGTGCTCTCCATGACGAGGAGGGAGTAGTTCTCCCTCGGGGCTAAGGGTATGTACCAGTAGCTATGTGTTTGATCTCTCTCTCGTGTTCTTGAGATGATACGATCTTGATGTATCATGAGCTTTGCTATTATATTTGGATCCTATGATGTTTTCTCCCCCCTCTACTCTCTTATAATGAATTGAGTTTCCCCTTTGAAGTTATCTTATCGGATTGAGTCTTTAAAGATTTGAGAACACTTGATGTATGTCTTGCCGTAGATATCTGTGGTGACAATGGGATATCACGTGATTCACTTGATATATGTATTGGTGACCAACTTGCGGGTTCCGCCCATGAACCTATGCATAGGGGTTGGCACACGTCTTCTTCGTGATTCTCCGGTAGAACTTTGGGGCATTCTTTGAGGTCCTTTGTGTTGGTTGAATAGATGAATCTGAGATTGTGTGATGCATATCGTATAATCATGCCCACGGATACTTGAGGTGACATTGGAGTATCTAGGTGACATTAGGGTTTTGGTTGATTTGTATCTTAAGGTGTTATTCTAGTACGAACTCTAGGGCTGTTTGTGACACTTATAGGAATAGCCCAACCGATTGATTGGAAAGAATAACTTTGAGGTGGTTTCGTACCCTATCATAATCTCTTCCTTCGTTCTCCGCTATTAGTGACTTTGGAGTGACTCTTTGTTGCATCTTGAGGGATAGTTTTATGATCCAATTATGTTAGTATTGTTGAGAGGACTTACACTAGTGAAAGTATGAACCCTAGGCCTTATTTCCTATCATTGCAATACCGTTTACGCTCACTTTTATCATTCGTTACCTTGCTATTTTTATAATTTCAGATTACAAATACCTTTATCTACTATCCATATGCCACTTGTATCACCATCTCTTCGCCGAACTAGTGCACCTATACAATTTACCATTGTATTGGGTGTGTTGGGGACATAGGAGACTCTTTGTTATTTGGTTGCAGGATTGCTTGAGAGAGACCATCTTCATCCTACACCTCCTACGGATTGATAAACCTTAGGTCATCCACTTGAGGGAAATTTGCTACCGTCCTACAAACCTCTGCACTTGGCGGCCCAACAACGTCTACAAGAAGAAGGTTGTGTAGTAGACATCAGTCCCCGGGCCCGCTAGTCTGTGGCACATTTGCTTCCCTCCCCCCGGCCAACAAGCAACCCTTGCCCCCCGCCTCCTCCGTCACCGACGCCGCCGCCCATTTTTGCGGCGACTCTTCCAGCTGCCGCCGCCTCCACATCCGCCTAGCAACGCCGCCCCTGTCCCCAGTCGCCCACCGCCGCTTTCCCCACCGCACAGCCGCCCGCGACCAAGAAGATGCCTTGCCGCCCCTGCCACATATGACCGGCACGCTTGTCGAACTCCGTCACACTCGTCGGACGCCGGCTGGGCAGCTAGCTAATCTGTGGGCGCCGCGTCTCCCCTCGCCAGCCCTCAACTTCTTCGACTCCCGCAAGTTGTTCGACAGTTTGCCAAGGTACGAAAATGGACTCCGCCAACGAGTTCCTTTTCCACAATTTCCTTTGTGACTTCGACGATTCGTCATCCGATGACGAGGAGGAGATATTGGCTGCCGTGTTGGTCCATCACTACCTCAACAACCAGCGGCCGTTGTTCTGTGGCTCCATTCCGGGCCACCTTCCGGCGTTGAATCATAACCGAGAGATCGGGCATTTTCTTCTCTGGAAGGACTACTTTGATACAACAAGCCCGTTGTTCAAACATCACAAATTCCATCGCCGGTTCCGTATGAGTAGGTGCTACCTCTTTTAGCACTGCGTTGGTTTTCCCCGAAGAGGAAGGGATGATGCAACAAAGTAGCATAAGTATTTCCCTCAGTTTTTGAGAACCAAGGTATCAATCCAATAGGAGGCGACGCGCGAGTCCCTCGTACCTGCACAAAACAAATAAATACTCGCAACCAACGCAAACAGGGGTTGTCAATCCCTATAGGGCCACTAACGAGAGTGAGATCTGATATATATGATAAGATAATATTTTTGATATTTTTATGATAAAGATGCAAAGTAAAATAAAGGCAAAGTAAATAGCAAAGTAAATAACTAAGTAGTAGGAGATTGATATGATAAAGATAGACCCGGGGGCCATACGTTTCACTAGTGGCTTCTCTCGACAGCATAAGTATTCTACGGTGGGTGAACAAATTACTATTGAGCAATTGACAGAATTGAGCATAGTTATGAGAATATCTAGGTATGATCATGTATATAGGCATCACGTCCGAGACAAGTAGACCGAGTCCTGCTTGCATCTACTACTATTACTCCACTCATCGACCGCTATCCAGCATGCATCTAGAGTATTAAGTTAAAAACAGATTAACGCCTTAAGCAAGATGACATGATGTAGAGGGATAGACTCATGCAATATGAAGAAAACCCCATCTTGTTATCCTCGATGGCAACAATACAATACGTGCCTTGCTGCCCTTACTGTCACCGGGAAAGGACACCGCAAGATTGAACCCAAAGCTAAGCACTTCTCCCATTGCAAGAAAGATCAATCTAGTAGGCCAAACCAAGCTGATAATTCGAAGAGACTTACAAAGATAACCAATCATACATAAAAGAATTCAGAGAAGATTCAAATATTATTCATAGATAGACTTGATCATAAACCCACAATTCATCGGTCTCAACAAACACACCGCAAAAAGAAGATTGCATTGAATAGATCTCCACAAGAGAGGGGGAGAACATTGTATTGAGATCCAAAAAGAGAGAAGAAGCCATCTAGCTACTAACTATGGACCCGTAGGTCTGAAGTAAACTACTCACACTTCATCGAAGAGGCTATGGTGTTGATGTACAAGCCCTCCGTGATCGATGCCCCCTCCGACGGAGCTCCGGAACAGGCCCCAAGATGGGATCTCGTGAATACAGAAAGTTACGGTGGTGGAATTAGGGTTTTGGCTCCTCTTCTGGTCATTTGGGGTACGTGGGTATATATAGGAGGAAGAAGTATGTTGGTGGAGCAACATGGGGCCCACGAGGGTGGAGGGCGCGCCTCGGGGGGGGGGGGAGGGGGGCAGGCGCGCCCCCTACCTCGTGGCCTCCTGTTAGTTGGCTTGATGTAGGGTCCAAGTCTACTGAGTTGTATTCGCTGAGAAAATCATGGTCCCGAAGGTTTCATTCCGTTTGGACTCCGTTTGATATTCCTTTTCTTCGAAACCCTAAAACAGGCAAAAAACAACAATTCTGGGCTGGGCCTCTGGTTAATAGGTTAGGCAGAAAAATAATATAAAAATGGATAATAAAGCTCTATAATGTCCAAAACAGTAGATAATATAGCGTGGAGCAATCAAAAATTATAGATACGCTGGAGACGTATCAAGCATCCCCAAGCTTAATTCCTGCTCGTCCTCGAGTAGGTAAATGATAAAAACAGAATTTTTGATGCGGAGTGCTACTTGGCATAATTTTAATGTAATTCTTCTTAATTGTGGTATAAATATTCAGATGCGAAAGATTGAAGACAAAAGTTTATATTGACATAAAAAATAATAATACTTCAAGCGTACTAACAAAACAATTATGTCTTCTCAAAATAACATGGCTAAAGAAAGTTATCCCTACAAAATCATATAGTTTGGCTATGCTCTATCTTCACCACACAAAATATTTAAATCATGCACAACCCCGATGACAAGCCAAGCAATTGTTGCATACTTTTGACATTCTCAAAACTTTTTCAATCTTCACGCGATACATGAGCGTGAGCCATGGATATAGCAATATAGGTGGAATAGATTGGTGGTTGTGGAGAAGACAAAAAGGGGAAGGTAATCTCACATCAACTAGGCATATTAATAGGCTATGGTGATGCCCATCAATAGATATCAATGTGAGTGAGTAGGGATTGCCATGCAACGGATGCACTAGAGCTATAAGTATATGAAAGCTCAAAAAGAAACTAAGTGGGTGTGCATCCAACTTGCTTGCTGATGAAGACCTAGGGCAATTTTTAGGAAGCCCATCATTGGAATATACAAGCCAAGTTCTATAATGAAAAATTCCCACTAGTTTATGAAAGTGATAACATGAGAGACTCTCTACTATGAAGATCATGGTGCTACTTTGAAGCACAAGTGTGGTAAAAGAATAGTAACATTGTCCCTTCTATCCTTTTCTCTCATTTTTTTTATTTTTTTATGTGGGCCGTTTCTCTTTTTTATGGCCTCTGTTATTTATTTATTTTTGTCCGGAGTCTCATCCCGACTTGTGGGGAATCATAGTCTCCATCACCCTTTCCTCGCGTGGGACAACGCTCTAATAATGATGATCATCACACTTTTATTTTTCTTACAACTCAATAATTACAACTTGATACTTAGAACAAGATATGACTCTATATGAATGCCTCCGGCGGTGTACCGGGATATGCAATGATGCATGAGTGACAAGTATGAAAGAATTATGAACGGTGGCTTTGCCACGAATACTATGTCAACTACATGATCATGCTAAGTAATATGACAATGATGGAGTGTGTCATAAACGGAACGGTGGAAAGTTGCGTGGCAATATATCTCGGAATGGCTATGGAAATGCCATAATAGGTAGGTATGGTGGCTGTTTTGAGGAAGATATATGGTGGGTGTATGATACCGGCGAAAGGTGCGCGGTATTAGAGAGGCTAGCAAGGGTGGAAGGGTGAGAGTGCGTATAATCCATGGACTCAACATTAGTCATAAAGAACTCATATGCTTATTGCAAAAATCTACAAGTTATCAAAGCAAAGTATTACGCGCATGCTCCTAGGGGGATAGATTGGTAGGAAAAGACTATCGCTCGTCCCCGACCGCCACTCATAAGGAAGACAATCAATAAATAAATCATGCTCCGACTTCATCACATAACTGTTCACCATACATGCATGCTACGGGAATCACAAGCTTCAACACAAGTATTTCTCAAATTCACAACTACTCAACTAGCATGACTTTAATATGACCATCTCCATATCTCAAAACAATTATCAAGTATCAAACTTATCATAGTATTCAACACACTCATAAGAAAGTTTTATTATTAATCTTGCATACCAAGCATATTAAGATTTTAAGCAAATTACCATGCTATTAAGACTCTCAAAATAATCTAAGTGAAGCATGAGAGATCAATAGTTTCTATAAAACAAATCCACCACCGTGCTCTAAAAGATATAAGTGAAGCACTAGAGCAAAATTATATAACTCAAAAGATAGAAGCGAAGCACATAGAGTATTCTAACAAATTCCAAATCATGTATGGCTCTATCAAAAGATGTGTACAGCAAGGATGATTGTGGTAAACTAACAAGCAAAGACTCAAATCATACAAGAAGCTCCAAGTAAAACACATATCATGTGATAAATAAAAATATAGCTCCAAGTAAAGTTACCGATGGAAGTAGACGAAACAGGGGATGACTTCCGGGGCATCCCCAAGCTTTGGCTTTTAGGTGTCCTTATATTATCTTGGGGGTGCCATGGGCATACCCAAGCTTAGGCTCTTTCCACTCCTTGTTCCATAATCCATCAAATCTTTACCCAAAACTTCAAAACTTCACAACACAAAACTTAAAGTAGAAAATCTCGTGAGCTCCGTTAGCGAAATAAAACAAAAGACCACTTCAAGGTACTGTAATGAACTCATTATTTATTTATATGGGTGTTATACCTACTGTATTCCAACTTCTCTATGGTTTATAAACTAATTTACTAGCCATAGATTCATCAAAATAAGCAAAGAACACACGCAAAACAGAATCTGTCAAAAACAGAACAGTCTGTAGTAATCTGTAGCTAGCGCAATATCTGGAACCCCAAAAATTCTAAAATAAATTTCTGGACGTGAGAAATTTATCTATTAATCATCTGCAAAAATAATTAACTAAATATCACTTTCCAAATAAAAATGACAGCAGTTCTCGTGAGCTCTAAAGTTTCTGTTTTTTACAGCAAGTTCAACAAGACTTTTCCCAAGTCTTTCCAACGGTTCTACTTGGCATAAACACTAATTAAACACAAAAAACACAACCAAAACAGAGGCTAAATAATTTATTTATTACTAATCAGGAGCAAAAATCAAGGAATAAAAATAAAATTGGGTTGCCTCCCAACAAGCGCTATCGTTTAACGCCTCTAACTAGGCATAACAAGCAAGAATAGATCTAGATCTTGCCATATTTGGTACGCAATCCATAAGTGGCTCTCATAATAGATTCATAAGGTAATTTAATTTTCTTTCTAGGAAAAAGTGTTCCATGCCTTTCCTTAACGGAAATTGGAATCTAATATTTCCTTCCTTCATATCGATAATTGCACCAATTGTTCTAAGGAAAGGTCTACCCAGAATAATCGGACATGAAGGATTGCAATCTATGTCAAGAACAATAAAATCTATGGGCACATAATTCTTATTTGCAACAATAAGAACATAATTAATTCTTCCCATAGGTTTGTTAATAGTGGAATCCGCAAGGTGCAAGTTTAGAGAGCAATCATCAAAATCACGGAAACCTAAGAAATCACACAAAGTCTTTGGAATCGTGGAAACACTAGCACCCAAATCACATAAAGCATAGCATTCATGGTCTTTAATTTTAATTTTAATAGTTGGTTCCAACTCATCATAAATTTTTCTAGGGATAAAAACTTCCAATTCAAGTTTTTCTTCATAAGATTGCATCAAGGCATCAACGATATGTTTAGTAAACGCTTTATTTTGACTATAAGCATGAGGAGAATTTAGCACGGATTGCAACAAGGAAATACAATCAATCAAAGAGCAACTTTCATAGTTAAATTCCTTGAAATCCATAATAGTGGGTTTAGCAACATCTAGGGTTTTAATTTCTTCAATCCCACTTTTATCAAATTTAGCATCAAGACCAAAAGATTCAAAATTCTTGGAACGCTTTCTAGGTAAAGGTGGATCATATTCAGTCCCATCATTATCAAGATTCATATTGCAAAACAAAGATTTAATAGGGGACACATCAATAACTTTTAGATCTTCATCACTATTTTCATAGGAACTAGAAAAAACGCTTTTATAAAGGCATCTTTCTTAGCACGCATGCTAGCGGTTCTTTCTTTGCACTCATCAATGGAAATTCTCATGGCTTTGAGAGACTCATTGATATCATGCTTAGGTGGAATAGATCTAAATTTCAAAGAATCAACATCAAGAGCAATTCTATCAACGTTCCTAGCCAAATCATCAATCTTAAGCAATTTTTCTTCAATCATAGCATTAAAATTCTTTTGCGAAGTAATAAATTCTTTAATATTGGATTCAAAATCAGAGGGCATCTTATTATAATTTCCATAAGACTTGTTGTAGGAATTACCATAATTATTAAAGGGATTACTTGGATAAGGCCTAGGATTGAAATTTCCTCTATACGCATTATTACCAAAATTGTTCCTACCAACAAAATTCACATCCATAGATTCATTATTATTCTCAATCAAAGTAGACAAGGGCATATCATTATGATCATAAGAAACACTCTTATTAGCAAATAATTTCATAAGTTCATCCATCTTTCCACTCAAAACATTAATTTCTTCTATCGCATGCACCTTTTTATTAGTAGATCTTTCAGTATGCCATTGATAATAATTAAGCACAATATTATCTAGGAGTTTAGTAGCTTCTCCTAAGGAGATTTCCATAAAAATGCCTCCCGCGGCCGAATCCAAAAGATTTCTAGAAGCAAAATTCAATTTGGCATAAGACTTTTGTATAATCATCCACAAATTTAAACCATGAGTAGGGCAATTACGTATCATTAATTTTATTCTCTCCCAAGCTTGTGCAACATGTTCATGATCAAGTTGCTTAAAGTTCATAATATCGTTTCTAAGAGAGATAATCTTAACGGGAGGAAAATACTTAGAGGTAAATGAGGGAAATATGCCCTAGAGGCAATAATAAAGTTATTATTTATTTCCTTATATCATGATAAATGTTTATTATTCATGCTATAATTGTATTAACCGGAAACATAATACATGTGTGAGTACATAGACAAACAATATGTCACTAGTATGCCTCTACTTGACTAGCTCGTTGATCAAAGATGATTATGTTTCCTAACCATAGACATGAGTTGTCATTTGATTAATGGGATCACATCATTAGGAGAATGATGTGATTTACTTGACCCATTCCGTTAGCTTAGCACTTGATCGTTTAGTTTGTTGCTATTGCTTTCTTCATGACTTATACATGTTCCTATGACTATGAGATTATGCAACTCCCGTTTACCGGAGGAACACTTTGTGTGCTACCAAACGTCACAACGTAACTGGGTGATTATAAAGGTGGTCTACAGATGTCTCCAAAGGTACTTGTTGGGTTGGCGTATTTCGAGATTAGGATTTGTCACTCCGATTGTCGGAGAGGTATCTCTGGGCCCTCTCGGTAATGCACATCACTTAAGCCTTGCAAGTATTGCAACTAATGAGTTAGTTGCGGAATGATGTATTACGGAACGAGTAAAGAGACTTGCCAGTAATGAGATTAAACTAGGTATTGAGATACCGACGATCGAATCTCGGGCAAGTAACATACCGATGCCAAAGGGAACAACGTATGTAGTTATGCGGTCTGACCGATAAAGATCTTCGTAGAATATGTGGGAGCCAATATGAGCATCCAGGTTCCGCTATTGGTTATTTACCGGAGACGTGTCCCGGTCATGTCTACATAGTTCTCGAACCCGTAGGGTCCGCACGCTTAAAGTTCGATGACGGTTATATTATGAGTTTATGTATTTTGATGTACCGAAGGAATTCGGAGTCCCGGATGAGATCGGGGACATGACGAGGAGTCTCGAAATGGTCGAGACGTAAAGATCGATATATTGGATGACTATATTCGGACATCGGAAAGGTTCCGAGTGATTCGGGTATTTTCGGAAGTACCGGGGAGTTACGGGAATTCGTATTGGGCCTTAATGGGCCATACGGGAAAGGAGAGAAAGGCCTCAAAGGGTGGCCGCACCCCTCCCCATGGGCTGGTCCGAATTGGACTAGGGAGGGGGGGCGCCCCCTTCCTTCCTTCTCCTTTTTCCTTCCCTTTCCTTCCTTCCTACTCCTACTACTTGGAAGGGCTCCTAGTTCTACTAGGAAAGGGGGAATCCTACTCCCGGTGGGAGTAGGACTCCCCTAGGGCGCGCTATAGAGAGGGCCGGCCCTCCCCTTCCTCCACTTCTTTATATACGGGGGTAAGGGGGCACCCAAAGACAACAATTGATCTCTTGATCTCTTAGCCGTGTGCGGTGCCCCCCTCCACCATAATCTACCTCGGTCATATCGTAGCGGTGCTTAGGTGAAGCCCTGTGTCGGTAGAACATCATCATCGTCACCACGCCGTCGTGCTGATGGAACTCTCCCTCAAAGCTCGGCTAGATCGGAGTTCGAGGGACGTCATCGAGTTGAACGTGTACAGAACTCGGAGGTGCCGTGCGTTCGGTACTTGATCGGTCGGATCGTGAAGACGTATGACTACATCAACCGCGTTGTGCTAACGCTTCCGCTTCCGGTCTACGAGGGTACGTAGACAACACTCTCCCCTCTCATTGATATGCACCACCATGATCTTGCGTATGCGTAGGAAATTTTTTGAAATTACTACGTTTCCCAACAGTGGCATCCGAGCCAGGTTTTATGCGTAGATGTCATATGCACGAGTAGAACACAAGTGAGTTGTGGGCGATATAAGTCATACTGCTTACCAGCATGTCACACTTTGGTTCGGCGGTATTGTTGGATGAAGCGGCCCGGACCGACATTACGCGTACGCTTACGCGAGACTGGTTTTACCGCCGTGCTATGCACACAGGTGACTAGCGGGTGTCAGTTTCTCCAACTTTAGTTGAACCGAGTGTGGCTACGCCCGATCCTTGAGAAAGTTAAAACAGCACTAACTTGACAAACTATCGTTGTGGTTTTCGATGCGTAGGTAAGAACGGTTCTTGCTCAGCCCATAGTAGCCAGGTAAAAACTTGCAACAACAAAGTAGAGGAGGTCTAACTTGTTTTTGCAGGGCATGTTGTGATGTGATATGGTCAAGACGTGATGAGATATAAGTTGTTGTATGAGATGATCATGTTTTGTTGAAGTTATCGGCAACTGGCAAAAGCCTTATGGTTATCTCTCTATTGAATAAGATGCAAGCGCCAAATAATTGCTTTACTTTATCGCTATGCGATAGCAATAGTTGCAAGAGCAATTGTTGGCGAGACGACCATGTGACGACACATTGATATAGATCAAGATGATGGAGATCATAGTGTCATGCCGGTGACAATGGAAATCATGACGATGCTTTGGAGATGGAGATCAAAGGCACAAGATGATGATGGCCATATCATGTCACATATTTTGATTGCATGTGATGTTTATCTTTTATACATCTTATTTTGCTTAGTTCGACGGTAGCTTTATAAGATGATCTCTCACTAATTATCAAGGTACAAGTGTTCTCCCTGAGTATGCACCGTTGCGAAAGTTCTTCGTGCTGAGACACCACGTGATGATCGGGTGTGATAGGCTCTACGTTCAAATACAACGGGTGCAAACAGTTGCACACGCGGAATACTCAGGTTAAACTTGACGAGCCTAGCATATAACAGATATGGCCTCGGAACAAGGAGACCGAAAGGTCGAGCGTGAATCATATAGTAGATATGATCAACATAGTGATGTTCACCATTGAAACTACTTCATCTCACATGATGATCGGATATGGTTTAGTTGATATGGATCACGTGATCACTTAGATGATTAGAGGGATGTCTGTCTAAGTGGGAGTTCTTAAGTAATATGATTAGTTGAACTTTAATTTATCATGAACTTAGTCCTGATAGTATTAGCATATCTATGTTGTAGATCAATAGCTCGCGTTTAGCTCCCCTGTTTTATTTTGATATGTTCCTAGAGAAAATTAAGTTGAAAGATGTTAGTAGCAATGATGCGGATTGGATCCGTGATCTGAGGATTATCCTCATTGCTGCACAGAAGAATTATGTCCTTATTGCACCGCTAGGTGACAGACCTATTGCAGGTGCAGATATAGACGTTATGAACGTTTGGCTAGCTCAATATGATGACTACTTGATAGTTTAGTGCACCATGCTTAAATGGCTTAGAATCGGGACTTCAAAGACGTTTTGAACGTCATAGACCATATGAGATGTTCCAGGAGTTGAAGTTAATATTTCAAGCAAATACCCGAGTTGAGAGATATGAAGTCTCCAACAAGTTCTATAGCTAAAAGATGGAGGAGAATAGCTCAAGCAGTGAGCATGTGCTCAGATTGTTTGGGTACTACAATCGCTTGAATCAAGTGGGAGTTAATCTTCCAGATAAGATAGTGATTGACAGAATTCTCTAGTCATCATCACCAGGTTAGTAGAACTTAGTGATGAACTATGATATGCAAGGAATAACGGAAACGATTCCCAAGCTCTTCGTAATGCTGAAATCAACAAAGGTAGAAATCAAGAAAAATATCAAGTGTTGATGATAGACAAGACCACTAGTTTCAAGAAAAGGGCAAAGGGAAGAAGGGGAATTTTAAGAAGAACGGCAAGCAAGTTGCTGCTCAAGTGAAGAAGCCCAAGTCTCGTCCTAAGCCTGAGACTAAGTGCTTCAACTGCAAAGGGACTGGTCACTGGAAACGGAACTGCCCCAAGTATTTGGCGGATAAGAAGGATGGCAAAGTGAACAAAGGTATATTTGATATGCGGATTATTGATATGTATTTTAGTAGTGTTCGTAGCAACCCCCCGGTATTTGATACTGGTTCAGTTGCTAAGAGTAGTAACTCGAAACGGGAGTTGCGGAATGAACAGAGACTAGTTAAGGGTGAAGTGACGAGGTGTGTTGGAAGTGGTTCCAAGATTGATATGATCATCATCGCACACTCCCTCTTCTTTCGGGATTAGTGTTGAACCTAAATAAGTGTTATTTGGTGTTTGCTTTGAGCATGAATATGATTTGATCATGTTTATTGCAATACAGTTATTCATTTAAGTAAGAGAATAAATTGTTGTTCTGTTTACATATATGGTTACACACCCAATGAAAATGGTTCATTGGATCTCGATCGTAGTGATACACATATTCATAATATTGAAACCAAAAGATGCAAAGTTAATAATGATAGTGCAACTTATTTGTGGCACTGCCGTTTAGGTCATATTGGTGTAAAGCGCATGAAGAAACTCCATGCTGATGGACTTTTGGAATCACTTGATTATGAATCAGTTGATGGTTGCGAACCATGCCTCATGGGCAAGATGACTAAGACTCCGTTCTCCGGAACAATGCAGCAAGCAACAGATTTTTTGGAAATCATGCATACTGATGTATGTGGTCCGATGAATATTGAAGCTCGCGGCAGGTATCATTATTTTCTGATCTTCACAGATGATTTGAGCAGATATGAGTATATCTACTTGATGAAACACAAGTCTGAAACATTTCAAAAGTTCAAAGAATTTCAGAGTGAAGTGGAGAATCATCATAACAAAATAAAAGTTTCTACGATATGATCGCAGAAGTAAAATATTTGAGTTACGAGTTTGGCCTTCAGTTAAAACAATGTGAAATAGTTTCACTACTCACGCCACCTGGAAAACCACAGTGTAATGGTGTGTCCGAACGTCGTAACCGTGCTTTATTAGATATGGTGCGATATATGACATCTCTTACTGATTTACCGCTATCGTTTTGGGGTTATGCATTAGAGACAGCTACATTCGCATTAAATAGGGCACCACTAAATCCGTTGAGACGACACCGTATGAACTATGGTTTGGCAAGAAACCTAAGTTGTCGTTTCTTAAAGTTTGAGGTTGCAATGCTTATGTGAAAAAGTTTCAACCTGATAAGCTCAAACCCAAATCGGAGAAGTACGTCTTCATAGGATACCCAAAAGAAAATGTTGGGTACACCTTCTATCACAGATTCGAAGGCAATATATTTGTTGCTGAGAATGGATCCTTTCTAGAGAAGGAGTTTCTCTCGAAAGAAGTGAGTGGGAGGAAAGTAGAACTTGATGAGGTAACTGTACCTACTCCCTTATTGGAAAGTAGTTCATCACATAAATCTGTTCCTGTGACTACTACACCAATTAGTGGGGAAGCTAATGATGATGATCATGTAACTTCAGATCAAGTTACTACCGAACCTCGTAGGTAATCCAGAGTGAGATCCGCACCAGAGTGGTACGGTAATCCTGTTGGGGGTCATGTTACTTGACCATGACGAGCCTACGAACTATGAGGAAGCGATGATGAGCCCAGATTCCGCGAAATGGCTTGAGGCCATGAAATCTGAGATGAGATCCATGTATGAGAACAAAGTATGAACTTTGATTGACTTGCCCATTGATCGGTGAGTCATTGATATTAAATGGATCTTCAAGAGGAAGACGGATGCTGATAGTAGTGTCACTATCTACAAAAGCTAGAATTGTCGCAAAAAGGTTTTCGACAAGTTCAAGGTGTTGAGTACGATGAGAGTTTCTCACTCGTATCTATGTTTAAGTCTGTCCGAATCATGTTAGCAATTGACGCATTTTATGAAATTTGGCAAGTGGATAAACAAAACTGCATTCCTTAATGGATTTATTAAAGAAGAGTTGTATATGATGCAACAAGAAAGTTTTGTCAATCCTAAAGGTGCTAACAAAATATGCAAGCTCCAGCGATCCATCTATGGACTGGTGCAAGCATCTCGGAGTTGGAAAATACGCTTTGATAAGTTGATCAAAGCATATAGTTTTATACAGACTTGCAGTGAAGCCTGTATTTACAAGAAAGTGAGTGGGAGCACTACAACATTTCTGATAAGTATATGTGAATGACATATTGTTGATCGGAGATAATGTAGACTTATTCTGCAAAGCATAAATGAGTGTTTGAAAGGAGTTTTTCAAAGAAAAACCTCGGTGAAGCTGCTTACATATTGAGCATCAAGATCTATAGAGAAAGATCAAGACGCTTGATAAGTTTTTCAATGAGTCCATACCTTGACAAGATTTTGAAGTAGCTCAAAATGGAACAGTCAGAAAAAGAGGTCTTGCCTGTGTTACAAGGTGTGGAGTTGAGTAAGACTCAAAACCCGACCACGGTAGAAGATAGAGAGAGAATGAAAGTCATTCCCTATGCCTTGGCCATAGGTTCTATAAAATATGCCATGCTGTGTACCAGATCTATTGTATACCCTACACTGTTTTTGGCAAAGAAGTACAATAGTGATCTAGGAGTAGATCACTGGATAGCGGTCAAATTACCCTTAGTGGAATAAGGATATGTTTCTCGATTATGGAGGTGACAAAAAGGTTCGTCGTAAAGGGTTACGTCGATGCAAATTTTGACACTGGTCCAGATGACTCTAAATATCAATCTGGATACATATTGAAAGTGGGAGCAATTAGCTAGAATAGCTCCATGCAGAGCATTGTTGACATAGAAATTTGGAAAATACTTACAGATCTGAATGTGGCAGACCTGTTGACTAAACTTCTCTCACAAGCAAAACATGATCACACCTTAGTACTCTTTGGGTGTTAATCACATAGCGATGTGAACTAGATTATTGACTCTTGTAAACCCTTTGGGTGTTGGTCACATGTCGATGTGAACTATGGGTGTTAATCACATGGTGATGTGAACTATTGGTATTAAATCACATGGCGATGTGAACTAGATTATTGACTCTAGTGTAAGTGGGAGACTGAAGGAAATATGCCCTAAAGACAATAATAAAGTTATTATTTATTTCCTTATATCATGATAAATGCTTATTATTCATGCTAGAATTGTATTAACCGGAAACATAATACATGTGTGAATACATAGACAAACAGTATGTCACTAGTATGCCTCTACTTGACTAGCTCGTTGATCAAAGATGGTTATGTTTCCTAACCATAGACATGAGTTGTCATTTGATTAATAGGATCACATCATTAGTAGAACGATGTGATTGACTTGACCCATTCCGTTAGCTTAGCACTTGACCGTTTAGTTTGTTGCTATTGCTTTCCTCATGACTTATACATGTTCCTATGACTATGAGATTATGCAACTCCCGTTTACCGGAGGAACACTTTGTGTGCTACCAAACGTCACAACGTAACTGGGTGATTATAAAGGTGCTCTACAGGTGTCTCCAAAGGTACTTGTTGGGTTGGCGTATTTCGAGATTAGGATTTGTCACTCCGATTGTCGGAGAGGTATCTCTGGGCCCTCTCGGTAATGCACATCACTTAAGCCTTGCAAGCATTGCAACTAATGAGTTAGTTGTGGGATGATGTATTACGGAACGACTAAAGAGACTTGCCGGTAACGATATTGAACTAGGTATTGAGATACCGACGATCGAATCTCGGGCAAGTAACATACCGATGACAAAGGGAACAACGTATGTAGTTATGCGGTCTGACCGATAAAGATCTTCGTAGATTATGTGGGAGCCAATATAAGCATCCAGGTTCCGCTATTGGTTATTGATCGGAGACGTGTCCCGGTCATGTCTACATAGTTCTCGAACCTGTAGGGTCCGCACGCTTAAAGTTCGATGACGGTTATATTATGAGTTTATGTGTTTTGATGTACCGAAGGAGTTCGGAGTCCCGGATGAGATCAGGGACATGACAAGGAGTCTTGAAATGGTCGAGACGTAAAGATCGATATATTGGACGACTATATTCGGACATCGGAAAGGTTCCGAGTGATTCGGGTATTTTCGGAAATACCGGGGAGTTACGGGAATTCGTATTGGGCCTTAATGGGCCATACGGGAAAGGAGAGAAAGGCCTCAAAGGGTGGTCGCACCCCTCCCCATGGGCTGGTCCGAATTGGACTAGGGAGGGGGGCGCCCCCTTCCTTCCTTCTCCTTTTTCCTTCCCTTTCCTTCCCTCCTACTCCTACTACTTGGAAGGGCTCCTAGTTCTACTAGGAAAGGGGGAATCCTACTCCCGGTGGGAGTAGGACTCCCCTAGGGCGCGCCATAGAGAGGGTCGGCCCTCCCCTTCCTCCACTCCTTTATATACGGGGGCATGGGGCACCCCAAAGACAACAATTGATCTCTTGATCTCTTAGCCGTGTGCGGTGCCCCCTCCACCATAATCCACCTCGGTCATATCATAGCGGTGCTTAGGCGAAGCCCTGCGTCGGTAGAACATCATCATCGTCACCACGCTGTCGTGCTGACGGAACTCTCCCTCAAAGCTCGGCTGGATTGGAGTTCAAGGGACGTCATCGAGTTGAACGTGTGCAGAACTCGAGGTGCCGTGCGTTCGGTACTTGATCGGTCGGATCGTGAAGACGTACGACTACATCAACCGCGTTGTGTTAATGCTTCCGCTTCCGGTCTGCGAGGGTACGTAGACAACACTCTTCCCTCTCGTTGCTATGCATCACCATGATCTTGCGTATACGTAGAATTCTTTTTGAAATTACTACGTTCCCCAACAATAAAAGCATGTTTGCACTTGTTCCATGAATCAATACTATTTTTAGGCAAAGACGAAAACCAAGCTTTAGCACAATCTCTAAGCGAAAAAGGAAATAGCTTCAATTTAACAATATCATTATCCACATCTTTCTTCTTTTGCATGTCACACAAATCAACAAAGCTATTTAGATGGGTAGCGGCATCTTCACTAGAAAGGCCGGAGAACGGATCTTTCATAATAAGATTCAGCGGAGCAGTATTAATTTCACAAGATTCAGCATCGGTAAGAGGAGCAATCAGAGTGCTAATAAAATCATTGTTGTTGGTATTGGTGAAGTCACACAATTTAGTATTATCTTGAGCCATCGTGACAAACAAGCAAACTAACACACAAGCAAACAAAAAGCAAGCGGACAAAAAAGGGGAAAATAGAGAAAGAGAGGGAGGACGAATAAAACGGCAAGGGTGAATTGGGGGAGAGGAAAACGAGAGGCAAATGGCAAATAATGTAATGCGGGATATAAGGGTATGTGATTGGTACTTGGTATGTTGACTTTTGCGTAGACCTCCCCGGCAACGGCGCCAGAAATCCTTCTTGCTACCTCTTTTAGCACTGCGTTGGTTCTCCCTGAAGAGAAAAGGATGATGCAGCAAAGTAGCGTAAGTATTTCCCTCAGTTTTTGAGAACCAAGGTATCAATCCAGTAGGAGGCTAAGCGCGAGTCCCACGTACCTGCACAAAACAAATAAATCCTCGCAACCAACGCAAATAGGGGTTGTCAATCCCTATAGGGCCACTTACAAGAGTGAGATCTGATAGATATGATAAGATAATATTTTTGGTATTTTTATGACAAAGATGCAAAGTAAAAAAAAGGCAAAGTAAATAGCAAAGTAAATAACTAAGTAGTAGGAGATTGATATGATAAAGATAGACTCGGGGGCCATAGGTTTCACTAGTGGCTTCTCTCAAGAGCATAAGTATTCTACGGTGGGTGAACAAATTACTGTTGAGCAATTGACAGAATTGAGCATAGTTATGAGAATATCTAGGTATGATCATGTATATAGGCATCACGTTCGAGACAAGTAGACCGACTCCTGTCTGCATCTACTACTATTACTCCACTCATCGACCGCTATCCAGCATGCATCTAGAGTATTAAGTTAAAAACAGAGTAATGCCTTAAGCAAGATGGCATGATGTACAGGGATAGACTCATGTAATATGAAGAAAACCCCATCTTGTTATCCTCGATCGCAACAATACAATACGTGCCTTGCTGCCCGTACTGTCACCGGGAAAGGACTCCGCAAGATTGAACCCAAAGCTAAGCACTTCTCCCATTGCAAGAAAGATCAATCTAGTAGACCAAACCAAAATGATAATTCGAAGAGACTTGCAAAGATAACCAATCATACATAAAAGAATTTAGAGAAGATTCAAATATTATTCATAGATAGACTTGATCATAAACCCATAATTCATCAGTCTCAACAAACACACCACAAAAAGAAGATTACATCGAATAGATCTCCACAAGAGAGGGGGAGAACATTGTATTGAGATCCAAAAAGAGAGAAGAAGCCATATAGCTACTAACTATGGACCAGTAGGTCTGAAGTAAACTACTCACACTTCATCAGAGAGGCTATGGTGTTGATGTAGAAACCCTCCGTGATCGATGCCCCCTCCGGCGGAGTTCCGGAACAGACCCCAAGATGGGATCTCATGGATACAGAAAGTTACGGCGGTGGAATTAGGGTTTTGGCTCCTCTTCTGATCGTTTGGGGGTACGTGGGTATATATAGGAGGAAGAAGTACGTCGGTGGAGCAACAAGGGGCCCACAAGGGTGGAGGGCGCGCCTGGTGGGGGGCAGGCGCGCCCCCTATCTCGTGGCCCCCTGTTAGTTGGCTTGACGTAGGGTCCAAGTCTCCTGAGTTGTATTCGGTGATAAAATCACGTTCCCGAAGGTTTCATTCCGTTTGGACTTCGTTTGATATTCCTTTTCTTCGAAACCCTAAAACAGGCAAAAAACAGCAATTCTGGGCTGGGCCTCCGGTTAATAGGTTAGTACCAAAAATAATATAAAAGTGGATAATAAAGCCCAATAATGTCCAAAACAGTAGATAATATAGCATGGAGCAATCAAAAATTATAGATACGTTGGAGACGTATCAGTAGGCATGTTTTCAACCGTATTAGAGAGGGAGTGGTCGGCTATGATGACTACTTCGAATGCAAAGAGGATGCCGTCTGCAGGATTGGTTTCTCCTCTCTATCAGAAATGCGCTGCCGCCATCCGAATGCTTGCATACGGAGTGCCCGGTGATCTCATTGACGAGTACGTCCGTATGAGCGAGTCTACATGCCTAGAGTCCCTGTATAAGTTCTGCAAGGCTGTGATTGCAGTGTTTGGTCCTGAGTACTTGAGAGAGCCGGCAGCTGCAGATACAACCCGTTTTCCTGGCGATGAATGCTAGCAGGGGCTTCCTGGGGATGCTTGGCAGCATAGACTGCATTGGGAGTGGAAGAACTGCCCTTCTGCTTGGCAAAGGCAGTATAAGGGACATGCCAGGGCTTGCACTGTCATACTAGAGGCAGTGGCGTCTCAAGATCTCTTGATCTGGCACTCTTTCTTTGGCATGGCTGGATCACACAATGATATCAACGTGCTTCAGCGCTCGCCGGTGTTTGCTAGGCTTGCCGAAGGCAACAGCCCGCCGGTGAACTTTACTGTCAACGGCCACAACTACGACAAAGGGTACTACTTGGGTGATGGTATCTATCCTCAGTGTACCACTATTGTAAAGACAATACCCAACCCTGTTGGAGAGAAAAGGAAAAGATTTGTCCAAGAGAAAGAGAGTGCTAGAAAGGATGTCGCGCGTGCCTTTGGTGTTCTGCAATCTCGATGGGGCATCGTTCGGTATCCTGCTAATACTGTCGGGGTAAATAGCCACGGGTAGCCCAGCCGGCTTCCCCTGGCCCCTCAGAAAAGATTGTGAGCCCGTCCGGCTCATAAGAAGACTCAAGACTCGGGCCGGCTCCCCCCTAGCCGGCTGACTTCCTGGCCGGCTTGGGGGGCGGCCCGCTCCTTTTACCCCCGCAAAGAAAACTATGGAGGGCCGGCTATGGCAAGGCCGGCTATGGCACGGCCGGCTACCGCCGGGCCGGCTCCGATAAAGCGGTTAACGCCGTACCCGCGATGTACGCGTCCACTCTGTGATGATGAAGCGGGGCGTGGCTACAGTGGAGCCTGCCACCCCCAAAACCCGGAGCTCACCTGGTACAGCGCGTCGTGCGGGCAGCCGCGGCCCGTCCGGCGCGGCACTGTAGCCACGGCGGCTCTGACGCCGTCCACGACGGGCCACCAGCGTGGGCCCCGAGGCGGTGGGCCCCTTCGGGCAGAGAGATGCCGAAGGCGGCCGCACCCTCCCTCTAGCCGGCAAGACCGAGGGCCGGCTTGGCGTAGCCGGCCTGCCGCCTTCCTCGATGGAGACGCCCATCACGTAGACAAGGTGCGGCGGGGCTACAGTAATCGCCCGCCAAGGCGGCGTTACTGTAGCCACGCTTACCCCGACCAAACCTGCGCCAACAAACACGGAGCAACAGTAACCGGCCGCCGACAAGGCCCTGGCCGGTGGGGCCGGCTTGTCGTCCCAGGAGCCGGCAGTCGGCGGGATCCACCAGCCGGCGGGCCCCAGAAGCCGGCGGAGAAGCCGGCGAACATAGTCACCGACAGCTGGGCCTCGCGCCCAGTCGGATTACCATTGTACCCCCGGGGGGTAGGCCTATATAAACCCCCCGGTGCGCCCATGCAAAGGGTTGAACTCTTCTTCTAGACATAGACACATACAAGGAGAGGAGACGGGCTGTGCTAAACCCTTCTTCCTCCTTCCTCCCCAAACAGCTCAAGGAGCATTGTAGCCACCTGTGAACTTAGTAACCATGCGGAGACCCCGCAGAGCAGCAGTAGGGGTGTTATCTCCCCGGAGAGCCCTGAAGCTGGGTAAGATTCGCCGGCGTGCATGCCTACGCCTCATCCCGTTTCCAGGCACCGGCGACGTTCTTTTGGCCCCCGCAATGATAAGCCACCCGTTGGCATATGTCGATCCTACCACCCGACAAATACTTGGAGCACGCAGAAACTATGGGAGGTGATGACTGCTTGTGTGATCATGCACAATATGATCGTAGAAGACGAGCGCCCGGAACGTCTGTACGATCAAGGCTTTCAGTTTCAGGGTGAGAATGTTATGCTTGAGCATGGAGTAGCGGCAACATTTGAGCAGTTCACTCAGTTTCATGAAGACATGCGTGATTGGGAAACTCACGTGCAACTGCAAAATGATTTGGTTGAGAATATGTGGACTCATGTTGGCAACCAATAGATTTCATCTTCTTTTATTCGTTCGTAAAACTATGTGAAACATTTTTTTATTTGGCATGTAAAACTATACTATTTATTTGGGCGGACTATTTTGTTTGTTAAATTTTCATTTCATAATTTGTTGAATGCAACGCAAAATTGGGCGGCCAGCCGGCCACGCCTGCAAATATGGGTCGGCGCGTTGGGCGCGCTGCCGACCCATATGAAAAACAGGGCGGACGCCGGGCGGGCGGCCGACCCAAACGGACAAAAAGCGGACGAAATCGCCGTCCGTTTGGGTCGGCCTGTTGGGGTTGCTCTAATAGTACACCATAAGAAATAGAATTAGCAGAGAAGTGGAGGTTGTATGTTAGGGTTTCGACATCGTCCAGCGTCGCCGCCGGAATTTACCTTCATCCCCCTGGTGGATCCTCTCTGGTGTACCCTCAGACTCGGGCTGATTAAGGGGGGTCACTCGTGACCTTACCCGGCCTTGGTTCGTGTGGTACTTCGGGAAATCGACCTAGGGTTTTCCCGGGATCAGATAGGTCGGCTTGGTCATGGCGGCTAGATCAAGCTCGCAGGGGCGGCAGGGCAAGGAGACGACGGAGGAGCTGCTCGCCAGGCTGAATTTGCAGGAGAAGGAAGACGATGACTTTGTGTGGGAGGAGGAACTGCCGGATCTTGGAGCGCCGGCGAAGTGGCTCGCCATAGCTAGGGTGCATACATCAAGAACTTTCAGCCCTAATGCACTTTATGGGGATATGCGGGCAGCATGGAACCCTGCGAGACCGGTGGTCTGGAGGAAGATTAAGGACAATTTGTTCACAACTCAATTTGGATGCCTTGGGGATTGGAGCAAGGCTATGGCCGAGGGGCCTTGGCTCTTCAAAGACCAGGCGGTGATCATGGTTGAGTACGATGGCTTCAAGAACCCTGATAGCATCAAGCTAGACAAGTTGGCAGTTTGGGCACATATACATCGGCTCCCGAATAACTTCTTAATTGAACCTGCAGTCAGGGGGATGGCATCGCGGATTGGTGAGGTGGAGGAAGTTCAGCTTAAACTGCCAGCAGGTTTTTTTGGTGAGTTTGTTAGGGTCTGGGTGAAGATAGACATCAATGCAAAAATCAAGAGGTTTGTGACTGGTAAGAAGGGAGATGAACGAGTTAGATACCAAGTAAAGTACGAGAAACTACCAGTCTTCTGCTTTAACTGTGGCGAGTGCGGGCACTGGCACGGGGAGTGTGGTGATGGCGTGCATGACGAAACTAAGTTTGAGTGGGGCGATTTTGTTTTGGCTGGTAATGTTCGCTACAGGCAATCAGAAAGAGGTGGTTTTGGGAGTCAGATGGGCCGAGGAGGTCCGAGAAACGCTGGTGGAAGAGGTAGGGGACGAGAGCAGTACAACCCAGCCCAGATCTAGCATTTCAATGCACAGCAACATGAACCATGCCATGAGGAAGGAAGGCAGGATGAAAGAACAGATATGGTACCGGCTCCTGGAGTTTCCGGGCCATGGGAGTTGCATGCCATGATAGACGCGACTGGCGTAGTGGCAGGGGGAGTAACTGTGGGCAGCAACAAAAGACAATCTGTTGAAAACCAACAGTCAGCGGCAGCTCAGTCCATCGAAGGGAGAGATGTTGTGGCTTCGGGGAGCTCTACAAAACTTGTGCTATCGGATAAGTCTGCGGAGATTCCACCGTTGCCGCCTGTCTATGTCTAGCCACGGAAAGAGTGAAACGGTCCAAGAAGGATGATCCAATATCGGTGGCCTCCCTGGCGGAGGACCCCCGGGCGCAATGAATCTAGTATGTTGGAATTGTCGGGGTATAGGCAACGCCCCGACAATTCAAGAGCTGCGCGAACTGGCGCAAAAGTTTGCCCCTAGAGTACTATGCATAGTTGAAACTCAGATTTCTGGAGTTAGGGCTGAAAGTTTGGCAAGTACTTTAGGTTATGATAACGCTTTTGCTGTTGATTCCTCCGGTAGAAGTGGAGGTTTGGCCATGTATTGGAATAATGAAATAAGGATTGAAATTTTGGGTTATTCGAGGTATCACATTGATGCTAAGGTTACTAATCTGGGTGGGGCTCCATGGAGGCTTTCTTGTTTCTATGGGGAAGCTCAGACCCATCTTCGTCATCAAACATGGGATACGATGAAGAATATGGCGAGTCTACATGATATGGCATGGGTTTGCATTGGTGATTTTAATGATGTGCTTCGTCATGATGAGCACGATGGAGTTGGCACGAGAAGCCAATCACAGATACAAGGTTTTCGAGATGCAGTTGATGTTTGTGGCCTTGCTGACTTGGGGTTCAGTGGCACTAGATGGACTTTCGAGGAAAAAAGTGACCAGTGGCACTTATACGCGGGTTCGGTTGGATAGAGCCCTGGGGTCAGTCGAATGGTGTGAACTTTTTCCCCAGGCGGGAGTGAAACATTTAACATCAGCGACGTTGGATCATACTCCTATATTACTAAGCCTAGCACCGGCTCAAGGAAGGAAGGAGGAGATAATGTTTCGATATGAGGTTATGTGGGACATGCATGAAGAGCTAAAACCGACCGTACAATCTGCATGGGACCCCAATGGTCACAATCTAACAGTTGAGGAGGTGCGCAGGAATCTTGATAATCTAGCACAAAATCTAGGTGACTGGTCGAGGACGACCTTTGGCAGTGTCAGAGGCGAAATTAGAAAACTTGAAAGGGAACTTGAGCGAATGCGAAGCCAACCACAAAGGACTGGACCGTCACATGTTGAAATTAAGACAAATGATAGGTTGATTGAATTATATTTGAGGGAAGAGATATGTGGCGCCAGCGGTCACGGGTGCAATGGTTGGCGGAAGGGGATCGAAACACACAGTTCTTTCATATGAGGGCATCGATGCGGAGGAGGAAGAATTTGATTAAAGCCCTACAGAAGTCGAACGGTCAGGTAACCGATGATCCAACTGAGATGCAGCAGCTTGCTCTTGACTTTTATAAGAACCTATATACGTCAGAGGGCATCCATGGTTTGCAAGAAGTTCTCGAGCATGTTCCCGTAAAGGTGACTGCAGCGATGAATGCAAGCTTGCTGGCTCCATATGATGAGAAAGAGGTAAAATCAGCCCTTTTTCAAATGTTCCCAACGAAGGCGCCGGGGCCAGATGGATTTCCGGCTCACTTTTTTCAGCGGCACTGGGATGTTTGTGGTGAGGCTGTCACACGGGTTGTTCTTGCTATTGTTAAAGGAGAGGAAAGCCCTGAGAGGCTCAATGACACATTGTTGGTTTTAATCCCCAAGGTAACAAATCTCGTCTTACTGTCACAGTTTCGCCCCATAAGTCTGTGCAATGTCTTTTACAAGATTGCTTCAAAGGTATTAGCGAATCATTTGAAGACTGCGTTGCCTAATGTTATATCCGAAGAGCAGTCCACTTTTGTGCCTAGTAGGCTAATCACAGATAACATTATTTCAGCCTATGAATGCCTTCATTTTATGAAGAGGAATAGATCCAAATCTAATAGCTTCTGTGCGCTAAAGCTAGATATGATGAAGGCGTATGACAGAGTGGAGTGGCCCTACCTCCGTGCTATTATGGAGAAACTTGGTTTCGCGCCACAATGGGTTAACGCTATCATGGCTATGATTAGCTCAGTATCATTTTCAGTAATGTTCAATGGTGTTAAGTCAGAGGTGTTCAAGCCTACACGGGGTATTCGACAGGGAGATCCAATCTCACCGTATCTTTTCTTGTTGGCAGCAGAGGGCCTTTCATGCCTCTTAAAGTCTCAGAACCAGTCATCCCAGCTTAGCGGCATTAAGGTGGCACCATCGGCTCCGCCGGTGAACCATCTTTTATTCGCGGATGACAGCCTGCTGTTTTTCAGGGCAAGTTTTGACGGAGCAGAATCGGTTTCAAACCTATTGGATACATACTGCAATGCATCAGGACAGAGAGTTAATAGGGATAAGTCATCAATCTTCTTTAGGAGGGGATGCCCATAAATAGTAAGGAATGTTGTGAAGGGTTTTTTGCAAGTTCTAAATGAATCGCTCAATGACAAATATTTAGGAATGCCATCTGATGTAGGGCACTCCAAGAAAGGGACGTTCAAATACCTGAGTGACCGAGTCTGGAATAAGGTGAAGGGATGGATGAGCAAATGTTTGTCGGCAGGAGGAAAGGAGGTGCTTATAAAATTGGTAGCCCAAGCTATACCGGTTTTCTCCATGTCATGTTTTAAGTTGCCAAGAGGTCTTTGTGATCACATAAAAACTACCATTAGAAAGTTCTGGTGGGGATGTAAACAAGGAGAGCGTAAGCCAGCATGGGTTTCATGGGATGTGATGATGAGGCCAAAATAATTGGGGGGCCTAGGGTTCAGAGATATGGAATTGTTCAATCTCGTGTTGCTAGCCAGGCAAGCGTGGAGGGTACTGTAGGAACCGGCCACTTTAAGTGCAAGAATATTGAAGGCATCTTATTTTCCTAACTCATCTTTTCTTGAGGCCGAGCTGGGTTCTCGCCCATCTCAAATATGGCGTGCAATTTTAGAGGGGCGAGATGTTCTGCAACAGGGAATAATCAGAAGAATCGGTAACGGCCTATCTACACGCATCTGGGAGGATAATTGGATTCCCAAAGAAACAGCTCCAAAACCAATTGCATCGCTAGTGGCGACACCCCCCAGAATGGTATTTGATCTTCTGTCTCCAGCCCTTGCATCATGGAATGAATCGTTAGTGCGGTCGGTTTTCTTACCCATTGATGCTGAAGCGATTCTAAAGATCCCAGTGTGTACACGAAATACTGAGGACTTTTGGGCTTGGAACCCAGACAGGAAGGGCAGGTTTACAGTCAGTTCGGCGTACAAGCTTCTAGTAACAACAAAACTCCAAAGAGAAGCTTGGCTAGAAGGAAGGGGTGATTCATCATCAAATGCGAGAGAAGAGGAAGCTTGGAGCCGTCTATGGCAGCTGAAAGTCCCATCAAAGGTCAGAGTTTTTCTATGGCGTCTCGCTCGTCACTCTATACCAACCACGGATGTCCTACATAGGCGGAATATGGCCACTCAAAGTGCTTGTCCGCTGTGCGGATGCCAAGACTCGTGGAGGCATGCTCTATTGTCATGCACTATGTCGAGGTGCGTTTGGGCCTTGGCGGATGAGTCCCTTGTTTCGCATATGACGGGAAACGAGGAAGTTAATGCGAAGAACTGGCTGTTTGAACTTCATGAGACACTAGATCATGCGAGCTTCACAAGAATGGTTGTCACTTTGTGGGCTGTTTGGTACGCTCGGCGAAAGGCATTTATGAATCTCTGTTCCAAAACCCACACCAAACGGTATCTTTTGTACACTCTTATCTTCAGGAGCTACATCAAATTCCATCGTCTAAACAAAGAGTGCAGGTCATTGATGCATCGGGGCAACAACACCGTTGGAACCCATCTCCAGCCGGTTTTGGTAAAATCAATGTGTATGGTGCACTAGCAAGGAATAGACGAGTGGGAGTGGCTGCTGCAGTCTGCCGAGACTCGAATGGTAATTTTCTGGGCTCATCAGCGGTTGTCTTTAAAGGAATTCGAGACTCTATGATTTTGGAAACATATGCCTGCCGAGAAGCCTTGTCTTTGGCAAAGGATCTCAACGAGCAGAACATAATGGTAGCCTCAGACTGCCAAGGTGTGGTGCAAGATATCAATAAAGGCACAGGAGGTCCCAATGCCGCTGTGATACATGAAATAATAGACCGTAGAGCTAGTTTCTCTTCATGCTCTTTTGTTTTTGAGAGAAGGAACAATAACTTTGAGGCTCATAATCTCGCTGAATTCGTTTGTAATTTAAATATAGGTAGGCATATTTGGTTGGGCTCTTCTCATGACCCACACCGTGTACCTATGAACATTGTTTTGAATCAATAAAGCGACCGAGATTTCTCAAAAAAAAAAGCAGAGAAGTGGAGGCAGTTGGGATCTGAAATCTCCGCGAAGGTACAACGATCGGAACAAAAGTCAAGAGACGGCCAGTGATTTGGCGCATCTGCTGGCAATCAGGAGGCAGAGTGTGCATTGCCATCTACCGGCGTTGGAGTTGGATTCTGTTGGCATCATCCCTCCACATGACAGCCTCACATGGGAATGTTTTGCCCTCTCGCGGTCTCAAGGCGAAGGGTCTCCTGCCTCCTACTTAGTCGGGTCGGTGCGCACCAGCACAACGAACGTCACAAGTTGCTCAATTATTACTTTTTTTAGTTCAGTTTTAGCATAACGATCCGACTCCGCTGAAATAAAAAAAACGGGTGTCGATCGGACAGCCTCTGTTGTCGTTTCTCACGCGTGTATTTGATTCGGATGGAATGAATTGCTGCGGGAACGAGCGCGTCAAAATGCCAGCGTTGCGTTCGGATGCCGCCCCGAGGCCGTCAGTCTTAGGCCAACTTCATCTCACAATCCCAAATAAATGTCTGTTTTGTTTGAATTTTGTTCGTTCGCGTAGGTCGATGGGGTCGTATTCAGGCGGGTCGTGTTTAGGTCTGTCCTGAAATGCGATGGTCGTGCGCCTAACGCATGGTCACATCTTTTGGTCTCATTTTGACCGCCTCTATTTTAAAAACAACAACGTTCGAAATGCAAGCCCTAGTTCAGGCCAGCGGCTATAGTTCACATCGGCAACAGAGCCAGCGGCCTACACGTCCTCGCCACGCAACACACGCATCCTTCAAAATGAATAGTTTTGTTCGCCGGTAACACAGCTAGCGGTCGGCAACATAGCCAGCCTTCAAAAAACGAATGTGTTTCTCGCCGGCACACAGCCAGCAGCCCAGCGGGCGGCATCCAAGCCAGCCAACAAAAAAGAACGGCCACGGCCGATCGGACGACCTAGTTTATGCCGTCGGCGTCGAAAATCTCCTTCTGCCAGGCTCTTGAACTAGCTCATCGTCTTCTGGCTCATCTTAATCAAGTCCATGCTTATGATCGTAAGGGCCACCTTCTTTGTTTTGGTTGCGGCATTTGGGTCAGTGTTTGACGATTGTTAGTTTTTAGCATGTGACTTTCTTATTACTAAATTTGAGCATTGTAATAGAGAAGTAAATAAAAGGACGGGGCACCTTTTCCCGTCATGTACAATACATTCACGTTGACGCGTGTGCATGGGTGTATGGAGAAAGCGTGCGCGGCGGAGATACACTCTAGGTCCACTGGCCAACTTTGCATGCACGCACGCAAATCATGCATTTTTTACATGCTCTTCTGAATGCATACGCGTGTGATGTCTACTCCTACTCTCTCCGTCTAGAAATACTTGTCACTAAAATAAATAAATAAAGATGTATCTAGATGTATTTTAATTCAGATATATCATTTTTCGTCCATTTCAATGACAAATATTTTCAGACGAAGGAAGCACCTTTTTCGCAAATACTACTAGTGTAGTAGTACTAGGGAGAGGCATTTTGATTCCCGGGAGCATTTGCTTCTAGATGAATAGTAACATAAAAACTTAGTAAATATTTGGAAAAAGTTTGAATTTTTTTGTGGATATTCGTATTAGTATTGCAAGCGTGCCATACAATTTTCATGCAAAAAAGAGCAGTAATGTTTCATCAGCAAAAAAACAATTTTAGGGTGACATTTTAGGTGTTCAACTTGTATCTTTTTCTGCACAGACCAACATGTTTAACATTTTTGCCTAAAACTCTGCAGGTAGCATTTGGATGTGACTATGAATTCATAAATTTTTGTTAGGATATTTTTTGGACATTTCAAAAATCATTTTCATGCACAGGAGCATGTGCTCCCAGGAGCCAAATTCAATTTCCGTACTACATAACCCTTTTTGTCCTGGCAGTTATTGCTTTTCAAAATTCGAACTGCTTGATTTGAAATTTTACACGAATGGGGAAATGGCTATTGAAAGCCAGTAGTGTTTCAATTTTTTGATAAAAAACACTAGTACTGTTTCATAACTAAAGGCATGTCTTGAACCATGCAATTTATTTCATTACATTAATAAAATATTTGTATAATAAATTTTCAGCCAGACCCAGGCCATCAGTTATGCGTCGAATACACTTTGTCTCTAGAAAAAAACACACTCCAATGATATTTTATAATGTCTTGACACTACTGGTAAATCCTAGTGCTCCCACTGTTTTTATTTATACTATGTTTGTCAAAAGTTAAACTTTATAAACTTTCAAAAAGTTTATAGAAAAATATTATTAACATATAGACCATGAAATCAATACCATTGGATTCATCATTGAATATATTTTCACATACTATAGTTTGTTATTGTAAACATTTATATTCTTCTTTATAAACTTGGTCAGATTTTGTAAAGTTTGACTTCAGTCAAAAACTGATATGCGAAACAAATAAAAACGGAGGGCGCATGTAAAATGATGTGAAACTCCAAGTAAAAATCACACACAAAAAATTCGACAACCATGTCGTTGCCCCATTTGGATTTTGGGCGGATGGGCGGCCTACTGCGTCCGGTTGTGTTGTCCCACGTCACGAAAAGTTGGGGCTTGTTCCGCTGATCATGATCA
Organism: Triticum monococcum; assembly: GCA_034509565.1. Lineage (NCBI taxonomy): Eukaryota > Viridiplantae > Streptophyta > Magnoliopsida > Poales > Poaceae > Triticum > Triticum monococcum. The sequence continues at coordinate 656,463,701 of CM067847.1, read as the reverse complement.
ATCGGCGATCCATCAGGTGAAAAACATTCTCTCTCTCACTTGAGAACGACGAGACTTGAGAGCAAGCGTGTCTGAGCGCGAGGAGACATTGCCAATCCAAGTGTTCCCTCGCCGTCGCCGGAGCAGGACAGCGTTGTGCACGCTGAGGCTGGGGCCTGCCCACTTGGAGAACCTCAACAGTGGAGCGTAGTAGGACTGTAGGAGTAGTGCTTCTGCTGCTGCTGCTGCTGCTGCTTCTGAGCTTTGTGCATGTTTGCTTGCAACTTTGCACGCACGCACGCACGTCAGTGGTACCGCTGCATGCTGCTGCCACGTACTGTGCATCTCATTTTTTTTTTCGCGATTCGACCATGCATCTCATTTTCACACCTGTATTAGTACAGATCAGGGAGGATGGAATTTCCATGCGATTCGTTCGAGTATGATGGTGCCCGTTGGGCAGCTACTCGTTACTTCCTCTGTTTTAAAATAGATGACTCATCTTTGTACTATTTTTGTACTAATTAGTATAAAGATGAGTCATCTATTTTGAAACGGAGGGAGTACAGTTTTGTGAATAATTACTGTGCTCTATAGAGGAAATTTTCGTGTTTTAATCTTTTTTGAAACCTATTTGAAATTTGACCTTAGTTTGATTTTATTTTTTTAGATCTGACTCCTTTGCTACCGCCAGAATTCATGATGGTAGAGTCTAACGGCCTATCGACAGGGACTTTGGCGGTAGCAAACATCGCTACCGCCAACCGGGCTATCGGTAGCCTACACAACCCTACCGTCAAGGTGTTTGGCGGTAGACACGAGCACGCATTGTGTTTAATATTTAGGAGGTTTTTGACGGTAGGACAAGCAACCCTACCGCCACGGACCTTGGCGGTAGGCTGTTATACTCTACTGTCATGCTCACTGACGGAAGCGAAAATGTCAGATCTTGAATTTTTTTTCAAACTAAGGTCAAATCTAAAATAGGTTTTAGAAAAAAGTCAAAACATAAAATTTAGCCCTCTATGAAGAGCGAGAAGAAACAGGGCGCATGATGCCCGAATGCCGATGCGTCTGTCCCCGACTGCTCCTGGGGCCGGAGAAGGCGTGAAGGAAAAGCCATGTCGCGTGACGCCCGCCGGCCACCTTGCATTGCTGCACAGTGTCAATGTTCTGCTTCTGCCCTCCCATGCATCAATCAATCAACCACAGCAGCGCAGCAGCAACTTGCAAAACAACTCCGTTCTAGTAGTCCCTCCGTTTCTTTTTTTACTCCAAGTAGTATAAAATTTCATCAAAATCAAAACTAAACAAAATTTGGCTAACTTTATAAAAAAATTATGAACATCTACAATACTAAAGCTATATAGTATGAAAACACATTTCATGCCACATCTGGTAATATTAACTTTATATTGTGAATATCAATATATTTTTATATTTTTTTGCGGGGTGATATTTTTTAATATATAGCAAACTAAAAGGAAACGGAGGAGGAAGTCCCGTTTGCTACGGACGAAGAGTTGGAGCAGCCAGAAGAAAATCGAGAGGATCTTGGGCGTCGGCAGGCCCGTGATCTGCGCCTTTTTGCACGCCTAGTGCTCTTTTGTTTAGTTAAACTAGTAATAATGTACGTGCAATGCACGTTTATATTAGGTAGGATATTAGTTATACGTTATATTAGGTAATATATATGTATTGCACGTTTGTATTTAGTAGTATATCAATTACTTTTTTACAGAAATGGTAGGATATTAATTACATGGCATATTTCATGGGATAGCGTTGAGTCAAAACGTGTTTATAACTAATAGCAGTGGTAGGTAATTAGAGCGTTAAACGTGTTTGGTGCTGATCATTGGAGGGATTTGAACCGTTAGATAACATGATTTGACGGTTGAGATGGTTTAGATCTGTCTCTTTGGCTCTTTTTATATTGATATAGATATAGATATAGATATAATCGCAAACAGCATTTGCTTTCGAGCAGTAATCAACTAATCACGCGAGAAAAGGACTCTCCCGTTGAGGTCGCAACGAGCCTAGCCTGCCCATTCGTCCAGCGGCTCCACGCCCGCCGCTCCGAGTGGGAAAGGCGCCGTCACGGAAAGATAGTATTAGATTACTCTTCTTTCATCGTCTCTGTGGCCGATCGGCGCCGTGTAAAGCTCCATTGTGTCGACTAGTTTACTCGTCTGGGGTTTTAGGAAGGAGTCGGCGTTGGACGTTGGCACCCGCAAAGCCTAAAATGCGCTTCGTTTCCTTTCTTTCTGATGAGCGGAAATGTAATACTCCCTTCGTTTTTATTTACTCTGCATATTAGAGTTGACTGAAGTCAAATTTCGTAAAGTTTGACCAAATTTAAAAAAAAATTATAAAATTTTACCGTAACAAATCTATATGATGTGAAAGTACATTTAATAATAAATCTAATAGTATTGATTTGTTATTGTATATGTTAATATTTTTGTTTATAAACTTGGTCAAAGTTTATAAAGCTTGACTTTGACCAAAGCTAATATGCAAACTAAATAAAAACGGAGGGAGTACCACGTAGTAGCACGGATATATGAGCACTACTAGCTCAGCTCTGGTAGATGGTGCACATGTGGACACAGTTTCAGGGGGTGTTTGTTTTAGAAGTCCTAGGACTTTTTCTAGTTCTAGGGACTAATCAAAAAAGACTCTTCAATAGAGTCTTTTTCTAGTCCCTGTAAAAAAAGTCCCTCTCGTTTGGTTTCTAGAGACTTTTTAGGGATTTTTTCTAGTCTCTGACACTAAAAAGTCCCTGAACCAAACACCCCCTCGGTAGTCTTGTTGCTGCCATTAGGAGTAATGATCGAGATAAGAATGTGCCGGAACATGGTCGGTGGCACGCTATGATTGGGTTGGGCTGGGCCCTAGCTTGATCGACCAAACCGGAACCTGAACGTGTCATCTCCAACAAAATAATTACCCTAAAAAAATCTCCAACAAAATAATCGCACTACTCTTTCTTTCTAGATGTGATTTGCGTACACCAGAAGGAATAGAATTAGCAGAGAAGTAGAGGCAGTTGGGATCTGAAATCTCCGCGAAGGTACTACGATCCGAACAAAAGTCAAGGGGCGGCCAGTGATTTGGCGCATCTACTGGCAATCAGGAGGCAGGCCAGAGTGTCCACACTGCATTGCCATCTGTTCCGCAACTCCGCCGGCGAATCCGGTTCGAGGTTGCGGAGCGAGGGTGAGCGTCGTAGACGAAGTAGTCGAACAAGCGAAAGTAAATGACATGAAGAGATATAGAGAAGACCAGCTTTATTAATCAATGATCAGGGATTACAATAATAGCTCCTCGTTGCTTTATATAGGGACTAGGAGGTCAAGGGATAAGTACCCACTTAACGGGAGGGGCTAGCCCGTGCGATACGCACGAGGCTGCCGCCACCCCTTCGGTGGCCCCGGTTTCCCAACACCATCTACCGGCGTCGGAGTTGGATTCTGTTGGCTCCACATGACAGCCTCACATGGTAATGTTTTGCCCTCTCGCGGTCAAGTGTCTCCTACCTCCTACGTAGTCGGGTCGGTGCGCACCAGCACAACTAAGGACACAAAGTGTTGAATTATTACGCTCTTTTTTTTCGGTCGAATACAGGAGTAGTTCAGTTCTAGCATAACGATCGGAACCGGGCTCCGCTAAGTAAAAAAGCATGTCGATCGGACAGCCTCTCTTGTCCGTTTCTCATACGTGTACGTATTTGATTCGGAAATTTCGGATGCAATGGATTGCTGCGCGAACGGGGCCATGGCCGTCAGAAATGCCAGCGTTGCGTTCCGATGCCGTCCGCAGGCCGTCGTCGGTCCTTGGAGGATCACTTGTGCTCACACGAAGCCGGCCAGCCAAGCCATACGATTCTCAAGCCCTGCATTCGTCAAAGACAGAAACCACGGTCAAACACGTAACCGAGTACTACCAGCACTCGAGTAGGAGCAGTCGAGCACGCAGCACCGGACGGAGACCTGGGAATTCGGAAGCGAGACCGTAATTACTCACTCTTGACCCACCCAGCAACGTCACGGGCTTGCCCCGTCCAATCACACACGAATCTCCAGGTGGAAAACCAAAAGCTTGTGCTCTCACGTCAGCCCCGACACACGCCTCGCGGTCCGGGTCGGCCGGTCAAACCTGGGAGGCCCCACGCTGCGCGTTTCCGGGGACACCAAAACCGAGCTGGGACCCACCCCACCGTGCCGCACCACAGCAGAGCACAGAGCACGCCTAGTGGCGGCCTACAGGAAATTCCACTGTTCCGTACATGCTCGTATTTGTTTTTGTATACAAATGGCACTACTACTCCAACACATTCGAGATTGTATATCGGACCGCTTATTTTTTCCGGTTTTAGTGTGGGCTTTATTATGTGAAATCTATTCATTCCAAACTTCCCATCTTCTTTAATTAAACAAACGATTGTGCATCTGAGGTAATGTTGCACGTATAACGAGTTGTCAACTTTCCTCTCCGGCATCTTATTTCTTTGCCAATCATCCATCCAATTAGGCAATTGCTCGAGTCAAGACCCCGAGTCTATAAAACATGGCGCGCAACTTCGATCCGGTGCACCACCGTCGCTCCATTATTTCTTGCGTGTTCGTTGTTTTGTGCTGTCCGAGAGAGCAGTTGCACCCATGTGTTTATTCCTTCTTGCCGGTCTCGAAATAACATTCGCAACATCCGCAAAAAAAACATTCACAAGATCGGTAGGACCGTAGGATTACTCATTTTCTCCTAGTGTCGTCTCTTTTCTATGTCAAGTTTTTTTATGCCAAATTGCCAATGTTGTAGTGTGCTGTCGATGTCGCAATCCGGACACGCACTAGGCAGGTGACCACGTCAGCGCCAGAACTGTATACCCCCGCCGTTTTTCAGGGGTTGTGTCTACAAGTGGCAGGGATTAGCTACACCATTTTAGGGGGCTATTAGTACGGATTAGGAGTGCAGTCGCTCTCCGAACGTACTGCCGGTACATCCGTGCTTAGTTGCCCTAACCGTCTTTTTATCCATTGATTTATATATCGTCTAATCATACTTGCAGACCTCCTGATAATTACGCATCGCTGGCTAAGTGTACCACGCTGCACTGCTACCTGAATCTGACGGTGTAATCTGGAGTAGTAGCACTGCAAGTCCATTTGCCGCAAGCGGAGCGTGTTCCGCGTGACCCTCGCCGACGCAAACGAGTTCTGCGTATGATCGCGGATCACAGCATGGTTAAAGCAATTACAACGCGCCGATCCAAATGAATGATGAATTTGTTCGCCTTTTGTTTGTTTGAATCTGCTGCTCGCTCAGCGTTCCTTCTTTTTAAGATTTAGGTTGGTAGTGCGTTCAATGACGACGACCCATTTTATATCCGCACGTAAATTTCGAAAAAGAACTGTGGCCGTAGATCATGCCAGCGGTCATGTCATCGCCTGAAGTTCATTCTGGCACCATGCGAGCGTCGGCGTAGAATGCCAACTTCATAAAAACAGCACGCAGAGCTGGCGCACTTTCCAGCGGCCGGCACCATGCAAGCGCCGGCATACAATACCAGCTTCAGAAAAACAGCATGCAGTTCAGCTGGCGCAGTTGCTACCGGCCGGCACCATGCAAGCGCCGGCATACAATGCCAGCTTCAGAAAAACTACACGCAGTTCAACTGGCCCACTTGCCAGCGGCCGGCACACATGCCAACACACAAAAAGGGGAGGGAGAGTTCGACCACGCCATCGCGGCCGTGGTCATGCCAGCACACTTGTCGGCATACAAAAAAGGATGGCGCTCGCGCCGTAGATCACTCGTCGGCAAACTTGAGCATGTCGGCCTGAATGTTCTCGAACCACGACCTCTTCCTTGGCGACATGGTGTTGAGATCCACATTCATGATCTCCACCTCCGTCATCGTGCTCGCGAGAGCCACTTCTTTTGTCTGTCTTGGCTTTGGCGTCCTCGATCTCTAGCATCTTGGCTTGCTTCCCCGCCTCCATGTCAAGCCTCCTTCTTTGGATCTCCATGAAGGCGTTCATTTGTTTTTCTTTGTATCGTCGGCGCCACTCCTCCCTCGAGTCCTTCTTGGACATTGTGCCCTCCACGCTTGCGATCAAGGCGTTCGATGCCGCATCCCGCTTGCCCTCCTTCTTGAAGTTGGTCTTCCCCCGCGGCCGTGGCTTCTCGCCGCCTTCCTCCTCCACGGCCTTCTTCCCCCCATGCGATTTGAGGGCGACATATTGCGCCTTGAACTTCTCCTCACCTTTGATGACCCTCCAACAATGGGAGAGGTTGAAGCACTTGCCATCATGTTGGACCTCGAATGTGGAATGCCTACAAATGAATTACATGCAAGCATATTGACAAATGGATATGGAAATGGACATGCAAGCATAAACAGAATGACACAAAAGAGGTCAGCTTGCTAGCATACCATGTCTTGCATGTCGATGCCGCTCACGGGGCGTGCCTTTGCACTCTTGTTGGATCACCTTCCAACGCTTCGAAATGGACACCCATCCGCGCGTGCTTTGCATTTGGCACGGTGAAAACTTCTTGTGCTCATGAAACTCACGACGGACACAAGTCCAAAAGATTGATGCCTTTTGTTTGGCGCCGGTCTTGGGGTCTTGCCCAATGTCCCTCCAACACTCACAAAGAAGCTTGTCCTCGGCCATCGTGTACGCCTTGGTCCGCCTGCTCTTGCGCTTCGGCTTCCCCCCGGCGGCTTGATTGGTGAGCTCGTCCTCAAACAAAGGCTCCCCTTCGATGTCCAACTCATTCTCTTCCTCTTGTCCGTAGTCCTCCGAAAGCTCGTGGTCGAGTGGGAAGCCGTGCAGGTCAAGGCCGACCTGATTATGCATGAAGGCGACCTGATCCTGATCAAAGGTCGACGGCATGAACGGTCCTCGGCCGTCCTGGCTTTGTGTTTCTTCGGGATCGTATCCGGCCCCGGCGGCACCGCCAGCGGCCGCCGCACCAGCCTCGAAGATGATGTTTTGCATGTAATCATCGTGGCCGGCCTCCGGCATTCCTTCGAACAGGTTGCGTGCACCCGGCAGCACGTCGGCTAGCATGTGCCGCGTGAAGGAAATATGCCCAAGAGGCAATAATAAAGTTGTTATTTATATTTCCTTATATCATGATAAATGTTTATTATTCATGCTAGAATTGTATTAACTAGAAACTTAGGACATGTGTGAATACATAGACAAACAGAGTGTCCGTAGTATGCCTCTACTTGACTAGCTCGTTAATCAAAGATGATTAAGTTTCCTAGCCATGGACATGTGTTGTCATTTGATGAACGGGATCACATCATTAGAGAATAATGTGATGGGCAAGACCCATCCGTTAGCTTAGCATAATAATCATTCAGTTTTATTGCTACTGCTTTCTTCATGACTTATACATGTCCCTCTGACTATGAGATTATGCAACTCCCGAATACCGTAGGAACACCTTGTGTGTTATCAAACGTCACAACGTAACTCGGTGATTATAAAGATGCTCTACAGGTGTCTCCAATGGTGTTTGTTGAGTTGGCATAGATCGAGATTAGGATTTGTCACTCCATCTATCGGAGAAGTATCTCTGGGCCCTCTCGGTAATGCACATCACTATAAGCCTTGCAAGCAATGTGAATAATGAGTTAGTTGCGGGATGATGCATTACGGAACGAGTAAATAGACTTTCCGGTAACTAGATTGAACTAGGTATTGAGATACTGACGATCGAATCTCAGACAAGTAACATACCGATGACAAAGGTAACAACGTATGTTGTTATGCGGTTTGACCGATAAAGATCTTCGTAGAATATGTAGGAACCAATATGAGTATCCAGGTTCCGCTATTAGTTATTGATCGGAGATGAGTCTCAGTCATGTCTACATAGTTCTCGAACCCGTAGGGACCACACGCTTAACATTCTGTGACGATTTGTATTATGAGTTATGTGATTTGATGACCGAAGTTTGTTCGGAGTTACGGATGATATCGGGGACATGATGAGGAGTCTTGAAATGGTCGATACGTAAAGATCGATGTATTGGAAGGCTATATTCGGACATCGGAAAGGTTTCGAGTGATTCGGGTATTTTTTGGAGTACCGGAGAGTTACAGGAATTCGTATTGGGCCTTAATGGGCCATATGGGAAAGGAGAGAAAGACCTCAAGGGTGGCCGCTGATGAGGGCATAGACCTGGGGTAGGGTAATAGACCCGACCTATACGTCCTACCTAAGGTCCTTGTCTTAGAAGCAAGGAAGTTCAAGAGTAAACAAGGAGGACCCAATAAAGGTGTCGAGTGCAATCCACTCGACCTACCATTCACTCGGAGACTCCTTCTTCTTTGAGTCACTCGACTACTCAACCATTTGACCATGTAAAAGACCACTCGACGTACAAGAAGACCTAAAGCCGCTATGCGCAGCAACGGTCGGGCATTTACTCGTATATTTAATGATCATTTGTAGCACTTTATTACAGACGTTACCTGTAACGCTCTCTCTTTATGAATATTGAACTTAGTGTAATGGAGGGGAGCTGGGGTCCTGGCGCACTCTATATAAGCCACCCCGTCCTCTAAGACAAGGGTTGGCACCCCCTATAACTCACACGCATATAATCAGTCGACCGCCTCCGGGCTCCGAGACGTAGGGCTGTTACTTCCTCCAAGAAGGGCCTGAACTCGTAAAACTCGCGTGTACAACTTCTTCATAGTTAGGATTTTGCCTCTACATCCCTACCCCCCATTCTACTGTCAGACTTAGAACGACGACAGTTGGCGCCCACCTTGGGATGGGTGTCTTAGCGACTTGTTGGAGAAGTTGTGATTTTTTCCATTCCCCATCAACATGGTTTCAGGCGGAGGTTTGGCCGAGGGCAGCGAGATCCGTCTCGGCGCGCTCGTCTTCGTCGCCGACGACTCTGCTTGGCTCCAAGAAGCTCCACTCGACGTCGAGGCGCTCCCCGTCCGCGGGGCAACACACTTTCGCGCGTGCGTCCGTGGCGTCCTCCTACGGCAGCCATCGACTTAGTATCGGTCGGCTCCTGTGCTGTCCTCCCTCCCTGTAGCCCGCCGGCGCAAGCGTTTCGGTCGATCGAGGCTTCAGCGGTGGGTGAGACACGCGGTGGCTCGCCAGTCGGCCACCCCCCAAGTTGCGGCAATCGCGCCCGACGAAACTCTCTATGGCCTGTTCGACTGGCTCCATAGAGACTGCATCCGAGTGCGACAACAGTGACCCTGCGGGGGAAGTCCTGATGGTCAATGGACCTCGCAGTCCTCCTGGCTTCCCCCGTGGCGACGGTGGCGATGACGGAGGCGATTCGTCGCGTGTCCACGAGGACTACCTCCCTGAGCCCCTCTCTTCGCTACAGAGGGAAGAACTTCACCGCCGGAACATGGATGCACTTCACACTCCTATCGTTGGAGAGACACCCGAGGCCCGAGCCTTGGAGGACGCGCGCCTAGCCAACTTGGCTGAGCGCACTCGACTGGAGAACCTCCAGCATGCACTCGACGAGCGTGCTCGACAGCGAGTTCCAGAATCCAGTCGATGACAACTTTTTCCGCCTCCAACCCAGGTATATCGAACTCCAATCCAGAATCTCACAGCTGCAGCTCGAATAGCAGAACCAATCCAGCCTTCCCTGTCAGAAGCTGGCAGAGGTTTGATGCAGATTAGGGCTTTACTCCAGGCAGCGGGAGAACAGAATACAGCTGTGTCACAGTCGCGGAATAGGATCCATAGCAGAACCGTTGTGGCAGATACAGTCCAATCGGCTCACAGCCCAAGATCGCCGCCGAGGCATGAGGGACGTGGAGACAGGCGAGATCAATTTAGAAACCGTGAGCAGTATGATCACCGACTCGATCACGATGATCGTCGTCCAGTGCCGATGCCCCCCCCAGGGAGTGGGTCATACGTGCCTCGGCAGCATGATGACAGACACCCTCACAGCGGTGGGCGAAGGATTCTAGTCAACCCCAGGGAACCGGGCTTTGGTGTGAGATCTATTCTCATTCAGGGTCTGGTCGACAGAAACAGAGCTTACAGAGAAGGCCACGACAGAGATTTTCCAACCAGCAGCAGAGTGTATGTCTCAGGTCCAGAGTGCTTCAGCAGAGCCATCAGGGCTGCGATGGTTCCTCCCAACTTCACGTTGGCGACTGGAGTCAGTAAGTTCACTGGTGAGTCCAAGCCTGACACTTGGCTTGAGGACTACCGAGTGGCTGTTCAGATTGGCGGCGGCAATGATGAAGTGGCCATGAAGCACCTTCCTCTGATGTTGGAGGGCTCGGCTAGAGCATGGTTAAATCAGTTAGCACCCGACAGTATTTATAGCTGGAAAGAACTTGCCCGAGTGTTTGTCAGAACATTCAAAGGAACATGCAAACGACCAGTAGGGCTAATAGAGCTGCAACCTTGTGTGTAGAAGCCAAATGAAACTTTGAGGGATTATATCCAGAGATGGATCACATTGCACCACACGGTGGAGAATGTATCTAATCACCAAGTAGTTTGTGCCTTCAAAGAAGGTGTCAAATATCGAGAGTTGAATCTGAAGTTTGGTCGGACCGGAGATATGTCTCTGAGTCGAATGATGGAGATTGCCACTAAGTATGCCAATGGTGAAGAGGAGGATCGGCTCCGGAGTGGCAAACACAAAATAGTCGCCCACGAAACTGGAGGAAGAAACTCCAGTCGGAAGCAGAAGCGCAAAGCCGAGCCAGCTGCTCCTGGAGAAACCTTGGCCGTGACTCAGGGAAAGTTCAAGGGGAAGCCCAAAGGACCGTGGAATCCTAAGAAAATAAAGGATCAAGAATGGAAATGATGTGTTGGATTTGCCATGCCACATTCACACAAAGAAAGATGAAGAGGGTAATCTCATTTACCCGAAGCATACCACTCGACAGTGTCGGCTCCTAATCCAGCAGTTCCGAGAGAAACAACCCAAAGAAAAGGAAAAAGAGTCAGACAAAGTTGAGGACAAAGAGGAAAGTGACGATGGTTACCCCCACGTCAATTCCACTCTGATGATTTTTGCTGATGTTGAGAGCAAAAGTCGACTAAAAGTCATCAACAAAGAGGTAAACATGGTCGCTCCAGCGACGCCCAGTTATTTGAAATGGTCTCAGACTGCCATTACATTCGACCAGTCTGATCACCTGACACACATAGCCACCCCTGGGAGGCAAGCGTTGGTGGCCGACCCAGTCGTCGAAGGCACTCGTTTGACTAAAAATTTGATGGATGGTGGCAGTGGCCTGAATATACTGTATGTAGAGACGTTGAAAGGAATGGGCATTCCGATGTCCAGACTCAGTGAAATCAATATGAGTTTCCATGGAGTTATTCCTGGCAAGAAGGCTGAGTCACTCGGCCAGATCACTCTTGATGTAGTTTTCGGTGATTCCAAGAATTACCGCAAAGAAAAGTTGGCATTTGAATTGGTGGATTTCCAGAGTGCTTATCATGCTATTCTGGGCAGGCCAGCTTATGCACGTTTTATGGCTCGACCATGTTATGTGTACCTCAAATTGAAGATGCATGGTCCTAAAGGAGTGATCACTATCACTGGCAATCGAAAGAAGGCAGAAGAGTGCTTCCAGAAAGGCTCAAAGATCGCCGATGCACAGATGGCGGTAGTGGAATTGCAGGAGTATCAAAAAATGCATATTCGAGTGATTTGTTGCGAGCTAAGAAGCCTGCCAGAGATTCAACATTTCAGTCATCTGGTGAAACGAAGCCGATTCATATTCACCCGACGGATCCCAATGCTGCTCCGACTCACATTTCAACAACACTCGACTCCAAATAGGAAGAAGCGCTCATCCAGTTCCTCCGTGAGAACTCGGACATCTTTGCATGGAAACCTTCTGACATGCCAGGTGTTCCCAGGGGACTGGCTGAGCATCATTTGCGAGTCGACCCAAAAGTGAAACCAGTCAAAGAGCATCTTCGACGGCCCGCCGTACAGAAGAGAAAGTCAATCGGTGAAGGAGTGGCTCGGCTTCTAGCAGCTGAGTTTATCTGAGAGATTTACCACTCGGAGTGGTTAGCTTATGTTGTCATGGTCCCAAAGAAGGACGACTCACTTCGCATGTGCATTGACTTCAAGCATATCAATCGGGCCTGCCCGAAAGATCACTTTCATCTCCCTTGCATCGACCAAATAGTTGATTTGACTGCGGGGTGTGAGCGTTTGTCCTTTTTGGACGCTTATTGCGGGTATCATCAGATCCGTCTGTATGGACCCGATGAGATAAAAACAGCTTTCATCACCCCATCAGGGTGCTTCTGTTATGTCACTATGCCATTCGGCTTGAAGAACGCTGGAGCCACATGCATGCGGATGATTCAGAAGTGTTTACTCACTCAGATCAGTTGGAATGTGGAAGCATACATGGACGACATTGTGGTCAAGTCACGTAAAGGTTCTGACCTACTGGCTGACCTTGCTGAAACTTTTGCCAACCTCGAAAGGTATGATATCAAGCTTAATCCATCAAACTGCACGTTCGGAGTTCCAGGTGGAAAATTACTCGGTTTTCTCGTTTCCGAACGAGGGATCGACGCTAACCCAGAGAAAGTGGGTGCCATACTCCGGATGAAATGCCATGTGCGTGTGCATGATGTCCAGAAGCTTACTGGTTGTTTGGCCGCTCTAAGTCGATTCATTTCTCGCCTCAGTGAAAAGGCACTGCCTCTTTACCGACTGATGAAGAAGTCAAATAAGTTCGAATGGACTCCTGAAGCTGATGCATCATTTGTAGAGCTTAAAGCCCTGCTTTCCACCCAGCCGGTGCTTGCTGCCCCAATCAGCAAAGAGCCTTTACTGCTTTACATTGCAGCTACTGGACAAGTCGTCAGTACAGTACTTACGGTCGAGCGGGAAGAAGAAGGAAAAACTTACAAAGTTCAGCGCCCAGTATATTATGTCTCTGAAGTTTTGACTCCATCAAAGCAAAGATATCCACATTATCAGAAACTTGTTTATGGGATTTATATGACCATGAAGAAGGTTGCACACTACTTCTCTGACCACTCTATTACAGTCGTCTGCGACGCTCCATTATCAGAGATTCTGAACAACAGAGATGCAGCTGGTCGAGTGGCAAAGTGGGCGATTGAACTCCTTCCCTTAGATATCAAGTTCGAGGCAAAGAAAGCTATCAAGTCCCAAGCAATAGCAGATTTCCTCGCCGAGTGGATCGAACAGCAACTGCCGACTCAAGTTCACTCGGGGCACTGGACCATGTTCTTTGATGGTTCCAAAATGCTGAATGGTTCCGGTGCTGGGGTGGTACTGGTATCCCCCCGAGGAGACAAGCTCAGATATGTCTCCAGATTTACTTTGATTCCTCCAATAACAAAGCAGAATATGAAGCACTCTTGTATGGGTTGCGTATGGCCATCTCACTCGGCGTCCGTCGCCTCATGGTCTATGGCGACTCAGATTTGGTAGTCAATCAAGTGATGAAAGAGTGGGATGTCAGAAGCCCAGCCATGACTGGCTACTGCAATGCGGTGAGGAAGTTGGAAAATAAGTTTGAGGGGTTAGAGCTCCATCATATACCCCGACTGAAAAATCAAGCAACCGATGATTTAGCAAAGATAGGTTCCAAGAGAAAGCCATTCCCATCAATGTGTTTTTGGAGCACATTCACACACCGATAGTTCAAGAAGACCCTTTCACTGAAGAGCTCCCGTAGCCTAAGAGTGCCACAGATCCGACTGAAGTCGAGGTCCCAGCCGTGGTCGACCTGATCATGGAGGTTTTGGTCATGACTCCCGACTGGACAGTGCCATACATTGCATATATCCTTAGGAAGGAACTCCTAGAGGATGAAGAAGAGGCTCGACAGATCGTCCGTCGATCCAAGGCCTTTACTGTGATAAGAGGACAACTGTTCAGAGAAAGCGCAACCGGAGTCAGCCAGAAATGCGTAACATCAGAAGAAGGTCGAGTGATCCTCAACGACATCCACTCGGGGACCTATGGTCACCATGCGTCCTCTCGGACCATTGTGGCTAAATCATACCGAGCTGGATTTTATTGGCCTCGAGCAAATGAAATGGCGAAAGATATAGTCGACAGATGCGAGGGTTGCCAGTTTTACTCCAATATGTTGCACAAGCCTGCGTCAGCCCTGAAGACCATTCCACTCGTCTGGACCTTTGCTGTTTGGGGATTGGGCATGGTTGGACCACTGAGGACTGGTAGGAGCGGCTTCACTCATGTGCTTGTAGCAGTCGACAAGTTTACCAAATGGATTGATGCCAAGCGTATTAAGAATCTTGAAGCCAGTACTGACATCAGCTTCATCAGAGAGTTGACATTTAGATATGGGGTTCCGCACAGCATCATCACTGACAATGGATCGAACTTCGATTCTGATGAGTTCAGAACCTTCTGCGCCTCCCAAGGCACACGAGTCGACTATGCTTCAGTCGTCCATCCCTAGTCGAATGGACAAGCAGAAAGAGAAAATGGCCTGATTCTCAAAGGACTGAAATCCCGACTGATGCGAGATCTCAAGCACGCAGTGGGCGCCTGGGTTGATGAACTTCCATCAGTTCTTTGGGGACTGAGGACAACTCCCAATCGGTCGACTGGCCGAACTCCATTCTTCTTGGTCTATGGAGCTGAAGCTGTTCTACCGAGTGACTTGCTTCACAATGCACCACGAGTCGAGCTCTTCTCTGAAGATGAAGCAGAACAAGCTCGGTAGGATGCAGTCGACCTCCTAGAGGAAGAAAGAGAGATGGCCTTGATCCGGTCGACCATTTATCAGCAAGACTTGCATCGATTCCACGCTAGAAACGTGAGGGGTCGTGCCTTTCAAGAGGGAGACTTGGTTCTTCGAGTGGATCAGCAGAAACCACACAAGCTCGCCCCTGCTTGGGAAGGTCCCTTCATCGTCACCAGAGTTCTCCACAATGGAGCATATCATCTTTACAATATCGAGCATAAGAAAGACGAGCCACGAGCTTGGAATGCGGAGCTTCTCCGCCCCTTTTATACTTAAGTACTCATTCGGGTGAGATATAACAAGAAATGCCTTTGTAGTTTGTTTATCAAAGACGAGAGCTTTACAGTTTTCCTATACGATTGTTGTCGCTTTTGTTTGTGTCTGAAATCCCCCAGTGGGTGACTTTGTTGCGAATCCGTTTCGCCTAAGTTCGAAAAATCCTACCGAGTGGTGAGCAAGCCTCTCACTCGGGGGCTTAGCCGCGAATCCGTTTCGCCTAAGTTTGAGAAATCCCACCGAGTGATGAGCAAATCTCTCACTCGGGGGCTTAGCCGCAAATCCGTTTCGCCTAAGTTTAAAAAATCCTACCGAGTGGTGAGCAACCCACCCACTCGGGGGCTTAGCTGCAGTCCAGTACTTGCCTAAGTTTAAAAAATCCTACCGAGTGGTGAGCAACCCTCCCACTCGGGGGCTTAGCTGCAGTCCAGTACCCGCCTAAGTTTAAAAAAAATCCTACCGAGTGGTGAGCAACCCTCCCACTCGGGGGCTTAGCTATAGTCCAGTACTCGCCTAAGTTTAAAAAATCCTACCGAGTGGCGAGCAACCCTCCCACTTGGGGGCTTAGCTACAGTCCAGTACTCGCCTAAGTTTAAAAAATCCTACCAAGTGGTGAGCAACCCTCCCACTCGGGGGCTTAGCTGCAGTCCAGTACTCGCCTAAGTTTAAAAAATCCTACCGAGTGGTGAGCAACCCTCCCACTTGGGGGCTTAGCTACAGTCCAGTACTCGCCTAAGTTTAAAAAATCCTACCGAGTGGTGAGCAACCCTCCCACTCGGGGGCTTAGCTCCAGTCCAGTACTCGCCTAAGTTAAAAAAATCCTACCGAGTGGTGAGCAACCCTCCCACTCGGGGGCTTAGCTGCAGTCTAGTACTCGCCTAAGTTTAAAAAATCCTACTGAGTGGTGAGCAACCCTCCCACTCGGGGGCTTAGCTACAGTCCAGTACTCGCCTAAGTTTAAAAAATCCTACCGAGTGGTGAGCAACCCTCCCACTCGGGGGCTTGGTTGCAGTCCAGTACTCGCCTAAGTTTAAAAAATCCTACCGAGTGGTGAGCAACCCTCCCACTCGGGGGCTTAGCTGTAGTCCAGTACTCGCCTAAGGTTTAAAGTCCATCCTTATCCGCAAGGATGACGAGGTGCATGTCGACTACAACCTTCTCCTTCGGAGCTGCGCCACAAATACAACGTGCGCTCCATCCCTATCCGCAAGGACGACGAGATGCAGGTCGACTGCAACCTTCTCCTTCGGAGCTGCGCCACAAATCAATGTGCGCTCCATCCCTTTCCACAAGGACGACGAGGTGCAGGTCGACTGCAACCTTCTCCTTCGGAGCTGCGCCACAATTACAACATGCGCTCCATCCCTATCCGCAAGGACGACGAGATGTAGGTCGACTGCAACCTTCTCCTTCGGAGCTGCGCCACAAATACAACGTGCGCTCCATCCCTATCTGCAAGGACGACGAGGTGAAGGTCGACTTCAACCTTCTCCTTCGAAGCTGCGCCACAAGTACAATATGCGCTCCATCCTTATCCGCAAGGACGACGAGGTGCAGGTCGACTGCAACCTTCTCCTTCGGAGCTGCGCCACATATACAACGTGCGCTCCATCCCCATCCGCAAGGACGACGAGGTGCAGGTCGACTGCAACCTTCTCCTTCAGAGCTGCACCACAAATACAATGTGTGCTCCATCCCTGTCCGCAAGGACAAGAAGATGCAGGTCGAAAGATTATTCAGAGCAAAGAGAAAATTCCACTCGAAGGCAAACACAAGCATATTTAGAAATAAACCAAGTTCAGATAAATCCTAAAGTTCCAGACGACGGATCAAAAGTATTCGAGCATCAAGCCCGAAGACGTTTAACGGTTGCACAATCACTCAGCGTTCCGAGGCAAATAAAGGTGGAGCATAATGTTTCTCGGTCACGCATCAGGAAGAAGGACTGGCTGGGTCGCAGAAACTGTCAAGGTCTATGCTCTCTGCAATACGAGTGGCGGCATCAAGGAAGGTGTCCATGAAGGACTGGAAAGTGTGTCTCTTTGTGTTAGCAACCTTGAGTTCCGCCAGCTTGTCTTCTTTGACGTCTTTGCAGTGCACTCGGACCAGGGACAACGCGCCATCAGCGCCACAGCGAGCGGATGACTTCTTCCATTCTTGCACTCGGTCGGGGATTTGATTCAGTTGAGCCATCAGGGACTCGAGATCTTGAGACAGTTCCGCCTGAGGCCAGAGTTCAGCATCAACCCGAGTCATCGCCGTTTTCAGGCGGGCAAGATAAGCAACCGCGCTATCCATGCGAGATTCCAACCGCAACACATTCATTGCAACGTCATCCTTGACTGGACAGTTTATGGGATCAAGACCCGTCTCGACCTTCCCAGTTTCGGCTTCAAAGTCTTGGCAAAACTCTGCACAATCAAGTAAATGGTGAGTCGACGATATAATTAGACTTAAGAGCTGACAGAAATAAGTCAGTCAATCATCAGTACCTTCAAGGTTCAAGACCATCTTTGCAGCAAGCTGGCCCAGATAAGACTCCAACTCGCCCTTCTTAACTTTGAGGCTCCCAAGCTCGTCAGTCAGCTTGTCCTTGTCCTTCTTCAGTCGCCCGACCTCCCGATTGGCATCAGAAACAACAGTCTTCAGTTTGGAATTCTCTTCTTCTAACTTGCCGACCGAAGCAAGCTTCTTGTCGGCAAGCGCAGTTTTCTCTCGCGCTTCCTTCTGTGCGGCAGCAAGATCCAGATCCTTATTCTCCAAGGCCTGCTTCATTTTCTCTAAAGAAATAACATTCTTCAGACGGGCTTGGAGTTGACGGTTTTCACTACATACATCTGCTCGAGTTGAGTCACTCGGTAAAAAAATGGAAAGGAAAAGTGCCAGCAGCAGTAAGATAGATAGTTGATAATTGGTTACCTCCCATGGCAGCTACTTCATCGCGAGCAGTCTTGAGATTCTTTCTGGCCAGTTCCACATCAAGGTTTAGACTGATTTGTTGCTTGCTCAGTGTAGAGAGTTGAGCACCGAGATCACAAGATTTTTGCGGCCAACACATAAGACTTGTCAGTCGACTGAAATGAAAGACATCACTGCGACAGTTACTTCAAGACAACCATCGAATCAAACATTCAACGACAGTCTCGAGGACTACACCCAGTGGGTGCACTTAGCGTGCCCCCACTGGTTTAAAAAAAGAGGTTCAGATTCTCAGACCACAGTCGACTGCCCGCAGTCAACTATGGTCTCGGGGACTACACCCAGTGGGTGCACTTAGCGTGCCCCCACTGGTTTTGGTTCCACTCGGCATGGTCCGCCCAACGTGAGTTGTAAAAAAAGTTCAGATTCTTAGACCACAGTCGACTGCCCGTAGTCAATTATGGTCTCGGGGACTACACCCAGTGGGTGCACTCAGAGTGCCCCCACTAGTTCAAAGATTCAGCTTGAATCGATCCAAAGTGACTTATACAATTTGAAAACAGCCACACCCCAGTGGGTGATCAGACGAGAAATTTGATCAATCGGAAATCAACTAACCTGGACATTGGTTTGCAGAGCAGCTCCGGCGTTGAAGGCCACCTGACTGGCCTCATGCACCACTTTCATTTGCCCCATCACAAGATGCAACTGAAGAAGAGCTTCCTTGGCAGCAGTCGATGTGTCGTCCGGAGTTTGATACGTAGTGAAAAGCAATGCTGGCAGAGCAATCGAAGCAACCGCTAGATCTGAAGCGTGGAGTTGTATTGGTGCAGCAGAAGTCTGAGCAGCTGATCCTGATGGGAAATCAGTCGACAACGGGATAGCAAAGGTGACGTTGGTTCGAGCTGGGTCTGTCGATCGCTCGACTGCCGTCCCAGGCGTCACGGTCGACCGAGGAACCTGGACCTTAGGCGCTTTCCTGCCTAGTTCCTTGCCTTTCCTCCTCCTCCCCCTCAGCGGTACTTCTTCTTCATCGTCCGGGAGCACAACAACGTCCCATTGAACTGCAATAAATAGATAAAGTCGTACAGATAGCTGACAAACAATCCAGTCGTCCAAATAAATTCGAATCGGGCAGACTTACTCGCTTTGGAGGCAGCTGCGTCATCGGTTTCCTCGTCGTTCGGGTTCTTGTCAATGTCCATGTCAGTCGCAGCTGAGGTCGGGCTGTAAAGGCTTATCATCCACTCGGTCAGAACAAGAAAGTCGGTCGGAACAAGAAAATATGGGAAGAACATTTACCCATAAGCAACAGGAACGTCCATCTTGATTCTAGGCAAGGTCTTCCAAGCCTTCAAAGGATTGATCTTGGGCTGCTTGGTGACCTTCTCAGCCAATTCTGGAGTCAAAGACCGAGCACGTTTTTGAGATGGAGCACTCGACGCCACAGCTTGGCCGCGCCTGCCCGCGGGATCATGGAGTTGCTTGGATCGATGTTGGCTGGTGACTCCCAATCATGGTGAGTCGGCTACCTCCTCATCGCCCGACTCATCGCTCTCATCTTCATCATCGTCGGCTGGTGACTCCCACTCGCCGCTCTCCTCCGCACTGTCTTCGCCCTCTTGGTCTTGCTCCAGAGCTTGTTCACCATTGGGCATTGAGTACATCTCCGTGTAAATCTACAAAACAAGGAGCCGAATACAAGTCAGTCAGATCAACAAACAGTCGGAAAACACATCCAAAAAGCTCAATTGTAATGGCCAAACCTTGTCTGGTTGGTTGCTGTCGCTGAAAGGGTTGACTCTCTTGGCGCCCCTGGGGTTGTCCTTGTTCCCGGTGATATCCCTCAGCCACTGAGCCACTGTTTTGGCCACCACCACCTCCGGATGAACCCGAGCAGTGTCACCAGCCCCGGAATACATCCACATGGAGTGGTCGCGAGCTTGGAGTGGTTGGATACGCCGACTAAGGAACACCTCTAGCAGATCCATGCCGGTGACGCCTTGGTTGATCAGTTGAACTACTCTATCGACCAGCATGCCTGTATTCGCCTTCTCCGCGACAGTAACTTTCAACGAAGATGGAGTTTGGACACGATTGAAAGAGAAAGGAGGAAGCCCAGTCGACTGGCCTGAAGTCGCGATATCCTGGCAGTAGAACCAGGTCGACTACCAGCCCCTGACTGATTCCGGAAGAGTCATTAAAGGGAAGGAACTCCTCTTCCTCTTTTGAATACCCAGACCCCCACACATCTAGATAACGTGGGTTTTCTCATCGTTCGAGTTCGCTTTCTTCACCGTTTGGGAGCGGATGCTAAAGATGTGCTTGAAAAGACCCCAGTGCGGTCGACACCCCAAGAAATTTTCGCACATGGATACGAATGCAGCAAGATACGTGATAGTGTTGGGAGTAAAATGATGGAGTTGGGCCCCAAAGAAATTCAGAAAACCTCGAAAGAACGGATGTAGAGGAAGCGAGAAGCCGCGGTCGACATGAGTGGCGAGCAGAACGCACTCACCCGGGCACGGCTGCGGCTCCGTTTCCCCCTCTGGCAGCCGCGTGGACTCATGGATGATCAGCCCTAACTCAGCCATATCGTCCAAGTCTTCCTGTCGAAGCGAAGATCGGATCCAATTTCCTTGGATCCAACCCGATGGCAGCCCCGAGCGCGATGAAGACCCCCGATTCGTCTTCTTGCTTTTCCCCGCCCCCGTTGCCTTCTTTGTGCGTTCCAGCGCCACCGTTTTCTCCTTCTCCATGGCGGCGGAGCGGTGGCATCGAGAGTAGAGAAGCTAGATGGGGTGAAGGAGCAAGAGGAATAAGAAGGAGAATGGGCATGCATAGTGCAGACGCCTCGGCCTCGCCGCTTTTAAAGGCCCACTTTGGAGTGGCTGACGCGTGGGTCTGGGCGACCCTGTCAAATCCCTCAACAGTCACACACGGCCACGGGATACATGGCGAAAAAGGTGGCACGGAAATCGAAACGTCCTGTCTATCCACTCCGCTTACCACGACGCGCTCCGTGTGGCGCGCTTCTACCGAAATTTCGAATCCCGCGAAATCCGGGATCATCTGCAACTGATCATGCCAAAGATTTCGCATCAAAGTTGACACTCGACAGGCGACGTTATAAAAACCAATCGGTAATTTCTGAATCGATCAAGGCGACTGAAACAAAGCTGAAAGTTCCAACACTGGCCTCCATTTAGGGATAAATTCTTTAGAAAGGCAAGATCAACTTCAACCTTCTTTTCACTCGGTCCTCAATCCATTCGGGGGCTAATGATGAGGGCATAGACCTGGGGTAGGGTAATAGACCCGACCTATACGTCCTACCTAAGGTCCTTGTCTTAGAAGCAAAGAAGTTCAAGAGTAAACAGGGAGGACCCAATAAAGGTGTTGAGTGCAATCCACTCGACCCTCCATTCACTCGGAGACTCCTTCTTCTTTGAGTCACTCGACTACTCAACCATTCGACCATGTAAAAGACCACTCGATGCACAAGAAGGCCTAAAGCCGCTCTGCGCAGCAACGGTTGGGCATTTACTCGTAGGTTGAATGATCATTTGTAGCACTTTATTACAGACGTTACCTGTAACGCTCTCTCTTTATGAATATTGAACTCAGTGTAACGGAGGGGAGCTGGGGTCCTGGCGCCACTACAAAAAAATGCACTTCCGTGATGATACGTGTTTGTCACAGTAGGTCGCGTTTTCTGTCATGCATGTACATCCATGACAAATTTATGACAGAATCAAGATAGTCATACCTGTGCTGTCGTAGAAGTGTTCCATGACATTGCCAAAATTATCATCACGGAAGTGTCCACTTCCATGACGATAAATCGCGCTTCACAGAAGTGCTTTCGTCAAGGGTGACCAACACGTGGCATCCACCGTAACGGAACGCCGTTAAGCTATCAGGTCAGATTTTGGATCCGATAACACGTTAACAACCATGACCAATGCCGATTTTCCACGTGTAAAATTCTCATTGGCCGACGGATCCACACGTCAGCTCCGCGTTGGCACAGGTGTCACTCATCCAACGGTCGAGATGGGCCTATGATATGTTGACACGTGGACCGGCCCAAAAGTGGCCCACAAAGTTTAAATGGGCCGGCCCAACCGAAGGCCCATAAGATTTAGCGGACCATAATGGGCCGGCCCAGCTAAAGGCCCACAAAATTTAGCAGACCATAATGGGTCGGCCTAGCTAAAGGCCCACGCAATTTTGCAGACCATAATGGGCTAGCCCAGCTAAAGGCCCACAAGATTCTGCAGACCACAATGGGCCGGCCCAGCTAAAGACCCAACATTCTCTGTCAAATTGGCCCGTTAACGGCCTGTCCTAAACTTGTCATCAACGCGGCCCACGGTCACTTCTGGCCCGTTAACAGTCCGCTAAGTAATTGGGCCGAATTACGGCCCGGTGTATTTTCGGCCTGTTAAAGGTCCGACTTCATTTGGGCCCATTACAGGACATCAAAACTTTCGGCCCATAAACGACTGTGAAGGATTTGGGTCATATTCGGCCATGTCTGACATTCGGCCTGCTAGAGGCCCACTATAGCTTTGGGCCACTTTCGGCCTGTTGTCATTTTCGGCCTGTTAACGCCGGACGTAAACCATGGGCCATATGGGGCCCAACG
This sequence comes from Triticum monococcum, assembly GCA_034509565.1. Classification (NCBI taxonomy): domain Eukaryota; kingdom Viridiplantae; phylum Streptophyta; class Magnoliopsida; order Poales; family Poaceae; genus Triticum; species Triticum monococcum. The sequence goes on along the minus strand of CM067847.1, from coordinate 656,441,108 downwards.
TCATATCGGGCCCATTAACGGCCCATATAAAAATGACGATAATCTAGCTCGACCGAAGTTCCGGCCTGTTAAAGGCCCGTGTATTAGGTCGGCGCATTTACGGCCCGTCCGAATTTCGGCTTGTCAAAGATCCGCATCGTAAATGGGCCACCATTTCGGCCTGCTAAGTCCAGTGGGTTATTTGGCACAATCAGGGCCCAATCTCACTTGATGTCTGTTTCCGCTTGCGCCGTGGTGCTAGTTCAACAACGAATATGGAAAGTGTTAGTGTACATCAAACTGTGAGAGTACATATAAAGGAGCATGCAACTGCAACTTGACTCGGTCAGGTACCGTCTTGGTGTTGATCCTCATGAGGTTCATATGATCTTGCCAAGTCCTGTTGTGTCAGCAGTGCTTCGGAAGTAGTGTTAGGTGTGAAGGAAGCTTGGGAACTGGCTAGTTCCGGAGCAAACGAACGAGTAACTGGTTGAGATGCTGGTACAGTTGAAGCGGCTGCTGCAGCTGGTGGAGCAGGTGATACTGTGTTTGTAGATTTAGCCGGTGGACTTGGACCTTCTACTGCACTATAAGTACCAGCAGAATCTCGACGGCAGAACCTTTTCCGTTTCACCCGACGAGTAACAACACTCCCTACTATATTATTTTCCTTGCTCTTTTTTGACTTTGCCGTGTCAAGCTGTACCCACAACACAAAAGAATAAAATCACTCTTCAGAACTCATTGATGCATGATACAGACAAGCAATACTTTGATGTAAGACAACCGTATGAGGATGGAATATGTAAGAAAAACAGGACGGCATGACATATTCACAGCTATGATGTGCAAAATAAGCAGAAGGATTTTCAAGAAAATAGAAGTAATGCAAGCTAGGCACCATATGAAAGATGCAACCAATATTACTCTGCCAAGTTAAAAGTGTCTTGTCATAAGTGGCAATTTGAAAAATTAGAAGCAGTACAACGTAGAAATCAATGCAAGATGCAACCACTATGAAACTGCCATGTTAAAAGCGTCCAATCATGAGTGACTGATGCGGGATACACAACAGCAGTACTTTGATGTAAGAACATGGTATGATAGATAGATGCAGTGTATTCTAGACACAGAAAGCCATGTCATATGCACATGTATAACGTATAAACTCAGTAGGTGCAATTTAATCAAAATAGAAGAAATACAGGCTAGACAACATATGCAACATGAAACCAATTATCACACTATCAACTTAGAGCAAGCACCTGCGATGGTGGAGTACGGGAGATGAACTCATCATGTAGACTTGGGACTTCAACTTCATTAGCAGTAGCAGTGGCAAATCTAGAGAGTCTCTGTTTGCGTCGGTGCGGAGGACCACCAACATCCCCTAACTTACTCTTTTCCTTCCTATTTTCTGATATTGCCTTATGAAGTCAAAACCACAAGAAGATGAATAAAATTAGCTCTGCATAACTGGTTGATGCATGATACAGATGAACACTACTTTGATATAAGGCAAGCGCAGGATAGGAGGATGGAATATATACAAAAAAGACAGTGTTTCATATTCACACGTACGATAGGAGGATGGAATATGTATGAAAAAACAGTAAGCGGAAGGCATTTGAACAAAATTAGAAGAAATGAAAGCTAGGCACCATATGAACATGCAACCAATATCACTCTATCAGTTAAAAAGTGTCTCGTCATAAGTGCCATTTCAAGAAATTAGAAGCAGTACAAGCTAGAAGACAATGCAAGATGCAACCTACATCACAGTCCCAAGTTAAATGTGTCTTATGGGTAAGTGATCGTTGCAGGTATAAGTTGTAAGCTACCCAGATGCAATTCAACATAATCAGAAGCAATACAAACTAGACATCATACGGAAAACGCAACCACATATAACAGTTCCAAGTAAGAGCAAGCACCTGTGATGGTGGAGTAGGGGAGATGTGCTCATCATGTACACATATGTTCTAGAAACAGGAACATGTGTCATATTCACAGGCATTATGTGTAAAGTAAGTAGATGCAATTCAAGTTAGAGGCAATACAAGCTAGACATCATACGCAACATGCAACCACATATAATAGTGTCAAGTTAGAGCAAGCACCTGTGATGGTGGAGTAGGGGAGATGTGCTCATCATCTACACAGCTACGTTGACTGTCCAACGTTGTGTTGTCTTGTGAATCTTGTTGGGAGGATGGCGGAGTAGAATCTATAGAGACCCCCTGTTTGAGTTGCTCCGAAGGACCACCATCATCCACTGCCGGACTAATTTCATTCAGCTGTAATGATTTTGCATTGTGAAGTCAAACCGATAAGAAAAAGGAATAAAATTCGCTCTTCAGAACTCATTCATGCATGATACTGACGAACACTACTCGGATGAAAGGCAAACACATGATGAGAGGATGGAATATGTATGAAAAACAGGATGGTGTGACATATTCACACTTATGATGTGGTAATTAAGCAGAAGGCATTTCAACAAATTAGAAGCACTGCAAACTAGACACCATATGAAAGATGCAACCAATATCACTCTACCAAGTTCAAACTGTATGGCGTTTCAACAAATTAGAAGCAGTACATGCTAGAAATCATATGCAATACACAACCAATATCACAGTGGCGACTTAAAGGTGCCTTATCATAAGTGACTGATGCGGGATATGCAAGAATAGTAGTCTGATGTAGAAACAGGAACACATGTCATATTCACAGGCATTATGTGTAAAGTAAGCAGATGCAATTCAACAAAGTTAGAAGCAATACAAGCTAGACATCATACGCAACATGCAACCACATATAATAGTGCCAAGTTAGAGCAAGCACCTGTGATGGTGGAGTAGGGGAGATGTGCTCATCATCTACATAGCTACGTTGACTGTCTAGCCTTGCGTTGTCTTGCGAATCTTGTTGGGAGGATGGCGGAGTAGAATCTGTAGAGAACCTCCGTTTCAGTTGCTCGGAAGGACCACCATCATCCAATGCCTTGCCAATTTCCTCCAGCTTTATTGATTTTGCATTGTGAGGTCATACCGACAAGAAAAAGGAATATCATTCGCTCTTCAGAGCTCATTCATGCATGATACTGACGAACACTACTCTGATGAAAGGCAAAGTCATGATACGAGGATGGAATATATACGAAAAAATGGACGGCTTGACATATTCACACCTATGGTGTGGTAACTAAGCAGAAGGCACTTCAACAAATTAGAAACACTTCAAGACACCATATGGAAGGTGCAATCAATATCACTCTGCCAAGTTAAAACTGTCTCGTCATAGGTGGCGTTCATCAAACTAGAAGCAATACATGCTAGAAATCATATTCAAGATGCAAACCAATATCACACTGCCAACTTAAAGGTGTCCCATCATAAGTGACTGATGCAGGATACCCAAGAAGAGTAGTTTCATGTAAGAACATGGTGTGATAGACAGATATAGTATGTACCAAAAACAAGAAAGCATGTCATATTCACATGTATCATGTGTACGCTAAGCAGATGTAGTTTACACTAATTAGGAGCAATACGAGCTAGACACCATATGCAACATGCAACCAGATATCACACTGCCAAGTTAGAGCAAGCACCTTGGATGGTCGAGTAGGGGAGCGGAGACTTGGACCTTGTAATGCACTATCAGTACAAGGAGAATCGGTATAGATGCTCTGTTTACGTTGCTGCAGAGGACCACCATCATCGCCTTCCTTACTCTTTCTTGAATTTGCCTTGTCAAGTCAAACCCACCAGAAAAAGGAATAAAATTTGCTCTTCAGAACTCATTGATGCATGATACTGACGAACACTACTTTCATGTAAGGCAGCCGCATGCTAGGAGGATGGAATATGTATGAAAAATAGGACGGCGTGACATATTGACATGTATGATGTATAAAGTGTAAACTAAGCACAAGGTGCTTGAACTTGTTAGAATCGATGCAAGCTAGAAACCATATGAAAGATGAAACCAATATCACTCTGCCAAATTAAAAGGGTGCCCTAACAAATGTATTTGACCAAATTAGAAGCAATACATGGCAACAAGCTAGAAATAATATGCAATATGCAACGAATAAAGGTGACTCATCGTAAGTGATTGATGCAGGATACAGAAGAGATGTAGTTTCATGTAAGAACAAGGTTAACACATAGATGTAGTGTGTACCAAAAATAGGAAGGCATGTCATATTCACAGGTATAGTGTGTAAACTAAGCAGATGCAATTTACCCTAATTAGAAGCATTACAAGCTAGACACCGTATGCAACATGCAACCACATATCACACTGCGAAGTTAGAGCAAGCACCTGTGATGGTGGTGTAGGGGAAGTGCGGTCTTCAGGTACAGAGCTATGTTCAATATCTTCATTTAGGCTTGCTGTTTCTTGGGAATCATGTGGAGAGGATGAAATTGCATTCTTTATAAGAGTATTGTGTCTCATATTAACCCACGCGCGTGACTGTCTCACCATAAGCAATAGACGCAGGATACACAAGAATAGTAGTTTGATGTAAGAACATGGTGTGATAGGCAGATGTAGTATGTACCAAAAATAGGAAGGTGTGTCATATTCACATGTATAATGTGTAAGCTAAGGAGATGCAATTTAACAAATTAGGAGCATTGATGAGGGATACACAAAGTAGTTTGATGTAAGAACATGGTTAATAGAAAGACGTAGTATGTACCAAAAACAGGAAGGCATGTCATATTCATAGGTATAATGTGTTAACTAAGCATATGCAATTTACCCTAATTAGAAGCATTACAAGGTAGACACCATATGCAACATGCAACCACATATCACACTGCCAAGTAAGAGCAAGCACCTGCGATGGTGGTGTGGGGGAATTGCGGTGATCAACTAGAGAGCTACGTTGACTATCTTCATTTAGCCTTGTTGTTTCTTGAGAATCATGTGGGGAGGATGAGACTGCACTCTTTAAACGAGTAGGGCATCTCACAGTAACCCACTCGGGTGACTGTCTCATCATAAGTGATTGACAAGGGATACAAAAGAGCATTAGTTTGATGTATGAACATGATTAATATACATATGTAGTATGTATCAAAAACAGGAAGGCATGTCATTATCAAAGGTATAATGTGTAAAGTAAGCAGATGCAATTTAACCAAATTGGAAGCAATACAAGCTAGACACCATATGCAACATGCAACCACATTTGACAGCGTGAAGTTAAAGCAAGCACCTGGGATGGTTGTGTGTGGCAATTGAGATCATCAACTGCAGAGCTACGTTTACTGTCTCCAACTGCTGACACTTCACCCATTAGAGCACTGAAACGCTTAGTGCTTATCTTCGAATTACACTGGAGCGACTTCTGTCTTTTCTTTTATGCCTTCATCAACACTGCACCAGAGTCTGAAATACCCATGCATAAAAAAACAATAGTGTGAGTATGGGTGAAGTGTGTGCACAATTAGTACAGTGTAAAGGTAGCAGATAGCAGGTCGGTGAGAAACAAATGACGGGAGACATATGATAGCTCTACAACATGCATGGCACACTAAATTACTACAGGATTCTATGAAAATAACAGTCGACTGAAAGCAAATAGGTCAGTCCATTTTTTCTGCACCGTCCGATGTACAAAGAACGGGCAAATCGCCTTCATCTACCTCCAGCCAGTCAGTGTTGACGATCTTCCTCGAAACGCCAGCGACCACCGGCCCAGTATTCCTCCCCTTCCTGCGCCCTCCCCTCGACCTCACCACACCGCCGTGCTTGGCACCGCCCCCGGCCATCCATTCAAGCCCCGCCGACCTCCAGATCAGGCGCAAGCAGCTCCTGCACCCCACACCCCTATGATAGACATCGATGAGCCGCTTCCCCGGTTAACAGGCAGACTAGGTGATCCGCGTGCCTAAGCGGGTGCTGCTTCTTTTAATTGTGGTTCAACTGACCCTGAATTGAAATCCAGGCGGGCTACTGACCTCTAGCAAAGGTGAAATAGTAAAAGGGAGGAAACCTTGTGCATTTAGTATCATGAAGAAGATGCAGTAAGAAGCGCTCAACTAGTTTCTTTCATGGGATGAATACAGTGTGAGCGGAGATGTAAGATTTGCATGAATAAGGGAAGAGGAGTACCTCTTACTGCTGGCAGTGCTATGTCCTCCTTCTGTTTTTCCGACGATCTTCTTGTTGTTCGCCGGAAACCAGAAGTTGTGGAGGACGGTGCAGCCTTAGACGAACCCATGGCCAAGTTGTTGAGTGTGGTGCGATGGCCGTCTGTCGGCGGCGGGGAAGCAGATCCAAGGCGGTGAACAAAGGCATAGCGGGAACAGCTCCGGTGCGGTGGACGGTTGCGACAGTGGAGCCGCAGCAGTGAGGCACATGACGGCATGGTTGGAGTGGTTCTGGTACGGTGCACGTCGGCGTCGGCGTTGTGGAGGCAGCTCTACCTCGGCTTCGGCTGCTAAGTCCTTGAGGGCATTGCGGTTGCGGTTGCGTTGGACGACGACGTCGGGGTACCGGCTCCGACGTGATGGAGGAGGGCGACGGTGGATTAGCCGCTATGGGGTGGAGGACGGAGGAGGCTGGGGTTTCACGGCTGGTGGAGAGGGCATTTTCGCGCCCACGGAGTATGAATGGGGAAACGGAGGGAGGCGGGGAACTAAGGGGGAACAATGTTTCGGTTTGAGACGCGCTTGTTTGAAATTTGGGGAAAGTTACAAACTTTGCCCCCATCTAAAATTTCAGACATATTGCGGGTTGGGGGTAGGACAATCATGTCAGGTGTCCCAAATGTGGGCGGGATAGATTTCGGCCGAGCGCATGGGTAGGTGCCCACGGCGTATGAATGCTTCTCGGAGGAGGTTGAGACTAGCGTCTTGGTGAAGTTACAAACCTACCCCCGTTTAGACCTTTGGACATCGGGCCGATAGGCTACACGGGCCAGAGTCAGGACAGTAATTTCCTACCACCAAAACATTAGTCTCGCGCGGTTTCGGGTGACCAGAGGCCTATTTGGCACTTCGTTCAATATTTGGGAGCAGACGCATTAACGTTTTCGGTTCTCTTGAATTGAACTTTTAGGATTTGTCAAACTTCACAAATCTTTACTCTTGAAAATCCTAAAGCTACGATTATTTTGGAATGGAGGGTGTACATTTGAATATACATTGTACACGAGTATATATTAAAAAATATGCAACTTACCTCAGTTCATGCATGGTTCCAGATATAATCTGCTTGGTTGCAAAAAAAAGTTAGATATGCGTATGAATATATATAGCATGTTCAAACTCACAACAAAGATTGATGCCCCCTTTTACATCTGATTTATAAATGCCATTATCTTGGGTTCAAATAGATGAATGCACTTCCTATGAATTCGAATCTTTGAAACCCCCTTTATGTTGAATTCGACATGTATTCTATTTCGTAGCTAGCAATTTGAAATGTATCCATGCAAGTGAAAAATGTATAAAGTGCTTCACACTAACAACATGGAGTGCACTAATTAATGTTTATATATGAATTGCAAAAGCATCCATTGCCTGTATTTCAAACCGCTCTCACTCTATGGATTGATAATATGAAATAAACACATGCACATACTAGAATTCAATAGAGTATGGGTGTCTGATAGACCGATTTTCGTCCATACGCAATTTGCAAAATTCATGATCTCATCCAAAAATAATAATGCCATTTATATTTTAATTTAATGCGTAGAACCGACTTTTACACGTTGCACTATGCCTCGCCCCGTTCTCACAAACACGTTATATATCTCTCTATCTAACACATAAGTGCACACACTTTATGTGCATCGACATTTCTCTTTCACACATGCTCACAATCTCTCTCAGGGTGTCGGGGTGTCTCACGCACATGCTCTCTCTGTTTCTCTCTCTCTCTCTCTCTCTCTCTTTCTGACTACTATGTACAACTCTTTTCACTAATCTTAGTTGGAAAACACTATTTCTCTCACATGCATATATACACATGCACGGTCTCTACTAGCCCTCTATACGCACATATATGTGTCTACGTGTCTCCCGCACGCACATTATCTTTAGGCCTCTCTCGCACACATTGCCCCCCGACACACCTCTCTCTTAGTAGTTGGCAGATATGATTTCATCATATCATTCGGTAGGATATCCCTGGCTGTTAGGCTGGATGGTAATACGAGGCAAAGTTTTACCCTAGTTCGGATCGGACCCTTGCAGTTGAAGAAAGAGCCTACTCCTGGTACTGTATATTAGTGATAGGGGTGTGTACAAAGTACACGTGAATACCAGGCATTGTGCGTGTGTATATACTATCGACGAACTAGCCCCCAAGCTTGTATAATATACTAAGGGCCTAGGGTTACAAATCATATATAGTCAGCTTATCACCAGTGGGGATAGAGTCCTCCGCGACTCTGGTAGCTTCGTATTGTACGCCGAGACCTCCACATGGGTCTTCGTATAACACGTCTCGGTCCAACCTATATGTGGCGCAAGATGGAACCGACCCATGAGTTTTCATGTTGACCCACCACAACTAGAACTGATGTGCCTACCACACCACACACACAATCGTCCACTAAGAAAATAAGCATATACAATAGTACAACAGTATCTAGCTCACGATACGTCTCCACATTTTGTTGATGACACTGACGGACTTTGCATTTGATGAGTACTCTGTATTTTGTTGACGACACTTACGGTCATTGTATTTGAAGCAAAAGCACGATATGGTCACTGGACTTCAGAATAAGCTCATCACGGTCACCACATACATTTTGTCGTGCTAATCAACACGTGGTTGGATGGTTAGAGGACAGTGGTTTCTCGAGCCCACCAAGGTTAAAGTCCCGGTGCTCGCATTTATTTTGTGTTAATTTCAGTATTTTCCGGCGATGTACGCTCAGTGGGAGGAGACGTTCCACTCGATACGAGGCACCTATGGTGACTTCGTAAAATCTCAATATCATATGTGCTGGCCCACTCTCTCGAAGGTGCTCATAGGGGTAGGGTTCGCGTGTGTGCGCTTATAGCGGTGAGTGCTTGCGCGTATATATGAGCCCTTGCGTTTGTACCATGTTAAACAAATACATATCATGATTATACGGTCACTGGCTCACCCGTACAACTCCGTATTTTGTTGATGACACAATCAATTGACCAGTCAAACGTTCCACATGGCGCAACTAGTGTTGCACCATCGGGGCGCGTAACCGTGGGGCCCACCTGTCAGCCTATATATGAAAGAAAGAAATGGTAGTTAGAGTCTATACTGTGTTAATAAAATAGGAGTACATTTTAGGGTGATCATACAGTCACTGGTTCACCATACAGCTCCGTAATTTGTTGATAACACGATCAATTGACCAGTCAAACGGTCCACATTCAGCAGCGCACATTACCATAGGGCCCACCCGTCAGCGCGTATATGAAGGGCAGAAATGGTAATAAATTTGTGGTCGGTGGGTATTCGAAGTCGTGAGACCTCTGGTTGGCAGTCACCGGCGGTTGGGGGGGGGCGTTCATTGGGCGGTGGGGTGGGGATCCCCGGAGAAAAAGCTTGGCGGGGGGGGGGGGGGCTAGAGGGATGGCCGGTGCGGCGGCGGACCGGCGGTGGGGAGTGGTTTCGGGGAGGGCGGGCCGGCCGCGGGCGGCGGGGGCTGGCGGTTCAGCCGGTGGTGGCTGGCGGCTCAGGGGGGGGGGGTGTGGAGTTTGATGATAAACTGGAGGCCCTTGATTTCATATCCAACGGCTAGAAAATCTAATGACCAGAGATGAAAAAGTCAGTCGACTGACATGTAGCCTCACCCCGCACGTACACATGCACGCACGCAAGACACGCACGCATGTAGGCGTGCAACACTGACACGTACACACACACGCATGCTGGCGTGCAACACTGACACATACACATGCACTCATGAACACACGCACGTACGCACCCATGCATGCAACACTGAAATGTACCCTTGCACGCATGCAACACTCGCACGCCTGCATGCACACAACACACGACACAAGACACACGCTCCACCTATACGTGCATGCACCCTTTGTTAAGGACATGCATTGTTACAGGTATTAATCAATCTTATCTGTGATAAGCAGAACATTGATGTTTGCAGCGGTCTTTATGAATCACAACGTATCGAACGGGCTATCAACATAGTAGGCTTATCTTCATGAAAAAGATGACGTCACACTCAATGAACAATCATCGGTTCATGAAATGCCCGCTTCTGACCGCCCTGGCCTACCAAAGGTTCCTCTGTTGTGCGCTGCCTGCGTTGGGTCACTGACATGCAGGCCATGCACCCAAAGAGCCCACACATCAGTGGAAGAACGGCGCGGTGTCCTTGGATAGAGTCGAGGGCGCCACTCGCGGCACGCCCGGCTGAACACGCCTCCGTGCCGCATTCAAACGCCTCCATGAAACCCGCCCGTGTGGAAGCCGGGAAACCCACTTTGGACACACGTCCGTTCATGAGCGGGCCAGCGTTAAACGCAACGTCGGCCGAGCTACTCCCGTCCTTCGTCTATTTAATCTCCTATTTAAACGAGGCCAAACGCCGGCCAAGAATCGCACACCTCCACCGCTCCCCTATCTCCTCCACCATTTTGTCCACTCTTACAATGGCTTACGAAGAGTAGTTATTCCGCATCCAAGCCGGCTGGGTAGCCCGCCGGATACGAGCTATGCCGCTCGCTGATCCACCTCCCTCCCCTCGCCCGACGGAGGCAGTTGTTGCCCCAAGCCGGCGTGTGGTTCAGCAACTCGCCGCTCCAGGCCAGCTCGACGAGGAGCGGCACACGGGCGTCGTTGCTACCGGCCACGCCGCCGCCTCGTACCACATCTCCCGTTTCTGTGGTCGAGACTCCCATGCCGGCGGCCGCACCATGTAAGCAGCGACTGAAGCCGGGTGCGCGGAGAGCGACGAGTAGGTGGCCAGCGCCTCCGTGTCCGCTGCCATCATCGAGGAGAAGTAGAACACGGGAGGCCGCCGCCGCTTGGGTCCCATGAAGGCCACCGTGGAGGCGATGCTGGCGTACACAGCAGGTGTCTTGCCAGATCCTTTTGTTGCGAGGACCTTCATCGACCCCGCATGGGCTCGACAGAAGAGGGGAATGTTAGGATGAACTCGAGCCGGTGTCGGCCATGGTGAAGTAGTGGGCGGTGATGAACTCGAACCGGTGCCGGCCACCATCATCTTCGGCACCAACCAATGATATCAGTTGGATAGTGGGGAAGCGAGCTGTCCTTTGCACTGAAGCATATACCTCCGGGGCTCCCAGAAGTCCGGTGATCGTGCTGCCGGACATGAGGAACACAAATCGATCGGCGGGCGACCATTTAGGCCAGGTATTATATACCTGTGCTGTCCAGAACTAGCACCGCGTAGTTCATTTGAATGTAATGAAATCCGTCATGTTTGTATGAAAATCCCATATTTTATATGATTTCCGTCGTTGTTTATATGAAATATCAGTTTGTCTACGTGTTTGTGTGAATTTCGTCCAGTTGGTTGAGTTGCTGTCATAATGTGTGCGGCTACGGTTGGATGGCGTAATTTGCGGGTCGCCGTCGGTCTGCGGGCGGCTTGGGCGGCATTGTGGGACAAAAAAACACAGATCGTGCGAGCTCGTCTCCAACATGCACGCTGGAGGATGCATGACAGCATGAGCACCCGAGCCATTCCTCGTTCATCGGTGGAAAAGGCACCGGTGGACGAAAGGGTCGCCAATATTTTGGCTACCCCGGGTAAGATCCAAACAACCCCTCTCAATAGATTCGAATCCCTCGTTCACCGTGGAATTTTGCCATGCGTTGTTTTCATGGACTAGCAAGATGTCCGTGCATTGCACGGAACATCAAGATGCATTTTTTACAAACTCCCGCATGCATGCAAGGGATAATTAATGTCCTCCTTTGCTACCACGAGGCAAACACCATTAATATTGCATCGATTAGTGTTAGTGGCGTTGTATATCTGCAAATTATATTTTTGATAGTGGCCCCTTGTATATAAAAATGGAGGGAGAAATATGAGAGATATGGTGAGGAGGAGTGGGGCGTGGTGGTGACTGGTGGTCGGACTGGGCGGAGGCATGGGGATGGACGGCGCATTATGTCTAGGTTTGTATCTCTCTCACACACACCCACGTAGGTGGGGGACGTGCACGAAGAGAATAGGTGCACGCACGGCGCATGTACTCCCATCTCTTTCCCAACCACACTTGCGCGGGTACACGGTGGAGCTCATTTCTGTACGAAAAGGGCAGCCCACGTGGTAATTTGCCACGTGTACTAGTTGTCCACTTGGTGGAGGGAGGATTGTCTACCACGTGTGAACAAACAAATTGCGACTTGACGCGTTATGTTAAATTAAAAAAAAGGCAAACCATGTGGGGCCTACCTTAGAGGCAAGGCTCTATACACTGGAGTACTTTTGATGTGTGCCGTCAACTCGCAGAACGAGGAGAGGCTTGCTTAGTACGCCGTCTCCCCCGCCCATGGGCGCGGTGGCTCACAGGATGAGGTGAAGCTTGCTTACGAGTAGTAGTAGTAGTAGTACTGTATGCCTTTACGCCTGCTCCCTCGCCCACGTGCGTGGTGGCTCGCAGCACGAGGAGAAAATTTTACTACTCCCTCCGTTTACTCCTCGTCCCTACTACGTACTTTGGTTAGTACTCCCTCCATTTACTTATACAAGGCCACTATAAAAAATACATTTTGCATCTACACAAGGCCACAAATAGTAATCGAGACAAAAGTTACTACTCCCTCCTTTCTAGTTTATGGCTCAATTTCAAAATCTCTCCAACCAAGGTAGACGGTGAGTGGTCGAATTAATTTCGTAGTTTGCACAAGTAATTAGTACGCTCGTTTTTCTCAGGAAGTTATGTTTACCGAGGCATTAATTAGAACAAATGCATGAATGACCACTATATTTCCATGAACTTGTACATGCATTGGTTAGTTTCCTCTTGACACTGCTTGCATCGGGTGATCTAACGCACCTCGAAATCCAACATGTAATGGTACTACTACTAGTATAGTAGAATTGAGACTTCTCAAACAAAAAAACGAATGTTTTTTAGATGAGCCCTATAAACCCTAGTGGGTACGTACTCCGTAAAAACAGATTTTTCCAAAACTAAGTCGCTCCCTTTCATGAATTCTGTAGTATACCCCTCTGTTGACGCTCCCTTTCATGAATACTGTACTTCCTGTCACCGACATGTGGGACATATAGCAACCGGGTCGACGTGTCAAGCACCAAATAACAGTGCAGAATAGCAGGGGGACGCACCCCACTCGTACCGGCCTAGTAGTAGTAATGAGCAATGAGACGTCAAATCACAATGTCGCACCTTCCCAGACAGACGAAGCAACAATTATTTCACACTTCAGTTCACCATCATCTCAAACCATGTAGTATTGCTTCTGCCTTAAGAGGGACACGCAAATCGCCTTGGTACATCATGACACGTGGGACCGCATGACAGGCCATGCTCCCCCGCCGATCGCTCGGTAAAATCACCTCATTTTTACTATACTTCCTCTATATCGGTTTACTACATGGCATGCACGTTGTTCTAGGTTGAGAATTTAACTGGCTATATATGTGATGAACAGTACTCTAGCCTTTTAAAAATGTATACTTTTGTATAGTAGACTATCGATGGATTGCGCCATGGAGCAAAAATTGAAATTAAAAAAGGTGGTACATATAGAGAGCGCTCGTCGCCAAATTATGCATATAGTACTATTAAAAAAGCTAGTACGTGCTTAATTGGGGTGCTAAATTCTATTAAAGAAATACTAGTAGTATGTACATACTGAAGATTTAAAGTAACGAGAAGAAACATAACATAGTTTTGCTGGGGGCTCAGTACAACACACCCCTCAAATTAAAATTAGCACACCTGAAATTAAACTATGCAACTAATCCGGTAGACACTGCATTAGAAGTTTAGAACCACCATGAGCAACGACACTGCCACCTTACTTGGAGTCCTCGTCCACGTCCTCGACTTCGTCCTTGTCCCTCTCCCTCTTGGCCGATACTTCTTTGCTTGAATCGCAGACTTGGCTGTTGCTCTTCATCCAACCCTTGTAGATATTGAAGCAAAGGTAGCCATCCATTGCAGCGTAGTGGATGTGGTCTATATCTAGTACATTCCGCTGTCATGCATGACGATGAAATGTGTATGGAGGTTTCTCTAGTTTACCGTACGAAGGATGAACCATGGCTCCTGCCAGGGTCGGCATTGAAGGCTGACGAGAGGACACCGGCCGATTCTTCTGGAGGTCGAAGGGGTTTCCTACAACGAGACCTATCCGACGCAGGAAATCCATGTCGTTCTTAAAGTCTACAGTAACGAATTTCACTGTTTTGTCCTTGAGGAAGTTCTTAAAATCCTGGCACTCAACGTCGGCATGGCATATGTGGTAGACCAAGAAAATGTTATGTACGCAAACCTGGATCACGGCGGGCTTATTCCTCTCTTCGTCCTTTAGATCCTTCTTTGGTCCCAGGACTGTGGTGTAATCAACATCTAGCCCAGCGACCGACTCATCATCTGAGTTTTCGAACAGGCGTCTAAAGCGAGAAAGGCATCCTTTCATCGTCGCCAAAGAACGGGTGTAGATGACGTCGAACACATCGCCGGTGATGGTTCTAACCTTGTACTCACCGCCGATCGTGGAGATTTGGGACGCCATGGATTTGGGAGGAGGGTTAGGATTAGTGGAACTGCCATAATGTGAATGGACGGGACGACTAGGAGCGAACCGCCGTAGTATTGAAGGACGTGCAGGGACAAGTAGGAGCGAACTACCAGTGTGCGAATGACAGGGTAGTGGCTTTCCATTCTCCCATGATACGGGCTTCCGAGAGCCCTTGGATCTGAGATCGAACAGTTGCATGGCGTGATTCTAGACCTATGGGTGAATATCCTATCCTGGAGGGTTATTCTGCAAATTTTCAGCAACTTAGCATGCGAACGTTTGATCTCAGATCCAAGGGCTGCCAGCAGCCCGTATTATGGTCGCGCCTACCACGACCGTCGCGTCGCTCGCGCGGTCGCGCGGTTGAAGATTTAACACAGTGCGTTAGGCTATCTGATGTTGGCATGCCATACATAGTCATCACTTAGTCACTCATACTACAACAAGGTTGGCTATAAGTGTATTTTTTTACTCCTCTCTATCTCTTTCTTCGTAATGGAGGTGGTCAGGAATCAGGAGAGTCACGCCGGTCGTAGCGCCGCAGTTAAAATGATAATGGCAAGTCAAATCACGGGGCCCCACCTGTCCATCAGTAACTCGCTGTCAAATCACATAGCCCTATGTTTGCAGCAGCCTACTCCCTCGTCTTCTCGCGTCTCTATCGAACCGACTAGGCGGAGCTGCCCCGCCTACCGCACAGGAAAATCCCCGCCCTCGACTTTTAAATACAACCACATCCGCTTAAGAATCCAATGATATACTTTTTGTGACATAGTAACTCATATTTAGTTAGTCAAATGGATGACCTAGAACCACGTGCAGGCCCTATAAACCGAGATGGCTAAAAATAAAAAAACCTAGACGGAGAGGGTAGTTCAGCACGTATCTTTTTAGATCAATATAGTCGGGATTCACCAAGGAGAAAAACCAAGTGGTAGGCTGCTCCTGTCGTGTTGGCGTAGCAACTCAAGCAGGGTCAGTCCGCACACGAAATGGCGACACACTTAATAGGACCCCTTTGGCCGACATGTGGCTCATCCACCGTCTTGTTCCACGTGTGATGCACCAAATTACAGTTCGGAGTAGCGGTTGGAATTGGAGGCACCCCGGTCATAGCGCCGCAGTAGTAGAAAACGAGTGATGAGGGGTCAAATCACAAAGCCCCACCTTTCCCGCATTAACCTGGATGGACGAAGCAACCATCATTTCACTCTAGGGCGCAAGATCATAAAGAAAAGAGAAAACAATGATGCGTGCGGCAGCTACCTAGGGCACCCTAGGGTAGGGGTCTCCACTACATATCCTTTTTTTTGAAAGCGCCTCCACTACAAATCACTTCTCCCTCGTCCTCTTGAAGAAAACCGATGATGAGTGCGGCGGTAGGGTTTGTAGGAGTACTACGGCGTGCGGGGCCACGTCATAGTAAACGGGTTCGAGTCGACGCCTTAAATATGTGTGGGCCGCTTGGTTTTACGGGAACGAGGTAGCATTTTGGGTTCGGGGACCAGTGGAGATATAGTATGTACAAAAAAATGTGGACGTAGGTTCGACCGAAAGGCAATGATGCATGGGCCCTGCATTTTGATATACCCGGGTCCGCGTGAAATTTGCTACTCTACTCAAAACTAGTAAGGTACACATGTATTGAACGCATGAGATTTCGAAACCAAATTATGAATAAATACACACTATAGCATGTAAAGCTTTGAGTCATATATGCATGATGTAGATGTTCGTTTAGTTCTTATAGTTCATCTCATTCAAAATCAATTGGTTTTATAAAAATGTTAAGATTCATGGGGTTGTGCATTGTAAATCGTAAAGTAAAAAACAAATAATAGCAATTCATTTAGAAAAAATAATCAATTATGATACAGAAGATTCTAGAACAAAAGAGAAGTGCTTGTGTTTTGAGGTTTGTGCATTATGCTTAAGTTCAACCATGGAGTCTTCTAAATTGTACATGTGGTAGATCTGGTGGAATGTTGGAGATATCCAATGGCTAGTAGTGCTCGGATTTGCCTATCTCTGCACTATTGGGTTAGCTTCATCCAGCGACCATCTTTCAAAGTTATTGGCACACGATATAGTTCTTGTGCCATAGTTGTATGTTTTGGAAAAAAGCTACTAGTGGGTTGTACTATCTATTTAGGAATAGAAGATGTATACATGGAAGTTGTAGGGAAAGAGATGACATGGAGCATCTCAATTCCTATGAGTAGGGATTGGAAAAGAGATGTCATTTGGTTCACATCATAGGAACTTTTCTATTGAATCGAGAGATGACATGCATCTCAATTCCTATGAGGAGGGATTAGAAAAGAGATGTAATTTGGTTCATATCATAGGAACTTTTCTATTGAATATACGCTAATGTTTATTTTCCTTTAAAATTAAGGGAGTATAGGAATCCATTCATATGAACCAAGTGGCTCTAAAGCTATAGACATGATATCATGTTTATTTCCTTTGGAATGTGGAGTATATGAATCTATTCCTATGAACCAATTGACTCTAAAGGAAAAATCCTATAAAAATCATATCATATAGAGTTTCTATGATATTTCTCGACACTAAAGGATGCTTGAAATTGCTGCGGGTGATACGATGGTCTTTCTTTGTAGACTCCTCACCCATCTTTATAGTCACCTCTCGAAGATGAATGAAATGATATATACATGGTATTCTACATGTGCAATTTGGTACATGAAAACTCGGTAAAAGTTTGCGAGGTTCGAATTTTCAATAAAGCTATATGCACTGCATTTCGAAATGGAGGGAGCATACGGCAGTTGCTGACACTCACGTGGAAGATTTGTGTGTAGGAGGAGTGGCTGTTCTGTTAAATGACATGGCAAAACTGACACTGTCGGATGCCGATCTAACAGTTCTTACGGCGTTCGTCAGGAAAAGGCTTGTGGCAAACGTTTGTCGGATAATGATTTACGGACACATGCATTGCATTGATACGTGCCCCCTCTCTCTCACGCACACGCACCCTCACGAGTCACGACTCTCCTGAGTCCTCTCGCAGACTCGCACATTGCACCCACCGTCTATCTGCAGGTAGACGTCACGCACATATGTGCTCTTCACACCCTACCCTCAGAACTTCTAAAAAACAAAAGACGGCGCGCACATTTTATTTTAGCTCACACATCACACACTTGTACTATTACTCTTGCAGCGAACGTTCTTTGGGCATAGTATATTGTACTCTCACGAAGAGAAGCGGTGCACGCACGCACTAGTTCTCTCACACCCACTTGCGGGTACACGTAGGAGCGCATTTTTTTGAAGCTGGTACAACAAAATCACTCCACTATATATAAAAGCAGGAGCCGTAGCGTTTGCTTTACTAGGGTTCCTCTCGTTCACTCTCTCATGCTCTCCAGATCTAAGCAACACATAGGTGGCCACACTCTCTCTCAGCTCACGGCTAGTCACAAATCCGTCCGAAGAACCTCGACCGGGGCAGGGGTGTAGGTGCATCGTTCACGCTGTCATCGGCGGCGAGGGAGGAGACCAATGGTTGCCCGCGCGTCCTAATCAGCGGCCGTGCTGTTCTCTCTGAGAGAGCGCCGGCTCGGGAGGGCCTCCGACCCCTTCTTCCTCCCTGCGGTATTGTGGCCAAGATGCGGCCTCCCGACGCCGTCTTTGCCACTTGCCGATGACCCTCAGGTATATATTCCTTCGAAACCCGCCTTGCTCTACTACCCCAGCTCCCTTTGTATGGATCCTTTTCTACTTCCGTCCGCTATTCCAAAGCAACCTAGACTTCTACTATTATTAGAAGTAAAGCTAGTTCATACAGTCGACTCAAAGCGTTGGTTCAAACAGGGAAGAAAGTGGGAAAGCTGTAGCATGAATCTAGGACTTGATTCTAAGAGGAAAGGGGGGAAAGTAGTAATATCTGTCACTGTTTAAATAACCGTATTTCGTATTTGCGCAAACAGGGATGTCTGTCTCCATATCGTTTCGGGGTGTCTGTCTCTGTATTGTTTCTATCCGTGCAATCAAAAACACACACCTCAGTTTTAGTACAACTGCGCAAAATGAGATGGCTATCCCTCGTTGCCATCGTCTAACCTCCTGTCCTCAAGGTATCCCTACATTGGTAGTAACTAAGGTAGAATGACCAACGCAATCTAAAAGAAGCTGATTCATACGTTTTACTTCCTGATTGCAGTGCAGGGACGAGTGAAAACAACTGCATCCTAATCCGGAATGCACTTTCTACTAGTTCATCCACGGACCGAGGACTAGCTGGCACGGTTGCACGGCGGTTTTTTGGATATGTGCGCGGACAAGAGGCATTGTGGTTTGCTTATTTATGCAAATAGCGGTGCTTAAATTTAGTGGAATGCACAAGCATTTCAGCTGGTCAGTATACTGCATGGTTCAGTTCAGCATTCCGGCTGAGACCACAATTATAATTGGTTATTCTGGAATGAGAGAACCTAACCCTGAATGGTGGCAACAAGAAAAAACCAGAGTGAACTCCAGGAAATTTAAGCCTACCGGGAGGCCCTTTTCTCAGAGAAGCCTTGCTTGTTTTTTTTCCTGATTTGTAAACCTTCTCACAACTTTGTCTTTTGATGTGAACTAGTATATGTTTGTTATGTTCTATGAATCATTGAGATGTATAAAATTGCTTAACTTATGCTTTTCAAGTTTTTTATGAAGACGAGTTTAATGTGAGTGTTCCACATGAGTGCTAGACTAGCGTGTGAAGGTTTGGAATTTATTACATTGTGGCCTCAATTAACTGCATGAAGCACTGTAACAAGATACATAGTTGCTTATATGTCAGACAGCAAATTGTTGATTGTTAGCTGGTCGATAGCCTAGTGTTGAAGCGAGCTGAGCCAATGTGCCGTGTTTTGCACAACTGCTTACACGTGGGGTAGCACCAACAGTGTTTACAAGTACTTATGTATACGTCGGCGCACGATTCTCGAACGAGTGCTCTATTTCATCAAAATGCACACTGCTCGTATGATAAACCGTGACAACTTATGTCTTACCATGCCATATTCATGAAAACACTAGTGAGGACGCATCTGTTTCGGCAACAATTACGATGGTTCTCACTTGATTCATGGGCACACAAAAGTAGCAAGAGTTCCAATAGACGGATTCAAACAGAGTACTAGCCCTAGAGGGGTCGATAACAGGCAAGGTTCGGATAATTAGACACAATCCAAACTACTTTTAAACACTAGCTGGGGCAACTATTTCATGCCTTGATCTAATTTGGGCTGGACACAAGACGGACCTTGCCATGAACATCATCGAGGACGTCCCGCAGCAGCTCAATCCTATGAACCTTCATGAAGAAAACCTTGTGGCCTTGCCACTGATAAACTTGTTTGTGGAGGCATGCCATGTCATCTTCTTGCGTAAGCTTGACAAGAATAGTATGCCTCACAAACGAAGGAGTAGCTTTGAACTTCTTGTGCTTCAGTACACCTTGGACAACACGCCTGATAACAGTGAGGCTAGAATACAACTCTTCATTGGAATAACCGCAAATGGCTTCCAGGATCCAACAGCCTAAGAACTCTGTTTTCCCTGTGCGTATATTCAGGTCGTCCGCCTCATAGCGAGTGACATGTACAACCACACAATCCTTGTCTGCATCAGGGCTCTAATTGAAACAGACACAAATTTTGAATTACTTTTCAGTATAAGAAAGACAAGTTATTTAAACCACTATGTATAGCATGGCATCAAAGCTAATAAAATTTTGCATTATTAATCACCACATACTTCCTTTTCTAAAAAAAGTCACCACATACTTGGATGAAAAACCACAATCGAGATCGGCAAGAAGGAAATCACCTTGGGTAGCTCCGCGGGGGGGGGGGGGGGGACACATCCTCGAAGGGGGAAAACTGCTCCTGTAGTGCCACGGGGGCTGTAACCTCAAACGGGGCATTGGCCCTCTCAGTAGTGGCCGTGAGCGTATCTGGGGTCGGCTCGGTGGTTGCCTCCATCTTCTTGGAGCTCTCTGTCTCGTGGGGATCAGCCTCCCGTGTCTGCTCCAATATCGGCAGATCTTTGCCTGGTTCTCCTTGGTCCATCATGAAACTGACGAATACTAGGAGACCACTGAAAGGAAAACACAATCGCAATGACAATGAAACAAAAAAGAGAGTGAGGATCGGTTACTGCTTTGCAAAAGTTCTTTTTTTCTTTGAATGAAAATATACCAACATCACGAATCCGCTTACCTTCCCTTCGTTCAGAGAGAAGAACAGTGGCAGATGCGAGTGTTGCCTTTCTTGAAGACGGTGAGGGAGAAGGGGATTCAGCGAAGAGTGAAATGATAGTTGCGTTGTTCGTCAAACTTAGACTGCGGGGAGGTGGGGTATTGTGATACGACAGCTCGTTACTGCCGCGCTACGACCGGGGTGACTCTCCACCTACATACTGCCTTCTAATTTGGTGGATGGCATTTGGGCCCGCGCGCTGCATGGCCCACATGTCGGTGAACAAAAGTATAATAGCATTTAGTAGAGGGAGACGTTTCAATGACCTAGGAGGAGCCAGAAGCAGTAGAGTGTCTCCACTGTACTAGTAGTAATTGTTTTTCTAGGTAGCTGTAGAGTGTCTCCACTGTACTAGTAGTAATTGTTTCTCTAGGCCCAAGACAAAACAGCCCATCCACACTAGTAAATAGTAAAATCAATTCAAAAGCCCATATATTTACTGAATTGACGGATGGGTATGTCGAAGAGCAAAAAAGGAGTTTCAGGTGGGCAAAAGAGCTTCTGAACATGCCGGGCTTCTATTTACAATATATTGTGGTCATAATCCAGTAAATTTTATGACCGAGGATGCTCATTCTATGGACCTGACCGATCCATTTGACTGTGACTACCAAAAACAGTGCTGGAGTTAGATGGTGTTGCCCTTTTCAATCTGGTTTTTTGTAAACCTCATGAACAATTAACCCTTGTGCTTTTGTACAGTTTGTAAGATGGAGTTAGATGTTCCTGTCCTTTTCAACTCGGCTGTGACTGTCATATTTTCTTTAAAACAAGGCAAATGGCTTGCCATTCGTTTAATTTAGAGTGAAATATTGTAACAAATCCCAACCAAGGGAAATAACATCACTCTCACCGGCTGCTTGAGCTCACTGCACATTACAGAAGCCAAGTGATTAGCCCCCACCAGCACCTACAAACTTATTTCGAACTAGCGCATCAAATGGGCTGTAAATTTTCATAGGAAAGGCTGCATGACCGTGAGAGATTTGGATTCTGACATTTGGGACCCGCTAGGAAATAGCCTATCCAAGGTGGTGTCGACTTACTAGCCGGTCAACAAACGATTCTGCCTACCAGCCGTTGGATTGACATCCAACATCTGTCATGTATCTTCTATCTCTTGTCTTCTTCCTCCACCCGCCCAAACCAAACCACCCCGTCGGCTCCGCCTGCTCCCGCCTCCCATGGCTGGCTGCGCCTCCGCTGCCCTGCAGTACGTACCCTCCAATGTTGGCCAATCCCTCCCTCTATTCCCCCACACGTCCTGTTATTCTCCGGCGACGTCAGCCCCAACACGCACCCGTGCCCGAACCAGTCAACCCTCATTCTCCCCTCCGCCTGCGACTGGACCGACGCATCTTCAACGGCTCCTGTTCGATCCATCCGAGGCCTTGTCGTCATCCTCCGCCTTGCGGCCTTGGTTCGCTCGCCGTGCGCGGTGCGCCGCCCTCTTGCGTTGTCAACGTAGTCAACAACCGAGAGGAACAAGGAGATGATTGTACGTGGAGAGGATGACAGTAGGGACCCACCAGCGTCATGGCAGTACGTAAGCAAATGCCTCTATAGTACAAGCCCAAAAATAGGGTTCCTCCTAATGGTTGGACATCTGGGGCTCACGCCATTGTCAACGTAGTCAATAAACGAGAGAATTACACAACGAGCGGCTGACACCAGGGACCCAACAAGTCGCGCATTTTTTTGAGGAACAAGCAGTTGTTATTTATACTAGTTTTAGCGACGGATCAGGGTAACAACGGGGCTGTGGCCCATCTAGCCAGGGTTTTATTTATATTTACCACATCATGAGCCCCGTTGTGTTTTTTTCTTGCTGAAAATGGCTAGCCCAGTTCTATTTTTTTAAAGAAATACCCAAACAAGGCCTACTTGCTTTATCGGCCCTGCTGGGCTGCAAATCTTTCAAGACGAGGAGAGTTTCATTCGGTTTGCCCAGAAATGGGCTGTACATTTTTAAAACACATCAAACCAGGAATTAGTTTAATTTTTTTTTCATTACAAGATCTTAAATTCCATTGATTTTTATGCGTGGACAATTATTTGGATTTTATATTTATATAAATTATTTTTCAAAATAGTTTGAATGTGAATCGATATTTTTGGATTAAAAACAGTTGACCGCACCGAAATATGCAAAATTTCGTATACTTTTTAACCGTGGCCACAATATGGGGTGTAATGCTAACAAAAAGAAGATGGGATCCAAAAAAATTCTTAAGAATTAGCAAATGGGATGTACATTATTAGAAATAATGGCAGATGGGCTGTATGCAGTTTTCCACAGATTTGAGGCTGACTTGTGCGCCTACTACAGGTTGACGCGTATACTTTCATCAAAAAAGGTTGACGCACACGCAATGCCCTGTCAACTTAGTCAACACACGAGAGCATTGACTGTTGGATGTCCATCCAACGGCCGTTGTGCTTCTTCAATCTCTGCTCTTCATGCTCCAGCCGCTCAACCAAGCGCCGACGGGACTTGTTGCTCCCTCCTCCCGTGGCCGGCTATGTTGCCGCGCAGGCCTCACGGCCCCAACGTACTCCCATCGCTGGCCTAGCCATCCCTCTACTCACCCACACATGCTGTTATTCTCCAGCGACGGCAGAAGAACCAATAAACCCTCATACTCCTCCGCGTGGGAAACAACTGCCGAGTATTCCCTGGCTCCGTGTCGTTCCATTCCTAGGCCTCACCGTCATCCACCGCCCTGGTTCTCTCGGCGCGGCCTGGTCAACGTGGTCAATGAACGACATCCATCGGAAGTGGACTGTACGTGGAGAGGCTGACAGCTGGGTCCACGGCTGCACGCAAGGAAATGCCTCCTTATTATGCGCAAAATAATGATTCCTCCACATGACAGCTAGGACCCACGGGAAGGGCCTCTGTATTTCGCGAAAAAAACATTCTCCCCGCCGACAGGTCAGACCCACCAGCTATATCTTCGCACGCAAGAAAGTGCCTCCTTATTACGCCCAAAAAATGAATACCCCCTGCTAGCTGGG
This sequence comes from Triticum monococcum, assembly GCA_034509565.1. Classification (NCBI taxonomy): domain Eukaryota; kingdom Viridiplantae; phylum Streptophyta; class Magnoliopsida; order Poales; family Poaceae; genus Triticum; species Triticum monococcum. Next base: position 656,417,094 of record CM067847.1, on the reverse strand, counting down.
ACCCACCATATTGTTGGGCTGACTTGTGGGCCTACTAAGTTGACGGGGACAGAGGGCTTTGTCAGCTTAGTCAATACTCCAGTGACCGTATGATGTCCATCCAACGGCCATAGTGCCTCTTCGACCTCTGGTCTTCTTGCTCCAGCCGCCCAAAGCAGCGCTGGTCGTGCCGCCTGCTCCTGCCTCCCGTGGTCGGCCGTGCTACCGCGGAGGCCTCACCACCCCCATACTACTCCCACCACTGGCCAGGCCATCCCTCCTCTCACCCACACCCCCTGTTTTTCTGTGGCGACGGCAGCCTCACACCACAACCGAACCAGTGAATGCTTGTACTCCTCTCCGCGTGGGCATCCACTGCCGCGTCTTGCCCGGCTCTGCGTCGTCCCCTTCCTAGGCCTCGCCGTCGTCCACGGTCGTGGTGCTCTTGGCGCGGCGTGGTCAATGTGGTCAACGACTGAATTCCATCAGAAGAGTACTGTACGTGGAGAGGCTGACAGCTGGGTCCACGGCAGCCGCAAGGAAGTGCCTCCTTATTACACGGAAAATAATTATTCCTCCACCTGACAGCAGGGACCCACCGGACGGGCAACCAGTATTTTGCGAAAAAATCGTTTCCCCCTGACTGTTGGGACCCACCGGACGGGCCATCGTATTTCACGGAAAAAACATTCCCCCCGCTATCAGCTCGGACCCACCGAAAGTGCCTCCTTATTACGCACAAAAAAATGAATACTCCCCCGGCTAGCTGGGACCCACCTTGGTGGGAGGCTGACTTGTGGGCCTACTAAGTTGACAGGGGAGAAGGGCTTTGTCAACTTAGTCAATATGAACGATTCTAGCTCCAGTGACCGTACGATGTCCATCCAACAGCCGTTGTGCTTCTTCAACCTCTGGTCTTCTTGCTCCAGCCGCCCAAAGCAGCGCCGGTCATGCCGCATGCTCCTGCCTCCCGAGGCCGGCTGTGCTGCCACGGAGGCCTCACCGCCTCCTACTATTCCCACCGCTGGCCAGGTCCTGCGGCGATGGCAGCCTCACACCGCAGCCGAACCAGTGAACCCTCGTACTCCTCTCGGCGCGGGCTTCCACTTCCGCGTCTTCCTCGGCTCGGCGTCGTCCCCTTCCTAGGCCTCGTCGTCGTCCACCGCCGTGGTGCTCTCCGCGCGGCGTGGTCAACGTGGTCAAGGAATGACTTCCATTGGAAGAGTACTGTACGTGAAGAGGCAGACAGCTGGGTCCACGGCCACATCCTAGTTTTTTTTGTGATTTGCCAAGTAAGTCGCTTTGTCAGGCCTGTTGGGCTGCAAATCTTTCAAGATGAGGAGAGCTTTCATTCGGCTGGCTGAGAAAATGGCCCATCAATAATGAGAAATGGGCTGTACATTTTTAAAACACATCAAACCGGCAATTAGTTTCAAATATCTTTTTTTCATTTCAAGATTTTAAATTACATTAATTTTTATGCATGGAGAATTTGTTGGATTTTATATTGATATACATTTATTTTTAAAATTAGTTTGAATGTGAGTCAAAATTTTGGGATTAAAAACAGTTCGGACCGCACCGAAATATGCAAAATTCCGTATAATTTTTTGACAGTGGCCACAATATGGGCTGTAATGCTAACAAAAAGAATATGGGCTCCAAAAAACCTTATGAATTAGCAAATGGGTTGTAAATTATTAGAAATAATGGCAGATGGGTTGTGTGCTGTTTTCCACAGATTTGAGGCTTTCCTAAAAAAAGGTTGACGCACAAGCACTGACTATTGAATGTCCATCCAACGGCCATCGTGCTTCTTCAATCTCTGCTCTTCCTGCTCCAGCCGCTCAAATAAGCATCGGCAGGACTGCCTGCTCCCTCCTCCCCGTGGCCGGCTGTGCTTCCGCGCAGGCCTCACCACCCCACCGTACTCCCATCGTTGGCCTAGCCATCCCTCTACTCACCCACACCTGCTGTTATTGTCCGGTGACGGTAGACGAACTAGTAAACCCTCATACAGTCGTACTCCCCTTAGCGTGGGAAACAACTGGCGAGTATTCCCTGCCTCCGTGTCATTCCCTTCCTAGGCCTCGCCGTCGTCCACCGGCGTGGTGCTCTCGGCGCGGCGTGGTCAATGTGGTCAATGACCGACTTCCATCGGAAGAGTACTGTGCGTGGAGACGCTGACAGCTGGGTCCATGGCCGTAGCAAGGAAGTGCCTCCTTATTATGCGCAAAATAATTATTCCTCCACCTGACAGCGGGGACCCATCGGACGGGCCACCGTATTTCACAAAAAAACGTTCCCCCCTGACTGCTGGGACCCACGAGCTACACCTTCACACGCAAGGATGTGCGTCCGGGCCAAAAAAACAAAACGATTTGCCCCCCTGACTGCTGGGACCCACCAGCTACATCTTCGCACGCAAGGAAGTGCCTGACAGTCGAGACCCACCTGGTCAAAGCGTACGTAGCGTTGTCATTCTAGTCGCGAACGTGTACGTACATATATACTGGTGGATGTAGAGGCGCGCACGTGTCGTAGTAGAGGCACGCCCGTAGCATGTACACATACGTACAACGGCCAGGGTGCAAGAAAGAAAATACGGCCACGTATGTGTACATACGGGAGGGGTCTCGAACACCTACTCGCGCATACGTACGGCTAGGGCTCGTTGACATGGCTGGGTCGGAACGGAGACACATCGTCATCGTCGTCTTCATGGGGAGGCAACGGAATGCGTCGTGTTCATGGGGAGGCAACGTAATGCGTCGTGTTCATCGGGAGGCAACGAAACGCGTGGGAGCCAACCGGCTGGGTTGGAACGGAATGCGTGGTCGTGTTCATCGGGAGGGCTTGGATGGAAAAGGTGATGCAAACGAGGCTTGGCGTACCGCACAACGGAGGAAACGACCTTGTGTTCGACTGGCCACGTTCGAAACGGGATCCTGTTCGTTGGGAGGGGTCTGGCATACCGCAAAATGGACGAAACGGACCTCCTACGGTCGAAACGGGGGTCCTGTTGATCGGGAGGGGTGTGGCGTACCGCAAAACGAACGAAACGGACTTGTGTTGGACCGCTATGGTCGAAACGGGGGTCCTGTTCATCGGGAGGGGTGTGGCGTACCGCAAAACGGGACTCCACGGGATACTGTTCATCTCCACCGTCGACCTCCTCCAGCCTCCACAGGCTACCGTCGACCTCCTCCAACCCCCATGGGCTCCTGTTCATCCAGCCTCCACCGCGCGCTACTCCACCGGCTACTTTTCTACCACCCCTCCACGGGCTCCCCTCCACGGGCTCCCCTCCACCGCCTACTGTCCATCCAGCCCTCCACACCACGGGGTCCTGTTCAACCACCCCTCCATGGGCACTCCTCCACTGTCTACTGTTCATCCAGCCCTCCACCACACCACAGGGTCCTGTTCATCCAGAGGCAACGCCACCACTCACTGTTCATCCAACCCCCGCGCAACGATCACTGTTCATCCAATCGATCGGCTTCAGTTAGCAGCAGTAGCGAAGGAATCGCTTGATCGGGTTCAGTTAACAGCCATTGATCGATCGCTCGAGTTCAGTAATGCGTAGCCTGCGGTGCAACCGCTCGGGTTCAGTTAGAGCCCAACGCCTCGCTCGGGTTCAGTTAGAGCCAACGCCTCACACATACCTGCGTATGTGTACGAGAGAAACGCGCATCGCTCGGCCCCGACCTCCCACCGTAACCGGGAACTCCCCGAAATTTTCCTCCCCCTCGCTTCTACCACGGTTTTTTTCCGTCATGGACGGCCCAAAGAATGTCATGCAACTGCGTCTCCGGCCTGCCCAGGAAAAAAAGCCCATTTTCTTTCATGATTTTTTGTCAAAGAAGTAGGAGCCCACCACATCTATGATGATACCGGGTTTTGTTACAATTATCGTCATAGAAGTGTCATATGTATGACAATTTTTTTTCCGTTCGACCAAAAATGTCATGGATGTGTCTTTTTATGTAGTGCGCACTCTATATAAGCCACCCCGCTCCTCTAAGACAAGGGTTGGCACCCCCTGTAACTCACACGCATATAATCAGTCGACCGCCTCCGGGCTCCGAGACGTAGGGCTGTTACTTCCTCCGAGAAGGGCCTGAACTCGTAAAACTCATGTGTACAACTCCTCCATAGCTAGGATCTTGCCTCTACATCCCTACCCCCCATTATACTGTCAGACTTAGAACCACGATAGCCGCGCCCCTTTCCCATGGACTGGTCTGAATTGGACTAGGGAAAGGGGGCACCCCTTTCCTTCCATCTCCTTCTCCCTTCCCTTTTTCCTATTCCATGTGGGATGTGGAATCCTAATAGGACTAGGGAGTCCTAGTAGGACTCCACACTTTGGGTGCGCCCTATGAGGGCCAGCCTCCTCCTCCCTCCATCCTTTATATACGTGGCCAGGGGGCACCCCATAGACACACAAGTTGATCATTGATCTCTTAGCCGTGTGCGGTGCCCCCCTCCACCATAATCCACCTCGGTCATATCGTAGCGGTGCTTAGGCGAAGCCCTGTTCTGGTAGTATCATCATCACCGTCATCACCCATCATGCTGACAAAGCTCTCCCTCCACACTCTCCTGGATCATGAGTTCGTGGGACGTCACCGAGCCGAACGTGTGTAGATCGCGGAGGTGTCGTACCTTCGGTACTAGGATCGGTCGACGTACGACTACATCAACCGTGTTGTCATAACACTTCTGCTTACGGTCTACGAGGGTACACGGACTACACTCTTTCCCTCTCATTGCTATGCATCACCATGATCTTGCGTGTGCATAGGATTTTTTTTGAAATTACTGCGTTCCCCAACACCGCGTGCGTCTCCTCGCCCCTACGGATGATGAGCCACCGGCCACCGGTGTGGCGTTGAGGTCGATGGGCGCGGGCATGGAAGGCACCGCCATGCTCACCTCGGGCCATGGAGAATTGGGAGGCCTGTGGGTAGACGTGGAAGCCGGGGATCGCTGCGTCACCCACGCGCGGGGCGAGTCGGGCAGCACCATCGGAGGAAACGCAGATGAGCCGGTGCTGGCCGCGGCCACGGCGGTGTTGATGACGCCGTGCTGGCCATGGTTTAACCCTAGGTACATCAGCGCCTCCCTCATTGCTGCCGTGACTCGGGCGTTGGTGGCCTCCTGCTGCGCGGCGGCGACGATGGCGGCCGCCGCGATGCCTCCGGCCCTTTCTCTTCGCCGACTCCCTTGCCCGCTTGTCGGCCGTCAGCGTCTTCTTCGACTTGGGTGCGGCAGCGGTCTTGCCGAGGGCACGATGCTTTCCTTTGCCGGAGGGAGCGGCCATGATGTCGGACAAGGCGAGGGAGGCGAGGCCGGCGGCAGCATCGAGGTCAGCGTCCATGGTGAGCGACAGGAGCACGCGTGGGCAAGAGGGTTTTTGGGGAAAATGGAGGGAAACGGTTGAGGCTGCGACCGACTAGCGGGCCAGGGGCAGGAGTAGGCGGGCGCGCACGTCTATCTCGTGTCCGCGCTGACGCAAATCCGGCTCAAAAATGGGTCGGCAGTGGGATGGTAGGCGGGCGAAAAGCGAACACACTTCCGTTTTGGTCGATGCGTTGGGCCAACTTTTCTGTCCGCGCTGCCCCAAACGGATGCACGCGGACGAAATGGGTTGGTGTTTTGGAGTTGCTTTAATAATATAGCCAACTGATGGCTACGAGGAACCGCCATGTCATCTATAGCCATCATCTATATGCACTCATACAATAGTGTGGGCTATAAGGTTGGCTATTACATTAGTACTTTTTCCCATCTTATCTCTATTTCTTTCTTCACATTTATTGCATATTTATCTATGAATGTGTATATAGCTAGGCTCTTGCATTAGCCCACTCCCCTTTCTTTTTCTTATCTCTCTCTTCCACATAGGCAAAAATGCCATGTAAGCGGGCTATAAGCCCACTATCATACTTGCTCTCAAGAGAGCTGCAGTGAGGGGGCCATGTGGCCCTGCAGATTTTTTGGGATCCTTCGCTGCCCATGATGTTGGTGTGTCATCCTGCCTCCTTGGTTGTGCAAATGAAGAATTGATAAATTGGGACGCTGATAAGTCCTGAATATTGGGGATTTACTAATGCCAAATCAAATGGTTTCTGTGACAATTTATATACATGAGGGATGTCAACTTTAGTTGGTGGCAAGCATGACAATTTCATGCCCAGTTTGCTTTTGAGAAACAAACACCACTCAACCCGGAAATACGAGTTAGACTTCCCAATCGAGTCCAACACTCGAACCCTCTTTTGACCCAACAACCTACTGCCAAGTTCCCTCAAAAAGAAGACAAATTTGCTGCCAATAGACCGCTGATTTGCCCTACAGACCAGCCTAGTCTCCTGGCAAGCGGCAATCATACCATGCGGTTCCCCAATATTCCCCGGGTAAAGATGCCCTGCCTTAATGAGAAGGCAGCTCCTACAAATCAGCCGGGTGATTTCTCGCCTGTTTAGCAGTCTGACCAGTGTGATGGGGGTCATTGGATCACAACATATAGCAGCGAGCTTTCAACGCAGCGCCATTGCAGCCCCGCGCGGAGCTCCAACGCAGCACCGATGGCATCCGGTGAGCTCCATTGGAACCCGATAGAGCTCCAACGCAGCACCAACACTTCGACGAAGCTTCATGGCAACTCCGGTCGAGCTCCATAGCTGCACCAACGGAGCTCCAATGCAACGCCGACACTTCGGCGAAGCTCCATTGGAACTCCGGCTGAGCTCCATAGAAGCACCAACGGAGCCCAATGTAGCTCAGATGGCTCCGGCGAAGCTCAGTTGAAACTCCGACCGCACTCCAGTGCAGCCCGGTAGCAGTTCCTACTTCATGGTAGCATCGCTGTCCTCCACTTGTTGCGCCGCCGGCAGCAACGCCCCCACTTCATTCCAGCATTGCTGGCAACAACAAGGAGAGGGGTACATTCCCGCGACACCAGAGATGCCGCATAAGCGCGCTCTACCAATGCGGGCGCTCCCTCGCAGCACCGCTGCACTCACAAACATCGGCGATATCGAGCTAGCGCAGGGGATTTACAAATCAATACGATGCTACAGATCGTCGGCGCAGGGAGCTGCAAGTCAATGCGGGTGTGCTACAAATTGTGAACCGCTGCTGCAAGCCACCCCAAGGCTACTCTAACGATGGCCGATAGCGAAGCAGAAGATTGTTCGTTGTGTGGGAGAGCTCACTACAAAAAAAAGACACATCCATGACACTTTGGGCCGAACGAATTTTTTCTGTCATGCTTATGACACTTCTATGACGATAATTGTGACAAAACCCGGTATCATCATAGATGTAGTGGGCTCCTACTTCTATGACAAAAAATCCTGACAGAAAATGGGCTTTTCGTCCAGGGCGGGCCGGAGACGCAGCTGCATGACATTCATTGGGCCGTCCATGGCGGAAAAACCGTGGTAGAAGTAAGGGCGAGGAATATATCAATATGCTAAGCTAACAGATGTGTCTTGTCCATCACATCATTCTCCTAATGATGTTGTCGGCGTTCTGGGAACGGGGGTCCCCAGACTTGCCTGCCTGCGGCGTGGCTCAAGGAGGCCCAGCATGGCCCATCTTCATCAACGCAAGACTCAAGACCCTCGCGAGGGGCCACGCCTCGCGGGGCGGACGACACGGCGCAGCCTCCTCAGGCTGGCTCGCGAGGAGGCGGAGAAATCAAGGCGGGGTACCTCGCGAGGTGCCCATGACGCAAGCCATGACGATCGAGGGTGCCAGGCGGGCGCCAGCGCGTGAAGCGTCCTTCTTTCCTCTTTGGTGCAAAGGGGGCGAGCGCAGCCGCTGAGTACCGAGGCGTCAGGCAAAGGTTGCCATTTCGGTGCAACGAGACCAAGACTAGGCGGACTACGACACGGAGGTCACCATGGAGCCCAGCACGACGTCACCGCACAGCCTTTGGCAGGCGAAGACCAACTTTAGTCAGGATAAGTGTACTAGATGTTCCCCTTCGAATTGGCCAATTGTTGGCGCCCTTCCCGCTCAATATTTGGGAAGAGGCCCAGGGCCTTTGCCTATAAATAGGACCGACCACCCATGTAGCAAGGGGGGTTCGTTCGGTTCGATCTGAACCAGACGGTCGACAAGTGAGAGAAAAGCAGAGAGAGAGAGTAAGCGAGCGAGAGAGAGAAGGGTGACTGAACTCCTCCTTGCAGTTCATCGCCCCAGCCAAGAATAGACCCTCGCGAGGCTGTTCTTCCTTGTACCGTTCATCATCATCAGCCCCAAGAGGCAATCCACCCACCACACACTGGAGTAGGGTATTACACCACAACGGTGGCCCGAACTAGTATAAACCTTGTGTCTCTCGTCCAGTTCCTTTAGTAGTTTAGATCTTTGTGAGACGGGGAGGTAGAAGGCGTGATCTCCGCGCGCACCCCAGTGTTCGAACCTTAAGGGTCTGCCAGAACCCGTGATCCGACATTTGGCGCGCCAGGTAGGGGTGCGCCGGAATCTGTCTTCCACCATTCCGTTCTCCTCCGACCGTCGCGTCCATGTCCGATGCTCGTCGGGCCCGCGCCGAGCGCCGGGCCGCCATCTCTTCTCGCGTCGCCCAGACGGCCCCCGTCGGAGGGCGTCCTCGTCGTTCCCCGTCGCCCGCCGTCAACGCCGCCACCGACCCGGCGAGGGGCGAGCAGAAAGCGTCGTCTCAGAATCCATCCGTGCGCCAAGACGGCCGCACCGCTACTCCATCGCTCGCACCAGCTGGCTGTTCGTCCGGCACGCTCCGCGCACACTTGGAGGCTCGAGCTGCGCTCCTCGCGGCAAACGAGCTCCTACGCTACCGCCCCGTCGACGACGTCTACGAAGAGTGGCTCGACCGCGTCGCCGAGCTTGTCTGCGCCGCAGGGGGCTCTTCCGCGCCGTCCGTTCCTCTGCGCCACACACCGCCCCGCGCGGGCAACAAAGCTCCAGAGGCGCACCAGCCGCCTCCTCTCCAAGAAGATGCCATGGCTCCAAGGCGCGTGGCCCCTGGGCGGAACCCGCTCCGTCAGGTGCCAGCGCAACAAGAGCGAACCTGCCAAGAAGTCCCTCGCCCGCAAGGAGCTGCCCGGGCGCTCTCTGCTCCGGCACGCCGCGACCCTGCTCCAGCTCTGGCACGCCAAGACCCTGCTCTGCTCCTAGCTGCAGCGCGTGGGGACCCTCAAGACCAAGCTCTCCACCAGCCGAAGCCTTTCGTGGCCACCACCGGCTGCCGCGTCTACACCACCGAGCTGCGCAGCGTCGCGTGGCCCGGCAAGTTCAAGCCAGACCTACCTCCTCGCTACGATGGCACAACTGACCCCGCAGAGTTCCTCCAGCTCTATGAGCTGGGCATCGAGGCTGCCAGCTGGGATGAAAAGGTCATGGCGAACTGGTTCCCCATGGCGCTCAAGGAAGGAGCTCGAACCTGGCTCCTGAATCTAGCTCCGGGCACGATCTCCTCCTGGGACCAGATGCGCACCCTCTTCATTGCCAACTTCCAAGGTACTCGCGACCGGCCACCCGCCGTGAGCGACATGCGCCGCATCAAGCAACAACCTGGGGAAACCCTGCAAAAGTACATCCAGCGCTTCAACAGTGCGCGCCTCAAGATCCCCAAGGTGTCCGAGGAAGCCATCGTCTCGGCCTTCTCCGATGGCGTGCGCGATGTCAAGATGAAGGAGGAGTTGGCGATGCACGAAGACCTCTGCACCTCCCTGGAGCTGTTCAACTTGGCGACCAAGTGCGCCAGGGCTGAGGAGGGACGTCTCTGCCTCCTCGAGCTGCCTGCCACGGACCCAGAAGAGAAGAAACCCAAGGCCAAGGTCATGAAGCGCAAGGGGGCTGCCGTACTCGCAGCAGAACCAGACACCAAGCGGGGCAAGGATCTGCCCGAACCCTCCAGGGGAAGCCGGTACGGTGTGTACCATGACCTCCACACCCACAACACCAACGAATGTCAAGAACTCCACGCCGTGCGAGAAGGAAGGATCGGCCGTCGCCCTGACCATGCCGACCGGGGCTACGGCCGAGGAGGAGGAAGAAACCCAGGACGCTGGGAAGATCGCGGCCCGCGCCAGGGGTGGCGCAACCAACCTCGCGAGGACCGCTGGCGGGACCTGCCTCACGAGGGAGACTGGAGGGATCAGCCTTGTGAGGATCGCCCTCATGGCAACGCATGCCTACCTCCGCTGCCGCCTCAGCCAAGGAGGAACGAAGACCGCCATCAAGACGAGGGGGCTGGGGGCTTCCAAGAGCCGCGCGCAATCGCCTGCATCCTGGGCAGAGCTCAAGCCCCAGCCTCTCAACGTATTTTCAAGCAGTTTGCCCGTGAAGTGAATGCAGTTCTCCCCAAGCTTGAAGCTACGCGCCCCCTCAGGTGGTCGGCGTGCGCCATCACGTTCAGCTCAGCAGACCAGCTCAAGTGCGCGGCCACGGCTGGAGTCCTCCCGATGCTTTGCTCCCCAGTCATCAGCAACGTGCTGGTCACCAAGACCCTCATAGACGGAGGGGCAGGGCTCAACATCCTGTCCGTGGAAACATTCGACAACCTCCAAGTACCCTATGACCAGCTTCAGCCAACCAAGCCCTTCTCCGGAATCACCGACGGTTCCACAGTCCCGATCGGGCAGGTCCGCCTCCCTGTCACCTTCGAGGCTCGCAGCAACTACCGCACCGAGCTCATCGACTATGATGTTGCCCACATCCGCCTACCGTACAACGCCATCCTCGGGTACCCAGCGCTGGCTAAGTTCATGGCTGTGACTCACCACGGCTACAACGTCCTCAAGATGCCAGGAAGTGGCGGTGTCATCACGGTGCCCTGTGAAGAGAAGGATGTAGTGTGTTCCCTGGAGCGAGCCTATCAGGCGACGTCGCTAGAAGACCCAGATCGCGGAAGCAGGAGGCTTCCCGAGACCACCCCCAAGAAGAAGAAGACATTGTCAGGCTCAGCCCCTCAGGAGTCAGGCCCTTCAGGGCCCGTGTCTGCCCAGGGGGACCTCCCTTCCATCGCATAGGAAAGCGCGCCCGGCGCCCTCCTCAGGCAGGGCTCAGGGGCTCTCACCTGGAGGGCCACCGACCTAGCCGGGGTCACGAGGGAGGCGCTTGGGCACCATGTGGAGGCGTGCTTCGAAGCACGTTTCCCTCGAGAAGGAGCCAGGCAAGAAAGGTCAGACCAGCAGGAGTTCGTCAACGAGGCCATTCAAGAACTACAGGAGTCAAGGATCATGAGAGGTTGCCGCCGTCTACCAGCTGTGGCCCCACATCCAGGCGAGGATGTTGGGCTGCGCGTCTGCATCGATGTACCAGGGCTCAATCAGATCGCCACGACGGAGCATCTCTGGCCCTCGCAAGTGGGGCGCTGCGGGGGTCCACCCCACAGCTATGTTCGCATGCCTTACGGCCTGCCGAGCATGGCTGCGGCGTACCAGCGCCTCATGAGGGGCATCATGGAGGCTCAGGAAGACAGGCGTTCCACGGCCTTGGCGGAGATGAAGACAACTCGCGAGGAGTCACCAGTGCCTCCGGAGCCTCCCGAGGCCACGGGGCCTGGGGGCTCGTGAGGATCAGCTTCCACAGCCCACCGAGTCTGCTGCACCAACGCCGCTTCGCCGACGACATCCTCAGGTGACATCTTTCAAGCTTCATTCCCAGCTGGGAGCACCCTCCCAGGGTCGCATCACTCCCAGGCCGCGTGGGTCTGTCCCTGCGGCATGTATCCCCTTTTATTTTTCGGTCATTAGTTTGCCTTGATGGGGGCGCCCCTCGGGCTGCATCATCCCCAAGCCGCTCGGGCTAGGCCCAGCGGCGTGTATCTCCCTCGCATTTATTTCCAATTATGCATTCGCCTATCACGCTTGATTGCTTGATGCATGTCCGCAGCATCCTTTCTTCTCCATGTCGCCCACTTGCACGTTAAAGGGGGGGGGGTGCCTGAGCATCGTGACTCAGGGCTCTTACTGGCTCTCCAGCCCTCACCTTCTGGCCTTGTCCACGGCATCGCGACCTGGCATACCAGCGACGGCTGAGACAAGCTCGAGGGCCGGGACCCGAGGACGTAGAGTACCGGCATCTAACCAAGTTTTGCAGGGACACATCTCAAGATACGGCCCAGTGCCAGGCGCAACCCGCCTAGAGGTAGGGCCTCGTGAGTCTCGCGCTGGCTCATGGGTGCCTAGATACACCTCACCTAGCCCTACCATGCCGGCCACGTGTCAGGGCGGGGCTGTACACGCCCCGGGGGCTCCTCCCGGAGGGGAGCCCCCTCCCACGTACCAGTGGAAGCACCATGCTCCGCGCTGGCTGACGACACTGCTGAGGAGCGGCTATGCCCGTACACATACGGAAGCGCTATGCTCCGCGCTAGTGATAAACAACTGGGGGTGGCCTCCGGGCCGCATTAACCTCAGGGAGCCCAGAGCTCAGTGGCTGGCCTCATCGCAATGCCTCCCCTCGGGAGTGCCGCGCGAGGGGGCTAGGCACGGGGGCGACGACTGGGTCACGCCCAGACGTACGCCGCCCAGCCAGGCCCCTCGGGCCTGGTTCGTCGTGCGTCTCTCCTTGAGCGGAGCCAAGGTATGAAGGCAATTTGTGCGTCAAGGGGGACCCCTGAGCATTGTGACTCAGGGGCCTAACTGGCCCCGTAGCCCCTCACTACTTAGTTCCAAAAGGCTATGCTGGGTGAGGTACGCGCGGGGCCAGGTTCTGCAGACGTAGAACGGTAGCTCCGCTTACATTGCACCTCGTCACCCGCTGTTTGCGCGTCAAGGGGGGCTCCTGAGCATCGCGACTCAGGAGCCTAACAGGCTCCGTAGCCCCTCACTCCTTAGTTCTGAAAGGCTATGCTGGGTGAGGTACGCGCGGAGCCGGGCTCTGCAGACGTAGAACGGAAGATACACCTACATCGCGCCTTCCTACTTGTTGTTCGCACGCCAAGGGGGACTCCTGAGCATCGCGACTCAGGAGCCTCACTTGTCACGTAGCCCCTCACTCCTTTGGTCCCGTCCTGGTTTCCTGTCGGGGCTAATGCTGGGTGAGGCACGCGCGGGGCCGGGCTCTGCCGGCGCAGAACACAAGCAAGTAGGGAAGAAAAACATAAAATTCAAGGAATTTAAAAGCAAATATTACAACCCATATAGTCGTCTCAGTACCAAACACAAGTTTAAATGCCTCCCCGAGGCGTGATGCATGTGCAGGAATTGAAAGAAGAACAGGGATGGAACGGAGTCACTTGTCGGCGGTGAAGCTGTGCGGAGTGGCTTCGCCTCGTGGAGCAGCAGGGCTGGCAGCGCCTTGCTTTGGCTTGGTGCTGAAGGCCCGGAACTTCCCCAGCAGCGCCTCCGCGCGCCCCTTCACGGCTTCGACAGCGGCGGAAGCACCCTCGCCGCTCACCGGTTCCAGCAGGCCGTCGAGGTCGGTGTTGGGATCACGAAGGTAGATGTGGGTGAAGACCCGCGTCAGCGCAGCAGAAGACAGGACGCGCGCCTCGGCCTCGGCCGTGGGGCCGATGCGAAGGGCGACGTCCCCAAGGGCCTTAACCAGGAAAGGAAGTAGCTTGGCGGGGCCGTCACCATCACCGGCTAGCGGGCTGTCCAGGCCGCTCTCGTAAAGCGTCTTCCGCGAAGCGCGGGCATCTTTCTCCATGTCTGCGAAGGCCACGCGATCCTCGGCAAGAACCTTGGCCTTGCTGTCCAGCTCGACCCTCGTCGCCTCCAGCTCCTCCCCCAGCGCACTTAGACGGTCGCGGCGCTTCTTGAGCTTGGCCTCCCGGCCCTTGATGGCCGCCTCGCGAGCCTTCATGCCTTCTTCTTGTTCCTGGCGAAGACGAACCTCCTTCGCGAGCTGGTCCCGCAGGCCTTGCAGCTCGTCCTCCAGCGCCTTGCAACGACCGCGGACTTCAACCACCTCTCCCAGGGCCGTGTCTCGGGCAGCCTTCGCCTCGAGGGTGGCCTCCCTCTCTCCGTCACAAGCCGTTGAGGCCTGAACCAACGCCGCCCGAATCGAAGCATCAGAGCGAATCCACCCCGAAGCCAGTTCCAGGCGCCCGGCCACCAGGCGAGGGTCGGCGCCGAGAAGATCCTGCCGCAGCCGGTCCAGTTCAGCAACGGCACGCTCCAGGATGGAAGAAGAAGGCGGAGAGACATCGGTGCGCTCCAAGACAACAGGAGGAGTTGGGGAAGCAACGGTCGGTGGAACGGGAGGAGAAAGTAGTGGCGGTGAGGCCGCTGTGTCCCGAGGCGGAGTCCGCTGCGCCTCCACAGCCGTAGCAGCGGCGCCAGACGAGGGCGCCTCGGGAGTCGTTCAAGCTATGGGGGCTGGGCTCGCCCCAGCCAGCTCAGCCAAGCCTCGCAAGGATGAGCGCGCAGGAGAGGCCCGCGCGTCACGATCTCCCTCCCCTGCAGGCGGAGGTGTCGCCGCAGATGGGGCCTCAGGGGCTCCCTTCGGCTTCTTCGCCGCTGGCACCAGCCTATTCAAGAGAAGCAATCATCAAGCCTCGTCGGCGGAACGAGAAACAAAAGATCAAGGATCAAGCACTTACGGGTCATCGCCGGTGAACTCGGGCAGCCTCCGGCCCAACTTGAAGCCTGACAGCCGGCTGGAGGGTCGACCTCAGAATCAGAAGGCGCGTCCACGGTACGCCCCGGAGTCAGGACGGACCCGCGGGGGATCGACCCGGTCCTGCCCCTCTCCAGGATCGTGGGCGAGCTCCCGCTACCCAGTACGTCATCGTCATCATCATCATCATCGCTCGGCGGAAGGCGAAGAGTGCGGGAACCGCGCCGGGAGAGGGGAGCCCTCGACTCTCCATCAGTCGCCCCAGAGTCGGGCCCCTCTCCCCGCTCCTCTTCCTCCTCCTCATTGTTGGAGTCGCCGGAGGGCACATCCACCGGTCCTTCGGAAGCCGCCACGGGCATGAGCCCGTCCCTGTTAAAAACAGGCATGGACTTCACCACCTGCTCCTAGTCGTCGCGAAGGAACAAGGGCTTCGGAGCGCCCTTCAACCTTGCCACCTCGCCCCCGACCAGAGATTGGAGAACCGCGGTCACATCCTCCTCGTCCACAGCCTCGGGGCTCGGATGAGGCCTCCACATTGGAGAAGGGTACCGCCGGAGCGGAGCCAGCTGGTGCTCCAGGAACTCCTTCAGCAGCGACGTACCGGTCAACTTCGCCGCCGCCATGCTGGCCGGCCTCAGGTTCGCATCCATCTTCTCCAACACCAGTTTCATGCGGGGGTCCGTGAGCTCCGCTCGGCACCAGTTGCTGGAGCTCACGGGCTGCTCCGCGGGCAAGATCAGCCGAGGGTGGATGCGCCCGGCATCTGCCAAGACCCACTTGCTCCTGAAGCCCTCAATCCTCTTCCCGGGATTCGAGATGGCAATGGTGCCACCATACGCGACGAAGCCCGCGCACGCAGAAGGAGAGCCGCTAGTGACCCGGAGGGAGAAGTAGTGGCACAGCAAGGCCACCGAAGGCTGCACCCCTACGTGGGCCTCGCAGTAGTAAGCGAAGATCGCCAGAAGAAGGACAGAGTTGGGGTGGAGATGCAGAGCCTGCAAGTTGTAATGGCGGAGGACAGAGAAGAAGAACTCGGAGAAGTGAGGCACCAGGCCCGCAGCAATGGAGCTTGCAAAGAGAGGATAAAAGGTGCTCCCTCGGCCCTCAGGGGTGGCGGAGCCGGTCTTGAAACCCTTCGTCCCGTTGATGCCCTGCGCTGCCACCATCCGGCGCAGCCGGGCAAGGCTCGCCTTGGACACATTTGGCAAGTCCAGAGCAGGAGAATACCAAGCTTCGGCCGGAGGCTGGCGAGGCGCCATGGCTTCCTAGGTCGCGCAGCTGGAGTAGATCTGGAAGTTTTGAGGAAGAAAGGGAAGGCGCAAGAAAGCGGATCTGAGCAGCGACCGAAGAAAGCAAAAGGCGAAGTCTGGGCAGATGCCGCTCCTTTACCAACCTGCACGGTTACTGAAGCACTTGCATCCAATCAACCGCCACACGGCGCCCAAGGCCGCAAGCTGTTAGGGCCCGCGGCGCTTCGCCCTTGCCCTTTCGCCTCTCAGCACGGCCAAGTCCATGCGTGCCTTGGGCCCGGGGGCTACTGTCGGCGTTCTGGGAACGGGGTTCCCAGACTTGCCTGCCTGCGGCCTGCGGCGTGGCTCAAGGAGGCCCAGCATGGCCCATCTTCATCAACGCAAGACTCAAGACCCTCGCGAGGGGCCAAGCCTCGCGGGGCGGACGACACGGCGCATCCTCAGGCGCAGCCTCCTCAGGCTGGCTCGCGAGGAGGCGGAGAAATCAAGGCGGGGTACCTCACGAGGTGCCCATGACGCAAGCCATGACGATCGAGGGTGCCAGGCGGGCGCCAGCGCACGAAGCGTCCTTCTTTCCTCTTTGGTGCAAAGGGGGCGAGCACAGCCGCTGAGTACCGAGGTGTCAGGCAAAGGTTGCCATTTCGGTGCAACGAGACCAAGACCAGGCGGACTACGAGACGGAGGTCACCATGGAGCCCAGCACGACGTCACCGCAGAGCCTTTGGCAGGCGAAGACCAACTTTAGTCAGGATAAGTGTACTAGATGTTCCCCTTCGAATTGGCCAATTGTTGGCGCCCTTCCCGCTCAATATTTGGGAAGAGGCCCAGGGCCTTTGCCTATAAATAGGACCGGCCACCCACGTAGCAAGGGGGGTTCGTTCGGTTTGATCTCAACCAGATGGTCGACAAGTGAGAGAAAAGCAGAGAGAGAGAGTGAGCGAGAGAGAGAGAAGGGTGACTGAACTCCTCCTTGCAGTTCATCGCCTCAGCCAAGAACAGACCCTCGCGAGGCTGTTCTTCCTTGTACCGTTCATCATCATCAGCCCCAAGAGGCAATCCACCCACCACACACTGGAGTAGGGTATTACACCACAACGGTGGCCCGAACCAGTATAAACCTTGTGTCTCTCGTGCAGTTCCTTTAGTAGTTTAGATCTTTGTGAGACGGGGAGGTAGAAGGCGTGATCTCCGCGCGCACCCCAGTGTTCGAACCTTAAGGGTCTGCCGGAACCCGTGATCCGACAGATGTGATCCCATTCATCAAATGACAACACATGTCTATGGTTAGGAAACTTAACCATCTCTAATTAACGAGCTAGTCTAGTAGAGGCTTACTAGGGACATGGTGTTTAGTCTATGTATCCACACATGTATCAAGTTTCTGGTTAATATAATTCAAGCATGAATAATAAACATTTATCATGCTATAAGGAAATATGAATAACAACTTTATTATTGCCTCTAGGGCATATTTCCCCACCAAGAAAGAGAGGGTTCGCCGTGGTAGCCTCCACCCCGCTCTTGGGTGAGATTTTCCGGTGCTCCGGCCACGCAAGTGGGGATACCGGCGGCTGCATGCCTACGATGCCCGCTAGGTGTTCGGTGATTTGTCTGCTCGGTGATAGATTCAGAAAATGAGGAGGTGTTTGTGGCGCTGCTGGAGGAGGAAGTCGACGCCAAGGACTAACAACACCTCATGGTCCTCTCCGCTCTGGTTGGCCTGTTTGCGAGCAATGCAAAGTCGTGGCAAGGTGGCTCAACGCCAGGCTGGCATAAGGCAAAGCAGAGGCATCGACTGGAGGGCTATTGATTGCTATACGCCGACTACTTCGCCGACGCTCCACTTCACGGCTAGAAAGTATTTCAGCATCGTTATCGGATGAGCCAAAAGCTCTTCCTCAAGATTTTAATTTCCGTCTGTGAGTTCGACAGCTACTTCAAGTGCAAGAAGGATTTCACCGGCACACTTCAATTCACATCACTCCAAAAGTGCACGACAACTATGAGGATGCTTGATTACGAAGCTCCCGGTGATATACTAGAAGACCATGGACGCATGGCCGAGTCCACCACTTGAATTCACATCACTTCCTGGACCGAGCTCCTCACGCGGCTGCAGATCGAGGAGGATCGCTGCCACAACCAAGCCCCTTGCTTTCGCCGCCCGGAGCCGCACGCCTCTCCCCAACACCATCACGCTAGCCACCATGTGAGTAAGGCAACCCTACCCCAATTCCATCTCCTCCCACCGGCAATCCCGGGTATCCAAGTTTCCGGCTGGATGTGTGCTTCTTGGTGGAGCGTCACCACTCGTTCTTATAGCATATATACAAATAGTGGATTATATTGGATTGGTTTGATTGATAATGCAAAGAATTGACCTTACTATGGATGCTTTTGAATTTCGGTGACAAGTAGCATGGAAATTGACATGTACTGATAATGCTAAGAATTGACCTATACTGGTTCTTATAGCATATGTGTGCATCCAGATCATTATTTAGATGAACTGGTAGCTAAGTGTGCAAGCAGACTTGCCTAATATATCTAGTGTTCAGTGCTACAAATTTGTTCAGCTGTACCTTGCTACAAATTTGTTCTGTAGCTGTTCAATTTTTCATTTGTAGAATTTGAAGGATCAAAATTTATATGTTAATGCTACACATTTTCAATGTTAAGTGCTACAAATTTGTCCAGTTTTTGCTTTTCTATAGTTGTTGTTTTTGTGTCATTTCGTTGTTGTTTCTGTACCATGTCGCTGCTACAAATTTGTTCAAGTGCCATGTGGATGTGTTTCTATGCTTGTGCTTTTAAGTAGCTGTTGTGGCTTGTCTTCAGTTGGGCCAATGTAAACTGGATTGCATTGTAAAGCATTGGATCTTCATTAGAGGGCAGATGAGAGGGGGCTGCAGAGGCGAGTCACTGGATCGCAGTCCTGCGCCGCCAGTCTGCCGCGATCGACGCGCCCTGTCCCAGTGCGCCTATCAACCAGCCGTCGCGATCATCCTCATCACACCACGTCACTCTGCGCTCGCCAACCATGCCGATCATCCTACTAGCATGAAATTGGTGGATTTTTGGATTATGATTTTCAATCAGCAATGACGAACAGGCATTTAGCACGTTCAAAAGCAAGCTATTTGTATCTCATAACTGCACTTGCAATGGGACCTAGAAGTAGTGGCAGAGATACAATATTTTTTCATAATTGTGTAAGTCTAACACAAGAGCGTATTGATAGTTGAACCATGTTGTAAGGGCATATTTCTCCCTAAGTGGTTTTGGTGATTGATGACAATGTATTTGGGGACTAATCATGTGCATTGAGCATTTTAGATATCTCATGTCCAGGCACAAGACGATTCGGTGCCCCTCGGAACCTATCGAAGACGGCGTTTCTCTATGTTCCTTTTTGGTGGATTTGAGTAGTAGGAAAGCCGTACTATTAAGAGGGGGTCCGCTTTGGAAAGGTTAGGGTGGAAGCAACACATACACATCTGTTCCTTTGCACCACCTTTCTTTGCTTCATTGGAGCACCGGTCGTTCCCCTTGTCGTTGCGAAGATGAAGGCTTTCTAGTGCTACCGATCTATGGCGTGTGGTAGTACTGCTCAAGGGAGCAGTAGTACCGCAGCTGCCCACGGTAGTACCACCCATGGCAGCGGTAGTACCACGAGTGTGGTAGTACCACTCCTAGCATGCGGTAGTACCGTGGCCTTTGGCCCATAACAGTAGCATGAGTGGAAGTAGGGGCGGAAGTAATTTTTTACTTCCACACCCTACGCAGTAGTACCATGCCGGATTTTTACACTGACCGAAACTCAACGGAAGTAGCCACCGATGTAATTTTATTAGTCCGTGCCTTCCCAGCCCAGTATGAGCCATGCCTTGTGGCAGTACCGCTCCGGCGGTTCTACCGCTCGTTGCCTTGTGCAATAGGGCCTCACCTGGCTCCTGCCGCGTGATATGTCTCCATTGTATCTACTTTTCCAAACACTTTTGCCCTTGTTTTGGACTCTAACTTGCATGATTTGAATCGAACTAACCCGGACTGACGCTGTTTTCAGCAAAATTGCCATGGTGTTATTTTTGTGCAGAAATAGAAGTTCTCGGAATGACCTAAAAATCAACGGAGATTATTTTTGGAATATATAAAAATACTGGCGAAAGAATCAAGGCCAGGGGGCCCATACCCTGTCCACGAGGGTGGGGGCGCGCTTACCCCCTAGGCGCGCCCCCTCCTCATGGGCCCCTTGGTGCTCCTCTGACCTCAACTCGAACTCTATATATTCGTCTTCGGGGAGAAAAAAAACAAGAGAGAAGGATTCATCACGTTTTATGATACAAAGCCATAGCCAAGCCCTAAACTCTCTTGGGAGGGCTGATCTGGAGTCCGTTCGGGGCTTCGGAGAGGGGAATCCGTCGCCATCGTCATCATCAACCTTCCTCCATCACCAATTTCATGATGCTCACCACCATGCGTGAGTAATTCCATTGTAGGCTTGCTGGATGTTGATGGGTTGGATGAGATTTATCATGTAATCGAGTTAGTTTTGTTAGGGTTTGATCCCTAGTATCCACTATGTTCTGAGATTGATGTTGCTATGACTTTGCTATGCTTAATGCTTGTCACTAGGGCCCGAGTGCCATGATTTCAGATCTGAACTAATTATGTTTTCATGAATATATGTGAGTTCTTGATCCTATCTTGCAAGTCTATAGTCACCTATTATGTGTTCTGATCCGTTAACCCTGAAGTGAAAATAATCGGGATACTTACCGATGATGACCGTAGTTTGAGGAGTTCATGTATTCACTATGTGTTAATGCTTTGGTCCGGTACTCTATTAAAAGGAGGACTTAGTATCCCTTAGTTTCCAATAGGACCCCACTGCCATGGGAGGGTAGGACAAAAGATGTCATGCAAGTTCTTTTCCATAAGCACGTATGACTATATTCGGAATACATGCCTACATTACATTGATGAACTGGAGCTAGTTCTGTGTCACCCTATGTTATAACGATTGCATGAGGAATCACATCTGACATAATTATCCATCACCGGTCCATTTCCTACGAGCTTTTCATATATCGTTCTTTGCTTATTTACTTTTCCGTTGCTATTGTTACAATCACTATAAAACTGCTATCGTTACTTTTGCCACCGTTACCACTACTATCATATTACTTTGCTACTAAACACTTTGCTGCAGATATTAAGTTTCTAGGTGTGGTTGAATTGACAACTCAACTTCTAATACTTGAGAATATTCTTTGGCTCCCCTTGTGTCGAATCAATAAATTTGGGTTGAATACTCTGCACTCAAAAACTATTGCGATCCTCTATACTTGTGGGTTATCAAGACTATTTTCTGGCGCTGTTGCCGGGGAGCATAGCTCTATTCTTTGAGTCACTTGGGATTTATATCTGCTTATCACTATGAAGAACTTGAGAGATCAAAGAACCAAGATTTTCCCTCAACTACGAGGGGAGGTAAGGAACTGCCATCTATCTCTGCACTTGATTCACCTTCTGTTTTGAGTAAACTTGCGACACCTACACCTGCTATTCATTCTGATATGTCGCATGTTATTGATGATGCCACTTCCGCTTTGCATGATACTTATTGTGAAACTACTTCTATGCTTGATAATACTGTGCCACCAGGTGAATTTCTTGATGAACAACTTGCTAGGGTTAGAGAGAATGAAATTATTGAAACTGATAATATTGATGAAAGTGATGATGAAGATTCTCCCCCTAGATATGAATTGCCTGTTGTGACTGAGGGCTATGTTATGGATGAAGAAACTGCTAGAGAGTTTCTTGCCTGCAATGATAGGAGTGATCTTAAGAAACTATTAGCTAAGTTGAAAGAAAAATCTCTGAATGCTAGAATGAAATATGATCCTGCTTATGCTACTTCACCTATCTTTATTACTGATAAGGATTAAGATTTCTCAATTGATCCCGAGTTAATTACTTTGGTTGAATCTGATCCTTTCGATGCCTATGAATCTGAAACTGTTGTGGCACATCTTACTAAATTAAATGATCTAGCCACCCTGTTTACTCATGATGATAAAACTCGCTATTATTTTATCCTTAAGTTGTTTCCGTTCTCATTAAAGGGTGATGCTAAAATATGGTTTAATTCTCTTGATCCTGGTTGTGTGTGTAGTCCCCAGGATATGATTTATTACTTCTCTGCTAAATATTTCCCCGCTCATAAGTAACAAGCTGCCTTAAGGGAAATATATAATTTTGTGGAAATTGAAGAAGAGAGTCTCTCACAAGCTTGGGGGAGGCTTCTCCAATTACTTAATGCTTTGCCTGATCATCTTCTCAAGAAAAATGAAATACTTGGTATCTTTTATAATGGACTAACCAATGCTTCCAGAGACCACCTGGATAGTTGTGCTGGTTGTGTTTTTAGGGAAAGAACTGTTGATCAAGCTGAATTGCTATTGAATAATATGTTGAGTAATGAAAATGATTGGACACTTCCTGAACCAACTCCTAACCCAACTCCGAAGAAAAGGGGTATTCTATTTCTCAGTCCTGAAGATATGCAAGAGGCAAAGAAATCTATGAAAGAAAAAGGTATTAAGGCTTAAGATGTTAAGAATTTACCACTTATTGAAGAAATACATGGTCTTGAAAACCCGACACAGATAGTAAAGGTAAATTCTCTCTATAGATTTGATGAAGATGATATTACTCGTTATAAGTTTGCTAGCCAATGCTTAGTTCAGTTTGATAATTTTATTGTTAAACAAGAAAACTTCAATGCTTATGTTGGTAGACAATTGAAACGTAATGCTGATATGCTTGAACACCTTAGTGATTATATGCCTAGAGTTAAAGGTGAACTTAAACTTATTAGTAAACATGCTTCTATGGTTACCACTCAAGTAGAACAAGTACTTAAGGCTCCGAATGATTGGCTCAATGAATTAAATATTAAGAAAAATGATAATGCTGTTAGAGTTATGACTAGAGGGGGTAAAATGACTCAGGAACCTTTGTATCCTGAGGGCCATCCTAAGAGAATTGAGCAAGATTCTCAGAGAACTAATGTTGATGCACCTAGTCCTTCTAAAAGGAAGAAGAAGAAAAATGATAGGACTTTGCATGCTTCTAGTGAACCTATTGTAGACACACCTGAGAATCCCAATGATATTTCTATTTCTGATGCAAAAACACAATCTGGTAATGAACATGAACCTAGTGATAATGTTAATGATGATTTTCATGTTGATGCTCAACCTAGCAATGATAATGATGTAAAGATTGAACCTGCTGTTGATCTTGATAACCCACAATCAAAGAATCAACGTTATGATAAGAGAGACTTTGTTGCTAGGAAGCACGGAAAAGAAAGAGAACCATGGGTTCAGAAACCCATGCCTTTTCCTCCTAAACCATCCAAGAAAAGGGATGATGAGGATTTTGAGCGCTTTGTTGAAATGATTAGACCTATCATTTTGCATATGCGTTTGACTGATATGCTTAAAATGAATCCTTATGCCAAGTACATGAAAGATATTGTTACAAATAAAAGAAAGATACCGGAAGCTAAAATTTCCACCATGCTTGCTAATTACACTTTCAAGGATGGAATACCAAAGAAACTTGGAGATCCAGGAGTACCAACTATATCATGCTCCATTAAAAGAAACTATGTTAAGACTGCTTTATGTGTTCTTGGAGCCACTGTTGGTGTTATGCCCCTCTCTTTATATCGTAGACTTGATTTGAATAAGTTGACACCTATTGAAATATCTTTATAAATGGCTGATAAATCAACTGCTATACCTGTCGGTATTTGTGAGGATGTGCCTGTTGTGGTTGCAAATGTTACTATTTTAACGGACTTTGTTATTCTTGATATTCCCGAGGACAATAGTATGTCAATTATCCTTGGTAGACCCTTTTTGCATACTGCAGGAGCTGTTATTGATTGCAACAAAGGCAATGTCACTTTTCATGTTAATGGTAACGAGCATATGGTACACTTTCCGAGGAAACAACCTCAAGTCCACAATATTAATTCTATTGGAAAAATGTCAACAATCACTATTGGAGGTTTCGAATTTCCTCTTCCTACTGTCAAGAAGAAATATGATATTCTTATTGTTGGGGACATGCATATCCCCGTTGAGGTAACCTAGTGTTATTCGAAATTTCTCCGGTTTCATGCAATTCGGAATGAGTTTGTTAACAAGACTTGATCTACCTTGTTAGTGGATTCCTTTTGATGAGCATTAGATGGATGAAGTTAGAAAGCACAACCTTCTGTACCCTCTTTTTACTTTCTGTTATTTATCTTAAATAAAGTAAAAATAGTATTTTCTGTCTGTTTTCTGAATTATCCTTGCAATAAAAAATACCCCGAAAATAAAAGTTCTCCAAATGCCCTGAAAATGAAATATGATTATTTCCCAAATATTTAAGAATTATTGGCACTAAGAACACACCAGGGGGACCCACCATGTGCCCATGAGGGTGGAGGGCGCGCCCTACCCCCTGGGCACGCCCCCTGCCTCATGGACCCCACGTGGGTCCCCTCCAGTTATTCTTGCACCCACACACTTCGTCTTGCTCTGGAAAAAAATCATCTACCAGCTCAAACCCGAGTTCTTGCTCATTTTGCTGCCATTTTTTGATCTCCTTGCTCAAAGCTCCATTTACAAAACTGCTTTGGGAGATTGTTCTTCGGTATGTGACTCCTCCAATGGTTCAATTAGTTTTTGTTCTAGTGCTTTATTTATTGCAATTTTTTGTTGCTTACGTGACCCTGTTCTTGAGCTTCATGTCAACTTTATGTGGTCAAAAGTAGTTTTAATGCATGATATAGTCTCTAGGCACTAGTAGGAGTAGTTGCTATAAATTTTGTTGAGTTTGGTTCACTTTTAGTTTAAGTTACTAAAAATTTCAGAAATTTTCAGAAAAAGAAGAAGAGATTTTTGAGGGGCTGATCGAGCCGAAGCTCGAAGGATAAGCAAAGTGGAGAGGACAAGAAGCCCAAGTATAATCTCCCTCATGCTATGGAGGTTCGGCCGTGTGAATGGCCTTGTGATGAGTTCTTGAGATAAGCCGGGATTTATGAAGAGTTTTATTATTTGGCTGAGAATGCAGGCCTCACCGACTTCCTCCACGACCAGCGCGAACAATATCCCTTACTCACCAATATTTTTGTGCAAAATTTTCATTTCCATGCTAGGACATCACCACCTTCAGTGGAATTTCATTTATATGATGAGCATAAGGAGATCTCTCTTTATGATTTTTGTTGGGTTTATAGGATACCCTTTGAGGGCAGCATAGAGGAACCACATCGTAATGATGTGGAGGGATTTATTGATATGATTGCTGTAGGGGAAACGAGGAAAGTTTCCGATGCAAGAATCACTAGCATACATTTTCCTGTTCTACGTTACTTTGCAATATTTGCTAGTAGATGCCTAATTGGTCGCGGGAACTGTGGAAATCTTAGTGCCCCTGATATTGTTATTTTGCGCCATGCTTTGTTTCGTGATACTACTTTTAGTTTAGGCGCTATTGTTGCTAAATGGTTAAATCTGAACCGTACGAAGGGTCCCGTCTTAGGAGCCATCTTCGTCTCGCGCCTTGCTGCACACTTTCACATACCTATTAGGCATTATGAGAAAGAGGAAAAGTTGCTGCCTCATATTTTTCTAGATTATAAGAGCATGGTAGCACATGATTTTATTGTTAAGAAGAAGATGCTTAACTACAGACTGATGTTTGATAAGAAACACGTTGAGACTATTACCTTGCCTGCTCCCTCTCTGTTTGACATATTTTCAGGAACGTACCTTATTTTGCCGGAGGCCGTTCAGGCATACCAGAGCTTGACATCAGCTCCAGAGCCGGAGCCACTATCTGATCCTCACCGTCAGTCTGTTTATCAGTGGGATCCAGAGGAGATCGCCAACCAGTGGCACCCCGAAGACCCTCCTCAGTACATCGGAGAGGGCAATTTTGATCCGTGGGCATAGACCAACTTAGGCAAAAAGCCTAAGCTTGGGGGAGTACGTATTTCTCACCGACATTACATTCATGTCCGCACACTCATGCTAGTTGTCGGTGCTCATACTTTTTCATTGTATCATCCATGCTAGTTTATTTTACTTTTTAAGCTTTCTTCTTGTGTGTTTGTAAAACCTTAAGAAAGGCAAAAAAATTAGTTGTAGCTTTTAGTTAGTTTACTTTCCATGCCTATAGTAGTAGTAATTAAAAAGAAAACCCAAAAAGATTTCTCGTTCTTCTTTTGCTTGTTGGGAGCTTTCCCGTGTAAATAGTTTTGTTTCTTTTCTTTTTCTT
This sequence comes from Triticum monococcum, assembly GCA_034509565.1. Lineage (NCBI taxonomy): Eukaryota > Viridiplantae > Streptophyta > Magnoliopsida > Poales > Poaceae > Triticum > Triticum monococcum. Next base: position 656,390,944 of record CM067847.1, on the reverse strand, counting down.
TGGGGGTCGAGAGGAGAAGACCATGATAAAAATGTTGAGTGGCTCTCATATGCATTATTGTTGATCTAACAAAGAGCCCATATTACCTTGTCTTCTCCTATGTATTGAATGCTTGCAGATTCTAGCTTACTCCAATGCACGTGAACTATTATTATTATCCACACTATTCGGTTCTGCAAGTGAAAGGCAATAATGGCGATATATGTTGGACTGATTGAGATGAGACAAGCTGGTATGAACTCGACCTCTCATGTTTTTGTAAATATGATGAGTTCATCGTTCCTGATTCAGCCTATTATGAATGAAACATGTTTGGAATGAAAATTATAGATTATAGTTGCTTATGCCATGCTTAATTAGCCAGGAGTTTATAATGGTTTACCTTGCGTGCCAACATGCTATTAAAATGGTTGTGATGTGGTACGATTGGATGGTATCCTCCTTTGAACGATTCGAGTGGCTTGCCTTGGCACATGTTCACGCATGTAGTTGAAACAAAATCAACATAGCCTCCACGAAAATTATGTTCATGGTGAATTATATCCTACTCATGCTTGCATTCAGTGTTGATTAATTTTAGGGATTTTTACATCTATGCCCCTGGTTCCTTAGCTCTACTCATTCATTCCCGCGCTCTTTTTGCTCAATTTTCCCCACTCCCTTGCCAGAAACCCTCATATCTGGGCACAACAGACGTTGCCGTCGGGTCAAAGGCTTGACCGTTAACTCTGACTACTAGGGCACGCTGGATTGTGCCGCATTGGGTTTTTTGAGACAACTGTGCTGTGTTGGGTGGTGTCGCTATTCGACCACTGGTCCGTGGTTTTGTTGGGCCATCCCTTGCATTAAATGTATGCGCGCCGCCGCCAAGACAGAAGCCTGCTATGCATGCACCCAGCAAACCCTGCCTGCGTGCGCTGATGACAATATGTAGCTAGGTGGTTACTCACAAGGGAACCCTACTAACAAGCCGAGCTCTCTAAGAAAATAATCAACAAATATGCAGTCCCAGTATGTAGATAGGGCCAACAAGGGGTCGAAGAGCAAGAAGGGCAGATGGATGAGGGATGGCAGAGGCAGAGGGTGGATTAAATAGCCGTAGTGCTATGTGTTATTTGGACGTGGCAATAACGGGGTCAAATGTGAAGTTAGTTGCCCGTTTTCAAACCCACCGCAGCATCGGGACTGTACACGCGTGGGAAACGATGGTTTGAAAATTAGAAGTAAAAGCTAATTGCACGCGTGGGAATCCTTGGTCATACCCTATATTATATGAACAAAAAGAGACAATTGTTGAAGAGCTTGTGGCCATTTTGAATGATAAAAATAAATTTGCCCTTAAAATTTTGGTCATTTTGCATAATAAAAAGAGATAGAGGGCTTGCGACCATTATACAAATGCAAAATGACCCATTTTTGATAGTTTGTGGCCATTTTACATGATAAAAATAAATTTTACCTTATAAATTTGGTCATTTCGCATTTGTATAGAACAAAAAGAATGATGCAAAAAACAGAGCAAACGATGCAAAAATACAGAGGCATCATTTCCCAAAAAATAGAGAGAATGATGCAAAAAACGACGCAATTCGACGGCCTAGAGCTTGGTTTCCTTTTGGGCCCAATAACATTTTTTTCATGGAGTTAGTGGTGGGCGAGCAGCAGAGCACAACCAATAGGATCGCCTCTGGTGGATCGCCCCATGATCCAACAATGCGGAGCCGTCCTTGTGATCCAACGGCGCGGAGCCTGCACACTACTGCCTCTTGAGCACCGCGTTGGATTTCTCCGAAGAGGAGAGGATGATGCAGCAAAGTAGCGTAACTATTTCCCTCAGTTTTTGAGAACCAAGGTATCAATCCAGTAGGAGGCTACGCGCGAGTCCCTTGTACCTACACAAAAAGAATAGCTCAACGCAACCAACGCGTTTAGGGGTTGTCAATCCCTTCACGGTCACTTACGAAAGTGAGATCTGGTAGAGATGATAAATAATATTTTTGGTATTTTTGGTATAGAGATGCAAAGTAAAAAGTAAAAGGCAAAGTAAAAGCAAAGCAATAATAAAGTGATGGAGATTGATATGATGTGAAAGAGACCCGGGGGCCATAGGTTTCACTAGTGGCTTCTCTCAAGAGCATAAGTATTCTACGGTGGGTGAACAAATTACTGTTGAGCAATTGACAGAATTGAGCATAGTTATGAGAATATCTAGGTATGATCATGTATATAGGCATCACGTTCGAGACAAGTAGACCGACTCCTACCTGCATCTACTACTATTACTCCACTCATCGACCACTATCCAGCATGCATCTAGAGTATTAAGTTAAAAACAGAGTAATGCCTTAAGCAAGATGACATGATGTAGAGGGATAGTTTCATGCAATATGATAAAAAAAACCATCTTGTTATCCTCGATGGCAACAATACAATACGTGCCTTGCTGCCCCTTCTGTCACTGGGAAAGGACACCGCAAGATCGAACCCAAAGCTAAGCACTTCTCCCATGGCAAGAAAAATCAATCTAGTAGGCCAAACCAAACTGATAATTCGAAGAGACTTGCAAAGATAACCAATCATACATAAGAGAATTCTGCGAAGATTCAAATGTTATTCATAGATAGACTTGATCATAAACCCACAATTCATCGGTGTCAACAAACACACCGCAAAAAGAAGATTACATCGAATAGATCTCCACAAGAGAGGGGGAGAACATTGTATTGAGATCCAAAAAGAGAGAAGAAGCCATCTAGCTTCTAACTATGGACCCAAAGGTCTAAAGTAAACTACTCACACTTCATCGGAGGGGCTTGGATGATGATGTAGAAGCCCTCCGTGATCGATTCCCCCTCCGGTGGAGCTCCGGAACAGGCCCCAAGATGGGATCTCGTGGATACAGAAAATTGAGGCGGTGAAATTAGGTTTTTGGCTCCGTCCCCGATCGTTTGGGGGTACGTAGGTATATATAGGAGGAAGGAGTACGTCGGTGGAGCTTCGAGGGCCCACGAGGGGGGCGCCCTCCACCCTCGTGACCGCCTCGTGGCTTTCTTGATGGAGGGTCCAAGTCTCCTGGGTCTTATCTGAGGAGAAAATCACGTTTCCAAAGGTCTCATTCCGTTTGGACAACGTTTGATATTCTGTTTCTCCGAAACACTGAAATAGGCAAAAAACAGCAATTCTGGGCTAGGCCTCCGGTTAGTAGGTTAGTCCCCTAAATAATATAAAAGTGGATAATAAAGCCCAATAATGTCCAAAATAGTAGATAATATAGCATGGAGTAATCAAAAATTATAGATACGTTGGAGACGTATCAAGCATCCCCAAGCTTAATTCCTTCTCGTCCTCGAGTAGGTAAATGGTAAAAAGAGAATTTTTGATGCGGAGTGCTAATTGGCCTAATTTTAATGTAATTCTTCTTAATTGTGGTATGAATATTCAGATCCGAAAGCTTCAAGACAAAAGTTCATATTGACATAAAAATGATAATACTTCAAGCATACTAACTAAGCAATCATGTCTTCTCAAAATAAGATGGCCAAAGAAAGTTCACCCCTACAAAATCATATAGTTTAGTCATTTTTCATTTTCGTCACACAAGAATGCTCTCATCATGCACAACCCCGATGACAAGCCAAGCAATTATTTCATACTTTAGTAATCTCAAACCTATAAACTTTCACGCAATATATGAGCGCGAGCCATGGACATAGAACTATGGGTGGAATAGAATATAATGAGGGGGTTATGTGGAGAAGACAAAAAAGGAGAAAGTCTCACATCAACGAGGCCAATCAATGTGCTATGGAGATGCCCACCGATTGATGTTAATGCAAGGAGTGGGGATTGCCATGCAACGGATGCACTAGAGCTATAAATGTACGAAATCTCAACAAAAGAAACTAAGTGGGCGTGCATCCAACTTGCTTGCTCACGAAGACCTAGGGCACTTGAGGAGGCCCATTGTTGGAATATACAAGCCAAGTTCTATAATGAAAAATTTCCACTAGTATATGAAAGTGATAACATGAGAGACTCTCTACTATGAAGATCATGGTGCTACTTTGAAGCACAAGTGTGGTAAAAGGATAGTAATATTGTCCATTCTCTCTTTTTCTCTCTCTTTTTTTGGGCCTTTCCTTTTTTAGGGCCTTTCTCTTTTTTGGGGCCTTCTCTTTTATGGCCTTTTTTATTCCTCACTTGGGACAATGCTCTAATAATGATGATCATCACACTTCTATTTATTTACAACTCAATGATTACAACTCGATACTAGAACAAATATGACTCTATATGAATGCCTCCGGCGGTGTACCGGGATATGCAATGAACCAAGAGTGACATGTATGAAAGAATTATGAACGGTGGCTTTGCCACAAATACTATGTCAACTACATGATCATGCTAAGCAATATGACAATGATGAATGTGTCATGATGAACGGAATGATGGAAAGTTGCATGTCAATATATCTCGGAATGGCTATGGAAATGCCATAATATGTAGGTATGGTGGCTGTTTTGAGGAAGATATAAGGAGGTTTATGTGTGAAAGAGCGTATCATATCACGGGGTTTGGATGCACCGGCGAAGTCTGCGCCAAGTCTCAATGTGAGAAAGGGCAATGCACGGTACCGAAGAGGCTAGCAAGGATGGAAGGGTGAGAGTGCGTATAATCCATGGACTCAACATTAGTCATAAAGATCTCACATACTTATTGCAAAAATCTACAAGTCATCAAAAACCTCGGCACTACGCGCATGCTCCTAGGGGGATAGATTGGTAGGAAAAGACCATCTCTCGTCCCCGACTGCCACTCATAAGGAAGACAATCAAATAACACCTCATGTTTCAAATTTGTTACATAACGTTTACCATACATGCATGCTACGGGACTTGCAAACTTCAACACAAGTATTTCTCAATTTCACAACTACTCAACTAGCACAACTTTGATATTATTACCTCCATATCTCAAAAGATTCATCAAGCATCAAACTTTTCTTAGTATTCAACACACTCATAAGAAAGTTTTATTATTAATATTGCATACCAAGCATATTAGGATTTTAAGCAAATTACCATGCTATTAAGACTCTCAAATAATCTAAGTGAAGTATGAGAGATCAATAGTTTCTATAAAACAAATCCACTACCGTGGTCTAAAATATATAAGTGAAGCACTAGAGCAAAACTATAAAGCTCAAAAGATATAAGTGAAGCACATAGAGTATTATACCAAATTCCAAATCATGTATGGCTCTCTCAAAAGGTGTGTACAGCAAGGATGATTGTGGTAGACTAACAAGCAAAGACTCAAATCATAAAAGACGCTCCAAGCAAAACACATATCATGTGGTGAATAAAAATATAGCTCCAAGTAAAGTTACCGATAGAAGTAGACGAAAGAGGGGATGCCTTCTGGGGCATCCCCAAGCTTTGGATTTTAGGTGTCCTTAGATTATCATGGGGGTTACATGGGCATCCCCAAGCTTAGGCTCTTGCCACTCCTTGTTCCATAATCCATCAAATCTTTACCCAAAAGTTGAAAACTTCACAACACAAAACTTAAAGTAGAAAATCTCGTGAGCTCCATTAGCGAAAGAAAACAAAAGACCACTTCAAGGTACTGTAATGAACTCATTCCTTATTTATATTGGTGTTAAACCTACTTTATTCCAATTTCTCTATGGATTATAAACTATTTTACTAGCCATAGATTCATCAAAATAAGCAAACAACACACGAAAAACAGAATCTGTCAAAAACAGAACAGTCCGTAGTAATCTGTAGCTAGCGCAAGATCTGGAACCCCAAAAATTCTAAAATTAATTTCTGGATGTGAGGAATTTATCTATTAATCATATGCTAAAATAATTAACTAAATATCACTTTCCAAAGAAAAATGACAGCAGTTCTCGTGAGCGCTAAAGTTTCTGTTTTTTTACAGGAAGTTCAACAAGACTTCCCCAAGTCTTCCCAACGGTTCTACTTGGCACAAACACTAATTAAACACAAAAACACAACCAAAACAGAGGCTAAATAATTTATTTATTACTAAACAGTATCAAAAATCAAGGAATAAAAATAAAATTGGGTTGCCTCCCAACAAACGCTATTGTTTAACGCCCCTAGCTAGGCGTAACAAGCAAGAATAGATCTAGGTATTGCCATCTTTGGTAGGTAATCCATAAGTGGCTCTCATGATAGATTCATATGGCAATTTTATTTTCTTTCTAGGGAAGTGTTCCATACCCTTTTTAAATGTAAATTGAAATCTAATATTCCCTTCATTCATATCAATAATTGCACCAACCGTTCTAAGGAAAGGTCTACCAAGAATAATAGGGCAAGAAGGATTGCAATCTATATCAAGAATGATAAAATATACGGGCACATAATTCCTATTTGCAACAATAAGAACATCATTAATTCTTCCCATAGGTTTCTTAATAGTGTAATCCGCAAGATGCAAGTTTAGAGAGCAATCATCAAAATCACGGAAATCTAGCAAATCACACAAAGTTTTGGGAAGAGTAGAGACACTAGCTCCCAAATCACATAAAGCATAAAACTCATAGTCTTTAATTTTAATTTTAATAGTAGGTTCCCACTCATCATAAATTTTTCTAGGGATAGAAACTTTCAACTCAAGTTTTTCTTTATAAGATTGCATCAAGGCATCAACGATATGTTCGGTATAGGCTTTATTTTGACTATAAGCCTGAGGAGATTTTAGCACGGATTGCAAAAAGGAAATACAATAAATTAAAGAGCAATTTTCATAATTAAATTCCTTGAAATCCAATAAAGTGGGTTTAGCATCATCTAGGGTTTTATTTCTTTTAATCCCACTTTTATCAATTTCATCATCAAGATCAAAATACTCCGAATTTTTAGAACGCCTTCTAGGTAAAGGTGGATCATATTAAGTCCCATCATTATCAAGATTAATATTGCAAAACAAAGATTTAATAGGATACACATCATTAAATTTTATATCTTCATCATTATTTTCATAGGAATTAGAAGAACACGCTTTAATAAAGGCGTCTTTCATAGCACGCATCCTAGCGATTCTTTCCTTGCACTCATCAATGGAAATTCTCATGGCTTTGAGAGAATCATTGATATCATGCTTAGTAGGAATAGATCTAAGCATTAAAGACTCAACATCAAGGGAAATTCTATCAACGTTCCTAGCCAAATCATCAATCTTAAGCAATTTTTCTTCAATCATAGCATTAAAATTCTTTTGTGAAGAAATAAATTCTTTAATATTAGATTCAAAATTAGAGGGCATCTTATTATAATTTCCATAAGAATTGTTGTAGGAATTACCATAATTATTAGAGGGATTACTAGGATAAGGCCTATGGTTTAAATTTCCTCTATACGCGTTGTTAGCAAAATTGTTCCTACCAACAAAATTCATGTCCATAGATTCATTATTATTCTCAATCAAAGTAGACAAGGGCATATCAGTAGGATCAGAAGAAACACTCTTATTAGCAAATAATTTCATAAGTTCATCCATCTTTCCACTCAAAACATTAATTTCTTCTATCGCATGCACCTTTTTATTAGTAGATCTTTCAGTATGCCATTGAGAATAATTAACCATAATATTATCTAGGACTTTAGTAGCTTCTCCTAAGGTGATTTCCATAAAAGTGCCTCCTGCGGCCGAATCTAAAAGATTTCTAGAAGCAAAATTCAATCCGGCATAATTTTTTTGTATAATCATCTAGAAATTCAAACCATGAGTAGGGCAATTACGTATCATTAATTTCATTCTCTCCCAAGCTTGTGCAACATGTTCATGATCAAGTTGTTTAAAATTCATAATATCGTTTCTAAGAGAGATGATCTTAGCGGGAGGAAAATACTTAGAGATAAAAGCATCTTTGCACTTCTTCCATGAATCAATACTATTTTTAGGCAAAGATGAAAACCAAGCTTTAGCACGATCTCTAAGCGAAAAAGGAAATAGCTTCAATTTAACAATATCATTATCGACATCTTTCTTCTTTTGCATGTCACACAAATCAATGAAGCTATTAAGATGGGTAGCGGCATCTTCAATAGGAAGGCCGGAAAACAGATCTTTCATGACAAGATTCAGCAAAGCAACATTATTTTCACAAGATTCAGCATCGGTAAGAGGAGTAATCGGAGTGCTAAGGAAATCATTATTGTTGGTATTGGTGAAGTCACACAATTTGGTATTATCTTGAGCCATCGCGACAAACAAGCAATCCAACACACGAATAAACAAAAAGCAAACGGGCAAAAAGAGGCAAATAGAGAGGGAGGATAGAGAGAGAGGGCGAATAAAATGGCAAGCGTGAAGTGGGGGAGAGGAAAACGAGAGGCAAATGGCAAATAATGTAATGTGGGAGATAGGGATTGTGATGGGTACTTGGTATGTTGACTTTTGCGCAGACTCCCCGGCAACGGCGCCAAAAATTCTTCTTGCTACCTCTTGAGCACTGCGTTGGATTTCCCCGAAGAGGAGAGGATGATCCAGCAAAGTAGCGTAAGTATTTCCCTTAGTTTTTGAGATCCAAGGTATCAATCCAGTAGGAGGCTACGCGCGAGTCCCTCGTACCTACACAAAAATAATACCTCAACGCAACCAACATGCTTAGGGGTTGTCAATCCCTTCACGGTCACTTACGAAAGTGAGATCTGACAGAGATGATAAATAATATTTTTGGTATAGAGATGCAAAGTAAAAAGTAAAAGGCAAAGTAAAAGCAAAGCAATAATAAAGTGATGGAGATTGATATGATGAGAAAGAGACCCGGGGGCCATAGGTTTCACTAGTGGCTTCTCTCAAGAGCATAAGTATTCTACGGTGAGTGAACAAATTACTGTTGAGCAATTGACAGAATTGAGCATAGTTATGAGAATATCTAGGTATGATCATGTATACAGGCATCATGTCCGAGACAAGTAGACCGACTCCTGCCTGCATCTACTACCATTACTCCACTCATCGACCGCTATCCAGCATGCATCTAGAGTATTAAGTTAAAAACAAAGTAACGCCTTAAGCAATATGACATGATGTAGAGGGATAGTTTCATGCAATATGATAAAAACCTCATCTTGTTATCCTCGATGGCAACAATACAATACGTGCCTTGCTGCCCCTTCTGTCACTGGGAAAGGACACCGCAAGATCGAACCCAAAGCTAAGCACTTCTCCCATGGCAAGAAAAACCAATCTAGTAGGCCAAACCAAACTAATAATTCGAAGAGACTTGCAAAGATAACCAATCATACATAAGAGAATTCAGAGAAGATTCAAATATTATTCATAGATAGACTTGATCATAAACCCACAATTCATCGGTCTCAACAAACACACCACAAAAAGAAGATTACATCGAATAGATCTCCACAAGAGAGGGGGAGAACATTGTATTGAGATCCAAAAAGAGAGAAGCCATCTACCTACTAACTATGGACCCGTAGGTCTGAAGTAAACTACTCACACTTCATCGGAGGGGCTTGGATGATGATGTAGAAGCCCTCCGTGATCGATGCCCCCTCCAGCGGAGCTCCGGAACAGGCCCCAAGATGGGTTCTCGTGGATACAGAAAGTTGCGGTGGTGGAATTAGGTTTTTGGCTCTGTCCCCGATCGTTTGGGGGTACGTAGGTATATATAGGAGGAAGGAGTACGTCGGTGGAGCTTCGAGGGGCCCACGAGGGGGGCGCCCTCCACCCTCGTGACCGCCTCGTGGCTTCCTTGACGGAGGGTCCAAGTCTCCTGGGTCTTATCTGATGAGAAAATCACGTTTCTGAAGGTTTCATTCCGTTTGGACTCTGTTTGATATTATGTTTCTCCGAAACACTGAAATAGGCAAAAAATAACAATTCTGGGCTGGGCCTCCGGTTAATAGGTTAGTCCCAAAAATAATATAAAAGTGGACAATAAAGCCCAATAATGTCCAAAACAGTAGATAATATAGCATGGAGCAATCAAAAATTATAGATATGTTGGAGACGTATCACACACCGCCAGCCCACCTAGTTCCTTCTAGAAGGCCAGATATGAGGGTTGTCGCTTGGTGCGAGGGTATGATCGGACGACTGACGTTGGGAGCTACGGTTAGGCGAAACCCCGCGGGGTTTAGAGGAGTTTTGAGCTGGTCAACGGGGTTTCGAAGGCTTTGACTGAGCATAACTAATTTAAAAAATCGAAAAATATGAAACTTTTGCCGTTCGTCATTTTATAAGACAAACTAACGACGAAAAATACTAAACTTGGTCTATGGTCATTTTCATGAAAAAACCCTAGCTGGCACGATCGATGTCAAATGAGCACCATTAATTTAAAAAAATAAAAAGCTTGCGCACAATGTTGTCTTATGTGACATGTTACCAACCAAAAATCATAAACTTTCTCTTTGGTCATTTTCATGAGAAAACCTTCACACATATGAGCTATCATGTACATGGTTTCATAGACTTAATGGAGAGGAGGTGGTGTTACCTTCTGTTTTTGAAAAAAATCAAAAATCAAAAAAATTTAAAAAAAGTGAGACTTTGTATCTACACTATGGAAAGTGAATATGTGTTAATAAAATAAACATTTGGCTCATATAGAGTAGGTTCAAAAAACTTGATTACAAATGGGCTATTTACCCTAGCCTGGGAGCTCATTTGGTGCACATTTTCTCAAATTCAAAACCCTATTTGACCTCCTCTAAATCACTTCAAATTTGCGCCCCAAATGCGTCGGCCGTGTCCCCACCTGGCGGCCGCCCCCTCGCGGTCAGCTTAATTTATGACCATGGGCCCACGCGGTAGAGATGGCGGTCGCCCTTTTTTAAGCCGACTGTGTGGTGAGGCCATCCTCATCCAAACTCGCTCCCCCGTCGCCGGCAAACCTTAGCAAAAACCCTAGACAAATGGGGCTCTTCTCCGGCGCCGGCAGCAGCAAGTACAAGGGCAAGGCCCCCGCCGTCCCTTTTCCCTCTGAGTTCGTACCGCCTCCGCCCACGATGTCTCGTCGATAGAGGGTGCGAGTGAGCGTGGCAATGCACCAGGCGGAGTGGCACTGGCAGCACCACATCCCTTTGTCGTACCCCGATGTCACCCTACCGCACGACTGGCATCAGGATCCAGAGAGGATCCCAGTGCCGGCGGTGCCGCGGTTGACAAGGGCGCATGCGGAGGAGGTGCGGCGCTGGCGGGCAATGCTGACGTTGAAGCAGCGCCGCAACGCCACCGACTCGCCTAACTTGGTGACGTGGTTCGCCTTCGAGCACGACGAAGCGAGGCGACGCAGTGTGCGGGAGGTCGACCGCCGCGTGCCACCGGCCCCGCTCGTCGTCCGGGAGGAAGACCAGGCGGTGGAGGCCGCCTACCAGGCGGCCCTTGCGATGGTCTACCGCGAGAGCGACGAGGACGAGCGGCGCAGGGTGGAGGCGGTGGAGGAAGAGGAGGCTTGCTACGAGGTGGCCATGGCGCAGGCCCTCGCCCTCTCCGCGACCGGCGATTGCGTCGTGCCGTCGGTGGCCCAGCCGTCCCCTCCCCGACGGCTCGTCAAGGTCGACCCGCAGCCGCAGCCGGAGCCCAAGCCGGAGCCAGAGCCCGAGCCCGAGCCCGAGCCCGAGCCCGAGCCCATCGCGTGCTTCTCCTGGACGGGAGTGGTGCGCGAGTGGGTGTCCACGCCACCGGTTTGGATGGGGGCGGCCCCGGAGCAGGAGGCGGCGTACCTCGAGATGTGGCGTGATACGTCTCCAACGTATCTATAATTTTTGATTGTTCCATGCTATTATATTATCTGTTTTGGATGTTAATGGGTTTTATTTTACACTTTTATATTATTTTTGGGACTAACCTATTAACCCAAGGCCCAGTGCAAATTGCTGTTTTTTTGCTTATTTCAGTGTTTCGCGGAAAAGGAATATCAAACGGAATCCAAACGGAATGAAACCTTCGGGAACGAGATTTTTGGAACAAACAAGATCCAGAGGACTTGGAGTGGACGCCAAGAAACGGACAAGGAATCCACGAGCCAGGGGGGCGCGCCATCCCCCCTCGTGGCTTAGTCGACCTACTTCTTCCTCCTATATATACTCATATACCCTGAAAACAACCAAGAGCACCACGAAACCCTTTTTGCCCCACCGCAACCTTTTGTACCCAAGAGATCCCATCTTGGGGCCTTTTCCGGAGCTCCGCCGGAGGGGGCATCGATCACGGAGGGCCTCTACATCAACTCCATGGCCCCTCCGAGGATGTGTGAGTAGTTTACTTCAGACCTTTGTGTCCATAGTTATTAGCTAGATGGCTTATTCTCTCTCTTTGAATCTCAATACAAAGTTCTCCTCGATCTTCTTGGATATCTATTCGATGTAACTCTTTTTGCGGTGTGTTTGTCGAGATTCGATGAATTGTGGGTTTATGATCAAGTCTATCTATGAACAATATTTGATTCTTCTCTGAAATCTTTTATACATGATTGGTTATCTTTGCAAGTCTCATCGAATTATCAGTTTGGTTTGGCCTACAAGATTGATCTTTCTTGCAATGGGAGAAGTGCTTAGCTTTGGGTTCAATCTTGCGGTGCTCGATCCCAGTGAAAGAAAGGAAAACGACATGTATTGTATTGTTGCCATCGAGGATAAAAAGATGGGGTTTATATCATATTGCTTGAGTTTATCCCTCTACATCATGTCATCGTACCTAATGCGTTACTCTGTTCTTATGAACTTAATACTCTAGATGCATGCTGGATAGCGGTCGATGTGTGGAGTAATAGTAGTAGATGCAGGCAGGAGTCGGTCTACTTGTCGCGGACGGGATGCCTATATACATGATCATGCCTAGATATTCTCATAATTATTCACTTTTCTACCAATTGCTCGACAGTAATTTGTTCACCCACCCTAATACTTATGCTATCTTGAGAGAAGCCACTAGTGAAACCTATGGCCCTTGGGTCTATTCTCCATCATATTAATCTTCCACCAACAAGCTATTTCCATTACCTTTTATTGCAATCTTTACTTTTACTATTTATCATAAAAATACCAAAAATATTATCTTATCATCTCTATCAGATCTCACTCTCGTAAGTGACCGTGAAGGGATTGACAACCCCTTTATCGTGTTGGTTGTGAAGTTCTTATTTGTTTATGTAGGTACGAGGGACTTGCGTGTGGCCTCCTACTGGATTGATACCTTGGTTCTCGAAAACTGAGGGAAATACTTACGCTACTTTGCTGCATCACCCTTTCCTCTTCAAGGGAAAACTAATCCAGTGCTCAAGAGGTAGCATGGCGCCCGTGATGGCTCGCCGAGGAGCGTCGTCGTGGCGAGTACGAGGAGATGCTCGAGCGCGACCTCGAGGGGGAGGCGCGCGAGGCTCAGGTGGAGACGAGCCAAGTCGCGGCTGCATAGGCGGCTGCACAACCCGCCGCTCCGGCACTGCCCCCGCCGGAACAACTGCCCGGGCCTACATTGCCGCCGCCTAGAACACGGTGTTACCTGGGCCGGCCCTGCGCCGACGCTCATCGACCTCATCCACCCTGAGGACGACGACGCCGACGACGCCTAGGGCGCGTTGGGCAGCACGCCGCCTTGTAGTTAGGTTGTTTTCAATTTCTTTTAATGCTAATGTGGACGCGTGGACCCCTGTCTAGCTTTAATGTTTAATTAAGTTTTTTTATTTTAAATATGCATGCACAGTTTTTTTGTCGGCGCCGTCAAAATGGGTCGGGCGATGGAGGTGGTTGCCCAGGGACGTTTCGGGCATGTCCATGGACAAGTGCTACCCCACGACCGCAGTCTTGCATGCGCTCATGTATACGCGGCCCCACTCGTCAGCTAACAGTCAAAGGCATTGGCCCGACGGCAACGTCCGTTATAACCAGTTATGAGGGTTTCGTGCAAGGGAGTGAGGAAAAGTGAGCAAAACTTAACAGAGTGGGGATGAATGAGTAGAGCTAAGAAACCAGGGGCACAGAAATAAAAACCCCTTAATTTTAATGCATGTTCATGACTATTGTCGCTCTCTAGCTAGTCGCTTCCCAGTCTCTTTCTAGCCTTCACTTGTACTAAGCGAGAATATTGCTTGTGCATCCAACTCCTTAAACCCCAAAAGTTATTCCATGTGAGTCCACCATACCTTCCTATATGCGGTATCTACCTGCCGTTCCAAGTAAATATGTATGTGCCAAACTCTAAACCTTCAAATGAAATTATGTTTTGTATGCTCGAATAGCTCATGTATCAACTAGGGCTGTCTATATCTTCCATGCTAGGCGGGTTATTCTCAAGAGGAGTGGACTCCGCTCCTCACTCATGAGAAAATGGCTGGTCGCCGGGATGCCCAGTCCCATGCTCAAATCAAATCAAAATAATTTCAAACAGAACTCCCCAGGATTGTTTTTAGTTGGAGGAACCCGTTGTTTCGGGCAAGCCATGGATTGATGCTTGTTGGTGGTGGGGGAGTATAAACTTTACCATTCTGCTTGGGAACCGCCTATAATATGTGTAGCATGGAAGATATCGAGATTTCTCGGTTGTTATGTTGACAATGAAAGTATACCACTCAAAATATTATTCATCTCTATTTCAGAACCGAGCTCTGGCACCTCTACAAATCCCTTCTTTCCTCTGCGAAGGCCCTATCTATTTACTTTTATGACGAGTCATCATCCTCTTATTAAAAATCACCAGTTGGAGAGCACCACTATCCTTTGCATGCATTATTATTAGTTTACATTGAGTATGACTTGACTGGATATCTTTTACCATGAATTACAATTTCCAGTTAGCCCTTGATCTTCAGGGGTGCTCTGCATTTATGTTTTGCAGTCTCGGAAAGGGCTAGCGAGATACCATCTTGTTATATCGTATTATGATTATTTTGAGAAAGTGTTGTCATCGGAGATTTATTATTATTGCTCGCTAGTTGATTATGTCATTGATATGAGTAAACATGAGACCTAAATGTTATTGTGAATATGGTTAGTTCATAATCTTTGCTGAAAACTTGAATGTTGGCTTTACATATTTACAACAACAAGAGCAAACAGAGTTGGTAAAAGTTTTTATTTATCACTTTCAGTCTATCAACTGAATTGCTTGAGGACAAGCAAAGGTTTAAGCTTGGGGGAGTTGATACGTCTCCATCATATCTACTTTTCCAAACACGTTTGCCCTTGTTTTGGACTCTAACTTGTATGATTTGAATGGAACTAACTCGGACTGACGCTGTTTTTAGCAGAATTGCCATGGTGTTATTTTTGTGCAGAAATAAAAGTTCTTGGAATGACCTGAAAATCAACGGAGATAATTTTTGGAATATATAAAAATGGTGGCGAAGGAATCAAGGCCAAGGGGCCCACACCCTGTCCACGAGGGTGCGGGCACGCCTACCCCCCTGGGGCGCCCCCTGCCTCGTGGCCCCCCTGGTGCTCCTCCGACCTCAACTCCAACTCTATATATTCGTGTCCAGGGAGAAAAAAAACAAGAGAGAAGGATTCATCACTTTTTACGATACGGAGCCGCCGCCAAGCCCTAAACTCTCTTGGGAGGGCTGATCTGGAGTCCGTTCGGGGCTCCAAAGAGGGGAATCCGTCGCCATCGTCATCATCAACCTTCCTCCATCACCAATTTCATGATGCTCACCGCCGTGCGTGAGTAATTCCATTGTAGGCTTGCTGGACGGTGATGGGTTGGATGAGATTTATCATGTAATCGAGTTAGTTTTGTTAGGGTTTAATCCCTAGTATCTACTATATTCTGAGATTGATGTTGCTATGACTTTGCTATGCTTAATGCTTGTCACTAGGGCCCGAGTGCCATGATTTCAGATATGAACCTATTATGTTTTCATGAATATATGTGAGTTCGTGTTCCTATCTTGCAAGTCTATAGTCACCTATTATGTGTTATGTTCCATTAACCCCGAAGTGACAATAATCGGGATAGTTACCGTTGATGACTGTAGTTTGAGGAGTTCATTTATTCACTATGTGTTAATGGTTTGGTCCGGTACTCTATTAAAAGAAGACCTTAATATCCCTTAGTTTCCAGTAGGACCCGCTGCCACGGGAGGGTAGGACAAAAGATGTCCTGCAAGTTCTTTTCCATAAGCACGTATGACTATATTCGGAATACATGCCTACATTACATTGATGAACTGGAGCTAGTTCTGTGTCACCCTATGTTATAACTATTGCATGAGGACTCGCATCCGACAAAATTATCCATCACTGATCCATTGCCTATGAGATTTTCATATATTGTTCTTCACTTATTTACTTTTCCGTTGCTACTGTTACAATCACTATAAAACCAAAACTGCTATTGTTATGTTTGCCACTGTTACCACTACTATCATATTACTTTGCTACTAAATACTTTGTTGTAGATATTAAGTTTCCAGGTGTGGTTGAATTGACAACTCGGCTGCTAATACTTGAGAATATTCTTTGGCTCCCCTTGTGTCGAATCAATAAATTTGGGTTGAATAATCTATCGTCATAAACTGTTGCGATCCCCTATACTTGTGGGTTATCACCGTGCGAGCGGTAGTACCGCACTTACCAGCGGTAGTACCGCATGCCTCTGCGGTAGTACCGTGGGTATGTGCGGTAGTACCTGATATGCCTCCAATGTATCTATAATTTATGAAGTATTCATGCCATGTTTACAATAGTTTTTTATGATTTTGGTATGATTTTATTAGAACTAACCTGGACTGACGTTGTTTCAGCAGAACTACCATGGTGTTGTTTTTGTGCAGAAATAAAAGTTCTCGGAATGCGATGAAAATCAACGGAGAATTATTTTGGAAGATATAAAAATACTGGAACAAAAATCTACTGAAGGGGAGTCACGTGGGCCCCACGAGGGTGGGGGCGTGCCCTTGTGCCTCATGGACTACCCGTGGGGCCCCTGACTTGTTGTTGACGCCAACCTCTCCTATAAATACCCAAACCTCCAGAAATTAACCTAGATCAGAAGTTCCGCCGCCGCAAGCCTCTGTAGCCATGAGAAATCAATCTAGGCCCTCTCCGGCACCCTGCCAGAAGGGGCCATCATCACCGGAGGCTATGGAGGAGGATCCCGGAGGGGCCATCATCACCATAAAGGCTAAGGACCAGATGGAGAACCTCTCCCCATCCAGGGGGGAGGCCATGGAGGAGGAAGAACAAGAGGGAGAACCTCTCCTCCTCTCTCTCTCGGTGGCACCGGAGTACCATCGGGAGGGGAATCATCGCCGCGGTGATCGTCTTCATCAACATCACCATCATCATCACCATCCTCATCTCTTTTACGCGGTCCACTCAACCGCACCCCACTGTAGTGCCTACTTGAACATGGTGCTTTATGCCACATATTATGATCCAATGATGTGTTGCCATCTTATGATGTTTTGAGTAGACATCCTTTGTCTTTGGGTTGATTGATGATCTAGATTGGTACGAGTTGTATGTTTTTTTTGGTGCTTTCCTATTGTTCCCTCCGTGTCGCGCAAGCGCGAGGGATTCCTGCTGTAGGGTGTTGCAATACGTTCATGATTCACTTATAGTGGGTTGCTTGACTGACACAAGCATAAACCCGAGTAAGGGGGTTGTTGCTTATGGGATAAAGGGGACTTGATGCTTTAATGCTATGGTTTGGTTTTACCTTAATGATCTTTAGTAGTTGCGGATGCTTGCTAGAGTTCCAATCATAAGTGCACATGATCCAATAAGAGAAAGTATGTTAGCTTATGCCTCTCCCTCATATGAAATTGCAATGACGACTATCAGTCTTGTTAACAATTTCCTAGGACAATTCCGCACACCGACCCATCATTATTCCACACTCGCTATTTATAATATTTAGTAATATATTCTAACTTTATGATAACAACACCTACTTTCATATTTTAGCTCTCCAATATCATACGAAGTTATCCTCTTCATACCCACAACGTAGTTTTATTTCCCGTTTATAGTTGGAAGCAAACATTCGGTGTACGTAGAGTCGTATCAATGGCAGTTAGGACTTGAGAGAATATTGATCTTACCTTTAGCAACTTGTGGGTTTGACACTCCATACTTATCACTTCCACCTTTGGGAATTGCTATGATGATTCCCTGCACTTGGGGATTATCAGTACCGCATGTCGCGGGCTGAGTAGGTGGGTAACAGCTGGATTTTTCCTTGCACTATATAAAGGGGGTATTCTTCCCCAAGTTGACTACCTCTTCTCTCCCTAAGCTCCATTGTTGCTGAAAGCTCCATTTTCGCCCGATCTCTCTCCCTAGCCAATCAAACTTGTCGATTTTCTAGGGATTGGTTGAGAAGGCCCCGATCTACACTTCCACCAAGAGAAATTTGATTCGCCTCACTAATCCCTTGAGGATCTTGTTACTATTGGGTGTTTGAGCACCCTAGACGGTTGAGGTCACCGTGGAGCCATATTCCATTGTGGTGAAGCTTCGTGGTGTCGGTGGGAGCCCCCAATTAAGTTGTGGAGATTGCCCCAACCTTGTTTGTAAAGGTTCGATCACCGCCTCCAAGGGCACCAATAGTGGAATCACGGCATCTCGCATTGTGTGAGGGCGTGTGCAGAATACAGTGGCCCTACTGGCTTCTTGGGGAGCATTTCTTGGGGAACGTAGTAATTTCAAAAAAAATTCTACGCACACGCAAGATCATGGTGATGCATGGCAATGAGAGGGGAGAGTGTCGTCCACGTACCCTCGTAGACCGTAAGCGGAAGCGTTATGAGAACGTGGTTGATGTAGTTGTACGTCTTCATGATCCGACTGATCCAAGTATTGAATGTACGACACCTCCGAGTTCAGCACACGTTCAGCTCGGTGACGTCGCACGAACTCCGATCCAGCAGAGCTTCAAGGGAGAGTTCCGTCAGCACGATGGCGTCATGACGGTGATGATGATGCTACCGACGCAGGGCTTCGCCTAAGCACCGCTACGATATGACCGAGGTGCATTATGGTGGAGGGGGGCACCGCACACGGCTAAAAGATCAACTGATCAACTTGTGTGTCTTGGGGTGCCCCCTGCGCCCATATATAAAGGAGCAATGGGGGCATCCGGCCCTAGCAGGGCGCACCAGGAGGATTCCCCCCCCCCCCCCCGTTCCTAGTTGGACTAGGAGAGAAGCAAGGGGAAGAGAGGGAGGTAGGGAAGGGGGCGCCCCCCCTCCTAGTCCAGTTCGGAGCAGAGGGAGAGGGGGTGCGCGGCCTGCCCTAGTTTCCTCTCTCTCTCTCCACTAAGGCCCAATAATGCCCATACCTTTACCGGGGGGTTCCGGTAACCTCCCGGTACTCCGGAAAAATCCCGATTTCACCCGAAACTATTCCGATGTCCAAATATAGGCTTCCAATATATCGATCTTTATGTCTAGACCATTTCGAGACTCCTCGTCATGTCCGTGATCATATACGAGACTCTGAACTACCTTTGGTACTTCAAAACATATAAACTCATATTACCGATCGTCGCCGAACATTAAGCATGCGGACCCTACGGGTTCAAAAACTATGTGGACATGACCGAGACTCGTTTTCGGTCAATAACCAATAGCGGAACCTGGATGCTCATATTGGTTCCTACATATTCTACGAAGATCTTTATCGGTCAAACTGCATAACAACATACGTTATTCCCTTTGTCATCCGTATGTTACTTGCCCGAGATTCGATCGTCGGTATACTTATACCTAGTTCAATCTCGTTATCGGCACGTCTCTTTACTCGTTTTGTAATGCATCATCCCGCAACTAAATCATTAGTCACAATGCTTGCAAGACTTATAGTGATGTGCATTACCGAGAGGGCCCAGAGATACCTCTCCGACAATGGGAGTGACAAATCCTAATCTCGATCTATGCCAACTCAACAAGTACCATCGGAGACACCTGTAGAGAACCTTTATAATCACCCAGTTACGTTGTGATGTTTGGTAGCACACAAAGTGTTCCTCTTATACTCGGGAGTTGCATAATCTCATAGTCATAGGAACATGTATAAGTCGTGAAGAAATCAATAGCAACAAACTAAACGATCATCGTGCTAAGCTAATAGATGGGTCAAGTCAATCACATCATTCTCTAATGATGTGATCCCGTTCATCAAACGACAACTCTTGTCCATGGCAGGGAAACTTAACCATCTTTGATTAACGAGCTAGTCAAGTAGAGGCATACTAGTGACACTTAGTTTGTCTATGTATTCACACATGTACTAAGTTTCCGGTTAATACAATTCTAGCATGAATACTAAACATTTATCATGATATAAGTAAATAAATAATAACTTTATTATTGCCTCTAGGGTATATTTCCTTCAGTCTCCCACTTGCACTAGAGTCAGTAATCTAGTTCACATCGTCATGTGATTTAACATCAGTAGTTCACATCTTTATGTGACTAACACCCAAAGGGTTTACTAGAGTCAATAATCTAGTTCACATCGCTATGTGATTAACACCCAAAGAGTGATCAAGTTTTGCTTGTGATAGAAATTTAGTCAACGGGTCTGCCACATTCAGAGCCGTATGTATTTTGCAAATTTTCTATGTCTACAATGCTTTGCTCAGAGCTACTCTAGCTAATTGCTCTCACCTTCAATATTTATCTAGATCGATACTTAGAGTCATCTAGATCTGTGTCAAAAGCTTGCATCGACGTAACTCTTCACGACGAACTCTTTTATCACCTCCATAACCGAGAAATATTTCCTTAGTCTTCTAAGGATAATTTTGACCGTTGTCCAGTGATCTACTCCTAGATCACTATTGTACTCCTTTGCCAAGCTCAGGGCAGTGTATACAATAGGTCTGGTACATAGCATGGCATACTTTATAGAACCTATGACTGAGGCATAGGGAATGACTTTTCATTCTCTTTCTATTTTCTGCCGTCGTCGGGTTTTGAGTCTTTACTCAACTTCACACCTTGCAACACAGGCAAGAACTCCTTCTTTGACGGTTCCATTTTGAACTACTTCAAAATCTTGTCAAGGTATGTACTCATTGAAAATATATCAAGCGTCTTGATCTATTTCCATTGATCTAGATGCTCAATATATAAGTAGCTTTGAAAGGATCGATATGGTTGACTAGAGGGGGGGGTGAATAGGCAACTACCAATTTTTAGCTTTTCTTTACCAAATTAAACTTTGCATCAAAGTAGGTTGTCTAGATGTGCAACTAGGTGAGCAACCTATATGATGCAACAACAACAAGCATACAAGCAAGCAAGGGAAGAAACACTAAAGAGCTTGCACAAGCAAAGGTAAGAGATAACCAAGAGTGGATCCGATGAAGACGAGGATGTGTTACCAAAGTTCCTTCCTTTTGAGGGGAAGTACGTCTCCGTTGGAGCGGTGTGGAGGCACAATGCTCCCCAAGAAGCCACTAGGGCCACCGTATTCTCCTCATGCCCTCACACAATGCGAGATGCCGTGATTCCACTATTGGTGCCCTTGAAGGCGGCGACCGAACCTTTACAAGCAAGGTTGGGGCAATCTCCACAACTTAACCGGAGGCTCCCAACAAGACCACGAAGCTTCATCACAATGGAATATGGCTCCGAGGTGACCTCAACCGTCTAGGGTGCTCAAACACCCAAGAGTAACAAGATCCGCTAGGGATGAGTGGGGGAATCGAAAATCTCTTGGTGGAAGTGTAGATCGGAGCCTTCTCAACCACTCCCGAGCAAATCAACAAGTTTGATTGGCTAGGGAGATAGATCGGGCAAAAAGAAGCTTGGAGTATTTAATGGAGCTTGAGCAATAAATGGAGCTAGGGCAATGATTGAAGCTTGGGGGAAGAGGTAAGTGGAAAGGAAGAAGGGGATGCCCTTTTATAGTGGGGGAAACAAACCCCCCACTCAGCCCGCAGAGAGCGGTACTACCGCTCCCCCTCAGCGGTACTGCCGCGCCAGAAGAGAGGGGCTGGGGCAGGGACCCAGAGCAGTACTACCATGGAGGCAGGGCGGTACTACCGCGTGAACGCGGTACTACCGCCGCTACTACCGCAGCTAGTACCGCAAAACCCGACACGAGAAAATGCGCAAAATAGTCGAGGCGGAAGGGGCACAGAGTCGCAGCGGTACTGCAGCTGAGGCCATCAAGCAGTACTACCGCTCCGAGGAGCCGTACTACCACTGTATGAGCATCAGCGGTACTACCGCTACAACTACAGCTAGTGCCGCAATGCCCAGACACAAGAAGGAGTGCACAGGGTCGAGGCGGTAGGAGCACGGAGCCGCAGCGGTACTGCTGCTGAGGCAGCGGTACTACCGCTCCGAGGAGTGGTACTACCGCTTAGTGAGCTTCAGCGGTACTACCGCTGTGGCCCGCGGTACTACCGCTGGGTCCAGGAAAGGAGAGAGAGGGGAGAAAAGAGAAGCTCCAAGAGGCGGAAAGAACCGGTGGGAGAGAACAGGACGTGTACGTGTTGATTCCATCCAAACCATACCGAAACGGATCCCCCCTTGATAGTACGGTGACTACTACGAAACTAGGTCCACCAACAAAGAAACGAAAGAAGCTACACCGTCTTGAGTAGAACGCCGAGGGGAAAGAACCGTCTCGTGCCGAAGAAAGAATATCTGAAAGAACTCAAAGCACCCGATTAGTCCGCAAATTGCATTGTCATCAATCACCAAAACACCGTAGGGATAAATATGCCCTTACAATCTCTCCCTTTTTGGTGGATTGATGACAATACGGGATTTGCACAAAAAGAGTAATGACAAAGAATGCGAGCGAATGCACACCTCTAAAATATAGACAAGCTCCCCCTAGACGTGTGCCAACTAGATAAGTGCTTTGGACTGCACGGCACACATACTAGGATCACCGCTCCCCTTATATTTTAGAGACCAACATCTTAAGCAAGATATATGAGAACAACATATATGATAGAATAAGTAAGCAAGCTATTAGATACCGAGGTGCATAGAACATAGATAAGGTAACAAAGGTAGCATATGTCTTACACCATATGATGGGAGCTAAGGTCTCACAGCAAACCAAACCAGCGGAAAGCACGACACAAGACTAAAACAAAGCACGACACAAGAAGCAAAACGAACAAATCCCTACACTCTCTCCCCCTTTGGCAGCAAAACACCAAAAAGGGCAGAGAGGGACACTACGACTCCAGGTGATCATCACATCTCTGCATCTTCATCGTGGGTTGAGGGCTGCTCGGCATCGGAGTCAGTCCAGTGGCAGTTCTGATGAATCCAGTCCTCCTCTTCAGTGATCTGTCCCTCAGACCCACTGACAACTGTGGCACCCAACTGACGCATGATCTCCTTGTGGCGCGTCCTGGCATTCTTCTCCGCCACATGAGTCATGTACTGACCATGGGACTCCATGCAGAAGAGCTTCTTCATCTTGCGCTTGAGCTTCTGGGCCCATGAGGGTTCTGCACTAGAGTGGCCAACAGCCTCATCATGAGCATCAGTAGCAGCCTCACCCTCGGTCCCCATGGCAGCAGCAGCAGCAGACGGGCCCCCTGTGGCAGCAGTAGCAGATGGACCCCCTGTGTGAGGCGCTGTACAGTTGTCCTTCTTCCTCAGACGCTTGATCTCATGAGAAACCAAGTCTCTAGTCTGTAGCAGCACTCTGGGATAAGTCTGTGCCCAGGCCCTCTCAATGAGCCTCATGATGAAGGGACCATAGATAGGACACTTGTGCTCAGACACGGCAGATAGAAGCTCTGACCACATGACATGAGAGATATCCAGGCTCTCTCTAGTGCTTGCTTCCTTCTCATGCTGACAGAAAAGGAGCATTTCCACGAGGAAGGAGTGAACCTGATCCAGACTCCCAATGCGAGGGAAGAGAGTCTCACGAAATACGCGATGAAGAATGTCCAGATACGGATATAGCTCATAGGTCTTCTTCTCAGTCATTGGGTGAACCTTCACAGTGCAGTAGGGCCAAAGGGCTTGCTTGTGGGTGGATGTAGCATTGCGGTGAGGGCGGAAACCGACAGGAGTCTCAAGCCCGTTATCCACCACATCGAGTAACTCCATAAACGCCCGCCACTTGACGGAAAGCAGCTTGCCATTGGTCATCCAAGTCAGAGTCCGGTCGCCATCTATACCAAGATGGACGGTGGCATAGAATTGAGCCACCAAATCTGCATCAAAATCCTTGTTGAACTGCATGATCCTGAGAATGTTCAGCTGAGTGCACGCCCGGGGTTGATACGGCGACCTTGCTGCTCAGAAAGGTCATCACCTGGAGCCAAACACAAGAAAACGCAAAAACAACCAGAAGAAACGAGCATAAGCCAACAAACACAACAAAAAGGATGAAGGTAAGGCAGGAGAATGGTGGAAATGGCATGCAGCGCTAGTACCGTGACCTGCCGGCGGTAGTACCGCCCCAATGGGAGCGGTAGTGCCGCTCTAGGTCAAGCGGTAGTACCGCTCCAAGGGAGCGGTAGTACCGCTCCAAGGGAGCGGTAGTATGGCTTGAGGCGGATAACCAGCAGTTTCATAGCCCGAGGCGGTGAAACAGTGGTTTCCTACTACCATGGACAGATCCGGCACTACCGGCCTACCAAATTCAAAAATAATCCTACCAAACATCAATCTAGATGATCTAGTTGCCTTCTCCAACCAACTCAAGCCTAGATTTAGCCTAAAATCTAGAGATGCAACCACCATTGCCCCTAAAGCACAAGATCTGACAACAAGACCAAAAGAGAGAAGGAACGGGGGCAATACCGGCATCCATGGCAAGAGGACGAGGTGGGGATCGACTCCACCGAAGGAAATGGAGAGGAACGCCCCGGAGGAGGAGATCCACCGGAGCCCTTCCACGGCGGAACGGTGCTGGAGAGAGGGAGAGACACGAGGGGAGCGAGCGAATGGGTATGGGGGAGAAGAAACCTCCCCCTGCCCCGATAAAAACCCCTGGCCCCGCCCCGCAGCGGTAGTACCGCGCTGGGAAGCGGTAGTACCGCTGGCGAGCGGTAGTGCCGCACTAGAGGGGTGGTAGTGCCGCGTATCATGGTAGTACCGTCCACCACCAGCGGCAGTACCGATTACAAGCGATAGTACCGCTCACCACCAACGGCAGTACCGCCCAGCACGCCACGGCAACTAGACAACATGGCTTAGCTCAAAAAGAAGGCAGAAAAACACGCAACAAAAAGCAAGGAACACACAAGCAAGAGGCCAAGAAACCCATCTTCAAGAGAGGGCGGTGGCCGAAGCCACCTATGTTTGAGTCAAGAGGTATGGCGCCGCGAAGATTTTAACCTTGGGCCCATGACCAAAACTCGTCTTTTAAGCACACGTGCCATTAACAATGGCTAGAGTAAGAGACTTGATCAATTTATGCATAATGGGGGAGGGAGAGTTCATTGAGAGAACAACACTCCCCCTATGTCCATGCCTACACCTAAACTAGACAACAAATTGAGCGTTGTGGGTGTGCACGGGTTCAAGCAACATTGCTCGAATCAATGATATTTAGCTCATGCCTTAACTCGCGAAATCTTGCTTCATCCAAGGGCTTCGTGAAAATATCTGCAAGGTTTTCATGAGTGTTGACATAGTTGAGCTCGATCTCTCCTCGCCTAATGTGATCCCGGATGAAATGATACCAAATCTCAATATGTTTCGTCTTGAAGTGTTGCATCTGGTTGAGAGAAATCTTGATGGCACTTTCATTGTCACACCAAAGAGGCACTTTGTCACAAGTGACATCGTAATCCTTTAAAGTTTGCCTCATCCATAAGAGTTGTGCACAACAACTGCCGGCCGCAACATACTCCGCTTCGGTGGACGAGAGAGACACACAACTTTGCTTTTTGGAAGACCAACTTACCAAAGAGCAACCAAGGAATTGGCACCCTCCGGAAGTGGACTTCCTATCCACTTTGCATCCCGCCCAATCGGAATCCGAGTACCCCACAAGCTTGAAGTTTGATCCTCTTGGGTACCATAGGCCAAAGTTTGGGGTATGAGCCAAATATCGAAAGATTCGCTTGACCGCCACATAGTGACTTTCCTTAGGTGCAGCTTGAAACTGTGCACAAATTCCCACACTCAACATGATGTCCGGTCTAGATGCACAAAGGTAAAGCAAGGATCCAATCATGGAACGATATACCTTTTGATCCACCACTTTACCATTGGGATCTAGGTCAAGTTGGCACTTGGTGGGCATTGGGGTGGAAGCCGGCTTGACGTCGCTTAGCTTGAATCTCTTGAGCATGTCTTGAGTGTATTTGGATTGATTGATGAAGGTTCCTTCTCTTCTTTGCTTCACTTCGAACCCTAGAAAGAACTTCAACTCCCCCATGGAGGACATCTCGAACTTTGAGGTCATGAGAGCGGCAAATTCCTCATTGAAAGCTTTGTTAGGAGAACCAAAGATAATATCATCAACATATAATTGGCACACAAACAACTCCCCTTTGACCTTCTTAGTAAAAAGAGTGGGGTCGATTATCCCAACTTCAAACCCACGGTCTTGTAACAACTCGGTAAGGTGGTCATACCACGCACGTGGGGCTTGTTTAAGGCCATAGAGTGCCTTATCGAGTTGATACACATGATCGGGAAAGTAGGGATCCTCGAACCCGGGGGGTTGCTTGACGTACACCAATTCATTAATGGGACCATTAAGAAAAGCACTCTTCACATCCATTTGATGTAACTTAAATTTATGATGAGAAGCATATGCAATCAACATGCGAATGGATTCAAGACGAGCAACGGGAGCAAAGGTTTCACCATAGTCGATACCCTCGACTTGGCAGTAGCCTTGTGCTACCAAACGAGCCTTGTTGCGAATGATAATCCCATGGGCATCTTGCTTGTTCTTGAATATCCACTTGGTTCCAATGACATTGTGGTTTCCCGTTGGCCTTGGCACTAGTCTCCACACTTTGTTGCGCTCGAAGTTGTTGAGTTCTTCATGCATGGCATTGAGCCAATCCGGATCTTCTAGCGCCTCATAGACCTTGAGAGGTTCTACACACGAGACAAACGCGTGATGCTCACAATTATTTGCTAATTGTCTACGAGTGCTTACCCCCTTTCTTAAGCTTCCAAGCACATTCGTCATGAGATGATCCTTGGTGGAGAGCTTGGAAGCAACTTTGGCGGCACGACGCTCTAATTCCTCCTTGGTGGTGAGTTGAGGAGCGGTTATTTGATCATCTTGAGCGTCGTCATGAACTTGTTCTTGGTCTTGAACTTGCTCGGGGGAGAGAACTTGAACTTGGGCATCCCTTGGTGTGTCAACACCATCTTGAGTATGATCTTGCCCTTGGTCTTGTTCATGAGGTTGAGGGCCTTCACTTTGTTCTTCGGAAGCGTGTGGGCCTTGGGTTGGTGATGGCTCTACAAGAGTGGAGCATTGTCCTTCTCCTTCGGCCACAACGGGTTCCTCAATGGGTAGGATGAAACCAACACCCATTATTCTTATGGCTTGGGGAGGAATTTCATCACCTACATCACAAGTGCCACTTTGCTCCACTTGGGAGCCGTTATTCTCATCAAACTCCACGTTTCACGTCTCCTCAATAAGTCCCGTGGATTTATTGAGGACACGGTAAGCATGAGAGTTTGTAGCATAACCAACAAATATGCCCTCATAAGCTCTAGCCTCAAATTTAGACAACCAAACACCTTTCTTGAGAATGAAACACTTACACCCGAATACCTGGAAGTACTTGAGGTTGGGCTTGTTACCGGTGAGTATCTCATATGGAGTCTTGTTCAAGCCTTTGCGGAGGTAGAGCAGATTGGATGCATGACACGCGGTGTTGATGGCTTCGGCCCAAAAGTTGTACGGAGACTTGAACTCCGCCATCATGGTTCTTGCCGCATCCATCAAAGTCCGGTTCTTCCTCTCTGCAACACCGTTTTGTTGAGGGGTGTATGGTGCGGAATATTGATGCTTGATACCCTCATCACTAAGAAATTCATCCAAGGTATAGTTCTTGAACTCGGTGCCGTTGTCACTTCTTATTGTCAAGATCTTTGCATTGTGTTGACGTTGTGCTTCATTTGCAAAGTCAATGACGGTTTGTTGGGTCTCGCTCTTCCTCTTGAAGAAATACACCCACTTGTACCTTGAGTAGTCATCCACAATCACCAAGCAATACTTTCTACCTCCAAGACTATCGAAGGATGGGGGCCCAAAGAGATCCATGTGAAGAAGCTCCAGAGGCCTCTTTGAATAAATGATAGTCGTGGGAGGGTGAGCCTTCTCATGTAGCTTTCCTTCGATACAGGCACTGCAAGCACGATCTTTAACAAAACTAACATTCGTTAGTCCACGGACATGGTCCCCCTTTAGGAGACTTTGCAAAGATCTCATATTGACATGGGCTAAACGGCGAAGCCAAAGCCATCCCACATCAACTTTAGCCATTAGGCATGTCGCGGTCTTAGTGGGTCGCTCCGAAAAGTTAATCACATATAGACCGTTCTCGACATGCCCAACAAAAGCTACTTTAAGAGTCTTGCTCCACAAGAGGGCCACGGTATCAATGTCAAAGAAAGTGGCAAAGCCCATGATTGCAAGTTGACGAACGGAAAGTAAATTGTATGCAAGGGACTCAACAAGCATGACCTTCTCGATCATGAGATCATGAGAGATGACCACCTTGCCAAGTCCCAATACCTTAGAGGACGAGGCGTCACCCCACTCGACATTGGTGGGCATAGATGGAACTTTGTGCACGTCTACCACCAAGTCCTTGCTTTCGGTCATATGATTTGTAGCTCCGCTATCGAGCAACCATGATCCACCACCAGAAGCAAACACCTACAAGAGATCAATGCTTGGTTTTAGGTACCCATTTTGTAATGGGTCCTTTGATGTTAGTAACAAGGGTCTTAGGAACCCAAATAGACCATTCAACGTGCTCATGAAGAGAACCAACAAATTTGGCATAAACATGCCCATCACTAGCTCGGCATAACACATAAGAAGGATTAAAATCTCCGGCTTTGTTGGGAGAGGTGACATTGCCCTTCTTGAATTTGTTCTTCGTCTTCTTCTCGGGGAAACTCTCTCCCGCCTTCACAAAAGTTTGCATGAGGGGTGGAGGTCATTTGGTCTTGTCATTCTTCTTTGTATTCTTGGAGTCGGGGACATACCCAACCCCTTCCTTCGCCGCACCTCCCTTTTGGTTGATCAGGAGATCGTTGAGATTCTTCTTGCCTTGTATGCACGTCGCAAGACCTCTCTCAAGTTGCGCCTTCAACTTAGCATTTTCTTCAACAAGGTGCATATGCTCACAACATGGGTTAGAAGCATTTGCATTATCAATCAAAACCATATGAGGAAAGGTTGCTTTCTCCATAGTTAGCTTCACTTGGAGTTGATCATGAGACTCCTTGAGACTAGCGTGAATACCCTTCAAGGCCTTGTGAGCCGTGTCAAGTATATCAAACTCCTCTTTGAGTCTAGCAAGATCAACCCCAAGTTTGGCCTTCTCGGAATTTAGCACACGAGAAACAACGAGGGCATGATCATAATCTTTCTCTAACTTAGCATGATCAACGTTGTGTGACTCCTCAAGAGCCAAACGAAGACCACGCTCTTCCTCAAGAGAATTGCAAAGATCCGAAATCTCATCGGCATAGTCACGACTATGCCCTTCCATCTTTGAGATGGTGTCTTCGTGAGCCTCGATCATGTCATTGGCCTCACCAAGTTGTTCCAAGAGAGCAACAAAGTGCTTCTTGGATTTTCCCTTGAGTTTGCCCATAAAGGCCTCAAACTCGTTAGCCTCCACATTAGCTCCCTCAACTTCATTAACGCAATCCGATGGGGAAGGATGATTAATGATGGTAGTTTTGATGTTGGAGGTTACCTTGTTGGTGGCTTTAGCCATGAGGCACTTGGCGGTGATGCTCTCGTTGGGTGAGTCGAAGAGAGACACTCGTGACGTTGTTGCAATGGCAATGGAGGCCATGGCAACCGACTCATCATCGTCATCATCCTCATTGTACTCTTCTTGCACAACCAAGGCCTTGGGAGGAGTATTCTTGGTGAAGTTGTTCTTGTTGGGGAACGACTTGGCCTTATCCTTTAGGATGAGTTTGCCACCATTGTCTTCCCTCTTCTCATACGGGCATTCCGCAACGAAATGACTCATGTTGCCGCAATTGTAGCAAGTCCTTACACGTTGCTTGCCCCTTGTGCCACTCGAGTTGTTTTTGCTAAAGTTGGGCCTCGAGTTTTTCTTACTCCAAAATTGCCTTGAAGCAAGTGCCATATGTTCATGATAAGCATACTTCGTATCTTCGGGGTTGCTCTCCTCTTCTTCCTCCTCTTCTTCTTCCACGGTGAGCTTGGCCTACAATGCAAGGTTAGGCTTCTTTGCCCGTTGAGAACGAAGCACCGCATTGTCGGCGGTCTTGTCCAAAATGTTCATGGCCACAAACTCATCCAACACTTCACTTGAGGTCAAAGTGTGGAAGTCCGGTCTTTGGCGAATGACGGAGGACATGGCCTTGTGGTAGGGCATCATTGCCTTGAGGAATTTGCGCTTGATCCAATTGTCATCCATGTCCTTGATCCCGTGATCTCATAGTGAGACCGCGAGTTTGGTGACTCTCCGATAAAGCTCACGGGGTTCTTCATCTTCCTTCATTGCAAACTCATCGGCCTCATCTTGCACCACTTCATAGTTGGAGCGTTGAATGCTTGCACTTCCCCGGTAGAGAGACACGACACAATGCCATGCATCTTTGGCCAAGGCAAAGGGACGAAGATGAGGTAGGTCTTCGGGTGGAATTGCATCTTGAATGATGAAGAGAGCATTCTCATTGAATTGATTGTCCGCGGCTTCTCGAGGAGTGAAGTTGCTTGGATCATGTGGATAGAAACCTTCTTCCATGATTCTCCAAAGGTTAGTGTTCCCATGATTTAAATGACGTTTAAAGCGGTAAACCCAAGAATCAAAATCCTCATTTTTCACAATCTTAGGAGGAGGACCGGCATGATTCAGATGAGTAGAAGGAACCGGTCCACCATAAAAAAGTGGTGGTTCCACATGGGCAAATATGCCGGTGCCATTCTTGCCACTAGAAGAAGGAGCCTTTTCACTACTAGCTTCCCCCTTGTCGGGGATAGCATCCGACACCTTGTTGGCGGGATCACCCACTTTCAACGGTGCGGTGGAAAGTTTAAGCCCCTCAAGAAATTTAGTAAACATGTTTTCAACTTCGGTCTTCATGGAGGTTTTCAATGTCTCCAAGGCCACATTGAACTCCTCACGAGAGACCGAAGTTCCCCCATCTCCCGTAGACGAGGTCGGATTCACACCGGAGTGTTCCTCCACACCGTCTACGGTATCAACCATACTCTTTGGACGGTAAAGTCCTTAATAAAGAGACGAGGCTCTGATACCAATTGAAAGGATCGATATGATTGACTAGAGGGGGGTGAATAGGCAACTACCAATTTTTAGCTTTTCTTTACCAAATTAAACTTTGCATCAAAGTAGGTTGTCTAGATGTGCAACTAGGTGAGCAACCTATATGATGCAACAACAACAAGCATACAAGCAAGCAAGGGGACAAACACTAAAGAGCTTGCACCAGCAAAGGTAAGAGATAACCAAGAGTGGATCCGATGAAGACGAGGATGTGTTACCGAAGTTCCTTCCTTTTGAGGGGAAGTACGTCTCCGTTGAAGCGGTGTGGAGGCACAATGCTCCCCAAGAAGCCACTAGGGCCACCGTATTCTCCTCACGCCATCACACAATGCGAGATGCCGTGATTCCACTATTGGTGCCCTTGAAGGCGGCGACCGAACCTTTACAAGCAAGGTTGGGGCAACCTCCACAACTTAACCGGAGGCTCCCAACAAGACCACGAAGCTTCACCATAATGGAATATGGCTCTGAGGTGACCTCAACCGTCTAGGGTGCTCAAACACCCAAGAGTAACAAGATCCGCTAGGGATGAGTGGGGGAATCGAAAATCTCTTGGTGGAAGTGTAGATCGGAGCCTTCTCAACCACTCCCGAGCAAATCAACAAGTTTGATTGGCTAGGGAGATAGATCGGGCAAAAAGAAGCTTGGAGTATTTAATGGAGCTTGAGCAATAAATGGAGCTAGGGCAATGATTGAAGCTTGGGGGAAGAGGTAAGTGGAAAGGAAGAAGGGGATGCCCTTTAATAGTGGGGGAAACAAACCCCCCACTCAGCCCGCAGAGAGCGGTACTACCACTGCGGTAGAGCGGTACTACCGCTCATAAGCGGTACTACCGCTCCCCCTCAGCGGTACTGCCGCGCCAGAAGAGAGGGGCTGGGGCAGGGACCCAGAGCAGTACTACCGTGGAGGCAGGGCGGTACTACCGTGCGAACGCGGTACTACCGCCCCTACTACCGCAGCTAGTACCGCAAAACCCGACACGAGAAAATGCGCAAAATAGTCGAGGCGGAAGGGGCACAAAGTAGCAGCGGTACTGCAGCTGAGGCCATCAAGCGGTACTACCGCTCCGAGGAGCGATACTACCGCTGTATGAGCATCAGCGGTACTACCGCTACAACTACAGCTAGTGCCGCAATGCCCAGACACAAGAAGGAGCGCACAGGGTCGAGGCGGTAGGAGCACGGAGCCGCAGCGGTACTGCTGCTGAGGCAGCGGTACTACCGCTTAGTGAGCTTCAGCGGTACTACCGTTGTGACCCGCGGTACTACCGCTGGGTCCAGGAAAGGAGGGAGAGGGGAGAAAAGAGAAGCTCCAAGAGGCGGAAAGAACCGGTGGGAGAGAACAGGACGTGTACGTGTTGATTCCACCCAAACCATACCGAAACGGATCCCCCCTTGATAGTACGGTGACTACTACGAAACTAGGTCCACCAACAAAGAAACGAAAGAAGCTACACCGTCTTGAGTAGAACGCCGAGGGGAAAGAACCGTCTCGTGCTGAAGAAAGAATATCTGAAAGAACTCAAAGCACCCGATTAGTCCGCAAATTGCATTGTCATCAATCACCAAAACACCGTAGGGATAAATATGCCCTTACAAGCTTCACCGAGGTCTTTCTTTGAAAAACTCCTTCAAACACTCCTTTATGCCTTCCAGAAAATTCAACATTATTTCCGATCAACAATATGTCATTCACATACACTTATCAGAAATGTTGTAGTGCTCCCACTCACTTTCTTGTAAATACGGGCTTCACCGAAAGTATGTATAAAACCATATGTTTTGATCACTTTATCAAAGCATATATTCCAACTCCGAGATGCTTGCACCAGTCCATAGATGGATCGCTGGAGCTTGCTCGCTTTGTGAGCACCTTTTAGGATCGACAAAACCTTCTGGTTGCATCATATACAACCCCTCTTTAAGAAATCCATAATGGCATGTAGTTTGGACATCCATTTTCCAGATTTCATAAAATACGGCAATTGCTAACATGATCCGGACAGACTTTTAAGCATCGCTGCGAGTGAGAAAATCTCATCGTAGTCAACACCTTGAACTCGTCGAAAACATTTTTCGACAATTCGAGCTTTGTAGATAGTAACACTACTGTCAGCGTCCGTCTTCCTCTTGAAGATCCATTTGTTCTCAATGACTCGCCGATCATTGGTTAAGTCAATCAAAGTCCATACTTTGTTCTCATACATGGATCCCATCTCAGATTTCATGGCCTCAAGCCATTTTGCGGAATTTGGGCTCATCATCGCTTCCTCATAGTTCGTAGGTTCGTCATGGCCTAGTAACATGACATCCAGAACAGGATTGCCGTACCACTCTGGTGCGGACCGTACTCTGGTTGACCTACGAGGTTCGATAGTAACTTGATCTGATGTTTCATGATCATCATCATTAGCTTCCTCACTAATTGGTGTAGGAATCACTGGAACTGATTTCCGTGATGAACTATTTTCCAATTCGGGAGAAGGTACAATTACCTCATCAAGTTCTACTTTCCTCCCACTCACTTCTTTCGAGAAAAACTCCTTCTCTAGAAAGGATCCATTCTTAGCAACAAAATATCTTGCCTTCGGATCTGTGATAGAAGGTGTACCCAACAATTTCTTTTGGGTATCCTATGAAGACACATTTCTCCGATTTGGGTTCGAGCTTATCGGTTTGAAACTTTTTCTCATAAGCATCACAACCCCAAACTTTAAGAAACGGCAGCTTAGGTTTCTTGCCAAACCATAGTCATACGATGTCGTCTCAACGGATTTAGATGGTGCCCTATTTAACGTGAATGTAGTTGTCTCTAATGCATAACCCCAAAACGATAGTGGTAAATCGGTAAGAGACATCATAGATCGCACCGTATCCAATAAAGTACGATTACGACGTTCGGACACACCATTACGTTGTGGTGTTCCAGGTGGCGTGAGTTGCGAAACTATTCCGCATTGTTTCAAATGAAGACCAAACTCATAACTCAAAATATTCTCCTCCACAATTATATCATAGAAACTATATTTTATTGTTACGATGATTTTCCACCTCACTCTGAAATTATTTGAACTTTTCAAATGTTTCAGATTTATGTTTCATCTAGTAGATATACCCATATCTGCTCAAATCATCTGTGAAGGTCAGAAAATAACGATACCTACTGCGAGCCTCAATACTCATTGGACGGCATACATCAGTATGTATTATTTCCAATAAGTCAGTTGCTCGTTCCATTGTTTCGGAGAACGGAGTCTTAGTCATCTTGCCCATGAGGCATGGTTCGCAAGCATCAAGTGATTCCAAAAGCCGATCAGCATGGAGTTTCTTTATGCGCTTTACACCAATATGACCTAAACGGCAGTGCCACAAATAAGTTGCACTATCATTATTAACTTTGCATCTTTTGGCTTCAATATTATGAATATGTGTATTACTACGATCAATATCAATAAACCATTCAACTTGGGTGTATGACCATTGAAGGTTTTATTCATGTAATCAGAACAACAATTATTCTCTGACTTTAAATGAATAACCCAATTGCAATAAACATGATCAAATCATATTCATGCTTAACGCAAACACCAAATAACATTTATTTAGGTTCAACACCAATCCCGAAAGTATAGGGAGTGTGCGATGATGATCATATCAATCTTGGAACCACTTCCAACACACATCGTCACTTCACCCTTAACTAGTCTCTGTCCATTTTGCAACTCTCGTTTCGAGTTATTAATCTTAGCAACTGAACTAGTATCAAATACTGAGGGGTTGCTATAAACACTAGTAACGTACATATCAATAATATGTATATCAAATATACCTTTGTTCACTTTGCCATCCTTCTTATCCGCCAAATACTTGGGGCGGTTCTGCTTCCAGTGACAAGTCCCTTTGCAGCAGAAGCACTTAGTCTGAGGCATAGGTCCAGACTTGGGCTTCTTCACTTGAGCAGCAACTTGCTTGCCGTTTGCCGTGGTGGGTGCACGGCAGATGCCAAGGGATGGCTAAAGAGAGGAGGAGGCTCGAGGGCGCTGGTGGACTCCAGAGGCGGGGTTGGCATGAGCGGGCGCGGGATGCTGGACATACCCAGGTTCGGGGCTCTCTGGAGAGATAATACCCCTAGTCTTGCCGAGTGTAGTTGGATGATCGATAGTACAATGTTGCTCCTGCAGCTGTATGGAGGAGGATGGAAGCTGGCCAAGGCTTGGGCTGCTCCTTCTCTCCGGTGTTGTTGTTTTGTGGCTAGTTCTATGCTTACTTGCTTTTCTCTCGTATGTGTCTTCTACTTGCTCTCTCGCCCTCTCTCTCATGATCGTGGGCTCCCGGGGGGTTTTATAGTCCAACCCCCCGGGGGTACAATGGTAATGTTACAAGTCGATGGGTTCGTATTGTCAGTGTCCGGGGACCCGGGCTGGGTCCCGCTGAGGGCTTGTGGTTCGCCGGGTTCCCCTAGGTGCAGGCCCCGCATGCCTAGGGGGACTGTGTGCCGTCTTCACGATCATCGGGGCGTGGCTGAGTCGAGTCACGTATAGTGCTCTCCCTCAGGTTGCCGTTTGTTGTTTTCAATGGTGAAGGCGGGGGCACCATAGCCACGCCGACCCTGGTCAGCGGGTAGGTGAGGGGCACTGTTGCCACGTTCCTGCTAACTAGGGGCATGGGCGGGGCACTGTTGCCTCGGTCACCGTTGATTGATATCTCGTCCCCATCAAACGGCCTGGATGGGACGGGAGTTGACACGCGGCTGGATTGCGTAGCACGCAATGGGTGGCGCTGGCTTATTGAGGAGGCTTTGGTCGTGCCGGGTTCGGCTATCTTGCGCAAGTTGTTGGGGCCGAGTCGACGTGTCTTACCGGGTCGGCTAGTCTGGTCGGCTTGCGGGGCTTGGCTGGGTCGAGCGACCCGGCCAAGCGCGTGTCGGTATTGAGGGGCGGTGCCAACCCCGTTGTTTTTTTGAAGAGGATCCGGGTTCCGTTGCCTACCCGGGGTCCATCCCCCCGACAGTAGTCCCCATAGCTGTGAAGGTCCGCCGTCTTTGGATGAGTGGGCCTTCGCAGTTTCCCCCTTAAGCAAGGTGGATTCTGCGAGCGCCGGGTCCGGCAACACCCACTGTGTGCCGGTTTTCTCGGAAACCGGATCGTAGCATCCCGGACATGGTGGGGACCGAGAAGTCCGCCGAATCTTGGGGCAATCCCTCGGGCTTTTCGCAGGCGCCACGTGGTGCCCGGAAGTCGGAGGGGCCTGACAGGCCACGCGGGTGACGGGACCGGGCGGCGGGCTGGGGCCCACCGCCGCGCGCCCTCAGCCCAACCGTGCGGATTTATTGCGGCGTCTGGGGGCCGGTTGCTCTTCCTCGGGCAGTTACTGTGCGTGTACGTGCGCACTTATTGCGGGGTAGTGGAACGGGCGCGTGCAGACGATCCCACTTCCCCACTTCCCCATGTTCAAACCGAGGGTTGTAAATCGGGGGGCGGGGGGCGGCGGACATTATTCTTGTTCGCGTCCTCCTGTCCCTTTGCTCTCGCTCCGCTCTTTGCAACTAATGCACTACGGCGCCCGCTGCTCCGAGCAGAACTCCTTCGCCGTCCATCTTCCTTCTTCTTCCTTTGATCATGTCGATACCATCGGGCTCCTGGATGGGTTTGAATGTCACCTCCGAGGACATCACCCAACTCCCGGCGACGCGGCGCCTGCCACGGGAGATGGACGTCGGCGTCCGCCTACCGTGCAGCAAGCAGAGGCCTCGGCCCGAGGGGCAGGAGCGCGTGGTCTTTCTCACGCACTTCGAGCGCGGGTTCGGGCTGCCGGCAAGCACCTTCTTCCGCACGTTCTTGGAGTTCTTCGGGCTCCAGCCGCATCATATTGGCGCCGGCGCCATGGTCCAGGTCTCCGGCTTCGTTACCCTCTGCGAGGGGTACCTGGGGGTCGAGCCTACGATCGACCTCTGGGCACGCTTCTTCTCCTTGACGCGGCAGGGCACCTCAGCCGGGGAGTTCGCTGATTGCGGCACCGCCGTCATCTCGAAGCTGTCGGGGGCGGATTTCCCCAAGATCCCGCTGGAGGATTCTGCCAAGAAGTGGCAGAACTCCTTCTTCTACGTCCGCAACCTTGGTGCGGATCGCATCAATCTTCCAGCCTTCGCCATCGCACCGCCGCGGGCGAAGACGAACTGGGGCTCCTCGCTCAGGCGCCCGTCGCAGGAGATCATCAATCTCTGCGAGTGGGTGGCGGTGATGAGGATGCAGGAGGGGCTCACCGGCACCGACATCCTCGCCGTGTTCATCCTGTGTCGGGTCCTTCCGCTTCAGGGGCGCTCCTGCCTCATCGGCGAAATGGTCGGCCTTCAAGACCCCAACCGCATGGGGTCGACGCGGCTGTCCGCGAAGCAGATCGCGCGCGGCGTAAATGGCATCTCCAAGGCCAACCTTGGGGAGGACTGGCGGTTCAGCAAGGCGCCATACAGCCAGCCGAACCCGGCGCCGCAGGTGAGTGTCTGGTCTTCTTATTTTCTTATTTTGCTGCCGCGCACCTTCTCATCCGTCCTAACGCGACGCGAGGGGTACTTCTGAATGCGATTCATCATCCTTACGCCCGGGCCCCATCGCAGGTGGCGCTGGTGGCGCCAGAGGAGCCCGCGGCGCATGGCGGGAAGGAGGAGGCCGAGTCCGATGCCGGCGTTGGGCGTCGCGCGGGTAAGTCTCATGTTTTTCTTCATGTGTCTTGAATTGCTGACCGCGGCACGGAACGGTCGGTGCTGACGCCAGTTGTCGGTGTAGTGGCGTTGGCCGAGGGAGGAGGCAACGCGGGCGGAGCCGGGTGCTCGCATGGGGCGGCGCCGAGCCGCCTGCATGGGAAAGACAGCGTCGCGCCGCGACCCTGGGCCCCGAAGTGCACGGCGGACCCGGCTGAGGCCGGGAGGCCGGCCAAGAGGAAGCGCGGCGGCGGGCACGGGGGGCCAACCCCGGTCCCGGCCTTGGCGGGGTAAGCTTCATCTCTCATTTGCGCTTAGAGATTTTTTTCTTGAGCTAGTCTTGTTTCTTTTCTGCTCATTCTGTCTTCTTCTTCAGGTCGCCAATCGCGCTGGCCAGGGCGGCGGCGGAAGCCGCGGCCGCCGTAGGGGCCGCGTTCCGCAGGAGTTGGTCCGACCTCGCTGACCAGGCCGAGGTGGAGGGACGGGCTGACTCGGACCTCGGCCTGGATCCGAACGACATCGAAGCCTTGGCCTGGCGGGACAGGAACCGCGCCGAGGCGGAGCTGGAGGCGGCGTCGGTCCGTGGTTGGACCGACGCGGTGGCGGCATGGGCGCGAGCCGGCACAGAGCCGGCCTGCAGCGAGATGCCGGAGGGCACGGTGGTGGCGGTGACAGTCTTTGAGCCGTCGTCTGTGAGGGAGCGCGGCCGTGGAGGCCGGGCTGAGGTGGTGATTCCCGACCGGGAGTTCATGGAGGTGGCGGATGACACCCCGCCACGGGCCGATAGGTCGAGTGAGCGGGGCCTGATGGTGGTGGAGGCGGCGTCGTTTTGGAAGAGACGCCGCGGGCGGTGGTGTCGGAGGCGCCGCTAGTTTTGGAAGAGACGCTGCGGGCGGAGGTGCCGGAGGCCACCCCAGCAGCTGGGTCATAGATGGCGACACAGGGCATCCCGGTGTCCGGGTCGTCGTCAGTGCTGGGAGGGGGGTCGGAGGAGGTGTCGGCCGCGTCGCGAGCGGCCAGCGGGGAGTACGCCTTGGTGCCCCGGCAGAGAGGACGCCGAGCTGTCGTGCCGCAGCCGACGTGGAGCGGGGACAACGTTGTCTTTGAGCCTCACACCTAGGAGGAGGCGCTGGATGCCGTCAGTCACTGCCTGTGAGGCCGGACGGAACGGCTCGAGGCCTTCGCCCAGGCTGAGGTGGAGCAGACGCGCGACCTGGAGCGCATCGTTCTGGTAAGTCTTCTTGTAATTTCTTCTTTGTGGGGGCGCGCCAGCGCACCCACTAGGTGTAGCCCCCGAGGTTCGGGCCAACTATGTAGTAGTTGGGTTGAACCTTTAGAGTGTTGGCCTTGTTCTGATTTCTGCTTTCTTTGGCAGCTCGATGCCTTCTGGGTCGCCGCCTACAATCGTCTGCTGGGCAAGCACCGAGAGTTCATGGAGCAGCTTGTCGCCAAGGAGGAGGAGCTCCGCGTTGCCGCAGGTATTCTTGTGCTCTTTTCTAGTGTGGAGGGGGGGGGCGCTAGCGCATTCACTGGGTGTAGCCCCCGAGATTCGGGCCAACTGTGTAACAGTTGGTCCAAATCTTAAGTCTTGCTTTTTTCTTTTGCTGAGTCCTTCTTTTTTGCAGCCGAGGTACTGTCCTGGCAGACTTGTCTGCTTCGGGCCGGTCATTACTACGACCAGCTCATTGCCGACACCGGCTATCTTGGCGTCCAAGCGGCGCAGGCGAGGGCGGAGGCGGCCGCGGCTCGGCGGTCTCTCGATGAGGAAAACCCTGCATGAGCAGCTGGCGGGTCACAAGAACCGCCTCGAAGCCGAGGTGGAGCTCCTTAAGGCGAAAGCCGCCAAGGTGACAGAGGCGCAGCATGCCCTGGTGGAGGCGGGCCAGCAGCGCGACCAGCTGGCCGACGACAAGGGACGGCTCCAGGCCGAGGTGGATCGCCTGCGGGGGCAGGTCACCATGGCTGAGGGGGACCTTCAAGACGAGGCCCGTCGCCGCGAGGCGGCCGAGAAGGCGGCCGAAGACAAGGGTGCCGAGCTGAAGGCGGCCCTTGCCAAGGTGGGCAATCTGGAGAAGGCGCTCAAGGAGCGCGACCGCGCCATTGAACGGGAGCGGCGTGGTACGTTGCTTGAGGCGCAGCACCTGGAAGAGTCCTTCTCCAGTAAGTGCTTTTTTTGTCGTTTGCCGGGTCGGGATCCGACCTTTCTTGCTTGTTGTTCTTCTTCTAACTCACTTCTTCCTTTGCGGCAGGGGCCTTCCCGGAGACGCAGCGGCTGGCGGAGGAAGCCGTCCGCCATCAGCGCGACTCGACCAGCGTCGTTGGGTCCGGGACGGATCCGCGGGTGGCCTGGACCTTGCCGGAGATCATCGCCGCCGCTGAGGCCTGCCTGCAGGTCGTGGGAATGCAGTTGGGGTGGTTGTCCTAGGCCGGCACCGCAATGACGGCGGCCCTATGGCTGGACTCCGTCCAACCGAGCAACTTCTCGCGCCTGGCGCGTTGGTTGGAGATGGGGCCGGACCGGCTTGGTGAGTGGCGCGTCTCTGCCGCTCGTGCCGGTGCTGACATGGCGCTCCGGTTCACGCTGTCCTGGCATCCGGACCTGCAGCTGGATGCGTTGATGGGCCAGCGGGCTGGTTCGGAGCAGCTCTTGCAGGAGCAAGCCGGCCGGATCGCCTCCCAGGCCAGCTACATCGCCGAGTTTGCCTTCCACGACGAGTTCCATACGGCGCGGACGGAAGACGGCAGGGCCGTGGACAACGACGACTACGGCTTGCTCCTCCACGATCCGGAGGGGAGCTCGGAGGAGCCGGGCGTCTACCGCGACGCGGGTGCTGAGGAGGACACTGGCGCCTCGCTGGACCCGGAGGCCGCCAGAGGAGAGCCGTCGATGTCGCGACGCGGCGCTGGAGATGCCTAAGACACTTTGTGTAAAATCTGTTAAATAGCAGGTCCACCCACCCACTGGGGGTTTTAGGGTGTAATGAACACGGGATGTGGGCCTTTTCTTAAATACTTGTGTAGATGTCGTGGGTGCTTTTGCTTTTTGCCTTCTGTTTTTTGGACCGATTTCATGTGTTTTTCCTTTCTCAAACCTTCCCCCGCGAGTCAGACGGCCGAGGCTCCGGTCCATGACAAGGAGTTCTATTCTTTGAGAGGAGCGTGCAGGAATTGGGTCCCTCGAAACATTGAGCGCGAGCGAAACACCCACTGGGCCGGCTGGCGGCAATCCGGCGAAGCCGGTTGGCGAGCAGCCGGTCGTGCGGCTGTCCATTTGATGAATGGTGGGCCGGGTTGATCGACCCGGCAGCCTTTGACTTAGTGTATGAAGCGTAAAGGAGTTTGGCCCATTTTGCTTGCCAGCCGACAGCCAAAGCTGGATATGTGGCTTTAGGGCGAAGTGGGGGACCGCGGCATCCTAACTTTATCAGGAATCACCAAGTAAGGCAGCGGGGTGGCGACCGAGCTGGCCAGCCCCCGAGCCCGCGGGTCGAGCGAGTCGGACAGGTGGCCGGGTTCAGTTGTATAGTGATGCAAGAAAATAGGGACACAATAAATTGGTCGACAAAAGGCAGCCCCTGAGTCTCGTTCGGGGACCCCATAGTTTCATGCGTTTACAAAAGGCGACGATACATACGCTCATGCGGCTAACTGTAAAACGGGCAGAGGAGTTCCACGTTCCACGGCCGAGTTGTTTCTTCACCGGCGGTGTCCTTCTTGCGCTTCCTTGACTTGCGTGCGTCGATGAGGTAGTAGGCGTTGTAGTTGCGCAAGGCCCTGCTCATGATGAATGGGCCCTCCCATGGAGGGGACAACTTGTGCTGGCCTACCTGCTCTTGGTCGAGTCGGAGGACAAGGTCGGCCTCGCGGAACGCGAGGGGCTTGATCTTCTTGCTATGGTAGTGCCTCAGGCCTTGCTGGTAGATGGCCGAGCGACTGAGCGCCAGGAGGCGTGCTTCTTTGAGCAGGTCGATGCCATCTTCGCGGGCTTCTCTGGCTTCGGCTTCAGTGTACATCGCGACGTGCGGCGAGTCGAACTCGACGTCGGTCGGGATGATGGCTTCGGCTCCGTAGACGAGGAAGAACGGGGTGAACCCGGTCGACCGATTCGGCATGGTGCGTAGACTCCAGAGAACGGCTGGCAACTCGTCAAGCCAGCTGTCGGGTGAGCGGATGAGTGGATCGACGAGTCGCGGCTTGACACTGGAAAGGAT
Organism: Triticum monococcum; assembly: GCA_034509565.1. Lineage (NCBI taxonomy): Eukaryota > Viridiplantae > Streptophyta > Magnoliopsida > Poales > Poaceae > Triticum > Triticum monococcum. The sequence goes on along the minus strand of CM067847.1, from coordinate 656,348,606 downwards.
GAGTCCATTGGCCGGCTCAACCTACCCATTGGACTGCGGATGCGCAACGGAGGCCAGGTCGAGGCGGATGCCGGAGATGGAGTAGTATTGCTCGAGCGCGCCCTTGGCGAAGTTGGTGTCGTTGTCGGTGATGATGTTGTTTGCCATGCCGTAGCGCACCGCTATGTCCTTGATGAACCGGATGGCTATTGGCGCCTCCAGTTTCTTGATTGGTCTTGCCTCGATCCACTTGGTGAATTTGTCCACTGCCACCAGCAAGTGCGTCATGCCGCCTCGAGCGGTTTTGAAGGGTCCCACCATGTCAAGTCCCCAGACCGCGAAGGGCCAGGCGATTGGTATGGTGCGGAGTGTTGACGCCGACTGGTGACTGCGTTTGCTGAAGCGCTGGCATCCCTCACACTTGAGGACGAGCGACTGAACATCTTGGAGGGTCGTGGGCCAGTAGAAACCGTGGCGGAACGCCTTGGCCACCAGGGATCGTGATGTGGCGTGGTGCCCGCACTCGCCCTGATGTATGTTGAGGAGGATGACGATGCCCCGTTCCTGCTCGACGCAGCGCTGGAACACGCCGGTGGAGCTGCGCTTGACGAGCTCGTTGTTGATGATGCTGTAGGCGGACGCCCGGCGCTACTTGTCGAGCTTCGGTCTCGTCCATGGGGAGAACCTCGTTCTCCCAAAATTCTGATATTGGGAGGGCCCAAGATGGAGCCATAACCACGGCGAAGACGACCACCAAGGTGGGTTCCGAGTCGGCAGCCCCCAAGCCGGGTTGAGCAGCCCCGGGTCGGGGATGGCGACGGACGGGTCCGCATCAATGGTGGCCGGGACGAGCTAAGCAGCCCCTGGGCCGGGTTCAGCAGTCCTCGGGCCGGGTTGAGGTGCGGTCGGGTCGTCTGGAACGTGGATGGACTCGGAGTCCGGTGATGGCTTGACGGACGGCTTGCGCAGGTGCTCGAGGGAGACGCTGGACAGGATGGCTTGTCGTGACGAGGTGATCTTGGCGAGCGTGTCGGCTGCTTCATTCTCCACGCACGGGGCATGGAGGAACTCGCAGCCCTCGAAGGATCCGGACAGCTTCTGGGCGAGGAAGCAGTAGCTTGCCATGTTGGAGTCGCGGGCGTCCCATTCGTCGGAGCACTACTGCACCACCAGGTCCGAGTCGCCGTAGCACAGAATGCGCCGGATGCCGAGTTCCTTGGCAAGCCGGAGGCCGTGCATAAGGGCTTCATAGTCGGCGACGTTGTTGGAGGCGGCGAAGTGGATCTGGAGCGCGTAGAGGAGCCGGTCGCCCTTTGGGGATGACAGTACGATGTCGGCCCCCGAGCCGAGCCGCATCTTGGACCCGTCGAAGTGCATGCGCCAATGCTTCGAGTCGAGAGGCGGCGGCAAGTACTGGGTCTCAGTCTAGTCGGTGAGGAAGTCAGCCAGGGCTTGAGACTTGATCGTGGTGCAGGGCTCGTAGAGGATGGTGTGGCCGGCTAGCTGGATCGCCCACTTGGCAACCCTGCCAGAGGCATCCCGACACCCGATGCTTTCTCCGATAGGCGCCGTGCTGACCATGGTGACAACGTGCTCTTGGAAATACTGTTTCAGCTTCTTGGCGGTGAAGTACACGCTGTAACACATCTTCTGGTAGTGCGGGTAGTTCTGCTTTGAGATGGAGAGCACCTCGCTCAGGTAGTAGACTGGGTGCTGGATGGCTTGGATCTTGCCCTTCTCTAGTCGCTCGACCACCAGCACCGTGCTGACCGCCCGCGAGGTCGCGGCTATGTAGAGCAACAGCGGCTCCTTGTCGGTCGGCGTGGCCAAGACTGCTGCGGTGGAGAGCATGCGCTTGAGGTCTTGGAAGGCCTCATCTGCCTTGTCGTTCCATTCGAACGGGCTCATCTTCTTCATCAGCTGGTACAGGGGTAGCGCCCTCTCGCCCAGCCGGCTTAGAAACCGGCTGACCGAGGAAAAGCATCCGGTGAACTTCTGGACATCGCATAGCCGAGCCGGCTTGCGCATGCGCTCGATGGCCTTGATCTTCTCCAGGTTCGCCTCAATGCCGTGTTCCGAGATGAGGAAGCCGAGTAGCTTTCCGGCCGGGACGCCGAAGATGCATTTTTCCGGGTTAAGATCGACCTTGTATTCGTGGAGGTTGGTGAATGTTTCCCTCAAATCGTCGAGGAGCGTCAGGTGCTGCTTGGTCTTCACCACGATGTCGTCCACGTATACATGGATATTGCGGCCGAGTTGCGGCAGCAGGCATTTCTGCATGCAGCGCTGGAAGGTAGCGCCGGTGTTCTTCAAGCCGAACAACATGGTGATGTAGCAATAAGCCCCAAAGGGCGTGATGAAGGACGTCTTTAGGGCGTCGGCCGGGTCCAGCTTGATCTGGTGGTACCCGGAGTGAACGCCCAGGAAGGACAGGAACTCACACCCGGCGGTCGATTCAATGACTTGGTCGATCCGCGGGAGGGCAAACGGATCCTTGGGACAGGCCTTGTTGAGGCTGGTGTAGTCGATACACATGCGCCAGGTCTTGTTCTTCTTCGGGATGAGGACTGGATTAGCCAGCCACTCGGGGTGAAAGACTTCCATTATGAAGTCGGCCGCCAAAAGCTTGGCGGCCTCTTCACCAATGGTTCTTCTCTTCTCTTTAGAAAATCGTCGTACGGGTTGACGGACAGGCTTGGCGTCCTTGTGGACGTGAAGTTTGTGCTCGGCGTACTTCCTCGGGATACCCGACATGTCCTTGGGGGTCCATGCGAAGATATCCCAGTTCTCACGGAGGAAGTCGATGAGCTCGCCTTCCTATTTGCTGTCGAGGCGGACGCCTATGACAACGTACTTGCTGCAGCTGGGGTCTTCTGGGTTGAGCTTCACTTTCTTGGTCTCCTTGGAGGGCTTGAAGGTGGCCTCGTCGACCGGGTCTGGGGTCGGGATCGACGCGGTGGAGGCCTCGCCTGCCAGGGCGACGATCCGGTGGAGCTGGCGCCGCTCCTCGGCAATGAACAACGACTCGACCAACTTGGCGTCGTCTCGCGCGCACTCCAGGGACTTGCGGTAATTGCCGGTGATGGTGATGAGGCCCTTGGTACCCAGCATCTTCATCTTCAGATACGCGTAGTGGGGAACCTCCGTGAACTTGGCGAGCGCGGGCCGGCCCAGCAACGCGTGATATGCGCTGGACAGGTCCACCACCTTGAACTAGATCGGTTCGCGTCGGAAGTGGCTGCTGTCACCGAACAGGACATCTAGCCGGACCCGGCCAATGGGGGAGCAGGAGAGGCCGGGCACGATGCCGTGGAAGATCGTTCGGGTCGGCTCCAGGTCCTCGGCCTTGAGGACGAGCTTGGTCATCGTGTCGCGGTAGAGGATGTTGATGCTGCTGCCCCCGTCGATGAGGACTCGGGAGAACTTGCATGTGCGTCGCGCGGCGATGGTGGGGTTGAGGACGAGGGCGTAACCACCCGGACTCGGCATGACTGCCGGGTGATCCTCCCGGGTCCAGGTGATCGGACGATCCGACCAATGCATGAACTCCGGCTTGGCCAGGACGACGGTGTTCACCTCCTGCCGAAGGAGGCGCTCGCTGCCCTTGTCGTCGCCGAGGCTGGTGAAGATGACGTAGGCCGCGTTCTGGTCCGGGTAGGCGTCGTCGCGCATCGCGCCGCCAGCTCGCGGCGGCGGTGGAGGCGGAGGCGGCTGTCCCGCGCCTAGAGCCGGAGCTCGAGGGGGCGGGACATCGCCACTCATGATCCGCTTGGTGATGGCGCACTGCCGAAGCGTGTGCTTGCAGGGTCTTGCACCGCTGTGGTGCTTGCAGGGGGCGTCGAGCATCTGCTCGAAGCTCATGGCGGGTTGCCATGCTGTCTTGCCGGTTTGTCGGCGCTTCGCCGCCGGGTCCACCGCGGGCTCGGTGGCCGCGATGAGCCAGTTTTCGTGAGGCCTTGCGCTTGTTATTCTGGCGATGCTTCTGCTGGCTGCTTTCGCCGGCCGGCTTTGGAGGGGGAACCGGCTTCGCCTTGCCGGCTTCATCCAGTGCCGCCTGGATCTTCATGGCGGAGTTGGCGTTGGCGTACTTGTCTGTCGTCACCATGAGCGCGGCCATGGTGGCCGGCTCGGAGCGTAAGATCTTGTGCTTGAGGAGGGTGCCATCTCAGCACCCGCTGACGAAGTACTGGATCGCCTGGACTTCATGGACGCCCTCGCAGCTGTTCCGGAGCTCGGTCCAGCGTGCGAGGTACTTGCGATCGGTCTTCGTAGGCCCTTGCACGCACATGGTGAGCTGGCTAGGGCGGCCGGGTCGCTTGTAGGTCCCCGTGAAGTTGCGGACGAAGGCTTCCTCGAAGTGCACCCACGTGTTGATGCTGCCCATCGGCAGGCTGTTCAACCACTTGCGGGCCGACCCTTGGAGCATGAGCGGTGCGTAGCGCACGGCGAGACGACGATTGGCATCGGTGATGCCAATGGTCATGGTGTAGTCGGTGAGCCAGTCTTCTGGCTTCACCGTCCCGTTGTAGTTGGGGGTGTCGTGGGGGGCATGAATCCTTTGGGGAAGGGCTCCTGCCGGATGCGCGGGCCGTAGCACGCCGGCCCAGTAGCGCCGCTCTCCTCCGCCTCCAGGGAGCATGCGAGCCGATCGAGGCGGTGGCGAGCGTCGGTGTCGTCGATGGCGTGCGGGCCGAGTCGACTTGTGGCCAGGCCACGGGGGGGCGGGTCGGTTGGAGCCGGATGCCGGCCATGCTGGCCGGGTCCGCGCTGGATCTCTAGGACGGACTCGTCGCCCAATCCGCCGGCGGCTGTAGCGGTCGGGTCGCGCCGAGTCCGGGCTCGGCCGGAGTGCACCTCACCGGGTGGCGAGGAAGCGGTGTGCAGAAGTTCGTCGGGCCCGCCAAGGAGGGCGGAGCCAGATCCCGCTGGCTTGGCGAGCTGGTCGAGGCGGCCCTGCTGGGTGTTGGCGGCGTGGAGGAGTTCGCGCATCCGCCCGATGTGCTCTTTCAGCTCCTCACCCGTGAGCTGGTCCAGGCCGGCTGCGGCTGCCCGGGCAGCGCGCATGTTCTTCGCTGGGGTCTCATAGACGGTTGGGACGGCGCTGAAGGCCCGGCCGATCGCTCCTCCCCGGGCACGCACATTGGTGACCCATCTTGGATCGGCCGCGGCGGGCATGAATCCGTAGGCGGCATCGCGCTCCAGCTGAGCGGCGTCCAGGCGACTCTGAGTGGCGGCGAGCGTCTCGGACAGGTCCAGCATCTGATGGCGCCTTTCCTCGAGCTGGGTTCGGGCCTCAGCGACGTCTGTGGCGTCGACGTCGGTGCCGATGGGGATGGGGAGGCTCTGCATCACGGTGCGCAACGGATCAGACGTCTCGATCCGATCCGCTATGGCCCTGGCTTCGGCAGCCTTCCTCCTCTTGCTCGACGATGAGGAGGCGCCGTCGCCGGTGACGAAGACCTCCACATGGTCGTCCATTGCCCCGGCGGAAACGCCGCCGCCGAGGGAGAGGGGAGAGTCGGAGTAGCTGAGCACCTCGCTAGGGTACTCGTCGGCCGCGAACGCATCGGAGATGCGCTGCATGGCAAAGGAGGCGGCAAGCGCGCCGACGACGTTGTCCGCCGGCGCGACGGACTCGTCGGTGTAGGAGAAGAGCCCCGTCTGAAGCATGCTCCCGTCCAGCTCCTCGAGCTGCCCCACGGTGGGCGCCAACTGTCGTGGTGGGCGCACGGCAGATGCCAAGGGATGGCTAAAGATAGGAGGAGGCTCGAGGGCGCTGGTGGACTCCAGAGGCGGGGTTGGCATGAGCGGGCGTGGGACGTCGGACATACCCAGGTTCGGGACTCTCCGGAGAGATAATACCCCTAGTCCTGCCGAGTGTAGTTGGATGATCGATAGTACAATGTTGCTCCTGGAGCTGTATGGAGGAGGAAGGAAGCTGGCCAAGGGTTGGGCTGCTCCTTCTCTCCGATGTTGCTATTTTGTGGCTAGTCCTATGCTTACTTGCTTTTCTCTCATATGTGTCTTCTGCTTGCTCTCTCGACCTCTCTCTCATGATCGTGGGCTCTCGAGGGGGTTTTATAGTCCAACTCCCTGGGGGTGCAATCGTAATGTTACAAGTCGGTGGGTCCGTATTGTCGGTGTCCGAGGACCCGGGCTGGGTCCCGCTGAGGGCTTGTGGTTCGCCAGGTTCCCCTAGGTGTGGGCCCTACATGCCTAGGGGGACTGTGCGACGTCTTGTCGATCGTCAGGGCGTGGCCGAGTCGAGTCGCGTACAGTGCTCTCCGCCAGGTTGTCGCTTGCTGTCGTCAGCGGTGAAGGCGGGTGCACTGTAGCCACGTTGGCCCTGGTCTGTGGGTAGGTGAGGGGCACTGTTGCCACGTTCCTGCTGACCAGGGGCATGGGCGGGGCACTGTTTCCTCGGTCACCGTTGATTGAAGTCTCGTCCCCATCATACGGCCTAGATGGGACGGGAGTTGACCCGCGGCTGGATTGCGTAGCACGCCATGGGTGGTGCTGGCTTGTTGAGGAGGCTTTTGGTCGTACCGGGTTCGGCTGTCTTGCGCTAGTTGTTGGGGTCGAGTCGACGTGTCTTGCCGGGTCGGCTAGTCTGGCCGGCTTGCGGGGCTTGGCCGGGTCGAGCGACCCGGCCAAGCGCATGCCCGTATTGAGGGGCGGTGCCAACCCTGTTGTTTTTTGAAGAGGATCCGGGTTCCGTTGCCTGCCCGGGGTCCATCCCCCCGACACCGTTCTTGTTGAAGTTCCCCTACTTCCCTTTGCCCTTTTCTTGAAACTAGTGGTCTTGTCAACCATCAACACTTGATGCTTTTCTTGATTTCTACCTTCGTCGATTTCAGCATCACGAAGAGCTTGGGAGTCATATCCGTTATCCCTTGCATATTATAGTTCATCATGAAGTTCTAGTAACTTGGTGACTAGAGAACTCTGCCAATCACTATCTTATCTGGAAGATTAACTACCACTTGATTCAAGTGATTGTAGTACTCAGACATTCTGAGCACATGCTCACTAGCTGAGCTATTCTCCTCCATCTTGTAGGCAAAGTGCTTATCAGAGGTCTCATACCTTTCGACATGGGCATGAGTCTAAAATACTAATTTCAACTCTTGGAACATCTCATATGCTCCATGGCATTCAAAACGTCTTTGAAGCCCTGATTCTAAGCCGTAAAGCATGGTGCACTAAACTATCAAGTAGTCATCAAATCGAGCTCCTGTAATCGGTCTATCACCTAGCGGTGCATCAAGGACATAATTCTTCTGTGCAGCAATGAGGATAACCCTCAGATCACGGATCCAATCTGCATCATTGCTACTAACATTTTTTAACTTAGTTTTTCTCTAGGAACATATCAAAAATAAATGGGGAGCTACATCGCGAGCTATTGATCTACAACATAGTTATGCAAATACTATTAGGACTAAGTTCATGATAAATTAAAGTCCAATTAATCATATTACTTAAGAACTCCCACTTAGATAGACATCCCTCTAGTCATCTAAATGATCACGTGGCCCAAATCAACTAAACCATGTCCGATCATCACGTAAGATGGAGTAGTTTTCAATGGTGAACATCACTATGTTGATCATATCTACTATATGATTCACGCTCGACCTTTCGGTCTCCAGTGTTCCGAGGCCATATCTGCATATGCTAGGCTCGTCAAGTTTAACCCGAGTATTCCGCATGTGCAAAACTGGCTTGTACCCGTTGAATGTGAACGTAGAGCTTATCACACCCGATCATCATGTGGTGTCTCGGCACGACGAACTGTCGCAATGGTGCATACTCAGGCATAACACTTATACCTTGAAATTTAGTGAGAGATCATCTTATAATGCTACCGTTGAACTAAGCAAAATAAGATGTATAAAAGATAAACATCACATGCAATCAAAAATATGTGACATGATATGGTCATCATCATCTTGTGCCTTTGATCTCCATCTCCAAAGTACTGTCATGATCTTTATTGTTACCGGCATGACACCATGATCTCCATCATCTTGATCTTTTATCAACGTGTCGTCACATGGTCGTCTCACCAGCTATTGCTTTTGCAACTATTGCTAGCGCATAGCGATAAAGTAAAGCAATTACATGGCACTTGCATCTGATGCAATAAAGAGACAACCATAAGGCTTTTGCCAGTTGGTGATAACTTCAACAAAACATGACCATCTCATACAACAATTTATATCTCATCATGTCTTGACCATATCACATCACAACATGCCCTGCAAAAACAAGTTAGACGTCCTCTACTTTGTTGTTGCAAGTTTTACGTGGCTGATACGGGCCGAGCAAGAACTGTTCTTGCCTATGCATCAAAAACCACAATGCGGTAATTGCTTTTTTGATCTTCAAAAAGAACCCTGTTCATTGAATCCGATTCAACTTAAGCTGGAGAAACAGACACCCACTAGCCACCTATGTGTGAAGCAAGTCGGTAAATCTAGTCTCGCGTAAGCGTATGCGTAATGTCGGTCTGGGCCGATTCATCCAACAATGCTGCTGAATAAAGAATCAACTAGTGACGGCAAGCAATATGTATATACCCACGCCCACAACTCCTTTGTGTTCTACTCGTGCATATAGCATCTACGCATAAACCTGTCTCTGATGCCACTGTTGGGGAACGTAATAAATTTTAAAAAAATTCCTACGCATACGCAAGATCATGGTGATGCATAGCAACGAGAGGGGAGAGTGTCGTCCACGTACCCTCGTAGACCATAAGCGGAAGCATTATGAGAACACGATTGATGTAGTCGTACGTCTTCATGATCCGACCGATCCAAGTACCGAACGTATGGCAGCTCTGAGTTCAGCACACGTTCAGCTCGGTGACGTCTCACGAACTCCGATCCAGCAGAGCTTGGAGGGAGAGTTCTGTCAGCACGACGGCGTGATGACGGTGATGATGATGCTACCGATGCAGGGCTTCGCCTAAGCACCGCTACGATATGACCTAGGTGGATTATAATGGAGGGGGCACCGCACACGGCTAAAAGACCAACTGATCAACTTGTGTGTCTTGGGGTGCCCCCTGCCCCCATATATAAAGGAGCAAGGGGGAGGCCGGCCGGCCCTAGCAGGGCGCTCCAGGAGGAGACCTACTCCCACCTGGAGTAGGACCCACCCCCCCTTTCCTAGTTGGACTAGGAGAGAAGGAAGGGGGAGAGAGGGAGGAAGGAAAGGGGGGCGCCGCCCCCCTCCTAGCCCAATTTGGACTAGAGGGAGAGGGGGTGCGCGGCCTGCCCTGGTTTCCTCTCTCTCTCTCTCTCCACTAAGGCCCCATAAGGCCCATACCTTTACCAGGGGGTTCCGGTATCCTCCTTGTACTCCGGAAAAATCCCGATTTCACCCAGAACTATTCCGATGTCCAAATATAGGCTTCCAATATATCAATCTTTATGTCTTGACCATTTCAAGACTCCTCGTCATGTCCATGATCATATCCGGGACTGCAAACTACCTTCGTTACATCAACACATATAAACTCATATTACCGATCGTCGCCGAACTTTAAGAGTGCGGACCCTATGGGTTCGAGAACTATGTAGACATGACCGAGAATCGTTTCTGGCCAATAACCAATAGCGGAACCTGGATGCTCATATTGGTTCCTACATATTCTACGGAGATCTTTATCGGTCAAACCGCATAATAACATACGTTGTTCCCTTTCTCATCGGTATGTTACTTGCACGAGATTCGATCGTCTATATCCTCATACCTAGTTCAATCTCGTTACCGGCAAGTCTCTTTACTCGTTATGTAATGCATCATCCCGCTACTAACTCATTAGTCACAATGCTTGCAAGTCTTATAGTGATGTGCATTACCGAGAGGGCCCAGAGATTCCTCTCGGACAGTCGGAGTGACAAATCCTAATCTCGATCTATGCCAACTCAACAAGTACCATCGGAGACACCAGTAGAGCACCTTTATAATCACCCAGTTACGCTGTGACGTTTGGTAGCACACAAAGTGTTCCTCCGGTACTCGGGAGTTGCATAATCTCATAGTTAGAGGAACATGTATAGGTCATGAAGAAAGCAGTAGTGAGGGAGTCCTGGATTAGGGGGGTCTCTGGATAGCCGGACTATATCCTTTGGCCGGATTGTTGGACTATGAATATACAAGATTGAAGACTTCGTCTCATGTCTGGATGGGGCTCTACTTGGCGTGGAAGGCAAGCTAGGCAGTACGGATATGGATATCTCCTCCTTTGTACCCGACCTTGTGTAACCCTAGCCTCCTCCGGTGTCTATATAAACCGGAGGGTTTTAGTCCATAGGACAACATACAATCATACCATAGGCTAGCTTCTAGGGTTTAGCCTCTCCGATCTCGTGGTAGATCAACTCTTGTAATACTCATATCATCAAGAATAAATCAAGCAGGACGTAGGGTTTTACCTCCATCAAGAGGGCCCGAACCTGGGTAAAACATCGTGTCCCCTGCCTCCTATTACCATCCGCCTTAGACGCACAGTTCGGGACCCCCTACTCGAGATCCGCCGGTTTTGACACCGACATTGGTGCTTTCATTGAGAGTTCCTCTGTGTCGTCGCTGTTAGGCTTGATGGCTCCTACGATCATCGATAGCAATGCAGTCCAGGGTGAGACTTTTCTCCCCGGACAGATCTTTTTGTTCGGCGGCTTCGCATTGCGGGCCAACTCGCTTGGCCATCTGGAGCAGATCAAAAGTTACGCCCCTGGCCACCAGGTCAGGTTTGGATGCTTAAACTACACGGCCGATATCCGTGGAGACTTGATCTTCGACGGATTCGAGCCCCTGCCTTGTGCGTCGCGCGGTCACGATTAGTAAGATTTAGCTCTACCATCGGACCGTATTCAGGAGATCGCACCGGCAGCCGCTCCGAGCCTCAATTTGGAGCCAGTTGCGCCATCCATGGACGGGTGGATAGACCCCGTCACGAAGGTCGTATTCTCAGCGGGGATCGAGCCGAATATCGACCTTACCCTTCACGAGAGCCGTGTTGCCAAACTGCCGGATCCTTCTCAGGCCACGGACTCCGAACCGCCTGCGCCCGTTCCTGTCAAATCCGATTGGGCGCCGATCATGGAGTTTACCTGCGCGGATATTTTTCAGTACTCGCCCTTTGGCGACATACTGAACTCATTAAGGTCTCTCTCCTTGTCAGGAGAGTCCTGGCCGAACTACGTCCGGCAGGATTAGGATGCGGATGACGAAGAAATTCCCACCCACCCACAACCCACTTAGTAGCCCCTATCGACGACTTAACTGACATGCTCGACTTCGACTCCGAAGACATCGACGGTATGGACAACGATGCGGGAGACAAAGAGGAACCACTGCCCACAGGGCACTGGACAGCCACCTCACAATACGATATATACATGGTGGATACACCCAAAGAAGGCAATGGCGACGAGACAACGGAGGATGACCCCTCCAAAAAGCAACCCAAGTGCCGGCGTCAGCGGCGCCGCTCCAAGTCCCGCCAAGGCAAAAGTGGTGATACCGGCACCGGAGATAATAGCACTCCGGACAGTGCCGAAGACAACAACAATCCCCTCCAGCAAGATTTAGAGCAAGAGGATGAAGGGGCCAGCCCGCCTGAGAGAGCGGCAGATGGAGAGGCAGAGGATGATAATTACATGCCTCCCTCCGAAGACGAGGCAAGCCTCGACGATGACGAATTTGTCGTGCCAGAGGATCCCGTCGAACAAGAGCGCTTCAAGTGCCGGCTTATAGCCACGGCAAATAGCGTCAAAAAAAGCAGCAGCAGCTTCAAGCTGATCAAGATTTGCTAGATGACAGATGGACTGAAGTCCTGGCGGCCGAGGAATATAAACTCGAACGCCCCTCCAAGAGTTACCCAAAGTGCAGGTTGCTACCCCGACTGGAGGAGGAAGCACTGAAACCTACATCCCCGGCGTATGACGCGGCTGATCGGCCACCTCGTGGCCGCGACAGAGAGACATTCCAGCCAAAAGCTTAGCCCGCACCCCGACGTCATTCAACTAAAAAGGCATGGGGAAATACACCAGACCTGCGAGACGTATTGGAGGACAAAGCAAAACATGCAAGATCAATCTACGGATCACGAGGGCGCGCCACTATGCGAGACGATAATCGTCACGCCGGATACAGTAAAAGTAAGTCCAGCTGGGCCGAACACAGCGGGCAAGACTCATTCAAGCTGCGTCGCGACATAGCCCAGTACAGAGGCGCCGCACACCCCCTATGCTTCACATACGAAGTAATGGATCATCAAATCCCAGAGGGTTTCAAACCGTAAATATAGAATCATACGACGGCACAACAGATCCTGCAGTATGGATCGAGGATTTCCTCCCGCATATCCACTTGGCCCGTGGTGATGATCTACACGCCATTAAATACCTCCCACTCAAGCTCAAAGGACCATCTCGGCATTGGCTCAATAGCTTGCCAGCAGAGTCCATTGGCTGTTGGGAGGATCTAGAAGCCGCATTCCTCGACAACTTCCAGGGCACCAGATGCCGATGACTTGAGCCACATAATTCAGCAGCCAGAGGAATCGGCCAGGCAATTCTGGACACGGTTCCTAATAAAGAAAAATCAAATCGTTGACTGTCCGGATGCAGAGGCCCTAGCAGCTTTCAAGCATAACATCCGTGATGAATGGCTCACCCGGCACCATGGCCAGGAAAAGCCAAAATCTATGGCAGCCCTCACGACACTCATGACCTTCTTCTGTGCGGGAGAGGACAGCTGGTTGGCTCGCAGCAATAACATATCAAAGAACCATGGTACTTCGGATACCAAGGATGGCAATGGCAGGTCACGTCGCCACAAACATAAGCGCCACATTAACAGCGACAATACCGAGGATACGGCAGTCAATGCCGGATTCAAGGGCTCTAAACCCGGTCAGCGGAAAAAGCCATTCAAAAGAAGCACTCCAGGCCCGTCTAGTTTGGACCGTATACTCGATCGCTCGTGCCATATACACAGCACCCCCCGACAAGCCAGACAACCACACCAACAGGGATTGTTGGGTGTTCAAGCAGGCCGGCAAGTAAAATGCCGAAAACAAAGATAAGGGATCACATAGCAATGACGAGGAGGAGCCCCAACAGCCGAACACCGGAGGACAGAAGAGGTTCCCCCCACAAGTGTGGACGGTGAACATGATATACGCAACGCACATCCCCAAGAGGGAGCGAATGCGTGCGCTCAGGGACGTATATGCGTTGGAGCCAGTCGCCCCAAAGTTCAACCCATGTTCCTCCTGTCCGATCACCTTCGATCGCAAGGACCACCCCACTAGTATCCATCATGGCGGATTTGCCGCACTGGTCCTAGACACAATCATTGACGGATTTCACCTCACTCGAGTCCTTATGGATGGCGGCAGCAGCCTGAACCTCCTTTATCAGGATATAGTGCGCAAAATGGGTATAGACCCCTCAAGGATCAAACCCACTAAAACGACCTTTAAAGGCGTCATACCAGGTGTAGAGGCCCATTGCATAGGCTCAGTAACACTGGAAGTGGTCTTCGGATCTCCGGATAACTTCCGGAGCGAAGAGTTAATCTTCGACATAGTCTCGTTCCGTAGTGGCTACCATGCACTGCTCGGGCGAACCGCATTTGCGAGATTCAATGTGGTACCGCATTATGCATATCTCAAGCTCAAGATGCGAGGACCTCGGGGGGTCATCATAGTCAATGGAAACACAGAGCGCTCTCTCCGCATGGAGGAGCACACTGCGGCCGTCGCAGCAGAAGCGCAAAGAAGCCTCTTAAGGCAATCCACTAGTTGGGCGACTGAGGACCCAAACACCTTCAAGCGTGCCCAAAGTAATCGGCAACAGGACCGCCTGGCACGTTCCGAGCTCGCATAGCAATGCGGCCCCCACCCCGGTCCCAGCCAAACGGCGAAATCCGTGCTACGCGTACATAATTACGCATTAAAAATACCATGGGCACAGGTGGGGAGGGGGGCACGACTGCGGCACGCTCCAAGTCGCGGCTTAAATCGTACTAGGGGCTTCCCGCTTTGTTATTTTTCTCTTTCAGGACTTTAATCTCTGGAAACCCTGTCTGGCAGCACGATTGCCGAACACATGATGCAGCAACCAAGGAGGCAGAAAGCTACGTCACACCACGGAACTCCCAGGTGGATTACGATAACGAGTGAAATATTTTCTTTAATACTATTCCTCAACTCTCCCTTGGAAGGGACATGTCAAATAGTCCTACTTTTTGCTTATCGCACAACTTGTATCATTCTACTCTAACGCACCTTTTTGAATAAAATAATGCATAGCATTAAGACTATTATTGCATTCTTCCTTTACATATATATGTTCATTCATGACATCTAGCACTCGTACACTCTGGTACGGCCAATACGCCAGGGGCTTAAGCATACCCCATAATGCGGCGTGAGAAGTCTGAACACTTTCGACAGTGCGGCACCCCGAACTTATAGCATTATATGCATCAGCTCCGAATCATGTCTTGGGTCAATAGTTGGGTTTACCCGGCTCCCATGTTTTGGTACCTTACGTTCCGCTATATCGGCTAAGGTAGCACTGGGAGAACTACTGTGATTGTGCTCCGGTTCTACTGGGCTAAGCACCTCAGTAGAGAAAGCTAAAACTGACTGTCATGATAAGGCGAGAGACTGGTCGCTGTTCAAGAGGTTTCGAGCCCCTAAAGACTTATGCCGCTTAGAGCGAGGAGTCGGCCCTGCCCGGCTTAAGGCGTGTATCGCGCCCCGAATTTGGCCTTCTGAATACTAGGGGCTTCGCCAAAATTTAAAATTATAGAATTCTATGGCTAAGTGAGAGTGATAACGCATTATAGTCCGATTGCCTTGTTCGTTGTGCTGAGCACCTCCCTTGAAGGACCCAACAATGGGAACAAGAGTGCTCAAGTTTATCCCGAACACCCCAGCACTCGTGGCGTGGGGGCAGAAGCCGACGACTAGCCATCTCTCAGATTTGATAAACAGTCGAACAGAAGGCAATATTTTGAATTCAAACAAGCGTTGCATAGCGCATATGAACAAGTTTTCATAATACAGGATTACACGAGCAAGATTACTCAAATATTACATCTTTCGTACACTTGTCCGCTACGAGACGGGCACCCTTCAGGACACCCTCATAGTACATCTCGGGGTGGCGATGCTCCTTGCCCGCAGGCGGCCCTTCCTTCACCAGCTTCACGGCGTCCATCTTGGCCCATTGCACCTTGACACGGGTGAAAGCCCGGTGTGCGCCTTCGATGCAGACGGACCTCTTAATAACTTCCATCCGTGGGCAGGCATCCACAAGCCGCCTCACCAGGCCGAAGTAGCTGTTGGGAAGGGCGTCGCCAGGCCACATCCGGACTATAAAACCCTTCATGGCATGTTCGACCGCCTTGTGCGGCTCGACCAATTGCTTCAGGTGGTCGCTCAGAGGCATCGGGTGTTCGGTCCTAGTATACTGAGACCAGAACAGCTTCTCCGTTGAGCTTCCCTCCTCGGCCTGGTAAAACTATGCGGCATCCGACATGCTGCGGGGCAAATCTGCGAATGCTCCTGGAGAGCTCCAGATTCGGGTAAGTAACAAGTAATTTACTTTCACATGCTTGCTTTGCATATAGAATGCCTTACCCGCCGCTATCTTCTTCATCGCATCAATCTCCTGCAGGGCCTTTTGGGCCTTAGCCTTGGCATTCTTTGCGCTTCGAGGGCCGCGGCAAGCTTGGACTCTCACGTCTTCAAGTCAAGCTCCACGGCCTCATGCTTAGTCACGAGAGCGTGGAGCTCTTGCTGCACCTCGCCCACCCGTGCCTCATGCCTTTCCCGCTCGCTGCGCTCCTTGGTCGCCTTACTTTCGGCCTCGGATAGCGCTTGCTTCAGGATCGCCACCTCGGTCATGGCCCCTGGCAAATTTACGATGATCCTGTCATTTTGCAATTGCATTCTTTTTATATATATATAAATATCCATAGACTAGGTACTACTTACCTTCATTCTCCTTGAGCTGCCTCTTGGCAAGGACGAGCTCTTTCTTGGACCCTTCGGGGTCCTGCTTCAGTACGGCGACCTCCGCAGTCAGTGCGGCAGAGGTCAGCAGTGAAGCCTGCATACGCATATAGACATACTTATATTAGACCCCTGCAGATATTAGTTGATCCTCTATTCGGCTTTTCTTTTTGAACACAAAACAGAGCATCAGGGGCTACTGTCTATGCGGTAATATTTTTCCTATATTTCAAATACTTACCTCAAAGCCTGTTAGAAGGCTGGCACAGGCTTCAGTCAGTCCTCTCTTGGCGGACTGAACCTTCTAGATCACCGCACTCATAATGGTGCGGTGCTCTTCGTCAATGGAAGCGCTGCGAAGCGCTCCCAGCAGATTGTCCGGTGCCTCTGGATGGACAGAGGTCACCGGCATAGGCGTCTTGCCCCTTTTGGAAGGAGGCCACCTGCCTGAGTCCAGAACAACTGGAGGTTCCGGCCCGGTGTTCGGCTGAGGGCCGAACTCGGAGCCCTCAGGAGCCTTGCTCCCTCTGCTCCCGGAGTCTGGAAGGTCGCCTTGAGGCACCTCCGGGACTGTCTCCCCTCGGCCCAGTGCCTCTTGAGACAATACCTCGGCGTTGTCCATAGGGCAAGGGGAGGTGGCGGTCGGAAGTGGATCGCTATCCATATCCGACGAGCCCAGGGAGCCGTCCGATGAGGATACGTCGATACGGGCTCGTGGCGGTCTGCATAATCATAATTCGGCATTAGGAGAAGCAGTGCGACAAAGGTATGCTATGAGTTACTCTAGTATCCGAATACTTATGACTTCGCCAGGGGCTTGGCCCTGAACAGCCACTCGTCTTCGCCTTCAGTGGTGGTAGTGGAGTAGTCCGGAAGGAGCGTCCTCCCCTTCTTGGACCCTTCAGCCCCCTCGGTCGGGGTGGCCTTCCTTTTCTTGTCTCCCCCGACTGAAGGGGGAGCTTCTTCATCTTCCTCCTCGTCTTCGGGGGAGGAGTGCGTCGCGGAGTTATCGGACGATGAGTCCGATAACACCTGGCGTCGGGAACTCTTTCAGGTTCCCTTGGCCTTCTTGGTCTTCTCTGGCACCTTGTAAGGAGCCGGAGTCAGCATCTCTGTCAGGAGAGCGTCCACAGTGTCTTCGGGCAGAGGGGCCGGACAGTTAATCTGCCCCGACGTCTACACCCAGTCCTATCAAAGGCATGGGGCTCAGACCCCGCACATGGTTGAGCTAGGGTAAATAAATATCCTACCGGATGTATAGAACTCACCGAATGCGCTAGGCGCTTCGCGCTTAGCCCGCGGTCCTCGGTGAGAGAGGGAGGGACCTCGGCGCCCTTGAACAGCACCCTCCAGACGTCCTTGTGTGTCGTGTCGAAGAGCTCGCTCAGAGTTTGGTGCTGGGCCAGGTCGAACTCCCACAAGTTGAAATCACGTTGTTGACACGGGAGGATCCGGCGGATGAGCATGACCTGGACTATGTTGACAAGCTTGAGCTTCTTGCTTGCCATATTCCGGATACATTTCTGGAGTCCGTCTCCACCGATGAACCCCAGGACGGGCCCTTCTCTTTCCAGGAGGTGAGCCGCGTGGGGATTCCGGATCGAAACTCGGGGGCCGCCACCCAGTTGGTCTCGCGCGGCTCGGTGATGTAGAACCACGCCGATTGCCACCCCTTTATGGTCTCCACGAAGGAGCCTTCAAGCCATATAACATTGGGCATCTTGCCCACCATGGCTCCGCTGCATTTTGCTTGTTGGCCTCCCACCACCTTCGGCTTGATATTGAAGGTCTTTAACCACAGGCCAAAGTGGGGCCAGATGCGGAGGAAAGCCTCACACACGACGATGAACACCGAAATGTTGAGGATGAAGTTCAGGGCCAGATCATGGAAGTCTAACCCTTAGTAGAACATGAGACCATGGACGAATGGATGGAGGTGAAACCCTAGTCCCCAGAGGAAGTGGTGGAGGAAAACTACCCTCTCGTGAGGTTCCGGGGTAGGGACGATCTGCCCCGCAGCAGGCAGCCGATGCGCGATATTCGCGGCGAAGTATCTGGCTCCGCGCAGCTTCTTGATGTGTCCCTCCATAACGGAGGAAGCCATCCATTTGCCTCCCGCTCCGGACATGTTTGGAAAAGGTTGAGGGGAAGGATGTGGACTTGGGCGTTGGAGCTCGAGTGTGCAAGAACGGATGAGCAAGGAGGAAGAAGGCGTGGGTAGAGAAAGTTTAAACCTTATCCCTTTATAAGGGCAGCCGAAACTATGCGCCCCCACTAGCCTGGTAAAACTCGCTTATCCCCCAAGCGCCGTAATTGGTGGCACGGTTGGGTTACCCACGCCCATATTGATGAGAATCCCGTAATAAGGGGGACACAATCTCTGCTTTGACAAGACGTGTCAAGTAACTGCCTCGCGTTATGTGTGGGGCTAGTTAAAGAAAAACGGTTCGAATAATCACCGAGCCATGGCATGATGTCATGTTGCCAAAACGTGTCAGCAGATTAGACTTATGGAAATATTATTCTCTCTACGGTGGTATGTGGAACTTATTTTGCAAGGTCGGACACTATCCTTGTATTCAAATTTTTCCGTGGTGTATTCGGAGGAGGAACCCGCCTTGCAATGCCGAAGACAACACTGCGCATCGGACTCATCGTCATTGAAGCCTGGTTCAGGAGCTACTGAGGGAGTCCTGGATTAGGGGGCCTCCGGACAGCCAGACTATATCCTTTGGCCGGACTGTTGGACTATGAAGATAAAAGATTGAAGACTTCGTCTCGTGTCCGGATGGGACTCTACTTGGCGTGGAAGGCAAGCTAGGCAGTACGGATATGGATATCTCCTCCTTTGTAACCGACCTTGTGTAACCCTAGCCTCCTCCGGTGTCTATATAAACCGGAGGGTTTTAGTCCATAGGACAACATACAATCATACCATAGGCTAGCTTCTAGGGTTTAGCCTCTCTGATCTCGTGGTAGATCAACTCTTGTAATACTCATATCATCAAGAATAAATCAAGCAGGACGTAGGGTTTTACCTCCATCAAGAGGGCCCGAACCTGGGTAAAACATAGTGTCCCATGCCTCCTGTTACCATCTGCCTTAGACGCACAGTTCGGGACCCCCTACCCAAGATCCGCCGGTTTTAACACCGACAAGTAGCAACAAACTAAATGATAATCGTGCCAAACTAACGGAATGGGTCAAGTCAATCACATCATTCTCCAATGATGTGATCCCGTTCATCAAACGACAACTCATGTCTATGGCTAGTAAACTTAACCATCTTTGATTGTACTAAGTTTCCGGTTAATACAATTCTAGCATGAATAATAAACATTTATCATGATATAAGGAAATAAATAATAACTTTATTATTGCCTCTAGGGCATATTTCCTTCAGCGTTGTGCCTCCACGCCGCTCCAACAGAGACATACTTCCTCTCAAAGGGAAGGAAATTCGGTAACACATCCTCGTCTCCACCGACTCCACTCTTGGTTATCTCTAACCTTTACTTGTGCAAGATTATATTGTGTTGTGTCCCTTGCTTGCGTGTGTGATTGTTGTTGTTGCATCATATAGGTTGCTCACTTAGTTGCATATCTAGACTACCTACTTTGATGCAAAGTTTAAATTGGTAAAGAAAAGCAAAAAAAATGTTAGTTGCCTATTCACCCCCCTCTAGTCAACTATATCGATCATTTCAATTGGGATCGGAGCCTCATCTCTTTATTAAGGACTTTGTCATCCGAAGAGTATGGTTGACATCGTAGACGGTGGGGAGGAGCACCCTGGTGTGATTCCGTCCTCGTCTACGGACGATGGGGGTTCCTCGGTCTCTCGTGAGGAGTTCAATGTGGCTTTGGACACATTGAAAACCTCCATGATGACCGAGGTTGAAAGCATGTTCAATAAGTTTTTAGAACGCCTTACATTATCCACCACACGAATGAAAGTGGATGATTCCACTAACAAGGTGACGGATGCTAACTCCGACAAGGGGGAAGCTACGAGTGACAAAGTTCCTTTATCTAGTGGTAGAAGTGGAAATGGCATCTTCGCCCATGTTGAACCTCCACTTACTTATGGAGGATCGGTTCCCTCCACTCATTTGAATCATGTTCGTCCTCCTCCTAAGTTTGTGAAAAATGAGGATTTTGCCTCCTGGGTCTATCGCTTTAAACATCATTTAAATCATAGTTCTACTAAACTTTGGAGAATTATCGAGCAAGGTTTCTACCCGCATGACCCAAGAAACTTCACTCCTAGAGAAGTCGCGGATCATCAATTCAACAAGCCCGCTCTTTGCATTCTCCAAGAGGCCATCCCTCCCAAAGATATTGTGCATCTCCGACCTTTCACTGTGGCCAAGGAAGCATGGAAACATGTTGTTTCCATTTACAAGGGAAGTGTAAGCATTCAACGCTCCAACTATGAAGTGGTTCAAGATGAAGCCGATGAGTTTGCAATGAATGAAGATGGTGAACCTCGTGAGCTTTACCGGAGATTAACCACTCTTGCGGTCTCACTCCGAGAACACGGGAGCAAGGATACAGATGACAATTGGATCAGGCACAAGTTTCTCAAGGCCATGTCCTCTGTCATCCTTCAAAGGCCGGACTTTCACACCTTGTCCTCAAGTGAAGTGTTGGATGAGTTTACGGAAATGAGGATCTTGGACAAGACCGCCGACAATGCGGTGTTGCATTCTCAACGCGCAAAGAAGCCCAACCTTGCCTTGAAGGCCAAGGCTAGTGTGGAAGAAGAGGATGAAGAGGAAGAATAGGAGAGTAACCCCGAAGATACAAAATATGCTTATCATGAGCACATGGCTCTTGCTTCAAGGCAATTTTGGAGCAAGAAGAACTCGAGGCCCAACCTTAACAAGAACAACTCAAGTTGCGCCAAGGGCAAGCAACATGTGAGTACATGCTATAATTGTGCAATGTGAGCCACTTTGTTGCGGAGTGCCCCTATGAGAATAGGGAACACAATGGTGGCAGGCTCATCCGAAAAGACAAGGCCAGGTCCTTCCCCAACCAGAACAACTTCACCAAGAAGACTCCTCCCAAGGGGTTGGTGGCACAAGAATAGTACAATGAGGATGATGACGATGATGAAGACGGTGATACGGTTGCCATGGCCTCCGTTGACATTGCAACAACTCCACGGGGGTCCCTCTTTGACTCACCCAATGAGAACTTCACCGCCAAATGCCTCATGGCCAAACCACCAACAAGGTAACCCCCAACATCAAAACCACCATCACTATTAATCCCTCTTCGAAAGATTGCACTGATGGAAGTGAGGGGTCTAATGAGGAAGAAAATGAATTTGAGTTTTTTATGAGTAAGCTCAAGGGTAAATCCAAGAAGCACTTTGTTGCTTTTTTGGAACAATTTGGTGAAGCCAATGACATGATCGAGGATCACAAAGACACCATCTCTAAGATGGAGGGGCATAGTCGTGACTATGCCGATGAGATATTGGATCTCTCTAATGAACTTGAGGAAGAGCATGGTCATCGTTTGGCTCTTGAGGAGTCACACAGCGAAGATCATGCTAAATTAAATAAAGATCTTGATCATGCTCTTGTTGTATCTTGTGTGCTCAATTTCGAGAAGGCCAAACTTGGGCTGATCTTGCTAGACTCAAAGAGGAGTTTGATATACTTGACAAGGCTCGCAAGGCCTTGAAGTGTAGTCATGCTAGCCTTAAAGAGTCACATGATCAACTCCAAGTGAAGCTATCCAAGGATAAAGCCACTTTTCCTCATATGGTTTTAATTGATAATGCAAATACTACTAACCCTTGTTGTGAGCATGTGCATCTTCTGGAGGAAAATGCAAACTTGAAGGAGCAACTTGAGAAAGGCCTTGTGTCTTGCATACAAAGTGAGAAGAAACTGAATGACCTTTTCATCAATCAAAAGGAAGTTGTGGGCAAAGAGGGAATTGGGTTTGCACCCAAGTCCAAGAACAAGAAGAAGAATGACAAGGCCAAACGACCTCCTCCTCTCAAGCAAACTTTTATGAAGGAGGGAGAGGGTGCTCCTAAGGGGAAGAAGAACGATGTGAAGGGTGGTGGTGTTAAGAAGGGCATTGCCACCCCTTCCAACAAAGTCGATGACTTTAACCCCTCTTATGTGTTATGACGTGCTAGTGATGGGCATGTCTATGCTAAATTTGTTGGTTCTCCTTATGAGTACATTGAATGGTCTATTTGGGTTCCTAAGACCCATGTTACTAACATCAAAGGACCCATTACAAAATGGGTACCTAAAACCAAGCATTGATCTCTTGTAGGTGTTTGCTTTCGGTGGGGGATCATGGTTGCTCGATATTGGAGCCACAAGTCATATGACTAGAAGCAAGGACTTGGTGGTGGACATGCACAAGATTTTATCTATGCCCACCAATGTCGAGTGGGGTGATGCCTCGTCTTCTAAGGTATTGGGTCTTGGCAAGGTTGTCATTTCTCATGATCTCACAATCGAGAAAGTCATGCTTGTTGAGTCCCTTGCATACAATTTACTTTCCATTCGTCAACTTGCACTCATGGGCTTTCCCACTTTCTTGGATATTGATACCATAGCCCTCTTGTGGAGCAAGACTCTTAAAGTAGCCTTTGTTGGCCATGTCGAGGATGGTCTTTATGTGATTAACTTTTCGGAGCAACCCACTAAGACCGCGAATGCCTAATGGCTAAAGTTGACGTGGGATGGCTTTGGCATCACCATTTAGCCCATGTCAATATGAGATATTTGCAAAGTCTTCTCAAGGGGGACCATGTTCGTGGACTAACAAATGTTAGCTTTGCCTAAGATCATGCTTTCAGTGCTTGTATAGAAGGAAAGCTACATGAGAAGGAACACCCTCCCACGACTATCATCTACTCGAAGAGGCCCTTGGAGGTCCTTCACTTGTATCTCTTTGGACCTCCACCTTTGATAGTCTCGGGGGTAGAAATTATTGCTTGGTGATTGTGGATGATTATTCAAGATACACTTGGGTATATTTCTTCAAGAGGAAGAGTGAGACCCAACAAACCATCATCAACTTTGCAAATGAAGCTCAACGCCAACATAATGCAAAGATCTTGACGATAAGAAGTGACAATGGCACTGAGTGCAAGAACTACACCTTGGATGAGTTTCTTAGTGATGAGGGGATCAAGCATCAATATTCCGCACCTTACACCCCTCAACAAAATGGTGTAGCGGAGAGGAAGAACCAGACGTTGATGGATACGGCAAGGACCATGACGGCGGAGTTCAAGTCTCCATACAACTTTTGGGCCGAAGCCATCAACACCGCATGCCATGCATCCAATCGGCTCTACCTCCGCAAAGGCTTGAACAAGACTCCATATGAGATACTCACCGGTAACAAGCCCAACCTCGATCAAGTACTTCCGGGTGTTCGGGTGTAAGTGTTTCCTTCTTATGAGGGCATATTTGTTGGTTATGCAACAAACTCTCATGCTTATGTGTCCTCAATAAGTCCACGGGACTTATTGAGGAGATGTTTAACGTGGAGTTTGATGAAAATAACGGCTCCCAAGTGGAGCAAAGTGGTACTTGTGATGTAGGTGATGAAATTCCTCCCAAGCCATAAGAAGAATGGGTTTTGGTCATATCCTACCCATTGAGGAACCCCTTGTGGCCAAAGGAGAAGGACAATGTTCCACTCAAATGGAACCATCACCAACCCAAGACCCACACGCTTCCGAAGAACAAAGTGAAGTCCCTCAACCAAATGAACAAGATCAAGGGCAAGATCAACCTCAAGATGGTGGTGAACCACCAAGTGATGCCCAAGGTCAAGTTCTCACCTCCGAGCAAGTTCAATATCAAGAGCAAGCTCAAGATCAAGAAAAAGCTCAAGACGACGCTCAAGATGATCAAGTTACCGCTCCTCAACTCACTCTTGAGGAGGAATTGGAGCGTCGTGCCGCCAATATCGCATCCAAGATCACTACCAAGGGTCATCTCATGACGAATGTGCTTGGAAGCTTAAGAAAGGGGGTAAGCACTCGTAGACAATTAGCAAACTATTGTGAACATCACGCGTTTGTTTCTTGTGTTGAACCGCAAAAGGTCTATGAGGCGCTCGAGGATCCGGATTGGCTTAATGCCATGCATGAAGAACTCAACAACTTTAAGTATAAGAAGGTGTGGAGATTGGTGCCAAGTCCAACGGGGAACCACAATGTCATTGGAACCAAGTGGATATTCAAGAACAAGCAAGATTCTCATGGAATTATTGTTCGCAACAAGGCTCGGTTGGTAGCACAAGGCTACTCCCAAGTCGAGGGTATCGACTACAGTGAAACCTTTGCTCCCGTTGCTCACCTTGAATCTATTCGTTTGTTGATTGCTAATGCCTCTCATCGTAACTTTAAGTTGCAACAAATGTATGTGAATAATACTTTTCTTAATGGTCCTATTATTGAGTTGGTGTATGTCAAACAACCCCCGGGGTTTTGGGATCCCTATTTCCCTCATCATGTGTACCAACTCGATAGGGCACTATATGGCCTTAAACAAGCCCCACGTGCGTGGTATGACCACCTTACCAAGTTGTTGCAAGATCGTGGGTTTGAAATTAGGAAAATTAACCCCACTCTTTTTACTAAGAATGTCAAAGGGGAGTTGTTTGTATGCAAACTATATGTTGATGATATTATCTTTGGTTCCCCTAACAAAGCTTTCAATGAGGAGTTTGCCGCTCTCATGGCCTCAAAGTTCAAGATGTCCATGATGGGAGAGTTGAAGTTCTTTCTCGGGTTCGAAATCAAGCAAAGAAGAGAAGGAACCTTCATCAACCAAGCCAAATACACTCAAGACATGCTCAAGAGATTCAAGCTAAGTGACGTCAAGCCGGCTTCCACTCCAATGCCCGTCAAGTGCCAACTTGACATAGATCCCAATGGTAAAGCGGTCAATCAAAAGGTATATCGCTCCATGATTGGCTCCTTGCTTTACCTTTGTGCATCTAGACCGGATATCATGTTGAGTGTGGGCATTTGTGCATGGTTTCAAGCCGCACCTAAGGAAAGCCACTATGTGGCAGTCAAGCGAATCTTTCGACATTTGGCTCATATCCTGGACTTTGGCTTATGGTACCCAAAAGGAGCTAACTTCAACCTTGTGGGCTTTTCGGACTTTGATTGAGCGGGAGACAAAGTAGATAGGAAGTCAACTTCCGAAGGGTGCCAATTTCTTGGTTGCTCTTTGGTGAGTTGGTCTTCTAAGAAGCAAAGTTGTGTGTCTCTCTCGTCCACCGAAGCGGAGTATGTGGCCGCCGGTGGTTGTTGTGCTCAACTTCTTAGGATGAGACAAACTTTAAAGTATTACGGTGTCATTTGTGACAAAGTGCCTCTTTGGTGTGACAATGAAAGTTCCATGAAGATCTCTCTCAACCCGGTGCAACACTTCAAGACGAAGCATATTGAGATTCGGTATCACTTCATCGGGATCATATTAGGTGAGGGGAGATCGAGCTCAACTATGTCAGCACTCATGATAACCTTCCAGATATCTTCACGAAGCCCTTGGATGAAGCAAGATTTCGTGGGTTAAGGCATGAGCTAAATATCATTGATTCGAGCAATGTGGCTTGAACCCTTGCACACCCCACCATACTCATCTTGATGTCTTGTTTAGGTGTAGGCATGGACATAGGGGGAGTGTTGTTCTCTCAATGAACTCTCCCTCCGCCCATTATGTATAAATTTATCAACTCTTTCACATTAGCCATTTTTATGGTACTTGTGCTTCAAAGACGAGTTTTGGTCATGGTCCCAAGGATAATTCTTCGCGGTGCCATACCAATTGACTCAAACATAGGTGGCTCCGGCCACCGCCCTCTCTTTAGAGAGGTTGTGTGTCGTGTTTGGTCCTTGTTGTCTTTTGCCTTCCTTTGAACCGTGTTTGTGCTTGAGTTGTCTCCTATGTGTGCTCTTTTGTGTGTCCGGTTGCGTGAAGGTTGCATTGCAAAGGCCATGTTCTTCTCTTATTGTCGAAACTCACACCTTCTTGGGTTTACGATACTACCATGGCAAGCCACGGTACTACCGCTGGAGAAGGGTTGCCCTGTGCATGCACAGCTGCATCCCAGGCACGGTACTACTGCTTCCATCGTGGCAGTAAAATTACTGCCACTGGAAGAGCGGTACTACCGCCTAGCGAGCGGTACTTCCGCCCGGGCGGTACTACCGTGCTGTCGTGAGCGGGTGGGGGTTAAGTGCAGGGCAGGGGGAGTTCCAACTCCCCCATACCCATTCATCTCTTTTCCTCACCTCGTCTCTCTCTCCTACCCAATAACGGCGCCGGAGGACCTCGCCGGATCTCCGTCTCCGGCCGCTCACCTCGCATTCCGACCGGTGGGATCGTTCCCCACCTCGCCCTCTTGCCATGGACCCCGGTATCTCCCCTAGTCCTTCTCCTTTTGTTCCGTTCTTGTGCTTATAGGTATTGGGGAGATGCATGTGTATTTTGTGTGATTTTTGGCTAAATCCTTGCAAGAGGAGGATGCAAGAGAGTGCTAGCGCAGTAGATATGCTATTTGGAGTGATACAACAGTGTAGTTTTAATCAACGGTAGTACCGATATATTTTTGCGGATATTTCTAGATCCGGAGATGCAATTCTTGAGGGATTCAAATCCATGCGGTACTATCGCTCCTCCTGGAGCGGTACTACCGCTCGCTCATCCGAGACCGTCCTCGTGCGGTACTACCGCTCCGCTGGAGCGGTACTATCGCCAGGGGCGCAAAAGTAAAAAATTACTTCCGCTCCAGGCACGGTACTACCGTGCCACCCCGACACATTACTACCGCGGCTAGAGCGGCTGTAAATTTTTACATCCGCGCTCTGGTCCGGTACTACCATAGAGTTGACAATTACGCTGTTTTTCCTTCCGAATCTCATGTCTGCTTGTTTCATTTGGTTTTGGCCCTCATCTTTGCAAATCCTTCTCGGTTTTCTCGTGTTTGTGTTGTGTGTCATAGGCGGTGGCTCCGGTTCCAATGTTCGACTCTTGAATCCCAGCCATGACACAAGCTTGAAGCACCTTCACAACCAAGAGGCTTCAGAGGGCTCCAGTGCCCCGCAACGCAGAACCAAGTCCACAGCTACCAAGACCAAGGAGCCAACGATGGGAATGGATGAGATACCTCAAGCGGAGTTTCTGATGCAAAGGAAGCTCAACCCTTACGTCAACCCTAGGGAGGTCACAAGGGGCAAGGACTTGTTTGGACCAAGCAACAGAATCTTATCTTCCTGGATGTGATCAAGTCCAAGGAGAACATCTATGTGCCAGTGCACTGGATTGACATGCATCGTACGAAGAAGGAGAGCAACCGGGCGTATTTTGGTGAGCCTCTGGACTTTGTGGAGCAATTTGGTATTGAGGAGTTCATCACCTTTCACTTGGACTTTGACCCGGAGATTGTGGCTCAGTTCTTCGCTTCTGTCCACTTCCACACGGATGAGCAGCGGACAATGACTTGGATGACTAATGGTAAGAGGATGTCTGCTAAGTGGAAAGACTTCATGGACTTGTTGAACGTTCGTGATGAGGATCTCAATGTGCCCGTTGTTGTCCGCCCACATGCCAACACCGAGTCAGCCAACAAGAACAAGCTTCAACCCTACCTCGTTGAGAAGAAGCTTGCCAATGACAGGAAGACTTGGGTGCTGAACCCATTCCTTCACATCATGCACCGGATCTTCCGCAACACACTCTTTCCTCGCATAGGCGACAAGGAGAAGGTGCATGCCTATCTTGTGGATATGATGCTCATCTGTGAGAAGGCGCGTCTCCAACCGACGGCTAAACTTGATGTATCTCATATGATGTGGTGTGAGCTGCAGTTTGTTGTGTTCAACCGTAAGGTGCCCATCTATGGACCTTACATGTTTTTCTTGATCTCGAAGACTTGGGAGAAGCTTTTCCCGGGTGAAGAATTTCATGCTCCCGACTGGACCCGCCATGAGCCTATCAAGCTATGCATCAAGAGCAAGTGGGCTAACACCACTACCCGGGCTGAGGCTGAGGCTGCTAGGATGGATGTGGATGAGGATGAGTTTGAGGAGGAGGAGGCGGCTAAGGACAGCTCTGAGGGATACACTCCTCCCTCTTATGAGCCAACTTGGGCCAAGAATCTCAAGGCCAAGATGAAGGCTCTTTTCTGCATGCAGGCCAAGGGTCAGTACCAGGCTCATGTGAACGCCAAGATGCATGGCTCATCGTCGCGACAAGGCCATCATGAGGCAGGTTGGCCTTGAGGTCCAGAGTGGCTCTGAGGAGAGGATCACAGATGAGGAGCAGTGGACCAGACAGCACTGCTGGTGGAGTGAGTCAGAGGAGTAGACTGGAATTCCTTTTACATCCTGTGCTGCCGAGGAGTCTGAGGAGGAGGAACATGACTGGTGATGCCGTGGAGTTCTGCCACCACCTGTGTCGTAGGTGTCCTCTCTGCCTTTTTGGTGTCTCGGTGCCAAAGGGGGAGAGAGTGTAGGATTTGCGAGTCTTGTGTCGTGTCTTGGTTCGCTTTGCTTTCATTCTGTTGAACCTTCGTTTGCTTTGGTTTGTGGTTGTGTTCGCGTGAGTCCAGGAGACTATCATATGGTGTAAGACATATTTCCTCGGCTTATCTTACTGTCTTATCCTATTGTCTGACATGTTTAGTAGATTGTGAGCTTATTATGTCATGTGCCCTTTACTTCATGCTCATTTCTATACCTTGCCTCCATGCTTATTGCCATTCATATTGTTGCAAGGATTGCCTTGTTTATAAAATATAGGGGGTGTTGATCCTAGTATGTGTGTCGTGCAGTCCAAAGCATTTTCATAGAGTGCGCACATCTAGGGGGAGCATGTCTATACTTTATAGACGTTGGGCTTGCTTATGTTTCATTTTATATCCCTATGTGCAAATCCCATATTGTCATCAATCCACCAAAAGGGGGGGAGATTGTAAGGGCATATTTATCCCTAAGTGGTTTGGGTGATTGATGACAATGTGTTTGCGGACTAATCGTGTGCATTGAGCATTTCAGATATCTCATGTCTAGGCACAAGACGATTTGGTGCCCCTCGGAACCTATCGAAGACGTCATTTCTCTATCTTTCTTTTCAGTGGATTTGAGTCATAGGAAAGCCGTACTATTAAGAGGGGGTCCGCTTCAGAAAGGTTAGGGTGGAATCAACACGTACACATCTGTTCCATTGCACCACCTTTCCTTGCTTCATTGGAGCACCGGTTGTTACCCTTGTCGTTGCAAAGATGAAGGCTTTCTAGTGTTACTGGTCTGTGGCGTGTGGTAGTACTGCTCAAGGGAGCAGTAGTATCGCAACTGCCCACGGTAGTACCGCCCATGGCAGTGGTAGTACCGCGAGTGCGGTAGTACCGCTTGAGGGAGTCCTGGACTAAGGGGTCCTCGGGTGTCCGATCTATTGAATATGGGCCGGACTGATGGGTCATAAGGATACGAAGACTGAAGACTCTACCCTTGTCCGGATAGGACTCTCCTTGGCATGGAAGGCAAGCTTGGTGACCAACTATGAAGATTCATTTCTCTGTAACCGACCTTGTGTAACCCTAGATCCCTCCCGTGTCTATATAAACTGGAGGGCTAGGTCCGTAGATAGGCTGAATCCTCATAATCATAGCCAGGTTAGGCTCTTAGGGTTTAGCCATTACGATCTCGTGGTAGATAAACTCTTGTAATACTCATACTCATCAAGATAAATCAAGCAGGACGTAGGGTATTACCTCCATAGAGAGGGCCCGAACCTGGGTAAAACATTGTGTCCCCCGTCTCCTGTTACCATCGATACTAGACGCATGGTACAAGACCCCCTACTTGAGATCCACCGGTTTTGACACAGACATTGGTGCTTTCATTGAGAGTTCCATTGTGCCATCCTCAAAAGGTTTGATGGCTCCTTCAATCATCCACAACGATGCTATCATAGGGGAAGTCTTCCTTCCTGGACAGATCTTCATGTTCGGTGGCTTCGCACTGCGGGCCAACTCGCTTGGCCATCTAGAGCAGATCGAAAGCTATGCCCCTGGCCACCAGGTCAGATTTGGAAGCCTAAACTACATCGCAAATATCCGTGAAGACTTGATCTTCAATGGATTCGTGACCACGGCAGCCGCTCCCAGCCACCACGATGAACATGACGTAGATCTGTCATCGGGCCATACCCAGGAAATCGCACCTGAAACTGCTCTGGCCTTAGATCCAGAGCAGGTCGTGCCATCCGAGGACGGGAATCTCAACCTCGCCACAGAGGCCGCAGACTCCACGGCGTTGGAGCCTCACACAGACTTAACTTCAAGTAACATCTGTATCTCCGGAGCTACGGACTCGTTTCCGGTTATAAGTTACGAACTATGCGTGCCCGCGCATGTCGAGCATGATCGGTTATCGATCGCTGAATTTAGTGCCGCGGACATCTTCCGGCACTCACCCTTGGGCGATGTGTTGAATTCATTAAAAAATCTATCCTTAGCGAGGGATTCACAGCCAAACTATATCCGGTTCGAACTAGAAGCTGACGACAGGGAATTTCGCTCCCCACCCGCCACCCACTTTATAGCCAATGTCGAAGATTTAACTGACATGCTCGATTACGGTTCCGATGACATCGACGGTATGGACGATGATGCCAGAGAAGAAGAGGCCCAGGACCCGCCGTTCACCGGACGTTAGACGGCCACTTCCTCGTACGATGTATACATGGTGGATGCACCAAAGGAGAACAGCGGTGATGACAAAGAAGATCCAGTTCAGGATAAACCTCCTGAGATACAATCGAAACACCGGCGTCAGCGGCGCCGCTCTAAGTCACGTTTTAGTAAAGATAGAAACACCGGCACAGGAGAAGAAAACACTCCGGAATGTGCCAAAGACAACGAAGACCCCGTTGACGCAGCTACCGAATAGGACGAACGGGAAGATGGGTAGGCTAGCCCTGGTAAACATACCACGCACAAGGACTTGAAGGACATTAATTATGTCCCGCTCTCCGAGGATGAGGCAAGCCTTGGCACCGAGGATTTCATCATGCCTGAGGAACCTCTTGAGGAGGAGCGCTTCAAGCGCCAGCTAATAGGCACTGCAAGGAGCCTGAAAAAGAAGCAGCAACAGCTTCAGGCTGACCAAGATCTGCTCAACGATAAATGGACTGACGTCCTAGTAGCCTAGGAATACGGCCACAAGCACCCGGCCAAAAGCTACCCGAAGCACAAATTACTACCTCAGTTCGACGACAAGGCGCCGGAACACATACCACCATCACGTAATGCGGCTGACCGACCACCACGTGGCTGGGACAAAGCGGCAACCCAAGCCGAACACTAGCCCACCCCGCCTCATCACAAAGGCAGAGGTAAATGAGCTCACGGTCATGCATATGACCTTCGACATGACCTGAACAATAAAGCAGGACATACCAGATCGATCTACGGATCGCAAGGACGTGCCCCAACATGCGACGATGGCCATCTGTTCGGACGTGACAAACCTAGTCATGCGCGGGCTGAAAGCCGCAGACGGACCCCATCAGAGCTACGTCGCGATACGGCCCGATATAGAGGTGCCTCACACCCTCATTGCTTCACCGACGAAGTCATGGAACATGAATTCCTAGAAGGGTTCAAACCCGTGAATATAAAATCATATGATGGCACCACAGACCCCGCAGTATGGATCGAAGACTTCATTCTCCACATTCATATGGCCCGCGGAGATGACCTTCATGCCATTAAATACCTCCCCCTGAAACTCAAAGGACCAGCACGGCACTGGTTGAATAGCCTGCCCGAAAACTCCATCGGCAGCTGGGAGGACTTGGAAGAAGCCTTCCTTGATAACTTCCAAGGTACATACGTTCGACCTCCGGACGCCGATGACTTAAGCCATATAGTTAAACAGCCCAGAGAGTCCACCAGGAAATTCTGGACCAGGTTCCTAATTAAAAAGAACCAGATAGTCGATTGTCCGGATGACAAAGCCCTAGCGGCCTTTAAACACAGCATCTGCGACGAATGGCTCGCCCGCCACCTCGGCCAAGAGAAGCCAAACTGCATGGCGGCCCTCACTGAAGGAAATATGCCCTAGAGGCAATAATAAAGTTATTATTTATTTCCTTATATCATGATAAATGTTTATTATTCATGCTAGAATTGTATTAACCGGAAACATAATACATGTGTGAATACATAGACAAACAGAGTGTCACTAGTATGCCTCTACTTGACTAGCTCATTGATCAAAGATGGTTAAGTTTCCTAACCATTGACATGGGTTGTCATTTGATTAACGGGATCACACCATTAGGAGAATGATGTGATTGACTTGACCCATTCCGTTAGCTTAGCACCCGATCGTTTAGTATGTTGTTATTGCTTTCTTCATGACTTATACATGTTCCTATGACTATGAGATTATGCAACTCCCATTTACCGGAGGAACACTTTGTGTGCTACCAAATGTCACAACGTAACTAGGTGATTATAAAGGTGCTCTACAGGTGTCTCCAAAGGTACTTGTTGGGTTAGCGTATTTCGAGATTACGATTTTTCACTCCGATTGTCGGAGAGGTATCTCTGGGCCCTCTACTTAAGCCTTGCAAGCATTGCAACTAATGAGTTAGTTGCGGGATGATGTATTACGGAACGAGTAAAGAGACTCGACGGTAACGAGATTGAACTAGGTATTGAGATACCGACGATCGAATCTCGGGCAAGTAACATACCGATGACAAAGGGAACAACGTATGTTGTTATGCGGTCTGACAGATAAAGATCTTCGTAGAATATGTGGGAGCCAATATGAACATCCAGGTTCCGCTATTGGTTATTGACCAGAGACGTGTCTCGGTCATGTCTACATAGTTCTCGAACACGTAGGGTCCGCACGCTTAACGTTTCGATGACAGTTATATTATGAGTTTATATGTTTTAATGTACCGAAGGTTGTTCGGAGTCCCGGATGTGATCACGGACATGACGAGGAGTCTCGAAATGGTCGAGACATGAAGATTGATATATTGGAAGCCTATGTTTGGATATCGGAAGTGTTCCAGGTGAAATTGGGATTTTACTGGAGTATCGGGAGGTTACCGGAATCCCCCGGGGACTTACTGGGCCTTAGTGGGCCTTGGTGGAAAGAGAGGAGAGGCACCCAGGGCATGGGCCGCGCCCCCTCTCCCTAGTCCGAATAGGACAAGGAGAGGGGGGCGGCGCCCATCCCCCCCTCCTTCCTTCTTCTCCTCCACCTCTTTCCCCTCTCTATACTAGTCCAATACGGAAAAGGGGGAGTCCTACTCTCGGTAGGAGTAGGACTCCTCCTAGTGCGCCCCTCTCTAGGCCGGCTGCACCCCCCCCCCTTGCTCCTTTATATACGGGGGTAGGGGGCACCCCATGGACATAACAATTGATCAAGTTGGTCTTTTAGCCATGTGCGGTGCCCCCCTCCACCATAGTCCACCTCGATAATACCGTAGCGGTGCTTAGGCGAAGCCCTGCGTCGGTAGAACATCAACATCATCACCACGCCGTCGTGCTGACAAAACTCTCCCTCAACACTCGGCTGGATCGGAGTTCGAGGGACGTCATCGGGCTGAACGTGTGCTGAACTTGGAGGTGCCGTGCGTTCGATACTTGATCAGTCGAATCGTGAAGACGTACGACTACATCAACCGCATTGTGCTAACGCTTCCTCTTTCGGTCTACGAGGGTACATGGACAACACTCTCCCCTCTTGTTGATGTCCATCACCATGATCTTGCGTGTGCGTAGGAATTTTTTTGAAATTACTACGTTTCCCAACACTCACGGCACTCATGACCCGCTTTTGCGCGAGCGAGGATAGTTGGCTGGCCCGTAGCAAAAACAATGCAAGCGACGTCGGCACCCCTGAAGCTAAAAATAGCAACGACAAGTGAGGGAGTCCCGGATTAGGGGGTCTCCGGACAGCCGGACTATATCCTTTGGCCGGACTGTTGGACTATGAAGATACGAGATTGAAGACTTCGTCCTGTGTCCGGATGGGACTCTACTTGGCGTGGAAGGCAAGCTAGGCAATATGGATATGTATATCTCCTCCTTTGTAACCGACCTTGTGTAACCCTAGCCCCCTCTGGTGTCTATATAAACCGGAGGGTCTTAGTCCGTAGGACAACATACAATCATACCATAGGCTAGCTTCTAGGGTTTAGCCTCTCCGATCTCGTGGTAGATCAACTCTTGTACTATTCATATTATCAAAAATAATCAAGCAGGACGTAGGGTTTTACCTCCATCAAGAGGGCCCGAACCTGGGTAAAACATCGTGTCCCCTGCCTCCTGTTACCATCCGCCTTAGACGCACAGTTCGGGACCCCCTACCCGAGATCCGCCGGTTTTGACACCAACATTGGTGCTTTCATTGAGAGTTCCTCTGTGTCGTCGCCATTAGGCTTGATGGCTCCTTCAATTATCAATAGCGATGTAGTCCAGGGTGAGACTTTTCTCCTCGGACAGATCTTTGTATTCGGCGGCTTCACACTGCGGGCCAACTCGCTTGGCCATCTGGAGCAGATCGAGAGTTACGCCCCTGGCCACCAGGTCAGGTTAGGAAGCTTAAACTACACGGACGATATCCGTGGAGACTTGATCTTCGGCGGATTCGAGCCCCTGCCTAGTGCGCCACACGGTCACGATGAGCATGATTTAGCTCTGCCATCGGACAGTGTTCAGGATATTGCGCCGACAACCGCTCCGACCCTCAATTCGGAGCCAGTTACGCCATCCATGGACGGGTGGATAGACCCCGCCACGGAGGCCATATCCTCAGCGGCGATCGAGCCGAGTATCGACCTTACCCTTCACGAGAGCCGTGATGCCAAGCTGCCGGATCCTTCCCCGTCCACGGACTCCGAACCGCCTGCGCCCGTGCCTATCGAATCCGACTGGGCGCCGATCATGGAGTTTACCTCCATGGATATCTTTCAGCACTCGCCCTTCGGCGACATACTAAACTCATTAAGGTCTCTCTCCTTGTCAGGAGAGTCCTGGCCGAACTATGTTCGGCAGGATTGGGATGCGGATGACGAAGAAATTCGCCGCCCACCCACCACCCACTTAGTAGCCACAGATGATGATTTGACCGACATGCTCGACTTCAACTCCGAAGACATTGACGGCATGGACGACGATGCAGGAGGCGAACAAGAACCACTGCCCACAGGGCACTGGACAGCCACCTCGTCATATGACATATATATGGTGGACGCACCCAAAGAAGGCAATGGCGATGGGACAGCGGAGGATGACCCCTCCAAGAAGCAACCCAAGCGTCGACGTCAGCGGCGCCGCTCTAAGTCTCGCCAATGCAAAAGTGGTGACACTGGCACAGGAGATAATAGCACTCCGGACAGTGCCAAAGATAACAACAATCCCCTCCAGCAAGATTTAGGGCAGGAGGATGGAGAAGCCAGCAGTCCCGAGAGAGCGGCAGATGGAGAAGCAGAGGATGATAATTACATGCCTCCCTCCGAAGACGAGGCAAGCCTCGACAATGACGAATTCATCGTTCCTGAGGACCCCGTCGAACAAGAGCGCTTCAAGCGCCGGCTTATAGCCACGGCAAATAGCCTTAAGAAAAAGCAACAGCAGCTTCAAGCTGATCAAGATTTGCTAGCTGACAGATGGATTGAAGTCCTTGCGGCCGAGGAATATAAACTCGAACGCCCCTCCAAGAGTTACCCAAAGCGCAGGTTGCTACCCCGACTAGAGGAGGAAGCACCAAAACCTACATCTCCAGCGTATGACGCGGCTGATCGGCCACCTCGTGGCCGCGACAGAGAGGCATTTCAGCCAAAAGCTCAGCCCGCACCCCGACGCCACTCAAACAAAAATGTCAATGCATGGGGAAATACGCCAGACCTGTGAGACGTATTGGAGGACAAAGCAAAACACGCAAGATCGATCTACGAATCACGAGGGCGCGCCACTATGCGAGACGATAACCGTCACGCCGGATACCGTAAAAGTAAATCCGGCCGGGCCGAACACAGCGGACAAGACTCATTTGAGCTGCGTCGCGATATAGCCTAGTACAGAGGCGCTGCACACCCCCTATGCCTCACAGACGAAGTAATGGATCACCAAATCCCAGAGGGTTTCAAACCCGTAAATATCGAATCATACGACAGCACAACAGATCCTGCAGTATGGATCGAGGACTTCCTCTTACACATCCACATGGCCCGCGGTGATGATCTACACGCCATCAAATACCTCCCACTCAAGCTCAAAGGACCAGCTCGGCATTGGCTCAACAGCCTGCCAGCAGAATCCATTGGCTGTTGGGAAGATCTGGAAGCCGCATTCCTCGACAACTTCCAGGGCACTTATGTGCGACCACCAGATGCCGATGACTTGAGCCACATAATTTAGCAACTAGAGGAATCGGCCAGGCAATTCTGGACACAGTTCCTGACAAAGAAAAACCAAATCATTGACTGTCCGGATGTAGAGGCCCCAGCAGCTTTTAAGCACAACATCCGCGATGAGTGGCTCGCCCGCCACCTCGGCCAGGAAAAGCCGAAATCTAAGGCAGCCCTCACGACACTCATGACCCGCTTTTGCGCGGGAGAAGACAGCTGGCTGGCTCGCAGCAATAACATATCAAAGAACCATGGTACTTCGGATACCAAGGATGGCGATGGCAGGTCATGTCGCAACAAACACAAGTGCCGCATTAACAGCGACAATAACGAGGATACGGCAGTCAATGCCGGATTCAAAGGCTCTAAACCCGGTCAGCAGAAAAAGCCATTCAAAAGAAGCACTCCGGGCCCGTCCAATTTGGACCGTATACTCGATCGCTCGTGTCAAATACACGGCACCCCCGAAAAGCTAGCCAACCACACCAACAGGAATTGTTGGGTGTTCAAGCAGGCCGGCAAGTTAAATGCCGAAAACAAAGATAAGGGGTCACATAGCGATGACGAGGAGGAGCCGCGGCAGCCGAACACCGGAGGACAGAAGAGGTTCCCCCCACAAGTGCGGACGGTGAACATGATATACGCAACCCACATCCCCAAGAGGGAGCGGAAGCGTGCGCTAAAGGACGTATATGCGTTGGAGCCAGTCGCTCCAAAGTTCAACCCATGGTCCTCTTGTCCGATCACCTTCGATCGCAGGGACCACCCCACTAGTATCCGTCATGGCGGATTCGTCGCACTGGTCCTAGACCCAATCATTGACGGATTTCACCTCACTCGAGTCCTTAGGGATGGCAGCAGCAGCCCGAACCTGCTTTATCAGGACACAGTGCGCAAAATGGGTATAGACCCCTCAAGGATCAAACCCACAAAAACGACCTTTAAAGGCGTCATACCAGGTGTAGAGGCCCATTGCACAGGCTCAGTCACACTGGAAGTGGTCTTCGGATCCCCGGATAACTTCCGAAGCAAGGAGTTAATCTTCGATATAGTCCCGTTTCGCAGTGGCTATCATGCACTGCTCGGGTGAACCGCATTTGCGAGATTCAATGCGGTACCGCATTATGCATACCTCAAGCTCAAGATGCCAGGACCTCGGGGGGTCATCACAGTTAATGGAAACACAGAGCGCTCTCTCCGCACGGAGGAGCACACTGCAGCCCTCGCAGCAGAAGCGCAAAGCAACCTCTTAAGGCAATCCACCAGTTCGGCGATTAAGGACCCGGACACCTTCAAGCACGCCCGGAGTAATCGGCAACAAGACCACCTGGCACGTTCCGAGCTCGCATAGCAATGCGGCCCCCACCCCAGTCCCAGCCAAACAGCAAAATCCGTGCCACGCGTACATAATTACGCATTGAAAATACCATGGGCATAGGTGGGGAGGGGGCACGACTACGTCACGCCCCAAGACGCGGCTCAACCGCGCTAGGGGCTTTCCGCTTTGTTATTTTTTTTCTCTTTCAGGACTTTAATCTCTGGAAACCCTGTCCGGCATTATGATTGTCGGACACATGATGCAGCAACCAAGGAGGAAGAAAGCTACGTCGCACCACGGAACTCCCAGGTGGATCCAGATAACGAGTGAAATATTTGCTTTAAATACCATTCCTCAGCTTGCCCTTGGAGGGGACATGTCAAATAGTCCTACTTTTTGCTTATCGCACTACTTGTATCATTCTGCTTTAACGCACCTTTTTGAATAAACAATGCATAACACTAGACTATTATCGCATTCTCTATTCTTCCTTTATATATATATATATATATATATGTTCATTCATGACATTCAGCACGCGTACACTCTGCTACGGCCAATACGCTAGGGGCTTAAGCATACCCCATAATACGGCGTGAGAAGTCCGAACACTTTCGACAGTGCGGCACCCCGAACTTATAGCATTATATGCATCAGCTCCGAATCATGTCTTGGGTCAATAGTTGGGTTTGCCCGGCACCCATGTTTTGGTACCTTACGTTCCGCTATATCGGCTAAGGTAGCACTGGGAGAACTACTGCAATTGTGCCCCGGTTCAGCTGGGCTAAGCTCCTCAGTAGAGAAAGCTAAAACTGACTGTCATGATAAGGCAAGAGCTGGTCGCTGTTCGAGAGGTTTCGAGTCCCTGAAGACTTATGTCGCTTAGAGCGAGGAGTCGGCTTTGTCCGCCTTAAGGTGTGTATAGCGCCCCGAATTCGGCCTTCCGAATACTAGGGGCTTCGCGAAAATTTAAAATTGTAGAATTCTATGGCTAAGTGAGAGTGATAAAGCATTATAGTCCGATTGCCTTGTTCATTGTGCTGAGCACCTCCCTCGAAGGACCCAAAAATGGGAAAAAGAGTGCTCAGGTTTATCCCGAACACCCCAGCACTCGTGGCATGGGGGCAGAAGCCGACGACTAGCCATCTCTCAGATTTAATAAATAGCCGAACAGAAGGTGATATTTTAAATTCAAACAAGTGTTGCATAGCGCATATGAACAAGTTTTCATAATACAGGATCACACGAGCAAGTTCACTCAAAAATTACATCCTTCGCACACTCGTCCACCAAAAGACGGGCACCCTTCAGGACACCCTCATAATACATTTCGGGGTGGCGATGCTCCTTGCCCTACGGCGGCCCCTCCTTCACCAGCTTATCAGCATCCATCTTGGCCCAGTGCACCTTTGCACGGGCAAAAGCCCGGCGGGCACCTTCGATACAGACGGACCGCTCGATGACTTCCAGCCGTGGGCAGGCATCCACAAGCCGCCTCACCAGGGCGAAGTAGATATTGGGAAGGGAGTCACCAGGCCACAGCCGGACTATAAAGCCCTTCATGGCATGTTCGGCCGCCTTATGCAGCTTGACCGGTTGCTTCAGCAGGTCGCTCATAGGCATCGGATGTTCGGTCCCAGTATACTGAGACCAGAACAACTTCTCCGTCGAGCTTCCCTCCTCGGCCTGGTAATATTTTGTGGCTTCTGACACGCTGCGGGGCAAATCTACGAATGCTCCTAGAGAGCTCCGGACTTGGGTAAGTAACAAGTAATTTACTTTCACATGCTTGCTTTGCATATTGAATGCCTTACCCGCCGCTATCTTCCTCATCGCCTCAATTTCCTGGAGGGCCTTTTGGGCTTC
This sequence comes from Triticum monococcum, assembly GCA_034509565.1. Classification (NCBI taxonomy): domain Eukaryota; kingdom Viridiplantae; phylum Streptophyta; class Magnoliopsida; order Poales; family Poaceae; genus Triticum; species Triticum monococcum. The sequence goes on along the minus strand of CM067847.1, from coordinate 656,308,945 downwards.
AGCCTTGGCATGCTTTGTGCTCTCGAGGGCCGCGGCAAGCTCGGACTCTCGCATCTTCGAGTCAAGATCCAAAGCCTCGTGCTTCTGCACGAGAGCCTGGAGCTCTTGCTACACCTCGCCCAACCGTGCCTCTTGTTTTTCCCGCTCGGTGCGCTCCTTGGCCGCTTTGTTTTCGGCCTCGGACAGCGCTTGCTTCAGGGTCGCCACTTCGGTCATGGCCCCTGGCAAATTTATGATGATCCTGTCATTTCGCAACCACATTTTCTTTTATATATAGACAAGGTATTACTTACCTTTGTTCTCCTCGAGCTGCCTCTTGGCAAGGCTGAGCTCTTTCTCGGACCTCTCGAGGTCCTGCTTCAATGCGGTGACCTCCGCAGTTAGTGTGGCAGAGGTCAGCAGCGAAGCCTGCATACACATACAGTCATACTTATATTAGACCCTGCAGATATTACTTGATACTCTATTCGGCTTTTCTTTGTGAACACCAAATAGAGCATCAGGGGCTACTGTCTATGCGGTAATATTTTCCCTATATTTTAAATACTTACCTCAAAGCCTGTTAGAAGGATGGCACAAGCTTCAGTCTGTCCGCTCTTGTCGGACTGAACCTTCTTGATCACCGCACTCATAATAGTTCGGAGCTCTTCATCGATGGAAGCGCCGCGAAGCGCTCCCAGCAGCTTGTCCGGTGCCTCTGGATGGACAGAGGCCACCGGCACGGGCGTCTTGCCCCTTTTGGAAGGGGGCCGCCTACCCGAGTCCGGAACCACTGGAGGTTCCGTCGCGGTGTTCGGCTAAGAGCCGAACTTGGAGCCCCCAGGAGCCTTGCTCCCTTTGCTCCTGGAGTCCGGAAGGTCGCCTTGAGGTGCCTCCGGGACTATCTCCCCCCGGCTCGGTGCCCCTTGAGACAATACCTCGGCATTGTCCGTAGGGCAAGGGGAGGAGGCGGTTGGAAGTGTGTCACTATTCATGTCCGACGAGTCCAAGGAACCGTCCGACGATGATGCATCGATACGGGCTTGCGGCGGACTGCATAATCATATTCGACGTTAGGAGAAGTAGTGCGACAGAGGTATGCTATGAGTTACTCTGGTATCCGAATACTTACGACTTCGCCAGGGGCTTGGCCCTGAGCAGCCACTCGTCTTCGCCATCGGCGGCGGTGGTGGAGCAGTCCGGAAGGAGATTCCTTCCCTTCTTGGACCCTTCGGCCTCCCCGGTTAGGGCGGCCTTCCTTTCCTTGTCTCCCCCGGCTGGAGGGGGAGAATCTTCATCTTCCTTCTCCTCGTTTTCACGGGAGGAGTGTGTCTCGGTGTTATCGGACGATGAGTCCGATACCACCTGGCGTCGGGAACTCTTTCGGGTTCCCTTGGCCTTCTTCTTGGTCTTCTGCGGCACCTCATAAGGAGCCAGACTCCGCATCTCCGTCAGGAGAGCGTCCGCAGTGTCGTCGGACAGAGGGGCCGGACAGTTAATCTGCTCCGATGTCTCCACCCAGTCCTGTCAAAGGCATGGGAGCTCAGACCCCACACATGGTTAAGCTATGGGAAATAAACACCCTACCAGATGTACAGAACTTACCGGATTCGCAGGGCGCTTCGCACTTAGCCCGCGGTCCTCGGTAAGAGAAGGAGGGACCTCGCCGCCCTTGAACAGCACCCTCCAGACGTCCTTATGTGTCGTGTCGAAGAGCTCGCTTAGACTATGGTGTTGGGCCGGGTCGAACTCCCATAAGTTGAAATCCCGTTGTTGACACGGGAGGATCCGGCAGAAGAGCATGACCTGGATTATGTTGACAAGCTTAAGTTTCTTGCTTATCATGTTCTGGATACATTTCTGGAGTCCGTCCAGCTCCACCGATGAACCCCAGGACAGGCCCTTCTCCTTCCAGGAAGTGATCCACGTGGGGATTCCGGATCGAAACTCAGGGGCCGCCACCCAGTTGGTGTCGCGCGGCTCAGTGATGTAGAATCACCCCGATTGCCACCCCTTTACGGTCTCCACAAAGGAGCCCTCGAGCCATATAACGTTGGGCATTTTGCCCACCATGGCTCCACCGCATTCCGCTTGTTGGCCGCCTACTACCTTCGGCTTGATGTTGAAGGTCTTCAGCCATAGGCCGAAGTGGGGCCGGATGCGTAGGAAAGCCTCGCACACGACGATGAACGGCGAGATGTTGAGGATGAAATTAGGGGCCAGGTCATGAAAGTCCAGCCCGTAGTAGAACATGAGGCCGCGGACGAATGGATGGAGGGGAAACCCCAATCCACGGACGAAATGGGGGAGGAAAACCACCCTTTCGTGAGGTTCCGGGGTAGGGACGACCTGCCCCGCGGCTGGCAGCCGGTGCGCGATATCTGCGGCTAAGTATCCGGCTCCACGTAGCTTTTTGATGTGTCCCTCCGTGACGGAGGAGGCCATCCACTTGCCTCCCACTCCGGACATGTTTGGAGAGAGTTGGGGAGAAGGATGCGGACTTGGGCGCTGGAGCTCGAGTGCGCGAGAATGGATGAGCAAGGAGGAAGAAGGCGTGGATAGAAAAAGGTGAGACCTTATCCCTTTATAAGGGCGGACGAAACTATGCGCCCCCCACCAGCCTGGTAAAACTTGCTTATCCCCCAAGCGTCGTAATTGGTGGCGCGGTTGGGTTACCCACACCCGTATTGATGAGAATCCCGTAATAAGGGGGACAGGATCTCTGCTTTGACAAGACGTGTCAAGAAACCGCCTCGCGTTATGTGCGGGGCTAGTTAAAGAAAAACGGTTCGAATAATTACCGGGCCATGGCATGATGTCATGCTGCCAAAACGTGTCGACAGATTAGATTTGTGGAAATATTATTCTCTCTACGGTGGTATGTGGAACTTATTTTACAGGGTCGGACACTATCCTTGCATTCAAACTCTTCTGTGGTGTATTCGGAGGAGGAACCCGCCTTGCAATGCCGAAGAGAACACTACGCGCCGGACTCATCGTCATTGAAGCCTGGTTTAGGGGCTACTGAGGGAGTCCCGGATTAGGGGGTCTCCGGACAGCCGGACTATATCCTTTGGCCGGACTGTTGGACTATGAAGATACGAGATTGAAGACTTCGTCCCGTGTCCGGATGGGACTCTACTTCGCGTGGAAGGAAAGCTAGGCAATACGGATATGTATATCTCCTCCTTTGTAACCGACCTTGTGTAACCCTAGCCCCCCTCCGGTGTCTATATAAACCGGAGGGTTCTAGTCCGTAGGACAACATACAATCATACCATAGGCTAGCTTCTAGGGTTTAGCCTCTCCGATCTCGTCGTAGATCAACTCTTGTACTATTCATATTATCAAGAATAATCAAGCAGGACGTAGGGTTTTACCTCCATCAAGAGGGCCCAAACCTGGGTAAAACATCGTGTCCCCTGCCTCCTGTTACCATCCGCCTTAGACGCACAGTTCGGGACCCCCTACCCGATATCCACCGGTTTTGACACCGACAACAAGTCTCGACGCAACAGGTACAAGCGTCGAAATAACAATGACAACACCGACGATATGGCGGTCAATGCCGAATTCAATGGCTCTAAGTTTGGTCAGCGGAAGAAGTCGTTCAAAAAGAACAATTCGGGCCCATCTAGCCTGGACCGCATACTCGACCGTCCATGCCAGATTCATGGCACCCAGACAAACCGCCCAATCATACCAATAGATATTGTTGGGTTTTTAAACAGGCTGGCAAGTTAAATGCCAAAAACAAGGATAAAGGATCGCAAAGCGAAGATGACGGCGAGGAGCCCCGGCCGCCGAACATAGGGGGACAGAAGAAGTTCCCTCCTCAGGTCAAAATGGTAAACATGATATACGCTACCCACATCCCCAAGAGGGAGCGCAAGCGCACGCTCGGGGACGTCTACGCGGTAGAGCCAGTCGCCCCAAAATTTAATCCATGGTCGTCATGCCCGATCACTTTTGATCGCCGGGATCATCCGACCAGTATCTGACATGGCGGTTCAGCCACACTGGTCTTGGACCCAATAATTGATGGGTTCCACCTAACGCGAGTCCTGATGGACGGTGGCAGTAGACTCAACTTGCTCTATCAGGATACAATGCGCAAAATGGGCATTAACCCATCATGGATCAAGCCCACAAAGACTACCTTTAAAGGAGTCATACCGGGCGTAGAGGCCCATTGCACGGGCTCAATCACACTAGAGGTTGTCTTGGGGCCCCAGACAACTTCCGAAGTGAGGAGTTAATCTTCGATATCGTCCCCTTTCGCAGCGGCTACCACGCACTGCTCGGACGAACCGCATTTGCTCGATTCAATGTGGTTCCACACTACGCTTATCTCAAGCTCAAGATTCCCGGACCGCGCAGCGTCATAACAGTCAATGGAAACATGGAACGCTCCCTTCACAGCGAGGAGCACACCGCTGCCTTAGCGGCAGAGGTACAGGGCGGCCTTGTCAAGCAGAACCTCAATTCGGCGGCCGATCCCTCGGACACTGTCAAGAGAGTCCGAACCATTCCGCAGAAGGATAGGTCGGCTCGTCAGGATCTTGACTAGCAATTTGGCCTTCGTCCCCGTCCTAACCAAGTGGCGGCCATCGTACCGCGCATACATAATTACGCACTAAAGATACTTTGGACCCGGATGGAGGCATAATCAGCTTGTGATCCGCAATACGGCTCGATCGCTCCGGACACTCATACTTTCACTATTTCCCTTTTCTTTTATTTTTCCTTTTTTACAGGCCTTTCCTGGCGGCTTGACCATCGATTCTTTTCGAAGGATAAAAACACCAAGACAACAAGAAGGATGGACGTACTGAGAAACTCTTAGGTGGTCTCTTTAACGATCCATTTACCTATCTTCAAGACCCACACGCAGCTCTCTCTTGGTGAAGGCATAGTAAATAGCCTTTCCGCTTATTGCATTACTTGTATAAATGCGCTTTAACGCACCGATGAAATTATAATAGAAATAGTTTGCGGCCCAAATTTTCACGGCTCTAGCTTACCACTGGTTCATCCTTTTTCTTTATTTTTGCCTTTTCCTTTCTGGTAATTCTATCAGATAACACCTATACACTCGGGTGCGTTTCAATTTGCCAGGGGATTCATAGCGCCCCACAACATGGCAACAAAAGTCCGAACACTTTTATAGTACAATTCGGCACCCCGAATTTAGCACTATATGCATTGGCTCCGAATCATGTCTTTGGTCAATAATTGGGTTGCCCGGCTCCTATGCTTGCTACCTTATGTTCCGCTATATAGGCTAGGGTAGTAAAGGGAGAACTGCTGCGATTGTGCCTTGGTTTACCCAAGTGAGCACCTCATTAGAGAAGGCCGAAAACTGACTGTCATGATGCGGCGAGAGCCGGTCAGCTCTTTGGAGGTCTCAAATCCTTAGAGAATTTTTCCGCATTACGCGAGGGATTGGTACTTACCCGATCAAGTGTTTACAGCATCCTAGTTCGGATACTAGGGGCTGCGCATATATTTCTATTGTCGAACTCCTATGGCTAAGTGAGAGTGCTAAAGCCGCATAGTCTGATTGCCTGGTTCGTCGCGCTAAACACCTCCTTCAAGGACCAAACAATTGGATCAAGAGTGTTTAGATTACATCCTGAACACCCCGGATTTCCTACGTGGGGGTAGAAGCCGACGACTGTCCAACTCTCAGATTTCACATAAAACGACCGCATAGGAGGAGAATTTTTTTTATATAACATAAAAGTTTTGTTTCATCATACAAGGCAAATACAACATGAATGTATTCATTTGAAAATAATGTCTTGCCCACACTGCGTTGCTACAATGCGAGACCCCTCTAGGACATCTGCAAAACAAAATAGCGCTCGGGTGTGCGGTGCTCCTTGCCCTCTAGCAGCCCCTTGGTCAGCTCGACGGCGTCCATCTTCGCCCACCACATCTTGCAGCAGGCGAAGGCCATGCGCGCACCTTCAATACAGGCTGATCGCTTGACGGCGTCCAACCGAGGACAGGCGTTCACCAGCCGCTTCACAAGCCCCGAAGTAGCTGCCGGGCATAGCTTCGGCAGGCCACAGCCGGATTATCAAATCCTTCAGGGCCAGTTCGGCTACCCTATGCAGCTCCACCAGCTGTTTTAGCTGATCAGTGAAGGGCACGGGATGCTCTGGTGCAAGGTACTGCGACCAGAACAATTTCTCCATGGAGCTTCCTTCTTCGGCTCGGAAGAACTCCGCGGCGTCGTACACACTGCGCGGCAGATCTGCGAAGGCTCCTGGAGAACTTCGAATCCGGGTTAGTAAGAAATACTTCTTATTCATATACTTGCTTTGCATACTAAACGCCTTACCTGCCACGATCTTCCTGGCCTCTTGGATCTTGATACGTCTCCGACGTATCTATAATTTTTTATTGTTCCATCCTATTATATTATCAACCTTGGATGTTGTATATGCATTTATATGCTAATTTATATGATTTTTTGGACTAACCTATTAACCTAGAGCCCAGTGCCAATTTCTGTTTTTTCGTTGTTTTTGAGTATCGCAGAAAAGGAAAAGGAAACGGAGTCCAATTGACCTGAAACTTCACGGAACTTATTTTTGGACCAGAAGAAGCCAACGAAGTACCGGAGGTGGGCCAGAGGAGTCCCGAGGCCACCACGAGGGTGGGGGCGCGCCCTACCCCCCTGGGCGTGCCCCCTGCCTCGTGGCCGCCTCGGGAACCCCCCTGACTTTTCCCTGACTCCAACACCTCTTATATAACCCAAAACTTCCAGAAAGAAACCTAGATCAGGAATTCCGCCGCCAGAAGCCTCCGTAGCCACAGATAACCAATCTAGACCCGTTCTGGCACCCTGTCAGAGGGGGGAATCCCTCTCCGGTGGCCATCTTCATCATCCCGGTGCTCTCCATGACGAGGAGGGAGTAGTCCACCCTTGGGGCTGAGGGTATGTACCAGTAGCTATGTGTTTGATCTGTCTCTCTCGTGTTCTTGAGTCGGCACGATCTTGATGTATCGTGAGCTTTGCTATTATAGTAGGCTCTTATGATGTTTCTCCCCCTCTACTCTCTTGTGATGGATTGAGTTTTCCCTTTGAAGTTATCTTCTCGGATTGAGTCTTTAAGGATTTGAGAACACTTGATGTATGACTTGCATGTGCTTATCTGTGGTGACAATGGGATATCATGTGATCCACTTGATGTATGTTTTGGTGATCAACTTGCGAGTTCCGTGACCTCGTGAACTTATGCATAGGGGTTGGCACACGTTTTCGTCTTGACTCTCCGGTAGAAACTTTGGGGCACTCTTTGAAGCTCTTTGTGTTGGTTGAATAGATGAATCTGAGATTGTGTGATGCATATCGTATAATCATACCCGCGGATACTTGAGGTGACATTGGAGTATCTAGGTGACATTAGGGTTTTGGTTGATTTGTGTATTAAGGTGTTATTCTAGTATGAACTCTATGATAGATCGATCAGAAAGAATAACTTTGAGGTGGTTTCGTACCCTACCATAATCTCTTTGTTGCATGTGATCCAATTATGTTATTATTATTGAGAGAATTTGCACTAGTGAAAGTATGAACCCTAGGCCTTGCTTCCTAGCATTGCAATACCGTTTGTGCTCACTTTTACCACTTGTTACCTTACTGTTTTTATATTTTCAGATTACAAAAAACATTATCTACTATCCATATTGCACTTGTATCACCATCTCTTCGCCGAACTAGTGCACCTATACAATTTACCATTGTATTGGGTGTGTTGGGGACACAAGAGACTCTTTGTTATTTGGTTGTAGGGTTGCTGTAGAGAGACCATCTTCATCCTACTCCTCCCACGGATTGATAAACCTTAGGTCATCCACTTGAGGGAATTTGCTACTGTCCTACAAACCTCTGCACTTGGAGGCCCAACAACGTCTACAAGAAGAAGGTTGTGTAGTAGACATCAAGCTCTTTTTTGGCGCCGTTGCCGGGGAGGTGAGTGCTTGAAGGTATATCTTTAGATCTTGCAATCGAATCTTTTTATTTCTTGTTTTAGCACTAGTTATGTTTATAAAAGAAAACTACAAAAAGTGGAATTGAGTTTGCCTCATACGCTTCATCTTTTTAATATCATTTGTGAGAATGATGGAAAGGAAAATTGTGCTTAAGTGCTAGAAGAAGAAGCTTATAAAATGTTTGGCACTAAATCTTTGAATGATGAGCATGATTGCAATGTTGTTAGTATGAACTCCTTGAATATCCATAGTACTAATGATGATTGCACTAGTCATGATGAAAATGTCTCTTATAAGCATGTCAACTTTTGTGGAATATATAGAGCCTGCAAGTACACACCAATTAGGGAAAATAGATTTTGCAAGAGGCATAAGTATTTGGAAACTAAATGGTTGCAAGAGAGGCTAAATGTTTGTGCTGAAAATTTAAAATTCCTTCACCATACTTGTGAACTTTGCAATGAACATGGTCATTTAAATCTCCAATGCAAATTGTTTCATGATTGTATCGTGTCCAAAAATTGTGATGATTTGATTTCCCTTGCACATCATAATGTACTTAGTTTGCTTTTGGGTTATGAAGAAATGAAACGTATAACTAAGCATATTCCAGAATATAACCTTGAGAAATTCCTCGATATTGATCTAGAAGAAATATTTATGTATTGTGCGGTGAATTGCATTGAAAATCCTTATATTGCCAATTACATAAAGAAAAGAAAACAAATAGAGGATGAAGAGAATACTAATGAAAGGGAAGATACTTCCCAATATTCTCCAATTATTTCTTATGATGAATCAGGTAATGAGGAGGAGCCTCCTATCAACCCATCTCATTAATAAGGAGCTCCGAAAAGAGGATTAAACCCACACATGATGTGAAGAAGAAAAAGAAAAGACGGAGAAGCAAAGGTAAAAAGGTATCTCTCCCAAATGGCGTTGCTCCTATTACTCATTATGATGATGATAGTTGCTATACTATTGGTGCTATCCATACTATTAATGATGAGAGTGATTATGCTTATGATATGAAAAGGCCCAAGCTTGGGGATGCTATTTTTGATGAGCATGACATGTTCGAGAATGTATTTGCTACAATTAATGTTTGTCCCAAGCTTGGGGATGCTATGTTTTATGAAGATGATATGTTTAACCTCCCAAGTTTTGATATGCATATTTATTATGATGATAGCATGCCTCCTATTTCTGATGCTTATATTGATGAAAGTGGGTTTGGAAGAGTGTCAACTTTAGGAAGTAATGATACCACTATTTTGGAGGGTGTTGAATCTTATTGTGACAATTATGAAAGTGGATTTGGAGAGGTCATGGCTTTATTTAGTAATGATTCCACTATCTTGAAAGAGGTTTCAATTGATTATGATGAGAACAAAGTTGCTACTTATGATGATTATTGTGATGATATTTATGCTATAAAAAGTAATGATGATTATATTTATAAAACTTGTCATGATTATGATTACCCCTTTTCTGAACATTACTCTTTTAATATGGAAACAATTTATAGTATTCGAGTTTCTTATGATACTCCCACTATTCCGAATGAGAAGAATTTTGCTTATGTGGAGAGTAGTAAATTTTCTATGCTTGTAGATCATGAAAAGAATGCTTTATGTGATGGTTATATTATTGAATTCATTCATGATGCTACTGAAAATTATTATGAGGGAGGAACATATGCTAGTAGGAGTTGTAATAATATCAAGTTTCCTCTCTATGTGCTTAAAGTTTTGAAGTTTTGCTTGCTTTACCTTCCTATGCAAGTTGATTATTGTTCCCATAAGTTGTTTGCTCACAAAATACCTATGCACAGGAAGTGGGTTAGACTTAAATGTTCTAGTCATATTCTTCATGATGCTCTCTTTATGTTTCAATTCTTATCTTTTATGCGAGCATCATTGAAATCATCATGCCTAGCTAGGGGCGTTAAACGATAGCGCTTGTTGGGAGGCAACCCAATTTTATTTTTGTTCCTTGATTTTTGCTCCTGTTTAGTAATAAATAATTCATATAGCCTCTGTTTATATGTGGTTTTATATTTTAGTTAGTGTTTCTGCCAAGTAGAAACTTCGGGAAGACTTGGGGAAAGTCTTTGTGATCATGCTGTAAAAACAGAAACTTTGGGTGCTCACGAGATTTGCTGCCATTTCTTATTGGAGAGTGCTATTTAGTTAATTATTTTTGAAGATTATTAATAGATAAATTCCTCATGTCCATAAATTTATTTTAGAATTTTTGGGGTTCCATAAGTATACGTTTGATCCAGATTACTAGAGACTGTTCTGTTTTTGACAGATTCTGTTTTCTATGTGTTGTTTGCTTATTTTGATGAATCTATGAGTAGTATCGGAGGGTATGAACCATAGATGAGTTGCAATACAGTAGATATTGCAAAAATATGAATTTGTAATTAGTTCACAACAGTACCTAAGTGGTGATTTATTTTCTTATACTAACTGAGCTTACGAGTTTTCTGTTAAGTTTTGTGTTGTGAAGTTTTTAAGTTTTGGGTAAAGATTCGATGGACTATGGAATAAGGAGTGGCAAGAGCCTAATCTTGGGGATGCCCAAGGCACCCGAAGGTAATATTCAAGGACAACCAAGAGCCTAAGCTTGGGGATGCCCCGGATGGCATCCCCTCTTTCGTCTTCATTCATCGGTAACTTTACTTGGAGCTATATTTTTATTCACCACATGATATGTGTTTTGCTTGGAGCGTCATTTTATTTTATTTTGTTTTTCTTGCTGTTTGAATAAAATACCAAGATCTGAAATTCTTAAATGTTAGAGAGTCTTCACATAGTTGCATAATTATTCAACTACTCATTGATCTTCACTTATATTTTTTGGAGTAGTTTATCATTTGCTCTAGTGCTTCACTTATATCCTTTTAGAGCACGGCGGTGGTTTTATTTGGAGAAATAGATGAACTCTCATGCTTCACTTATATTATTCTGAGAGTCTTTTAGAACAACATGGTAGTTTGCTTTGGTTAGGAATTTAGTCCTAATATGATAGGCATCCAAGAGGGATATAATAAAAACTTTCATATGAAGTGCATTGAATACTATGAGAAGTTTGATACTTGATGATTGTTTTGAGATATGAAGATGGTGATATTAGAGTCATGCTAGTTGAGTAGTTGTGAATTTGATATATACTTGTGTTAAAGTTTGTGATTCCCGTAGCATGCGCGTATGGTGAACCATTATGTGATGAAGTCGGGGCATGATTTATTTATTGATTGTCTTCCTTATGAGTGGCGGTCGGGGACGAGCGATGGTCTTTTCCTACAAATCTATCCCCGTAGGAGGATGCGTGTAGTACTTTGTTTCGATAACTAATAGATTTTTGCAATAAGTATGTGAGTTCTTTATGACTAATGTTGAGTCCATGGATTATACGCACTCTCACCCTTCCACCATTGCTAGCCTCTCTAGTACCGCGCAACTTTTGCCGGTACTATAAACCCACCATTTACCTTCCTCAAAACAGCCACCATACCTACCTATTATGGCATTTCCATAGCCATTCCGAGATATATTGCCATGCAACTTTCCACCATTCCGTTTATTATGACACGCTTGATCATTGTCATATTGCTTTGCATGGTCATGTAGTTGACATCGTATTTGTGGCAAAGCCACCATTCATAATCCTTTCATACATGTCACTCTTGATTCATTGCACATCCCGGTACACCGCCAGAGGCATTCACATAGAGTCATATTTTGTTCTAAGTATCGATTTGTAATTCTTGAGTTGTAAGTAAATAAAAGTGTGATGATCATCATTATTAGAGCATTGTCCCATGTGAGGAAAGGATGATGGATACTATGATTCCCCCATAAGTCGGGATGAGACTCCGGACGAAAAACAAGAGAAAGAAAAGAGGCCATAAAAAAGGAGAAGGCCCCAAAAAACAAAAAAAACAAAAAAAGGAGAGAAAAAGAGAGAAGGGGCAATGCTACTATCCTTTTACCACACTTGTGCTTCAAAGTAGCACCATGATCTTCATGATAGAGAGTCTCCTATGTTGTCACTTCCATATACTAGTGGGAATCTTTCATTATAGAACTTGGCTTGTATATTCCAATGATGGGCTTCCTCAAAATGCCCTAGGTCTTCGTGAGCAAGCGAGTTGGATGCACACCCACTAGTTTCTTTTGTTGAGCTTTCATATACTTATAGCTCTAGTGCATCTGTTGAATTGCAATCTCTACTCACTCACATTGATATATATATTGATGGGCATCTCCATAGCTCGTTGATACGCCTAGTTGATGTGAGACTATCTTCTCCTTCTTATCTTCTCCACAACCACCATTCTATTCCACCTATAGTGCTATATCCATGGCTCACGCTCATGTGTTGCGTGAAGATTGAAAAAGCTTGAGAACATCAAAAGTATGAAACAATTGTTTGGCTTGTCATCGGGGTTGTGCATGATTTAAATATTTTGTGTGATGAAGATAGAGCATAGCCAGATTATATGATTTTGTAGGGATAGCTTTCTTTGGCCGTGTTATTTTGAGAAGACATGATTACTTTGTTAGTATGCTTGAAGTATTATTATTTTTATGTCAATATTAAACTTTTGTCTTGATTCTTTCGGATCTGAATATTCTTGCCACAATAAAGAGAATTACATGGATAAATATGTTAGGTAGCATTCCACATCAAAAATTCTGTTTTTATCATTTACCTACTCGAGGATGAGCAGGAATTAAGCTTGGGGATGCTTGATACGTCTCCAACGTATCTATAATTTTTTATTGTTCCATGTTATTATATTATCAACCTTGGATGTTTTATATGCATTTATATGCTATTTTATATGATTTTTGGGACTAACCTATTAACCTAGAGCCTAGTGCCAGTTTCTGTTTTTTCGTTGTTTTTGAGTATCGCAGAAAAGGAAAACCAAACGGAGTCCAGTTGACCTGAAACTTCACGGAACTTATTTTTGGACCAGAAGAAGCCCACGAAGTACCGGAGATGGGCCAGAAGAGTCCCGAGGCCACCACGAGGGTGGGGGCGCGCCCCCTGCCTCGTGGCCGCCTCGGGAACCCCCCTGACTTGTCCCCGACTCCAACACCTCTTATATAACCCAAAACTTCCAGAAAAAACCTAGATTGGGAGTTCCGCCGCCAGAAGCCTCCGTAGCCACCGAAAACCAATCTAGACCCGTTTCGGCACCCTGCCGGAGGGGGGAATCCCTCTCCGGTGGCCATCTTCATCATCCCGGTGCTCTCCATGACGAGGAGGGAGTAGTCCACCCTCGGGGCTGAGGGTATGTACCAGTAGCTATGTGTTTGATCTCTCTCTCTCTCGTGTTCTTGAGTCGGCACAATCTTGATGTATCGCGAGCTTTGCTATTATAGTTGGATCTTATGATGTTTCTCCCCCTCTACACTCTCTTGTGATGGATTGAATTTTCCCTTTGAAGTTATCTTATCGGATTGAGTCTTTAAGGATTTGAGAACACCTGATGTATGTCTTGCATGTGCTTATCTGTGGTGATAATGGGATATCACGTGATCCACTTGATGTATGTTTTCGTGATCAACTTGCGAGTTCCGTGACCGCGTGAACTTATGCATAGGGGTTGGCACATGTTTTCGTCTTTACTCCCCGGTAGAAACTTTGGGGCACTCTTTGAAGTTCTTTGTGTTGGTTGAATAGATGAATCTGATATGGTGTGATGCGTATCGTATAATCATACCCGTGGATACTTGAGGTGTCATTGGAGTATCTAGGTGACATTAGGATTTTGGTTGATTTGTGTCTTAAGGTGTTATTCTAGTATGAACTCTATGATAGATCGATCAGAAAGAATAAATTTGAGGTGGTTTCGTACCCTACCATAATCTCTTCGTTTGTTCTCCGCTATTAGTGACTTTGGAGTGACTCTTTGTTGCATGTTGAGGGATACTTATATGATCCAATTATGTTATTATTGTTGAGAGAACTTGCACTAGTGAAAGTATGAACCCTAGGCCTTGTTTCATAGCATTGCAATACCGTTGGTGCTCACTTTTACCACTTGTTACCTTGCTGTTTTTATATTTTTAGATTACAAATAACATTATCTACTATCCATATTGCACTTGTATCACCATCTCTTCGCCGAACTAGTGCACCTATACAATTTACCATTGTGTTGGGTGTGTTGGGGACACAAGAGACTCTTTGTTATTTGGTTGCAGGGTTGCTTGAGAGAGACCATCTTCATCCTATGCCTCCCACGGATTGATAAACCTTAGATCATCCACTTGAGGGAAATTTGCTACTGTCCTACAAACCTCTGCACTTGGAGGCCCAACAACGTCTAAAAGAAGAAGGTTGTGTAGTAGACATCAAATCTCCTAGAGGGCACCTTGCTGGTCTTCCAGCTGCTTCCTCGCTTGGCCGAGTTCCTCCTCGGCCTGCTCCAGTCTCTGCTTTAGTCCAGAGACTTCGGCAGTGTGAGAGGTCGCGGCCATCAGCGAAGCCTGCTTATTCACATCAGACACATTTTAGTTAGTTTCCTGCAAAATTTCATTGATCCTCTGTCCGGCTTCTCTTTCCGAATACCGGACATTGTCTCAGGGGCTACTGTCTATATTGGGATTTTCTCGGTTAAATGACGCTTACCTCAAAACGTGTCAGTTGGCCGCTGCAGGCTTCGGTCAGTACGCTCTTGACGAACTGAACCTTCTCAATCACCGTACCCATAAGGATATGGTGTTCTTCCACAATGGAAGCGCCTCGTAGCGCTTCCAGTAGATTATCCGGTGCCTCTGGTTGGATAGAGGTCACCGATGGGATAGGCACACCCCCTTCTTTTGAAGGAGGTTGCTCACCGTATTCCGGAGCCGCATGGGTCTCCGGAATCGTATTCGGCTGGGGGCCGAACTGATCGAGGCCCCTAGTCGCCATGGGGATCTACTCCCCCATGTGTCCGGAAGCCGAGGTCTTGCCTCCCGGCGCCACAACGATGGCCTCCTGAACCTCTGCCTGGCCTGGGAAGGTCCTTTGGGACAGTACCTCGTCGTCTCCCTTGGCCTTGGGAGAGTGAGCGACTGGCGGTGTCTCGCTGGCCATTGCCTTGGAATCCAACGAGCCTCTTGACGAGGATCATTGGGGGATGTCATGGGTCGGACTGCAATAACATGATTAAACCATATAAAATACCATAAGGTGGAAAAGTCAGATAAATGGACGTGTACGGGTTCTTAGCACTCACGATGCAGCCAGGGGCTTGTTCCGGGGGCGTCGCTCCAGACTGCTGTCGACCTCCCATGCAGAGCTGCCCACGAGAGTGCCTTTCCCCTTCTTGGACGCCTCCGCCTCTAGAATTGTGGAGGCCGCCCTCTTCTTCCTCCCCCCCATCAGGGGGAGAATCGCTCTCCTCCTACTCCTCATCATCATCGACTTCGGCGGTGGAGGAGCGGGTCTTGTTTTCGGACGTCGCGTCGGAAGCGCCCTTGCGGCGGGGGCCACTCCGGACCCCCTTGGCTTTCCCCTGGGCCTTCTTCTCCGGCGCCTTATAAGGCGCCGGCACCAACATCTTGGCTAGACGCGGGATGACTGGTTCTTCAGGCAGGGGAGCCGGACACTAGATCCACTTCGCCCTCTTCATCCATTCTTGAAGAAGCAATGATGATAAAAGTTCAGATATCCTCCTTGAAATAAACAAGTAAAGGGTGCGTTAAAAACTTACCTCGCTGGCGGGGTGGTTAATTGAAGGAAATATGCCCTAGAGGCAATAATAAAGTTATTATTTATTTCCTTACATCATGATAAATGTTTATTATTCATGCTAGAATTGTATTAACCGGAAACATAATGCATGTGTGAATACATAGACCAACAGAGTGTCACTAGTATGCCTCTACTTGACTAGCTCGTTAATCAAAGATGGTTATGTTTCCTAACCATGAACAAAGAGTTGTTATTTGATTAACGAGGTCACATCATTAGTAGAATGATCTGATTGACATGACCCATTCCATTAGCATAGCACCCGATCGTTTAGTATGTTGCTATTGCTTTCTTCATGACTTATACATGTTCCTATAACTATGAGATTATGCAACTCCCATTTACCGGAGGAACACTTTGGGTACTACCAAACGTCACAACGTAACTGGGTGATTATAAAGGAGTACTACAGGTGTCTCCAATGGTGGATGTTGGGTTGGCGTATTTCGAGATTAGGGTTTGTCACTCCGATTGTCGGAGAGTTATCTCTGGGCCCTCTCGGTAATGCACATCACATAAGCCTTGCAAGCACTGCAACTAATATGTTAGTTGTGAGATGATGTATTACGGAACGAGTAAAGAGACTTGCCAGTAACGAGATTGAACTAGGTATTGGATACCGACGATCGAATCTCGGGCAAGTAACATACCGATGACAAAGGGAACAACGTATGTTGTTATGCGGTCTGACCGATAAAGATCTTCGTAGAATATGTAGGAGCCAATATGGGCATCCAGGTCCCGCTATTGGTTATTGACCGGAGACGTGTCTCGGTCATGTCTACATTGTTCTCGAACCGTAGGGTCCGCACGCTTAACGTTACGATGACAATTATTATGAGTTTATGCATTTTGATGTACCGAAGGTTGTTCGGAGTCCCGGATGAGATCACGGACATGACGAGGAGTCTCGAAATGGTCGAGACGTAAAGATTGATATATTGGAAGCCTATGTTTGGACATAGGAAGTGTTCCGGGTGAAATCGGGATTTTACCGGAATACCGGGAGGGTTACCGGAACCCCCCGGGAGACTAATGGGCCTATTGGGCCTTAGTGGAAAAAGAGAAAAAGGGAAAAACCCACAAGCTGGCCGGCGCCCCCCTTCCCCAAGTCCTAGTAGGACTAGGATAGGGGCCGGCCCCCCTTCTCTCTCTTTTTCCCCCCGGGAGTCCTAATAGGATTAGGATTGGGGGGAGGAGTCCTACTCCCGGTGGGAGTAGGACTCCCCTGCGCCTCCTCTCCCTGGCCGGCCGGCTCCCCCTCCGCCAACCTTTATATACGGGGGCAGGGGGCACCCCAAGACACACAACTTGATCCTTGAGATCGTTCCTTAGCCGTGTGCGGTGCCCCCTGCCACCAAATTCCACCTCGATCGTACCGTTGTAGTGCTTAGGCGAAGCCCTGCGTCGGTAGTACATCAAGATCGTCATCACGCCGTCATGCTGACGGAACTCTTCCTCGACGCTTTGCTGGATCGGAGCCCGAGGAACGTCATCGAGTTGTACGTGTGCTAAGAACTCGGAGGTGCCGGAGTAACGGTGCTTGGATCGGTCGGATCGGGAAGAAGACGTACGACTACTTCCTCTACGTTGTGTGATCGCTTCCGCAGTCGGTCTGCGTTGGTACGTAGACAACACTCTCCCCTCTCGTTGCTGTGCATCACCATGATCTTGCGTGTGCGTAGGAAAATTTTCGAAATTACTGCGTTCCCCAACAGTGGCATCCGAGCCTAGGTTTTATGGTTTGATGTTATATGCACGAGTAGAACACAAGTGAGTTGTGGGCGATACAAGTCATACTGCCTACCAGCATGTCATACTTTGGTTCGGCGGTATTGTTGGGTGAGACGATCCGGACCAACCTTACGCGTACTCTTACGCGAGACCGGTTCCCTCGACGTGCTTTGCACACAGATGGCTTGCGGAAGACTGCCTCCCCAACTTTAGTTGAACCAAGTGTGACTACGCCCGGTCCTTGAGAAGGTTAAAACAGAGTCTATTTGACGAACTATCGTTGTGGTTTTGATGCGTAGGTGAGATGAGTTCTTACTTAAGCCCGTAGCAGCCACGTAAAACATGCAACAACAAAGTAGAGGACGTCTAACTTGTTTTTGCAGGGTATGTTGTGATGTGATATGGTCAAGGCATGATGCTGATTTTATTGTATGAGATGATCATGTTTTGTAACCGAGTTATCGGCAACTGGCAGGAGCCATATGGTTGTCGCTTTATTGTATGCAATGCAATCGCGATGTAATGCTTTACTTTATTACTAAACGATAGTGATAGTCGTGGAAGCATAAGATTGGCGAGACGACAACGATGCTACGATGGAGATCAAGGTGTCGCGCCGGTGACGATGGTGATCATGACGGTGCTTCGGAGATGGAGATCACAAGCACAAGATGATGATGGCCATATCATATCACTTATATTGATTGCATGTGATGTTTATCCTTTTATGCATCTTATCTTGCTTTGATTGACGGTAGCATTATAAGATGATCTCTCACTAAATTATCAAGAAGTGTTCTCCCCGAGTATGCACCATTGCCAAAGTTCGTCGTGCCCAGACACCACGTGATGATCGGGTGTGATAAGCTCTACGTCCAAATACAACGGGTGCAAAACAGTTGCACACGCAGAATACTCGGGTTATACTTGACGAGCCAAGCATATACAGATATGGCCTCGGAACACGGAGACCGAAAGGTCGAGCGTGAATCATATAGTAGATATGATCAACATAACGATGTTCACCATTGAAAACTACTCCATCTCACGTGATGATCCGTTATGGTTTAGTTGATTTGGATCATGTGATCACTTAGAAGATTAGAGGGATGTCTATCTAAGTGGGAGTTCCTAAGTAATTTGATTAACTAAACTTAAACTTATCATGAACTTAGTACCTGATAGTATCTTGCTTGTTTATGTTGATTGTAGATAGATGGCTCGTGCTATTGTTCCGTTGAATTTTAATGCGTTCCTTGAGAAAGCAAAGTTGAAAGATGATGGTAGCAATTACACGGACTGGGTCCGTAACCTGAGGATTATCCTCATTGCTGCACAGAAGAATTACGTCCTGGAAGCACCGCTGGGTGACAGGCCTGCTGCTGGAGCAACGCCAGATGTTATGAACGTCTGGCAGAGCAAAGCTGATGACTACTCGATAGTTCAGTGTGCCATGCTTTACGGCTTAGAATCGGGACTTCAACGACGTTTTGAACGTCATGGAGCATATGAGATGTTCCAGGAGTTGAAGTTAATATTTCAAGCAAATGCCCGAATTGAGAGATATGAAGTCTCCAATAAGTTCTATAGCTGTAAGATGGAGGAGAACAGTTCTGTCAGTGAGCATATACTCAAGATGTCTGGGTATAATAATCACTTGATTCAGATGGGAGTTAATTTTCCAGATGACTGCGTCATTGACAGAATTCTCCAATCACTGCCACCAAGCTACAAGAGCTTCGTGATGAACTATAATATGCAAGGGATGAACAAGACTATTCCCGAGCTCTTCGCAATGCTGAAAGCTGCGGAGGTAGAAATCAAGAAGGAGCATCAAGTGTTGATGGTTAGCAAAACCACTAGTTTCAAGAAAAAGGGCAAAGGGAAGAAGAAGGGAAAACTTCAAGAAGAACAGCAAGCAAGTTGCTGCTCAGGAGAAGAAACCCAAGTCTGGACCTAAGCCTGAAACTGAGTGCTTCTACTGCAAGCAGACTGGTCACTGGAAGCGGAACTGCCCCAAGTATTTGGCGGATAAGAAGGATGGCAAAGTGAGCAAAGGTATATGTGATATACATGTTATTGATGTGTACCTTACTAGAGCTCGCAGTAGCACCTGGGTATTTGATACTGGTTCTGTTGCTAATATTTGCAACTCGAAACAGGGACTACAGAATAAGCGGACGCTAGCAAAGGACGAGGTGACGATGCGCGTGGGAAACGGTTCCAAAGTCGATGTGATCGCGGTCGGCACGCTACCTCTACATCTACCTTCGGGATTAATCTTAGACCTAAATAATTGTTATTTGGTGCCAGCGTTGAGCATGAACATTATATCTGGATCTTGTTTAATGCGAGACGGTTATTCATTTAAATCAGAGAATAATGGTTGTTCTATTTATATGAATAATATCTTTTATGGTCATGCACCTTTGAAGAGTGGTCTATTCTTGTTGTATCTCGAAGATAGTGATACACATATTCACAATGTAGAAGCCAAAAAGATGCAAAGTTAATAATGATAGTGCAACTTACTTGTGGCACTGCCGTTTAGGTCATATCGGTGTAAAGCGCATGAAGAAACTCCATATTGATGGGCTTTTGGAACCACTTGATTATGAATCACTTGGTACTTGCGAACCGTGCCTCATAGGCAAGATGACTAAAACACCGTTCTCCGGTACTATGGAGAGAGCAACAGATTTATTGGAAATCATACATACCGATGTATGTGGTCCGATGAATATTGAGGCTCGTGGCGGATATCGTTATTTTCTCACCTTCACATATGATTTAAGCAGATATGGGTATATCTACTTACTGAAACATAAGTCTGAAACGTTTGAAAAGTTCAAAGAATTTCAGAGTGAAGTTGAAAATCATCGTAACAAGAAAATAAAGTTTCTACGATCTGATCGTGGAGGAGAATATTTGAGTTACGAGTTTGGTGTACATTTGAAAAATTGTGGAATAGTTTCGCAACTCACGCCACCCGGAACACCACAGCGTAATGGTGTGTCCGAACGTCGTAATCGTACTTTACTAGATATGGTGCGATCTATGATGTCTCTTACTGATTTACCGCTATCGTTTTGGGGTTATGCTTTAGAGACGGCCGCATTCACGTTAAACAGGGCACCATCAAAATCCGTTGAGACGACACCTTATGAACTATGGTTTGGCAAGAAACCAAAGTTGTCGTTTCTTAAAGTTTGGGGCTGCGATGCTTATGTGAAAAAGCTTCAACCTGATAAGCTCGAACCCAAATAGGAGAAGTGTGTCTTCATAGGATATCCAAAGGAAACTATTGGATACACCTTCTATCACAGATCCGAAGGCAAGACTTTTGTTGCTAAGTTCGGAAACTTTCTAGAGAAGGAGTTTCTCTCGAAAGAAGTGAGTGGGAGGAAAGTAGAACTTGACGAGGTAACTGTACCTGCTCCCTTATTGGAAAATAGTACATCACAGAAAACTGTTTCTGCAACACCTATACCAATCAGTGAGGAAGCTAATGATGATGATCATGAAGCTTCAGAACAAGATACTACTGAACCACATAGATCAACCAGAGTGAGATCCGCACCAGAGTGGTACGGTAATCCAGTTCTGGAAGTCATGATGCTAGATCATGATGAACCTACGAACTATGAAGAAGCGATGGTGAGCCCAGATTCCGCAAAGTGGCTTGAGGCCATGAAATCTGAGATGGGATCCATGTATGAAAACAAAGTATGGACTTTGGTTGACTTGCCCGATGATCGGCAAGCAATTGAGAATAAATGGATCTTCAAGAAAAAGACTGACGTTGACGGTAATATTACTGTCTATAAAGCTCGACTTGTCGCGAAAGGTTTTCGGCAAGTTCAAGGTGTTGACTACGATGAGACATTCTCACCCGTAGCGATGCTTAAGTCCGTCAGAATAATGTTAGCAATTGCCGCATTTTATGATTATGAAATATGGCAGATGGATGTCAAAACTGCATTCCTGAATGGATTTCTGGAAGAAGAGTTGTATATGATACAACCAGAAGGTTTTGTCGATCCAAAGGGAGCTAACAAAGTATGCAAACTCCAGCGATCCATTTATGGACTAGTGCAAGCATCTCGGAGTTGGAATAAACGCTTTGATAGTGTGATCAAAGCATTTGGCTTTATACAGACTTTTGGAGAAGCCTGTATTTACAAGAAAGTGAGTGGGAGCTCTGTAGCATTTCTAATATTATATGTGGATGACATATTGCTGATTGGAAATGATATAGAATTTCTGGATAGCATAAAGGGATACTTGAATAAAAGTTTTTCGATGAAAGACCTTGGGGAAGCTGCTTACATATTAGGCATAAAGATCTATAGAGATAGATCAAAACGCTTAATTGGACTTTCACAAAGCACATACCTTGACAAGATTTTGAAGAAGTTCAAAATGGATCAAGCAAAGAAAGGGTTCTTGCCTGTGTTACAAGGTATGAAGTTGAGTAAGACTCAATGCCCGACCAATGCAGAAGATAGAGAGAAAATGAAAGATGTTCCCTATGCTTCAGCCATAGGCTCTATCATGTATGCAATGTTGTGTACCAGACCTGATGTGTGCCTTGCTATAAGTTTAGCAGGGAGGTACCAAAGTAATCCAGGAATGGATCACTGGACAGCGGTCAAGAACATCCTGAAATACCTGAAAAGGACTAAGGATATGTTTCTCGTATATGGAGGTGACAAAGAGCTCACCGTAAGAGGTTACGTTGATGCAAGCTTTGACATTGATCCGGACGATTCTAAATCGCAAACCGGATACGTGTTTACTTTAAACGGTGGAGCTGTCAGTTGGTGCAGTTCCAAACAAAGCGTCGTAGCGGGATCTACATGTGAAGCGGAATACATAGCTGCTTCGGAAGCAGCAAACGAAGGAGTCTGGATGAAGGAGTTCATATCCGATCTAGGTGTCATACCTAGTGCATCGGGTCCAATGAAAATCTTCTGTGACAATACTGGTGCAATTGCCTTGGCAAAGGAATCCAGATTTCACAAGAGGACCAAACACATCAAGAGACGCTTCAACTCCATCCGGGATTTAGTCCAGGTGGGAGACATAGAGATTTGCAAGATACATACGGATCTGAATGTTGCAGACCCGTTGACTAAGCCTCTTCCACGAGCAAAACATGATCAGCACCAAGGCTCCATGGGTGTTAGAATCATTACAGTGTAATCTAGATTATTGACTCTAGTGCAAGTGGGAGACTGAAGGAAATATGCCCTAGAGGCAATAATAAAGTTATTATTTATTTCCTTACATCATGATAAATGTTTATTATTCATGCTAGAATTGTATTAACCGGAAACATAATACATGTGTGAATACATAGACCAACAGAGTGTCACTAGTATGCCTCTACTTGACTAGCTCGTTAATCAAAGATGGTTATGTTTCCTAACCATGAACAAAGAGTTGTTATTTGATTAACGAGGTCACATCATTAGTAGAATGATCTGATTGACATGACCCATTCCATTAGCATAGCACCCGATCGTTTAGTATGTTGCTATTGCTTTCTTCATGACTTATACATGTTCCTATAACTATGAGATTATGCAACTCCCGTTTACCGGAGGAACACTTTGGTTACTACCAAACGTCACAACGTAACTGGGTGATTATAAAGGAGTACTACAGGTGTCTCCAATGGTGGATGTTGGGTTGGCGTATTTCGAGATTAGGGTTTGTCACTCCGATTGTCGGAGAGTTATCTCTGGGCCCTCTCGGTAATGCACATCACATAAGCCTTGCAAGCACTGCAACTAATATGTTAGTTGTGAGATGATGTATTACGAAACGAGTAAAGAGACTTGCCAGTAACGAGATTGAACTAGGTATTGGATACCGACGATCGAATCTCGGGCAAGTAACATACCGATGACAAAGGGAACAACGTATGTTGTTATGCGGTCTGACCGATAAAGATCTTCGTAGAATATGTAGGAGCCAATATGGGCATCCAGGTCCCGCTATTGGTTATTGACCGGAGACGTGTCTCGGTCATGTCTACATTGTTCTCGAACCGTAGGGTCCGCACGCTTAACGTTACGATGACAGTTATTATGAGTTTATGCATTTTGATGTACCGAAGGTTGTTCGGAGTCCCGGATGAGATCACGGACATGACGAGGAGTCTCGAAATGGTCGAGACGTAAAGATTGATATATTGGAAGCCTATGTTTGGACATAGGAAGTGTTCCGGGTGAAATCGGGATTTTACCGGAATACCGGGAGGGTTACCGGAACCCCCCGGGAGACTAATGGGCCTATTGGGCCTTAGTGGAAAAAGAGAAAAAGGGAAAAACCCACAAGCTGGCCGGCGCCCCCCTTCCCCAAGTCCTAGTAGGACTAGGATAGGGGCCGGCCCCCCTTCTCTCTCTTTTTCCCCCCGGGAGTCCTAATAGGATTAGGATTGGGGGGAGGAGTCCTACTCCCGGTGGGAGTAGGACTCCCCTGCGCCTCCTCTCCCTGGCCGGCCGGCTCCCCCTCCCCCAACCTTTATATACGGGGGCAGGGGGCACCCCAAGACACACAACTTGATCCTTGAGATCGTTCCTTAGCCGTGTGCGGTGCCCCTGCCACCAAATTCCACCTCGATCGTACGGGTGTCCGCACGGGTGTCCGCAGGACAAAATGATCGCGGAACATCGGGGCGAGGGGTACACGTGGCAACACGGCTTTGGAACCCATCGCTGCCCATGATGCTGTCTGGTGTGTCATCCTGTCTGACATGTGACTTTAGCATTATCTATTCTCCCTTTGTACGAATATTGGTGAAAATGGACAATAGTGAAGGCCCTTTTCTGAAACTTCAACATAAAATAAACTCAATCTAAAAATATTTTACAAAATGATCCTTTTTTGCATGACGCTAAGTGTTGGGCGCCATGCTAGAAAGCATGACTCGCCGGGTTAGGGCGCCATAGTTGTGCCATTTTGTAGGAGTTCATCCCAAAAGAAGGATCTACTCCCTCTCATACATATTGATTGTCGTTGATTTAGAACATGGGATGGTATACTGTCTCCTCCGCCGTTCTTCGCAGCCACGCTGCCCTGTCCGCCTCCGCAGCCTCCTCACCACCACCAAAAACCGTTTCGAAATGATGTTTTTATGAAAACTGAGAAGGCACGCCTGTGAATTTCCCCTAACCTATAGGAACACCCTGTGAATTTCCGAACGAAGTCCAACACTGGAACCCTCCTTTGACCCAACAACCTACTGCCAAGTTTCCTCGATCAAAAAGGAAAAAACGAAATGGTGCCAGTAGACCGCTGATTTGCCCTGGAGACTAGCCTGGCAAGCGGCAATCATACATGCTACCATGCGGCCCCCAAATATTCCCCGGGCAAAGATGCCCCTAATTAATCATCAGGAACGAAAAAGGAGAGCAGACGGGGCCGATTAAGGAGGGTAACCTAGTTTAATCGCATGTGGGCCGCTCGCTTAGTTTAAGGGGCGAGCACATGGCGACGCATGATGATGGAGCTGGTGAGGCCACACCACAGGAGATTAGCAGCCCAGCAGCAGTAGGTGGCCCTCCTCCCCGGGTTCCCGGCTCTGCTTTGCCCGCTCCAATTATCGGGGGCCACGCTCTTTCTGCTGACGGACGCCGGTCACGGCACGGCCGGAGGAGATGCGCCTAGGTTCGGTGAAACTTATATAGCCTGGAATCAGTGGGTCGGTTGCTAATTCGTGCTAGTAATCTAGCTTAGGTTCTGTTAATTTTGCAATGATAAAAGCACCTGGGAAGCGGCATATCCTCCTGCTGTTTATTTATTTATTATACCCCCTCCGTTCCTAAATATAAGTCTTTGTAGAGATTCTACTATAAATTACATATGGATATATATATAGATGCATTTTAGGTGTGGGTACATTCATTTTGCTTCATATGTAATCCACCTAGTAGAATCTCTACAAAGACTTACATTTAAGAACGGAGGGAGTATTTTGTATGGCTCCTGCTTTTTTGTTGTTGCGAAATGGCATACCAGAGTGGCCTATAATACCCTGGCAAGTTTTAGCATGGTCCCTCTTACCTCCTCTTTTTACATGTGAGGTAAGAAGGTGAGAGTTAATCAGGTCATTAATTAATGAGATCAATGGCTCAGATTTATTTTATACTCTTACCTCTCATGTGAAAAGCGGGGGTAAGACGGACCATGTTAAAACTGCTCATAATACCCTGTAGTGCCACGCGACGATTTTTTTTACAGTTTCAGGGAAAAAAAAGTTTAGTTACTTTGACGCATGGTGTTTTAACCAAGTTGGCAGTTTGCGTAGTAGTAGCACAGCCGTTTCGTCGTGTTAACTCCATGAGGTCCAGGTCCAGGCCCCGTCCACCTAACCGACGAAAGCTCCCGGCGGCCGGCGGGCGTGATGGTCAAAGCTAGCGGCGGCGATTATTCTACTGGCACAGGGTTATTATCCGTTTAAAGCTAACTGCGTGGGCCTTTTTGTAACGCCGACACAAGTTCAGGGATTAATTAGGCAACACTACGCCTCAAAAAAGAAGAGAAAAAATTGGCAACACCCATTAGTACTACCAGTAGGCTAGTAGTAGAAAGTTGATGAGGGCAAGTAAAGTCCAGTTTACAGATTGCAGCTGGAGAGGATTGAAAGGTACTCCGGCTAATTGTGGCACGTGTTACCATCCCTTTGGTGCCATGTGTCAGCCGTGACATCAAAGGGATTTTGTTTTTGTTTTGCTGGGGTGAGATGAAAGGGATCTCATCCTGTATACACAGTGCAAAAGTCAACTTCACAGGCTATGTGGTCGAACGGCAACGACACCATCTAGAATTATACAAAGAGTTAACGTTCGCTCAGGCGCGATGTGTTTCTAGCCGTTGCTCAACTAAATGCAGACAGTATTTGAAGTATTTTGGAATGAAAGGACTACTTGGAATGAAAACATCAAGACTTTACAAATCGACTTAAAAAATTAAAAATGTTTTATGGCTCGGGCAGTTGTTTAATTGACAGTCCTATTTTGCATTGATCATAAATTTGTAGGAGCACACACCTGTCCAACCATGCCAGTCGACCGATTGCCCCACGATCCGCAAAGTCCTTGGATTATGCATGAGGGTTTTCACATCATCTGTTTTTTAAACTTGCGGTTTTTT
The DNA here is from genome assembly GCA_034509565.1 of Triticum monococcum. Classification (NCBI taxonomy): domain Eukaryota; kingdom Viridiplantae; phylum Streptophyta; class Magnoliopsida; order Poales; family Poaceae; genus Triticum; species Triticum monococcum. Next base: position 656,282,296 of record CM067847.1, on the reverse strand, counting down.
CTTTCACTCGCACCATGTTTTTGTTTTTGAAACTTGTGATTTTTTCTTTCCCTCGCACCAAGTTTCTAGAGTTGAAACTTAACGGAGTTTAAGAAACTCTTCAAAATGGAATTTTATTTGAAAGTCCTCTTTACAAGAAACAAGAATGCGCAAAAGAAACTTAGGTTAGACTTCTGGTTCAAAAGATGTAAAAGATTGAAAATCGAAAGCCAAAAGAAAAATGGGGTTTGTGCCCCCGCCCTTGCATTCCACAAATCCCCTTTCTTGCATTGATGTGGGCTTCAAAGCTATGGCCAGATACGATGGTTTTAGCATCAATTGACATCTTTTTCAACCAACGGCCAGATGAATCATCTTCATCATAGTAGTTTGTTTTCACCTCTCTTCACTATAGTAGTCGTGTCTAGCTCTAGCATGATAGTTAGTTTTCTAAGCACTATGGCATATATATTATGAACTCAGTTGGTCCTTTGAGCATTAAAACAATTTTTTTCCCAAAGTTTAAATGATTCCTAATGGTATCACAACACACCTCCAACCAACCCAGTGTCACGGCTTAAGCCTATAGAGTGGTGTTGCGTGCTAGTCAACTCCTTAAACAATTGTCAGTACAACACAGACACATATGTGAAAAGTATTACCTTCCGCGTTACGAATCGCAACTGTAGTTCAATGAGGAGAGTCGAACAACATGTATGGCATCTTCTTCGACCCTCCTTCTCTACATGTGTTTTTTTCTTGCTCCTCCTTAATACTACTCCAATATTGATGTTGAATGCGAATGTGCAGAAGGAGGTTGATGAGAAGGCATAGTTTCATCGTAAAGACAATGTCAGAATCCATGTTGAAGATTCGGTGTTAGAGTTAAGGGTACTATATATGGGATATGTGTCATTAGAGCTTCATTGTTATGGCTTATGGTTGGGGATTGAGTTACCGTGTGCACATTGGGCTTAGAAGAGCTGGACAAACAACCCTATGGCAATGGTGGAAGCGAAGCAATAACACATTATCTCTGGTGTGCCGAAGAACATAAGTGAGCCTGAAAGATCATTGGAAGGTAGATCATCATCGAGGAACAGGGCATCTACATGGATAAATTACGTCTAAGGAGATTGACACACGCATCTACATAGAGAAGTGACAATTGTATAGAAAATTACGTCTAAGGAGGAAGACACACGCACACACACACTAGAAGAAGATGAGAACAACTTCCCGCGAGGAAGATGATAGGGTGTGAGAAATGAGTATTTATCGAAATACACACTAACATGCCTCTAGACACATGTTTTTGAAAAAAACTTGTTACATTCACAATTCACATCCACGAAAATGTCCACTCATTCCTTAGAAAAAAGTTCATAAAGGGAAACTTTTGTAAACTACCATTGCGAAGAAAAATACTACCTCCGTCCCATAATATAAGAACGTTTTTGTCACTAGAGTGTAGTGACAAAAACGTTCTTATATTATGGGATGGAGGGAGTACAACCTAGTGTATGATCTCTCTACAATACTACAAGGATGTAGAAATGTTAAGCTTGATAAAAAAATATCACACTCACAGTGATTAAAAAATAGTACTCCCCCCATTTTTGTATACAAGGCCACAAACCCATATTACAGGTACCAAATCAAAAGTTAATATCTTATAAGTCAATGTTGCAAGCTAGCTTGTCTTCTTGTTTGCCGTGTAAATTAGTGTATTACTCTCTTTCATGCATATCAAGCCAATGCTCCCACTCCCGCATGCAAAGGATAGTTAATGTCCTCCTTTGTTAGTACTACGAGGCAAACACCATTAATATTTCATCGATTACTGTTGGCCTTGTATATATGCAAATTGTTATTTTGGTAATGACCTTGTATATAAAAATGAAGGGAGTACTATCATGCGCCTTCGTATAAATGTAGGACTGTTAAGTTTATATTAGTTCAGCGAGAAAACAAAAAACCTATTGGATTTATGTTATAAAAACACATGAATAGAAAAACATATAATTGTATTATCATGCACATTTGTAGAGCTGTTGGAATGTTAAGTTTTATGAGTCCATGGAGATAACAAATAGCCTATTGGATGCACGTGATACAAAAAGCACAAGAATAGAAAGACACATAATTGTAATTTCATGCTCACATGAATCCCGTAAAAAAATATTGTACTGAAATTTGTTAAATCACAAAGTAGGATAACACATAGAGTTATTCTTTGAACGTTTGAATCAATGTAATTTTCTTTTAAAACATAGTGCAAAGGAATTGTTAAGGGAAGAGGGGGGGGGGGGGGGGGTCCTCGCAAAGAACTCATTTTCTCAAAATGCCTTTTGATTCAAAGGATCTTCACGGGAATTTCAAAGGGAACCCTTAGGATTTTTTCTACGTTGGTTGTTTCATTGCATTTCCAAATCAAACAAACCGATCGTAGTGGTACTCCCTGCCAAAAGGAAGAGAAGATAAAGAAAGGGAAACGGCAGCGCGGGGCCCTCGGAGTGAGGAGGGGGAGCCAAGAAGAAAACAAAACTGGAGGACAGTGAAAAACCATCGGGAGAGAGGGTGGGGTGGTGGAGGAGAGAGAGACGCAGCGGGGCGGAGCTGACCACGACCGTACTCCTCTCCCCGTCCCCCCCTCTCTCTCATCCGACGCCAAGCCCACGCCACCACACGGACAATAAGAAAAACTTTTAGTGGCCCGAGGCAGGCGCCTGCAGCGCAGCCGAGGCAGCACAAGCACAAGCAAAGAGAGCGAGCAAGCAAGCAACGCCCAGGCGCGGCGCAGACCAGACCTCCTCTCCTCTGCCCCTACCCCTGCAGAGGCACCAAAGCAAGCAAGATCAGAAGAGAGAGAGAGAGAGTAGAGAGAGAGAGCACGCAGCACAGCGAGGCGACCCTCCTCTCTCGACAGTCGAGTAGTCGACACATAGAGGCGCCTAGCAGCCTAGCCGGGAGACAGGTCTTCGGTCTCGGCGCCGCCCCCCACCCCAGTCCCTCTCCTCCCCCGCCCCCCCTTGTCTGCCGCCTGTCGGAGGGGACACGCGCGCGCGTGGGACGGCCGGCCTGCCCGCCTTTCTTCCGGCCTGGTCGGGCGGCCATGCGTGGGGGTCTCTGAGCCAGCAGCTCTCGCCGGCGGTGGGGTGATCTGGTGTGTTCGTTTGGTTGGTTGGCGGGCATCCGAGGGGGAAGATGATGAAGATGGAGCGGCAGCAGCAGCCGCCGCCGCCGGCGAGCTCGGCCGCCGGGTCGGCCGTGACCGTGGCGGTGCCGGGCGCCGGATGCGAAGGTACTGCTCCCGATTCCCTCCCTCCCACCCCTGCATCCTCTCTTCCATCCAATGGCATGGCGGCTCAGCCTCGGAGACCAACGGCGGCGTCGTCCCGTGCTTTTTTTTTTGCTGTCTGCTCCTTCCCCTCTTGCGTTTTTGCGTCAGGGGGCTCGGAAAGCCTCCTCCCTTTTCTCCGGCGGCCTCCTCTTTCTTGGCTCTTCCAGGTCCCAAAGGTGACGCGATCTTTTCCTGCGCGAGCCCGCACATGGGGTTTCGCTACGTGTTTTCCGGATTGTCGGCGGGTTAATTTAGAAAAACAAGTTGCTGGACCTTGGCGGCTGGCTGCTCGCCGGCGCCGGAGAGCCATGTGCGGTGTCGTTCCTGTAACGACTTTGCTGTAAGGGTGTTGTTAGCTGCAAACACAAGTGACAACCAAGAAATGCCACTTTGAAACAAGTAGCAATGGCGGCGACGGAGCCGGATGCAATTGGTTCTCTCTCTCTCTCTCTCGCTTTTACCATAGATGCGTCTGGTTCTCCGTGTCAACAAGAAATTGGTGGCGAAGTCTTTTCGTCAGTTTACTGTCAGTCTGACATGGTGGTCGCCGGTGTTGTTGTGCAGGGGAGAAGAAGGCGCCGGCGATCAACTCGGACCTGTGGCACGCCTGCGCCGGCCCGCTGGTGCAGCTCCCGCCGGCAGGCAGCCTCGTCGTCTACTTCCCACAGGGCCACAGCGAGCAGGTAAATGCCCGTTTCTCTTCCGTCTCGCCATATGCTTTCTCCAGATTATTCTGTCTAGTGATGTCTGTCTGTCTGTTAGCTCTTTGGCCGGATTCATCCCTTTTGATTGACCCTTCGATCGTCTTTTTGCTGCCGATCAAGATCAAGTATTTAATTGTTTGATTTGAGTCTTCTCAATAGTAGCAAAATTAGGTTCTCATTTTTACAATTTTTAATTGGCGCCGTCTGAGCTGTGTTCTGTGTGGCCAAGGTTCGTTTGTGCCATCCTGAACTTGTTGCTAAGAGAGTTATCTCTGGTGATTCGATGTGCGGTGCTCCATTTCGTCGAGTGGTGGCGGTGTGAGTCATGGTTATCCTTGTTCTGATTTGATATATGATGTGATGTTTTGCTGTTTGAGTGTAGAGAGTCACTTGCCATTTTCTCCCCCATCAGATCACTATTTCCAGGAATGATTCTTGGACGACTTTCTCAAAGCACCTATATTCTGTTCCCTAAAAATCCCTTGATTCACCCATTGATGATTTCTTTTTGCTGGTTCAACAGTTATACCATTACTGCCCTCCTCTTGATATCTAACTTTTTCTTCACTTATACATGCATATGTGATGTGTATTATTATCAGTTAGTCGGTTGGTTGCTACCTGCACTATGGTTTGCTCTGTTTGCTACCGATTTTAAGCTTGTGGCCAAAGTGGTTGGGGAGGATTGGGGCCTACCGGCCCCCCTCTTTTATGGGCTTCTGGTGTGTTGCACCATTCTCTTGCTCTGCTTGTCTGGTGGATGAAGCAACCGAGTACCCTTCGAATTCTTGCATTGATTGGGTGGTGCTGCTGCTGGGAGCATTTAGTAGCATGTTCTGCTGCACCTTTCTTGCATTTGGCATTGGGGTGAGCTTGTTCTGAGCAAGTCTGGAGGATTGGGGTGATGGAATGCTTGGATTAGGAAAGGATTTCTTACGTGGGGGAAGATAGTGCCCGGAGGGAGGTGCCTAATTCTGTACTGGCGATTGGTTCCCCTTTCGGCTCGATGAGGGGGACGGGGAACTGTTTTCGGCATGATTGGAAATGGCCTCATAGCACTTGGCTCTACTTGCTGATTTTTTTACTTTGTATATATATATATATATATATATATATATATATATCATATAATAGAAATCTCAACTTGAGCCTTGCAATTTTTTTTAAACCCATTACATGATAGTACTGAGGTCGCAGAAAGAATAATAATAATTAGGCGGTATATTTTGGGTTTAGCAGTGGAGCATGGCTTAACAGAACTTTGATTCCCTCTGTGGTTTCATTTTGTTTCGTCCCAGTTTACGGTTTGAAGATAAAATGAAAAAAAAACTTGCAATTTATGGCAGTGATATTCAGGGTGTGATGTGAAACTATTCTTCTTCCTGTGGGTTGTTGTCGGTTTCAGTTTCTGGTCCTACTAGTATGTCCTCCATTGAATTATATTTCAGTTGCTTCGATCTGGGACTTAAGCATGTTCCATTTGGCAGGTTGCAGCTTCTATGCAGAAGGATGTTGATGCCCATGTTCCGAACTACCCAAACCTTCCATCCAAGTTGATCTGCCTACTGCACAATATCACTTTACATGTAATCTACTGCCACATGCTTATTTGTTGTCCTTCTGCTTGTCATCATGCATACTAAAAATGATTTCTATCTGTCTCAGGCTGACTTAGAAACTGATGAAGTTTATGCACAAATGACCCTTCAGCCAGTTACCTCAGTAAGTATCTGTCTGTTTGTTGTTTCTTCTCAGAACTTCCATTTTGTTCCGGTATGCTAACATAGTTATTTGTATTTTGATCGGTTTGAATTATGATCAGTATGGAAAGGAGGCACTGCAGCTATCAGAGCTAGCAGTCAAACAAGCAAGGCCACAAAATGAGTTCTTCTGTAAGACACTGACTGCCAGTGATACGAGTACACATGGAGGCTTCTCTGTGCCTCGCCGAGCTGCAGAGAAGATATTTCCACCTCTTGTATGTAAAAGGATTGGAGTCCAAGTTCATTTGCTTTATCCTATGTATCCTTCGTTCTTCTGATTAAATTGTTGTTGCTTTGTGTTCTTCTAGGATTTCTCAATGCAACCACCCGCTCAAGAGATACAAGCTAGGGATTTGCATGATAACGTGTGGACATTCCGTCACATATATAGGGGTAAGAAGTTTCAGCATTGTGGACATCTTTCCTGCTGCAAAAGGATCTCTATTGCCTATATCTAAACATCTAATTTTGTTGTTACTCAATATTGAACATTGTTCACTTCTAAATACTGTTGATATGAAATTTCTGTATGTTTACATGTGTATTATATCCATACAACTGGCTGGAGTCTCTTTGTGTATTACATATGTATTTAGTCACAATTGATTTATGTTGTAAACAGGTCAGCCAAAAAGACATCTCCTTACGACTGGCTGGAGTCTCTTTGTGAGCGGCAAGAGGTTATTTGCTGGAGACTCTGTCATTTTCGTTAGGTACAGCACATCTTCTGATAATATATCTTTGAAGTTCAAACTAATGAAGTGTATTGGAGTACTAGTTCTGTTATTATTTACACTTCCAGAAATCTTTTCCTGCTTATAATTACTCGTGGTAAAACTGATGGTGACTGTCCCTTGTTCCTTTTTTCAACACGTTTGTAGGGACGAAAGGCAGCAACTTCTACTAGGAATCAGGCGTGCTAACCGACAACCGACTAACATATCATCATCTGTCCTTTCAAGTGACAGCATGCATATAGGGATTCTTGCTGCAGCAGCCCATGCTGCTGCCAACAATAGCCCATTTACCATCTTTTATAACCCCAGGTCAGTTCTGTGACTTTCACCCGGTATTAACTGCTGATTAGCTCAGTGTTGGTGAATCACAATGGTATTTCAAACCATGACATCCAAACTGTATATTTTCAGGGCCAGCCCTACTGAATTTGTTATCCCATTCGCTAAGTATCAGAAGGCTGTCTATGGTAATCAATTATCGTTAGGTATGCGCTTCCGCATGATGTTTGAAACTGAGGAATTAGGAACGAGAAGGTATTTTATTGCTCATTTTAATTTTCTGTTTCAAGATATTGGCTACATATTTTTTTTGTATGTTCTTTTTTGAAGAAAGACTCATGTAGATCTTGCCATATACTATATTTTGTGATTAGCTTAGTGGTTTGTTGATGCTTTTACTTGATGGGTAGACTGCGAGCGATCCTTCCAGTTGTTCAACCTTTTAGTACCTGACATATGTTAGCATGTTGCAGGTACATGGGCACAATAACTGGCATAAATGATTTAGATCCTGTAAGATGGAAAAATTCTCAGTGGCGCAATTTACAGGTTGGTTTAGTAGTTAGATCGGGTAGCATTGTTTTGCATCACCCACCCCTTTCTGCTGCTGATCCAAGAACTTTTCGTTAAGCAGGTTGGTTGGGATGAATCTGCAGCAGGTGAAAGACGGAACAGAGTTTCAATCTGGGAGATTGAACCAGTCGCTGCTCCATTTTTCATATGTCCGCCTCCGTTTTTTGGTGCAAAGCGTCCCAGACAACTAGGTAGACTTGGGATTACCTCAACGCCTCTTATTTTGTATCTTCTGAATTACCATTTGACAGAGTTGTTGATCCTGGATGTCAATAGTTAAATCATGTTACATTTTATCTGTACAATTGGGAAAGTAGGCCTGCACCAGAGGTGGTGTGTGTGTGGCATGTAGTGTTATATTGTATATGCATGTATATCTCTGATACGTTCGTCTAGATGCCCTAATTCAAAGCTAGTACTTGCCTTTTTGCAAAGAACATCATTACCCTGTCCCTTTAATCCTTGAGATAAGTAGCTAGGAGTTTGTGATCCTCGGGAAAACAATGATGTTTGAGCTTTAGAGAATCTATCAGACTACCATTCTTGTTTTCATACATGGATCAGGCATCCATACCATGAAAACATATTTATGAGGGAGCATTATAGCTAGACAAGCCATTATTTTATTGGAGTCCGAAATGGTTCTGGATAATCTTCTCATCTAAGTGTTTTATTGAACTGTTCTTATGCATGTTTATAAATTGATCCCAATTATGTACTTACAGATGATGAATCCTCAGAAATGGAGAATCTCTTAAAGAGGGCTATGCCTTGGCTCGGTGAAGAGATATGCATAAAGGACCCTCAGACGCAGAATACCATAATGCCTGGTCTGAGCTTGGTTCAGTGGATGAACATGAATATGCAGCAGAGCTCCTCGTTTGCAAATACAGCCATGCAGTCCGAGTACCTGCGGTCTATAACCAACCCCAGTATGCAAAATATTGGTTCTGGTGATCTGTCGAGACAGTTGTGCTTGCAGAACCAGCTTCTGCAACAGAATAACATGCAGTTTAATACGCCCAAACTTCCTCAGCAAATGCAGCCGAACAATGAGTTGTCCAAGGCAGCCCTTCCATTGAGCCAGAATGGTGCGAGCATCAAACCAGAAGAACAAACTCAAGATGCCAGCAACTTCCAGAGGCAACAACAGTCCATGAACTATGCCCTTCCTTTGAGCCAAGCTCAAACCAGTCTTGCCCAAGCTCAGGTCCTTATACAGAGTCAGATGCAACAGCAGCAGCAGCAGCAGCCACATATATCTCAAAATCAGTTGCCAGCCGTCAGCCAGCCGCTCCTGTCCCATCAGCAGCAGCAACATCATCATCAGCAACAGCAACATCAACAACAAGAACAACAACATCAACAGCAGCAGCAGCAGCAGCAAAAATTTCTACAGCAGCAGCAGCTTTTACTTCAGCAACAACAATTGCAACAACATCAACATCAGTTGCAACAACAGCAACAGCAGCAACTCGGTAAGATGCCTGCGCAGCTACCAAATCTGTCAAATCAGCAGCTGCAATTATCGGATCAGCAGCTTCAGCTTCAACTCCTGCAAAAGCTACAGCAGCAGCAGCAGTCATTGCTGTCCCAACCTGGAGTTACCCTTGCGCAATTACCTCTGATCCAAGAACAGCAAAAGTTACTTATGGATATGCAGCAGCAGCTGTCAAGCTCCCATTCACTTTCCCAACAACAGATGATGCCTCAACAAAGCACAAAAATCCCATCACAGGTATCATCACTGCCACCACCCATGCAGCCAGATACCACACACCAGAAGCTTCCACAGAAGCAAGCTCTGCCTGCAGACACCTTAGAAGCTGCCATTCCTACGACCACATCACATAAATTCAGTTCAGCAAATGGAAGCCCTTTGAGGATGCCTGGTGCTACACATTCTGTAGTTACGGAAGAAATCCCTTCTTGCTCAACATCCCCTTCCACTGCTAATGGTAATCATCTTCTACAACCAGTCCCTGGTAGGGACCAGTACCCCAGCATGATCAACACGGAGAAGGCACCTCACTCAACTGCTCCTATGTCAGTTCCAAGCTCCCTTGATGCTGTCACCGGAGCTCAAAGAATGACAAAGGAATTGCCAAAGTTGAATTCCAATGTAAAGCAAAATATGATGCCTTCAAAATTACCGAATGGAGGAGCTGGTCCCCAAAATTTTGCGAACAACGCAGCCCCGACAGACTATCTAGAAACAGCTTCTTCAGCAACTTCAGTTTGGCTTTCCCAGGCTGATGGACTCCTACATCCAAATTTCCCCATGACCAACTTTAGTCAGCAGCAGCTGTTCAAAGATGCACCTCCAGATACCGAAATTCCTGCTGAAATTCCAAGCAATAATGCATTGTTTGGTATTAGCAATGATGGGCATGTGGGCTTCCCTATGGTAACTGATGACTTCCTGACAAATGGGATTGATGCTGTCAAGTATGAAAATCATATCTCTACAGACATTGATAACAACTATAGAATACCAAAGGATGCCCAGCAAGAGATATCATCCTCCATGGTTTCACAGTCATTTGGTGCGTCAGACATGGCGTTTAATTCAATTGACTCTGGAATCAACGATGGTGCCTTCTTGAACAAAAGTTCTTGGCCACCTGCTCCTCCAGTAAAGAGGATGAGGACGTTTACGAAGGTTAGTGCTTTCCCTTTTCTTTTACCTGAATCTTGAATGCTACTTTCAGTGCATTATTATCTTTTAATTTTCAGTATGGTTGTCCTATGAAATAAACAGGAGGCCTATTTTGGTTACCATGGTAACATAGTTGGAAGATAAAAATCATGAGATAGTGAACTATAAACCAAATGATCAATCTCCCTTCACTAAGTTCTTAAATGTTACAAAAATAAACATACGAGGAACATGAATTACATAATTAGTCCGATGTAAATTGTGTTCTGCCTGTGATGAAGAGCAGAAGACTAGAGAGTTTGGTTCTCTTTACCAAGGTGTAAAATGTGACTACTGTCATGTGTGGAAAATGATTATGTTCACATTTGATTTGTGGACGCATGATTCATGAGATGCGGGTTGGGGTTCTAATAGAAGCAAAATGAAGTTTTAGAATGCATATGTGTGCCTTTTCTTATTAATAGCAGTAGCCAACTAGCCGTTGCTGTAACTTGATCAGGGTAGCTAATTCTACACTCAAGCATTGGTTTCTTTCTAATATTCATGAGTGCCTTTCCTGTTGCATCTTTGCCTAACCTAACGGTCTCTGTAGGTCTATAAACGTGGAGCTGTGGGCCGGTCTATTGACATTAGTCAATATGCTGGATATGAGGAACTAAAGCATGCATTGGCTCGAATGTTTAGCATAGAGGGGCAACTTGAGGAACGACAGAGGATTGGCTGGAAACTTGTCTACAGAGATCACGAGGATGATATCCTGCTTCTTGGCGATGATCCTTGGGAGTAAGTTCATCTGTCATCCCGTTTATGCTTGTGTGAACTATTTTTGACTCAAGAATGTCATATATTTAAATGCCTCCAAAATAATATAGTAGTTAATGTTGTAAAATACTAGATAGCAATTGGTAGTGACAATGTGAAATCTGGCCTACTAGAACGATGAATCGCAAGAAAAGCGTACACAAGACTGAGCTTGTGTTAATTGTGGACGCTTGCACATATTTTTGCCCTAATAACTGTGGGTGTTATGTTGGTTGTACAGGGAGTTTGTGAACTGCGTGAAGTGCATCAGGATCCTTTCGCCTCAGGAAGTGCAGCAGATGAGCTTGGACGGCGATCTGGGGAGCAGTGTTGTCCCCAACCAGGCGTGCAGCAGCTCGGAGGGCGGGGGCAATGCCTGGAGGGCTCGCTGTGACCAGAACTCCGGCAACCCTTCCACCGGTTCATATGACCAGTTCGAATGACCTAATTTACCAGTCTATACACACCAACGGTATCGGTCTAAGTAGACATCAACCACTGGAATGACCGGAGAAGGCTGTGCAGCGCCAGGATGTTGTAGATTCTGTCAGCTTACATCCGGGAGCGCAAGCGGCTCATTGGATCAGTAGTGTTCTGTTTATATGTGTAGTTGTTACAAGAAAGGAAGTAGGCATGGGTAAATGAAGCTTACCTAGAGTTGGAGAGGGTTAGGGGGAATATGTTGTATTGGAAAGGCAAGTTCTGTGGTAGTAACATGATGCTTCCTCTGTTGTGAGGAAATTCTTCAGATTTGCATGAATCCCAAGCTATTATTTTTTTACCCTGCAAGTCATCACTTTAATGTCTGATGCCTTCTGAACGCGGTGCAGAAAACCCAACCTAACAGAATTTGAAACAGCATTTGCATTGAGTGAAAACATTGATGGCTGATCCTTTTCGACATTTCTGTAAGAAATATGTCAGGTTAACCACTTGCATGAAAAATGGGAATTTTTGGGCCAATTTCAATGCCAGAAAATTGCTGATGTTCTTTTCTGTGGCATATATAGGGCACAATCTCAAACTTTGGTTCAATGATGATAGGGATGTTAATGGTAGTTGGTCAGCAGTGAGCAGAGCACCAACCAATCGCAGAATATAAGATGGTTTCGTTTTGCTTGTAAAATCATGCATTAACAGCACATATTTCATCTCAATTCTAGCAGAAAAGCTTTTATTATGATACACATCACTACTTGGATCATCAGGGGTCTCACAGAAGAGATTGTATTCGAATTTGTTTCAGTGAGAATGATCCTATAAAGATCTTATTCACAAATCTGAGGATATAAACTGTTTCGGATAACGCTATTACAGCACACTGATGAATCGGATCCTAACTCAGCTCTTGACCTGGGTTCCTGATTCAGGTTGTTCGTGCTCGTGCATGAAAGACTGATAGGTCTCGACCCGGGTCTTTGGTTCGGGCCGTTCGAGTCCGTCCATGAATCCGAGTGTCATCGTTAGGAAATCCTTCATGTGAACCCTCTTCCACTCCTATAGACAAACACATGGTTAGTATGCAAAAAAAAAAAAAATCCCCACAAATAGTGGCACTGAGCAGTTTATCACAGACTAAATGCATCAATAGGCTACAATCACAGAAACATTTTGTTCTCAAATGGGCAGAAGGGGGTGGTAGTTGCGAAGGGGGCGTCAGCCCTCTCTGCTGAATACCAACATAAATGGCGTTAACATTTGCTTTCAGCAGCAAAATGTCCTACATGAGCTCATCATAAATAGTGTGCTTCAATGTGGTCATTAGCAGATTCTTCTATCGGTATTTAGGGTCAAAGCTGCAGGAGGATGGGGGTATTGATAAAGATGTGAACCATCGAATCAAAGCCGGATGGATGAAGTGGCGCCAAGCTTCTGGCATTCTCTGTGACAAGAGAGTGCCATAAAAGCTAAAAGACAAGTTCTACAGGACGGTGGTTCGACCCGCAATGTTGTATGGCGCTGAGTGTTGGCCGACTAAAAGGCGACATGTTCAACAGTTAGGTGTGGCGGAGATGCGTATGTTGAGATGGATGTGTGGCCACACGAGGAAGGATCGAGTCCGGAATGATGATATACGAGATAGAGTTGGGGTAGCACCAATTGAAGAGAAGCTTGTCCAACATCGTCTGAGATGGTTTTGGGCATATTCAGCGTAGGCCTCCAGAAGCTCCAGTGCATAGCGGGCGGCTAAAGCGTGCGGAGAATGTCAAGAGAGGGCGGGGTATACCGAATTTGACATGGGAGGAGTCCGTTAAGAGAGACCTGAAGAATTGGAGTATCACCAAAGAGCTAGCTATGGATAGGGGTGCGTGCAAGCTTCCTATCCATGTGCCAGAGCCATGAGTTGGTTGCGAGGTCTTATGGGTTTCACCTCTAGCCTACCCCAACTTGTTTGGGACTAAAGGCTTTGTTGTTGTTGTTGTCTTCTGTCGGAACTCATAACTTCGGTGAAATCTATCAACATTTATAGTAACAATAAATGTGTTCATTCCAAAAATCAAGTGTGGGACTGAAAGAAGTGAAATCAGATGCATCAATAGACCACAATGAAAAATTAGACACCCTCACCTCGAAATCCCATTCACCATACAGATCTGGATCCTCTGCATCACTCCATACATAAGTGTCAGCATGCATTGTCTCTGAAGTATCCTGTAAGGCCAAACTTTCTTTGAGCAGCATCATCTAAAACGACAAGTTACCCAGCTTCAAACAGTTTCTGATAAAAGCAAGACCATGAACAATGGGTCACTTGAGTTGAAAATAAACTTACGGTTAGTGATATCTGAACTCTTCTCCTTACATACTCAAAATCCTCAAATGCATCCAAGACAATGAGTTCCGCGTCAGAAATACCCATGATAACCTGCAGAGCAGTAAGCATAAGTAGAGAAAGGGTGTAACTGGGACTCAAAGCTAAATGATTGGCCTCATTGCAAAAAGAGAAAAAACTATACTCCAAGCCAAGTGAGAAATTGACTTCACAGAAACAGAGGCAGTTACTACAACAATTTCATGGTTTTTAAATTGCGTGTGTTTCTAAATTTAGTAACAAGAGTAAATGCTGGATCACGCAGAATTAGGCTTGACCAACTGTCTGACCAAAGCAACTTCTAAGAATGAGAAGCTTGTTCTGCACCCAACCCCCCCCCCCCCCCCCCCCCCCCCAAATTATTGACTTAACAACATTAAATTGTAACTACAACTCCAGCACTTTGATATTCTGGGGTGAAAAGCCTGAGAAACCACAGGCATGTAAAAGCAGAGAGCAACTATATGCTCTGATGACAGCAGTGGAACTAAGGGAACAGGGTACAGCCAACTGAGAAAATTATAGGCGTATCAACAAATCTGTAAATGCAGAATAATGACAAAAAGGAAAAAAAAAGATAAATAGCTGAGTTCTGTAAAACAGCTAAACAGTTAACAAACCTTTCCAGCAACTTTCTTGCTTTCAACAGGTAGGATTGCTGGATAAATACGATCCTTGACGTTAAACCTATGGCTGCAATGAATTGCATCCGATGTCAAACCTTAACTTGCCACTTGGAAGTAAATCAATATGGATGGAGAACTAGAGTAGCGTAAAAAAGAGCTCTAGTTCAAGAGTCAAATTACAACAAGAAGAAGAGCAGATCATCTTTGTACATGTTAATTGCTCAAGGCAGTTTGTTACCAGTATGAGCACAAGAAATCCTATCAATTCTAAAACCTAGAATGGAAAACGGTATTGTCATAACACGGGCAAGTTAGGCTTAGGCTGAAATCCTGAAGTTCTCACTTACAAATGATGTGCAATTTTTGCAAAGGAAATTCGTTGTTCCAAGTTTGCAAATTGCACAATGGATTGCGATCATTCGATCAATCTCTGAAAGTTTGCAATTGCAACCAAAGAACGAGACTACTGGTACCGGCTAATCAAAAGCATGATCTCCTCGCCACCAACTCCAAGCACCTCTGTCCCGTGAACAAACGTAACACGAGAAGCGAGAGCGGAGGCCAGAGAGGAATAATTGAGCGGAGCCGACAAGGATGGGAGAGGGAAAGGGGCGAGCGTGCGTGCGTACTGGTTGGCGAGGAGCGCCGGGGAGGAGGCCGGGATGCGCTTGAGGATGGCGCTGACCACCTCGTCCGCCATGAGGCTCCCGTAGACGAACACGCTGTGCGCCCCGCCCGCGGCGGCGGCAGGAGGCGTCGCCGCCATGGTCTCGGGAGCAGGAGAGGAGAGGAGCGGGGGGAGGAGTGGGGTTCGGTGCTTGTTGCTGACACTTGGCGTGGCCCAGAGCTCAGGTTGTGGTGTGCTGTCAACGGGCTTTGCTACATCTACGTAGAAGGGAAACGTAAGGGCATCTGCACCCACGCCCCAGGAACGCCCCCCGTGCCATTTTTTAACACCCGCAGCAAAAAATCCTCCCACTCACGTCTCCAAGTTCTTATTTTTCGCCGGATTAAAACAAAAACAGCGCCGGCGACCGTAGCCCACACCCAGCCTACCGGAGGGTGCTTGGGACCGCCGGCACTTCCTTTTGCATGCCGAAACCCCACAGGTCAGCCTTTCTTCCCTCTCTCTCTCTCCCCGCTCGCCCACATGCAAAAGGAATCTCGCCCACTTTTCCTCACTTCTCTCCCCGCTCGCCGCCCGCCTCCTCGCCGCACCGCCTCGCGCCGCCCCGCCGCCCGCCTCCTCGCCGCTCCGGCCGCCAGAATCGCCTCGCTGAGCCCCAGGAAGTGGAGGAGGATGATGAGCGGGGAGAAGCAGACGCGGCGGCCGACCACGTGGAGCGCGTCGGAGCCGGCGTGCTTGGCTCCGTTGGCGAGGAGCTCCGCGAGGTTGAGCAGCGTGCTCCCGGACTCGTCCTCGACGTGGGGCGTGGCGTGCCGGGCGCCCCCCCTCCTCCTCCTCCCTCCTCTCCGTCCTCGTTGACGCCGGCCACGGAGGGCGCGCGCGGCAAGGCGCGCGCGGGCACGGGCGCGGCCAGGCGCCCCCTTCCTTCTCCTCCCTCCTCTCCGTCCTCGTCGGCGCCGGCCACGAAGGGCGCGCGTGGCCAAGCGCGGGCGCGGCCAGGCGCCCCCCTTCCTCCTCCTCCCTCCTCTCCTCGCTCCTCGACCTCGCGGGCGGTGTGGCTGCTGCACATGCCGTGGCGGGGCTCGCGCTCGCGCGGTCGTGGCAGAGCTCGCGCTAGCGTGGAGGAGGGAGCTCGATGGAGGGATGGTGGTACGCGGCGGCGAGGCCCGTGCCAAGGAGCGTGCGGCGGACGGCGGCGGGCGTCCTCGATGGTGCTGGAGACGGTGTCGAGCTGCGGTGCCGCCACGCATCCTCGGAATGCGTCTTGGGTGGGGGAACGACTGGGAAATTTTGCCTCCCATAGCCAAAAATTTCGCCGGCGCGATTCCAAGCGGCAAAAAAAAAAGACCTCCTGGGGCGCCAACGAGTGGAGATGCTCTAATCTTATGTGAAAGCTGGCCTGGCAAGACACGAATGGATGAAAAAACGGCCCGGGCCCCACCCCGCGAAATCAGGGGGGTGAGAGAGAATTTGATTAAAGAAGGATACGTAAGGTTAAGTAGATCATTACGTAGATGTAGGATTATTGGCTGTCAACTGAGCGTGAGCAGGCGCAGCGAGCGCGCTCTATAAATACATCATCATCTTCCAAAAATAATACGGCTGCTCTGGATGGAATAATTTTCAAAGATTCTTTTTGGTGTGTGTAGAAAATAACCCATGCAATTTTTGTGTGTGAAAGTTTCTGATCAGAGGATTGAGATCATGTTTTCTACCTAGCAAAATGAGTGGCCTCGTGGTCTCTTTTTTTTTTCTATTCGCGTGCATTCTCTCTTTGAATCTATGCAAAGTATTTTTTTTCTTCCGAGAATTTCCTTATTCTACAAGCCATCTTTCTGCACCCGCGATACCCTAGAAAAGAATGCGATAGCGCCGTTCTACCCTGTCCCCCGTGTGGCCACGACCCGCGGCCCCCTTTCCCTCCGCCTGCTACTTCGGCGACGAGAGGGGGCGAAGGCCTTACTGTTTTTAGTTTGGTGGTGGTAGGGTTATAGGATTAAGTTTTGGGTCTTCAGTCGATGGTAAGCCAATTGGGTTGTTGCCGGCTCGGAATAATTCCAACTCGTCTCGCGACTGTGCTTTTTGGCATTGTTGGGAGGCATGTGAAGAGTGGTGTGTCCTCCTGATTTGATTTTTTTTCTTCTACAAGTTTGTCTCAGTGGTGCTAACACACAGAGCAGATGGCGTGGTTGTGTGTCCTCACCCTTTGGTCCAGTTAGGAATGACGAGTGATGGTTAATCTTGGCCATCTCGAGGAGTATGTGAGGTTTTAATTCTCCGTCTCATCTTGACAGTACTCTCCGGGCCTTGTTTGGCGCCTTCTTCTCCTAGGCGGAGATTTGCTTCGTAGAGTGCAACCACTGGCATCTTCTGGTCTGCATCATCGACCTGCCAACTGATATTCATGTGGTATCCTTGGAGGTGAATTGTGCTAACCAGAGACAATATGTCTTGTCGCATTTGACAAGAAAGTAAGAAGTGTAGCCCTTTCTACTCACAATTAGACAATCAAACACCTCTTTTTCAATGCAAGTTTACACGTTCTATGTAAAGAGTCATCCAAATAGCGTGCAATTTTTATCCACCAAGATGTGTTGCCAATATTTGTGGTCACTGGTTGAACGGTATTTCAAATAAGTTCACAACGCTAATAAAGGTGAGAGTGTATGCCTTGGTATTATCGCTTTGGCTATGTATAAATGATTTGGTTTCGAGAAAAACTCTTCTCCTTTGTAGGTAATTTTTTGCTGTACGCACTCACTTTTTACATTGTCTATGCTACACCGAACGGAGCACCAACCGTTGTTCAAGGCGGCCTGTATGCGGTTGGAGCGGGTAGCTAGGGAGGTTTTTCCCAACATAATCTCCAGATCGGGCACCTCCTCCTTTGACATAGGTATAATGTCGGTCTTATATGATTCGGATATGTTGATTTTTTTTTCTATTGTCAAATTGTTGGCGGTTGTCTATATCTTAGTTATGTAGAGGCCAGACATTGCTCATCATGCTTTATATCCTCTTGATGCTATATTTTAAGTTAATCAGAATGGTTCTACCTCATGAGGAATCAATACCCTATGTTTAACATGATGTGTGCTTTCTTAAACAAAATAATAGTTTCAGTCAAAGGGTGGCAGATTGATTGGTGTCATATAGTCGAGTAGAAAATAGTACTCCCTCTGTTTCTTGATATAAGGTGTATAGATTTTTGAGAAAAAGTCTGAAATATAAGGTGTATTGCATTGCACCACTCGTTTGGATAATTTTTTTTAGGGATTTGATTACATTTCCTTATATCGGGCACGCTCCTCTATTTCCTCATGTCAATTAGTCAAGTGTAATCTCATCCAAAACTTGTGAAATTTTCTCTTCACATGTGTTCTTTAATTTCCGTGCCAAAAACTATACACCCTATATCTAGAAACGGAGGGAATATTGTTGTATGACAACATAGCGCACCATCATGTATAGAGAATTTTTTGCCTCTCGGTTGTAACCCTATTATAATGGATTAAAACTCTTTTCAGATCGAAAAAAGGTGATGTCTCCACCGAACAGCGAGGCAAGGAAACAATGGTAATCCGCGGCTCGAATCTTCATTAGGCGTTATGTGATTGTACTTTTGCTGTTTTACTTGGTGTTCGTACTTTTGCTGTTTTACTTGGTGTTCCTCTAACATGAAAATAATGCAGTCCCAAGGAGCACTATATTTTGGCCAATGCACTAATGACCACGTGAAGATCAGTAGTCGTCACGTTAAAAATGACTACTGAATTAAAAGGTCCATGCGGATGGGGCGAACCGAAGAGGATCTGTTCGTTGTGGAGCTGAAACACTGAGCCAGTTGCGGTGTGAAATGACCAACGTCCTTGTGAAGATAGACTCGTGTAGCACGACGAGATTGTGTTGTCATCTGGATATGATTGTAACGTCACCGTGATCATGGTGACCAGCTGTTCGTAATCCCTCTATGATACGATTATACGATCCTGCTGTAACCTCTATGCAACTGTTTTTCTTTTTCTTTTTTGTGGGGGCTACTGGCCGATATTGATACCGACAGCTGCCCAGTTTGAACGCGAGTCAGATTAGCTCTTCCCTCATCGAAGCCGCGTAAACCTTGTTGTAATAGACAGTCAGAAAGTCGTCGTGCTAAGGCCTTAAAGGACCAACACACCATAGCAGCAACCATCGCCGATGAAGAGAGTTGTAGATTGGAAAGATCAAACCTGTAACTGCACGAACGAAGATGAGCAAAAATTGGATCTAAATAGATCCACCGAAGACCAACACCGACCGAATCCCACGTGATCCAACGGAGACACACCATCACACATCTTCCGACGACGCTATTCACACCATCAGAACACGGATAGGACGTGAGAGACATTATTCATACTGAGGGGCATCGCCACCGCCACACATCCCCAACCAAGAAGTTGAATCTAACAAAAACGAGAATGAGGTCCCTGATGAAGCTATGTACCTAGGGTAGTGTCATGGATCTGTCCAACATACCCTCCTCAAGGACATCTCTACAAAGAATCAGAAGCAGTCGAAGAGAAAACATCATTCACTCGACCATGAAGATGTGCTCACTCGTCTTCCTTGAAGACACTCGACCACCTTGAAGACACTCGACCACCAGAAGATGAGAAGCCCTCCACTCTGCAACGGTTGTGACTTAAACCATAGCTTTATGGGCATTTATAACACTTTATTGTAGACGTTATCAGTAACGCCCCACCTTTATGAACATGAACCCTGTGTAACGAAGGGGAGCTGGGGTCCTGGCGCACTCTATATAAGCCACCCCTCCTCTGGGACAGGGGTTCGCACTTTCATAAACTCTCTCACACACACATATAATCCAGTCGACCGCCTCAGGGCACCGAGACGTAGGGCTTTTACTTCCTCCGAGAAGGGCCTGAACTCGTAAAACTCGTGTGTACAACTACTCCATAGCTCCCCATTCTACTGTCAGTCTTAGATCCACGATAGTTGGCGCCCACCGTGGGGCAGGTGTCTTAGCGACTTATTGGAGAAGTTGCAATTTTTCCGATCCCCTTCATCATGGTTCCAGGCGGAGGTTTGGCTGAGGGCCGCGAGATCCGTCTCGGCGCGCTCATGTTTGTCGCCGACGACTCCGCTTGGCTCCAGGAGGCACCACTCGACGCCGACGCGTTCCCCACCCGCGGGGCGGTGCACTTTCGCGCGTGCGTCCGCGGCGTCCTCCTGCGGCAACCGTCGACCCAGTACCAGTTGACTACAGCAGCTTTCCCCCTCCCTGCGACCCGCCGGAGCAAGCGCACCGGTCGGTCGAGGCTTCAGCGGTGGGTGAAGCATGCGATGGCCTGCCAATGGGCCACCCCTCAAGTCACGGCGATCGAGCCCGACGAATCTCTCTACGACCTGTTCGATCTGTCGACTGGCTACGTAGAGACCGCATCCGAGTGCGGCAGCAGTGACTCGGCGGCGGAAGTCCTGATGGTCGATGGACCACGCAGTCCTCCTGGCTTCAATCGCGAAAACGAAGGTGACGGGAACGGCGATCCGTCACGCGTTCATGAGGAGTACCGCCCCGAACCTCTCTCCTTGCAGCAGAGGGAAGAACTTCGTCGCCGGAACATGGATGCTCTGCACACTCCTATAGTTGGAGAAACCCCCGAGGCCCAGGCCTTGGAGCAGGCGCGCTTGGCCAATCTGGCTGAGCGCACTCGATTGGAGAACCTCCAGCGCGCACTCGACGATCGCGCTCGACAACGTGCTCCCGAGTCCAGTCGACGCCAACTTTTTCCACCTCCAACTCAGGTATACCGAACCCTGATCCAGAATCTAGCTGCTGCTGCCCGGATAGCGGAGTCGATCCAACCCTACCAGTCAGAAGCTGGTCGAGGTCTGGTGCAGATCCGAGCCTTGCTCCGGGCGGCGGGAGAGCAGAATACAGTTGTATCTCAGTCGCGGGATAGGATCCACAGCAGATCCGTGATGGCAGACACAGTTCAGTCGGCCCATAGCCCAAGATCGCCTCCGAGGCGTGAGGGACGTGGGGATCGACGAGATCAGTACAGAAACCGAGAGCAGTATGATCGCCGAGTCGATCGTGATGATCGCCGTCGAGTGCCCACGCCTCCCCCGAGGAGCGGGTCGTACGTACCTCGACAGCATGAAGACAGACGCCCTCACAGTGTTGGGCGAGGTATTCCAATCGACCCCAGGGAGCCAGGCTTTGATGCGAGATCTATTCTCGTGCAGGGCTTGGTCGACAGAAACAGAGCTCACCGGGAGGGCCATGATGGAGGTCCACAAACCAGCAACATGGTGCATGTCTCTAGTCTAGAGTGCTTCAGCAGAGCTGTCAGAGCTGCGGTGATTCCCCCCAACTTCAGGTTGGTGTCTGGAGTTAGTAAGTTCACCGGGGAGTCCAAGCCTGACACTTGGCTTGAAGACTACCGAGTGTCTGTCCAGATTGGTGGCGGCAATGATGAAGTGGCCACGACACACCTTCCTCTGATGTTAGAGGGCTCGGCTAGAGCGTGGCTGAATCAGTTAGCACCTAGCGGCATCTATACTTGGGAAGATCTCGCCCGAGTGTTTGTCAGAACATTCGAGGGCACGTGCAAACGGCCGGCAGGTTTGACAGAGTTGCAGTGTTGTGTTCAGAAACCGAATGAAACTTTGAGGGATTATATCCAGAGATGGATCACCCTGCACCACACAGTAGAAGATGTGTCAGATCATCAGGCAATTTGTGCCTTCAAGGAAGGCGTCAGGTATCGAGAGTTGAATATGAAATTCGGCCGGACAGGGAATATGACTCTGGCTCGGATGATGGAAATTGCCACCAAATATGCCAATGGTGAACAATAAGAGCGGCTCCGGAGTGGCAAGCACAAAGCAGTCGCCCACGAAGCCGAAGGAGGAAACTCCGGTCGGAAACAGAAGCGCAAGGCCGAGCCAGCTGCTTCGGACGAAGCCTTGGCTGTGGTTCAAGGAAAGTTTAAGGGGAAGCCCAAAGGGCCGTGGAACCCCAAGAAAGTAAAAGATCAAGATGAAAATGACGTGTTGGATCTGCCGTGCCATATCCACACCAAAAAAGATGAAGAAGGTAATTTCATTTACCCGAAGCACACCACTCGACAGTGTCGGCTCCTAATCCAGCAGTTCCGAGAGAAACAACCCAAGGAAAAAGAGAAGGAGGCAGACAAGGCTGAGAATGAGGAAGAGGATGACGATGGTTATCCCCACGTGAATTCCACTCTGATGATTTTTGCTGACGTTGAGAGCAAAAGTCGATTGAAAGTCATCAACAGGGAAGTGAACATGGTCGCTCCGGCGACACCCAGTTACTTGAAGTGGTCGCGGACTGCCATTACGTTCGACCTGTCTGATCATCCAGCGCACATCGCCACCCCTGGGAGGCAAGCACTGGTGGTTGACCCGGTGGTCGAAGGCACCCGACTGACAAAGGTCTTGATGGACGGTGGGTCGGTGGCAGTGGCCTGAACGTACTGTATGCAGAAACGTTGAAACGAATGGGCATTCTGATGTCCAGACTCAGCGAAAGCCATATGAGTTTCCATGGTGTCATTCCAGGTAAGAAGGCTGCATCCCTCGGTCAGATTGCACTCGACGTGGTTGTCGGTGATTCCAAAAATTACCGCAAAGAAAAGTTGACGTTTGAAGTTGTGGATTTCCAGAGTGCTTATCATGCAATTCTGGGCAGGCCAGCTTATGCACGATTTATGGCTCGACCATGTTACGTGTACCTCAAACTGAAGATGCATGGTCCCAGAGGAGTGATCACTATCTCTGGTAATCGGAAGAAGGCAGAAGAGTGCTTCTAGAAGGGCTCAAAGATCGCCGATGCCCAGATGGCCGTGGTAGAATTGCAAGAATGCCAGAAAAATGCAGATCCGAGTGACTTGCTGCGAGCCAAGAAGCCAGCCACAGATTCAGCATTCCAGTTGTCTGGTGAAACAAAGTCGATTCACATTCACCTGACAGATCCCAATGCTGCCCCGACTCACATTTCAACCTTACTTGACTCCAAATAGAAAGAAGCGCTCATCCAGTTCCTCCGTGAGAAGTGGGACATCTTTGCATGGAAGCCTTCTGACATGCTGGGTGTTCCCAGGGGACTGGCTGAGCATCGTTTGAGAGTCGAACCGAAGGTGAAACCAGTTAAAGAGCATCTTCGACGGTCCGCCGTCCAGAAAAGAAAGGCAATCGGTGAAGAGGTGGCTCGGCTTTTGGCAGCTGAGTTTATCCGAGAGATTTATCACTCCGAGTGGTTAGCCAATGTTGTCATGGTCCTAAAGAAAGACGACTCACTTCGTATGCGTATTGATTTCAAGCATATCAATCGAGCCTGCCCAAAAGATCACTTCCCTCTCCCTCGCATCGATCAAATAGTCGACTCGACTACAGGGTGCGAGCGTTTGTCCTTTTTAGACGCCTATTCCGGGTACCACCAGATCCGTCTGTACGGGCCCAACAAAATAAAGACAACTTTTATCACCCCGTTTGGGTGCTTCTGTTATGTCACAATGCCATTCGGTTTGAAGAATGCCGGAACCACATTCATGAGGATGATTCAGAAGTGCCTGCTCACTCAGATCAGTCGGAATGTGGAAGCATACATGGATGACATTATGGTCAAGTCACGTAAAGGTTCCGACCTACTGACTGACCTTGCTAAAACCTTTGCCAACCTCAGAAGGTATGATATCAAGCTCAATCCATCAAAGTGCACGTTTGGAGTTCCAGGCGGAAAGTTACTCTGTTTTCTTGTTTCCGAATGAGGAATCGATGCTAACCCAGAGAAAGTAGGCGCTATACTCCGAATGAAGTGCCCTGTGCGTGTGCATGATGTCCAGAAGCTTACTAGTTGCTTGGCCACCCTAAGTCGATTCATTTCTCACCTCGGTGAAAAGGCGCTGCCTCTTTACCGACTGATGAAAAAATCAAACAAGTTCGAGTGGACCCCAGAAGCTGATGTAGCGTTTGCAGAGCTAAAAGCCCTGCTTTCCACCCAGCCGATGCTTGCTGCTCCAATCAGCAAAGAGCCTCTACTGCTTTATATAGCAGCGACTGGACAAGTCGTCAGTACAGTACTTACGGTCGAGCGGGAAGAAGAAGGAAAAGCCTATAAGGTTCAACACCCAGTTTATTATATTTCTGAAGTACTGACCCCGTCAAAGCAGAGATATCCTCATTATCAGAAGCTTGTCTATGGGATTTACATGACCACGAAGAAGGTTGCACACTATTTCTCGGATCACTCTGTTACAGTCGTCAGCGATGCTTCATTGTCAGAGATTCTGCACAACAGAGATGCAACTGG
Organism: Triticum monococcum; assembly: GCA_034509565.1. NCBI lineage: Eukaryota > Viridiplantae > Streptophyta > Magnoliopsida > Poales > Poaceae > Triticum > Triticum monococcum. The sequence goes on along the minus strand of CM067847.1, from coordinate 656,258,046 downwards.
CCGAGTGGCCAAATGGGCGATTGAACTCCTTCCCTTGGATATCAAGTTTGAGGCAAAGAAAGCTATCAAGTCCCAAGCAATAGAAGATTTCCTCGCCGAGTGGATCGAACAGCAACTCCGACTCAAGTTCACTCTGAGCACTGGACCATGTTCTTTGACGGATCCAAGATACTGAACGGTTCTGGTGCTGGAGTAGTTCTGGTATCCCCTCGAGGAGACAAGCTCAGATATGTCCTCCAGATTCACTTTGATTCCTTTAACAATGAAGCAGAATATGAAGCACTCCTGTATGGGTTGCGCATGGCCATCTCACTCGGCGTCCGTCGCCTCATGGTCTATGGCGACTCAGATTTGGTAGTTAATCAAGTGATGAAGGAGTGGGACGTCAGAAGCCCAGCCATGACTGGGTACTGCAATGCGGTGAGAAAGCTTGAGAAGAAGTTTGAGGGGTTAGAACTCCACCACATACCCCGACTGAAAAATCAAGCAGCCGACGATTTGGCAAAGATAAGTTCCAAGAGAGAAGCCATTCCCAGCAATGTATTTTTGGAGCATATCCACTCGCCGACAGTTCAGGAAGATCCTTTTACTGAAGAGCCCCCGCAACCTAAGAGCGCCACAGATCCGACTGAAGTCGAGGTCCCAGCCGTGGTCGACCTGATCATGGAGGTTCTGGCCATTACTCCTGACTGGACGGTGCCCTACATTGCGTACATCCTCAGGAAAGAACTCCCGGAGGATGAAGAAGAGGCTCGACAGATCGTCCATCGATCCAAGGCCTTTACTGTGATAAGAGGGCAGCTGTTCAGGGAAAGTGTGACTAGAGTCGGTCAGAAATGCATAACACCAGAAGAAGGTCGAATGATCCTCAATGACATCCACTCGGGGACCTGTGGTCATCATGCGTCCTCTCGGGCCATCGTGGCTAAAGCATACCGAGCTGGATTCTATTGGCCACGAGCAAATGAAATGGTGAAAGATATAGTTGACAGATGTGAAGGCTGCCAGTTTTACTCCGACATGTCTCACAAGCCGGCGTCAGCCCTGAAGACCACCCCCTCATCTGGCCCTTTGCTGTTTGGGGTCTGGATATGGTTGGACCACTGAGGACTGGCAGGAGCGGCTTCACTCATGTGCTCGTTGCAGTCGACAAGTTTACCAAATGGATCGAAGCTAAACCTATCAAGAACCTTGTGTTGGGGAATGTTGTAATTTCAAAATATTTCCTACGCACACGCAAGATCACGGTGATGCATAGAAACGAGATGGGAGAGTGTTGTCTACGTACCCTCGTAGACCGAAAGCGGAAGCGTTATGACAACGCGGTTGATGTAGTCCTACGTCTTCACAGCCCGACCGGTCAAGCACCGAAACTACGACACCTCCGAGTTTTAGCACACGTTCAGCTCGATGACGATCCCTGGACTCCGATCCAGCAAAGTGTCGGGGAAGAGTTCTGTCAGCACGACGGCATGGCGACGATCTTGATGTTCTACTGTCGCAGGGCTTCGCCTAAGCACCACTACAATATTATCGAGGACTATGGTGGAGGGGGGCACCGCACACGGCTAAGAAAACAATCACGAGGATCAACTTGTGTGTCTAGAGGTGCCCCTACCCCCGTATATAAAGGAGCAAGGGGAGGTGCGGTCGGCTCTAGGAGGAGGCGCGCCGGAGGAGTCCTACTCCTACCGGGAGTAGGACTCCCCTCCTTTCCCTAGTTGGATTAGGACTTGGGGGGAAGGAAGAGAGGGAAGAAAGGAAAAGGGGGGGCGCCGCCCCCCTCCTTGTCCAATTCGGAATTGGGGGGAGGGGCGCGCGGCAGCCCCTAGGCCTCCTCTCCTCTTCCTCCACTAGGCCCATTAAGGCCCATTAGGTTACCGGGGGGTTCCAGTACTCACCTAAGTTCTCTCACTAGGAGGCTTAGCTGCAGTCCAGCACTCGCCTAAGTTTGAAAAAATCCTACCGAGTGGAGAGCAATCCTCCCACTCGGGGGCTTAGCTGCAGTCCAGCACTCGCCTAAATTCTCTCACTAGGAGGCTTAGCTGCAGTCCAACACTCGCCTAAGTTCAAAAAATCCTACCGAGTGGAGAGCAATCCTCCCACTCGGGGGCATAGCTGCAGCCCAGTACTCGCCTAAGTTTGAAACACATCCCTATCCGCAAGGACGACGAGGTGCAGGTCGACTGCAACCTTCTCCTTCGGAGCTGCGGCGCAAATACAACGTCCGGTCCATCCCTATCCGCAAGGACGACGAGGCGCAGGTCGACTGCAACCTTCTCCTTCTGAGCTGCGACACAAATACAACGTCCGGTCCATCCCTATCCGCAAGGACGACGAGGTGCGGGCCGACTGCAACCTTCTCCTTCGGAGCTGCGGCACAAATACAACGTCCGGTCCATCCCTATCCGCAAGGATGACGAGGTGCAGGTCGACTGCAACCTTCTCCTTTGGAGCTGCGGCACAAATACAACATCCGGTCCATCCCTATCTGCAAGGACGATGAGGTGCAGGTCGACTGCAACCTTCTCCTTCGGAGTTGCGGCACAAATAAAACGCCCGGTCCATCCCTATCCACAAGGATGACGAGGTGCAGGTCGACTGAAACCTTCTCCTTCGGAGCTACGGCGCAAGTACAACACCCGCTCCATCCCTATCCGCAAGGACGACGAAGCGCAGGTTGATTGGAGCCGCCACCTCACAGCTGCGTCTCCAGCGCAAAGACTATTCAAAGCAGTGAGCAAAGTCCATTCGAGGACAAACACAAGCACATTTGGAAATAAACCAAATTCAGATAAATCCTAAAAGTTCCAAGCAGCAAACTTGGAAATACGAGTACAAGACTTCTGCAGAAGGCAAAAGACAGATCAACCGATAGGATCAAAGGCGGTTCACTTCCGAGTGAATAAAACCTAAAGAAGTCCATTTAGACCCCAGCCGACTGCACACAGTCGACTGCGGTCTTAGGGGTTACACCCAGCGGGTGCACTTGGCGTGCCCCCGCTGACTAAGACTCAACTTGTCCGGTCCGCCCGGACCAGGTTAAAAAAAGGGGGCAACAAGCTGTTCAGACCCCAGTCGACTGCCAGCAGTCGACCGCGGTCTCGGGGACTACACCCAGTGGGTGCACTTGGCGTGCCCCCACCGGTTCGGATCCTACTCGACCGGCCCGCCGGAGTCGAGTGTAAGGAGTAGAAAGAAAAGAAAGAAGGACTCAGACCCCAGTCGACTGCCAGTAGTCGACCGTGGTCTCGGGGACTACACCCAGTGGGTGCACTTAGCGTGCCCCCACCGGTTCTGATCCCACTCGCCCAGACCGAGTAGAAGAGCGAAACTACCAAAAACACCAAAACACCCAGTGGGTGCTCTAATTCGACGCAAACAACAGGAGATTGTGCAGAAGAAGATTTTTCGAGAACAAAAATAGTCGGAAAGTCTACTCACCTGGACATTGGCCCGAAGAGCAGCACTGGCGTTGTAGGCAGCCTGGCTGTTCTCGTGCACCGTCTTCACCTGCTCCATCATCATGTCAGCCTGTCGGATGGCTTCCGCAGCCGCTTCCGACTGGTTGTCCGGGACGGGGTAGCTGGTGAAAAAGTGTGCAGACGACCCAGGTGCGGCGGCTTGGAGCTCCGTGGCGTGGAGTTGGACAGTTGAAGGAATCACAGGTGCAGTCGACGGTGCAGGATGCCCACTCGACAAGGCTGCAGCGAACATCACAGAGGCCCTGCCCACGTCTTCAGCTTGACGGACGGGAGGTGTTGTAGTTGGTTCTTGCTGAGCCACCCTGCCAGCTGCTACCTTCTTGCTCTTCCTGGGCTTAAGAGCCACATCTTCATTGTCATCTGGAAGATCAATGATGTTGGGTGGAGCTGCAACGCAGATCATTCGACCCCAAGTGAACCACTCGAATGCAGTCGACCAAAGAATCAAGAACAAAATCATAAGAGTTCATACCTGGGTTGGAGGTTACCGCATCTTCCATTTCCTCGTCCCGGTATTGGAGAGAAGAGGTTCCAGACGTAGCAGCACTGCGAAGACCCACATTCAATCGATTACGACCGGTTAATTGAGTCGACGAGAAGGACAAGTCAGATGGTTACCCGGAGATAGTAGGAACGGTCACTTTGATCCTGGGCAAAGCTTTTGGCGGCTTGGAGGAGGTGGATTTCGGCGCTGGAGGCGGCGCAACTTTGGGCTGCTTTGGAGCGTTTTCAGTCGGCGTCGGGGAAGACGTCCTAGGATGCTTCGAAGACTGATCAGTCGGCGCGGCCACTAAGTATGGAGCACTCACCGGGTCGTGGGCTTGTTTGGATCTCCTCTCCCTGCGAGGAGGCGAGTCGACTTCTTCGCCATCAGTCGATTCGTCGCTCTCTTCGTCTTCCTCGGCCTCCGAATGCTCCTCGCCGCTCTCGCCACCGCTCCCTTCTTCCTCAGCCTCTTGGTCCTGCACTCCATTGGGCATTGAGTACATGTCGATAAGGGCCTGAAAGGACAATGATCGAAGGAAATTCAATCGACCATAAACAAGATGTTACTCGGTGAATCGAAAAGATACTTGATAAGATAGAATTATACCTTCTCCGGCTAGTGCGAGTTGTCGAATGGAATCACCCTCCTAGACCCCCAAGGGTTGTCTTTGTTGCTGGTGATCCCCATCAACCACTTCTCCAAGATATCCTCGCTGACGTCCTCCGGGTGGATCCGAGTGGAATCCTCGAGCCCAGAGTACATCCACATCGGATGATCGCGCGCCTGAAGAGGTTGGATGCGTCGACCGAGAAAGACCTCCAGCAGGTCCATCCCGGTCACCCCGTCGCGGACAAGCTGGACGACCCGCTCGACCAGCACCTTGACCTGCGCCTTCTCCTCTGGAACTACCTTCAGGGAGGCGGGCTTCTCCACTCGAGCCAAAGAAAAAGGAGGAAGTTATAACGCCCCAAGACCGGAGTTTCAGACGCCTTTCATGTTTTCCGAGTTTTCGTCATGTGAGTTGTTGGTTTGTTGCATTCATCTTTGCATCATGTGCATTGCATCATGTCTTCATGCCATCATGTCATAAATCTTTCGCATCTCACTTAAATAAATTGCATAGATCGTTGATCTATTTAAATTGAGGGAACTCACATGGTGGTTTCTCTTTATAACCTATCATCCCGATAGTAGGGAGCTATATTCAATATTTCTTTAATTTGATATTCACCATAACACACGTGCAAAAATAATCCTCATGCCTATTTCCACTTCGAGTTTGACCTTCAAATCTTGTATCTCTTTTATCGAGGTTCCTCTAAAAACTGAACATTTTTGGACCTTCCAACCCTCCACTTCCTATTCACCCATTTGAATTTAATTCAAATGTGTTTGAATCTAAACCTTGCATCCATGCCCACTCCTATTTTCTTGGATTAGACTCATTTTTATGAGTTTGAGAATATATTCTTTCTCCTACCATCTTCTTTGCTCTCTTTTCTTTCTTTCTTGATTTTTTCTTCTCTGTTTTTTTTGTTCTAGAGTGAGAGAGAGAGAGAGAGCCCAGCCTAGATCTCAGGCAGGCCCATCTGCGCCTAGGCGCAGCCCCCTCTCTTTTGGGCCAGCCTCCAAGGCCCAACCGCGCCCCCGGTAACCGTAGGCCCGAGCGAGACCCCATCCCGATCGACCCCCTCCTCCCCTTCGTTTCCTCCTCGCGCCGTCAGCTCAGGGAGATGCTCCCTCGATCCCATCTCTCTCCCTCCTGCCCGTTTCCTTCGATCCCGACCTCTCTCTCGATCTCCCTCCAGCGCAGCCCATGCTCGATCCCTCCTCCCTCGATGCGCCGCTAGAGAGGAAGAGAGAGACCAGCGCCGCGCCCTCGTGCTCGCTCCCACCTCGCCATCCCGCCACTACGTCCGGTCGCCGCCGGCAACCACGACCCGCGCCGCTCCTGCCATGGCCTCAGCTCTGCACCTCGCGTCCCATCGCTGCCGCCCCGTTGCCGCTTCATCCTCCGCCATCCCCTGCGTGTTCGTCGCCTTCCAGCCGCCGCAGGCCAGCGCCACTGCCCGCCAGTCTCCTCCTCTACTTCGCCCCCTTCTCTGCTCCCTCAGCCATGGCGCTCCGCCGCCCCTTGTCTCGCCCGCGCTGGCGACCAGCAGCAGGTCGCCGCTCCGCGCCGTCCACCCCACCTGCAGCTCCTCCACCTCGTCTCTGTGGCCTCCCCTTCAGCTCCCTGCATCCGTCCGGCCGTCCGTGTTGCTGCCGCTGGACACCAAGACCAGGGGCTCTTTAGCTGTTGCACACTTGCAGTGCCTCCTCCCGAGCAGGAGCAGCTTGAACCGATGCCTCCGTGAAGCCCGAGTGGGAATGTTTGTGTGCACCGGTTACGCCAAGACCCGGACTGACAAGTACCACGACATCCGTCGATTGCCAAGTACCCCTACGCGTGGATACGCCAAGTTCCTCTTCGACCGATGCAAGTTCCGCTACCGTCGCCAAAACCCGAGATGAAGTACCCCGACGGAGATCGGCAAGTCGCAAGATTGTCCTGGATATCGTCAAGTACCATGACGACCCTCGAAGAGTTCGGATTCGACAAGTTCGACTATGGAACGGGAACCACTACTTCCACCACCGCCGTCTTCGGAATCGCTAAGAATGTCAAGTTCCTCCACGATGCCCGACGCCTAAAACGATCACCGAACCGGAAATAATGCCAAGTACCAGGACGACGAGGACCGCCAAGTTCGTCTTCCGCCGTCTCCGAAATCATCAAGTACCGCTATGAGATGTGCAACTACTTCCACGACGAAATGAGAACAACTACCGCCGTTGAAGGCCGTCAAGTGAACATCTACCGACGACGTGTACGACCTACTCCGTGAACATGTACCACTACGTCCGGAGACCGCAAACCCGTCAAGTCCAACAACGTTTGTGTACAACTACCGACGACGCGCATGTTGCCAAGTACCCTCTCCGGATCGTCATGTTCGACTACCGATAAACATGTACCACTACCGTCGTCGAGATCGCGAGAACCTCTACCGTCGACCCTAGAGCATGCGAGATCGACTACTTCCACTACCGTCGTCGTGAGAACGCCTACTTCCCTCTACGAACGAGAACCGTCCCCTATGCATGCTCCGAAAGGTATAACCGCCGAGACGGCCGCCCGTGAACTAATGCATGTGTGATGTATGAGATGCTCGTGCTTGCTCCGTGCTCGAATTGTCGGTTCACATTGCCCCTCTGTTGCCTTGTCACCATCATCGACTCATGGGACACCCGGTATCCGGGAGTGCCCCATCATCTTGCATGACACGCTCTCGTCACACTTCCTTTTTTTGCCCCGACATCTCAATCGAGTACCGGAACCGGAACATTGCCGTGGCACCGTTACCGTTATCGTTGCCGTGGCACCCCTTTTCTTGAAGGAAATTTGCCCTAGAGGCAATAATAAAGTTATTATTTATTTCCTTATTTCATGATAAATGTTTATTATTCATGCTAGAATTGTATTAACCGGAAACATAATACATGTGTGAATACATAGACAAACAGAGTGTCACTAGTATGCCTCTACTTGACTAGCTCGTTAATCAAAGATGGTTATGTTTCCTAACCATGGACAAAGAGTTGTTATTTGATTAACGGGATCACATCATTAGGTGAATGATCTGATTGACATGACCCATTCCATTAGCTTAGCACCCGATCGTTTAGTATGTTGCTGTTGCTTTCTTCATGACTTATACATGTTCCTATGACTATGAGATTATGCAACTCCCGTTTGCCGGAGGAACACTTTGTGTGCTACCAAATGTCACAACGTAACTAGGTGATTGTAAAGGAGCTCTACAGGTGTCTCCAAAGGTACATGTTGGGTTGGCGTATTTCGAGATTAGGATTTGTCACTCCGATTGTCGGAGAGGTATCTCTGGGCCCTCTCGGTAATGCACATCACTTAAGACTTGCAAGCATTACAACTAATGAGTTAGTTGCGAGATGATGTATTACGGAACGAGTAAAGAGACTTGCCGGTAATGAGATTGAACTAGGTATTGAGATACCGACGATCAAATCTCGGGCAAGTAACATACCGATGACAAAGGGAACAACGTATGTTGTTATGCGGTCTGACCGATAAAGATCTTCGTAGAATATGTAGGAGCCAATATGGGCATCCAGGTCCCGCTATTGGTTATTGACCAGAGACGTGTCTCGGTCATGTCTACATTGTTCTCGAACCGTAGGGTCCGCACGCTTAACGTTACGATGACAGTTATTATGAGTTTATGCATTTTGATGTACCGAAGTTAGTTCGGAGTCCCGGATGTGATCACGGACATGACGAGGAGTCTCGAAATGGTCGAGACATAAAGATTGATATATTGGATGACTATATTCGGACACCGGAAGCATTCTGGAGAAGTTTCGGATAAAACCGGAGCACCGGGGGGTTACCGGAACCCCCCGAGGGGTTAATGGGCCTCATGGGCCTAAAGTGGAGAAGAGGAAGGGGCTGCCAGGGCAGGCCGCATGCCCCCTCTTCCCCTAGTCCGAATTGGACTAGGAGGGAGGGGCGGCGCCCCCCTCTTTCCCTCTCTTCTCCCACGTCTCCTAATTGGACAAGGAAAGGGGGGAGTCCTACTCCCGATAGGAGTAGGACTCCTCCTGCGCGCCTCCATAGGGCCGGCCGCACCCCCCCTTGGATCCTTTATATACGGAGGCAAGGGGGCACCCTAGAACACACAATTGATCAACGTGATCGTTCCTTAGCCGTGTGCGGTGCCCCCTTCCACCATATTCCACCTCGGTCATATCGTTGTAGTGCTTAGGCGAAGCCTTGCGTCGGTAGAACATCATCATCGTCACCACGCCTTTATGCTGACGGAACTCATCCCCGAAGCTTTGCTGGATCGGAGCCCGGGGAGCGTCATCGAGCTGTACGTGTGCTAAGAACTCGGAGGTGCCGGAGTAACGGTGCTTGGATCGGTCGGATCGGGAAGACGTACGACTACTTCCTCTATGTTGCGTCAACGCTTCCGCTTTGGTCTACGAGGGTACGTAGACAACACTCTCCCCTCTCGTTGCTATGCATCACCATGATCTTGCGTGTGCGTAGGAATTTTTTTGAAATTACTACGTTCCCCAACAGTGGCATCCGAGCCTAGGTTTTATGGTTTGATGTTATATGCACGAGTAGAACACAAGTGAGTTGTGGGCGATATAAGTCATACTGCCTACCAGCATGTCATACTTTGGTTCGGCGGTATTGTTGGATGAAGCGGCCCGGACCGACATTACGCGTACGCTTACGCAAGACCGGTTCTCCCGACGTGCTTTGCACAAAGGTGGCTTGCGGGTGACTGTTTCTCCAACTTTAGTTGAACCGAGTGTGGCTACGCCCGGTCCTTGCGAAGGTTAAAACGGCATCAACTTGACAAACTATCGTTGTGGTTTTGATGCGTAGGTAAGATTGGTTCTTGCTTAAGCCCGTAGCAGCCACGTAAAACATGCAACAACAAAGTAGAGGACGTCTAACTTGTTTTTGCAGGGCATGTTGTGATGTGATATGGTCAAGACATGATGCTAAATTTTATTGTATGAGATGATCATGTTTTGTAACCAAATTATCGGCAACTGGCAGGAGCCATATGGTTGTCGCTTTATTGTATGCAATGCAATCACGCTGTAATGCTTTACTTTATCACTAAGCGGTAGCGATAGTCGTGGAAGCATAAGATTGGCGAGACGACAACGATGCTATGATGGAGATCAAGGTGTCGCGCCGGTGACGATGGTGATCATGACGGTGCTTCGGAGATGGAGATCACAAGCACAAGATGATGATGGCCATATCATATCACTTATATTGATTGCATGTGATGTTTATCTTTTATGCATCTTATCTTACTTTGATTGACGGTAGCATTATAAGATGATCTCTCACTAAATTATCAAGAAGTGTTCTCCCTGAGTATGCACCGTTGCCAAAGTTCGTCGTGCCTAGAGACCACGTGATGATCGGGTGTGATAAGCTCTACGTCCATCTACAACGGGTGCAAGCAAGTTTTGCACACGCAAAATACTCAGGTTAAACTTGACGAGCCTAGCATATGCAGATATGGCCTCGGAACACGGAGACCGAAAGGTCGAGCGTGAATCATATAGTAGATATGATCAACATAGTGATGTTCAGCATTGAAACTGCTCCATCTCACGTGATGATCGGACATGGTTTAGTTGATTTGGATCACGTGATCACTTAGAGGATTAGAGGGATGTCTATCTAAGTGGGAGTTCTTAAGTAATATGATTAATTGAACTTCAATTTATCATGAACTTAGTCCTGGTAGTATTTTGCAAATTATGTTGTAGATCAATAGCTCACGTTGTTGCTTCCTTGTGTTTATTTTGATATGTTCCTAGAGAAAATTGTGTTGAAAGATATTAGTAGCAATGATGCGGATTGGATCCGTGATCTGAGGTTTATCCTCATTGCTGCATAGACGAATTATGTCCTTGATGCACCGCTAGGTGACAGACCTATTGCAGGAGCAGATGCAGACGTTATGAACGTTTGACTAAGCTCAATAGGATGACTACTTGATAGTTTAGTGCACCATGCTTAACGGCTTAGAATCGGGACTTCAAAGACGTTTTGAACATCATGGACCATATGAGATGTTCCAGGAGTTGCAGTTAATATTTCAAGCAAATACCCGAGTTGTGAGATATGAAGTCTCCAACAAGTTCTATAGCTAAAAAGATGGAGGAGAATCGCTCAACTAGTGAGCATGTGCTCAGATTGTCTGGGTACTACAATCGCTTGAATCAAGTGGGAGTTAATCTTCCAGATAAGATAGTGATTGACAGAATTCTCTAGTCACCATCACCAAGTTAGTAGAACTTCGTGATGAACTATAATATGCAAGGGATAACGGAAAGGATTCCCAAGCTCTTCGTGATGCTAAAATCGACGAAGGTAGAAATCAAGAAAAACATCAAGTGTTGATGGTAGACAAGACCACTAGTTTCAAGAAAAGGGCAAAAGGAAGAAGGAGAACTTCAAGAAGAACGGCAAGCAAGTTGCTGCTCAAGTGAAGAAGCCCAAGTTTGGTCCTAAGCCTGAGACTAGGTGCTTCTACTGCAAAGGGACTGGTCACTGGAAGCGGAACTACCCCAAGTGATTGGCGGATAAGAAGGATGGCAAAGTGAACAAAGGTATATTTGATATACAGATTATTGATGTGTATTTTACTAGTGTTCATAGCAACCCCTCGGTATTTGATACTGGTTCAGTTGCTAAGAGTAGTAACTCAAAACGGGAGTTGCAGAATGAACAGAAAATAGTTAAAGGTGAAGTAACGATGTGTGTTGGAAGTAGTTCCAAGATTGATATGATCATCATCGCACACTCCCTATACTTTCGGGATTAGTGTTGAAACTAAATAAGTGTTATTTGGTGTTTGCGTTGAGCATGAATATGATTTGATCATGTTTATTGCAATACGGTTATTCATTAAAGTCAGAGAATAATTGTTGTTCTGTTTACATGAATAAAACCTTCGATGGTCATACACCCAATGAAAATAGTTTGTTAGATCTCGATCGTAGTGTTACACATATTCATAATATTGAAGCCAAAAGATGCAAAGTTAATAATGATAGTGCAACTTATTTGTGGCACTGCCGTTTAGGTCATATCGGTGTAAAGCGCATGAAGAAACTCTATACTGATGGACTTTTGGAACCACTTGATTATGAATCACTTGGTACTTGCGAACCATGCCTCATGGGCAAGATGACTAAGACTCCGTTCTCCGGAACAATGGAGCGAGCAACAAACTTGAATGGAAATAATACATACTGATGTATGCAGTCCAATGAGTGTTGAGGCTTGCGGCGGGTATCGTTATTTTCTGACCTTCACAGATAATTTGAGCAGATATGAGTATATCTACTTGATGAAACATAAGTCTGAAACATTTGAAAAGTTCAAATAAATTCAGGGTGAAGTGGAAAATCATCGTGACAAGAAAATAAGGTTTCTACGATCTGATCACGGAGACAAATATTTGAGTTACGAGTTTGGTCTTCAATTAAAACATTGTGGAATAGTTTCACAAACTCATGCCACCTAGAACACCATAGCATAATGGTGTGTCCGATCGTCATAACCGTACTTTATTGGATATAGTGCAATCTATGATGTTTCTTACCGATTTACCAATATCGTTTTGGGATCATGCATTAGAGACAGCTGCATTCACATTAAAAAGGGGCACTATCTAAGTCCGTTGAGATGACACAATCTGAACTGTGGTTTGGCAAGAAACCAAAGTTGTCGTTTCTTAAAGTTTGGGGTTGTGATACTTATATGAAAAAGTTTCATCCTAATAAGCTCAAACCCAAATCGGAGAAATATGTCTTCATAAGATACCCAAAGGAGACTTTTGGGTACACCTTCTACCACAAATCCAAAGGCAAGACTTTTGTTGCTGAATTCAGAGTTTTTCTAGAGAAGGAGTTTCTCTTGAAAGAAGTGAGTGGGAGGAAAGTAGAAAACTTGATAAGGTAATTGTACCTTCTCCCTTATTGGAAAGTAGTTCATCACAGAAATCTGTTCTTGTGACTACTACACCAATTAGTGAGGAAGCTAATGATGATGATCATGTAACTTCATATCAAGTTACTACCGAATCTCATAGGTAAACCAGAGTGAGATCAACACCAAAGTGGTACGGTAATCCTGTTCTGGAAGTCATGTTACTAGACCATGACGAACTTGCGAACTATGGGGAAGCGATGATGAGCCCAGATTCCGCGAAATGGCTTGAGGCCATGAAATCTGAGATAAGATCCATGTATGAGAACAAAGTATGGACTTTGATTGACTTTCCCAATGATCGGCGAGTCATTGAGATTAAATGGATCTTCAAGAGGAAGACGGACACTAATAGTAGTGTTACTATCTACAAAGCTAGAATTGTCGCAAAAGGTTTTCGACAAGTTCAAGGTGTTGACTACGATGAGAGTTTCTCACTCGTATCTATGCTTAAGTCTGTCCGAATCATGTTAGTAATTGCCGCATTTTATGAAATCTGGCAAATGGATAAACAAAACTATATTCCTTAATGGATTTATTAAAGAAGAGTTGTATGTGATGCAACAAGATGGTTTTGTCAATCCTAAAGGTGCTAACAAAATATGCAAGCTCCAGCGATCCATTTGTGGACTGGTGCAAGCATCTCGGAGTTGGAATATACACTTTGATAAGTTGATCAAAGCATATAGTTTTATACAGACTTGCGGTGAAGCCTGTATTTACAAGAAAGTGAGTGGGAGCACTACAGCATTTCTGATAAGTATATGTGAATGACATATTGTTGATCGGAAATAATGTAGAATTATTCTGCAAAGCATAAAGGAGTATTTGAAAGGAGTTTTTCAAAGAAAGACATCGGTGAAGCTACTTACATATTGAGCATCAAGATCTATAGAGATAGATCAAAACGCTTGATAAGTTTTTTCAGTGAGTACATACCTTGACAAGATTTTGAAGTAGTTCAAAATGGAACAGTCAAAGAAAGAGTTCTTGCCTGTGTTACAAGGTGTGAAATTGAGTAAGACTCAAAACACGACCACGACAGAAGATAGAAAGAGAATGAAAGTCATTCCCTATGCCTTGGCCATAGGTTCTATAAAGTATGCCATGCTGTGTACCAGATCTATTGTATACCCTACACTGATTTTGGCAAGGGAGTACAATAGTGATCTAGGAGTAGATCACTGGACAGCGGTCAAAATTATCCTTAGTGGAATAAGGATATGTTTCTCAATTATGGACGTGACAAAAAGGGTTCGTCGTAAAGGGTTACGTCGATGCAAATTTTGACACTGATCTAGATGACTCTAAGTCTAAATCTGGATACATATTGAAAGTGGGAGCAATTAGCTAAGAGTAGCTCCGTGCAGAGCATTGTTAACATAGAAATTTGCAAAATACATACGGATCTGAATATGGCAGACCCGTTGATTAAACTTATCTCACAAGCAAAACATGATCACACCTTAGTACTCTTTGGGTGTTAATCACATAAGCGATGTGAACTAGATTACTGAATCTAGTAAACCCTTTGGGTGTTGGTCACATGGCGATGTGAACTATGGGTGTTAATCACATGATGATGTGAACTATCGATGTTAATCACATGGTGATGTGATCTAGATTATTGACTCTAGTGCAAGTGGGAGACTGAAGGAAATATGCCCTAGAGGCAATAATAAAGTTATTATTTATTTCCTTATTTCATGATAAATGTTTATTATTCATGCTAGAATTGTATTAACCGGAAACATAATACATGTGTGAATACATAGACAAACAGAGTGTCACTAGTATGCCTCTACTTGACTAGCTCGTTAATCAAAGATGGTTATGTTTCCTAACCATGGACAAAGAGTTGTTATTTGATTAACAGGATCACATCATTAGGTGAATGATCTGATTGACATGACCCATTCCATTAGCTTAGCACCCGATCGTTTAGTATGTTGCTATTGCTTTCTTCATGACTTATACATGTTCCTATGACTATGAGATTATGCAACTCCCATTTGCTGGAGGAACACTTTATGTGCTACCAAACGTCACAACGTAACTGGGTGATTATAAAGGAGCTCTATAGGTGTCTCCAAAGGTACATGTTGGGTTGGCGTATTTCGAGATTAGGATTTGTCACTCCGATTGTCGGAGAGGTATCTCTGGGCCCTCTCGGTAATGCACATCACTTAAGCCTTGCAAGCGTTACAACTAATGAGTTAGTTGCGAGATGATGTATTATGGAACGAGTAAAGAGACTTGCCGGTAACGAGATTGAACTAGGTATTGAGATACCGATGATCAAATCTTGGGCAAGTAACATACCGATGACAAAGGGAACTACGTATGTTGTTATGCGGTCTGACCGATAAAGATCTTCATAGAATATGTAGGAGACAATATGGGCATCCAGGTCCCGCTATTGGTTATTGACCGGAGACGTGTCTCGGTCATGTCTACATTGTTCTCGAACCGTAGGGTCCGCACGCTTAACGTTACGATGACAGTTATTATGAGTTTATGCATTTTGATGTACCGAAGTTAGTTCGGAGTCCCGGATGTGATCACGGACATGACGATGAGTCTTGAAATGGTCGAGACATAAAGATTGATATATTGGATGACTATATTCGGACATCGGAAGCGTTCCGGAGAAGTTTCGGATAAAACCGGAGCACCGGGGGGTTACCGGAACCCCCAAGGGGGGGGGGGTTAATGGGCCTCATGGGCCTAAAGTGGAGAAGAGGAAGGGGCTGCCAGGGCAGGCCGCGCGCCCCCTCTTCCCCTAGTCCGAATTGGACTAGGAGGGAGGGGCGGTGCCCCCCTCTTTCCCTCTCTTCTCCCACCTCTCCTAATTGGACAAGGAAAGGCGGGGAGTCCTACTCCCGGTAGGAGTAGGACTCCTCCTGCGCGCCTCCATGGGGCCGGCCGCACCCCCCCTTGGATCCTTTATATATGGAGGCAAGGGGGCACCCTAGAACACACAATTGATCAACGTGATCGTTCCTTAGCCGTGTGCGGTGCCCCCTTCCACCATATTCCACCTGGGTCATATCGTTGTAGTGCTTAGGCGAAGCCCTGCATCGGTAGAACATCATCATCGTCACCACGCCGTTGTGCTGACGGAACTCATCCCCGAAGCTTTGCTGGATCGGAGCCTGGGGAGCGTCATCGAGCTGTACGTGTGCTAAGAACTCGGAGGTGCCGGAGTAACAGTGCTTGGATCGGTCGGATCGGGAAGACGTACGACTACTTCCTCTACGTTGTGTCAACGCTTCCGCTTCGGTCTACGAGGGTATGTAGACAACACTCTCCCCTCTCGTTGCTATGCATCACCATGATCTTGTGTGTGCGTAGGAATTTTTTTGAAATTACTACGTTCCCCAACATTTCTTTCCACCACGGTGACAAATGCTTCATAATGCTCTTGTCAACTTTTAATAAAAATTGCATAAACTTGTGCATGTCATCCGCATCATGATTACAACAATTAAAATGTTTAAATTGTTGTTGCAATTAATTACTAAATGCATATGGGGATTTACCCGATTTGTTATTTGTTATATCCGGCCCCATTTAAATTGTTTAGATGATATAGTTTTGTTATGCTTCACCTCTTGCCATGTTAACCAACATTTAATATTGTTGAGTACCTAACCGAGAGTGAACTAAATAAGTCATGTGGTGATTCGTTAATATGCAACTCGTTGCATATTGAGCTCCACTTAATTTGTAGTATTGTTTGTGCACTTGACAATGCCATGCTTCATTAAACCGGACATGCATCATACTCGGTTGTGCATCATGCCATGCTTATGTATTGGTTGTTTACTATGCTGTGTGCTTCTTTCCGATTTGCTTCTCGCGTTAGCTTCGGTTTCGTTCTGGAGTTGTGAGGATTCGTTCGACTACGTCCGCTTTGTCTTCTTCATGGACTCGGTCTTCTTCCTTGCGGGATTTCAGGCAAGATGACCATACCCACGAAATCACTTCTATCTTTGCTTGCTAGTTGGTCGCTCTTTTGCTATACCTATGCTGTGATACCTACCACTTGCTTATCATGCCTCCCATATTGTTGAACCAAGCCTCTAACCCACCTTGTCCTAGCAAACCGTTGTTTGGCTATGTTACCGCTTTGCTCAACCCCTCTTATAGCATTGTTAGTTGCAGGTGAAGATGAAGTTTGTTCCTTGTTGGAACATGGAGATGTTGTTCCTTGTTGGAACATGTTTACTTGTTGGGATATCACAATATCTCTTATTTAATTAATGCATCTATATACTTGGTAAAGGGTGGAAGGCTCGACCTTATGCCTGGTGTTTTGTTCCACTCTTGCCGCCCTAGTTTCCGTCATATCGGTGTTATGTTCCCAGATTTTGCGTTCCTTACGCGGTTGGGTTATAATGGGAACTCCTTGACAGTTTGCCTTGAATAAAACTCCTCCAGCAATGCCCAACATTGGTTTTACCATTCGGCACCTAGCCTTTTCTTTCCCTTGGGTTCTGCAGACTCTAGGGTCATCTTTATTTAAACCCCCCCCCCCCCCGGGCCAGTGCTTCTCTAAGTGTTGGTCCAACTGAGCGATGTCCGGAGCTACCAGGGGCAACTCTGGGCTGGCCTACCCGACGTCTGGCTCATCTGAGTGTGCCCTGAGAACGAGATATGTGCAGCTCCTATCGAGATTTGTTGGCAAATTCGGGCGGTGTTGCTGGACTTGTTTTACCATTTTCGAGGATGTCTTGTAACCGGGATGCCGAGTCTGATCGGATTGTCTTGGGAGAAGGAATATCCTTTGTTGACCGTGATAACTTGTGATGGGCTAAGTTGGGACACCCCTGCAGGGATTTGAACTTTCGAAAGCCGTGCCCGCGGTTATGGGCAGATGGGAATTTGTTAATGTCCGGTTGTAGAAAACCTGAAGTTGACCTTAATTAAAATACATCAACCGCATGTGTTACCGTGATGGTCTCTTCTCGGCGGGGTCCGGGAAGTGAACACGGTGTTGGAGTAATGCTTGACGTAGGTTGTTCTAGGATCACTTCTTGATCATAGTTGTTCGATCGTGCTTTTGCCTTCTCTTCTCGCTCTCATTTGCGTATGTTAGCCACCAAATATGCTAGTCGCTTGCTGCAGCTCCACCTCATACCTTTTACCTTACCTATAAGCTTAATTAGTCTTGATCGCGAGGGTGTGAGATTGCTGAGTCCCCGTGACTCACAGATACTTCCAAAACCAGTTTGCAGGTGCCGATGTTACTGAGCAGGTGACGCAACCAAGCTCAAGGAGGAGCTTGTTGAAGATCGTGTTCTTTATGTTGTTTCGTTTTCCAGTTGATCAGTAGTGGAGCCCAGTTGGGACGATCGGGGATCTGTGTAGCATGTGGGGTAGTCTTCTTTGATTTTGGTTCCGTAGTCGGACCTTGATTGTATCTGGATGATGTAATGCTTTATTCATGTATTGTGTGAAGTGGCGATTGTAAGCCAACTATGCATCTCTTTCCCTTATGTATTACATGGGTTGTGTGAAGATTACCTCACTTGCGACATTGCTTTCAATGCGGTTATGCCTCTAAGTCGTGCTTCGACACGTGGGAGATATAGCCGCATCGAGGGCGTTACAAGTTGGTAATCAGGGCCTTCCCTGACCTTAGGAGCCCCCCTGCTTGATCGAATCGCTGGCGTTGTTGAGTGTAGAAAAATGTTTTGAGTCATTTAGGATTATATATATCGGAGAGTAGGATTCTTTTTACTCCTTAGTCCCTTCGTCACCTTGGTGAGGCATCCTGATGTAGAGTTTTGACTCTTCTCTTCTCAAATTTCACTAAAATTTTTTTAGGATCACGCGGGTATCTTGGAATCGTTCCGATGGTTTTGTGACGAGAGCATTGTTCTTGGTGCCTCCTGTCATTTAGGGGTTGTGGCAGTGTCCCGGGGAGTTGAGCTCCGAGGTGTTGTCGTCACAATTTTATCGTTGCAGTTCTGGAATACCTGAGTTCGCCGACATAAAAAATCTCTTTTATGCAGTTGTTGGTGAGATAACCCCGACGCCACCCAGTACTAGGGCGAGAGTTCGGGGGTATTGCCATAACTCGTATAACGGATGCTTTTCGAAGGTTGAGGTAAACGATTTCCGAAGGATTCTTGGTTATGTGTTGAAGGATTGATACAGCTGGATGTAGGATTTGTTAATTTTGGGTGAGATATTACGCTTCCCCTGTATCCCCAACACCTGATTGCATAACCGGAAAGTTTCAGGAGTTTATAAGTGGGAATTCAAGTAGCTCCTAGGATTTCTTTCCGACAGATGTATGCTTTGAAATTGGGGTTCGACGTCTAGTGGTCTGCCTATCCACGGTTGGTTTTACAGTGGTCTCGTTGTGTCTTAAAGAGTCCTTGGCTATGCCGACTCGGGGACGCTTTGTATGTCATGTGCACTGCCTTGTACATGATGGTGCTGTACGATCGAGCCCGTGTAGGCCCCACCACAAAAACTTCGGACGAAATCTCTATCATATGTTTGTTCTGGCTTATTTTACAAGCCAATCCTTTGTTTTGTTTTGAGTTGTGGTATTCGAGTTGCTTCGAAGTCAAATGTTGATTCCATACTTTTCCTAAACGGTGTTCTCATACTCCGATGTGAATACCAATCCTTCATGATAATCGAGACTGTCATGTCAATCCTTTTCAATCGGTGTGTCTCTCTTCAAGTGGATCCGATCTTTTCGACATTCGCAAGATCAATTATCAGTTCTTCTCAACGGTGTTTGTTTCATTTGTCCCAAGCTGCCTTTGTTTTCCCGCCCTTTTTCTTCAAGGACTCATATATCTTAATCAAGTATCCATTTTATTCATGTGAATTTTCTCCATTCCTTTCTTTCAATGTTCTTACCCGGTGTTTCTCATGAAGATACTAACGGAGCCTCAAGTTCATCATTCTTCATTCTTTTCTTCTCCGGTGGATTCAATTCAAGCTTTCGGTGTTAATCATATTCTTTTCCGTATTTCAAATGCCTTCTCATGCCAGTGCACCTTAAATTCAGTCATTCCACGCTCGCTATTCAATTTGTTCCAGAGTGCTCAAGATATCTCGAATATTAGTGTTTCCACTCTGCATTCGTTCAAGATCTTTCGAGGATGTTCTCTCATTCAAGTCTTAATTCAACCGGTGCAATCTATCTTCCAAGCGACCTTTTCAACGGTGTTTCTTTGAGTGGGCCCTAACCCACAAGTCTTTTTCCAGGATCTTACCTGACTCTTCTTATTCTCCCGGAGTTATTCTCAAATTCATTTCAAGTATGATGTAAGAGTGAATTATCATCAGTCATAGGTATTTCTCCAAGATCTCTCAATTTCTTTTCATCATTGGCTCAATCTCTTCGCTTTTGATTATTCCGGAGTGCCTCAATAATTCATGGTGGTGTTTCTCATCGTAATTCTCAGATTTTGAAGACCGAAGAATATTTTTCTCTCAATCTTGCTCCATTCTCTTCAAGATTCGGGATTCCAGCTTGTTTGCCATCCTCTCATAATTATATTCGATTGTGAGAATTCTTTTCATCCATCCGGAGCTATTCAGGAGCCTTTTCAGTTTGATCATCCAGAGCCCATCATCTAAGATTTATTCATTCCAGCTTTCAACTCTCATACTCTAAATCATACCGGTGCTTAAATCAAGGATTCTCTAATCAGCTCGTAATCTCTTCGTTCTCATGGATCTAAATTCTGTCAAGCATCTTCGTTTATTTGCTAATTCTTCCCGGTGTTTCTTCATGTTTTATTCGTTCTTTGTTAATTCTTACGGTGTTTCGTTCAAGAGTTCTTCTCCTTCGTGATCATACAGATTTATTCGTCGTTTTCAATCCTCCCGGTGGATCATTGAAGACCTTCTCAAGTTGGCGCTATATCTCTCTTAATCCTTGCTACGAGAATAAGTAGTGTGCCAAATCCATTGTTTGTCATCAATTTAATTGATGAAGGATACGCATAATGTAATTCTTATTCTTGTTTCATCGAGTGAACTCAATTCCCTATTCCAGAGATTCATCTAAATCGTTACAAGGATTCACCTTGTGTTTTCAACTTCTCTTTCCTTCCGTTTGATCATTCTTTTGTTTAACGAAGTTCTTCATGAAGGTTCTACATGATGGTTCATCAAGGATTTAATTCCTTCTCGAAGTGTTCATCAACATTATTTTAAGAGGAGCCCAAGCATCCTTCACCTTGCAATCCGGAGCACAATTCTTTTTACCTCATCTTTTGAAATCGTGCAATGTCATTCTTCATAATTTGAGTTCATGTTTCATGATTCACATGTTGTCAAGAATGAGATATCTTAAATCCATCAACCTCTTCATTTGAGTTATCTTGGGTTATATTTCACCTAATGCTTTTCCTAAGGATTGTTGCTATTATGGTGCTTATAATTGACCCAAGTTCTTTTATCCTCCCGGTGGTATAAGTTTCTCGTCTCCTTGTTGATATCAATCCAATCTATCGTTTCAGTTAGTGGAAGAATTTCACCTCATAGATTTGAGATGCATTCCATAAGACCATATCAAGATTATTCTTTTCGTTGTTGGTTTTCCAACAACTCCGTTCTAGCATTTGTTGTAAGCGTGCTCTCTCAAGATCGTGTTTCCCTTCGTTCACTCCATTCCATTCTTACTTTTGTTCCGGAGGCATTGTGATGTTGCTCTCTTCAACCCTTCTTCTTGTTCTTGTCAGGATCTTGTTTTTTTTCTTGCTTATCCATTTAACTGGAGTGTTGTGCCCTGTTGCTCAAGTTCTTTTCGCTTTATCAAGTCTTCCATCACTTTTCAACCGGAGTGCTACCCGAATTTGTTCTTCCTTGTTCCTCTTTTCTAACGAAGCGTTTTTTCAACTTCGTCTCCGTTGTATTCTTTTCTCGAAATGGCTTAACCTTTGCAAGGTTCTTTGGTTTCACTCATTTGTCAAAGGAGCAACTTAGTTTTACCTCTTCTCTTCCTCTTCCTTTTCTCGCCGGTGCCATCCTAGATCTCGGGACGAGATCCTCTCGTAGTGGTGGAGTGTTGTAACGCCCCAAGACCAGAGTTTCAGACGCCTTTCATGTTTTCCGAGTTTTCTTCGTGTGAGTTGTTGGTTTGTTGCATTCATCTTTGCATCATGTGCATTGCATCATGTCTTCATGCCATCGTGTCATAAATCTTTCGCATCTCACTTAAATAAATTGCATAGATCGTTGATCTATTTAAATCGAGGGAACTCACATGGTGGTTTCTCTTTATAACCTATCCTCCCGATAGTAGGGAGCTATATTCAATATTTCTTTAATTTGATATTCACCATAACACACGTGCAAAAATAATCCTCATGCCTATTTCCACTTCGAGCTTGACCTTCAAATGTTGTCCACAATTATGTATCTCTTTTATCGAGGTTCCTCTAAAAACCGAACATTTTTGGACCTTCCAAACCTCCACTTCCTATTCACCCATTTGAATTTAATTCAAATGTGTTTGAATCTAAACCTTGCATCCATGCCCACTCCTATTTTCTTGGATTAGACTCATTTTTATGAGTTTGAGAATATATTCTTTCTCCTACCATCTTCTTTTCTCTCTTTTCTTTCTTTCTTTCTTGTTTTTTTTCTTCTCTGTTTTTTGTCTAGAGTGAGAGAGAGAGAGAGGCCAGCCTAGATCTCAGACAGGCCCATCTGCGCCTAGGCGCAGCCCCCCTCTCTTTTGGGCCAGCCTCCAAGGCCGAACCGCGCCCCCGGTAACCCTAGGCCCGAGCGAGACCCCATCCCGATCGACCCCCTCCTCCCCTTCGTTTCCTCCTCGCGCCGTCAGCTTAGGGAGATGCTCCCTCGATCCCATCTCTCTCCCTCCTGCCCGTTTCCTTCGATCCCGACCTCTCTCTCAATCTCCCTCCAGCGCAGCCCGTGCTCGATCCCTCCTCCCTCGATGCGCCGCTAGAGAGGAAGAGAGAGACCAGCGCCGCGCCCTCATGCTCGCTCCCACCTCGCCATCCCGCCGCTACGTCCGGTCGCCACCGGCAACCACGACCCGCGTCGCTCTTGCCATGGCCTCACCTCTGCACCTCGCGTCCCGTCACTGCCGCCCCGTTGCCGCTTCATCCTCCGCCGTCCCCTGCGCGTTCATTGCCTTCCAGCCGCCGCAGGCCAGCGCCACCGCCCGCCAGTCTCCTCCTCTACTTCGCCCCCTTCTCTGCTCCCTCAGCCATGGCGCTCCGCCGCCCCTTGTCTCGCCCGCGCTGGCGACCAGCAGCAGGTCGCCGCTCCACGCCATCCGCCCCACCTGCAGCTCCTCCACCTTGTCTCTGTGGCCTCCCCTTCTGCTCCCTGCATCCGTCCGGCCGTCCGTGTTGCTGCCGCTGGACACCAAGACCGGGGGCTCTTTAGCTGTTGCACGCTTGCAGTGCCTCCTCCCGAGCAGGAGCAACTTGAACCGATGCCTCCGTGAAGCTCGAGTGGGAATTTTTGTGTGCACCGGTTACGCCAAGACCCGGACCAACAAGTACGACGACATCCGTCGATTGCCAAGTACCCCTACGCGTGGATACGCCAAGTTCCTCTTCGACCGATGCAAGTTCCGCTACCGTCGCCAAAACCCGAGACGATGTACCCCGACGGAGATCGGCAAGTCACAAGATTGTCTTGGATATCGTCAAGTACCATGATGACCCTTGAAGAGTTCGGATTCGACAAGTTCGACTATGGAACGGGAACCACTACTTCCACTACCGCCGTCTTCGGAATCGCTAAGAACGTCAAGTTCCTCCACGAAGCCCGACGCCTAAAACGATCACCGAACCGGAAATAACGCCAAGTACCAGGACGACGAGGACCGCCAAGTTCGTCTTCCGCTGTCTCCGAAATTGTCAAGTACCGCTATGAGATGTGCAACTACTTCCACGATGAAACGAGAACAACTACCACCGTTGAAGGCCGTCAAGTGAACATCTACCGACGACGTGTACGACCTACTCCGTGAACGTGTACCACTACATCCGGAGACCGCAAACCCATCAAGTTCGACAACGTTTGTGTACAACTACCGACGACGCGCATGTTGCCAAGTATCCTCTCCGGATCGTCATGTTCGACTACCGATAAACATGTACCACTACCGTCGTCGAGATCGCGAGAACCTCTACCGTCGACCCTACAGCATGCGAGATCGACTACTTCCACTACCGTCGTCGTGAGAACGCCTACTTCCCTCTACGAACGAGAACCGTCCCCTATGCACGCTCCGAAAGGTATAACCGCCGAGACGGCCGCCCGTGAACTAATGCATGTGTGATGTATGAGATGCTCGTGCTTGGTCCGTGCTCGAATTATCGGTGCACGTTGCCCCTCTGTTGCCTTGTCATCATCGTCGACTCATGGGACACCCGGTATCCGGGAGTGCCCCATCATCTTGCATGACACGCTCTCGTCACACTTCCTTTTTTTTGCCCCGGCATCTCAATTGAGTACCGGAACCGGAACGTTGCCGTGGCACCGTTACCATTATCGTTGCCGTGGCACCCCTTTTCTTTCCACCACGGTGACAAATGCTTCATAATTCTCTTGCCAAATTTTAATAAAAATTGCATAAACTTGTTCATGTCATCTGCATCATGATTACAACAATTAAAATGTTTAAATTTTTGTTGCAATTAATTACTAAATGCATATGGGGATTTACCGGATTTGTTATTTGTTATATCCGGCCCCATTTAAATTGTTTAGATGATATAGTTTTGTTATGCTTCACCTCTTGCCATGTTAACCAACATTTAATAATGTTGAGTACCTAACCAAGAGTGAACTAAATAAGTCATGTGGTGATTCGTCAATATGCATCTCGTTGCATATTGAGCTCCACTTAATTTGTAGTATTGTTTGTGCACTTTACCATGCCATGCTTCATTAAACTGGACATGCATCATACTTGGTTGTGCATCATGCCATGTTTATGTGTTGGTTGTTTACTATGCTGTGTGCTTCTTTCCGGGTTGCTTCTCGCGTTAGCTTCGATTTCGTTCCGGAGTTGTGAGGATTCGTTCGACTACGTCCGCTTTGTCTTCTTCATGGACTCGGTCTTCTTCCTTGCGGGATTTCAGGCAAGATGACCATACCCTCAAAATCACTTCTATCTTTGCTTGCTAGTTGCTCGCTCTTTTGCTATGCCTATGCTGCGATACCTACCACTTGCTTATCATGCCTCCCATATTGTTGAACCAAGCCTCTAACCCAC
Organism: Triticum monococcum; assembly: GCA_034509565.1. NCBI lineage: Eukaryota > Viridiplantae > Streptophyta > Magnoliopsida > Poales > Poaceae > Triticum > Triticum monococcum. Next base: position 656,233,216 of record CM067847.1, on the reverse strand, counting down.
CTTGTCCTAGCAAACCATTGTTTGGCTATGTTACCGCTTTGCTCAGCCCCTCTTATAGCGTTGTTAGTTGCAGGTGAAGATGAAGTTTGTTCCTTGTTGGAACATGGAGATGTTGTTCCTTGTTGGAACATGTTTACTTGTTGGGATATCACAATATCTCTTATTTAATTAATGCATCTATATACTTGGTAAAGGGTGGAAGGCTCGGCCTTATGCCTGGTGTTTTGTTCCACTCTTGCCACCCTAGTTTCCGTCATATCGGTGTTACGTTCCCGGATTTTGCGTTCCTTACGCGGTTGGGTTATAATGGGAACCCCTTGACAGTTCGCCTTGAATAAAACTCCTCCAGCAATGCCCAACATTGGTTTTACCATTCGGCACCTAGCCTTTTCTTTCCCTTGGGTTCTACAGACTCAAGGGTCATCTTTATTTAAACCCCCCGGGCCAGTGCTTCTCTAAGTGTTGGTCCAACTGAGCGATGTCCGGAGCTACCACGGGCAACTCTGGGCTGGCCTACCTGACGTCTGGCTCATCTAAGTGTGCCCTGAGAACGAGATATGTGCAGCTCCTATCGGGATTTGTCGGCACATTCGGGCGGTGTTGCTGGACTCGTTTTACCATTGTCGAGGATGTCTTGTAACCGGGATGCCGAGTCTGATCGGATTGTCTTGGGAGAAGGAATATCCTTCGTTGACCGTGAGAGCTTGTGACGGGCTAAGTTGGGACACCCCTGCAGGGATTTGAACTTTCAAAAGCCGTGCCCACGGTTATGGGCAGATGGGAATTTGTTAATGTCCGGTTGTAGAAAACCTGAAGTTGACCTTAATTAAAATACATCAACCGCGTGTGTTACTGTGATGGTCTCTTCTCGGCGGGGTCCGGGAAGTGAACACGGTGTTGGAGTAATGCTTGACGTAGGTTGTTCTAGGATCACTTCTTGATCATAGTTGTTCGACCGTGCTTTTGCCTTCTCTTCTCGCTCTCATTTGCGTATGTTAGCCACCAAATATGCTAGTCGCTTGCTGCAGCTCCACCTCATACCTTTTAACTTACCTATAAGCTTAATTAGTCTTGATTGCGAGGGTGTGAGATTGCTGAGTCCCCGTGACTCACAGATACTTCCAAAACCAGTTTGCAGGTGCCGATGTTACTGAGCAGGTGACGCAACCAAGCTCAAGGAGGAGCTTGTTGAAGATTGTGTTCTTTATGTTGTTTCGTTTTCCAGTTGATTAGTAGTGGAGCCCAGTTGGGACGATCAGGGATCTGTGTAGGATGTGGGGTAGTCTTCTTTGATTTTGGTTCCGTAGTCGGACCTTGATTGTATTTGGATGATGTAATGCTTTATTCATGTATTGTGTGAAGTGGCGATTGTAAGCCAACTATGTATCTCTTTCCCTTATGTATTACATGGGTTGTGTGAAGATTACCTCACTTGCGACATTGCTTTCAATGCGGTTATGCCTCTAAGTCGTGCTTTGACACGTGGGAGATATAGCCGCATCGAGGGCGTTACAGCAGTCCAGTCGACTGGCCCGGGGTCGGCTGATCCTTGCAGTAGAACCAAGTCGACTGCCATCCCCGGACCGAGTCGGGAAGAATCATGGCTGGGAAAGTACTCTTGCTCCTCATCTGGATCCCAGGACCCCCACACATCTGGATCACTTGTGTCTTCTCGTCACTCGACTTGGCCTTTTTGACTGAATGGGATCGGCTGGTGAAAATGTGTTTGAAAAGGCCCCAGTGCGGTCGACAACCCAAGAAGTTTTCGCACATCGACACAAAAGCGGCCAGATAGACTATGGTATTTGGGGTGAAATGGTGGAGTTGAGTCCCAAAGAAGTTCAAAAAACCCTGGAAGAAAGGATGGGGAGGCATTGAGAATCCGCGATCTACGTGGGTGGCGAGGAGAACACACTCACCCTCCCTCAGCTGCGGCTCGGTTTCGTTCCCCGGGAGCTGTGCTGACTTATGGGGGATCAGACCCCCCTCCACCAGGTCGTCGAGGTTGTCCTGGGTGATTGTCAAGCGGATCTAGTCGCCCTGGACCCAGCCCGCCGGCAGGCCGGATCTCGACGAGGATCCGCCCTGGCTGGTCCGCTTGCCCTTCGCCTTCGCTGTCGCCTTCTTTGCGCGTTCCAGCGCCGCCGTCCTCTCCTTCCCCATGGCGGCGGGTCGAGCTTGAGTAAAGGTCCGGCGACGGGGGCGGAAGCGAGCGTGGCGGAGAGATTGAGAGAAGAAGAAGAGAGAATGGGAGCGCACGGGGCAGAGGCCTGGTCCGAGGCCTTTTATAAGGCCGTCATCCGAGTGACTGACTGGTGGACCCAGGCGATCTAAACAAATCCCGCAACAGTCACGCGCACAATACGTGGCGAAAAAGGTGGTGCAGGGATCGAGGAGACTTGCCTAATCCGTCCCGATAACCTCGGTTCCGTCTGTCTGGCGCACTTCCCAAAATTCGAATTCCGCGAGATCCGCGGAGAGTAGAACAACATGTCAGACTGAAGACAAACATCCTCTACATCATCATTCGGAATCCTACTGTGAAAATTCACTCGACAAAAACCAAGAATGGACCAAGGCGACTGAGAAAGGAGTAGACGTCCTCACCTCAACTCATTATCCCAGAATGAGATATACTCGTAGCACAGAGAATGGGTCGGAAGTGTTCCCAACTCTTTCCTCACTCAAACCCTGATCCATTCGGGGGCTAATGATGAAGCTATGTACCTTGGGTAGGGTCATGGATCTGTCCAACATACCCTCCCTAAGGACATATCTACAAAGAATCAGAAGCAGTCGAAGAGAAAACATCATCCACTCGACCATGAAGATGTGCTCACTCGACTTCCTTGAAGACACTCGACCACCTTGAAGACACTCGACCACCAGAAGATGAGAAGCCCTCCACTCTGCAACGGTTGTGACTTAAACCATAGCTTTATGGGCATTTATAACACTTTATTGTAGACGTTACCAGTAACGCCCCACCTTTATGAACATTGAACCCTGTGTAACGGAGGGGAGCTGGGGTCCTGGCGCACTCTATATAAGCCACCCCCCTCCTCTGGGACAGGGGTTCACACTTTCGTAAACTCACACACACACATATAATCCAATCGACCGCCTCAGGGCACCGAGACATAGGGCTGTTACTTCCTCCGAGAAGGGCCTGAACTCGTAAAACTCGTGTGTACAACTACTCCATAGCTAGGATCTTGCCTCCTCATACTTACCCCCCATTCTACTGTTAGTCTTAGATCCACGACAGTCCCCCCGCCGGTGGGGGGTCGAGATACTCCGCACCTCCGCGGCCCAAAGGCCATCGGAGGTGGGGCGGATGGGCGCCGGTGCCGACGGGAGGAGGAAGGAGACTTTTCTTGAGGAGGAGGAAAGACTACTCCCTCCTTTCATTTATATAGGGCCTAATGCATTTTCCTAGGCTAACTTAGATCAAATGTTAGAGCAATAAGATGTGACAGACAACTTACACAAAGCATACCATCAAATTCGTACGTGAAAGGAACTTCCAATGATATAATTTTCACATTATACATCTCATGTACTATTAATCTTGTAAATAGTTAAAGACGATCTTGAAAAATGCATTAGGCCCTATATAGATGGAAGGAGGGAGTACAAGCTATTGTGTTGCTCTGATCTAATGGCCCTCGAGGCTGGAGTAGTCTGATGATCTCAAGCTTGACCTACTTGGGCATGCACACATTTTTGTTGAACAAACACTCATTGCAAGCTTTCTAAAATGCATCAAACAAGAGTGAAAACAATTTGCAGGGAAGCATAAGAGTGCCCAGATTGGATAATAACCATATCAGCGTTGAAAATCATGTTCTAACAATCCATGGAGAATAGAACTTTTTCTTCTTGTGGAAATGGAGGCAAAAGATTTGCCTCGTCTTATTAATGAACGAGAATAGGAACAAGTTCATGAGGTCCATTACACCTCAACAAATAGAAGAAAAAAAACCTACTCTCACGGCATGATTGTGCTCAAATGCCGCAGTAAGAACCCAATATTTGGCCTCCACTTTGATGTTATAACAATGGAGGGCATTGATGCCTTGTTTCTGAAGACCCTAGCGTTTCTCTCTTTCCACACCTCCCAAGCTACTGACACAAGCAACGAGGAGATCGCCTTCCTCGTGTGGCCATGGTGAAGAACCGTCGCCTCCCACCAAGCCTGGACTAAATTTAGCTCTCCCCAAGTAGCAATGTGCAAGCTTCAAAACATCGACCCAATTTTTGACCGCAACACTAACTCTAAGGGAACATATGCACTTGAAAAGAAGGTGCACCGCCGACTCTGGCTCCCTTTTGCAAAGATGCACAACCAACATTTGGTCCATCCCTGCTTTTGCAAATGATCTACCGTCTAGATTCTGTTCTTGATGACCAGCTAAGCATCATATTTGCATTTCGGTAACACCAAATTACTCCAGACAGTCCGCACCATGGTAGTGTGGATGGTCCCCTCAAACTGCACTTTGTACGTAGGTGCCATTGAATAAATTCCATTGGTTGTAAGGTTCCAAGCAATAGCATCAGGAACACCCTCCTGGAGATGAACAAGATCAAGCTTCACCCATAACATGTAGAAATGCATAAAATGGGTGATGCAAAGGCCTTGAGTAATGTCAATCTTAGAATCCAAGAGTGGTCAAGCAAAACATCATGAACAATAACATTCTTCTACTTAAAATGGTAGGAGCTATGTCTTTTGATTTAGACCCACAGAGCCAAGGGGAATGCCAGAATTTTGTCGCGCGTCCGTCCCCAACGATGATGGTGGTGACTGCATAGAACAAGACCATATCGACACTGTTACATGGATTACCAAGGCCTACCCAAGCACGGCTCGGCTCCTTCCACGCGAACCAAGGCCATCTCAAGCGCAAACATATTTGCGGCCCAAGCCGCCCAACCTCTTAGGCCTATAAACCAAATTCCAACTAACTTTGCACTATTCGCCAGAGACCTTATTAGAATCAGACCAAAGGAATGCCCGCTAATCTTCTTGAAGGTATTCAGGGTGGGCTCCAGATGGGTGGCTAGGTGGGGGGGGGGGGGTGGACAAAAACCATGATGAGATAGGTACATTGGGAGGTGAGCATCAATTTGACCAGCAACGTCCTGCCAACAACGGTGACAAAATGCCCCTGCAATCCACAAGCTTCCCCACAACCTTGTCAACAATGTACCGAAGGTCAATTTTCTCGAGGAAGTGAATCGACAGAGGGAGTCTAAGGTATCTCAGGAGGAAAGCAGAACACATGGCTAGAAACTCAGAAGAACGCAGTCGAAGTCGATGTCGGCACATCTGATTGGAGTGATGAGGCTCTTCTCAAAACTTGTGACAAGACCCACCACCTAAATAGTCCACACAAACTGTTGTGGCCAAAGGATATGTCGTACACTCTCCACATCCAGCACTAACATATGCTCACTAAGCTCTTGTTTCTTCCATACTTGGTTGGCATGATCAATTAGACCGGCCACCATAACTATTGCCGACTTCAGTTGCACAACATGTTTCATCATGGCCTCTCTTGGGATCCAGTTATCTGTCCATATGTGCATAGATTGTCCATCACCGATCCTTCTAAGCAGACCCTGTTTCAAAAATTCTCTGCCCTCCAGAATCCGCCAAATTTTGGATAGCTTTGCCCCTAGCTAAGTAGTTAAAAAGTCATCTATAGGATAGTATACCACCTTCAAAATTCGAGCACTAAAGCATAAAGGGGCACGGATTAGTCTCCACACTTGTTTAGCTAACGTGGCCAAATTGAAAAGGTCAGTCTTTCTGAAACCCAATCCTCTCATATACTTTGGCCGTGTCATATCATTCAATGATACCCACACTGTCTTCCTTTTTCCTACTTTTGCACCCTACCAAAATTTCCTCAATAATCTATCAATATGCTCACACGGTCCTCGAGGTAACAGTGCTTACGTCACTGACTTTATAAGAACTTCCTTCTCATCCATTGATAGGATCATCTCAATCCACCCGTCCATGAGCTAGTTCTTTTGGCGGCTTAACAAATAAGCCGCTTCCTCCCCAACTTTTCTCATAAGCCACCTCCCTCATTTATTGGGTTTGCTGAATTAGTTATGGGATAACTAATTTAGAAGTTTCAACAAATTTATGAAGCGGCTTATTTTTTAAGCTGGGTAGAGGTAGCTTATTTTTTTAAGCCGCCCAAAAGAACTATTCGGAAAGAGGCAGTTAAACTTGCTCTCAATGTACAATTTGAAACTTTTTTTTGAGGTAAATCTGAAACTCTAAATGCTAGCAGTCTAGTTTTTTTATAACATGCTAACAGTCTTTTTTTTTTGAGAATTCTTTTTTGTTGTTGTTGAGAATCACATGCTAACACTCTAGGTGGTACCCGTTACATGGGCTGTAAACTGATTCAACAATGTACACGGAGGCCCATCGAACGACAACACTCCACGGCTCGGCCCGATTGGGCCGAGCTCCCGTCGACGACTCCAACTCTACCCAGGAGGCCGGCCCGGGCACGACGCCACCGGAGCCTGCCGTCCCCGTCGCAGCTCGCCGACGACTTCGACCGCGCGGCTCCACTCCGCCCCGTCCGCCGCTGGAGCTCGCCGACGCCAGCGATTCTTCCTCTCCTCCTCCCTCACGAGGTGCCGGAACCTTTCTTCCGGTGAGTACAGAAACGCCCCCCGCATCAGCTATCCACTCCGTTCGCAATCCTAACAATTCTCCCCCGCTGAACCCGTCCCTAACCGTCTCCTCCTCTCTCCGCCGCAGCACGGCGCGTCTCCTCCCTGACCGACGTACTCTGGCGGGTGGAAGGAAGGACTAGGTACATACTCGCGAGGTGGAGGCGGGGACTGGGAACCATGGGGACCTCAGCGGTCGAGGGAACGGATCTCTGGAAGCAAATAGACGATGCCGAGTGGTAAGATTGCTCCTCCTCCGCGCTACTCTGCTCTCACTTCGTTTTATATTCATCCATGTGCTTTGTGGTCATACTTGTTAGCACACGTGTTCATCCTGCTTGCTCACCACCATGTAATTGGATGAATTGAATGAACTATAATTATCTTTCTACAGCATTACTAGCAGCAAATTTTGATATGCAATTTCCCTCACTTTGGAAGTGTAGCAAGATTTACTCAGACCAGTCAGTGGACATGCTTTCCATGCTAATTGCTAGGTAGAATTGGCACTTCCTTTCTTGCAATTGCCAATGAGGCAATGACTGTTTCAGTAGTTGATCATGGTGTATTCATATTTGTAGTTTAAGTTTGGCGTGCAAGGTTCCAAAGGGGGAGATAAATGGATTGGAACTTGTTCACTTACTCTGTTGCAATTATCATGGTTCAGCTATCTGGTTAGCGGATCGTTCGACCAAGCGGTTTTGACTGCATTGTCCGTGTCGGATCAAATTCGAGCGGCCAATACGGAAAGAGTATGCGATGATGATGAGCTTTTGGAGATGCTCGAATTAGTTGGGATTGTACTTGTTCAAGCACTTAAAGAGCTCAGAAGGTAAATCCTATTTCTTTTCTCCTTTTGTTGCATATAAGCTATTTGTTCTAATTAATTTCCAGTTTTCTGTAAATGTGTTGTAACAAGATAAGGATCTAATACTGCTAAAATAGCAAAATTCTTAATGGGGTTAATGTATTTGAAAAAGGAAAACCATCTCGGGGTGGGGGGGGGGGGGGGGGACTCTAGACTCATAGTCAACATGCGATGAGTCGACATGAGTTAAGCAGGGGAGGAGCAGACCACCACCAGCAACCAGGGGAGGAGAGGAGGAGCAGACCAGCAGCAGCAGCAACGAGGGGAGGAGCAGACCAGCAGCAGCAGCAACGAGGGGAGGAGCAGACCAGCAGCAGCAACCAGGGGAGGAGGGGAGGAGCAGACCAGCAGCAGCAACCAGGGGAGGAGAGGAGGAGCAGACCAGCAGCAACCAGGGGAGGAGGGGAGGAGCAGCAAGCCAGCAACCATGGGCGGCGGCGGCTGCCAAGGGGAGGGTTGGGTCGGGGGAACTGGTTCGTTCTAGGTTTCCAGGGGGGATGGGCAAGCAAATACAGTAAAAAAAAGATATGACAGGTGGGTCCCAAAAAAATTGAGTCGTTTGACCCAGAAAACATGACTAGTCGAGAATAGTCGCTCAACTCATCCCATGAGTCGAGTCGCCAGGCTGAGTCGACCCTGCCAGTGCGACTCGTGGACTAGTCATGAGTCATGACTAGTCGAGTGACTCGCAAACAGAGTTGCCAGCTATATATGACGATGCATTGTTTTGCCAGAACCACCTTAAAACTAGTCCTAATAAAAAAGGGAACTAAATTGTCTCACTTATTACCAGATGTGTCTTATAAATGAACATTGGGTATTAAACTGTCTCACTTATTGCCAGATGTGTTGTATGAATGGAAATTCATACACGTGCCTCAATTGCTAGCTTCCCTAGGAACGGGCAAGTGAAGATGATATATATGTGGAATAGAAAGTTCTTTATTCAGCTATTTTTATATGGATGCTTATGAAAAGCCATATGCTATATCATGAAGTCCTTAAAATACTGATGATATAGACATTCGTTATTATTGTGTAGAACATTTGCATAATTTTTGGTACCTGGTTTTTATTTTAATATATGTTTAACACATATGCTAACTGTTCCAGGACAACTGAGATGTTTGTTCAGCTTAAAGCTATGTATGGTTCAGTGGCATCAATACCGGTGAAGGTTTTCCTGACAGGGTATCAGTTACATAGAATTCTCATGTGTTCTTGGTTTTACTTCGTGGTTCCTCCTTTCTGTATCATTGAAACATATCTTCCATATAGGGCTACCATGCTAATGGCAGAAGGTTCTGGGCCTGACCTTCGACCAATCTTCGAGGACTTCCTTGCTAAATGGAGATACACAGATGATCAAGTTTATGTTTTGAATGGAGAACAGGAAAGATCTCCAAATGGTCTTATTGTTGCATCAACTATGGCAACTGAAGAGTATTTGGAGGTGGTAGAATTGTACACAGTTACATTCCTTAGCATTGCCTCTGATGATCCTGAAAATGCCATCTCATGGGTAGAGAAGGCAGACTTAATTGAGCAAGATCGACAGGTAATTTTTGTGATGGAGTAGGTTAATTATAGATAACTATAGCATGCTGAGTTAGGACTTCCCATATTTTTCATATTATTTTCTTAAATGGATCGTGGAATTCTGTTGTCGTTGCATTTATTTGCCCTAAGTTTTCATCTGTTTGCTTAATTTTTCTACAGGAGCTACTTGAAAAACTTCATGCATTACAAGCAGCTGCAAATGAAAAGTCATCCACTGCTACAGGAGCAAAACAATCAGCAGAGAGGAACCTTTCCGCTTCTGAGAAAGGTCCAACACCAGCAACACATGAGGATGCTCCGACAAGCACCACACGTGCACCCAATGTGAAAACAAATGGCTTACCAAAGTCCGTTGAGCCTTCCCTTCAGCGCGTCGCAAATAACTTTGATCCCATGTTTTGGTGGTTTCATTCGGTGCGCGTAAGGTTTGGCAGAATGCATATTGTTCTACCAAGTGGTAAGCTAATGCTTCTTTTCTCGCTGCTGTTCTCGTCAGTCTACGTCCTACGGAGGAAAGGCGCCGGCTTGAAGAGGTAAAAGGTTTCATCTACCTGTTGCAGACTTCCAAACGATCCAGAGCATCTTCTGTGGTTTTTCTGATACAGTTGAATGTTTTTCATATGAATCTGCGCTGACAGGGCTGTGTTCCAACATGCTTCATCCCTGCGACGGGTGTTCCTCGACGCCCTCCAGCTTGCGTTCTCTGTCCAGATGAACCCGCTAGCGGCTGTTCAACAGACGCCGCAAGCCCCTCGAGGAAGCTGGTGATACACCGATACCATGTACTTGCCCATCCCAACATGTAACTAGCAATACCGGGAATTGAAGTTGGACATATGGGATACTAGTCGCTTTTTGTGCTACTGATGAATGTATCGGAATATAAAGCAAGTTTGCTAAATACATCATGGCAATGTTTCATATCGGTGCCCCTGGTTTGAGAAATTTAGTTGAGAGGCCTTGTTCTTGTTCTGTTGGTTCAGGCGGGTTTAGTTTCAGTAAAGTTGCAGCTGGCAAGTGAGCTTGGACTGGAGAATTGTATGCACCGATTGTGCTCGTTTCTACTGTATGCCCTGCACATGTTTCAGAAATACAAACCATGTAGAGTGAGTGGGAAGCTGTTTCAGATCGAAAAGGCGCTGGTGTTCAGGGCCGAGCAATGTGTAACATGAGTCCACGTAATATAGATCACAATGTCACTGTCAATTTCCCAGGAAGAAACGAGGCAGTAGGATTCGATTCCGTCCTCAGGTTTCTAGTATATTAGAACTAGTAACGGTTTGTATCCATCAAAGTGGCTGTAGTTTAGTGGTGAGAATTCCACGTTGTGGCCGTGGAGACCTGGGCTCGAATCCCAGCAGCCACACATTGTCTTTTTTTTTTTCGTGTATCAATCACGAACACATTTTTTTTTGAACACAAATCAATTTGAGTAGCTCGTCCACAACCGCGCTTTCTCTCGTCATTTAAATTTACACACACACAAACCCTACCTCGCGCAGTTACGAAAACAGAAACCTACATACACATCGCGGGCATCACATCGATCGATCACCGGGCCGGAGTCGGGGAGGCGTCGCCGCCGCCACGGCCTCCTTCGCCGTCGTCCACCTCCTCCGGCGGGATGGCGAGCGCGGCCTCGAGCACGAGCACGACCCTGCTCATGGCGGGCCGCACCTTGGGGTTCTGGCTGAGGCAGTCGTACGCCAGCCGCGCCACCCGCTCCAGCGCGCGCGCCGAGTATGCCCCGTGCTGCGCCATCCGCGCGTCCACGATCTTCTCCAGCTTCCTGCCCCGGATGAGTATCGGGCGCGCCCAGTCCACCAGGTTGCCCGCCCTGCCGGCCCGGTTCGGCTCCAGCGCGCGCCGCCCCACCAGCATCTCCAGCAGCACAACGCCGAAGCCGTAGACGTCGCTCATCGCCGTGAGGTGCCCCGTCGCCATGTACTCCGGCGCCGCGTAGCCGTAGGTGCCCATCACCCGGGTGGACACGTGCGTCTTCCCGCCCACCGGCCCCTCCTTGGCCAGCCCGAAGTCCGACAGCTTCGCGCCGAAGTCGCCGTCGAGCAGGATGTTGGAGGTCTTGAAGTCGCGGTAGATGATGGGCCGCGCCGCGCCGTGGAGGAACGCCAGCCCCCTCGCCACGTCCAGCGCGATCCTCACCCGGGTCGTCCACGACAGGGTGCACGCGCCTGGTCCATCCGGGCATGCGGCATGTTGGTTAGAATTAGGAGGAAGAAGAAGACGGGTTTGGTGTGTGTGGGTAGTAGTACGTACGTCGGAAGAGGTGGTTCTCGAGGCTGCCCTTGGCCATGAACTCGTACACCAGCAGCCGGTGGTCGTCGTCGCAGCAGTAGCCGATGAGCTCCACCAGGTTCGGGTGGCTGTACTGCCCTAGGCAACTCACCTCCGTCTGCATGCACACAAGATCTCTCAACCTGACTAAAAATCCCTTTGTATCTTACATGAAAACTCACTCTCTTCAACGCAAATTTTTGTTTTGCAACTTCCCGAGTTTTGGTTTCGTAAAGATTCAATGTGCCATGGTGAATTGGTGATAGTGGATTATACATTTCGGTAGAAACTGACCAGCCACTCGCGGTCGCCCTGAATGCCGTCCGGGTTGAGCCGCTTGACGGCGACCACCATAGCGCCAACGACCCCCTTGTAGACGACGCCGAAGCCGCCCTCGCCGATGATCTGGGTGGGGCTGAAGTCGCCGGTGGCCCGCCGGAGCTGGTCGTACGTGAAGAGCTTGAGGTTCCCGTACACCGACATCGCCCGAAACTCCGCCAGGTCCTTGGGCAGGGAGAGCATAATCGGCTCCGAGCTCGTCTTCCTCAGCTTCGGCGGGGACGACGTACACCGACGCGGCCGAGGCTCCTCTACACGAAGGAATCCCAAATGTTACTCTAGAGCGTGCGCATGCATGCATGCATGGTGCACGCCGGAGCAATCTGAGATCCGAGAACGTGGGCGGCGCACGCAGGTGTACCTTGGACTTGCGGTTCCTGGATGCGGCGGCGGGGCGGGCGCATGTCGCCGCAGCTGCCGATGAGCCACCGGTGCATTTTCGGAGAAGGGGAGACGTACGTCCGGCGCGCGTAGGGCAAGGGTCTGCGGGCTGGTAAGTTGATCGGGCGATCGGCCGACGTACGTGGTCCGGGCGGTGGCGGCGGAGGCCAATGGCAGCCCCCGACCGACCACGCGCCGGGAGAGATGTGGAGGGGAGGACAGAGGTGACGGGAGGAATGGCCGGAGGGCACGGTCCTTTGGGGCTGCCTTAATTTGGCACGCGCACGTCTGTTGTTTCGGGCCTTCTGCCAACGACAATGGCGGGGGCGTGAATGAATGAAACAAGCGTCCACGGAGACAATGGCGTGACAACGCAACCTGCTAACAAAAATATGAGTAATGCTACACCTACCTAAGGCATTAGGTGGGCTATTTTGATTGGATGAAATCAGGGGGAGGGGCCCACACAGTTGAAATCAAGGGATGAAGAGATTAGACAGGAATGTTAGAGCATTTACAGCTGGATTTGGCAAATCCGACCTCTCAAACACCCGCGGACACAATCAAACACTCCGCGGACATTGATTGGACACGCCTCATATTTCCTTCTTCACATACAACTCTCTCATATTCATCCCCTAAATCCATACAAAAGCATGCATAATATATAGCTACGTACTACGTACTACTCAAATTTCGTCGTTGTCAGAGATGGCCTGATTCGCCTGCGCCGGAGCCTGGGCCGCCCCCATCTGTTGCTGACAGCGACGCCTGGCCTCCGCAGCCGACTCCGAGCGGAGTTCAGGATGGCGTGCTGCTCCGACCACACGCCCACGTCCTCTTCCAGCGGCGTTGCCTCCTCGTCCCCCACATCCAGCGTCGACACCTCCTCCCTCGGCTCCTGCTCCTCCACCTCTTCCTTGTCTACCGGCTCCTGCTCCTCCTCCTCTTCCTCGCCCGCCGGCTCCTACTCCTCCTCCTCTTCCTCCTCTTCCGGCACATCCTCCCCCACCTCCTCGAAATCCTCCTCCGGTTCCAGAGGTAGCCCCACTTCCCTACGGATCCGGACCTGCTCAAGGAGGAAGGGACGATGATGGATCGTGTACGGCGTGGGGGAATGGGCTCGAGTGGTGGCGGAGGGAGGAAAGAGGCGGATGTGCTTGGGCTGGGGGCGCCAGCCGGCTACAGCCTCGGGAGGGGAGCCCGAGCAGCGCCATGCGGTGTTCACACCGCGGCGACGGTCAATGTGCCCGTCGGACCGTCGGGCTTCTTGACGAGTCCGTGTTGGGCCACACCGTCAGGCCGACGTGGCGGGCGCCCTCATATCTGCTCCATATTTGGGCTGGATATGGGAGGTGTCGGTCAGCCTTTGCGTTTGATGGGCCCATCTGGGTAAAAAAAATCATGACCAGACAGTGATCGGGTGGCCTGCCCGGGTGTATGAGGCGGGTTTGGAGGTCCGGCTGTAGATGCTTTACGTACGAATTTGGTAAGTTATATGTAGGTGTAGCATTTCCACACAAATATAGATGCAACCCAGCGATTCGATTTTTTTGTTGGTGCTGTGAAGTTGGAGTCGCTCACTCGGAAAAAGATGATTATGATGATATGTAATCTTGTCGGTCTGAGGGTGGTGGACTTTGTGTGATTGATTGTTGATTCTCGGGCGAAAACTCAGTTCGATGATATTGGTGACCGTGACGCTCTTGAGCGTGACGTTTCCCCCTCCTCTGTGGGTCGTCATCCTTCACCTTTGGCTCTTGATGAAAACCGTTGGCCTGATTTGTCCTACCGAGCGGTAGAGGCGCCATACTATCTTCACTCCGGACGCAGCTTCAATACCATAAAGACACCTGCCTTTGAATCCCTGACATGTGGGCCAGCCATATGTTAGGCCCACATGTCATAGGCATAAATGCAGCTGCCTTAAGGCAATTCCTTCACTCCCTAGAGGCATTGTCTTGAGAGCACGTTCCTTTCAGCGGGTCGTTGGGGGTGTAGTCCGTGGATGGTGATGATGGTGCTGTTTTCGACATGGTGTGGCTGGCAATGATGATCGGGCAAAGTGTCTCTTCTTCCTGGTGGTCTGGTTTCTAGTCACCATGTGCGCTCCATGTGAGCTTTCTTTCGTTCGGCGGGCCGATGCTAGGGCGAGAGGGGGAAAGTATCTAGTGTTTTCAGGCTTGGAGTGCTACTGGTGCTCCAAATGTCTGAAAAACATTTTTAAAATGTTTAAAAAATTGTGAAAAAAATGCAGCACATCGACAGAACATCGATGTCTCTTGTCACAAAATTCAAATCAAAATTCGAAACATTGCTCGAGATACAAAAATGACAAATTTTTATACATAACATAAGTTGGGCTTTAGTTTTGGCCCATCATCACATTGATGTCAAATTTATCATTTTTGTATCTCGATCAATGTTTCGAATTTTGCTTTGAAATTTTGTGACCAGAGACATCGATGTTCCGTCGATGTGCTGCATTTTTTTCAGAATTTTTGAAACATTTTAAAAAATGTTTTTCGCATCGGAGCACCGGGAGCACCCTAGGTCTAGGAGCTAAGGATGACAATTTTATCCATGGACATGGATATCTGACCCGAATGGATAGAGTTTGGATATGCTTTTGTGTTCATGGGCGGCGCCCAAACCCGCCCCGATTGTTCGTGGATAGGGCATGGATATAATCTTGTACCCATGGATATACCCAAACCCGACCCAACAGTATGACTTAATAGGGGAAAATCTGCTATCCCTGCCCCACATCAATTTTACAGTTTTTTAATCTAAAACATGCATAAGAAATTACACAATCCCCATCGTAACTTTTATTAGTTGACATTCAAACCCCTCCATAACATATTCCAACACCCCTTCCCTTATTTTTACCTCCTTCTTAAATGACTCATTATTCTCATCTGCTAGAAAAATACTAAATGATCTTAGGTTGTTAGTGGATATTTATTTACTATAAGTGAAGTCTAGCCTGCCACGAGGTGAAGAATGTAAGAATTTATGTTAATATTGTGTTATGTCTTATTTATATGTCTCGAGAGGACCCAATGGATATCCAATGGGTATGGATATTCATCGGATTTAGACATGGACACAATTTTTTACCCATGGATTTTTTCATGGACGGACAAAAACTGTCTTCATGAATATGGACATGAATTTCACATTGTTCAACCCGATCCAAATCCGATCCATTGCCATCCTTACTGGGAGCACTAGATACTTTCCCGGGCGAGAGGGTAGGGGAAACCTCTGGCGTTGTACGGACGGTACCATGGCAAGGTTCGCCTTCGTTCAAAGCAAGCAATGGTTCCTTTTGGTGTGATACTCTTTGTCACCTTCAGGTCAACATCCATGTTTGCCTTGGTCAACAGCTTCTATAGTGTTTGAAGAGTTAGGCATTTTCAAGCCGCGCTCCTCTTTTTTGAGTAATTTTAGAAGGCTTCGTAAAATCTTTGTTATTCGTCTATGTTCGTGTGTTTTTAGATTGGATCCTTTTAATCTACATTATTTTTCATCTGCAGTGGTTGTTGTTTTGGTACGCTAGTCCTACGGGGACTTAGCACGACGACTTATTGACTGTCTACTACAACAAGTTGTGTCCAACTCCGGCGATGGAAGGACGATGACGGCGGTGCGCCTTCGGCTCGCTTCGGTGCTTATAGTCGTCGCTAGATGGTCTACGGTCCCGGTTGTAATTTCTATTATTTCTGATATCCATTGTACTGCCATGTTTGAAGATGAATAGATCAAAAAAATTATTGTAAAAAAAAACTAAAAATTGACAAAAAGAAATGTTCTGGCAGTGAGATTGGATGCCACAAACTCCAGAGTACTTTAGTAATTTACTCCTAACCCAAGGGGTTTTAACTAGTAGATTCATCCACTAGAGGGGGTAGGTAATTCTGAGTGTCTGGTGGTAACCACAGTATTTAATCGGTAACCAAAACTCAGATGCAACCAATCCAATCGAGGTTCTTTCAATACCCCTTCTTTTATCTTTACTAGTAAATGCGCACGTGCAACACACGCTAACATTTAGATAATATATTAATTACACACGGATATTATGTATGCTATTATTTATGTTAATTCTATGATTAATGCTATATTTGGTATGATATTATTGCATGTTAAACACGTTTAACGCTCGTCATTGGAGCAGTCTAGATTGTTGGATTGACTTAGTTCAATGGCCGAGATCAGTTGGATTTGCCCATTTAGAACTTTTTATATTGGTATAGATATATATTTATGGACTAGTTTGGTTGCTACCTCGTGCTTCACGCCTGAGAAAATTCGATATCATTTTTAAGTGTAAAAAACAATGATTCTTTTCCGGCCTGCGTTTTTTAAACTGTCATGGGAAATACTTCCCACATGGATATATTCCAAAAATAAGTGTTGTTACATAGTCACGACGAGCGTGAAGAATGGTAATCACGCTACATTCCAGTGTGCTCCTTGAGCTTGGCTGATTTTAGCCGTCGTGACCAAAGTAAGATATTGATGATGATGTTATGGATTACAATGTTGTTGCCAACATCCATAGCCTTGAAGACTTTGGAGTAATAGGTGTCCCAAATTTTCCATAACACAATCAAAAGGACGGACATACAGATGGTCGTTGGCAGGCCATCAGGTATCGAGGAGTTCCATAGGTTGTCGATCGGGTTAAAGCTAAGATGTATTGCAAGCGTGTGCCAAACTTGTCAACCAGTGCTACATCTGAAAGAACATGTGAGATCCGTCTTCAATGAAATTACCGTAGTGGCGGGAGAAAACTAAGGCCAACAATGTTTTCTGGTGCAATTTCCCCCTTGTGTTAATGCGATCAAGATGGAACAACCATCCGAAAATGCAAGCCTGCTTTGTTCCCTCAATTGCCAGGTCAAAGCAAGAGAATGGAAAGCTGCGTAGCAAGTGCGTCATATGCACCCTTGGTTGTGAAGGGGCTCCCATTAAGCAGCATCATGTTTCTGGAACAATAGTTAAGGCACCTCCTGCAGCAGAAGTCTCAAAGCAACACGTTCATCGACAACAGTCAGGGTTAGCCAGTTATGTAAGCCTAAATTGATCCATTCTGCAAAATTTGAGCAACCAAAGCATTGGGTTTAGTGTGGTGCAAGTAAAGAGCATGGAAGGATGCAAAGAGATTGTGGTAAAACTCATATGTCAAGCCCAAAGGAAGTGGAGGAGCCATTCCCCACCAAGCGGTGGGGATGTCACGTAGATGACCTTCTCAAGGAAGGAGCCCTTGTTTGTGAGGGCCAATGTGAAGTGGAGATTGGTGTACGATACAGTCCTTCCAAGGAAGGCTTGGAAGTGGAGGAATTTGAAAGCAAATTCTAGCATAAGACCAAACATTTGTGCTTGTAAATTCTCAAGACGAAGGCCACCATCAATCCTATGGGTACACACTCTGTCCCATGCCATAGGGCACTTATCCTCAAAGGAGGAATCCTCGCGAGACCAGAATAAACTCCTCTTATGTTTGATGATTGGCATCGTGAATAAAGCATAAAGTGTGAGGGAAGACTGTCAAGAAAGGTCTACAGAAGAACTAGTCTTTGACCTCGGGATAACTAAATGGCAAACCAACCAAAAAGATAGACGTCACACTGGTTGATAATTGGTTGGAACGTTGAGGGTAGTTTGTGTGGGGATAAGGGATGCCGATACTTGCGGAAAAGGTGCAATGTCCATGCCCATGGTTGAAGCCATGACAGGAGCTTCAAATGGATATGCATTTAGCAGGATGAAGGTAGTTTTTGCAAAGTTAAGGCCTGAGAAAAGGTTAAGAAGGTTCAAAAAGGATCCTTGACTACATTGTTGGCCTGTTCAATCGACGTTACAACGCTGTTCTTTTGCAAATAGTATCCTAACAACACAATTGAAATTGGTCACATGTGCTATCCTGGGTCAGGCGAATTATGATGCTCGGGTGCCAGCTCAACCCAACTTCCCGTTTCCAAGGCAGCAACCAAACCGTTTCCGTTCCAAGAATGCTCCTGGCCCTGGCCAGTCACTTCATGGCAAGGGCATGAACCAGGATACATTTGTTTGATTATTAGAGCCCTTTAGCGGTTCCATTTAAAAAAAATACCTTGAAGATGCTGAATCAATACATCCTAAGAAATCGATTTGATTAATTGCTACGGTCTTCCATCCGGGGAGGTAGCCATGGTCTCCATAGTTGTGATAGTCTAGCTTAATAGGAATGGTAAAATACTCATATCAATAAGGAATTCCTTCTTTTCTGGGATCCTATTCAAAAAGAACTCCAAAGTTAAGCGTGCCCAGCTTGGAGCAATTTCAGGATGGGTGACCGACCGGGAAGTTGGTCCGTGCCAAGAGGGAATGTTCATGCGGGGCGACGAGGGTGTTGGTTCCTTTAAGTAGGGCCGACGAGGGTGTTGGTTCCTTTGAGTAGGGGTGTAAGTGATAGCATGGCTTAATAGGGATGATAGACTACTCATATCGATAAGGATTTTTTTTCTTTTTCAGAAGCCCATTCGGAAAGCACTCCAAAGTTAAGCTTGCTTAGCTTGGATCAATTTCAAGATGGGTGACCGGCTGAGAAGTTCGTCCTAGGTGCGCACGAGTGAGGACAACGTGCACCGAAAAGACTAGTTGTCCCAGGTGTGCACGAGTGAGGACAACATGCACAGAAAAGACTAGTATTGATCTGTGGGACCATTCTATATCTCGCCAGGAGTAACAACCAGTAACCGGTGGATGTGTCCGGGGCGTTACAATAGTATATGTTTGTACCTAGCGTATGTGAGGAGGGGGGGGGGGTTGTTACCTATTCTATTCCCTTTGCTTGGATAATGTTTCCGTACGAAAGACACACAATCAGAGAAACTTGATATTACGCCCTCCCTCAATAATAGTCGGCTCAACCGATTGACGATTTTCAAAGGTCTATGCGAAACGCCTCGAAGCGGGGATCCACCTTTGCATACATGACCATGTGAGCCTAACTAATGGTCTCATCCCAAATAATTTGCTCATGTCTTATACATAGACAAACACATGGCTTGATTGGTCCCATGTGACGCCGTCGATTCAATCGTATACTAATCATACACGCAAACATGTACGCTCAAGATCAGGGACTCACGGGAAGATATCACAACACAACTCTACAAATAAAATAAGTCATACAAGCATCATATTACAAGCCAGGGGCCTCGAATGCTCGAATACAAGAGCTCGATCATAGACAAGTCAGCGGAAGCAACAATATCTGAGTACAGACATAAGTTAAACAAGTTTGCCTTAAGAAGACTAGCACAAACTGGGATACAGATTGAAAGAGGCGCAGGCCTCCTGCCTGGGATCCTCCTAAACTACTCATGGTCGTCGTCAGCGGGCTGCACGTAGTAGTAGGCACCTCCCGAGTAGTAGTAGTCGTCGTCAACGGTGGCGTCTGGCTCCTGGACTTCATCGTCTGGTCGCAGCAATCAGGTATAGAAAGGGGGAAAAGAGGGAGCAAAGCAACCGTGAGTACTCATCCAAAGTACTCGCAAGCAAGGAGCTACACTACACATGTATGCATTGGTATCATAAGGAAAGAGGGTAACATATGTGGACTGAACTGCAGAATGCCGAAATAAGAGGGGGGGGATAGCTAGTCCTATCGAAGACTACGCTTCTGGCCACCTCCATCTTGCATCATGTAGAAGAGAGTAGATGGTAAGTTCACCAAGTAACATCGCATAGCATAATCCTAACCGATGATCCTCCCCTCGTCGCCCTGTAAGAGAGCGATCACCGGGTGTATCTGGCACTTGGAAGGGTGTGTTTTATTAAGTATCCGGTTCTAGTTGTCATAAGGTCAAGGTACAACTCCAAGTCGTCCTGTTACCGAAGATCACAACTATTCGAATAGATTAACTTCCCTGCAGGGGTGCACCACCTTTCCCAACACGCTCGATCCCCTTTGTCTGGACACACTTTCCTGGGTCATGCCCGGCCTCGGAAGATCAACACGTCACAACCCTACCTAGGCACAACAGAGAGGTCAACACACCGGTCTAAATCCTATGCGCGCAGGGGTCTAGGCTCATCGCCCATTGCACACCTGCACTATAACGCCCTCGATGCCCACGTGTCAAGGCACGACTTAGAGACATAACCGCATTGAAAGCAATGTCGCAAGTTAGGCAATCTTCACAACATCCCATGTAAAATAGATAAAAAGGGGAGATACATAGTTGGCTTACACTCACCACGTCAATCAAAGTACATAAATAGAATTACAACATTCAAACACTCATGGCCCGACTACGACGCCAAAATAAAAGAACAACCCAACATGCGACACGGTTCCGATCACCCCAACTGGGCACCACTACTGATCATCAGGGAAAGACACGTAGTATCGGCGTGAGTCCTCGTCGAATTCCCACCTGAGCTCAAGCACGTCATCTGGAGCGGAATCATCAGGCCCTGCATCTGGTTTGGAAGTAATCTGTGAGCCACAGGGACTCAGCAATCTCGCACCCTCGTGATCAAGACTATTTAAGCTTAATAGGTAAGGCAGGGTAAATATGTGGAGTTGCAGCAAGCAACTAGCATATATGGTGGCTATCCTGTTCGCAAAACAGAGCGAGAAGAGAGGGCAAAGCGCGAACGAGTAACTAGAGGGCAACCTGCGCAAGCATTACTCCAATACCGTGTTCACTTCCCGGCCTCCGCCGAGAAGAGACCATCACGGCAACTACACAGTTGATTCATTTTAATTAAGTTAAGGTTCAAGTTATCTACAACCGGACATTAACAAATTCCCATCTGCCCATGACCGTGGGCACGGCTTTCGAAAGTTCAAATCCCTGCAGGGGAGTCCCAACTTAGCCCATGACAAGCTCTCACGGTCAATTAAGGAATAGACCTCCTCCCGAGACATTCCGATCAGACTCGGCATCCCGGTTCTACAAGACAACTCCGACAATGGTAAAACAAGTCCAACAACACCACCCGCTGTGCCGACAAATCCTGATAGGAGCTGCACATATCTCGTTCTCAGGGCACACCGGATAAGCTAAGCGTACGGGAGCCAACGTAACCCAAGTTGCCAAGGGACGGCCCCGCACGGTGCTCTAGGTTGGACCAATGCTCAGAGGAGCACTGGCCCGGGGGGGTTTAAAATAAGATGACCCTTGAGTCCGTGAAACCCAAGGGAAAAGGCTAGGTGGCAAATGGTAAAACCAAGGTTGGGCATTGCTGGAGGAGTTTTATTCAAGGCGGACTGTCAAGGGGTTCCCATTATAACCCAACCGCGTAAGGAACGCAAAATCTGGGAACATAACACCGATATGACGGAAACTAGGGCGGCAAGAGTGGAACAAAACACTAGGCGAGAGGCCGAGCCTTCCACCCTTTACCAAGTATATAGATGCATTAAGATAACAAGGCAATATAATGATATCCCAACAAGTAAATAATGTTCCAACAAGGAACGGTCTCCAATCTTCACCTGCAACTAGCAACACTATAAGAGGGGCTGAGCAAAGCGGTAACATAGCCAATCAACGGTTTGCTAGGACATGGTGGGTTAGAGGTTTGACATGGCAATTTGGGAGGCAGGATAAGCAAGTGGTAGGCATCGTAGCATAGGCATAGCAAAAGAGCGAGCATCTAGCATAGCAAAGATAGTAGTGATTTCGAGGGTATGATCATCTTGCCTGCAAAGTTGTCAGAGTTGACTGGTGAAGGAAATATGCCCTAGAGGCAATAATAAAGTTATTATTTATTTCCTTATATCATGATAAATGTTTATTATTCATGCTAGAATTGTATTAACCGGAAACATAATACATGTGTGAATACATAGACAAACAGAGTGTCACTAGTATGCCTCTACTTGACTAGCTCGTTAATCAAAGATGGTTATGTTTCCTAACCATAGACAAAGAGTTGTTATTTGATTAACGAGGTCACATCATTAGTTGAATGATCTGATTGACATGACCCATTAGCTTAGCACCCGATCGTTTAGTATGTTGCTATTGCTTTCTTCATGACTTATACATGTTCCTATGACTATGAGATTATGCAACTCCCGTTTGCCAGAGGAACACTTTGGGTGCTACCAAACGTCACAACGTAAATGGGTGATTATAAAGGAGCATTACAGGTGTCTCCAAAGGTAGATGTTGGGTTGGCGTATTTCGAGATTAGGATTTGTCACTCCGATTGTCGGAGAGGTATCTCTGGGCCCTCTCGGTAATGCACATCACCTAAGCCTTGCAAGCATTGCAACTAATATGTTAGTTGTGAGATGATGTATTACGGAACGAGTAAAGAGACTTGCCGGTAACGAGATTGAACTAGGTATTGGGATACCGACGATCGAATCTCGGGCAAGTAACATACCGATGACAAAGGGAACAACGTATGTTGTTATGCGGTCTGACCGATAAAGATCTTCGTAAAATATGTAGGAGCCAATATGGGCATCCAGGTCCCGCTATTGGTTATTGACTGGAGACGTGTCTCGGTCATGTCTACATTGTTCTCGAACCGTAGGGTCCGCACGCTTAAGGTTTCGATGACAGTTATATTATGAGTTTATGAGTTTTGATGTACCGAAGGAGTTCGGAGTCCCGGATGAGATCGGGGACATGACGAGGAGTCTCGAAATGGTCGAGACGTAAAGATCGATATATTGGACGACTATATTCGGACATCGGTAAGGTTCCGAGTGATTCGGGTATTTTTCGGAGTACCGGGTAGTTACGGGAGAAGTAATGGGCCTTGATGGGCTTTAGTGGGAAGAGGAAAAAGGCTGCTGCGCCCCCCTCCCCTCTAGTCCGAATTGGACTAGGGAAAAGGGGGCCGGCCACCTTTCCTACTCCTCCACTTCCTTCTCCCTTCCTCCCCTCTTGATGGACTCCTACTAGGACTTGGAGTCCTAGTAGGACTCCCATCCTGGCCGCACCAATAGCCTTGGCCGGCCTCCTCCTCCTCCATCCTTTATATACTGAGGCAGGGGGCACCCCATAGACACACAAGTTGATCCACGTGATCGTTCCTTAGCCGTGTGCGGTGCCCCCTGCCACCATATTCCACCTCGGTCATATTGTAGCTGTGCTTAGGCGAAGCCCTGCGACAGTAGAACATCAAGATCGTCACCACGCCGTCATGCTGACGGAACTCCTCCCCGAAGCTTTGCTGGATCGGAGCCCGGGGATCGTCATCGAGCTGTACGTGTGCTAAGAACTCGGAGGTGCCGGAGTAACGGTGCTTGGATCGGTCGGATCGGGAAGAAGACGCATGACTGCTTCCTCTACGTTGTGTCAACGCTTCCGTTGCGATCTACAAGGGTACATAGATCATAGTCTCCCCCTCGTTGCTATGCATCACCATGATCTTGCATGTGCGTAGGAATTTTTTTGAAATTACTACGTTCCCCAACAGTGGCATCCGAGCCTAGGTTTTATGGTTTGATGTTATTTGCACGAGTAGAACACAAGTGAGTTGTGGGCGATATAAGTCATACTGCCTACCAGCATGTCATACTTTGGTTCGGCGGTATTGTTGGATGAAGCGGCCCGGACCGACATTACGCGTACGCTTACACGAGACCGGTTTCCCCGACGTGCTTTGCACATAGGTGACTTGCGGGTGACTGTTTCGCCAACTTTAGTTGAACCGAGTGTGGCTACGTCCGGTCCTTGAGAAGGTTAAAACGGAGTCTATTTGACAAACAATCGTTGTGGTTTTGATGCGTAGGTGAGATGAGTTCTTGCTTAAGCCCGTAGCAGCCACGTAAAACTTGCAACAACAAAGTAGAGGACGTCTAACTTGTTTTTGCAGGGCATGTTGTGATGTGATATGGTCAAAACGTGATGAGATATAAGTTGTTGTATGAGATGATCATGTTTTGTTGAAGTTATTGGCAACTGGCAAAAGCCTTATGGTTGTCTCTTTATTGCATAAGATGCAAGCGCCAAATAATTGCTTTACTTTATCGCTATGCGATAGCAATAGTTGCAAGAGCAATAGTTGGCGAGACGACCATGTGATGACATATTGATATAGATCAAGATGATGGAGATCATGGTTTCATGCCGGTGACGATGGAAATCATGACGATGCTTTGGAGATGGAGATCAAAGGCACAAGATGATGACGGCCATATCATGTCACATATTTTGATTGCATGTGATGTTTATCTTTTATGCATCTTATCTTGCTTTGATTGACGGTAGCATTATAAGATGATCTCTCACTAAATTATCAAGAAGTGTTCTCCCTGAGTATGCACCGTTGCCAAAGTTCGTCGTGCCCAGACACCACGTGATGATCGGGTGTGATAAGCTCTACGTCCATCTACAACGGGTGCAAGCCAGTTTTGCACACGCAGAATACTCAGGTTAAACTTGACGAGCCTAGCATATGCAGATATGGCCTCGGAACACGGAGACCGAAAGGTCGAGCGTGAATCATATAGTAGATATGATCAACATAATGATGTTCACCATTGAAAACTACTCCATCTCACGTGATGATCGGTTATGGTTTAGTTGATTTGGATCACGTGATCACTTAGAGGATTAGAGGGATGTCTACCTAAGTGGGAGTTCTTAAGTAATATGATTAAATTGAACTTAAATTTATCATGAACTTAGTCCTGGTAGTATTTTGCAAATTATGTTGTAGATCAATAGCTCGCGTTGTTGCTTCCCTGTGTTTATTTTTGATATGTTCCTAGAGAAAATTGTGTTGAAAGATGTTAGTAGCAATGATGCGGATTGGATCCATGATCTAAGGTTTATCCTCATTGCTGCACAGAAGAATTATGTCCTTGATGCACCGCTAGGTGACAGACCTATTGCAGGAGTAGATGCAGACGTTATGAACATTTGGCTAGCTCAATATGATGACTACTTGATAGTTTAGTGCACCATGCTTAATGGCTTAGAATCGGGACTTCAAAGACGTTTTGAACGTCATGGACCATATGAGATGTTCCAGGAGTTGAAGTTAATATTTCAAGCAAATACCCGAGTTGAGAGATATGAAGTCTCCAACAAGTTCTATAGCTAAAAGATGGAGGAGAATCGCTCAACTAGTGAGCATGTGCTCAGATTGTCTGGGTACTACAATCGCTTGAATCAAGTGGGAGTTAATCTTCCAGATAAGATAGTGATTGACAGAATTCTCTAGTCACCATGAACAAGTTAGTAGAACTTCGTGATGAACTATAGTATGCAAGGGATGACAAAAACGACTCCCGAGTTTTTCATGATGATGAAATCGATGAAGGTAGAAATCAAGAAAAACATCAAGTGTTGATGGTAGACAAGACCACTAGTTTCAAGAAAAGGGCAGAGGGAAGAAGGGGAACTTCAAAAAGAACAGCAAGCAAGTTGCTGCTCAAGTGAAGAAGCCCAAGTCTGGACCTAAGCCTGAGACTGAGTGCTTCTACTGCAAAGGGACTGGTCACTGGAAGCGGAACTACCCCAAGTGATTGGCGGATAAGAAGGATGGCAAAATGAACATAAGTATATTTGATATACATGTTATTGATGTGTACTTTACTAGTGTTTATAGCAACCCCTCAGTATTTGATGCTAGTTCAGTTGCTAAGAGTAGTAACTCGAAACGGGAGTTGCAGAATGAACAGAGACTAGTTAAGGGTGAAGTGACGATGTGTGTTGGAAGTGGTTCCAAAATTGATATGATCATCATCGCACACTCCCTATACTTTCGGGATTAGTGTTGAACCTAAATAAGTGTTATTTGGTGTTTGCATTGAGCATGAATATGATTTGATCGTGTTTATTGTAATACGGTTATTCATTTAAGTAAAAGAATAAATTGTTGTTCTGTTTACATGAATAAAACCTTATATGGTTACACACCCAATGAAAATAGTTCATTGGATCTCGATCTTAATAATACACATATTCATAATATTGAAACCAAAAGATGCGAAGTTAATAATGATAGTGCAACTTATTTGTGGCACTGCCGTTTAGGTCATATTGGTGTAAAGCGCATGAAGAAACTCCATGCTGATGGGATTTTGGAATCACTTGATTATGAATCACTTGATGCTTGCGAACCATGCCTTATGGGCAAGATGACTAAAACGCCGTTCTCCGGAACAATGAAGCAAGCAACAGATTTATTGGAAATCATACATACTGATGTATGTGGTCCGATGAATATTAAGGCTTACAGCAGGTATCATTATTTTCTAACCTTCACAAGATGATTTGAGCAGATATGGGGATATCTACTTGATGAAACATAAGTCTGAAACACTTGAACAGTTCAAAGAATTTCAGAGTGAAGTGGAAAATCATCGTAACAAGAAAATAAAGTTTCTACGATCTGATCATGGAAAAGAGTATTTGAGTTACGAGTTTGGTCTTCAGTTAAAAACAATGTGAAATAGTTTCACTACGCATGCCACCTGGAACACCACGGCATAATGGTGTGTCCGAACGTCATAACCGTACTTTATTGGATATAGTGCAATCTATGATGTATCTTACCGATCTACCACTATCATTTTGGGGTTATGCATTAGAGACAGTTGCATTCACGTTAAATAGGGCACCATCTAAATCCGTTGAGACGACACAATTTGAACTGTGGTTTAGCAAGAAACCAAAGTAGTCGTTTCTTAAAGTTTGGGGTTGTGATGCTTATGTGAAAAAGTTTCATCCTGATAAGCTCAAAACCAAATCGGAGAAATATGTCTTCATAGGATACCCAAAAGGAGACTATTGGGTACACCTTCTATCACAGATCCTAAGGCAAGACATTCGTTGCTTATAATGGATACTTTCTAGAGAAGGAGTTTCTCTCGAAAGAAGTGAGTGGGAGGAAAGTAGAACTTGATAAGGTAATTGTACCTTCTCCTTCATTGGAAAGTAGTTCATCACAGAAATCTGTTCCTGTGACTACTACACCAATTAGTGAGGAAGCTAATGATGATGATCATGTAACTTCAGATCAAGTTACTACCAAATCTCGTAGGTAAACCAGAGTGAGATCCGCACCAGAGTGGTACGGTAATCCTGTTCTGGAGGTCATGTTACTTGACCATGATGAACCTACGAACTATGAGGAAGCGATGATGAGCCCGGATTCCGCGAAATGGTTTGAGGCCATGAAATCTGAGATATGATCCATGTATGAGAACAAAGTTTGGACTTTGGTTGACTTGCCCGATGATCGGCAAGCAATTGAGAATAAATGGATCTTCAAGAGGAAGACGGACGCTGATAGTAGTGTTACTATCTACAAAGCTAGAATTGTCGCAAAAGGTTTTCGACAAGTTCAAGGTGTTGACTACGATGAGAGCTTCTCACTCGTATCTATGCTTGAGTCTGTCTGAATCATGTTAGTAATTGCCGCATTTTATGAAATCTGGCAAACGGATAAACAAAACTGCATTCCTTAATGGATTTATTAAAGAAGAGTTGTATATGATGCAACCAGAAGGTTTTGTCAATCCTAAAGGTGCTAACAAAATGTGCAAGCTCCAGCGATCCATCTGTGGACTGGTGCAAGCATCTCGGAGTTGGAATATACGCTTTGATAAGTTGATCAAAGCATATAGTTTTATACAGATTTGCGGTGAAGCCTGTATTTACAAGAAAGTGAGTGGGAGCACTACAACATTTCTGATAAGTATATGTGAATGCCATATTGTTGATCGGAAATAATGTAGAACTATTCTGTAAAGCATAAAGGAGTGTTTTAAAGGAGTTTTTTTTCCAAAGAAAGACTTCGGTGAAGCTGCTTACATATTGAGCTTCAAGATCTATAGAGATAGATCAAGACGCTTGATAAGTTTTTTCAATGAGTACATACCTTAACAAGACTTTGAAGTAGTTCAAAATGGAGCAGTCAAAGAAAGAGTTCTTGCCTGTATTACAAGGTGTGAAGTTGAGTAAGACTCAAAGCCCGACCACGGCAGAAGATAGAAAGAGAATGAAAGTCATTCCCTATGCCTTGGCCATAGGTTCTATAAAGTATGTCATGCTGTGTACCAGATCTATTGTATACCCTGCACTGATTTGGCAAGGGAGTACAATAGTGATCTAGGAGTAGATCACTGGACAGCGGTCAGAATTATCCTTAGTGAAATAAGGATATGTTTCTCGATTATGGACATGACAAAAGGGTTCGTCGTAAAGGGTTACGCCGATGCAAGTTTTGACACTAATCTAGATGACTCTAAGTCTCGGTCTAGATACATATTGAAAGTGGGAGCAATTAGCTAGAGTAGCTCCATGCAGAGCATTGTTGACATAGAAATTTGCAAAATACATGTGGATCTGAATGTGGCAGACCCGTTGACTAAAATTCTCTCACAAGCAAAACATTATCACACCTTAGTACTCTTTGGGTGTTAATCACATAATGATGTGAACTAGATTACCGAATCTAGTAAACCTTTTGGGTGTTGGTCACATAGCGATGATAACTATGGGTGTTAATCACATGATGATGTGAACTATCGATGTTAATCACATGGAGATGTGATCTAGATTATTGACTCTAGTGCAAGTGGGAGACTGAAGGAAATATGCCCTAGAGGCAATAATAAAGTTATTATTTATTTCCTTATATCATGATAAATGTTTATTATTCATGCTAGAATTGTATTAACCGGAAACATAATACATGTGTGAATACATAGACAAACAGAGTGTCACTAGTATGCCTCTACTTGACTAGCTCGTTAATCAAAGATGGTTATGTTTCCTAACCATAGACAAAGAGTTGTTATTTGATTAACGAGGTCACATCATTAGTTGAATGATCTGATTGACATGACCCATTAGCTTAGCACCCGATCGTTTAGTATGTTGCTATTGCTTTCTTCATGACTTATACATGTTCCTATGACTATGAGATTATGCAACTCCCTTTTGCCGGAGGAACACTTTGGGTGCTACCAAACGTCACAACGTAAATGGGTGATTATAAAGGAGCATTACAGGTGTCTCCAAAGGTAGATGTTGGGTTGGCGTATTTCGAGATTAGGATTTGTCACTTCGATTGTCGGAGAGGTATCTCTGGGCCCTCTCGGTAATGCACATCACCTAAGCCTTGCAAGCATTGCAACTAATATGTTAGTTGTGAGATGATGTATTACGGAACGAGTAAAGAGACTTGCCGGTAACGAGATTGAACTAGGTATTGGGATACCGACGATCGAATCTCGGGCAAGTAACATACCGATGACAAAGGGAACAACGTATGTTGTTATGCGGTCTGACCGATAAAGATCTTCGTAAAATATGTAGGAGCCAATATGGGCATCCAGGTCCCGCTATTGGTTATTGACTGGAGACGTGTCTCGGTCATGTCTACATTGTTCTCGAACCGTAGGGTCCGCACGCTTAAGGTTTCGATGACAGTTATATTATGAGTTTATGAGTTTTGATGTACCTAAGGAGTTCGGAGTCCCGGATGAGATCGGGGACATGACGAGGAGTCTCGAAATGGTCGAGACGTAAAGATCGATATATTGGACGACTATATTCGGACATCGGAAAGGTTCTGAGTGATTCGGGTATTTTTTGGAGTACCGGGTAGTTACGGGAGAAGTAATGGGCCTTGATGGGCTTTAGTGGGAAGAGGAAAAAGGCTGCTGCGCCCCCCTCCCCTCTAGTCCGAATTGGACTAGGGAAAAGGGGGCCGGCCACCTTTCCTACTCCTCCACTTCCTTCTCCCTTCCTCCCCTGTTGATGGACTCCTACTAGGACTTGGAGTCCTAGTAGGACTCCCATCCTGGCCGCACCAATAGCCTTGGCCGGCCTCCTCCTCCTCCATCCGTTATATAATGAGGCAGGGGGCACCCCATAGACACACAAGTTGATCCACGTGATCGTTCCTTAGGCGTGTGCGGTGCCCCCTGCCACCATATTCCACCTCGGTCATATTGTAGCGATGCTTAGGCGAAGCCCTGCGATAGTAG
Source organism: Triticum monococcum (assembly GCA_034509565.1). Taxonomy (NCBI): domain Eukaryota; kingdom Viridiplantae; phylum Streptophyta; class Magnoliopsida; order Poales; family Poaceae; genus Triticum; species Triticum monococcum. The sequence goes on along the minus strand of CM067847.1, from coordinate 656,203,088 downwards.
AACATCAAGATCGTCACCACGCCGTCGTGCTGACGGAACTCCTCCCCGAAGCTTTGCTGGATCGGAGCCCGGGGATCGTCATCGAGCTGTACGTGTGCTAAGAACTCGGAGGTGCCGGAGTAACGGTGCTTGGATCGGTCGGATCGGGAAGAAGACGTACGACTACTTCCTCTACGTTGTGTCAACGCTTCTGTTGCGATCTACAAGGGTACGTAGATCATACTCTCCCCCTCGTTGCTATCCATCACCATGATCTTGCGTGTGCGTAGGATTTTTTTTGAAATTACTACGTTCCCCAACAACTGGATCCTCGAAAGCAAACTCAACGGGCTCCTTGTTAGCGAACTCGTCTCCCGGCTCTACCCAAACAAAACAAACAAGCAATAAGGACACAATCAACCACGTGCAAAGCTCAAACAATATGATGCAAAGATGGTATGCTATGCGGGATGCAATATATGATGCATATGCAAGATTTGACAAGGAATGAATGAACCTGGCCCCAACATGGAAATCCAAGTGTGCCACTGGAAATATGAGATGAAATCGCTTGAAAACGATATAAAGAACGCCAGAATCGGAGTTACGGTTTGGAAATGGCAAGCAATTCAAATATGGCCACGTTCTGCGATTTACAACAAGTAGCCATCTAAATGCAACAAGATGAACATGCTACAACACTCAAACATGACAACAAAATACATGGCATGGATCCATTCATGATGCTTTACAAAAGACTAGCACTGAGCTATGGCTAATTCATCCATTAACATGTTCAAACAAGCATGGCAAAAATGCATTTGGTAAACAGATTTCAGACTTAGTGAAATTAACACTTGTCTAGAATTTCAGATCAGATAGCACACTTTGGAGCATGAAAACAATAAGCTACAGGATCTGAACTTGGCAAAGTAAAGCATGGCGTGGAGCTACTCAAAGAGCTTAACAAAAGTCCCTTAGTGATATTGAGCTAAAAGGGATCGAAAAATACATTTGCAAGCATGTGAACATGGCAAAAACATAATCAGATCACAGACTTAGTGAAAACTGGAGCATGCTGAAACAGATATCAAGTAGGCATGTTTACGAGCTCGACGCACTCACTACAGAGCAAGTCATGACAATCTAAGCATACACCCATCAATAATACACATTATGCAAGCTAGACATGGCAAGAACAATAGCATAGCATGCACGGATCAACTACAACATCCTCAGCAAAATCGCTAACAAGTAGACAATCTGCCCGGATTCACGAAATGACAAAAGTAGAGCTCGATTGCCTCAAGCTAGGGTGCTCCATAATTGCAAACAAAGGCATGGATGGATAGAGCACTACAATATTAACAAAACATCCTTACTGATCATCCTTAAAAGAGGCACGGATCACTAGGAAACAACATGAACATATGGCATATTGAGATAAACAGGTCAAGGACTTAGTGGAAATGCTAAGTCCCTGAAATCAGCATTAACAAATGCTCCACTTTGCAAGCTTGTGATAGTCACCACACACATCACAAAAATACATGGGTTGCACCTCTGGATAGATGGCAAAACACATAACAAAACACATGAAGAGCTCAGGGGCATATCATGCACACAATAATCATGGCAAAAATGACAAATCTCTAATTGGAGCAGCAGATCTGACAATTATCTCAAATAGCATTCTTCTAACAGCATTCCGGGCATCAAGATGAACTCAAATAAAAATGATGCAATGAGATGAAATGATGTACTCTCTGAGATGAACATTTTGATATGCTATATGCCCAAAACGGAGCTACGGATGCAAAGTTACGATGCGATGAACATGGGCAAAATAATTAGGGTTTCGGGCAAAAAGTCAACCCGATCCGGATCTGGATCTAGAGGGCACTGTAGTGGTGGCGCGTATTCCGAGGTTCACCGGGGAGGCCGGCACCAGAGTCGTTCGTGCCGGCGTCGAGGAGGGAGGAGGAAGGCCGGGGCTCGCCAGGCGTGTGGCGGCGCGGCCGCGGCGTCGGGAGGCGAGGGTGCGGCAGGGGCGGCGACCGGAGCTCGCCGGAGTTGCTGCCGCGGGCTCCGGCGGCGAGGAGGTGCGACGGCCGGCGAGCGGGAGCGCGGCGGCGCGAGGAGGCGGGTGGCGACGCGCGGCCCGGCTGGCCGAGTGGAAAGGGCCCGCCCTGGGCCGGGATGGGCCGGCGGCGGCGGTGGTGGCCAGGGCCACGTGGCGCACGCCGACTGGATGCGGGCGGCGGCGGACGTGTCCGGCCGCGCAGAGAGGGTGGATCTAGGGTTTGGACGAAGGGGATCCGCGAATTTCGAGAGGGTGGTGTATATATAGGCATAGGAGGAGCTAGGAGAGTCCAAATGAGGTGCGGTTTTCGGCCACACGATCATGATCGAACGCTCTAGATGATGGAGAGGGTTTGGTGGGTTTTGGGCCAAATTGGAGAGGTGTTGGGCTGCAACACACGCGAGGCCTTTTCGGTCCCTCGGTTAACCGTTGGAGCATCAAACGAAGTCCAAATGGTACGAAACTTGACAGGCGGTCTACCGGTAGTAAACCAAGGCCGCTAGACAAGTCTCGGTCCAATCCGGAAATGTTTAATCCCCACACACGAAAGAAAGGTAGAATTGACCACCGGAGGAGAACAGAGCGCTGGAATGCAAAACGGACAATGGGGAAAATGCTCGAATGCATGAGACGAACACGTATGCAAATGCAATGCACATGATGACATGATATGAGATACATGACAACAACAACAACACACGGAGACAAAAGCCTGAACCCGAGAAAATAAAATAACTTAAGGCCGGAAACGGCAAGAGTTGGAGTACATATTGGGCAAATCATATCCGGGGTGTTACAACACTCCACCACTACGAAAGGATCTCGTCCCGAGATCTAGGACTGGAAGAACGACGGGTACTCAGAACGGAGGTGATCCTCGCATTCCCAGGTGGCTTCACGGTCGGAATGGTGTGACCACTTGACTTTGAGGAATTTGATTGACTTGTTGCGAGTCTTGCGTTCAGTCTCTTCAAGAATAGCAACGGGGTGCCCACGATAAGAGAGATCTTCTTGGAGCTCAATGTCCTCGAAGTTGACGGTGCGGTCAGGAGTCTTGAAGCACTTTCGAAGCTGAGAGACATGGAACACGTTATGAACATTTGCAAAGTTTGAAGGAAGCTCAAGTTGATAGGTGAGATTGCCTCTCTTGCTGACGATCTTGAAAGGTCCCACATATCTAGGGGCAAGCTTCCCTTTGATACCGAAGTGACGAGTACCTTTCATAGGAGAGACGCGGAGGTAAACTTGATCTCCGATCTCGAAAGCCAAATCACGGTGCTTACTATCATAGTAGCTCTTCTGGCGGGATTGGGCTGCTTTGAGGTTATCTCGAATGACTTTGCACATTTCCTCTGCCTCTGTGATTAAGTCATTTCCGAGAAGCTGACGTTCACCGGTTTCAGACCAGTTGATAGGGGTACGGCACTTCCTGCCATACAGGATTTCAAATGGGGCCTTGCCCGAACTTGCTTGAAAACTGTTGTTGTAGAAGAATTCAGCATATGGAAGACAATCCTTCCACTTCATGCTGAAGGACATCACACAAGCCCTTAGCATATCTTCAAGAATCTGGTTGACACGCTCGACTTGACCGCTAGTTTGAGGATGGAAAGCTGTGCCGAAACGGATGTTGGTGCCCATGGACTTCTGAAAAGAATCCCAAAACTTGGAGGTAAAGATGCTGCCACGGTCTGAAGAGATCACTTGTGGAATACCGTGCAGAGAGACAATCCGAGATGTATAGAGTTCCGCCAATTGAGCTGCAGTGATTGACTCTTTGATAGGCGGAAAGTGAGCTGCAACACACACGAGGCCTTTTCGGTCCCTCGATTAACCATTGGAGCATCAAACGAAGTCCAAATGGTATGAAACTTGACAGGTGGTCTACCGGTAGTAAACCAAGGCCGCTAGACAAGTCTTGGTCCAATCCGGAAATGTTTAATCGCCACACACACGAAAGAAAGGTAGAATTGACCACCGGAGGAGAACGGAGCGCCGGAATGCAAAACGGACAACAGGGAAAATGCTCGAATGCATGAGACGAACACAAATGCAAATGCAATGCACATGATGACATGATATGAGATGCATGACAACGACAAAAACACACGGAGACAAAAGCCCGAACCCGAGAAAATAAAATAACTTAAGGCCGGAAATGGCAAGAGTTGGAGTACATATTGGGTAAATCATATCCGGGGTTTTACATGCACGTTGCGAACGCGGCCGGCGAGCAGACCTAGCAACCTCCATTACAAAGGAAGTTGCGTTACGCGGTCCAACCCGGCGCGCACCGCTCAGTCACTGACGTCACGAAGTCTTCGGCTGATACCATGACGTCGAGTGCCCATAATTGTTCCCGCATAGTTGGTTAGTGCGTATAGGCCAGTGGCCAGACTCAGATCAAATACCAAGATCTCGTTAAGCGTGTTATCTTGAAGTAACCGCGGACGCCGACCAAGGCCATACCCACCTCTTGTTGGGGAACGTTGCAGAAAACAAAAATTTTCCTACGGTTTCACCAAGATCCATCTATGAGTTCATCTAGCAACGGGTGATCGGATGCATCTACATACCTTTGTAGATCGGGAGCGGAAGCGTTCAAAGAACGGGGATGAGGGAGTCGTACTCGACATGATCCAAATCATTGGAGATCCTAGCGCCGAACGGACGGCACCTCCGCGTTCAACACACGCACGGTCAGCGTGATGTCTCCTCCTTCTTGATCCAGCAAGGGGAAGGAGAGGTTGATGAAGATCCAGCAGCACGACGGCGTGGTGGTGGATGCAGCAGTCACCGCTGTCGTGGTTCTAACTCTGACAGTGATGTAGGGGGGTGTGTATGGAGAGGCTAGATCTCAGCTATTGGGAAGTTGTAAACACACCAAGATGTACGAGTTCAGGCCCTTCGCGGAGGAAGTAACAGCCCTACGTCTTGGTGCCCGGAGGCGGTCGATTGGATTATAGGCGTGTGAATAACAGGGGTGCGAACCCTTGTCTCGGAGGAGGGGGGTGGCTTATATAGAGCGCGCCAGGACCCCGACTAGCCTACGTTACCAAGGGTTCAATGTACATTATGGCGGGGCGTTACTGGTAATGCTGGTAATAAAGTGCTATAATGACCATAAAGACTACTTAATAGTCGACCGTTTGCCCGCGGAATGACTTTAGATCTCCTGGCAGTCGAGTGATTGGCTTCGTGGTCGAGTGGTAGCTTCTTTGTCGAGTGTCTTAAACCCGTCGAGTGGGTACCTTCAAGTCGATTGAAAGGTGACTTCTTCTAGGGATGTCCTTGGGTAGGGCTCTTAGGACAGGTCCATGCCCCTACCCTAGGTACATAGCTTCATCATTAGCCCCCGAATGGATCGAGATTCGAGTGGGGAAGGAGTTGGGGGTCCTTCCGACTGGTTCTTAGCGTCATATGAATGTCTTGTACTGGATCAATCGCCAAGGATGACGTTGTCAACTTCTTTCGGTCGCCTTGATCCATTCTTGGTCTTCCGTCGAGTGAATTTCCTTACTTGTGAAATACCGAGTGCCGGCGCGAGAGGGATCTTCTGTTTGATGAGTCATTCCGCAGCCTGCGGATTTCGCGGGATTTGAACATCGGGGAGCGAGCGGGACGGGCGCGGCCGCAGTAATCGGATGTGATAAGGCGGAAGCTCCTCGATTCCCGCGCCACCTTTTCCGCCACGTGCTGCGCGCGTCTGCTGCGGGATTTGACAGGATAGCCTGGGCCTACCAGTCAGCCACTCGGGAGCGGCCTCTTATAAGCCGCCGGCTCGGGTTTCCGAATAGTGCTCTCTCCTTTCTCTTCTTTCTCTTCTTTCTCCCTTCGCGAAGTCCTCCGCCACCTCCGCTCTCACCCTAGCGCTGCAGACCCATTCGAGATTCGCCGGTGACGATGGTGAAGGGCAAGACGTCTGCTCTGGAGCGCGCGAAGAAGGCGGCGGTGCAAGGGAAAGGGAAGAAGTCCGCTCGGGGTGGATCTTCCTCAAGGACTGCTCTGCCCAGAGGCTGGATTCAGGGCGACTGGATGCCGTCAGTGATTCGGCAGGAAGACCTCGACGACATGGTTGAGGGGGGAGTCATTCCTTACGAAGCTGCGCGTCTCCCGAGGGGAGAAGTCGAGCCCCAACCCCGTGATGGTGAGTGTGTCCTTCTCGCCACCCACATTGATCGAGGGTTTTCTCTGCCTCCTCATCCTTTTTTCTGGAGTTTTCTGAATTTCTTCGGAGCGCAGCTCCACCACTTCACTCCCAACTCTATCGTGTACCTTGCTGCCTTCATTTCCTTGTGTGAGGGTTTCCTGGGTTGCCGCCCCCATTGGGGACTCTTTAAGCACATCTTTACTTGTCGCTCCCAATCGGTCAAGAAGGCCAAGTCGAGTGATGAAAGGACGCAAGTGATCTAGCTGTGCGGGGGTCTGGCGATCCAGACAAGGGGAAAGAGTTGTTTTCCATCTATCATTTTCCTAGAGTCGGTCCGTGGTTGGCAGGCGACCTGGTTTTACTGCAAAGACCAGGCGACCCCAGGACAGTCGACTGGGCTTCCCCATTTCTCTCTCGACCGAGCTCAAAAACCTGCTTCTCTGAAAGTGACGCCAGAAGAAAAGGCCCAAGTCAAAGTGCTGGTTGGTCGAGTGGTTCAGCTTGTCCGCGATGGCGTGACTGGCATGGACTTGCTGGAGGTCTTCCTTTGGAGGCGCATCCAACCGCTCCAGGCTCGTGACCACCCGATGTGGCTGTACTCGGGCCTCGAAGACACCACTCGGATCCACCCGGAGGAGGTCACTGATGAGATGTTGGAGGGGTGGCTGACGAGCATCACAGGAAACAAAGACAACCCCCGAGGCGCCAGGAGGGTTTCTCCACTCGACAACACATACGAAGTGGACCAGGTCTGACTTTATGCTCCCGACTGAGATCTTGTTTTCTTCATTGGTCTTCTTTGAATTGGTCGACTGACTTTTGTCTTGTCTGTTGTTTTCCAGGCGACTACTGAGATGTACTCGACACCCAACGGGGCACAGGAGCCAACTGAGGAAGGGGAGGCGAGCGGAGGTGAGAGTGGAGGCGATCAAGGCGAGTGGGAGTCCGATGGCGAAGGAGAGGGAGACGACGACGTCGACTCCAGCGAGGAGGAGGAGGAGGAGGAGGAGGTTGAACCCCCCCGCCCGGAGAGGCGATCCAAGCTCACACACGATCCAGCGCGGGAACGTGGTAAGGCGACTGCTCCTGTTGGGCAGTCGTCGAAACGCCCTCAGACCTCTTCTCCTACGCCGACTGGGAAGGCTCCCAAGCACCCACGCGCGACGCCGTCCAAGCCGCCCAAGGCTCTGCCCAAGATGAAGATGGCTGTCCCCACCATTTCTGGGTAATAACAAAACTTGTTTTCCTTTGTCGACCGTGGACAGATCCTTGGTCGATTCATTGAGCCAACTGACTGAATTTCGAGATTTGCAGTGCTGCTACTTCTGAGGTCTCCGCCAAGGACGACGACCAAGAGATGGAGGATGCTGTTACCTCCAACCCTGGTATGATTATTGATGTTCTGCCTTGAGTCGACTGGACACTTATTGCAACTTTGGTCGATTGAATTTTTTCTCGTAGCTCCTTCTCATGTTATCAACCTTCCGGATGACGACGATGACGCGCCGCTGAGAGTGAGAAGGACCAGGGGAGCGTCGGCTGGCGAGACCCCACAATCCACTCCGGCGCCTAAGGCCGTAGCCCGAGACGGTGATGAAACCACTCGGGCTTCTGTGACTTTCGCCATTCCTCTGACGAGGGTGCGGCCTTCGACGTCGACTGCGCATCCGCCTTCGCTTTTTGCCGCGTACCCCGTCCCTGAGGACCAAGCAGCTGCCGCAAAAGAGGCCATACGCCAGGCGGGGATCATGATGGAACAAGTGAAAGCGGCTCGGGAGGCCAGCCAAGTGGCTTATGACGCGAGTTCGGCTCTTCAGAGTAACGTCCAGGTCAGTCGACTCAACACTTGGTTTGTTACGATATGCTGTTTGAAGAATCTTTTTCCCGAAGATCTTTATATCTGTACACCCACTGGGTGTGTCTGCCAATTCTTGGACGAGTGGGGGCACGCTAAGTGCACCCACTGGGTGTAGTCCCCGAGACTACGGTGGACTGCTGGCAGTCGACTGTAGTCTTTATATTGTGTTGCTGTAGCTGTATTTCTTCACTCAGTCTGGTCAGGCCATGTCGAATGGAACTGTATCTGGTCGACTGCGGACAGCCGACTCTTTTTTTAACAATGGGGGCACGTTGAGTGCACCCACTGGGTGTAGTCCCCGAGACTACTGTCGAATGTTTTTGATTCGGCTGTAGTCTTAGAAACGCCATCATTGTCTCTTAGTTACTCGGAAGCAACTTATCTTGGACGTCTGTCCACTGATTTTTCTTTTTGCAGAAATCCTGTGAACTTGTAGCTCGCTATATTGAGTTGGAGAATCAGCAGATCCAGCTCAACCTTAACTTGAAGCTTGCTCAAGAGAATTTGAAGAAGGCGCAAGAAGAAGCAAAAGGTATGGCTGGTGAGGTTCTCCATTCTTGACGAGTGATTTTTCTTGCTTGTCCATTATTGACGTTGATTTCACTTGACGTGCCGCAGATAAACTGGAAGAAGCTCTGAAGAAGAAGGACCAAGATCTTGCAGAAGCGCAGAAGGAGGTCTTGAAAAAAATGAGGCTTGCTGAAGAGAAACTGGCTTCGGTTGTAACTCTTGAGCAGGAGAACTCCAGACTGAAAACTACTCTCGAGGTAGCCAATCAAGAGGTCACCCGACTGAAGAACGACAACGTGGCTCTGCACGACAAGGCAGGTGATCTGGCGGGGAAGAGGAACTATCTGGAGGCTTATCTCGGTGGACTCGCCAAGAAGCTGTTCGTCATGCTCGAAGGTAATTACTCTGCCCTGACTGTCTCGCAGTTACCAAGCCTGTGTAGAGCCACTGTCTGACTCTTGAATCGTGTTTGCAGAATTCTGCCAGAACTTCGAAGAGGAAACCAGTCGAGTGGAGCCAGGCTTGGACCCCGCCAATTCTCTCGTGAAGGATGAGGCTGCTATGAACGTGCTCCAACTGGAGTCTCGTGTTACCAGTGTTGTTGACTATCTTGCTCGACTGAAGGTTGCGATGTCGCGGATTGACACATCACTCTGGCCTGGGACGACGCTTCAGAACGACCTCGAGTCTCTGATGGCTCGACTGAATGAAGTCCCGGGTCGAGTGGCGGAATGGAAGAAATCTTCTGCTAGATGTGGTGCTGATGTCGCCCTGTCTCTGGTCCGCGTCCATTGCAAGGAGGCGCGAGAAGAAAAGCTGGCCGCCATCCAAGTTGCCAATACCAGGAAGCACAACTTTCAAGACTTCATGGAGACTTTCATCGCTGCTGCCACTCGTATTGCAGACGGGATCGACTTGGACGAGTTCGTCGCCCCTTCCAGTCCTCCACCTGAGGAATGAAAAACTTTTATGCTTCACTTTAAATTTGCCTCGGAATGCCGAGTAGATTTGTAACCGTTAAACTCTGCCGAGCCGAGGGCTCGAGTACTTTGATCTGAGGTCTGGGACCTTTAGGCTTTATCTGAACTTGATTTCTCGTTGGATATCTTCATGTTTTGATCTGTCAAGTGGAACTTGATCTTCACTCGGAATAACCTTGTATTTGTGGCGTAACTTCTTGCGGATTGGGTTGTGTCCTGTACTTAGGTGAGCACTGGGCTGCAGCTAAGCCCCCGAGTGGGAGTCTGGCCCTCCACTCGGTAGGATTTTTAAACACTTAGGCGAGCGCTAGGCTGCAGCTAAGCCCCCGAGTGGGAGGTTTGCTCTCCACTCGGTAGGATTTTTAAACACTTCGGCGAGCACTTGGCTGCAGCTAAGCCTCCGAGTGGGAGGTTTGCTCTCCACTCGGTAGGATTTTTAAACACTTAGGCGAGCACTGGGCTGCAGCTAAGCCCCCGAGTGGGAGGTTTGCTCTCCATTCTGTAGGATTTTTAAACACTTAGGCGAGCATTGGGCTGCAGCTAAGCCTCCGAGTGGGAGTCTAGCTCTCCACTCGGTAGGATTTTTAAACACTTAGGCGAGCACTGGGCTGCAGCTAAGCCCCCGAGTGGGAGGTTTGCTCTCCACTCGGTAGGATTTTTAAACACTTAGGCGAGCACTGGGCTGCAGCTAAGCCTCCGAGTGGGATGTTTGCTCTCCACTCGATAGGATTTTTAAACACTTAGGCGAGCACTGGGCTGCAGCTAAGCCCCCGAGTGGGAGGTTTGCTCTCCACTCGGTAGGATTTTTAAACACTTAGGCGAGCACTGGGCTGCAGCTAAGCCTCCGAGTGGGAGTCTGGCTCTCCACTTGGTAGGATTTTTAAACACTTAGGCGAGCACTGGGCTGCAGCTCAGCCCCCGAGTGAGAGGTTTGCTCTCCACTCGGTAGGATTTTTAAACACTTAGGCGAGCACTGGGCTGCAGCTAAGCCCCCTGAGTGGGAGGTTTGCTCTCCACTCGGTAGGATTTTTAAACACTTAGGCGAGTGCCTGACTGCAGCTAAGTCTCTAAGTGGGAGAACTTAGGCGAGTACTTGACTGCAGCTAAGCCCCCACGTGGGAGGATTGCTCTCCACTCGGTAGGATTTTTTCAAACTTAGGCGAGTGCCTGACTGCAGCTAAGTCTCTAAGTGGGAGAACTTAGGCGAGTACTGGACTGCAGCTAAGCCCCCGAGTGGGAGGATTGCTCTCCACTCGGCAGGATTTTTTCAAACTTAGGCGAGTGCCTGACTGCATCTAAGTCTCTAAGTGGGAGAACTTAGGCGAGTACTGGACTGCAGCTAAGCCCCCGAGTGGGAGGATTGCTCTCCACTTGGCAGGATTTTTTCAAACTTAGGCGAGTGCATGACTGTAGCTAAGTCTCTAAGTGGGAGAACTTAGGCGAGTACTGGACTGCAGCTAAGCCCCCGAGCAGGAGGATTTCTCTCACTCGGTAGGATTTTTTCAAACTTAGGCGAGTGCCTGACTGCAGCTAAGTCTCTAAGTGGGAGAACTTAGGCGAGTACTGGACTGCAGCTAAGCCCCCCGAGCGGGAGGATTGCTCTCACTCAGTAGGATTTTTGAACACTTAGGCAAGCACTGGGCTGCAGCTAAGCCCCCGAGTGGGAGTTTGGCTCTCCACTCGGTAGGATTTTTCAAACTTAGGCGAAACGGATTCGCAGCTAAGTCACCCACTGGAGGATTTCGTATGTAAACAGAAGTGACATCAATTATTGGAACACTCTTGCCTTTGATAAAAATGAACTGCAGAAATTTTTTCTTATTACATCTCGTCCAAGGGAGAACTCAAGTGTAAAAGGGGCGGAGCAGTTCCGCATTCCAAGCTCGCGGCTCGTCGATATGGCGATCAACATTGTAGAGGTGATACGCTCCATTGTGGAGGACTCGGGTGACGATGAAGGGGCCTTCCCAAGTAGGAGCAAGCTTGTGTGGTTTTTGTTGATCCACTCGGAGGACCAAATCTCCTTCTTGGAAGGCTCGACTCTTCACATTCCTGGCGTGGAATCGACGCAAGTCTTGCTGATAAATGGTCGATCTGATCATGGCCATCTCCCTCTCTTCTTCTAGGAGGTCGACTGCGTCTTGCCGGGCTTGTTCTGCTTCATCTTCGGTATAAAGTTCGACTCGGGGTGCGTTGTGAAGAAGATCACTCGGCAGAACTGCCTCGGCTCCATAAACCAGAAAGAATGGAGTTCTTCTAGTCGACCGGTTCGGGGTGGTCCTCAATCCCCACAGAACTGACGGAAGCTCATCGACCCAAGCACCTGCCGTGTGCTTGAGATCACGCATCAGTCGAGGCTTTAGTCCTTTGAGAATCAGACCATTTGCTCTCTCTGCTTGTCCATTCGACTGGGGATGGGCGACCGATGCGTAGTTGACTCGTGTGCCTTGAGAGGCGCAAAAAGCTCTGAACCTGTCCGAATCAAAGTTTGACCCATTGTCAGTGATGATGCTATGCTAGACTCCATATCTGAATGTTAGTCCTCTGACGAAACTGATAGCAGTGCAAGCATCAAGATTCTTGATGGGCTTAGCTTCAATCCATTTGGTAAACTTGTCAACTGCCACAAGCACATGAGTGAAACCGCTCCTGCCTGTTCTCAGTGGACCAACCATGTCCAGTCCCCAGACAGCAAAGGGCCAGATGAGTGGAATGGTCTTCAGGGATGATGCAGGCTTGTGTGACATGTTGGAGTAGAACTGGCACCCTCCACACTTGTCGACTATCTCTTTTGCCATCTCATTTGCTCTTGACCAGTAAAATCCCGCTCGGTATGCTTTAGCCACAATGGTCCAAGAAGACGCATGGTGACCATAGGTCCCAGAGTGGATGTCATCAAGGATTATCTGACCCTCTTCTGGTGTTATGCACCTCTGACCGATTCCAGTCGCGCTTTCTCTATACAACTGTCCCTTTATGACTGTGAAGGCCTTGGATCGGCGGACGATCTGTCGAGCCTCTTCCTCATCCTCCGGGAGTTCTTTCCTTAGGATATACGTGATGTACGGTATCATCCAGTCGGGAGTGATTGCCAAGACTTCCATGATTAGGTCGACCACAGCAGGGACTTCGACTTCAGTCGGATCTGTGGCACTTTTCGGTTGCGGGGCTTCTTCTGTAAAAGGATCTTCTTGGACTGACGGCGAGTGAATGTGTTCCAAGAACACGTCGCTGGGAATGGCTTCTCTCTTGGAGCCTATCTTTGCCAAATCGCCAGCTGCCTGATTTTTCAGTCGGGGGATGTGATGAAGCTCTAACCCCTCGAATTTCTTTTCTAGCTTTCTCACTACATTGCAATAACCAGTCATTGCCGGACTTCTGACGTCCCACTCCTTCATCACCTGATTAACCACCAAATCTGAGTCGCCATAGACCATGAGGCGACGGACGCCGAGTGAAATGGCCATGCGCAACCCATACAAAAGTGCTTCATATTCTGCTTCATTATTGGAGGAATCGAAGTGAATCTGGAGAACGTATCTGAGCTTATCTCCTCGGGGGGAGACTAATACTACCCCAACACCGGAACCATTCAGCATCTTAGATCCATCGAAGAACATGGTCCAGTGCTCCGAGTGAACTTGAGTCGGAAGTTGCTGCTCGATCCACTCGGCGACGAAATCTGCGATTGCTTGGGACTTGATAGTCTTCTTTGCTTCAAACTTGATATCTAAGGGAAGGAGTTCAATCGCCCACTTGGCCACTCGACCAGTTACATCTCTGTTGTGCAGAATCTCTGACAGTGGAGCGTCGCTGACGACTGTAATGGAATGGTCAGAGAAGTAGTCTACAACCTTCTTCGTGGTCATGTAAATCCCATATACAAGCTTCTGGTAATGGGGATATCTTTGCTTCGAAGGAGTCAAAACTTCAGACACATAGTATACTGGGCGCTGAACTCTGAAGGCCTTTCCTTCTTCTTCCCACTCGACTGTAAGTACTGTACTGACAACTTGTCCCGTGGCCGCAATGTAAAGCAGCAAAGGCTCTTTACTGATTGGGGCAGCAAGCACCAGCTGGGTGGAGAGCAGAGCTTTGAGGTCTGCAAACGCTGCATCAGCTTCTGGAGTCCACTCAAACTTGTCATACTTCTTCATCAGTCGGTAAAGAGGCAATGCCGTTTCACCGAGACGAGAAATGAATCGACTTAGAGCGGCTAAGCAACCTGTAAGCTTCTGGACGTCGTGCACACGCACAGGGCGCTTCATCCGGAGTATGGTGCCAATTTTCTCGGGATTGGTGTTGATTCCTCGTTCGGAAACGAGAAAACCGAGTAACTTTCCACCCGGAACTCTGAATGCGCACTTTGATGGATTAAGCTTGATATCATACCTCCTGAGGTTGGAAAAGGTTTCAGCAAGGTCAGTCAGTAGGTCGGAACCTTTCCGTGACTTGACCATAATATCATCCATGTATGCTTCCACGTTCCGACTGATCTGAGTGAGCAAACACTTCTGAATCATCCTCATGAACGTGGCTCCAGCGTTCTTGAGGCCGAAGGGCATGGTGACATAACAGAAGCACCCGAATGGAGTGATGAAAGCTGTTTTGATCTCATCGGGTCCATACAGACGGATCTGATGGTACCCGGAATAGGCATCTAGAAAAGACAATCGCTCACACCCCGCGGTCGAGTCGACTATTTGGTCGATGCGGGGGAGAGGAAAATGATCTTTCGGGCAGGCCCGATTGATATGTTTAAAGTCGATGCACATGCGAAGCGACTTGTCCTTCTTGGGGACCATGACCACATTGGCGAGCCACTCGGAGTGGTAAATCTCTCGGATGAACTCCGCTGCTAAGAGCCGAGCCACCTCCTCGCCAATAGCTTTCCTCTTCTGGACGGCGGACCGTCGAAGATGTTCTTTCACAGGCTTGAACTTTGGGTCGACTCGTAGACGGTGCTCAGCCAGCCCCCCCTGGGAATTCCAGGCATGTCAGAAGGCTTCCATGCGAAGATGTCCCAGTTCTCACGGAGGAACTGGATGAGCGCTTCTTCCTATTTGGAGTCGAGCGTCGTTGAGATGTGAGTCGGGGCAGCCTCAGGGTCGGTCGGGTGAATGTGAACTGCCTTCGTTTCACCGAACGACTGAAAAGCTGACTCTGAAGCGGGCTTCTTAGCTCGTAGCAACTCACTCAGATCTGCAGTCTTCTGATACTCTTGCAGCTCAACCACTGCCATCTGAGCGTCAGCAATCTTTGAGCCTTTCTGAAAACACTCTTCTGCTTTCTTCCGATTGCCTGTAACAGTGATCACACCTTTGGGACCACGCACCTTCAATTTGAGATACACATAACATGGTCGGGCCATGAAGCGTGCATAAGCTGGCCTGCCCAAAATGGCATGATAGTGACGATGGATACCCCCAAGTCAATTCCACCCTGATGATTTTTGCTGATGTCGAAAGCAAAAGTCGACTGAAAGTCATTAATCGTGAAGTGAATATGGTGGCTCCGGCAACACCCAGTTATCTGAAGTGGTCTCAGACTGCCATAACATTCGACCAGTCTGATCACCCCACGCACATTGCCACCCCTGGGAGGCAAGCTTTGGTGGTCGACCCAGTTGTCGAAGGCACTCGACTCACTATCATCCTTGTCCTCAACTCTGTCCAGCTCTTTTTCCTTATCTTTGGGCTGCTTGCCCTGAAACTGCTGGATCAGGAGCCGACACTATCGAGTGGTATGCTTTGGGTAAATAAAATTACCCTCTTCATCTTTCTTGGTGTGGATGTGACATGGCAGATCCAAAACATCATTTCCATATTGATCCTTGACTTTCTTGGGCTTCTAGGGGCCCTTGGCTTTTCCCTTGAAATTTCCCTGGGTTACGGCTAGGGCCTCCCCAGGGGCGGCTGGCTCGGCCTTCCGCTTCTGTTTCCAACTGGAGTTTCCTCCGGTTTCTTGGGCGACTGCCTTGTGCTTGCCACTCCGGAGGCGATCTTTGTCTTCGCCATTGGCGTATTTGGTGGCAATCTCCATCATCCGATTCAGAGACATCTCTCCAGTTCGACCAAACTTCAGATTCAATTCTCTGTACTTAACGCCTTCCTTGAAGGCACAAACTGCTTGATGATCTGGAACATTCTCAACCGTGTGATGCAATGTGATCCACCTCTGGATGTAATCCCTCAGCGTTTCATTCGGTTTCTGCACGCAAGACCGCAACTCTGTAAGGCCTGCAGGTCGCTTGCATGTTCCCTCAAAGGTTGTGACAAACACTCGGGAGAGGTCCTCCCAAGTGTAGATGCTGCTGGGTGCTAACTGATTTAACCACGCTCTGGCTGAGCCCTCTAACATGAGAGGCAAATGCTTCATGGCCACCTCATCATTGCCACCGCCAATCTGTACAGCCACTCGGTAATCTTCGAGCCTAGTGTCAGGCTTAGACTCACCGGTGAACTTGCTGACTCCAGTCGCCAACCTGAAGTTGGGAGGAATCACTGCGGCTCTGATGGCTCGACTGAAACACTCTGGCCCTGAAACACGTACTCTGTTGCTGGCAGGCGCATCTCTGTCGTGGCCTTCTCGGTGAGCTCTGTTCCTGTCAACCAGGCCCTGAACAAGGATGGATCTCGCATCAAAGCCTGGGTCCCTGGGGTCGACTGGAATCCTCTGCCCAACACTATGAGGGCGCCTGCCATCTCGCTGTCGAGGCGCATATGACCCACTCCTTGGGGGAGGGGTTGGCACTCGACGTCGATCCTCATGATCGAATCGGTGATCATACTGCTCATTTCTTCTGTACTGATCATGCCGGTCTCCATGTCCCTCACGCCTCGGGGGTGATCTCGGGCTGTGAGCCGACTGGACTGTATCTGTTGCAACGGATCGACTGTGGATCCTATTCCGCGACTGAGAAACAACGGAATTCTGGTTCCCCGCCGCCCGGAGCAACGCTCTGATCTGCAACAAACCCCTGCCCGCCTCTGACTGGGAGGGCTGAATCGATTCTGCTATTCGGGTCGCGGCGGCCAAATTCTGAACTGGGGTTCGATATACCTGCGTCGGCGGGAAGAGCTGACGTCGACTGGACTCGGGAGCTCGCTGACGCGCTTGCTCATCGAGTATTCGCTGGAGATTCTCCAGTCAAGTGCGCTCGGCCAAGTTAGCCAAGCGCGCATCCTCCAAGGCCCGGGCCTCGGGGGTTTCTCTGACGATAGAAGTGTGGAGTGCGTCTACGTTCTGGCGGTGAAGCTCGTCTCGCTGCGATGCCGTGAGAGGTTCGGGGAGATACTCATCATGGGGATGCGACGGGTCGCCCCCACCCGCGCCTCCATCAGCGCGAGGGAAACCGGGAGGACTGTGCGTTCCATCGACCGCCAGAACCTTAGCCGCTGGGTCGCTGCTGTCACTCTCGGATGCGGTCTCCGCGGAGCCAGTCGACAGGTCGAACAGGCCGCAGAGTGATTCGTCGGGCTCGATTGCCGCGACTTGTGGGGCGACCGACTGGCGACCCACGGCATGCCTCACCCACCTCTGAAGTCTCGACCTACCGGAGCGCTTGCGCCGGTGGGAGACAGAGCGGGGAGACGACATGGGGGCCGACCGATACTGGGTCGACGGCTGCCGCAGGAGGACGCCACGAACGCATGCGCAGAAGTGAGTCGCACCACGGACGGGGAGCGCGTCGATGTCGAGTGGAGCCTCCTGAAGCCAAGCAGAGTCGTCGGCGATGAATGTGAGCGCGCCGAGACGGATCTCGCGGCCTTTCACCAAAACTCCACATGAAACCATGATCAAAGGGATCGGAAGAACCGCAACTTCTCCAATTAGCCGCTAAGGTTCCTGCCCCACGGTGGGCGCCAACTGTTGTGGTTCTAACTCTGACAGTGATGTAGGGGGTGTGTATGGAGAGGCTAGATCTCAGCTACTGGGAAGTTGTAAACACACCAAGATGTACGAGTTCAGGCCCTTCGCGGAGGAAGTAACAGCCCTACGTCTTGGTGCCCGGAGGCGGTCGATTGGATTATAGGCGTGTGAATAACAGGGGTGCGAACCCTTGTCTCGGAGGAGGGGGGTGGCTTATATAGAGCGCGCCAGGACCCCGGCCAGCCTATGTTACCAAGGGTTCAATGTACATTAAGGCGGGGTGTTACTGGTAACGCTGGTAATAAAGTGCTATAATGACCATAAAGACTGCTTAATAGCCGACCGTTTGCCCACGGAATGACTTTAGATCTCCTGGCAGTCAAGTGATTGGCTTCGTGGTCGAGTGGTAGCTTCTTGGTCGAGTGTCTTAAACCCGTCGAGTGGGTACCTTCAAGTCGATTGAAAGGTGACTTCTTCCAGGGATGTCCTTGGGTAGGGCTCTTAGGATAGGTCCATGCCCCTACCCTAGGTACATAGCTTCGTCAACCGTAGCAGGGCTTCGCCAAGCTCTATGGAGGAGGAGGGGGTGTTGGAGAGGGAGAGGGAGGCACCAAAGGCATGGGTGCGGCTGCCCTCCCTCCCCCCTCTATATATAGGGTCCCCAAGGGGGGGCGCCGGCCCTGGAGATCCAATCTCCCAAGGGGGCGGCGGCCAAGGGGGGTGGAGTGCCCCCCAAGGCAAGTGGGGCGCCCCCCACCCTAGGGTTCCCAACCCTAGGCGCAGGGGGAAGGCCCAAAGGGGGGCACACCAGCCCACTAGGGGCTGATTCCCCTCCCACTTCAGCCCATGGGGTCCTCTGGGATAGGTGGCCCCACCCGATGGTCCCGGTACAATACTGGTGACCCCGAAACTTGTCCCGATGGCCGAAATAGCACTTCCTATATATATTTCTTTACCTCCGGACCATTCCGGAACTCCTCGTGACATCCGGGATCTAATCCGGGACTCCGAACAACTTTCGGGTTACTGCATATACATATCTCTAGAACCCTAGCGTCACCGAACCTTAAGTGTGTAGACCCTACGGGTTCGGGAGACATGTAGACATGACCGAGACGGCTCTCCGGTCAATAACCAACAGCGGGATATGGATACCCATTTTGGCTCCCACATGCTCCTCGATGATCTCATCGGATGAACGATGATGTCGAGGATTCAAGCAACCCCGTATACAATTCCCTTTGTCAATCGGCATTTTACTTGCCCGAGATTCGATCGTCGGTATCCCAATACCTCGTTCAATCTCGTTACCGGCAAGTCACTTTACTCGTACCGTAATGCATGATCCCGTGACCAGACACTTGGTCACTTTGAGCTCATTATGATGATGCATTACCGAGTGGGCCCAGAGATACCTCTCCGTCATACGGAGTGACAAATCCCAGTCTTGATCCGTGTCAACCCAACAGATACTTTCGGAGATACCCGCAGTATACCTTTATAGTCACCCAGTTACGTTGTGACGCTTGGTACACCCAAAGCATTCCTACGCTATCCGGAAGTTACACGACCTCATGGTATAAGGAAAAGATACTTGACATTGGAAAAACTCTAGCAAACGAACTATACGATCTTGTGCTATGTTTAGGATTGGGTCTTGTCCATCACATCATTCTCCTAATGATGTGATCTCGTTATCAATGACATCCAATGTCCATAGTCAGGAAACCATGACTATCTGTTGATCAACAAGCTAGTCAACTAGAGGCTTTCTAGGGACATGTTGGTGTCTATGTAATCACACATGCATTACGATTTTCGGATAACACAATTATAGCATGAATAAAAGACAATTATCATGAACAAGGAAATATAATAATAATCCTTTTATAATTGCCTCTAGGGCATATTTCCAACAGTCTCCCACTTGCACTAGAGTCAATAATCTAGTTATATTGTGATGAATCAAACACCCATGGAATTCTGGTGTTGATCATGTTTTGCTCTAGGGAGAGGTTTAGTCAACGGATCTGCTACATTCAGGTTCGTATGTACTTTACAAATATCTATGTCTCCATCTTGAACATTTTCACGAATGGAGTTGAAGCGACGCTTGATGTGCCTGGTCTTCTTGTGAAATCTGGGCTCCTTGGCAAGTGCAATAGCTCCAGTGTTGTCACAGAAGAGTTTGATCGGCCCCGACGCATTGGGTATGACTCATAGGTCGGTGATGAACTCCTTCACCCAAATTGCTTCATGCGCTGCCTCCGAGGCTGCCATGTACTCTGCTTCACATGTAGATCCCGCCACGACGCTCTGCTTGCAACTGCACCAGCTTACTGCCCCACCATTCAAAATATACACGTATCCGGTTTGTGACTTAGATTCATCCAGATCTGTGTCGAAGCTAGCGTCGACGTAACCCTTTACGACGAGCTCTTCATCACCTCCATAAACGAGAAACATTTCCTTAGTCCTTTTCAGGTACTTCAGGATATTCTTGACCGCTGTCCAGTGTTCCTTGCCGGGATTACTTTGGTACCTACCTACCAAACTTACGGCAAGGTTTACATCAGGTCTGGTACACAGCATGGCATACATAATAGAACCTATGGCTGAGGCATAGGGGATGACACTCATCTCTTCTATATCTTCTGTCGTGGTCGGACATTGAGCTGAGCTCAATTTCACACCTTGCAACACAGGCAAGAACCCCTTCTTGGACTGATCCATATTGAACTTCTTCAATATCTTATCAAGGTATGTGCTTTGTGAAAGACCTATGAGGCGTCTTGATCTATCTCTATAGATCTTGATGCCTAATATATAAGCAGCTTCTCCAAGGTCCTTCATTGAAAAACTCTTATTCAAGTAGGCCTTAATGCTGTCCAAAAGCTCTATATCATTTCCCATCAAAAGTATGTCATCTACATATAATATGAGAAATGCTACAGAGCTCCCACTCACTTTCTTGTAAACACAGGCTTCTCCATAAGTCTGCATAAACCCAAACGCTTTGATCATCTCATCAAAGCAAATGTTCCAACTCCAAGATGCTTGCACCAGCCCATAAACGAGCGTTGGAGCTTGCACACCTTGTCAGCATTCTTAGGATCGACAAAACCTTCCAGCTGCATCATATACAATTCTTCCTTAAGGAAACCATTAAGGAATGCCGTTTTGACATCCATTTGCCATATCTCATAATCATAGAATGCGGCAATTGCTAACATGATTCGGACGGACTGTAGCTTCACTACCGGTGAGAAAGTCTCATCATAGTCAACCCCTTGAACTTGTCGATAACCCTTAGCGACAAGCCGAGCTTTATAGATGGTCACATTTCCATCCGCGTCTGTCTTCTTCTTAAAGATCCATTTATTTTCTATGGCTCGCCGCTCAACGGGCAAGTCAGTCAAAGTCCATACTTCATTTTCATACATGGATCCTATCTCGGATTTCATGGCTTCCAGCCATTTGTCGGAATCCGGGCCCGCCATCGCTTCTTCATAGTTCGAAGGTTCACCGTTGTCTAACAACATGATTTCCAAGACAGGGTTGCCGTACCACTCTGGTGCGGAACGTGTCCTTGTGGACCTACGAAGTTCAGTAGCAACTTGATCTAAAGTTTCACGATCATCATCATTAACTTCCTCTCTAGTCGGTGCAGGCACCTCAGGAACATTTTCTTGAGTTGCGCCATTTTCTGGTTCAAGAGGTAATATTTCATCAAGTTCTACTTTCCTCCCACTTACTTCTTTCAAGAGAAACTCCTTCTCTAGAAAGGATCCATTCTTGGAAACAAAGATCTTGCCTTCGGATCTGAGGTAGAAGGTATACCCAATAGTTTCTTTAGGGTATCCTATGAAGACGCATTTTTCCGACTTGGGTTCGAGCTTTTCAGGTTGAAGTTTCTTGACATAAGCATCGCATCCCCAAACTTTTAGAAACGACAGCTTAGGTTTCTTCCCAAACCATAATCCATATGGTGTCGTCTCAACGGATTTCGACGGAGCCCTATTTAAAGTGAATGCGGCAGTCTCTAAAGCATAGCCCCAAAAAGATAGCGGTAAATTGGTAAGAGACATCATAGATCGCACCATATCTAATAGAGTGCGATTACGACGTTCGTACACACCATTACGCCGAGGTGTTCCAGGCGGCGTGAGTTGTGAAACTATTCCACATTTTCTTAAGTGTGTGCCAAATTCATGACTCAAGTATTCTCCTCCATGATCTGATCGCAGGAACTTGATTTTCCTGTCACGTTGATTCTCAACCTCACTCTGAAATTCCTTGAACCTTTCAAAGGTCTCAGACTTGTGTTTCATTAAGTAGACATATCCATATCTACTCAAGTCATCAGTGAGGGTGAGAACATAACGATAACCACCGCGAGCCTCAACACTCATTGGACCGCACACATCAGTATGTATGATTTCCAATAAGTTGGTTGCTCGCTCCATTGTTCCTGAGAACGGAGTCTTGGTCATTTTACCCATGAGGCCTGGTTCGCATGTGTCAAATGATTCGTAATCAAGAGACTCTAAAAGTCCATCTGCATGGAGCTTCTTCATGCGTTTGACACCTATGTGACCAAAGCGGCAGTGCCACAAGTATGTGGGACTATCATTATCAACCTTACATCTTTTGGTATTCACACTATGAATATGTGTAGCATTACGCTCGAGATTCATTAAGAATAAACCATTCACCATCGGAGCATGACCGTAAAACATATCTCTCATATAAATAGAACAACCATTATTCTCAGATTTAAATGAGTAGCCATCTCGTATTAAACGAGATCCTGATACAATGTTCATGCTCAAACTTGGCACTAAATAACAATTATTGAGGTTCAAAACTAATCCCGTAGGTAAATGTAGAGGTAGTGTGCCGACGGCGATCACATCGACCTTGGAACCATTCCCGACGCGCATCGTCACCTCGTCCTTCGCCAGTCTCCGCTTATTCCGCAGTTCCTGCTTTGAGTTACAAATGTGAGCAACTGCACCGGTATCAAATACCCAGGAGCTACTACGAGTACTGGTAAGGTACACATCAATTACATGTATATCACATATACCTTTCATTTTGCTGGCCTTCTTGTCTGCTAAGTATTTGGGGCAGTTCTACTTCCAGTGACCACTTTTCTTGCAATAAAAGCACTCAGTCTCGGGCTTGGGTCCATTCTTTGGCTTCTTCCCGGCAGCTTGCTTGCCGGGCGCGGCAACTCCCTTGCCATCCTTCTTGAAGTTCTTCTTACCCTTGCCTTTCTTGAACTTAGTGGTTTTATTCACCATCAACACTTGATGTTCCTTTTTGACTTCTACCTCTGCTGATTTCAGTATTGCAAATACTTCAGGAATGGTCTTTTCCATCCCCTGCATATTGAAGTTCATCACAAAGCTCTTGTAGCTCGGTGGAAGCGACTGAAGGATTCTGTCAATGACTGCGTCATCCGGGAGATTAACTCCCAGCTGAGTCAAGCGGTTATGTAACCCTGACATAGTGAGTATGTGCTCACCGACAGAACTATTTTCCTCCATCTTACAGCTGAAGAACTTGTCGGAGACTTCATATCTCTCGACCCGGGCATGAGCTTGAAAAACCATTTTTAGCTCTTCGAACATCTCATATGCTCCGTGTCTCTCAAAACGCTTTTGGAGCCCTGGTTCTAAGCTGTAAAGCATGCCGCACTGAACGAGGGAGTAATCATCGGTACGTGTCTGCCAAGCGTTCATAACGTCTTGTTCTGCAAGGAGAACAGGTGCTTCACCTAGCGGTGCTTGTAGGACATAATCTTTCTTGGCAGCTATGAGGATGATCCTCAGGTTCTGGACCCAGTCCGTATAGTTGCTGCCATCGTCTTTCAGCTTGGTTTTCTCTAGGAACGCGTTGAAGTTGAGGACAACGTTGGCCATTTGATCTACAAGACATATTGTAAATATTTTAGACTAAGTTCATAATAATTAAGTTCATCTATTTAATGAACTCCCAATCAGATAGACATCCCTCCAGTCATCTAAGTATAACATGATCCGAGTTAACTAGGCCGTGTCCGATCATCACGTGAGACGGACTAGTCAACATCGGTGAACATCTTCATGTTGATCGTATCTTCTATACGACTCATGCTCGACCTTTCGGTCTTCTGTGTTCTGAGGCCATGTCTGTACATGCTAGGCTCGTCAAGTCAACCTAAGTGTTTGCATGTGTAAATCTGTCTTACACCCGTTGTATGTGAACGTTGGAATCTATCACACCCGATCATCACGTGATGCTTCGAAACAACAAACTGTCGCAACGGCGCACAGTTAGGGGGAACACTTTCTTGAAATTATTATGAGGGATCATCTTATTTACTACCGTCATTCTAAGTAAACAAGATGCAAAAACATGATAAACATCACATGCAATCAAATAATAATAGTGACATGATATGGCCAATATCACATAGCTCCTTTGATCTCCATCTTGGGGCTCCATGATCATCTTGTCACCGGCATGACACCATGATCTCCATCATCATGATCTCCATCATCGTGTCTCCATGAAGTTGCTCGCCAACTATTACTTCTACTACTATGGCTAACACGTTTAGCAATAAAGTAAAGTAACTTACATGGCGTTTCTCAATGACACGCAGGTCATACAAAAAATAAAGACAACTCCTATGGCTCCCACCAGTTGTCATACTCATCGACATGCAAGTCGTGATTCCTATTACAATAGCATGAACATCTCATACATCACATATATATCATTCATCATTCATCACAACTTTGACCATATCACATCACAAAAACACTTGCTGCAAAAACAAGTTAGACGTCCTCTAATTGTTGTTGCAAGTTTTACGTGGCTGCAATAGGGTTCTAGCAAGAACGTTTTCTTACTTACGTGAAAGCCACAACGTGATTTGTCAACTTCTATTTACCCTTCATAAGGACCCTTTTCATCGAATCCGCTCCAACTAAAGTGGGAGAGACAGACACTCGCCAGCCACCTTATGCAACTAGTGCATGTTAGTCGGTGGAACCGGTCTCAGGTAAGCGTACGTGTAAGGTTGGTCTGGGCCGCTTCATCCCACAATACCGCTGAAGCAAAATAAGACTAGTAGCGGCAAGAAAGTTGACAACATCTACGCCCACAACAAATTGTGTTCTACTCGTGCAAAGAGAACTACGCATAGACCTAGCTCATGATGCCACTGTTGGGGAACGTTGCAGAAAACAAAAAATTTCTACGGTTTCACCAAGATCCATCTATGAGTTCATCTAGCAACGAGTGATCGGATGCATCTACATAGCTTTGTAGATCGCGAGCGGAAGCGTTCAAAGAACGGGGATGAGGGAGTCGTACTCGACGTGATCCAAATCACCGGAGATCCTAGCGCCGAACGGACGGCACCTCCGCGTTCAACACACGTACGGTCAGCGTGACGTCTCCTCCTTCTTGATCCAGCAAGGGGGAAGGAGAGGTTGATGAAGATCCAGTAGCACGACCGCGTGGTGGTGGATGCAGCAGTCACCGCAGCAGGGCTTCGCCAAGCTCTATGGAGAAGGAGGGGGTGTTGGAGAGGGAGAGGGAGGCACCAAAGGCATGGGTGCGGCTGCCCTCCCTCCCCCCTCTATATATAGGGTCCCCAAGGGGGGGGGGGGCGCCGGCCCTGGAGATCCAATCTCCCAAGGGGGCGGCGGCCAAGGGGGGTGGAGTGCCCCCCAAGGCAAGTGGGGTGCCCCCCACCCTAGGGTTCCCAACCCTAGGCGCAGGGGGAAGGCCCAAAGGGGGGCACACCAGCCCACTAGGGGCTGGTTCCCCTCCCACTTCAGCTCGTGGGGCCCTCCGGGATAGGTGGCCCCACCCGGTGGACCCCCGGGACCCTTCCGATGGTCCCGGTACAATACCGGTGACCCTGAAACTTGTCCCGATGGCCGAAATAGCACTTCCTATATATAATTCTTTACCTCCGGACCATTCCGGAACTCCTCGTGACGTCCGGGATCTCATCCGGGACTCCGAACAACTTTCGGGTTACTGCATATACATATCTCTACAACCCTAGCGTCACCGAACCTTAAGTGTGTAGACCCTACGGGTTCGGGAGACATGTAGACATGACCGAGACGGCTCTCCGGTCAATAACCAACAGCGGGATCTGGATACCCATGTTGGCTCCCACATGCTCCTCGATGATCTCATCGCATGAACCACGATGTTGAGGATTCAAGCAACCCCGTATACAATTCCCTTTGTCAATCGGCATTTTACTTGCCCGAGATTCGATCGTCGGTATCCCAATACCTCGTTCAATCTCGTTACCGGCAAGTCACTTTACTCGTACCGTAATGCATGATCCCGTGACCAGACACTTGGTCACTTTGAGCTCATTATGATGATGCATTACCGAGTGGGCCCAGAGATACCTCTCCGTCATACGGAGTGACAAATCCCAGTCTTGATCCGTGTCAACCCAACAGATACTTTCGGAGATACCCGTAGTATACCTTTATAGTCACCCAGTTACGTTGTGACGTTTGGTACACCCAAAGCATTCCTACGGTATCCGGAAGTTACACGATCTCATGGTCTAAGGAAAAGATACTTGACATTGGAAAAACTCTAGCAAACGAACTATACGATCTTGTGCTATGTTTAGAATTGGGTCTTGTCCATCACATCATTCTCCTAATGATGTGATCTCGTTATCAATGACATCCAATGTCCATAGTCAGGAAACCATGACTATCTGTTGATCAACGAGCTAGTCAACTAGAGGCTTACTAGGGACATGTTGGTGTCTATGTATTCACACATGCATTACGATTTCCATATAACACAATTATAGCATGAATAAAAGACAATTATCATGAACAAGGAAATATAATAATAATCCTTTTATTATTGCCTCTAGGGCATATTTCCAACACCTCTCTCCTAGATGGTCTCAACCTGCCCTGTCGCTCCGCCACAGTGTAATAGTCAGGGGCCTTCGGGAACTCAGGCCCACCACTACCGGGATGGAGCCACCTTCCCCTTCAGCCCCCAACATCGGAATCACTCGCGGGTACTCAACGAGCCGACCAGACTTTAGTCACCACCTGTATAGCATGTATATATGTATAAGTATATACCCGTGATCACCTCCCGAGTGATCACGACCCGATAGTATAGCATGGCAGACGGACAAGAATGTAGGGCCACTGATGATAAAGTAGCATCCTATACTAAGCATTAGGATTGCAGGTAAAGGTAACAATAGTAGTAGCAAGGAGAGGCTATGCATCAGAATAGGATTAACAGAAAGTAGTAACATGCTACACTATTCTAATGCAAGCAATATAGATAAGAGTAGGCGATATCTGGTGATCCAGGGGGGGGGGGGCTTGCCTGGTTGCTCTGCCAAGAGAGAGGGGTCGTCAACACCGTAGTCGAACTCGAGGTCGCTGGCAGTCTCGGGGTCTACTGAAAAGAAGTAAGGGAGGGGGAACACAATAAATAACAGGGCAACCAAAGCATCACAAAGCGTAACATGGCAATACACGGTACTAGAGGTGACCTAACACAGTAGGAGGGGATACCGGCGAAGGAGGGAAACATCCGGGAAAATATCCCCGGTGTTTCGCGTTTTCGGACAAATGAATCGGAGGGGGAAAGTTGTGTGTTCGCTATGCTAGGGATGTGCGGCGGACGAACGAGCTGCGTATTCAAAATCGTCTCGTCGTTCTGAGCAACTTTCATGTACAAAGTTTTTTAATCCGAGTTACGGATTATTTTATATTAATTTTCAAAGTTTTTAAACATTTTCTAGATTTAATTTTTAATTCGAAAATAATTGTTAAAATGCTAGGGGCACCCACCATAGGGTACACAAAAATGCACCCAGTGGCTGATAGGTGGGCCAGGGGGTCCCAGTTGACCAGTCAACATTTGACTGGTCAACAGGTGGTGAGCCCCCTTGTCATTGACTGTTCTAGCTAACTACAGATTTAACTAACTAATATAGTTCAATAGGATAATTAATATTAATTAATTAAGTTAATTAAACGTTTAACTTATTAATTAATATTATATATATATATTTAGAAAAACTGTTTTTTTAAATAAACAGGGGCGTGGGCCCCTGTGGTCAGTGGCCCACAAGGCCTAACGGGAGTGGGCTAATGGGGCGGAGCCCCGGTTGTGCGGGTGCTGCCCACCCGAGCGATGACTAGCGAAGCCGGGCACGGGCGCCGGCGGCCAGGGGCCGCGCGGGCGCCGGCCGGATCAGGGCTGCGGGCCAAACGGGCAGGGGTCCTGCGAAGGACCCCTGGCGGGCGCTCGCCCAGCAGGGCAGGCGAGGCCAGGCCTCGGCCGATGGCGGCCCCAGGGTGAGGTCGCCGGTGATGGGGAAGCCGCCGGACGGAGCAGGCGGGAGAGAGCGGCGGCGTAGGGCGGCGTGCGGCGGCCTTTGGCGACACGCAAGAGCGCAGCAGGACGTGTAGGCCGGGCGGGAGCAGCGGTGTCAGGCAGCAACAACGCAGGCGGCCGGCCGCGGGGACGACGGGGGCGGGCGAACGGGACACGGCCGGCAGAGCGCATGTAGCGGCGGGCTGCAGCAGCGCGGCGTCGACAGAAGAGCGGGACGGCGCGGCTAGCAGGGACGAACCCAGGGCAAGGCAAGCGCGGTGGGGGGAGGCAAGGCGACCAAGGGCGCGAAGCGAGGGCGTGCAAGGGCGTGGGCGCGCGATGGCGATGAGCGACCGCGGGTAGTGGCCAGAGTTGGAGCCCTAAGGAATCGAGCTCATGCGCCCAGGTTCGAACCGATCGAGTGGACCAGGCAACTCCTACGCAAGGCCACGAGCACGGTGGCGTGCTCGACATGCTCTGAAACGAACGACATCGACGGGGGCGAGCCCATCGGCGGCGACAGGGGCTCGGCAACATCAGCAGCTTAACCGAGGCACGGGATCGAGCTAGGGGAAGAGGGAAAAGACGTACGGGCTCACCGGGAGCCTATAGGTGTGCAAAATGCGGCTTGGGGGAGGCTCGCTGGCGCCGGAACCACCGCCGGAGTGTGTTGGAGCCGAGGAAGAAGAAGACGAGCCATGGCGGCGATGCAGTGATCCCCGACTCGGACTCGAGGTCGAGGACGACGTAGAGGAAGCGGGCGGAGCTCGTGGACTCGACGAAGAGGCGAGAGGAGGCCGGCGGCTACGCGGACGACGACGGCGCAGCCATGGCAGCGCTCGGGCGCCGGTCCAGATCGAGAAAGGGAGCGAGGGGAGAGGAGAGGGGGAACTGGGGATCAAGGGTTTGACGGAGGTGCGCGGAGATGGCCTTATCCGCGCGGGGAGACGACGGAGGGAGGCGCGTGATGGCTGACGCGTGCGTCCATGGCCGGGGAGATGGTGCCACGCCTCTGTTTGATGAACAAAGGTAAGGGATAGGGGGTGAAGTTGGGCTGGGCCGGTTCAGTAGCTAGTGGGCTAAGTGCACGGGGGGAGCGGGGAGGGGGTCTCTTCTATTTATTTTCTTTTCTTTTTCTTTATTCCTTTCTTTGTTTTCTATTTTTGCTTAGTTATGTAATTTAGTTTAGTACCAAATTAATTTTTGTTATAAATGAGTCTTAACACATAATTCAAGCACAAATTTTAGGGACCACCCACAAATACTTAGATTATTATGTTAGGCTTAATTATTTGTTTATTTTGAAAATGCAAAAATAATTGTTGTTGGACCATTTATTATTTTCCTAGGAATTTATCTGTGAGTCAAATGATGTTAGTTTCTGCATGATAAATCCTTCATGAATATTGGCAACACCACCAACATTTTTATTTTAGTTCTGAAGTTTTTTAATTAATTGACTTGCATTTTAAATTTGAATTTGAATCGGTTTTGAACTATCCCGAGATTAACTACAGTGACATAGGTGACGTGGCATCATTGGCAGGGAATTACTGTAGTCTAATTATCCGGTCGTCACAATTCTGCTCCACTACAAGAAATCTCGTCCCGAGATTTAAGAGGGGAGTATGGGGGAAAGTTCTGGTTACGATATTCTAACGGATCTTCTCGAAGAAGTTAATCCCTTACGTTGATGTCTTCAATTCTTTATTCCAATGCATCATGATGAAGTTGTCTCCCTTCGGGAACTCCATCATACTTACGAAAGGATAAGGGGGTATTACGGAAGAACGGACCGCTACAATGTTTGTTTATCTAGTAGATAACATCAGGGAAGGTGGCGGAAAGTAACTCTCGAATTGAAACTTAAGGAAATATAGAGAGCAAAGTAAGGAGGTATCATGGGAAGTTTCGAGCGGGCGGGCAATCGTCCGATGCCTGAAACAGGGCGTGAAAGGGGTTCAATCAACATGGATAAGTATTCCGTCTGATACCAAAGTAGATTACTAGGAAGATGACCCAGGAATTACATACGAAATCAAGCGCGAAGAATAACTTTGGCAACATGGGTATACAGGAGAGTCAGGTTTCGATCCTGTGAAATTGGGGGTTATGGGCCCACCATGTGGGTTAAAAGTAGGAAGGGCGGTGACATCTTGCACGATCATGTAAGCAAGGCATGTCAGAGGATAGTCCGTCGATTATGTCGGCAACAATGTTGGTACCAAGGGCGAGGGACGAAGAGAACCATTTTCCTGCTCGTTGAACGAGGCGGACCAATAGGCAAAGTTCTCGTCCATCGGTGGTTACCGAAATGCTATCAATAAAAGCAACAGGGTCTTATTGACACGGTAGTACACCAAGGTGTTTACATAAGCAGAAGAATATTACTGCTTAGATCATATAGATCACCAGAAAGGTTAAACAAAACAATGGAAAGGAAAAGGTGTGTAAACACAAATTTCAGGGGTATATCCTTCCCAAGGACTAACAGAGCATGATATCCAGGACATGATATAATGTAGAAAACTCTTTAGGTAAGGTGAGAGAAATTTCAAGACATTACCCATACAACGGTGTTTGGATAATTGAGCGAGAAACATTTAGCATTGCACTTTCAATGCTCTTATTGAAAATCGGAGTACCACAGACATGCTTTGAGGTAGCATTGACATGGTCTTCAAGCAAAGGGCGGACTTGGATATACAAAGGATTCATCAGGAACAACTTATAGAATAAGTCTTACAATTTCCTCATGGAAGAATGGTTAACCTTGCTAAGATGGAAACCATAACAATAGGGCCTCCGGCCAGGTGTGCTAGGCATGACATCACCTTACCGATATATAAGGACCAATGTTATAACTCTTGGAAATAAGTCCCAACCATCATATCTGACCGAGGTTCAGTTCTGATTGGTGTCAGGATACCTCAGACTCGGGATGCTTGAGAAGAAGAGGTGCAACACAAATTGTCTAAATGACATTGTAAGATTCTCGGGAATTGAACTATGGAAGCGAGTTCCGAAACAAGAGTTCATCATTAAACCAAGGAGAGGATAAGGAGGTGGCTGATGGACTCAGTGACAATTCATCGAGATTTCCAAAAGATGGATTTCCTCAATCATGGGAACAAGGAGATAACAACTGTCAAATCAAATGATATAATGATGTATGCTGGAGGAAAAACATACATAATTAAACATTGGTTGGATGATGCACCCGAAATATGGGCCGGGTAGCACGATCAATGTTAGAATGATGACTCGATAACGAAACTATCGGCCATTCACTTCGAAACAATAGGGTTGCTAGAGATATTGAATTCTCACAGCAGTGTTCACTCAACATGGGGGGGGGGGGGGGGCGGCGAACAAGAAAGAATGGTGATGGCGAGAAGTATCACCGTATTAAGAATTTCATAAGAGGTGGTGAAACTCTCACGACATTCTTGACATAAAAGATGGTAATACTCCAATGTAAAGAAGAACAATTGCTGGATAACAAGGAACTCAAGGTGTAACACAAAACAACAACAAGTTTTGTGTTGGAGGGAATGCAAGAATGTTGTCGATGTTATTACAAATCATCGAGGGGAAAGGATGGTATTTCCCATCATGAGTTCGATTCACACTTGGAAGAAGGCATATCATTGTTGATGATGATCACGGCACATTTGTCGAGAGATTTCATTAAGATGTAATCGATCGACGATGACATCAAGTCAAATGAATGATGGACCGAAAGGTTACTGAAACCACTATTACAATACAAACTCGGAATCAAGCTTGTTGTTCGAGGTGAAATGACAACACAAGGAAGATCGACGTAAGCTTAGCTCATCGTCAAAAATTGTGCTCCGGGAAGAAGGACCAGGTAGCACAGTTAAAATCTAGCACAAGAATGATATAGTCGATCAGGCTAGGAATGGCTTGAAGGATTATTAAACTCATAAGCAATGAAAAATTACTTAAGAGTTATAGAATCGGAGTGCGGAATAGATTCACTTATTGGTGTTCTCGAGTGACAAACAACCCAGCACCCATGAAGTGACAATGACAGGGAAATGTAGTACTTCATCAAAAGTTTCATAAGATGTAATGCAATGGCATGATATCCTCGAGATACTAGGGGTAATACTCGAAGGTAGATCATAATAGAGGTTGGGCAGGCATATTGATCTGTAGAAGACAAGTGCTTTAACTTGTCCGAGAAATGGGATCAAAGAAGAGCAATCATGGTCGTAGCCACGGTTGAAAAGGGTTAAACATAGATATAATACGAACTTATAACAAGGGGATTATTATTATTACAAGAAGCTTCGATGACAAGTTCCACATCGGGTCCATGGGCATGAACACAAGTTCAAGGTCGACTCCCACTTCTTCAATGTATAACCTTCCATTCACCTCTCGTTGTTTGAAAATGACATTAGTTGTTGAAAGTTTTACCTGGTGCAATACCAGATAATTATGACCCATGAAAGCTTTCGGGTTCACACGGATTAAGGAAGGCATAAGTTCAACCCATTGGGGCATCGTGGAAACATATACCACAAACTTCAGGAGTAAATAATACAAGCTCGAAAGTGGAGCATGGTTGACAAGCAAAGTATAATTTACCAAAGGCATTATTTACCCTATGAAAGGCTCACAAGCTTATTGAATACGAAGGACGTTGTCGGATAAAATCCAACAAAGGATCCGGTGGTCCACAAGGGATCTGATGTGAGCAT
Source organism: Triticum monococcum (assembly GCA_034509565.1). Taxonomy (NCBI): domain Eukaryota; kingdom Viridiplantae; phylum Streptophyta; class Magnoliopsida; order Poales; family Poaceae; genus Triticum; species Triticum monococcum. Next base: position 656,170,528 of record CM067847.1, on the reverse strand, counting down.
CGGTACTCAACCAGAGAAAGAAAGAATGCAAGGAGATCAGATTATAGAAACGACTGACTAACTCAAAGCACAAATGCAAAGGAATTATGATTTCCAAATCAAGGGATTAGAAGCAAACGCTCTGATTAAGGAAGTATAAGTTGAATAGCCTTAGGGGTACAATCGATGGCAATTTGGTTGGTCGAGATCCAACTCATGGTTAAAATGACGTCTGAGTCGGAAAGATAAATTCCAGGGAACAACTGATGATTGTGTGCATTCACACACATGTTGAATCAAAACGATCAGAATGACAATCACAAAGGTTTTTAAAGTAATTTGCTAGACCAACGGAATTAACCAGAATGCAAGTATGCAAGAATTCCAAGAACAATAGGTTGTTGAGGATTTTCGAAAGATCAAACATTATTTCGAAGTCTTTTGCGGAACACAAGAACAACTGGGAATGAGTGGATACTCGATAAGCCCAAGGAATTATCCGTAGGGGTATTTCTGCGGCAAGGAACTACAAGGCAGTGGTACAGGGATTCTTAAAAGTTAGAGAGCAATTCGGTGCATCTTGTAACAACAAGGGAAACTCAGAGTAATGGTATGAACCACAAGTGTATGTCGTTATCGATATGGATATATCGGTAGTAGGGAATTGAAAAGGCAGAGGGCACAAGGGTCTCGGGAATGATTGAAGAGTATCTTCAAAATCTTTTGGTGCAGTAGGCGATCATCTGTGATAAGGGGCTCTCCGGGAGAAGTAGTAACGAGAACCTAGAGTCAGATTTAGTAAAACCATTTAACCCGAATAGAAGAGAGTTCAGAGTCCTAGAGTAAGGATCGAGGAGTAAAAGATCCTAATACCACCAAAATGGCGATGTGGGCCCATAATACACACAACCATGTTAGTAAAAAATTTGAATTGTCTAGACTCGACTTCGGCCAAGGAGTGTGGAAGGGGAATTCCTACAGGCAGTCGGCTCTGATACCAACTTGTGATGCCCCCAATTCAATCATACATTGATCATACACGAAAACGTGTACGATCAAGATCAGGGACTCACGGGAAGATACCACAACACAACTCTACAAATAAAATAAGTCATACAAGGATCATATTACAAGCCAGGGGCCTCGAAGGCTCGAATACAAGAGCTCGATCATAGATGAGTCAGCGGAAGCAACAATATCCGAGTACAGACACAAGTTAAACAAGTTTGCCTTAAGAAGGCTAGCACAAACTGGGATACAAATGGAAAGAGGCGCATGCCTCCTGCCTGGGATCCTCCTAAACTACTCCTGGTCGTCATCAGCGGGCTGCATGTAGTAGTAGGCACCTCCCGAGTAGTAGTAGTCGTCGTCAACGGTAGCGTCTGGCTCATGGACTTCATCGTCTGGTCGCAGCAATCGGGTATAGAAAGGGGGAAAAGAGGGAGCAAAGTAACCGTGAGTACTCATCCAAAGTACTCGCAAGCAAGGAGCTACACTACACATGTATGCATTGGTATCATAAGGAAAGAGGGTAACATATGTGGACTGAACTGCAGAATGCCGGAATAAGAGGGGGGGATAGCTAGTCCTATTGAAGACTACGCTTCTGGCCACCTCCATCTTGCAGCATGTAGAAGAGAGTAGATGGTAAGTTCACCAAGTAGCATCGCATAGCATAATCCTAACCGATGATCCTCCCCTCGTCGCCCTGTGAGAGAGTGATCACCGGGTGTATCTGGCACTTGGAAGGGTGTGTTTTATTAAGTATCCGGTTCTAGTTGTCATAAGCTCAAGGTAAAACTCCAAGTCGTCCTGTTATCGAAGATCACGGCTATTCGAATAGATTAACTTCCCTGCAGGGGTGCACCACCTTTCCCAACACGCTCGATCCCCTTTGTCCAGACACACTTTCCTGGGTCATGCCCGGCCTCGGAAGATCAACATGTTGTAGCCCTACCTAGGGACAACAGAGAGGTCAGCACACCGGTCTAAATCCTATGCGTCCAGGGGTCTGGGCCCATCGCCCATTGCACACCTGCATGTTGCGAACGCGGCCGACGAGCAGACCTAGCAACCTCCATTACAAGGGAAGTTGCGTTACGCGGTCCAACTCGGCACGCGCCGCTCAGTCGCTGACGTCACGAAGGCTTCGGCTGATACCACGACGTCGAGTGCCCATAACTGTTCCCGCATAGTTGGTTAGTGCGTATAGGCCAGTGGCCAGACTCAGATCAAATACCAAGATCTCGTTAAGAGTGTTATCTTGAAGTAACCGCGGATGCCGACCAAGGCCAGGCCCACCTCTCTCCTAGGTGGTCTCAACCTGCCCTGTCGCTCCACCATAGTGTAACAGGCAGGGGCCTTCGGGAACTCAGGCCCACCTCTACCGGGATGGAGCCACCTGCCCCTTCAGCCCCCAACATCAGAAACTTTAGTCACCACCTGTATAGCATGTATATATGTATAAGTATATACCCGTGATCACCTCCCGAGTGATCACGACCCGATAGTATAGCATGGCAGATGGATAAGAATGTAGGGCCACTGATGATAAACTAGCATCCTACACTAAGCATTAGGATTGCATGTAAAGGTAACAACAGTAGTAGCAAGGATATGCTATGCATCAGAATAGGATTAACGGAAAGCAGTAACATGCTACAGTACTCTAATGACAGCAGTATAGAGAAGAGTAGGTGATATCTTGTGATCAAGGGGGGGGGCTTGCCTGGTTGCACTGGCAAGAGAGAGGGGTCGTCAACACCGTAGTCGAACTCTGGGTCGCCGGCAGTCTCGGGGTCTACCGGAAAGAAGTAAGGGAGGGGGAACACAATAAATAACAGGGCAACCAATGCATCACAAAGCGTAGCATGGCAATACACGGTACTTGAGGTGACCTAATGCAGTAGGAGGGGATACCGGCGAAGGAGGGAAACATCCGGGAAAATATCCCCAGTGTTTCGCGTTTTCGGACAGATGAATCGGAGGGGGAAAGTTGCGTGTTCGCTATGCTAGGGATGTGCGGCGGACGAATGGGCTGCGTATTCGGATTCGTCTCGTCGTTCTGAGCAACTTTCATGTACAAAGTTTTTTCATCCGAGTTACGGATTATTTTATATTAATTTTCAAAGTTTTAAACATTTTCTGGATTTAATTTTTAATTCGAAAATAATTGTTAAAATGCTAGGGGCACCCAACACAGGGTACACAAAAGTGCACCGAGTGGTGACAGGTGGGCCAGGGGGTCCCAGTTGAACAGTCAACATTTGGCTGGTCAACAGGGGGTGGGCCCCCCTGTTATTGACTGTTCTAACTAACTACAGATTTAACTAACTAATATAGTTCATTAGGATAATTAAGATTAATTAATTAAGTTAATTAAGTGCTTAACTAATTAATTAATATTATATATATATATATATTAGAAAAACTGTATTTTTGTAAAATAAACAGGGGCATGGGCCCCTGTGGTCAGTGGCCCAGAAGGCCTAACGGGCGTGGGCTAATGGGGCGGAGCCCCGGTTGTGTGGGTGCTGCCCGCCCGAGCGATGACTGGCGAAGCCGGGCACGGGCGCCGGCGGCCAGGGGCCGCGCGGGCGCCAGCCGGATCAGGGCGGCGGGCCAAACGGGCAGGAGTCGGGTGCAGGATCCCTGGCGGGTGATGACCCACAAGTATAGGAGATCTATCGTAGTCCTTTCGATAAGTAAGAGTGTCGAACCCAACGAGGAGTAGAAGAAAATGATAAACGGTTTTTAGCAAGGTATTCTCTGCAAGCACTGAAATAAGTGGTAACAGATAGTTTTGTGATGAGATAATTTGTAACGAGCAACAAGTAACAAAAGTAAATAAAGTGCAGCAAGGTGGCTCAATCCTTTTTGTAGCAAAGGACAAGCCTGGACAAACTCTTATATAAGGAAAAGTGAACCCGAGGACACAGGGAAATATCGTCAAGCTAGTTTTCATCACGTTCATATGATTCGCGTTCGGTACTTTGATAATTTGATATGTGGGTGGACCGGTGCTTGGGTGCTGTTCTTACTTGAATAAGCATCCAACTTATGATTAACCTCTATTGCAAGCATCCACAACTACAACAAAAGTATTAAGGTAAACCTAACCATAGCATGAAACATATGGATCCAAATCAGCCCCTTACGAAGCAACGCATAAACTAGGGTTTAAGCTTCTGTCACTCTAGCAACCCATCATCTACTTATTACTTCCCAATGCATTCCTCTAGGCCCAAATAATGGTGAAGTGTCATGTAGTCGACGTTCACATAACACCACTAGAGGCTAGACAACATACATCTCATCAAAATATCGATCGAATACCAAATTCACATGACTACTAATAGCAAGACTTCTCCCTTGTACTCAGGAACAAACGTAACTACTCACAAAGCATAAACATGTTCATAATCAGAGGGGTATTAATATGCATAAAGGATCTGAACATATGATCTTCCACCAATTAAACCAACTAGCATCAACTACAAGGAGTAATTAATACTACTAGCAACCTACTAGCACCAATCCCGGACTTGGAGACAAGAATTGGATACAAGAGATGAACTAGGGTTTTGAGATGAGATGATGCTGATGAAGATGTTGATGTAGATTGCCCTCTCCCAATGAGAGGAGCATTGGTGATGACGATGGCGATGATTTCCCCCTCCGGGAGGGAAGTTTGTCCGGCAGAACAGCTCTGTGGCAGCTCTAGATTGGATCCAAGGTTCCACCTCGTGGCGGTGGAGTTTCGTCCCGGAAGGTTGTTTCTTATTTTTTTTCTCGATGAAAAACTTCATATAGGAGAAGATGGTCATCGGAGAGCCACCAGGGGGCCCACGAGGCAGGGGGGCGCCCTAGGGGGGCGCCCCCACCCTCGTGAGAAGGGTGTGGGCCCCCTGGTCTTCATCTTTGGTGAGGATTTTTCATTATTTATTATAAGGAGTTCCGTGGAGTTTCAGGACTTTTGGAGTTGTGCAGAATAGGTCTCTAATATTTGCTCCTTTTCCAGCCTAGAATTCTAGCTACCGGCATTCTCCCTCCTTATGCAAACCTTGTAAAATAAGAGAGAATAGCAATAAGTATTGTGACATAATGTGAAATAACAGCCCATAATGCAATAAATATTGATATAAAAGCATGATGCAAAATGGACATATCAACTCCCCCAAGCTTAGACCTCGCTTGTCCTCAAGCGAAAAGCCGGAATCGAAAAATATGTCCACATGTTTAGAGATGAAGGTGTTGTTGGGGAACGTAGTAATTTCAAAAAAATTCCTACGCACACGCAAGATCATGGTGATGCATAGCAACGAGATGGGAGAGTGTTGTCTACGTACCCTCGTAAACCGAAGCGGAAGCGTTGATGCAACATAGAGGAAGTAGTCGTACGTCTTCCCGGTCCAACCGATCCAAGCACCGTTACTCCGGTACCTCCGAGTTCTTGGCACACATTCAGCTCGATGACGCTCCCCGGGCTCCGATCCAGCAAAGCTTCGGGGAGGAGTTCCGTCAGCATGACGGCATGGTGACGATCTTGATGTTCAACCGTCGCAGGGCTTCGCCTAAGCACTGCTACAATATGACCAAGGTGGAATATGGTGGAGGGGGGCACCGCACACGGCTAAGGAACGATCACGAAGATCAACTTGTGTGTCTATGGGATGCCCCCTGCCCCCGTATATAAAGGAGTGGAGGAGGGGAGGGCCGACCCTCTCTATGGCGCGTCCTACGGGAGTCCTACTCCCACCGGGAGTAGGATTCCCCTTTCCTAGTCCAACTAGGAGTCCTTCCATGTAGTAGGAGTAGGAGACAAGGAAGGGGAAGGGAGAAGGGAAGGAAGGAGGGGGCGCAGCCCCTCCCCCTAGTCCAATTCGGACTAGGCCTTGGGGGGGCGCGTGGCCTGTCCTAGGCAGCCCCTCTCTCTTTCCCGTATGGCCCAATAAGGCCCAATACTTCTCCCCACGTATTCCCGTAACTCCCCAGTACTCTGAAAAATACCCGAATCACTCGGAACCTTTCCGATGTCCGAATATAGTCGTCCAATATATTGATCTTTATGTATCGACCATTTCAAGACTCCTCGTCATGTCCCCGATCTCATCCGGGACTCCGAACTCCTTCGGTACATCAAAACTCATAAACTCACAATATAACTGTCATCGAAACCTTAAGCGTGCGGACCCTACGGTTCGAGAACAATGTAGACATGACTGAGACACGTCTCCGGTCAATGACCAATAGCGGGACCTGGATGCCCATATTGGCTCCTACATATTCTACGAAGATCTTTATCGGTCAGATCGCATAACAACATACGTTGTTCCCTTTGTCATCAGTATGTTACTTGCCTGAGATTCGATCGTCGGTATCCAATACCTAGTTCAATCTCGTTACCGGCAAGTCTCTTTACTCGTTCCGTAATACATCATCCCGCAACTAACTCATTAGTTGTAATGCTTGCAAGGCTTAAGTGATGTGCATTACCGAGAGGGCCCAGAGATACCTCTCCGACATTCGGAGTGACAAATCCTAATCTCGAAATACGCCAACCCAACATGTACCTTTGGAGATACCTGTAGAGCTCCTTTATAATCACCTAGTTACGTTGTGACGTTTGGTAGCACACAAAGTGTTCCTCCGGCAAACGGGAGTTGCATAATCTCATAGTCATAGGAACATGTATAAGTCATGAAGAAAGCAATAGCAACATACTAAACGATCGGGTGCTAAGCTAATGGAATGGGTCATGTCAATCAGATCATTCAACTAATGATGTGATCCCGTTAATCAAATAACAACTCTTTGTCCATGGTTAGGAAACATAACCATCTTTGATTAACGAGCTAGTCAAGTAGAGGCATACTAGTGACACTCTGTTTGTCTATGTATTCACACATGTATTATGTTTCCGGTTAATACAATTCTAGCATGAATAATAAACATTTATCATGATATAAGAAAATAAACAATAACTTTATTATTGCCTCTAGGGCATATTTCCTTCAGTCTCCCACTTGCACTAGAGTCAATAATCTAGATCACATCGCCATGTGATTTAACATCAATAGTTCTCATCTTTATGTGATTGGTTCACATCTCCATGTGACTAACACCCAAAGGGTTTACTAGATTCAATAATCTAGTTCACATCGCTATGTGATTAAGACCCAAAAAGTGACCATGTTTTGCTTGTGAGAGAAGTTTAGTCAACGGGTCTGCCACATTCAGATCCACATGTATTTTGCAAATTTTTATGTCAACAATGCTCTGCATGGAGCTACTCTAGCTAATTGCTCCCACTTTGAATATGTATCCAGATTGAGACTTAGAGTCATCTGGATCAGTGCCAAAACTTGCATCGATTTAACCCTTTACGACGAACCTTTTGTCACCTCCGTAATCGAGAAACATATCCTTATTCCAGTAAGGATAATTTTGACCGCTGTCCATTGATCTACTCCTAGATCACTATTGTACTCCGTCTCTTAACACAGTGTATGGTATACAATAGATCTGGTACACAGCATGGCATACTTTATAGAACCAATGACTGAGGCATAGGGAATGCCTTTCGTTCTCTTTCTATCTTCTGCCGTGGTCGGGCTTTGAGTCTTACTCAACTTCACACCTTGTAACACAAGCAAGAAACTTTTTCTTTGACTGTTCCATTTTGAACTACTTCAAAATCTTGTCAAGGTATGTACTCATTGAAAAAACTTATCAAGCGTCTTGATCTATCTCTATAGATCTTGATACTCAATATGTAAGCAGCTTCACCGAGGTCTTTCTTTGAAAAACTCCTTTCAAACACTCCTTTATGCTTTGCAGAATAATTCTACATTATTTCCGATCAACAATATGTCATTCACATATACTTATCAGAAATGTTGTAGTGCTCCCACTCACTTTCTTGTAAATACAGGCTTCACCGCAAGTCTGTATAAAACTATATGCTTTGATCAACTTATCAAAGCGTATATTCCAACTCCAAGATGCTTGCACCAGTCCATAAATGGATCGCTGGAGCTTGCATATTTTGTTAGCACCTTTAGGATTGACAAAACCATCTTGTTGCATCACGTACAACTCTTCTTTAATAAATCCATTAAGGAATGCAGTTTTGTTTATCCATTTGCCAGATTTCATAAAATGCGGCAATTGCTAACATGATTCGGACAGACTTAAGCATAGATACAAGTGAGAAACTCTCATCGTAGTCAACACCTTGAACTTGTCAAAAACCTTTTGTGACAATTCTAGCTTTGTAGATAGTAACACTACTATGCATGTCCGTCTTCCTCTTGAAGATCCATTTATTATCAATGGCTTGCCGATGCTCGGGCAAGTCCACCAAAGTCCACACTTTGTTCTCATACATGGATCCTATCTCAGATTTCATGGCCTCAAGCCATTTATCGGAATCTGGGCTCATCATCGCTTCCTCATAGTTCGTAGGTTCATCATGGTCAAGTAACATGACCTCCAGAATAGGATTACCGTATCACTCTGGTGCGGATCTCACTCTGGTTTACCTACGAGATTCGGTAGTAACTTGATCTGAAGTTACATGATCATCATCATTAGCTTCCTCACTAATTGGTGTAGTAGTCACAGGAACAGATTTCTATGATGAACTATTTTCCAATAAGGGAGAAGGTACAATTACCTTATCAAGTTTTCTACTTTCCTCCCACTCACTTCTTTCGAGAGAAACTCCTTCTCTAGAAAGGATCCATTCTTAGCAACGAATGTCTTGCCTTCGGATCTGTGATAGAAGGTGTACCCAACTGTCTCCTTTGGGTATCCTATGAAGACACATTTCTATGATTTGGGTTTGAGCTTATCATGATGAAACTTTTTCTTATAAGCATTGCAACCCCAAACTTTAAGAAACGACAACTTTGGTTTCTCGCCAAACCATAGTTCGTATTGTGTCGTCTCAACGGACTTAGATGGTGCCCCTTTTTAATGTGAATGCAGCTGTCTCTAATGCATCATCCCAAAACGATATTGGTAAATCGGTAAGAAACATCATAGATTGTACTATATCCAATAAAGTACGGTTATGACGTTCGGACACACCAGTATGATGTGGTGTTCCAGGTGGCATGAGTTTGTGAAACTATTCCACATTGTTTTAATTGAAGACCAAACTCGTAACTCAAATATTTGTCTCCGCGATCAGATCGTAGAAACCTTATTTTCTTGTCATGATGATTTTCCACTTCACTCTAAATTTCTTTGAACTTTTCAAATGTTTCAGACTTATGTTTCATCAAGTAGATATCCCCATATCTGCTCAAATCATCTGTGAAGGTCAGAAAATAATGATACCTGCTACAAGCCTTAATATTCATCGGACCACATACATCAGTATGTATGATTTCCAACAAATCTGTTGCTTGCTTCATTGTTATGGAGAACGGCGTTTTAGTCATCTTGCCCATAAGGCATGGTTCGCAAGCATCAAGTGATTCATAATCAAGTGATTCCAAAAGCCCATCAGCATGGAGTTTCTTCATGCGCTTTACACCAATCTGACTTAAATGGCAGTGCCAAAAATAAGTTGCACTATCATTATTAACATTGCATCTTTTGGTTTCAATATTATGAATATGTGTATCACTACGATCGAGATCCAACGAACCATTTTCATTGGGTGTGTAACCATATAAGGTTTTATTCATGTAAACAGAACAACAATTTATTCTCTTACTTAAATGAATAACCGTATTGCAATAAACATGATCAAATCATATTCATGCTCAACGCAAACACCAAATAACACTTATTTAGGTTCAACACTAATCCCGAAAGTATAGGGGAGTGTTCGATGATGATCATATCAATCTTGGAACTACTTCCAACACACATCGTCACTTCACCCTTGACTAGTCTCTGTTTATTCTGCAACTCCTTTTTCGAGTTACTACTCTTAGCAACTGAACCAGTATCAAGTACTGAGGGGTTGCTATAAACACTAGTAAAGTACACATCAATAACATGTATATCAAATATACTTTTGTTCACTTTGCCATCCTTCTTATCCACCAAATACTTGGGGTAGTTCCGCTTCCAGTGGCCAATCCCTTTGCAGTAGAAGTACTTAGTCTCAGGCTTAGGACCAGACTTGGGTTTCTTCACTTGAGCAGCCACTTGCTTGCCGTTCTTCCTGAAGTTCCCCTTCTTCCCTTTGCCCTTTTCTTGAAACTAGTGGTCTTGTCTACCATCAACACTTGATGTTTTTCTTGATTTCTACCTTCGTCGATTTTAGCATCACGAAGAGCTTGGGAATCGTTTCCGTTATCCCTTGCATATTATAGTTCATCACGAAGTTCTACTAACTTGGTGATGGTGACTAGAGAATTCTGTCAATCACTATTTTATCTGGAAGATTAACTCCCACTTGATTCAAACGATTGTAGTACCCAGACAATCTGAGCACATGCTCACTTGTTGAGCGATTCTCCTCCATCTTTTAGCTATAGAACTTGTTAGAGACTTCATATCTCTCAACTCGGGCATTTGCTTGAAATATTAACTTCAACTCCTGGAACATCTCATATGGTCCATGACGTTCAAAATGTCTTTGAAGTCCCGATTCTAAGCCGTTTAAGCATGGTGCACTTAAACTATCAAGTAGTCATCATATTGAGCTAGCCAAAAATTCATAACGTCTGCATCTGCTCCTGCAATAGGTCTGTCACCTAGCGGTGCATCAAGGACATAATTCTTCTGTGCAGCAATGAGGATAAACCTCAGATCACAGATCCAATCCGTATCATTGCTACTAACATCTTTCAACACAATTTTCTCTAGGAACATATCAAAATAAACATATGAAAGCAACAACGCGAGCTATTGATCTACAACATAGATATGCTAATACTACCAGGACTAAGTTCATGATAAATTAAAGTTCAATTAATCATATTACTTAAGAACTCCCACTTAGATAGACATCCCTCTAATCCTCTAAGTGATCACGTGATCCAAATCAACTAAACCATGTCCGATCATCACGTGAGATGGAGCAGTTTCATTGGTGAACATCACTATGTTGATCATATCTACTATATGATTCACGCTCGACCTTTCGGTCTCCGTGTTCCAAGGCCATAGCTGTATATGCTTGGCTCGTCAAGTATAACCTGAGTATTCCGCGTGTGCAACTGTTTTGCACCCGTTGTATTTGAACGTAGAGCCTATCACACCCGATCATCACGTGGTGTCTCAGCAGGAAGAACTTTCGCAACGGTGCATACTCAGGGAGAACACTTCTTGATAATTAGTGAGAGATCATCTTAAAATGCTACCGTCAATCAAAGCAAGATAAGATGTGTAAAAGATAAACATCACATGCAATCAAAATATGTGACATGATATGGCCATCATCATCTTGTGCCTTTGATCTCCATCTCCAAAGCATCGTCATGATTTCCATCATCACCGGCATGACACCATGATCTCCATCATCTTCATCTATATCAATATGTCGTCACATGGTCGTCTCGCCAACTATTGCTCTTGCAACTATTGCTATCGCATAGCGATAAAGTAAAGCAATTATTTGGCGCTTGCATCTTATGCAATAAAGAGACAACCATAAGGCTTTTGCCAGTTGCCGATAACTTCAACAAAACATGATCATCTCATACAACAACTTATATCTCATCACGTTTTGACCATATCACATCACAACATGCCCTGCAAAAACAAGTTAGACGTCCTCTACTTTGTTGTTGCAAGTTTTACGTGGCTGCTACGGGCTTAAGCAAGAACCAATCTTACATACGCATCAAAACCACAACGATAGTTTGTCAAGTTGGTGCTGTTTTAACCTTCGCAAGGACCGGGCGTAGCCACACTCGGTTCAACTAAAGTTGGAGAAACTAACACCCGCTAGTCACTTGTGTGCATAGCACGGCGGTAAAACCAGTCTCGCGTAAGCGTACGTGAATGTCGGTCCGGGCCGCTTCATCCAACAATACCGCCGAACCAAAGTATGACATGCTGGTAAGCAGTATGACTTATATTGCCCACAACTCACTTGTGTTCTACTCGTGCATATAACATCAAACCATAAAACCTAGGCTCGGATGCCACTGTTGGGGAACGTAGTAATTTCAAAAAAATTCCTACGCACACGCAAGATCATGGTGATGCATAGCAACGAGATGGGAGAGTGTTGTCTACGTACCCTCGTAGACCGAAGCAAAAGCGTTGATGCAACGTAGAGGAAGTAGTCGTACGTCTTCCCGGTCCAACCGATCCAAGCACCATTACTCCGGTACCTCCGAGTTCTTGGCACACGTTCAGCTCGATGACGCTCCCTGGGCTCCGATCCAGCAAAGCTTCGGGGAGGAGTTCTGTCAGCACGACGGCGTGGTGACGATCTTGATGTTCAACCGTCACAGGGCTTCGCCTAAGCACTGCTACAATATGACCGAGGTGCAATATGATGGAGGGGGGCACCGCACACGGCTAAGGAACGATCACGAAGATCAACTTGTGTGTCTATGGGGTGCCCCCTTCCCCCGTATATAAAGGAGTGGAGGAGGGGAGGGCCGGCCCTCTCTATGGCGCGTCCTAGGGGAGTCCTACTCCCACCGGGAGTAGGATTCCCCTTTCCTAGTCCAACTAGGAGTCCTTCCATGTAGTAGGAGTAGGAGACAAGGAAGGGGAAGGGAGAAGGGAAGGAAGGAGGGGGCGCAGCCCCTCCCCCTAGTCCAATTCGGACTAGGCCTTGGGGGGGGGGGGGCGTGGCCTGTCCTAGGCAGCCCCTCTCTCTTTCCCGTATGGCCCAATAAGGCCCAATACTTCTCCCCCCGTATTCCCGTAACTCCCCGGTACTCCGAAAAATACCCAAATCACTCGGAACCTTTCCGATGTCCAAATATAGTCGTCCAATATATCGATCTTTACATCTCGACCATTTCGAGACTCCTCGTCATGTCCCCGGTCTCATCCGGGACTCCGAACTCCTTCGGTACATCAAAACTCATAAACTCACAATATAACTGTCATCGAAACCTTAAGCGTGCGGACCCTACGGTTCGAGAACAATGTAGACATGACCAAGACACGTCTCCGGTCAATAACCAATAGCGGGACCTGGATGCCCGTATTGGCTCCTACATATTCTACGAAGATCTTTATCGGTCAGACCGCATAACAACATACGTTGTTCCCTTTGTCATCGATATGTTACTTGCCTGAGATTCGATCGTCGGTATCCAATACCTAGTTCAATCTCGTTACCGGCAAGTCTCTTTACTCGTTCCGTAATACATCATCCCGCAACTAACTCATTAGTTGTAATGCTTGCAAGGCTTAAGTGATGTGCATTACCGAGAGGGCCCAGAGATACCTCTCCGACATTCGGAGTGACAAATCCTAATCTCGAAATACGCCAACCCAACATGTACCTTTGGAGATACCTGTAGAGCTCCTTTATAATCACCCAGTTACGTTGTGACGTTTGGTAGCACACAAAGTGTTCCTCCGGCAAACGGGAGTTGCATAATCTCATAGTCATAGGAACATGTATAAGTCATGAAGAAAGCAATAGCAACATACTAAACGATCGGGTGCTAAGCTAATGGAATGGGTCATGTCAATCAGATCATTCAACTAATGATGTGATCCCGTTAATCAAATAACAACTCTTTGTCCATGGTTAGGAAACATAACCATCTTTGATTAACGAGCTAGTCAAGTAGAGGCATACTAGTGACACTCTGTTTGTCTATGTATTCACACATGTATTATGTTTCCGGTTAATACAATTCTAGCATGAATAATAAACATTTATCATGATATAAGGAAATAAATAATAACTTTATTATTGCCTCTAGGGCATATTTCCTTCAGGTGTCGATAAAAATAAAATACGGACATGAGGGCATCATGATCATTCTTATAACAACAACTTATATAATTTTTGTCATATGATCTCTAATGCTAGAGTAATAATTCAATCACAATATTAAGTATGAATCGTAAACTTCATAGAAAACAAACAAACTACAATCTCGGTCATTGAAGCAATTGCAATTTATCATAACATAGGAAAGAGTCAATGTATAAGAGCTTTTCAGCAAGTCCACATACTCAACTATCATATAATCTTTCACAATTATTGACACTCACGCAATACTTATGGGTGTGGAGTTTTAATCGGACACAGAGAAAGATAGGGGCTTATAGTCTTGCCTCCCAACGTTTTACCTCAAGGGTAATGTCAACAGTAATAGTTCATGAAAACTCACATCCAATTAGCCATATACACCATGATCTTTCCAACATACTGTGCTTGCCAAAGGATAAAGTGTAAAAAGGAAGGGTGAAAATCACCATGACTCTTGCATAAGGTAGAAGATAATGATAAAAGATAGGCCCTTCACAGAGGGAAGCAGTGTTGGGGAACGTTGCAGAAAACAAAAATTTTCCTACTCGTTTCACCAAGATCCATCTATGAGTTCATCTAGCAATGAGTCATCGGATGCATCTACATACCTTTGTAGATCGCGAGCGGAAGCGTTCAAAGAACGGGGATGATGTAGTCGAACACGACGTGATCCAAATCACCGATGACCAAGCGCCGAACGGACGGCACCTTCGCGTTCAACACACGTACGGGACGGGAGACGTCTCCTCCTTCTTGATCCCGCAAGGGGGAAGGAGAGGTTGATGAAGATCTAGCAGCACGACGGCGTGGTGGTGGATGCAGGGCGTCACAGTAGCAGGGCTTCGCCTGTACTACGAGAGAGAGACGTAACGGGGAGAGAGGGAGGCGCCAGGGGCTGGTGTATGAAGTCCCTCCTCTCCCCCACTATATATAGGAGGGCCAAGGGGAGGGGGGTGGTGCGCCAGCCTAGGAGATCCAATCTCCTAGGTGCGGCGGCCAAGGGAAGGTTTCCCTCCCCCCCAAGGCAACTAGAGGTGCCTTCCACCATTGGGACTCTTCCCTTATGTGGAACCCTAGGCGCATGGACTTTTGGGGCTGGTGCCCTTGGCCCATCTAGGCCAAGGCGCACCCCCTACAGCCCATGTGGCCCCCCGAGACAGGTGGCCCCACCCGGTGGGCCCCCGGGACCCCTCCGGTGGTCCCGGTACAATACCGATAACCCCGAAACTTGTCCCGATGGCCGAAACAACACTTCCTATATATAATTCTTTACCTCCGGACCATTCCGGAACTCCTCGTGATGTCCGGGATCTCATCCGGGACTCCGAACAACATTCGGGTTACTGCATATACATATCTTCACAACCCTAGCGTCACCGAACCTTAAGTGTGTAGACCCTACGGGTTCGGGAGACAAGCAGACATGACCAAGACGACTCTCCGGTCAATAACCAACAGCGGGATCTGGATACCCATGTTGGCTCCCACATGCTCCACGATGATCTCATCGGATGAACCACGATGTCGAGGATTCAATCAACCCCGTATACAATTCCCTTTGTCTGTCGGTATGTTACTTGCCCGAGATTCGATCGTCGGTATCCCAATACCTCGTTCAATCTCGTTACCGGCAAGTCACTTTACTCGTACCGTAATGCATGATCCCGTGAACAGACACTTGGTCACTTTGAGCTCAATATGATGATGCATTACCGAGTGGGCCCAGTGATACCTCTCCGTCATACGGAGTGACAAATCCCAGTCTTGATCCGTGTCAACCCAACAGACACTTTCGGAGATACCCGTAGTATACCTTTATAGTCACCCAGTTACGTTGTGACGTTTGGTATACCCAAAGCACTCCTACGGTGTCCGGGAGTTACACGATCTCATGGTCTAAGGAAAAGATACTTGACATTGCAAAATTCTAGCAAACGAACTACACGATCTTTATGCTATGTTTAGGATTGGGTCTTGTCCATCACATCATTCTCCTAATGATGTGATCCCGTTATCAATGACATCCAATGTCTATAGTCAGGAAACCATGACTATCTGTTGATCAACGAGCTAGTCAACTAGAGGCTTACTAGGGACATGTTGGTGTCTGTTATTCACACTTGTATTACGATTTCCGGATAACACAATTATAGCATGAATAAAGACAATTATCACGAACAAGGAAATATAATAATAATGCTTTTATTATTGCCTCTAGGGCATATTTCCAACAGTCTCCCACTTGCACTAGAGTCAATAATCTAGTTACATTGTGATGAATCGAACACCCATGGAATTCTGGTGTTGATCATGTTTTGCCCTAGGGAGAGGTTTAGTCAACGGATCTGCTATGTTCAGGTCCGTATGTACTTTACAAATCTCTATGTCTCCATCTTGAACATTTTCACGAATGGAGTTGAAGTGACGCTTGATGTGCCTTGTCTTCTTGTGAAACCTGGGCTCCTTGGCAAGTGCAATAGCTCCAGTGTTGTCACAGAAGAGCTTGATCGGCCCCGACGCATTGGGTATGACTCCGAGGTCGGTGATGAACTCCTTCACCCAAATTGCTTCATGTGCTGCCTCTGAGGCTGCCATGTACTCCGCTTCACATGTAGATCCCGCCACGACGCTCTACTTGCAACTGCACCAGCTTACTGCCCCACCATTCATAATATACACGTATCCGGTTTGTGACTTAGAGTCATCCAGATCTGTGTCGAAGCTAGCGTCGATGTAACCCTTTACGATGAGCTCTTCGTCACCCCCATAAACGAGAAACATTTCCTTAGTCCTTTTTAGGTACTTCAGGATATTCTTGACCGCTGTCTAGTGTTCCTTGCCGGGATTACTTTGGTACCTTCCTACCAAACTTACGGCAAGGTTTACATCAGGTCTGGTACACAGCATGGCATACATAATAGAACCTATGGCTGAGGCATAGGGGATGACACTCATCTCTTCTATATCTTCTGCCGTGGTCGGACTTTGAGCTGAGCTCAATTTCATACCCTGCAACACAGGCAAGAACCCCTTCTTAGACTGATCCATATTGAACTTCTTCAATATCTTCTCAAGGTATGTGCTTTGTGAAAGACCTATGAGGCGTCTCGATCTATCTCTATGGATCTTGATGCCTAATATATAAGCAGCTTCTCCAAGGTCCTTCATTGAAAAACTCCTATTCAAGTAGGCCTTGATGCTGTCCAAGAGTTCTATATCATTTCCCATCAAAAGTATGTCATCTACATATAATATGAGAAATGCTACAGAGCTCCCACTCACTTTCTTGTAAATGCAGGCTTCTCCATAAGTCTGCGTAAACCCAAACTCTTTGATCATCTCATCAAAGCGAATGTTCCAACTCCGAGATGCTTGCACCAGCCCATAAATCGAGCGTTGGAGCTTGCATACCTTGTTAGCATTCTTAGGATTGACAAAACCTTCTGGCTGCATCATATACAATTCTTCCTTAAGGAAACCATTAAGGAATGCCGTTTTGACATCCATTTGCCATATCTCATAATCGTAGAATGCGGCAATTGCTAACACGATTCTGATGGACTTTAGCTTCGCTACCGGTGAGAAAGTCTCATCGTAGTCAACCATTGAACTTGTCGATAACCCTTAGCGACAAGCCGAGCTTTATAGATGGTCACATTACCATCCGCGTCTGTCTTCTTCTTAAAGATCCATTTATTTTCCATGGCTCGCCGTTCAACGGGCAAGTCAGTCAAAGTCCATACTTCGTTTTCATACATGGATCCTATCTCGGATTTCATGGCTTCTAGCCATTTGTCGGAATCCGGGCCCGCCATCGCTTCTTCATAGTTCGAAGGTTCACCGTTGTCTAACAACATGATTTCCAAGATAGGGTTGCCATACCATTCTGGTGCGGAACGTGTCCTTGTGGACCTTCGAATTTCAGTAGGAGCTTGATCAGAAGTATCTTGATCATTATCATTAACTTCCTCTCTAGTCGGTGCTGGCACCTCAGGAACATTTTCTTGAGTTGCGCCATTTTCCGGTTCAAGAGGTAATACTTCATCAAGTTCTACTTTCCTCCCACTTACTTCTTTCGAGAGAAACTCCTTCTCTAGAAAGGACCCATTCTTGGCAACAAATATCTTGCCTTCGGATCTGAGGTAGAATGTATACCCAATAGTTTCTTTTGGGTATCCTATGAAGACGCATTTTTCCGACTTGGGTTCGAGCTTTTCAGGTTGAAGTTTCTTGACATAAGCATCGCATCCCCAAACTTTTAGAAACGACAGCTTAGGTTTCTTTCCAAACCATAATTCATACGGTGTCGTCTCAACGGATTTCGACGGAGCCCTATTTAAAGTGAATGCGGCAGTCTCTAAAGCATAGCCCCAAAAAGATAGCGGTAAATCGGTAAGAGACATCATAGATCGCACCATATCTATTAGAGTGCGATTACGACGTTCGGATACACCGTTACGCTGAGGTGTTCCAGGCGGCGTGAGTTGTGAAACTATTCCACATTTTCTTAAGTGTGTGCCAAATTCGTGACTCAAGTATTCTCCTCCACGATCTGATCGTAGAAACTTGATTTTCCTGTCACGTTGATTCTCAACCTCACTCTGAAATTCGTTGAACTTTTCAAAGGTTTCAGACTTGTGTTTCATTAAGTAGATATACCCATATCTACTCAAGTCATCAGTGAGGGTGAGAACATAACGATAGCCGCCGCGAGCCTCAACACTCATTGGACCGCACACATCACTATGTATGATTTCCAATAAGTTGGTTGCTCGCTCCTTTGTTCCTGAGAACGGAGTCTTGGTCATTTTACCCATAAGGCATGGTTCGCACGTGTCAAATGATTCATAATCAAGAGACACTAAAAGTCCATCTGCATGGAGCTTCTTCATGCGTTTGACACCTATGTGACCAAGGCGGCAGTGCCACAAGTATGTGGGACTATCATTATCAACCTCGCATCTTTTGGTACTCACATTATGAACATGTGTAGCATTACGTTCGAGATTCATAAAGAATAAACCATTCACCATAGGAGCATGACCATAAAACATATCTCTCATATAAATGGAACAACCATTATTCTCGGATTTAAATGAGTAGCCATCTCGAATTAAACGAGATCCCGATACAATGTTCATGCTCAAAGCTGGCACTAAATAACAATTATTAAGGTTTAAAACTAATCCCGAAGGTAAATATAGAGGTAGCGTGCCGACGGCGATCACATTGACCTTGGAACCATTCCCGACGCGCATCGTCACCTTGTCCTTTGCCAGTTTCCGCTTATTCCGCAGCCCCTGCTTTGAGTTACAAATGTGAGCAACTGCACCGGTATCAAATACCCAGGAGCTACTACGGACACTAGTAAGGTACACATCAATTACATGTATATCACATATACCTTTTGTTTTGCCGGCCTTCTTGTCTGCTAAGTATTTGGGGCAGTTCCGCTTCCAGTGACCGCTTCCCTTGCAATAAAAGCACTCAGTCTCGGGCTTGGGTCCATTCTTTGGCTCTTCTCGGCAGCTTGCTTGCCGGGCGCGGCAACTTCCTTGCCGTCCTTCTTGAAGTTCTTTTTACCCTTGCCTTTCTTGAACTTAGTGGTTTTATTGACCATCAACACTTGATGTTCCTTCTTGACTTCTACCTCTGCTGATTTCAGCATTGCAAACAACTCAGGAATGGTCTTTTGCATCCCCTGCATGTTGAAGTTCATCACAAAGCTCTTGTAGCTTGGTGGAAGCGACTGGAGGATTCTGTCAATGACCGCATCATTCGGGAGATTAACTCCCAGCTGAGACAAGCGGTTATGTAACCCAGACATAGTGAGTATGTGCTCACTGACAGAACTATTTTCCTCCATCTTACAGCTGAAGAATTTATCGGAGACTTCATATCTCTCGATCCGGGCATGAGCTTGAAAAACCATTTTCAGCTCTTCGAACATCTCATATGCTCCATGTCTCTCAAAACGCTTTTGGAGCCCCGGCTCTAAACTGTAAAGCATGCCGCACTGAACGAGGGAGTAGTCGTCAACACGTGTCTGCCAAGCGTTCATAACGTCTTGGTTCTGTGGGACGGGAGCTTCACCTAGCGGTGCTTGTAGGACGTAATCTTTCTTGGCAGCTATGAGGATGATCCTCAGGTTCCGGACCCAGTCCGTATAGTTGTTGCCATCATCTTTCAGCTTGGTTTTCTCTAGGAATGCGTTGAAGTTGAGGACTACGTGGGCCATTTGATCTACAAGAGATATTGTAAAATATTTTAGACTAAGTTCATGATAATTAAGTTCATCTAATCAAATTATATAATGAACTCCCACTTAGATAGACATCCCTCCAGTCATCTAAGTATAACATGATCCGAGTCAACTAGGCCGTGTCCGATCATCACGTGAGATGGACTAGTCAACGTCGGTGAACATTTTCATGTTGATCGTATCTTCTATACGACTCATGCTCGACCTTTCGGTCTTCTGTGCTCCGAGGCCATGTCTGTACATGCTAGGCTCGTCAAGTCAACCTAAGTGTTTGCATGTGTAAATCTGTCTTACACCCGTTGTATGTGAACGTCTGAATAAAACACCCGATCATCACGTGGTGTTTTGAAACAGCGAACTGTCGCAACGGTGCACAATTAGGGGGAACACTTCTTGAAATTAATATGAGGGATCATCTTATTTACTACCGTCGTTCTAAGTAAACAAGATGCAAAACATGATAAACATCTCATGCAATCAAATAATAAACGTGACATGATATGGCCAATATCACATAGCTCCTTTGATCTCCATCTTGGGGCTCCATGATCATCTTGTCACCGGCTTGACACCATGATCTCCATCATCATGATCTCCATCATCGTGTCTCCATGGAGTTGATCGCCAACTATTACTTCTACTACTATGGCTAACGCGTTTAGCAATAAAGTAAAGTAATTTACATGGCGTTTCTCAATGACACGCAGGTCATACAAAAATAAAGACAACTCCTATGGCTCCTGCCGGTTGTCATACTCATCGACATGCAAGTCGTGATTCCTATTACAATAGCATGAACATCTCATACATCACATATAGATCATTCACCATTCATCACAACTTTGGCCATATCATATCACAAACCACTTGCTGCAAAAACAAGTTAGACGTCCTCTAATTGTTGTTGCAAGTTTTACGTGGCTGAATTAGGGTTCTAGCAAGAACGTTTTCTTACCTACGTGAAAGCCACAACGTGATTTGTCAACTTCTATTTACCCTTCATAAGGACCCTGTTCATCGAATCCGCTCCAACTAAAGTGGGAGAGACAGACACCCGCCAGCCACTTTATGCAACTAGTGCATGTTAGTCGGTGGAACCGGTCTCACGTAAGCGTACGTGTAAAGTTGGTCCGGGCCGCTTCATCCCACAATACCGCTGAAGCAAGAAAAGACTAGTAGCGGCAAGAAAGTTGACAAATCTACGCCCACAACAAATTGTGTTCTACTCGCGCAAGAAGAACTACGCATAGACCTAGCTCATGATGCCACTGTTGGGGAACATTGCAGAAAACAAAAAATTTCCTACTCGTTTCACCAAGATCCATCTATGAGTTCATCTAGCAACGAGTCATCGGATGCATCTACATACCTTTGTAGGTCGCGAGCGGAAGCGTTCAAAGAACGGGGATGATGTAGTCGAACACGACGTGATCCAAATCACCGATGACCAAGCGCCGAACGGACGGCACCTCCGCGTTCAACACACGTACGGGACGGGAGACGTCTCCTCCTTCTTGATCCAGCAAGGGGGAAGGAGAGGTTGATGAAGATCTAGCAGCACGACGGCGTGGTGGTGGATGCAGGGCGTCACAGTAGCAGGGCTTCGCCTGTACTACGAGAGAGAGACGTAACGGGGAGAGAGGGAGGCGCCAGGGGCTGGTGTATGAAGTCCCTCCTCTCCCCCACTATATATAGGAGGGCCAAGGGGGGTGGTGCGCCAGCCTAGGAGATCCAATCTCCTAGGTGCGACGGCCAAGGGGAGGTTTCCCTCCCCCCCAAGGCAACTAGAGGTGCCTTCCATCATTGGGACTCTTCCCTTATGTGGAACCCTAGGCGCATGGGCTTTTGGGGCTGGTGCCCTTGGCCCATCTAGGCCAAGGCGCACCCCCTACAGCCCATGTGCCCCCCCGGGACAGGTGGCCCCACCCGGTGGGCCCCCGGGACCCCTTCGGTGGTCCAGGTACAATACCGATAACCCCGAAACTTGTCCCGATGGTCGAAACAACACTTCCTATATATAATTCTTTACCTCCGGACCATTCCGGAACTCCTCGTGATGTCCGGGATCTCATCCGGGACTCCGAACAACATTCGGGTTACTGCATATACATATCTTCACAACCCTAGCGTCACCGAACCTTAAGTGTGTAGACCCTACGGGTTCGGGAGACAAGCAGACATGACCGAGATGACTCTCCGGTCAATAACCAACATCGGGATCTGGATACCCATGTTGGCTCCCACATGCTCCATGATGATCTCATCGGATGAACGACGATGTCGAGGATTCAATCAACCCCGTATACAATTCCCTTTGTCTGTCGGTATGTTACTTGCCCGAGATTCGATCGTTGGTATCCCAATACCTCGTTCAATCTCGTTACCGGCAAGTCACTTTACTCGTACCGTAATGCATGATCCCGTGACCAGACACTTGGTCACTTTGAGCTCAATATGATGATGCATTACCGAGTGGGCCCAGTGATACCTCTCCGTCATACGGAGTGACAAATCCCAGTCTTGATCCGTGTCAACCCAACAGACACTTTCGGAGATACCCGTAGTATACCTTTATAGTCACCCAGTTACGTTGTGACGTTTGGTATACCCACAGCACTCCTACGGTATCCGGGAGTTACACGATCTCATGGTCTAAGGAAAAGATACTTGACATTGCAAAACTCTAGCAAACGAACTACACGATCTTTATGCTATGTTTAGGATTGGGTCTTGTCCATCACATCATTCTCCTAATGATGTGATCCCGTTATCAATGACATCCAATGTCTATAGTTAGGAAACCATGACTATCTGTTGATCAACGAGCTAGTCAACTAGAGGCTTACTAGGGACATGTTGGTGTCTGTTATTCACACTTGTATTACGATTTCCGGATAACACAATTATAGCATGAATAAAGACAATTATCACGAACAAGGAAATATAATAATAATGCTTTTATTATTGCCTCTAGGGCATATTTCCAACAAGCAGAGGTTGTCATGCGCTTTTATGGTTGGATGCACAAAATCTTAATGCGAAAGAACGTCACTTTATATTGTCCCTTGTGATATGAACCTTTATTATGCAGTTCGTCGCTTTCATTACTTCCACATCACAAGATCGTATAAAGCTTATTTCTCCCACACCAATCAATCATACATATTTAGAGAGCAATTTTTATTGCTTTGCACCGATGACAACTTACTTGAAGGATCTTATTCAATCCGTAGGTAGATATGGTGGACTCTCATGGCAAGACTGGTTTAAGGGTATTTGGAAGCACAAGTAGTATATCTACTTGGTGCTGTGAATTTGGCTAGCATGAGGGGGAAAGGCAAGCTCAACATGTTGGAGGATCCAAGACACTATAATTTATCTCAGATGTAAGAAAACATAACCCATTACGTTGTCTTCCTTGTCCAATGTCAACTCTTTAGCATGTCATATTTTAATGAGTGCTCACAGTCATAAAAGATGTCCAAGATAGTATATCTATATGTGAGGACCTCTCTTTCTTTATTACTTCCTATTAGTTGCAACGATGACCAAAACTATTCTTGTCAACTCTCAACAACTTTTACTCATCATACTTTTTCTATGTGAGCTCATTACTCTCCATGAGATCCATATGATCTCTTTGTTTCTTTTTATTTCTTTCTCTTTTCTTTTATTCACTTAGGATCATGGCAAAATAATCAAGCCCTTGACTCAACACTAATCTTTATTATATAGCTCACGGACTTGATTACATAGAAGGATAATAAAGCAAAACTGACAACTAGATCATGCCATAAGCTTTATTCTACTAGATCAAAATACTACTAATAAGATCAAACTAAGGAAAACGGTAAAGATAAAAGTGATGGTGATACGATACCGGGGCACTCCCCCAAGCTTGGCAGTTGCCAAGTGGAGTGCCCATATCCAGATACTCAATTCTTCTTTGTTGGAGGAGACAGTGGTGATTTTGTTGATGATGTAGGCTTCTTCCTTAATTTGCGCCTGAGGACGGGATTTTGGTCCCTTAGGTCCTCGATCTCCTGCTCCAAGCTCAGTATCTTTTTGCATAGTTCCTGCTTGTTCTCCTGTAAGAGGCGAAAATGGATAAAATTGATCTTAGGTTTCTTTACCCTATCCGGGAGGCTTGACTTTTGAACTCCACATGCATGTCCCCAGGTTGAGGTAGTGGGACTTCGTCTTCATCTGAGCTCGTCTCCTCCTTTCCCTTGGGTTCATAATCTTCTTCTTCTTCCGTAGTCCAACCACAATGCTCCACATCCTCATAGACCTTAGGATCTGCAAGGTAATCAGCCACATAGCTTTCTCCTTCCGAATCCTGGGACGACATGTTGCTCTGTCCGCAGCAGGACAGCTCAAAACAAAGACAAGGGATTTTTGCGTGATACAGGAGTCAAAACCTTCGGGAGAATATATAATGAATTTTTACCGACCAAAATATGTATCATGAAAGAAAATAGAGTCCAGAAGGCACACGAGGTGCTCACGAGGTAGGGGGGCGCGCCCAGGGGGGTAGGGCGCGCCCTCCACCTTCGTGAGGCCCTCATGTCCTTCCCAGACTGCTACTTAATTTTCTATTTTTCTAAATATTCCAAAACGGAGAAATATTGCCTTAAAAATTGTTTTGGAGTCGGTTTACTTACTGTACCACATACCTATTCCTTTTCGGAGTCTGAAATGTTCTAGAAAGTGTCCCTTATGTATTCCTCCGGGGTTACGGTTTCAATAATATTAGTTTCAACATTTATGGGATTACCTGAGATATAGTGTTTGATTCTTTGACCGTTTACCACCTTCGGATTTGTGCCTTCAAAGTTGTTGATTTTTATGGCACCAGAACGATAGACCTCCTCGATAACATAGGGGCCTTCCCATTTAGAGAGAAGTTTCCCTGCAAAAAATCTTAAACGAGAGTTGTATAACAATACATAATCACCTACATTAAACTCATGCTTTTGTATCCTTTTGTCATGCCATCTTTTAACTTTTTCTTTAAACAACTTGGCATTTTCATAAGCTTGGGTTCTCCATTCATCAAGTGAGCTAATATCAAATAACCTCTTTTCACCGGCAAGTTTGAAATCATAGTTAAGCTCTTTAATAGCCCAATATGCCTTATGTTCTAGTTCGAGAGGTAAGTGACATGCTTTTCCATATACCATTGTATACGGAGACATACCCATAGGATTTTTATATGCAGTTCTATAGGCCCATAATGCATCATCAAGTTTCTTGGACCAATTCTTTCTAGACCTATTGACAGTCTTTTGCAAAATTAATTTGAGTTCTATATTACTCAATTCTACTTGACCACTAGACTGTGGGTGATACGGAGATGCAATTCTATGATTGACGTCATATTTAGCAAGCATTTTACGGAAAGCACCATGAATAAAATGTGAACCACCATCAGTCATTAAATATCCAGGGACTCCAAACCTCGGAAAAATAACTTCTTTAAGCATTTTAATAGAAGTGTTATGATCAGCACTACTAGTTGGAATAGCTTCTACCCACTTAGTAACGTAATCAACAGCAACTAAAATATGTGTATATCCATTAGAGGCAGGAAAAGGTCCCATATAATCAAAGCCCCAAACATCAAATGGTTCAATAACAAGTGAATAATTCATAGGCATTTCTTGGCATCTACTTTACCAATTCTTTGACATTCATCACAAGAAAGGACAAACTTATGGGCATCCTTGAAGAGAGTAGGCCAATAAAAACCGGATTGCAATACCTTATGTGCAGTTCTATCTCCCGCGTGGTGTCCTCCATAAGTTTCGGAGTGGCACTTGTGTAGGATCTGTTCCTGTTCATGCTCAGGTACACAACGTCTAATAACACCATCTACTCCTTATTTATAAAGATGTGGGTCATCCCAAAAGTAATGTCTCAAATCATAGAAGAATTTTTTCTTTTGTTGGTATGTGAAGATAGGTGGTATAAATTTAGCAACTATGTAATTAGCATAATCACATACCAAGGGGTACTACGAGAAGTACTTATGACATTTAATTTTTCATCGAGAAAGCTATCATCAATAGGTAGTGGGTCATCAAGAACATTCTCTAACCTAGATAAGTTGTCTGCAACGGGGTTCTCAGCTCCTTTTCTATCAACAATATGCAAATCAAATTCTTGTAGCAAGAGAACCCATCTAATAAGTCTAGGTTTAGCATCTTTCTTCTCCATAAGATATTTAATAGCAGCATGATCAGTGTGGATAGTTACTTTAGAATCAACAATATAAGGTCTGAACTTATCACAAGCAAATACAACTGCTAAAAGTTCTTTTTCAGTAGTAGCATAATTTCTTTGAGCATTGTCTAGAGTCTTACTAGCATAATGGATAACATTTAATTTCTTATCAACTCTTTGCCCTAGAACAACACCTACAGCATAATCGCTAGCATCACACATAATTTCGAAGGGTAAATTCCAATCAGATGGCTGAATAATAGGTGCAGAGACTAATGCTTTCTTAAGTATTTCAAATGCTTTTACACAATCATCATCAAAGACAAACGGTACATCTTTTTGTAATAAATTAGTCAGAGGCCGAGAAATTTTCGAGAAGTCCTTAATGAACCTCCTATAAAATCCGGCGTGACCAAGGAAACTTCTTATACCTTTGATGTCCTTGGGACATGGCATCTTTTCAATAGCATCAACCTTGGCTTTATCAACTTCAATACCTCTTTCAGAAACCTTATGCCCCAAGACAATACCTTCATTAACCATAAAGTGGCACTTTTCCCAATTCAAGACAAGATTAGTTTCTTCACATCTCTGCAAAACTCGATCAAGATTGCTCAAGCAATCATCAAAACAAGATCCATAGATGAAAAAGTTGTCCATGAAAACCTCACGAATCTTTTCACAAAAGTCAGAGAATATAGCCATCATGCATCTTTGAAAGGTAGCTGGTGCATTACATAAACCAAAAGGCATACGTCTATAAGCAAAAGTACCAAAAGGGCATGTAAAAGTAGTCTTTGATTGATCTTTAGCCGACACAGGTATTTGAGAGAAACCAGAATAACCATCTAGAAAGCAGTAATGTGTATGTTTACATAATCTTTCTAGCATTTGATCGATAAAAGGTAAGGAGTAATGATCTTTCTTAGTTGCCTTATTTAATTTGGGGAAATCAATTACCATCCTATAACCGGTAATAATTCTTTGTGGAATCAATTCATCTTTATCATTAGGAACAACAATAACACCTCCCTTTTTAGGGACACAATGAACATGACTTACCCACTGACTATCAGCAACATGATAAATTATACCTGCCTCTAGAAGCTTTAGTATTTCTTTTCTTACCACTTCTTTCATTTTAGGATTCAGACGTCGTTGAGGATCACGAACTGGTTTGGCATCTGCTTCCAAATTTATTTTATGTTGACATAGAGTGGGACTAATGCCCTTAAGATCATCAAGAGTATATCCAATAGCAGCACTGTGCTTCTTTAGAGTTTTCAATAATCTTTCTTCTTCATGCTCTGAAAGGTTAGCACTAATAATAACAGGATATATCTTCTTTTCATCAAGATAAGCATATTTAAGATTATCAGGCAACGGTTTAAGCTCAAACACGGGATCACCCTTAGGTGGAGGAGGATCCCCTAGGATTTCAATAGGCAAATTGTGTTTTAGCATAGGTTCTTGTTTAAAGAATACTTCATCTATTTCCCTTCTTTCATTCATAAACATATCATTCTCATGGTCTAGCAAATATTTCTCTAAAGGATCATTAGGAGGTACGGCGATAGAAGCAAGACCAATAATTTCATCCTTACTAGGCAATTCTTCTTCACGGTGTTGTTTACTAAATTTAGAGAAATTAAACTCATGAGTCATATCATCCAAGCCAATAGTAACAACATTATTTTCGCAGTCTATCCTAGCATTAACTATATTAAAGAAGGGTCTACCAAATATAATGGGACAAAATCTATCTTGTGGAGAATTAAGAACAAGAAAATCAGCAGGATATTTAGTTTTCTCGCACAAGACTTCAACATCTCTAACTATTCCCATTGCTGAAATACTATCTCTATTAGCAAGTTTAATTGTGACATCAATATCTTCTAACTCAGCAGGTGCAATTTCATGCTTGATTTCTTTATACAAGTCATAAGGTATAACACTAGCACTAGCACCCATATCACATAAGCCATGATAACAATGATCTCCTATTTTAGTAGAAATACCAGGCACGCCTACCACAGGTCTATGTTTATCTTTAATACAAGGTTTAGCAATTCTAGCAGTTTCACTGCAGAACTGAATAACATGCCCATCAATATTATCAGACAAGAGCTCTTTAAGAATAGCAATATTAGGTTCAACTTTAACTTGCTCAGGAGGTGTATATATTTTCATATTGCTTTTACGAACCACAGTTGAAGCTTTAGCATGATCCTTTATCCTAACAGGGAAAGGTGGTTTCTCAACATAAGAAGTAGGAACAATAGGATCATTATAAGTGACAGTCTTTTCTTCAACTTTAATAGGTGCAGCTACTTTTACTTCTATGGGAGGATGATATTTAAACCACTTCTCCTTGGGGAGATCAACATAAGTAGAAAAAGATTCACAGAAAGAAGCTACTATCTCAGAATCAAGTCCATATTTAGTGCTAAACTTACGGAAAATATCGGTATCCATAAAAGATTTAACACAATCAAACTTAGGTGTCATACCTGACTCCTTACCATTGTCGAGGTCCCAATCTTCAGAGTTGCGTTTAATTCTATCCAATAAATCCCATTTGAATCCAATAGTCTTCATCATAAAAGAGCCAGCACAAGAAGTATCAAGCATGGTGCGATTGTTATCAGAAAGCCGAGCATAATTTTTTTTGAAGAATTGGTTCTATTGGAAGCTCATGATTGGGGCATGAATATAACATTGATTTAAGCCTACCCCAAGCTTGAGTGATGGTTTCTCCTTCGCGAGGCCAAAAATTATATATATAATTGCGATCACGATGAACAAGATGCATAGGGTAATACTTTTGATGAAATTTCAATTTCAATCTTCTATAGTTCCATGATCCCATATCATCACATAGCCTATACCATGTCAACGCGTCTCCCTTCAAAGATAAAGGGAATACCTTCTTCTTAGCAACATCATCAGGAATACCTGCAAGCTTAAATAATCCACAAACTTCATCCACATATATTAGGTGTTCATGAGGATGCTTTGTTCCATCTCCTGTAAAAGGATTAGCTAGCAGTTTTTCTATTATACTCAAAGGATACTCATAAGGAATTTCATTTTCAATAGGTTCAGTAGGTTGAGGAGCAACTCTTTGCTCTACTGGTCGGGGTGAAGATACCCCGAACAAGCCCCTCAGAGGATTACTTTCCATAATAACAAGTGACAGTAAATTTCAGCACACTATATAAATTTTTCCTTACCAAATTCCACCTACCAAAGGTGCTTCACTCCCCGGCAACGGCACCAGAAAAGAGTCTTGATGACCCACAAGTATAGGGGATGTATCGTAGTCCTTTCAATAAGTAAGAGTGTCGAACCCAACGAGGAGCAGAAGGAAATGATAAACGGTTTTCAGCAAGGTATTCTCTGCAAGTACTGAAATAAGTGAATATAGATAGTTTTGTGATGAGATAATTTGTAACGAGCAACAAGTAACAAAAGTAAATAAAGTGCAGCAAGGTGGCCCAATACTTTTTATAGCAAAGGACAAGCCTGAACAAACTCTTATACAAGGAAAAGCGCTCCCGAGGACACATGGGAATATCGTCAAGCTAGTTTTCATCACGTTCATATGATTCGCGTTCGGTACTTTGATAATTTGATATGTGGGTGGACCGGTGCTTGGGTGCTGTTCTTACTTGAACAAGCATCCCACTTATGATTAACCTCTATTGCAAGCATCCATAACTACAACAGAAGTATTAAGGTGAATCTAACCATAGCATGAAACATATGGATCCAAATCAGCCCCTTACGAAGCAACACATAAATTAGGGTTTAAGCTTCTGTCACTCTAGCAACCCATCATTTACTTATTACTTCCCAATGCCTTCCTCTAGGCCCAAATAATGGTGAAGTGTCATGTAGTCGACATTCACATAACACCACTAGAGGCTAGACAACATATATCTCATCAAAATATCGAACGAATACCAAATTCACATGACTACTAATAGCAAGACCTCTCCCTTGTCCTCAGGAACAAACGTAACTACTCACAAAGCATAAACATGTTCATAATCAGAGGGGTATTAATATGCATAAAGGATCTGAACATATGATCTTCCACCAATTAAACCAACTAGCATCAACTACAAGGAGTAATTAATAGTACTAGCACCAATCCCGGACTTAGAGACAATAATTGGATACAAGAGATGAACTAGGGTTTTGAGATGAGATGGTGCTGATGAAGATGTTGATGGAGATTGCTCTCTCCTGATGAGAGGAGCGTTGCTGATGACGATGGCGATGATTTCTCCCTCCGGGAGGGAAGTTTCCCCGGCAGAACAGCTCTGCCGGAGCTCTAGATTGGATCCGTCAAGGTTCCGCATCGTGGCGGCGGAGTTTCGTCCTGAAAGGTTGTTTCTTCCTTTTTTTTTCTCGACGAAAGACTTCATATAGGAGAAGATGGTCATCGGAGAGCCACCAGGGGGGCCACGAGGCAGGGGGCGCGCCCTAGGGGGGGGGGTGCCCCCACCCTTGTGAGAAGGGTGTGGGCCCCCTGGTCTTTATCTTTGGCGAGGATTTTTCATTATTTATTATAAGGTGTTCCGTGGAGTTTCAGGACTTTTGGAGTTGTGCAGATTAGGTCTCTAATATTTGCTCCTTTTCCAGCCCAGAATTCCAGCTGCTGGCATTCTCCCTCCTTATGTAAACCTTATAAAATAAGAGAGAATAGTCATAAGTATTGTGACATAATATGAAATAACCCATAATGCAATAAATATTGATATAAAAAACATGATGCAAAATGAATGTATCAGCGGGCGCTCGCCCAGCAGGGTAGGTGAGGCCATGGCCTCGGCCGATGGCGGCCCAGGGTGAGGTCGCCGGTGATGGGGAAACCGCCGGACGGAGCAGGTGGGAGAGAGCAGCAGCATAGGGCGGCGTGCGGCGGCCTTTGGCAACGCGCAAGAGCGCAGCAGGACGCGTAGGCCGGGCGGGAGCAGCGGTGTTAGGCAGCAACAACGGAGGTGGCCGGCCGCGGGCGACGACGGGGGCGGCCGGCAGAACGCAGGTAGCGGCGGGCTGCAGCAGCGCGGCGTCGGCAGAAGAGCGGGACGGCGCGGCTAGCAGGGACGAACCCAGGGCAAGGCAAGCGCGGTGGGGGGGAGGCAAGGCGACCAGGGGCGCGAAGCGAGGGCGTGCAAGGGCGTGGGCGCGCGATGGCGGTGAGCGACCGCGGGTAGTGGCCAGAGTTGGAGCCCGAAGGAATCGAGCTCATGCGCCCAGGTTCGACGATCGAGTGGCCCAGGAAACTCCTACGCAAGGCCACGAGCACGGTGGCATGCTCGACATGCTCTGAAACGAACGACATCGACGGGGGCGAGCCCATCGGCGGCGACAGGGGCTCGGCAACAGCAGCAGCTTAACCGAGGCACGGGATCGAGCTAGGGGAAGAGGGGAAAGACGTACGGGCTCACCGGGAGCCTGTAGGTGTGCAAAAGGCGGCTTGGGGGAGGCTCGCTGGCGCCGGAACCACCGCCGGAGTGCGTTGGAGATGAGGAAGAAGAATACGAGGCGTGGCGGCGATGCAGTGATCCCCGACTCGGACTCGTGGTCGAGGACGACGTAGCGGAAGCGGGCGGAGCTCGTGGACTCGACGGAGAGGCGAGAGGAGGCCGGCGGCTACGCGGACGACGACGGCGCAGCCATGGCAGCACTCGGGCGCCGGTCCAGATCGAGAAAGGGAGCGAGGGGAGAGGAGATGGGGAACTGGGGATCAAGGATTTGACGGAGGTGCGCGGAGATGGCCTTATCCGCGCGGGGAGACGACGGAGGGAGGCGCGATATGGCTGACGCGTGCGTCCATGGCCGGGGAGATGGTGCCACGCCTCTGTTTGATGAACAGAGGTAAGGGATAGGGGGTGAAGTTGGGCTGGGCCGGTTCAGTAGCTAGTGGGCTAAGTGCACGGGGGGAGCGGGGAGGGGGTCTCTTCTATTTCTTTTCTTTTCTTTTTATTTATTCCTTTCTTTGTTTTCTATTTTTGCCTAAGTTATGTAATTTAGTTTAGTACCAAATTAATTTTTGTCATAAATGAGGCTTAACACATAATTCAAGCACAAATTTTAGGGACCACCCACAAATACTTAGATTATTATGATAGGCTTAATTATTTGTTTATTTTGAAAATGCAAAAATAATTGTTGTTGGACCATTTATTATTTTCCTAGGAATTTATCTGTGAGTCAAATGATGTTAGTTTCTGCATGGTAAATCTTTAGTGGATATTGGCAAAACCACCAACATTTTTATTTTAGTTCTGAAGTTTTTTAATTAATTGACTTGCATTTTAAATTTGAATTTGAATCGGTTTTGAACTATCCCGAGATTAACTACAGTGACATAGGTGACGTGGCATTATTAACAAGGAATTACTGTAGTCTAATTATCCGATCGTCACATCCCATGCCACATCTTCAACCAAACGCATCTCAAATCTACACCCACCACTCGAGATTTTGTTCCAGCAAAGGAAATCACATTCCCAAGTCGGGCTCTTGGTAGGAGCACTGCCCTAGGGATTCCCCACATCCTTAGTATAACTTCCAAGAACTCAAAACTATTACCAACTTTTGAGTGTGTTTCGTCCTTCAATCGATTGTTAGGACTTCTGACTTTCATTGACGGGTAGAATCCCATATGGCCATTGCCGAGATCCGGCGGAAGGAGACATTCCCGTTAACTGCGAGGCGTCTGTGGTGACTTCGTAAAATCTCAAGATGCTATGCCGGCTTCCCGGCTCAGTCTGTCGGAGTTGCTCATAGGAATGTACGTGCGTGTATTTATAAGGGTGAGTGTATGATCATGTATGTGAGCAACTTCGATTGTACTATGTTAAAAAACATATATATATACTCCCTCTGTCCCATAATATAAGGCCATTTTTGACATTAGTGTAGTGTTAATTTTTTCCGGAAACACTAATGGCCACACGTGTGGCAATATTGCAACTCGCCCATACGTCTGGATCACCGTACAGTTAAGTTTGGACGAATCTTGACACACCGAGGCCGTTTTCGCGTGTCACGTAGGACAATGCCGGTGTGTGGGCATTGGAGAGGTCACCCACACGCCCCACAACACGCGGTTGCTAGCTGCGCTGTGGACGAACGAGTTTCTGCCCACACAACCACCACCTAGTCCACGCGCGTGTGGGCGAACTGCTTTTCGCCCACACGACAGTCATACGTTGTTGGATGGCAAATGCAGTTGCACGTACATGGTAACTAGGTAAACACACATGGAAACTATGATTTGTTTACTAAACGGCAACTGCAGTTGCGCGTACGTGGCAATCAGGTAAACATACTGTACATGGCAACTGTGATTAATCACACGTGGCAACTAGGTAAACACACACGACAACTATTGTTTGACTATATGTGGCAAGTAGTTAATCACACACGACAACTATGATTTGATTACACGTGGCAACTACCATAAATTAGACATGGCAACTATAGTTAACCAAACCAGAGAAAGTTGCCATGCTTTTACAACTATATTTGCCACCCCGGATGACAATTAAATCGCCATCCCGCGGGTACCTATTGTAGCTGCGCCAGGACGTGTGGGCATATTTTGCTTCATGCCACACGCCAGGGTGGGGATGGGTAGTATTTGTTGGGCGTGAGACACGAAGTAGCTGCGCTGTAACACCTCGGATGTAATTTACCTTATCTATATTCCAACTCTTGCCGTTTCCGGCACTAAGTTATGTTATTTCCTCGTTGTCGGGTTTTTGTCTCCGTGTATTTTGTCATTGTCATGCATCTCATATCATGTCATCATGTGCATTGCATTTGCATATGTGTTCGTCTCATGCATCCGAGCATTTTCCCCGTTGTCCGTTTTGCATTCCGGCGCTCCTATGCCACCCGGTGTCCCTTTCTACCTCTTTTCGTGTGTGGGGTTAAACGTTTTCGGATTGGGCCGAGACTTGTCATGCGGCCTTAGTTTACTACCGGTAGACCGCCTGTCAAGTTTCGTACCATTTGGACTTCGTTTGATACACCAACGGTTAACCGAGGGACTGAAAAGGCCTCGTGTGTGTTGCAGCCCAACACCCCTCCAAAGTGGCCCAAAACCCACCTAAACCTCCTCCATCATCTAGAGCGTTCGATCACGATCACGTGGTCGCAAACCGCACCTCATTTGGAGCTTCCTAACTCCCCCTACCTCTATAAATAGACACCTCCATTTCATTCCCGGACCCACTTCAACTCTAACCCTAAAAATCAACTCCACCTCGCCGCCGGACGTGTCTGATTCGGACCGGACACATCCGCCGCACCGCCGCCGCCAATCCTGGGGCGCCACGTGTTTCCGTGCGCCCCACATCGCCACCTCAGTCCCGCCGGCCCACTCGGCCCGACCGGGGCCCCGGAAGCCCATCGAGGCACCCCGCCGCCTCGGAGCCCGCGCTGCCCGACCGCCTCGTCGCATCCGCCGCCATCGCCGTGCCGCCTCGCTCCGGCAGCCGCGGCCTCAACGCCGGCGCCGCCCGGTCGCACCTCGCCGCCCCGCGCCGCCCGGAGTCCGCCGCCGTCCGCCGCCTCTTCCATCTCCCTCGGAACCGGCAAGTCCCGCTCCGGCGACCCTCATCTCCGGTGAGACGTCGTCAGCTACAGTAACTCCAGAGAACCTCGGGATCGGCGCCGGCTGGATCTGGATATGAGATCCACCTTGGTTGACTTTTGCCCCGAAACCCTAGATATTTTGCACACTTCCTCATGCCATAACTCTGCATCCGTAGCTCCGATTCGTGCGTGTAGCATATCAAAATGTTCGTCTCAAAGAGTACATCATTTCATCTCATTGCGTCATTTTCATTTGAGCTCATCTTGATGCCCGAAATGCTGTTGGAAGAGGGCTATGTGAGGAGAGTTTCAGATCTGTTTTAGCAAATGCCCTTTTGTCATTTTTGCCATGATTAATGTGTGCATGCTATGATCGTGAGCTCTACATGTATTTTGTAGAATGCCATGCCATCTTTATAGGGGTGTATGCCATGTATTTTTGTGATCTTTGTGGTGACGAGCACAAGCATGCAAAGTAGCTTACTCAATGATGTTGATTTCAGGGACTTAATTTTTTCACTAAGTCCTTGTCCTGCTGTAATTTTTATGCCATATGTTCATGTTGTTTCTTAGTGATCCGTGCCTCTTTTGAGGATGTTCAGTAAGGATGTTTTGTTAATATTATGGTTCTCTATCCATCCATGTCTTTTTTTGCAATTATGGAGCAACCTAGCTTGAGTCAATCGAGTTCTATTTTTGCTATAAAATGTTCCTGGCAGATTGTTAACATGTTTAGCAATTTTGCTGAGCTTATTGTTGTTGATCCGTGCGTGCTATGTTGTTGTTCTTGCCATGTCTAGCTCCTATGCCATGTCTATTTGCTGGTTGTATGCTTAGTTTGTCATGCAATGCCTCGTAGTGAGTGCATCGAGCTCGTAAACATGCCTACTCGTTGTCAGGTTTGCCATGCTCCAGCTTTTCACTAAGTCTGAATCTGTTTATATTTTTGCTATGTTCATATGCTTGCAATTGTATTTTTCTGATCCCTTTTGGCTCATGGTCACTAAGAGACTTTTGTTATGTTCTTTGAGTAGCTTCATGCCATGCCTTGCCTTGCCATGATATGTTCCTGTAGCATGTAGTTTTCATGCTCTAAAGATTGCTTCCTGATGATAAATTCCTGACATGCTGTTTATTTCACCAAGTCTGAAACCTGTAATCATTTGCACGTTTGCCATGCTTGTTTGAACCTGTTAATGAGTGAATTAGCCGTAACTCAGTGTTCATCTTTTGTCAAGCATTATGAGTGGATCCTTGTCATGTATTCTTTTGTTATGTTTGAGTGCTGTAGCATATTTATCTTGATGCATTTCGATGGTCTCGTGCTGATTATCGCAGACCGGTGCCATATTTGTTTTGCTTGCCATTTCCAAACCGTGCATCCGATTCCGGTGATCTTTATATCGATTTTGACCGAAATCAACTCACCTTTCCAGTGGCACTCTTGGATTTCCAAGTTGAGGCCAGGTTCAATCATTCCTTTCCAAATCATGCCTATGCATCACATATCGCATCCCGCATATCATTGATGGGGAACGCAGTAATTTTGAAAATTTTCCTACGCACACGCAAGATCATGGTGATGCACAGCAACGAGAGGGGAGAGTGTTGTCTACGTACCAACGCAGACCGACTGCGGAAGCGATCACACAACGTAGTGGAAGTAGTCGTACGTCTTCTTCCCGATCCGACCGATCCAAGCACCGTTACTCCGGCACCTTCGAGTTCTTAGCACACGTTCAGCTCGATGACGTTCCTCGGGCTCCGATCCAGCAAAGCGTCGAGGAAGAGTTCCGTCAGCACGACGGCATGGTGACGATCTTGATGTACTACCGACGCAGGGCTTCGCCTAAGTACTGCAACGGTATGATCGAGGTGGAATTTGGTGGCAGGGGGCACCGCACACGGCTAAGGAACGATCTCAAGGATCAACTTGTGTGTCTTGTGTGTGCCCCCTGCCCCCGTATATAAAGGTTGGAGGAGGGGGAGCCGGCCGGCCAGGGAGAGGAGGCGCAGGGGAGTCCTACTCCCACCGGGAGTAGGACTCCTCCCCCCAATCCTAATCCTATTAGGACTCCCGGGGGAAAAGGAGAAAGAAGGGGGGCCGGCCCCTATCCTAGTCCTACTAGGACTTGGGGAAGGGGGGCGCCGGCCAGCTTGTGGGCTTTCCCTTTTTCTCTTTTTCCACTAAGGCCCAATAGGCCCATTAGTCTCCCGGGGGGTTCCGGTAACCCTCCCGGTATTCCGGTAAAATCCCGATTTCACCCAGAACACTTCCTATGTCCAAACATAGGCTTCCAATATATCAATCTTTACGTCTCGACCATTTCGAGACTCCTCGTCATGTCCGTGATCTCATCCGGGACTCCGAACAACCTTCGGTACATCAAAATGCATAAACTCATAATAACTGTCATCGTAACGTTAAGCGTGCGGACCCTACGGTTCGAGAACAATGTAGACATGACCGAGACACGTCTCCGGTCAATAACCAATAGCGGGACCTGGATGCCCATATTGGCTCCTACATATTCTACGAAGATCTTTATCGGTCAGACCGCATAACAACATATGTTGTTCCCTTTGTCATCGGTATGTTACTTGCCCGAGATTCGATCGTCGGTATCCAATACCTAGTTCAATCTCGTTACTGGCAAGTCTCTTTACTCATTCCGTAATACATCATCTCACAACTAACACATTAGTTGCAGTGCTTGCAAGGCTTATGT
Organism: Triticum monococcum; assembly: GCA_034509565.1. NCBI lineage: Eukaryota > Viridiplantae > Streptophyta > Magnoliopsida > Poales > Poaceae > Triticum > Triticum monococcum. The sequence goes on along the minus strand of CM067847.1, from coordinate 656,132,793 downwards.
GATGTGCATTACCGAGAGGGCCCAGAGATACCTCTCCGACAATTGGAGTGACAAATCCTAATCTCGAAATATGCCAACCCAACATTTACCTTTGGAGACACCTGTAGTACTCCTTTATAATCACCCAGTTACGTTGTGACGTTTGGTAGCACCCAAAGTGTTCCTCCGGTAAACGGGAGTTGCATAATCTCATAGTCATAGGAACATGTATAAGTCATGAAGAAAAGCAATAGCAACATACTAAACGATCGGGTGCTAAGCTAATGGAATGGGTCATGTCAATCAGATCATTCAACTAATGATGTGACCTCGTTAATCAAATAACAACTCTTTGTTCATGGTTAGGAAACATAACCATCTTTGATTAACGAGCTAGTCAAGTAGAGGCATACTAGTGACACTCTGTTTCTCTATGTATTCACACATGTATTATGTTTCCGGTTAATACAATTCTAGCATGAATAATAAACATTTATCATGATATAAGGAAATAAATAATAACTTTATTATTGCCTCTAGGGCATATTTCCTTCAGTCTCCCACTTGCACTAGAGTCAATAATCTAGATTACACAGTAATGATTCTAACACCCATGGAGCCTTGGTGCTGATCATGTTTTGCTCGTGGAAGAGGCTTAGTCAACGGGTCTGCAACATTCAGATCCGTATGTATCTTGCAAATCTCTATGTCTCCCACCTGGACTAAATCCCGGATGGAGTTGAAGCGTCTCTTGATGTGTTTGGTTCTTTTGTGAAATCTGGATTCCTTTGCCAAGGCAATTGCACCAGTATTGTCACAGAAGATTTTCATTGGACCCGATGCACTAGGTATGACACCTAGATCGGATATGAACTCCTTCATCCAGACTCCTTCGTTTGCTGCTTCCGAAGCAGCTATGTACTCCGCTTCACATGTAGATCCCGCTATGACGCTTTGTTTAGAACTGCACCAACTGACAGCTCCACCGTTTAAAGTAAACACGTATCCGGTTTGCGATTTAGAATCGTCCGGATCAGTGTCAAAGCTTGCATCAACGTAACCTCTTACGGTGAGCTCTTTGTCACCTCCATATACGAGAAACATATCCTTAGTCCTTTTCAGGTATTTTAGGTTGTTCTTGACCGCTGTCCAGTGATCCACTCCTGGATTACTTTGGTACCTCCCTGCTAAACTTATAGCAAGGCACACATCAGGTCTGGTACACAGCATTGCATACATGATAGAGCCTATGGCTGAAGCATAGGGAACATCTTTCATTATCTCTCTATCTTCTGCAGTGGTCGGGCATTGAGTCTGACTCAACTTCACACCTTGTAACACAGGCAAGAACCCTTTCTTTGCTTGATCCATTTTGAACTTCTTCAAAATCTTGTCAAGGTATGTGCTTTGTGAAAGTCCAATTAAGCGTCTTGATCTATCTCTATAGATCTTTATGCCTAATATGTAAGCAGCTTCACCGAGGTCTTTCATTGAAAAACTTTTATTCAAGTATCCCTTTATGCTATCCAGAAATTCTATATCATTTCCAATCAGTAATATGTCATCCACATATAATATCAGAAATGCTACAGAGCTCCCACTCACTTTCTTGTAAATACAGGCTTCTCCAAAAGTCTGTATAAAACCAAATGCTTTGATCACACTATCAAAGCGTTTATTCCAACTCCGAGATGCTTGCACCAGTCCATAAATGGATCGCTGGAGTTTGCACACTTTGTTAGCTCCCTTTGGATTGACAAAACCTTTCGGTTGCATCATATACAACTCTTCTTCCAGAAATCCATTCAGGAATGCAGTTTTTACATCCATTTGCCAAATTTCATAATCATAAAATGCGGCAATTGCTAACATAATTCTGACAGACTTAAGCATCGCTACGGGTGAGAAAGTCTCATCGTAGTCAACTCCTTGAACTTGTCGAAAACCTTTTGCGACAAGTCGAGCTTTATAGACAGTACCATTACCGTCAGCGTCAGTCTTTTTCTTGAAGATCCATTTATTCTCAATTGCTTGCCTATCATCGGGCAAGTCAACCAAAGTCCATACTTTGTTCTCATACATGGATCCCATCTCAGATTTCATGGCTTCAAGCCACTTTGCGGAATCTGGGCTCACCATCGCTTCTTCATAGTTCGTAGGTTCATCATGATCTAGTAGCATGACTTCCAGAACAGGATTACCGTACCACTTTGGTGCGGATCTTACTCTGGTTGATCTACGAGGTTCAGTAGTATCTTGATCTAAAGTTTCATGATTATCATCATTAACTTCCTCTCTTATTGGTGTAGGTCACATAGAAACAGTTTTCTGTGATGTACTATTTCCCAATAACGGAGTAGGTACAGTTACCTCGTCAAGTTCTACTTTCCTCCCACTCACTTCTTTCGAGAGAAACTCCTTCTCTAGAAATGATCCATTCTTAGCAACGAATGTCTTGCCGTCGGATCTGTGATAGAAGGTATACCCAACAGTTTCCTTTGGGTATCCTATGAAGACACATTTCTCCGCTTTGGGTTCGAGCTTATCAGGTTGAAGCTTTTTCACATAAGCATCGCAGCACCAAACTTTAAGAAACGACAACTTTGGTTTCTTGCCAAACCATAGTTCATAAGGCGTCGTCTTAACGGATTTTGATGGTGCCCTATATAACGTGAATGCGGCCGTCTCTAAAGCATAACCCCAAAATGATAGCGGTAAATCAGTAAGAGACATCATAGATCGCACCATATCTAGTAAAGTACGATTACGATGTTCGGACACACCATTACGTTGTGGTGTTCCGGGTGGCGTGAGTTGCGAAACTATTCCACAATTTTTCAAATGTACACCAAACTCGTAACTCAAATATTCTCCTCCACGATCAGATCGTAGAAACCTTATTTTCTTGTTACGATGATTTTCAACTTCACTCTGAAATTCCTTGAACTTTTCAAATGTTTCAGACTTATGTTTCATTAAGTAGATATACCCATATCTGCTTAAATCATCTGTGAAAGTGAGAAAATAACGATATCCGCCACGAGCCTCAATATTCATTGGACCACATACATCGGTATGTATGATTTCCAAAAAATCTGTTGCTCTCTCCATAGTACCGGAGAACGGTGTTTTAGTCATCTTGCCTATGAGGCACGGTTCGCAAGTACCAAGTGATTCATAATCAAGTGGTTCCAAAAGCCCATCAGTATGGAGTTTCTTCATGCGCTTTACACCGATATGACCTAAACGGCAGTGCCACAAATAAGTTGCACTATCATTATTAACTCTGCATCTTTTGGCTTCAACATTATGAATATGTGTATCACTACTATCGAGATTCAATAAGAATAGACCACTTTTCAAGGGTGCATGACCATAAAAGATATTACTCATATAAATAGAACAACCATTATTCTCTGATTTAAATGAATAACCGTCTCGCATCAAACAAGATCCAGATATAATGTTCATGCTTAACGCTGGCACCAAATAACAATTATTTAGGTCTAATATTAATCCCGAAGGTAGATGTAGAGGTAGCGTGCCGACCGCGATCACATCGACTTTGGAACCGTTTCCCACGCGCATCGTCACCTCGTCCTTTGCTAGTGTCCGCTTATTCTGTAGTCCCTGTTTCGAGTTGCAAATATTAGCAACAGAACCAGTATCAAATACCCAGGTGCTACTGCGAGCATTAGTAAGGTACACATCAATAACATGTATATCACATATACCTTTGTTCACCTTGCCATCCTTCTTATCCGCCAAATACTTGGGGCAGTTCCGCTTCCAGTGACCAGTCTGCTTGCAGTAGAAGCACTCAGTTTCAGGCTTAGGTCCAGACTTGGGTTTCTTCTCTTGAGCAGCAACTTGCTTGCTGTTCTTCTTGAAGTTCCCCTTCTTCTTCCCTTTGCCCTTTTTCTTGAAACTAGTGGTTTTGTTAACCATCAACACTTGATGCTCCTTTTTGATTTCTACCTCCGCAGCTTTCAGCATTGCGAAGAGCTCAGGAATAGTCTTGTTCATCCCTTGCATATTATAGTTCATCACAAAGCTCTTGTAGCTTGGTGGCAGTGATTGGAGAATTCTGTCAATGACGCAATCATCCGGAAGTGTAACTCCCAATTGAATCAAGTGATTATTATACCCAGACATTTTGAGTATATGCTCACTGACAGAACTGTTCTCCTCCATCTTGCAGCTATAGAACTTATTGGAGACTTCATATCTCTCAATCCGGGCATTTGCTTGAAATATTAACTTCAACTCCTGGAACATCTCATATGCTCCATGACGTTCAAAACGTCGTTGAAGTCCCGGTTCTAAGGTAAAGCATGGCACACTGAACTATTGAGTAGTCATCAGCTTTGCTCTGCCAGACGTTCATAACTTCTGGTGTTGCTCTTGCAGCAGGCCTGGCACTCAGCGGTGCTTCCAGGACGTAATTCTTCTGTGCAGCAATGAGGATAATCCTCAGGTTACGGACCCAGTCCGTGTAATTGCTACCATCATCTTTCAACTTTGCTTTCTCAAGGAACGCATTAAAATTCAACGGAACAACAGCACGAGCCATCTATCTACAATCAACATAAACAAGCAAGATACTATCAGGTACTAAGTTCATGATAAGTTTAAGTTCAGTTAATCAAATTACTTAGGAACTCCCACTCAGATAGACATCCCTCTAATCCTCTAAATGATCACGTGATCCAAATCAACTAAACCATAACCGATCATCACGTGAGATGGAGTAGTTTTCAATGGTGAACATCGTCATGCTGATCATATCTACTATATGATTCACGCTCGACCTTTCGGTCTCTGTGTTCCGAGGCCATATCTGCATATGCTAGGCTCGTCAAGTTTAACCTGAGTATTCTGCGTGTGCAACTGTTTTGCACCCGTTGTATTTGAACGTAGAGCCTATCACACCCGATCATCACGTGGTGTCTCAGCACGAAGAACTTTTGCAATGGTGCATACTCAGGGAGAACACTTCTTGATAATTTAGTGAGAGATCATCTTATAATGCTACCGTCAATCAAAGCAAGATAAGATGCATAAAAGGATAAACATCACATGCAATCAATATAAGTGATATGATATGGCCATCATCATCTTGTGCTTTGTGATCTCCATCTCCGAAGCACCGTCATGATCACCATCGTCACCGGCGCGACACCTTGATCTCCATCGTAGCATCGTTGTCGTCTCGCCAATCTTATGCTTCCACGACTATCACTACCGCTTAGCAATAAAGTAAAGCATTACATCGCAATTGCATTGCATACAATAAAGCGACAACCATATGGCTCCTGCCAGTTGCCGATAACTCGGTTACAAAACATGATCATCTCATACAATAAAATCAGCATCATGCCTTGACCATATCACATCACAACATGCCCTGCAAAAACAAGTTAGACGTCCTCTACTTTGTTGTTGCAAGTTTTACGTGGCTGCTACGGGCTTAAGTAAGAACTCATCTCACCTACGCATCAAAACCACAACGATAGTTCGTCAAATAGACTCTGTTTTAACCTTCTCAAGGACCGGGCGTAGTCACACTTGGTTCAACTAAAGTTGGAGAGACAGTCTTCCGCAAGCCATCTATGTGCAAAGCACGTCGAGGGAACCGGTCTCGCGTAAGAGTACGCGTAAGGTTGGTCCGGATCGTCTCACCCAACAATACCGCCGAACCAAAGTATGACATGCTGGTAGGCAGTATGACTTGTATCGCCCACAACTCACTTGTGTTCTACTCGTGCAAATAACATCAAACCATAAAACCTAGGCTCGGATGCCACTGATGGGGAACGAAGTAATTTTGAAAATTTTCCTACGCACACGCAAGATCATGGTGATGCACAACAACGAGAGGGGAGAGTGTTGTCTACGTACCAACGCAGACCGACTGCGGAAGCGATCACACAACGTAGTGGAAGTAGTCGTACGTCTTCTTCCCGATCCGACCGATCCAAGCACCGTTACTCCGGCACCTCCGAGTTCTTAGCACACGTTCAGCTCGATGACGTTCCTCGGGCTCCGATCCAGCAAAGCGTCGAGGAAGAGTTCTGTCAGCACGACGGCGTGGTGACGATCTTGATGTACTACCGACGCAGGGCTTCGCCTAAGTACTGCAACGGTATGATCGAGGTGGAATTTGGTGGCAGGGGGCACCGCACACGGCTAAGGAACGATCTCAAGGATCAACTTGTGTGTCTTGTGTGTGCCCCCTGCCCCCGTATATAAAGGTTGGAGGAGGGGGAGCCGGCCGGCCAGGGAGAGGAGGTGCAGGGGAGTCCTACTCCCACCGGGAGTAGGACTCCTCCGCCCAATCCTAATCCTATTAGGACTCCCGGGAGGAAAAGGAGAAAGAAGGGGGGCTGGCCCCTATCCTAGTCCTACTAGGACTTGGGGAAGGGGGGCGCCGGCCAGCTTGTGGGCTTTCCCTTTTTCTCTTTTTCCACTAAGGCCCAATAGGCCCATTAGTCTCCCGGGGGGTTCCGGTAAACCTCCCGGTATTCCGGTAAAATCCCGATTTCACCCGGAACACTTCCTATGTCCAAACATAGGCTTCCAATATATCAATCTTTACGTCTCAACCATTTCGAGACTCCTCTTCATGTCCGTGATCTCATCCGGGACTCCGAACAACCTTCGGTACATCAAAATGCATAAACTCATAATAACTGTCATCGTAACGTTAAGCGTGCGGACCCTACAGTTCGAGAACAATGTAGACATGACCGAGACACGTCTCCGGTCAATAACCAATAGCGGGACCTGGATGCCCATATTGGCTCCTACATATTCTACGAAGATCTTTATCGGTCAGACCGCATAACAACATACGTTGTTCCCTTTGTCATCGGTATGTTACTTGCCCGAGATTCGATCGTCGGTATCCAATACCTAGTTCAATCTCGTTACTGGCAAGTCTCTTTACTCGTTCCGTAATACATCATCTCACAACTAACACATTAGTTGCAGTGCTTGCAAGGCTTATGTGATGTGCATTACCGAGAGGGCCCAGAGATACCTCTCCGACAATTGGAGTGACAAATCCTAATCTCGAAATATGCCAACCCAACATTTACCTTTGGAGACACCTGTAGTACTCCTTTATAATCACCCAATTACGTTGTGACGTTTGGTAGCACCCAAAGTGTTCCTCCGGTAAACGGGAGTTGCATAATCTCATAGTCATAGGAACATGTATAAGTCATGAAGAAAAGCAATAGCAACATACTAAACGATCGGGTGCTAAGCTAATGGAATGGGTCATGTCAATCAGATCATTCAACTAATGATGTGACCTCATTAATCAAAACAACTCTTTGTTCATGGTTAGGAAACATAACCATCTTTGATTAACGAGCTAGTCAAGTAGAGGCATACTAGTGACACTCTGTTTCTCTATGTATTCACACATGTATTATGTTTCCGGTTAATACAATTCTAGCATGAATAATAAACATTTATCATGATATAAGGAAATAAATAATAACTTTATTATTGCCTCTAGGGCATATTTCCTTCAATCATACCATGTTTGCATCATGTTGCTTGAGCATTGCACGTGGTTGATTGTGTTCCTTTTTCTTGTTGTTCTTATTTGGGTAGAGCCGGGAGACGAGTACATGAACGAGGAGCCCGTTGAGTTCACATACGAGGATCAAGGCAACTCTGAGAACTTTGCAGGCAAGATGACCATACCCTTGAAATCACTTCTATCTTTGCTTGCTAGATGCTCGCTCTTTTGCTATGCCTACGCTACGATAGCTACCACTTGCTTATCATGCCTCCCACTTTGCCATGTCAAATCTCTAACCCACCTTGTCCTAGCAAACCATTGTTTGGCTATGTTACTGCTTTGCTCAGCCCCTCTTATAGCATTGCTAGTTGCAGGTGAAGATTGGAGATCGTTCCTTGTTGGAACATTGTTTATTGTTGGGATATCACAATATTATCTTGTTTATCTTAATGCACCTATATACTTGGTAAAGGGTGGAAGGCTCGGCCTTATGCCTAGTGTTTTGTTCCACTCTTGCCGCCCTAGTTTCCATCATATCGGTGTTATGTTCCCGAATTTTGCGTTCCTTACACGGTTGGGTTATAATGGGAACCCCTTGACAGTTCGCCTTGAATAAAACTCCTCCAGCAATGCCCAACATTGGTTTTACCATTCGCCACCTAGCCTCTTTTTCTCTTGGGTTCCGCAGACTCAAGGGTCATCTTTATTTAAACCCCCGGGCCAGTGCTCCTCTGAGTGTTGGTCCAACCTGTCAGCTGCCGGTGGCCACCAGGGGCAACTCTGGGCTGGCCTACCGGAACCTTGGACAATTCGGTGTGCCCTGAGAACGAGATATGTGCAGCTCCTATCGCGATTTGTCGGCACATTCGGGTGGTGTTGCTGGACTTGTTTTACCATTGTCGAGGATGTCTTGTAACTGGGATGCCGAGTCTGATCGGATTGTCTTGGGAGAAGGAATATCCTTCGTTGACCGTGAGAGCTTGTGATGGGCTAAGTTAGGACTCCTCTGCAGGGATTTGAACTTTCGAAAGCCGTGCTCGCGGCTATGGGCAGATGGGAATTTGTTAATGTCCGGTTGTAGATAACCTGAAACTTAACTTAATTAAAATGCACCAACCGCGTGTGTAACCGTGATGGTCTCTTCTCGGCGGAGTCCAGGAAGTGAACACGGTTTGGAGTAATGCTTGACGTAGGTTGTTCTAGGATCACTTCTTGATCATAGTTGTTCGACCGTGCTTTTGCCTTCTCTTCTCGCTCTCATTTGCGTATGTTTAGCCACCATATATGCTAGTCGCTTGCTGCAGCTCCCCATCATACCTTTGCCTTACCTAAAAGCTTAAATCGTCTTGATCGCGAGGGTGTGAGATTGCTGAGTCCCTGTGACTCACAGATTACTTCCAAAACCAGATGCAGGGACCGATGATACCGCTCCAGATGATATGACCGAGCTCAAGTGGGAGTTCGATGAAGACTCTCGTCATTACTACGTGTTTTCCCAGATGATCAGTAGTGGTGCCCAGTTGGGGCGATCGGGGACTTCGTCGTATTTGGGGGTTGATCTTTATTTTGGTTCCGTAGTCGGACCTTGAGTGTATTGGATGAATGTAATGACTTATTTATGTATTTGTGACGTGGCGAGTGTAAGCCAACTATGTACCTTTCCCCTTTATTTATTTACATGGGTTGTTGTGAAGATTACCTCACTTGCGACACTGCTTTCAATGCGGTTATGCCTCTAAGTCGTGCTTCGACACGTAGGAGATATAGCCGCATCGAGGACGTTACATGCGCCCACTATTGGAAATATGCCCTAGAGGCAATAATAAAAGCATTATTATTATATTTCCTTGTTCATGATAATTGTCTTTATTCATGCTATAATTGTGTTATCCGGAAATCGTAATACATGTGTGAATAACAGACACCAACATGTCCCTAGTAAGCCTCTAGTTGACTAGCTCGTTAATCAACAGATAGTCATGGTTTCCTGGCTATGGACATAGGATGTCATTGATAACGAGATCACATCATTAGGAGAATGATGTGATGGACAAGACCCAATCCAAAACATAGCATAAAGATCGTATAGTTCGTTTGCTAGAGTTTTGCAATGTCAAGTATCTTTTCCTTAGACCATGAGATCGTGTAACTCCCGGATACCGTAGGAGTGCTTTGGGTATACCAAACGTCACAACGTAACTGGGTGACTATAAAGGTAGACTACGGGTATCTCCGAAAGTGTCTGTTGGGTTGACACGGATCAAGACTGGGATTTGTCACTCCGTATGACGGAGAGGTATCACTGGGCCCACTCGGTAATGCATCATCATAATGAGCTCAAAGTGACCAAGTGTCTGGTCACGGGATCATGCATTACGGTAAGAGTAAAGTGACTTGCCGGTAACGAGATTGAACGAGGTATTGGGATACCGACGATCGAATCTCGGGCAAGTAATATATCGATTGACAAAGGGAATTGCATACGGGGTTGATTGAATCCTCGACATCGTGGTTCATCCGATGAGATCATCGTGGAGCATGTGGGAGCCAACATGGGTATCCAGATCCCGCTGTTGGTTATTGACCAGAGAGTCGTCTCGGTCATGTCTACATGTCTCCCGAACCCGTAGGGTCTACACACTTAAGGTTCGGTGACGCTAGGGTTGTGAAGATATGTATATGCAGTAACCCGAATGTTGTTCGGAGTCCCGGATGAGATCCCGGACATCACGAGGAGTTCCGGAATGGTCCGTAGGTAAAGAATTATATATAGGAAGTGTTGTTTCGGCCATCGGGACAAGTTTCGGGGTTATCGGTATTGTACCGGGACCACCGGAAGGGTCCCGGGGGTCCACCGGGTGGGGCCACCTATCCCGGAGGGCCCCATGGGCTGAAGTGGGAAGGGACCCAGCCCATAGTGGGCTGGGGCGCCACCCCCTAAGGGCCCATGCGCCTAGGGTTTAGGGGAAACCCTAAAGGGGGGCGCCCCCTTGCTTGGGGGGCAAGCCCCCCACCCCTTGGCCGGCGCCACCCCTAGGAGATCCATCTCCTAGGGCCGGCGCGCCCCCCTAGGCACCCCTATATATAGTGGGGGAGAGGAGGGACTTTAGGCTACGGCTTTTGGTGCATCCCTCTCTCCCTGTTACGTCTCTCTCTCTCTTGTAGTAAAGGCGAAGCCCTGCTACTATGACGCCCTGCATGCACCACCACGCCGTCATGCTGCTGGATCATCATCAACCTCTCCTTCCCCCTTGCTTGATCAAGAAGGAGGAGACGTCTCCCGTCCCGTACGTGTGTTGAACGCGGAGGTGCCGTCCGTTCGGCACTTGGTCATCGGTGATTTGGATCACGTCGTGTTCGACTACATCATCCCTGTTCTTTGAATGCTTCCGCACGCAATCTACAAAGGTATGTAGATGCATCTGATGACTCGTTGCTAGATGAACTCCTAGATGGATCTTGGTGAAACGAGTAGGAAATTTTTTGTTTTCTGCAACGTTCCCCAACAGTGGCATCATGAGCTAGGTCTATGCGTAGTTCTTCTTGCGCGAGTAGAACACAATTTGTTGTGGGCGTGGATTTGTCAACTTTCTTGCCGCTACTAGTCTTTTCTTGCTTCAGCGGTATTGTGGGATGAAGCGGCCCGGACCAACCTTACACGTACGCTTACGTGAGACCGGTTCCACCGACTAACATGCACTAGTTGCATAAGGTGGCTGGCGGGTGTCTGTCTCTCCTACTTTAGTTGGAGCGGATTCGATGAACAGGGTCCTTATGAAGGGTAAATAGAAGTTGACAAATCACGTTGTGGCTTTCACGTAGGTAAGAAAACGTTCTTGCTAGAACCCTAATTCAGCCACGTAAAACTTGCAACAACAATTAGAGGACGTCTAACTTGTTTTTGCAGCAAGTGGTTTGTGATATGATATGGCCAAAGTTGTGATGAATGATGAATGATCTATATGTGATGTATGAGATGTTCATGCTATTGTAATAGGAATCACGACTTGCATGTCGATGAGTATGACAACCGGCAGGAGCCATAGGAGTTGTCTTTATTCTTTTATATGACCTGCGTGTCATTGAGAAACGCCATGTAAATTACTTTACTTTATTGCTCAACGCGTTAGCCATAGTAGTAGAAGTAATAGTTGGCAAGCAACTTCATGGAGACACGATGATGGAGATCATGATGATGGAGATCATGGTGTCAAGCCGGTGACAAGATGATCATGGAGCCCCAAGATGGAGATCAAAGGAGCTATGTGATATTGGCCATATCATGTCACGTTTATTATTTGATTGCATGTGATGTTTATCATGTTAGGCATCTTGTTTACTTAGAACGACGGTAGTAAATAAGATGATCCCTCATAACAATTTCAAGAAGTGTTCTCCCCTAACTGTGCACCGTTGCTAAAGTTCGTCGTTTCGAAGCACCACGTGATGATCGGGTGTGATAGATTCTTACGTTCACATACAACGGGTGTAAGACAGTTTTACACATGCAAAACACTTAGGGTTAACTTGACGAGCCTAGCATGTCTATAGACATGGCCTCGGAACACAGAAGACCGAAAGGTCGAGCATGAGTCGTATAGAAGATACGATCAACATGAAGATGTTCACCGACGTTGACTAGTCCGTCTCACGTGATGATCGGACACGGCCTAGTTAACTCGGATCATGTAATACTTAGATGATTAGAGGGATGTCTAATCTAAGTGGGAGTTCATTATATAATTTTATTAGATGAACTTCATTATCATGAACATTAGTCTAAAATATTTTACAATATGTCTTGTAGATCAAATGGCCCACGTAGTCCTCAACTTCAACGCGTTCCTAGAGAAAACCAAGCTGAAAGACGATGGCAGCAACTATACGGACTGGGTCCGGAACCTGAGGATCATCCTCATAGCTGCCAAGAAAGATTACGTCCTACAAGCACCGCTAGGTGAAGCTCCCGTCCCACAGAACCAAGACGTTATGAACGCTTGGCAGACACGTGTTGACGACTACTCCCTTGTTCAGTGCGGCATGCTTTACAGTTTAGAGCCGGGGCTCCAAAAGCGTTTTGAGAGACATGGAGCATATGAGATGTTCGAAGAGCTAAAAAATGGTTTTCCAAGCTCATTCCCGGGTCGAGAGATATGAGGTCTCCGACAAGTTCTTCAGCTGTAAGATGGAGGAAAATAGTTCTGTCAGTGAGCACATACTCACTATGTCTGGATTACATAACCGCTTGACTCAGCTGGGAGTTAATCTCCCGGATGATGCGGTCATTGACAGAATCCTCCAGTCGCTTCCACCAAGCTACAAGAGCTTTGTGATGAACTTCAACATGCAGGGGATGCAAAAGACCATTCCTGAGTTGTTTTCAATGCTGAAATCAGCGGAGGTAGAAGTCAAAAAGGAACATCAAGTGTTGATGGTCAATAAAACCACTAAGTTCAAGAAAGGCAAGGGTAAAAAGAACTTCAAGAAGGACGGCAAGGAAGTTGCCGCGCCCGGCAAGCAAGCTGCCGGGAAGAAGCCAAAGAATGGACCCAAGCCCGAGACTGAGTGCTTTTATTGCAAGGGAAGCGGTCACTGGAAGCGGAACTGCCCCAAATACTTAGCAGACAAGAAGGCCGGCAAAACAAAAGGTATATGTGATATACATGTAATTGATGTGTACCTTACCAGTAATCGTAGTAGCTCTTGGGTATTTGATACCGGTGCAGTTGCTCACATTTGTAACTCACAGCAGGAACTACGGAATAAGCGAAGACTGGCAAAGGACGAGGTGATGATGCGCGTCGGGAATGGTTCCAAAGTTGATGTGATCGCCGTCGGCACGCTACCTCTTCATTTACCTACGGGATTAGTTTTAAACCTCAATAATTGTTATTTAGTACCAGCTTTGAGCATGAACATTGTATCGGGATCTCGTTTAATTCGAGATGGCTACTCATTTAAATCCGAGAATAATGGTTGTTCTATTTATATGAGAGATATGTTTTATGGTCATGCTCCTATGGTGAATGGTTTATTCTTTATGAATCTCGAACGTAATGCTACACATGTTCATAATGTGAGTACCAAAAGATGTAAGGTTGATAATGATAGTCCCACATACTTGTGGCACTGCCGCCTTGGTCACATAGGTGTCAAACACATGAAGAAGCTCCATGCAGATGGACTTTTAGAGTCTCTTGATTATGAATCATTTGACACGTGCGAACCATGCCTTATGGGTAAAATGACCAAGACTCCGTTCTCAGGAACAATGGAGCGAGCAACCAACTTGAAATCATACATACTGATGTGTGCGGTCCAATGAGTGTTGAGGCTCGTGGTGGCTATCGTTATGTTCTCACCCTCACTGATGACTTGAGTAGATATGGGTATGTCTACTTAATGAAACACAAGTCTGAAACCTTTGAAAAGTTCAAGGAATTTCAGAATAAGGTTGAGAATCAACGTGACAAGAAAATCAAGTTTCTACGATCAGATCGTGGAGGAGAATACTTGAGTCATGAATTTGGCACACACTTAAGAAAATGTGGAATAGTTTCATAACTCACGCCGCCTGGAACACCTCAGCGTAATGGTGTGTCCGAACGTCGTAATCGCACTCTATTAGATATGGTGCGGTCTATGATGTCTCTTACCGATCTACCGCTATCTTTTTGGGGCCATGCTTTAGAGACTGCTGCATTCACTTTAAATAGGGCTCCGTCAAAATCCGTTGAGACGACACCGTTTGAATTATGGTTTGGGAAGAAACCTAAGTTGTCGTTTCTGAAAGTTTGGGGATGCGATGCTTATGTCAAGAAACTTCAACCTGAAAAGCTTGAACCCAAGTCGGAAAAATGCGTCTTCATAGGATACCCTAAAGAAACTGTTGGGTATACCTTCTACCTCAGATCCGAAGGCAAGATCTTTGTTGCCAGGAATGGATCCTTTCTAGAGAAGGAGTTTCTCTCGAAAGAAGTAAGTGGGAGGAAAGTAGAACTTGATGAAGTGTTACCTCTTGAACCGGAAAATGGCGCAACTCAAGAAAATGTTCCTGAGGTGCCTGCACCAACTAGAGAGGAAGTTAATGATGATGATCATGAAACTTCTGATCAAGTTGCTACTGAACTTCGAAGGTCCACAAGGACACGTTCCGCACCAGAGTGGTACGACAACCCTGTATTGGAAATCATGTTGTTAGACAACGGTGAACCTTCGAACTATGAAGAAGCAATGGCGGGCCCGGATTCCGACAAATGGCTAGAAGCCATGAAATCCGAGATAGGATCCATGTATGAAAACGAAGTATGGACTTTGACTGACTTGCCCATTGAACGGCGAGCCATAGAGAATTAATGGATCTTTAAGAAGAAGACAGACGCGGATGGTAATGTGACCATCTATAAAGCTCGGCTTGTTGCTAAGGGTTATCGACAAGTTCAACGGGTTGACTACGATGAGACTTTCTCACCGGTAGTGAAGCTAAAGTCCGTCCGAATCATGTTAGCAATTGCCGCGTTTTACGATTATGAAATATGGCAAATGGACGTCAAAACGGCATTCCTTAATGGTTTCCTTAAGGAAGAATTGTATATGATGCAGCCGGAAGGTTTTGTCGATCCTAAGAATGCTGACAAGGTGTGCAATCTCCAATGCTCGATTTATGGGTTGGTGCAAGCATCTCGGAGTTGGAACATTCGCTTTGATGAGATGATCAAAGCGTTTGGGTTTACGCAGACTTATGGAGAAGCCTGCGTTTACAAGAAAGTGAGTGGGAGCTCTGTAGCATTTCTCATATTATATGTAGATGACATACTTTTGATGGGAAATGATATAGAACTCTTGGACAGCATTAAGGCCTACTTGAATAAGAGTTTTTCAATGAAGGACCTTGGAGAAGCTGCTTATATATTAGGCATCAAAATCTATAGAGATAGATCGAGACGCCTCATAGGTCTTTCACAAAGCACATACCTTGATAAGATATTGAAGAAGTTCAATATGGATCAATCTAAGAAGGGGTTCTTGCCTGTGTTACAAGGTATGAAATTGAGCTCGGCTCAAAGTCCGACCACGGTAGAAGAAATAGAAGAGATGAGTGTCATCCCCTATGCCTCAGCCATAGGTTCTATTATGTATGCCATGCTGTGTACCAAACCTGATGTAAACCTTGCCGTAAGTTTGGTAGGAAGGTACCAAAGTAATCCCGGCAAGGAACACTGGACAGCGGTCAAGAATATCCTGAAGTACCTAAAAAGGACTAAGGAGATGTTTCTCGTTTATGGAGGTGACGAAGAGCTCGTCGTAAAGGGTTACATTGACGCTAGCTTCGACACAGATCTGGATGACTCAAAGTCACAAACCGGATACGTGTATATTTTGAATGGTGGGGCAGTAAGCTGGTGCAGTTGCAAGCAGAGCGTTGTGGCGGGATCTACATGTGAAGCGGAGTACATGGCAGCCTCGGAGGCAGCACATGAAGCAATTTGGGTGAAGGAGTTCAACACCGACCTCGGAGTCATACCCAATGCGTCGGGGCCGATCAAGCTCTTCTGTGACAACACTGGAGCTATTGCACTTGCCAAGGAGCCCAGGTTTCACAAGAAGACAAGGCACATCAAGCGTCGCTTCAACTCCATTCGTGAAAATATTCAAGATGGAGACATAGATATTTGTAAAGTACATACGGACCTGAATGTAGCAGATCCGTTGACTAAACCTCTCCCTAGGGCAAAACATGATCAACACCAATATTCCATGGGTGTTCGATTCATCACAATGTAACTAGATTATTGACTCTAGTGCAAGTGGGAGACTGTTGGAAATATGCCCTAGAGGCAATAATAAAAGCATTATTATTATATTTCCTTGTTCATGATAATTGTCTTTATTCATGCTATAATTGTGTTATCCGGAAATCGTAATACATGTGTGAATAACAGACACCAACATGTCCCTAGTAAGCCTCTAGTCGACTAGCTCGTTAATCAACAGATAGTCATGGTTTCCTGGCTATGGACATAGGATGTCATTGATAACGAGATCACATCATTAGGAGAATGATGTGATGGACAAGACCCAATCCTAAACATAGCATAAAGATCGTATAGTTCGTTTGCTAGAGTTTTGCAATGTCAAGTATCTTTTCCTTAGACCATGAGATCGTGTAACTCCCGGATACCGTAGGAGTGCTTTGGGTATACCAAACGTCACAACGTAACTGGGTGACTATAAAGGTAGACTACGGGTATCTCCGAAAGTGTCTGTTGGGTTGACACGGATCAAGACTGGGATTTGTCACTCCATATGACGGAGAGGTATCACTGGGCCCACTCGGTAATGCATCATCATAATGAGCTCAAAGTGACCAAGTGTCTGGTCACGGGATCATGCATTACGGTACGAGTAAAGTGACTTGCCGGTAACGAGATTGAACGAGGTATTGGGATACCGACGATCGAATCTCGGGCAAGTAATATATCGATTGACAAAGGGAATTGCATACGGGGTTGATTGAATCCTCGACATCATGGTTCATCCGATGAGATCATCGTGGAGCATGTGGGAGCCAACATTGGTATCCAGATCCCGCTGTTGGTTATTGACCGGAGAGTCGTCTCGGTCATGTCTACATGTCTCCTGAACCCGTAGGGTCTACACACTTAAGGTTCGGTGACGCTAGGGTTGTGAAGATATGTATATGTAGTAACCCGAATGTTTTTCGGAGTCCCGGATGAGATCCCGGATGTCACGAGGAGTTCCGGAATGGTCCAGAGGTAAAGAATTATATATAGGAAGTGCTGTTTCGGCCATCGGGACAAGTTTCGGGGTTACCGGTATTGTACCGGGACCACCGGAAGGGTCCCGGGGGTCCACCGGGTGGGGCCACCTGTCCTGGAGGGCCCCATGGGCTGAAGTGGGAAGGGACCCAGCCCATAGTGGGCTGGGGCGCCACCCCCTAAGGGCCCATGCGCCTAGGGTTTAGGGGAAACCCTAAAGGGGGGCGCCCCCTTGCTTGGGGGGCAAGCCCCCCACCCCTTGGCCGCCGCCCCCCCTAGGAGATCCATCTCCTAGGGCCGGCCCCCCCCCTTGGAACCCCTATATATAGTGGGGGAGAGGAGGGACTTCAGGCTACGGCTTTTGGTGCATCCCTCTCTCCCTGTTACGTCTCTCTCTCTTGTAGTAAAGGCGAAGCCCTGCTACTGTGACGCCCTGCATCCACCACCACGCCGTCGTGCTGCTGGATCATCATCAACCTCTCCTTCCCCCTTGCTGGATCAAGAAGGAGGAGACGTCTCCCGTCCCGTACGTGTGTTGAACGCGGAGGTGCCGTCCGTTCGGCACTTGGTCATCGGTGATTTGGATCACGTCGTGTTCGACTACATCATCCCCATTCTTTGAACGCTTCCGCACGCGATCTACAAAGGTATGTAGATGCATCCGATGACTCGTTGCTGGATGAACTCCTAGGTGGATCTTGGTGAAATGAGTAGGAAAATTTTTGTTTTCTGCAATGTTCCCCAACACCCACACGTGTGGGCAATTATACTGTTCGCCCACACACAGTCCGTGTGGGCTGCCCCTGCTCATGCCACACACGGTGTGTGGGCGAATTCCTATTAGAGCATCTCCAACAGATGCGCCAAACAAGCGCTGCGCCGCAAAATTGCCCATTTTAGCGCGTGCGCAACCAGTATAGTGGCTCTAGCGGGTGCGCAAAAACTGCGCGCGCGGCATATCTAGGTCAGTGCGCAGGCCGAAACTCCACCGCGCCCTGCTTATTTGCTGCGCCCGCTCCCGCGTGCTGGACTCTCGCGCGCTCGCTCACAACTCACCCCCTCCAGCGGCGGCGCCGCCGCCGCCCGCGCCACCCAGCGACCGTTCCGGCGCTTCCCCGGCCTATCCCCGCGCCGGGGCGACTTCCTCCGCCCCCTCTAGTCACCGCCGACCCTCGCGCGCGTGCGTCCTTCGACGAACAGCGCCCGGGCGCTCGCTGCCACTCAGTGCCCGCAAGGTGTTCGACAAAACGCCTGCAAGGTATGTATTGCTCAAACTTCGTGAATTTGGTGCATGTTGATTGTAGTTTTTATAGCATAGTATTAAACATTGTAGATGAGTTCGTCATATGATTCTTCCGAAGAAGAATTTGATATAGAAGAGGAGGAAGATCTTGCAATGATTCTAGCTATGCACATCAATAAAAAACCGAAGCACGGTGGTTCGGTTATGGGTCAGCAGAAAATTTGGAGGGATAGGATCGATGCCCACAGTAGATTGATCAACCATTATTTTGTGGAGAATCCCACATACCCCGAGTCGTATTTTCGTCGCCTGTTTAGGATGAGCACTGAGTTGTTCAGGCGCATTGCAGAGAAACTAGCGAGCCATGACTGATTTTTTCAACAAAGGAGGAATGCTGCTGGAGAGCTCGGGCATAGCACCTTTCAGAAGGTGACAGCCAATTTGCGTATGTTGGCATACAGTATCCCGGTTGATTTAGTTGATGATCACTTGGCTATGTGTGAGAGCCAAGCCATCATGTGTGTCAAGCGCTTCGTAGTCGGAATTGTGCAAGTGTTTGGCCTGGAGTATTTGAGATCTTCCAATGTTGAAGACGCCGCAAGGCTATTGGAGATGAACAAAGCTCACGGCTTTCCTGATATGCTTGGCTCAATAGATTGCATGCATTGGAGTTGAAAAAATTGTCCAAAGGCATGGCCTGGGCAATTCCACGGCAAAAAAGGGTTCCACTATAATTCTTGAAGCGGTGGTCGATCAAGAGACTTGGATTTGGCATGCATTCTTTGGAATGCCTGGATCTTTGAATGACATCAATGTTGTCAACCGGTCACCACTGATGAATAAGATTGCAAATGGTGATTTGCCATCAGTGTAGTTTGTAGCAAATGGCCGTACATACAACTATGGCTATTATCTAGCAAATGGCATCTATCCAAAGTGGCAAACCTTTGTGAAGCCGTTAAAAAAGCCGGAAGGTAAGAAAAATCTTGATTTCCACAATGCTCAGGCGGCGGCTAGAAAAGATGTGGAGAGAGCTTTTGGGATTTTGCAAGCCCAATTTGCTATTGTGAGAGGACCGGCTAGATTTTGGGATAAAAAATGCTTTGGTACATCATGCATGCTTGTGTGATCATGCATAACATGATCATCGAGAATGAGCGTGGCCAAGATATAGACTACTCTCAGTATGAGCTCTTGTGACATCCCGTGCGAGTGCGATGAAGGGTTGAAAGGGTGGCCCGTTTTGTTGCCTCCTATCATGCCATTCGACGTCCCGCAGCGCCTGATGATCTTCAGAAGAATCTCATTGAGGAGTGGTGGGCATGAAATGGACGACAAAGGCGATGGGCGCGCGGCAAAGTAGTTTTTAGCGCGCGGCGCGTTCGGTAAGGATGGCAATGGGTTGGGTTTGGATCGGGTTGAACAATGTCAAATCCATGTCCATATCCATGAAGACAGTTTTTGTCCGCCCATGAAAAAATTCATGGGTGAAAAATTGTGTCCATATCCAAATCCGATGGATATCCATACCCATTGGATATCCATTGGGTCCTCTCGAGACATATAAATAAGACATAACACAATATTAACATAAATTCTTACATTCTTCACCTCGTGGCAGGCTAGGCTTCACTTATGGTAAATAAACATCCACTAACAACCTAAGATCATTTAGTATTTTTCTAGCAGATGAGAATGATGAGTCATTTAAGAAGGAGGTAAAAATAAGGGAAGGGATGTTGGAGTATGTTACGGAGGGGTTTGAATGTCAACTAATAAAAATTACGATGGGGATTGTGTAATTTCTTATGCATGTTTTAGATTAAAAAAACTGTAAAATTGCTGTGGGGCATGGATAGCAGATTTTCCCTTATTAAATCATATTGTTGGGTCGGGTTTGGGTATATCCATGGATACAAAGATTATATCCATGCTCTATCCATAAACAATCGGGACGGGTTTGGGCGCCGCCCATGAACACAAAAACATATCCAAACCCTATCCATTCGGGTCAGATATCCATGTCCATGAATAAAATTGCCATTCTTAGCGTTCGGCGGCTGTTGGAGATGCTCTTATGCCACGTGTGGTGGATATCAGCGTCTATTTTCTTTAAAGGGCAGAGTCGATCGTCAATATCTCTTCGGCAGCATTTTTTGCAGACATGTCCGTAGCAAAGCTGCTTGCAAAAAGCGATCACGGCAGACAAACGAAGATCATCCAACTATGAAAGTGGCACAATCAAAAGATATCAATTATAGTGCTGAACCGATGAAACCCAAGCCACATACTGCCTAGAAGGTGACCGTGTCGAGCATCATGCCCAGCGCCTGCACGATGTTGCCCGACATGGCGGCCTCGGCTCTCTCCCCGAGCTGCTTCTTGGCGTCCGGCCTGCCCGCCCTCACCACGGCCAGCCTCTCCGGCGGCGTCACGTCCTCCTCCCTGACCTGCGCGTCGTACTGCACCGCGAGGTCCCGGATCCCGCTCACGGCGCCGGCGTTCTCGGCGTCCTCGAACCTCTGCAGGACGAACCCGTCGGACCAGCGCTTGCGGTTGAGGCAGGCGAGCATGCGCTCCTCGACCTCGTTCTGGCGGTGCCCGATGGCGAGCGAGTAGTAGTGCACGCCGAGGCCGTGGACGCGCGCCTCCACGGAGGGGCGCACGGTGCCGCCGACGTTGGAGGTGGTCTGGCGCGGCTCGTGGCCCGTGAGCATCGCCGCCGGGTTGATGAGGCGGAAGGCGTCCATGACCACCTTGCCCCTGACGCTCTGGATGGGGTCGAGCACGACGGCGACGGCGCGCGGGTTGAGCTGCTCGAAGCTCAGCTGCGTCTGAACGTCGGTGGCCGAGAGCCAGCAGCCGAAGCCCGGGTGGGAGTGGTACCAGCCCACCACCATCTCCGGCCGCCCCGTCTGCCGCAGCATGTCCATCATGTTGGTCTGGAAGGCGTGGTCCACGGCCTCCACGCTCACGCCCGTGCCGCTCTGCGGCATGGCGAACACGTCCACCACCGTCACCGTGTACTCGTCCACGAACTCCCCTAGCATCAGCCCCATCACCTCCATCGGCACCCCGGCGCGCGCTGCAACCATCCACAGTCCACAGATCAGATCAACGCAATTAATTTAAGATTGGTTATCGATTAGTTGGCTGCATACCGTGCTTGAGCATCTTGAGGAGCGCGACGGGGGCGATGTAGATCTGCTCCGACGAGTCGGGGAGCGGCGTGTCGCCGCCCGGCGGCCGCGCGGGGAGGCCGGCGCCCGCCAGCAGGCCAGCAAGCATGTTGTCGTCCATGGATCAACCGGCTGTCTCGCTCGCAAGCTTGATCTGGTCGTACAAGTCACGTCGGCGTATCGATCTGTCCGTCCACGGCCAAGGAAATTGTCGACGACGAGGACAACGAGGGCCACATTTATCACGCCGCCTTTCCTTTCCTTGTACGTGTCCGGGACGAACACCCTGGAAGCGGATCGGGCCAGAAAGGAAAGGAAGGAGATATGAAACGGAAAGGCTCGAAAAGCATCAGGAAGGAAGCGAGCAGAGCGTAGGTAAATGGAGGACACGGCGGCCGGCGAATACGTACCTCGCCGACGTCCGGCGACCTCGGCTCCGTGTAGAACCTGCCTGCTTGCAATGCATTGCGCCCACCGATGCGTATGGCGAAACGGGGGCTTTCGATTAAGCGTACATTACTGCTTCTAGTGCCGTTATGAAATTCGGATGGACAAATGTAATACCAACAGTTCACGGAACAATCAGCAAGACAAGTTGTTCTCTGGCTGCTCGCTTGTTTTTCCACGTCCTAGTTGTGCTAACCGAACACGCTTTACAAGTGTACGGCACTAGCTTAGATAGAGAATGTCAGAAAATATTCTATTAAATCTAGGACATGGCTAGCGGGCGAAACTAACGCTCATCCAAGGCCTCCTTTGGTTTGGTTTTCTAGAGGATAGTATTCTTATAAATTTTTTTTAAAGCTTTTTGGTTCATAGGAATAGATTCCTATTTTTACATAGAATTTGTTCCTGTCTTTCACATTTCATAGGAAAATAAAATGAGCCTAAACTTAATGGAATTTTTTTTTGGTATCAACCAAATGACATCTCGTTTCCTATTCCTACTCATAGGATTTGAGATACATGCCATCTCATTTTCTACAAAATTCCTATTCCTACGATAATCCTATCCTATGAACCAAAGAAGGCCCAAATATGGAAAGAGCAGCTGACGTGCACGACACAGTTCATTAAAAAAAAGAATCATGTCCTCGCGTGCATTTATTTGGGGATCCAAAAAGTTTAAAAAATTATAACTTCTGATTTAAGTGTTGAAATTCAATTTCGTTTTTATAGTTGGATTTCTCGTGATGAGTTCTTCGAAACTAGATCTTATATAGATAGGTTTCGTCGAACTTTTTTTAGCCAACTTTGGGTACGATGAAGGCAACTTTAATGCTATAGGAAAGCAACTTTATTTTTTTTCAGTAGGACCGCCTATTAGGTTGGTTTGTGTAAAAAAATATGAGAAAACCACACAAAACATGATGCACCTTTAGTGCTACATATGGAAAAGTCTAAGTTCACCATTGATGGGGCTATTGGAGGCAAAAATAAGGACAATAACTTTAAGATCGTTGTGCACTTGACTATCACACAAAAAATAGCAAATTTTGTGGTGTTTTTGTGCAACTCTAGTGCATTCAACAAGCAACCCATGTGTGTTTCCTATTAGTTGGTTTTGTGTAAAATGAGAAAATCAAGAAAAATTGTGCAAGTCCAACTCATCTTGTGTGTGTATGCAACAATACACATCTGCATATAGCAATTGTTCTAGCAAACTCTAAGCAACTGCCCCCATAGCAGAAATCCACACAACTGTTCTAGCAAGATCCAAAGCCACTTTTCCTAGCAAAAAATCGAAGCAATTGTCCTAGCAAATCCAAGCAATTGTAATACCAAAACACAATGCAAAACTGTTTATAGCAAAACCAAGCAAATGTATTACCAAACCACAATGCAAAATTATTGTAGCATAACCGAGCAACTATCCTACAAAACAAAGCAACTGTACTATCTAATCCAAGCAACTGCATTACTAAGTAACAACTATGAAAAAATTGTCCTAGCAAAACCAAGCAACTGTCCCTAGTATTCCTACTTAGATTGTCTACTTTAGGCAGAAAAAACGTATGACCAACTTGAATAGCCTTTGTGGACAACTATCTTATCCCCTCCCCCCTCCCCATGCAACTTATCTTTTCTAGAAAAAAAATCCAAAACAAGTCAATTACAAAGAAAACACAAAATGAAAATTGTTCGCAAAAAATCGAAGCAATTGTCTAGCAAAACCAAGCAACTATATTACAAAAAACACAAATACAAAACCCTGTTCAAAACGAATCCAAGCAACTGCCCCAACAAATCACGAGGACTTGACAATGATAATTAGTTGCCTAACAATGCTGCCAAGTTTGCACGTCATCGCTAATTAGTTGGCTACGATACTAGGACAAGTTGCTTGTCGGTGTAGCTCATGCTACATGTACTCTGAAACATAGTGTTAGCATACTCGATAATGTGGTAGACAACTTATATGAAATTACATACCATTGATGCCTCGTTGTCTGCTTTTGCTAATTAGTTGCCTACCGTTGTTTCTCAATTGCCTATAAATACTATGAAATTGCATACCATTGATGCCTAGTTGCTTGATATTGGTAATTAGTTGCCTACCATTATTGCTCAGTTTCCTAACTTTGCAAATTAGTTGCCTAGAATATTGTGAAGTTGCTTATCACTGTTTGTCTAGGTTGTCTACAAACACTGTGAAGTTGCCTACTGGTGATGCGTAGTTGCCTCTCATTATTATTTCAGATGCCCACAATACATGAAAAAGTTGGCCATTAATGTTCCTAAGTTGTCTATATATAAAACTAAGTTGCTTACCATCCAAAAATTATTTCATGCAACTTAAGTATGATTTTAAGCTCCCTAGTCATGAAAGGCAACTTAGGATAATGTTAGCCTACCTCAAAAACCTAAGTTGCTTACAAGATTGTCAACTTGGAGGTGAAGCTAGTTATGGTAGGGAACTTAGATGTGAAGCCAGTTAACTTGGCAGTCATAGGATTCCTACGTAGACTAACAGGAAATTGCTGTCCTATAGCACTAATTAAAGTTGCTTCCCTTTCATCCAAAGTTGCTCGTAAAAAAAGTTAGTCGAAACATACTCATATGGGATCTAGTTTTGAAGAGCTCGCCACAGAGAACCTAGTGGTGAAAGCATATCTTAACTTCCATGATCGTTTCAAAACTTATAGCTTTCTGAAATTTTGAAAATGAAAATTAAATGCATGCATGTGGGACTTGCTAAGAAATCACGAGATGGGTGGATGCGCAGAGACGCGATGGATTAGATGTTTTTCCTGCAATTTGTTTTAATTCCACTATGTATTAGGGACCACGAGCTAGAGAGAGTGAAGGGCAGATGACAGGAGCGTGTGATCCCTTGTCGTGTAGCGTGTGCGCTCACAACGTCCAGATAGCGCAGCTGTGCGTTTAAGTATTTAGGTTAAATTTATATTTTCATGAACCTCAGTGTATGTAATTTTAGTTGGATTTGAAATCCAAATTTTCTTATGGCAGCTGTTCCAAGATGTTGTGTCGTGTACAGTAGGCAAGTTATGAAACAATGAACACACATGTTTTTTTCGGGAAAACTTCCAATCATATCAATCATCATAGTACAATGAATACCATAAATAATAAAAATTACACTCATATCCGTAGACCACCTAGCGACGACTACAAACACTGAAGCGAGCCGAAGATGTGCCGCCGTCATCGCCCCTCCCTCCCCTCAGCCAGGCAAAACTAATTGTAGTAGACAGTCGAGAAGTCATTGTGCTAAGACCCTATAGGACCAGCACACCAGAATGACAACCGCCGTCGTTGAAGGAATTTTAGATCAGAAGGATCCAACCTGTAGACAACGAACACACATGAACAAAGACCAGATCCACGTGGATCCACCGAAGGCAAATGCCGATCGAATCCCACGAGATCCGTCGGAGACAAACTCCACACGCCCTCTGATGATGCTAGAAGTAGCACCGGACGAGGGCTAGGCAGGGGACAATCTTATTCCATCTTCAGAGAGCCGCCGTCACCACATCTCTCTGAGCAGGACACACACCCTAAGAAAGCTCGAGAAAGCAGCCAAAAAATGAAGCCCTCCCACTGGCGAGAGGGCCGAGATCGACCATGCCTCCACGGCCCTAAAGCCACAGGAGTCGAGGTAGACTAACGCCAACGCCGACAGGAGGCAGGAGGAACCTGTAACGCCCAAGATGTGACTATATCTCCCACGTGTCGGGGCAAGACTTAGAGGCATAACCGCATTTTGGTATGGTCGCAAGAAGGGTCATCTTCACATAATCCCATGTAAATGAACAAGGAAGTAAATAGTTGGCTTACAATCGCCACGTCACACAATGATCAAATTATTCATACAGTTAAACAGAGTACACACAAGGTCCGACTATGGACGAATCCAAAAGAAAAGAAGACAATCCCAAATGCTAAATCCCGATCGTTCCAACTGGGCACCACTACTGATCATCCGGAAAGGAAACATAGTAACGACCAAGGTCTTTGTCGAACTCCCACTTGAGCTCGGTGGCATTACCTGCATTGGTATCATCGGCACCTGCAACTGTTTTGGTAGTACTTGTTAGTCACAAGGACTCAGCAATCTCAAAACCCACGAGATCAAGACTATTTAAGCTTATAGGTAGGATGTGGTTGTAAGGTGGAGTTGCAGCAAGCTCTAAGAAAATATGTTGGCTAACATACGAGTACAAGAGTAAGATGAGAAACTACACAACGGACGCAGAGCTAGAAGTGATCAAGAAGTGATCCTGAACTACTTACGATCATACATAACCCAACCGTGTTCACTTCCCGAACCTCGTCGAAAAGAGACCTTCACGGTTACACACACGGTTGATGTATCTTAATTAAGTCAAGTGTCAAGTTCTCTACAACCGGATATTAACAAATTCCCATCTGCCACACAACCATGGGCATGGCTCTCGAAAGTTTATACCCTGCAGGTGTGTCCCAACTTAGCCCATCACAAGCTCTCGTGATCAACGAACGATATTGCTTCTCCCAGAATAACCCGATCAGTCTTGGAATCCCGGTTACAATAGACATTTCGACAATGGTAAAACAATACCAGCAAGACCGCCTGATGTGCCGACAAATCCTGATAGGAGTCGCACGTATCTCGTTCTCAGGGCACAACGGATGAGACATCCTACGAGTAAAACCAACCCTCGAGTTTCCCCGAGGTGGCCCCGCAGTCTGCTCAGTTCGGACCAACACTCAGAGGAGCACTCACTCGGGGGGGGGGGGTTGATTAAGAAATCCTCGGGTTAATTACTCCCTAGGCAAATTTTAGTTGTTATTAGGGTAAAACCAAGTTTGGGCCTTGCTGGAAGAGTTTTATTTAAAGCAAACTGTCAAGGGGGTCCCATAACCCCAACCGCGTAAGGAACGCAAACTCATGGAACATAACACCGGTATGACGGAAACTAGGGCGGCAAGAGTGGAACAAAACACCGAGCAAAAGGCCAAGCCTTCCACCCTTTGCCAAGTATATAGATGCATTAATTAAATAAGCGATATTGCGATATCCCAACATATCCATGTTCCAACATGGAACAATCTGCAAGGCACCTGCAACTAGCAACGCTATAAGAGGGGCTAAGTAAAAGAGGTAACATAGCCAAACAACGGTTTGCTAGGAAGGTGGGTTAGAGGCTTGCCATGGCAATATGGGATGCATGATAAACAAGTGGTAGGTAGCGCGACATAGCGACAGAAGGAACAACTAGCAAGCAAAGATAGAAGTGATATCAGGGGTAATGATCATCTTGCCTGCAAAGTTCTCAGGGTTGTCGAAAGCTTGCTCCTCGTAAACGTACTCGATAGGATCGTCGTTCACGAACTCATCTCCCCGCTCTACCCAAAGCAAGAACACAATCAAGGGAACAACAATCAAACACGGTGCAATGCACAAGCAACATGATGCAAGATGTGGCATGGGATGCAAGATATGATGTGCAATGCATATGGATACTCCAGAAGGAAAAGATTATCATGGCATCAACTTGGCAAACCAAGCATGCCACTGGAAAGGTTAGGAGATTTTGGTCAAAATCGATATAAAGATCACCAGAAACGGATGCACGATTTGCAAATGACGAGCAAAACAAGAACAAGGCAACACTGTGCTTAACAACGACATAGCACTTAAGATGCATCATGAAACTATGCTACATCATTCCAACATAGCAACAAAACACATGACAGTGAAGTACAGATGAAGCTCTACAAATCATGAACACCGAGCTCCTGCTAGAACTCACTAGAACAAGTCTAAAACAGCATGGCAAAAATGCAAATGACAACAGTTTAACAGACTTAGTGAAAATACTGAACATGGCATAAACAACATCAGGTAGCAATGTTTAGAGCTAGTAAACTACATGCTACCCGATCATAACATGGCAAACAAGGGCATGGAATACTAGTACTAAAGGAAATGAACAAAACTCCTGACTCAACTTGAGCCAAAGATGCACAGAAAAGGTGGTAGCATCAATGCAAACATGGCAAGTGATATGAACAGATTCAGACTTAGTAGAAAAACATGGCATGGCAGAAACAGATTCACGAGAGCAACTTTGGAAGCTCATGCAACTCACCACAAAGCATTTCATGGCATCACAAGGTACTCAACAGTAAGAAGACACATTTATGACGCTAAACATGGCAATAACATAGTCATAGGGTGCACTGTCGGAGTAAATAGCCATGGGTAGCCTAGCCGGCTTCCCCTGGCCCTTCTGAAAAAATTACAAGCCCGTCCGGCTCCCAAAGAACTCAAGACCTGGGGCCGCCTTCCCCCTGCCGGCTATCTTCTAGGCCGGCTTCGGGGGGCGGCCCGCCTTTAGCCCTCATGAAGGAGGCCGTGGGAGGGCCGACTTCGAGAAGTCGGCGACAAGTAGGCCGACTCCAAGAAGCCAGCTCCCATAAAGCAGTCAAGATCGTACCCGCGAAGTCCGCGTCCACCCAGCAATGATGAAGCGGGGCGTGGCTACAGTAAAGCCCGCCACCCCAAAACCCGGAGCACGCCTGGCATAGTGCGCCGTACGGGTGGCCATGACCCGTCCGGCGCGGCACTGTTGCCATGGCGGCCCTGACGCCGTCCACGACGGGCCACCAGCGTGGCCCCCGAGGCGGTGGGCCCCTTCAGGCGGAGAGATACCGAAGGCGGCCGCACCTCCTCCCAAGTCGGCCAGATGGAGAGCCGGCCCCCCATAGCCGGCCTGCCATCCTCCTCGAAGGAGACGACCATTAAGGAGACAAGACACGGCAGGGCTACAGTAATCGCCCGCCAGGGCAGTGGTACTGTAGCCACGCTTACCCCGACCAAGCCCGCGTCATCAGCACAGAGCAACAGTAACCAGCCACCGACCAGGCCCTGGACAGTAGGGCCTGCCTGTCGACTAGGGTGCCGACAGCCGGCGGGACCCACCAGTCGGCGGGCCCCATCGGCCGGCGCAGAAGCCGGCGAGCATAGTCACAGACAGCTGGGCCCCGCGCCCAGCCGGTTTACCATTGTACCCCCGGGGGTAGGCCTATATAAACCCCCCGGTGCACCCATGCAAAGGGTTCGACCCCCAAGCTAGTCTTAGACACCATACGAGGAGAGGAAGCGAGCTAGCCGTGCCCTTCTTCCTCCCACCAAAACAGCTCAAGGAGCATTGTGTAGCTACTTGTTCATCTAGTGATCATGCGGAGACCCCGTAGAGCAGCAGTAGGGGTGTTATCTCCATGGAGAGCCTTGAAGCTGGGTAAAGTATGTCGGCGAGCTTGCCTTCGCCTCATCCCGTTTCCAGGCACCGGCGACGTCTTATTGGCTCCCACAATGATAAGCCACCCGTTGGCATATGTCGCACCTACCACCCGACATTTGGCGCCCACCGTGGGGCCAGGTGCACCGTCGTCCGGAGACCTGTTCTGGACGGGAACCCTCTTCCTCCCTAGCGAGCGTAGCCAGCCCGGCACGCCCGATGGCGCTTGCCACGACGCGCTGCAAGGCGTCGCCAGCGTCTACGCGGCAAGCAGCCTCGCTGATCTCCTCGACGAGGCCCACATCTCCGACAAGCTCGCCTCCGATGCGGGCACTGACCACCTCGCCATCCTCCTCGGCCAGCTCCATGTCTCCAGCGAGCCTGCTGCGGATCTGGAGTCGGTTGGCTCCACCGACCCGATGCCTGTCGACTCTGTCGACTCCGACACGGCCTCCTGCAACACCTTCCCCACCAACATCACGATCTACAACGACCCGCTCCCTCGGACCGACGATCGCGATACTGTCACCACTGAGGTGATGGTTATCGGCCATGGCGATCCGGCCGACAAGAGCGCCCATGACGCCCCGCGCGCGGCGGCCCACGACTTGTCCGTCCCCCTCCCGGCTGATGCCGACGACGAAGCATTGGAGGCACGCCGTGTCGCCCTCCTTGCGGAGGGCCGGAGGCTGGCTTCTGTGAGACGCCTCACTGAGGCTTACCAGTGCGAAGCTGACCGCGCCGCCTTCGGCACGCCGGCCCCGGCAGGCCCAAGCCGGGCTGGTGCTGTCAGGCAATGCGGCGCCGTCATCGCCGACACGCTGGAAGTCGACCGCCCGGTCTATGCCACTTCGCTCGAGAACCTGCGCGCCGCCCAGGCGGCCGTGGACGAGTTTGACGGCTTGGAGGCCGAAAACCTCCCCCACATGACCCGGCGCATACAACAACTGATTGACGCGGCCGCTCAGTGGCACGAGGCCGACGCCCGCGCGGGAAGCCCACCCCCGCATCGGGATCACGGCGCAACGTCCCGGACGCCGACTAAGAGTAACACCCGCGCGCGGCGCGAGAAAGAGCCGGCTTCCAGCCGAAGCCGGACCCGAATCTCCATCGAGCGCGACGTGGACGGCCGTCCCCGAGCCATGGAATGGCGGGGCAGCCCGCCTCCGCCTCGGGCTCGTGGAGAAAGATACCCAACTCCACCGCCAATGGCGCATCCGACTCTCAGCGGCCGACTAGGTCGCCGCGAAGGAGTCGGCGAGAACGACGCCCGCCATCGGATCGACCGCCTGGCCAGATCCCTGGCGCTGGAAGAAGAAGACGATGTCAGCCCGCCCTGTTTCGGCCCCCGCATCCGCGACGAGCCCTTCCCTAAAGGGTTCTTGCTCCCAAGAGACACGCCCAAATACAACGGCTCCGTGAAGCGGGAAGACTGGCTGATCGACTACTCCACGGCAGTCAGCATAGCCAACGGCAACCAGTGGGTTGCCGTAAAGTACATCCCCTCATGCTGCAAGGCACGTCACGGACTTGGCTTAACAGCCTCAAGCCTCTCAGCATCAACAGCTGGGTGGATTTCACTAAAGCCTTCGTTCGCAACTTCACCAACACCTACAAGCGGGCTCCCAAGCCCAGGCAGCTCTCCCTGTGCGTACAGGGCCCAGCCGAGTCCACTCGCGACTACCTCACGCATTGGGCCGAGCTTCGCAATTCTTGTGAAGGGGTGCACGAGGTGCAGGCCATCGAATACTTCACTGCCGGGTGCCGAGAAGGCACCCTCCTCAAGCACAAGCTTCTCTGCGACGAGCCGACTACCCTTGACAAGCTTCTGAACATCGCCGACAGATACGCCACCGCCGATTCTTTGATGAAGACTGAGCTCCGGGTAGACGCGTCTGGGAAAGTTCTTAACCCGGCGCCCAAGACGCCGACAGGAGATTCTGGCCGACGCCAGCACCTGAACGACCAGAAGCGTAAAGGCCCTGCGCCGCCTCCCGTTAACTGGCAGGTGGCCACGGTCGAAGACACGCCGCCTGAAGGGCGGCCCGCACCCAAGAAGCCCAAGGGCGGCCGGCCAGCTTGGCTGCCGGCTTTCTCCTATGGGCAAACTCTTGATGGCCCGTGCAAGTTCCATAGCGGCGCGAAGCCGTCCAGCCACACAACCCGAAAGTGTAACTGGCTCGCCCGAATCTCCAAGGGCGAAGGGCTCACGCCGACTCCTCCTGCCAGCCCGCCGCCTCCGGCTCCTCCGCCTCAGGCCACCCGGCCTGCAGTCGGCGCCGTGCAGGACGAGTTCCCCGACGAGCAAGCATCCTACGTCGTCTTTACGAGCCAGCCCAAAGACCGGCGCAGCAAGCACCGAGAGCATCAGGAAGTCAGTGTGGTCGCTGCTAACCCAGCCGGACACATGCACTGGTCAGAGAAACCCATCAGCTGGAGCCGGGCCGACCACCCAGAGGTGATGCCATCCCCCGGCTCCTATGCTTTGGTCCTGGAGGCCACCCTCGCGACGGACAGACGCGCCGCCCGCTTCTCCTGCGTGCTGATAGATGGCGGAAGCAGCATCAACATCCTGTACCGCGACACCCTGGAGAAGTTAAGTGTCAAGACGAAGCAGCTTGTGCCGACTTGGACAGTGTTTCACGGCATCGTGCCCGGCTTGTCCTACGCCCCCATTGGCAAGATCAAGATCGACGTACTCTTTGGGGACAAGGAGCATTTCCGCCGGGAAGCGATCTGGTTCGAAGTGGTGGACCTGGAGAGCCCTTACCATGCATTGCTTGGCCGACCCGCCTTGGCCAAGTTCATGGCGGTCCCCCACTATGCATACCTCAAGATGAAGATACCAAGCTCCAAGGGCATCATCACCATAGCCGGCGATTACAAGAAGTCTGCCGAGTGTGCTGCGGCCAGCAGCCGGCTGGCCGAGTCCCTTGTGATTGCCGAAGAAAAGAAGACGCTGGACCGGGTCGTGGCCCTGGCCAGCAAGCAGCTGAGCCAGCCCACCGACTCCAAGGAGCATGATGCCCAAGGATCTTTCCAGCCGGCCAAGGAAACCGAGAAGATACCTCTTGACCCCGAGCACCCCGAGAGGTTTGCCGTCATTGGGGCAAGCCTGAACAGCAAATAGGAAGGCGAGCTCGCCGATTTCCTCCATGAGAATCGGGATATCTTTGCATGGTCCCCCAAGGACATGCCGGGTGTTCCGAAGGATTTCGCCGAGCACAAGCTACACGTGCGAGAAGACGCAAAACCAGTCAAGCAGCCTCTTCGCCGACTGTCAGAGGAGAAGAGAAGGATTGTAGGGGAGGAGATAGCCCGGCTTCTGGCAGCCGGCTTCATTATGGAAGTTTTCTTTCCAGAGTGGCTTGCCAACCCGGTTCTCGTGCTGAAGAAGAATAACAAGTGGCGCATGTGTATAGACTACACAAGCCTCAACAAAGCCTGCCCCAAAGATCCCTTTGCCCTGCCAAGAAGTGACCAAGTAATAGACTCCACAGCCGGATGCGAGCTGCTGAGTTTTTTGGATGCTTATTCAGGATACCACCAGATAAAACTGAACCCGGATAACCGCCTGAAGACCGCCTTCATCACGCCATTTGGAGCCTTCTGCTACCTGACCATGACATTCGGCTTGAGGAATGCCGGTGCCACCTTTCAGCGTTGCATGCAGAAGTGCCTCCTCACGCAACTCGGCAAAAACGCTCACGTCTACGTGGACGATATCGTGGTGAAGATGGAGAAGCGCGGCACCTTGCTGGAAGACCTGAAAGAAACGTTCGAGAACCTGCGCCGGTTCCGAATCAAGCTCAACCCCGAGAAATGCGTGTTTGGAGTGCCAGCCGGCCAGCTCCTAGGCTTCCTGGTCTCCGAACGCGGCATCGAGTGCAACCCGGTGAAGATCAAGGCCATCGAGAGAATGGCGATCCCCACCAAGCTTCTAGAAATCCAGAAGTTCACCGGGTGCTTGGCCTCTTTAAACCGCTTCATCAGCCGGCTCAGAGAGAAAGCCCTCCCTCTCTACCGCCTCATGAAGAAGAGCACTCACTTCGAGTGGAACGACCAGGCCGATCAAGCCTTTCACGAGCTGAAGAAGATGCTGGCCACGCCGCCTGTCCTGGCGGCGCCGACTGAGAAAGAGCCCATGCTCCTTTACATTGCCACAACCAGCCGGGTGGTCAGCACCGTCATCGTGGTCCAACGCCCAGAAGAAGGCCGAGGCCAGCCAGTCCAGAGGCCGGTGTATTACTTGAGCGAGGTGTTGTCCGCCTCAAAACAGAACTACCCGCACTACCAGAAGATGTGCTATGGCGTGTACTTCACCGCCAAGAAGCTGAAGCCCTACTTTCAAGAGCACCCCATCACGGTCGTATGCACTGCCCCGCTGGCCGAGATCATAGGCAGCCGGGATGCATCCGGCCGGGTGGCGAAGTGGGCCATCGAGCTGGCCCCTTACACAATCTTTTAGCAGCCCCGCACCGCCATCAAGTCCCAAGCACTGGCCGACTTCCTCATCGACTGGGCCGAGACCCAGTACCTGCCGCCGGCTCCTGACTCCACCCATTGGCGCATGCACTTTGACGGGTCCAAGATGCGCACCGGTTTGGGAGCCGACGTCGTCCTTACCTCTCCCAAGGGCGACAAGCTTAGATACACGCTGTAGATCCACTTCGCCGCCTCCAACAATGTAGCTGAATACGAGGCGCTCATACATGGGCTCCGACTTGCCAAGGAACTCGGCATCCGCCGGATCCTATGTTATGGCGACTCGGATTTGGTGGTTCAACAATCATCCAGCGACTGGGACGCCAAGGACGCAAACATGGCAAGCTACCGCTTCCTGGTGCAGCAAATCAGTGGATACTTTGAAGGATGCGAGTTCCTCCACGTACCGCGAGCCGACAACGAGCCAGCCGATGCCCTGGCCCGAATAGGCTCCACTCGGCAAGCAATACCAACCGGCGTCGCTCTTCAACGCCTCCTCAAGCCGTCCATCAAGCCGTCTCCAGAATCCGATTCCATCTTCGTGCCGCCCAACCCCGACGGGGCCGGGTCCGGCTCGAAGAACCAAGCAGGCGACCCGGGGACTTCAGTACTCGGCCCGGGGACTGCAGTAGCCGGCCCAGGGACTGCTGCACCCGGCCCGGGGACTGCGGTAGCCGGCCCGGGGACTGCAGTAGCCGGCCCGGGGACTATGTCAACGCAGCAGTCGGTGGCCGACTCCAGCACTTCATCACCCAACCCGCCCACCCTGGTGGCAGTAGCCACATTGGCGGTAGGGGAAGTCGCAGCTCCATCATGGGCTCAATCCATCCTCAACTTCCTAGTAAACCAAGATCTGCCGGCTGACGAAACAGAAGCGAGACAAGTCCAACGTCGAGCTGGAGCATACACGATCGTCAACAGAGAACTGGTCAAGCGCAGTGTCACTGGAGTCCTCCAACGGTGCATCGAGCAAGAGAAGGGCATTGCAATCCTGAGAGATATACACCAAGGAGAATGCGGCCACCATGCCGCCTCAAGATCACTTGTCGCCAAAGCTTTCCGCCACGGCTTCTTCTGGCCGACTGCTTTGGATGACGCCAAAGAATTAGTTAAGCATTGCAAAGGCTGCCAACTTTTCAGCTCCAAGCAACACATGCCGGCTTCGGCACTCAAGACCATCCCCATCACTTGGCCCTTCACCGTTTGGGGATTAGACATGGTGGGCCCATTCAAGACGGCGCGCGGCGGCATGACACATTTGCTCATCGCCGTAGATAAATTCACCAAGTGGATCGAGGCAAAGCCGATCAAGAAGCTGAATGGGCCGACTGCCGTGACATTCATCGCAGACATAACAACTCGGTACAGCGTGCCACACAGCATCATCACCGACAATGGCACAAATTTTGCCAAAGGAGCCTTGGCACGTTTCTGCGCTGCACAAGGTATCCGGCTGGACTTAGCGTCCGTCGCCCACCTGCAGTCAAACGGCCAGGTCGAGCGAGCCAACGGCCTCATCCTCTCCGGCATCAAGCCCCGACTGGTCGTACCTCTAGAGCGTTTAGCCGGCTGTTGGCTCGATGAGCTGCCGGCTGTCCTCTGGAGTCTGCGCACCACCCCAAACAAGTCAACCGGCTTCAGTCCTTTTTTCCTCGTGTATGGTGCCGAAGCAATCATCCCAACCGACATCGAGTTCGAATCACCTCGGGTGGCCATGTACACGGAGGCGGAGGCCAAGGAAGCACGAGAAGACGGCGTCGACCTGCTGGAAGAAGGCCGGCTGTTAGCCCTCAGCCGGTCTGCCATCTACCAGCAGGGGTTGCGCCGCTACCACAGCCGGAAGGTCAGGCCAAGATCCTTCCAGGAGGGCGACCTTGTGCTCCGGCTGATCCAGCGAACAGCCGGCCAGCACAAGCTCTCGGCCCCCTGGGAAGGCCCCTTCGTCATCAGCAGAGCTCTAGGCAACGACTCCTACTACTTAATCGACGCACAGAAACCCAAGGCACGCAAGAGAGACGACTCGGGAAAGGAGTCAGAACGACCATGGAACGCCAATCTCCTTCGAAGATTTTACAGTTGAAATGCAATATGTATCATGTTAACTTTTGTATTAAGTACGAGACAATAGGCCCCCCGAGGAGGACTCGGGGACTACCATCTTTTATCTATGAATGAACAATATCATGCTTATGACCTTGTCATTTCATTTACTTATTCTGTCCGGCACCGGGTTCGACCAGTCGGCCCGGGGACTAACCGACTAAAGTTATATTAGAAGTCTTACCCGTGGTCAGGCAAATAGTGTGCTGACACCCAGGCTTAGCTCTTGCCAAAGCCATAGTTCGAAGAACCGGCTGTTCGGCTGGCAAGAGTCAAAAGCAGGAAAGGGTACGCACACGAAAAATGGCTAGGGACCAGCGGACTAATATAACAGGAGCCGGTTTGCCGCCTGCCGCCGACCGACTACCAGAGTAGCCGGCCGGCTGGTTTCCATTCACTTCACTTCAATCCAAGAAAGCTTGAGTACTTGCCTCCCCAAAGTGGGAAGGCGGCAAAGGAAAAAGCCTAAGGATAAAAAGCGTACTTGCATGGAAACCAAACATGCACACCACAATGTTTACATAAAAAGACCTCTAAGAGGCCGACATCCAACATAGTTTGATACACCCCCAGCGGGTGGAATTGCAAAAGCTTAAAAGATTGTTCCAAAAGACGACAAGCAGGAAAAATAAAGACGGCAGGTCAAGCTGGCGGAGCGGTTGACGAGCTGGGCTGGTCGGTGGAGACGGTCGTGTCGGCTGAGGGAGCGGCCGGCTGGTGAACTTCGGCTCGATCACCGCCTCCTGCAGAGGGCGCGGTTCCACGCGCCTCGTTGCTGGAGGCACGATCAGCGTGAGGCTGGCCGGTTGCTCCGCTAGCCGGCTCGACGTCTTCGCCGTCTTCGTCCTCGTCATCCTCGCCCTCATCGCCGGTGGTGATCTCCTCGGCCGAGTCCTCGCCCACCGCCAGGTCCAGGACGAACCAGTCCTTCGGCTCAGCAACGCCGTCGTCATTGATCTCAGGCGCGAAGACACTGATGTCGGTACACTCGGCGATCGTCGAGGCGCGCTAGGCGATTGCCGGCCGCACTTCCTCCAGCTCCGCGTTGGCTGCCAGCCTCCAAGTACGCAGCTGGTCCAGGCTTAGCCCTGGGTACCAGGCGCAGACGAACTCCAATGCCCGCCCGGCTCCGAGACGGGCCGTCGACGCCTTCCATGCTTCGAAATGGCCGACTGCGACCTCCAGCCAGTCGGCGGTCCGGCTTG
This sequence comes from Triticum monococcum, assembly GCA_034509565.1. NCBI lineage: Eukaryota > Viridiplantae > Streptophyta > Magnoliopsida > Poales > Poaceae > Triticum > Triticum monococcum. The sequence goes on along the minus strand of CM067847.1, from coordinate 656,095,535 downwards.
GGGTGCGGGGGATCGTCTGGCCGGGCCAGAGGGCGGCCAGCACCTGCGCCCCGGCACGTTGAAGCCGGCGAAGCATCCGGTGAGCCGGCTGCAGCCGCGCTTGGACGGCCACGAGCTGCTCCTCCAGCGTCTGATTTGCGTTCGGCGCGACGTTGACGCCCGCCTAACGGCGCGCCTCGCGATGAGCCTCGATGGCTTGGGCAGCGAGGGTGGAGTGGCCGGGAAAGTAATCTGCACAAGAAAATGGGCGGCAGCACAAGTCAGCCCACGACCCCAGGCGGCCAGCAGGCAGAAGAAGGGCGAGAAAAGCAGCTTACCATCGATCAAGTCTTCGATGCAGCCGAAGCCCGCATCCAGTGCTTGACGAGTCTCAGCCCAGCTCACCGCCTCGGTCTCAAACTCCGCCTTCAGGGCGGCCTCGCTCTCCTGCGCCTTCTGCAGGGCCGCCTTGTGGCTTTCTTCCCGATTAGCCAGCTTCTTGGCCAGGCAGTCGCGCTCCTAGGCCAAGGTGGCGTACTCGGCGTCCCTGGTACGAAGGGCGGTCTGCGCCTCGCCAAGCTCTCTCCGCAAGTTGGCGTTGGCTCCTGCAAAGAGCAAAAGACAAAAAGAAAAAACCAATGAGGGAAAGGTCGTCAAGGAAGATCCGACCCGACTGCTCAGCAGTCGGCCCGAATCTCGGGGACTACACCCAGCGGGTGCGCTGACGCACCCCCACAGGAAACAAATAAAAACAAACACTTACTTCGGCTGTTGGCCAGGTCGTCGATCTTCCGACCCAACTCCTGAGCCTGGGAGTTTAAGGCGGCAGCACGGGAATTATGATATTCCTGGAAGTTAAGATAGAAAGCAAATGTGAGACGGTCGCCAAGAAAGATCCGACCCGACTGTGCAGCAGTCGACCCGAATCTCGGGGACTACACCCAGTGGGTGCGCTGACGCGCCCCCACAGGAAACAGATAAAAACAAACACTTACTTTGGCTGTTGGCCAGGTCGTCGATCTTCTGACCCAACTCCTGAGCCTGGGAGTTGAAGGCGGCAACACGGGAATTATGATATTCCTGGAAGTTAAGATAGAAAGCAAACATGAGACGGTCGCCAAGAAAGATTCGAACCGACTGCGCAGCAGTCGACCCGAATCTCGGGGACTACACCCAGTGGGTGCGCTGACGCGCCCCCATGGAAGAAATCAAGGAACCAGAGCGGTCAAGAGCAAAAAACTTACCCGGATGGCGGCTCGCGTCGACAGGAACTCCTGCGTGTATTGCTGCAGGAGGCCGGCCTGAGCTCGCAGCCGACTCCGGACCTCTTGGGCCGCCACATTCAGCTCGCCGGTCCCCGCGCTGGGAGTCCACCCGGACGTACCGTAGCTGGCCGCCTCCAAGGCCTCCGCTGACTGGCCGGCGCCTGCGGCTCGGCGCGACTTCGGCAGGGCGGCGCTTCCCCCTGCGCGCTGACGCGCCACCGGCTGTATTTCAAGGACGGCTCCGACTTCAAGCGCGCCCCTGGCCGGCTCCATTGGCACCGTCGACGACTGGCCGCCTTGGCCCGCGCCGACTAGCGCGGCCGGCGGCGTCCTCCCCGCGAAAACCTCGAAGAGCTCCTCCCTTTGCACCGACGGCGGGTCCTGGATGATCTCCTCCGCCAGGGGCAATGGGGTGTCCGGGGCTACGGTTCGGAGCGGGATGGCGAGCAGCGGGGGTTGGTCGCGCGAGCTCTCCGCCTCTGTCTCCAAGTCGCCCGCTCCGCCTGAGCCCTGGACGCCGCCTCGGCCCGCTCCTTCGCCGCCTGGGCCGCCTCCTGATCTGCCACCTCCCTATCTTCCCGCGCCTCACGAGCATTCCGCTCTATGGCTTCCATGAGGTTGGCGCGGGGATCCACGCGGCGGGAGCCCGACGACGCTCTAGCCGGCCCTACGACGGAGCCGCCTGGGCCCCGCTCAAGAGAAAGCGGTGCCCTGCTCAGAAAACGGAGAAAAGTCAGGAAGAATGATTCAAACAGAAGAGCACAGCAAAACAAGCATACAAGCGATTGGATGCTTACGCCGAGACCTCCTGGGCTGCTTCACCGCTTTCCGGAAGCGGGCCGCCTTCGTTGCCGCCTCGTCTCGCTTCGTCGCTGCGGCGGAGGTTTTGGGTTTCTTCGGCCGATTGCCGAAGAGAGCTGACGCGGCCCGGCGCTTCGGAGCGCCACCGCCTGCAGCCGGCGTGGCAGACGAGCCCGCGTTGTGGCGGTCGGGCGCCGGCTGGCGACGTGGGACTTCTTCGGCGTCGGCGTCGTCCGGCCAGTCCTCGAAGCTGGCAGAAAGCCCGGTGCCTCCGGGTTCAATGTTGTCCCCCACAACGGCCTCCTCCATGGCGGCTGCCCCCAAGTCCGGATCGTCAACATCATCCACCGTGCGATCGGGGGCGTAGTGACGCTCGATCCCTGCCGCCCCAGCCGGCGGCGGAAGAAGGGGGTTCTGCTAACAAAAGCCGGCTAATCAGAGGCCGGCCATCATGGAGTCGGCTGACAACAAAAAGAAGATAGAGAGAAGAGCTTACCACAGGCGGAGGATTGGCGCAAGAGTACGGCGCCTTGCCGTATCGCCAGTACCCGGCGAGCTTGCAGTTGGCGATGTAGTTGATCATGAGCGCCACCTCCGCATGCGACATTTCCCGCGTGCTCAGCCGGCTTGGGTCAAAGCGGCCGCTCATCTGGCACATCATGTGGGGCCGACTTTGAAGAGGGAGAATCCGGCGCTCCACGAAGGCGGCCACTAGGTCGGATCCGCGCAGACCCTCCGACTGGATCATCACGCGAAGCCGGGAGATGGCGACGTTCCCAGCCGGAGACAGGGACTTGGACCGATAACTCCATGACGGCTGCCTCCCAGCCGGCGGGCCGGCTACGTAGGCCGGCAGATTGACGTTGTCTCCTCTCGGGGGCGAGCCGGCATTCTTCACATAGAAATATGACTTCTGCCAGATCTTCACCGACTAGATTAGAGGGATGGAGGGGAACGGATTGTTATCGCCTGACCTCCTCATGGCGATGTAGGCTCCGCAGGGGGCAGGCACGCCGGCGGTGACGGTGCCGAGCTTGCTCTGGAAGAACTCCCCCCAGAGCTCCAGCGTGGGGAGCACGCCCAAGAAGCCTTCGCAGAGGGAGACGAAGGCCGACACGAGCATCACCGCATTGGGCGTGAGATGGTGCGGCTGCAGATTGTAGAACTCCAAGAAGGAGCCCAGAAACCCGCTCGCCGGCAGGCCGAAGCCGCGCAGGAAATGCGAGCGGAAAACGACCCGCTCGCCTTCCTCCGGCTCTGGCGAGACCTCCGTCGCGGGCGCCAGGAGAACTTGCACAAGATTGGCACCGGGCAGGCGCCGCGTCTGGCGGAGAAACTCCACTTGCTCGTTGTCGATGTTGGAGCCGTCCCATGAGCTTGATAACGCCATGGGGCAGGGCGCGGTGGGGGTGCTGCGGTGAGAAGCTGCGACGGCAGCGAGAGGAAGAAGAAGAAGAAAGAAGACGAGGAGGGACGGAGCATGGGAGAGCGAGCGAACCTCTTCCTCTCCCCCTCCTCCCCCTACTTGTAGGCTCTGGTGGCGGAGCCGAGGAGGCGCGGTGTGGGGGAACATGGGGATTGATCGTGCCCACTTCCCCCACGACCCATGTTTATTGCGCCCTAATGGCGAATTCAAGGTGCCACAGGAAGACGAGCCATCTCCCTGGGCCGCAGAAGATTAGCGCTCGGGCCAAGGCCAGGGAGTGGCGGGCCCGGGCCTGCGGCGGCGTCCCGTCGCGCGCGTGCGTGGGCAGGATTCCGCCGCCACGTGGCCCACGGGGGGCCCACTATCAGCATGCAAGTCGGCCACCATCCTGGCCGCAAGATACAAGAACCCTTTGAAAACGACCTACGCCAGCGAAGCCGGCTCCTCGGGATAAGAAGCTGATCAAGCTTCTCGTCCCTCTGTCCGCCTCGAAGCTCGCCTAGCTTCGGGGACTACTGTCGGAGTAAATAGCCATGGGTAGCCTAGCCGGCTTCCCCTGGCCCTTCTGAAAAAATTATGAGCCCGTCCGGCTCTCAAAGAACTCAAGACCTGGGGCCGCCTTCCCCCTGCCGGCTATCTTCTAGGCCGGCTTCGGGGGGTGGCCCGCCTTTAGCCCTCATGAAGGAGGCCGTGGGAGGGCCGACTTCGAGAAGTCGGCGACAAGTAGGCCGACTCCAAGAAGCCGGCTCCCATAAAGCAGTCAAGATCGTACCCGCGAAGTCCATGTCCACCCAGCAATGATGAAGCGGGGCGTGGCTACAGTAAAGCCTGCCACCCCCAAAACCCGGAGCACGCCTGGCACAGTGCGCTGTACGGGTGGCCATGACCCGTCTGGCGCGGCACTGTTGCCACGGCGGCCCTGACGCCGTCCACGACGGGCCACCAGCATGGCCCCCGAGGCGGTGGGCCCCTTCGGGCGGAGAGATACCAAAGGCGGCCGCACCTCCTCCCAAGTCGGCCAGATGGAGAGCCGCCCCCCATAGCCGGCCTGCCATCCTCCTTGAAGGAGACGCCCATTAAGGAGACAAGACACGGCGGGGCTACAGTAATCGCCCGCCAGGGCGGCGGTACTGTAGCCACGCTTACCCCGACCAAGCCCGCGTCATCAGCACAGAGCAACAGCAACCAGCCACCGACCAGGCCCTGGACAGTAGGGCCTGCCTGTCGACCAGGGTGCCGGCAGCCGACGGGACCCACCAGTCGGCGGGCCCCAGCGGCCGGTGCAGAAGCCGGCGAGCATAGTCACAGACAACTGGGCCCCGCGCCCAGTCAGTTTACCATTGTACCCCCGGGGGGTAGGCCTATATAAACCCCCCGGTGCACCCATGCAAAGGGTTCGACCCCCAAGCTAGTCTTAGACACCATACGAGGAGAGGAAGCGAGCTAGCCGTGCCCTTCTTCCTCCTTCCACCAAAACAGCTCAAGGAGCATTGTGTATCTACTTGTTCATCTAGTGATCATGCGGAGACCCCGCAGAGCAGCAGTAGGGATGTTATCTCCACGGAGAGCCCTGAAGCTGGGTAAAGTACGTCGGCGAGCTTGCCTTCGCCTCATCCCGTTTCCAGGCACCGGCGACGTCTTATTGGCTCCCATAATGATAAGCCACCCGTTGGCATATGTCGCTCCTACCACCCGACATGCACGGATCACTAGCAAAACACATGGCAAAAATGCATTTCCTGTTAACAGACTGACAACAATAATATTTAGCAAAAGGAGAGCATGGTAATGACAAGCTACAATACCCCATAATTACAAGCAGAGGCATGAATGGATATATCATAACCATATCTTCAAAACATCCTTACTGAACTTCATCAAAATATGCAAACAAGTCAACATAGCAACATAATGTGACAGGAAAAGACTTTGTAGAAAAACTAAGTGGCTGAAATCAGCAACATCAAATGGCCTACTTGGCAAGCTTGTGCTAGTCACCACAGGGCACATAAAAATACAAGAATTGCACCACTGTAAAGATTGCATGAAGGTCCTCCTAAAACATGTAGACATGATGCTCAAAGGATGAACACACAAAAATGCTATGAAAAAGACAAATCAGCAAGTTGTGATGGATTCCAGCATAAAACATCATTTAGCACTTTTGCAATGATGATTATAGCATCAATATGGACAGTAACATGCATGCAAATGACACTAGCATGTAGAGCATCATGAGATGAACATTTTGATATATCATGCACGCAAAATGGAGCTACGAGCACGGAGTTATGACATGGCAAAGATGGGCACATGAGATAGAATATCTGAGGACTTCGAGGAAATTTCACCTCTGGATCTAGGGTTTGACCCAGCACACGAACCAAGGCGGCAGCGAAAAAACTCCGGCGAGGCGAGGGGAAGTTTGGCGAGGTCGGGGGCGGCGGATCCGGCCTTGGGGTCGCTGGATCCGGTGAGGAGGGGCGGCGCCGTGGCTCGTCGGCGTTGGGGCGAAGCGGCGATGGCAGGGTGGTGGCGACGACAGCGCGCAGCCGGGAGGCAGCGGAGCAGCGGCGAGGTGGCGGCAGTGGAGTGGGCGCCGGCGATGGCGGGGCGGTGGCGGCGGAACGCGGAGGAGTGGGGTAGGGAAGCGGGCGGTGATGTGCGGGCCGGGAGGGCCCCGCGTGGGCCTGGCGGGCCGGTAGCGGTGGGAGCGGGCGTAGGCCATGTGGCACGACGAGGTTGGCCCGGGACGGTGGCTGGACGCAGCCGACACTGGCAGACGTGTCCGGCATGGAGGGAGAGGGAGGAACTAGGGTTTGCTCCGGGATTTGGACGGGGGGGGGGGGGGGGGTGCTTTTTTTATAGGTAGAGGGAGCTAGAAGAGTCCAAATGAGGTGTGGTTGTCGCCCACATGATCGTGATCCAACGACGAAGAGCATGGAGGGGGTTTAGATGGGCTAGTGGGCTGTTGTGGAGGGGTGTTTGGCTGCAAAGAGAGAGGGTTTCGGTGGTTACATGATTAACCGTTGGGGTATCAAACGACCTCCAAATGGAACTAAATTTGACAGGCGGCCTACCGGTGATGTACTAAGGCCACTCGACAAACCTCGGCCCATTCCGAGAATGTTTTTCTCCCGCTCATGAACGAGGTCTGAGAGGTGCAACAGATGCATGTGTGAGTTTCGGATTCCGAAATGGACAAAGGGGAAAATGACCGGATGCATGAGATGAACACGAATGCAAATGAGATGCACACGATGACATGAACAAAATGCAAAACATGGACAAAACCCAACCACAAAGGATATAACATATAACATAGCCGGAAATGGCAAGAGTTGGAGTTACAATTATGGAATATTAAATCCGGGACGTTACAACTCCCCAGCACTACAAGAGGATCTCGACCCGAGATCTAGGACTGAAAGAATTCCGGATATTCAGAACGGAGGTGATCCTCGCGCTCCCATGTAGCTTCTCGGTCTGAATGGTGAGACCACTTAACTTTCAGGAATTCGATCAACTTGTTGCGAGTTTTGTGCCCGGTTTCTTCAAGAATGGCAATGGGGTGCTCATGATAAGACAAGTCTTCTTGGAGGTCAATCTCTTTGAATTTGATAGTGCGCTCAGGCGTCTTGAAGCAGTTGCAAAGCTGTGACACGTGAAACACATTGTGCACATTTGAGAAATTGGACGGAAGCTTGAGCTATTAGGCGAGGTCGCCTCTTTTGCCAATGATCTTGAAAGGACCCACATATCTCGGGGCAAGCTTCCCTTTGATACCAAAGCGTTGAGTGCCTTTCATTGGAGAGAATCGGAGGTAGACATGGTCTCCGATCTCGAAAGCCAAGTCACGGTGCTTGCTATCATAGTAACTCTTCTGGCGTGATTGCGCGACTTTGAGATTTTCACGGATGACTTTACACATTTCTTAAGCTTCTGTGATCAAGTCGTTGCCAAGAATTTGGCGTTCACCATTCTCGGACCAATTGAGAGGAGTACGACACTTTCTGCCATATAGAATTTCAAATGGGGCCTTGCCCGAGCTTGCTTGGAAGCTGTTGTTGTAGGAGAACTCGGCATATGGAAGGCAATCTTCCCACTTCATACCGAAAGAGATGACACAAGCTCTGAGCATGTCTTCGAGGATTTGATTGACTCTCTCGACTTGGCCACTTGTTTGAGAATGGAAAGCCGTGTCAAAGCGAATGTTGGTGCCCATGGCCTTCTGGAAGGAGTCCCAGAACTTGGAAGTGAAAATGCTTCCATGGTCTGAAGAGATCAATTGCGGAATTCCATGCAACGAGACAATTCTGGAGGTGTATAGCTCTGCCAACTAAGTTGCCATGATAGATTCTTTGATTGGAAGGAAATGAGCCACTTTTGTAAGCTTGTCAATGACAACGAAGATAGCATCATTCCCACGCTTGGACTTTGGAAATCAAGTGACAAAGTCCATTTCCATATGATCAAACTTCCATTTTGGAATAGCAAGAGGTTGGAGGAGACCAGCTGGTCATTGATGTCCTGCTTTCACCCTTCAACAGACATCACATTCATTCACGAATTGAGCAATCACTCGCTTCATTCGAGTCCACCAATACGATTGCTTGAGGTCAAGGTACATCTTCGAACTACCTGGATGAATGGAAAGAAGAATTGTGTGCTTCTTTCATTATGACCTTCCTTAGATCACCTATAGGAACCACAATCCGGTCCTCAAAGAACAAAGTGTCTCTGTCATCAATGCGATAGCACTTGTATGTGGGTAAGCCCTTGGCAACACCCTGTTTCACCTTCTTCACCATGGTATCAAGGAGTTGTGCCTCACGAATTTGATCTTCCAAAGTAGGAGTGACTTGAAGGTTGGCAAGAAAACCTTGAGGAACAACTTGGAGCTTGAGCTTGCGGAAGGCTTCACAAAGATCCAGTTGGAATGGCTTGAGAATTAAGCTGTTGCAATAAGCCTTTCCGCTCAAAGCATTTGCAATCACATTGGCCTTGCCTGGAGTGTATTCAATACTTGGATTGTACTCTTGAATCATTTCGACCCAACGAGTTTTCCGGAGGTTGAGGTTGGGTTGAGTGAAGATATGTTTGAGGCTCTTGTGATCGGTGAAAATGTCCACTTGCCTTCCCAACAAGAGATGTCCCCATGTTATTAATGCCTGGACAACTACCGCCAACTCAAGATCGTGAGTGAGGTAGTTCCTTTCATTGGGCTTTAACTGACGATAAGTATAGTACACAATTTTCTTCTCTTGCATTAACATGACATTGAGACCTTGCAACAAGGCATCGCAGAAAACTTCGAAGGGTTTGGACTCATCAGGTGGAGTTAGGATAGGAGCTATGACGAATTTCTCTTTGAGAGTGTTGAAAGCAACATCACACTCAGAAGTCCAGGAATACATGACATGCTTCTCGAGGAGGATGTAAAGAGGTTTAGCAATCTTTGAGAAATTCTCAACATATCTTCGGCAATATCTTGCAAGCCCAAGGAAACTACGGAGTTGCTTGACATTCTGAGGAGGTTCCCAGTTCACAATTGCAGAAACCTTCTCCGGATTAACAGCAATGCCCTTGACGGAGATGATGTGACCAAGGTAAAGAACTTCATCAAGCCAAAACTCACATTTGGAGAACTTTGCGTAGAAGTGATACTCTCTGAGCTTGTTGAGCACCAATCGCAAATGCTTGGCATGATCCTTCTTATTCTTGGAGAACACCAAGATATCATCGAGATACACTAGGATGAATTCAGTTGTGTAGGGGTTGAAGATGAAGTTCATCATGCGAGAGAATGTTGGAGGGGCATTGACAAGCCCGAAAGACATGACAGTATATTCATAAGAACCAAATCTTGTTCTGAACGCTGTCTTGGGGATATCTTCTTCACGAATGCGAATCTGATGATAACCCATATGGAGGTCAAGCTTGGAAAACACCTTTGCACCTTTGAGTTGCTCGAATAGCTCATTGATATTGGGAAGTGGGTACTTGTTCTTGATTGCCTTCTTGTTCAATGGGCGGTAATCGACGCAAAGTTGGTCTGTGCCATCCTTCTTCTAGACAAAAAGAACACCACAACCCCACGGAGATGAACTTGGTCTGATCATACCCAGACGCTCTTGTTCATTGAGCTGTTTCTTCAATTCCTTCAGCTCTCTTGGCCCAAGCTTGTATGGGCGTTTGCAAACAGGTTCTCTACCGGGCTCAAGATCGATAACGAACTCGACTGGCCGGTGAGGAGGCATACCCGGAAGCTCTTCAGGAAAGACATCTTGATACTCACAAACAACTGGAATATGAGAAATTACGTCTAACTCGCCCTTCTCATTGAGAGAGAACAACCGAATGGTTTCATCACAAGCGGCATAGATGATCACATCCTCAGAAGAGTGCATCAATTTAATCTCCCTGGCAGCACAATCAAGAAAGGCCTTGTGCTTAGAAAGCCAATCCATGCCGAGAATGAGATCAATATCAGAGTCACCGAGAATAATTGGGGAAGCCAGGAATTTATAGTTGCCCATCTTGATAGTGACATCAAGAGCTACCAAACTAGAAGTCATAAGCTTTCCCGGGGGAAAGAACTTGGATAACTTTCCCCAAAACCTCTGTGTCAAAATTGTGCTCCGATGCAAATGGATATGACATGAAAGAATGCGATGCACCAGGATCGAATAGAACTTTTGCAGGAATATCATTAACTGAGAGTGAGGGAGTCCTGGATTAGGGGGTCTCCGGACAGCCGGACTATATCCTTTGGCCAGACTGTTGGACTATGAAGATACAAGATTGAAGACTTCATCCCGTGTCCGGATGGGACTCTCCTTGGCGTGGAAGGCAAGCTAGGCAATACGGATATGTAGATCTACTCCCTTGTAACCGACTCTATGTAACCCTAGCCCCTCCGGTGTCTATATAAATCGGAGGGTTTAGTCCATAGGACAACATACAATCATACCATAGGGTAGCTTCTAGGGTTTAGCCTCTACGATCTTGTGGTAGCTGAACTCTTGTTATACTCATATCATCAAGAACAATCAAGTAGGACGTAGGGTATTACCTCCATCAAGAGGGCCCGAACCTGGGTAAAACATCGTGTCCCCTGCCTCCTGTTACCATCTGCCTTAGACGCACAGTTCGGGACCCCCTACCCGAGATCCGCCGGTTTTGACACCGACCTTGGTGCTTTCATTGAGAGTTCCACTATGTCGTCACTGTAAGGCTTGATGGCTCTTTCGATCATCGGTAGCGATGCGGTCCAGGGTGATGTTTTCCTCCCGGGACAAATCTTTGTATTCGGCAGCTTCGCACCGCGGGCCAATTCGCTTGGCCATCTGGAGCAGATCGAGAGCTATGCTCCTAGCCATCAGGTCAGATTCAGAAACTTAAACTACACTGCCAACATCCGCGGAGACTTGATCTTCGACGGATTCGAGCCCGTGCCAGGTGCACCGCACAGTCAGGGCGAGCACGACGTAACTCTGCCGTCAGACAATGTTCGGGAGATCGCATCTGCATCTACTCCGGCTTTCAATCCAGAGAAAATCACGCCATCCAAGGACGGAGGGATAGACCCCGCCATGGAGGCCGCACTCTCAGTGGCGATGGAGCCAGATACTGACTTCACCCCTTACGAGAGCCGTGTCGCCGAACCACTGGATTCGTCTCCGGCCACGGACTCCGAGCCGCCTGCATCCGTGCCTATCGAATCCGACTGGGCGCCGATCATGGAGTTCACCTCCGCGGATATCTTTCAGCACTCACCTTTCGGCGATGTGCTAAATTCATTAAGGTCTCTCTCCTTAGCAGAGGAGAACTATGTCCGGCTAGAATGGGATGCAGACGACGAAGAAATTCACTGCCCACACACCACCCACTTAGTAGCCACTGTCGACGACTTAACCGACATGCTCAACTTCGACTCCGAAGACATCAATGACATGGACAAAGATGCAGGAGACGAACAGGAACCAACGCCCATAGGACGCCGGACAACCACTTCATCACATGACATATACATGGTGGATACACCCAAAGAAGGCAATGGTGAAGAGACAGCGGAGGATGGCCCCTCCAAGAAGCGACCCAAGCGCCGACGTCAGCGGCGCCGCTCTAAGTCCCGCCATAGCAAAAACAGCGATAACAGCGCAAGAGAAAACAACATTCCAGTTGACTCTAGAGGAAATGGCGACCACATTGCCCCGGCAGCAGAGCACGATGAAGCTGCAAGTGGAGATGTCGGGGTAAATAGCCATGGGTAGCCCAGCTGGCTTCCCCTGGCCCCTCAGAAAAAATTATGAGCCCATCCGGCTCATAAGAAGACTCAAGACCTGGGCCGCCTCCCCCCTAGCCGACTACCTTTCTAGCCGGCTTCGGGGGCGGCCCGCCCTTTACCCTCATGAAGAAAGCTGTGGAGGGCCGGCTACGAGAGGCCGGCTACGACAAGGCCGGCTACAGCCAGGCCGGCTCCCATAAAGCACTCAACGCCGTACCCGCAATGTACGCGTCCACTCTGCGATGATGAAGCGGGGCGTGGCTACAGTGGAGCCTGCCACCCCCAAAACCCGGAGCACGCCTGGTACAGTGCGTCGTGCGGGCAGCCGCGGCCCGCCCGGCACGGCACTGTAGCCACGGTGGCTCTGACGCCATCCACGACGGGCTGCCAGCGTGTCCCCCGAGGCAGTGGGCCCCTTCGGGCAGAGAGATGCCGAAGGCGGCCGCACCTCCTCTCAAGCCGGCAAGATAGAGGGCCGGCTTCACATAGCCGGCCTGCCACCCTCCTCGAAGGAGACGCCCATTAAGGAGGCAAGATGCGGCGGGGCTACAGTAATCGCCCGCCAAGGCGGCGTTACTGTAGCCACGCTTACCCCGACCAAGCCTGCGTCAACAACACGGAGTAACAGTAACCAGCTGCCGACCAGGCCCTGGCCAGTGGGGCTGGCCTGTCGACCCAGGAACCGGCAGCCGGCGGGACCCACCAGCCGGCGGGCCCCAGAAGCCGGCGTAGAAGCCGGCGAGCATAGTCACAGATAGCTGGGCCCTGCGCCCAGTCGGATAAACCATTGTAACCCCGGGGGGTAGGCCTATATAAACCCCCCGGTGCACCCATGCAAGGGGTTGGACTCTCATTCTAGACCTAGACACCATACAAGGAGAAGAAGCAGGCTGAGCTGAGCTCTTCTTCCTCCTTCCACCCAAAACAGCTCAAGGAGCATTGTAGCTACTTGTTCACTTAGTAACCATGCGGAGACCCCGCAGAGCAGCAGTAGGGGTATTATCTCCCCGGAGAGCCCTGAAGCTGGGTAAGATTCACCGACGTGCATGTCTTCGCCTCATCCCGTTTCCAGGCACCGGCGATGTTCTATTGGCCCCCGCAATGATAAGCCACCCGTTGGCATATGTCGCTCCTACCACCCGACATTTGGCGCCCACCGTGGGGCCTGGTGCACCGTCGTCCGGAGACCTGTTCTGGACGGGAACCCTTTCCTTTCGCGCGAGCATAGCCAGCCCGGCTCGCCCGATGGCGCTTGCCGCGACGCGCTGCATGGCGTCACCAACATCTGCGCGGCGAGCGGCCTCGCCGACCTCTTCGACAAGGCCCGCATCTCCGACGAGCTTGCCTCCGATGCGGGCGCCGATCACCTCGCCAACCTCCTCGGCCAGCTCCACGTCTCCAGCGAGCCCGCTGTGGACTTGGAGTCGGTTGGCTCCACCGACCCGATGCCTGTCGACTCCGACACGGCATCCTACGATACCTTTCCCACCAACGTCACGGTCTACAACGACCCGCTCCCTCCGGCTGGCGATCGCGATTCTGACGCTCCCGAGGTGATGGTTATCGGCCTCGACGGCTCGACTGACGAGGGCGCCCGCGACGCCCCATGCGCGGTGGCCCACGACTTGTCCGCCCCCCTTCCGGCTGACGCCAGCGACGAAGTTCTGGAGGCACGCCGCCTCGCCCTCCTCGCGGAGGGCCGGCGGCTAGCCTCCGTAAGACGCCTCACCGAGGCCTACCAGCGCGAAGCTGACCGCGCCGCCTTCGGCACGCCGGCTCCGGCTGGCCCAAGCCGGGCTGGCGTTGTCAAGCAATGCGGCGCCGTCATCGCCGACACGCTTGGAGTGGATCACCCGGTCTACGCCACCCTGCTCGAGAACCTGCGCGCCGCCCAGGCGGCCGTAGACGAGCTGGATGGATTGGAAGCCGAAGACCTCCCCCACATGACGCGGCGCATCCAGCAACTAATCGATGTGGCCGCACGACGGCACGAAGCCGACGCCTGCGCGGGGAGCCCTCCCCCGCGCCGCGACCACGGCGCGACCTCCCGGTCGCCGACTACAAGCAACACCCGCGCGCGGCGCAAGAAAGAGCCGGCTTCCAGCCGAAGCCGGACCCAAATCTCCATCGAGCGAGACGCGGACGGCCGCCCCCGAGCCATGGAATGGCGGGGCACCCCGCCTCCGCCTCGAGCTCGCGGAGAGAGATATCCCACCCCGCTTCCAGTGGCTCACCCGACTCTCAGCGGCCGGCTTGGTCGCCGCGAGGGAATCGGCGAAAACGACGCCCGCCACCGGATCGACCGCCTGGCCCGATCCCTGGCGCTAGAAGAAGAAAATGATGTCGGCCCGCCTTGATTTGGCCCCCGCATCCGCGACGAGCCTTTCCCCAAAGGGTTCTCGCTCCCAAGAGACACACCCAAGTACAACGGCTCGGTGAAGCCGGAAGACTGGCTGACCGACTACTCCACAGCCGTCAGCATCGCCAATGGCAACCGGCGCGTTGCCGTAAAGTACGTGCCCCTCATGCTGCAAGGCACGGCACGGACTTGGCTTAACAACCTCAAGCCCCTCAGCATCAACAACTGGGTGGATTTCACTGAAGCCTTCGTTCGCAACTTCACCAGCACCTACAAGCGGGCTCCCAAGCCCAGACAGCTCTCCCTGTGCGTACATGGCCCAGCCGAGTCCACTCGCGACTACCTCACGCGTTGGGCCGAGCTCCGCAACTCCTGCGAAGGGGTGCACGAGGTGCAAGCCATCGAATACTTCACTGCCGGGTGCCGAGAGGGCACCCTCCTCAAGCACAAGCTTCTCTGCGATGAGCCGACTACCCTCGATGAGCTCCTGAACATCGCCGACAAGTACGCCACCGCCGACTCCTCAATGAAGACCGAGCTCCGGGTGGACGCGTCCGGAAAAGTGCTTAATCCGGCGCCCCAAGCGCCGGCTGGAGACGGCGGCCAATGCCAATAGCAGAACGATCAGAAGCGCAAGGGCCCTGCGCCGCCTCCCGCTAGCCGGCAGGTGGCCACGGTTGAAGATGCGCCGCCTAAGGGGCGGCCCGCGCCCAAGAAGCCCAAGGGCGGCCGGCCGGCTTGGCAACCGGCCTTCTCCTACGAGCAAACCCTTGTTGCCCCGTGCAAGTTCCATAGCGGCGCGAAGCCGTCCAACCACACGACCCGCAAATGCAACTGGCTCGCCCAAATCTCCAAGGGCGAAGGGCTCACGCCGACTCCGCCTGCCGGCCCGCCCCTGCCGGCTCCGCCGCCCAAGGCCGCCCGGCCCGCGGTCGACGCCGTGCAGGACGAGTTCCCCGATGAGCAAGCATCTTATGTTGTCTTCACGAGCCAGCCCGAAGACCGGTGCAGCAAGCGCTGAGAGCAACAAGAAGTCAATGTGGCCGCCACCAGCTCAGCCAGCCACATGCACTGGTCCAAGAAACCCATCAGTTGGAGCCGGGCCGACCACCCAGAGGTGATGCCATCCCCCGGCTCCTACGCATTGGTCCCGGAGGCCACCCTTGCGACGGATACGCACGCCGCATGCTTCTCCCGCATGCTGATTGCCGGTGGGAGCAGCATCAACATCCTGTACCGCGACACCATGGAGAAGCTGGGTGTCAGGGCAAAGCAGCTTGCGCCGACTCGAACGGTGTTCCACGGCATCGTACCCGGTTTGTCCTGTGCCCCCATCGGCAAGATCAAGATCGATGTACTCTTTGGGGGCAAGGATCATTTCTGCCAGGAAGTAATCTGGTTCGAGGTGGTGGACCTGGAGAGCCCTTACCAGGCCTTGCTTGGCCGACCCGCCTTGGCCAAGTTTATGGCGGTCCCCCACTACGCTTACCTCAAGATGAAGATACCAAGCTCCAAGGGTGTCATCACCATCGCCGGCGACTACAAGAAGTCCGCCGACTGCGCCGCGGCCAGCAGCCGGCTGGCCGAATCCCTCGTGATCGCCGCAGAGAAGAAGACGCTGGACAGGGTCGTGGCCCTGGCCAGCAAGCAGCTAAACCAACCCGCCGACTCCAAGGAGTATGATGCCCAAGGATCTTTCCAGCCGGCCAAGAAGACCAAGAAGATACAGCTCGACCCCGAGCACCCCGAGAGGTTTGCGTCATTGGGGCGAGCCTGGATAGTAAATAGGAAGGCGAGCTCGTCGATTTCCTCCGTGAGAATCGGGATATCTTTGCGTGGTCCCCCAAGGACATGCCGGGTGTTCCGAAGGATTTCGCCGAGCACAAATTGCACGTGCAGGAGGATGCTAAACCAGTCAAGCAGCCCCTCCGCCGACTGTCAGAGGAGAAGAGAAGGATCGTAGGGGAGGAGATAGCCCGGCTTCTCGCAGCCGACTTCATCATGGAAGTTTTCTTCCCCGAGTGGCTCGCGAACCCGGTTCTCGTGCTGAAAAAGAATAACAAGTGGTGCATGTGTATAGATTACACAAGCCTCAACAAAGCCTGCCCAAAAGATCCCTTCGCTCTGCCCAGGATTGATCAAGTGATAGACTCCACAGCCGGATGCGAGCTGTTGAGCTTTTTGGATGCCTACTCGGGATACCACCAGATAAAGCTAAACCCGGATGACCAATTGAAGACCGCCTTCATCACGCCGTTTGGAGCCTTCTGCTACCTGACTATGACGTTCGGCTTGAGGAATGCCGGCGCCACTTTTCAGCGTTGCATGCAGAAGTGCCTCCTCACGCAGCTCGGCAAGAACGCTAGAAGACTTGAAGGAGACCTTCGAGAACCTGCGCCGGTTCCGGATCAAGCTCAACCCAGAGAAATGCGTGTTCGGAGTGCCAGCTGGCCAGCTCCTAGGCTTTCTGGTCTCTGAACGCGGCATAGAGTGCAACCCTATGAAGATCAAGGCCATCGAGAGGATGGCAGTCCCAACCAAGCTCAGAGAGATTCAGAAGTTCACCAGGTGCCTGGCCTCTCTGAACCGCTTCATCAGCCGGCTTGGAGAAAAAGCTCTCCCTCTGTACCGCCTCATGAAGAAGAGCACTCACTTTGAGTGGAACGACCAGGCCGACCAAGCTTTCCACGAGCTGAAGAAAATGCTGTCCACGCCGCCTGTCTTGGCGGCACCGACTGAGAAGGAGCCCATGCTCCTATATATTGCTGCCACTAGCCGGGTGGTTAGCACCGTCATTGTGGTCGAACGCCCCGAAGAAGGCCGAGCCCAGCCGGTCCAGAGGCCGGTTTATTGCCTGAGCGAGGTGCTGTCCGCCTCGAAACAAAATTACCCGCACTATCAGAAGATGTGCTATGGCGTGTACTTTGCCGCCAAGAAGCTGAAGCCGTACTTTCAAGAGCATCCCATCACGGTTGTATGCACTGCCCCGCTGGCCGAGATCATAGGCAGCCGGGATGCATCCGGCCGGGTGGCTAAATGGGCCATCGAGCTGGCCCCCTACATGATCTTCTACCAACCCCGCACCGCCATCAAGACGCAAGCGCTGGCCGACTTCCTCGTCGACTGGGCCGAGACCCAGTACTTACCACCATCGCCCGACTCCACCCATTGGCGCATGCACTTTGACGGATCAAAGATGCGCACCGGCTTGGGAGCCGGCGTCGTCCTTACCTCTCCAAAGGGCGTCAAGCTCCGATACACGCTGTAGATCCACTTCGCCGCCTCCAACAACGTAGCCGAGTATGAAGCGCTCATACACGGGCTCAGGCTTGCCAAGGAACTTGGCATCCGCCGGATCCTGTGCTATGGCGACTCGGATTTGGTGGTGCAACAATCTTCTGGCGACTGGGACGCCAAGGACGCAAACATGGCGAGCTACCGCTTCCTAGTACAGCAAATCAGCGGATACGTCGATGGGTGTGAATTCCTTCATGTGCCGCGAGCCGACAATGAGTCAGCAGATGCTCTGGCCCGAATAGGCTCCACGCGGCAAGCAATACCAACCGATGTCGCCCTACAGCGCCTCCTCAAGCCATCAATCAAGCCGTCTCCGGAATCCGACTCCATCTTCGTGCCGCCTAACCCCGAGGAGGCCGGGTCCGGCTCGAAGAATCAAGCAGCCGGCCCGGGGACTTCAATATTCGGCTCGGGGACTGCAGTACCCGGCTCGGGGAGTGCCGCACCCGGCTCAGGGACTGCGGTAGCCGGCCCGGGGACTGCGGTAGCCGGTCCGGGGACTGCGGTAGCCGGCCCGGGGACTTCTTCAGCACAACAAGCGGCGGCCGACTCCAGCACTGCATTACCCAGCCCGCCCACCCTGGTGGTTGTAGCCACATTGGTAGCAGAGGAGGTCGCCGCTCCATCATGGGCCCAAAGCATCCGCAACTTTTTGGTGAACCAAGATCTGCCGGCTGACAAAAACGAAGCAAGACAAGTCCAGCGCCGGGCTGGAGCATACACAATCGTCAACAGAGAGCTTGTCAAGCGCAGCGCCATCAGAGTCTTGCAGCGATGCGTCGAGCAGGAGAAAGGCATCGCGATCCTCAGGGATATACACCAAGGAGAGTGCGGCCACCACGCCGCATCAAGATCACTTGTCGCCAAAGCCTTCCGCCACGGCTTCTTCTGGCCGACTGCTTTGGACGACGCCAAAGAGCTAGTCAAACACTGCAAAGGCTGCCAGCTTTTCAGCTCACAGCAACACATGCCGGCTTCGGCACTCAAAACCATTCCCATCACCTGGCCCTTTGCCGTCTGGGGATTGGATATGGTGGGCCCATTCAAGACGGCGCGCGGCGGCATGACACATTTGCTCGTCGCCGTCGACAAATTCACCAAGTGGATCGAGGCGAAGCCGATCAAGAAGCTGAATGGGCCGACTGCAGTAACTTTCATTGCAGATATAATGACCCGGTACGGCATACCGCACAACATCATCACCGACAACGGCACGAACTTTGCCAAAGGTGCCTTGGCACGGTTCTGTGCTGCGCAAGGTATCCGGCTGGACCTTGCGTCAGTCGCCCACCCGCAGTCAAACGGCCAAGTGGAGCGGGCAAATGGCCTCATTTTGTCTGGCATCAAGCCCCGACTGGTCGTACCTCTGGAGCGTTCAGCCGGCTGTTGGCTCGATGAGCTGCCGGCTGTCCTATGGAGTCTGCGTACTACCCCCAACAGATCAACCGGCTTCACTCCCTTCTTCCTTGTATATGGTGCCGAGGCAGTCATCCCAACAGATATCGAGTTCGACTCGCCTCGGGTAACCATGTACATGGAAGCTGAAGCCGAAGAAGCAAGAGAAGACGGCGTCGACCTGCTGGAAGAAGGCCGGCTGTTAGCCCTCAGCCAGTCTGCCATCTACCAGCAGGGTTTGCGCCGCTACCACAGCCGGAGGGTCCGACCAAGATCCTTCCAGGAGGGTGACCTTGTGCTCCGGCTGATCCAGCGAACAGCCGGCCAGCACAAGCTCGCAGCCCCCTGGGAAGGCCCCTTCATCGTCAGCAGAGCCTTAGGCAACGATGCCTACTACCTCATCGACGCGCAGAAGCCGAAGGCACGCAAGAGAGACGACTCCGGCAAGGAGTCGGAGCGACCATGGAATGCAAATCTTCTTCGGAAGTTTTACAGTTAAAATGCAGTATGTATTATGCCCACTTTTGTATTAAGTACGAAACGGTAGGCTTCCCGAGAAAGACTCGGGGACTGCCATCCTTTATTTTATGAATGAAAGTTATCATGCGTATGATATCACCTGTTCATTTATTTTGTCCGGTACCGGGTTCGACGAGTCGGCCCGGGGACTGTCCGACTGGAGTTATATTAGGAGCCCTACCCGCAGTCAGACAAGTAATGTGCCGACACCCAGGCTTGGCTCTTGCCAAAATCGCAGCTCGAAGAACCGACTGCCCGGCTGGTAAGAGTCACAAGCCGGAAAGGGTGCGCACACGAAAAATGGGTAGGGACTAACAGGCTTATATATAACAAAAGCCGGCTTGCTGCCTCCCGCCGACCGACTACCAGAGTAGCCGGCCGGCCGACTTACATTCAGTCTGCTTCAAATCCAAGAAAGCTCGAGTACTTGCCTTCCCAAAGAGGGAAGGCGGCAAAGGGAAGAGCCTAAGGACAAAAAGTGCACTCCCAGTGGGTGGAATTGCGGAAACTTAAAATTGTTGGAAAAAGCAAAACAGGGACAATAGGAACGGCAGATCAAGCCGGCGGGGCCGCTGACGAGCCGGGCTGGGCGGTGGAAGTGGTCGTGCCGGCTGGAGGAACGGCCGGCTGGCCAACCTCGGCTTGATCATCGCCTCCGGCAGAGGGCGCGCTCCCGCGTGGCTCGTTGCTGGAGGCACGGTCGGCTTGAGGGCGGTCGGCCGTCTCACCAGTCGGCTCGGCGTCTTCGCCGTCCTCCTCCTCGTCGTCCTCGCCCTCGTCACTGGAGGCGATCTCCTCGGCCGAGTCCTCGCCGTCCGCCGGGTTCAGCCCGAACCATTCCTCCGGCTGGGCGGCGCCATCATCGTTGAGCTTCGGCGCGAAGACGCTGGTGTCGGTGCACTCGGCGATCGTTGAGGCGCGTTGCGCGATCGCCGGCCGCACCTCCTCCAGCTCCGCGTCGGCTTCCGACCGCCAAGTCCGCAGCTGGTCCAGGCCTAGCCCTGGGTACCACGCGCGGACGAACTCCAGCACACGCCCGGCTCCAAGACGGGCTGCGGACGCCTTCCAAGCCTCGAGGCGGCCGACTGCGACTTCTAGCCAGTCGGCCGTCCGGCTTGGGGTGCGGGGAATCGTATGGCCAGGCCAGAGCGCGGCCAGCACCGTCGCCCCGGCACGTTGGAGCCGGCGGAGCAGCCGATGGGCCGGCTGCAGTCGCGCCTGGATGGCGATGAGCTGCTCCGACAGCGTCCGATTCACATCCGGCAGAATCACAACTCTGGCCTGACGGCGCGCCTCCCGGTGAGCCTCGATGGCTTGGGCGGCGAGGACGGATTGGCCGGGAAAGTATTCTATGCAAGACAACAAGCGCAAGTCAAAACAAAACCTCAGGCGGCCGGCAAATGGAGGAAGGGCAAGAAAGGCGGCCTACCATCGATAAGATCCTCGACCCGGCCGAAGCCTTCTTCCAGCGCCTGGCGCGTCTCGGCCCAGCTCGCCTCCCTGGCCTCGAACTCCGCCTTCAGGGCAGCCTCGCCGTCCTGTGCTTTTTGCAGGGCCGCCTTATGGCTCTCCTCCTGGTCGGCCAGTTTCTTGGCCAGGCGGTCGCGCTCCTGAACCAAGTCAGCGTACTCGACGTCCCTGGCACGAAGAGTGGCCTGCACTTCGCCAAGTTCCCTCCACAAGTCGGAGTTGGCCTCTGCGCGAGCAAAAGACAAAGAGAAAAAGTCAGTAAGGGAAAAGTCGTCAAGGAAGATCCGACCCGACTGCGCTGCAGTCGGCCCGAATCTCGGGGACTACACCCAGTGGGTGCGCTATCGCGCCCCCACAAGAAACAAATAAAGACAATACACTTACGCCGGCTACTGGCCAGGTCTTCGGTCCTCCGGCTCAGCTCCCGAGCCTGGGAGTTGAAGGCGCCGGCACGAGAATTGTGATAATCCTAGAGATCAGAAAAAACAGTCAAGATAGTCGTCGAGTAAGATCCGACCCGACTGCGCTGCAGTCGGCCCGGATCTCGGGGACTACACCCAGTGGGTGCGCTAGCGCGCCCCCATGGAAAAAATTCAGAGGACCAGAACGGTCAACCAGTAAAGGCTTACCCGGATTGCAGACCGCGTCGACAGAAACTCCTGAGTGAATTGCCTCAGGAGGCCGGCCTGTGCCTGCAGCCGGCTCCGAACCCCTTGGGCCGCGACGTTCAGCTCGCCGCTTCCTCCGCTGGGAGTCCACCCGGACGTGGCGGAGCTGGCCGCCTCCAAGGCGTCTGCCGTCAGGTCGGCACCCGCGGCTCGGCGCGTGTCCGGCGGGGCCGTGCTCCCTCCGGCATGCCGGCCCGCCGCCAGCTCGATCTCAAGACCGGCTCCGGCCTCGGGCGCGGCCCGGGCCGGCTCCTCTGGCACCGCCGACGACTGGCCGCCTTCGCCCGCTCCGGCTGGCGCTGCCGCCGGCGTCCTCTCCGCTAAGATCTCGAAGAGTTCGTCCCTCTGCACCGGCGGCTGTTCAGGGGCGATCTCCGCTGCCATGGGCAGAGGGATGTCCGGATCCAAGGTTTGGAGGGGGATGGCGTGCAGCGGAGGCCGGCTACGTGCGCCCTCCGCCTCCATCTCCGCGGCTGCCCGCTCCGACGAAGTCTCGGCCGCCGCGCTCGCTCGCCCCGTCGCCGTCCGGGCGGCCTCCCGCTCTACCGCCTCCCGCTCCGCCGCCTCCCTCTCTCGACGCGCCTCGCGAGTGTTCCGGTCCGTGGCTTCTGCAAGATCGGCACGGGGGTCCATGCGGCGGGGCCCTGAAGATCCAGCACCCGGCCTGACCACGGAGCTGCCTAGGCCTCGCTCGAGGGAGAGCAGCGCCTTACTCAAGAAATCAGAGAAGAATTCAAACAAGGGAAGTCTTCAAAATAACAAGCATGTAAGCGGCCAAGAGGGCTTACGTGGAAACTGACGGAGGCTTCTTCACCGCCTTCCGGAAGCGGGCCGCCTTCGCCGCCGCCTCGTCACGCTTCGTGGCCGTGGCGGAGGCCTTCGTCTTCTTCGGCCGGCTTCCGAAGAGTGGGAGCGCGGCCCGGCGTTTCCCCTTCCCACCACCGGCAGCCGGCGCGGCGGACGAGCCCGCGCTGTGGCGGTCGGTTGCCGGCTGGTGGCGCGGGATTTCTTCGGCGTCGAAATCGTCCGGCCAGTCGTCGAAACTGGCCGAGAGCCCCGTGCCTCCGGGCTCAGCGACGTCCCCCGTGGCGGCGTTCTCCATGGCGACTGCAGCAAGGTCCGGGTCGTCGAGGTCATCCACCGTGCGGTCCGGGGTATACTCGCATTCGACTCCTGCCGCCCCGGCTGGCGGCGGGAGGAGAGGGTTCTGATAAAAGAAAAAAGAGAAGAGCCGCCTGGTCAGAAACCGGCTGGCTCAAGCCGGCAGACGACGAGAAGGACTTACCACAGGCGGAGGATGGGCGCGGGAGTACGACGCCTTGCCAAATTGCCAGTCGTCGGTGAGCTTCAGGTTGGCGATGTAGTTCACCATCAGTGCCACTTCGGCATGGGGCATCTCCCATGTGCTCAGCCGGCAAGGGTCGAACCGGCCGCTCATCTGGCACATCATGTGGGGCCGGCTTTGAAGGGGGAGAATCCGGCGCTCGACGAAGGCGGCTACGAAGTCGGCTGCGCGCAGGCCTTCCGACTGGATCATCACCCGAAGCCGGGCGATGGAGGCGTTCACGGCCGGAGACAAGGACTTAGACCGGTAGCCCCAAGACGTCCGCCTCCCAGCCGGCGGGCCGGCTATGTAAGCCGGCAGATTGACGTAGTCGTCGTGCGGGGCGACGTTCTTGACGTAGAAGTAGGATTTCTGCCAGAGTTTGACAGACTGGATTAGAGGGATGTGAGGGAAGGGGTTGTCGTCGCTTGCCCTCTTCATCGCGATGAAGGCCCCGCAGGGAGCCGGCACGCCGGCGGAGACGGTGCCGAGCTTGTTCTGGAAGAGCTCCGCCCAGAGCTCCAGCGTCGGCAGCACCCCCAAGAAACCTTCGCAGAGGGAAACAAAGGCCGACAGCTGCATCACCGCGTTGGGCGTGACGTGATGCGGCTGGAGGTTGTAGAATTAGAGGAAGGATCACATGAAGCCGCTCGCCGGGAAGCCGAAGCCACGCAAGAAGTGCGTGCGGAAGACGATGCGCTCGCCTTCCTCCGGCGCCGGCGAGACCTCCGTCTCCGGCGCCAGACGAACCTGCACGAGGTTGGCGGCGGGCAGGCGCCAGGTCTGGCGGAGGAATTCGATGTGGTCCTCGTGGACGTTGGACCCGTCCCACGAGCTTGACAGCGCCAGGGACATGGCGGTGTGGGCGGTTTGCGGCGCGAGACTGCGTCGGGCGCGAGGAAGAAGAAGGAGAAGAAGAGGAGCAAGGAGGGACGGGGAGCGGGGGAGCGAACGAGCCTTTGTCTCTCCCCCTCCCCCCTACTTGTAGGCTCGTGCGCCAGAGCCGAGGAGGCGCGGCGTGGGGGATCGTGGGGATCGATCGTGCCCATCTGCCCCACGCCCGCGTTAATTACGCGCCTTGATGACGCGAAGAAACGACCGCGGGGAGGCGAGCAGTCCCCTCGGGCCACAAAAGATCTGCGCCCGGGCCGAGGCCAGGGAGTGGCGGGCCCGGGCCTGCGGCGGTGTCCCATCGCGCGCGTGCGACGGCAGGACTTCTCCCCCACGTGGCCCGTCGTGGGGCCCGCGGCCAGCCCGCGGGTCAACCACGGTCACCTTAATAACCGAAAAGTTCTCCGAAATCGGCCTGCGACGGCGAGGTCGGCCCCTCTGGGTATGAAGCCGGCCAAGCTTCCCGTCCTTCCGTCCGCCGTGAAGCTCGCCCGGCTTCGGGGACTACTGTCGGGGTAAATAGCCATGGGTAGCCCAGCCGGCTTCCCCTGGCCCCTCAGAAAAAATTATGAGCCCATCCGGCTCATAAGAAGACTCAAGACCTGGGCCGCCTCCCCCCTAGCTGACTACCTTTCTAGCCGGCTTCGGGGGCGGCCCGCCCTTTACCCTCATGAAGAATGCTGTGGAGGGCCGGCTACGGCAGGGCCGGCTACGGCAAGGCCGGCTACGAGAGGCCGGCTACGACAAGGCCGGCTACAGCCAGGCCGGCTCCCATAAAGCAGTCAACACCGTACCCGCAATGTACGCGTCCACTCTGCGATGATGAAGCGGGGCGTGGCTACAGTGGAGCCTGCCACCCCCAAAACCCGGAGCACGCCTGGTACAGCGCGTCGTGCGGGCAGCCGCGGCCCGCCCGGCGCGGCACTGTAGCCACGGTGGCTCTGACGCCATCCACGACGGGCCGCCAGCGTGGCCCCCGAGGCGGTGGGCCCCTTCGGGTAGAGAGATGCCGAAGGCGGCCGCACCTCCTCTCAAGCCGGCAAGATAGAGGGCCGGCTTCACATAGCCGGCCTGCCACCCTCCTCGAAGGAGACGCCCATTAAGGAGGCAAGATGCGGCGGGGCTACAGTAATCGCCCGCCAAGGCGGCGTTACTGTAGCCACGCTTACCCCGACCAAGCCTGCGTCAACAACACGGAGTAACAGTAACCAGCTGCCGACCAGGCCCTGGCCAGTGGGGCCGGCCTGTCGACCCAGGAACCGGCAGCCGGCGGGACCCACCAGCCGGCGGGCCCCAGAAGCCGGCGTAGAAGCCGGCGAGCATAGTCACAGACAGCTGGGCCCTGCGCCCAGTCGGATTACCATTGTACCCCCCGGGGGGGGGGGGTAGGCCTATATAAACCCGCCGGTGCACCCATGCAAGGGGTTGGACTCTCATTCTAGACCTAGACACCATACAAGGAGAGGAAGTAGGCTGAGCTGAGCTCTTCTTCCTCCTTCCACCCAAAACAGCTCAAGGAGCATTGTAGCTACTTGTTCACTTAGTAACCATGCGGAGACCCCGCAGAGCAGCAGTAGGGGTATTATCTCCCCGGAGAGCCCTGAAGCTGGGTAAGATTCGCCGGCGTGCATGTCTTCGCCTCATCCCGTTTCCAGGCACCGGCGATGTTCTATTGGCCCCCGCAATGATAAGCCACCCGTTGGCATATGTCGCTCCTACCACCCGACAGGAGAACATAGTACGGATCCGACGTCCGAACACGGCGACGCCGAGGATAAACCTCATCAAACCCCCTCTGGGGAGGAAAACAGTCTAGACAAAGATGCACACATCATCCCGGAAACGCACTTGGAGCAAGAGAACCTCCGCAGAAGGCTTATTGCCACAGCAAGGAGTCTGAAGAAGCAGAAGCAAAGGATTAAGGCCGCACAAAATACGCTCAACAGCAGGTGGAACAAAGTGCTCGACAACAAAGCAAAGTATGGTGGAAGTTACCACACAAAGAGCTATCCAAAGCACAAGCTATTACCTGAATTCGACGATGAGGCCTTAGAGCCCACACATCCGAAATATGAAACAGCCAACCGACCGGATCCACCACCTTGTGACCGCGATAGAGTGGCTAACAAAGTCGCACATAAGTCAACACATGATCTACGTGAGGACTTGCGCCAAAAATCCGGTACGACCAGATCCATCTATGGATCTAGGAAGCGCGCTCCGGCACAAAATCAAAACCGAATACTACAACTGTCCGAATGCCATGTCACATCCCAATACAGGGGCGCCGCACACCCCCTATGTTTCACCGATGAGGTGCTGGACCACGAATTCCCGGAAGGATTCAAACCAGTGAACATAGAGGCGTACGACGGAACCACATACCCTGGGGTCTGGATTGAGGACTTTATCCTCCATATCCATATGGCTCGCGGAGACGATCTCCATGCCATCAAATACGTGCCCCTTAAGCTTAAAGGACCAGCTCGGCACTGGCTGAAAAGCCTCCCCAAAAACTCAATTGGAAGTTGGGAGGAGCTCGAGGATGCTTTTCGGGCTAATTTTCAAGGGACCTGCGTCCGACTTCCGGATGCAGACGATTTAAGTCATATAATTCAACAGTCCGGAGAGTCCGCCCGAAAGCTTTGGAACATGTTTCTCACCAAGAAGAACCAAATCGTCGACTATCCGGACGCTGAAGCCTTAGCAGCTTTCAAACACAATGTCTGAGACGAATGGCTCGCCAGACACCTCGACCAAGAAAAACTGAGAACAATGGCAGCCCTAACAAGCCTCATGACCCGCTTTTGCATGGGGAAGGCAGCTGGTTAGCCCGCAGTAGCACCAGCGACCCAAGCACATCCGAAGTCAGGTATGGCAATGGAAAACCACGACGTAATAAAAACAAGCATCAAAATAAAGAAGATGGCCCAGATAATAGGCGGTAAACGCCGGATTTAGGGGCTCTCGACCAAGTCAGTGGAAAAAGCCTTTCAAAGGCAGCAGAGATGGACCGTCTAGCCTAAACAAGATTCTTGACAAACTATGTCAGATTCATGGCACCCCCGATAAACCTGCAAATCACACCCACAAGGAATGCTGGGTCTGCAAACAGGCCGGTAAGCTAAACGCCAAACATAAAAGGGGGGAGACACCAAGCGAAGATGAGGACGAACCTCGCCAGCAAAGCACTGGAGGACAGAAAAAATTCCCACCAGAGGTTAAAACAGTAAACATGATCCATGTGACGAAGAGGAGAAGCAAATATGCACTCCGAGACACACGCACCATAGAGCCCGTCACCCCTAGGTCCAACCCCTGGTTGGCCTGCCCAATCACTTTTGATCGCGGGGATCACGCGACAAGCATCCGGTACGAAGGATTGGCTGCTTTGGTGTTAGGCCCAATAATAAATGGATACCATCTCACACGAGTCCTCATGGACGGCGGCAGTGGTCTAAATCTAATATATCAGGACATAGTCCACAAAATTGGGATAGACCCAACACAAATAAGCCATAGTAATACTACCTTCAAGGGAGTAATACTAGGCCAATAGGCCCGCTGTACGGGCTCTCTATTGGTAGAGGTTGTATTCGGTTCTCCCGATAACTTCCGAAGCGAAAGGTTAACTTTCTATATCGGTCCATTACGAAGTGGCTATCAAGCACTACTCAGAAGAACGGCTTTCGCTCATTTTAATGCAATACCGCATTACGCTTCTCTCAAGCTTAAGATGCCCGGTCCACGTGGCACCATCATAGTTAGCGGAAATACTGAGTGTTCTCTACGTGCGGAAGAATGTGCGGTGGCTTTAGCCGCCGAGCACTAGACGACCTCACCAACCAGAAAAAATGACAGGTTGTCAAGACCACGAACATGGTTAGACGAGTCTGGTGCACCACTACATATACATGAGACTGGTTTGATGGTTAACCCCTCCTAAACGGTACCAGGGGCTTCCCGCGTGTAATCAGGGCTAGTCCGGCTCAACTTGACTTATCTTGAATTTTAATAGTTTATTGATAATAACCAATTTTTCGGCACGGAAACTTTCACATAAGTTCTTCTCTTTTATAGATGACAATCGTGCTACACTCGTCCAGGACAAGGCACAACAGAGACACAGGCGCAGACATGCAGCAGGGACCCGCTCAAAGGTTTCTTTTCAGATTAAGACCCTGCGTAAACCTTTTTTACTGTCTCTTGTTGTTCACATCCTCCGGATACTCAATACAACCGAGAAGGATGCTGACGTTATTGGCATGTGGCCATGTCAGGATATTGCACGTACCTGGACACTCGGGGTTTATTATTAAGGGCATCGTTCAGCCCGACAGATGTTATAAAGACCGAATACCTTAGGGAGTGTTCGGCGTCGCGAGTTTGGCCTTATATGCATCAGCTCCGAATCATGTCTTTGGTCAAATGTTGGGTTTGCCCGGCTCCCATGTTTTGGTACCTTACGTTCCGCTATATCGGCTAAGGTAGCACTGGGAGAACTACTGCGATTGTGCCCTGGTTCATCCGGATGAGCACCTCAGTAGAGAAAGCCAAAAGCTGATTGTCATGATATAGCGCGAGACTGGTCAACCACTCGATGACTCAGCAGAATCTTCGGGATTCCTCCGCATTAACGAAGGGCCGTTTCCCGGTCATGTACGTACGCACCCCGTATTCGGACGAGCGCATAAGTACCAAGGGCTATATAGTAGCCCCACCGTCAAACTCCTATGGCTAAGTGAAAGTGTTAAAGCAATATATTCCGATTGCCTCGTTCGCTGCGCTACCACCTCCTTAATGGACTAAGACGTTGGATCAAGTGTGAATGCACATTTTTTTGCGAACACCCCCGCATTATATGCGTGGGGGCGGAAGCCGATGACTGCAAACTTTTAGGTTATATACATATATACATAAACGGCCGCACAGGAGGCATCATAATACTTTCAGGCAAACGTATAAACACAGCCTTGATAACTCAATAAAACATTGTTTTTACAATGGGAGTACATGTCACTAGAACATAATATTCTTCGAGCACTGAGCCTCTATCGAACGAGCGCCTTCAAGGACTTCTTCAAAGTAGTGCTCGACAGCCACTCGGCCCACAACTGAACCCTGTGTTGCAACAGTGGTGGCCTCCATCTCTACCCAGTATGTCTTGACACGGGCAAAGGCCATCCGCGCACCCTCTATGCACGCCAACCTCTTCATAGCATCGATGTGTGGCACAACACCAAGGAATTGTTGCACTAAACTAAAGTAACTATTCGGCCTTGGCCCTCTCGGCCATAGATGATCCACAACAGACCTCATGGCAAGTCCGGACAATCTATGGAGCTCGACCCACTCGGCCATTCGCTCATTCAACAGCAGCGAACGCACTGGAGCATGGAACTGTGACCTGAATGGCTTTTCCACTTCGCGATCTTCTTGATCCTTGAAGTACTTGGCCGCATCAGCAGCACTTGCCGCCAAATCCATGTAGGCGTCCGCAGAACTCCATAGTTGATCAAGAGGAGCATACTTCGGATCTCCGAACTTAGTCCACAACAAGAAGGGCTTCCCAGCCACGATATCCGCAGCTTGATGCAGCTCCTCCTTCGTCGCTTTGATTTTGGAGCAGGCTTCCTTGGCTGCTACCATGGCCTTCTCCAGGTCCGTGTCCCTTGCTCGGCTTTCCTTTTCAAGAAGCTGGTAACGGTCAGCGGCATCTTTCAACTCAATGGCCATCTTGGCCATTGTTTCCTTGCTCTGGCAATGCACGGCCTGTTCGGCCCTCAACTCTTCAACCGCCTTTAGAGCGGCCAGATTGCTATTCCTTGCTTGTTCCTTGGCTCGGGCAAGCTCCGCCTGAAGGGTCTCCACAGTGGCAGCTCCATCTGCAGTCACAACATATTAAAGATACTGGCATCATGCTCCTCTTACTATGTGTTGATCACTGGAAAAATCACTTACCCTGTGCCTCGTCAAGCCGCTTGTTGACAAGCACGATGCCGGCATCTGCCACATCAAGTTGCCGCTCTAGCTCGGCAAACCCATCAGTCCGGCTAGCCACCGGAGCTTCATCCACCTGCACATAAAGGCGGTCTGGTTATTACCTGGGACTATGATCCTTTGTTTGCTGCCGTTTTCGACAAAAACCAGAGTCTCAGGGGCTACTATCTGCATAGGGCACATCTAACGTGTGCGCTACTGTCAAAAACATACACTATGTCACGTACCTCAAAGCCTTTCAGCAGACTCATAAAAGCTTCATGCAATCTGCTTTCAGCGGATGAAATCCTTTCAATTACCGTACCCATTAGCGTATGATGCGTTTTTGAGATGGCCACTTGCTCCAGAAGATCCTTCAGTGCGTCTGACCGCACACTGTACGGTTCCGGACTCTTTCTGTTGCTTTCTTTAGGAGTCGAATACTGAGGACTCCGGGTAGCCAAAGGATTACCCTCTGGCCTTGGCAGACCAGGAGAGACCCTCCGCGACGACACTTCAGGGTCGCCCGCCTCATGAGGCGGGGTGGCAAGGGGAGGCGTTTCGCTCTCAATCATCTCCAGAAGAAGATCCCCCTAAGACGAACTCTGTCGATAAGGGCTACGATCCGAACTACATGATATAAGCTTCGGTTATTGTGTCCAGAAGTAAGGTAGGACACTTTCACTACTAAAATACCTTTTGATTACTTACAGCTCGGTAGAGCGCTGATCCCCGTGCGGACATTGTGCGGCTAGAATACCCTCCGAGGCAGGACCCTTTGGTGAAGATTTCTTCTCCCGTTTGGAAACCTTTCCGGATCTTCAGAGGTGGTCCTCTTCCTCCCTCGGGAAGAGGGAATGTCAGATTCTTCTCCTTGGTTATGCTCCCTCGCGGAGGCGCTCATTCCCCCGGTGGGGACAAGTAGCGAGTGAGGCCCACTTTCAGCCTCTTTATTCCCCCCTTCATCTTCCTTTGAGGGCACCTGATGAGGCGCCGGCTCGAGCATTCTGTCCAGTACTGGATTGGCCAAGCCTTCGGGAAGGGGGGCCGAACACCTGATCATCTTCGCCTTTGTTATCCAGTCCTGGTCAAAGAGTGACTTTTCAGAATGATGTCATGATAAAAAAAAGGATAATGTGTTCGGCCATGGGATTACTTACTTGGGTATCAGGGCGGTTGCAGCTCAGACCCGCATCCTCGGTGGTGTCCGGACACTCTATTTGGGGTCCGTAGAACAATTTGTACATCTCTTTGAGCGTCATGCCGGGGAAGTGCTGAATAGTTCACGGTCCTTCCGGGTTGAATTCCCACATACGGAGGGGTCGACGTTTGCAAGGCTGGACTCGACAAACTAGCATAACTTGCATTACCATAACCAGGCTGAAATCTCTCTCAAAGAGATCTCGGATGTGGCTCTGCAATATCGGCACATCCTTTGCTGGACCCCAGCTCAGCCCCCCTGCTGATCCATGACGTCAGTTGTGGTAGGGGCCTGGGCGAAAGGTAGGGGCGGCTACCCACTTGGCACTTCGGGGAGCTGTGATATAAAACCACTCCCGCTGCCACAAACTGGACACCTCTGGGAAGGAACCCTCTGGCCATGGAGCATCAGCGCTTTTGCTTATTACGGCACCTCCGCACTCTGCGTGCCGTCCCTCGATCATCTTCGGCCTCACATTGAAGGTCTTGAGCCACAAGCCGAAGTGAGGGGTAATGTGAAGGAAGGCCTCACATACGACGATGAATGACAGGATGTGAAGGAGGGAATCCGGGGCCAGATCATGGAAATCCAGCCCATAATAAAACATGAGCCCCCTAACAAAGGGATCCAGAGCGAGGCCTAGTCCTCGGAGGAAGTGAGAGATGAACACAACACTCTCGTTGGGTTCAGGAGTGGGGATGACCTGCCCTCGGGCGGGCAGCCTGTGCGAAATTTCGGCGGCCAGATATCTGGCCTCTCTCAGCTTCTTGATGTCCTCCTCTATGACAGAGGGAGGCATCCACCGACCTTGGAGGTTGGATCTGGACATGGTTGAAGGTCCGAAGCGCCTGACCTGAGCCTGGGGTGCTGGAACTCGAGGCGGGGGAAGGATTCGATTGGGCACGAGAGGAAAAAAGGACAGGTCTTGGCCTCTTTATAAAGAGGGTGAATGTCAAACGTCCTCCTCGTGGCCGTTTTGGACTCGCCTAAAATCGAGGAGTCATACCAACGGGCACGAGTGGGTTACCCATGTCCGTATTGATGAGAATCCCGTAATAATGGGAACACGATCTTCGCTTTGACAAGACGTGTCAAGAAAACCGCCTCGCGATATGTGCGGTGCTGGTTGAGAAAAACAGTTCGAATAATGACCGGGCCATGGCGTGATGTCATGCTGTCCAAACGTGCCAGCAGATTAGATTTGTGGAAATATTATTCTCTCTACGGTGGTATGTGGAACGTGTTTTGCAAAGCCGGGCACTATCCTTGTGTTCAAAATCTTCCATGGAGTATTCGAAGGAGGAACCCGCCTTGCAATGCCGAAGACAATACTGCGCGCCGGACTCATCGTCATTGAAGCCTAGTTCATGGGCTACTAAGGGAGTCCTGGATTAGGGGGTCTTCGGACAGCCGGACTATATCCTTTGGCCGGACTGTTGGACTATGAAGATACAAGATTGAAGACTTCGTCCCATGTCCGGATGGGACTCTCCTTGGCGTGGAAGGCAAGCTAGGCAATACAGATATGTAGATCTCCTCCCTTGTAACCGACTCTGTGTAACCCTACCCCCTCTGGTGTCTATATAAACCGGAGGGTTTAGTCCGTAGGACAACATACAATCATACCATAGGCTAGCTTCTAGGGTTGAGCCTCTACGATCTCATGGTAGATCAACTCTTGTAATACTCATATCATCAAGAACAATCAAGAAGGACGTAGGGTATTACCTCCATCAAGAGGGCCCGAACCTGGGTAAAACATCATGTCCCCTGCCTCCTGTTGCCATCCGCCTTAGACGCATAGTTTGGGACCCCCTACCCAAGATCCGCCGGTTTTGACACCGACAGAGAGGTTACCCATGATCACATCTGAAGAATCCTCTGCTTGAGCTGTGTTCATCATGCTCACCTTTGCATGCTTTGGATTGTGCTTGACAACTGCATTGCTTGAAGACCTCACAGGAGGAGGAGGCAAAAGGCGCCTTTGGTTGAAGCACTTGGTTGCATAGTGACATTTCTGACCACACTTGTTGCAAGTAACCTCTAAGAGCGGACGTTGATAAGGAGGAGGAGGACCACCTGCCCTCGGAGCTTGAGTCTGAGACTTGTTCTGATAGCCTGGGTTGGGTGGGTGGGAAGATCCATGACCACCTTTGTTCTTCTGCTGGTAGGGCTGACAAAACGGAGGAGGTGGAGGAAGCCAGAACTTTTGTTGCTTGGCTGCCACTTCCGAGGAAGAAGAAGACTGGACTGCATCCCTAATTCTCTTCTTTGAAGCCTCACACTTGAGCTGAGCAGCTTCTTGCTTGAGGGCCATATTTTAGAACTGATTGAACTGAGTAGGCTCAACAAGAACGAGAGCTAACTACAGATCCTCTCTAAGGCTACCCCTGAAGTGATAGATCATGCTCTTTTCATCAGGAACGTCTTGCTTTGAGAAGCGAGCAAGCTTCTGAAACTGGATGTTGTATTGATACACGGACATGCTTCCTTGCTTGAGATTGTGAAATTCCTCACGCTTGCTCTCAACAACACTTGTAGGAATGTGATGAGCTCGAAAGTCTCGACGGAAGTCATGCCAGGTAATCACTCGACCCCCTGTGGAATCTTTGTACTGCTGATACCAATCAGCTACTTGGTCTTTGAGCTGAAAAGAAGCGAACTTGATGTAGTCCTCAGGCCTAACATTGCTACATTCAAAATTCTTACTGATGTCCATGAGCCAATCATCGGCGTCTGTGGCCTCGGCACAAGCGCTGAAAGACTTTGGCTGATTTGCAAGAAACTGGTTGAGTGTAGCAAACTGAGGTTGATTATTGAATTGCCCTTGGCATTGATTCCCTTGGTTGCCTTGACCTTGGTTGCGCTCTTGCAAGAGCTGCAAAAGC
Source organism: Triticum monococcum (assembly GCA_034509565.1). Classification (NCBI taxonomy): domain Eukaryota; kingdom Viridiplantae; phylum Streptophyta; class Magnoliopsida; order Poales; family Poaceae; genus Triticum; species Triticum monococcum. The sequence continues at coordinate 656,061,783 of CM067847.1, read as the reverse complement.
ATCTGGGTATTGGCGTTGGTGGGTGCCATCACAACTTTCCATGCCTCCGAAGGCGGAGGAGGAGGCGAAGGTGGAGGGTTCTCCTGATCCCCATTGTTGCGGTTCGGATTCAGACGCGTTGGAGGAGCCATCCTGAAGAGGGTGACATCCGTTAGAACCATGATAGACAGATAGACAAGATGAATCAACGGATAGAAATGTGCAACATACAGTCTTCACAATAAATATTCGAACATTGATTGAACAAATGAATTCCAAAGTTAACATTACACGACCATTAAGGTGAGAAGCCACTTGGAAGAGATTGATGAATGAAATAATAAGGTACGACTGGAACAAATAAATTGTAAGGATCACCCAATCCCATACCAATTATCTGCCGGAAGAATAACTAAGAGCTACTTGAATTCCCACCTATTAACTCCCGAGACTTTCTGGTTATGCAACCTGGTGTTGGGTATACAAGGAGGCACAATATATGTATCACACAACTAACAAGCTCTACGCTCCAACTGTATCCATCCGTCAACACACACTACTGCAGGAGACTGCTAACGCGACACTACCATCAGAGACCCTTTGCCGAAACTGTGTGCGATGCAATAATCGCAAATTGTGGTGTAAAAACCCATCAAAAAAGGTGCAAAACATTTGCAATGATGTATGCATCAAACACGGTTCAGGTTTTAGTTGTGCGATGAAGGGCATACGGTTAATCCATTCAAACTGTGTGCGATGAGGCAGAACAACAGAAATGGGCAGCCATAACAATGCGTGTGCGATGCAGGACACACGGTTAATCCATTCGAACTATTCGTGATGAGGTAGAACAACAAAAACGGGCAACCATATCAATGTGTGTGCGATATACGACATGCGGTTAATTCGGATGAACTGTTTTCGATTAGGGAACACAAATGAAACAGTTCAACTTAACAAGATGTGTGTGATATGCAGCATACAGTTCACATGGATAAACTATTTGCGATGAGCCAAAAGAACACAAACGAGTCGTGTAAACAAGATGTGTGTGATATGTGGCAAACAGCCGACTCAGATGAACTATTTGCGATGAGAAAGTACAACACAGATGGTCAATACAGTTACTTCGTGTGTGATTCTGTGTGTGCAAAAAACTTTGAAAAATGAAAACTAGTTGCTTGCGGTGGCTAGGAGTATCGCACATGATGTGTCTGTCAGTACTCGTGTGTGATGATTAGTATGTTACACATACGTTTCCTTATGTGAACATGTGTGTGAATTTGCAATATGGACAGTTAATATGCAAATGCCTTCTGGACATCGGGCACACGCTTAAACTCAATGAACTGTGTACTATATTAATACTTTCCATGAATTTTTTGAACTTGGGTAACAATATTTGACAAAAGGAGGATCTTCGTAACACGGTTTTGACAACCATATGGTCCATATCTACATACTTAACATAGTGACAACTATCACATTTTAAGAGGCTAAGGCCCAACAACCATATGGTCCATATCTACACACTTAACATATATAGTAACATCTAGCACATTTTAAGAGGCTAGGGCCAACCACCACAACTATCCACTGGAAGCAGCTTGATCACGGCGACTCGGCATCTCGTCAATGAAAAGGAAGAGCCCTCGTGTGCCTTGGTAGAGCAAGAGTATAATAGTGTCTCCAATTTTCCAATATGGATGCATTGCCACAATAAGCGAGAACTTGTTAATTTGAATGGTTCCATTTTTGCGGGAAATGCAGTACCTTGCAATCACTTTGGCGTTATTAGCAGACACAAGTGTAATTCGACCACGCCGGGAAATCGATCCAGGAACGGCTACAGGGGCAATTTCTGTTGACATGTAGAATAAAAAACAATTGTAACAAGTTTTTACAAAGCGCATCAACATTAAAATAAGACTGTTTATTAGCGCTTTGTGCACACAATTGGTCTTGTTCAGTGTGTGCACCATAGGTCTAATTAATCCCATCCAAAATCCAGCGTTCATACGCTGTGCTATCTCTGTCAGATTATCAACAAAGTTTATGACATGCTTCAAGTCCCTCCAGTGAAATTTGATACGCTTAGTAACATACAGATCGTTCACTATGCATCCAACACATCCTGCTTAAAAGGTGGAAAGGTATTATTTATTTAGAAGATGGCAGAAGAATATATAGTGCGCATAAATTGGTAAACATAATTTGTTACTGCCTAGGAACGGAGTCAGAATATGATATCACAATTGGTTGCTTAAATAGTGATCAATTGGTTGCTTAAATAGTAATATGACAACATGGAGAAAGTTGAAAGGACACTAACCTTGATCAGACTTTGATCGGCTGATGACGTTGGGGAAGTAAACATCCATGTTAATTAGACCAGGTTGTGGTGCACGCACTAGAAATTTATTGCCAGCTCTCAGTTCATAACACCAAGACATTTTTCTCCAAAGGTCCGCATTAAAATAGGAGTGACCATCTTTATCAAGTTTTAGGCTAACCGTCATTGTAAACCCATGTTGTGTTGTCAATATGACATCCTGGGAGTCATCAGCAAAGTAAAGCCCAAGATTTCCTTCTACTCCTATTCTTGCAAAGCAAGGGATGTACTGCTTGAAATGAAAATTAAGATCGTAAATTAGATATATTGAAATAACCAAGCAAGATGAAAATATGGAAGTAACTTATAGAACATATCCATATATAGATGCAAGCAAAGTACAAAAATATAGAATTAAAAATAGATAATGTAACAAAGATTTGATGCAAATATATAGATAATGTAGCAACAGACGATATATGTTCAAAAATTTAGGCCATGCCGACCATGGTAGGTTGAGATTGAACATACCGGGCGCTCCCTAAAGTCATCCGGAATGGTGAGATAGGACTTCGTTTTCGACTAGCCACGACCACAGTTGCCCGATCTGTGCTCGCACTATGCACACATGAATGAACACCCACGAATCAGCTAGAACAAAAATGATTGCACGACGATTTCCGCCGGTTGATTAACAGCGACGGACGGACTGCGATAAGAGATGAGTGAATATTTTGCTAATTAAGTTGATTACCTTCTCCATGAGAAAAATCCCCGGACCAATCCTACAGAAAATCCCAGTCGACCAGAGTTTAGAATGTTGGTGCAGATAGGCGACGGAAAGCGATGGAGGCGAAATCCGGTGTCGTTTGGGGCGCGATCTATGGCCGCCGCCAACAGCCGTCGAGTTTAGGGTGCAGAGTTGCGGAGGAGTCCACGGCGAGTGAGTGGGGACGAAGTGGGTGAGGGTTTACTTTTCCTTTTGCATGTGTGAGTGAACACACACAGTTCACAGAGGCGACGGAGATGAACCGTGTGCGATAGTAAATCACCGAGATTGAATGGGAATCCAAATTTCCTTTGTCTTTCATCCATGAATTTTTTTCTACGATGAACAGAAACCCTGCTAATCACCGTGTTCAAATTTGACACTTTTCTGGGTTCATTTACAATATTTAGGGGATTATGTGCATTTTGTAGGCATTAATGCATGTAATTCAAATTCAAACAATTGGTGCATGAAAGGGTGCACAAGAACGGTCTGGAAAAACCATAATCATGGTATTTAGTAATTTCTCAAGCCTTTTACAAGGAATGGGCAAAGATTTCAACGGAGTCAACCACAAACGCGTCATTTACTGGGTTATCAACTATAGAACAATGAAATATGTGCTTGAAAAACATGATAGTTGGCATGGTGCCATGGTATGGCCTCACCATGCCCTGGTTAAAAGCTGAGAAGGTTTGATTTATGTCGTCATGCACACCCTTCATAAATCGAACCATCACCGAGGAAGTTCAATGCTTTCGAGAGGGAAATCACCAAGATTGAAGGGGAATCCAAATTTCCGTCCTAGTTTGTCCTTCAGATTTTTTTGTCCAACGATCAACATACCGCCTCAAATGAAATGTATTCAAATTTGACATTTTTCTGAACTCATTTACCATATTTAGGGGATTGTGTGCATTTTCTAGGCATTAATTATGCACATAATTCAAATTCGAACAATTGGTGCATGAAAAGGTGCACAAGAACGGTCTGGAAAACCATGCTCGTGCTATACAAAAAATGAAACACATGGTTGGAAAACATGACGCCTAGTGTGGTGCCATGTTATGGCCTCACCATGCCCCCGGTAAAAATGGAGAATGTTTTCCATATGTCATGATGTGCGCCTTTCATAAAATGAACCATCATCCGAGGAAGTTTCATGGTTTCGAGGGGAAATCACCAAGATTGAAGGGGGGGGGGGGGGTCCAAATTTCCTTTGTCCTTTGTCCACGATTTTTTTCTATGATGAGCATACAACCTGCAAATCACCGTGTTCAAATTTGGCACTTTTCCGGGTTCATTTGCCATATTTAGGGGATTATGTGCATTTCCTTGGCATTAATGCGCACAATTCAAGTGCAAACAATTGATGCATGAAAGGGTCCACAAGAACGGCCTAGAAAACCATGCTCGTGCCATTTAGTAAATTCTCATGCCTTTTACAAGGAATGGACAGATATTTCGATGAAATGTGTGGCAATAGTCAACCACAAATGTTTTTTGTTGGGTTTTCAACTATAGAAAAAATAAAATAAATTCTTAAAAAACATGAAGCCTGGCATGGTGCCATGGTATGTCCTCACCATGCCCTGGTAAAAATTTGAGAAGTTTTGGCTTATGTCATCATGCACGCCCTTCATAAATCAAACCATCACTGAGGAAGTTCCATGCTTTCGAGAGGGAAAATCCCCAAGATTGAAGGGGAATCCTAATTTCTGCCCTACTTTGTCATTCAGTTTTTTTCCAACGATCAACATACCGCCTCAAATGCAATGTGTTCAAATTTGACATTTTCCCGGGCTCATTTACAATATTTAGGGGATTATGTGCATTTTCTAGGCATTAATGGAGATAATTCAAATTCAAACAATCGGTGCATGAGAAGGTGCACAAGAACGGTCTGGAAAACCATGCTCGTGTTATTTAGCACATTGTCATGCTTTTACAAGGAATGGGCAGATATTTCAAGGAAATGTGTCGCAATAGTCAACCATAAACGCGTTGTTTACTCGGTTAACAACTATACAAAAAATGAAACACATGGTTGGAAAACATGACGCCTGGCTTGGTGCCATGGTATGGCCTCACCATGCCCTAGTAAAAATTAGAGAATGTTTTCCTTATGTCATGACGCGCGCCTTTCATAAATCGAACCATCACCGAGGAAGTTTCATGGTTTCAAGGGGGAAATCACCAAGATTGAAGGGGGGGGGGGTCCAAATTTCCTTTGTCCTTTGTCCACGAGTTTTTTTCTATGATGAACATACAACCTGCAAATCACCGTTTTCAAATTTGGCACTTTTCGGGTTCATTTGCCATATTTAGGGGATTATGTGCATTTCCTAGGCATTAATGCGCATAACTCAAGTTCAAACAATCGATGCATGAAAGGGTCCACAAGAATGGCCTAGAAAACCATGCTCGTGCCATTTAGTAAATTCTCATGCCATTTACAAGGAATGGACAGATATTTCGATGAAATGTGTGGCAATAGTCAACCACAAATGTCTGTTTGTTGGGTTTTCAACTATAAAAAATGAAATAAATGCTTAAAAAACATGACGCCTGGCATGGTGCCATGGTATGACCTCACCATGCCTTGGTAAAAATTTGAGAAGGTTTGGCTTATGTTGTCTTGCACGCCCTTCATAAATCGAACCATCACCAAGGAAGTTCCATGCTTTCGAAAGAAAATCCTCAAGATTGAAGGGGAATCCAAATTTTCTTCGTTCTTTGCCCTGGAGTTTTTTTTCTATGACGAACATACACCCTGCAAATCACCGTGTTCAAATTTGGCATTTTTCCGGGCTCATTTACCATATTTAGGGGATTATGTGCATTTTCTAGGCATTTAGCGCATATAAATCCAATCCAGCTACAGGTGCACGGGTGTGATGTGAGGGACGTGGATTGCCGTTCGATCGCGGCGCATCCAACGGTGCACACGCGCGATCCGCGTGGCTGGGGTTCCAGCCAATCATAACGCAACACAAAATAGGCTCAGCGCACACTGTTTCCGAAAGCGACGGAGATGAATCGTGTGCGATAATGAACGAGCAAAATTGTAAGGGAAGCCAAATTTCTGTTGTCTTTTGTGGTTGAGCTCTTGAATACCACCACACTGTACAGCTGCTCGGCCCCTCCGTCCCAGAGCTCTCTTCAGGCGTCGTCCATGGCACCGCGGCGCACAGTAACTGGTAAGGAAGCGATGGCATCCCGCTGCGTTCCTCGCCGCCCGCAACCATGCACATGGTAAGGAAGCGATGGAATCTCGCCACGTCGAGTTCATCGCCGCCGGCGGCCAGACAGTTACATGGGCGGACTTTGAGGCTGCCATGGCTGAATGGGTGGTGGATCTAGAGGAGACCAAAGCCGCACAGAAGGAGCGGAAAAGGCAAAAAGCAGTCAAGAAAAGAGAGTCCCGCCGTCGCAAGAAAAAAGAGGCTGCACGCCGTGGTGAGGAGAGCTTGGCGGAGATCGAAGCACGGTGGGTTGCCGCCTACAAGGCTGGGCAGGAGAACGCCAGCGTCTGGCCAGCATGCCCTGATGGCAGCATGTGAGAAGTAGTTTAAGTTTGTAGTATTAGAGCAAATTACCAATAGTACTGTAAGTTTGTAGTATTAACTTACAATGTCGGTAAGAGCATCCTTTGAGCGCTTTGAGCGTTGATTAGCATGTGTGCCCATGTGCATTTATTTGCGTTAATCATAAGAAGATCACAAAACACACGGTTTCTATGCTGTACCATCTGCGTTTTTTGCATTAATGACCCATAAGTCAGTTACCTATGCGATATTTCCTAATAAACCAGGCGTACCATTGACAAAAAAATCAAGTAAACATGTACATTTTTTTGGAGACGGGATCTGCCAACTTCCTTTTTTCTCGCACAAGAGTATTTTACGCGCTTTGTCTGCGTTGTGTGTTTCCCCCTCCCAAGTTTCAAATTCGCACCAAAATTTTCATTAGGCGCGCGATTTCAGAATTTATTCCTCCAACCACATCCCCTTCCCCTCAGTATCCCCACCTCCCTCGCGCCTCCCCCTACCGGCATCTCAAACCACCGCTGCCGCAACCACAACTTCAACCACATCTACGTTCTGCTCGGATCCAGTCAGGTAACCCACCGATCTCTATCACGTCCCCAGCCTGATTGCTTAAATGGCACCTACGAAACATCGTCATGCCTCCAAATCCCCCCCGCCAGGAGCTGATGGCGGTCCATGGCGCGATGGCCGCTGTGCATGTTGACCTGGAGGAACACCTCGCCTCCGCCGCCGACATGGTGCAGGCTCTGGCCCAGATGAAGTCCCCCAGCGACTACCCCCTAGGACTTAACAGGTAAGATCTGACCAGCGAAATCTTACCAATACCACTTGCAACGGCTATGATTTGTATGGTTGATGTATTAAGCATGTTCGTGTCTTGTTTATTTCAGCACTACACACTGTGTGATGTTCAAATATTACCGTGTCCAGCTCAATTTCACCAATACCAGCAACAACCTTACAATACATGACTCGAGATATCACTAGAGATGCTGCCCATTTGCTATTTTTAGGGGATGCTAACCCTATTGCACTTAACATGCCTGCCCATGTACTTATGCAGGGTCATAACGGCCGATGCTTTTGTTTGCCGTCGTGGTGAGCTGCATCCCATGTCTTACAGTATTTCACATAATTTGTGGAATTGCAGTTTAACTTCTACCCATTTACTGTTTGCCTGTAGGTACGCATGTCAGTGGCATTGATCCACGATTCGACCCGGAGGAACAGCTCGCCTCCGCCATCGCTGACTTTGGGCGAGCTCTGGCCAAGATGAAGTGCCCTAGCAACTACCTCTCAGGACTTACCAAGTATGTACTCACCAGTTCAATCTTACCAGTACCAGTTGCAATTAATGGCTATGTTCTGTACGGTCGATGTATTAAGCATGTTCTAGTAAACATGCCTAACACGTTTTTGCTACTATCCCTACCTTTTTATAGACATCTGGGATAGTAGCAAAAATGTGTTAGGCATGTAGCCATTGATACATCATGGCTATATTGGAATCCCTACCTTTTCAATGGCTACAAACTTACAAAACATGACCTAGGATGTTGTTAAGCCTGTTGCAATTAACAGTTCTATCCATTTTTTAATCTGTCCATTTTCTACCATGCTACTCTCCGCAATGAAGATATACTAGAGATGCTGCCCCATTTGCTATTTTTGGGGGATGCTAACCCTGTTGTACTTAACATGCTAGTCCATGTACTTACGCAGGGTCATACCGGCCGATGCTGTTGTTTGCCGTCAAGGTTAGCTGCATCCCATGTCTTACAGTATTTCACATCATTTGTGCAATTGCAGTTTAACTTCTACCATTTATGGGTTGCCTGTAGGTACACATGTCAGTGGCACTGATCCACGCTTCGACCCAGAGGAACAGCTCGCCTCAGCCGCCGCTGACTTTGGGCGGGCTCTGGCCAAGATGAAGTGCCCCAGCAACTACCTCTCAGGACTTACCAATTATGTACCCACCAGTTCAATCTTACCAATACAAATTGCAATTAATGGCTATGTTTTGTACTGTCGATGTATTAAGCATGTTGTAGTAAACATGCCTAACACGTTTGAGCTATTTTCCCTACCTTTTTATAGACAACTGGGCCATTATCTGCTCTGGCAGCACCTTCCCTATGATGTTTAACTCTGCCAATTGCATTTTATCAGTACCAGTTTCAATGGCCATTAAGCTTGTTGCAATTAACAGTTGTACCCATTTTTAGAGAGTTGTATTTCAATGGCTACAAACTTACATAACATGAATTAGGATGTTGTTAAGCCTGTTGCAATTAGCAATTGTATCCATTTTTTAATCCATCCCTTTGCTACCGTGCTACTCTTTCGAAATGAAGATATCACTATAGATGCCGCCGGTTTATTACCATTTGCTATTTTTGGTGGATGTTAACCCTGTTGTAGTTAACATTGGCTTTCCATGTACTTACACAGGGCTACAATGGGCAATGCTGTTGTTTGCCGTCGAGGGTAGCTGCATCCCATGTCTTATACACCATCTATCCTTAATATAAGTATTTTTAGAGATTCCAATATAGACTACATAATGAGCAAAATGAGTGAATCTAGATTCTAATCTAAACTATATCTATAATTCTATATACACCCGTATGTAGTTCATATTGAAATCTAAAAAAAATACTTGTACTTAGGAACATATGTAGTTGTATTTTACATCATTTGTGCCATTTCAGTTTAGCTTCTAACATTTACTGGTTGCTTGTAGGTACATATATGAGGGGTACCGATCCACACTTCGATTCCTTTTTCGTATGGGGCAATGAGATATTCATGAACAAGCGTCAAGTGAGGAAACTAAGAAAGATTGTCAGGCGAAAGAAACGGGTGATTGGAATTAAGCTCTTTATTTACACTTTGTTGAAGATAACAGTGAACTTTAGGATGGTAAGTAATGTGTTGCCTTTTCCCCCTGCCCACAACAAGTTACTCTATTAGACCTCAGTATCTGATATTTTTCTCTTTTCAGTGGTTTCCGAAGCTATTTACTGATGATTAGCTTGCAAACGACATGACCAGAGTGGAGGCAACTATGGTTAAAGTATATAATTCATGCTACCATGATATTGCTCTAGAAGTATTCCTGAAGGCGGTGAAGGATGGGCGGGCGATCGTCAGAAGGGGTTGGACAAAAGTGGTTCATGCCTATGGCATGCAGGAAGGCACATTATGGGTATTCTGCTTCTTCAACACCGTCAGCAGTCAAAATGATTTACACTTGTCTCTTCACCTTTACCGCATTTAAATATTGCGGTTCATAATAGTTAATTGCTGCATAATCCTGTAATTACTGAAATATTGTACTGGCAATTTTATTTATTGATTCGTTGTTGAACCATTGTGCTGAGAATTTGAATTGCACGTTTCGTATTTCAAAATTTCCAATTAGAATAATAAATTACAGGCAAAAATAAAAATAGAACAGACGGTCATGGACCTTTACAAACGGTTCTAGCAGTAAAAGCGCTTGCGATGGATAGCCCAATGCCACACAGTTTTCTACATCAAATCGTGTGTGATGTAGTTAATGAAAGCAAACAGTTAACCAAGGCAGAGCGTGTGCGATAGTTACACCTTTCACACACGAGCGAATACATAAAACCGTGTGGGATGTACATCCGAACGGAAACGTTTTCCCTGGATTGACTGTGTAGGATGTACATAAGAACGAAAACTATTGGGGATATGACTACCCGATATGACCCGCCCAGGAGGGGCCGGGTCAACCACAATGGCGGTTCACCTGTATGAAGCCCAAGAGTATACAAGATGCGGTTCATAGTTAGGCTTGTAAGAGGCCCAAGCCCAGAGGCGGCTTAAGGCCCATAAGTATAAACCACCATGTATGTATAGACTTGTAATGTAAGGCATGTAAGATACTTCACCGAGTCGGAAACATTGTATGAGCCGGTCGGGACTCTGTAGGCCGCAGGGCGTCAACCCATGTATATAAGGGGACGACCCGACAGCGGCTTAAGGCAAGAAACAATAGATCGAGAGCCAGGTTAAGTGTGTTTGCTCCCTGGTCATCGAAACCCTAGCAATATCACCTCCAACTGGATTAGGCTTTTACCTTCACTGCAAGGGGCCGAACCAGTATAAACTCCTCATGTCCTTTGTCCCGATTAACTCCTCTAAGCTAATCTCGTTGCGATGGCTCCATGACTAAGTCCTCACACTAGGACATCTGCCGTGACAATTCCACGATAGTTGGCGCCCACCATGGGGCTATTGCACGATGGTTTCAAGTTCTTAGAGGGCAACTTCGAAGGGATCAAGGGATACACCGTGGGCCGAATGACCAAGAGTCACCGCGGCAAGCTCTACATCGATGATGCAGGCTGGGGCCGCGAGGCCGGCTCAATTGAGTACGAGTACCAGGCCCCCTTCGGCGGAATTCACGTCTTCATTGGCAAGATCGGCGAGCCAGGCCCTGAGCCGAATATTTGCACCGACATCATCAAGACGGCTCAGCGTGCGAGACCCACCCGGGTTCGGCCCGCCATGAATCATGCCTTCATGGGATTTATTCGTGGAGCAGAATCTGAGGATAGATCGGCATCTGGTGGTGAGACAATCGTTTATTCTAATGGTGAGTCGTCCATCGGTAAGACCGAGTCTTTGTATCAACTGCAAGACGGCCGGCTTGGGGGCTGTTCCGACGGCGACAGTATTCCGGACCCCCACGAGCCGCCGAACCGGGTTGCAATCTTCATGGCCGGTACACAGCCCGTGCAGCACTCATCGACTGCAGTAGAGTTGATTTCCGGGTCAGCAACGGCAACGGTTGCCGGGGCAGGAGGCCCCATGCGCCCGCCGGCTCAGGTCTTAACTGACTTGCTGGATAAGCTGACAACACTGTTAATAGCAGTGGTTAACCCGGCGGATCAGGATCAACATAATGCGACAGTTGCAAAATTGCGTGATGAGATAGCATAGGCCAAGGAGGAGCTAAACGCAGAAAATGCTAGGATGGCCGAGGAGCAGGCTGCTTTGGATTCTCAGGCACAACAGATTCAGTCGGAGTCTTACCGGCTCATGCTAGATCCGAATGCTTCAAACGAAGTCATGAGGAGGTGCCATCAGACTCATCTACCCTCGGTTTACGAGGCAAAAAATCTCTTTAACACGCTAGGATCAGGAACCAGTAACCCGATAGTGGTAAACCGGGTCGAAGCACCTGGGACGGATACGCTGGTTCAGCCGCGCACGACAGACCCGCCTCATGAGAACAATAACCCGCCGCAGCACGCGCCGGCGCCACCGGGTCATTACTCTAACCCTTTGGATAACATGATCGCTGCGGCATCACGATTAGCGGCTCTCCCGGTTGAAGGCGAGTTGCCGACGGTAGTTGATACACGAAGGGCTAGAGAGCTCCTTCAGACAGCGCTGGTTCAGCAACACGCTTATTCTTATAGTCTTGACAGGATTCATTCCACCCCTCGCCCGAGCCAGAGTTACAGCAGGCATATCGATGAGCCGGCTGTGTCAAGCAGTGGGCGGAACCATAACCTGCCTCGCGGACATAACCCGGCAGGCGGTGGCGTTGATGCTCAGAACATAGTGGATAAAGGTAGAGCACGTCGAGAGGCCGAGCTGGCGGCACAATATGCGGCCCGTCAACCTACTCCGGTTCGTCCAACCACTTCTATGGAGCCAGGTGTAACCTTTAGAAATTTTGGCGTGCCATTCTTAGTACCGGATCTACGTAATGAGTGTCTGCCCAAGGATTTCAAGGGTCCTCACAAGGTGCCTAACTATACTGCCAATTTACCTCCTGAAGAATGGGTCGAGAGTTATGAGATGGCCATGGAATTACTTGATGTTAGCGATGCCGTGTGTGCTAAATATTTCCCTCTGATGTTGGATGGAACGACCCGCACTTGATTGAAAGGGCTCCCTGCCAATTCTACTGGGTCATGGGCCGAGTTAAAAGCCCGGGTTTATCCAAAATTTCAAGGATACATGCAAGCATGCCATGTCAATTGTGGATTTAGCCTCCTGTGTCCAAGAAGAAGGTGAGTCGACAACCCATCGGGTGCGCCGGGTCTCAACAATCGTGCAATCGTCGGATCGCATCAATGTCGATTCAGCAGTCTTGATGTTGGAGAACCATTGTCGTTTCACGCCCCTAAAGCAGAAATTAGGGCGACTCAAACGCCACTGTAATGACATGGGGACACTCATGGCGGCTCTGGTTAAGTATGCTGACTGATACGTCTCCATCGTATCTACTTTTCCAAACACTTTTGCCCTTGTTTTGGACTCTAACTTGCATGATTTGAATGGAACTAACCCGGACTGATGTTGTTTTCAGCAGAATTGCCATGGTGTTATTTTTGTGCAGAAATAAAAGATCTTGGAATGACCTAAAAATCAACAGAGAATATTTTTGGAATATATAAAAAGTTCTGGCGAAAGAATCAAGGCCAGGGGCCCACACCCTGTCCACGAGGGTGGGGGCGCGCCTACCCCCATGGGCGTGCCCCCTGCCTCGTGGCCCCCCTGGTGCTCCTCCGACCTCAACTCCAACTCTATATTTTTTTGGTTGGGGAGAAAAAAATAAGAGGGAAGGATTCATTCCATTTTACGATACGGAGCCACAGCCAAGCCCGAATCTCTCTCGGGAGGGCTGATCTGGAGTCCGTTTGGGGCTCCGGAGAGGGGAATCCATCGCCATCGTCATCATCAACCTTCCTCCATCACCAATTTCATGATGCTCACCACCGTGCTTGAGTAATTCCATCGTAGGCTTGCTGGACGGTGATGGGTTGGATGCGATTTATCATGTAATCAAGTTAGTTTTGTTAGGGTTTGATCCCTAGTATCCACTATGTTCTGAGATTGATGTTGCTATGACTCTGCTATGCTTAATGCTTGTCACTAGGGCCCGAGTGCCATGATTTCATATCTGAACCTATTATGTTTTCAACAATATATGAGAGTTCAATAGGACCCCGCTGCCATGGGAGGGTAGGACAAAAGATGTCATGCAAGTTCTTTTCCATAAGCATGTATGAATATATTCGGAATACATGCCTACATTACATTGATGAACTGGAGCTAGTTCTGTGTCACCCTATGTTATAACTGTTGCATGATTGATCGCATCCGACATAATTATCCATCACCGATCCAATGCCTACGAGCTTTTCACATATTGTTCTTCGCATATTTACTTTTCTGTTGCTACTGTTACAATCACTATAAAACCAAAAACTATTACTTTTGCTACTGTTACCGCTACTATCATATTACTTTGCTACTAAATACTTTGGTGTAGATATTAAGTTTCCAGGTGTGGTTGAGTTGACAACTCAGCTACTAATATGTGAGAATATTATTTGGTTCCCCTTGTGTCGAATCAATAAATTTGGGTTGAATACTCTACCCTCGAAAACTGTTGCGATCCCCTATACTTGTGGGTTATCAAGACTATTTTCTGGCGCCGTTGCCGGGGAGCATAGCTCTATTCTTTGAGTCACTTGGGATTTATATCTGCTGATCACTATGAAGAACTTGAAAGATAAAAGAACCAAGATTTTTCCCTTAACTACGAGGGGAGGTAAGGAACTGCCATCTAGCTCTGCACTTGATTCACCTTCTATTTTGAGTAAACTTGCGACACCTACTCCTGCTATTCATTCTGATATGTCGCATGTTATTGATGATACCACTTCTACTTTGCATGATACTTAAGATGAAACTACTTCTATGCTTGATACTACTGTGCCACTAGGTGAATTTCTTGATGAACAACTTGCTAGGGTTAGAGAGAATGAAATTATTGAAACTGAGAATATTCATGAAAGTGATGATGAAGATTCTCCCCCTAGATATGAATTGTCTGTTGTTCCTGAGGGTTATGTTATGGATGAAGAAACTGCTAGAGACTTCTTAGCTTGCAATGATAGATCGGATCTTAAGAAATTATTAGCTAAGCTTAAAGAAAAGTCCTTGAATGCTAGAATGAAATATGAACCTGCCTTTTCTACTTCACCTATCTTTATTTCTGATAAGGATTATGATTTCTCTGTCGATCCTGCGTTAATTACTTTGGTTGAATCTGATCCTTATTATGGCTATGAATCTGAAACTGTTGTGGCACATCTTACTAAATTAAATGATATAGCCACCCTGTTCACTAATGATGAGAAAACTCGCCATTACTTTATCCTTCAGTTATTTCCGTTCTCATTAAAGGGTGATGCTAAAACATGGTTTAGTTCTCTTGATCCTGGTAGTGTGCGTAGTCCCCAGGATATGATTTATTACTTCTCTGCTAAATATTTTCCCACTCATAAGAAACAAGCTGCCTTAAGGGAAATATATAATTCTATGCAAATTGAAGAAGGGAGTTCCCACAAGCTCGGGGGAGGCTTCTCCAATGACTTAATGCTTTGCCTGATCATCCTCTCAAGAAAAATGAAATACTTGATATCTTTTATAATGGACTAACCGATGCTTCCAGAGACCACTTGGATAGTTGTGTTGGTTGTGTTTTCAGGGAAAGAACTGTTGATCAAGCTGAATTGCTATTGAACAATATGTTGAGTAACGAAAATGATTGGACACTTCCTGAACCAGCTCCTAAGCCAACTCCGAAGAAAAGGGGTATTCTATTTCTCAGTCCTGAAGATATGCAAGAGGTAAAGAAATCTATGAAAGAAAAAGGTATTAAAGCTGAAGATGTTAAGAATTTACCACCTATTGAAGAAATGCATGGTCTTCATAACCCGACACAGGTAGTAAAGGTAAATTCTCTCTATAGATTTGATGATGGTGATATGCCTCATTATAAGTCTGCTAGCCAATGCTTAGATGAGTTTGATAATTTTATTGTTAAACAAGAAAACTTCAATGCTTATGTTGATAGACAATTGAACTGCAATGATGATATGCTTGAAAACTTGAGTGATTATATGTCTAGAGTTAAATGTGAACTTAAACTTATTAGTAAACATGCTTCTATGGTTACCACTAAAGTAGAACAAGTACTTAAAGCTCAGAATGATTTGCTGAATGAATTAAATAATAAGAAAAATGATAATGCTGTTAGAGTTATGACTAGAGGGGGTAAAATGACTTAGGAACCTTTGTATCCTGAGGGTCACCCCAAGAGAATTGAGCAAGATTCTCAGAGAACTAATATTGATGCACCTAGTTCTTCTAAGAAGAAGAAGAAGAAGAAAAATGATAGGACTTTGCATGCTTCTCGTGAACCTGTTGTTGACACACTTGAGAATCCCAATGATATTTCTATTTCTGATGCTGAAACACAATCTGGTAATGAACATGAACCTAGTGATAATGTTAATGATGATGTTCATGTTTGTCAGGGAACTAATCCACAAGCACCTATGGGACCGGCGGACCGAGCCCCTTTCGGTTCGGCGGGGGGGGGGGGGGGGCGGAGATCGCACGAAGAGCAGATCGAGGCGAAACACACGAGCAGTTTACCCAGGTTCGGGCCGCACGGATGCGTAAAACCCTACTCCTGCTTTGTGGTTTGTATTGAGTTCTTGCTCGGGAGCGCTGAGTGCTATAGTACACGCCAGCAGCTAACGAAAATGAGCGTGAGTGTTCTCTCCTTTCCTCTCCCCTTCTATGCTGTGCATGGGCCTCCTTTTATATGCTCAAGGGGTCACCGACAGGTGGCAACTTAGACAAGGGTAAAAATGGAAAGGTGTTGCGGTTGGTACAGCTACCTGCTACAGTGTATCATACCTAACCCTGACGGCAGGGGACAAGGGCATTAAATGCCCGTCTGCGTCGCCCAAATAGTACAAAAGGGACCGTCAGGGACGCCACCGCTCGCCATGATGGCAATCTTGTCAGCGCCGCTTGCCACCGCGCACCTGCTGGCTGCACAGCCTCCCGCCACATACGCCTGGAAGGGTCCCAGAGCGACACGTTGGTGGATGTGCTGGAGCGCGGGTACAGAGTGGTGGCTTGCCGCGGCAAGCGCCTTGCCGCGATCGTTGTCTTGTCGCGTCCGGGAGCTTGTCGCTCACCGGGCCTTGCAAGGACGCGTGGCGCGTCGCGGCAAGTTCCTTGAGATGCCTTGATTGGCCTTCCCGGCAAGCTCCTCTTGCCGGGGTCTTATCTCCTTGGCTTGGATACTTTGTCCTTGAATGGCTCCAAAGGAAACACGGAGGACCTTGGCGGTCACCCGACAAGCCTTGCCGCGGGATGCTGCGACTGCCTGTGCACAAGTTCGGGATACTAGGCTACCCCTACTCTAGTACACCGACAATGTTGATGCTCAACCTAGTAATGATAATGGTGTAGAGATTGAACCTGCTATTGATCTTGATAACCCATAATCAAAGTTATGATAAGAGAGACTTTGTTGCTAGGAAGTACGGTAAAGAAAGAGAACCATGGGTTCAGAAACCCATGCCTTTTCCTCCTCAACCATCCAAGAAAAAGGATGATGAGGATTTTGAGCGCTTTGCTGAAATGATTAGACCTATCTTTTTGCCTATGCGTTTTACTGATATGCTTAAAATGAATCCTTATGCTAAGTATATAAAGGATATTGTTACTAATAAAATAAAGATATTGGAAGCTGAAATTTCCACCATGCTTGGTAATTACACTTTTAAGGGTGGAATACCAAAGAAACTAGGAGATCCTAGAGTAGCAACTATACCATGCTCCATTAAAAGAAACTATGTTAAAACTGCTTTATGTGATCTTGGAGCCGGTGTTGGTGTTATGCCTCTCTCTTTATATCGTAGACTTGATTTGAATAAGTTGACATCTACTGAAATATCTTTGCAAATGGCTAATAAATCAACTGCTATACCGACTGTCGGTATTTGTGAGGATGTGCATGTCGTGGTTGCAAACGTTACTATTTTAACGGACTTTGTTATTCTTGATATTCCCGAGGACGATAGTATGTCGATTATCGTTGGTAGACCCTTTTTGAATACCGCGGGGGCTATTATTGATTACAACAACGGCAATGTCACTTTTCATGTTAATGGTAATGAGCATACAGTACACTTTTCGAGGAAACAACCTCAAGTCCACAGTATAAATTCTATTAGAAAAATTTCAACAATTACTATTGGAGGTTTTGAATTTCCTCTTCCTACTGTCAAGAAGAAATATGATATTCTTATTGTTGGGGACGTGCATATCCCCGTTGAGGTAACCTAGTGTTATTCGAAATTTCTCTGGTTTCATGAGATTCAGAATGAGTTTGTTAACAAGACCTGATCAACCTTGTTAGTGGATTCCTTTTCTTGAGCATGAGATGGATGAAGTTAGAAAGCACAACTCTCTGTACCCTCCTTTTACTTTCTGTTATTTATATTAAATAAAGTAAACATAATATTTTCCATCTGTTTTCTGAATTATCCATGCAATAAAAAATACTCCAAAAATAAAAGTTCTCCAAATGCCCTGAAAATGAAATATGATTTTTTCCAGATTATTTAAGAATTATTGGCACCAAGAACACATCAGGGGGACCCATCGTGTGCCCACGAGGGTGGAGGGCACGCCCCTGCCTCGTGGACCCCACCTGGGTCCCCTCCACTTATTCTTGCACCCACACACTTCGTATTCCTCCCAAAAAATCATACACCAGCTCAAACCCGAGTTCTAGCCCATCTTGCTGCCATTTTCGATCTCCTCACACAAAACTGCTTTGGGGGATTGTTCTTCGGTATGTGACACCTCCAATGGTCCAATTAGTTTTTGTTCTAGTGCTTTATTTATTGCAAAATTTTGCTGCTTAGGTGACCCTGTTCTTGAGCTTGCATGTCAAATTTATGTGGTCAAAAGTAGTTTTAATGCATGATATAGCCTCTAGGCACTTGTAGGAGTAGTTGCTATCAATTTTGTTGAGTTTGGTTCACTTTTATTTTGAGTTACCAAAAATTTCAGAAATTTTTTTCAGAGGAAGAAATATGTTTAGAAAAATGTACCAAGGTGGTTCCTCAAGGAAGCAAGGACCCAGGCCCGCGATACGTGAGCTAGGCAATGAACTACCAAGAGAAGCTCAAGTGTGGTCTTGTGAATGACCGTCAGAAGATTTTATGGTCCAAGCAGGAATTAAGGAGGAATTTGACGCATATGTGCGTAATGCTGAACTTGAGGGCTTCGTGTCAGATAAATACCCCCAATATTATCACCTAACTGATTCCTTTGTGAGAAGGTTTAAGTTTACATCCTCGCGCAATTCTCACAATGTCCTATTTGATCTTTATGATAAATCTTACCATGGACTTATAAGATTTTAATACTGCTTGTAAACTCCCGCAGTGGGGTAGTGTTAGTGAACCTCGCAAATCTGAATTTAAAGACTTCCTTGCTAGTATCACTATGGGGGAATCTAGAGAAATAACACAAGCTAACATAGGGAGAATTCATTTTCTTTCCATACATTATTTTGCTCCCTTTATAGGTAGATGTATTAACGGTAAAGATGAGGCATGCCACATGTGTGTTCCAGATCTTAGTGTCCTGAAGAGTGCTGTATTAGGTGATAAACAATATAACTTGGGGGCTGTCGGTGTCAAAACCGGCGGATCTCAAGTAGGGGGTCCCGAACTGTCCGTATATGGCGGATGGTAACAGGAGGCAGGGGACATGATGTTTTACCCAGGTTTGGGCCCTCTTGATGGAGGTAAAACCCTACGTCCTGCTTGATTTATTCTTGATGATATGAGTATTACAAGAGTTGATCTACCACGAGATCGGAGAGGCTAAAGCCTAGAAGCTACCCCATGGTATGATTGTATGTTGTCCTACGGACTAAAACCCTCCGGTTTATATAGACACCGGAGGGGGCTAGGGGCTAGGGTTACGCGAGGTCGGTTACAAAGGGTCCTAGCTTGCCTTCCATGCCAAGTAGTGTCCCATCCGGACACGAGGCGAAGTCTTCAATCTTGTATCTTCATAGTCCAACAGTCCGGCCAAAGGATATAGTCCGACTGTCCAGAGACCCCCTAATCCAGGACTCCCTCAGTAGCCCCTGAACCAGGCTTCAATGATGATGAGTCCGGCGCGCAGTGTTGTCTTCGCAATTGCAAGGCGGGTTCCTCCTCCGAATACACCAGGAAAATTTGAATACAAGGATAGTGTCCGACCCTGCAAAATAAGTTCCACATACCATCGTAGAGAGAATAATATTTCCACAAATCTAATCTGCTGACACGTTTTGGCAACATGACATCATGCCATGGCTCGGTGATTATTCGAACCGTTTTTCTTTAACCAGCCCCGCACATAACGCGAGGCAGTTTCTTGACACGTCTTGTCAACGTAGAGATCGTGTACCCCTTATTACGGGATTCTCATCAATACCGGCGTGGGTAACCCAACCGCGCCACCAATTATGGCACTTGGGGGATAAGCGAGTTTTACCATAGTGGGGGCGCATAGTTTTGGCCACCCTTATAAAGGGATGAGGTTTAACCTTTCTCTATCCACGCCTTCTTCCTCCTTGCTCATCCGTTCTTGCGCACTTGAGCTCCAACGCCCAAGTCCACATCCTTCCCCTCAACCTTCTCCAAACATGTCCAGAGCGGGAGGCAAATGGATGGCTTCCTCCGTTACGGAGGGACACATCAAGAAGCTGCGCGGAGCCGGATACTTAGACGCGAATATCGCGCATCGGCTACCCGCTGCGGGGCAGATCGTTCCTACCCCAGAACCTCACGAGAGGGTAGTTTTCCTCCACCACTTCCTCCGTGGACTGGGGTTTCCCCTCCATCCATTCGTTGGTGGTCTCATGTTCTACTACGGGCTGGACTTCCATGATCTGGCCCCGAACTTCATCTTCAACATTTCGGCATTCATCGTCGTGTGTGAGGCTTTCCTCCGCATCCGGCCCCACTTCGGCCTATGGTTAAAGACCTTCAATATCAAGCCGAAGGTGGTGGGAAGCCAACAAGCGGAATGCGGCGGAGCCATGGTGGGCAAGATGCCCAATGTTACATGGCTTGAAGGCTCCTTCATGGAGACCATAAAGGGGTGGCAATCGGCGTGGTTCTACATCACCGAGCCGCGCAACAGCAACTGGGTGGTGGCCCCCGAGTTTTGATCCGGAATCCCCACGCGGCTCACCTCCTGGAAAGAGAAGGGCCTATCCTGGGGTTCATCGGTGGAGCTGGACGGACTCCAGAAATGTATCCGGAATATGGCAAGCAAGAAGCTCAAGCTTGTCAACATAGTCCAGGTCATGCTCATCTGCCGGATCCTCCCGTGTCAACAACGGGATTTCAACTTGTGGGAGTTCGACCGGCCCAGCACCAGACTCTGAGAGAGCTCTTCGACACGATGCACAAGGATGTCTGGAGGGTGCTGTTCAAGGGTGCCGAGGTCCCTCCCTCTCTTACCGAGGACCGCGGGCTAAGCGGGAAGCGCCTAGCGCATTCGGCGAGTTCTATACATCCGGTAGGATATTTATTTCCCCTAGCTTAACCATGTGTGGGGTCTGAGCTCCATGCCTTTGACAGGACTGGGTGGAGACGTCGGGGCAGATTAACTGTCCGGCCCCTCTGCCTGAAGACACTGCGGACGCTCTCCTGATGGAGATGCTGACTCCGGATCCTTACAAGGTGTCGGAGAAGACCAAGAAGGCTAAGGAAACCCGAAAGAGTTCCCGACGCCAGGTGTTATCGGACTCATTGTTCGATAACTCCATGATGCACTCCTCCCTCGAAGACGAGGAGGAAGATGAAGATGCTCCCCCTTCAGTTGGGGGAGACAAGAAAAGGAAGGCCGCCCCGACCAGGGGGGGGGGGGCGAAGGGTCCAAGAAGGGGAGGACCCTCCTTCCGGACTACTCCACCACCGCCGCCGAAGGTGAAGATGAGTGGCTGCTCAGGGCCAAGCCCCTGGCGAAGTCGTAAGTATTCGGATACCAGAGTAACTCATAACATACCTTTGTCGCACTGCTTCTCCTAACGCCGAATATGATTATGCAGACCGCCCCAAGCCCGTATCGACGCATCTTCGTCGGGCGGCTCCTTGGACTCGTCGGACATGGATAGCGATCCACTTCCGACCGCCACCTCCCCTTGCCCTACGGACAATGCCGAGGTATTGTCTCAATTGTCTCAAGAGGCACCGAGTCGAGGGGAGACAATACTGGAGGCGCCTCAAGGCGACCTTCCGGACTCTAGGAGCAGAGGGAGTAAGGCTCTCAAGGGCTCCGAGTTTGGCCCTCAGCCGAACAACGCACTGGAACCTCCAGTGGTTCCGGACTCGGGCAGGCGGCCTCCTTCTAAAAGGGGCAAGACGCCTGTGCCGGTGACCTCTGCCCATCCAGGGGCACCGAACAATCTGCTGGGAGCGCTTCACAGCGCTTCCATCGACGAAGAGCACCGCACTATTATGAGTGCGGTGATCGAGTGTCACAACCCTAGAGTTTGATTGCATTTAGTTTCATAAGCATTCATGTCATCATGTTTAAATTTAATAAATTTGAAATGGGGATTGATAAACCCCAGCACAAATGCAATTCAAATAGGTTCAACCAAAATATTTTCAATGACCTCAAAATATCCTTTTAAAATGTTCATGATTTATGGAAAAAGGGGAAAGCCTCTACCAGAGATGATGCATATTTTTCCAGGACATTTTGGTCATTGAATTAAATCATTATGGTATTTGAGTTGGAGTTTAAAAGTTACCATTAAATATTGGTTGCTCCAAATATTCTGAAATTTACTGTGTGGTTTGAAAATAATTCAAATATTCCTCACAAAAATTTACAGAATTAACCAAAGTGTTTTGGTTGGTATTTTATTTGCAAACATAAAGCAGAAAAATAGAAAAAAAAGAATAAATTAGAAAGGACAAAGAGAGAAGCCCAGCCACTTAGCTGGAGCTGGCCCAGTTGGCCCAGCCCACCAACCCCTTGCCAGTCGTCTCCTAGCTTCTGCCAGGAGGACGACACCGTGTCAACGCGCGCGCAACCGAGCTCCACCTCCTACTTCCACCTCCTGCTCCCCCTTCGCCCTGTCCTCGCGACGCCACGGAGACGCCCAGAGACCCCTGTCCTCTCTCTCCCTCGCCCGCAACCTCTCCCCTCCCCTCTGCTCTCTCTCCCATGGCCGACCGAATGAGCCGGAGCGCACCGAGACCGTTCGCCGTGGCCGCAGCCACTCCCTCGCTCCCTCTCCACGCCCCGAGCTCCGCCACGACCCCATGGGGCAACACACCCGACACACGCGACCAGAAGAGGCCCCAATCGACCGGAGCATCGTCGTCTTCACCTCCGGTGCCCGGAGATCAACTCCGTCGATTCGCCTCGTTCAGAGCGCCCCCAAGTTTACTGATCTGCTCTGCGTGTCCACTGTGAGCCATCGTGTTGATTTCCCCTTCTCCCCTGTCCTCCCGTGCCCTCTAGCTCCCTTGCCGCACGAGCCGAAGCTCGGCTCCTCCATTGCCGCAGCACGAGTGCTCCCCGTGCTCCGTTCGCTGCCGTCGTGCAACGGGCGCGCCCTAGAGCACCCCTGGCGCTGCCGTGCAGCACAGGCAGCTCGGTAGCAAGCCCTGGCGCAGCACCCGCACACCACCGAGCTCCACCGACGCATATGCTCGCCTCCGCCACCGCTACACTCCATCCACGGCATCCCCACGACCACCACTAGATGCCCCGCTCCACGGGCTCTCCAACGCACCTAACCGCGCGACCAGCCATGGCCGAAAACGGCCGGCCGGCAATCGTCGCCACGTCGGGTCATCGCCAGCGTAACCACGCCGACGTGGCACGACCATTAGGGGCTAATCCTATTGATTAGCCGCCCTTCAGCCACTGCCAGTGGGCCCCGCAGCGGGTCAAATCCCAGTCAACACGGGATTAACTCCGAGTTAGGAGTGAGTCAATGACATGTGGGACCCGGTCGTCAGGTTTGACCTGGTGAGCCACAGTTGACCTGCTGACGCAGTGCTGACGCAGTAATGCCATTTTCTGGATTTATTCTTATTTAGAAAATTCTAGAAAATGTCTAAAACTTATAAAAATCATAGAAATTCAACCGTAACTCCAAATAAAATAATTTATATTTGAAAAATTATCAGAAAAATTCAAGGAATCCATCTGTACCATTTTCATGCATGTTTGAACAATGTTTGTCCTCTGTTTTGGACAACACAAATAAAGGGCATTTAAATAATCATATATGGAGTTGGAATTTGAATCATGTATTCAAACCAACTTCATTTAAATCATAGCTAGATGCATTAGCTCAAATCATAGCATATTTCCATGTCATGGTCATGCATCATATTGTGGCATTGCATTGATTGTGTTCTTTCTCAGTTGCCGGCGATTGTCCCCTCTCAGTAGACGACGTTCCAGTGATGAATTTGATGACACCGATGAAGAACTATACTATCTTCAAAAGTGCCAGGCAAGCAAACTCCCCTTGTTCATTCCGATACAAGCCCACTCTCTCGCTCCTTCTCTCTTTTACTGCATTAGGACAACACTGTTTCAACTGTTACATGCTGCGGTAGCTGAACCCCTTTCCTCTGCATGACCTGTCATTGCCACAATAAATAGATGAAACCCACTAGCATTAGTAGGAATTGTTTGAGCCCTTATGTGCCTACTCATTCATGCTTGTTGTCATGCCTGCTACTGCTTAGAGTTGAGTTTGGTCTGATTCATCGGGAATGAATTGGAACATGGTGAACATGTCCTACCGTTGAGAGCTATGTGTGTGAACACGATTTGGTAAGGGTAGCGGTGAGAGGCCATGTAGGAGTACATGGTGGGTTGTCTCATTGCAGCCATCCTCAGGAACTGAGTTTTGTGTTTGCGATCCATGAACAGTTACTACCACACATTGGGTTCCGGTAACTCCGTCCCTCTCAGCTTATTAATCAACTCGATCTCTGTCCAGGAGTTGCAACTAGTTCTGGTGTTTGTAGGTAGTGTTAGTAGTCTACCAAGTGGCACCCGGTACAGGTGAGCTTGGGACAGACTAGGCACAGTGGCACGGTGTACCAAGTGGCACCCGGATGGTGGGCTTGGGAACCCTGCACACATCGTTTGGGGCCGTGAGCGACACCTCGGCCGGATCTCCTTGCGGATGGAACCCGAATAGGCGATAAACCTGGACTAGAGACTTGTTGGTTAGTCAGGTCGTGGCCGACTCCCTCGCCTGGCTTCCGCTTGAAGGTTGCCGAGGTACATGACGTGTACAAGGCGATAAGTGGTGAGAGCGTGTGTGAAGAAGTACACCCCTGCAGGGTTATCATTATCTATTCGACTAGCCGGATTCCTCGGATATGGAAACTTGGACCCCTTGCATAGTTCATAGACAAGTGAAAGTGGATACTCTAAAATGCGCAAGATAAGCGTGAGTGCTATGGATGGCGTTCTCATAGGGAGACGGGAGCGGATCCATAGTGGTGTATTGGTATGGTGAATATGTGGACTCGTGTGCGCCACCTCAAAAGAGTTACTTGCAGTCGTAGTTCAGGATAGCCACCGAGTCAAAGCTGGCTTGCTGCAGTTAAACTCCACCACCCCTTTGTTGATACCGATGCATATGTAGATAGTTCTGATGTAAGTCTTGCTGGGTACATTTGTCCTCATGTTGCCTATTTTATGTTTTGCAGAGACGTCAGTCTCGCTAGTAGTTCCATGTGGACTTCGATGTTTAGCTTGATACCTCAGGTACGATCTTGTGCCCTTGGCAGGATCTGGTAGATAGTCAGGCTTCTCAGCCTTTTTCACTTATAGATGTCTGTACTCAGACATGTTAAGCTCCCGCATGTGCTTTGATTGTATGCTATGATTGTTGGGTCATGAGACCCATGTTTGTAATATCTCGCTCCTCGGAGCCTAATGATTAAATACTCTGAGTCGTAGAGTCTTGTTGTGATGCCATGTTGTATTGCACATATTGAGCATATTGTGTGTATGATTGAAATGCTTGGTATGTGTGGGATCCGACAACCTAGTTGTTTATCCTTGGTAGCCTCTCTTATGGGGAAATGTAGTCTTGTGCTTCCATGAGCCATAGTAGTCCGCTACGGCCCGGTTCACCGGAGTCCTGCTAGCCCAGCACTACTGCTCCAGAACACTTGACTAGCCGGCATGTGATTCACTTCGTTCCTGTGTCTGTCCCTTCGGGGAAATGTCACGCGGTGACATCCGGAGTCCTGCCTAGCCTGCTACAGCCCGGTTCACCGGAGTCCTGTTAGCCCAGTGCTACAGCCCAGATTCACACGCTGCTGACCGACATGCTCAATGTTGATTCATGTATGCCTGTACCCGTAAGTTAGTGCCACTTTGGGTTCACGACTAGTCATGTCGGCCTGGGTTCTCTGTCATATGGATGCTAGCGACACTATCATATACGTGAGCCAAAAGGCGCAAACGGTCCCGGGCCATGGTAAGGCGACACCCATGGGAATACCGTGCGTGGGGCCGCAAAGTGATATGAGGTGTTACCGGCTAGATCGATGTGACTTGGAATCGGGGTCCTGACATCTAGAAGGTTTAGTCCGCCAACAGCGGACTAACTGAAGCCTATGCCAGCCTTCTAACAGGCTTTGAGGTAAGTATTTGAAATATAGGAAAAATATTACCGCATAGACAATAGCCCCTGATGCTCTGTTCTTGTTCACAAAGAAAAGCCGAACAGAGGATCAAACAATATCGCAGGAGTCTAATATAAGTATGTCTATATGCGTATGCAGGCTTCGCTACTGGCCTCTGCCGCACTGACTGAGGAGGTTGCCGCACTGAAGCAGGACCTCGAAGGGTCCAAGGAAGAGCTCGGCCTTGCCAAGAGGCAGCTCGAGGAGAACAAAGGTAAGTAGTACCTAGTCTATGGATATATATAAAAAGAATGCGATTGTAAAATGACAGGATCATCGTAAATTTGCCAGGGGCCACGACCGAGGTGGCGACCCTGAAGCAAGCGCTATCCGAGGCTGAAAACAGAGCGGCCTAGGAGCGCACCGAGCGGGAAAAACAAGAGTCACGGGTGGGCGAGGTGCAGCAAGAGCTCCACGCTCTCGTGACGAAGCACGAGGCATTGGAGCTTGACTTGAAGACATGAGAGTCCGAGCTTGCCACGGCCCTTGAGAGTGCAAAGAGTGCCAAGGCTGAAGCCCAAAAGGCTCTCCAGGAGATTGATGCGATGAACAATATAGCGGCGGGTAAGGCATTCTATATGCAAAGCAAGCATGTGAAAGTAAATTAATTGTTACTTACCCGAATCCGGAGCTCTCTAGGAGCATTCACAGATTTTCCCCGCAGCGTGTCGGATGCCGCACAGTTTTACCAGGCCGAGGAGGGAAGCTCAACAGAGAAGCTGTTCTGGTCTCAGTATACTGAGACCGAACACCCGATACCTCTGAGCGACCAGCTAAAGCAACTGGTCGAGCTGCACAAGGCGGCCGAACAGGCCATGAAGGGCTTTATAGTCCGGATGTGGCCTGGTGACGCCCTTCCCAACAGCTACTTCAGCCTGGTGGGGCGGCTTGTGGATGCCTGCCCCCGGATGGAAGTCATCAGGCGGTCCGTCTGCATCGAAGGTGCATGCCGGGCTTTCGCCCATGCGAAGGTGTAGTGGGTCAAGATGGACGCCGTGAAGCTGGTGAAGGAAGGGCCGAGGCAGGGCAAGGAGCATCGCCACCCCGAGATGTACTATGAGGGTGTCCTGAAGGGTGCCCGTCTTGTAGCAGACGAGTGTGTGAAAGATGTAATATTTGAATAAACTTGCTCGTGTAATCCTGTATTATGAAAACTTGTTCATATGCGCTATGCAACGCTTGTCTAAATTTAAAATATTGCCTTCTGTTCGGCTGTTTATCAAATCCGAGAGATGGCTAGTCGTCGGCTTCTGCCCCCACGCCACGAGTGCTAGGGTGTTCAGGATAAACCTAAGCACTCTTGTTCCCATTGTTGGGTCCTTCGAGGGAGGTGCTCAGCACAACGAACAAGGCAATCGGACTATAATGCGTTATCACTCTCACTTAGCCATAGAATTCTATAATTTTAAATTTCAGTGAAGCCCCTAGTATTCGGAAGGCCGAATTCGGGGTGTAATACACGCCTTAAGCCGGACAGGGCCGACCTCGCTCTAAGAGGCATAAGTCTTTTGGGACTTGAAACCTCTCAAACAACGACTAGTCTCTCACCTTATCATGATAGTCAGTTTTAGCTTTCTCTACTGAGGTGCTTAGCCCAGCAGAACCGGGGCAAAATCACAGTAGTTCTCCCAGTGCTACCTTAGCCGATATAGCGGAACGTAAGGTACCAAAACATGGGAGCCGGGCAAACCAAACTATTGACCCAAGGCATGATTCGGAGCTGATGCATATAATGCTATAAGTTCGGGGTGCCGCACTATCAAAAGTGTTCGGACTTCTCACACCATATTATGGGGTATGCTTAAGCCCCTAGTGTATTGGCCATACCAGAGTGTATGGGTGCTAGATGTCATGAATGAACATATATATATATAGAAAGGAAGAATACAATAATAGTCTTAATGCTATGCATTGTTTATTCAAAAAGGTGTGTTAAAGCAGAATGATACAAGTAGTGCGATAAGCAAAAAGTACTACTGTTTGACATGTCCCTTCCAAGGTCAAGCTGAGGAATAGTATTAAAGCAAATATTTCACTAGTTATCATAATGCACCTGGGAGTTCCGTGGTGTGACGTAGCTTTCTGCCTCCTTGGTTGCTGCATCATGTGTTCGGCAATCATGCTGCCGGACAGGGTTTCCAAAGTTTAAAGTCCTGAAAGAGAAAAATAACAAAGCGGGAAGCCCCTAGTGCGGTTGAAGCCGCGTCTTGGGGCATGCCATAGTCGTGCCCCCCTCCCCACCTGTGCCCATGGTATTTTTAATGCGTAATTATGTACACATGGCACAAATTTCGCCGTTTGGCTGGGACCGGTGTGGGGGCCGCATTGCTATGCGAGCTCGAAACATGCCAGGCGGTCTAGTTGCCAATTACTCCGGGCGCGCTTGAAGGTGTCCGGGTCCTTAATCGCCGAACTAGTGGATTGCCTTAAGAGGCTGCTTTGCGCTTCTACTGTGAGGGCCGCAGTGTGCTCCTCCGTGCGGAGAGAGCGCTCTGTGTTTCCATTGACTGTTATGACCCCCCTGAGGTCCTGGTATCTTGAGCTTGAGATATGCATAATGCGGTACCACATTGAATCTCGCGAATGCGGTTCGCCCGAGCAGTGCATGGTAGCCACTGTGGAACGGGACTATGTTGAAGATTAACTCTTCGCTTCGAAAGTTATCCGGGGATCCGAAGACTACTTCCTGTGTGACTGAGCCTGTGCAATGGGCCTCTACACCTGGTATGACACCTTTAAAGGTCGTTTTTGTGGGTTTGATCCTTGAGGGGTCTATACCCATTTTGCGTACTGTGTCCTGATAAAGCAGGTTCAAGCTGCTGCCGCCGTCCATTAGGACTCGAGTGAGGTGAAATCCGTCAATGATTGGGTCTAGGGCCAGTGCGGCGAATCCGCCATGACGGATACTAGTGGGGTGGTCCCTGCAATCGAAGGTGATCGGACAGGAGGACCATGGGTTGAACTTTGGGGCGACTGGCTCCAACGCGTATACGTCCTTGAGCGCACGCTTCCGCTCCCTCTTGGGGATGTGGGTTGCATATATCATGTTCACCGTCCGCACTTGTGGGGGGAACCTCTTCTGTCCTCCGATGTTCGGCTGCCGGGGCTCCTCCTCGTCATCGCTATGTGACCCCTTATCTTTGTTTTCGACATTTAACTTGCCGGCCTGCTTGAACACCCAACAATACCTGTTGGTGTGGTTGGTTGGCTTGTCGGGGGTGCCGTGTATTTGACACGAGCGATCGAGTATACGGTCCAAACTGGACGGGCCCGGAGTGCTTCTTTTGAATGGCTTTTTCCACTGACCGGATTTAGAGCCTTTGAATCCAGCATTGACTGTCGTATCCTCTGTATTGTCACTATTAATGTGGCGCTTATGTTTGTTGCGACGTGACCTACCATTGCCATCCTTGGTATCCGAAGTACCATGGTTCTTTGATATGTTATTGCTGCGAGCCAGCCAACTGTCTTCTCCCGCACAAAAGCGGGTCTTGAGTGTCGTGAGGGCTGCCATAGATTTCGGCTTTTCCTGACCAAGGTGCCGGGCGAGCCACTCGCCGCGGATGTTGTGCTTACAAGCTGCTAGGGCCTCTGTATCCGGACAGTCGACGATTTGATTTTTCTTTGTTAGGAACCGAGTCCAGAATTGCCTGGCCGATTCCTCTGGCAGCTGAATTATGTGGCTCATGTCATCGGCATCTGGTGGTCGCACGTAAGTGCCCTAGAAGTTCTCGAGGAATGCGGCTTCCAGATCCTCCCAACAGCCAATGGACTCTGCTGGCAAGCTATTGAGCCAGTGCAGAGCCGGTCCTTTGAGCTTGAGTGGGATGTATTTAATGGCGTGTAGATCATCACCGCGGGCCATGTGGATATGCACGAGGAAATACTCGATCCAAACCGCAGGATCTCCTGTGCCGTCGTATGATTCTATATTTATGGGTTTGAAACCCTCTGGGATTTGATGATCCTTTACTTCATCTGTGAAGCATAGGGGGTGTGCGGCGCCTCTGTACTGGGCTATGTCGTGACGCATCTTGAATGAGTCTTGCCCGCTGTGTTCGGCCCGGCTGGACTTACTTTTATTGTATCCGGCGTGACGATTATCGTCTCACATAGTGGCGCGCCCTTGTGATCTGTAGATCGATCTTGCATGTTTTTCTTTGTCCTCCAATACGTCTCGCAGGTCTGGCGTATTTCCCCATGCCTTTTTATTTGAATGGCGTCAGGGTGCAGGCTGAGCTTTTGGCTGGAATGCCTCTCTGTCGCGGCCACGAGGTGGCCGATCAGCCGCATCATACGCCGCGGATGTAGGTTTCGGTGCTTCCTCCTCCAGTCGGGGTAGCAACCTGCACTTTGGGTAACTCTTGGAGGGGCGTTCGAGTTTATATTCCTCGGCCGCCAGGACTTCAGTCCATCTGTCAGCTAGCAAATCTTGATCAGCTTGAAGCTGCTGCTGCTTTTTCTTAAGGCTATTTGCCGTGGCTATAATCCGGTGCTTGAAGCGCTCTTGTTCGATGGGATCCTCTGGCACGACGAATTCGTCATCGTCGAGGCTTGCCTCGTCTTCGGAGGGAGGCATGTAATTATCGTCCTCCGCCTCTCCATCTGCCGCTCTCTCTGGAGGGCTGGCTTATTCATGCTCCTGCCCTAAATCTTGCTGGAGGGGATTGTTGCCGTCTTTGGCACTGTCCGGAGTGCTATTATCTCTTGTGCCGGTATCACCGCTTTTGCCTTGGCGGGACTTAGAGCGGCGCCGCTGACGCCGGCGCTTGGGTTGCTTCTTGGAGGGGTCATCCTCCGTTGTCTCGTCACCATTACCTTCTTTGGGTGTGTCCACCATGTATATATCGTATGATGAGGTGGCTGTCCAGTGCCCTGTGGGCAGTGGTTCCTCTTCGTCTCCCGCATCGTCGTCCATACCGTCGATGTCTTCGGTCGAAGTCGAGCATGTTGGTTAAGTCGTTGACAGTGGCTACTAAGTGGGTGGTGGGTGGGCGGCGAATTTCTTCGTCATCCGCATCCCAATCCTGCCGGACGTAGTTCGGCCAGGACTCTCCTGACAAGGAGAGAGACCTTAATGAGTTCAGTATGTCGCCAAAGGGCGAGTGCTGAAAAATATCCGCGGAGGTAAACTCCATGATCGGCGCCCAATCGGATTCGACAGGAATGGGCGCAGGCGGTTCGGAGTCCGTGGCTGGAGAAGGATCTGGCAGTTTGGCAACACGGCTCTCGTGAAGGGTAAGGTCGATATTCGGCTCGATCGCCGCTGAGGATACGGCCTCCGTGAGGGGGTCTATCCACTCGTCCATGGATGGCGCAACTGGCTCCGAATTGAGGCTCGAAGCGGTTGCCGGTGCGATCTGCTGAATACGGTCCGATGGTAGAGCTAAATTTTACTCATCGTGACCACGTGGCGCACAAGGCAAGGGCTCGAATCCGTTGAAGATCAAGTCTCCGCGGATATCGGCCGTGTAGTTTAAGCTTCCAAACCTGACCTGGTGGTTAGGGATGTAACTTTTGATCTGCTCCAGATGGCCAAGTGAGTTGGCCCGTAGTGCGAAGCCGCCGAACACAAATATCTGTCCGGGGAGAAAAGTCTCACCCTGTTCTGCATCGCTATCGATGATCGTACGAGCCATCAAGCCTAATGGAGACGACACAGAGGAACTCTCAATGAAAGCACCAATGTCGGTGTCAAAACCGGCGGATCTCTAGTAGGGGGTCCCGAACTGTGTGTCTAAGGCAGATGGTAATAGGACGCAGGGGACATGATGTTTTACCCAGGTTCGGGCCCTCTTGATGGAGATAAAACCCTACGTCCTTCTTGATTTATTCTTGATGATATGAGTATTACAAGAGTTGATCTACCACGAGATCGGAGAGGCTAAACCCTAGAAGCTAGCATATGGTATGATTGTATGTTGTCCTACAAACTAAAACCCTCCGGTTTATATAGACACCGGAGGGGGCTAGGGTTACACAAGGCCGGTTACAAAGGAGGAGATATACATATCCGTACTGCCTAGCTTGCCTTCCACGCCAAGTAGAGTCCCATCCGGACACGAGACGAAGTCTTCAATCTTGTATCTTCATAGTCCAACAGTCCGGCCAAAGGATATAGTCCGGCTGTCCGGAGACCCCCCTAATCCAGGACTCCCTCAGGGGCTATTGCTGCACGTAGGTTAAAAAATAACAATATTAATGGAGATTTGTTCGGTGGAATTTACACAACCTGTTTAGCTAATTTTCTTGAGGTACCCATACGTGGATATGATATGGAGTTTCCCCCTACGTATCTAGATTATAATGCTATGGTTCATCATCAGTTTATTGAGAGGAACGAACAGTTCCTCCAATACCGACTAATCTTTGACAGACGTCGCACTGTCCATGTTGCTCTCCCTGCTCCTGGCTTCTTTGACTTTTAGGCAAAATGAGATATATTATAACCAGGGAGGAGGCGAACGAGCATGAGAGGAGGACGGAGGCAGCTCGCCTCCAAGCTGCGGCTCATGAGGCAATTGCCGCTGCATCTCAGTACGACCCCAGCTACAACTTTGATCCGTGGGCATAGTCCAACTTAGGCCAAAAGCGTAAACTTGGGGGAGTCTCTCACCGACATTACATTCCTGTTCCCACACTCAAGCCAGTTGTCGATGCTCATACTTTTTTATTGTATCATCCATGCTAGTTTATTTTCTTTTTAATCTTTCTTCTTGTGTGTTTGAAAACCCTTAAGAAAAAAAAATTAGTTGTAACTTTTAGCTAGTTTACTTTGCATGCTCGTACTAGTAGTAATTAAAAAGAAAACCCAAAAAGATTTTCGTTCTTCTTTTGCTTGTTGGGAGCTTTCTCGTGTAAATAGTTTTATTTGTTTTCTTGTTCTTTGGGGGTCGAGAGGAGAAGACCATGATGAAAATGTTGAGTAGCTCTCATATGCATTATTGTTGATCTAACATAGAGGCCATATTACCTTGTCTTCTCCCTTGAATTGAATGCTTGCAAATTCCATCTTAGTCCAATGCACGCGCACTATTATCATTATCCATGCTATTCGGTTGTGCAAGTGAAAGGCAATAATGACGATATATGATGAACTGATTGAGATGAGAAAAGCTGGTATGAACTCGACCTCTCTTTTTTTTGTAAATATGATTAGTTCATCGTTCCTGATTCAGCCTATTATGAATGAAACATGTTTGCAATGAAAATTAGAGATTATAGTTGCTTATGCCATGCTTAATTTGCTAGGAGTTTATAATGGTTTACCTTGCATGCCAACATGCTATTGAAATGGTTGTGATATGGTATGATAGGGTGGTATCCTCCTTTGAACAATTCGAGTGGCTTGACTTGGCACATGTTCATGCATGTAGTTGAAACAAAATCAACATAGCCTCCACGATATTTATGTTCATGGTGAATTATATCCTACTCATGCTTGCATTCAGTGTTGATTAATTTTAATGCATGTTCATGACTATTGTCGCTCTCTAGCTGGTCGCTTCCCAGTCTCTTTCTAGACTTCACCTGTACTAAGCGGGAATATTGTTTGTGCATCCAACTCCATAAACCCCAAAAGTTGTCCCATATGAGTCCACCATACCTTTCTATATACGGTATCTACCTACCGTTCCAAGTAAATTTGTATGTGCCAAACTCTAAACCTTCAAATAAAAATTAAGTTTTGTTTGCTCGAATAGCTCATGTATCAACTAGGGCTGTCTGTATCTTCCATGTTAGGCGGGTTATTCTCAAGAGGAGTGGACTCCACTCCTCACTCACGAGAAAATGGCTAGTCACCGGGATGCCCAGTCCCATGCTCAAACCAAATCAAAATAATTGCAAACAAAACTCCCCCAGGATTGTTGTTAGTTGGAGGCACCCGTTGTTTCGGGCAAGCCATGGATTGATGCTTGTTGGTGGTGGGGGAGTATAAACTTTACCATTCTTCTTAGGAACCACCTATAATGTGTGTAGCATGGAAGATATCGAGATATCTCGGTTGTTATGTTGACAATGAAAGTATACCGCTCAAAATATTATTCATCTCTATTTCTAAACCGAGCTCTGGCACCTCTACAAATCCCTGCTTCTCTCTGTGAAGGGCCTATCCATTTACTTTTATGTTTATTCATCACCCTCTTATTAAAAAGCACCAGTTGGAGAGCACCACTATCATTTGCATGTATTATTGTTAGTTTACATTGAGTATGACTGTGACTGGATCTCTTTTACCATGAATTACAATTTCCAGTCAGCCCTTGATCTTCAAGGGTGCTCTGCATTTATGTTTTGCGGTCTCAGAAAGGGCTAGCGAGATACCATCTTGTTATATCATATTATGATTATTTTGAGAAAGTGTTGTCATCCGAGATTTATTATTATTGCTCTCTAGTTGATTATGCCATTGATATTAGTAAACATGAGACCTAAATTTTATTGTGAATATGGTTAGTTCATAATATTTGCTGAAAACTTGAATGTTGGCTTTACATATTTACAACAACAAGAGCAAATAGAGTTTGTAAAAGTTATTCTTTATCACTTTCAGTTTGTCAACTGATTTTATTGAGGACAAGCAAAGGTTTAAGCTTGGGGGAGTTGATACATCTCCATCATATCTACTTTTCCAAACACTTTTGCCCTTGTTTTGGACTCTAACTTGCATGATTTGAATGGAACTAACCCGGACTGACACTGTTTTTAGCAGAATTGTCGTGGTGTTATTTTTGTGCAGAAATAAAAGTTCTTGGAATGACCTGAAAATCAACGGAGAATATTTTTGGAATATATAAAAAATACTGGCGAAATAATCAAGGCCAGGGGGCCCACACCCTGTCCACGAGGGTGGGGGCGCGCCCCCTGCCTCGTGGGCCCCTTGGTGCTCCTCCGACCTCAAGTCCAACTCTATATATTTGTGTTCGGGGAGAAAAAATAAGAGGGAAGGATTCATCCCATTTTACAATACGGAGCCGCCGCCAAGCCCTAATCTCTCTTGGGAGGGCTGATCTGGAGTCCGTTTGGGGCTCCGGAGAGGTGAATCCATCGCCATCATCATCATCAACCTTCCCCCATCACCAAGTTCATGATTCTCACCAACGTGCGTGATTAATTCCATCATAGGCTTGCTAGACGGTGATGGGTTGGATGAGATTTGTCATGTAATCGAGTTAGTTTTGTTAGGGTTTGATCCCTAGTATCCACTATGTTCTGAGATTGATGTTGCTATGACTTTGCTATGCTTAATGCTTGTCACTAGGGCCCGAGTGCCATGATTTCAGATCTGAACCTATTATGTTTTCATGGATATATGTGAGTTCTTGATCCTATCTTGCAAGTCAATAGTCACCTATTATGTGTTATGATCTGTTAACCCCGAAGTGACAATAATCGGGAAACTTACCGGTGATGACCGTAGTTTGAGGAGTTCATGTATTCACTATGTGTTAATGCTTTGGTCCGGTACTCTATTAAAAGGAGGCATTAATATCCCTTAGTTTCCAATAGGACCCCGCTGCCACGGGAGGGTAGGACAAAAGATGTCATGCAAGTTCTTTTCCATAAGCATGTATTACTATATTCGGAATACATGGCTACATTACATTGATGAACTGGAGCTAGTTATGTGTCACCCTATGTTATAACTGTTGCATGATTGATCGCATCCTACATAATTATCCATCACTGATCCAATGCCTATGAGCTTTTCACATATTGTTCTTCGCTTATTTACTTCTCCGTTGCTACTGTTACAATCACTATAAAACCAAAAACTATTACTTTTGCTACCGTTACCGCTACTATCATATTACTTTGCTACTAAATACTTTGCTGCAGATATTAAGTTTCTAGGTGTGGTTGAATTGACAACTCAGCTACTAATACTTGAGAATATTCTTTGGCTCCCCTTGTATCCAATCAATAAATTTGGGTTGAATACTCTACCCTCAAAAACTGTTGCGATCCCCTATACATGTGGGTTATCACTGACTCTGATAGTACCAAGGACCCTGAGTCTGATGATGAAAAGCCGGGAAAGGGGAAGAAGAGCAGCAGCACCAGAGGGCAGCGGCATAATACGAAGAATCATGGAGGCAATGGTAAGCGCAAAGCTGATAATAGTTTGGACTTTGTGGCTAACTCTAACGCGCAGAATAATGGCCAGCGACGTAAAGGTAAGCCACCCCCATGAACCGGAGGATCATGCTTTAATCTTGAGCAGATGTTAAATCAACCCTGCCCAAGGCATGGGACGCGGGAAAGACCGTTTGGCCACCTCTGGAAGGATTGCTTCATCATGAAGGAGTACAAAAATTCCAATCTCTTTGAAGACAATCATGGGCCGGGTGGTGGCTCAGGATCTGCCTCTCATGGACCGGGTTATGGCGGTGGCGGTTCTAGCTCTGGGTTCCAAAGTAATCGAGGAAATCAAGGCAATCAGGGTGGCTACCATCAACAGTCAGGTCAAGGAAATCAACACCAGCAATCGTGGTATCAGAGTAACCCAAAGCAGTTGAATAGTGGGCAGTACCACGTCTTCACCACAAGTTTATGCAAATGGGATCAGAAGCTTCATAAGAGGGCGGTAAACGCTATTGAACCGACAGTTCCCCGTTACTTGCGCTGGTCTGAGCAGCCCATTGTGTGGAGTCAGGAAGATCACCCGCCCCGAGTTAATAATCCGGGTCACCTGGCATTGGTGGTTGCACGTCAGGTCGGAGGGTATAAGTTTACCAAGGTACTCATGGACGGAGGGAGTAGCATCAATATCCTTTATTTTGGACTTCCCGTTGCATGGGGTTGACGGGTAAAAATCTTAAACCATGGAACACTGTTTTCCATGGCGTGGTGCCTGGTAAGTCGGCGTACCTAGTTGGTAAGATAGCTCTGGAAGTTGCTTTTGGAGATAATCATGACTCTAGGTCAGAGACATCGACCTTTGAAGTAGTCAAGATTCACAGCCCGTATCACGCTCTGTTTGGACGGCCGGCTTATGCCAAGTTCATGGAGTGGACTTGTTCTGTTTATCTGCAGCTCAAGATGCCGGGTTAGAAGGGGACCATTATAGTGCATGGGAGCCATAAGATAGATTTGGAATGCGAATAAGGTGATGCGGCTTATACTGAGTTGGTTTGTGCAATGGAGGAGTTAAAATTTTATAAGGACAATGTTGATCTGGCGGATATGACAACTTTGAAAAAGCCAACCACAAAGCATGATCCGGTCTTAAAATTTAAATCGGCAGATGATACCAAGATGATTGATTTTGTTCCGGGCGATTCATCCAAGCAGTTCAGTATTAGTGCTAATCTAGATCCAAAATAGGAAAGCACGCTCATCGGGTTTATCCGTGAGAATGGGGACATCTTTGCATGGAAACCTTTAGACATGCTAGGTGTACCGAGGGAACTCACTGAGCACACTCTTAATGTTGATCCCAAGATTAAACCGGTCAAGCAGTTTCTTCGTCGTTTCAACAAAGAGAGGCGTAAGGCCATTGGTGAAGAGGTAGCCCGGCTCTTGGCGGCTGGGTTTATTATTAAGGTGTTTCATCCTGAGTGGTTGGCTAACCCGGTGCTGGTACTTAAAAAGAACGGCACTTGGCGTATGTGTTTGTGGACTACATGGATCTAAACAAGGTGTCGGGGCTATACCCCGCGGTATGACCCGGCCGGATATATGACCCGGTCGGACTTGGCGTTTCATTAGTAACCCGCCAGAGGATTGGCGACTCACGTGTCTGGCGGCTCACTGGTGTGACGACTCACGAGCCTAAATACTCATTGATGACCCGACGGGTGTGTTAGACGGACGATAAGGCCCAAGGCCCAGTAGGTCGATTCATATGAAGGTGGGTCGGGTTAAGATGAAATGCATAAGGAATATTCTCCCATAAAGGAAACAAGACTAGGACTCCACTTGTAATAGAGTAATCCTAATCCTACTTGGACTAGTCATGTAAACCGCCCCTTCAACATATATAAGGAGGGGCAAGGCACCCCAAGAGGGACAGAAAATAATCGCTAAGGCTAGAGACGACTAAAAGGGGAGCCGGCTTATGCGGCAACTCCCTCATGATCATAATGAGACCTAGCCACAAACATCATGTAGGGTTATTACCGGATGGTGTTTCCCGGGGCCCGAAGCTGTCTAAATCCTTGTCTTGTGTTGCGTCTCTCGGTTCCGATCAACCCCTCTCAAGCTACCACATAGATACATTGGCCTCACGACTAAGTCCTCACACTAGTTCTTGGCGGGATTTCTTCAGGGATCGAGAAGCTCACGAATGAATGGGTGAGGAAGAGCCGACGCGAAGCAATCACGAAGCGTAACTCGGGGTACAAGATTGTGATCGAGAAAGAGCTAGGGTTGCGGTCCGATCCGCCGCTGCTGTCCGGATAAAGCGTCGAAACCAGGATCAAACTTTCTGCTGCAGTTTTTTATTTTCAATTTATGCGACGTATTCATCGAGGCTGACACGAAGAATTCCTGCACTATGGTCAAATCGCCACGGTTCTCGGTTTCCGTTGATCACCCAAACCAGGCACACGCGCATGCAGGGGATGCCATGTCCTCACGTGAAGCCTTCAAAAACAATTGGAAGACGCCTGTGCTCAGATGAGCCGATGGTACCAATTGTACTACTTCAATTAGTACTTTGCCACGTGATGGCCAAGTTGATCTACAACTCTAGATATTTTATACCACTACAAAAAAAGACACTTCCGTGATGATATGTGTTTGTCACAGTAGGTCGCGTTTTCTATCATGCTTGTACATCCATGCCAAATTTATGACAGAATCAAGATAGTCATACCTGTGCTGTCGTAGAAGTGTTGCATGACATTGCCAAAATTATCATCACGGAAAATATGAAAGCTTATGCTGATTTAGGCCCAGATATTTTTAGTGGGCTACATGCCAATTTCGGCCCGTAATCATTTTTAGCCCAATTGGAATGGGCCCGACGAATGTTGGCATGTTGGGCTCCTACGAAGCTTTCGGCCGAATACATTACTAAGATAAGCCTACACTGTACAAAAGTAGCGTCGTAATTACTGCAGCCTGAGGCAGCATCATAAATGTTGTATCACAACAAAATAAATTCCAACCATACAACAAAAGGCATGTTGGCATAAAGTTTACAGTCCTTCCAGATAAAAGCACCATCAGATGTATAGAAGCACAGATCATTTGACCTGAGTGCTAATGTTTCAGGCTGTAGAATCTGATGTAGCAGCACGATCCCACCTTTTTCCGCCATTGCTCTTGAACAACGAAGCGAATGTCTGATAGTCTGGTTTCAAAACCATTCATATCTTGACGACATTTCTCAACCACTATTCTTGTTTCCGAAACAATGTCCATTAGGGATTGGAATTGTGTCTGGAGCACAGATATATGACTCTGTCTAGTAGGAAGATTTTGTTCAATAGGCGATTTGAACGAGGTTACCTTGACAACCAACCCAGAATTACGCAGGAAGGTGCTTTTTGCACTGTTAGTGGAGAGATACTGACGCACTGCAGCAAGAGGTGACATTGTGCCTGTAGTAGCCTCGTCACCTTCAGATGGTTGTGGCTGTTCAATCATTTGTTCCATAGCTTCCTGAAAGTTTGAACTTGTAGATTAGTGTACCAGATAAGTTACTAATGAGACAAAAACAAACAAAGTAGGTTAAACGTTTATACATAACTTATTTTGGCGAACTACTGTAATACATTAGCATGTATTGTAGTGCCAACTACATAGTAAAATCACTTTCGGAACATATGTCCATGTAGCATGCCTAATGTACTGTCTATTTCCTCACATTCGTTGACATCTAAGGATAAAGAGACATGGTTTAAAGTAGGATGAACATAGTATGACATCATTCATATCATGGGCAAATAGATATAAAACAAATAGGCTATTATATCATTGTGTGCGCACATGAATATAACAACTAGATTACAGATCAAGACTAAAAGAATACCCTTCATCTCTTTTAAACCATGTAAGGTGAAATGATACGATAAGACAACTGTGAATAAAAGTGAATAGAGTAACTGACATTGGCTGCAAACCAAGTAGTTAAATGAACACATCACAGTACCAATCAGTTCAAGGCAGGAGGAGTAAAAGGACTTACAACAGCGGCTTGAACTAGTGTGCTCATGCCCTTCATCTTGCTGGTGTGGCAATCCTTGAAGATTTGCACTACATTCGGTTCAGGTTCTTTTTGGTCCGCACGGGCTTTCCTCTGTATTTGGAACATGTCAATATAGATATGATAATAT
Organism: Triticum monococcum; assembly: GCA_034509565.1. Lineage (NCBI taxonomy): Eukaryota > Viridiplantae > Streptophyta > Magnoliopsida > Poales > Poaceae > Triticum > Triticum monococcum. Next base: position 656,021,242 of record CM067847.1, on the reverse strand, counting down.
GGCACAAAAAAAGAAGGAAGTAGCAGCTATTTACAAGAGCCTCGCAGTGTGCAGTATAGCTATGAGATCCTGTTGTCTGTTGGAATTTCACTTTAGAACTGTTGGTTTTGTTCTTCAAACAGTTAGCCTAGAAGAATATACACTTGTAAGGCACATACATAAATACAAGTTCAATATGTGGTCTGATCATATACATATATCCTACCTGATACTTTGGATCAGACCAGTGTTTAACGAGGGTTGTCCAGTCTTCATCTGTAATATATTCCACTGGAGATGTTTGGGCGATTCCATTGTTAGCCTTGCCTTCAAAGTGAGATTTTCTAAGGTGGTGCCGATACTGTCGCAGAGCAGACTGAAAAACATGAGTGCATGCTTGTTTGGTTGCATCATCTTTCGGATCCAACTTGAACCTCATCTGTTGAAAAAAGAATGTGAGTCTTATTAGGAGGAAGCTAGAAAGTATGGGACAGAGCAAGACAATATTACTAATTGCGATGAATAACATTACTTACGGATAAATGGTCAAGGAAGGTGTTAAACTGGGTATTGTCTTTCTCATTCCTGTACTGGATCCACGTTAGGAGGATACGTGCATCACACCTAACGGCAACGACTGCCTCTGATACTAACTTGGCTGACTCTGTAGCATTACGTGGCCTTTTTAAACCAACCTCAAAATGGATCTCCATTCTTCCTCCTTTAGATTTTGTTAATCTATCAAGTATTATCCCTGATGTCTGTTTCCGCGTGCGTCGTGGTGCTAGTTCAACAACGAATATGGAAAGTGTTAGTGTACATCAAACTGTGAGAGTACATATAAAGGAGCATGCAACTATAACTTGACTCAGTCAGGTACCGTCTTGGTGTTGATGCTCATGAGGTTCATCTGATCTTTCCAAGTCCTGTTGTGTCAGCAGTGCTTCGGAAGTAGTGTTAGGTGTGATGGCAGCTTGGGAACTGGCCAGTTTCGGAGCAAACGAACGAGTAACTGGTTGAGATGGTGGTACAGTTGAAGCGGATGCTGCAGCTGGTGGAGCAGGTGATATTGTGTTTGTAGATTTAGCCGATGGACTTGGACCTTCTACTGCACTATAAGTACCAGCAGAATCTCGATGGCAGAACCTTTTTCGTTTCACCCGATGAGTAACAGCACTCCCTACTATATTATTTTCCTTGCTCTTTTTTGACTTTGCCATGTCAAGATGTACCCACAACACAAAAGAATAAAATCACTCTTCAAATCTCATTGATGCATGATACAAACAAGCAATACTTTGATGTAAGACAACCATATGAGGATGGAATATGTAAGAAAAACAGGATGGCATGACATATTCACAGCTACAATGTGCAAACTAAGCATAAGGATTTTCAAGAAAATAGAAGTAATGCAAGCTAGGCACCATATGAAAGATGCAACCAATATTACTCTGCCAAGTTAAAAGTGTCTTGTCATAAGTGGCAATTTGAAAAATTAGAAGCAGTACAACGTAGAAATCAATGCAAGATGCAACCACTATGAAACTACCATGTTAAAAGCGTCCAATCATGAGTGACTGATGCGGGATACACAACAGCAGTACTTTGATGTAAGAACATGGTATGATAGATAGATGCAGTGTATTCTAGACACAGAAAGCCATGTCATATGCACATGTATAATGTATAAACTCAGTAGGTGCAATTTAATCAAAATAGAAGAAATGCAGACTAGACAACATATGGAACATGAAACCAATTATCACACTGTCAACTTAGAGCAAGCACCTGCGATGGTGGAGTACGGGAGATGAACTCATCATGTAGACTTGGGACTTCAACTTCATTAGCAGTAGCAGTGGCAAATCTAGAGAGTCTCTGTTTGCGTCGGTGCGGAGGACCACCAACATCGCCTAACTTACTCTTTTCCTTCCTATTTTCTGATATTGCCTTATGAAGTCAAAACCACAAGAAGATGAATAAAATTAGCTCTGCATAACTGGTTGATGCATGATATAGATGAACACTACTTTGATGTAAGGCAAGCGCAGGATAGGAGGATGGAATATATACAAAAAAAGACATCATTTCATATGCACACGTACGATAGGAGGATGGAATATGTATGAAAAAGCAGTAAGCGGAAGGCATTTCAACAAAATTAGAAGAAATGAAAGCTAGGCACCATATGAACATGCAACCAATATCACTCTATCAGGTAAAAAGTGTCTCATCGTGAGTGCCATTTCAAGAAATTAGAAGCAGTACAAGCTAGAAGACAATGCAAGATGCAGCCTACATCACAGTCCTAAGTTAAATGTGTCTTATGGGTAAGTGATCGTTGCAGGTATAAGTTGTAAGCTACGCAAATGCAATTCAACATAATCAGAAGCAATACAAACTAGACATCATACGGAAAACACAACCACGTATAATAGTTCCAAGTAAGAGCAAGCACCTGTGATGGTGGAGTAGGGGAGATGTGCTCATCATGTACACGTATGTTTTAGAAACAGGAACACGTGTCATATTCACAGGCATTATGTGTAAAGTAAGCAGATGCAATTCAAGTTAGAAGCAATACATGCTAGACATCATACGCAACATGCAACCACATATAATAGTGTCAAGTTAGAGCAAGCACCTGTGATGGTGGAGTAGGGGAGATGTGCTCATCATCTACACAGCTACATTGACTGTCCAGCCTAGTGTTGTCTTGCGAATCTTGTTGGGAGGATGGCGGAGTAGAATCTGTAGAGATCCCCTGTTTGAGTTGCTCCGAAGGACCACCATCATCCACTGCCAGACTAATTTCCTTCAGCTGTAATGATTTTGCATTGTGAAGTCAAACCGATAAGAAAAAAGAATAAAATTCACTCTTCAGAACTCATTCATGCATGATACTGACGAACACTACTCGGATGAAAGGCAAACACATGATGTGAGGATGGAATATGTATGAAAAACAGGATGGTGTGACATATTCACACCTATGATGTGGTAACTAAGCAGAAGGCATTTCAACAAATTAGAAGCACTACAAGCTAGACACCATATGAAAGATGCAACCAATATCACTCTGCCAAGTTCAAACTATATGGCGTTTCAACAAATTAGAAGCAGTACATGCTAGAAATCATATGAAAGACACAAACAATATCACAGTGGCGACTTAAAGGTGCCTTATCATAAGTGACTGATGCGGGATATGCAAGAATAGTAGTCTAATGTAGAAACAGGAACACATGTCATACTCACATGCATTATGTGTAAAGTAAGCAGATGCAATTCAACAAAGTTAGAAGCAATACAAGCTACACATCATACGCAACATGCAACCACATATAATAGTGCCAAGTTAGAGCAAGCACCTGTGATGGTGGAGTAGGGGAGATGTGCTCATCATCTACACAACTACGTTGACTGTCTAGTCTTGCGTTGTCTTGCGAATCTTGTTGGGAGGACGGCGGAGTAGAATCTGTAGAGAACCTCCATTTCAGTTGCTCGGAGGGACCACCATCATCCAATGCCTTGCCAATTTCCTTCAGCTTTATTGATTTTGCATTGTGAGGTAATACTAACAAGAAAAAGGAATATCATTCGCTCTTCAGAACTCATTCATGCATGATACTGACGAACACTACTCTGATGAAAGGCAAAGTCATGATACGAGGATGGAATATGTACGAAAAAATGGACGGCTTGACATATTCACACCTATGATGTGGTAACTAAGCAGAAGGCACTTCAACAAATTAGAAACACCGCAAGACACCATATGGAAGGTGCAAGCAATATCACTCTGCCAAGTTAAAACTGTCTCGCCATAGGTGGCGCTCATCAAACTAGAAGCTACACATGCTAGAAATCATATTCAAGACACAAACCAATATCACACTGCCAACTTAAAGGTGTCCCATCATAAGTGACTGATGCATGATACACAAGAAGAGTAGTTTCATGTAAGAACATGGTGTGATAGACAGATATAGTATGTACCAAAAACAGGAAAGCGTGTCATATTCACATGTATCATGTGTAAGCTAAGCAGATGCAGTTTACAGTAATTAGGAGCAATACGAGCTAGACACCATATGCAACATGCCACCAGATATCACACTGCCAAGTTACAGCAAGCACCTTGGATGGTGGAGTAGGGGAGCGGAGACTTGGACCTTGTAATGCACTATCAGTACAAGGAGAATCGGTACAGATGCTCCATTTACGTTGCTATAGAGGACCACCATCATCGCCTTCCTTACTCTTTTCCTTCCTCTTTCTTGATTTTGCCTTGTCAAGTCAAACCCACAAGAAAAAGGAATAAAATTTGCTCTTCAGAACTCATTGATGCGTGATACTGACGAACACTACTTTCATGTAAGGCAGCCGCATGATAGGAGGATGGAATATGTATGAAAAACAGGACGACGTGACATATTGACATGTATGATGTATAAAGTGTAAACTAAGCACAAGGTGCTTGAACTTGTTAGAATCGATGCAAGCTAGAAACCATATGAAAGATGAAACCAATATCACTCTGCTAAATTAAAAGGGCGCCCTAACAAATGTATTTGACCAAATTAGAAGCAACACATGGCAATAGGCTAGAAATAATATGCAATATGCAACGAATAAAGGTGACTCATCGTAAGTGATTGATGCAGGATACAGAAGAGAGGTAGTTTCATGTAAGAACAAGGTTAACACATAGATGTAATGTGTACCAAAAATAGGAAGGCATGTCATATTCACAGGTATAGTGTGTAAACTAAGCAGATGCAATTTACCCTAATTAGAAGCATTACAAGCTAGACACCGTATGCAACATGCAACCACATATCACACTGCGAAGTTAGAGCAAGCACCTGTGATGGTGGTGTAGGGGAAGTGCGGTCTTCAGGTACATAGCTACGTTCAATATCTTCATTTAGGCTTGCTGTTTCTTGAGAATCATGTGGAGAGGATGAAATTGCATTCTTTATAAGAGTATTGTGTCTCATATTAACCCACGCGCGTGACTGTCTCATCATAAGCGATATACGTAGGATACACAAGAACAATAGTTTGATGTAAGAACATGGTGTGATAGGCAGATGTAGTATGTACCAGAAACAGGAAGGCGTGTCATATTCACATGTATAATGTGTAAGCTAAGGAGATGCAATTTAACAAATTAGGAGCATTGATGAGGGATACACAAGAAAAGTAGTTTGATCTAAGAACATGGTTAATAGAAAGACGTAGTATGTACCAAAAACAGGAAGGCACGTCATATTCATAGGTATAATGTGTTAACTAAGCAGATGCAATTTACCCTAATTAGAAGCATTACAAGGTAGACACCATATGCAGCATGCAACCACATATCACACTGCCAAGTAAGAGCAAGCACCTGCGATGGTGGTGTGGGGGAATTTTGGTGATCAACTAGAGAGCTACGTTGACTATCTTCATTTAGCCTTGTTGTTTCTTGAGAATCATATGGGGAGGATGACACTGCACTCTTTAAACGAGTAGGGCGTCTCACAGTAACCCACTCGGGTGACTATCTCATCATAAGTGATTGACGAGGGATACAAAAGAGCATTAGTTTGATGTACGAACATGGTTAATAGACATATGTAGTATGTATCAAAAACAGGAAGGCATGTCATTATCAAAGGTATAATGTCTAAAGTATGCAGATGGAATTTAACCAAATTGGAAGCAATACAAGCTAGACACCATATGCAACATGCAACCACATTTGACAGCGCAAAGTTAAAGCAAGCACCTGGGATGGTTGTGTGTGGCAATTGTGATCATCAACTGCAGAGCTACGTTTACTGTCTCCAACTGCTGACACTGCACCCATTAGAGCGCTGAAACGCTTAGTGCTTATCTTCGAATTACACTGGAGCAACTTCTGTCTTTTCTTTTCTGCATTCATCAACACTGCGTCAGAGTCTGAAATACCCATGCATAAAAAAACAATAGTGTGAGTATGGGTGAAGTGTGCGCACACTTAGTACAGTGTAAAGGTAGCAGATAGCATGTCGGTGAGAAATAAATGACGGGAGACATATGATAGCTCTACAACATGCATGGCACACTAAATTACTACAGGATTCCATGAAAATAACAGTCGACTGAAAGCAAATAGGCCAGTCCATTTTTTCTGCACCGTCCGATGTACAAAGAACAGGCAGATCGCCTTCATCTACCTCCAGCCAGTCAGTGTTGACGATCTTCCTCGAAATGCCAGCGACCACTGGCCCAGTATTCCTCCCCTTCATGCGCCCTCCACTCGACCTCACCGCACCGCCGTGCTTGGCACCGCCCCCCGGCCATCCATTCAAGCCCCGCCGACCACTAGATCGGGCGCAAGAAGCTCCTGCACCCCACACCCCTATGATAGACACCGATGCGCCGCTTCCCCGGGGAACATGCAGACTAGGTGCTCCGCGTGCCTAAGCGGGTGCTGCTTCTTTTAATTGCGGTTCGACTGATCCTGAATTGAAATCCAGGCGGGCTACTGACCTCTAGCAAAGGTGAAATAGTAAAAGGGAGGAAACCTTGTCATTTAGTATCACGAAAAAGATGTAGTAAGAAGCGCTCAACTAGTTTCTTTCGTTGGATGAATACGGTGTGAGCGGAGACATAAGATTTGCACGAATAAGGGAAGATGAGTACCTCTTTCTGCTGGCAGTGCTGTGTCCTCCTTCTGTTCTTCCGGCGATCTTCTTATTGTTCGCTAGAAACCAGAAGTTGTGGAGGACGGTGCAGCCGTGGACGAACCCATGGCCAAGTTGTTGAGTGTGGTGCGGTGGCCGTCTGTCGGCGGCGGGGAAGCAGGTCCGAGGTGGCGAACAACGGCGTAGCGGGAACTGCTCCAGTGCGGTGGACGGTTGCGACAGTGGAGACGCAGCAGTGAGGCGCACGACGGCGTGGTCAGATTGGTTCTGGTATGGCACACGTCGGCGTCGGCGTCGTGGAGGCAGCTCTGCCTCGGCTTCAGCTGATAAGTCCTTGAGGGCGTTGTGGTTGTGGTTGCGTTGGATGACGACGTTGGGGTACCGGCTCCGGTGTGATGGAGGAGGGCGGCGGTGTATTGGCCGCTATGGGGTGGAGGACGGAGGAGGCTGGGGTTTCGTGGCTGGTGGAGAGGGCGTTTTCGCGCCCACGGAGTATGAATGGGGAAACAGAGGGAGGCAGGGAACTAAGGGGGAACAATGTTTCGGTTTGAGACGCGCTTGTTTGAAATTTGGGGAAAGTTACAAACTTTTCCCCCATCTAAAATTTTGGACATATTGCGGGTTGGGGGTAGGACAGTCATGTCAGGTGTCCCAAATGTGGGCAGGATAGATTTCGGCCGAGCGCATGGGTAGGCGCCCACGGTGTATGAATGCTTCTCGGAGGCGGTTGAGACTGGCGTCTTGGTGAAGTTACAAACCTATCCCGGTTTAGACCTTTGGACATCGGGCCGATAGGCTACACGGGCAGAGTCAGGACAATAATTTCCTTCCACCAAAACATTAGTCTCGCGCGGTTTTGGGTGACCAGAGGCATTAACGTTTTTGGTTCTCTTGAATTGAACTTTCAGGATTTGTCAAACTTCACAAATCTTTACTCTTGAAAATCCTAAATCTACGATTATTTTGGAATGGAGGGGGTACATTTGAATATACATTGTACACGAGTATATATTAGAAAATATGCAACTTACCTCAGTTCATGCATGGTTCCAGATATAATCTCCTTGGTTGCAAAAAAAGTTAGATATGCGTATGAATATATATAGCATGTTCAAACTCACAACAAAGATTGATGCCCCCTTTTACATCTAATTTACAAATGCCATTATCTTGGGTTCAAGTAGATGAATGCACTTCCTATGAATTCGAATCTTTGAAACCCCCTTTATGTTGAATTCGACATGTATTCTATTTCGTAGCTAGCAATTTGGAATGTATCCATGCAAGTGACAAATGTATAAAGTGCTTCACACTAACAACATGCAGTGCACTAATTAATGTTTATATATGAATTGCAAAAGCATCCATTGCCTGTATTTCAAACCGCTCTCACTCTATGGATCGATAATATGAAATAAACACATGCACATGCTAGAATTCAATAGAGTATGGGTGTCTGATAGACCGATTTTCATCCATACGCAATTTGCAAAATTCATGATCTCATCCAAAAATAATAATGCCATTTATATTTTAATTTAATGCGTAGAATCTCCTTTTACACGTAGATGCACTATGCCTCGCCCCGTTCTCACAAACGCGTTATATCTCTCTCTATCTAACGTATAAGTCCACACACTTTATATGCATCGGCATTTCTCTTTCACACATGCTCACAATCTCTCTCAGGGTGTCGGGGTGTCCCACGCACATGCTCTCTCTGTTTCTCTCTCTCTCTCTCTCTCTCTCTTTCTGACTACTATGTACCACTCTTTTCACTAATCTCAGTTGGAAAACACTATTTCTCTCACATGCATATATACACATGCACGGTCTCTACTAGCCCTCTATACGCACATATATGTGCCTACGTGTCTCCCGCACGCACATTATCTTTAGGCCTCTCTCGCACACATTCCCCCCGACACACCTCTCTCTTAGTAGTTGGCAGATGTGATTTCATCATATCATTCGGTAGGATATCCCTGGCCGTTAGGCTGGATGGTAATACAAGGCAAAGTTTTACCCTAGTTCGGATCGGACCCTTGCAGTTGAAGAAAGATCCTACTCCTGGTACTGTATATTAGTGATAGGGGTGTGTACAAAGTACACGTGAATACCAGGCTTATCACCAGTGGGGATAGAGTCCTCCGCGACTCTGGTAGCTTCGTGTTGTACGCCGAGTCCTCCACATGGGTCTTTGTATAACACGTCTCGGTCCAACCTATATGTGGCGCAGGATGGAACCGACCCATGAGTCTTCATGTTGACCCACCACAACTAGAAATGATGTGCCCACCACACCACACACGCAATCGGCCACTAAGAAAATAAGCATATACAATAGTAAAACGGTATCTAGCTCACGGTACGTCTCCATATTTTGTTGATGACACTGACGGACTTTGCATTTGATGCGTGCTCCGTATTTTGTTGACGATACTTACGGTCATTGTATTTGAAGCGAAAACACGATATGGTCACTGGACTTCAGAATAAGCTCATCACGGTCACCACATACATTTTGTCGTGCTAACCAACATGTGGTTGGATGGTTCGAGGACAGTGGTTTCTCGAGCCCACCAAGGTTAAAGTCCCGGTGCTCACATTTATCTTGTGTTAATTTCAGTATTTTCCGGCGATGTACGTTCAGTGGGAGGAGACGTTCCACTCGACTACGAGGCACCTATGGTGACTTCATAAAATCTCAAGATCATATATGCTGGCCCACTCTCTCGAAGGTGCTCATAGGGGTAGGGTTCGCGTGTGTGCGCTTATAGCGGTGAGTGCTTGCACGTATATATGAGCCCTTGCGTCTGTACTGTGTTAAACAAATACATACCATGATTATACGGTCACTGGCTCACCCGTACAACTCTGTATTTTGTTGATGACACAATCAATTGGCCAGTCAAACATTCCACGCGGCGCAACTAGTGTTGCACCATCGGGGCACGTAACCGTGGGGCCCACCTGTCAGCCCGTATATGAAAGAAAGAAATGGTAGTTTAAGTCTGTACTGTGTTAATAAAATAGGAGTACATTTTAGGGTGATCATACGGTCACTGGCTCACCATACAGCTCCGTAATTTGTTGATAACACGATCAATTGACCAGTCAAACCGTCCACATTCAGCAGCGCACATTACCATAGGGCCCACCCGTCAGCACGTATATGAAAGACAGAAATGGTAATAGATTAGTGGTTGGTGGGTATTCGAAGTCGTGAGACCTCTAGTTGGCAGTCACCGGTGGTTGGGGGGCATTCATTGGGCGGTGGGGTGGGGATCCCGGAGAAAAAGCTCGGCAGGGGGGGTGGGGGCGGGGGGCTAGAGGGATGGCCGGTGCGGCGGCGGGCCGGCGGTGGGGAGTGGTTTCGGGGAGGGCGGGCCGGCCGCGGGCGGCGGGGGCTGGCGGTTCCGCCGGTGGTGGCTGGCGGCTCAGGGGGTGGAGTTTGATGATAAACTGGAGGCCCTTGTTTCGTATCCAACGGCTGGAAAATCTAATGACCAGAGATGAAAAAGTCAATCGACTGACGTGTAGCCTCACCCCGCACGTACACATGCACGCACGCAAGACACGCACGCATGTAGGCGTGCAACACTGACACGTACACACGCACGCATGCTGGCGTGCAACACTGACACGTACACACGCATTCACGAACACACGCACGTACGCACCCATGCATGCAACACTGAAACGTACCCTTGCACACATGCAACACTCGCACGCCTACATGCACACAACACACGACGCAAGACACACGCTCAACCTATACGTGCATGCACCCTTTGTTAAGGACATGGATTGTTACGGGTATTAATCAATCTTATATGTGATAAGCAGAACATTGATGTTTGCAGCGGTGTTTATGAATCACAATGTATCGAACGGGCTATCAACATAGTAGGCTTATCTACATGAAAAAGATGACATCACACTCAATGAACAATCATCGGTTTATGAAATGCCCGCTTCTGACCACCCTGGCCCACCAAAGGTTCCTCTGCTGTGCGCTGCCTGTGTTGGGTCACTGACATCCAGGCCATGCACCCAATGAGCCCACACGTCAGTGGAAGAACGGCGCGGTGTCCTATGTCAGAGTCGAGGGTGCCACTCGCGGCACGCCCGGCTGAACACGCCTCCGTGCCGCATTCAAACGCCTCCATGAAACCCGCTCGTGTGGAAGCCGAGAAACCCACTCTGGACACACGTCCGTTCATGACCGGGCCAGCGTTAAACGCAACGCCGGCCGAGCTCCTCCCGTCCGCTGTCTATTTAATGTCCTATTTAAATGAGGCCAAACACCGGCCAAGAATCGCACACCTCCGCCTCTCCCCTATCTCCTGCACCATTTTGTCCACTCTTCCAATGGCTTACGAAGAGTAGTTATTCCGCATCCAAGCCGGCTGGGTAGCCCGCCGGATACGAGCTATGCAGCTCACTGATCCACCTCCCTCCCCTCGCCCGACAGAGCAAGTTGCTGCCCCAAGCCGGCGCGCGGTTCAGCAACTCGCCGCTCCAGGCCAGCTCGATGAGGAGCGGCGCACGTGCGTTATTGTTGCCGTCCACGCCGCCACCTCGTACCGCGCCTCCCGTTTCTGTGGCCGAGACTCCCATGCCAGCGGCCGCGCCATGCAAGCAGCGACAGAAGCTGGGTGCATGGAGAGCGACGAGTCGTTGGCCAGCGCCTCCGCGTCCGCCGCCATCATTGAGGAGAAGTAGAACACGGGAGGCCGCCGCCACTTGGGCCCCATGAAGGCCACCGCGGAGGCGACGCCGGCGTACATAGCAGGTGTCTTGCCGGATCCTTTTGTTGCGAGGACCTTCGTCGACCCCGCATGGGATCCACGGAAGAGGGGAATGTTAGGATGAACTCGAGCCTGTGCTGGCCATGGCGAAGTAGTGGCCGATGATGAACTCGAACCGGTGCTGGCCACCATCATCTTTGGCACCAGCCAATGATATCAGTTGGGCAATGGGGAAGCAAGCCGTCCTTTGCATTGAAGCATATACCTCCGGGGCTCCCGGCAGTCTGGTGATCGTGCTACCGGACATGGGGAACACAAATCGATCGGCGGGCGACCATTTAGGCCAGGTATTATATACCTGTGCTGTCCAAAACTAGCACCGCGTAGTTCATTTGAATGTAATGAAATCCATCATGTTTGTGTGAAAATCCAGTATTTTATATAATTTCCGTCGTTGTTTATATGAAATATCGATTTGTCTACGTGTTTGCGTGAATTTTGTCCGGTTGGTTGAGTCGCTGTCATAATGTGTGCGACTACGGTTGGATGACGTAATTTGCGGGTTGCCGGTCGGTCTGCGGGCGGCTCGGGCGGCATTGTGGGACAAAAAACACAGCTCGTGCGAGCTCGTCTCCAACGTGCACGCTGGAGGATGCATGAGAGCACGAGCACCCGAGCCATTCCTTGTTCATCGGTGGCAAAGGCACCTGTGGACAAAAGGGTCGCCAATATTTTGGCTACCCTAGGCAAGATCCAAACAGCCCCTCCCAACAGATTCAAATACCTCGTTCGCCCTGGAATTTTGCCATGTGTTGTTTTCATAGACTAGCAAGATGCCCGTGCATTGCACGAAACATCAAGATGCATTTTTTACAAACTCCCGCATGCATGCAAGGGATAATTAATGTCCTCCATTGCTAGTACCACGAGGCAAACACCATTAATATTGCATCTATTAGTGTTAGTGGCCTTGTACATCTGTAAATTGTAATTTTGATAGTGGCCCCTTGTATATAAAAATGGAGGGAGAAAGATGAGAGATAAGGTGAGGAGGAGTGGGGCGTGGTGGTGACTGGTGGTTGGACTGGGCGGAGGCATGGGGATGGACGGCGCATTATGTCTAGGTTTGTATCTCTCTCATACACACCCACCTAGGTGGGGGACATGCACGAAGAGAAGAGGTGCACGCACGGCGCATGTACTCCCGTCTCTTTCCCAACCACACCCGCGCGGGTACACGGTGGAGCTCATTTTTGTACGAAAAAGGCAGCCCACGTGGTAATTTGGCACGTGTACTGGTTGTCCACTTGGTGGAGGGAGGATCGTCTACCACGGGTGAACAAACAAATTCCGACTTGACGCGTTATGTTAAATTTAAAAAAGAGGCAAACCATGTGGGGCCTACCTTAGAGGCAAGGCTCTATACACTGGAGTACTTTTGATGTGTCCCGTCAACTCGCAGAACAAGGAGAAGCTTGCTTAGTACACCGTCTCCCCCGCTCACAGGCGCGGTGGCTCGCAGGATGAGGTGAAGCTTGCTTACGAGTAGTAGTAGTAGTAGTACTACTGTATGCCTTTACGCCCGCTCCCTCGCCCACGCGCGCGGTGGCTCGCAGCACGAGGAGAAAATTTTACTACTCCCTCCGTTTACTCCTCATCCCTACTACGCACTTTGGTTAGTACTCCCTCCATTTACTTATACAAGACCACTATAAAAATACATTTTGCATCTATACAAGGCCACAAATAGTAATCGAGACAAAAGTTACTACTCCCTCCTTTCCAGTTTATGGCTTAATTTCAAAATCTCTCCAACCAAGGTAGACTGTGAGTGGTCGAATTAATTTCGTAATTTGCACAAGTAATTAGTATGCTCGTTTTTCTCAAGAAGTTATGTTTACCGAGGCATTAATTAGAACAAATGCATGAATGACCACTAAATTTCCATGAACTTGTACATGCATTGGTTAGTTTCCTCTTGACACTGCTTGCGTCGGGTGATCTAACGCACCTCGAAATCCAACATGTAATGGTACTACTATAGTATAGTAGAATTGAGACTTATCAAACGGAAAAACAAATGTTTTTTTAGATGAGCCCTATAAACCCCAGTGGGTACGTACTCCGTAAAAACAGATTTTTCCAAAACTAAGTTGCTCCCTTTCATGAATTATGTAGTATAGTCCTCCGTCGACGCTCCCTTTCATGAATTCTGTACTTCCTGTCGCCGACATGTGGGACATATAGAAACCGGGTCGACATGTCAAGCACCAAATAACAGTGCAGAACAACAGGGGGGACGCACCCCACTCATACCGGCCCAGTAGTAGTAATGAGCAATGAGACGTCAAATCACAATGCCGCACCTTCCCAGACGGACGAAGCAACCATTATTTGACACTTCGGTTCGCCATCATCTCAAACCAAATTGTATTGCTTCTGCCTCAAGAGGGACACGCGCATCGCCTTGGTACATCATGACACGTGGGACTGCATGACAGGCCATGCTCCCCCGCCTATCGCTCGGTAAAATCACCTCATTTTTACTATACTTCCTCCGTATCGGTTTACTACATGGCATGCACGTCGTTCTAGGTTGAGAATTTAACTCGCTATATATGTGATGAACAGTACTCTAGCCTTTTAAAAAATGTATACTTTTGTAAAGTAGTACTATCGATGGATTGCGCCATGGAGCAAAAATTGAAATAAGAAAAAGGGTGGTACATATAGAGAGCGCTCGTCGCCAAATTATGCATATAGTACTATTAAAAAAGCTAGTACGTGCTTAATTGGGGTGCTAAATTCTATTAAAGAAATACTAGTAGTATGTACATACTGAAGAGTTAAAGTAACGAGAAGAAACATAACATAGTTCTGCTGGGGGCTCAGCACAACACACCCCTCAAATTAAACTAAGAACACCTGAAATTAAACTATGCAACTAATTCGGTAGACACTGCATTAGAAGTTTAGAACCACCATGAGCAACGACACTGCCACCTTACTCGGAGTCCTCGTCCACGTCCTCGACTTCGTCCTTGTCCCTCTCCCTCTTGGCTGATACTTCTTTGCTTGAACCACACACTTGGCTATTGCTCTTCATCCAACCCTTGTAGATATTGAAGCAAAGGTAGCCATTCATTGCAACGTAGTGGATGTGGTCTATATCTAGTACATTCCACTGCCATGCATGACGATGAAATGTGTATGGAGGTTTCTCCAGTTTACTGTAAGAAGGATGAACCATGGCTCCTGCCAGGGTCAGCATTGAAGGCTAACAAGAGGACACCAGCCGATTCTTCTGGAGGTCGAAGGTGTTGCCTAAAACAAGGCCTATCCGACGCATGACTTCTTTGTTGTTACCAAAGTCTACAGTAACGAATTTGACTAGGTTGCTCTGGAGGAAGTCCTTAAAATCCTGGCACTCAACGTCGGCATGGCATATGTGGTAGACCAAGCATAAGTCATGCAGGCAAACCTGGATTACGACGGGCTTCTTCCTCTCTTCGTCCTTTAGATCCTTCTCTGGTCCCAGGACTGTGGTGTACTCAATATCTAGCCCAGCGACCCACTCATCATCTGTGTCTTCAAACATGCGTCTGAAGCGAGAAAGGCATCCTTTCACCATCGCGGAAGAACGGCTATAGATGACGTCGAACTCATCACCGGTGATGGTTCTAACCTTGTACTCATCGCCCATCATGGAGATTTGGGACGCCATGGATTTGGGAGGAGGGTTAGGATTAGTGGAACTGCCGTAATGTGAATGGACAGGACGACTAGGAGCAAACCGCCATCGTATTGAAGGACGTGCAGGGACAAGTAGGAGCGAACTGCCAGCGTGTGAACGGCAGGGTAGTGGCTTTCCATTCTCCCATGATACGGGCTTCCGAGAGCCCTTGGATCTGAGATCGAATGGTTGCATGGCGTGATTCTAGACCTATGGGTGAATATCCTATCCTGGAGGGTTATTCTGCAAATTTTTAGCAACTTAGCATGCGACCGTTTGATCTCAGATCCAAGGGCTGCCAGCAGCCCGTATCATGGTCCTGCCTACCACGACCATCGCGTCGCTTGCGTGGTCGCGCCCTTGGAAATTTAACACGGTGCGTTAGGCTATCTGATGTTGGCATGTCATACATAGTCATCACCGAGTCACTCATACTACAACAAGGTTGGCTATAAGTGTATTTTTTTACTCCTCTATATCTCTTTCTTCGTACTCCCTTCGTCCCATAATATAAGAACGTTTTTGACACTAGTGTAGTGCCAAAAATGTTCTTATATTATGGGACACATGGAGTACTAGTATTTATTGCTTTTGCCAAGGAGTGACCTCTTCCAATGAAATGGTGTTGCTAAGTTTGCTTCATTTAATTAGCTATAGACTCAAAATTGTCTTTTCACCTAGGTACACGCGCTTAGCACAGTTTCTTCCTTGGGTCACCAAACTAGTCTCTCTCTTCTTGATTAACTTGCCACATCAGACTTTATGCCTATGTGGCAAGCTTAAGCACCTGTAGGAGCAAGTAAAAGTAAGTACAATAGTGTGCTTTACATGGCATTTTTGCATATGTGGAGGAAAGAGAGGCAAGGAAAAAGTGGACAAGTGGGCTCTCATGCAAGAGCCAGCCTCTACTACATGGTGGAGCATTGGGAGAGGCACCTATATGGAGGTGGTCAGGAATCGGGAGACTCACGCCGGTCATAGTGCCGCAGTTAAAATGATAATGGCAAGTCAAATCACGGGGCCCCACCTGTCCAGCAGTAACTCGCTGTCAAATCACACAGACATACGTTTGCAGCAGCCTACTCCCTCGTCTTCTCGCATCTTTGTCGAACCGACTAGGCGGAACTGCCCCGCCTACCGCGCAGGAAAAGCCCCGCCCTCGACTTTTAAATACAACTACATCCGCTTAAGAATCCAATGATATACTTTTTGTGACATAGTAACTCATTTTTAGTTAGTCAAATGGATGACCTAGAACTATGTGCAGGCCATATAAACCGAGGCGCCTAAAAATAAAAAAACCAAGACGGAGAGGGTAGTTCAGCACATATCTTTTTAGATCAATATAGTCGGGATTCACCAAGGAGCAAAACCAAGTGGTAGGCTGCTCCTGTCGTGTTGGCGTAGCAACTCAAACAGGGTTAGTCCGCACACGAAATGGCGACACACTTAACAGGACCCCTTTGGCCGACATGTGGCTCATCCACCATCTTGTTCCACGTGCGATGCACCAAATTACAGTTCGGAGCAGCGGTTGGAATTAGAGGCACCCCGGTCGTAGCGCCGTAGTGGTAGAAAATGAGCGATGAGGGGTCAAATCACAAAGCCCCACCTTTCCCGCATTAAGCTGGACGGATGAAGAAGCCATCATTTCACTCTAGGGCGCAAGAGCATAAAGAAAAGAGAAAACAATGATGCATGCGGCAGCTACCTGGCGCACCCTAGGGTAGGGGTCTCCACTACAGATCCTTTTTTCTGAAAGCGCCTCCACTACAAATCGGCTTATCCCTTGTCCTCTTGAAGAAAACCGATGATGAGTGCGGCGGTAGGGTTTGTAGGAGTACTATGGCATGCGAGGACACGTCGTAGTAAACGGGTTCGAGTCGACGCCTTAAATATGTGTGGGCCGCTTGGTTTTACGAGAACGAGGCGGCATTTTGGGTTTGGGGACCAGTGGAGATATAGAGGTTGTTTTGTTTGTGACTAACTTAGCCAAAGATTGCCACAACTGAGGTTAGGCAAGTTTGATCAACTTAGATGAGTGTTTGGTTCAAGCCACATCTTAGGCAAGCCACACTTAGGCTTGCCAACTCGTGGCTCTCCTTTTGATGAACTAACCTTAGGCAAGCTTGGCAAAAATGTGTGGCAAAGTGTGGCAATGCTAGTCCTAGAACCAAACAGCCCCATAATAGGTACAAAAAATTATGGACGTAGGTTCGACCAAAAGGCAATGATGCATGGGCCCTGCATTTTGATATACCCGGGGCCGCGTGAAATTTGCTACTCTACTCAAAACTAGTAAGGTACACATGTATTGAACGCATGAGATTTTGAAACCAAATTATGAATAAATAAACACTATAGCATGTAAAGCTTTGAGTCATATATGCATGATGTAGATGTTCGTTTAGTTCTTATAGTTCATCTCATTCAAAATCAATTAGTTTTATAAAAATGTTAAGATTCATGGGGTTGTGCATTGTAAATCATAAAGTAAAAAGCAAATAATGGCAATTCATTTAGAAAAAATAATCAATTATGATACAGAAGATTCTAGAACAAAGGAGAAGTGCTTGTGTTTTGAGGTTTGTGCATTATGCTTAAGTTCAACCATGGAGTCTTCTAAATTGGACATGTGGAAGATCTGGTGGAATGTTGATGATATCCAACGGCTAGTAGTGCTCGGATATGCCTATCTCTGCACTGTCGGGTTAGCTTCATCCAGCGACCATCTTTCAAAGTTATTGGCACACTATATAGTTCTTGTGCCATAGTTGCATGTTTTAGAAAAAAGCTACTAGTGGGTTGTACTATCTATTTAGGAATAGAAGATGTATACATGGAAGTTGTAGGGAAAGAGGTGACATGGAGCATCTCAATTCCTATGCGTAGGGATTGGAAAAGAGATGTCATTTGGTTCACATCATAGGAACTTTTCTATTGAATCTAGAGATGACATGTATCTCAATTCCTATGAGGAGGGATTATAAAAGAGATGTAATTTGGTTCATATCATAGGAACTTTTCTATTGAATATACACTAATGTTTATTTTCCTTTGAAATTAAGGGAGTATAGGAATCCATTCATATGAACCAAGTGGCTCTAAAGCTATAGAAATGATATTATGTTTATTTCCTTTGAAATGTGGCGTATATGAATCTATTCCTATGAACCAATTGGCTCTAAAGGAAAAAATCCTATAAAAATCATATCATATAGAGTTCCTATGATATTCCTCGACACTAAAGGATGCTTGAAATTGCTGCGGGTGATATGATGGTCTTTCTTTGTAGACTCCTCACCCATCTTTATAGTTACCTCTCGAAGATGATTGAAATGATATATACATGGTATTCTACATGTGCAATTTGGTACACGAAAACTCGGTAAAAATTTGCGAGGTTCGAATTTTCAATAAAGCTATATGCACTGCATTTCGGAACGGAGGGAGCATACGACAGTTGCTAACACTCACGTGGAAGATTTGTGTGTAGGAGGAGTGGCTGTTCTGTTAAATGACATGGCAAAACTGACACTGTCGGATGCCGATCTAACGATTCTTATGGCGTTCGTCAGGAAAAGGCTTGTGGCGAACGTTTGTCGGATAATGATTTACGGACACATGCATTACATTGATACGTGCCCCCCCCCCTCTCTCTCACGCACACGCACCCTCACGAGTCACGACTCTCCCGAGTCCTCTCGCAGACTCGCACGCCGCACCCACCATCTATCTGCAGGTAGACGTCACGCACATATGTGCTCTTCACACCCTACCCTCAGAACTTCTAACAAACAAAAGACGGTGCACACATTTTATTTTAGCTCACACGTCACACACTTATACTATTACTCTTGCGGCGAACGTTCTTTGGGCATAGTATATTGTACTCTCACGAAGAGAAGCGGTGCACGCACGCACTAGTTCTCTCACACCCACTCACGGGTACACTTAGGAGCGCATTTTTTTGAAGCTGGTACAACAAAATCACTCCACTATATATAAAAGCAGGAGCCTTAGCGCTTGCTTTACTAGGGTTCCTCTCGTTAACTCTCTCATGCTCTCCAGATCCAAGCAACACATAGGTGGCCACACTCTCTCTCAGCTCACGGCTGGTCACAAATCCGGCCGGACAACCTCGACCGGGGCAGGGGTGTAGGTCCATCGTTCACGCTGTCGTCGGTGGCGAGGGAGGAGACCAACGGTTGTCCGCGTGTCCTGATCGGCAGCCGTGCCGTTCTCTCCGAGAGAGCGCCGGCTCAAGAGGGCCTCCGACCCCTTCTTCCTCCCTGCGGTATTGTGGCCAAGATGCGGCCTCCCGACGCCGTCTTTGCCACATGCCAACGACCCTCAGGTATATATTCCTTCGAAACCTGCCTTGCTCTACTGCCCCAGCTCCCTTCGTGTGGATCCTTTTCTACTTCTGTCCGCTGTTCCAAAGCCACCTAGACTTCTACTATTACTAGAAGTAAAGCTAGTTCATACAGTCGACTCAAAGCGTTGGTTCAAACAGGGAAGAAAGTGGGAAAGTTGTAGCATGAATCTAGGACTTGGTTCTAAGAGGAAACGAGGGAAAGTAGTAATATCTGTCACTGCTTAAATAACCGTATTTTGTATTTGCGCAAACAGGGATGTCTGTCTCCAGATTGTCTCGAGATGTCTGTCTCCGTTTCATTTCTATCCATGCAATCAAAAGAACACACCTCAGTTTTAGTACAACTGCGCAAAATGAGATGGCTATCCCTCGTTGCCGTCGTCTAACCTCCCGTCTTCAAGGAATCCCTACATTGGTAGTAACTAAGGTAGAATGACCAATGCAATCTAAAAGAAGCTGAATCGTACGTTTTACTTCCTGATTGTAGTGTAGGGACGAGCAAAAACAACTGCATCCTAGTCCGGAATGCACTTTCTACAAGTTCATCCATGGACCGAGGACTAGCTGGCACGGCTGCACGATGGGTTTTTGGACAGGTGCGCAGACAAGAGGCATTGTGGTCTGCTTATTTCTGCAAATAGTGGTGCTTAAATTTAGTGGAAAGCACACGCATTTCAGCTGGTCAGTACACTGCATGGTTCAGTTCAGCATTCCAACTGGGACCACAATTAAAATTGGTTATTCTGGAATGAGAGAACCTAACCCTGGATGGTGGCAAAAAGAAAAAACTAGAGTGAACTCTAGGAAATTTAAGCCTGTCGGGAGGCCCTTTGCTCAGAGAAGCCTTGCTTGTTTTTTTCCTGATTTGTAAACCTTCTCACAACTTTGTCTTTTGCTCTGAACTAGTATATGTTTGTTATGTTCTATGAATCATTGAGATGTATAAAATTGCTTAACTTATGCTTTTCAAGCTTTTTATGAAGATGAGTTTAATGTGAGTGTTCCACATGAGCGCTGGACTAGTGTGTGAACATTTGGAATTTATTACATTGTGGCCTCAATTAACTGCATGAACCACTATAACAAGATACATAGTTGCTTATATGTCAGACATCAGATTCTTGATTGTTAGCTGGTCGATAGCCTAGTGTTGAAGCGAGCTGAGCCAATGTGCCGTGTTTTGCACAACTGCTTACAAATGGGGTAGCACCAACAGT
Organism: Triticum monococcum; assembly: GCA_034509565.1. Lineage (NCBI taxonomy): Eukaryota > Viridiplantae > Streptophyta > Magnoliopsida > Poales > Poaceae > Triticum > Triticum monococcum. The sequence goes on along the minus strand of CM067847.1, from coordinate 656,000,501 downwards.
GTTTACAAGTACTTATGTATACGTCGGCGCACGGTTCTCGAACGAGTGCTCTATTTCATCAAAACACACACTGCTCGTATGATAAACCGGGACAACTTATGTCTTACCATGCCATATTCATGAAAAAACTAGTGAGGACGCCTCTGTTTCGGCAACAATTACGATGGTTCTCACATGATGCACGGGCACACAAAAGTAGCAGCAGTTCCCATAGACGGATTCAAACAGACTACTAGGGGGTCGATAACAGGCAAGGTTCGGATAATTAGACACAATCCAAACTACTATTAAACACTAGCTGGGGAAACTATTTCATGCCTCGATCTAATTTGGGCTGGACACAAGACGGACCTTGCCATGAACATCATCGAGGACATCCTGCAACAGCTCAATCCTGTGAACCTTCATGAAGACAACCTTGTGTCCTTGCCACTGATAAACTTGTTTGTGGAGGCATGCCACGTCATCTCCTGCGTAAGCTTGACAAGAATAGTATGCCTCACAAACGAAGGAGTAGCTTCATAGCGAGTGAGGTTGGACAACACGCCTCACAACAGTGAGGCTGGAATACAACTGTTCATTGGTATAACTGCAAATGGCTTCCAGGATCCAACAACCTAAGAACTATGTTTTCCCAGTGCGTATATTCAGGTCGTCCGCCTCATAGCGAGTCACATGTACAACCACACAATCCTTGTCTGCATCATGGCTCTAATTGAAACAGAAACAAATTCTGAATTACTTTTCAGTATAAGAAACACAAGTTATTTAAACCACTATGTATAGCATGGCATCGAAGCTAATAAAATTTTGCATTATTAATCACCATATACTTCCTTTTCAAAAAAATCACCACATACTTAGATGAAAAACCACAATTGAGATCGGCAAAGAAGGAAATCACCTTGGGCAGCTCAGCGGGGGGGGGGGGGGGACACATCCTCGAAGGGGGAAAACTGCTCCTGCAGTGCCACGGGTGCTGTAACCTCAAACGGGGCGTTGACCATCTCAGTAGTGGCTGTGAGCGTATCTGGGGTCGGCTCGGTGGTTTCCTCCATCTTCATGGAGCTCTCTGTCTCGTGGGGATCAGCCTCCCGCGTCTGCTCCAATATCGGCAGATCTTTGCCTGGTTCTCCTTGGTCCATCATGAAACTGATGAATACTAGGAGACCACTGAAAGGAAAACACAATCGCAATGGCAATGAAACAAAAAAGAGAGTGAGGATCGGTTACTGCTTTGCAAAAGTTATTTTTTTTCTCTGAACAAAAATATACCAACAGCACGGATCCGCTTACCTTCCCTTCGTTCGGAGAGAAGAACAGTGGCAGATGCGAGTGTTGCCTTTCTTGAAGACGGTGAGGGAGAAGGGGATTCAGCGAAGAGTGAAATGGTCGTTGCTTCATCCGTCAAACTTAGACTGCGGGGAGGTGGGGTTTTGTGATACAACGGCTCGTTACTGCCGCGCTACGACCGGGGTGACTCTCCGCCTGCATACTGCCTTCTAATTTGGTGGATGGCATTTGGGCCCGCACGCTGCATGGCCCACATGTCGGTGAACAAAAGTATAACGGCATTCAGTAGAGGGAGACGTTTCAATGACCTAGGAGGGGCCAGAAGCGGTAGAGTGTCTCAACTGTACTAGTAGTAATTGTTTTTCTGGGTAGCTGTAGAGTGTCTCCACTGTACTAGTAGTAATTGTTTCTAAAAACAGCCCATCCACACTAGTAAATAGTAAAATCAATTCAAAAGCCCATATATTTACTGAATTGATGGATGGGTATGTTGAAGAGCAAAAAAAGGAGTTTCAGGTGGGCAAAAGAGCTTCTGAACGTGACGGGCTTCTATTTACAACATATTGTGGTCATAATCCAGTAAATTTTACGACCCAGGATGTTCATTCTATGGACCCGGCCGATCCATTTGACTGTGACTGCCGAAAACAGTGATGGAGTTAGATGTTGTTGCCCTTTTCAATCTGATTTTTTTGTAAACCTGATGAATAATTAACCCTCGTGCTTTTGTACAGTTTGTAAGCTGGAGTCAGATGTTCCTGCCCTTTTCAACTCGGCTGTGACTGTCATATTTTCTTTGAAACAAGGCAAATGGCTTGCCATTCGTTTAATTTAGAGTGAAATATTGTAACAAATCCCAACCAAGGGAAATAACATAACTCTCGCCGGCTGCTTGAGCTCACTGTGCATTACAGAAGCCAAGTGATTAGCCCCCACCAGCACCCACGAACTTATTTCGAACTAGCACATCAAATGGGTTGTAAATTTTCATAGGAAAGGCTGCATGACCGTGACAGATTTGGATTCTGACATTTGGGACCCACGAGGAAATAGCCTATCCAAGGTGGTATCGACTTACTAGCCAGTCAACAAACGATTCTGCCTACTAGCCGTTGGATTGACATCCAACATCTGTCGTGTATCTTCTATCTCTTGTCTTCTTCTTCCTCTAGCCGCCCAAACCAAACCACCCCATCGGCTCCGCCTGCTCCCGCCTCCCATGGCTGGCTGCGCCTCCGCTTCCCTACCGTACGTACCCTCCAACGTTGGCCAGTCCCTCCCTCTATTCCCCCACACGTCCTGTTATTCTCCAGCGACGTCAGCCCCAACACGCACCTGCGCCCGAACCAGTCAACCATCGTACTCCCCTCTGCCTGCGACTGGACCGACGCATCTTCAACGGCTCCTATTTGTTCCGTCCGAGGCCTCGCCGTTGTCCTCCGCCTTGCGGCCTTGGTTCGCTCGCCGTGCACGGTGCGCCGCCCTCTTGCGTTGTCAACGTCGTCAACAACCGAGAGGAACAAGGAGATGACTGTACGTGGAGAGGATGACAGTAGGGACCCACCAGCGTCATGGCAGTACGCAAGCAAGTGCCTCTATAGTACAAGCCCATAAATATGGTTCCTCCTAATGGTTGGACATCCAGGGCTCACGCCATTGTCAACATAGTCAATAAACGAGAGAATTACACTACGAGCGGCTGACACCAGGGACCCAGCAAGTCGCGCAGTTTTTTTGAGGAACAAGCAGTTGTTATTTATACTAGTTTTAGCGACGGATCAGGGTAACAACGGGGCTGTGCGGGGGCTGTGGCCCGTCTAGCCAGGGTTTTATTTATGTTTACCACATCATGAGCCCAGTTGTGTTTTTTTTCTTGCTGAAAATGGCTAGCCCAGTTCTATTTTTTTAAGAAATACCCAAACAAGGCCTACTTGCTTTATCGGCCCTGCTAGCCTGGAAATCTTTCAAGACGAGGAGAGTTTCATTCGGTTTACCCAGAAATGGGCTGTACATTTTTAAAACACATCAAACCGGGAATTAGTTTCATTTCTTTTCATTACAAGATCTTAAATTCCATTGATTTTTATGCATGGACAATTATTTGGATTTTATATTTATATAAATTATTTTTCAAAATAGTTTGAATGTGAATCGATAATTTTGGATTAAAAACAGTTGACCGCACCAAAATATGCAAAATTTCGTATACTTTTTAACCGTGGCCACGATATGGGGTGTAATGCTAACAAAAAGAAGATGGGCTCCAAAAAAAATTCTTAAGAATTAGCAAATGGGCTGTACATTATTAGAAATAATGGCAGATGGGTTGTATGCTGTTTTCCACAGATTTGATGCTGTCTTGCGCGCCTACTACAGGTTCAAGCATATGCTTTCATAAACAAAAGGTTGACGCACACGCAACGCCCTGTCAACTTAGTCAACACACGAGAGCAGTGACTGTTGGATGTGCATCCAATGGCTGTCGTGCTTCTTCAATCTCTGCTCTTCATACTCCAGCCGCTCAAACAAGCGCCGGCGGGACTGCCTGCTCCCTCCTCCCGCGGCCGGCTATGCTGCCGCGCAGGCCTCACGGCCCCACCATACTCCCATCGCTGGCCTAGCCATCCCTCTACTCACCCACACATGCTGTTATTCTCCGGCGACGGCAGACAGACCAGTAAACCCTCGTACTCCTCTGAGTGTGAAACAACTGCCGAGTATTCCCTGGCTCCGTGTCGTTCCCTTCCTAGGCCTCGCCGTCGTCCACCGCCCTGGTGCTCTCGGCGCGGCCTAGTCAACATGGTCAATGAACGACATCCATCAGAAGTGGACTGTACGTGGAGAGGCTGACAGCTGGGTCCACGGCCGCATGCAAGGAAATGCCTCCTTATTATGCACAAAATAATGATTCCTCCACCTGACAGCTAGGACCCACAAGAAGGGCCTCTGTATTTCGCGAAAAAACATTCCCCCCACTGACAGGTCAGACCCACCAGCTATATCTTCGCACGCAAGGAAGTGCCTCCTTATTACGCCCAAAAAAATGAATACCCCCTACTAGCTGGGACCCACCATATTGTTGGGCTGACTTGTGGGCCTACTAAGTTGACGGGACGGAGGGCTTTGTCAACTTAGTCAATACTCCAGTGACCGTATGATGTCCATCCAACGGCCATAGTGCTTCTTCAACCTCTGGTCTTCTTGCTCCAGCCGCCCAAAGTAGCGCCGGTCATGCTGCCTGCTCCTGCCTCCCGTGGCCGGCTGTGCTACCGCGGAGGCCTCACCGCCCCCATACTACTCCCACCACTGGCCAGGCCATCCCTCCACTCACGCACACCCCCTGTTATTCTGCGGCGACGGTAGCCTCACACCGCAGCCGAACCAGTGAACGCTCGTACTCCTCTCCGCGTGGGCATCAACTGCCACGTCTTGCCCGGCTCCGCGTCGTCCCCTTCCTAGGCCTCGCCGTCGTCCATCACTGTGGTGCTCTCGGTGCGACGCGGTCAATGTGGTTAACGACCGACTTCCATCGGAAGAGTACTGTACGTGGAGAGGTTGACAGCTGGGTCCACGGCAGCCGCAAGGAAGTGCCTCCTTATTACGCGGAAAATAATTATTCCTCCACCTGACAGCGGGGACCCACCGGACGGGCCACCAGTATTTTGCGAACAAAATCGTTTCCCCCTGACTGCTGGGACCCACCGGATGGGCCATCGTATTTCACGAAAAAACGTTCCCCCCGCTCTCAGCTCGGACCCACCGGAAGTGCCTCCTTACTACGCACAAAAAAATGAATACTACCCCGGCTAGCTGGGACCCACCTTGGTGGCAGGCTGACTTGTGGGCCCACTAAGTTGACGGGGACGAAGGGCTTTGTCAACTTAGTCAATATGAACGATTCTAACTCCAGTGACCATACGATGTCCATCCAACGGCCGTAGTGCTTCTTCAACCTCTGGTCTTCTTGCTCCAGCCGCCCAATGCAGCGCCGGACGTGCCGCATGCTCCTGCCTCCCGTGGCCGGCTGTGCTGCCGCAGAGGCCTCACCGCCCCCTACTATTCCCACCGCTGGCCAGGCCCTACGGCGATGGCAGCCTCACACCGCAACCGAACCAGTGAACCCTCATACTCCTCTTCGCGAGGGCTTCCACTACCGCGTCTTCCCCGGTTCCGCGCCGTCCCCTTCCTAAGCCTCGCCATCGTCCACCACCGTGGTGCTCTCCGCACGGCGTGGTCAATGTGGTCAAGGAACGGCTTCCATCGGAAGAGTACTGTACGTGGAGAGCCTGACAGCTGGGTCCACGGCCACAGCCTAGTTTTTTTGTGATTTGCCAAGTCGCTTTGTCAGGCCTGTTGGGCTGCAAATCTTTCAAGACAAGGAGAGCTTTCATTCGGCTGGCTGAGAAAATGGCCCATGAGTAATGAGAAATGGGCTGTACATCTTTAAAGCACATCAAACCGACAATTAGTTTCAAATATCTTTTTTTCATTTCAAGATTTTAAATTACATTAATTTTTATGCATGGAGAATTTGTTGGATTTTATATTGATATAAATTTATTTTTAAAATCAGTTTGAATGTGAGTCGAAATTTTGGGATTAAAAATAGTTCGGACCGCACCGAAATATGCAAAATTTGGTATAATATTTTAACCGTGGCTACAATATGGGCTGTAATGCTAACAAAAAGAATATGGGCTCCTAAAAAGACCTTAAGAATTAGCAAATGGGCTGTAAATTATTAGAAATAATGGCAGATGGGTTGTATGCTGTTTTCCACATATTTGAGGCTTTCCTAAAAAAAGGTTGACGCACAAGCACTGACTGCTGGATGTCCATCCAACGGCCGTCATGCTTCTTCAATCTCTGCTCTTCCTACTCCAGCCGCTCAAATAAGCGCCGGCGAGACTGCCTGCTCCCTCCTCCCTGCGGCCGGTTGTGCTGCCCCGCAGGCCTCACCGCCCCACCGTACTCCCATCACTGGCCTAGCCATCCCTCTACTCACCCACACCTGCTGTTATTCTCCAACGACGGCAGACGAACCAGTAAACCCTCGTACAGTCATACTCCCCTCTGCGTGGGAAACAACTGCCGAGTCTTCCCTGCCTCCGTGTCGTCCCCTTCCTAGGCCTCGTCGTCATCCACCCCGTGGTGCTCTCGGTGCGGCGTGGTCAATGTGGTCAAGGACCGACTTACATCAGAAGAGTACTGTGCGTGGAGATGCTGACAGCTGGGTCCACGGCCGCAGCAAGGAAGTGCCTCCTTATTACGCGCAAAATAATTATTCCTCCACCTGACAGCGGGGACCCATCGGACGGGCCACCACATTTCGCAAAAAAATGTTTCCCCCTGACTGATGGAATCCACCAGCTACACCTTGGCACGCAAGGAAGTGCATCCGGGCAAAAAAAACAAAACGATTCGCCCCCTGACTGCTGGGACCCACCAGCTACATCTTCGCACACAAGGAAGTGCCTGATAGTCGGGACCCACCTGGTCGAAGCATACGTAGCATTGTCATTCTGGTCGCGAACGTGTACGTACATAGATATTGGCGGATGTAGAGGCGCACACGTGTCTTAGTAGAGGCGCGCACGTAGCATGTACACGTACGTACAGCGGCCAGGGTGCAAGAAAGAAAATACGGCCACGTATGTGTACATACGGGCAGGGTCTCGAACGCCTACTCGCGCATACGTGCGGCGAGGGCTCGTTGACATGGCTGGGTTGGAACAGAGAAACAACGTCGTCATCGTGTTCATGGGGAGGCAACGGAATGCATCGTGTTCATGGGGAGGCAACGGAATGCGTCGTGTTCATGGGTTGGAACGGAATGCGTGGTCGTGTTCATCGGGAGGGCTTGGACGGAATAGGCGATGGAAACGAGGCCTGGCATACCACAGAACGGAGGAAACGGCCTTGTGTTTGACCGACCACGTTTGAAATGGGATCCTGTTCATCGGGAGGGGTCTGGCGTACCGCAAAACGGACGAAACGGACCTCCTACGGTCGAAAAGGTGGTCCTGTTGATCGAGAAGGGTGTGGCGTACCGCAAAACAGAGGAAACAGATCTCCTACAGTCGAAACAGGGGTCCTCTTGATCGGGAGGGGTGTGGCGTACCGCAAAACGGACGAAACGGACCTCCTACGGTCGAAACGGGGGTCCTGTTCATCGGGAGGGGTGTGGCGTACCGCAAAACGGGACTCCGCGGGATACTGTTCATCTCCACCAGCGACCTCCTCCAGCCTCCACGGGCTCCTGTTCATCCAGCCTCCACCGCGCGCTACTCCACCGACTACTGTTCAACCACCCCTCCACCGTCTACTGTTCATCCAGCCCTCCACACCACGGGGTCCTATTCAACCACCCCTCCACGGGCACCCCTCCACCCTCTACTGTTCACCCCCCAATGCTCACTGTTCATCCAATCGATCGGCTTCAGTTAGCAGCAGTAGCGAAGGAATCGATCGATCGGGTTCAGTTAACAGCCATCGATCGATCGCTCGGGTTCAGTAACGCGTAGCGTGCAGTGCAATCGCTCGGGTTCAGTTAGAGCCCAATGCCTCGCTCGGGTTCAGTTAGAGCCAACGCTTCACACACACGCGCGTACGTGTATGAGATAAATGTGCATCGCTCGGCCCCCGACCTCCTATCGTAACCGGGAACTCTCCAAAATTTTCCTCGCCCTCGCTTCTACTACGGTTTTTTCTGTCATGGACGGCCCAAAGAATGTCATGCAGCTGCGTCTCCGGCCCGCCAAGGATGAAAAGCCCATTTTATGTCATGATTTTTTGTCATAGAAGTAGGAGCCCATCACATCTATGATGATACCGGGTTTTGTCACAATTATTGTCATAGAAGTGTCATATGTATGACAGAAAAAATTCGTTCGGCCCAAAATGTCACGGATGTGTCTTTTTTTAGTGTACTTAGCTAAAACTGCTACATGAGGAGGCGACCAGATCGGATTTACCTTGGAAAATTCATTTGAAAAAAAGTCCTGAAGCTTGGCTGCAGCGCCACTGCAATCTGCCATCGCGTCCTCCTCCATTGCGGCCGTCCGAGCCACCGCCCGGCTCATGCCTTGTTCGAGCCGCCTCTCGTCGATCTGCTAGCCAAAAGTTGTTGCTGCTGTTTCCTCTGTTCCTGAACGTTGCTACCCATGGAGTCGGTCTCCGCCTCGGCCTCGCCTGGAGCGCCTGCTACTTCCACGGATGAGACGAGCAGCAGCGCCTCCAACCCGCTGCTCCACGACCCGCCTCTGCTCCGCCACCATAGCTCTACTATGGCCGGTGCACCTTTCTGCCGTTACGGCCTCAGGTCGGTGCCCCCGAGCTGCCTCCTCCACCATGGCTCTTCACCATTGCTGGGACTGCATCCGCCGCGACCGGCTCTTCGAGTCCCCAGCTCGGTCTCTCACTGCCACAAGCCGCCCTACTGCTCTGTTGTTCTTGAGCCGCCCTCGCCGGCGTGTTAGGCCGCCGTCAATTTCCGCAGCTGTCTCCGTGAGCGGCTTTCAAGCCAGCTGCTGCTAAGCCGCTGTTGCGGCCCGCTTCCGCCATGGGATGCTTCTGTGGATGCGAGCTGGCCTGGGCCGTTTCAACCGGCGTCCACCTGCAAGCGGTTTCAGCCCGCCTTACTCTATGGCCATGACCACGCCTTATCCGTACTAGTACAATGTTGAGCAAAAGCAAGTGAGAAACAAGTCAAAGTTAGAGCTGAAAGATGTATGTGTGACTAGTCCAATCGGATATTCAGCCGGAAATTTTAATCCATGGATCGACCCGTCTAACCGGGTCCTCCGCCTCTGAGTGCCTCCTCTGGCGCGCCTCGCTAGAGAGCCTCTGCCGTGTTCCGGCCATACGTATCCGCTGCTGAACCACTGTAGCCGCAGCGCGTTCCGGCCTTGAGCCGCCCGTGTCCCCTCGACAAACCTCTCCGCTGTGGTGGACACACTTCAACGACCCGCCGGAGCGCCCTCGTTGCGGTTCTCGCATAGAGCCGGCCTCATTCCGCTCTATGTGCAGAAGTGCCTCATGAGCATGGAGTGTTATATGTCCTGCAAAGCCATGGTGTGAGTATTAAAAAAATAAAAAAAGGAGGGCCACGTGGGTGTTACTGCTTTAACAGACCTACGTCTAGACGGTCATCTGATGCTGACCAGCATTATCTAATGCCAGTGTCCATGTTCATCTGACAAAATATACGAGGTGCTATCCTTTTTATATATCTTATCAGCACATATTAAATTGTTTGAGAATAATTACTTTGGTCTATGGTGTTTTTTCGCAGGACTATTAGTCATTGCAAGGGTGTTGTGAAGGGGCATGCGCCAAAATTATTTTTTGCACTAGCGCTCGTCCATGCCATGCTGCTCAATGGATACATGTCCAAATCACCACCCCCGCTATATCAACACAACACGTCTGAATCGCCCGTCCTCACAGTTTAACGCACCTGCAATTGACTCGCCCGTCCGTGTCTACTTATAAAACCGCGGCCGACTCATCTGTCTGCTCCAGCGGACGACTCGTCCGTGCGTGATTTCAGCTTCACCATAGTGATCATCAACTCCATGGCGGATAATTTCCGGCCTAACATATCAGGTGATATCAATCTACATCTATTTTTGTATTGGCACATATTCTTTTTGTCAAAAGAACAACTACTTTGGTTTATTTTGACATGCAGGATAATTGTCCATTACAAAAGGTGGTATTATATCACGAATACGGAACGTGCCTGTATGATTCTGCACTAGCGTTCGTCCATGTCATGCTGCTCAATGAACATGTGCAAACCGCCGTCCTTGCAGTCCCGTCTGCATCAACATGTGGTCGAATCACCCGTCCGCACTGGCTTACAACACAGTGGCTGACTTGTTTGTCTGTGCCGCCTCTGATGCTACGGTCGTTTTTACCGGCCGACTCCCACATCTACATCAACACGCCGGGGCCGCCCCTATCTGCATGAGCTGCTTATTGAGTGCAAATAAATCACCGCTCCAGTGGTCTAGTTTATTCCAATCATTCTGAAGAAAATCATCATATATTATCAGCCTCTGCCTCCATCGGATGGCTCAATGGATAGGCGTACAAGTCACCATCACTGTATTTTGGGTAATTTCAACAACCAGCTGGGATGAACCGCAGGCCGGATTACTGACACAAATCATATGGGGTCGTTTATAACCCACAATGGTCGACCTCAAGTTTCCATGGATTTACATTGTGTTACTAACGCCAAGGATATATAATGAGTATTGCGATGACCATCAACTCCGTGGTGGATAATTTCTGGCTTAACATATCAGGACAAGTTATATCACTGAGTTGTTGAATGATTCATACCGGCTTATACCATGGTCAAATATGGAGAATCTCAAGACAACTCCTCGAGTCGTCTTAAGACTCAGGGGCTATGATGACATGAGTCAGCAAATGATGCCGGTTTCCAGCAAATTCAAGAAGCCCGGGTCATTGGAGGAAAAGATAACCCGGTCTCGGAGGCTGCTGCCATATTGATGAAAACTTAAAAGGCCGCCAGAAAATTTCCGGCTCAAAATGAAGATTCCGGTTTAAAATCCGGTTCAACGGAAATCTGTCTCCCACAAAGCTTTGAAGCTCTCAATATCCGGTTTAACATCCGGTTCAAGAAGAATTATCTCTCTCACAAAGTTCGAGTTCTCAGAAAAAATAAAGGTTGCCAAAGAGAACTTGCTGCCATGATACGTGGTTCAAACATGGGTATCCTGCCTTATGGGCTTATCTTATTGGTCACTTGGGGGCTTCCTGCTCATTGAAGCGAACCTATGATTACCCTTTAATACGGCTTATACGCCATGCTTACAAAACACATGTGGGCTTGCTACCCAGGTTAAAGGGACCAAAGAGAGTCTGTTGCAAAGCACAACTCAAACATAGGTACCCCTTGAGCACAGCTCAAAATATTTCTTGGGGGCTCTTTTGTTCTAAAGAACAAAGAGTCTATAACCTTGTGATAGGCTATAAAAGCCAGGCTTGGAAGCCCGGTGTATTCACCTAAAACCCGGGTCATCCTGTATTTTTAAGTAAGTCACTCCGCCCAGGTAATCCTGGAAAGACCCGCCGAACATTTGACAAGTCAATCTTATGCAGACCCTGAACTTGTCAAAGTTAAAATGACGATTGGTTAATGTGAGGTCCGTCTTATAAGGTTTGTAAAACAGTTTAACTCAGTTGCCTGGCAGCCCATGAAAAGCCTCATTTTGGGCCTGGCGGCCCATGAAAAGCCTTGCTTCTCATTTGTTTTTGCTCAACAGATTCTTTCTTTTTGAGGTTTATTTGACAAGATTTATAAATCTTGGTTGTAAATCATCGGTGTTTATTAACCCGGTCTGGCTTTTGACTATAAGTCGCCAGTATGAGATAACATCCGGTGTTTATTAACCCGGCTTGGTCTTCGACTATAAGTCGATAGTATGAAATAAAGATAATATCCGATGTTTATTAACCCGGTCTGGCTTTGTTCATAAGCCGACAGTATGAACTGATTTTACATGCCATGTAGCCTTGATTATATGGCTCATATTTGAAGCATCTTCGGGTATTTACAACCCGCCAGGATGGCAGACTCTAAGTCGCCAGTATATGATAATAGCCTAACTTGGCTGGATTTTCATGATGATATTGAATGATTGAGGTTTTCATACCGGGTTATATTATTCAAATCTTCAATAGCCAACATGGCTGGATTTTTATTATGGTTATCAATAACCAATATTATGATTGAGGTTTTCAAGGTTGCTTCAGGGCATTGGATATTATTTTATTAATGGATATAATTTATTCTACAATGGAAGGAATAGTCCCGAGTCGCTGCAGGCTTACGACCCGGCACTTGGAGGCTACATTATTCAAGTTGAGATTACATCAAATATGCAAGTCCCATGTCACTGCTAGCATGCACCATGGCACTTGGGGGCTAATGCAAAGTCATTTTTTGCTCACCTTATTGAAGACCCGACGCATCACATTGTAATGAGCCGGCCCTTGGGGGCTACCAATTGCTCATGTCAACAATTCAAGGTACACAAGTCTTATTCCATTATATTGAAGGGTCCACTGCTCAGTTGGTAAAGCACAAAGATCTTAACCTTGTGGACGTGGGTTCAAGCCCCATGATGGGCGTTACATCATATGATGTTATTTTCAAAGAAGTATATATAAAGTCCCAGCTCAACATTATTGCATAATGACCCGGCCCTTGGGGGATACACGTTGCTATTCAAGTCTACATGATCATATTTATAAAGTCCCTGCTCATTATTGCATAATGACCCGACCCTTGGGAGCTACACTGGTTGAAGTTTTTGTGAGTACAAGGCAATTACAAGTCCCAGGTTGCTGCAAGCATGACAACCCGGCACTTGGGGGCTACATATATGGAGTATTCAGTTTTTACTAATGACTAAGATGAACAACATGGATTTCTTCAAAGTGGCAGTATTTATATTGAAAGAAGTCTCAAATCATCACCTTGTTCTTCTCAAGACTTGGGGGCTATAGGTAATATGGATATAAGAGAGAAAAATCTTCAAATTCTCAGTTTTGAGTAAAACAGATTGACCCGGCGTAAGCAACAATTATGACCCAGTGCCATCAATATTTACAAACTGGCAGTTTTTTGCAATGATAAACCGGCAAGTTCTACATCTTCAAGCCACCTGAATATCAGATGAGTATTTCAAGACCAATATTTCTTAAACCGGTGCTTTGGAAGCCGACTCAAGTGGATTATTTCTTACAATATTTCTGTGAGAAACCAACGTAAGAAAATTGAGTATGAAGCTGGCCTATTGACCTAGATTTTCTAGAAGGAAATGATAATTGGAGTTAAGGGTGACCAAATACCGGCTTACAAGAATATTTAACCTAGAGCACAACCTATGGAATTTGTTCTTGTGTTTTGTTTACATGATCAGTTTAACATGGATAAATCCAAATTAAACTGGGGGCTAATGTCGGGGATATACCCCGAGGTATGACCCGGCCGGATATATGACCCGGCCGGACTTGGCGTTTCATTAGTAACCCGCCAGAGGATTGGTGACTCACGTGTCTGGCGGCTCACTGTGTGATGACTCACGAGCCTGAAGACTCATTGGTGACCCGACGGGTGTGTCACACGGATGATAAGGCCCAAGGCCCAGTAGGCTGGTTCATATGAAGGTGGGCCGACTTAAGAAGAAAGGCATAAGGAATATTCTCCTACAAAGGAAGCAAGACTAGGACTCCACTTATAATAGAGTAATCCTAATCCTACTAGGACTAGTCATGTAAACCGCCCCTTCAACATATATAAGGAGGGCAGGGCACCCCTAGAGGGATGGAAAATAATCACTAAGGCTAGACACGACTAAAAGGGGAGCTGTCTTATGAGGCAACTCCCTCATGATCATAATGAGACCTAGCCACAAACATCATGTAGGGTTATAACCGAACGGTGTTTCCCGGGGCCCGAAGCTGTCTAAATCCTTGTCTTGTGTTGCGTCTCTCGGTTCCGATCAACCCCTCTCAAGCTACCACATAGATGTGTTGGCCTCATGACTAAGTCCTCACACTAGGACATCCGCCGTGACAATTCCACGACACAAGGCTTGTCCGGCTGATCCTTTTGCTCTCCCTCGTATTGATCAGATTATCAATGCTATGGCGGGTTGTGAGCGTTTGAGTTTTTTGGATGCTTATTCTGGTTATCATCAGATCAAGATGGTAGTTATGGACTAGGAGAAGGCAGCTTTCATAACTCCCTTTGGAGCCTTCTGCTATGTGTCTATGCCCTTCGGGCTCAAGAGTGCCCAGGCGACTTATCAGAGATGTGTGCAGAATTGCCTTCATGATCAAATTGGGCGCAATGTTCATGCGTATGTGGATGATATTGTGGTGAAATCTAGAGAGAAAGAGACATTTATAGATGATTTGAAGGAAACCTTTGATAATCTCCGGGTTTATAAAATGATGCTTAACCTGGCCAAGTGTGTTTTTTGTGTGCCGACAGGCAAGCTCTTGGGCTTTTTGGTGTCTAACATGGGCATTGAAGCTAACCCGGGAACATCAAAGCCATCACTTCTCTAGGTAAACCGGTGCGTGTTAATGATGTGCAACGTCTGGCGAGTCATATTGCGGCATTAAGCTGGTTCATAAACTGGTTGGGAGAGAAGGCTATCCCTCTGTATCAGATGATGAAAAAGATAGATAATTTTGTTTGGAGTGATGCCGCTAATGCAGCGTTTGAGGACTTGAAGAAATAGCTGGCTGGGCCACCTGTTCTGGCTACTCCTGTTGATAAAGAGCCATTGTTGTTGTACGTTGTTGCCATTGCCCGGGCTGTCAGCATGGCTATTGTGGTGGAACGGAAGGAGGCAGGCAAGGAATATCCGGTTCAAAGGCTGGTTTACTACATCAGCGAGGTGCTTATTGAGTCCAAGCAGAGATATCTGCACAGGCAGAAGCTTGTATATGGGGTGCTCATGGCCAGTCGGAAGCTTAAGCAATATTTTCTGGGTCATCCCATCACTATGGTTAGTTCTACTCCTTTAGGGGACATTATTCAGAACAGAGAAGCCATAGGTCGGATAGCCAAGTGGGCCACTAAGCTTGGTCCTCATGGTTTGAAATATATGCCTCGCACGGCCATCAAGCCAGATAACACGTATTGGACTATTCACTTTGATGGGTCCAGGCAGTTGGAGGGCTCGGGGGATGGAGTTGTGCTCGCTTCCCCTCGAGGTGATAAAAAAATTTATGTTCTTCGTTTGATGTTCCCTTGCACTAACAATGCAGCTGAATATGAGGCCTTGCTCCACGGTCTTCGGATGGCTAAGGAGATGAACTTAAGCCGGTTTAGGTGCTTTGGTGACTCAGATTTGGTGGCTCAACAAGTCTCTGGTACTTGGGATTCTAAGGATCCACTCATGGCGGCTTATCGACGAGAAGTGGATGTTACTGCTGGTCACTTCAAGGGTTTGAAAGTGCGTTATATCGACTAGAGGGGGGGTGAATAGGCGATTTTTATGAATTCTTCACTGAAGAATTTTCAGGTGAGGAAATTCCTTAGCGAAGAACTGCTAGCAACGGAATAAGTACTCAAAGGAAAACATAACAGAACACAAGCATAGTCCTCATGATGAAATGAAGACATGCACAGAGTACAGGAAGCGTAAGCACATGATAGCACATGATGAAGACAAACAGACTGAAGAAATTGAACTAAGGAAATTGAGAAAATTGTCAGTCAAAGTCTTCAAGCACAGATATGAACAAGCACACAACACAGTTATGAGGAAATGAAAGAGTTGAGGAAATAGAACCAGTAAGCTTGGTGAAGACAATGATTTGGTAGACCAGTTCCAACTGATGTCTCTGTTGTACGTCTGGTTAGGGCGACTAGGTATTTAAACCTGAGGACACACAGTCCCGGACACCCAGTCCTGAACACACAGCTCAGGACACTCTGTCCTCACCGTATTCCCCTTGAGCTAAGGTCACACATACCTCGCCCAATCACTCGTGGTAAGTCTTCAGGTGACTTTCGAACCTTCACAAACTTGGTCACTCGGTGATCCACAATTCCTCTTAGATGCTCTAGACCATGACGCCTAACCGTCTCGAAGAAGCACAGTCTTCAAAGGTAACAAGCATTGGATCCACGCAGGATCAATCTGTTCAGTGATGCTCAATCACTTGGGGTTTGTAGGTGTTTGGGTTTGGGTTTTCCTCACTTGATGATTTTCGCTCAAAGTCCTCGGCGGATGGGTTGCTCTCAAATGACAAGTGTCAGTTTCTCTCGGAGCAGCCAACCAGCTAGTGGTTGTAGGGGGTGGCTATTTATAGCCTAGGGAGCAGCCCGACATGATAAGACATAAATGCCCTTCAATGATATGACCGTTAGGTGGGTAGATATTTTGGGACAGCTGGCTCATAGCACATCAACGGTCGAAATTTTGAGTAGCAAAATCCTCATGGATATCATGTTCCTCACTGTGTAGGTAATCCGCACTGGCGAATTCCTAACTCCTCAGTCAGAACAAATTCCTCAGAGGCCAGAAGAACTTCATCTCTGTCACTGAATGACTGGACTGTATGAGATTTCTAATGGCTTATAGACCTGTGTACACTCACAAATGCATTAGTACCTTAAGCTATAAGTCTTCAATACACCAAAATCACTAAGGGGCACTAGATGCACTTACAATCTCCCCCTTTTTGGTGATTGATGACAATATAGGTTAAGTTTTCAACGGGGATAAACATAGGAAGTGTAAATACTGATATTGAGGAATTTGATTGCAAGATATAGTAGAACTCCCCCTGAATATGTGCATGGTGAGGTATTTGCTTTGAAGCATTGCACACTTGAAGAGTAGAATCATGGAGATCTCCCCCTATATCTTGTAATTCATACACGCATTTGACATATCATAATGAAGAATTTTAAATGCATGATGAAATATGGTGACTGATGTAATTCAGCATGCGTGCATTAGCACATATGAGGAACAAGCATGCAGAAAAACATATCAAAAGTATCAGAGCACCATTGGGTTTAAGTTTACAACTCGATCCAATAATGTCTCAAAAGAATGAGAGTTATAACTTAACAAAAAAATGCCCATATAGAAAGACCCGCTTGAAGACTAACTCAAAATTCTCCCCCTTTGTCATCAAATGACCAAAAGGATCGAACATGAGGACTAACGCCCCTGGAGAATATCAAGTTGATGAAGGAACACCAACGTTGTTGGGGTCGTTTGTCATGGAAGGGCCTGCTGCAGTGTCGTCCAAGTCTTCATTCTCATCGGTGTCGCGCGATGAAGAATATGAGCTGGCCACCAAGGAAGGAACCTTGACCTTCTTTAATTTCTTCGGTGGAGGTGCAGACCAGTGAAAATCTTCCTTGAGACCCATTTTCTTCAGATCTTCTTCACCATACAGATGTGACAGAATGGCCCAGGTGCGACCGAAAACTTCATGGCGGTAGTAATGGTTTTTCCTCATTGCATTATGTGTAGCAGTCATGTTGTGAAGAAATGAACCAAACTGACGCTTAACCCATTTATGATTTCGATCCACCTTCTGGTGAATACTAAGCAAAAGCTCACGATCAGTCATCACGCGAGGAGCAGTGGCTTGAGGAGTAGACTTGGGTGCATTGGCAGAGTCATGTGTGGCAGAGTCATCATTGGTGGAATAAGATGCAGCTTTGCGAAACTGTCCATCCAATGGACGAATGCCTTTATCTATAACAGCTGGTGCCTTGCCCTTTTCATCAACTAACGAATAGGTCTGCTTGGGGACTTCAATCGGGGGCAAGTAACTGAGATGATTCTGAAAATCAACTTTGTAGTTGAGTGAAGACCTTGTCCCAAAGAATCTCATAATCCAAGGTGCATAAGGCTTAAGCTCAAACGGAGAAAGTGCAACATTTGCCAGAGTCCTGATGAAGAAATCATGATAATTGACAGGAATGCCATGGACGATATTGAATACCAGATTCTTCATGATGTCAACAATTTCCTCATCAGATGAGTCGTGGCCTTTGATGGGACTCATTGTCCTTGTTAGAATGCAATAGACAGTTCTGGGCACATAAAGTAATTCCTTCACGAGGAATTTGGTTCGTGGGGCCTGACCTGGCTTCAAAGGTTTCATCAGAATTTTCATGTAGTGATTTGTAAGCTCAGGTTCACTGTAAATGCAACGAGCTTCTTCAAGGGGAGGACTGAGTGGTAAGGCACGAAGCAATTCAGTAGCTGGTGCTGTGTAGTAAGTGTACTCATACATCCAGTCCAGCACCCATGAATTCACATCTTCAGAATCTCCTGTGATGTGCAGCGTCGCATAAAATTGAAGAATATGTTCTTCATTCCAATCGCAGATGTCAGAACGGAAGTTTAATAGTCTAGCGTCATGAAGAACACTAAGGATTGGCATGAAGCATGGCAGAGATTCCATATCCACGTGAGGAATGTGCTCATGGTAAAGATTTTGTTTTTGTTGAACAACACTGAGGAATAGAAATTGGCTTGGCTGGCTGTCCAGAAATGCCTCTTCCTAATGCGAGCAGAGCTATCAGGGTTGTAGTCTTCGAAGAATATGTGCTCGCCGAAGAAATCATCAGCCTTGAACTTTTGCTTCCTGGAGAATGGATCCTTGGGCTCGGGTAGAGGAGTGTCAGTGAGTTGCATCACGACCTCAGGAATCTCAATCACAGGTTCTTCAGGCTGAGGAATTTCTGGTTCTTCTTCAGTGGTAGTCTGCGTCTTCAGATGTTGAGCAGCAACAGTTTCTTCAGCACTAGTGGCTGGAATTTCTTCACGTACAGATGAAGTGGGGTGAGTTTCTTCAGAGCCCATTTGAACAGTTTGTGCAGGGGACCGAGGTATTTGCTGCAACGGTGTGAACATTGGAGAGTTTGGATGCTAACTTTCCCAGAATTCATCACTCATCACTGGTGTGGAGCAGCCAACGTCCACATCTTCATCTTCCATTTCTTCAACGCCACCCTCTTCAGTAGTGAACTGAGGCAGAGGCGAGGAAATGACAGTTGTTGAAGGGATCTCATCCACTTTAATTTCTTCATCCAACTGCTCTGACGAAGCAGCAGAAGGAGTCTCTTCATCAGATCCGCTGGGGATCACATATTCTTTATTGAAAGGAACAAGGTCCTTTGATGGCATGGTAGAGAGAGGAACAACATCAATGGGATTTTCAAACGAGCTGGTCAAAGGCTTCATCTTCTTCGAAGCTGAAGAATCTGAAGTAGCCGATGCTTTCCTTTTCTTCACTGCTGCACGCTCTACAACCTTAGTTTTCTTCACATCTGATGCAGATGGAAGGATCAGAGTTGGTGTTGGCGTAGGAGTAGCAGAGGAGTCGGGTTGATTTTCTTCAGGCACAAATGATGCAGTTGCCCTGATTTCTTCATCTTCTTCAGGCGCACCACTAGTGGATGCCCTGGCAATTTCTTCAGCGGCTGGAATGCAGTCATCATCCCTGGAACTTACATTTTCTTCAGTAGCCTGATTTTCATCAGTGGTGCTGGCATGTTCTTCAGTTAGCTGAGCAGATGCTTCAGCCTGAGGAATTTCCTATTGCATTGGGGCAGCAACTTTGGAAGTGAAGTTATCCGCAAGTTTCACAAAGCGCACCTTGGCTCCAAGCCAATCAGTGTGGTATGCATCAAATTCATCACTGAGTTTCTTGATCTCAGTTTGAACAGCGACAAGTTCTTCAGTTGTCATAAAGAGAATGTTTTTCTTCAGATAGCGCTCCTTCTTGTACTGCGCTTTCTTGATCTGCCTGGCCTTCTCAAAATTCCATTTTTCTTCTTGAATGAAGTGGGTCAGCATGTGACTTTGGCCAGGAGATAGCTTGAAGTCAGGCATGGGAGTGTTGGGGTCCTTGTGCTAAACATCAATGTATTCGAGGATCAACTTGGGATCCAAAAGTAGTGGCACATTTGTTCCCTTGGCTCTAGCGGCCCTGACTTGCCTATCTCTGATGATTTCAGCAAGTTCATCATCATCAGCTTTGTCTTCTTCAGACGGCTCTTGGAAGGCGACCTGCTTCTTCTAAGGACTAGGGCGAGGACCTTGTCGAGCAGCGGCCTTTGTCTTCAGTAGAGAGGGTCCCGTTGAAGAATTTGGAGTAGCTGACGAACTAGCTGAAGCTCCTGAGGCAATTGAGACGCCGGTGGTCCTTTGACACGTGGCGAGATTCACGGGTGCAGAGGACTTTGTCGGAATAGCTGAGGACTTGTGAGGAGCTGAGGATTTGGGAGGAACATGAGAAGTTGGCCTTGATGGCTTTGAAGATTCTGGCCATGAGGGCATTGCTGAGGAACTTGGCCTTGAAACCATTGAAGGTGAAGCACTTGGCTTGTGCGCATGCTTCTTTGACATGACCTTCTTAGGCTTGACAGAGGCCGCAGTGGCAGCAGCAGCAGAGTCTTCGTTTAATTTTCTCACAGATTCTTTGGCTTGTTTAGCCATCTTGGCTTGGCGCTTGGCCCATTCATCCGGATAATCCTCACCACGCTTGAGGCTGGTGGGATCAGCTATTTGGCCAGGTGCCAATGGAGGTCTTGGGCATGGAGGATTGAGTGCGAATTCTTCATGTACTTGGGAGTAACATACCTGTACTCCCTCCAATCTCTTGCCCATCTCATTTCTATCCTCTGTATGCGCACCTTGCGCTTATTTTTGTCCTCTTTTCCAAACTTAGCCTCATCAGGAGTGTAGTAATCCTTGTATATGTCATCAGGGATTTCAAATGCTGTGTTGACCTCAGCCCTCTTTCCTCCTTTCTGTGGCTTCTTACCGTCAGCCATTTTCTTCAGTTGAGGAATTTGAACAATTGAATTCTCTGAAGAAGTATGCAACTGTTCTTCGAGGAATGCTGCAAATGAGTTAAGTTGATGAGAACCTAGTGATTCAGCAGCTGGCATGAGTACCTATGAACAGAGTATAGTTGCGAGGAATTTGGAGAGGTCATATGCGTTCTCAGAAGGTTTTGTAAAAAGAACAAGTTTGAGGAATTTGACCAGATGAGTCTTGAAGAATTTCACTAAGTGTTTTTTGTCTTAGTTCCAGAGATGTGTAGATCAAAAATCCACACATTTGAGGAATCTTGAAGAAAAACATAGTTTAGAGAAACGAATCAGAAACAGATGATATGTGAGGTGTTTTAGCGTGTGAGGATTTGAAGGAAAACACTTTTGAAGATTTCGTAGAAAACATTCAAATCAAAGAGGGTAGTAAAAGTAACTTTTAATTACCATGGATGAAGAACACGATGAACTAAGGGATAGAGAGGTGAAGTTCGTCTGTGTAGATCTTCCATGCCCTAACTCGGCAGAGGAAGATGGCTACGGCGGCGGCGGAGTGAAGATTTCCGTGGCCGGCGTGAGTACGGCGGCGATGAGGTCGAGGCAGTGAAGCTCTTCCTCATCGGCGACGATGAAATAGCGGCGGCGCTAGGGTTTGAGAAACTCGAGCTAGAGAGAGCTCGAGTGGAGTAAAAGAAGTAAGGAAGGGGAGAGGGGTATTTATAGCCATGGTGAAAAACCGTTCGCCCGAAGAATTTGGACGAACATGCCCCTGACCCTTCTCATTTGCATGACATGTGTCACCCACATACTGAGAAGTGGTGATCGTGTTAGATCGTGGGTGAGTGGATAAGTATGTCGTCGGATGCGGAACGGTTTGAGAGGTAAAGCCGAAAATTGGATAAGATAAGTTAAAAGTTACGTTCGCAATTTCTTCAGCAGACAAGGACACAGTGAAGATTTTGAACGAGTTTCAAATAGAATGCACATGAAGAATTTGTGAACAAATTGGGTTGAGTATAGCATAGAGGGGGAAGGGTCCGATCACATTCACTTAGCAGAAAAACCAACTTGAAGATATAGCTATAAGTGAATGTTGTAGAGGACATAAACTCATATATATATATATATATATATATATAGCCAATGAAGAAGAACAACGGAAACAGTGAAGACAATGTAAAGTTGAAGATTTGAACAACTGAGGAATTTCAACTTTTGGTGGTGGCGTGACCCACCGTATAAGAATGATGATTTCAGACACTGCGTGCAATTATCGTAGGGTTCTGAGAATCAAATTCTTCGTTAATTTCTTCACACTTAGAGTGTTATTCTTCATTGATTGAAGAAAAATGTTTCTTCATGTGTTGCACATCTAAGTCATCAATTTTTCATAAGTGTTAGGATGAGTGTCCTTTTCAGAGAACATTTGAAGATTCTAGGATATTTAGCTCACACCGCAACTTGCTAAATCTCTTCTCATCCAAGGGCTTTGTGAAGATATTGGCTAGCTATTTTTTAGTCTTCACATGTTCAATTGAAATGTCGCCCTTCAACACATGATTACAAAGAAAATGATGACGAATCTGAATGTGCTTAGTCTTCGAGTGTTGAACTGGGTTGTGAGCAATCTTGATGGCACTCTCATTGACACAGAAGAGAGGCACATTCTTCATGTTGACACCGTAGTCCTTGAGAGTTTGCTTCATCCATAGCAATTGAGCACGGCAAGAACCAGCGGCAATGTACTCAGAAGTAGATAGTGATACGCAGTTCTGTTTCTTCGAGGACCAACAGACCAAAGATCACCAGCATAGTTAGAGTCAGAATATCCAATGAGATCAAAAGCCGAGCCCTTGGGGTACCATAATCCAAGTGTTCGTGTGTGAGCTAGATATCGAAGAATATGCTTCACAGTCTTATGGTGTGATTCCTTCGGTGTAGCTTGAAATTGGGCACACATGCAAACACTAAGCATTATATCAGGCCTAGATGCACATAAGTACAATAAAGAACCAATCATGGAGCGGTATACCTTATGATCAAAGTCAATACCATTTTCATCAGTGCACAGATGGCCATTTGTGGGCATAGGAATTTTGACGCCTTTGCAATCTTGCATGCCGAATTTCCTCAGTACATCCTTGAGGTATTTCTCTTGAGATATGAATATGCCATTGCATTGTTGATGAATTTAAAGACCTAAGAAGAATTTTAATTCTCCCATCATAGACATTTGCTATTCTTCACTCATCATGTAGGCAAATTCATCGCTATAACGTTGGTTAGTACAGCCAAAGATAATATCATCAACATATACTTGGCACACAAACAATTCACCATCATAAGATTTAGTGAAAAGAGTAGGGTCGAGTGAACCGGGTTTGAAGCCTTTATTCATGAACAATTCCTTCAAGGTATCATACCACACCCGTGGGGCCTTCTTGAGGCCATAGAAGGCCTTGTTGAGTCTGAAGACTTTGTCATGATTCTTTGGATCTTCAAAAC
Organism: Triticum monococcum; assembly: GCA_034509565.1. Taxonomy (NCBI): domain Eukaryota; kingdom Viridiplantae; phylum Streptophyta; class Magnoliopsida; order Poales; family Poaceae; genus Triticum; species Triticum monococcum. Next base: position 655,977,331 of record CM067847.1, on the reverse strand, counting down.
CTGGGGGTTGAGTAACATATACTTCTTCCTCAAGCTTACCATTGAGGAATGCACTTTTCACATCCATTTGATATAGAGTGATACCATGGTGGTTAGCAAGCAAGTAATATGCGAATAGCCTCAAGTCTAGCAACAGGTGCAAAAGTTTCATCGAAGTCAATTCCTTCAACCTGTGTGTAGCCTTGAGCTACGAGCCATGCATTATTCCTCACCACAAGGCCATTTTCATCTTGCTTGTTGCGGTAGATCCACTTTGTGCCAATGATATTGTGCTTGCGAGGATCTGGACGTTTGAACACTTCCCAGACATTGTTGAGCTCGAACTGACGTAGTTCTTCTTGCACGGCCTGAATCCACTCAGGCTCCAAAAATGCTTCATCTACCTTAATGGGTTCTGTGATAGAGACAAAAGCATAGTGCCCACAAAAGTTAGATAAATGTGAAGCTTTTGAGCGTGTGAGAGGACCTAGCGCTTTGATGTCATTGATGATCTTTTCAACTTGCACTTCTTTTGCAATGCGAGGATGAGCTGATTGTCATTGATGAATTTGATCAGCATTCTCTTCAGCACCATTTTCTTCAGGTGCATTAGCTCGACGTTCTTCATGTTCTGGAATGAATTCTTCAGCAGATTCTTCAGTAGGAATGACATCCTCAGTAGCCTTGAACTTGATAGTTTCCTCAGGTGCTGGTTCATATTGGGTTTCTTATTGGTGAGGAGTTCATAGGCAGTCTTCTTGAAGAATTTGTGAAGATATACTCTCTTGATGATGTGGCATGCAGTATGTACGATCGAAGTATGTCTAGAGGGGGGGTGATTAGACTACTTGACCAAATAAAAACTTGACCTTTTCCCAATTTCAGTTCTTGGCAGATTTTAGCTATTTTAGGACAAGTCAAGCAATCATCACATAATTCAAGCAAGCATGCAAAGAGTATATTGGCAGCGGAAAGTAAAGCATGCAACTTGCAAGAATGTAAAGGGAAGGGTTTGGAGGATTCAAACGCAATTGGAGACACAGATGTTTTTCCCGTGGTTCGGATAGGTGGTGCTATCCTACATCCACGTTGATGGAGACTTCAACCCACGAAGGGTAACGGTTGCGCGAGTCCACGGAGGGCTCCACCCACGAAGGGTCCACAAAGTAGCAACCTTGTATATCCCACCATGGCCATCGCCCACGAAGGACTTGCCTCACTAGAGGTAGATCTTCACGAAGTGGGCGATCTCCTTGCCCTTACAAACTCCTTGGTTCAACTCCACAATCTTGTCGGAGGCTCCCAAGTGACACCTAGCCAATCTAGGAGACACCACTCTCCAAGAAGTAACAAACGGTGTGTTGATGATGAACTCCTTGCTCTTGTGCTTCAAATGATAGTCTCCCCAACACTCAACTCGCTCTCATAGGATTTGGATCTAGTGGAAAGAAGGTTTGAGTGGAAAGCAACTTGGGGAAGGCCAGAGATCAAGATTCATATGGTAAGAATGGAATGTCTTGGTCTCAACACATGAGTAGGTGGTTATCTCTCAGAACAAATGAGTTGGAATGGTGTATGTGTTCTGATGGCTCTCTTCTTGAATGAAGAGGAGGTGGAGGGGTATATATAGCCTCCACACAAAATCCAACCGTTACACACAGTTTTCCAATCTCGGTGGGACCGAATAAATAAACTCGGTCAGACCGAAAAGGTAAACCTAGTGACCATTAGAGATTTTTGGTGGGACTGACATGCAACTCGGTAGGACCGATTCTGTTAGGGTTTGGGCATAACGTAATCTCGGTGCGACCGATTACACAAACTCGGTGAGACCGAGTTTGGTAATAAGCTAACCAGAGAGTTGGTCAGGTGAACTCGGTGGGACCGATTTGCTCTTTCGGTGAGACCGAAAAGTTACAAAAGGGAAACACAGAGTTTACATTGCAATCTCGGTGGGACCGATTCGCTCTTTCGGTGAGACCGAAAAGTTACGAAAGGGAAACAGAGAGTTTGCAACCCCATCTCGGTGAGACCGAGATCCCTATCAGTAGGACCGAATTGCTAGGGTTTGGCAGTGGCTTATGACATATGAAACTCGGTGGCGCCGGATAGATAGAATCGGTATGACCGAGTTTGGCTTAGGGTTTAGGTCATTTGTGGATATGGGAAAGTAGCTGAGGATTTTGGAGCATATCATTAAGCACATGAAGCAAGAGGCTCATTAAACAACACCTCATCCCTCCTTGATAGTATTGGCTTTTCCTAAAGACTCAATGTGATCTTGGATCACTAAAATATAAAATGAAGAGTCTTGAGCCTTTGAGCTTGAGCCAATCCTTTGTCATTAGCATTTTGAGGGTTCCACTTTCACATCCATGACATGCCAATCTTTGAGCTTTCCTGAAATAATCATCTTGGAATAGCATTAGCTCAATGAGCTATATGTTGTTATGAATTACCAAAACCACCTAGGGATAGTTGCACTTTCAATCTCCCCCTTTTTGGTAATTGATGACAACATATAGATCAAAGCTTCGACAAATGATAATAAGCATGAAATATATTGTTGCTTTGAGAAGTATGTGAAAAGTAAGAGCTCCCCCTAAATTTGTGCATATTTAAAATTTGCTTTGGACTGCAAATGCACAAAGAGTTAGAGTCATGGGTTACTCTGCCATGTCACATACATCTTGGTGGAGCGCTTAAAATGATAAGAATGAAATACATGCACTCATCACCAAGAATAGTGAGTGATCACATAAGATAGATAGGATAAAAATAGCATTAAGCAAACATTAAGTGTAGCTTATGATCAAACACATGATCATCGATGTTCGAAAAACCACCAAATAAAACAAGAGTGAATAAAAGCAACACTCTCTCTCGAAGCCTATGATCTATACATTTTCTCCCCCTTTGGCAACAAGTTACCAAAAAGTTCCTAGAAAATGCATAGTGCTAAGTCGACACTCAGGCTTGATCTTCAGGTGGTGGTGGAGTCCGGATCACTCCAAGGACGAAGGCTTCCATAGATGCTGAAGTAGACGCTGGAGCTGAAGTAGATGCTGGAGTTGGAGCTGATGCTGTGGCTGGAGCTGAGGCGGTTGCCCTTGTGTCAGGAACTGGCACTGCAGACGACCTTGGAGCTCGGGGCACTCTGGAAAAGGCATCAGTTGTAGTCTTGCCTATCCTCTCCTGCATGTCATCCTGGAGCTGCTCTACTGCAGACTGAATCTTTGTCACTTTGACATCCAAGTCATAGAACTTTTGTTCCATGATCCTCTCTAAGCTTGCCTGGTTTTGAGTCAGGGTGGCTAGTCCTTGCTCAATCCGCAGGGTGGATGCAATCAAGTAACCAAGCTGCTCTTGTTTGGTTTTCAGGAAATACTCAGATGCCTCCGCTTGCGTAGGCATCTTGGCAGCTTTCTCCTTCCTAGCCTTCTCCTTCTTGGCTTGTGCTTGGGCAGATGATGGCTCATTCTCAGTCATGACAACTTGGTTATCTTCAAAGTCCGGACGGATAGGCAGGTGTTCCTTGTCCAAGAGGTATATGCCCGTGCCCATCTTGGAGTTGATGAGCTCCTGAATCTGTGGGGCATATCCACAGCTCCTCTTCTGGTCTGCTACTGTCCTCTTAATGGTCTCTACCATTAGGCTCATCACCTTAAATTTCTGAGGCATGTCAAAGATATGAAGCAAGTTGATCGCGTGGCCTCTGATCATCTTGTGATCTCCAGACTTGGGCAATAAGGTGTGCCTTAGTATCCAGTTGATAGTGGGCAGCCCTGATAGAAGATAATGTACTGAGCCAAACTTGAAAGTGTCAAGTGCTTCATTTGGAATATCCTTGTACATGTTGGACATGGAGTTGTGGTCCATCTTCTTCTTAGCATAAACGTCCATGTAATCTGCTTGCTCCTCTGGGGCATTTATCAGCTGAGCCCATTCAGCAACTGTGGACTGGTACCTCGTACCCTCTGACATCCAAGTTATCCTACCATCTGGATAAAAGTGGGCTGTGGAGTAGAACTGCATAATGAGTTCCTCGTTCCACTTTGTGAGCTTCTGCCCAACAAAGTCCTCTACTCCACACGCCTTGAAGCTGTCCTGCACTCCAGGGAAGTACTCCTCATTATCCTTGATATATTGCCAATCGACCCATCTCATGTCACAGACAATGGGCTTCTTGTCTAGTAGCACTGTCTCATAGAAGTCTTGCTGCTCCTTGGTGTGAAACCTGCAGTCCACTGCAGTCCTTCTCCTTGAAGCATACGGATCTGCTTCTCTCCACTTCCGGAGCCCTGAATCTCTCCTGAGTTTCATATCCTTAGCCACAGGATGAGCATCGTTGTGGTCTGGGATCTTGGGCTTGAGCTTTCTAAGGACATTCTCTTCCTCTTCTTCTGCAACTTCAGGCACCAGGGCCTTGTTCTTCTCAGCAGCTAGGATGCTTCTTGTATTCCTCTTTGGCTTGGGCTTTGGAGCAGGCTTGGCCTTGGAAGCAGCTCCCCCTGACCTTATGGCATCACCCATCAGCTTGGGTGCTTTTGGTGCTGGTGCAGCCACCTCTTCTTCTTCTTCCTCATCTTCCATGATGGAAGCTTTGCCAAGCACTCTGGCTACAGTTTTCTTCACCCTTTCTTTCCTCTTCTTGCCCTCAGTAGCAACTGGCTCAATGGGAGTGGGCTTCTCAGTTGAAGCCCTTGCCTTGGACATAGGCTGCCTGCCTGCTGGCCTTTTGAACTTCAACCCTGGCTTTGTAACTGGTGCTGGCTCAACTCTCTTGGAGGTTGCTTCCTCTTCTGCCACATAATCCTCATCTTCTGAGTCTGACGTTCTCTTCTTTCTCTGGCGTGTGGCAGCCTTAGGCAGATTGCTAGGGGTGCTCCTGCTGCCATCATCTGAGGAACTTGAGGGACTAGTTCCCTCACTCAGCTGCACTTGCTGTTCTGACAGGTTCTGGCTATCACTTTGGTCTGACATGATGCAAACTCTGACTGCTGACCCTATGAATAGGTTATAGACGAGATAGAGTAGATGAGCATCACAAAATGCAGAGATTTTTGCAAAAGAATAATCCAAAAACTTAGTTTTAGTTTCCCACTGAAAGCATCTCGGATCTACCGATTTTTAAACTCGGTGATACCGAAGCAGTTTTGGAACCTAAACTAGTGAACTCGGTCAGACCGAGTCACAGTTCGGTGGCACCGAGACTGCTAGGGTTTCACAGAATTCCAAAATCGGTCACACCGATATGTAATTCTCGGTCAGACCGAGTCTCACTTGTGCAATGGCATAAGCCAAATCGGTGGGACCGAGTTTTTCAACTCGGTGGGTCCGAGATGGTTTCGGCGGAAACCTAACCCTAAAATTTTCGAATTAAACCTAATCTACGAGTTCATTGACTGGATAGGAGTTTATCAAACGTTGCAAGAATCATGATGATCACAATGTGCTAGGAATTGGATTGGAGAATAGCAAAAAGATCGAGTCCATACCCTAATGCGGCGGAGACTCGCTACGGCGGCAATGGCGGGGTAGAATTCCCGTTGACGGCGATGGAGACCAACGACAGGAGGCTGCTGGCAGCGAGGAGACGATCCGGAGACCAAGTTGGCAGAGCAGGCTATCGCGCGGGCGAAGGGGTTCGGAGAAATTTCCAAATTTTTGCCCGTGACTATATATAGCCCGACCCTGTCGGTGTGACCGAGTGGAACAACTCGGTAGCACCGAGATGCATAACTGCAAGCAGTTACTGCAACTCGGTGTGACCGAAAAGTTCAAATCGGTTGCACCGAGATTGAAAACCTAGATCAACTTAATGATCTCGGTAGGACCGAAAGTGGGGAATCGGTCAGACCGAGAATCACAAAGAGGTTTTGGAAGTTTAAGTCTACGACGAATCAGGGACTCCGAGCGCTCCTCACACAGAGTGGTTCGAATCTGACTTGATCAAATTTTGTGATGTAGCATGAGTAGAGTTTGAGACGAGAAAAGCATAGATAGCTAGAGGAGGTTCTTAGGCATTCTTGTCCATCCACTTGGCAAAAATAAATAAGGCCAAACAATCAAAGCAACAAGTGGATGTCCTCGAATGAGTAAAATATGCAACGAACATGCTCACACAATAAGATGGCAAATGAAATATGTGACAAAGCATGCGCAACCAATTCTAGCATCTATCAAGCAATTTGCGATGACTAGGTCATCTATATATGAGTATATTGACTTAGGAGTCAAGTGAGAACACTTGATCATAGGTCATACTCATCGTTTAAGCTCAAGCGGGGTTACCACTTTTACATAAAGCATTGTTGTGTTCACATCTTTAGAGTTGCTTTAGCTCAAGTCTTAGAGTAAAGCTCCCCCTAGATGTGATATCCCCCTAAGAGGGATGAACTAACCTTCGGTTTTGTCGATGATGACTTCATGTAGATGTTGAAGATGTGGATGCTCAATGTTGATGTAGATCACTTGGAGCTATCCATTTGAGTGAATTGCACTTTCAATACCTACATGGGTTAGTCCCACAAGGAACAAACAACGATATCCATAGACATAGAGTGATGCACACACAAGATGATGTCCATGAAAACTTTTACATTACGTTGTCCCTTGTCTTACCAACAAGAGGGTTTGTGACTCCTTGAACTAGTGCAAGATGTGGAAGTTGATTGCACTTGTTCTTGCGAAAATGATAAGAGTGAAGTATGTTGGCGGAGTCACCCTCAAGAACTCTCTAGTTCTTCTTCTTTTGGATCCACATCATCTTGATGGGAATCCTTGGAGTTGTAGTCGTACTTGACGAAGTGGAACTTGAAGTAGTCTTGGGAATCCACTTGACTAAGATCTTAGGAGCTTCTTCAAATGCATAAATTTCCTCTTGAAGCTTGTCCTTGCCTTTTTGCTTGTAGTCTTGTGGTGGAAGATCATCTTGAGCTTGTGTCCCCTTGAAGGAAGTGTCATACTTCTCTTGTTGAGGAACAAACTTTGTCTTGGGGTATTGATCTTCTTCCCACTCAACTCCATTGGCATTGAACTTTCGTTCAAAACCAACACCTTGATTCTTCCGGTGCATTCCTTGCTTGCGCACAATTTCCTTGAATTTCTTACTCCCGGCAAGGCTTTTGTACACTCCTTTCTCTATAATTCCCTTCAATAAGCTATTTTCTTGCTCAAGTGTAACTTGGCTAAGAGAATCATTAGTGGAATCAAGAGAACTACTAGAAGCAACAATATTGGATTTAGCATGAACATTGTTACTACTAGAGGAAGAATCTTTCTTGTTCTTGTTACTAGATTTGACTTGAGGCATGTAAGTGGATAAAAGTAAATGCTTGGCAATGTAAGAAGAACTTTTCTTGTGGAGATCATCATTGATTGCTTTTCAAAACTCACGCTCTTGCTCAAGATTGAGCTTTTCAAAGCGTAATTTCTCATGAGCTCTTAAAAGTTCTCGATGATCTTCGAAGATAGTTTCATGAGCTAACTTAAGAGTGTTTAGTTCTTTAGTTAGAGCCTCAATCTTCTCCTTATCATTGCCATTCGTTTTATCTTGATTAGCATGATTAATTGACGTTTCATCATAGTATTCATCACTAGAGTTGTCAACAAGCAAATCATCATCGCCTAACAAGTCATCTTCATCACTATTAAAATCAACATACTCGGGGTGTATTAACTTAGGACCTTTGGCCATGAAGCATCTTCCAATTCCTTCATTTGGTGAATCAAATATGTCGTAGGAGTTGGATGACACAAGTGCTAGACCGGCAACACCTTCATCTTGAGTATCTTCGGAGTCGGAGTGATAACTTCTCTCGGAGTGGCTGTCGGAGTCGGAGCCGGATACCCGTTCACCAACATGAGCTTGATGTCTTCGTTTTGTGTAGCTCCTTGATGATTTTTCATTCCTTTCCGAATCCTTGCTTCTCCGTGAGTATCTTCGTTCATAACGATCATCTCTACTCCTTCTCTCTCTTGGTGGTGAATCTTTGCTTCTTCTTTTTGGAGAATCTTCTCTTCTCTTGTAGGGAGCCGTACACTCATTGGAATAGTGTCCGGGTCTTCCACAATTGTAGCAGTTTCGCTCTCGACTAGAAGATCTTTTGTCATTGTAGGACCTTGACTTGAAGCTTCTATCTTTGTTTCTACTCTTGTAGAACTTGTTGAAGTTCTTCACCATTAAGCTCAATTCTTCGTTGAAGTTTTGTCTCTCACTTGATGATGTAGGGGCTTCACATGAGGCTTTGTAGGCACCACTTGATTTGTTGTGAAGTTCCTCTTTATCCTTAAGTGACATCTCATGAGCAACAATTCTTCCAATCACTTCCGTTGGCTTGAGATCTTTGTAGTTGGGCATCATTTGGATCAATGTGCACACGGTATCATATTTTCCATCCAAGGCTCTTAGGATCTTCTTGATGATGAATCTATCGGTCATCTCTTCACTTCCTAAGCCGGCAATCTCATTTGTGATGAGAGCAAGCCTAGAGTACATTTCAGCGACACCTTCACCGTCCTTCATCTTGAACTTGTCAAGTTGACTTTGAAGCACATCCAACTTGGATTCCTTGACGGAGTCGGTACCTTCGTGCATATCAATCAAAGTGTCCCAAATTTCTTTTGCATTCTCAAGACGGCTGATTTTGTTGAATTCTTCGGGGCATAATCCGTTGAAGAGAATATCACAAGCTTGAGCATTGTATTGCAACATCTTCAACTCATCCGCGGTAGCTTCACGGTTCGGTTCTCTCCCATCAAAGAAGTCACCTTGCAAACCAACACACACAATAGCCCAAACGGCGGGGTTATGTCCAGGAATATGCATTTTCATCTTATGCTTCCAACTAGCAAAATTAGTACCATCAAAGTAAGGACCTCTACGGTGATAATTTCCCTCGCTAGACGCCATACTCTCCTAGGTTGTGAAACCAAGGCTATGACCACCAAAAGCTATGGAGATCAAGGCAAATGGAGACCAAAGCTTTGATACCACTTGTAGGATCGAAGTATGTCTAGAGGGGGGGTGATTAGACTACTTGACCAAATAAAAACTTGACCTTTTCCCAATTTTAGTTCTTGGCAGATTTTAGCTATTTTAGGACAAGTCAAGCAATCATCACATAATTCAAGCAAGCATGCAAAGAGTATATTGGTAGCGGAAAGTAAAGCATGCAACTTGCAAGAATGTAAAGGGAAGGGTTTGGAGGATTCAAACGCAATTGGAGACACGGATGTTTTTCCTGTGGTTCGGATAGGTGGTGCTATCCTACATCCACGTTGATGGAGACTTCGACCCACGAAGGGTAACGGTTGCGCGAGTCCACGGAGGGCTCCACCCACGAAGGGTCCACAAAGTAGCAACCTTGTCTATCCCACCATGGCCATCGCCCACGAAGGACTTGCCTCACTAGCGGTAGATCTTCACGAAGTGGGCGATCTCCTTGCCCTTACAAACTCCTTGGTTCAACTCCACAATCTTGTCAGAGGCTCCCAAGTGACACCTAGCCAATCTAGGAGACACCACTCTCCAAGAAGTAACAAACGGTGTGTTGATGATGAACTCCTTGCTCTTGTGCTTCAAATGATAGTCTCCCCAACACTCAACTCTCTCTCATAGGATTTGGATCTAGTGGAAAGAAGGTTTGAGTGGAAAGCAACTTGGGGAAGGCTAGAGATCAAGATTCATATGGTAAGAATGGAATGTCCTGGTCTCAACACATGAGTAGGTGGTTCTCTCTCAGAACAAATGAGTTGGAATGGTGTATGTGTTCTGATGGCTCTCTTCTTGAATGAAGAGGAGGTGGACGGGTATATATAGCCTCCACACAAAATCCAACCGTTACACACAGTTTTCCAATCTCGGTGGGACCGAATGAATAAACTCGGTCAGACCGAAAAGGTAAACCTAGTGACCATTAGAGATTTTCGGTGGGACTGACATGCAACTCGGTAGGACCGATTCTGTTAGGGTTTGGGCATAACGTAATCTCGGTGCGACCGATTACACAAACTCGTTGAGACCGAGTTTGGTAATAAGCTAACCAGAGAGTTGGTCAGGTGAACTCGGTGGGACCGATTTGCTCTTTCGGTGAGACCGAAAAGTTACAAAAGGGAAACACAGAGTTTACATTGCAATCTCGGTGGGACCGATTTGCTCTTTCGGTGAGACCGAAAAGTTACGAAAGGGAAACAGAGAGTTTGCAACCCCATCTCAGTGAGACCAAGATCCCTATCAGTAGGACCGAATTGCTAGGGTTTGGCAGTGGCTTATGACATATGAAACTCGGTGGCGCCGGATAGATAGAATCGGTATGACCGAGTTTGGCTTAGGGTTTAGGTCATTTGTGGATATGGGAAAGTAGCTGAGGATTTTGGAGCATATCATTGAGCACATGAAGCAAGAGGCTCATTAAACAACACCTCATCCCTCCTTGATAGTATTGGCTTTTCCTAAAGACTCAATGTGATCTTGCATCACTAAAATATAAAATGAAGAGTCTTGAGCTTTTGAGCTTGAGCCAATCCTTTGTCCTTAGCATTTTGAGGGTTCCACTTTTACATCCATGCCATGCCAATCATTGAGCTTTCCTGAAATAATCATCTTGGAATAGCATTAGCTCAATGAGCTATATGTTGTTATGAATTACCAAAACCACCTAGGGATAGTTGCACTTTCACAGTATCAATTGCCTCAATCCAGAAACGACGAGGCGTTTTGTATTCCTCAATCATAGTGCGAGCCATCTCAGCAAGAGTCCTGTTCTTGTGCTCCACGACACCGTTCTGCTGACTTTTGCCTTTGTCGGCAAAGATGATATGCTTCAGATGCGATGGAGATAATGGAGCATCCATAAATAGATTCTTGTCACCAGTCATGTGATTTGTACATCCACTATCGAGGACCCACTCAGTGGCTTTGGGTTGATCATCCTGCAGATGAATTAGTGCAACTTACGAACTCATATACTTCATCAGTGAAGAATATGACATCAATTCATCAGATCAATTTCATCAAGCAAAGGAACAGATAAAGCAGTATGAGTACATTAGAAATGAAAGTTCATTTCTTCATGATTAGCCTGCGTCCTTTCAGGCATACTCAGGTCTCCAGCAAATTCTTCAGACGATTACGTGCGTCTGGAGACCTGACCCTGCAGAAGAGATTAGTTCTTTTTCTTCACCACCCACATCTGAAGGGGTGGCAAAGAGTTCATCACTCTACGACCTCCATACGAGAAAGGTGGCATAGAAGCCAGTCCGTTTCGTTTCACATAAGAGGAGTTAGGATAAGCATATGAATAAGCAGAGAAATTCTTCGAGGACTTATGAACATGATGATTAGAAGAATAATGCTTATATTCATAGCCCTTATCTCTTTCCTGCGAAACAGAGTTGTTAGCACGATGATACTCATGTGAGGACTTTGATCCTTTTGAGGAATTTGGTCCGTATGAAGAATTCGATCTGGGGTTCCTATTCTTCATAGGTGGTGTCCTGAGGACATTCACCTGAAGACTTTCAAGGCACCTTTTGGGAACCCAGATTTTCTTCATAAGGGGACCGTTCCTGCAGTTAGTGCCAACATATCTAGCAAATACTTCACCATTCTGACTTTTGAACAGTTTATAGTTGGAGTCAAATGACTCATCGTCAGAACGAGGAGATTCACATGCAAGTCCAGATAAGTTAGATGGATCAACTAGAGGTCTCTTCGCAGCAACCCATGTAGTTTTGGGATACTGCTCAGGCTTCCAATATGTACCATCAGCATTGAATTTCCTCTCAAAGGCAATACCCTCTTTCCTAGGGTTCCTGTTGAGAATCTGCTTTTTAAGCACATCACAAAGAGTCTGATGCCCTTTGAGGCTTTTGTACATGCCTGTCATGTACAATTCCTTCAGCCCTGCATCGTCAGTGATACTAGTAGTGTCCTCAGATGAGGAATTAGTGATAGCAGAGGCATGTGAAGAATTTGAAAAATTAGCAGCATTTGAACATTCAGGTGAAGAATTAGCAGATTCACGTTCAATGCATTTCAAACAAGGAGGAAAAAATTCTTCCTGAGAAGCGCTGATTTGTTGAGCAAGTAATGAATCGCACTCCTTCTGAAGATCTTCATAACTCACTCTTAGCTTCTCAAGATCTTGCTTTCTTTGAAGAAATTCATAAGAAAGCTTCTCATGATCAGATAAGAGAGTGTTATGATGAACTGGAAGGTTGTCAAACCTGGTCTGAAGTCTCTGAAGATTTTCAGTCAAGTCTTTAGTGCGATCCATTTCTTCACCCAACATATCATCACTTTTGTCTAGCATGTTTTGAACCTTTTCAAAAGCCCTTTGTTGTTTTACAGAAATCTTAGCAAGTTTAGAATAGCTGGGCTTGAGGTTTTCATCAGATTCATTCTCACTTGATTCAGAGGAGGTGTATTTGAGTACCTTGGCACCCTTTGCCATGAAGCAATAGGTGGGAGCATAGTCATCATTGCCTTCATCGGCCTTGTTGGTGAGTTCATTTTCTTCAGAGTTGAAGATAGACTTGCTGACGAATGCAGTAGCGAGGGCTAGGCTTGCCACACCGGATTCGGATTCCTCAGATCCCTCCTCTTCCTCATTTTCTTCAGATTCAGCCTCATAGTCCATTTCCTTGCCAATGAATGCCCGAGCCTTTTTGGAGCTGCTCTTCTTGTGAGATGAAGACTTTGAGCATTTTGATGATGAAGATTTTGTGGATTTCTTATTTTTCTTCGCATCATCAGAACTGTAATCCTTGTATTTCTTCTTCTTTGATTCCTTTTCCCATTGAGGACAATCTTGAATGTAGAGTCCAGGTTTCTTATATTTATGACAGAGCCTCCTCTTGTAGTCACTGGATGAGGAATCATTGCTCCTTGAGGGTCTTCCAAAGCGACCACATCTTGAGAACTTTTGGAACTTCTTCACGAGCAGTGCTAGCTCATGGCTTAGTTCTTTAGGATCACCAAGGCTGCTACCAGAATCTTCATCTTCGGACTCAGATACTGCCTTGGCCTTCAGTGCACGTGATCTGCCATAGCTCGAACCATAGAGATCTCTTTTTTCAGCAAGTTGGAACTCATGAGTATTCAGCCTCTCGAGAATATCAGCGGGATCAAGTGACTTGTAATCAGCACGTTCTTGTATCATCAATGCCAGAGTGTCAAATGAGGAATCAAGCGATCTCAGCAATTTCTTCACCACCTCATGGTCGGCGATGTCAGTGGCACCAAGTTCTTGAAGCTCATTTGAGATGTCAGTGAGGCGATCGAAGGTTTGTTGAACATTTTCATTGTCGAGTCTTTTGAAGCGGTTGAAGAGATTGCGAAGAACATCAACTCGAGAGTCACGCTATGTTGAGACTCCTTCATTCACTTTGGACAGTCTATCCCAGATAAGCTTAGCAGTTTCCAAAGCACTCACTCTTCCATACTGTCCTTTGCTCAGATGGCCACATATGATATTCTTCGCTTGAGAATCGAGTTTCTTGAATCTCTTCACATCAGCAGCATTCAGAGAAGGTGTGACTGAGGGAACACCATTTTCCACAACATACCAGAGATCGTTATCAATTGCTTCAAGATGCATTCGCATCTTATTCTTCCAGTAGGGGTAGTCTGTCCCATCGAAGGTAGGACACCCAGCAGAGACCTTGATCATACCTGCGGTTGACATAACTAAAAATCCAGGTGGTTAAACCAAAATCACACAAAACAAGGGAGTACCTTGCTCTGATACCAATTGAAAGTGCGTTATATCGACTAGAGAGGGGGTGAATAGGCGATTTTTATGAATTCTTCACTGAGGAATTTTCACGTGAGGAAATTCCTTAGCGAAGAACTGCTAGCAGCGGAATAAGTACTCAAAGGTAAACATAACAGAACACAAGCATAGTCCTCATGATGAAATGAAGACAGGCACAGAGTACATGAAGCGTAAGCACAGGATAGCACAGGATGAAGACAAACAGACTGAAGAAATTGAACTAAGGAAAATTAGAAAGTCTTCAGTCAATGTCTTCAAGCACATATATGAACAAGCACACAACATAGTTATGAGGAAATGAAAGAGTTGAGGAAATAGAACCAGTAAGCTTTGTGAAGACAATGATTTGGTAGACCAGTTCCAACTGCTGTCTCAGTTGTACGTCTGGTTAGGGCGGCTAGGTATTTAAACCTGAGGACACACAGTCCCGGACACCCAGTCCTGAACACACAGCTCAGGAAACTCAGTCCTCACCGTATTCCCCTTGAGCTAAGGTCACACAGACCTCGCCCAATCACTCGTGGTAAGTCTTCAGGTGACTTCCGAACCTTCACAAACTTGGTCACTCGGCGATCCATAATTCCTCTTGGATGCTCTAGACCATGACGCCTAACCATCTGGAAGAAGCACAGTCATCAAAGGTAAAAAGCATCGGATCCATGCAGGATCAATCTCTTAAGTGATTCTCAATCACTTGGGGTTTGTAGGTGTTTGGGTTTGGGTTTCCCTCACTTGATGATTTTCGCTCAAAGTCCTCAGAGGATGGGTTGCTCTCAAATGACAAGTGTCAGTTTCTCTCGGAGCAGCCAACCAGCTAGTGGTTGTAGGGGGGCGGCTATTTATAGCCTAGGGAGCAACCCGACATGATAAGACATAAATGCCCTTCAATGATATGATTGTTAGGTGGGTAGATATTTTGGGACAGCTGGCACATAGCACTGCAACTATCGAAATTTTGAGTAGCAAAATCCTCAGGGCTATCATGTTCCTCATTGTGTAGGTAATCCACACTGGCGAATTCCTAACTCCTCAGTCAGAACAAATTCCTTAGAGACCAGAAGAACTTCGTCTCTGTCACTGAAGAAAATGACTGGACTGTATGAGATTTCCAATGGCTTCACCCAAAGGGATTGGTAGGTGTAGGATTTGAGTTGAGCATCACATGGAAATTTTTCCTTAGTATTTCCTCGACCCCCTTTAACAGTACGGTGTTTCCTATGACTCAAGAAAGAGAGAATGAAACTTTGAAAACAAAAGTCTTCATGCTTCACGTTCCTCCAATGAACACCAAGTCTTCAAGGTCACACCAATTTCTTCACTTTCAAAGTCTTCAGAAAGTCTTCAGTAATCCAAAGTCTTCAGTCGAAGAAACTTCATTTTTAGGGGTCGACTTTCTCTGTAGTTATCAAACTCCTCATAGACTTATAGACCTGTGTACACTCACAAACGCATTAGTCCCTTAACCTATAAGTCTTCAATAAACCATAATCACTAAGGGGCACTAGATGCACTTACAGGGTTATCAAGTTGAGCATGTTGATCGGATAAAAAATGAAGCGGTGGATGCCTTAAGCCGGTTGGGTTCTCAACGTAAACCGGTGCCGCCTAATGTCTTTCTTGACATTTTACATAACCCGTCGGTCAGATTACCTACAGAGGAGGACTTGGCTATTCCTGACCCAGAAGCTCAGTTGGTGGAAGCTCTTCATGTAATTCCTGATTGGATAGTCCCTTATTTGGCTTATATGACCCGCGGCGAGTTACCTGAGGATGAAACCTTAGCCAGGCAGATAACCAGGCAGTCTAAGTCAATGACAATTATCAATGGAGGGCTGCATCACTGCAGTGTTACAAGGGCCTTTCAACATTGTGTTTCTCCAGAAGAGGGCCATGAGATCTTGCGTGAGATTCATGAAGGAGACTGTGGTCATCATGCCAGTTCAAAGTCTCTTTTGGCTAAAGCTTTTCGTCATGGGTTTTATTGGCTAACAGCTCATGCTGATGCTGAAGACCTGGTCAGCAGGTATGATGGATGTCAAAAAAATTCACGACGAGCCCATGTGCCGGCCCAAGAATTGAGGATAATTCCAATTACTTGGCCGTTTGCAGTTTGGGGGCTTGATATGGTTGGACCTTTCAAAAGATCCAAGGACAAAAAGACACATCTCCTGGTGGTGGTTGACAAATTTACAAAGTGGGTTGAGGTCGAGCCGGTCAGTAAATGTGACGCGGCGACGACGGTTCAGTTCATCAAAAAACGTGATTTTCCATTTTGGCACTCCCCACCGTATCATAACTGATAATGGCACTAATCTATCCAAGGGTGCTACGGATGAATTTTGTCAACGTGAGCACATCCGACTTGACGTATCATCGGTGGCTCACCCTCAATCTAATGGTCAAGCTGAGAGAGCCAATCAAGAGATCCTGAGAGGCATCAAGCCCCGGCTTATGGTTCCCCTGCAGAGGACGCCGGGTTGTTGGGTGGAGGAGTCACCTTTCGTATTATGGACCATTAATACCACCCCTAACAGATCTACGGGGTACACGCCTTTCTTCATGGTTTACGGAGCAGAGGCAGTTCTCCCTAGTGACATCTGTCATGACTCACCTCGTGTGGTGGCTTATGTTGAAGCTGACAATGAAAAAGCACGTCAGGAAGCACTTGACCTGTTGGATGAGGAGCGTGACATCGCATCGGCTCGTTCGGCAATTTACCAGCAAGATCTGTGCCATTACCACAGCCGCCGGGTCAAAACATGGAATTTGCAAGAAGGCGATCTGGTGCTCCGGCTTATCCAAGATCAGACTGGTATGCACAAGTTATCCCCGCCTTGGGAAGGACCCTTTGTGGTCAGCAAGAATCTGAACAATGGGTCATATTACCTTATCGGTGTTCAAGACCACAAGGACTCACACACGTCGGAGGTAGAGACCCGCCGGCCGTGGAATATTGCTCACCTTCGGCCTTACTACACTTGAGCCACTTGCTCTTCTGATGTACATATATTTGACAATGTATATATTATGATCAATTTAATAAACCGGCATCCCTACTAAAGTAGGGCCTTTGCCGTTTTTTTCTTTTAAATAACGAGTTTTTGGTCACTTGGGGGCTTTTGCTTTATAGAGCGAAGTTATGATTACCCTTTGATCTAGCTTATTGGCCACACAAAAAAACTTGGGGGCTTTCACCCAGGTTAACAGGGACCAAAGAGAGTCTGTTGCAAAAGCACAACTCAAACATAGGCGCCCATTGAGCACAGCTCAAAAATATTGCTTGGGGGCTCTTTGTTCTAAAGAACATAGAGTTTTTATAACCCTTGTAATAGGCTTAAAATCCAAGCTTGGAAGCCAGGTGTATTCACCTAAAACCCCAGGTTATCCTGCCTTTTTAAGTCTGCCACTCCGCCCAGGTAATCCTGGAACGACCCACCGTACTTTTGACAAGTAAATCTTATATAGACCCTGAACTTGTCAAAGTTAAAACGATGATTAGTTGTGTGAGGTTCGGCTTCTAAGGTATAAAGGTTTAACTCAGTGGATGTGCGGCCTGTGAAAGCACTTGAGTTTTAGGCCTGGCCGCCTATGAAAGCCTTGATTTTTTTGTTGTTTTATTTGAGCATTTTTTGACTTTTTTCCTCATGTGGCATAGTAATATATGGTTACAAAGCCGATGGGGGTTGTGCTGCCTTATGGTTTATACATGAAACTACCCGGTGATTATTAACCCGGCCTGGCTTTCGGCTATAAGTCGCCAGTATGAGATATGATAATATTCGGTGTTTATTAACATGGTATGGCTTTGTTCATAAGCCGGCAATAAATGATAATTACGAGTGCTCAAATTTTGGGTTATCACCCTTATTATACTAGCTTGGTAAACCAACAGTGTGATCCAATATTACAGGTATGTTGTTTTCTTAAACAGTTATCAGACCGGCCATGGTTATGGATTATTTATCCCCAGCGGCTTTCATTAGGTATCATGCCCCGCCCGGTGGTAAGCTGCCAGGGCCCTTGTGTTTTTTCTTTGTGTGCAGGATCATAATAATTCACATCTGCATAAGTCAAAGATTACCATACAAACAGTGGTTCTTTAAACTAGTGGATCATCAGTGTTACGGAAAATAGAAAAACATGCACGATGGCACGGCCGATTCAAGTTTTTACTACTCTATTACATAGCTCCATGAGCCAACATAAGGACAAGTGTTTTATCAAAGATTAAAGTCTTTCAACCACCTGGCGGTTCACTCTTCTTGATCTCGCTAACGGGAGGCCTCTGTTTCATCCCTTGCCAGTTCTTCTTCCTCCTCCACCGTCTGGAAGTTTGGTTTCGACCAGTCAAAGCCATGCAAGGCGAAGAATTCAGCTTCGTCATCAATCAGATCGTATGGGTCAATATCAGGTGCGAAAGTGTGCTTACGAATCGGCGGAATTAAGTCCATCACTTTATATGCAGGAGTCTGTATGTTCTGATTATCTTCATCATAAGTCGGCTGGTACTTCGTGAAATTGGTCTCTTCAGCGATGACTGTTGCATGAGGATGAATCTGTTTGACACAGGAGGCAAAGTCTTGCTGATCAAAAGAGGTTCCATCTTCCTTCAAACTAGGATACCCACTAGCTACATCTGCCGGATCTTGTTCCGGTACCCATGCTTTGGCATGGCTCAAGGCTGTTACAGCTCCGGATCTAGCACAAGACCGTTGATTTCTTGAAACCTGGTGGGCAAGATGGACAGTTTCTTCAAAACATCACTTATCAGGTTTGGCCCTTGATTCGTTGGGGAGATAGTAGAAAGAGTCCGCTGAGCTCCGGTGTATAGTTGCTTAACAAGAGTATAAACCACCTTGAGCTTCACTAGTGTGTCTAAGCTAAGGTTGCTGCTCCTTGGACCTGAGTAAGTTAAAGATTGGATTAAATGGTGGTTTACATTATGACGACAAATACTCACTTTGGATAAATAATAAGGTAACTTACCAAAGATAGCAGAAACCATCTGAGACACATGTTGTTTTAAACCGGTGAGTTCAGTGGTAGCTTCCTCAAGAGCCGCCTCTGCTTTCTCAGCACACTGTATCAAGGCAGTTTTTTCTTCAGCCCAAGCCTTTTTGTCCTCAGCAAAACTGGTCTTCAATTTTTCCGACTCAGACATACTAAACTGGAATTTTGATTCAGCTTTCCGGGTCTCATTTTCTTGAGCCACCAGCCGAGTCTTGGCATCATTCAGTTGAGACTCTAGTTCAGCAGTAGCAGCCTGCATACAACACAACTTTGTCAAATTTCATGGCAGATTACAACAATATAAGTCCCAAGTCCTTTGCAAGCAACAATACTTGGCACTTGGGGGCTAATGTCTGTTAACGCAATTTTTTCAACAGAAACGACTTTTCTAAAGTCCCAAGTGCTTTGCAAGCAACAACACTTGGCACTTGGGGGCTAATGCATATTGCTTGTTTCTTCCTAAGGATGAGTCGGGGGTGCTGTCAAATAGTCTCAGCCGACTCATGGGGCTATGCAGTTAAGTTTTGTTCTTTTACACAATGATCAATAGGACCGGTTCATTCATACTGATTAAACCGGCCCTTGGGGACTACAGATGCAAAGTTATGCTATTATCAACATCCGGTTTAGTTTTAAGCCAAACTTGGAGGGAGTCTAGGACAGAAGCATGTAAGTATTTATAGTCTACAGATTATTCAATTTTATTATAATCAGAAGACTTGGGGGCTGGCAGGATATATAACTTATAAGACGGGTGACGTACCTCATACTTCTGATGCATCTGTTTAACCATCTCAATCTCCAAGTCACGGCTGGAGTGTACTTGACTGAGATAACCAAATAATACTTCACTATTACTCAATTGAGCATAGTGTGAGACATCAGACCTCACTTTCCGTCTTTCCATGACTTCTTGTTTGGCAGAATGTCTCGCTAGTACAGTTGGATTCCCCGGTTCAGTAAACCCAGTGCTAATAATTAAAATGTCATCAGCATGAGTCTCTGGCGGGTTAAGAGAGCCAGACGGTTCAGTCGTTGGCGGGTCAATATTGGTTTCATTAACAGATAACTCGGGCATCTCAGGTTGAGTGTTGGGAGCAGGATCTTCTGGTTGTTCAGAGTTTTCTGGTGCAAAGGTTGGCTAGTCCGGTTCGGCGGCTTTAGGATCCTCGGCTGGTTTTGTCACCTTCGCTTTCTTGTTGGGCTTTGCTTGACCGCTAAAAAGAATTTGGACAAGTGAGCATAATGATGAAGATATAAAGGTACAGAAGAAAGATAATTATTCTTACCTAGGGGCAATCTTGAAAGCCGGCAGTTGAGTCTGCGATGGATCGCTAGAGGAAGAATGGGAAATCTCCTGTAAAAATGGAATCAAAGGAGTTGAGTGGTTAATGAAAGAAACCCGCCGGTAAATAAGAGTTAAGGTTAAAAAGAACCTCATTTTGGCATTTTCGTTGAGTGTTTGGTAAACCGGAGGATAAATCTTCACCTGCACTGGTCCGGGTCTGGCGGAGGCTCTCATGTTGTTGTCATTTCAAAAGAAAATGAGGATCTAAATAAGCCAAGGGGTGTGAAAACCTTACCTTCCAGGTTACCCGCTGAAGTTTCTGCCTTGGTAAAGGTTCTGAGTCGGAGGAAATAATAGTTACGTCTTCTTCGACTGCTTGGCTGGCTCCCGTGTCATCCTGGCAAAAGTCAGTGTCAATAAGGTGGTTGAAAAGCAAACCAAGAGAGTCGAGGCCTACCTCCGACTCAGAGATATCGTCCAGCCTAAGCAGATCAGAGGCGCTTGATTTCTTCTTAGATTTCTTGCTGGTCTTTTTGGCGGCTTTTGCGGCAGCCCTAGCATTTTTGGCAGCCTCGTGGTCATATTTTGCCTTCCAGAAGTCAGATTTAGCCTGTGGAATAGTAACATATTTGAGTTCACGTGATGTTTGGGTGATGAAGTAAGGTGAAAGAAATCAAGAGACTTACATCTGGCGGCGGGTTAAGCTTGCAGAACAGATTCAGACCAACTTTGCCGCAGTCTTCAAATTTGTTATTTACAAGCGTTGTTGCCATCTCAATGATACCCTCTTCAGTTAGACGCAGAGAGCTGTGACATAAGGGATCATCTGTTCCTCCGATATAAGTACACATCAAGCCGGATCAGCGGCTTAAGGGTATGATCCGCCATGCAACCCAGCAGCGGATTAAATCGACTCCGTTAAACCGTTGCCTAGCAAGGCTTGGACTTTTCTAATTGTAGGGATGAGTTTCTTGCGTTCGACGGTGGTATGTTTCTCAATGAGTTGATAACTTGAGTCGAGACGTTCAGCACGACAACCCGACAATGGATTTTCATCAAACGGCGAGATATCTTGTAGTAGAACCATGTCTGATTCCAGTCCTTGGTGTGACTCGGCAGAGCTGCTTGAGGGAAGATGGCATCCACTACAAAAAAGACACATCCGTGACATTTTGGGCCGAACGAAAAAAAATTCTGTCATACTTATGACACTTCTATGATGATAATTGTGACAAAACCCGGTATCATCATAGATGTGGTGGGGTCCTACTTCTATGACAAAAAATCATGACAGAAAATGGGCTTTTTGTCCTGGGCGGGCCGGAGACGCAGCTGCATGACATTCTTTGGGCCGTCCAAGACGGAAAAAACCATGGTAGAAGCGAGGGTGCGGAAAATATCGGGGAGTCCCCAGTTAAGGTGGGTGGTCGGGGGCCGATTGATGCATGTTTCTCTCGTACGTACGCGTGTGTGTGTGAGGCGTTGAGCTCCAACTGAACCCGAGCGAGGCGTTGGGCTCTAAATAAACCCGAGCGATTGCACTGTAGGCTACGCGTTACTGAACCCGAGCGATCGATCGATGGTTGTTAATTGAACCCGATCGAGCGATTCCTTCGCCACTGCTGCTAACTGAAGCCGATCGATGCTTCCTCTGGATGAACAGTGAGCGTTGCAGGGGGGGTGGTTGGATGAACAGTTCCTGGTGGGGGTCGATGAACAGGAGCCCGTGGTGTTGCCTCTGGATGAACAGTACCCCGATCGATCGAGCCGGTTGGTGCTGGATGAACAGGACCCCGTGGAGGGCTAGATGAACAGGACCACCCCGTGGACGTCAGGATGACAGTAGACGATGGAGGGTAGGATGAACAGTAGCCCGTGGAGGGGTGGTTGAACAGGAGCCCGTGGAGAGGGCTGGTTGAACAGTAGCCGGTGGAGTAGCGCGTGGTGGAGGCTGGACGAACAGGAGCCCGTGGATGAACAGTCGCAGGTGGAGGCTGGAGGAGGTCGACGGTGGATAAACAGTAGCCCGTGGAGGTTGGAGGGGGTCGACGGTGGAGATGAACAGTGTCCCATGGAGTCCCATTTTGCGGTACGCCACACCCCTCCCGATCAACAGGACCCCCGTTTCGACCGTAGGAGGTCCGTTTCCTCCGTTTTGCGGTATACCCTTCCTGATGAACAAGATCCCATTTCGAACGTGGCCGCTCGAACACAAGGTCGTTTCATCCATTCTGCGGTATGCCAGGCCTCGTTTCCATTGGTTGTTCCGTCCAAGCCCTCCCGATGAACACGACGACGCATTCCGTTCCGACCCAGCCGGTTGGCTCCCCATGAACACGACGAAGACGTTGTTTCTCGTTCCGACCCAGCCATGTACACAAGCCCTGGCCGTACGTATGCGCAAGTAGGCGTTTGAGACCCTGCCCGTATGTACATACGTGGCCGTATTTTCTTTCTTGCACACTGGTCGTTGTATGTACGTGTACATGCTACGTGCGCGCCTCTACTACGACACGTGCGCGCCTCTACATCGACCAGTATGTATGTACAGGTTCGCAACCAGAATGACAACGCTACATACGCTTCGACCAGGTGGGTCCCGACTGTCAGGCACTTGCTTGCGTGCGAAGATGTAGCCGGTGGGTCCCAGTAGTTAGGGGGGCAAATCTTTTTTTTTGCCCGGACGCACTTCCTTGTGTGCGAAGATGTAGCTGGTGGGTCCCAGCAGTCAAGGGGAAACGTTTTTTTTCATGAAATACTGTGGCCCGTCCGGTGGGTCTCCTCTGTCAGGAGAAGGAATAATTATTTTGCACGTAATAAGGAGGCACTTCCTTGCTGCGGCCGTGGACCCAGCTGTCAGCCTCTCCATGTACAGTCCACGTCCGATGGAAGCCGTTCCTTGACCATGTTGACCACGCCGCATCGAGAGCACCAGGGCGGTGGCCGACGGCGAGGCC
Source organism: Triticum monococcum (assembly GCA_034509565.1). NCBI lineage: Eukaryota > Viridiplantae > Streptophyta > Magnoliopsida > Poales > Poaceae > Triticum > Triticum monococcum. The sequence goes on along the minus strand of CM067847.1, from coordinate 655,954,316 downwards.
TTGGAAGGGGACGACGTGGAGCCGGGGAAGACTCGGCAGTGGATGCCCATGCGTAGAGGAGTATGAGGGTTCACTAGTTCGCTGCGGTGTGAGGTTGCCGTCGCCGCAGAATAACAGGGGGTGTGGGTGAGTAGAGGGATGGCCTGGTCAGCGGTGGAGTAGTAGGGGCAGTGAGGCCTCCGCTGCATCGCAGCCAGCCATGGGAGGCAGGAGCACGAGGCACGACCGGCGCTAGTTTGGGGGCTGGAGCAAGAAGACTAGAGGTTGAAGAAGCACTACGGCCGTTGGATGGACATCGTACGGTCAGTGGAGCTAGAATCGTGCATATTGACAAAGTTGACAAAGCCCTCCGTCCCCACCAACTTCGTAGGCCCACAAGTCAGCCTGCCACTATACTGGGCCCCAGCTAGCAGGGGAAGTATTCATTTTTTGTGCGTAATAAGGAGGCACTTGCTTGCATGCAAAGATATAGCTGGTGGGTCCAAGCTGTCAGCGGCGGTAACGTTTTTTTTCGTGAAATACAGAGGCCCTTTCGATGGGTCCCAGATGTCAGGTGGAGGAATCATTATTTTGCGCATAATAAGGAGGCATTTCCTTGCGTGCGGCCGTGGACCCGGCTATCAGCCTCACCACATACAGTCCACTTCAAATGCATGTCGGTCGTTGACCACGTTGACCAGGCTGCGCCGAGAGCACCAGGGTGGTGGACGACGGCGAGGCCTAGGAAGGGAATGACATGGAAGCAGGGAAGACTCGGCAGTTGTTTCCCACACGAAGGGGAGTACGACTATATGAGGGTTTACTGGTTCGTCTGCCGTCGCCGGAGAATAACAGCAGATGTGGGTGAGTAGAGGGATGGCTAGGCCAGCGATGGGAGTACGGTGGGCGGTGAGGCCTACGCTGTAGCACAACCGGCCACGGGGAGGAGGGAGCAGGCAGTCCCGCCGGCGCTTGTTTGAGCGGCTAGAATAGGAAGAGCAGAGATTGAAGAAGCACGACGGCCGTTGGATGGAAATCCAACAGTCACTGCTTGTGCGTCAACCTTTTTTTAGGAAAGCCTCAAATCTGTGGAAAACAGCATACAACCCATCTGCCATTATTTCTAATAATTTACAGCCCATTTGCTAATTCTTAAGGTTTTTTGGAGCCCATATTCTTTTTCTTAGCATTACAGCCCATATTGTGGCCACGGTTAAAAAATTATAGAAAATTTTGCATATTTCGGTGCAGTCCGAACTGTTTTTAATCCCGAAATTTCGAGTCACATTCGAACTGATTTAAAAAATAAATGTATGTCAATAAAATCAAACAAATTGTCCATGCATAAAAATCAATGCACTTTAAAATCTCAAAATGAAAAAAAGAAATTTGAAACTAATTGCCGGTTTGATGTGTTTTAAAAATGTACATCCCATTCCACATTACTGATAGGCCATTTTCTCGGCCAGCCGAATGAAGCACTCCTCGTCTTGAAAGATTTGTAGCCCAACAGGCCTGACAAAGCGACTTACTTGGCAAATCACAAAAAAACTGGGCTATGGCCGTGGACCCAGCTGTCAGCCTCTCCACGTACAGTACTCTTCCGATGGAGGTCGGTCATTGACCACATTGACCACGCCGCGCCGAGAGTACCAAGGCAGTGGATGATGGCGAGGCCTAGGAAGGGGACGACGCGGAGCCGGGGAAGGCGCGGCAGTGAATGCCCACGCGGAGAGGAGTACAAGGGTTCACTGGTTCAGCTGCGGTGTGAGGCTGCCGTCGCCGCAGAATAACAGGGGGTGTGGGTGAGTGGAGGGATGGCCTGGCCAGTGGTGGGAGTAGTATGGGGCGGTGAGGCCTCCGCGGTAGCACAGCCGGCCACGGGAGGCAGGAGCAGGAGGCATGACCGGCGCTACTTTGGGCGGCTGGAACAAGAAGACCAGAGGTTGAAGAAGCACTATGGCCGTTGGATGGACATCGTACGGTCACTTGAGCTAGAATCGTTCATATTGACTAAGTTGACAAAGCCCTCTGTCCCCGTCAACTTAGTAGGCCCACAAGTCATCCACCCACTATGGTGGGTCCCAGCTAGCAGGGGGTATTCATTTTTTGTGCATCATAAGGAGGCACTTCCTTGCGTGCGAAGATATAGCTGGTGGGACCGACCTGTCAGTGGGGGTAATGTTTTTTCTGCGAGATACAGAAGCCCTTCCCGTGGGTCCTAGCTGTCAGGTGGAGGAATCATTATTTTGCACGTAATAAGGAGGCATTTCCTTGCGTGCGGCCATGGACCCAGCTATCAGCCTCTCCATGTACAGTCCACTTCTGATGGATGTCGTTCATTGACCACGTTGACCAGGCCACGCCGAGAGCACCAGGGCGGTGGACGACGGCGAGGCCTAGGAAGGGAACGACACGGAGGCATGCAAGACTCGGCAGTTGTTTCCCACGCGGAGGGGAGTATGACTGTATGAGGGTTTACTGGTTCATCTACCGTCGCTGGAGAATAACAATAGGTGTGGGTGAGTAGAGGGATGGCTAGGCCAGCGATGGGAGTACAGTGGGGCGGTGAGGCCTGCGCGACAGCATAACCGGCCGCGGGAGGAGGGAGCAGGCAGTCCCACCGGCGCTTGTTTGAGTGTCTGGAGCAGGAAAAGCAGAGATTGAAGAAGCATGACAGCCGTTGGATGTGTTGGGGAACGTAGTAATTTCAAAAAAAATCCTACGCACACGCAAGATCATGGTGATGCATAGCAACGAGAGGGGAGAGTGTTGTCCAGTATCCTCGTAGACCAAAAGCGGAAGCGTTAGCACAACGCGGTTGATGTAGTCGTATGTCTTCATGATCCGACCGATCAAGTACCGAACGCACGGCACCTCTGAGTTCAGCACACGTTCAGCCCGATGACGTCCCTCTAACTCCGATCCAACTGAGTCTTGAGGGAGAGTTTTGTCAGCACGACGGCGTGGTGACGATGTTGATGTTCTACCGACGCAGGGCTTCGCCTAAGGACCGCTACAGTATTATCGAGGTGGACTATGGTGGAGGGGGGCACCGCACACGGCTAAGACACGATCAACTTGATCAACTTGTGTGTCTAGAGGTGCCCCCTGCCCCTGTATATAAAGGACCAAGGGGGGTGCGGCCGGCCAAGGGGAGAGGCGCGCCGGAGGAGTCCTACTCCCACCAGGAGTAGGACTCCCCCCCCCTTTTCCTAGTTGGATTAGGACTTGGTGGGGGAAGAAGGAAAGAGGGGGGCCAGCCCCCTTTGCCCTAAACCAATTCGGTTTGGGCCTTGGGGGGGGCGTGCCCCACACTTCCCTTGCTTCCCTCCTTTTCCACTAAGGACCATGTAGGCCCATTAAGCCCCCGGGGGGTTCCGGTAACCCCCCGGTACTCTGGTAAAATCCCGATTTCACCCGGAACACTTCCGATATCCAAACATAGGCTTCCAATATATCAATCTTCATGTCTCGACCATTTCGAGACTCCTCGTCATGTACGTGATCACATCCGAGACTCCGAACAACCTTTGGTACATCAAAACATTAAACTCATAATATAACTGTCATCGTAGCGTTAAGCGTGCGGACCCTACGGGTTCGAGAACTATTTAGACATGATCGAGACACGTCTCTGGTCAATAACCAATAGCGGAACCTGGATGCTCATATTGGCTCCTACATATTCTACGAAGATCTTTATCGGTCAGACCGCATAACAACATACGGTGTTCCCTTTGTCATCGGTATGTTACTTGCCCGAGATTCGATCGTCGATATCTCAATACCTAGTTCAATCTCGTTACCGGCAAGTCTCTTTACTCGTTCCGTAACACATCATCCCGCAACTAACTCATTAGTTGCAATGCTTGCAAGGCTTATAGTGATGCGCATTACCGAGTGGGCCCACAGATACCTCTCCGACAATCGGAGTGACAAATCCTAATCTCGAAATACGCCGAACCAACAAGTACCTTCGAAGACACCTGTAGAGCACCTTTATAATCGCCCAGTTATGTTGTGACGTTTGGTATCACACAAGGTGTTCCTCCGATAAACAGGAGTTGCATAATCTCATAGTCATAGGAACATGTATAAGTCATGAAGAAAGCAATAGCAACAAACTAAATGATCAATTGCTATTCTAACAGAATGGGTCAAGTCAATCACATCATTCTCTAATGATGTGATCCCCTTAATCAAATGACAACTCATGTCAATGTCTAGGAAACTTGATCATCTTAGATTCAATGAGCTAGTCAAGTAGAGGCATACTAGTGACATACTGTTTGTCTATGTATTCACAGATGTATTATGTTTCCAGTTAATACAATTCTAGCATGAATAATAAACATTTATCATTATATAAGGAAATAAATAATAACTTTATTATTGCCTCTAGGGCATATTTCCTTCAGTCTCCCACTTACACTAGAGTCAATAATCTAGTTCACATCGCCATGTGATTTAACATCAATAGTTCACATCACCATGTGATTACCACCCATAGTTCACATCGTCATGTGACCAACACCCAAAGGGTTTACTAGAGTCAATAATCTAGTTCACATCGCTATGTGATTAATGCCCAAAGAGTACTAAGGTGTGATCATGTTTTTCTTGTGAGGGAAGTTTAGTCAACGGGTCTGCTACATTCAGATCCGTGTGTATTTTGCAAATTTCTATGTCAACAATGCTCTGCATGGAGCTACTCTAGCTAATTGCTCCCACTTTCAATATGTATCCAGATTGAGACTTTGAGTCATCTAGATCAGTGTCAAAACTTGCATTGATGTAACCCTTTACGACGAACCTTTTGTCACCTCCATAATCGAGAAACATATCCTTATTCCACTAAGGATAATTTTGATCAATTTCCAGTGATCTACTCCTAGATCACTATTGTACTCCCTTGCCAAACTCAGGGCAGGGTATACAATAGGTCTGGTACACAGCATGGCATACTTTATAGAACCTATGGCTGAGGCATAGTGAATGACTTGCATTCTCTCTCTATCTTCTGCCGTGGTCGGGTTTTTGAGTCATACTCAACTTCACACCTTGTAACATAGGCAAGAACTCCTTCTTTGACTATTCCATTTTGAACTACTTCAAAATCTTGTCAAGGTATGTAGTCATTGAAAAAGTTATCAAGCGTCTTGATCTATCTCTATAGATCTTGATGCTCAATATATAAGCAGCTTCACCAAGGTCTTTCTTTGAAAAACTCCTTTCAAACATTCCTTTATGCTTTGTAGAATAATTCTACATTATCTCCGATCAACAATATGTCATTCACATATACTTATCAAAAATGTTGTAGTGATCCCACTCACTTTCTTGTAAATACAGGCTTCACCGCAAGTCTGTATAAAACTATATGATTTGATCAACTTATCAAAGCGTATATTCCAACTCTAAGATGCTTGCACCAATCCATAGGTGGATCACTAGAGCTTGCATATTTTGTTAGCACCTTCAGGATTGACAAAACCTTCTGGTTGCATCATATACAAATCTTCTTTAATAAATCCATTAAGGAATGCAGTTTTGTTTATCCATTTGCCAGATTTCATAAAATGCGGCAATTGCTAACATGATTCGTACAGACTTAAGCATAGATATGAGTGAGAAACTCTCATCATAGTCAACACCTTGAACTTGTCAATAACCTTTTTGCGATAATTCTAGCTTTGTAGATATTAACACTACTATCAGCGTCTGTCTTCCTCTTGAAGATCCAATTATTCTCAATGGCTCACCGATCATTGGGCAAGTCAATCAAAGTCCATACTTTGTTCTCATACATGGATCTCATCTCAGATTTCATGGCCTCAAGCCATTTTGAGGAATCTGGGCTCATCATCGCTTCCTCATAGTTCATAGGCTCGTCATGGTCAAGTAACATGACCTCCAGAACAGGATTACCGTACCACTCTCGTGCAGATCTCACTCTGATTTACCTACGAGGTTCGGTAGCAACTTGATCTGAAGTTACATGATCATCATCATTAGCTTCCTCACTAATTGGTGTAGTAGTCACAGGAACAGATTTCTGTGATGAACTACTTTCCAATAAGGGAGCAGGTACAATTACCTCATCAAGTTCTACTTTCCTCCCACTCACTTCTTTCGAGAGAAACTCCTTCTCTAGAAAGGATCCATTCTCAGCAATGAATATCTTGCCTTCGGATCTGTGATAGAAGGTGTACCCAGCATTTTCTTTTAGGTATCCTATGAAGACGCACTTCTCCGATTTGGGTTTGTGCTTATCAGGCTGAAAATTTTTCACATAAGCATCGCAGCCCCAAACTTTAAGAAACGACAACTTTGGTTTCTTGCCAAACCATAGTTCATACTGTGTCATCTCAACGGATTTAGATGGTTCTCTATTTAACATGAATGCAGCTGTCTCTAATGCATAACCCCAAAATGATAGTGGTAAATCGGTAAGAGACATCATAGATCGCACCATATCTAATAAAGTACGGTTACGACGTTCGGACACACCATTACACTGTGGTGTTCCAGGTGGCGTGAGTAGTGAAACTATTTCACATTGTTTTAACTGAAGGCCAAACTCGTAACTCAAATATTTTACTTCTGCGATCATATCGTAGAAACTTTTTTTGTTACGATGATTCTCCACTTCACTCTGAAATTCTTTGAACTTTTCAAATGTTTCACACTTGTGTTTCATTAAGTAGATATACCCATATCTGCTCAAATCATCTGTGAAGGTCAGAAAATAACGATACTTGCCGTGAGCCTTAACACTCATCGGGCCGCATATATTAGTATGTATTATTTCCAATAAGTTAGTTGCTCGCTCCATTGTTCCAGAGAACGGAGTCTTAGTCATCTTGCCCATGAGGAATGGTTCGCAAGCATCAAGTGATTCATAATCAAGTGATTCCAAAAGTCCATCAGCATGGAGTTTCTTCATGCGCTTTACACCAATATGACCTAAACGGCAGTGCCACAAATAAGTTGCACTATCATTATTAACTTTGCATCTTTTGGCCTCAATATTATGAAAATGTGTATCATCACGATCGAGATCCAACAAACCATTTTCATTGGGTGTATGACCATAGAAGATTTTATTCATGTAAACAGAACAACAATTATTCTCTAACTTACATGAATAACCGTATTGCAATAAACATGATCAAATCATATTCATGCTCAATGCAAACACCAAATAACACTTATTTAGGTTCAACACTAATCCCGAAAGTATAGGGAGTGTGCGATGACGATCATATGAATCTTGGAACCACTTCCAACACACATCATCACTTCACCCTTAACTAGTCTCTGTTCATTCAGCAACTCCCGTTTCAAGTTACTACTCTTAGCAACTGAACCAGTATCAAATATCGAGGGGTTGCTACGAACACTAGTAAAATACACATCAATAATTTGTATATCAAATATACCTTTGTTCACTTTGCCATCCTTCTTATCCGCCAAATACTTAGGGCAGTTCCGCTTCCAGTGACCAATCCCTTTGCAGTAGAAGCACTTAGTCTCAGGCTTACGACCAGACTTGGGCTTCTTCACTTGAGCAGCAACTTGCTTGCCATTCTTCTTGAAGTTCCCCTTCTTCCCTTTGCCCTTTTCTTGAAACTAGTGGTCTTGTCTACCATCAACACTTGATATTTTTCTTGATTTCTACCTTCGTTGATTTCAGCATTAGGAGGAGCTTGGGAATCGTTTCTGTTATCCCTTGCATATAATAGTTCACCACTATCTTATCTGGAAGATTAACTCCCACTTGATTCAAGCGATTGTAGTACCCAGACAATCTGAGCACATGCTCACTGCTTGAGCTATTCTCATCCATCGTTTTAGCTATAGAATTTGTTGGAGACTTTATATCTCTCAACTCGGGTATTTGCTTGAAATGTTAACTTCAACTCCTGGAACATCTCATATGGTCCATGACATTCAAAACGTATTTGAAGTCCCGATTCTAAGCCGTTAAGTATGGTGCACTAAACTATCAAGTAGTCATCGTATTGAGCTAGCCAAACGTTCATAATGTCTGCATCTACTCTTGCAATAGGTCTGTCATCTAGCGGTGTATCAAATACATAATTCTTCTGTGCAACAATAAGGATAACCCTCAGATCACGGATCCAATCCGTATCATTGCTACTAACATTTTTCAACATAATTTTTCTCTACGAACACAATAAATTGGGAGCAACATTGCGAGCTATTGATCTACAACATAGATATGCTAATACTATCAGGACAAAGTTCATGATAAATTAAAGTTCAATTAATCATATTAATTAAGAACTCCCACTTAGACAGACATCCCTCTAATCTTCTAAGTGATCATGTGATCCATATCAACTAAACCATGTCCGATCATCACGTGAGATGGAGTAGTTTCAATGGTGAACATCACTATGTTGATCATATGTACTATACGATTCAAGCTCGACCTTTCGGTCTCCGTGTTCCGAGGCCATATCTGTTATATGCTAGGCTCATCAAGTTTAACCTGAGTATTCCGCCTGTGCAACTGTTTTGCACCTATTGTATTTGAACGTAGAGCCTATCACACCCGATCATCATGTGGTGTCTCAGCACGAAGAACTTTCGCAACGGTGCATACTCAGGGAGAACACTTATACTTTGATAATTTAGTGACGGATCATCTTATAATGCTACCGCCGAACTAAGCAAAATAAGATGTATAAAAGATAAACATCACATGCAATCATAATATGTGACATGATATGGCCATCATCATCTTGTGCCTTTGATCTCCATCTCCAAAGCATCGTCATGATCTCCACCGTCACTGGCATGACACCATGATCTCCATCATCTTGAACTATATCAATGTGTCATCACATGATTGTCTCGCCAACAATTGCTCTTGCAACTATTGCTATCGCATAGCGATAAAGTAAAGCAATTATTTGGCGCTTGCATCTTATGCAATAGAGAGATAACCATAAGGCTTTTGCCAGTTGCCGATAACTTCAACAAAACATGATCATCTCATACAACAACTTATATCTCATCATGTCTTGACCGTATCACATCACAACATGCCCTGCAAAAACAAGTTAGACGTCCTCTACTTTGTTGTTGCAAGTTTTACGTGGCTGCTACGGGCTGAGCAAGAACCGTTCTTGCCTACACATCAAAACCACAATGATAGTTTGTAAAGTTGGTGTTGTTTTAACTTTCGCAAGGATCAGGCGTAGCCACACTCGGTTCAACTAAAGTTGGAGAAACTGACACCCACCAGCCACCTGTGTGCAAAGCACGTCGGTAGAACCAGTCTCGCGTAAGCGTACGCGTAATGTCGGTCCGGGCCGCTTCATCCAACAATACCGCCGAACCAAAGTATGACATGCTGGTAAGAAGTATTACTTATATTGCCCACAACTCACTTGTGTTCTACTCGTGCATATGACATCTGCGCATAAAACCTGGCTCGGATGCCACTGTTGGGGAACGTAGTAATTTCAAAAAAAATCGTACGCACACGCAAGATCATGGTGATGCATAGCAACGAGAGGGGAGAGTGTTGTCCATGTATCCTCGTAGACCGAAAGCGGAAGCGTTAGCACAACGCGGTTGATGTAGTCGTACGTCTTCATGATCCGACCGATCAAGTACCAAACGCACGGCACCTCCGAGTTCAGCACACGTTCAACCCGATGACATCCCTCTAACTCCGATCTAGCTGAGTGTTGAGGGAGAGTTTTATCAGCACGACGGCGTGGCGACGATGTTCATGTTCTACCGACGCAGGGCTTCGCCTAAGCACCGCTACAATATTATCGAGGTGGACTATGGTGGAGGGGGGCACCGCACACGGCTAAGAGACGATCAACTTGATCAACTTGTGTGTCTAGAGGTTCCCCCTTCCCCTGTATATAAAGGAGAAAGGGGGGTGCGGCCAGCCAAGGGGAGAGGCGCGCCGGAGGAGTCCTACTCCCATCAGGAGTAGGACTCCCCCCTTTTCCTAGTTGGATTAGGACTTGGAGGGGGGAAGAAGGAAAGAGGGGGGCCGGCCCCCTTTGCCCTAAACCAATTTCATTTGGGCCTTGGGGGGCGCGCCCCACACTTCCCTTGCTTCCCTCCTTTCCCACTAAGGACCATGTAGGCCCATTAAGCCCCCGGGGGGTTCCGGTAACCCCCCGGTACTCCGGTAAAATCCTGATTTCACCCGGAACACTTCCGATATCCAAACACAGGCTTCCGGTATATCAATCTTCATGTCTCGACCATTTCGAGACTCCTCGTCATGTCCATGATCACAACCGGGACTCCGAACAACCTTCGGTACATCAAAACATAAAACTCATAATATAATTGTCATCATAGCGTTAAGCATGCAGACCCTACGGGTTCGAGAACTATGTAGACATGATCGAGACACGTCTCCGGTCAATAACCAATAGCGGAACCTGGATGCTCATATTGGATCCTACATATTCTACGAAGATCTTTATCGGTCAGACCGCATAACAACATACATTATTACCTTTGTCATCGGTTAGTCATAGGAACATGTATAAGTCATGAAGAAAGCAATAGCAACAAACTAAACAATCAAGTGCTATGCTAACGGAATGGGTCAAGTCAATCACATCATTCTCTAATGATGTGATCTCGTTAATCAAATGACAACTCATGTCTATGGCTAGGAAACTTAATCATCTTTGATTCAACAAGCTAGTCAAGTAGAGGCATACTAGTGACATACTGTTTGTCTATGTGTTCACACATGTATTATGTTTCCGGTTAATACAATTCTAGCATGAATAATAAACATTTATCATGATATAAGGAAATAAATAATAACTTTATTATTGCCTCTAGGGCATATTTGCTTCAGGATGGACATCCAACAGTCACTGCTCTCATGTGCATTATTTCTAGTAATGTACAACCCATTTGCTAATTCTGAAGAATTTTTTTTGGAGCCCATCTTCTTTTTGTTAGCATTACACCCCGTATTGTGGCCACGGTTAAAAAGTATATGAATTTTTAGCATATTTCGGTGCGGTCAACTGTTTTTAATCCCGAAATATCGATTCACATTCAAACTATTTTGAAAAATAATTTATATAAATATAAAATCCAAATAATTGTCCATGCATAAAAATCAATGGAATTTAAAATCTTGTAATGAAAAAAATTGAAACTAATTCCCGGTTTGATGTGTTTTGAAAATGTACAGCCCATTTCTGGGCAAATCGAATGAAACTCTCATCGTCTTGAAAGATTTGCAGCCCAGCAGGGCTGATAAAGCAAGTAGGCCTCGTTTGGGTATTTCTTTAAAAAATAATAGAACTGGCTAGCCATTTTCAGCAAGAAAAAAACACAACTGGGCTCATGATGTGGTAAATATAAATAAAACCCTGGCTAGACGGGCCACAGCCCCCGCATAGCCCTGTTGTTACCCTGATCCGTCGCTAAAACTAGTATAAATAACAACTGCTTGTTCCTAAAAAAACTTCACGACCTCCTGGGTCCCTGGTGTCAGCCGCTCGTAGTGTAATTCTCTCGTTTATTGACTACGTTGACAATTGCGTGAGCCCCAGATGTCCTACCATTAGGAGGAACCATATTTTTGGGCTTGTAATATAGAGGCACTTGCTTGTGTACTGCCATGACGCTGGTGGGTCCCTACTATCATCCTCTCCATGTACAGTCATCTCCTTGTTCCTCTCGGTTGTTGACGACATTGACAACGCAAGAGGGTGGCGCACCGCGCACGGCGAGCGAACCAAGGCCGCAAGGCAGAGGACGACGGCAAGGCCTCGAACGGAATGAACAGGAGCCATGGAAGATGCGTCGGTCCAGTCGTAGGCAGAGGGGAGTACGAGGGTTGACTGGTTGAGGTGCGGGTGTGTGTTGGGGCTGACATCGCTGGAGAATAACAGGACGTGTGGGAGAATAGAGGAAGGGACTGGCCAATGTTGGAGGGTACGTACGGTAGGGCGGCGAAGGCGCAGCCAGCCATGGGAGGTGGGAGCAGGCAGAGCCAACGGGGTGGTTTGGTTTGGGTGGCTGGAGGAAGAAGAAAACAAGAGATAGAAGATACACGACAGATGTTGTATGTCAATCCAACGGCTAGTAGGCAGAATCGTTTGTTGACTGGCTATTAAGTCGACACCACCTTGGATAGGCTATTTCCTCGTGGCTCCCAAATGTCAGAATCCAAATCTGTCACGGTCATGCAGCCCTTCCTATGAAAAGTTACAGCCCATTTGATGTGCAAGTTGGAAATAAGTTTGTGGGTGTTGGTGGGGGCTAATCACTTGGCTTTTGTAATGCACAGTGAGCTCAAGCAGCCGGCGAGAGTGATGTTATTTCCCTTGGTTGGTATTTGTTAGTTGTTACAATATTTCACTCTAAATTAAATGACTGGCAAGCCATTTGCCTTGCTTCAAAGAAAATATGACAGTCACAGCCGAGTTGAAAAGGGCAAGAACATCTAACACCAGCTTACAAACTGTACAAAAGCACGAGGGTTAATTGTTCATCAGGTTTACAAAAAAACCCAGGTTGAAAAGGGCAACAACATCTAACTCCAGCACTGTTTTTGGCAGTCACGGTCAAATGGATCGGTCAGGTCCATAGAATGAGCATCCTGGGTCGTAAAATTTACTTGATTATGCCAGAATATGCTGTAAATAGAAGCCCGACACGTTCAGAAGCTCTTTTGCCCACCTGAAACTCCTTTTTTTGCTCTTCCACATACTCATCTATCGAAACCATGCTGCTGATAAACTTAAGCCTAATGGACAATACTAACCTCGCATTCAGCAGGAAGAATGTGTCAAATCTAGTGTTTGCACGATTGGCTACATATTGTTCTAGCATTATTGTCTTCAATCGAATCTCATGAGAAGTGAGAAAATCTCGATGCTTACGAATCCACCGATTGGTTATAACTTTCTTACCCCGTCCTGTTGCCTAAATAGACATGAAGATTGAAAACAGTTAAGGTCTAAAAAAAGGAGTGTCGAAAGAGCAACAGCTGAACGGTTAATTCTAGTACATTATATGCAGGCTTCCAATGTGCGTGAAATTATCACCTTTATATACAACTTCTCCATACATGGAAAGCATTGCAGCAAGCCAATAATCTTGTTCAGATCAAAACTATTCATTTGGATATATATGATCTTGACAGAATCCAGCACCATTGATAGGCCATCCATGGAGAAACTCTTCATTGAGCATAGAACATAATATTAGTACAAAATGTGTACTCCAAGATGACATATAACTTATGCGCGGAAATTTAAAATGCAGCTTATGGTTACAAGTGTAGATGATAATGTAAAGTACCTGTAGAACTGTGGAGCCAAACACCATATTGAAATGAGCACAGAGATCATGTATTACACCCAAGGTCTCCAGTTTAGGCGCATAGAGGACGGTTATTTGCAACAGTGAATAACTAGAATCAATGATCAACCTTTGAAGTGAAGGGGCATCTTGGATGATGAGCTGCCTTCTATCAAAACAAATTCCAATTCTTACAAGGTTAGGAAACTTTATTTGGAGACAACCGATTCTAACTGTGAAAACAAGCACCAAGCACTCCAGGGCAGGGCAACTGGAGTGGATGATGTTGTGCAATGAGGCCTCTGATATACGAACCCGCACAAGTGAAAGTTTCTTCAGAAATGGGAGTCGAAGGTTTAGTACCAGATTGTCTGGTAGGCCGCACAGCGCAAAGGTGGCGGTGTAGAGAGAGGAGGAAAACCGCGAGATGGACATCGGTGCTGAGGGCACCGGTAGATGGCGTTCGGTATCTGGTAGGTGATTTACAGGGGAATAGTAGAACTCAAGCAGCTGTAGTTCTGTTAATTCAGGGGATTTCAGCAGGCTTGCACCGTGCAGGGCATGGTACACTTGCTCAGGTAGCATGACAGGATGCAGAGGCTTTGAACGGAGCCCTGGTGGGAGGAGATGATGGCCCTAGGGATTTCAAAATTATTGACGACAGTCGAGATTAAGGGGCATGACGCGCCATAGAGGACGCCACCGAATTGATAGGACTTGGGTGCGGTAGCAATCCTTGGTGGGGAGAAGTGAGATGATCTCCCCAAGGACGGCGTCCGGGAGATCGCTGATGCGGTCCACCCGAGATTCTACGGGTTCCTAGGATCCGGTGGGGGTGGGGTCGCCGCTTCTCCCCGCGCTGCCGGGTGTGGGATGTACAACAGGCGTCGCCGCTGGCGGGAGCCTTATCTTCTTGGCGCTGGGGCCAGCCGACTCCATTTTCCTCGAGGGTGTCGCGTCGCGCTCACGGATTTGAGCAGAGTAACGAATGACGAGCCTAGTTGTAGTGCGAGTGAAGAAGAAGGGGAGCTAGGCGTTTTCTGTAGTAGTGAGGACGAAGGGGAGCTGGGGTTTTCTATAGGAGTGAGGCAAGGAATTTGGGGGTACGAGTGGAGTGAGCTGACGTGAGGTGGGTGGGAGTGAGGAGGAAGAAGAACACCCATGTTTTTTGGGGGGCGGTGTGTTGGGTGTGGGTAGCGCCTCTCATGCAGTAAATATATGGACTTTTGAATTGATTTTAATATTTACTAGGGTGGATGGGTTGTTTTGTCTTGGGCCCAGAGAAACAATTACTACTAGTACAGTGGAGACACTCTACAGCTACCCAGAAAAACAATTACTACTAGTACAGTGGATACAATACCGCTTCTGGCTCCTCCTAGGTCATCGAAACGTCTCCCCCTACTAAATGCCATTATAATTTTGTTCACCGACATGCAGGCCATGCAGTGCGCGGGCCCAAATGCCATCCACAAAATTAGAAGGTAGTATGCAGGTGGAGAGTCACCCCGGTCATAGCGCGGCAATAACGAGCCATCGTATCACAAAAGCCCACCTCCCCGCAGTCTAAGTTTGACGGACGAAGAAACCATCATTTCACTCTTCGTTGAATCCCCTTCTCCCTCACCGCGCGTATTCAAGAAAGGAAACACTCGCATCTCCACTATTCTTATCTCCCAGCGAAGGGAAGGTAAGCGGATCCGTGATGTTGGTATATTTTTGTTCAGAGAAAAAAAATAGAACTTTTGCAAAGCAGTAACCGATCCTCACTCTTTTTTTTGTTTCATTGTCATTGCGATTGTGTTTTCCTTTTAGTGGCCTCCTAGTATTCGTCAGTTTCATGATGGACCAAGGAGAACCAGGCAAAGATCTGCCGATATTGGAGCAGACACGGGAGGCTGATCCTAAACCCGGGCAAACATCGGGCCGAGCCGGGTTTCGGGCCGGGCTTGTAAAAGCCCGACCTTCATTTCCCAAGCCCGAGCCCGGCCCGAAGCCCGAAATACTCCCTATTTTCAAGCCCAAGCCCGGCCTGAACGCTGTTTTTTAGTGTACGCACGTGCAAGCCTGGCCCAAAGACCGAAAGCCCGGCCTGAAATACAGAAAAAATGATGCCCGAGCCTGGCCCAAACTATCTTCCGGGCTGCAAAACAAGGCCCGAGCCCGGCCCGAACGTCAAGCCCGACCCGGCCCGACCCGGGTTTTTTGGGCCGGGCTCGGGCCGGGTCATTGGGCCGGGCTGCCCATGTCTGGGTTTAGCTAATCCCCATGAGACAGAGAGCTCCAAGAAGATGGAGGCAGCCACCGAGTCGACCCCAGATATGCTCACGACCACTACTGAGATGGCCAATGCCCCATTTGAGGTTACAGCCCCTGTGGCACTGCAGGAGCAGTTTTCCCCCTTCGAGGATGTGCCCCCCCCCCCCCGCTGAGCTGCTCAAGGTGATTTTCTTGTTTGCCGATCTCGACTGTGGTTTTTCATCTAAGTATGTGGTGATGAATAATGCACAATTTTATTAGATTCGATGCCATGCTATACATAGTGGTTTAAATAACTTGTGTTTCTTATACTGGAAAGTAATTTAGAATTTGTTTATGTTTCAATTAGAGCCCTGATGCAGACAAGGATTGTGTGGTTGTACATGTCACTCGCTATGAGGCGGATGACCTAAATATATGCACTGGGAAAACAGAGTTTTTAGGTTGTTGGATCCTGGAAGCCATTTGCGCTTATACCAATGAAGAGTTGTATTCCAGCCTCACTGTTGTCAGGCGTGTTGTCCAGGGTGTACTAAAGCACAAGAAGTTCAAAGCTACACCTTCGTTTGTGAGGCATACTGTTCTTGTCAAGCTTACGCAGAAAGATGACGTGGCATGCCTCCACAAACAAGTTTATGAGTGGCAAGGCCACAAGGTTTTCTTCATGAAGGTTCACAGGATTGAGTTGCTGCCGAACGTCCTCGATGATGTTCATGGCAAGGTCCGTCTTGTGTCCAGCCCAAATTAGATTGAGGCATGAAATACTTTCCCCAGCTAGTGTTTAATAGTAGTTTGGATTCTGTCTAATTATCCGAACCTTGCCTGTTATAGAGCCCTCTAGGGCTAGTACACTATTTGAATCCATCTATGGGAACTGCTGTTACTTTTCTGTGCACATGAATCATCATAATTGTTGCTGAAACAGATGCTTCCTCACTAGTTTTATCATACGAGCAGTGTGCGTTTTGATGAAATAGAGTACTCGTTTGAGAACTGTGTGCCAACGTATACATAAGTACTTGTAAACACTGTTGGTGCTACCCCACTTGTAAGCAGTTGTGCAAAACATGGCACATTGGCTCAGCTCGCTTCAACACTAGGCTATCGACCAGCTAACAATCAACAATCTTCTATCTGACATATAAGCAACCATGTATTGCTACAGTGGTTCATGCAGTTAACTGAGGCCACAATGTAAATTCCAAACGTTCACACGCTAGTCCAGCGTTCATGTGGAACACTTACTTAAACTCGGCTTCATAAAAAACTTGAAAAGCATAATTTAAGCAATTTTATACATCTCAATGATTCATAGAACATAACAAACATATACAAGTTCATAGCAAAAGACAAAATTGTGAGAAGGTTTACAAATCGGGAAAAAACAAGCAAGGCTTCTCTGAGCAAAGGGCCTCCCGGCAGCCTTAAATTTCCTGGAGTTCACTCTGGTTTTTTCTTGTTGCCACCATCCAAGGTTAGGTTCTCTCATTCTAGAATAACCAATTATAATTGTGTTCTCAGCTGGAATGCTGAACTGAACCATATAGTGTACTGACCAGCTGAAATTCTTATGCATTCCACTAAATTTAAGCACCGCTATTTGCAGAAATAAGCAGACCACAATGCCTCTTGTCCGCGCACCTATCCAAAAAACTGCCGTGCAGTCGTGCCAGCTAGTCCTCAGTCCATGGATGAACTGGTAGAAAGTGCATTCCGGACTAGGATGTAGTTGTTTTTGCTCGTCCCTCCACTGCAATCAGGAAGTAAAACGTACGAATCAACTTCTTTTATATTGGGTTGGTCATTCTACCTAGTAACTACCAATGTAGGAATACCTGGAAGACGGGTGGTTAGATGACGACAACGAGGGATAGCCATCTCATTTTGCGCAGTTCTACTAAAACTGAGGTGTTTGCTTTTGATTGCGTGGATAGAAATGATACGGAGATAGACATCCTTGTTTGCGCAAATAAGAAATACAGTTATTTAAACAGTGACAGATATTTGCAATGGCATATGATTAACAACAACATCTATTGTGTTATAATTGGCACTAGATTGACAGTATGAAAGTGTCCTTATGTAAGTAGCATCACATCACATCAACACTGCCACTAGATTAACATGCAGAATAATAGCATTAGTATTACTGTCATGAGAGTAGGACATGGTCAGTAAATGTGCAATCAAATTTGTGCAGTTCCACTGGATGAAGCAATGTTAGAGGTGTGAGATTTAAGTGGTGTGGCAGATGTGGTTGCCGAGAGCGGCAAACACTCAGGCAGCATGTCTGCATTTGTCCCATTTTTTATCTCCTTGGCGACATTTTCCTATGTGTGCACAGGAAATCTAGACCTTCTCATTCTCATTTGCGTTGTCGGCCAACACCCGTCACTTTCTTTCCTTTTTCAACCAAGAGATAGGTCCACTTCCCCCACCCTTCGCCATCCACCATGCTTTCTTCATCTTTTCAACCAAGAGACCGGTTGGGTAGCCAGTTGAGGGAGTCCTGTATTAGGGGGTCCTCGGACAGCCGGACTATATACTTTGGCTGGACTGTTGGGCTACGAAGATACAAGATTGAAGACTTCGTCCCGTGTCCGGATGGGACTCTCCTTTGCGTGGAAGGCAAGCTTGGTGATTCGGATATGTAGATCTCCTCCCTTGTAACTGACTCTGTGTAACCCTAGCCCCTCCGGTGTCTATATAAACCGGAGGGTTTTAGTCCGTAGGACAACAACAATCATACCATAGGCTAGCTTCTAGGGTTTAGCCTCTTTGATCTCATGGTAGATCAACTCTTGTAATACTCATATCATCAAGATCAATCAAGCAGGAAGTAGGGTATTACCTCCATCGAGAGGGCCCGAACCTAGGTAAAAATTGTGTCCCCCGCCTCCTTTTACCATCCGCCTTAGACGCATAGTTCGGGACCCCCTACCCGAGATCCACCGGTTTTGACACCGACATTGGTGCTTTCATTGAGAGTTCCACTGTGCTGTCATGGTAAGGCCTGATGGATCTCCTTGTTGTCAAGGACAACATTACCTCTGGGGGTACCCTGGCTGTAGGCCAAAATTTCCGATTAGGCGGCTTCGTCATAACCGCCCCACCGGTCGTCGCGCCGACGATGACTTCTCGGGTCATCAAAAACAGCCTCCACGTCGGCTCAGGATTCACCGAGCAGATGGATCCAATGGAGCTCTCTTCTTTGAACGAGCTCTTGGATCGCATTGCCGCCTTGGGAGTCGCTATGGACTATGATCGGATCGGGCTTAAACCCAACCAAAGGGAGATTAACTCTCCGCCTGTTACCCATCAGATAGCGGTGGTGGAGGAGCGATGCAGCGATTCTTCCTCTATTTTGAGGACAAACTATGTCCGTATTCCCGAGCTCTCCGAGCCGGATACCCGTCTATGGGAGGACATGGCCCAAGCTTCGAACCTGGAATCGAACAGTGGGCTAGTTCCGTTGGGCAACGTCCCAGAGCCCGAAGTACCAAGCTCGGAAACTCCTTTGGGTCTCAGACCAGGCCAGGGTTTGGACTTAAATCTACCCACCCTCACATAAGTGATCCTTCCCATATTGGACAAGAGCCCCAAGAGACAGTACATCACTATTGGGCCAGATTCCTCCTTGCAATAAGCAAGGCGAAGGACTGTCACGAGGAAGACACAATTTCATTCTTTTGCAAAAATTGCACGAACAAGGGAATCCTCAACGCCATAAGTCGTCGTGATATAACACACTTCGCTAACTTGGCGTCCATAGTACGGAAGTACTGTGTGATGGAAAGCACTTGGAAATCCCAAACACAATTCTAGGATCCTCCGGCTCTAACTAAACCCTCTGTCCAAACTAAAAGGGTGTACTCTTGTAAGTCACCCAATCCAATTACAAAAAAGCGAAAACGCACTACAGGGTGCGGAACCGTATTGGAGGGGTGGCTCAATGGGCCATGCAAAATTCACAGTACATCGGATACCATGCCAACACACAGCCTTAGAGCATGTTGGATACTCCGGCAGGTGACCAGGAGCGGGGAGGACCTCCTCGTAAATAATACCACAGAGCACCCTCCCGCGGAAAATAACAATACAGTACTGATAGTCTTCGAGACTTTCACCTCAAACAATAGGCGCAAGCGGGCACTTCACAGCCTCGCCGAAGTTTGCCACATTGCAACAATAAATCCATGGAACGACACAGCCATAACCTTCAATGCCAATGACAAACCTCAATTCCACACAGCCCGAGCTCTAGCCGCTTTGGTCCTTAGTCCAATTGTGGACGGCTTCCGGCTTACTAAAGTACTGATGGACGGTGGCAGCAGATTAAACCTCATCTATGAGGAGACTCTTCGAAAAATGGAAATGGACAAGAGCCGCATTGAGCAAAGTAGCACGACCTTCAGAGGAATCATCCCTAGTCGAGAGGCACGATGTGCGGGAAAAATCACACTAGATGTGGATTCGGCATGCCGGAGAATTACAGGTCCGAAGAAATCACGTTCCAAGTGGCCCCGTTTAGTAGCGGATACCATGCCCTTTTAGGGCGAGAGGCATTCACAATCTTCCAAGCTATACCCCATTACCGGTACATGAAGCTCAAGATGCCCGGGCCCAATGGAATCATCACTCTAGCTAGTGATCCGGACATAGCACTCCGCGCCGAAAACAAAACCGCTGCACTGGCTCTCGAAGCGTTATTCGAAGCCCTCGTGGCCGAAGAACTAACTGCGCTGCGCTCTATAGTGGACAGGGATGACATGATACTTGACAAAAGACCCAAGTCCACCTCTTTTAAACCAGCGGATGAAATAGTCAAATTCCAGGTCCACCTAACGGACCCTCCAAAAACAGCATCCATCGGGGCACAGCTGAACCCCACAACAGACGCCGCACTGCGGGAGTTCTTACGCAAGAATTGGGACATCTTCGTCTGGCATCCTTCAGATATGCCAGGCATCCCATGGAGGCTGGCCGAGCATAGCCTAAACATTCTAAAGGGATACAAGTCGATCAAGCAAACTCTTTGGCATTTCTCCGAACCCAAGCGACAAGCCATGGGAGAAGAACTAGCCAAGTAACTCGAGGCCGGATTCATTAGAGAAATAAAACATCCGTACTAGCTAGCAAACCTGGTGATGGTACCAAATAAGGACAAATCCTGGCACCTATGTGTCGATTTTAAGGACCTTTACAAGGCTTTCCCCAAGGATCCCTTCCCCTCCCCCGCATCGATCAAATTATCGATGCTACCGCGGGACACAACTCGTTGTGTTTCCTCGACGCATACTTCGGATACCATCAAATCAAGATGGCGGAGCCCGATCAAGCCACAACGGCATTCATTACTCCATACGGCCCCTTCTGTTTCAACACCATGCTTTTCGGGCTCAAAAACGCCGGTGCGACCTATCAACGCATGATTCAGACATGCCTAGAAGCACAACTCGGCAAAACAATGGAGGCATATGTAGACGATGTGGTAATTAAAACCAGACAGTCAAATCTTTGATAGACGACTTGAGGCTCACGTTCGACAATCTCCGAGCATATGACATTAAGCTCAATCCGGAAAAATGTGTTTTTGGTGTACCCGCTGGAAAGCTCTTGGGCTTCATCTTTTCCAACAGAGGAATTGAAGCGAATCCGGCTAAAATCCAAGCTCTGTCACAGTTGGCTATCCCAACAAACCTCAAGCAAATCCAGAAATTAATTGGATGTGTGGCTGCCTTAAGCCACTTTATCTCCCGATTGGGAGAAAAGGCATTACCTCTTTATCGCCTTCTTAGGCACACCGAACACTTCGAGTGGACGAACGTGGCTACGGCCGGATTGGAAGAAATAAAAGCTGCCTTGGCCAGCAACCCAATCTTGGCCGCGCCAAATATCGGCGAACCAATGCTGTTATATATAGCGGCAACACACCAGGTTGTAAGCGCAATGCTCGTCATCGAACAAGAAACGGACGGACATAAGTTCCTGCTTCAAAAGCTGGTATATTGCGTATCAACTGTCCTCACTCCATGCAAATCCCGGTACCCACATTATCAAAAGATAGCATACGCGGTCTTCATGGCATCCCAAAAACTACGACACTACTTTCAAGAGTGTTCAATTACGGTGGCCTCCAAGGTTCCACTCAACGACATTATAAACAACCGCGATGCCACGGGCCGAATTGCTAAATGGGCTATTGAGCTCCTCCCATTCGACATATCATACAAACCACGGCGAGCCATTAAGTCACAAGTACTAGACGATTTCGTCGCCGAATGTACAGAAGCTGAACTCCCTAAAGAATACGGCGCGTACTCCAATTGGATTACGCACTTCGACGGCTCTAAAATGCTGGCGGGTCTGGGGGCAGGCGTTGTCCTGACATCCCCAACCGGAGATACAGTCCAATACGTACTCCAAATATTATACACAGACTCCAACAATGCAGCCGAATATGAGGCCATGTTGCATGGTCTCTGGATGGCAGTCTCCATGGGCATTCCACGCCTAGAGGTGCGTGGGGATTCAAACCTCGCAATATCCCAGATAAATCGAGATTTTGATGCCAAGGACCCTAAAATGGCGGCTTATCGCAATGCCGTCCTCAAAATGTCAGCTCGATTCGAGGGGCTCGAATTCCACCATGTGGTCCGAGAAAACAATCAAGCGGCGGATATCCTCGCCCGAATCGGCGCTAAGCGTGACCCTGTCCCACCTAATATTTTCCTGGAAAGGCTGTTTAAGCCATCCGTGGTGTGGGAAGGGGAGACCGGCAACAACAATACGGATCCGGCAACAACACCAGCCCCCAAACACTCTGACATAATCGGAGGCTCCGCCACCGAGATAACACCTTCAGCCCACGTGATTATGGTTGTCATCGCCCCATGGACAGAACCATTCTTGGCTTACCTAAATAGGCAAGAACTCCTGGAGGACCAAAACGAGGCACGTTGCATTGTGCGGTGGTCTAAAGCCTACAAGGTCCATGAGGGAGAGCTTTATAAGAAAAGTGCTACCGGAGTACTGCAAAGGTGCATCACCAAGGAGGAAGGACGACAACTTTTGGCAGGAATTCATGCTGGACTCGGCGGCCATCATGCCGTAGCTCGGGCCCTTGTAAGTAAGGCCTTCCATACAGGTTTCTACTGGCCGATAACTCGAGCAGACGCACAGGACCTCGTTCAACATTGCGTCATTTGCCAGCTCTTTGCAAACCAAAGCCATATGCCACCTACCGCTCTCCAAACAATCCCCATCACTTGGCCCTTTGAGGTCTGGGGGCTTGATATGGTCGGACCCCTTAAAGGAGGAACCCATAAGAAAAAGTACCTATTGGTCATGGTGGATAAATTCACCAAATGGATAGAGGCCAAACCAGTTAAAACGGCCAAATCTGGACCAGTGATAGATTTCATATCCGGGGTTGTACACCACTATGGTGTCCCCCACAGTATCATCACTGATAACGGCTCGAACTTTACAGCCGATGAGGTAAAAACTTGGTGCAGCAAAATGGGCATTAAGCTCGATTATGCATCCGTCTATCACCCTCAAACTAACGGTCAAGTCGAACGAGCAAATGGTCTTATAATGAGCGGCATTAAACCCAGACTACTGCGGTCCTTGAAGGAATCAGATACGCACTGGGTCAAGGAACTCGACTCCATACTATTGGGGCTGCAGACCACGCCAAATCGCACTACCGGATACACACCTTTCTTTATGGTGTAGGGCGCAGAGGTGGTACTGCCCTGCGACATCATTCATGACTCACCTCGCGTGCGCATGTACGAAGAGAAAGAAGCCGAGCTAGACCAGTAGGACAGTTTGGACGCCCTGGAGGAGGAGCGTGACGTGGCAAAAGCCCGATCCGCATTCTATCAACAATAGGCTCGACGATATCAAAGCAGAGAAGTACGGGCCAAAACTTATAATGTTGGCAAACTCGTTCTACGCCTACCAGAGAAGAAAAAGGACAAGCTCAAACCCAAATGGGAAGGTCCCTTCATTATTGACAAAGTTCTGACCAGTGGAGCGCACCGTCTGCGGGATGCATCGGACAATCGACTCGAGCCAAACCCATGGAATGCGACCAGACTCTGAAGGTTCTATGCCTAGCGCGAGACTCTGTGTTCGTCTCCTTACCTCCATTAATTATATATATATATATGTGTGTGTGTGTGTGTGTTATCTATATTTTTTGTCTTTCTTCCTTTTCTTCGCGGCCTTCAAAGGTTAAACTGTGTCTTGATTGCACAATTTGTATGCGCTAAGCGTGGTCATTATACCTGGGGGCTTCTTATACAGAAGCTGAATATAATCATGATCCGGGCTCTATGCCTACCGCACATGTGTTATTTTTACACATGCACCTTTTCTGTGCCATTATATGCATCGATATGACTTAAGTTTTGGCCAAGCTGGGTTGCCTGGCTCTTGTGTTTATGCCCTACATTCCCATTAATTTGGCTAGGGCATAAGGGGAGCACCCCTGCGATTGTTACTGCTAAGTCAGCCGGACGTGTACCTCAGACTGGGTGAAGCCGAAAGCTAGCGTTCTTAAGGGAATATTCGGTCGGCGAACAAAGGATGACTTTTTTACTTATTAGAATACATACCCCCAGATGTTTATATCCTGCGTCTCTTGTCACAGTTCGGACATGCACATTAATGCATGCGTACTCAGGGAAAGGAACCCTTAACGGAACTATTCTCCCTGGAAGATGTTTCTTATTATCCATGTAATATAACATAACTAGTTGGGTACTTGTCTGTTCAAGCACTTATGACCCCTACGCCTAGTTTCCACGCGTACCCCGGTTTTTGCATAATTGAGCGGGTATTCAGATACACTCCGGACCGTCGGGTCCGGAGGTCGAAGGGAAAAGGTCCGCCATGACAAATGATTTACAATCCGGCTAGGGACAATATATGTTATTCAAAGTACAAAGTCACTTAGACTGACTAAATTCTTGTTCTATACCATCCAACCAGCTGTCTAGCCTACAATCTTGTTGGGAATACTTTGCGGCTAATTTCACCTGGTCATACACCAAGCTGACGGGGATCTCTCTCCCGTCAGGCCCTACAGGTCCGACCTCGGCAATATGCTTTGCTACGTCTTGAGCTTGCGTTGGTTTTCCCCGAAGAGGAAGGGATGATGTAGCAGAGTAGCGTAAGTATTTCCCATAGTTTTTGAGAACCAAGGTATCAATCCAGTAGGAGCCCATGCTCAAGTCCCTCATACCTGCACAAAGCGATAGCTACTCGCAACCAACGCGATTAGGGGTTGTCAATCCCTTCACGGTCACTTACGAGAGTGAGATCTGATAGATATAACATTTTTGGTATTTTTGGTATAAAGATTCAAAGTAAAAGGTAAAGGCAAAGCAAAAAAGCAAAGCAAGATTAAAGTGATGGAGATTGATATGATGAGAATAGACCCGGGGGCCATAGGTTTCACTAGTGGCTTCTCTCAAGAGCATAAGTATTCTACGGTGGGTGAACAAATTACTGTTGAGCAATTGACAGAATTGAGCATAGTTATGAGAATATCTAGGCATGATCATGTATATAGGCATCACGTCCGTGACAAGTAGATCAAAACGATTCTGCATCTACTACTATTACTCCACTCATCGACCGCTATCTAGCATGCATCTAGAGTATTAAGTTAAAAACAGAGTAACGCTTTAAGCAAGATGACATGATGTAGAGAGATAAATTCATGAAATATGAAATAAACCCCATCTTGTTATCCTCGATGGTAACAATACAATACGTGCCTTGCTGCCCCTTCTGTCATTGGGTAAGGACACCGCAAGATCGAACCCGAAGCTAAGCACTTCTCCCATGGAAAGAACTACCAATCTAGTTGGCCAAACCAAACGGATAATTCGAAGAGACTTGCAAAGATAAACAATCATACATAAAAGAATTCAGAGAAGATTCAAATATTATTCATAGATAGACTTGATCATAAACCCACAATTCATCGGTATCATCAAACACACCACAAAAAGAAGATTACATTGAATAGATCTCCACAAGAGAGGGGGAGAACTTTGTATTGAGATTCAAAGAGAGAGAAGAAGCCATCTAGCTACTAACTATGGACCCAAAGGTCTGAGGTAAACTACCCACACTTCATCGGAGGGGCTAGGATGATGTAGAAGCCCTCCGTGATGACGGCCCTCTTCCGGCGGAACTCCGGAACAGGCCCCAAGATGGGATCTCGTGGATGCAGAAAGTTGCGGCGGTGGAATTAGGTTTTCGGCTCTTGTTCTGATCGTTTGGGGGTACGTGTGTATATATAGGAGAAAGAAGTACGCCGGAGGAGCAACGAGGGGCCCACAAGGCAGGCGGCGCGCCCCCACCCTCGTGACCGCCTCTTTTGTTCCTTGGAGCAGGGTCCAAGTCTCCAGGATCACGTTCGGTGAGAAAATCATGTTCCCGAAGATTTTATTCCGTTTGGACTCCGTTTGATATTCTGTTTTTTCGAAACACTGAAATAGGCAAAAAAACAGCAATTCTGGGCTAGGCCTCCGGTTAATAGGTTAGTCCCAAAAATAATATAAAAGTGGAAAATAAAGCCCAATATAGTCCAAAACAGTAGATAATATAGCATGGAGCAATCAAAATTTATAGACACGTTGGAGACGTATCAGGCATCCCCAAGCTTAATTCCTGCTCGTCCTCGAGTAGGTAAATGATAAAAAGAGAATTTTTGATGCGGAGTGCTACTTGGCATAATTTCAATGCAAATCTTCTTAATTGTGGTATGAATATTCAGATTAGAAAGATTCAAGACAAAAGTTTATATTGACATAAAAATAATAATACTTCAAGCATACTAATAAAGCAATTATGTCTTCTCAAAATAACATGGCCAAAGAAAGTTATCCCTACAAAATCATATAGTCTGGCTTTGCTCCATCTTCACCACACAAAGTATTTAAATCATGCACAACCCCGATGACAAGCCAAGCAATTGTTTCATACTCTAACTTTTTCAAAACTTTTTCAATCTTCACGCAATACATGAGCGTGAGCCATGGATATAGCACTATAGGTGGAATAGAATGGTGGTTGTGGAGAAGACAAAAAGGAGAAGATGGTCTCACATCAACTAGGCGTATCAACAGGCTATGGAGATGCCCATCAATAGATATTAATGTGAGTGAGTAGGGATTTCCATTTCACGGATGCACTAGAGCTATAAGTATATGAAAGCTCAAAAAGAAACTAAGTGGGTGTGCATCCAACTTGCTTGCTCACGAAGACCTAGGG
The DNA here is from genome assembly GCA_034509565.1 of Triticum monococcum. Classification (NCBI taxonomy): domain Eukaryota; kingdom Viridiplantae; phylum Streptophyta; class Magnoliopsida; order Poales; family Poaceae; genus Triticum; species Triticum monococcum. The sequence continues at coordinate 655,927,436 of CM067847.1, read as the reverse complement.
CAATTTTTGAGGAAGCCCATCATTGGAATATACAAGCCAAGTTCTATAATGTAAAATTCCCACTAGTATATGAAACTGATAACATGAGAGACTCTCTACTATGAAGATCATGGTGCTACTTTGAAGCACAAGTGTGGTAAAAGGATAGTAACATTGTCCCTTCTCTCTTTTTCTCTCATCATTTTCTTATTTGGGCCTTTTTTATGGCCTCCCCTTTTTTTATTTGGGCTTCTTTGGCCTCTTTTTTTCGTCCGGAGTCTCATCCCGACTTATGGGGGAATCATAGCCTCCATCATTCTTTCCTCACTGGGACAATGCTCTAATAATGATGATCATCACACTTTTATTTTTCTTATAACTCAACATTTACAACTCGATACTTAGAACAAAATATGACTCTATGTGAATGCATCCGGCGGTGTACCGGGATATGCAATATGACAATGATGGAATGTGTCATGATGAACTAGATGGTGGAAAGTTGCATGGCAATATATCTCGGAATGGCTATGGAAATGCCATAATAGGTAGGTATGGTGGCTGTTTTGAGGAAGGTATATGGTAGGTGTATGATACCGGCGAAAGGTGCGCGGTATTAGAGAGGCTTGCATAGGTGGAAGGGTGAGAGTGTGTATAATCCATGGACTCAACATTAGTCATAAAGAAGTCATATACTTATTGCAAAAATCTAGAAGTTATCAAAGCAAAGTATTACGCGCATGCTCCTAGGGGGATAGATTGGTAGGAAAAGACCATCGCTCGTCCCCGACCGCCACTCATAAGGAAGACAATCAATAAATAAATCATGCTCCGACTTCATCACATAACGGTTCACCATACGTGCATGCTACGGGAATCACAAACTTTAACATAAGTACTCTTTAAATTCACAACTACTCAACTAGCATGACTTTAATATTATCACCTCCATATCTCAAAACAATTATCATGCGTCAATCTTTTCTTAGTATTCAACACACTCAAAAGAAAGTTTCACAAATCTTGAATACCAAGCATATTATTATTATGCAAATTACCAAGCTATTAAAAGACTCTCAAAATAATTTAAGTGAAGCATGAGAGATCAATAGTTTCTTTAAAATGAATCCACCACCGCGCTCTAAAAGATCTAAGTGAAGCACATAGAGCAAAATTATAACGCTCAAAAGATATAAGTGAAGCACATAGAGCAAAACTACTTAGCTCAAAAGATATAAGTGAAGCACATAGAGTATTCTATCAAATTTTAATTCATGTATAGCTCTCTCAAAAGGTTTTTACAGCAAGGATGATTGTGGAATACTAAGACAAAGACACAAATAATACAAGACGCTCCAAGCAAAACGCATATCATGTTGGTGAATAAAAATATAGCTCCAAGTAAATTACCGATGGAAGTGGACGAAAGAGGGGATGCCTTCCGGGGTATCCCCAAGATTTGACTTCTTGGTGTCCTTGGATTATATTGGGGGTGCCATGGGCATCCCCAAGCTTAGGCTCTTTCCACTCCTTGTTCCATGATCCATCAAAAGAATTCACCCAAAACTTGAAAACTTCACAACACAAAACTCAAAATAGAAAACTCGTGAGCTCCGTTAGTGAAAGAAAACAAAAGACCACTTCAAGGTACTGTAATGAACTCATTCTTTATTTATATTGGTGTTAAACCTACTGTATTCCAACTTCTCTATGGATTATAAACTATTTTACTAGCCATAGATTCATCAAAATAAGCAAACAACACACGAAAAACAGAATTTGTCAAAAACAGAACAGTCTGTAGTAATCTGTAGCTAGCGCAAGATATGGAACGCCAAAAATTCTAAAATAAATTTCTGGACGTGAGGAATTTATCTATTAGTCATCTTCAAAAAGAATTAACTAAATAGCACTCTTCAAATAAAAATTACAGCAGTTCTCGTGAGCGCTAAAGTTTCTGTTTTTTACAGCAAGTTCAACAAGACTTTCCCCAAGTCTTCCCAACGGTTCTACTTGGCACAAGCACTAATTAAACACAAAAAACACAACAAAAACAGAGGCTAAATAATTTATTTATTACCAAATAGGAGCAAAAGTCAAGGAATAAAAATAAAATTGGGTTGCCTCCCAACAAGCGCTATCGTTTAACGCCCCTAGCTAGGCATAAAAGCGAGGATAGATCAAGGTATTGCCATCTTTGGTAGGCAATCCATAAGTGGCTCTCATGATAGTTTCATATGGTAATTTTATTTTCTTTCTTGGAAAGTGTTCCATGCCCTTTTTTAATGGAAATTGAAATCTAATATTCCCTTCCTTCATATCAATAATCGCACCAACCGTTCTAAGGAAAGGTCTACCAAGAATAATAGGCAAGAAGGACTGCAATCTATATCAAGAACAATGAAATCTACGGGCACATAATTCCTATTTGCAACAATAAGAACATCATTAATCCTTACCATAGGTTTCTTAATAGTGGAATCCGCAAGATGCAAGTTTAGAGAGCAATCATCAAAATTACGGAAATCTAGTAAATCACACAAAGTCTTGGGGATAGTAGAGACACTAGCACCCAAATCACACAATGCATAAAACTCATGATATTTAATTTTAATTTTAATAGTTGGTTCCCACTCATCATAGAGTTTTCTAGGGATAGAAACTTTCAAATAAAGTTTTCTTCATAAGATTGCATCAAGGCATCAACAATATGTTCGGTGAAGGCTTTATTTTGACTATAAGCATGTGGAGAATTTAGCACGGATTGCAACAAGGAAATACAATCAATTAAAGAGAAACTTTCATAATTAAATTCCTTGAAATCCAATATAGTGGGTTTAGCAACATCTAGATTTTTATTTCTTTCAATCCCACTTTCGTCAATTTCATCATTAAGATCTAAATACTCTGAAGTTTTAGAACGCCTTCTAGGTAAAGGAAGATCATATTCAGTTTCATCAAGATTCATATTGCAAAACAAAGATTTAATAGGGGACACATCAATAACTTTTAGAATTTCATCTTGATTTTCATAGGTATTGGAAGAACATGCTTTAATAAAGGCATCTTTGGAAGCACGCATCCTAGCGGTTCTTACCTTGCACTCATCAATGGAAATTCTCATGGCTTTGAGAGACTCATTGATATCATGCTTAGGAGGAATAGATCTAAGCTTTAAAGAATCAACCTCAAGAGAAATTCTATCAATGTTTCTAGCCAAATCATCAACTTTAAGCAATTTCTCCTAAAGCAAAGCATTAAAATTCTTTTGTGAATTCATAAACTCTTTAACACTATTCTCAAATTCAGAGGGCATCTTATTATAATTTCCATAAGAGTTGTTGTAGGAATTACCATAATTATTAGAAGGATTACTAAGATATGGCCTAGGATTAAAATTCGCTCTATAAGCGTTGTTACCAAAATTATTCCTACCAACAAAATTCACATCCATAGATTCATTGTTATTCTCAATCAAAGTAGACAAAGGCATAATATTAGGATCAGAAGAAACACTCTTAGTAGCAAATAATTTCATAAGTTCATCCATCTTTCCACTCAACACATTAATTTCTTCTATCGCATGCACTTTTTTATTAGAAGATCTTTCAGTATGCCATTGAGAATAATTAACCATAATATTATCTAGGAGTTTAGTAGCATCTCCTAAAGTGATTTCCATAAAAGTGCCTCCTGCGGCCAAATCTAAAAGATTTCTAGAAGCAAAATTCCATCCAGCATAAAAATTGTATGATCGTCCACAAATTCAAACGATGAGTAGGGCAATTACGTATCATTAATTTCATTCTCTCCCAAGCTTGTGCAACATGTTCATGATCAAGTTGTTTAAAGTTCATAATATCATTTCTAAGAGAGATGATCTTAGCAGGAGGAAAATACTTAGAGATAAAAGCATCTTTGCACTTGTTCCATGAATCAATACTATTCTTAGGCAAAGACGAAAACCAAGCTTTAGCACGATCTCTAAGCGAAAAAGGAAATAGCTTCAATTTAACGACATCATTATTGACATCTTTTTCTTTTGCATATCACAGAAATCAACGAAGCTATTCAGATGAGTAGCGGCATCTTCACTAGGAAGGCCGGCGAATTGATCTTTCATAACAAGATTCAACAAAGCTGTATTAATTTCACAAGATTCAGCATCGGTAAGAGGAGCAATTGGAGTGCTAAGGAAATCATTATTGTTGGTATTGGTGAAGTCACACAATTTAGTAGTATCTTGAGCCATCGCGACAAGCAAGCAATCTAACACACGAGCAAACAAAAGCAAATGGGCAAAAAGAGGCAAATAGAGAGGGAGGATAGGGAGAGAGAGGGCGAATAAAACGGCAAGGGTGAATTGGGGGGAGAGGAAAATGACAGGCAAATGGCAAATAATGTAATGCGAGAGATAGGGATTGTGATGGGTACTTGGTATGTTGACTTTTTGCGTAGACTCCCCGGCAACGGCGCCAGAAATCCTTCTTGCTACATCTTGAGCTTGCGTTGGTTTTCCCCGAAGAGGAAGGGATGATGCAGCAGAGTAGCGTAAGTATTTCCCTTAGTTTTTGAGAACCAAGGTATCAATCCAGTAGGAGCCCACGCTCAAGTCCCTCGTACCTGCACAAAGCGATAGCTACTCGCAACCAACGCGGTTAGGGGTTGTCAATCCCTTCACGGTCACTTACGAGAGTGAGATCTGATAGAAATAATATTTTTGGTATTTTTGGTATAAAGATGCAAATTAAAAAGTAAAGGCAAAGTAAAAATGCAAAGCAAGATTAAAGTGATGGAGATTGATATGATGAGAATGGACCCGGGGGCCATAGGTTTCACTAGTGGCTTCTCTCAAGAGCATAAGTATTCTGTGGTGGGTGAACAAATTACTGTTGAGCAATTGACAGAATTGAGCATAGTTATGAGAATATCTAGGCATGATCATGTATATAGGCATCACGTCCGTGACAAGTAGATCGAAACGATTCTGCATCTACTACTATTACGCCACTCATCGACCGCTATCCAGCATGCATCTAGAGTATTAAGTTAAAAACAGAGTAACGCTTTAAGCAAGATGACATGATGTAGAGAGATAAATTCATGCAATATGAAATAAACCCCATCTTGTTATCCTCGATGGCAACGATACAATACATGCCTTGTTGCCCCTTCTGTCACTGGGTTAGGAAACCGCAAGATCGAACCCAAAGCTAAGCACTTCTCCCATGGCAAGAACTACCAATCTAGTTGGCCAAACCAAACGGATATTCGAAGAGACTTGCAAAGATAACCAATCATACATAAAATAATTCAGAGAAGATTCAAATATTATTCATAGATAGACTTGATCATAAACCCACAATTCATCGATCTCAATAAACACACCGCAAAAAGAAGATTACATCGAATAGATCTCCACAAGAGACGGGGAGAACTTTGTATTGAGATTCAAAGAGAGGGAAGAAGCCATCTAGCTACTAACTATGGACCCGAAGGTCTGAGGTAAACTACTCACACTTCATCGGAGGGGCTAGGATGATGTAGAAGCCCTATGTGATGACGGCCCTCTTCCGGCGGAGCTCCGGAACAGGCCCCAAGATGGGATCTCGTGGATATAGAAAGTTGCGGCGGTGGAATTAGGTTTTTGGCTCCTGTTCTGATCGTTTGGTGGTCCGTGTGTATATATAGGAGGAAGAAGTACGCCGGAGGAGCAACGAGGGGCCCACGAGGCAGGGGGCGCTCCCTTGGGGGGCGTGCCCCCACCCTCATGACCGCCTCTTTTGTTCCTTGGAGTAGGGTCCAAGTCTCCTGGATCACGTTCGGTGAGAAAATCACGTTCCCGAAGATTTTATTCCGTTTGGACTCCGTTTGATATTCCGTTTCTTCGAAACACTGAAATAGGCAAAAAAAAGCAATTCTGGGCTGGGCCTCCGGTTAATAGGTTAGTCCCAAAAATAATATAAAAGTGGAAAATAAAGCCCAATATAGTCCAAACAATAGATAATATAGCATGGAGCAATCAAAAATTATAGATACGTTGGAGACATATCATGGTTCGGGTCAGCCTTGGTATATCGAGTGTTCACCATGGCCCAGGCTTCCCTTGCACCTTGTCGGCAGGCAAATATCGCTGCCACACTCCCTTGAGTATCTCTACAGGCTCTCCCATGCCTCCTGGCAGGGAGGCGGACGGCCATAAGGCATGCGCAAGGTCCTGCATCACCTGCCGAACTTGTTCGTGCTGTTGTGAGAGCTCCGACAGAAGATCTCCCACAGATCCGGGCATCTCCTCTCCGGGACGGCCCGTCAGCATACCTACAGATACAGCTCTGTTAGCTAGTTTCTTCGCCAAACTCTATAGGACTTCGCCCAAGCACTTACTGAAAATGCCGCGTCGAAGCCTTTTATTCTCCTTTACGGAGTCAGGCAGCTGGGCTCGAACATCCTTCAGTTCAACATCCGGCCGGGTATTGGCATCTGGGAGATTGTTTTTCTCCCGCCTTACTTGTGTAAGCACGCGCTCGCCAGCCTTCAGCTGTCGTTGAGCATGTTGCTCCTCCGGATTCACTCCGGGATCATCTGCAGAATCTATTGATTAGATTAGCATGCAAGCCAAATATTAACTGGCACATCTTGTTCTTTTCGATATGAACAAGGGTTACCAGATGGGGCCTTCTGGGACTCCTCCATTTTGGCAACTGCGGCCCGTAGCTAGGCTTTGCACTCCTCCAGCTCTTGAGACAACTGGGTATTCTTCTCAGTAAGAACCTATGCAAATAATGATCCTTAAATCAGTTCTGCCAACTATTTCAAGTCTCAGGGGCTACTAGTATATATATAATTATCAGATTTTCTTACCTGTATATCCTTTACATACTTGTCTGTGGCTCAGGCAAGACCATTTTGAGCAGGTCGGATGTACGCGTCCCCCGAGTTGAAGGCATCAAATGCCTCTTCAGAAAAACCGGGGTCGTGGAGTACGGCCCGGCGATGCATGTGCTTCATGGCACTCTCCACTTCGGAATTTGTGGCGGACAGCCTATCCGCATCCTCTGTAGGAGGAATATCGGGCGTTGTCCCCACGTTAGCATTTGCCTCCAAGTCCGGCTCTGGAGCCCGACTGGTGGAGGCATGGCCGGCAGGCTCTCCGGATATGGTCCGGTGAGCGTTTTTCCTGGTTTTAACCACGGACATTATTATATTTTATAGACAATAACCATGGAGCAAGGTTCTTTTTCATACCTCTGCGACGGCATCTCAGTCCTGACCACCTTCCTTTTAAGCCTACCCGGTTTTGGTGCCCCTTGTTGAGTCACTGCGGGTTCGGCATGGCGTCCCGAGGGCCTTCCCTACAAGGCACCATACATGTGCGGTGGGTGGAGTGCAAAAAAGGGGATCCTTCTCGGAAGTTGGGACTCCGGTTTTACTTACATGCGATGCAGGGAGCAGTCCAGGATAATCGGCGGTGATGGCCACCAAGGCACCGTCGCAGCTTGACTAATAAAACGTCCTGTCGATGAGCTCCACGAATATGTCCGGATCTTCTTCGACTCCGGGATCGAGGGCCCGATCAGGGTCCTCTGGCTGTGGAGATGGGCTATGAATCTCCCTCACGGCTTTTCGTAGTTCCTGCTATGAAATAGCAAGGTAAATATTTATGACAAAGAAAGCGGGAAGGTTTGGAGTAAAAAGCAGCAGCTCACCCAGTTTGGGGGTTGTACATGGAGAATCCATCCCGTGACTTAATACGGATGAACTCCTCTCCCTCTCTTATACAAACCGGACAGTATTTTCGCCAGAGCGGCGGCGGAGTCCGGACCTTTTCGGCTGCAGCGGGTGGCATCGTCTTCTCCATTGAAGTGCCACATGGGTTGTCCCCGATATTGAAGTGGATGCACGCCCCGCATTATACATGCTGACATAACCTCGATTATTGTCAGTCCTAATTCGGCCAGTGTCTTTATCCGGATCATCAGGTAAAAGACCTCTCTGTTATCTTCCTCTTGGGGGCTCCAAGGGCGCCAGCTACGGCGTTTCTTCAAAGGGGCGTTGTTGAACTTAGGAAGGCCCATCCGAATAGGGTCCGGGAGGGGAACGTCCTGCATATATAACCACTCCGAGGGCCAGTCTTCGGATGTCTTCTTCGGAGTACCGGACAGGTATCCGGTCCCGGTGATGCGCCATATTTCGGCTCCGCCCACTTGAAATATTGACCCCTTCTGTGTACGGGGCACGAGGTAGAATAGCCTCTGCCATAGCTCGAAATGAGCTTCGCAGCCCAAGAACAGCTCGCAAAGGGGAATGTAGCCCGCGATCTGTAATATGGAGGCGGGAGTAAAATTATGCAACTGGAGGCCATAGAACTTCAGGAGCCCGCGGAGGAATGGATGGATTGGAAATCCGAGTCCCCTCAATAAATAAGGGACGAGGCATACCCGCTCCCCCGTGGATGGGTTGGGGAAGCTTTCTGCTTGCTCCCCGCCATTATAAGTGGCTAGTCTTGCTTAGATGGGGACCATGTACGCAGGAGGGAGAAACCCCTGGGTCTGCAACTCCACTATTTGGCTATGGGGAATAGAACATTTCTCCCAACTACCTGGCTTAGGGCTACGGGGGCGAGAGGAGGAGCTACGGTGGCCGGCCATGATGGGATGGATTTTTTCGGGCACGCTCCGATGGATACTCGCTGTGGGAAGGTGATACGTCTCCAGTGATACGTTGGATAATTTTTGATTGCTCCATGCTATATTATCTACTGTTTTGGACTATATTGGGCTTTATTTTCCACTTTTATATTATTTTTGGGACTAACCTATTAACCGGAGGCCCAGCCCAGAATTGTTGTTTTTTTACCTATTTCAGTGTTTCAAAGAAACAGAATATCAAACGGAGTCCAAACAGAAAAACCCTTCTTGGAACGTGATTTTCTTCTCGGATAAGACCCAGGAGACTTGGACCCTACTCTAAGAAGTACCGGAGGCGGTCACGAGGGTAGGGGCGCCCCCCCCCCCTACAGGGCGCGCCCCTGCCTCGTGGGCCCCTCGGTGCTCCACCGACGTACTCCTTCCTCCTATATATATGCACGTACCCCCAAACGATCAGAAGGGGAGCCAAAAACCTAATTCCACCGCCGCAACTTTCTGTATCCACGAGATCCCATCTTAGGGCCTGTTCCGGAGCTTCGCCGGAGAGGGCCGTCATCACGGAGGGCTTCTACATCACCATAGCCTCTCCGATGAAGTGTGAGTAGTTTACCTCAGACCTTCGGGTCCATAGTTATTAGCTAGATGGCTTCTTCTCTCTTTTTGGATCTCAATACAATGTTCTCCCCCTCTCTTGTGGAGATCTATTCGTGTAATCTTCTTCTTTTGCGGTGTGTTTGTTGAGACCGATGAATTGTGGGTTTATGATCAAGTCTATCTATGAACAATATTTGAATCTTCTCTGAATTCTTTTATGTATGATTGGTTATCTTTGCAAGTCTCTTCGAATTATCCGTTTGGTTTGGCCAACTATATTGGTAGTTCTTGCCATGGGAGAAGTGCTTAGCTTTGGGTTCGATCTTGCGGTGTTCTTTCCCAGTGATAGAAGGGGCAGCAAGACACGTATTGTATCATTGCCATCGAGGATAACAAGATGGGGTTTATTTCATATTGCATGAATTTATCTCTCTACATCATGTCATCTTGCTTAAGGTGTTACTCTGTTTTTAACTTAATACTCTAGATGCATGCTGGATAGCGGTCGATGAGTGGAGTAATAGAAGTAGATGCAGAACCGTTTCGATCTACTTATCACGGACGTGATGCCTATATACATGATCATGCCTAGATATTCTCATAACTATGCTCAATTCTGTCAATTGCTCAACAGTAATTGGTTCACCCACCGTAGAAAACTTATGTTCTTGAGAGAAGCCACTAGTGAAACCTATGGCCCCCGGGTCTATTCTCATCATATCAATCTCCATCACTTTTATATTGTTTTGCTATTTACTTTGCTTTTACTTTTTACTTTGCATCTTTATATCAAAAATACCAAAAATATTATATCTATCAGATGTCACTCTCGTAAGTGACCGTGAAGGGCTTGACAACCCCTAATCGCGTTGGTTGCGAGTAGCTATTGCTTTGTGCAGGTACGAGGGACTTGAGCGTGGGCTCCTACTGGATTGATACCTTGGTTCTCAAAACCTGAGGGAAATACTTACGCTACTCTGCTGCATCATCCCTTCCTCTTCGGGGAAAACCAACGCAAGCTCAAGACGTAGCAAGAAGGATTTTTGGCGCCGTTGCCGGGGAGTCTACGCAAAAAGTCAACATACCAAGTACCCATCACAATCCCTATCTCTCGCATTACATTATTTGCCATTTGCCTCTCGTTTTCCTCTCCCCCAATTCACCCTTGCCGTTTTATTTGCCCTCTCTCTCCCTATCCTCCCTCTCTATTTGCCTCTTTTTGCCCGTTTGCTTTTTGTTTGCCCGTGTGTTAGATTGCTTGTTTGTCGCGATGGCTCTAGATACTACCAAATTGTGTGACTTCACCAGTACCAACAATAATGATTTTCTTAGCACTCCGATTGCTCCTCTTGCCAATACTGAATCTTGTGAAATCAATACTGCTTTGTTGAATCTTGTTATGAAAGATCAATTCGCTGGCCTTCCTAGTGAAGATGCCGCTACTCATCTGAATAGCTTCGTTGATTTATGTGATATGCAAAATAAAAAAGATGTCAATAATGATGTCGTTAAATTGAAGCTATTTCCTTTTTCGCTTAGAGATCGTGCTAAAGCTTGGTTTTCGTCTTTGCCTAAAAATAGTATTGATTCTTGGAACAAGTGCAAAGATGCTTTTATCTCTAAGTATTTTCCTCCCGCTAAGATCATCTCTCTTAGAAACAATATTATGAATTTTAAGCAACTTGATCATGAACATGTTGCACAATCTTGGGAGAGAATGAAATTAATGATACGTAATTGCCCTACTCATGGTTTAAATTTGTGGATGATTACACAAAAAAATTATGCCGGATTGAATTTTGCTTCTAGAAATCTTTTAGATTCGGCCGCGGGAGGCACTTTTATGGAAATCACTTTGGGAGATGCTACTAAACTCCTAGATAATATTATGGTTAATTATTCTCAATGGCATACTGAAAGATCTTCTAATAAAAAAGTGCATGCGATAGAAGAAATCAATGTTTTGAGTGGAAAGATGGATGAACTTATGAAATTATTTGCTACTAAGAGTGTTCCTTCTGATCCTAATGATATGCCTTTGTCTACCTTGATTGAGAATAACAATGAATCTATGGATGTGAATTTTGTTGGTAGGAATAATTTTGGTAACAACGCTTATAGAGGGAATTTTAATCCTAGGCCATATCCTAGTAATCCTTCTAATAATTATGGAAATTCCTACAACAACTCTTATGAAAATTATAATAAGATGCCCTCTGAATTTGAGAATAGTGTTAAAGAGTTTATGAATTCACAAAAGTATTTTAATGCTTTGCTTGAAGAGAAATTGCTTAAAGTTGATGATTTGGCTAGGAACGTTGATAGAATTTCTCTTGAGATTGATTCTTTAAAGCTTAGATCTATTCCTCCTAATCATGATATCAATGAGTCTCTCAAAGCCATGAGAATTTCCATTGATGAGTGCAAGGAAAGAACCACTAGGATGTGTGCTTCCAAAGATGCCTTTATTAAAGCGTGTTCTTCCAATACCTATGAAAATCAAGATATAGATTTAAAGTTATTGATGTGTCCCCTATCAAATCTTTGTTTTGCAATATGAATCTTGATGAAACTGAATATGATCTTCCTTTACCTAGAAGGCATTCTAAAAATTTGGAGTATTTAGATCTTGATGATGAAATTGATGAAAGTGGGATTGAAAGAAATAAAAATTTAGATGTTGCTAAACCCACTATATTGAATTTCAAGGAATTTAATTATGAAAGTTGTTCTTTGATTGATTGTATTTCCTTGTTGCAATCTGTGCTAAATTCTCCGCATGCTTATAGTCAAAAGAAAGCCTTCACCGAACATATTGTTGATGCCTTGATGCAATCTTATGAAAAAAACTTGAGTTGAAAGTCTCTATCCCTAGAAAACTCTATTATGAGTGGGAACCAACTATAAAAATTAAAATTAAAAATCATGAGTTTTATGCTTTGTGTGATTTGGGTGCTAGTGTCTCCACTATCCCCAAAACTTTGTGTGATTTGCTAGATTTCCGCGATCTTGATGGTTGCTCTTTAAACTTACATCTCGCGGATTCTACTATTAAGAAACCTATGGTAAGGATTAATGATGTTCTTATTGTTACAAATAGGAATTGTGTGCCCATAGATTTCATTGTTCTTGATATAGATTGCAATCCTTCTTGCCCTATTATTCTTGGTAGACCTTTCCTTAGAACGGTTGGTGCGATTATTGATATGAAGGAAGGGAATATTAGATTTCAATTTCCATTAAAAAAGGGCATGGAACACTTTCCAAGAAAGAAAATAAAATTACCATATGAAACTATCATGAGAGCCACTTATGGACTGCCTACCAAAGATGGCAATACCTAGATCTATCCTCGCTTTTATGCCTAGCTAGGGGCGTTAAACGATAGCGCTTGTTGGGAGGCAACCCAATTTTATTTGTATTCCTTGCCTTTTGCTCCTATTTAGTAATAAATAAATTATTTAGCCTCTGTTTTGGTTGTGTTTTTTGTGTTTTAATTAGCGTTTGTGCCAAGCTAGACCTATTGGATCTTCTTGGATGATAGTTATTTGATCTTGCTGTAATTTCCAGAAACTTTGCGTTCAGTGCCCGAATTACTAAAAATCATCAGAACGTGATAAAATACTGATTCCAATTGATTCTGATCAATAAACAAATTATCTAGGTCGTATAATTTTGTTAGATTTTTTGCAGTTCCAGAAGTTTGCGTTAGTTATAGATTACTACAGATTGTTCTGTTTTTGACAGATTCTGTTTTTCGTGTGTTGTTTGCTTATTTTGATGAATCTATGGTTAGTAAAATAGTTTATAATCCATAGAGAAGTTTGATTACAGTAGGTTTAACACCAAAATAAATAAAGAATGAGTTGATTACAGTACCTTCAAGTGGTCTTTTGTTTTCCTTCTCTAACGGAGCTCACGAGATTTCTATTGAGTTTTGTGTTGTGAAGTTTTCAAGTTTTGGGTGAATTCTTTTGATGGATCATGGAACAATGAGTGGCAGGAGCCTAAGCTTGGGGATGCCCATGGGACCCCCAAGATAATCCAAGGACACCAAAAAGTCAAAACTTGGGGATGCCCCGGAAGGCATCCCCTCTTTCGTCCACTTCCATCGGTAATTTACTTGGAGCTATATTTTTATTCACCAACATGATATGTGTTTTGCTTGGAGCGTCTTGTATTATTTGTGTCTTTGTTTGTTAGTATGCCACAATCATCCTTGCTGTACACACCTTTTGAGAGAGCCATAATTGAATTGAAATTTGATAGAATACTCTATGTGCTTCACTTAAATCTTTTGAGCTATGTAGTTTTGCTCTATGCACTTCACTTATATCTTTTGAGCATTATAATTTTGCTTTATGTGATTCACTTAGATATTTTAGAGCATGGTGGTGGTTTGTTTTAAAGAAACTATTGATCTCTCATGCTTCACTTAAATTATTTTGGGAGTCTTAATAGCATGGTAATTTGCTTAATATAAATATGCTTAGTGTTCAAGATATGTGAAATTTTCTTTTGAGTGCGTTGAATACTAAGAGAAGATTGAAGCATGATAATTGTTTTGAGATGTGGAGGTGATAATATTAGAGTTATGCTAGTTTAGTAGTTGTGAATTTAAAGAATACTTGTGTTAAAGTTTGTGATTCTCGTAGCATGCACGTATGGTGAACTGTTATGTGATGAAGTCGGAGCATAATTTATTTATTGATTGTCTTCCTTATGAGTGGCGGTCGGGGACGAGCGATGGTATTTTCCTACCAATATATCCCCCTAGGAGCATGCGCCTAATACTTTGCTTTGATAACTTCTAGATTTTTGCAATAAGTATATGAGTTCCTTATGACTAATGTTGAGTCCATGGATTATATGCACTTTTTTCCCATCCTTCCACCATTGCTAGCCTCTCTAATACCGCCCACCTTTCGCCGGTATCATACACCCACCATATACCTTCCTCAAAACAGCCACCATACCTAACTATCATGGCATTTCCATAGCCATTCCGAGATATATTGCCATGCAACTTTCCACCGTTCCGTTTATTATGACACGCTCCATCATTGTCATATTTCTAGCATGATCATGTAGTTAACATCGTATTTGTGGCAAAGCCACCATTCATAATTCTTTCATACATGTCACTCTTGATTCATTGCATATCCCGGTACACCGCCGGAGGCATTCATATAGAGTCATATTTGTTCTAAGTATCGAGTTGTAATTGTTGAGTTGTAAGAAAAATAAAAATGTGATGATCATCATTTTCTAGAGCATTGTCCCAAGTGCGGAAAGGATGATGGAGACTATGATTCCCCCACAAGTCGGGATGAGACTCCGGACGAAAACTAAAAAAAAGAGGCCAAAGAAGCCCAAATAAAAAAAGAGGCCACAAAAAAGAGAAAAGGCCCCAAATAAAAAAATAAAAAAATGAGAGAAAAAGAGAGAAGGGACGATGTTACTATCCTTTTACCACACTTGTGCTTCAAAGTAGCACCATGATCTTCATAGTAGAGAGTCTCTCATGTTATCACTTTCATATACTAGTGGGAATCTTTCATTATAGAACTTGGCTTGTATATTCCAATGATGGGCTTCCTCAAATTGGCCTAGGTCTTCGTGAGCAAGCAAGTTGGATGCACACCCACTTAGTTTCTTTTGATGAGCTTTCATATACTTATAGCTCTAGTGCATCCGTTGCATGGCAATCCCTACTCACTCACATTGATATCTATTGATGGGCATCTCCATAGCCCGTTGATACGCCTAGTTGATGTGAGACTATCTTCCCCTCTTTTTGTCTTCTCCACAACCACCCTTCTATTCCACATAGTGCTATGTCCATGGCTCACGCTCATGTATTGCGTGAAGATTGAAAAAGTTAGAGTATGAAACAATTGCTTGGCTTGTCATCGGGGTTGTGCATGATTTAAATACTTTGTGTGGTGTAGATAGAGCATAGCCAGACTATATGATTTTTGTAGGGATAACTTTCTTTGGCCATGTTATTTTGATAAGACATAATTACTTTATTAGTATGCTTGAAGTGTTATTATTCTTTATGTCAATATGAACTCTTGTCTAGAATCTTTCTAATCTGAATATCCATACCACAATTAAGAAATTTTGCATTGAAATTATGCCAAGTAGCACTCCGCATCAAAAATTCTCTTTTTATCATTTACCTCCTCGAGGACGAGCAGGAATTAAGCTTGGGGATGCCTGATACATCTCTAACGTATCTATAATTTTTGATTGCTCCATGCTATATTATCTACTATTTTGGACTATATTGGGCTTTATTTTCCACTTTTATATTATTTTTGGGACTAACCTATTAACCGGAGGCCCAGCCTAGGTTGTTTTTTGCCTAATTCAGTGTTTCGAAGAAACAGTCCAAACAGATTTTCTTCTCGGATAAGACCCAGGAGACTTGGACCCTACTCCAAGAAGTACCAGAGGCGGTCACGAGGGTAGGGGGCGCGCCTCCCCTACAGGGCGCGCCCCCTGCCTCATGGGCCCCTCGGTGCTCCACAGATGTACTCCTTCCTCCTATATATACCCACGTACCCCCAAACGATCAGAAGGGGAGCCAAAAACCTAATTCCACCGCCTCAACTTTCTGTATCCACGAGATCCCATCTTGGGGCCTGTTATGGAGCTCCGCCGGAGAGGGCCGTCATCATAGAGGGCTTCTACATCACCATAGCCTCTCCGATGAAGTGTGAGTAGTTTACCTCAGACCTTCGGGTCCATAGTTATTAGCTAGATGGCTTCTTCTCTCTTTTTGGATCTCAATACAATGTTCTCCCCCTCTCTTGTGGAGATCTATTCGATGTAATCTTCTTCTTTTGCGGTGTGTTTGTTGAGACCGATGAATTGTGGGTTTATGATCAAGTCTATCTATGAACAATATTTGAATCTTCTCTGAATTCTTTTATGTATGATTGGTTATCTTTGCAAATCTCTTCGAATTATCCGTTTGGTTTGGCCAACTAGATTGGTAGTTCTTGCCATGGGAGAAGTACTTAGCTTTGGGTTCGATCTTGCGGTGTTCTTTCCCAGTGACAGAAGGGGCAGCAAGACGTATTGTATCGTTGCCATCAAGGATAACAAGATGGGGTTTATTTCATATTGCATGAATTTATCTCTCTACATCATGTCATCTTGCTTAAGGCGCTACTCTGTTTTTAACTTAATACTCTAGATGCATGCTAGATAGCGGTCGATGAGTGGAGTAATAGAAGTAGATGCAGAATCGTTTCGATGTACTTGTCACGGACGTGATGCCTATTGAGGGAGTCCTGGATTAGGGGGTGTCCGGATGGCCGGACTATACCTTCGGCCGGCCTCTTGGACTATGAATATACAAGATCGAAGACTTCGTCCCGTGTCCGGAAGAGACTTTCCTTGGCGTGGAAGGCAAGCTTGGCGATACGTATATGTAGATCTCCTACCATTGTAACCGACTCTATGTAACCCTAGCCCTCTCCGGTGTCTATATAAACTGGAGGGTTTTAGTCCGTAGGACAAAGAACAATCATACCATAGGCTAGCTTCTAGGGTTTAGCCTCTCTGATCTCGTGGTGGATCTACTCTTGTACTACCCATATCATCAATATTAATCAAGCAGGACGTAGGGTTTTACCTCGATCAAGAGGGCCCGAACCTAGGTAAAACATCGTGTCCCCTGCCTCATGTTACCATCCGGCCTAGACGCACAGTTCCGGACCCCCTACCCGAGATCCGCCGGTTTTGACACCGACATTGGTGCTTTCATTGAGAGTTCCTGTGTGTCATCACTTTTAGGCCCGATGGCTTCTCCGATCATCAACAGCGATGCGATCTAGGGTGAGACTTTTCTCCCCTGACAGATCTTCGTATTCGGCGGCTTTGCACTGCAGGCCAATTCGCTTGGTCATCTGGAGCAGATCGAAAGCTACACCCCTGGCCATCAGGTCAGATTTGGATGTTTGAACTACACGGCCGACATCCGCGGAGACTTGATCTTTGATGGATTCGAGCCACAGCCTAGCGCGCCGCACGGTCACGATGGGCATGATTTAGCTCTGCCGCCAAACAGTGCCCTGGAGGCCGCACCTGTGTCCGCCCCGACCCCTAGCTCGGAGTCGATCACACCAATCGAGGATGGGTGGTTAGACACCGCCTCGGGGCTGCAATCTCTACGGCGATCGAGCCAAACACCAGCCCTATTCTCTGCGAAGCCTGTGACTCCAAGGAGCCGGACTCCTCTCCAGACTCCGAGCCCTCCGCGCCCCGACCGATCGAACCCGATTGGGCGCCGATCTTGGAGTTCACCGCCGCGGACATATTTCAGCACTCGCCCTTCGGCGATATTCTGAATTCACTAAAGTCTCCCTCTTTGTCAGGAGAGCCCTGGCCGGACTATGGTCAGCAAGGTTGGGATGCGGATGATGAAGAAATTCAAAGCCCGCCCACCACCCACTTCGTAGCCACTGTCGATGATTTAACCGACATGCTCGACTTCGACTCTGAAGACATCGATGGTATGGACGCCGATGCAGGAGACGATCAAGAACCAGCGCCTATAGGGCACTGGAAAGCCACCTCGTCGTATGATATATACATGGTGGACACCCCAAAAGAAGGCAATGGCGATGGAACAGCAGAGGATGACCCCTCCAAGAAGCAGCCTAAGCGTTGGCGTCAGCGGCGCCGCTCTAAATCCTGCCAAAACAAAAATGGTGATTCCGGCACGGGAGATAATAACACCCCGGACAGTGCCGAAGACAACCACCTCCAGCAAGATTCAGCATAGGAGGATAGAGAAGCCAGCCCTCATGAGAGAGCGGCAAACAGAGAGGTCGAGGACGATAATTATATGCCTCCCTCCGAAGACGAGGAAAGCCTCGACGACGACGAATTTGTCATGCCGGAGGAGCCCATTGAACAAGAGCGTTTCAAACGCAGGCTTATGGCCACGGCGAGCAGCCTCAAGAAAAAACAGCAATGGCTTAGAGCTGATCAAGATTTGCTAGCCGACAGATGGACTGAAGTCCTTACGGCCAAAGAGAATGAACTCGAACGCCCCTCCAAGAGCTACCCAAATCGTAGGTTGCCACCCCAATTAGAGGAGGAAGCACCTAAACCTACATCACCAGCGCATGATGCAGCCGACCGGCCACCCCGTGGCCGCGACAGAGAGGCCTCTCGGCCCTCCACTCAAGCCGCACCCCGGCGCCGCTCAAAAAATACCAAGGCATGGGGAAATGCGCCAGACCTGCGAGATATATTGGAGGACAAGGCAAGGCAAACAAGATCGATCTACGGATCACGTGGGCGCCCCACGGCACAAGACAGTACTCATCACGCCGGATACAGTAAATCCAGCCGGGCCGAACACAGTAGACAAAGCTCATTTGAGTTGCGTCGTGATGTAGCCCAATACAGAGGCGCCGCACACCCACTATGCTTCACAGATGAAGTAATGGATCATCAAATCCCCGAGGGTTTCAAACCCGTGAACATCGAATCATACGATGGCACAACAGATCATGCGGTATGGATCAAGGACTATCTCCTTCATATCCACATGGCCCGCGGTGATGACCTACACGCCATCAAATACCTCCCACTCAAGCTTAAAGGACCAGCTCGGCATTGGCTTAACAGCTTGCCTGCAGAATCAATTGGTTGTTGGGAGGACCTAGAAGCCGCATTCCTCGACAATTTCCAGGGCACTTATGTGCGACCACCAGACGCCGATGACCTAAGCCACATAATTCAGCAGCCAGAGGAATCGGCCAGACAATTCTGGACACGGTTCCTAACCAAGAAAAATCAAATTGTCGACTGTCCGGACGCAGAGGCCCTAGCAGCCTTCAAGCATAACATCCACGATGAGTGGCTTGCACGGCACCTAGGACAGGAAAAGCCGAAATCTATGGCAGCCCTCACGACACTTATGACCCGCTTTTGCGCGGGAGAAGACAGCTGGCTAGCTCGCAGCAATAACATGACCAAGAGCCCTGGTAATTCGGATACCAAGGACAGCAGTGGCAGGTCGCGTCGCAACAAGCAAAAGCACCACATTAACGGCGACAACACTGAGGATACGGTAGTTAATGCCGTATTCAGAGGCTCTAAACCCGGTCAGCGGAAAAAGCAATTCAAAAGAAATACTCCGGGCCCGTCTAGTTTGGACCGAATACTCGACCGCTCATGCCAGATACATGGCACCCCCGAAAAACCAGCCAATCACACCAACAGGGATTGTTAGGTGTTCAAGCAGGCAGGCAAGTTAAATGCCGAAAGCAGAGACAAGGGGTTGCATAGCGATGATGGGGAGGAGCCCCGGCCGCCGAACAACAGTGGACAGAAAGGTTTTCCCCCACAAGTGCGGATGGTGAACATGATATACGCAACCCATGTCCCCAAGAGGGAATGGAATCGTGTGCTAAGGGACGTATACGCGATGGAGCCAGTCGCCCCAAAGTTGAACCCATGGTCTTCCTGCTCGATCACTTTTGATCGAAGGGACCACCCCACTAGCATCCGTCATGGCGGATTTGCCGCATTGGTTCTAGACCCAATTATTGACGGATTTCACCTCACTAGAGTCCTTATAGACGGCGGCAGCAGCCTGAACCTGCTTTATCAGGATACAGTGCGGAAAATGGGCATCGATCCCTCGAGGATTAAACCCACCAGAACGACCTTTAAAGGCGTCATACCAGGTGTAGAAGCCAACTGTACAGGCTCAGCTACACTTGAAGTGGTCTTCGGATCTCCGGATAATTTCCGAAGCGAGGAGTTAATCTTCGACATAGTCCCGTTCCGCAGTGGCTATCACGCACTGCTCGGGCGAACCGCATTTCCCAAGTTCAATGCGGTGCCGCACTACGCATACCTCAAGCTCAAGATGCCAGGCCCTCGAGGCGTCATCACGGTCAATGGAAACACCGAACGCTCTCTCCGAACGGAGGAGCATACGGCGGCTATCGCAACAGAAGTACAAAGCAGCCTCTCAAGGCAATTCTCTAGTCCAACCATTAAATGTCTGGACACCGTCAAGCGCGCCCGGAGTAACCTACACCAAGACCGCCCGGCACATTCAGAGCAAGCGTAGCATTGCGGCCCCAACCCCAGCCCTCGTGAACTTGCGAAACCAGTGCTGCGCGTACATAACTACGCTCTGGAAATACCATGGGCACAGGGGGAGGGGCACCATCACGGCACGCCCGAAACACAGCTTAAACCGCACTAGGGGCTGCCGATTTCTTAATTTTCTCTTATTTTCAGGACTCCATTCTTCGGAAGGCTTGTCCGGCAGTACAATTGCCACACAAACGAGACAACCAGGGAAGCAGAAAGCTACGCCGCACTACGGAACTCTAAGGTGGTCTCTATAACGAGCAGTATACCTGTTTCGCATAACATTCCGCAGCTCGCCCCAGGAAAGGACATATTTGATAGTCCCATCTTTTGCTTATCGCACTATTTGTATCGTCCTGCTTTGATCGCAGCCTTTTTAAATAAACAATGCATAGCTTCCGTCTATTATTGCATTACTCTTTTTTACGCATATATGTTCATTAATGACATATTGCACCCGTACACTTTGGTATGGCCAATACGCCAGGGGCTTAAGTACCCCACAATACGGTGTGAGAAGTCCGAACACTTTCACAAGTGCGGCACCCCGAACTTATAGCATTGTATGCATCGGCTCCGAATCATGTCTTGGGTCAATAGTTGGGTTTGCCCAGCTCTTAGTTTTTGGTACCTTAAGTTCCGTTATATCGGCTAAGGTAGCACTAGGAGAACTACTACGATTGTGCCCCAGTTGAGCTGGGCTAAGCACCTCAGTAGAGAAAGCTAAAACTGACCATCATGATGAGGCGAGA
Organism: Triticum monococcum; assembly: GCA_034509565.1. Lineage (NCBI taxonomy): Eukaryota > Viridiplantae > Streptophyta > Magnoliopsida > Poales > Poaceae > Triticum > Triticum monococcum. The sequence continues at coordinate 655,906,327 of CM067847.1, read as the reverse complement.
GCTGGTCGCTGTTCGAGAGGTTTTCGAGTCCCTAAAGACTTATGCCGCTTAGAGCGAGGAGTCGGCTTTGCCCGGCCTAGGCGTGGATAGCGCCCCGAGCTCGGTCTTCCGAACACTAGGGGCTTCGCCAAAATTTAAAATTATAGAATTCTATGGCTAAGTGAGAGTGTTCAAGCATTATAGTCCGATTGCCTTGTTCGTTGTGTTGAGCGCCTCCCTCGAAGGACCCAAGAATGGGAAAAAGAGCGCTCATGTTTATCCCGAACACCCCAGCACTCGTGCCTTGGGGGCAGAAGCCGACGACTCGCCATCTCTCAAATTTGATAAACGGCCGCACAGAAGGTAATATTTTAAATTCAAAAAGCATTGCTTAGCGCACATGAACAAGTTTTTAGCGCACAGGACAAAACGAGTGAGTTTACTAAAAAATTACATCCATGGAACATTCATCCGCCACAAGGCGGGCACCCTTCAGAACGCCCTCATAATACATCTCGGGCTTGCGATGCTCCTTGCCCGGCGGTGGCCCGTCCTTCACAAGCTTCTCAGCATCCAGCTTGCCCTAGTGCACCTTCGCACGGGCAAGCGCCCTACGGGCACCCTCGATGCATACGGAGTGCTTGATGACTTTGAGCCTTGGATAGGCCTCCACCAGCCGCCTCACCAGCCCGAAGTAGCTCCCAGGCATGGCCGTTCCAGGCCACAGCTAGACTATGAGGCCCTTCATGGCCTGTTCGGCCACCTTATGGAGCTCGACCAGCTGTTTTAGCTGGTCGCTTAAGGGCACCGGATGTTCGGCCTCAGCATACTAAGACTAGAACACCTTCTCCGTCGAGCTTCCCTCCTCGGCTCGGTAGAAGGCGGTGGCATCCGACATGCTATAGGGCAAGTCTGTGAATGCTCCTGGAGAGCTCCGGATTCGGGTAAGTAACAAGTAATTCACTTTTACGTGCTTGCTTTGCATAAAGAATGCCTTACCCGCCGCTAACTTTTTTATTGCCTCAACCTCCTGGAGGGCCTTCTAGGCTTCGGCCTTGGCAGACTTGGCATCTGCAATGGCCACCGCGAGCTCAGACTCTTGCGTCTTTGAGTCAAGCTCCAAACTCTCATGTTTTTCCATGAGAGCCTAGAGCTCTTGACGCACCTAGCCAACATGCGTCTCAGGCTTCTCCCGCTCGGTGTGCTCCGTGGCCGCCCTCTTTTCGGCCTTGGACAGCGCTCGCTTAAGGGTCGCCACCTCAGTTGTGGCCCCTACAATAGCCACGTTAATCCCGTCACTTTTTGCAATTACACCTTTCACATATTTCAATAAGGTATTTCTTACCTTCCTTCTCCTCGAGCCGCTGCTTGGCTAGGCCGAGCTCTTGCTCGGACCGCTCGAGGTTCTGCTTCAGCGTATCCACCTCCGTGGTCAATGCGGCGGAGGCCAGCAGCGAAGCCTGCATACGCATATTGACTTGATTATGTTAGACTCCTGCGAATGTTATTAGATCCTCTATTCGGCTTTTCTTTCCGAACGCCGAAGAGCATCAGGGGCTACTGTCTATGCGGTAATATTTTTACATATTCTTTACTTACCTCAAAGCCTGTTAGAAGGCTGGCACAGGCTTCAGTCAGTCCGCTCTTGGCGGACTGGACCTTCTGGATCACCGCACTCATAATAGTGCAGTGCTCCTCATTGATGGAGGCGCCGTTAAGCGTCTCCAGCAAATTGTCCGGTGCCTCCGGTTGGACGGAGGTCACCGACTCGGTAGGCTTGCTCCTCTTGGAAGGAGGCTGCCTACTGGAGTCCGGAACCATTGAAGGTTCCGGCACGGTGTCCGGCTCAAGGACGAACTTGGAGCCCTTGGGGGTTCTATCCCCTTTACGCCCGGAGTCCGGGAGGTTGCCTTGTGGCGCCTCCAGGACCGCCTCCTCCTGGCTTGGAACCTATTGGGACGCCACCTCGGCGCCATCCATAGGGTGGGGGGGAGGAAGCCGTCGGAAGCGAATTCACATCCGACAAATCCAGGGAGCCGCTCGACGACTCATCGAGCCCGGCCTTGGGCGGACTGCACAATCATGTTCGACGTAAGGAAAAGCTGTGCAATGGGGGAATACTATGAATCACTCTGGTATCCGGATACTTACAATCTCGCCAGGGGCTTGGCCCTGTGCGGCCACTCCTCTTCGCCGTCGTCGACGTTGGTGGAGTAGTCCGGAGGAGGGGTCTTCCCCCTCTTGGACCCTTCGGCCTCCCCAGTTGGGGCGGCCTTCCTTTTCTTCCCTCCCCCCGCTGGAGGGGGAGAGGTCTCTTCTTCCTCCTCCTCGTCTTCATGGGAGGAGTGCGCCTTGGAGTCATCGGATGATGAATCCGACACCTCCTGGCGCCGGGCACTCTTTCGAGTCCCTGTGGCCTTCTTCTTGTCCTTCTTCTCCAGCACCAGGTAGGGTGCCGGAACCAGCAGCTTCGCCAAGCGAGCGTCCGCTGGGCCTTCGGGCAAAGGAGCCGGACAGTTGATCTGTCCGGACATCTCTTGCCAATCCTGTCAAACGTAAGGGAGCTTAGATCCCGCATGGAGTCAAACTATGAAAAACTAATACCCTGTAAAAGGTAAAAACAGCTTACCGCGCGAGCGTGACACTGCGTGGTGAATCCGCGATCCTCGGTAGCGGATGCGGGGGCCTCGGTGCCCTTGAAAAGCACCTTCCAGGCATCTTCGTACGTCGTGTCGAAGAGCCTGCTCAGAGTTCGGTGCCGCGGCGGGTCGAACTCCCACAGGTTGAAAGCCCGTTGTTGACACGGGAGGATCTGGCGGATGAGCATAACCTGGACTGCGTTGACAAGTTTGAGCTTCCTGTCCACCAGGGTTTGGACGCATGTTTGGAGTCCGGTCAGCTCTCCGTTTTTACCCCACGACAGGCCCGTCTCTTTCCAGGAGGCGAGCCGTGTAGGGGGTCTGGATCGGAACTCGGGGGCTACGACCCTTTCAGGGTCGCGTGGCTCGGTGATGTAAAACCACCCCGACTACCACCCCTTTAGGGATTCCACGAAGGAGCCCTCGAACCATAGGACGTTGTGCATCTTGCCCACCATGGCGCCTCCGCACTCCTCTTGGGTGTCGCGCACCACCTTCGGCTTGACATTGAAAGTCTTGAGCCATAGGCCGAAATGGGGGCGGATGCGGAAGGAAGCCTCGCACACGACGATAAACGCCGAGATGTTGAGGACAAAGTTCGGGACCAGATCGTGGAAATCCAGGCCATAGTAGAACATGAGCCCCCGGACAAATGGGTGGAGAGGGAAGCCCAGTCCGCGGAGGAAATGGGGGAGGAACACCACACTCTCATGGGGCCTAGGGGTGGGGATGAGCTGCCCCTCTTCGGGAAGCCGGTGCGCAATGTCATTAGACAAGTATCTGGCCTTCCTCAGTCTTTTGATGTGTCCCTCCGTGACGGAGGAGACCATCCACTTGCCTCCCACTCCGGACATGGCTGGAGAAGGTTGAGGTGGGGTGTGCGGACTTGGGCGCTAGAGCTCGAGTGCGCGGAAATGGATAGGCAAAGGAGGAAGAAGGCATGGATGAAAAGGTGGATCCTTATCCCCTTATATGGGCGGACACGACTATGCGCCCCCACCAGCCTGGTAAAACTCGCTTATCTCCCACACCCGTATTGATGAGAATCCCGGAATAAGGGGACACGATCTCTGCTTTAACAAGACGTGCCAAGGAAACCGCCGCGCTAAACGCGCTGAGGTGGGACAGTAAAATGATTCGAATAAAGACTTGGCCGTCGTGTGATGTCATGCTACGGAATACGTCAGCAGATTAGATTTGTGTAAATATTATTCTCTCTATGGCAATATGTGGAAACTTATTTTGCAGAGCCGGACACTACCTTTGTGTTCAAAATCTTCGATGAAGTACTTGGAGGAGGAACCCGCCTTGCAATGCCGAAGACAAATCTGCGCGCCGGACTCGTCGTCATTGAAGCCTGGTTCAGGGGCTACTGAGGAAGTCCTGGATTAGGGGGTGTCCAGATGGCCGGACTATACCTTCGGCCGGACTCCTGGACTATGAAGATACAAGATCGAAGACTTCGTCCCGTGTCCGGAAGGGACTTTCCTTGGCGTGGAAGGCAAGCTTGGCGATACAGATATGTAGATCTCCTACCATTGTAACCGACTCTATGTAACCCTAGACCTCTCCGTTGTCTATATAAACCGGAGGGTTTTAGTCCGTAGGACGAAGAACAATCATACCATAGGCTAGCTTCTAGGGTTTAGCCTCTCTGATCTCGTGGTGGATCTACTCTTGTACTACCCATATCATCAATATCAATCAAGCAGGACGTATGGTTTTACCTCCATCAAGAGGGCCCGAACCTGGGTAAAACATCGTGTCCCCTGCCTCCTGTTACCATCTGGCCTAGACGCACAGTTCGGAACCCCCTACCCGAGATCCGCCGGTTTTGACACCGACACCTATATACATTATCATGCCTAGATATTCTCATAACTATGCTCAATTCTGTCAATTGCTCAACAGTAATTTCTTCACCCACCGTAGAAAACTTATGCTCTTGAGAGAAGCCACTAGTGAAACCTATGGCCCCCGAGTCTATTCTCATCATATCAATCTCCATCACTTTTATATTGTTTTTCTATTTACTTTGCTTTTACTTTTTACTTTGCATCTTTATATCAAAAATACCAAAAATATTCTATCTATCAGATCTCACTCTCGTAAGTGACCGTGAAGGGCTTGACAACCCCTAATCGCGTTGGTTGCGAGTAGCTATTGCTTTGTGCAGGTACGAGGGAATTGAGCATGGGCTCCTACTGGATTGATACCTTGGTTCTCAAAAACTAAGGGAAATACTTACGCTACTCTGTTGCATCATCCCTTCCTCTTCGGGGAAAACCAACGCAAGCTCAAGACGTAGCAGAAGGTGGTGTGATCTGGATCTGAAGATCCCTGACTGTTTAAATAGACGATTCATATACCTAGTTAGGGTTGGTAAATGTAAAAATACCCCGACCTCTTGCATTTGCTCGACACGTGGAAGATAGCCATTATTAAGGCACAGAAGCCGAGGAGTGCAACATTCATGGGAGGCTGGACACAACTCGCTATGACAGGTACTCAGGACTTGGAGGAGAACCCGCCTTGCAATGCCGAAGACAATCTGTGCGCCGGACTCATCGTCATTGAAGCTTGGTTCAGGGGCTATTGAGGGAGTCCTGGATTAGGGGGTCCTCGGACAGCCGGACTATATACTTTGTCCGGACTGTTGGGCTATGAAGATACAAGATTGAATACTTCGTCCCGTGTCCGGATGGGACTATCCTTTGCGTGGAAGGCAAGCTTGGCGATTCGGATATGTAGATCTCCTCCCTTGTAACCAACTCTGTGTAACCCTAGCCCCTCCGGTGTCTATATAAACCGGAGGGTTTTAGTCCGTAGGACAACAACAATCATACCATAGGCTAGCTTCTAGGGTTTAGCCTCTCCGATCTCGTGGTAGATCAACTCTTGTAATACTCATATCATCAAGATCAATCAAGCAGGAAGTAGGGTATTACCTCCATCGAGAGGGCCCGAACCTGGGTAAACATTGTGTCCCCCGCCTCCTGTTACCATCCACCTTAGATGCACAGTTCGTGACCCCCTACCCGTGATCCACCAGTTGTGACACCGACACCGGTATCTACTACTTTCCCTTGTTTCCTCTTAGAAGCAAGTCCTAGATTCATGCTACAGCTTTCCCACTTTCTTCCCTGTTTGAACCAACTCTTAGAGTCGACTGTATGAACTAGCTTTACCTCTAATAATAGTAAAAGTCTAGGTGGCTTTCGAACAGCGGACGGAAGTAGAAAAATATCCACACGAAGCCAAGTGGGGAGCTGGGGCAATAGAGCAAGGCAGGTTTCGAATGAATATATACCTGAGGGTCGTCGGCATGTGGCAAAGACAGCTTTGGGAGGCCGCATCTTGGGCGCAATACCGCAGGGAGGAAGAAGGGGTCGGAGGCCCTCCAAAGCCGGCGCTCTCTCGAAGAGAATGGCACGGCCGCCGATCGGGACGCGCGGGCAGCCGTTGGTCTCCTCCCTCGCCGCCAACGACAACGTGAACGATGCACCTACACCCCTGCCCTAGTCGAGGTTGTCTGCCCGGATTTGTGACCAGCCGTGATCTAAGAGAGAGTGTGGCCACCTATGTCTTGCTTAGATCTGGAGAGCATGAGAGAGTGAACGAGAGGAACCCTAGTAAAGCAAGCGTTAAGGCTCATGCTTATATATATAGTGGAGTGATTTTATTGTACTAGCTTCAAAAAATGCGCTCCTACGTGTACCCGCGAGTGGGTGTGAGAGAACTAGTGCGTGCATGCACCGCTTCTCTTCATGAGAGTACAATATACTATGCCCAAAGAACGTTCACAACAAGAGTAATAGTATAAGTGTGTGACGTGTGAGCTAAAATAAAATGTGTGCGGCGTCTTTTGCTTTTTAGAAGTTCTGAGGGTAGGGTGTGAAGAGCACATATGTGTGTGACGTCTACCTGCAGATAGACGGTGGGTGCAAGAGGACTCGAGAGGGTGCGTGTGCGTGAGAGAGAGGGGGCACGTATCAATGCAATGCATGTGTCCGTAAATCATTATCCGACAAATGTTCGCCGCAAGCCTTTTCCCGACGAACGCCATAAGAACCGTTAGATCGGCATCCGACAGTGTCAATTTTGCCATGTAATTTAACAGAACAGCCACTCCTCCTACACACAAATCTTCCATGTGAGTGTTAGCAACTTCCGTATGCTCCCTCCATTCCAAAATACAGTGCATATAGCTTTATTGAAAATTCGAACCTCGCAAACTTTTACCGAGTTTTTGTGTACCAACTTGCACATGTAGAATAACCTGTATATATCATTTCATTCATCTTCGAGAGGTAACTATAAAGATGGGGGAGGAGTCTACAAAGAAAGACCATCGTATCACCTGCATCAATTTCAACCATCCTTTGGTGTGGAGGAATATCATAGGAACTCTATATGATATGTGATTTTTATAGGATTTTTTCCTTTAGAGCCAATTGGTTAGGAATAGATTCATATCCTCCACATATCAAAGGAAATAAACATGATATCATTTCTATAGCTTTAGAGCCACTTGGTTCAGATGAATGGATTCCTATACTCCCATAATTTCAAAGGAAAATAAACATTAGCGTATATTCAATAGAAAAGTTCCTATGATATGAATCAAATTACATCTCTTTTCTAATGCCTCCTCATAGGAATCGAGATACATGTCATCTCTAGATTCAATAGAAAAGTTCCTATGATGTCAACCAAATGACATCTCTTTTCCAATCCCTACTCATAGGAATTGAGATACTCCATGTCATCTCTTTCCCTACAACTTCCATGTATACATCTTCTATTCCCAATTAGCTAGTACAACCCACTAGTATCTTTTTTCCAAGACATGCAACTATGGCACAAGAACTATATAGTGTGCGAATAACTTGAAAGATGGTCGATGGATGAAGCTAATCCGATAGTGCAGAGATGGCAAATCCGAGCACTACTGGCCGTTGGATATCATCAACATTCCACCAGATCTACCACATGTACAATTTAGAAGACTCCATGGTTGAACTTAAGCATAATGCACAAACCTCAAAACACAAGCACTTCTCCTTTGTTCTATAATCTTCCGTATCATAATTGAATTTTTTTCTAAATGAATTGCCATTATTTGTTTTTTACTTTATGATACGTCTCCAACGTATCTATAATTTTTGATTGTTCCATGCTATTATATTATCAACCTTGGATGTTTTATATCCATTTATATGCTATTTTATATGATTTTTGGGACTAACCTATTAACCCAGAGCCCAGTGCCAGTTTCTGTTTTTTCCTTGTTTTAGAGTATCACAGAAAAGGAAAATCAAACGGAGTCCAATTGACCTGAAACTTCACGGATCTTTTTTTTGGAATGGAAGCAACCCAGAAGACTTGGAGTGTACGTAAGGGAAGCAACGAGGAAGGCACGAGGCAGGGGGGCGCGCCCACCCCTGGGCGCGCACTCCACCCTCGTGGGTGTTGGGGAACGTAATAATTTCAAAAAAAATCCTACGCACACGCAAGATCATGGTGATGCATAGCAACGAGAGAGGAGAGTGTTGTCTACGTACCCTCGTAGACCGAAAGCAGAAGCGTTAGTACAACGCAGTTGATGTAGTCGTACGTCTTCACGGCCCGACCAATCAAGCACCGAAACTACGGCACCTCCGAGTTCTAGCACACGTTCAGCTCAATGACAATCCCCGGACTCTGATCCAGCAGAATGTCGGGGAAGAGTTCCGTCAGCACGACGGCGTGGTGACGATCTTGATGTTCTACCGTCGCAGGGCTTCGCCTAAGCACTGCTACAATATTATCGAGGATTATGGTGGAGGGGGCACCGCACACGACTAAGAGATCAATGATCAATTGCTGTGTCTATGGGGTGCCCCCTGCCCCCGTATATAAAGGAGCAAGGGGGAGGAGGTGCGGCCAGGCAAGGGGCACGCTAGGAGGAGTCCTACTCCCACCGGGAGTAGGACTCCCCCCCCCCTTTCCATGTTGGACTAGGACTTGGGGGGAGGAGAGAAAGAGGGGAAAGCAAAAAGGGGGGCACCGCCCCCCTCCTTATCCAATTCGGACTTGGGGGGGAGGGGCGCGCGGCTGCCCCTTAGCCTCCTCTCTACTTCCCCCACTAGGCCCATTAAGGCCCATTAGGTTACCGGGGGTTCCGGTAACCTCCTGGTACTCCGTTAAAATGCCGATTTCACCCGAAACACTTCCGATGTCCAAACATAGGCTTCCAATATATCAATCTTTATGTCTCGACCATTTTGAGACTCCTTGTCATGTCCGTGATCACATCCGGAACTCCGAACAACCTTCGGTACATCAAAACATATAAACTCATAATGAAACTATCATCGTAACGTTAAGCGTGCGGACCCTACGGGTTCGAGAACAATGTAGACATGACCGAGACATGTCTCCGGTCAATAACCAATAGCGGAACCTGGATGCTCATATTGGCTCCTACATATTCTATGAAGATCTTTATCGGTCAGACCGCATAACAACATACGTTGTTCCCTTTGTCATCGGTATGTTACTTGCCCGAGATTCGATCGTCGGTATCTTTAATACCTAGTTCAATCTCGTTACTGGGAAGTCTATTTACTCGTTCTGTAATACATCATCCCGCAACTAACTCATTAGTTGCAATGCTTGCAAGGCTTAAGTGATGTGCATTACCGAGAGGGCCCAGAGATATCTCTCCGACAATCGGAGTGACAAATCCTAATCTCGAAATACGCCAACCCAACAAGTACCTTCGGAGACACCTATAGAGCACCCTTATAATTACCCAGTTACGTTGTGACGTTTGGTAGCACAGAAAGTGTTCCTCCAGTAAACGGGAGTTGCATAATCTCATAGTCATAGGAACATGTATAAGTCACGAAGAAAGCAATAGCAACAAACTAAACGATCAAGTGCTATGCTAACGGAATGGGTCAAGTCAATCACATCACTCTCCTAATGATGTGATCCCGTTAATCAAATGACAACTCATGTCTATGGTTAGTAAACATAACCATCTTTGATCAACGAGCTAGTCAAGTAGAGGCATACTAGTGACACTCTGTTTGTCTATGTATTCACACATGTATTATGTTTCCGGTTAATACAATTCTAGCATGAATAATAAACATTTATCATGATACAAGGAAATAAATAATAACTTTATTATTGCCTCTAGGGAATATTTCCTTCAGTGTGCCCCTCGTGGCTCCCCTAATGTATTTCTTCCGCCTATATATATATATCCATATACCCTAAAACCATCAGGGAGCACAATAGATCGGGAGTTCCGCCGCCAGAAGCCTCTGTAGCCACCGAAAACCAATCTAGACCTGTTCCGGCACCCTGCCGGAGGGGGAAATCCCTCTCCGGTGGCCATCTTCATCATCCTGGTGCTCTCCATGACGAGGAGGGAGTAGTTCACCCTCGGGGCTGAGGGTATGTACCAGTAGCTATGTGTTTGATCTCTCTCTCTCTCTCTCTCGTGTTCTTGAGGTGGTACGATCTTGATGTATCGCCAGCTTTTCTATTATAGTTGGATCTTATGATGTTTCTCCCACTCTACTCTCTTGTAATGGATTGAGTTTTCAGTTTGAAGTTATCTTATTGGATTGAGTCTTTAAGGATTTGAGAGCACTTGATGTATGTCTTGCGTGGGATACCAGTCGTGACAATGGGGTATTCTATTGATCCACTTGATGTATGTTTTGGTGATCAACTTGCGGGTTCCGCCCATGAACCTATGCATAGGGGTTGGCACACGTTTTCATCTTGACTCTCCGGTAGAAACTTTGGGCACTCTTTGAAGTACTTTTGTGTTGGTTGAATAGATGAATCTGAGATTGTGTGATGCATATCGTATAATCATACCCACGGATACTTGAGGTGACATTGGAGTATCTAGGTGACATTAGGGTTTTGGTTGATTTGTGTCTTAAGGTGTTATTCTAGTACGAACTCTATGGCTGTTTGTGACACTTATAGGAATATCCCGATGGATTGATTGGAAAGAATAACTTTGAGGTGGTTTCGTACCCTACCATAATCTCTTCATTTGTCCTCCTCTATTAGTGACTTTGGAGTGACTCTTTGTTGCATGTTGAGGGATAGTTATGTGGTCCGATTATATTATTATTGTTAAGGGAATTTGCACTAGTGAAAGTATGAACCCTAGGCCTTGTTTCAACACATTGCAATACCGTTTGTGCTCACTTTTATCATTACTTACCTTGCTGTTTTTAAATTTTCAGATTACAAAAACCTTTATCTACCATAGACCACCTGTATCACCATCTCTTCGCTGAACTAGTGCACCTATACAATTTACCATTGTATTGGGTGTATTGGGGACACAAGAGACTCTTTGTTATTTGGTTGCAGGGTTGCTTGAGAGAGACCATCTTCATCCTACGCCTCCTACGGATTGATAAACCTTTGGTCATCCACTTGAGGGAAATTTGCTACTGTCCTACAGACCTCTACACTTGGATGCCCAACAACGTCTACAATAAGAACGTTGTGTAGTAGACATCACTTTACAATGCACAACCCCATGAATCTTAAAAAATTTATAAAACTAATTGATTTTGAATGAGATGAACTATGAGAACTAAATGAACATCTACATCATGCATATATGACTCAAAGCTTTACATGCTATAGTGTGTATTTATTCATAATTTGGTTTCAAAATATCATGCGTTCAATGCATGTGTACCTTACTAGTTTTGAGTAGAGTAGCAAATTTCATGCGGCCTCGGGTATATAAAATGCAGGGCCCATGCATCATTGCCTTTCGATCGAACCTACGTCCACAATTTTTTGTACGTACTATATCTCCACTGGTCCCCGAACCCAAAATGATGCCTCGTTCCCCTAAAACCAAGCGGCCCACACATATTTAAGGCGTCGACTTGAACTCTTCCTCTCGCCGCCGCGCCCCAAGCTACGCTGAGCGCCGCGGTGATCCGTTCCCGATGAGCTCTTCTTCCGCCGCCACGCCCCCCGCGGTGCACTCTGGCACCAGGGACGGTTCGGAGGTCCACGATGATCACATAGATTTCCTCCGCATGACACGGCGGCTGCCTGGCAAGGACTTCGTGAGGGTCCGCCTCGCGCCGAAGAAGGAAATCTCGCCGGCGCCGGAGGAGGGCGAGCGGGTCATCTTCCGCTTGCACTGCCTAAGCGGCCTTGGCCTTCTGACGAGCGGCTTCTTCCGTGCCTTTCTCGAATTCTATGGTCTCTAGCCGCACCACCTCACCCCTAACACGGTGGTGCTGCTGTCCGCCTTCGTCTCCTATTGCGAAGGCTCCTCGGCGTTCTCCCCACCATCGAGCTCTGGGGGGAGTTCTTCTACTCCAATCTCGGCACCCAAGCCGCAGGCGTGCCGGCTCAGTGCGGCGCGTTCATCGCCGTGCGGAGGTCGGGGGCCGACAACCCGTTTCCCCCCATCCGGCTGATAAAGTCGGTGAAGATGTGGCAGCGGTCGTACTTCTACGTGAAGAGCGTCTTCGCGGAGGGCGACTGGGTCAATCTGCCGGCCTACATGGCCGGCCCGCCGGCTGGGAGGCAGCCCAACTGGTCGTATCGGGCCAGGACACTAACGCCCGCAAGAGCCGGCGCCATCGCGTGACTCCGAGTGCTGACGCTGTCGGAGGGCCTGACCGGGCCGGATTTGCTGGCCGCCTTCGTGGCGCGCCGAGTGCTCCCACTCCAAAGTCACCCCCACATGATTTGCCAGATGAGAGGGCATCGGGACCCGAGTCGTCTATGCACCAAGGAGATGCCTCACGCGGAGGTAGCCCACATGGTGAACTACCTTGCAAACTGCGAGCTCACGGGAGAGTGGCAGTTCGGCAAGGAGCCGTATTCACGCGCCAACCCTCTGCCCATGGTGAGTTTTTTCTTTCCTTTTTCTTTGACTCCTTTGCCGCCGAGTCCGTCTTGTCCAATCTGACCAATCGGCTTTGGTCAGAACCCCCTCCTCCATTCGGAAGCCGGCACCGTGGGGCCGGCCCGCGAATTCCTCCCCGACCGGGCGGAGAGCGACGTCGACGACCCCGACTTGGGGGCTGCAGCCTTGGAGGACGACACCAAGGGAGGAAGCGGCGAAGTGGGCGGCCTAAGGCTCGGGGCCAGTTTCGAGGACTGGCCTGACGATGACACGGAGGAGGTCGCCCCACGCCACCAGCCAGGAACCGGCGAGCCCAGCGCGAGCTCTTCTGCCGCATCGGACGCCCAAGGCGGCGTGAAGAAGCGCAGGGCTGCGCCGAGCATGTTCAGCAACCGGCCGAAGAAGCCCAAGGGCACGGCCGCGGCGACCAAGCGAGACGAGGCGGCCGCAAAGGCCCACCGCTTCCGCAAGGAAGTGAAGAAGCCGCTGCTGGTCTCCGCGTAAGTGCTACCTTTCTTGCGCTTTCATTTTTTCTTTCGTTGATCTTGTCTGAGTTTGCTTGCTTGTCACCCTTGGGTCCAGGGCTCCCCTCTCTCTTGACAAGGTCGCTGCCGCCTCCATCATGGGGTCGGCGGAGACTTCCGCCACCACTCGGCGGATTGACCCTGCCACCGACCTCCGGGAGGCGACAGAGCAGAACGCACGAGAGGTGCGTGAAGAGCAGGAAGCCGCCTGCCTGAAGAAGGCGGAGGCTGAGAAGGCGGAGGCCACCGCCAAGAAGAGACTGGCGGAGGCCGAGGCCGCCGACGCGGTGAAGAAGCGAGCTGAAGAAGCCGCCACTGCCAGTCGAGGGTTTTTGTTATTCCTCTGAACTCCGCGCCGCCACCCCTGGAGTTCACGACGCAGACTGGGGAGGTCAGCAGCGAGAACCCGGTCATGGAGAGGGATGGCGGTGACACCGCATGCCGGACGTGATCGTGCCGCCACCGCCGCCATCTGGGAGCGTGCAAGGCGAGCAGCCGGCGGACCCGCCGGTGCCGCCGACTGAAGACAAGGTGGTGGCGGGCCTAGTTCTCCAGGTCGGCACGTCGACGCGTCACCGTCTCGCGAAGGCGGCTTCGGCGCCGCACCCTCTGGAGACCGGCGCCGCGAGCTCCACAATCCCAGACACCGAGGCGACGAGCGCCGCACCCACTGGGTGGGTGCGGGGAGGCGGGATGGGCCCATTGAACCAGGCGCTTCTGGATGACCAAGCCAAGATCCGATCCGAGGGCGATGCCATCAAGAACTGCACCAAGGCGTATCTGGCATCGCGAGAAGCCATCCGGGTACGTTCCCTTCTTCTTTGTCTCTGTTTTTTGTTCTTCTTGGTGGGGGCGCGCCAGCGCACCCACTGGGTGTAGTCCCCGAGTTTCGGGCCGGCTGCTGAGCAGGCGGCTCGGAACTCTGATTGGTGAGTTCCAAGTACTAACACTTGTCTGAAATTTTGTCACAGGACTACCACAATCTTCGCGTGACCACCTTCAACACCAACGTGGTGGAGGTGGCCAAGCGGACCGCCAACTTGTTGGAAAGCCGGAGTGAGTCCTCTTCCTTCTCTGCGGGGGCGCGCTGGCGCACCCGCGGGTTGTAGTCCCCGAGATTCGGGCCGACTGCCGAGTAGTCGGGCCGGATCTCCTCGGCGACTATTCTTCCTTGTTGGTGACTAACACCTTGTTCTTTTCTTTCTTCTGCAGAGGCCAACGCCGCCCTACAGCAGCAGCTGGGCGAGGCCAACACTACTCTGCGCACCAAGGAGGAGGAGTGCGGCCAGCTGGCTGAGGAGCGCGACCGGCTGGTCACGCAGCTGGCGAAACAGAAGGAGTTGCTCAAGAAGGCCCAGAAAGAGGCGGAGGACAAGGAGGCCGCCCTCCTTGCCGAATTCGCGTCCGAGCGCTCCTCCTGGACCGAAAAGGAGGCGATGATGTCCTTCGCCTTCCATGAGATCGAGGATCTCGTCGATGGTGAGCCTCTCCTCACTTTCCTTCTTTGAGCTGCCGGCTGTTGGTCGAGCCGGCTTCTAATCTTTAATTTGGCTCTTTGCCTTCCTGTCCTGGCAGACTTCTTCCCTGGCCACTCAAACGCCGCCAACCAGGCCATCGAGGCTGATCGTGAAGGGCGGATGGCGTGAAGATCGCCGCAGACGCCCCCGAACCCTTAACGAGCAGATCCTGAGCATTGAGGCTCGTCTTCGGCCGGCTCACCGGATGCTGCGCCGGCTTCAACGTGTCGGCGCCCAGGCGATCACCGCCCTGTGGCCGGACATGCAGGCACCACGCACCCCAAGTCGGACTGCCGACTGGCTGGAGGTAGCGGCTGGCCATCTTGAGGCCTGGAAGGGCTCTTCGGCGCGGGCTGGAGCGCGTCGGGCCTTAGAGTTCGTCAAGGCGTGGTATCCTGGGATGAGTCTAGCCCAGCTAGCCACGTTCTAGCTAGAAGCTTAGGCGGAGTTGGCGGTCGTG
Organism: Triticum monococcum; assembly: GCA_034509565.1. Classification (NCBI taxonomy): domain Eukaryota; kingdom Viridiplantae; phylum Streptophyta; class Magnoliopsida; order Poales; family Poaceae; genus Triticum; species Triticum monococcum. The sequence goes on along the minus strand of CM067847.1, from coordinate 655,891,304 downwards.
GAAGATGACCTCGTCAGGCGTGCGCCGTCAATCGTCGAGTACACCGACACCAGCGTCTTTGTCGCGGGGCGGGCTGAGAATGGCGATGAGGCGCCGCCGGAATGGTTCAGGATGAATCCGGCTGACGGCGAGGATTCAATGGAGGTGATCGACTCCAGTGGCGAGGAAGAAGGCGGGGTGGAGGAGGAAGGCGAAGGGGAGGCGCCGGAGGTCGGAGGAGACGGCCAGCCTCAGCTCGACCGCGCCTCCAACAATGAGCCACGCCCAACCGAGCCGGCTACCACTAGAGGCAACCAAGTGGAGACTTCCCAGCCGGCCGCTCCACCAGCCGGCGCCGCCGATTCCGCCGTTCCACCAAGCCCGCATGCTGCTTCCTAGGCTACCACTTTACCTTTGTTTATACCTGCTTATCAGTCTTGATGAACTTTGTTAATTTTGCACAATTCCACCCGCGGGGTGTATCTTGAACATCTGTTTGAAGATTGGCCAAAGGCCTTTCCTATGTAAATACATTCCGAGTTCTATTTCTTCTTGCCTGTTGCTCTTTGGCTTTTTTTCCTTTGCCGCCTTCCCTTGGTTGCCGTCTTTCCAGTCATACAGCCGCTCTGCGGACTGTTGCTGGATCAAGTACTTAGCTTCTTTGGGGAAGGCAAGTACTTAGCCGTTTAGAGTTCTTTGGAAAGTTAAGTAGAACATGGCGAGCCGGATGCTCAACAGTCGGTCGTAAGAGGCGGGAAGCCGGCTTAAACTATGCCCATGCTTGTGTCCTTAGCCATTTTTCATATGGGCACCCTTTCTACCTTACTCCTGCCCACCATCTAGTCGCTCTGCGAGCTGCGGCTTATGGCAGGAGACGGCTGAGGTGCCACACATTAATTGTCCGGCTGTAGGAAGCATTTCGTAGTGCAAGGCGGCAAGTCCCCGGGCCGACTAGTCGGACCCGGTGCCAAGCGGCATAAAAAATAACATACTTATGGGCATAATTTTTATCATATAGATAAAAGAGGGCAGTCCCCGAGCTCGTCTCGGGGGACCCGGAGTCTTCGTACTTAATACAAAAGGTAGCATGGTACATACTGCTTTAACTGTAAAATCTTCGGAGGAGGTTTGCGTTCCACGTCCGTTTCGTCTCCTTGCCGGAGTCGTCCATCTTGTGTGCTCGAGGCTTCTGAGCGTCGATCAGGTAGTAGGAGTCATTGCCTAGCACTTTGCTGATGACGAAGGGGCCTTCCCAAGGCGCTGAGAGCTTGTGCTGACCGGCTGTTCGCTGGATCAGCCGGAGCACAAGGTCTCCCTCTTGGAAAGATCTCGGCTTGACCTTCCGGTTATAATATCGGTGCAGGCTCTGCTGGTAGATGCTGGACCAACTGAGTGCCAACAGCCGGCCCTCTTCTAGCAAATCGATGCCGTCTTGACGTGCTTCTTCTGCCTCCTCTTCGGTGTACATGGTGACTCGAGGGGAGTCGAACTCTATGTCCATTGGGATGACGGCTTTGGCACCGTAGACGAGGAAGAAGGGCTTGAAGCCGGTTGACTTGTTTGGAGTTGTGCGCAGGCTCCAGAGGATGGTCGGCAGCTCGTCGAGCCAACAGCCGGCCGAACGCTCCAGAGGCTCGACCAGTCGAGGCTTGATGCCAGACAAGATGAGGCTGTTTGCTTGCTCTACTTGTCTGTTTGACTGCGGATGGGCAATGGACGCTAAGTCCAGTCTGATGCCCTGCGTCGCATAGAAACGAACCAAGGCGCCTTTGGCAAAGTTTGTGCCGTTGACGGTGATGATATTGTGCGGTATGCCATATCTGATGGTCATGTCAGAGATGAAAGTCACAGCAGTCGGACCGTTCAGCTTCTTGATTGGTTTGGCCTCTATCCAGTTGGTGAACTTGTCCACCGCGACAAGCAGATGGGTCATGCCGCCTCGCGCTGTTTAGAATGGTCCCACCATGTCTAGGCCCCAGACAGCAAAGGGCCAGGCAATGGGAATAGTCTTGAGCGCAGAAGCCGGCTGATGTGGCTTGGAACGAAACTTCTAGTACCCTTTGCATTTTTGGACCAATTCCTTGGCGTCTTCAAGAGCAGTCGGCCAGAAGAAACCATGGCGGAAGGCTTTGGCAACAAGTGCTCTTGAAGCCGCGTGGTGGCCACACTCGCCTTGATGGATGTCTTTGAGAATCGCTTGGCCTTGCTCCGGCTCCACGCAGCGCTGGTAGACACCAGTGACACTGCGCCTCACGAGCTCTCTGTTGACAATGGTGTAGGCTGCTGCCCGACGTTGCACTTGCCGGGCCGAGATCTCATCAGTTGGTAGCTCTTTGTTCACCAAAAAATTGAGGATGGGTTGGGCCCATGAAGGCGCTGCAACTTCTGCAACTGTCAGGACTGCAACTTGGACAAGGGCGGCTGGGTCGGGAGGCGGCATGCCGCCCACAGCGTGGTCCATCTCGCGCTGATAGGCCTCCGACAGGCATCTCATGCTGGCCAGCTTCTTGGCGCCTTCAACAAGCTGAAGGCGGCGCGCCTCTAGCGTCTCGGCGTCGGCGTCTTCGGGAATGGGCGCGGTCAGGTCTTGTAGTGCCGCATCAAGCAGATCGCGAGCACCTCTGTCGGAGTGCTCGCCGTGACCGATAACAAGTACCTTCGTGACGGTGCTTCCGCCGCTCTCCGCGCGAGGGAGCGGCTCGTCATAGACCACCACGTTGGTGGGGAACGCGTCGAGCGACGCGGTGTCGGAGTCGATCAGCATCGGGTCGGTGGAGCCTACGGACTCCAAGTCCATAGCAGGCTCGCTGGCGACATGGAGTTAGTCGAGGAGGCCCGCGAGGAGGCTCTCGGGGCCGCCTGTGCCCGCGTCGGATGCGGGCTCGTCGAAGAGGCGGACCTCGCCGACAAGATCGGTGAGGCAACTGGCCGCGCAGATGATTTCCGCGCCAAGCAGCGCGTCGGCGCAGACTCCGTCTGGCCTGCCGGGCTGGCTGCGCTCGCCAGGGAGAAAAAGGGTTCTCGTCCAGAACAGGTCTACGAACGACGGTGCACCTTGCCCCACGGTGGGCGCCAAATGTCGGGGGTTGGGTGCGACATATGCCAAAGGATGGCTTATCATGGTGGGAGCGAGTAGAACGTCGCCGGTGCCCAGAAGCGGGATTAGGCGTAGACACGAACGCCGGCGTACTTTACCCAGGTTCGGGGCTCTCCTAGGAGATAACACCCCTTGTCCTGCTCTTCGGGGTCTCCGCATGATCACTAAGACAAAGTGAGTACAAGGGTTCTCCTCGAGCTGTATGCTGGAGGTAGGAGAAGGCAAGGCTAGCTTTCTCCTTCCTATATCTCTGGTCTAGTTCTAATGGGTCTGAACCCTTTGCATGGGTGCCCTGGGGGTTTATATAGGCCTACCCCCCAGGGGTACAAGGGTAATATGACTGGGCGCAGGCCCAACAGTCAGTCTCTTCGGCCGTCGACTTCTCCGCCGACTGCTGGGGCCCGCCGATTGGGGGGGCCTGCCGACTGGTCTGGTATGGAGCCGACAGGCTGTACCCACCGCTTGGGTGTCTTGTCGGCTGCTGATCACTGTAGCCGCTCTTCTAATGATGCAGGCTTGGTCGAAGGATCATGGCTGCAACACGCCGTCATGGCGGGCGATTACTGTAGCCACTCCCCGTCATGTCTGGTTAAGGGCGCGTGGGGCCCGTGGGATGAGCAGGCCGACTCCTAGGGGCCGACTCCCATCGGGTCCGATTGGTAGGGCTCTTCGCCATCTTCTGGACTCCTGCTGAATGGTGGGGCCCGTCGTCCTTGGGCCATACAGACAGACCGTCGTGGGAGCAGGACTCCGCCTTCTTGTAATGATGTCAGGGCTAGCATGGCAACAGTGCCATGCCGGGCGAGGCTCCTTGTTGCTACAGCGCACTGTGGCCGCGCCAGCCCTTAGGAAGGGGAGGGGATGGGCTGCACTGTAGCCATCCCCTGTCCTATCCCCCTTGATATGGGTACGGGCTTCGAAGGGGCCGCGGGCCGACTCCTCGGAGTCGGCTTCTCTAGAAGCCGCCTGGCAGTAGTCGGCTTGTCTCAACCTCGCCTTCTGGACTCAGCCGTCTACGGGCAGCCGACTATTTCTCCAGCCGGCTCCCAGAAGGCGGCTCTTTACCTTGGCATCCTGAGGGGCGCGGTCAGCCTCGATGTCTCGAAAGGCTATGGGCGTCGGGTTAGCCTACCCGTGGCCCATTACTCCGACAAGTTTATAAACAATAGAGAAGTTGGAATACAGTAGGTTTAACACCAATATAAATAAAGAATGAGTTCATTATAGTACCTTGAAGTGGTGTTTTGTTTTCTTTCGCTAACGGAGCTTACGAGTTTTCTGTTAAGTTTTGTGTTGTGAAGTTTTCAAGTTTTGGGTAAAGACTCGATGGAATATGGAATAAGGAGTGGCAAGAGCCTAAGCTTGGGGATTCCCAAGGCACCCCAAGGTAATATTCAAGGACAACCAAAAGCCTAAGCTTGGGGATGCCCCAGAAGGCATCCCCTCTTTCGTCTTCGTTCATCAGTAACCTTACTTGGAGCTATATTTTTATTTACCACATGATATGTCTTTTGCTTGGAGCGTCATTTTATTTTATTTAGTTTTGCTTGCTGCTTGAATAAAATACCAAGATCTGAAATTCTTAAATGTTAGAGAGTCTTCACATAGTTTCATAATTATTTGACTACTCATTGATCTTCACTTATCTTTCAGAGTAGTTTGTCATTTGCTCTAGTGCTTCACTTATATCCTTTTAGAGCACGGTGGTGGTTTTATTTTGTAGAAATATATGAACTCTCATGCGTCACTTATATTATTTTGAGAGTCCTAAAAAGCATGGTAATTTGCTTTGGTTATGAATGTAGTCCTAATATGATGGGCATCCAAGAGGGATATAATAAAAACTTTCATATAAAGTGCATTGAATACTATGAGAAGTTTGATACTTGATGATTGTTTTCAGATATGAGGATGGTAATATTAGAGTCATGCTAGTGAGTAGTTGTGAATTTGACAAATACTTGTGTTAAAGTTTGTGATTCCCGTAGCATGCACGTATGATGAACCGTTATGTGATGAAGTCAGAGCATGATTTATTTATTGATTGTCTTCCTTATGAGTGGCGCTCGGGGACGAGCGATGGTCTCTTCCTACCAATCTATCCCCCTAGGAGCATGCGCGTAGTACCAATAGATTTTTGAAATAAGTATGTGAGTTCTTTATGACTAATGTTGAGTCCATGGATTATACGCACTCTCACCCTTCCACCATTTCTAGCCTCTCTAATACCGCGCACTTTTTGCCGGTATCATACACCCACCATATACCTTCCTCAAAACAGCCTCCCTACCTACCTATCATGGCATTTCCATAGCCATTCCGAGATATATTGCCATGCAACTTTCCGCCGTTCCGTTTATTATGACACGCTCCATCATTGTCATATTGCTTTGCATGATCATGTAGTTGACATCATATTTGTGGCAAAGCCACCGTTCATAATTCTTTCATACATGTCACTCATGAGTCATTGCACATCCCGGTACACCATCGGAGGCATTCATATAAAATCATATTTTGTTCTAAGTATCGAGTTGTAATTCTTGAGTTGTAAGTAAATAAAAGTCTGATGATCATCAATATTAGAGCATTGTCCCAATGAGGAAAGGATGATGGAGACTATGATTCCCCCATAAGTCGGGATGAGACTCCGGAAGAAAAATAAAAAAGAGAAAAAAGAAGCCATAAAAAAAAGAGAAAAGGCCCAAATAAAAAAATAAAATAAAAAATTAAAAAATGAGAGAAAAAGAGAGAAGGGACAATGCTACTATCCTTTTACCACACTTGTGCTTCAAAGTAGCACCATGATCTTCATAATAGAGAGTCTCTTATGTTGTTACTTTCATATGCTAGTGGGAATCTTTCATTCTAGAACTTGGCTTGTATATTCCAATGATGGGCTTCCTCAAAATGCCCTAGGTCTTCATGAGCAAGCGAGTTGGATGCACACCCACTAGTTTCTTTTGTTGACTTTCATACATTTATAGCTCTAGTGCATCCGTTGCATGGCAATCCCTACTCACTCACATTGATATCTATTGATGGGCATCTCCATAGCCCGTTGATACGCCTAGTTGATGTGAGACTATCTTCTCCTTTTTGTCTTCTCCACAACCACCATTATATTCCACCTATAGTGATATATCCATGGCTCACGCTCATGTATTGCGTGAAGATTGAAAAGGTTTGAGAACATCAAAAGTATGAAACAATTGTTTGGCTTGTCATCGGGGTTGTGCATGATTTAATATTTTGTGTGGTAAAGATAGAGCATAGCCAGACTATATGATTTTGTAGGGATAGCTTTCTTTGGCAATCTTATTATGAGAAGACATGATTGCTTTGTTAGTATGCTTGAAGTATTATTATTTTTATGTCAATATTAAACTTTTGTCTTCAATCTTATGGATCTGAATATTCTTGCCACAATAAAGAGAAGTACATGGATAAATATGTTAGGTATCTATATTTTTTGATTGTTCCATGCTATTATATTATCAACCTTGGATGTTGTATATGCATTTATATGCTATTTTATATGATTTTTGGGACTAACCTATTAACCCAGAGCCCAGTGCCAGTTTCTATTTTTTCCTTATTTTAGAATATCGCAGAAAAGGAAAATCAAACGGAGTCCAATTGACCTGAAACTTCACGGAACTTATTTTTGGAACGGAAGCAACCTAGAAGACTTGGAGTGTACGTAAGGGAAGCAATGAGGAAGGCACGAGGCAGGGGGCGCGCCCTCCACCCTCGTGGGCCCCTCGTGGCTCCCCTGATGTATTTCTTCCGCCTATATAACCATATACCCTAAAACCATCGGGGAGCACAATATATCGGGAGTTCCACCACCAGAAGCCTCCGTAGCCACCGAAAACCAATCTAGACCCGTTCCGGCACCCTGCCGGAGGGGGAAATCCCTCTCCGGTGGACATCTTCATCATCCCGGTGCTCTCCATGATGAGGAGGGAGTAGTTCACCCTCAGGGCTGAGGGTATGTACCAGTAGCTATGTGTTTGATCTCTCTCTCTCGTGTTCTTGAGGTGGTACGATCTTGATGTATCGCGAGCTTTGCTATTATAGTTGGATCTTATGATGTTTCTCTCCCTCTACTCTCTTGTAATGGATTGAGTTTTCCCTTTGAAGTTATCTTATCGGACTGAGTCTTTAAGGATTTGAGAACACTTGATGTATGTCTTGCGTGGGATACCCGTGGTGACAATGGGGTATTCTATTGATCCACTTGATGTATGTTTTGGTGATCAACTTGCGGGTTCCGCCCATGAACCTATGCATAGGGATTGGCACATGCTTTCGTCTTGACTCTCCTGTAGAAACTTTGGGGAACTCTTTGAAGTACTTTTGTGTTGGTCGAATAGATGAATCTGAGATTGTGTGATGCATATCGTATAATCATACCCACAGATACCTGAGGTGACATTGGAGTATCTAGGTGACATTAGGTTTTTGGTTGATTTGTGTATTAAGGTGTTATTCTAGTACGAACTCTAGGGCTGTTTGTGACACTTATAGGAATAGACCAACGGATTGATTGGAAAGAACGTTTCGTACCCTACCATAATCTCGTCATTTGTCCTCCGCTATTAGTGACTTTGGAGTGACTCTTTGTTGCATGTTGAGGGATAGTTATATGGTCCAATTATGTTATTACTGTTGAGGGAACTTTCACTAGTGAAAGTATGAACCCTAGGCCTTGTTTCAACACATTGCAATACCGTTTGTGCTCACTTTTATCATTAGTTACCTTGCTTTTTTATATTTTTAGATTACAAAAACCTTTATCTACCATATACCACTTGTATCACCATCTCTTCACCAAACTAGTGCACCTATACAATTTGCCATTGTATTGGGTGTGTTGGGGACACAAGAGACTCTTGTTATTTGGTTGCAGGGTTGCTTGGCAGAGACCATCTTCATCCTACGCCTCCTACGGATTGATAAACCTTAGGTCATCCACTTGAGGGAAATTTGCTACTGTCCTACAAACCTCTGCACTTGGAGGCCCAACAACGTCTACAAGAAGAAGGTTGTATAGTAGACATCACTTTACAATGCACAACCCCATGAATCTTAACATTTTTATAAAACTAATTGATTTTGAATGAGATGAACTATAAGAACTAAATGAACATCTACATCATGCATATATGACTCAAAGCTTTACATGTTGTAGTGTGTATTTATTCATAATTTGTTTTCGAAATCTCATGAGTTCAATGCATGTGTGCCTTACTAGTTTTGAGTAGAGTAGAAAATTTCACGCGGCCCCGGGTACATAAAATGCAGGGCCCATGCATCATTGCCTTTCGGTCGAACCTACGTCCACAATTTTTTGTACGTACTATATCTCCACTGGTCCCCGAACCCAAAATGCTGCCTCGTTCCCCTGAAACCAAGCAGCCCACACATATTTAAGGCATCGACTCGAACCCAATCTCTCTCCCATTTACTACGACGTGGCCCCGCACACCCTAGTAGTACTCCTACAAACCCTACCGCCGCACGCATCATCAGTTTTCTTCAAGAGGACGAGGGAGAAGCCGATTTGTAGTGGAGGCGCTTTCAAAAAAATGATCTGTAGTGGAGACCCCTACCCTAGGGTGCCCTAGGTAGCTGCCGCACGCATCGTTGGTTTTCTATTTTCTTTATGCTCTCGCGTCCTAGAGTGAAATGATGGTTGCTTCGTCCGTCCAGCTTAATGCGGGAAAGGTGGGGCTTTGTGATTTGACCCCTCATCGCTCATTTTCTACTAATGCGGCGCTACGACCGGGGTGCCTCCAATTCCAACCGCTGCTCCGAACTGTAATTTGGTGCATCGCACGTGGAACAAGACAGTGGATGAGCCACATGTCGGCCAAAGGGGTCCTGTTAAGTGTGTCGCCATTTCGTGTGCGGACTGGCCCTACTTGAGTCGCTACGCCAACACGACAGGTGCAGCCTACCACTGGGTTTTGCTCCTTGGTGAATCCCGGCTATATTGATCTAAAAAGATATGTACTAAACTACCCTCTCCGTCTCGTTTTTTTTAGACGTCTCAGTTTATAGGGCGTGCACGTAGTTCTAGGTCATCCATTTGACTAACTAAATCTGAGTTACTATGTCACAAAAAGTATATCATTGGATTATTAAGCGGATGTAGTTTCTAAACATATATTGTTCATCACATATATAGCCATTTAAATTCTCAACCTAGAACGACATGCATGCCATGTAAACCGATACGGAGGAAGTATAGTAGTAAAAATGAGGTGATTTTACTGAGTGATCGGCGGGGGAGCATGGCCTGTCATGCGGTCCCACGTGTCATGAAGTACCAAGGCGATGTGCGTGTCCCTCTTGAGGCAGACGCAATACTATGTGGTATGAGATGATGGTGAACCGAAGTGTGAAATAATGGTTGCTTCATCCATCCATCTGGGAAGGTGCGGCATTGTGATTTGACGTCTCATTGCTCATTACTACTACTACTGGGGCGGTACGACTGGGGTGCGTCCCCCCTGCTGTTATGCACTGTTATTTGGCGAGGGCGGGTCTTTTCCCACGCGGCAGGCAGGGGAGTTTGGCATAGTCTGTTCGAGGCAAGGAGGCAGGAAGGGAAACAAGCATATAAAGGTTGAGCGACTTAGTTTTGGGAAAATCTGATTTTACGGAGTACGTACCCACTAGGGTTTATAGGGCTCATCTACAAAACATTCGTTTTTCCATTTTATAAGTCTCAATTCTACTACTAGTAGTAGTACCATCACATGTTGGATTTCGAGGTGCGTTAGATCACCCGATGCAAGAAAACTCACCAATGCATGTAGAAGTTCATGGAAATTTAGTTGTCATTCATGCATTCATTCTAATTAATGCCTCGGTAAACATAACTTCTTGAGAAAAACGAGTGTACTAATTACTTGTGCAAACTAGGAGTACGAAATTAATTTGACCACTCACCGTCTACCTTGGTTGGAGAGATTTTGAAATTGAGCCATAAACTGGAAAGGAGGGAGTAGTAACTTTTGTCTCGATTACTATTTGTGGCCTTGTATAGATGCAAAATGTATTTTTTATAGTGGCCTTATATAAGAGGGTGCTTGGATCCAAGGGACTTATTTTAGTCTGACTAAAAATAGTCTCTTTAAGAGGCTAAAGTTCCAAGCACCCCTGACTAAAGAGGGGCTAAAACTAGTCTTGAGACTAAAAAAATTTAGTCAGGGGTACCCCTACTAAAATCTGGATTAGTCCTCTCTCTCCTCATTTAACTCCTCTCCTTTAACACAGGCGAGTTCTAGATTGGAGGGTTTGGAGGATAATAAATGCTCATTAACTTGATTTTAGTCTCTTTAGTATTTGGATCCAAGCATGGGTGAGGCTAGCAAGTTTTAGTCCCACTACTTTTAGTCATGAGACTAAAACGTATCCAAGCACCCTCTAAGTAAATGGAGGGAGTACTAAAGGAAATATATATATTCCAAACAATATGATAATCTCTCTAACCAAGGTACGGACGAGGAGTAAACGGAGGGAGTACTACTTACTCCGTCTAGGTGTGTAAGTCATCTTACGTTGTGCACCGCGACCAAGGCGAAGAGGAAAACGAGAAAACTTAATGTCTTTTTGCTAATTAATAGCATTGCATGCAATGAACTAACCACTGCATGTTATGTTTGGTAGTCTCAAGTCATTGAAAGCATGCACGGCCCACATATCTTATTGGTTGATATGCCACAAAACAAGAAACGAGGAGGGAGTTAATGTATGGTGCCTAAGTGTTTTGGGATTATTTGGTTTTCGTAAGGTGACTTACACACCTAGACAGAGGGAGTAGTAAAATTTTCTCCTTGTCTTGCGAGCCACCATGCGCGTGGGCGAGGGAGCGGGCGTAAGGCGTAGTAAGCAAGATTCACCTCATCCTGCGAGCCACCGCGCCCGTGGGCGGGGGAGACAGCATACTAAGCAAGCTTCTCCTCGTTCTGCGAGTTGATGGGACACATCAAAAGTACTCCACTATATAGAGCCTTGCCTCTAAGGTAGGCCCCACATGGTTTGCCTCTTTTTTAACATAACGCGTCAAGTCGCAATTTGTTTGTTCACCCGTGGTAGACAATCCTCCCTCCATCTAGTGGACAACCAGTACACGTGTCAAGTTACCATGTGGGCTGCCTTTTCGCACAGAAATGAGCTCCACCGTGTACCCGTGCGGGTGTGGTTGGGAAAGAGACGGGAGTACGTGCATCGTGCGTGCACCTCTTCTCTTTGTGCACGTCCCCCACCTATGTGGGTGTGTGTGAGAGGGACTATAGAGATACAAACCTAGACATAATGCACCGTCCATCCCCATGCCTCCGCCCAGTCTGACCACCAGTCACCACCACGCCCCACTCCTCCTCACCTTATCTCTCATCTTCCTCCCTCCATTTTTATATACAAGGCCACTATCAAAATTACAATTTGCAGATATACAAGGCCACTAACACTAATCAATGCAATATTAATGGTGTTTGCCTCGTAGTACTACTAGCAAAGGAGGACATTAATTATCCCTTGCATGCATGCGGGAGTGTGAGCATTGGCTTGATGTGCATGAAAGAGAAGAATACACATTAATTTACATGGCAAACAAGGAAACAAGGTGGCTTGCAACATTGAGTTAGAAGACATTAATTTTTGCCTTGGTACCTGTAATATGGGTTTGTGGCCTTGTATACAAAAATGGAGTCCGATAAAATTCTCGAGATACCATTTATCCGAAAAAATTCTGTGACACTCCAAAAATTTTGATTTGGTTTTCATCAAAAACTTTATTGGATTCTAAAAGAGGGCATTTAAAATTTCTTTTTCAGAAAATCCTTCCTCTTAAAAAACTTCCCTTCACCTTTGGCAAGGATTTCCTTTCCATTTCAATTTTGGTGTTAAAATTTTGGAAGCTTTTCTTCTGGTTGTTTCCCTCTCAAACTTATTTATTTTTCATTTAAAAAGAAACCCTAGGAGTTTTGGGACTTCATTCTTTTTGAAACCACCCTTGATTTCACCATATCACAGGTGGTAAAACCCCTCCAAAAACCTCCTCTTCTCCTTGGAACAACCTAAGTTCTCTGTCCCAACTAATCCAAACAAGTTTTGTATTTTATTTCAACCATTTTCCCTCTCAAATCATTTTTGTCAATTATTTGGAGCCTGAGTCATTTACAAAGCAAGTACCTTATTTCCTTTGAGTTTTGATCTCAAACCAACTCCTCTGGATTGTCCTTAGCATCCACAACTCAAAACCATCTTGATCCACTCTCCTTCTTTTCAAATTTTTCAAATTTCAGCCTCTGCAAGTTTGGACCAGATTTGCCAAATTTGGTGAAATTCATATCTACACTTCCCCAAAAATTCTACAAAAATTCAGGCAGCCTACTGGAGCAATGAGTAGCCACTCCACCAAAAATCAGCTCTAGGAAAAATCCCAAGAGGCCAGTATCATTCTGTCGAACACCTTGCATACACTGTATATTGCACTTTCAGTAATTCAGTAAAGTTCAGAGTTCAGTGTCGTTTTCCCTTCGCCAGATTCAGTCACGCGTGGACAGTGCCCTTGGCACGTTCCTCGCCACCCCTCCCTCCTGTCTGGAGTGCCGCACGCGCGCTTGGCGCCTTCCGGGCGTCGGTGCCGCCCTGGCCCGCCTGCGCCAGCGTGTCTTGCGGCGGCCGATCCACCGTAACGGCCGACCGGAAGCAGAATGGCGGCGCAACGCCGTTCGGCGCCGCCCAACGCTCCCTGGCCCTCCGCGTGGCCTCATGCACGCCAGCGCAACCCCGCTGCACAGTCGTCGTAGCCTGGCACGCGCAGGGCGTGCTCCCTGCCGCCGACGTGCCGCACGGCTGTTCCGTTGGGACCAGCGGAAAACCTCCCCCCCCCCGTGCTGAGCTGGACCCTGAAATGGAACCACTACTCCTCCTAGACGATGCCCAAGCTCCTAATCCCACTGCCCAACCACAGCGCCACCGTAATCGCTCGCCGGACTTATCCCGTACGTGACAACCGCCTCGGGCCGGCTATATATAGCACCCCCCAAGCTCCCTCTCGCCCCCGCACACCTCCACTACCTCTCTGGACCCCGACCAGCAACTAGAAGAGCCTCGAGGGGCCCTTCTTCCTCGACTCCGGCCGCCTCGTTCCGCCTCGGCCTCCACCTCGATTCGCTCCGGTGAGGCCGTCCCCGGCGCCCAAACTTCATCAGTAGCTTCCTCAAGCACCCAGTGAGCTAACCCAAGCATCAATTTGACCTTCGCAGCTCTCCCCGGCGAAATCCATCTCCACCCGAGTCGCCATCCGCCGGAGCAAGGCTCGCCGTCGACGTGGTACTCGCCGGCGACCACCACCACCACCAACCGACGCGGAAGGGCGCCCTGAGCAAGGAGGTACCCTCCGATCCCCCTACCTCGCCGTGGATCGCCGCCGGCGACCACCACGGCTCTAGGCACCGTTGAGCTCTGCCGCCCCTTTTTTTTTAAATTTCAAACCTGACAGGTGGGACACGCCTGTCAGCCTCTCAGTGCATTTACACGATTCGTTTTCTGAAAATGCATTCGGGCAAAATGCGTTTCCCTCTCTGGGCTGGCGTATTCGAGACCGAAGTGTTTTCCGTTTTTATAAGCTAGCCCCTGGAAATTTTCTGTTTCATTAGAGATGAGTCCCTGGACTAAAACCTTTATAACTTTTAAACAGAAAAGCATTTTTGATTGATTCTTTTTCTGTTCTCTTTGAAATTTTGTCTAGTTTTTTATCAGATTTATTTGAAAAATATTTGGAATACTTTTTGTGCACTTCTTGGTATTTACGATAGCGCCTATATTTTCTGTATACCGTAGATACCGAAGGAGGTGACGGAGCCGCGAACTTCACCGAGCTAGGCTCCGACTACTCTGAACCAGGCAAGCATGTTTGAACTTTTGATATGATGAGTGCCTTGGCATGTTTTGCACTTAGTTAGTCTCATGGCATGTTGATGAGCATACCGATGAACGTTATTTTCATGCATGGTTAAGGTAAGTGAACTCGATGATCCATAAGTGGATGGATGTGAGTATGAATGGCCATGGGTTGGCATGAGGATGGGTAAGATGGCAGTGTTGTAGCATGCCAGTCTTATGCCAGACTATTTGACTACAGTGTCAAATCGTATCGGTCCAGTTCCTCCCTTTCCTTCCTTGTACTACCACATGTTTTCCGCAAGGAATATGGCTTAGTAAGTTGCAAACCGCTTTCCTGGTACACACCAAAAGGAGAGGCCGGGATGATGGTTCCATGGCCCTGGATTAAAGCCAATCATCCGGTCAGGGGGCATGGGTGTTTCCGGTTGGGACCGAGAGGGGGGGCACCCCTTAGAGCGCGCGTATATAAATTTGATCCCATGCTATTCGAGATTGTGATCTCCCCGTCTCAAAGTTTTTCTTGGACGATGTCTAGGGTGAGTCCTGGCATCGAGAGATAGGATGGGTGTGTACTGGTTAGCTGTGTTTACTTCCGAAATACCGTAAACAGAACTAGTCCTTCGAGACTACGGAAATCCGTTAGCTGTGGGAAATTTTTGTACAAACTCTGCAGAGTCATAAATCTCCAAATCATCTTATCCATATCCAAATTTTGCGCTGCCTTATTCTGACAAGTGCCAGTTTTTGGGTGACAGATACTCCGGTGAATCTCGTGAGCACTAAGCCCGGTTAAAAGTTTATTCCTGTGGATGGACTAACCCGTTTATTATCATGAACTGAATATTTATTATGAGTATTATTTACTTGTGGATTAAAGCCCTTTCTGTGATGTCGCTCAGACGTCCAACTGTGGCATTTCTTTTAAAGCCCTTTCTGTGATGTCGCTCAGACGTCCGACTGTGGCATTTCTTTTAAAGTCCTTTCTGTGATGTCGCTCAGACGTCCGACTGTGGCATTTCTTTTAAAGCCATTTCTGTGATGTCACTCAGACATCTGACTGTGGCATTTCGTTTAAAGCCCTTTCTGTGATGTCGCTCAGACGTCCGACTGTGGCATTTCTTTTAAAGCCCTTTCTGTGATGTCGCCCAGACGTCCAACTGTGGCATTTCTTTTAAAGCCCTTTAGGTGGCGTTGCTAAGACGCCCAACTGTGGCATGATTTTCTGTTATTATTTGTTCACCTTTCGAGGCGTCGCTTCAGACACCCGATCGGTTCTCATTTACATTTTTTTGGGATTTCAGGCGGACTACCGCCGTTTCCCTCGTACTTACCTCGTTATGCAAATTTTTAATTGTGCATTGGAGAGATTAATCATGACGCATTCATGCATGCATTCGTTATATCTTACGTCCGAACTGTCTTGCGAGTACTTTCAAAGTACTCACTGGCTTGTTGATTTGGCCAGATGCTGACGAAGGCGATCTCATGGATGAAGAGTTCGATAGCGAGTTCGACGCCTAGAGGAATCCCAGTCAGTCTCGTGCGACCCTGGACTTGGTCACTGTTTTATACCCGCTTCCGCAGCCCGAATAAATTTATCGAGCCTCACCTCGACGCTCGATGAGATACCAGTTTGAGAGTCGTGTTACCACACTCCCCATTGTGTTAT
Source organism: Triticum monococcum (assembly GCA_034509565.1). Lineage (NCBI taxonomy): Eukaryota > Viridiplantae > Streptophyta > Magnoliopsida > Poales > Poaceae > Triticum > Triticum monococcum. The sequence continues at coordinate 655,875,630 of CM067847.1, read as the reverse complement.
TCCACCATCACTTTATCCTCGAGTCAGTAGTAAGCCACCACACCATTGTGTTATATCTGCCATTATGTATAATTATTGGCGCGCTTATAATAATTTGTTGAGCAGCCTAGCTCAACCCTATAATATATTCTATGCTACTGGCTTATTGTATCAAGAATTTGTCTACCAGTGTGGAGGATTTCTCTCATGCTGGACTCAAAAGATTGGTTTCTCAATAAATATTTTTATTGGAAAACTGGTCATGACAAGCTTGGTACCAGAGCCAGGCTGACTGTAGGAAGCCACTAGGTGCGATCGCTAATCGGTTATTAGCATGATAGAGCCGAGTTATTTTTTTGGCAATTGTAGTCATTTTCTGACAGTCAGCATAAATTTATGATCTGACCATTCAGGATTTTTGCCTACTTTTGTAGATGGCCGACAACAACTACGAGTCTCAGACCTTCGCCAACGTACCTGATGGGTTCGTCAAGCTTCTCTCCTTCATCGTTCAGGTCGCGATGGGGCCATCCGTGCGCCCAGTCTTCACGCTCCGCCAGCACAGAGTCAACGACAGCCTGACCATGCACCAGGCCACGGTGCAGTTCAAGGGAGGGCGTGGTGAGCTACGCCGCTACCTGTTCGTGGGAAGAGCCATGCCTACGGAGAGGCATGCTATGCAGATGGCAGGCCGTGAGGCGATAGCCCGCCTCAGGGATGTCCTTCCCGCGATGAAGACTCGTCGCTACCGTTATCTTCCATGCCATGTGCCCTACACCTGCCACTACACATTCTCCTGCCCCAGAGGAGAACGAGACGAGGCTTTTGAGATGCTTATTGAGTATCTCCGGGCTCTGGAGGCAGCCTTCGACAACCTGGTGGACGACTTTGTGGCTGCCCGCATGGACTCAGTCCATGGCTGTGCCGCCAACAGGAGGGAGCTCCTGCTCACCGCACCGCCACTGACTTTTGTCTCGTCCTCAGCATCTCATGCACCTACTCGTCACCTACCTACCACCGGAGGGTTCAGCAAGGCCTTTGCGCCCACTCCAGCGCGCACTGCACCACCCGCTGTGCCCACTCCCATTCGTGTTGCTCCGCCCCTGGCACCCGTTCCATCTACCCGACGCGGCTCTTCATGTCTGGAGCCTATTAGTGAGGAGGAGGTCGAGTCCCCAGCCTCACTGCGCCTCACCCTTGGCAGGGCCAAGGAGATCATCGACATTTTCGGCTGAGTGCGTTTGCCCGTCATGTGATGTACCGCTTTGTAAGATATGTTTATATGTGCATAGGTTGTGAGAAGTAGCTTGTTTGCGCATCATGTAGAACTGGAGGAGTGAACTAGCCTAAATAACATGTCAGGATTATGTACGCATATCCTGAGTGATGTACTGTATAATTATCGCCCGCGTGTAAGATATGTAATGAGCAGTCCTTCTCTGTGCGCAAATCAATTTGTTTTCTTAAGTGATCTTGGTCATTTAAATTATTTGCCATCCTTGTGCATTTTTATTTTTGGAGTTGTTTTTGGCGACCATCTTCACTTTTCTTATGAGTTTTACAAAATATACCCCTAGAGTGAAAAATGTCTCATCCTTGGACTCGCTCCATGCCTACTCCGCCAGAGGAAAATTTTGACACTCAACCAAGCAACAATTTCACGCAAGGGCAGTCGAGTCAACAGGGCAGTGAAACGGCACTTTCCCAAATATGCCGCCTTTATGAACAGAGTCAGCAACAACATCGTGAAATGATGAACCAAGTCATCAACATGGGAAATTACCATGGACAGTATCCGCAGCATTCCAAGTTATCCGAGCTACAGAAGACGCGTCCCCAAACATTTTCTCATACTGACAAGCCTCTTGAAGCCGAGGACTGGCTTCGGGATATGGAGAGGAAATTAATTATTGCAAAATGTTCAGATCCCGAGAAGGTGTTATATGCTCCGCACTATCTCACAGGAGCAGCCGCATCATGGTGGGAGAATTTTCTGCACATGCATCCAAACGAAGGTGACATAACCTGGGATGATTTCAAGGAAGGTTTCCGCGGTGCACACATTCCTAAGAGTATTATGAAAATCAAAAAGATAGAGTTCGATGACCTCAAACAAAGGAACTTGACAGTGGCAGATTACAACAGTCAATTTACACTATTGTCTCGCTACGCCAATGAAGAGCGTATGACTGAAAGTAAGAAGATGGAGAAATTCCTTGATGGTCTAGCACCTGCGCTGAAATGCCAACTGGTCGTGCACACTTTTCCTGATTTTAAGACACTGGTGGACAAAGCCATTACTCTGGAAAATGAGAGACGCAGTCTGGAAGATATTCGCAAGCGAAAAAGGGACCAGACTAACCATGCTCGCAATCCCCGAAGCAAGACAGATTTTCAAAAGGGTGGGACACACAAAATCCCATCCAATGTCTCACGCCAAATCAAGAATTTTCATGCAAGGGACAAGGAGTTCACATATCGCCCCGGCGTTACTTGTTACGCCTGTGGAGAGGAAGGGCACTATGCCAAGCAGTGTCCCAAGCCTAGAAACTCAACCCGAAAGCCAAACAACGGCGGCAATAGTTCAGCGCCCAAGCGAAACAATTTCAATCCCAGCAACAACCACAGGAAGGGTCATCTGAACCACGTAACCAAAGAGGAGGCACAAAATGCTCCGGATATCGTACTCGGTACGTTTCCTGTCAACACAATACCCGCAACGGTTTTGTTTGATTCTGGAGCTTCTCACTCTTTCATTTCAAAAGGTTTTGCTTTGCAAAATAATTTTTCGGTGCTTCCTTTGGAGAAATCCATGATCATCAAGTCCCCTGGGATTCAGCAAGTTACTCAGAATTACTGTCAGAATGTGGTCATTGAGTTCGAAGGATTGGAGTTTCACGCAAATCTTATTGTGTTGGAAAACAAAGGACTGGATGTCATCCTAGGGATGGACTGGTTAACCAACAATAAGGGTTTTATTGACTGTTTCAACCGAACCGTAATCCTCACACACCACCACGGGAAGACAATAAGAGTGTCAGCCAAGGAAGGAAAAATACCCCGGCAACCGAGATTGAATAAGGTAGACGTTTCTGAGCTAAACAAGGTTCCAGTAGTATGTGAATTTCCAGATGTGTTCCCTGAAGAACTACCAGGCATGCCACCAGACCGAGAGATAGAGTTCTGCATTGAGCTCGCACCAGGAACCACCCCCATATACAAGAAACCATACAGAATGGCACCATCCGAGTTGGTTGAATTGAAGAAACAAATAAAAGAATTGCTAGACAAAGGATATATTCGACCCAGCTCCTCACCTTGGGGATCACCAATTTTATTTGCCAAAAAGAAGGATGGAACACTGAGATTGTGTATTGACTATCGAGCACTTAACATGGTCACAATTAAGAACAAATACCCGATGCCAAGGATAAACGATTTGTTTGATCAACTTGCTCAGGCCAAGGTATTTTCAAAAATTGACTTAAGGTCTGGATACCATCAATTAAAGGTGCGAACGGAAGATATCCCCAAAACAGCCTTCACCTCCAGATATGGACTGTATGAGTTCACCGTAATGCCATTCGGATTAACAAATGCCCCTGCATATTCTGTTCACCTCATGAACAAAGTATTCATGAAGTTTATGGACAAGTTCGTCGTGGTATTCATCGACGATATTCTAGTGTACTCCAAGACACCAGAAGAGCACGCAGAACATCTCAGGATTGTGCTAGGAGAACTCAGGAAACACCAATTGTATGCCAAGTTCAGCAAGTGCGAATTTTGGCTAAGGCAAGTAGGCTTTCTAGGCCACGTGCTAACCCAAGACGGTATCGCAGTGGACCCAGAGAAAGTCAAGGCCATACTTGGCTGGAAGTCGCCAGCGAGCGTAACAGATATACGTAGTTTCTTGGGAATGGCAGGATATTACCGCAGATTTATTGAAGGATTATCCACCATAGCCAAGCCTATGACGCAGTTACTCAAGAAAGACAAGAAGTTTGAATGGACAGAAGCCTGCGAAAAGAGTTTCCAAGAGCTAAAGCGGAAATTAACAACAGCACCAGTATTAATTGTGCCAGACATACACAAAAATTTTGAAGTGTTTTGTGACACGTCCAGAAAGGGTCTCGGATGCGTGTTGATGCAGGAAGGCAAGGTTGTCGCCTATGCTTTAAGGCAACTTCGCAAGCATGAGGAAAATTATCCCACTCATGACTTAGAAATGGCAGCAGTCATCCATGCACTCAAGGAATGGAGGCATTTCTTACTTGGGAACCGATGTGAAATATATACAGATCACAAAAGTCTCAAATATATTTTCACGCAGCCAGAACTAAATTTACGACAAAGACGCTGGTTGGAATTGGTAAAGGATTATGATGTTGGTATCCATTACCATCCAGGAAAAGCAAATGTAGTGGCCGATGCTCTTAGTCGGAACCCCAACTCCGATGAAAGCAATCTCCAAAGCTTGAGGCCCGAATTCCAACAAGAATTTGCCAAGCTCAATTTGTTAATAGTAGCAGAAGGCACCATATCGAACTTGGAAATACAACCCGACCTTGTGGAGGAAATTAAAGAAGCTCAGCCCGGTCACCCCAGCATTGAAGGCATCAAAAGAAAGGTGAGTATGGGCAAGGCCTCGGAGTACGTTATAGACGATGGAGGAATATTGTGGTACGGAGAAAGACTCTGCGTGCCAAACATAGAAGACCTTAAACAGCAAATCCTAGCTGAAGCCCACACCGCCTCGTACTCGATCCACCCTGGCGGAACCAAGATGTATAAAGATATTCAGGAAAGATTTTGGTGGCACGGTATGAAGAGGGACATAGCCACCTTCATTGCACATTGCGACTCTTGTCAACGCATAAAAGCTGAGCATCAGAGACCAGCCAGACTACTGCAACCAAACAAAATACCTGAGTGGAAATGGGATGAAATAGGGATGGATTTCATTGTCGGACTACCTCGGTCACAGCATGGGAATGATGCCATATGGGTCATCACTGACAAGTTAACCAAGGTGGCACATTTCATTCCAGTAAATACAACCTACAACACTCAGCGGCTTGCCAGGATTTATCTCACCCGCATAGTTTGTCTGCATGGAGTCCCGAAGACTATAATATCCGACAGAGGCACTCAGTTCATCTCAAGATTTTGGGAGCATTTACAACAGGCTCTGGGAACTCAACTAGCCTTCAGTACGGCATACCACCCACAAACTGATGGACAAACGGAACGCGTAAACCAGGTTTTAGAAGACATGCTGAGAGCATGTGTCCTCACATATGGAACCAGTTGGGAAGAAAGCCTGCCATACGCCGAGTTCGCGTACAACAATAGCTACCAGGCCAGCCTGCAAATGGCACCATTTGAGGCTTTATACGGACAGAGATGTCGTACCCCGTTGAATTGGTCAGAGACCGGAGACAGCCGCATCTTCGGACCAGACATGCTCAGAGAAGCCGAGGAAAAAGTCAAGCTAATCAGAGACCGACTTAAGACCGCTCAAAGTCGACAGAAGAGTTATTACGATCAGAAACATCGTAGGGTCAGCTTCAAGCCCGGTGAGTTCGTATACCTGAAAGTATCTTCTATGAGAGGATTGCAACGATTCAAGATTAGAGGGAAACTAGCACCAAGATTCATTGGACCATTCTGTATAAAGGCGCGAAGAGGCACGGTAGCCTACCAGCTAGACTTACCCAAGGAATTATCCGATGTCCATGACGTGTTCCACGTCTCGCAATTGAGGAAGTGCGTGAGCAACCCAGAGAAACAAGTATCCCATGAGAGCATTGACGTGCAGCCAGACCTCACTTATCGGGAACATCCAGTAAGAATATTAGAGGAGTCTGAAAGGAGGACCCGACATAAGACCATCAAATTCTTCAGAGTCCAGTGGAGCAATCACACCGACAGTGAAGCTACTTGGGAAAGAGAGGATTTTCTTCAGACAGAGCATCCACACTTATTTAAGGATCAGCTGAAATCTCGGGGACGAGATTTTTCCTAAGGGGGTAGGTGTTGTGACACTCCAAAAATTTTGATTTGGTTTTCATCAAAAACTTTATTGGATTCTAAAAGAGGGCATTTAAAATTTCTTTTTTCAGAAAATCCTTCCTCTTAAAAAACTTCCCTTCACCTTTGGCAAGGATTTCCTTTCCATTTCAATTTTGGTGTTAAAATTTTGGAAGCTTTTCTTCTGGTTGTTTCCCTCTCAAACTTATTTATTTTTCATTTTAAAAGAAACCCTAGGAGTTTTGGGACTTCATTCTTTTTGAAACCACCCTTGATTTCACCATATCACATGTGGTAAAACCCTCCAAAAACCTCCTCTTCTCCTTGGAACAACCTAAGTTCTCTGTCCCAACTAATCCAAACAAGTTTTGTATTTAATTTCAATCATTTTTCCTCTCAAATCATTTTTGTCAATTATTTGGAGCCTGAGTCATTTACAAAGCAAGTACCTTATTTCCTTTGAGTTTTGATCTCAAACCAACTCCTCTGGATTGTCCTTAGCATCCACAACTCAGAACCATCTTGATCCACTCTCCTTCTTTTCAAATTTTTCAAATTTCAGCCTCTGCAAGTTTGGACCAGATTTGTCAAATTTGGTGAAATTCATATCTACACTTCCCCAAAAATTCTACAAAAATTCAGGCAGCCTACTGGAGCAATGAGTAGCCACTCCACCAAAAATCAGCTCTAGGAAAAATCCCTAGAGGCCAGTATCATTCTGTCGAACACCTTGCATACACTGTATATTGCACTTTCAGTAATTCAGTAAAGTTCAGAGTTCAGTGTCGTTTTCCCTTCGCCAGCTTCAGTCACACGTGGACAGTGCCCTTGGCACGTTCCTCGCCGCCCCTCCCTCCTGTCTGGAATTCCGCACACGCGCTTGGCGCCTTCCGGGCGTCGGTGCCGCCCTGGCCCGCCTGCGCCGGCGTGTCTTGCGGTGGCCGATCCACCGTAACAGCCGACCGGAAGCAGAACGGCGGCGCAACGCCGTTCGGCGCCGCCCAACGCTCCCGGGCCCTCCGCGTGGCCTCATGCACGCCAGCGCAACCCCGCTGCACAGTCGCCGTAGCCTGGCACGCGCAGGGCGCGCTCCCTGCCGCCGACGTGCCGCACGGCCGTTCCGTTGGGACCAGCCGTAAACCTCCCCCCCCCCCCCGTGCTGAGCTGGACCCTGAAATGGAACCACTACTCCACCTAGACGATGCCCAAGCCCCTAATCCCACTGCCCAACCACAGCGCCGCCGTAATTGCTCACCGGACTTATCCCGTACGCGGCAACCGCCTCGGGCCGGCTATATATAGCACCCCCCAAGCTCCCTCTCGCCCCCGCACACCTCCACTACCTCTCTGGACCCCGACCAGCAACTAGAAGAGCCTCGAGGGGCCCTTCTTCCTCGACTCCGGCCGCCTCGTTCTGCCTCGGCCTCCACCTCGATTCGCTCCGGTGAGGCCGTCCCCGGCGCCCAAACTTCGTCAGTAGCTTCCTCAAGCACCCAGTGAGCTAACCCAAGCATCAATTTGACCTTCGCAGCTCTCCCCGGCGAAATCCATCTCCACCCGAGCCGCCGTCCGCCGGAGCAAGGCTCGCCGTCGACGTGGTACTCGCCGGCGACCACCACCACCACCAACCGACGCGGAAGGGCGCCCTGAGCAAGGAGGTACCCTACGATCCCCCTACCTCGCCGTGGATCGCCGCCGGCGACCACCGCGGCTCTCGGGCACCGTCGAGCTCTGCCGCCCCTTTTTTAAAAAAAATTCAAACCTGACAGGTGGGACACGCCTGTCAGCCTCTCAGTGCATTTACACGATTCGTTTTCTGAAAATGCCTTTGGGCAAAATGCGTTTCCCTCTCTAGGCTGGCGTATTCGAGACCGAAGCGTTTTCCATTTTTATAAGCTAGCCCCTAGAAATTTTCTATTTCATTACGGATGAGTCCCTGGACTAAAGCCTTTATAACTTTTAAACAGAAAAGCATTTTTGATTGATTCTTTTTCTATTCTCTTTGAAATTTTGTCTAGTTTTTTATCAGATTTATTTGAGAAATATTTGGAATACTTTTTGTGCACTTCTTGGTATTTACGATAGCGCCTATATTTTCTGTATACCGTAGATACCGAAGGAGGTGACGGAGCCGCGAACTTTACCGAGCTAGGCTCCGACTACTCTGAACCAGGCAAGCATGTTTGAACTTTTGATATGATGAGTGTCTTGGCATGTTTTGCACTTAGTTAGTCTCATGGCATGTTGATGAGCATACCGATGAACGTTATTTTCATGCATGGTTAAGGTAAGTGAACTCGATGATCCATAAGTGGATGGATGTGAGTATGAATGGCCATGGGTTGGCATGAGGATGGGTAAGATGGCAGTGTTGTAGCATGCCAGTCTTATGCCAGACTATTTGACTACAGTGTCAAATTGTATCGGTCCAGTTCCTCCCTTTCCTTCCTTGTACTACCACATGTTTTCCGCAAGGAATATGGCTTAGTAAGTTGCAAACCGCTTTCCTGGTACACACCAAAAGGAGAGGCCGGGATGATGGTTCCATGGCCCTGGATTAAAGCCAGTCATCCGGTCAGGGGGCATGGGTGTTTCCGGTTGGGACCGAGAGGGGGGCACCCCTTAGAGCGCGCGTATATAAATTTGATCCCATGCTATTCGAGATTGTGATCTCCCCGTCTCAAAGTTTTTCTTGGACGATGTCTAGGGTTAGTCCTGGCATCGAGAGATGGGATGGGTGTGTACTGGTTAGCTGTGTTTACTTCCGAAATACCGTAAACGGAACTAGTCCTTCAAGACTATGGAAATCCGTTAGCTGTGGGAAATTTTTGTACAAACTCTGCAGAGTCATAAATCTCCAAATCATCTTATCCATATCCAAATTTTGCGCTGACTTATTCTGACAAGTGCCAGTTTTTGGGTGACAGATACTCCGGTGAATCTCGTGAGCACTAAGCCCGGTTAAAAGTTTATTCCTGTGGATGGACTAACCCGTTTATTATCATGAACTGAATATTTATTATGAGTATTATTTACTTGTGGATTAAAGCCCTTTCTGTGATGTCGCTCAGACGTCCGACTGTGGCATTTCTTTTAAAGCCCTTTCTGTGATGTCGCTCAGACGTCCGACTGTGGCATTTCTTTTAAAGTCCTTTCTGTGATGTCGCTTAGACGCCCGACTGTGGCATTTCTTTTAAAGCCCTTTCTGTGATGTCGCTCAGACATCCGACTATGGCATTTCGTTTAAAGCCCTTTCTGTGATGTCGCTCAGACGTCCGACTGTGGCATTTCTTTTAAAGCCCTTTCTGTGATGTCGCCCAGACGTCCGACTGTGGCATTTCTTTTAAAGCCCTTTAGGTGGCGTCGCTAAGACGCCCGACTGTGGCATGATTTTCTGTTATTATTTGTTCACCTTTCGAGGCGTCGCTTCAGACACCCGATCGATTCTCATTTACATTTTTTTTGGGATTTCAGGCGGACTACCGCCGTTTCCCTCGTACTTACCTCGTTATGCAAATTTTTAATTGTGCATTGGAGAGATTAATCATGACACATTCATGCATGCATTCGTTATATCTTACGTCCGAACTGTCTTGCGAGTACTTTCAAAGTACTCACTGGCTTGTTGATTTGGCCAGATGCTGACGAAGGCGATCTCATGGATGAAGAGTTCGATAGCGAGTCCGACGCCTAGAGGAATCCCAGTCAGTCTCGTGCGACCCTGGACTTGGTCACTGTTTTATACCCGCTTCCGCAGCCCGAATAAATTTATCGAGCCTCACCTCGACGCTCGATGAGATACCAGTTTGAGAGTCGTGTTACCACACTCCCCATTGTGTTATTCCACCATCACTTTATCCTCGAGTCAGTAGTAAGCCACCACACCATTGTGTTATATCCGCCATTATGTATAATTATTGGCACGCTTGTAATAATTTGTTGAGCAGCCCTAGCTCAACCCTATAATATATTCTATGCTACTGGCTTATTGTATCAAGAATTTGTCTACCAGTGTGGAGGATTTCTCTCATACTGGACTCAAAAGATTGGTTTCTCAATAAATATTTTTATTGGAAAACCGGTCGTGACAAATTCTCGAGCAATCATTAGTTTTTACAAAATGGGATTACTCCTGCATGGGTCAATCACAACAGGTGTTTTGTAAAAAAATGCATCTTGATGTTCCGTGCAATGCACGGGCATCTTTTTGTCCCCCCACGCCGCCCGAGCCACCCGCAGACCGACCAGTGATACGTCTCCAACGTATCTATAATTTTTGATTCCTCCATGCTATATTATCTACTGTTTTGGATGTTTATGGGCTTTATTATACACTTCTATATCATTTTTGGGACTAACCTATTAACCCAGAGCCCAGTGCCAGTTTCTGTTTTTACCTTGTTTTAGAATATCGCAGAAAAGGAAAACCAAACGGAGTCCAATTGACCTGAAACTTCACAGAACTTATTTTTGGATCAGAAGAAGCCTAGAAGACTTGGAGTACATGTCAGGGGATCTACAAGGAAGCCACGAGGCAGGGGGCGCGCCCTCCACCCTCGTGGCCCCCCTGACGTATTTCTTCTGCCTATATATCTCCATATACCCTAAAAACATCAGGGGGCACAATAGATCGGGAGTTCCACCGCCAGAAGCCTCTGTAGCCACCGAAAGCCAATCTAGACCCGCTCCGGCATCCTTCCGGAGGGGGAATCCCTCTTCGGTGGCCATCTTCATCATCCCGGTGCTCTCCATGATGAGGAGCGAGTAGTTCTCCCTCGGGGCTGAGGGTATGTACACGTAGCTATGTGTTTGATCTCTCTCTCTCTCTCGTGTTCTTGAGGTGATACGATCTTTATGTATCGCGAGCTTTGCTATTATAGTTGGATCTTATGATGTTTTATTCCCCCTCTACTCTCTTGTAATGAATTTAGTTTCCCCTTTGAAGTTATCTTACCAGATTGAGTATTTAAAGATTTGAGAACACTTGATGTATGTCTTGCCGTGCGTATCTGTGGTGACAATGGGATACCACGTGATTCACTTGATGTATGTTTTGGTGATCAACTTGCGGGTTCCTCCCATGAACCTATGCATAGGGGTTGGCACACGTTTTCGTCGTGATTCTCAGGTAGAAACTTTGGGGCACTCTTTAAGGTTCTATGTGTTGGTGGAATAGATGAATCTGAGATTGTGTGATGCATATCGTATAATCATACCCACGGATACTTGAGGTGACATTGGAGTATCTAGGTGACATTAGGGTTTTGGTTGATTTGTGTCTTAAGGTGTTATTCTAGTACGAACTCTAGGGCTGTTTGTGACACTTATAGGAATAGCCCAACGGATTGATTGGAACGAATAACTTTGAGGTGGTTTCGTACCCTACCATAATCTCTTCGTTCGTTCTCCGCTATTAGTGACTTTGGAGTGACTCTTTGTTGCATGTTGAGGGATAGTTATGTGATCCAATTATGTTATTATTATTGAGAGGACTTGCACTAGTGAAAGTATGAACCCTAGGCCTTGTTTCAACGCATTGAAATACCGTTTATGCTCACTTTTATCATTAGTTACCTTGCTGTTTTTTCTATTTTCAGATTACAAAAACATTTATCTACCATCCATATACCACTTGTTTAACCATCTCTTCGCCGAACTAGTGCACCTATACAATTTACCATTGTATTGGGTGTGTTGGGGACACAAGAGACTCTTTGTTATTTGGTTGCAGGGTTTCTTGAGAGAGACCATCTTCATCCTACGCCTCCTATGGATTGATAAACCTTAGGTCATCCACTTGAGGGAAATTTGCTACTGTCCAGAAACCTCTGCACTTGGAGGCCCAACAACGTCTACAAGAAGAAGGTTGTGTAGTAGACATCAAGCTCTTTTCTGGCGTCGTTGCCGGGGAGGTGAGTGCTTGAAGGTATATCTTTAGATCTTGCAATCGAGTCTTTTAGTTTCTTGTTTTATCACTAGTTTAGTTTATAAAAGAAAACTATAAAAAATGGAATTGAGTTTGTCTCATACGCTTCACCTTTTTAATATCTTTCATGAGTATGATGGAAAGGATAATTGTGCTCGAGTGCTAGAAGAAGAAATCTATAAAATGTTTGGCACTGAATATTTGAATGATGAGCATGATTGCAATGTTGTTAGTATGAATTCCTTGAATACCCATGATGCTAATGATATGCAAAGCCACAAGCTTGGGGAAGCTATGTTTGATGAAGATGATATTTTTTTTGTCCCACAAGTTTTGATGAGCAAATTTATTATGATGAAAGCATGCCTCTTATCTATGATGATTATTTTGATGACACGTATGCTTTAAAGAATAATGATAACCATGAAACTTGTCATCTAGATCTTAATTTTCAATCACATGATAGTTATTTTGTTGAGTTTGCTCCCACTATTATTCATGAGAAGAATTTTGCTTATGTGGAGAGTAATAAATTTTCTATGCTTGTAGATCATGAAAAGAATGCTTTAGGTGCTGGTTATATTGTTGAATTCATTCATGATGCTACTGAAAATTATTATAAGGGAGGAATATATGCTTGTAGGAATTGCAATAATATCAAGTTTCCTCTCTATGTGCTTAAAGTTTTGAAGTTATGCTTGGTTTACCTTCCTATGCAAGTTGATTCTTGTTCCCATAAGTTGTTTGCTCACAAAATCCCTATGAATAGGAAGTATGTTAGACATAAATGTGCTAGTCATATTCTTCATTATGCTCTTTTTATGTTTCAATTCTTATCTTTTATGTGAGCATCATTGAAATCATCATGCCTAGCTAGGGGCGTTAAACGATAGCGCTTGTTGGGAGGAAACCCAATTTTATTTTTGTTCCTTGATTTTTGCTCCTGTTTAGAAATAAATAATTCATCTAGACTCTGTTTAGATATAGTTTTATGCTTTTAATTAGTGTTTGTGCCAAGTAGAACCTTTGGGAAGACTTGGGGAAAGTCTTGTTGATCATGCTGTAAAAAACAGAAACTTTAGCGCTCACGAGAATTGCTGCCATTTGTATTTGGAGAGCGCTATTTAGTTAATTCTTTTTACATATGATTATTAGATAAATTCCTCAGGTCCAGAAATTTATTTGAGAATTTTATGAGTTCGAGAAGTATATGTTTGATCCATATTACTACAGACTGTTCTGTTTTTGACAGATTCTTTTTTTCGTGTGTTGTTTGCTTATTTTAATGAATCTATGGCTACTAAAAGAGTTTATAAACCATAGAGAAGTTGGAATACAGTAGGTTTAACACCAATATAAATAAATAATGAGTTAATTACAGTACCTTGAAGTGGTGTTTTGTTTTCTTTCGCTAACGGAGCTTACGTGTTTTCTGTTAAGTTTTGTGTTGTGAAGTTTTCAAGTTTTGGGTAAAGATTCGATGGACTATGGAATAAGGAGTGGCAAGAGCCTAAGCTTGGGGATGACCAAGGCACCCCAAGGTAATATTCCAGGACAACCAAGAGCCTAAGCTTGGGGATGCCCCGGAAGGCATCCCCTCTTTCGTCTTCGTTCATCGGTAACTTTACTTGGAGCTATATTTTTATTCGCCACATGATATGTGTTTTGCTTGGAGCGTCATTTTATTTTCTTTAGTTTTGCTTGCTGTTTGAATAAAATACCAAGATCTGAAATTATTAAATGTTAGAGAGTCTTCATATAGTTGCATAATTATTTGACTACTCATTGATCTTCACTTATATCTTTCGGAGTAGTTTGTCATTTGCTCTAGTGCTTCACTTATATATTTTAGAGCATGGTGGTAGTTTTATTTTGAAGAAATAGTTGAACTCTCATGCGTCACTTAGATTATTTTGGGAGTCTTAAATAGCATGGTAATTTTCTTAAAATCCTAATATGTTAGGTATTCAAGATTAGTAAAATTTTCTTATGAGTGTTTTGAATACTAAGAGAAGTTTGATGCTTGATGATTGTTTTGAGATATGGAGGTAATAATATCAAAGTCGTGTTAGTTGAGTAGTTGTGAAATTGAGAAATGCTTGTGTTGAAGTTTGCAAGTCCCGTAGCATACACGTATGGTAAACGTTATGTAACAAATTTGAAACATGAGGTGTTATTTGATTGTCCTCCTTATGAGTGGCAGTCGGGGATGAGCGATGGTCTTTTCCTACCAATCTATCCCCCTAGGAGCATGCGCGTAGTGCCGAGGTTTTTGATGACTTGTAGATTTTTGCAATAAGTATGTGAGTTCTTTATGACTAATGGTGAGTCCATGGATTATACGCACTCTCACCCTTCCATCCTTGCTAGCCTCTTCGGTACCGTGCAATGCCCTTTCTCACATTGAGAGTTGGCGCAAACTTCGCCGGTGCATCCAAACCCCGTGATATGATACGCTCTTTCACACATAAACCTCCCTATATCTTCCTCAAAATGTCCACCAAACCTACCTATTATGGCATTTCCATAGCCATTCCGAGATATATTGCCATGCAACTTTCCACCGTTCCGTTTATTATGACACGCATCATCATTGTCATATTGCTTTGCATGATCATGTAGTTGACATCGTATTTGTGGCAAAGCCACCGTTCATAATTCTCTCATACATATCACTCTTAGTCCATTGCATATCCCGGTACACCGCCGGAGGCATTCATATAGAGTCATCTTTTGTTCTAGTATCGAGTTGTAATCATTGAGTTGTAAATAAATAGAAGTGTGATGATCATCATTTTCCAGAGCATTGTCCCAAGTGAGGAATTGTAAAAAAAGAGAGAGGCCATAAAAAAGAGAAGACCCAAAAAAATAGAAAGGCCATAAAAAAGAGAAGGCCCAAAAAAATGAGAGAAAAAGAGAGAAGGGACAATGCTACTATCCTTTTTCCACACTTGTGCTTCAAAGTAGCACCATGATCTTCATGATAGAGAGTCTCTTGTTTTGTCACTTTCATATACTAGTGGGAATTTTTCATTATAGAACTTGGCTTGTATATTCCAAAAATGGGCCTCCTCAAGTGCCCTAGGTCTTCGTGAGCAAGCAAGTTGGATGCACACCCACTTAGTTTCTTTTGTTGAGCTTTCATACATTTATAGCTCTAGTGCATCCGTTGCATGGCAATCCCTACTCCTTGCATTGACATCAGTCGATGGGCGTCTACATAGCCCATTGATTAGCCCCGTTGATGTGAGAATTTCTCCTTTTTTGTCTTCTCCACATAACCCCCATCATCATATTCTATTCCACACATAGTGCTATGTCCATGGCTCGCGCTCATATATTGCGTGAAAGTTTATAGGTTTGAGATTACTAAAGTATGAAACAATTGCTTGGCTTATCATCGGGGTTGTGCGTGATGAGAGCATTCTTGTGTGACGAAAATGGAGCATGACCAAACTATATGATTTTGTAGGGATGAACTTTCTTTGGCCATGTCATTTTGAGAAGACATAATTGCTTAGTTAGTATGCTTGAAGTATTATTATTTTTATGTCAATATGAACTTTAATCTTGAATCTTTCGGATCTGAATATTCATGCCACAATTAAGAAGAATTACATTGAAATTATGACAAGTAGCACTCCGCATCAAAAATTCTGTTTTTATCATTCACCTACTCGAGGACGAGCAGGAATTAAGCTTGGGGATGCTGATACGTCTCCAAAGTATCTATAATTTTTATTGCTCCATGCTATATTATCTACTGTTTTGGATGTTTATGGGCTTTATTATACACTTTTATATCATTTTTGGGACTAACCTATTAACCCACAGCCCAGTGCTAGTTTCTGTTTTTACCTTGTTTTAGAATATCACAGAAAAGGAAAACCAAACGGAGTCCAATTGACCTGAAACTTCACGGAACTTATTTTTGGATCAGAAGAAGCCCAGAAGACTTGGAGTGCACGTCAGGGGATCTACGAGGATGCCACGAGGTAGGGGGCATGCCCACCCCCCCTGGGCGCGCCCTCCACCCCCGTGGGCCCCTCGTGGACCCCCTGACGTATTTCTTCCCCCTATATATCTCCATATACCCTAAAACATCAGGGGGCACAATAGATCAGGAGTTCCGCCGCCAGAAGCCTCTGTAGCCACTGAAAGCCAATCTAGACCCGTTCCGGCACCCTGCCAGAGGGGGAATCCCTCTCCGGTGGCCATCTTCATCATCCCGGTGCTCTCCATGATGAGGAGGGAGTACTTCTCCCTTGGGGTTGAGGGTATGTACCAGTAGCTATGTGTTTGATCTCTCTCTCTCTCATGTTCTTGAGGTGATACGATCTTGATGTATCGCGAGCTTTGCTATTATAGTTGGATCTTATGATGTTTTCTTCCCCCTCTACTCTCTTGTAATGAATTGAGTTTCCCCTTTGAAGTTATCTTATCGGATTGAGTCTTTAAAGATTTCAGAACACTTGATGTATGTCTTGCCGTGCGTATCTGTGGTGACAATGGGATACCACGTGATTCACTTGATGTATGTTTTGGTGATCAACTTGCGGGTTCCTCCCATGAACCGATGCATAGGGGTGGCACACGTTTTTGCCGTGATTCTCCGGTAGAAACTTTGGGGCACTCTTTGAGGTTCTATGTGTTGGTTGAATAGATGAATCTGAGATTGTGTGATGCATATCTTATAATCGTACCCACGGATACTTGAGGTGACATTGGAGTATCTATGTGACATTAGGGTTTTGGTTGATTTGTGTCTTAACGTGTTATTCTAGTACGAACTCTAGGGCTGTTTGTGACACTTATAGGAATAGCCCAACGGATTGATTGGAACGAATAACTTTGAGGTGGTTTCGTACCCTACCATAATCTCTTCGTTCATTCTCCGCTATTAGTGACTTTGGAGTGACTCTTTGTTGCATGTTGAGGGATAGTTATGTGATCCAATTATGTTATTATTGTTGAGAGGACTTGCACTAGTGAAAGTATGAACCCTAGGCCTTGTTTCAACGCATTACAATACCGTTTACGCTCACTTTTATCATTAGTTACCTTGTTGTTTTTATATTTTCAAATTACAAAAACATTTATCTACCATCCATATACCACTTGTTTCACCATCTCTTTGCCGAACTAGTGCACCTATACAATTTACCATTGTATTGGGTGTGTTGGGGACACAAGAGACTCTTTGTTATTTGGTTGCAGGGTTGCTTGAGAGGGACCATCTTCATCCTACGCCTCCTACAGATTGACAAACCTTAGGTCATCCACTTGAGGGGAATTTGCTACTGTCCTACAAACCTCTGCACTTGGAGGCCCAACAACGTCTACAAGAAGAAGGTTGTGTAGTAGACATCAACCGCGACCCGCAAATTACGCCATCCAACCGTAGCCACACACATTATGACAGCAAGTCAACCAACCGGACAAAATTCACGCAAACACGGAGATATTTCATATAAACAAAGACGGAAATCATATAAGATACTGGATTTTCATACAAACATGACGGATTTCATTATATTCAAATGAACTACGCAGTGCTAGTTCTAGACAGCACATGTATATAATACCTAGCATAAATGGTCGCCCGCCGATCGATTTGTGTTCCTCATGTCTGGCACCACGATCACCGTATGTTGGGAACCCCGGAGGTATATGCGGGGTCGACGAAGGTCCTCGCAAGAAAAGGATCCGGCAAGACACCTGTTTTGTACGCCGGTCTCGACTCCGTGGTGGCCTTCATGGGACCCAAGTGGTAGCGGCCTCCCGTGTTCTACTTCTCCTCGGTGATGGCGGCGGACGCGGAGGCGCTCGCCACCGACTCGCCGCTCTCCGCGCACCCGGCTTCTATCGCTGCTTGCATGGCGCGGCCGCTGGCACAGGAGTCTCGGCCACATAAACGGGAGACGCGGTACGAGCCGGCGGCATGGACGGCAGCAACGATGCCCATGCGCCGCTCCTCATCGAGCTGGCCTGGAGCAGTGAGTTGCTGAACCGTGCGCCGGCTTGGGGCGGCAACTGGCTCCGTCGGGCGAGGGGAGGGAGGTGGATCAGCGAGCTGCATAGCTCGTATCCGGCGGTCTCGGCGGGCCACCCAGACAGCTTGGATGCGGAATAACTACTCTTCGTAAGCCATTGTAAGAGTGGACAAATGGTGAAGGAGGAGATAGGGGAGCGGCGGAGGTGTGCGATTCTTGGCTGGTGTTTGGCCTCGTTTAAATAGGAGATTAAATAGATGGCGGACAGGAGGAGCTCGGCTAGCGTTGCATTTAATGCCGGCCCGGTCATGAACGGACGTGTGTCCAGAGTGGGTTTCTCGGCTTCCACACGGGCGGGTTTGATGGAGGCGTTTGAATGCGGCAAGGAGGCGTGTTCAACCGGCATGCAGCGAGTGGCGCCCTCGACTCTGACGTAGGACAGCGTGCTGTTCTTCCACTGACGTGTGGGCTCTTTGGGTACATGCCCTGCATGTCAGTGATCCAACGCAGGCAGTGCACAGCAAGGAACCTTTGGTGTGCCAGGGCGGTCAGAAGCGGGCATTTCATAAACCGATGATTGTTCATTGAGTGTGACGTCATCGTTTTCATGTAGATAAGCCTACTATGTTGATAGCCCATTCGATACGTTGTGATTCATAAAGACCGCTACAAACATCAATGTTCTGCTTATCAGAGATAAGATTGATTAATACCCGTAACAATCCATGTCCTTAACAAAGGGTGCATGCACGTATAGGTTGGGTGTGTGCCTTATGTCGTGTGATGTGTGCATGCAGGTGTGCGAGTGTTGCGTGCGTGCAAGGGTATGTTTCAGTGTTGCATGCATGTGTGCGTACGTGCGTGTGTTCGTGAGTGCATGTGTACGCGTTAGTGTTGCTCACCTGCATGCATGCGTGTTTTCGTTAGGTGTACATGTCAGTGTTGCACGCATGCATGCGTGCGTGTCTTGCGTGCGTGCATGTGTACATGCGGGGTGAGGCTACACGTCAGTCGACTGACTTTTTCATCTCTGGTCATTAGATTTTCCAGCCGTTGGATACGAAATCAAGGGCCTGCAGTTTATCATCAAACTCCACCCCCTGAGCCGCCAGCCCCACCGGCTGAACCCCCCCCCCCCCCTGAAACCACACCTCACCACCGGTCCGCCGACGCACCGGCCATCCCTCTAGTCCCCCCCTCCCCCCCCCCCCCCCCCCGCGTCGAGCTTTTTCTCCAACAATCCCCACCCCACCGCCCAATCAACGCCCCCCACCGCCGGCGATTGCCAACCAGAGGTCTCACGAATTCGAGTACCCACCGACCACTAATTTATTACCATTTCTGTCCTTCATATACACACTGACGAGTGGGCCCTATGGTAATGTGCGCTGCTAACCGTATGATCAAATGGTCAAATGGTCGTGTCATCAACAAATTACGGAGCTGTATGGTGAGCCAGTGACCATATAATCACCCTAAAATGTATTTTATTAACACAGTACAGACTCAAACTACCATTTCTTTCTTTCATATACGGGTTGATAGGTGGGCCCCACAGTTACGCGCCCCGATGGTGCAACACTAGTTGCGCCACGTGGAACGTTTGACTGGTCAATTAATTGTGTCATCAACAAAATACGGAGTTGTATGGGTGAGCCAGTGACCGTATAATCATGACATGTATTTTTTTAACACGGTACAGACGCAAGGGCTCATATACGCGCAAGCACTCACCGCTATAAGCACGCACACACAGACCCTACCCCTATGAGAACCTTTGAGAGAGTGGGCCAGCATATGATCTTGAGATTTTACAAAGTCACCATAGGTGCCTCGTAGTCGAGTGGAACGTCTCCTCCCACTGAACGCACATCGCCGGAAAATACTGAAATTAACCCAGGATAAATGCGAGCACCGGGACTTTAACCCTAGTGGGCTCGAGAAACCACTGTCCTCCTAACCATCCAACCACATGTTGGTTAGCATGACAAAATGTATGTGGTGACCGTGATGAGCTTATTCTGAAGTCCAATGACCATATCGTGCTTTTGCTTCAAATACAATGACTGTAAGTGTCATCAACAAAATACGGAGCACGCATCAAATGCAAAGTCCATCAGTGTCATCAAGAAAATACGGATACATATCGTGAGCTAGATACCGTATGATCACCACGAGAATGTATACGGTGACCGTAATGAGCATATTCTGAACTCCGGTGACCGTATAGTGCTTTAGCTTGAAATACAGTGACCGTCATGCGTGAATGTGTCGTGGGCATGCATACTTTTTGAGGGCCGAGAGATAGTTTGTGTGCGTACGTGAAAGTGGTGTAGAAAGAGGGGATGTTCGGTGGAGACAAGGAGAGATATGCCCTTCATTTCTCTTTCCCGTGACTAATATTTTAGGAGAATATATAAACATTCACAATGCAGAACAAATATTTTTGGATGCACCATGCAATTAACTTTCATGTATAACATTGTACTATTGTATATGCTTATTTTCTTAGTGGCCGATTGCGTGTGTGGTGTGGTGGGCACATCATTTCTAGTTGTGGTGGGTCAACATGAGGACTCATGGGTTGGTTCCATCCAGCGCCACATAGGTTGGATCAAAATGTGTTATACGAAGACCCATGTGGAGGACTCGGCGTACAACACGAAGCTAGCTACCAGAGCCACGGAGGACTCAATCCCCACTGGTGATAAGCCAACTATATATGATTTGTAACCCTAGGCCCCGAGTATGTTATAGAAGCTTGGGGGCTAGTTCGTCGATAGTATACACACATGCACAATGTCTGGTATTCACATGTAGTTTGTACACACCCCTATCACTAATATACAGTACTAGGAGTAGGCTTTTTCCTCAACTGCAAGGGTCCGAACTAGGGTTAAACTTTGCCTCATATTACCATCCAGCCTAACATTCAGGGATATCCTACCGAATGATATGATGGAATCATATCTGCCAACTACTAAGAGAGAGGTGTGTCTGGGGGGCAATGTGTGCGAGAGAGGCCTAAAGATAATGTGCATGCGGGAGACACGTAGGCACATATATGTGCGTATAGAGGGCTAGTAGAGACCATGCGTGTGTATATATGCATGTGAGAGAAATAGTGTTTTCCAACTGAGATTAGTGAAAAGAGTGGTACATAGTAGTCAAAAAGAGAGAGAGAGATACAGAGAGAGCATGTGTGTGAGACTCCCCGACACCCCGAGAGAGATTGTGAGCATGTGTGAAAGAGAAATGCCGATGCATATAAAGTGTGTGCACTTATGTGGTAGATAGAGAGATATATAGTGCGTTTGTGAGAACGGGCCGAGGCATAGTGCATCTATGTGTAAAAGGTGATTCTACGCATTAAATTAAAATATAAATGGCATTAGTATTTTTGGATGAGATCATGAATTTTGCAAATTGCGTATAGACGAAAATCGGTCTATCAGACACCCATACTCTAATGAATTCTAGCATGTGCATGTGTTTATTTCATATTATCAATCCATAGTGAGAGCGGTTTGAAATACAGGCAATGGATGCTTTTGCAATTCATATATAAACATTAATTAGTGCACTCCATATTGTTAGTGTGATGCACTTTATACATTTGTCACTTGCATGGATACATTCCAAATTGCTAGCTACGAAATAGAATACATGTCGAATTCAACATAAAGGGGGTTTCGAAGATTCAAATTCATAGGAAGTGCATTCATCTATTTGAACCCGAGATAATGGCATTTGTAAATCAGATGTAAAAGGGGTCATCAATCTTTGTTGTGCGTTTGAACATGCTATATATATTCATACGCATGTATAACTTTTTTTTGCAACCAAGGAGATTATATCTGGAACCATGCATGAATTGAGGTAAGTTGCATATTTTTTAATATATACTTGTGTACAATGTATATTCAATTGTACCACCTCCATTCCAAATAATCATAGCTTTAGGATTTTCAAGACTAAAGATTTGTGAAGTTTGACAAATCCTGAATGTTCAATTCAAGAGAACCGAAAACGTTAATGCTTCTGCTCACAAATATTGAACGAAGCGCCAAATAGGCCTCTGGTCACCCGAAACCGCGTGAGACTAATGTTTGGTGGCAGGAAATTACTGTGCTAACTCTGGCCCGTGTAGCCTATCGGCTCGATGTCCACCAGGGTAGGTTTGTAACTTCGCCAAGACGCCAGTCTCAACCGCCTCCGAGAAGCATTCATACCCCGTGGGCGCCTAAACACCTATGCGCTCGGCCGAAATCTATCTCGCCCACATTTGGGACACCTGAGATTACTGTCCTACCCCCAACCCGCAATATGTCCGAAATTTTAGATGGGGGCAAAGTTTGTAACTTTCCCCAAATTTCAAACAAGCGTGTCCCAAACCGAAACATTGTTCCCCCTTAGTTCCCCGCCTCCCTCCGTTTCCCCATTCATACTCCGTGGGCGCCAAAACGCCCTCTCCACCAGCCGTGAAACCCCAGCCTCCTCCGTCCTCCACCCCATAGCGCCCAATCCACCGCCGCCCTCCTCCATCACGCCGGAGCCGGTACCCCGGCGTCGTCGTCCAACGCAACCGCAACACCCTCAAGGACTTAGCAGCTGAAGCCGATGTAGAGCTGCCTCCACGACGCTGACACCGACGTGCGCCGTACCAGAACTACTCCGACCACGCCGTCCTGCGCCTCGCTGCTGCCGCTCCATTGTCGCAACCATCCACCGCACCGGAGTTGTTCCCGCTACGCCGTCGTTCGCCGCCTCGGATCTGCTTCCCCGCCCCTGACAGACGGCCATCGCACCACACTCAGCAACTTGGCCATGGGTTCGTCCAAGGCTGCACCGTCCTCCACAACTTCTCGTTTCTAGCAAACCACAAGAAGATCGTTGGAAAAACAGAAGGAGGACACAGCACTACCAGCAGAAAGAGGTACTCCTCTTCCCTTATTCATGCAAACCTTACGTCTCTACTCACACTGTATTCATCCCACGAAAGAAACTAGTTGAGCGCTTCTTACTGCATCTTCTTCGTGATACTAAATGCACAAGGTTTCTTCCATTTACTATTTCACCTTTGCTAGAGGTCAGTAGCCTGCCTGGATTTCAATTTAGGGTTAGTCGAACCGCAACTAAAAGAAGCAGCACCCGCTTAGGCACGTGGAGCACCTAGTCCGCTTGTTCGCCGGGGAAGCGGCGCATCGGTGTCTATCATAGGGGTGTGGGGTGCAGGAGCTGCTTGCGCCCGATCTGGAGGTCGGCGGGGCTTGAATTGATTGCCGAGGGCGGTGCCAAGCACGGCGGTGCGATGAGGTCGAGGGGAGGGCGCAGGTAGGGGACTGGGCCGGTGGTCGCTGCCGTTTCGAGGAAGCTCATCAACACTAACTGGCTGGAGGTAGAGGAAGGCGATATGCCCATTCTTTGTACATCGGACGGTGCAGAAAAAATGGACTGACCTATTTTTTCAGTCGAATGTTATTTTCATAGAATCCTATAGTAATTTAGTGTGCCATGCATGTTGCAGAGCTATCATATGTCTCCCATCATTTATTTCTCATAGACCTGCTATCTGCTACCTTTACACTGTACTAATTGTGCACACACTTCACCCATACTCACACTATTGTTTTTTATGCATGGATATTTCAAACTCTGACGCAGTGTTGATGAATGCTGAAAAGAAAAGACATAAGTCGCTCCAGTGTAATTCGAAGATAAGCACTAAGCATTTCAGCGCTCTAAAGGATGCAGTGTTAGCAGTTGGAGACAGTAAACCTAGCTCTGCAGTTGATGATCTCAATTGCCACACACAACCATCCCAAGTGCTTGCTTTAACTTCGCGCTGTCAAATGTGGTTGCATGTTGCATATGGTGTATAGCTTGTATTGTTCCAATTTGGTTAAATTGCATCTGCTTACTTTACACATTATACCTTTGATAATGACATGCCTTCCTATTTTTGATACATACTCCCTTCGTTCGGAATTACTCGTCCAAGAAATGAATGTATCTAGATGTATTTTAGTTGTAGATACATCCATTTTTGTGACAAGTAATTCAGAATGGAGGGAGTACTACATATGTCTATTAACCATGTTCGTACATCAAACTGATGCTCTTTTGTATCCCTCATCAATCACTTATGATGAGACAGTCACCCGGGTGGGTTAGTGTGAGACGCCATACTCGTTTAAAGAGTGCAGTGTCATCCTCCCCACATGATTCTCAAGAAACAGCAAGGCTAAATGAAGATAGTCAACGTAGCTCTCTATTGATGACCGTAATTCCCCCACACCACCATCACAGGTGCTTGCTCTAACTTCGCAGTGTGATATGTGGTTGCATGTTGCATACTGTGTCTAGCTTGTAATGCTTCTAATTAGGGTAAATTGCATCTGCTTAGTTTACACATTGTACCTGTGAATATGGCATGCCTTCCTATTTTTGGTACACACTACATCTATGTGTTAACCTTGTTCTTACATGAAAATACCTCTCTTCTATATCCTGCATCAATCACTTATGATGAGTCACCTTTATTCATTGCATATTGCATATTATTTCTAGCCTGTTGCCATGTATTGCTTCTAATTTGGTCAAATACATTTGTTAGGGCACCCTTTTAATCTGGCAAAGTGATATTGGTTTCATCTTTCATATGGTTTCTAGCTTACATTGATTCTAACAAGTTCAAGCACCTTGTGCTTAGTTTACACTTTATACATCATACATGTCAATATGTCACGCCGTCATGTTTTTCATACATATTCCCTCCTCCTATCATGCGGCTGCCTTACATGAAAGTAGTGTTCGTCAGTATCATGCATCAATGAGTTCTGAAGAGCAA
Source organism: Triticum monococcum (assembly GCA_034509565.1). Classification (NCBI taxonomy): domain Eukaryota; kingdom Viridiplantae; phylum Streptophyta; class Magnoliopsida; order Poales; family Poaceae; genus Triticum; species Triticum monococcum. The sequence goes on along the minus strand of CM067847.1, from coordinate 655,850,849 downwards.
ATTTTATTCCTTTTTCTTGTGGGTTTGACTTGACAAGGCAAAATCAAGAAAGAGGAAGGAAGGCGATGATGGTGATCCTCTGCAGCAACGTAAACAGAGCATTTGTACCGATTCTCCTTGTACTGATAGTGCATTACAAGGTACAAGTCTCCGCTCCCCTAGTCCACCATCCAAGGTGCTTGCTCTAACTTGGCAGTGTGATATCTGGTTGCATGTTGCATATGGTGTCTAGCTTGTATTGCTCCTAATTAGTGTAAACTGCATCTCCTTAGCTTACACATGATTCATGTCAATATGACACGCTTTCCTGTTTTTGGTACATACTATATCTGTCTATCATGCCATGTTCTTACATGAAATTACTCTTCTTGTGTATCCTGCATCAGTCACTTATGATGGAACACCTTTAAGTTGGCAGTGTGATAATGGTTTGCGTCTTGAATATGATTTCTAGCATGTATTGCTTCTAGTTTGATGAACGCCACCTATGACGAGACAGTTTTTGACTTGGCAGAGTGATATTGATTGCACCTTTCATATGTGTCTAGTTTGTAGTGCTTCTAATTTGTTGAAGTGCCTTCTTCTTAGTTACCACATCATAGGTGTGAATATGTCAAGCCGTCCATTTTTTCATACATATTCCATCCTCGTATCATGCTTTGCCTTTCATCATAGTAGTGTTCGTCAGTATCATGCATGAATGAGTTCTGAAGAGCGAATTATATTCCTTCTTGTCGGTTTGACCTCACAATGCAAAATCAATAAAGCTGAAGGAAATTGGCAAGGCATTGGATGATGGTGATCCTTCCGAGCAACTGAAACGGAGGTTCTCTATAGATTCTACTCCGCCATCCACCCAACAAGATTCACAAGACAACACAAGGCTAGACAGTCAACGTAGCTGTGTAGATGATGAGCACATCTCCCCTACTCCACCATCACAGGTGCTTGCTCTAACTTGGCACTATTATATGTGGTTGCATGTTGCGTATGATGTCTAGCTTGTATTGCTTCTAACTTTGTTGAATTGCATCTGCTTACTTTACACATAATGCATGTGAATATGACATGTGTTCTTGTTTCTAGAACATACGTGTACATGATGAGCACATCTCCCCTACTCCACCATCACAGGTGCTTGATCTAACTTGGCACTATTATATGTGGTTGCATCTTGCGTATGATGTCTAGCTTGTATTTCCTTCTAACTTTGTTGAATTGCTTCTACTTACTTTACACATAATGCATGTGAATATGACACGTGTTCCTGTTTCTAGAACATACGTGTACATGATGAGCACATCTCCCCTACTCCACCATCACAGGTGCTTGCTCTAACTTGGAACTGTTATATGTGGTTGCGTTTTCCCTATGATGTCTAGTTTGTATTGCTTCTGATTATGTTGAATTGCATCTGTGTAGCTTACAACTTATACCTGCAACGATCACTTACCCATAAGACACATTTAACTTGGGACTGTGATGTAGGTTGCATCTTGCATTGTCTTCTAGCTTGTACTACTTCTAATTTCTTGAAATGGCACTTACGACGAGACACTTTTTACCTGATAGAGTGATATTGGTTGCATGTTCATATGGTACCTAGCTTTCATTTCTTCTAATTTGTTGAAATGCCTTCCGTTTCCTGTTTTTCATACATATTCCATCCTCCTATCGTACGTGTGAATATGAAATGCTGTCTTTTTTGTATATATTCCATCCTCCTATCCTGCGCTTGCCTTACATCAAAGTAGTGTTTGTTTGTATCATGCGTCAACCAGTTATGCAGAGCTAATGTTATTCATCTTCTTGTGGTTTTGACTTCATAAGGCAATATCAGAAAATAGGAAGGAAAAGAGTAAGTTAGGGGATGTTGGTGGTCCTCCGCACCGACGCAAACAGAGACTCTCTAGATTTGCCACTGCTACTGCTAATGAAGTTGAAGTCCAAAGTCTACATAATGAGTTCATCTCCCGTACTCCACCATCGTAGGTGCTTGCTCTAAGTTGACAGTGTGATAATTGGTTTCATGTTGCATATGTTGTCTAGCCTGTATTTCTTCTATTTTGATTAAATTGCACCTGCTGAGTTCATACGTTATACATGTGCATATGACATGGCGTTCTGTGTCCAGAATACACTGCATCTATCTATCATACCATGTTCTTACATCAAAGTACTGCTGTTGTGTATCTTGCATCATTCACTCATGATTGGACACTTTTAACATGGTAGTTTGATAGTGGTTGCATCTTGCATTGATTTCTACGTTGTACTGCTTCTAATTTTTCGAATTGCCACTTATGACAAGACACTTTTAACTTGGCAGAGTAATATTGGTTGCATCTTTCATATGGTGTCTAGCTTGCATTACTTCTATTTTCTGGAAAATCCTTCTACATACTTTACACATTGTAGCTGTGAATATGTCATGTCGTCCTGTTTTTCTTACATATTCCATCCTCATACGGTTATCTTACATCAAAGTATTGCTTGTCTGTGTCATGCACCGAGGAGTTCTGAAGAGCGATTTTATTCTTTTGTGTTGTGGGTACGGCTTGACATGGCAAAGTCAAAAAGAGCAAGGAAAATAATATAGTAGGGAGTGGTGTTACTCGTCGGGTGAAACAGAAAAGGATCTGCCATCCAGATTCTGCTGGTACTTATAGTGCAGTAGAAGGTCCAAGTCCACCAGCTAAATCTACAAACACGGTATCACCTGCTCCACCAGCTGCAGCATCCGCTTCAACTGTACCAGCATCTCAACGAGTTACTCATTCGTTTGCTCCGGAACTGGCCAGTTCCCAAGCTGCCTTCACACCTAACACTACTTCTGAAGCACTGCTGACACAACAGGACTTGGCAAGATTAGATGAACCTCATGAGCATCAACACCAAGATAGTACCTGACCGAGTCAAGTTGTAGTTGCATGCTCCTTTATATGTACTCTCGCAGTTTGATGTACACTAACACTTTCCATATTCATTGTTGAACTAGCACCACGACGCAAGCGGAAACAGACATCAGGGATAATGCTTGACAGATTAACAAAATCTAAAGGAGGAAGAATGGAGATCCATTTTGAGGCAGGTTTAAAAAGGCCATGTAATGCTACAGAGTCAGCCAAGTTAGTATCAGAGGCGGCCATTGCCGTTAGGTGTCATGCACGTATCCTCCCGACGTGGATCCAGTACAGGAATGAGAAAGACAATACCCAGTTTAACACCTTCCTTAACCATTTATCCATAAGTAATGTTATTCATCACAATTAGTAATATTGTCTTGCTCTGTCCCATACTTTCTAGCTTCCTCCTAATAAGACTTGTATTCTTTTTTCAACAGATGAGGTTCAAGTTGGATCCGAAAGATGATGCAACTAAACAAGCATGCACTCATGTTTTTCAGTCTGCTCTGCGACAGTATCGGTACCACCTTAGGAAATCTCACTTTGAAGGCAAGGCTAACAATGAAATTGCCCAAACATCTCCAGTGGAATATATTACAGATGAAGACTGGACAGCCCTCGTCTAACACTGGTCTGGTAGGCTATATGTATTTGATCAGACCACATATTGAACTTGTATTTATGTATGTGCCTTACAAGTGTATCTTCTTCTTGGCTAACTGTTTGAAGAACAAGACCAACCGTTCTAAAGTGAAATTACAAAAGACAATAGGATCTCGTAGCTATATTGCACACTGCGAGGCACTTGTAAATAGCTGCTACTTCCTTCTTTTTCTGTGCCATATTATCGTATCTATATTGACTTGTTCCAAATATAGAGGAAAGCCTATGCAGACCAAAAAGAACCTGAACCGAATGCAGTGCAAATCTTCAAGGATTGCCACACCAGCAAGATGAAGGGCATGAGCACACCAGTTCAAGCCACTGTTGTAAGTCCTTACTCCTCCTGCCTTTGAACTGATTGGTACTGTGATGTGTTCATTTAACTACTTGGTTTGCAACCAATGTCAGTTACTCTGTTCACTTTTATACACAGTTGTGTTAACGTATCATTTCACCTTACATGGTTTAGAAGAGATGAAGGATATTATTTTGGTCTTGATCTGTATTCTAGTTGTTATGTTCACGTGCGCACGCAATGATAAAATAGCATGTTTGTTTTATATCTGTTTGCCCATGATATGAATGATGTCATACTAAGTTCATCCTACTTTAAACCATGTCTCTTTATCCTTAGATGTCAACGAATGTGAGGAAATAGACAATACAGTAGGCATGCTACATGGACATATGTTCCGAAAGTGATTTTATTATGTAGTTGGCACTACAATACATGCTAATGTATTACAGTAGTTCACCAAAATAACTTATATATAAACGTGTAACCTACTTTGTTTGTTTTTGTCTCATTAGTAACTTATCTGTGAAGTAAATATGCCCTAGAGGCAATAATAAAGTTATTATTTATTTCCTTATATCATGATAAATGTTTATTATTCATGCTAGAATTGTATTAACCGGAAACATAATACATGTGTGAATACATAGACAAACATAGTGTCACTAGTATACCTCTACTTGACTAGCTCGTTGATCGAAGATGGTTATGTCTCCTAGCCATAGACATGAGTTGTCATTTGATTAACGGGATCACATCATTAGGAGAATGATGTGATTGACTTGACCCATTCCATAAGCTTAGCACTTGATCGTTTAGTTTGTTGCTATTGCTTTCTTCATAACTTATACATGTTCCTATGACTATGAGATTATGCAACTCCCATTTACCGGAGGAACACTTTGTGTGCTACCAAACGTCACAATGTAACTGGGTGATTATAAAGGTGCTCTACAGGTGTCTCTGAAGGTACTTGTTGGGTTGGCGTATTTCGAGATTAGGATTTGTCACTCCGACTGTCGAAGAGGTATCTCTGGGCCCTCTCGGTAATGCACATCACTTAAGCCTTGCAAGCATTGCAACTAATGAGTTAGTTGCGGGATGATGTATTACGGAACGAGTAAAGAGACTTGCCGGTAACGAGACTGAACTAGGTATTGAGATACCGATGATCGAATCTCGGGCAAGTAACATACCGATGACAAAGGGAACAACGTATGTTGTTATGCGGTCTGACCGATAAAGATCTTTGTAGAAAATGTAGGAGCCAATATGAGCATCCAGGTTCTGCTATTGGTTATTGACCAGAGACATGTCTCGGTCATGTCTACATTGTTCTCGAACCCGTAGGGTCCGCACGCTTAACGTTACGATGACAGTTTCATTATGAGTTTATATATTTTGATGTACCGAAGGTTGTTCGGAGTCCCGGATATGATCGCGGACATGACAAGGAGTCTCAAAATGGTCGAGACATGAAGATTGATATATTGGATGCCTATGTTTGGACATCGGAAGTGTTCCGGGTGAAATCGGCATTTTACCGGAGTGCCGGGAGGTTACCGGAACCCCCCGGTAACCTAATGGGCCTTAATGGGCCTAGTGGAGGAAGTGGAGAGGAGGCCAAGGGGCAGCCGCGCGCCCCTTCCCCCCCCCCACCCCCCCAGTCTGAATTGGACAAGGAGGGGGGTCGGCGCCCCCCCCCCCCCTTTCCTTTTCCCTCTCTCCTTCCCTCCCTCCCCCAAAGTCCTAGTCCAACATGGAAAGGGGGGAGTCCTACTCCCAGGAGGAGTAGGACTCCTCCTGGCGTGCCCCTTGCCTGGCCGCACCTCCTCCCCCTTGCTCCTTTATATACAGGGGCAGGGGGGCACCCAGACACAACAGTTGATCATTGATCTGTTAGCCGTGTGCGGTGCCCCCCTCCACCATAGTCCTCGATAATATTGTAGTGGTGCTTAGGCGAAGCCCTGCGACAGTAGAACATCAAGATCGTCACCACGCTGTCGTGCTGACGAAACTCTTCCCCGACATTCTGCTGGATCGGAGTCCGAGGATCGTCATCGAGCTGAACGTGTGCTAGAACTCGGAGGTGCCATAGTTTCGGTGCTTGATCAGTCGGGCCGTGAAGACCTACGACTACATCAACCGCGTTGTTATAACGCTTCCGCTTTCAGTCTACGAGGGTACGTAGACAACACTCTCCCCTCTCGTTGCTATGCATCACCATGATCTTGTGTGTGCGTAGGATTTTTTTTTTTAAATTACTACGTTTCCCAACAGTGGCATCCGAGCCTAGGTTTTATGCGTTGATGTTGTGCACGAGTAGAGCACAAGTGAGTTGTGGGAAATATAAGTCATACTGCTTACCAGCATGTCATACTTTGGTTCGGCGGTATTGTTGGATGAAGCGGCCCGGACCGACATTACGCGTACGCTTACGCGTGACTGGTTCTACCGACGTGCTTTGCACACAGGTGGCTGGCGGGTGTCAGTTTCTCCAACTTTAGTTGAACCAAGTGTGGCTACGCCCGGTCCTTGCGAAGGTTAAAACAGCACCAACTTGAAAAACTATCGTTGTGGTTTTGATGCGTAGGTAAGAATGGTTCTTGCTAAGCCCGTAGCAGCCACGTAAAACTTGCAACAACAAAGTAGAGGACATCTAACTTGTTTTTGCAGGGCATGTTGTGATGTGATATGGTCAAGACATGATGCTAAATTTTATTGTATGAGATGATCATGTTTTGTAACCGAGTTATCGGCAACTGGCAGGAGCCATATGGTTGTCGCTTTATTATATGCAATGCAATCGTGCTGTAATGCTTTACTTTATCACTAAGCGGTAGCGGTAGTCGTCGAAGCATAAGATTGGCGAGACGACAACGATGCTACGATGGAGATCAAGGTGTCGCGCCGGTGACGATGGTGATCATGACGGTACTTCGGAGATGGAGATCACAAGTACAAGATGATGATGGCCATATCATATCACTTATATTGATTGCATGTGATGTTTATCGTTTATGCATCTTATCTTGCTTTGATTGACAGTAGCATTATAAGATGATCCCTCACTAAATTATCAAAGTATAAGTGTTATCCCTGAGTATGCACCGTTGTGAGAGTTCTTCGTGCTGAGACACCACATGATGATCGGGTGTGATAGGCTCTACGTTCAAATACAACGGGTGCAAAACAGTTGCACACACGGAATACTCAGGTTAAACTTGACGAGCCTATCATATAACAGATATGGCCTTGGAACACGGAGACCGAAAGGTCGAGCGTGAATCATATGGTAGATATGATCAACATATTGATGTTCACCATTGATACTACTCCATCTCACGTGATGATCGGACATGGTTTAGTTGATTTGGATCACGTGATCACTTAGAGGATTAGAGGGATATCTTTCTAAGTGGGAGTTCTTAAGTAATATGATTAATTGAACTTAAATTTATGATGAACTTAGTACCTGATAGTATCTTGCTTGTCTATGTTTAATTGTAGATAGATGGCTCGTGCTGTTGTTCCGTTGAATTTTAATGCGTTCCTTGAGAAAGCAAAGTTGAAAGATGATGGTAGCAATTACACGGGCTGGGTCCGTAACTTGAGGATTATCCTCATTGCTGCATAGAAGAATTACGTCCTGGAAGCACCGCTAAGTGCCAAGCCTGCTGCAGGAGCAGCACCCAATGTTATGAACGTCTGGCAGAGCAAAGCTGATGACTACTCGATAGTTCAGTGTGCCATGCTTTACGGCTTAGAACCGGGTCTTCAACGACGTTTTGAACGTTATGGAGCATATGAGATGTTCCAGGAGTTGAAGTTAATATTTCAAGCAAATGCCCGGGTTGAGAGATATGTGTCGGCATTCTGGGAACGGGGGTCCCCAGACTTGCCTGCCTGCGGCGTGGCTCAAAAGGGGGCCCAGCACGGCCCGTCCTCATCAACACAGACCCAAGACCGTCGCGAGGGGCCAAGCCTCGCGGGGCGGATGACACGGAGCTCCCTCAGGCACGGCCTCATCAAGCTGGCTCGCGAGGAGGCGGAGAGATCAAGGAGGGGTACCTCACGAGGTGCCCGTTTCGCAAGCCATGTCGACCAAAGGCGCCAGGCGGGCGCCAGCCGCGCAGTGTCCTCCTTTCGGTGCAAAGGGAGCAAAGGGAGCAAGCGCGGGCGAGAGCATCAAGCAAAGGCACCCGTTTCGGTGCAACGAGACCAAGACCAGTCCAACGGCAGGGAGGAAGTCATTGTGGAGCCCAAGCCAGCGTCACCACCAGAGTCTTTGGCAGGCGAGGACCAACTTTAGTCAGGATAAGTGTACCAGATGTTCCCCTTCAAAATGGCCAATTGTTGGCGCCCTTCACGCTCAATATTTGGGGAAGAGGCCCAGGGCCTTTGCCTATATATAGGACTAGCCACCCCTAGGGTAAGGGGATCGGGATGAAGAGATCGGAATGAAGAGAGCGGAACCAAAAATCGGAGAGAGAATCGAGAAGAGAGAGAGAGAGAGAGAGAGAGAGAGAGAGAAGGGTGATTGAACTCCTCCCAGCAGTTCATCGCCCTAGCCAAGAACAGACCCTCGCGAGGCTGTTCTTCCTTGTATTGCTCATCATCATCAGCCCAAGAGGCAATCCACCACACCACCCACTGGAGTAGGGTATTACACCACATCGGTGGCCCGAACCAGTATAAACCATGTGTCTCTTGTGTTGTTCTTTCCATAGCTTAGATCTTAGCGAGGCGGAGTGAAAGTGCAACTATCTCTAGGTGGTTTTGGTAATTCATAACAACATATAGCTCATTGAGCTAATGCTATTCCAAGATGATTATTTCAGGAAAGCTCGATGATTGGCATGGCATCGATGGTGAAAGTGGAACCCTCAAAATGCTAAGGACAAAGGATTGGCTCAAGCTCAAAAGCTCAAGACTCTTCATGTTATATTTTAGTGATCCAAGATCACATTGAGTCTTTAGGAAAAGCCAATACTATCAAGGAGGGATGAGGTGTTTCTTAATGAGCCTCTTGCTTCATGTGCTTAGTGATATGCTCCAAAACCTTCAACTACTTTCCCATATCCACATTTGACCTAAACCCTAAGCCAAACTCAACCCTACTGATTCTTCCTATCCGGCGCCACCGAGTTTCACTTGTCATAAGCCACTGCCAAACCCTAGCAATTCGGTTCTACCGATAGGGATCTCGGTATCACCGAGATGGGATGGCAAACCCTCTGTTTCCCTTTCGTAACTTTTCGGTCTCACCGAAAGAGCGGATCGGTCCCACTGAGATTGCAATGTAAATTCAGTGTTTCCTTTTTGTAACTTTTCGGTCTCACCGAAAGAGCAAATCGGTCCCACCGAGTTTACCTGACCAACTCTCTGGTTAGATTATTACCAAAATTGGTCTCACCGAGTTTGTGTAATCGGTCTCACCGAGATTACGTTATGCCCTAACCCTAACAAAATCGGTCCTACCGAGTTGCATGTCAGTCCCACCGAAAATCTCTAACGGTCACTAGGTTTACTATTTCGGTCTGACCGAGTTTGTTAATTCGGTCCCACCGAGATTGGTAAATTGTGTGTAACGGTTGGATTTTATGTGGAGGCTATATATACCCCTCCACCTCCTCTTCACTCATAGAGAGAGCCAGAACACATCTACACTTCCAACTCATATGTTCTGAGAGAGAACCACCTACTCATGTGTTGAGACCAAGATATTCCATTCCTACCATATGAATCTTGATCTCTAGCCTTCCCCAAGTTGCTTTCCACTCAAATCTTCTTTCCACCAGATCCAAATCCTATGAGAGAGAGTTGAGTGTTGGGGAGACTATCATTTGAAGCACAAGAGCAAGGAGTTCATCATCAACACACCATTTGTTACTTCTTGGAGAGTGGTGTCTCCTAGATTGGCTAGGTGTCACTTGGGAGCCTCCGACAAGATTGTGGAGTTGAACCAAGGAGTTTGTAAGGGCAAGGAGATCGCCCACTTCATGAAGATCTACCGCTAGTGAGGCAAGTCCTTCGTGGGTGATGGCCATGGTGGGATAGACAAGGTTGCTTCTTCATGGACCCTTCGTGGGTGGAGCCCTCCGTGGACTCGCGCAACCGTTACCCTTCGTGGGTTGAAGTCTCCATCAATGTGGATGTAGGATAGCACCACCTATCCGAACCACGGGAAGAACATCCGTGTCTCCAATTGCGTTTGAATTCTCCAAACCTTCCCTTTACATTCTTGCAAGTTGCATGCTTTACTTTCCGCTGCCAATATACTCTTTGCATGCTTGCTTGAATTGTGTGATGATTGCTTGACTTGTCCTAAAATAGCTAAAATCTGCCAAGAACTAAAATTGGGAAAAGGTTAAGTTTTTATTTGGTCAAGTAGTCTAATCACCCCCCCCCCTCTAGACATACGTTCGATCCTACACGGAGGGGTGCAGGTAGGTAGAAGGCGAAATCTCCGCACGCACCCCAGTGTTCGAACCTCAAGGGTCTGCCGGAACCCAAAATCCGACATTTGGCGCGCCAAGTAGGGGTGCGCCGGAATTCGTCTTCCACCACCCCGTTCTCCTCCGACCATCGCGTCCATGTCTGACGCTCGTCGAGCCCGCGCTGAGTGCCGGGCTGCTCTCGCTTCCCGCATCGCCCAGACGGCTCCTGTCGGCGGACGTCCTCGCCGTTCCCCGTCACCTGCCATCAACACCGCCACCGGCCCGGCGGGGGACGAGCAGCAAGCATCGTCTCAACATCCGTCCGTGCGACAAGACGGCCGCACCGCTACTCCCTCGCTCACCCCAGCTGGTTCTTCGTCCCGCGCGCTCCGCGCACCCATGGAGGCTCGAGCTGCGCTCATCGCGGCAAACGAGCTCCTGCGCTACCGTGCCGTCGACGACGTCTACAAAGAATGGCTTGACCGCGTCACCAAGCTCGTCTGCGCCGCAGGGGGCTCTCCTGCGCCGTCCGTTCCGCTGCACCACACCCCGCCCCGCGCGGGCGACGAAGCTCCGGCGGCGCCCCGGCCGCCTCCTCCTCAAGAAGGCGCCATGGCTCCAAGGCGCGTGGCCCCTGGGCGGAACCCGCTCCGTCAGGTGCCAGCACGGCAAGAGCAGAGCTGCCAAGAAGTCCCTCGCCCGCAAGAAGCTGCCCGGGCGCTCCCTGCTCTAGCACGTCGCGACCATGCTCCTGCTCCCGCACGTCAAGACCCCACGCTGCTCCCAGCTGCGGCGTGTGGGGACATGCAAGACCAAGCTCTCCGTCACCCAAGGCCTCCCGTGGCCACAGCAGGCTGTCGCGCCTTCACCACCGAGCTATGCAGCGTCGCGTGGCCCGGCAAGTTCAAGCCAGACCTGCCTCCTCGTTACGACGGCACGGCCGACCCTGCGGAGTTCCTCCAGCTCTATGAGCTGGGCATCGAAGCTTCCAATGGAGACGAGAAGGTCATGGCGAACTGGTTTCCCATGGCGCTCAAGGATGGGGCCCGCACCTGGCTCCTGAACCTGGCTCCAGGCACGATCTCCTCCTGGGACGAGATGCGCACCCGCTTCATCGCCAACTTCCAAGGTACTCGCGACCGGCCACCCGCCGTGAGCGACATGCACCGCATCAAGCAACAACCCGGAGAGACCCTGCATAAGTACATCCAGCGCTTCAACAACGCACGCCTCAAGATTCCCAAGGTGACCGAGAAGGCCATCATCTTAGCCTTCTCCGACAGCGTGCACGATGTCAAGATGAAGCAGGAGCTGGCGATGCATGAAGACCTGTGCACATCCTTGGAGTTGTTCAACTTGGCAACCAAGTGCGCCAGGGCTGAGGAAGGGCGACTCTCCCTCCTCGAGCTGCCTGCCGCAGACCCAGAAGAGAAGAAGCCCAAGGCCAAGGATGTGAAGTGCAAGGGGGCTGCCGTGCTCGCGGCAGAACCAGACACCAAGCAGGGCAGAGATCAGCCCGAACCTTCCAAGGGCAGTCGGTACTGTGTGTACCACGACCTCCACACCCATAACACCAATGAATGTCAAGAGCTCCGAGCCGTGCGAGAAGAAAGGATCGGCCGTCGCCCCGACCGCGGTGACCGGGGATACGGTCGAGGAGGAGGAAGGAACGCAGGACGCTGGGAAGACCGCTGCCCACGCCAAGGGTGGCGCGATCGACCTCGCGAGGATCGCTGGCAAGACCTGCCTCGCGAGGGAGACTGGAGGGATCAGCCTCGCGAGGATCGCCCGCAAGGCAACGCAGGCCTCCCTCCGCGACCGCCGCAGCCAAGGAGAAACAAGGACCGCCATCACGACGAGGGGGCTGGGGGCTTCCAGGAGCCACGCGCGATCTCCTGCATCCTGGGCGGGGCTCAAGCCCCAGCCTCTCAACGCATCTTCAAGCAGTTTGCCCGCGAAGTGAATGCAGTCCTCCCCAAGCTCGAAGCCACACGCCCTCTCAGGTGGTCGGCGTGCGCCATCACGTTCAGCTCAGCAGATCAGCTCAAGTGTGCGGCCACAGCCGGAGTCCTCTCGATGCTTTGTTCCCCAATCATCAGCAACGTGGTGGTCACCAAGACCCTCATCGATGGCGGCGCAGGGCTCAACGTCCTGTCCGTGGAAACATTCAACAATCTCCAAGTGCCCTACAACCATCTTCAGCCAACCAAGCCTTTCTCCGGAGTCACCGATGGTTCCACGGTCCCGATTGGGTAGGTCCGCCTCCCTGTCACCTTCGGGGCATGCGACAACTACCGCACCGAGATCATCGACTTCGACGTCGCTCACATTCGCCTGTCGTACAACGCCATCCTTGGGTACCCAGCGATGGACAAGTTCATGGTCGTAACTCACCACGGCTACAACGTCCTCAAGATGCCAGGAAGTGGCGGAGTCATCACGGTGCCCTGTGAAGAGAAGGACGTGGTGTGTTCCATGGAACGAGCCTTTCAGGCCGCATCACTGGAAGACCCGGATCGCGGAAGCAGGAGGCTTCCCGAGACCGCCCCCAAGAAGAAGAAGACATCATCCGGCCCGGCCCCTCAGGAGGCAGGCCCCTCAGGGCCCGCGCCTACCCAGGGGGAACCTCCTTCCATCGCATAGGAAAGCGCGCCCGGCGCCCTCCTCAGGCAGGGCTCGGGGGCTCTCCCCTGGAGGGCCACCGACCTGGCTAAGGTCACGAGGGAGGCGCTTGGGCACCACATGGAGGCGTGTTTCGAAGCACGTTTCCCTCAAGGAGTAAGGAAGGAGAGCCAGACCCTCGAGAGTTCGTCAGCAAGGCCATTCAGGAGCTACAGGAGTCAAGAGTCATGAAAGGCGGCCGCCGCCTACCAGTTGTGGCTCCCCATCTAGCCGAGGATGGTGGGCTTCGCGTCTGCATCGACATACCAGGGCTCAATCGAGTCGCCTCTCTGGAGCGCCTCTGGCCCTCGCGAGTGGGGCGCTGCGAAGGTCCACCCCACAGCTACGTTCGTATGCCTTACGGCTTGCCGAACGCGGCTGCCACGTATCAGCGCCTCATGAGGGGCATCATGGAGGCACAAGAGGCCAGGTGTTCCGCAGCCCTAGCAGAGATGGAGATGGTCCGCGAGGAGCCACTAGCGCCTCCGGAGCCTCCCGAGGCCCCTGGGCCTGGGGGCTCGTGAGGATCGGCTTCCGCAGCCCACCGAGTCTGCTACACCAACACTCCTTCGTCCTCAACATCATCAGGTGACATCTTTCAAGTTTCATTTCTAGCTGGGAGCGCCCCCCAGGGCTGCATTATTCCCAGGCCGCGTGGGTCCGTCCCTGCGGCATGTATCCCTTTTATTTCATGTTGTTAGCTTACCTTGTTGGGGGCGCCCCACGGGCTGCATCATCCCTAAGTCGCTCGGGCCTGACCCAGTGATGTCCGCCTTCCCAGCATCTATTTGAATGAATCCACTCCTTCACGGCTAATGTGTTTGACCTAGTTGCCCGCTCAACTGACGCCAACTGACGGAACCGCTCCCAAACGGCATGACGCTTGCGCATGGGTCCGTCCCTGCAATGCCGACAAACCTGAATGGCTGAGCTCTGGTCGCGGTAGCCCCGCATGGTGCCACCTCGTCAAGCCTTCAGTGCCTCATCGCCCCTCGGAAGCAACCAACGGCTTACTGTCAATTGTCATGGCAACCCCTCGTTCTTTCTATGATGGGTCTACAGGATCTCCTAAAGGAGCTGCGTCAGGCGAGGCCCTTGCGGTGTCTCCTTCACTCTCATCCGCGCGAACCGCTTGCACGTTAAAGGGGGGTGCATGAGCATCGCGACTCAGGGCTCCTACTGGCTCTCCAGCCCTCACCCTCTGGCCTTGTCCACGGCATCGCGACCTGGCATACCAGCGACGGCTGAGACTCGCTCGAGGGCCGGGACCCGAGGACGTAGAGCAGAAAGGGGAGCAAAGGCAAGAGGGGAGGGACACGCGAGGACCTCGCCGAGCAACCTCACGCCTGCCGATGCACGGACCCGGCGACACACCAGAGAGCGGCCCCTGATTCTCGAGATAAGTCACCACCCGGAAGCACCAGCTACCGTGGCACCATCCCCGCACCTAATGCAATCCCGTGTTAGCGATGCCGCTCTCCTTTCTCACAGAACGACGGCTGCTTGAGCGCCAAAGGGGACCTCCTGAGCATCGCGACTCAGGGGCTCTTACCGAACCCCGGGTCGCTCACCTCCTGGCCTTGACCACGGCATCGCGGCCTGGCATACCAGCGACGGCTGAAGCCGCCTTGGGACTGGGACCTGTCGGCGCAGAGCACCAAGCCCTCGTGAGGTCTGAAAGGGAGAACTGAGCTAAGATGGAATGAGCAACTCGCACAGTTCTACAACAAGGGTTATATAAACAAAACAGGATCACAGGCACCTTACAAGCCCCCACGGGACGCGTCTTTGATTCCTCGCAGGGAACAGATCCTAAAAGGACGCTAACTATGCGCGCCGCTGCAAAAGATGCCATCATCAACAGTGGGCCATCAAGCACCGGCGCCAACCCCATCCAGATCAGAGTCGGCAACGGCCTGACGAGCCCGCCCTGCTCCAGGAGCGGCGCCGGCTCGGGGGATCGTAGCTGTCGTCGCTCATCTCCGGAGTCGCGAAGAGCTCACCGGAGTTGCTAGAACCTCCGACGCCTCCGCCGCCTGAGGAGCCGCCAAGGGAGCGGTCGGCAGGCCCAGTCCTTGCCGTAGCAGGGTCCCGACCACCTCTCCCGGGGCAGCACTCCAGTCGGCGCCCATTAGCATCGAAGACCTTGAAGAACATCACCGAAGCACCGTCGTACTCCAAGTGGATCGCAAGGGCGCCTCTTGTCCTGCAAACCCGGGCAATTTCTCTCCAGCCTCGAGTCATGAAGACCTCGCCCGGGGCAACGACCGCAACCTCGGCCTCGGTCGCGAGGGTGCCGCAGCCAGCGTGCTGCAGCCAAAGCTCCAGGAGTTCTCCCTGCGGGATGATGGAGGCGAAGAAGGGAGGAAGGCGAATCCAAGACTGAGGAGGCATGGCGGCGTGGAGCATGAACTCTTGGGAGGAGCCCTCGGTGTGAACCCCAGGGGGGACGACCCACACCTTCGTGACCCGTCGGCGCCGCCCTTGGCGATCGGCATCGACTCCTTCAGAGCCCTTGATGTGGGCGTACAAGGGAAGCGGGAACCCCGGTGGTGGACGCTCGCACCAGGGCCTCGACACCACCTGATGGGCCCCCTTGTCCCGGCCGCGGAGGGCGAGCTGTTTCTTTGGCGGGAGCGGGTCTGGTTCCTCTCGGGGAGCCTTTCCCTTCTCGGTCGTCGAGAACCGGCGGATCGGAGCCATCGCAGCAAGACGGAGCAAGGACCGGGAAGAAGGAGAAGCAAGAAGGGATGGACTGGAAGGGCGCGCGCCGTTCCGTACTTATGGCCGGTGAAGGCCAACTGCCGACCTCCACGATCGTAGGTAATCATGACCCGCTTTGCATGCAGGGACTTGTCCAATCCGTGCAGTTGCCGAGGCGCCATGGGGAAGTGGAGACGCCCATGTCCAATCAACCGCCACGCGGTGCCCAAGGCCGCGGGCTGTTAGGGCCCGCGGTGCTTCGCTCTTTCCCTTTCGCCTCCCTACACGGCCAAGTTCGGGCGCGCCTTGGGCCCGGGGGCTACTATCGGCGTTCTGGGAACGGGGGTCCCCAGACTTGCCTGCCTGCGGCCTACGGCGTGGCTCAAAAGGGGGCCCAACACGGCCCGTCTTCATCAACACAGACCCAAGACCCTCGCGAGGGGCCAAGCCTCATGGGGCGGACGACACGGAGCTCCCTCAGGCACGGCCTCATCAGGCTGGCTCGCGAGGAGGAGGAGAGATCAAGGTGGGGTACCTCATGAGGTGCCCGTGACGCAAGCCATGACGACCAAAGGCGCCAGGCGGGCGCCAGCCGCGCAGTGTCCTCCTTTCCTCTTTGGTGCAAAGGGAGCAAGCGCGGGCGAGAGCATCAAGCAAAGGCACCCGTTTCGGTGCAACGAGACCAAGGCCAGTCCAACGGCAGGGAGGAAGTCATTGTGGAGCCCAAGCCAGCGTCAGCACCAGAGTCTTTGGCAGGCGAGGACCAACTTTAGTCAGGATAAGTGTACCAGATGTTCCCCTTCAAAATGGCCAATTGTTGGCGCCCTTCCCGCTCAATATTTGGGGAAGAGGCCCAGGGACTTTGCCTATATATAGGACTAGCCACCCCTAGGGTAAGGGGATCGGGATGAAGAGATCGGAATGAAGAGAGCGGAATCAAAAATCGGAGAGAGAATCGAGAAGAGAGAGAGAGAGAGAGAGAGAGAGAGAGAGAAGGGTGATTGAACTCCTCCCAGCAATTCATCACCCCAGCCAAGAACAGACCCTCGCAAGGATGTTCTTCCTTGTATTGCTCATCATCATCAGCCCAAGAGGCAATCCAACACACCACACACTAGAGTAGGGTATTACACCACATCGGTGGCCCGAACCAGTATAAACCATGTGTCTCTTGTGATGTTATTTCCATAGCTTAGATCTTAGTGAGGCGGAGGGGTGCAGGTAGGTAGAAGGCAAAATCTCCGTGCGCACCCCAGTGTTCGAACCTCAAGGGTCTGCCGGAACCCGAAATCCGACAATATGAAGTCTCCAATAAGTTCTATAGCTGCAAGATGGAGGAGAATAGTTCTGTCAGTGAACATATACTCAAAATGTCTGGGTATCATAATCACTTGACTCAACTGGGGGTTAATCTTCCTGTTGATTGTGTCATTGACAGAGTTCTTCAATCACTGCCACCAAGCTACAAAAGCTTTGTGATGAACTATAATATGCAAGGGATGAATAAGACTATTCCCGAGCTCTTCGCAATGCTAAAAGCCGCGGAGGTAGAAATCAAGAAGGAGCATCAAGTGTCGATGGTCAATACACCAGTTTCAAGAAAGAGGGCAAAGGGAAGAAGAAGGGGAACTTCAAGAAGAACAACAAACAAGTTGCTGCTCAGGAGAAGAAACCCAAGTCTGGACCTAAGCCTAAGACTAAGTGCTTCTACTGCAAGCAGACTGGTCACTGGAAGCGGAACTGCCCCAAGTATTTGGAGGATAAGAAGGATGGCAAAGTGAACAAAGGTATATGTGATATACATGTTATTTATGTGTACCTTACTAATGCTTGCAATAGCACCTGGGTATTTGATACTGGTTCTGTTGCTAACATTTGCAACTCGAAACAGGGGCTACGGATTAAGCAAAGATTGGCTAAGGACGAGGTGACGATGCGCGTGGGAAATGGTTCCAAAGTCGATGTGATCGCGGTTGGCATGCTACCTCTACATCTACCTTCGGGATTAGTATTAGACCTAAATAATTGTTATTTGGTGCCAGTGTTGAGCATGAACATTATATCTGGATCTTGTTTGATGCGATACGGTTATTCATTTAAATCAGAGAATAATGGTTGTTCTATTTATATGAGTAATATCTTTTATGGTCATGCACCCTTGAAGAATGGTCTATTTTTGATGAATCTCGATAGTAGTGATACACATATTCATAATGTTGAAATCAAAAGATCCAGAGTTGATAATGATAGTGCAACTTATTTGTGGCACTGCCGTTTAGGTCATATCGGTGTAAAGCGCATGAAGAAACTCCATACTGATGGACTTTTGGAACCACTTGATTATGAATCACTTGGTACTTGCGAACCGTGCCTCACGGGTAAGATGACTAAAACTCCATTCTCTGGTACTATGGAGAGAGCAACGGATTTTTTGGAAATCATACATATAGATGTATGTGGTCCAATGAATGTTGAGGCTCGTGGCAGATATCGTTATTTTCTCACCTTCACAGATGATTTAGGCAGATATGGGTATATCTACTTAATGAAACATAAGTCTGAAACATTTAAAAACTTCAAAGAATTTTAGAGTGAAGTTGAAAATCATCGTAACAAGAAAATAAAGTTTCTACGATCTGATCGTGGAGGAGAATATTTGAGTTACGATTTTGGTCTACATTTGAAACAATGCGGAATAGTTTCGCAACTCACGCCACCCAAAACACCATAGCGTAATGGTGTGTCCGAACGTCGTAATCGTACTTTATTAGATATGGTACAATCTATGATGTCTCTTACTGATTTACCGCTATCGTTTTGGGGTTATGCTTTAGAGACGGCTGCATTCATGTTAAATAGGACATCACCAAAATCTGTTGAGACGACACTTTATGAACTGTGGTTTGGCAAGAAACCAAAGTTGTCGTTTCTGAAAGTTTGGGGCTGCGATGCTTATGTGAAAAAGCTTCAACCTGATAAGCTCGAACCCAAATCAGAGAAATGTGTCTTCATAGGATACCCAAAGGAGACTGTTGGGTACACCTTCTATCACAGATCTGAAGGCAAGACTTTTGTTGCTAAATTCGGAGTTTTTCTAGAGAAGGAGTTTCTCTCGAAAGAAGTGAGTGGGAGAAAAGTAGAACTTGATGAGCTAACTGTACCTGCTCCCTTATTGGAAAGTGGTTCATCATAGAAAATGGTTTCTGCGACACCTACACCAATTAGTGAGGAAGCTAATGATAATGATCATGAAACTTCAGATCAAGTTACTACCGAACCTCGTAGATCAATCAGAGTAAGATCCTCACCAAAGTGGTACGGTAATCCTGTTCTGGAAGTCATGCTACTAGATCATGATGAACCTACGAACTATGAAGAAGCGATGGTGAGCCCAGATTCCGCAAAATGGCTATAAGCCATGAAATCTGAGATGGGATCCATGTATGAGAACAAAGTATGGACTTTGGTTGACTTGCCTATTGACCCGCAAGCAATTGAGAATAAATGGATCTTCAAGAAGAAGACTGACGCTGACGGTAATGTTACTGTCTACAAAGCTCGACTTGTTGCGAAAGGTTTTCGACAAGTTCAAGGGATTGACTACGATGAGACCTTCTCACCCGTAGCGATGCTTAAGTCTGTCTGAATCATGTTAGCAATTGCCGCATTTTATGATTATGAAATTTGGCATATGGATGTCAAAACTGCATTCCTGAATGGATTTCTGGAAGAAGAGTTGTATATGATGCAACCAGAAGGTTTTGTCGATCCAAAGGGAGCTAACAAAGTGTGGAAGCTCCAGCGATCCATTTATGGACTGGTGCAAGCCTCTCGGAGTTGGAATAAACGCTTTGATAGTGTGATCAAAGCATTTGGTTTTATACAGACTTTTGGAGAAGCCTGTATTTACAAGAAAGTGAGTGGGAGCTCTATAGCATTTCTGATATTATATGTGGATGACATCTTATTGATTGGAAATAATATAGAATTTCTGGATAGCATAAAGGGATACTTGAATAACAGTTTATCAATGAAAGACCTTGGTGAAGCTGCTTACATATTGGGCATTAAGATCTATAGAGATAGATCAAGACGCTTAATTGGACTTTCACAAAGCACATACCTTGACAAAATTTTGAAGAAGTTCAAAATGGATCAAGCAAAGAAAGGGTTCTTGCCTGTGTTACAAGGTGTGAAGTTGAGTAAGACTCAATGTCTGACCACTGCAGAAGATAGAGAGAAAATGAAAGATGTTCCCTATGCTTCAGCCATAGGCTCTATCATGTATGCAATGTTGTGTACCAGACCTGATGTGTGCCTTGCTATAAGTCTAGCAGGGAGGTACCAAAGTAATCCAGGAGTGGATCACTGGACAGCGGTCAAGAACATCCTAAAGTACCTGAAAAGAACTAAGGATATGTTTCTCGTATATGGAGGTGACAAAGAGCTCATCGTAAATGGTTACGTTGATGCAAGCTTTGACAGTGATCCGGACGATTCTAAATCGCAAACCGGATACGTGTTTACATTAAACGGTGGAGCTGTCA
Source organism: Triticum monococcum (assembly GCA_034509565.1). Taxonomy (NCBI): domain Eukaryota; kingdom Viridiplantae; phylum Streptophyta; class Magnoliopsida; order Poales; family Poaceae; genus Triticum; species Triticum monococcum. The sequence continues at coordinate 655,830,634 of CM067847.1, read as the reverse complement.
GTTGGTGCAGTTCTAAACAAAGCGTCGTGGCAGGATCTACATGTGAAGCGGAGTACATAGCTGCTTCGGAAGCAGCAAATGAAGGAGTCTGGATGAAGGAGTTCATATCCGATCTAGGTGTCATACCTAGTGCATCGGGTCTAATGAAAATCTTTTGTGACAATACTGGTGCAATTGCCTTGGCAAAGGAATCCAGATTTCACAAGAGAACCAAGCACATCAAGAGACGCTTCAATTCCATTCGGGATTTAGTCCAAGTGGGAGACATAGAAATTTGCAAAATACTTACGGATCTGAATGTGGCAGACCCATCGACTAAACTTCTCTCACAAGCAAAACATGATCACACCTCAGTACTCTTTGGGTGTTAATCACATAGCGATGTGAACTAGATTATTGACTCTAGTAAACCCTTTGGGTGTTGGTCACATGTCGATGTGAACTATGGGTGTTAATCACATGGTGATGTGAACTATTGGTATTAAATCTCATGGCAATGTGAACTAGATTATTGACTCTAGTGCAAGTGGGAGACTGAAGGAAATATGCCCTAGAGGCAATAATAAAGTTATTATTTATTTACTTATATCATGATAAATGTTTATTATTCATGCTAGAATTGTATTAACCGGAAACATAATACATGTGTGAATACATAGACAAACAGAGTGTCACTAGTATGCCTCTACTTGACTAGCTCGTTGATCGAAGATGGTTATGTTTCCTAGCCATAGACATGAGTTGTCATTTGATTAATGGGATCACATCATTAGGAGAATGATGTGATTGACTTGACCCATTCCATAAGCTTAGCACTTGATCGTTTAGTTTGTTGCTATTGCTTTCTTCATAACTTATACATGTTCCTATGACTATGAGATTATGCAGCTCCTGTTTACCGATGGGACACTTTGTGTGCTACCAAACGTCACAATTTAACTGGGTGATTATAAAGGTGCTCTAAAGGTGTCTCCGAAGGTACTTGTTGGGTTGGCGTATTTCGAGATTAGGATTTGTCACTCCGACTGTCGAAGAGGTATCTCTGGGCCCTCTCGGTAATGCACATCACTTAAGCCTTGCAAGCATTGCAACTAATGAGTTAGTTGCAGGATGATGTATTACGGAACGAGTAAAGAGACTTGCCGGTAATGAGATTGAACTAGGTATTGAGATACCGACGATCGAATCTCGGGCAAGTAACATACCGATGACAAAGGGAACAACGTATGTTGTTATGCGGTCTGACCGATAAAGATCTTTGTAGAAAATGTAGGAGCCAATATGAGAATCCAGGTTCCGCTATTGGTTATTGACCAGAGACATGTCTCGGTCATGTCTACATTGTTCTCGAACCCGTAGGGTCCGCACGCTTAACGTTATGATGACAGTTTCATTATGAGTTTATATATTTTGATGTACCGAAGGTTGTTCAGAGTCCCGGATATGATCACGGACATGACGAGGAGTCTCGAAATGGTCGAGACATGAAGATTGATATATTGGAAGCCTATGTTTGCACATCGGAAGTGTTCCGGGTGAAATCGGCATTTTACCGGAGTACCGGGAGGTTACCGGAACCCCTCGGTAACCTAATGGGCCTTAATGGGCCTAGTGGAGGAAGTGGAGAGGAGGCCAAGGGGCAGCCACGCGCCCCTTCCCCCCCCCCCCCAGTCCGAATTGGACAAGGAGGGGGGTCGGCGCCCCCCTTTCCTTTTCCCTCTCTCTCCTTCCCCCCCCCCAAGTCCTAGTCCAACATGGAAAGGGGGGAGTCCTACTCCCAGGAGGAGTAGGACTCCTCCTGGCACGCCCCTTGCCTGGCCACACCTCCTCCCCCTTGATCCTTTATATACAGGGGCAGGGGGCACCCCAGACACAACAGTTGAGCATTGATCTGTTAGCCGTGTGCGGTGCCCCCTCCACCATAGTCCTCGATAATATTGTAGTGGTGCTTAGGCGAAGCCCTGCGACAGTAGAAAATCAAGATCGTCACCACGCCATCATGCTGACGGAACTCTTCCCCGACATTCTGCTGGATCGGAGTCCGGGGATCGTCATCGAGCTAAACGTGTGCTAGAACTCGGAGGTGCCGTAGTTTCAGTGCTTGATAGGTCGGGCCGTGAAGACGTACGACTACATCAACCGCGTTGTTATAACGCTTCCGCTTTCGGTCTACGGGGGTACGTAGACAACACTCTCCCCTCTCGTTGCTATGCATCACCATGATCTTGCGTGTGCGTAGGATTTTTTTTTGAAATTACTACGTTTCCCAACAATCTGGTACACTAATCTATAGTTCAAACTTGCAGGAAGCTATGGAAAAATGATTGAACAGCCACAACCACCTGAAGGTGACAAGGCTACCACAGGCACAATGTCACCTCTTGCCGCAGTGCGTCAGTATCTCTCCACTAACAGTGCAAAAAGCACCTTCCTGCTTAATTCTGGGTTGGTTGTCAAGGTAACCTCGTCCAAATCGCCTACTGAACAAAATCTTCCTGCTAGACAGAGTGATACATCTGTGCTCCAGACACAGGTCCAATCCCTAATGGACGTCGTTTTGGAAACAAGAATAGTGGTTGAAAAATGTCATCAAGATATGAATGGTTTTGAAACCAGACTATCAAACATTCGCTTCGTTGGTCAAGAGCAATGGCGGAAAAAAAGGTGAAGATCGTGCTGCTCCATCAGATTCTACAGCCTGAACCATTAGCACTCAGGTCAAATGATATGTGCTTCTATACATCTGACGGTGCTTTTATCTGCAAGGACGGTAAACTTTATGCCAACAGGCCTTTTGTTGTGATACAGCTTTTATGATGTTGCCAAAGGCTGCAATAATTACGATGCTATTTTTGTATAGTGTAGGTTTATCTTAGTAATGTATTTGGCCGAAAGCTTCGTAGGAGCCCAACATGCCAACATTCATCGGGCCCATTCCAATTGGGCTAAAAACAATTATGGGCCGAAATTTGCATGTAGCCCACTAAAAATAGTTGGGCCTAAATCAGCATAAGATTTCATATTTTTCTGGTAGGCATGTGCCCATAGTGGGCCTTTAACAGGCCTAAATATAATTTGGACCCTTAGTAACAATAGGTCGTTTACAGGTGTAAATATCTCGAGCCCATAAAAAACATGGGCCTTTAAAAGACCGAAAGTGAGATTGGGCCCATTTACGATGCGGATCTTTCACGGGCCGAAATTCGGACGGGCCGTAAATGCACCGACCTAATACACGGGCCTTTAACAGGCCGGAAGTTAGGTCGGGCTAGATTATCGTCATTTTTATATGGGCCGTTAATGGGACCGATGTAACGTTGGGCCACATATGGCCCATGGATTTCGTCCGACGTTAACAGGCCGAAAATCACAACAGGCCGAAAGTGGCCCAAATCTATAGTGGGCCTCTAACAGGCCGAATATCAGACATGGCTGAATAGGACCCAAATCCTTCACTATCGTTTATGGGCTGAAAGTTTCAATGGCCTGTAAATGGGCCCAAATGAAGTAGGACCTTTAATAGGCCGGAAATACACCGGGCCGTAATTCGGCCCATACACTTAGCGGACTGTTAACGGGCCAGAAGTGACCATGGGCCGCGATGATGACAAGTTTAGGACAGGCCGTTGATGGGGCCGATTTCACACTAGCCGTACGGGCCTTAACTGAGAATGTTGGGCCTTTAGCTGGGCCGGCCCATTATGGTCCACAAAATCTCGCGAGCCTTTAGCTGAGCCGGCCCATTATGGCCCACAAAATCTCGCGGGCCTTTAGCTGGGCCGGCCCATTATGATACACAAAATCTCGTGGGCCTTTTGCTGGGCTGGCCCATTATGGACCGCAAAATCTTGTCAGCCTTTAGTTGGGCCGACCCATTTAAACTTTATGGGCCACTTTTGGGCCGGTCCACGTCTCAACATATCATAGGCGCATCTTGCCCATTGGATGAGTGACAGCTATGCCAACGCGGAGCTGACACGTGTTTCCGTCAGCCAATTAGAATTTTACACGTGGAAAATCCCCATTGGTCTGGGCTGTTAACGGGTTATCGGATCCAAAACCGGACTCGATAGCTTAACGGCGTTCCGTTATGGTGGATGCCACATGTCGGTCACCCTTCACGAAAGCACTTCTGTGAAGCACGATTTATCGTCATGGAAGTGGACACTTCCGTGATGATAATTTTGGTAATGTCATGGAACACTTCTACGATAACACAGGTATGACTATCTTCATTCTGACATAAATTTTGTTGGGGAACGTAGTAATTTCAAAAAAATTCCTACGCACACGCAAGATCATGGTGATGCATAGCAACGAGAGGGGAGAGTGTGATCTACGTACCCTTGTAGACCGACAGCGGAAGCGTTAGCACGACGCGGTTGATGTAGTCGTACGTCTTCACGGCCTGACCGATGAAGCACCGAAACTACGGCACCTCCGAGTTTTAGCACACGTTCAGCTCGATGACGATCCCCGGACTCCGATCCAGCAAAGTGCCGGGGAAGAGTTCCGTCAGCACGACGGCGTGGTGACGATCTTGATGTACTACCGTCACAGGGCTTCGCCTAAGCACTGCTACAATATTATCGAGGATTATGGTGGAAGGGGCACCGCATACGGCTAAGAATATGATCACGTGGATCAACTTGTGTGTCTATGGGGTGCCCCCTGCCTCCGTATATAAAGGTTCAAGGGGGAGGTGCGGCCGGTCAGGAGGAGGGCGCGCCAGGAGGAGTCCTACTCCCACTGGGAGTAGGATTCCCCCCTTTCCTAGTTGGAATAGGATTTGGGAAGGGGGAAAGAGGAGAGAGAGAAGGAAGGGGGGGGCGCCGCCCCCCTCTCCTTGTCCTATTCAGACTAGGGGGGAGGGGCGCGCAGCCCAGCCCTGGCCACCTCTCCTCTCTTCCACTAAAGCCCACTAAGGCCCATCTACCTCCCGGGGGGTTCCGATAACCTCCCGGTACTCCGGTAAAATCCCGATTTCACCCGGAACACTTCCGATATCCAAATATAGGCTTCCAATATATCAATCTTTATGTCTCGACCATTTTGAGACTCCTCGTCATGTCCGTGATCACATCCGGGACTCCGAACAATCTTCGGTACATCAAAATGCATAAACTCATAATATAACTGTCATCAAAACCTTAAGCGTGTGGACCCTACGGGTTCGAGAACAATGTAGACATGACCGAGACACGTCTCCGGTCAATAACCAATAGCGGAACCTGGATGCTCATATTGGCTCCCACATATTCTACGAAGATCTTTATCGGTCAGACCGCATAACAACATACGTTGTTCCCTTTGTCATCGGTATGTTACTTGCCCGAGATTCGATCGTCGGTATCTCAATACCTAGTTCAATCTCGTTACTGGCAATTCTCTTTACTCGTTTCGTAATACATCATCTCGCAACTAACTCATTAGTTGCAATGCTTGCAAGGCTTATGTGATGTGCATTACCGAGAGGGCCCAGAGATACCTCTCTGACAAACGGAGTGACAAATCCTAATCTCGAAATACGCCAACCCAACATGTACCTTTGGAGACACCTGTAGAGCTCCTTTATAATCACCCAGTTACGTTGTGACGTTTGGTAGCACACAAAGTGTTCCTCCGGCAAACGGGAGTTGCATAATCTCATAGTCATAGGAACATGTATAAGTCATGAAGAAAGCAATAGCAACATACTAAATGATCGGGTGCTAAGCTAATGGAATGGGTCATGTCAATCACATCATTCTTCTAATGATGTGATCCCGTTAATCAAATAACAACTCTTTTGTTCATGGTTAGGAAACATAACCATCTTGGATTAACGAGCTAGTCAAGTAGAGGCATACTAGTGACACTCTGTTTGTCTATGTATTCACACATGTATTATGTTTCCGGTTAATACAATTCTAGCATGAATAATAAACATTTATCATGATATAAGGAAATAAATAATAAGTTTATTATTGCCTCTAGGGAATATTTCCTTCAGTCTCCCACTTGCACTAGAGTCAATAATCTAGTTCACATCGCCATGTTATTCAACACTAATAGTTCACATCACCATGTGATTAACACCCATAGTTCACATTGTCATGTGACCTATACCCAAAGGATTTACTAGAGTCAGTAATCTAGTTCACATCATTTATGTGATTAACACCCAAAGAGTACTAAGGTGTGATCATGTTTTTCTTGTGAGATAATTTTAGTCAACGGGTCTGTCACATACAGATCCGTAAGTATTTTGCGAATTCTATGTCTACAATGCTCTGCAGGGAGCTACTCTAGCTAATTGCTCCCACTTTCAATATGTATCTAGATCGAGACTTAGAGTCATCCAGATCTGTGTCAAAACTTGCATCGACGTAACCTTTTACGATGAACCTTTTTGTCACCTCCATAATTGAGAAATATTTCCTTATTCCACTAAGGATAATTTTGATCGTTGTCCAGTGATCTACTCTTAGATCACTATTGTACTCCCTTGCTTAACACAGTGTAGGGTATACAATAGATCTGGTACACAGCATGGCATACTTTATAGAACCTATGGTTGAGGCATAGGGAATGACTCTCATTCTCTTTCTATCTTCTGTCGTGGTCGGGCTTTGAGTCTTACTCAATTTCACACCTTGTAACACAGCCAAGAACTCTTTCTTTGACCGTTCCAATTTTTGAACTACTTCAAAATATTGTCAAGGTATGTACTCATTGAAAAAAAACTTATCAAGCGTCTTGATCTATCTCTATAGATCTTGATGCTTAATATGTAAGCAGCTTCACCGAGGTCTTTCTTTGAAAAACTTCTTTGAAAATACTCCTTTATGCTTTGCAGAATAATTCTACATTATTTCCGATCAACAATATGTCATTCACATATACTTATCAGAAATGTTGTAGTGCTCCCACTCACTTTCTTATAAATATAGGCTTCACCGCAAGTCTGTATAAAACTATATGCTTTGATCATCTCATCAAAGCGCATATTCCAACTCCGAGATGCTTGCACCAGTCCATAGATGGATCACTGGAGCTTGCACATTTTGTTAGCACCTTTAGGATTGACAAAACCTTCTGGTTGTATCATATACAACTCTTCTTTAATAAATCCATTAAGGAATGCAGTTTTGTTTATCCATTTGCCGGATTTCATAAAATGCGGCAATTGCTAACATGATCGGACAGACTTAAGCATAGATACAAGTGAGAAAACTCTCATCGTAGTCAACACCTTGAACTTGTCGAAAACCTTTTTGCGACAATTATAGCTTTGTAGATAGTAACACTACTATCAGCGTCCGTCTTCCTCTTGAAGATCCATTTAATCTCAATGGCTCGCCGATCATTGGGAAAGTCAATCAAAGTCCATACTTTGTTCTCATACATGGATCTCATCTCAGATTTCATGGCCTCAAGCCATTTCGCGGAATCTGGGCTCATCATCGCTTCCTCATAGTTCGTAGGCTCGTCATGGTCAAGTAACATGACCTCCAGAACTGGATTACCGTACCACTCTGGTGCGGATCTCACTCTGGTTTTACCTACGAGGTTCGGTAGTAACTTGATCTGAAGTTACATGATCATCATCATTAGCTTCCTCACTAATCGGTCTAGTAGTCACAGGAACAGATTTCTGTGATGAACTACTTTCCAATAAGGGAGCAGGTACAGTTACCTCATTAAGTTCTACTTTCCTCCCACTCACTTCTTTCGAGAGAAATTCCTTCTTTAGAAAGGATCCATTCAAAGCAACGAATATCTTGCCTTTGGATCTATGATAGAAGGTGTACCCAACATTTTCTTTTGGGTATCCTATGAAGACGCACTTCTCCGATTTGGGTTTGAGCTTATCAGGTTGAAACTTTTTCACATAAGCATTGCAACCTCAAACTTTTAAGAAACGACAGCTTTAGGTTTCTTGCCAAACCATAGTTCATACAGTGTCATTTCAACGGATTTAGATGGTGCCCTATTTAACATGAATGCAGCTATCTCTAACGCATAACCCCAAAACGATAGTGGTAGATCGGTAAGAGATACCATAGATCGCACCATATCTAATAAAGTATGGTTATGACGTTCGGACACACCATTACATTGTGGTGTTCCAGGTGGCGTGAGTAGTGAAACTATTTCACATTGTTTTTAACTGAAGGCCAAACTCGTAACTCAAATACTCTTCTCTATGATTAGATCGTAGAAACTTTATTTTCTTGTTACGATGATTTTTCACTTCACTCTGAAATTCTTTGAACTTTTCAAATGTTTCAGACTTATGTTTCATCAAGTAGATATACTCATATCTGCTCAAATCATTTGTGAAGATCAGAAAATAATGATACCTGTCGCGAGCCTCAATATTCATCGGACCACATACATCAGTATGTGTGATTTCCAACAAATCTGTTGCTCGCTCCATTGTTCCGAAGAACAGAGTCTTAGTCATCTTGCCCATGAGGCATGGTTTGCAAGCATCAACTGATTCATAATCAAGTGATTCCAAAAGCCCATCAGCATGGAGTTTCTTCATGCGCTATACACCAATATGACCTAAACGGCAGTGCCACAAATAAGTTGCACAATCATTATTAACTTTGCATCTTTTGGTTTCAATATTATGATTATGTGTATCACTACGATCGAGATCCAACGAACTATTTTCATTGGGTGTGTAACCATATAAGGTTTTATTCATGTAAACAGAACAACAATTTATTCTCTTACTTAAATGAATAACCGTATTGCAATAAACATGATCAAATCATATTCATGCTCAACGCAAACACCAAATAACACTTATTTAGTTTCAACACTAATCCCGAAAGTATAGGGAGTGTGCGATGATGATCATATCAATCTTGGAACCACTTCCAACACACATCGTCACTTCACCCTTAACTAGTCTCTGTTTATTCTGCAACTCCCGTTTCGAGTTACTAATCTTAGCAACTGAACTAGTATCAAATACTGAGGGGTTGCTATAAACACTAGTAAAGTACACATCAATAACATGTATATCAAATATACTTATGTTCACTTTGCCATCCTTCTTATCCGCCAATCACTTGGGGTAGTTCCGCTTCCAGTGACCAGTCCCTTTGTAGTAGAAGCACTTAGTCTCAGGCTTAGGACCAGACTTGGGCCTCTTCACTTGAGCAGCAACTTGCTTGCCGTTCTTCTTGAAGTTCCCATTCTTCCCTTTGCCCTTTTTCTTGAAACTAGTGGTCTTGTCAATCATCAACACTTGATGTTTTTCTTGATTTCTACCTTCATTGATTTTAGCATCACGAAGAGCTTGGGAGTTGTTTCCGTTATCCCTTGCATATTATAGTTCATCACGAAGTTCTACTAACTTGGTGATGGTGACTAGAGAATTCTGTCAATCACTATCTTATCTGGAAGATTAACTCCCACTTGATTCAAGCGATTGTAGTACCCAGACAATCTGAGCACATGCTCACTAGTTGAGCGATTCTCCTCCATCTTTTAGCTATAGAACTTGTTGGAGACTTCATATCTCTCAACTCAGGTATTTGCTTGAAATATTAACTTCAACTCCTGGAACATCTCATATGGTCCATGACGTTCAAAACGTCTTTGAAGTCCTGATTCTAAGCCATTAAGCATGGTGCACTAAACTATCAAGTAGTCATCATATTGAGCTAGCCAAACATTCATAACGTCTGCATCTGCTCCTGCAATAGGTCTATCACCTAGCGGTGCATCAAGGACATAATTCTTCTATGCAGCAATGAGGATAAACCTCAGATCATGGATCCAATCCGCATCATTGCTACTAACATCTTTCAACACAATTTTCTCTAGGAACATATCAAAATAAACACAGGGAAGCAACAACGCGAGCTATTGATCTACAACATAATTTGCAAAATACTACCAGGACTAAGTTCATGATAAATTTAAGTTCAATTAATCATATTACTTAAGAACTCCCACTTAGATAGACATCCCTCTAATCCTCTAAGTGATCACGTGATCCAAATCAACTAAACCATGTCTGATCATCACGTGAGATGGAGCAGTTTCATTGGTGAACATCACTATGTTGATCATATCTACTATATGATTCACGATCGACCTTTCGGTCTCCGTGTTCCAAGGCCATATCTGTATATGCTTGGCTCGTCAAGTATAACCTGAGTATTCCGCGTGTGCAACTGTTTTGCACCCGTTGTATTTGAACGTAGAGCCTATCACACCCAATCATCACGTGGTGTCTCAGCACGAAGAACTTTCGCAATGGTGCATACTCAGGGGGAACACTTCTTGATAATTAGTGAGAGATCATCTTAAAATGCTACCGTCAAACTAAGCAAAATAAGATGTATAAAAAAATAAACATCATATGCAATCAAAATATGTGACATGATATGGCCATCATCATCTTGCGCCTTTGATCTCCATCTCCAAAGTACTGTCATGATCTCTATCATCACCGGCATGACACCATGATCTCCATCATCTTGATCTATATCAATGTGTCGTCACATGGTTGTCTCACCAACAATTGCTCTTGCAACTATTGCTATCGCATAGCGATAAAGTAAAGAAATTATTTGGCGCTTGCATCTTATGCAATAGAGAGATAACCATAAGGCTTTTGTCAGTTGCCGATAACTTCAACAAAACATGATCATCTCATACAACAACTTATATCTCATCACGTCTTGACCATATCACATCACAACATGCCCTGCAAAAACAAGTTAGACGTCCTCTACTTTGTTGTTGCAAGTTTTACGTGGCTGCTACGGGCTTAAGCAAGAACCAATATTACCTACGCATCAAAAACCACAAGGATAGTTTGTCAAGTTGGTGCTGTTTTAACCTTCGCAAGGACCGGGCGTAGCCACACTCGGTTCAACTAAAGTTGGAGAAACTGACACCCGCCAGCCACCTGTGTGCAAAGCACGTCGGTAGAACCAGTCTCGCGTAAGCATACGCGTAATGTCGGTCCGGGCCGCTTCGTCCAACAATACCGCCGAACCAAAGTATGACATGCTGGTAAGCAGTATGACTTATATCGCCCACAACTCACTTGTGTTCTACTCGTGCATATAACATCAACACATAAAACCTAGGCTCGGATGCCACTGTTGGGGAACGTAGTAATTTCAAAAAAAATCCGACGCACACGCAAGATCATGGTGATGCATAGCAACGAGAGGGGAGAGTGTGATCTACGTACCCTTGTAGACCGACAGCGGAAGCGTTAGCACAACGCGGTTGATGTAGTTGTACGTCTTCACGGCCCGACAGATCAAGCACCGAAACTACGGCACCTCCGAGTTTTAGCACACGTTCAGCTCAATGATGATCCCCGGACTCCGATCCAGCAAAGTGTCGGGGAAGAGTTCCGTCAGCACGATGGCGTGGTGACGATCTTGATGTACTACCGTCGCAGGGCTTCGCCTAAGCACCGCTACAATATTATCGAGGATTATGGTGGAAGGGGGCACCGCACACGGCTAATAATATGATCACGTGGATCAACTTGTGTGTCTATGGGGTGCCCCCTGCCTCCGTATATAAAGGTTCAAGGGGGAGGTGCGGCCGGTCAGGAGGAGGGCGCGCCAGGAGGAGTCCTACTCCCACCGGGAGTAGGATTCCCCCCTTTCCTAGTTGGAATAGGATTCGGGAAGGGGGAAAGAGGAGAGAGAGAAGGAAGGGGGGCACCGCCCCCCTCTCCTTGTCCTATTCGGACTAGGGGGGAGGGGCGTGCGGCCCAGCCTTGGCCACCTCTCCTCTCTTCCACTAAAGCCCACTAAGGCCCGTCTACCTCCCGGGGGGTTCCGGTAACCTCCCGGTACTCCGGTAAAATCCCGATTTCACCCGGAACACTTTCGATATCCAAATATAGGCTTCCAATATATCAATCTTTATGTCTCGACCATTTCAAGACTCCTCGTCATGTCCGTGATCACATCCGGGACTCCGAACAATCTTTGGTACATCAAAATGCATAAACTCATAATATAACTGTCATCAAAACCTTAAGCGTGCGGACCCTATGGGTTCGAGAACAATGTAGACATGACCGAGACACGTCTCCGGTCAATAACCAATAGCAGAACCTGGATGCTCATATTGGCTCCCACATATTCTACAAAGATCTTTATCGGTCAGACCGCATAACAACATACGTTGTTCCCTTTGTCATCGGTATGTTACTTGCCCGAGATTCGATCGTCGGTATCTCAATACCTAGTTCAATCTCGTTACCGGCAAGTCTCTTTACTCGTTTCGTAATACATCATCTCACATCTAACTCATTAGTTGCAATGCTTGCAAGGCTTATGTGATGTGCATTACCGAGAGGGCCCAGAGATACCTCTCCGACAAATGGAGTGACAAATCCTAATCTCGAAATACGCCAACCCAACATGTACCTTTGGAGACACCTGTAGAGCTCCTTTATAATCACCCAGTTACGTTGTGACGTTTGGCAGCACACAAAGTGTTCCTCCGACAAACGGGAGTTGCATAATCTCATAGTCATAGGAACATGTATAAGTCATGAAGAAAGCAATAGCAACATACTAAACGATCGGGTGCTAAGCTAATGGAATGGGTCATGTCAATCACATCATTCTTCTAATGATGTGATCCCGTTAATCAAATAACAACTCTTTTGTTCATGGTTAGGAAACATAACCATCTTCGATTAACGAGCTAGTCAAGTAGAGGCATACTAGTGACACTCTGTTTGTCTATGTATTCACACATGTATTATGTTTCCGGTTAATAAAATTCTAGCATGAATAATAAACATTTATCATGATATAAGGAAATAAATAATAAGTTTATTATTGCCTCTAGGGCATATTTCCTTCAATTTTGTCCTTATGTACATGCATGACAGAAAACGTGACCTACTGTGACAAACACATATCATCACGGAAGTGTATTTTTTTGTAGTAATCTCTTCCGCGTTGTATTGAAATTCCACCAAGTTCCAAGCTGGGCCCATTTGTGAACTCATTTTGCCGGTTCAGGTAGAAGTATTCCCTAAAAAGTTCAACACCAGTCTCTTCTTGAAGGTATACCTCACAGAAAACTTGAAAGTTATAGCTGTTTGATATGGAGTTGGGTCCAATGTATTGCGGGTGGAATTTTAAGAAGTGCAGAACATCCCTAAAGAACTTAGAGCCGGGCGGCGAGAAGCCCCGGTTCATATGATCAGTGAATACAATAACTTCACCGTCCTTTGGCTGAGGTCTCTCTTCGCTCGGGTCAGGAGCACGGTAATGCATGACACTTTTCTCTGGCAAATATTCAATAGTGACAAAGTCCTTTAAAGTGTTCTCGATGACGATGGAGGGAACCCAGTTACAGGTAGTAACTGTCTTTAGCGGCATGGTGAAAGGACAACTTAAAGGAAGGAAATAATTTTCCGGCTCAAGTTAGTTGGTGAGATTACAAGTTAACAATTGCAGTGCATGTTCAGAATGGCGGCTTAAGTGAGGGCTAATGATATATGAAGTAACGATAAGCCGGCAGAATAAGCCGCCATGACTAAGATATTCAAGATCTTCCAAGAGAAAAAAATTCTAAGTGTTAGGACAAACGGGTTCCACAGGTTGAAGCTATAAATTCGGATCTACCGCTATTCAGAAAAGGGAAATAAATTCTAAAACCTACAGAGGCAGCAGCAGAAAAGTGGAGATGCCCTAGAAGAGATCTATCGCAAAGAAGATGTGTTCTAATATCAAAAGCGGGTGCTAAACTACTACCGCACAGGATCTACATTGTTTTCACATCAAAACTACACGGTCTAACAAGAAGAAGGAAGAGCAGTAATGAACATCGACGAACACCGAACCCCTAAAAAATAAATCCATGAAAAGGAAAGGGGGAGACTTACTGATGCTAGTTGACAGCGGAGGAGTGTCGCAGTGTTTCTGGATCGTTCAGGGCGATGCAGCGGCCGGAGTTGATGAAGAAGACGGAGGTCGATGGTGGCGGAGTTCGTAAGGGTTGGTACGTCGCGAGGAAGGAGAAGAGAGGAGAATGAAAAGGGGGTGGTTTGGCCCTATTTATAAGGAAAGGGGCAACATGCAGGCGTGAAAGACGAGGAGGCCAAATGATGATTATCCAACTAATTGGACGCCTCGATTTTCGGAAAAACATTAAAGATAAAGATCCATTAAGATGACGTCGTGGCAGGTTTCCGAAATTCCTGGAGATGACGTCATGGAGGGTTACAAGGTTTTGACAGCAGATATAGAAGGATTTTTTCCAAGTGTTGAAGATTGACATGAACAAAGTTCAAATCAACCTAGGGCCTAATATTTTTTTGACTATGTACTGCAAGGCAACAGCCTCACAGTGTTTTATTATTTAGGAGAATAAAAGTTTACATAATTACAGAGAAGCTAGGAGCTAGGAAAGAAACTACTTACAATGGGCCTACGATAGAGAGGCTATCCAGGAAGTTAGACTATCCCTATATTTACATTTGATTCTATGAGCCAGTAAGGAAATATCATGGATGAAGTTCCTCCTCCAAGAAATGAAGGTGTGTCTCTCATTTCTAAAGATCTTTCCATTCCATTGAATCCAGATGTTCCAAGTAGCAATAAAAACGACCTCAGTGAAGAAAGGATAACCAAAGTCCCTTCTAGCAGCAAGAGCCATGTCATATGTACTCTGGTTGTGCTGAGCGTTCCAGGAAATCCCAAGGTAATTCCAAACCCTCTGGCTGAAATTGCATGCAAAGAAAAGGTGTTCACGATCCTCATGTGTGGCAGAGAGGCAAAGAACACACGTATCATCATGAATGATCTAGCTCCTGCGTTGCATCATGTCCCTGGTGTTTAAACGGTCTAATAAAAGAAGCCATCCAAAAACTTTAAACTTTAACGTGCAAGCACACTTCCAAATCCATTTGAATATGGGATCTACCACCAAATGTGAGAAGCAAGACTCATAATATATCTTTTGATTTGAACTCTCCAGTTTTGGACGGCCACTTCCATATGTCCTTGCCATCATCATTCAAGTTAACTAAGGCAAGTAAATCTTGAAGTTGAAGTAACTCATTATATGCTTCCTGCGATAGCGGCAAATGAAAGTGGTCGGAGATCTGTGGTAGCTCCAAAAACTCCCTGACAGTGATCGTGTCACTGATGACAAAAGAATGGAGCCTGGGGAAACGGGCGCGTAAAAGGACCACATTATTTCCCAACTGCCATCGATCAAGCCAAAATGTCACCGTATTGCCAGAATGCACTTCAGGGATGGCTAACTTGCAGAAGTTGGTGTATAATTTCATGACATCCCTCCACCAAAAGGAGCCACAACTTTGAGTAACCTGCGGTGGCGAAGCAGCATAATAAGTTTCCCAAATTAATGTGACCCAAGGGACGTCCATTTTGTTGAAGAACTTGAACAGGTGCTTAAGTAACAAGGCTTCATTTTGGAGACCCAAGTTTAATACTCCCAGACCACCACACTTCTTAGGTCTACAGACTCGATCCCAAGCAGCTAAGGATTGTCTCGGATTATCAGTGTTGCCTCTCCACAGACACTGCCGCATAATTCTCTCAATCTGTTGCAAGATCCCTTTAGGGAGGGATAGTGTGCACAGGAAGTAGATTGGCATCGAACAAAGCACTGACTGGAGCAATTGGAGCCGACTGCCTTGATTCAGTAAACATGAGGAAGCAGACAGCCTTTGCTCAATACGATCCACAAGTGGCAGCAAATCATAGATCGTGGGCCGAGAGGTGCCCATAGGTAGACCTAGGTATGTGAAGGGCATAGATCCTACATCACAACCTAGTAGGCTAGCAACCCGAGCCCCCTCTTCATCCGTCATATTGAGAGGAATAAGGGATGACTTACTGAAGTTGACATGCAAACCAGTTGATGCTGTGAACGTTACGAGCATCTCCTTAAAAGCAATCAACTGATCATCAATCGCAGGTAAGACAATAAGCGTGTCATCCGCGTATTGAACAATCGGATAGTCCCGGGAGTTTGTTGGAATTGGTAAAGAAAGAATTCCTCTTGAGCACATCTCATTGACTACAGATTGGAGCAAATCCACCGCAATGATGAATAATAGCAGAGATAGTGGATCTCCTTGACGAACCCCAGATCTGCATACAAAGTGTTTACCTGGCACACCATTTAAAAGGACAGAAGAGGAACCCGTGGACAGAATACTATTGACCCAGCCAGTCCAACGAGAATCAAAACCCTTGCATCGTACGATTTGGAGGATGGTCTCATGCTCGATGGTATCAAAGGCCCTAGTGAAATCAAGCTTGAGGAGGAGGATGGGTCATTTAGATGCTTTGCATTGATGGATATATTCGAAACACCAGGCTAGGCAGTCTTGAATAGATCTGCAACGGAGAAAACCATATTGGTTGCGGTGTATGCATCGCAGAATCACCCTTTGCAGGCGATTGGCCAGCAACTTCGTCAGGAATTTTAAACACATGTTGGTTAGAGAAATGGGTCTGAAATCCCCAACAACTTCTGGACTTAGTTTCTTGGGGACTAGGGTGATTAAGGAATTATTGAGACATTCCAAATTACATCTCCCCTCATAAAATTCATTGATAAGTTGCATGAAGTCCCCCTTGAGAATAGACCAACATTTCTTTAAGAAGAGACCAGTGAAGCGGTCTGGGCCCGGCGCACGGTCACAAGGCATGTGTTTAATTACAGCCTCAACCTCAGAATCCGTGAACGGCAAAGACAGATCTTCCAGACCATCAACTTGCTGTATTAAATTGGTCGGATCAAAACCCATTTGTATTCCTTTTGCATGGCCCATGCGATTATTGAAATCAGACCAAAACATGCCCGCCAACATTTGGTGTTCCGAAACCACCTCCCCCGCTGCATTCTTGATTGAAGAAATAGTATTTCTTCGATATCTTTCGGTGGCCATGGCGTGAAAATACTTTGAATTCTCCTCTCCAACCTTGATGCTCCGGATCATGCAGCGCCGCTTCCAATAAACATATTGCCAGTGTAATATATCCTGCAGATGTACCTTAACTATTATCCGGAAATTGAATTCAGGCCAACTTAAAGGCCGAATCTCCTCCAATTCATCAAAGTAAAGAATTACTTTGCTACAATCCGCAATTAATGCTTTAACTGTGGAGAGCTTCAAATGCCATTGTTTTAAAGCATATCTGAGCGCTTTAAACTTAGCAGATATTGTTAAAGCAGTAGAAGACTTTGGCGTCGTGTTGTTCCAGACCTGTGCAACACACTCATGAAAGCCAGGTAAATTAACCCAGTAGTTTTCAAAACGAAAGACTCTAGCTTTAGGGATGGCCGTGGCAATTGTGACAACACAAGGAACATGATCTGATGTCGATCGCGCAAGAGGCAAAACTAAGGTGTTTGGGTGGTCAGTGGTCCAAGCAACTGAAGTGAAGAACCAGTCAAGTTGCTCAAGAAGGGGCTGAGACTGCATATTGGACCACGTGTATTGCCTACCCTTAATTGGCAGCTCAATAAGCCCCAAATGACCTATGATTTCATTGAACAAGAAAATGTCATTGACGTCGCCACCAGGCAAGTTGCGGTTTTGAAGTGACCTCATAAAGTTGAAATCTCCCAAAAGAAGCCATTTGTCATCACAATTAATGTCCAGATTATATAACCACTGCACAAACTCATCACGTGCAGGATTTTGACAAGGGCCATAAACAGTCACTAGTTTCCAAACTTCAGATGTATGTTTGGAAAGGAACTCCACAATAATTCCAAAAGGTTTAGCCACAATTAATTTGCCTTCGAAAAAAGAAGAATTCCAAATAACCACCATACCAGCCGAAGCACCAGCTGAAGGTACATAAGCAAAATTGTCAAAGCGCCGAGGACAGAACTTTCTAATGAATCTATGATCAATGTGCATGCACTTAGTTTCCTGAAGACAAACCACTGAACAACCGCTTTCATCAATTTTCTGCTTTACAGCAAGCTGTCGCGTTTCTGAATTAAGGCCCCGCACATTCCAGCACAGAACCTTCCAATCTTTAAACCCAGTCTGATTCATTACAAACCATAAGATGTCTCAGCAAAAGTAGACCACACAATGATCCACGTAGACCAGCTAAACGAAGCAAAGCCACACAGTTCATAACATAAAGACATAAATAAAGATAGATGGCATTTTAATGTGGCACGCCATAGGCCAAGAAGCAGGCATATGAACTCAATCATCTGAACTGTTGGTGCTTGTAGACCGAGTCGGATTAGCAACAAGCTTATCCGCAGTAATCTTCTCTGGAGCAATGCGCAGGCGATCCCCAATGCGCTGAAGGTCCGCAATTGCAGTTGGTGGAGGCACAGAGGAATCTTCTTCAGCCCTAGCTGACTTTGTCTTGCGTTTCTTCAGTGTGTGCGAAGATCTGTTCAGACCAGGGGATTTAGTGCCACGGAATCCATCCCGTAAAGCACTAAGACGCGCACTACGACGGACCTCCGTTTCCACCAGGCTTACAGCTTTCTTCTTGCGCTCACGTTTCAGGGTGGCCCTTGGTGCAGCAGTCGTGAACTCGAAGGTCTCATTTATAGTTTCAGAAATATCATCGAAGCATAGGGCCCTCGTAACTGGCCTCTTTGCTGGAGTGAGCAGGCGAGAACTGACATGCGAAGAGGCAGGCACCGGCGGTAGGCCATCACTAAGATCGTATCCATTAAAGGATACCTCCCAAAACTTGGTAGAGAGCAAAAGAGAGCCAAATCCAGACATGAAACTGAACTTTGGGATTGCAGAGAAACAGAGCGAGGGCATCATCTTCTGGAAAGAGCGCTGATATAACATATCTGGTGGCAAGACAGGCCCAAACACTGTGAGCACCTGTCCAATGTGCAGGGGAGGCTGCACGGGAGCCCCAGGTTGCTGGACAATGACAAAATCATCCACAGGCATGTTGACTGAATCATTTGAAACCTGCAAGACCATGGATTCTTGCGACTGTTCCACAACTTGATTTTCCTGCACCATCTCCTGCTGAACATTGTGTTGCACTTCAAGAGGATCATGTTGATGATGTGGCTGCTAGCCATGTTCTTGCGGAGGTAATTCATCCCACCCAATTTCTGGAAACTCTGGCATAACCCAATTGTGATTGTGGAACTAAAGATGTCCAGGGAGTGGATGCGGGTTTCCATCAAAGGGCATGGGGTCCTCATCCGGTGGCAGAATATCTGCAAAGTCTGCAGAGAAGATGTAGATCGGAGAAGTCCAAGAGATGCGGGTTCCACCAAAGTCCGCATACTCCCGATATACAACATCTCGAGGCACCAGTGTAGTTGCAGGAAAAGATACATAAGCCAGAGTGCGTACAAGCAGAGGATCATCTTGGTGCCAATGATGGAAATGGCCAAAAGTACTAATAGCATCTGAAATAAACTGCGTGCGCCTATAATCCAGAGGGATTCCAACAATCATGACCCAGCCCCTTCTAAAACCCTGGATAGCTCTATAGTTGATACCCTCATCATGTGGCACAAATCGAACAAATCTGTCATTGCCCAGATCAAAAGGTGGGTGATCGACAAGTGCTTGCCTAGCAAAAGGGCTATTGAAGCGAAAGAGCCCTACTCCTTGAATCCATGGCTGAGCATCCAGTACAGCACGCCCAAGATTGTGAATAACAAAGTTACTGACCATGTTTCTGAAGAAAAGGGTTTCCTCAGGCAGAGGAGCTAGCTCTACAATGGCGATGGCGTAATCTTCATGCTGGCGATCCGGAGCCACAGACGGGGAATAGAAGGTGCGCGGGAGACGCCGCAGGCCGCCGTCGATGATCTCGAACCCATGCAGAACGAACGGTGTGGGGTTGAGCTCGAAGTTGGCCATTGCTGGATCCTGAGCAAGCTCTGATGGCCCAGAGATGGCCTGGGAAGACGGTGGCAATCTAGGCGGAGACGGTGGTGGGGATGGCAGTACGATGGGCGGCGGCGTAGAGTTAGGTGGCAGAGGCGTGGTGGGCGGTGGCTCTGCGGGCAATGGTGGGAGCGTTAGGGTGGCAGGCGAGATGGGACTGGGCATAGACCCCAGGGTAGAAACCGAGGCGGCGGGCGAGTATATCTCTGCTGACCGTTCCGGAGAAACCGAATTGGCTCTAGGGACCCACCTGTAAGCTGGGGAAGGTGCAGAGCCGGTGCAACCTTTGGCTCTGTGTCCAGATCGAAAGCACTGACGGCATCTAACCCGGTTGGTGCATGAATTGGTGTGGTGCAACATAGATAAACAGTTCTGGCACTTCCAAATGTTAAACACCATATCATCGATAAGATTATTGACCCTAGTAGAATCTCCAGCCGGGTCCATAGTCAATTGCGAATAATTTCTAGGCGAAGAAATTTCCTTATCTGAAAGCGGCTCTGATGATTGGGTCACCACTTGGGACCTAGAAGGCATGCAGGGAGGCAGGTCCTCCTGCTGGGCCAGAGATTCATGATGGGTTTGGGATTCCGGTGTAACGCCAACAGCTGACGTGGCATCCTGCATGCATGGAGCTTGAACAGTTTGTGTTTCATGCAACAGATTGTCGGTGCCAATTGGAACTGTTCCGGTAATGACGGCAGTAGTTTTGGCAGGGACGTTGATCGTTCCGAAAGAGATGGGTGGCGTCGCCACCGTCCACTGAAGATTGCTCGCCAGCGGAGACGGCAAGATCACTTTCTCGGAAGGGTTGACATCATAGCCAGCCTCAACCATTGTGTCAACCAAGATCTGATCAGCTGGGTATCTATAGCCCTTACAAACAGGGTACTGATGAAACATAGCAAAGGAGAGTTTCTTCCTTGCCGAAGAACCCGATCGGAAAGAAGACTTAGAAGGGGGTTTATGCATAGCAATTAATCCCAAAGTTGCACGCTTTTTAGATGGACTAACCAGAATCCATTCCGCGTCACATTCCTTTCTCCAGAGGGATAATTCACGCCTCCAATTTGGACCACCATTTCCCCAGAGATGAAAATAACATTTGAAATGCGAGCATGCATACGATCTCAACTTGAGGATACAAAGGCCAACCTGCTTGTAGGAGACACTAAATGAAAATACCTTGCCCTTGATGAGTTGGACCGACAAATCAATGGCCGATCCACCAATTGAAGATTCCAGTGCAGCCGCCACAGAATCCTCATTAAGACGAAAAACATGTCGGCTAAAGGACACTACCATAATGAAATGGCTCATGTCGTCCGAAGGATGAACAGATCGCCCGCAAGAAGTGAAGACCTTATCTGCAAAAATGGAGCCCGGAGAGAAATCCAAACCCAAGGTTGATCCACCAGAGGAACCCATCGAAGATGGGTACAACCGTGTAGATCCAAATCCGCCGGAGAAGATGAGCGGAGAGAATCCACAATTCACAGACTAGAGGTGGAGATCGCCGGAAAACCTAGGTCATGGGTGGGAGGGGTGGGTGGGTGGGAGGGAGCCATTGTCCTAGGGCCTAATATTGGGGATATGACTACCAGATATGACCCGCCCAGGAGGGTCCGGGTCAACCACAATGGCGGTTCACCTGTATGAAGCCCAAGAGTATACAAGATGGCGGTTCACAATTAGGCTTGTAAGAGGCCCAAGCCCAGAGGCGGCTTAAGGCCCGTAAGTATAAATCGCCATGTATGTATAGACTTGTAATGTAAGGCATGTAAGATACGTCACCGAGCCAGACACGTTGTATGAGCCGGCCGGGACTCTGTAGGTCACAGGGCGTCAACCCATGTATATAAGGGGATGACCCGATATCGGCTTAAGGCAAGAAACAACAGATCGAGAGCCAGGTTAAGCGTGTTTGCTCCCTAGTCATCGAAACCCTAGCAATACTCCGGAAGGGAAAAGATGATCATGGCATCAACTTGGAAACCAATCATGCCACTGGAAAGGTTAGGAGATTTCGGCCGAAATTGACATAAAGATCACCGGAAATGGATGCACAGTTTGCAAATGACGAGCAAAACAAGCACAAGGCAAAACTGCGCTTAACAGCAACATAGCACTTAAGATGCATCATGAAACTATGCTACGACACTCCAACATAACAACAAAACACATGGCATTGAAGTGCAGGTGAAGCTCTACAAATCATGAACACTGAGCTCCTGCTAGAACTCACTAGAACAAGTCTAAAACAGCATGGAAAAAATGCAAATGACAACAGTTTAACAGACTCGGTGAAAATACTGAACATGGCATAAACAGCATCAGGTAGAAATATTTAGAGCTAGTAAACGACATGCTACAGGATCATAACATGGCAAAAAAGGGCATGGCATGCTAGTACTAAAGGCAATGAACAAAACTCCCTTACTGAACTTGAGCGAAAGATGCACAGAAAAGATTATAGCATCAATGCAAACATGGCAAGTGATATGAACAGATTCAGACGGTAAAAAACATGGCATGGCAGAAACAGATTCATGATAGCAACTTTGCAAGCTCATGCAACTCACCACAAAGCATTTCATGGCATCACAAGGTAACCAACAGTAAGAAGACACATTTATGAAGCTAAACATGGCAATAGCATAGTCATAGGGTGCATGGATCACTAGCAAAATACATGTCAAAAATGCATTTCCTGTAAACTGACTAACAGCAATAATATTTAGCAAAAGGAGAGCATGGTAATGACAAGCTACAATACCCCATAATTACAACCTGAGGCATGAATGGATAGAGCATAACCATATCTTCAAAACATCCTTACTGAACTTCATCGAAATATGCATTGATCTACTTGTGGGAACAAGTCCACATAGCAACATAATGTGACAGGAAAAGACTTACCAAAAAAACTAAGTGGCTGAAATCAGCAACATTAAGTGGCCTACTTGGCATGCTTGTGCTAGTCACCACATGGCACATAAAAATACAAGGATTTCACCACTGTAAAGATGGCATGAAGGTGCTCCTAAAACATGTAGACATGATGCTCAAAGGATGAAGACACAAAAATGCTATGAAAAAGACAAATCAGCAAGTTATGATGGATTCCAGCAGACAACATCATTTAGCACTTTTGCAATGATGATTAGAGCATCAATATGGATAGTAACATGCATGCAAACGACTCTAGCACGAAGAGCATCACGAGATGAACATTTTGGTATATCATGCATGCAAAACGGAGCTACGAGCACGGAGTTATGACATGGCAAAGATGGGCACATGAGATAGAATATCTAGGGACTTAGAGGAAAATTCACCTCCGGATCTAGGGTTTGACCCGGCACGCGTACCGAGGCGGCGGCGGAAGAACTCCGGTGAGGCGAAGGAAAGTCCGGCGAGGTAGGGGCGGCGGATCCGGCCTTGTGGCCGCTGGATCCGGCGAGGAGGGGCGGCGTCGGGGCTCGTCGGCCGGGAGGCGACGGAGCAGCGGCGAGGTGGCGGCGGTGGAGCGGGGCGCCGGCGATGGCGGGGCGGCGGAAGGCGGTGGAGTGGGGTCGGGAAGCGGGCGGCGGCGCGCGGGCCGGGAGGGCCCTGAGCGAGCTTGTCGGGCCGGCGGCGGTGGGAGCGGGCGGAGGCCACATGGCGCGATGGGGTTGGCCCGGGGCGGCGGCTGGATGCGTCTGACGTCGGCGGACGTGTCCGACGCGGAGGGAGAGGGTGGAACTAGGGTTTGCTCCGGGATTTGGACGGGTGGCCTTTTTATAGGTAGAGGGAGCTAGGAGAGTCCAAATGAGGTGTGGTTTTCGCCCACATGATCGTTATCCAACGACGGAGAGCATGGAGGGGGTTTAGATGGGCTAGTGGGTTGTTGTGGAGGGGTGTTGGGCTTCAAAGAGAGAGGGGTTTCGGCGGTTACACGGTTAATCATTGGGGTATCAAACGACCTCCAAATGGAACGAAATTTGACAGGCGGCCTACCAGTGATGTACTAAAGCCACTCGACAAACCTCGGCCCATTCCAAGAATGTTTTTCTGCCGCTCACGAAACGAGGTCTGAGAGGTGCAACGGGTGCATGTGTGAGTGTCGGATTCCGAAACGGACAATGGGGAAAATGACCGGATTCATGAGACGAACACGAATGCAAATGAGATGCACATGACGACATGAGATGAAATGCATGACATGAACAAAATGCAAAACGAGGACAAAACCCAACCACGGAGGATATAACATATAACATAGCCGGAAATGGCAAGAGTTGGAGTTACAATTATGGAATATTACATTCGGGACGTTACAGAACCCTAGCCGTGACTGGATAGGAGCCTTCTTTCCCTGGCGGCTGGGAACCCTTGGTGAAGCCACATGTTGCATTTAAAGATGCAAAAGGAACCGTGTTTCAAATGAATTTGGTCATGTGCTGGTCATATGATCTTTTCTCATATATGTATTTGGTTATGCATGTGCTGGTTAGCGGTAGTTTAATCGGTGAAATATTTTGGTCATCGAACATTTTTTTGCAATTTTTGGAGGGATCCAAAATGAGTGCCAACGTTTTGGCGGAATGTTTTGATTAGTTTCCGCTTTGCCAAATTTCTGACACTCCATATGTCCAATTTTTAGCACAGGTCATGCCAATTTTTTCTGTCCATTGCATAACTGATGTATTTCTGTGCCAATTACTTCAATGAATTTGGTAGTACGATCGTGAAGAACTCGAAGTATGTCAAATACTAAAAGGTTCTATTTTCTTCCATATCATAGCAAAACCAAATGTTAGCCTTCTACATAAGCGAGCCTACTATACGCATCGACGAATGTTATCCATCCAGACTGTAGGATTGTTTTGTTCATAAGTCCAGAATGATATATGTTTCCATTGGGCGCCTCTTATTTGATTGTCCCCAGATCTTTCATCCATGTTCAATGATAATCCACTTTGGTATCAACTGCAACAAACATGTGATAACTGAGTGGATTACCAATGAACATCGACGAAATATTTCGGGAACCGTCAAGCTACACACTCTTAATGGTAATGTATATGATGTTGCACTTTTAGAAATATGAATAGAATAATCTTCTAGTCTGGATGAGTGGAATTTTTATGCTCATATTATGCTAGCTTTGAAAATGTGTTTTCCCTAAATGTTCGGTTTTGACCTGTGTGTTAGATGGAGAAGTGGAGACGAGTCGTTAGGGCGCCTACGGTGGTTGCTTCCACCGCCATATCTGGCCCCTATGTCGAAAGCGCTCGAGCAGCCACCGAGTATGCCACAACGGTGCTAGACATGCCATGAACAAGTGAGTGGTTAGAAGAACAACTGCTATAAAGGGTTTAAAACTAAGAGAGATGCGGAGGATGATTACTTGAAGTTTGTGCTCAAAGAAAAGAGCAAGCATGAAGTACACAAGATTGCAGACCAGATCGAGTTGAGTGGACTGAATAATTTGATAATATTTGTCCAGTTCGTAGTCATTGTGGTGTTACTGTTATCATGTGATTGTGTGTAACATGCAAACATAACGCAAACATTACTTATGATCTCGCTATGTGACTTCTAATGTGATTCATACATGTTTTGCAATACATATGCAACTATTAATATAATATAATACGCCGCTGCCACGACAACTGCTCTTTTTAGGCTTGAAATGTTACAAATTGTGGGGTGTTCAAAATGCACACCACCACTGCTAGAAGAATGCATTGTGGGTGTATGCAACACTCGTCATTGTTGCCTAATTTACAAGTGGCGGGTAGCTAGAAACGCCCGCCATGTATTACTAGTGGTGAGCGCTCTGCCCGCCACTTGTGATCTACTAGCAATGGTGAGAGGTAAGTAACACGCGGCCTCCACAGGCAAGCTGGCCACTGGCTTTTTGCGTCCGCCACAGCTAGACTATTTTGCAGTAGTAAAACATTTATTCATGTTTTTTTAAACAAGATCTAGTCAGTACAACATGATGGGGAGTTCCTATTCTCGGACCACAGTACCAGAAAGCTAGTACACGCGCACTTCAGCTCGTCCACGCGCCATTTTGGGCCAGCCCATGCGCGAGGAGCAACGCCCTTGTTTTTTATTTCATTTTCTATTTTGTTTTTTTGTTTTACTTTTTTGTTTTTTTGCATATTTTTAAAAACTGTTTGGGATTCCAGAAAATTTATTTTAAAAAATTCATCAATTTTAATAAATGATTCAAATGTCAGAAAATGTTTACAAATTTAAAACAGTTCCAGGGTTTTTAAAATATTTTCTGTATTTCATAAAATGTTCAGATATTTGAAATATGTTCCAGGATTTCATAAATTTTAAAAAGGTTCACAAATTTGAAGAGATTATAAATTTCAAAAAATGTTCCCAAATACAAAAAAATCACGAATTTTCATAAAAATAGGGAATTTAATAATTTTTATTGGTTTTAAAAGTTCAAAATTTTCAAAATATGTTCCAAATTTTAATAAAATTTTCATAAATTCTTAATGTTTTCCCGAATTTCAGATAGTTTCATTAATTAGAAAAATGTTCAAAAATTTCAGAATTTCTATAGAATTTTGAAAAAATTCCCGCATTTAAAAAAAGTGTTCCCAGATTTCAACAATGTTCACGAATTCATATATATTCAGTACTTTAAATATTGAACCACACTTTAAAAAACTCCAAATTTTGAATGTGAAAAAATGAAGAAAAAGAAAAGAAAAAAAGGAAAAAAAATTGGGGGGAGAAACATATAAAAAAGCAAAGCCCGCTCATGAAGGTTCTAAAGCCTTCCCAAAACCGCTTGGAGAAAGGTACGTTCATGAGAGCGATCGGGAAGGAGGGGGGTGGGACCTCCTATACCGCTGGCTGCCACCTATCCCTTCCCCAGCGTTCTGTTTTGGGCCGTCCCATGGGCGGGGCACTCTGTTTTTTTAGTTTTAGATTTTATTTTTTCTTTCTTCTTTTCTGTTATTGTTTTTTCTATTTTGAATAATTTGGGATTTAATTTTTTACAAAAATTGCATTATGAAAACAATGCTCAAGAAATCATAAAATGTCCGTTGATTCAAAAAGTGTTCGTGATTTCACACAAAACGTTCATATATTCAGAAAATGTTTATGATTTTGAAAAAATGTCAGTGTACTCAGAAAATGTTAGGAAATTGATCAAATGTTCGCAAATTCAAAAGGTGTTCATCATTTTTCCTAAATGTTCACAAATTAGAAAAAAATCATGAATTAAAAATGTGTTCATCAATTAAAGAAATGTTCGCCATTTCCAAAAAATGTTCATGTATTCGAAAAATGGTCATGCATTTAAAAAATGTTCTCAGAACATAAAGTTATTCGTGAATTAAAAATATTGTTCCCCCAATTTCCGAAAAATGCTAGCCTATTGAAAAAAAGTCAAGGGTTTAGACAAATGTTCACAATTTCCCAAAACAATTTGTGAATTGTAAACATTTTTATGAAACTTGTGAATATTGTTTTGGTTCTGTGATTATTATTTGAATCGATGAACATTTTTTGTAATCCGCAAACTGGTTTGAATTGCTAAAAAAATTGTATCAATGATTTTTTTTCAAATTCACGAACATTTTTCAATACACGAACATTAACGAAAAGCATGGACATTTTTGAATCCGTAAATTTTTATGTTTTCAGGAACATTTTACAAATTTCACATTTTTCTAAATTTTGAACTTCAATAGGGGCGCGCGAGTGGGGAGGAAGTGCGTCACACGCGGTATAGGAGATCCCTTAAGCGTCGACCCGTGCTATAAATAGGATCTGCCAGCATGATGCTTATTCCTTTTCTTTTTGTAAACTGCATTCTTTTTTTAGGGTAACTAGGTATTTTATTCAAGGATCAAAGTGTATGGTATACATATAATGTCAGGCTACTCCTAGCCACGAATGGCGCCCATTTACAAGAGTCGAAGAAGCTTTAGCTAAATCGTGAGCTTCGGGATTTGACTCACGAGGCTCAAAAGAATGCAAACTTCATCAAATTCCTTCATGAGATGATGTATTTCATTGAGAACTGGCGCGTAGACTAGCTAGTCTGCACCTTAGTTGATGCTTGTCACCACCTCAAGGCAATCTGAAGAAATCACCACTTTGCGTAAGTTCAGATCCTTGGCAAGAGTTAGGGCCTCATTTTGCCTCCAAAGATGGAGGATCAAGTAATCCGTCGAAAGTAGAAGCGGAGGTCCCCAGGTAACGTCCAAATCTGTCTATGCAGATTGCTGCCGCTGCACCTACATTGCCACAGCGAGAAAGGCCACCGTCCGCCTTGATCTTTGCTGCTTCTCCCCCAGGCGCGATCCACTTGGGAGGTTTCTGAACCTGCCGTATTGTGACACATTGGACCAAATGCCGCTATTTGCAGATCATCCAAAAATCTGGTTAAGAAGCACAAGGTGGATAGCGGGCCTTGAAATTCATCGTCGTGAATGGTGCGCCTACGAGCCCACGAAATCACCCATATGGTAACCAGAACATGAGCAGGGCCTGCTGATTATTCATTGTGTCGCAAAGCCAAAAAGTCAATAGGCGAGCATCTTTGGTTCTATTTGATATCACATGTTCGAGGATTTCTTCATCCCCAAAGACCCAAACACAGTGAGCCATCCGACACCTAAATAATGAGTGTCTTCATGTGCCGTCCGATGCATTACATATGGAACAAACCGAACATTGCCATGTTGCGTTCATGCCTTGTACATCCTGTTGGTAAGGATGTACTCCCTCCGTTCCCTTTTTCTCTGCGCATAAGATTTCTACGTTTTTTCCTGAATAGTTTGCGCATTGCCTTTTTCTCCCACCTGTTTCTAATCATACCCCGCGTCTGTCGCATACCTACTCCCTCCTTCCATCTATATAGGGCCTAATGCGTTTTTTAAGACCGTCTTTGACTATTGACAAAATTAATAGTACATGACATGTATAATATGAAAATTATATCATTGAAAGCTCCTTTTACATACAAAATTGACGGTATGCTTTGTGTAAGTTGCATGTCATATATTATTGCTCTAACATTTGGTTGAAGTTAGTCTTGAAAAACACATTAGGCCCTATATAGATGAAAGAAGGGAGTATGCGTTATTCTGACAGCGGCAGAAACGCTCCAGCCAATCAAATCGCCATGCAAATGGGCCCATGGCCTGCGCCTAGGGAAGAGAAAAGGAGACCGAAGCGTCCACCCAATCCATAGCATGCATTATTCTGGCAGCGGCAGAAACGCTCTAGCCAATCAAATCGCCATGCAAATGGGCCCATGGACTGCGCCTAGGGAAGAGAAAAGGAGACCGAAGTGTCCACCCAATCCATAGCATGCAGCAATTAAATTGCTGCAGGGAAGTATTTAGTAGCAGATAGTCTAGCAAAACGCTGTTTTAATTCTAGCTTGTTTGAACATTGGGATGCCACCGCGCGCCTGACTTTATTCTTCCCCAACTTGTAAATGATATGGCAATCATATGAGGAATAAAGTTTGATACCTTTCAAAAAAATTAAATTACTTCTTCTTTGTGACGCCCCCGATTCAATCGTACACTAATCATACACGCAAACGTGTACGATCAAGATCAGGGACTCACGGGAAGATATCACAACACAACTCTACAAATAAAATAAGTCATACAAGCATCATATTACAAGCCAGGGGCCTCGAGGGCTCGAATACAAGAGCTCGATCATAGACGAGTCAGCGGAAGCAACAATATCTGAGTACAGACATAAGTTAAACAAGTTTGCCTTAAGAAGGCTAGCACAAACTGAGATACAGATCGAAAGAGGCGCAGGCCTCCTGTCTGGGATCCACCTAAACTACTCCTGATTGTCGTCAGCGGGCTGCACGTAGTAGTACGCACCTCCCGAGTAGTAGTAGTCGTCATCAACGGTGGCGTCTGGCTCCTGGATTCCAACGTCTGGTTGCAGCAATCAGGTATAGAAAGGGGGAAAAGAGGGAGCAAAGCAACTGTGAGTACTCATCCAAAGTACTCGCAAGCAAGGAGCTACACTACATAAGTATGCATTGGTATCAAATGGAATAAGGCTATCATATGTGGACTAAACTACAGAAAGCCGGAATAAGAGGGGGATAGCTAATCCTATCGAAGACTAAGCTTCTGGCCACCTCCATCTTATAGCATGTAGACGAGAGTAGAAGGTAAGTTCACCAAGTAACATCGTGTAGCATAATCCTAACCGATGATCCTCCCCTCGTCGCCCTGTGAGAGAGCGATCATCGGTTGTATCTGGCACTTGGAAGGGTGTGTTTTATTAAGTATCCGGCTCTAGTTGCCATAAGGTCAAGGTACAACTCCAAGTCGTCCTGTTGCCGAAGATCACGGCTATTCGAATAGATTAACTTCCCTGCAGGGGTGCACCACATAACCCAACACGCTCGATCCCATTTGGCCGGACACACTTTTCTGGGTCATGCCCGGCCTCGAAAGATCAACACGTCGCAGCCCTACCTAGGCACAACAGAGAGGTCAGCACGCCGGTCTAAATCCTATGGCGCAGGGGTCTGGGCCCATCGCCCATTACACACCTGCACGTTGCGTACGCGGCCGATGAGCAGACCTAGCCTCCCTTATACAAGAGCAGGCGTTCTAGTCCAACCCGGCGCGCGCTGCTCAGTCGCTGACATCACGAAGGCTTCGGCTGATACCACGACGTCGAGTGCCCATAACTGTCCCGCCGTAGATGGTTAGTGCGTATAGGCTAGTGGCCAGACTCAGATCAAATACCAAGATCTCGTTAAACGTGTTATCTTGAAATAACCGTGAACGCCGACCAGGGCCAGGCCCACCTCTTGTTGGAGAACGTAGTAATTTCAAAAAAAATCCTACGCACACGCAAGATCATGGTGATGCATAGCAACGAGAGGAGAGTGTGATCTACGTACCCTTGTAGACCGACAGCGGAAGCGTTATGACAACGCGGTTGATGTAGTCGTACGTCTTCACGGCCCGACCGATCAAGCACCGAAACTACGGCACCTCCGAGTTTTAGCACACGTTCAGCTCGATGACGATCCTCGGACTCCGATCCAGCAAAGTGTCGGGGAAGAGTTCCGTCAGCACGACGGCATGGTGACGATCTTGATGTACTACCGTCGCAGGGCTTCGCCTAAGCACCGCTACAATATTATCAAGCATTATGGTGGAAGGGGGCACCGCACACGGCTAAGAATATGATCACGTGGATCAACTTGTGTCTATGGGGTGCCCCCTGCCCTCGTATATAAAGGAGTGGAGGAGGGGAGGGCCGGCCCTCTCTATGGCGCGCCCTAGGGGAGTCCTACTCCCACCGGGAGTAGGATTCCCCCTTTCCTAGTCCAACTAGGAGTCCTTCCATGTAGTAGGAGTAGGAGACAAGGAAGGGGAAGAGGGAAGAGAAGGAAGGAGGGGGCGCAGCCCCTCCCCCTAGTCCAATTCGGACTAGGCCTTGGGGGCGCGCGGCCTGCCTCTTCCTCTCCCCTAAAGCCCAATAAGGCCCATATACTTCTTCTCCCGTATTCCTGTAACTCCCCGGTACTCCGAAAAATACCCGAACCACTCGGAACCTTTCCGATGTCCGAATATAGTCGTCCAAAATATCAATCTTTACGTCTCGACCATTTCGAGACTCCTCGTCATGTCCCCGATCTCATCCGAGACTCCGAACTCCTTCGGTACATCAAAACTCATAAACTCGTAATATAACTTTCATCGAAACCTTAAGCGTGCGGACCCTACGGGTTCGAGAACAATGTAGACATGACCGAGACACGTCTCCAGTCAATAACCAATAGCGGAACCTGGATGCTCATATTGGCTCCCACATATTCTACAAAGATCTGTATCGGTCAGACCGCATAACAACATACGTTGTTCCCTTTGTCATCGGTATGTTACTTGCCCGAGATTCGATCGTCAGTATCTCAATACCTAGTTCAATCTCGTTACCGGCAAGTCTCTTTACTCGTTTCGCAATACATCATCTCGCAACTAACTCATTAGTTGCAATGCTTGCAAGGCTTATGTGATGTGCATTACCGAGAGGGCCCAGAGATACCTCTCCGACAATCGGAGTGACAAATCCTAATCTCAAAATACGCCAACCCAACATGTACCTTTGGAGACACCTGTAGAGCTCCTTTATAATCACCCAGTTACGTTGTGATGTTTGGTAGCACACAAAGTGTTCCTCCGGTAAACGGGAGTTGCATAATCTCATAGTCATAGGAACATGTATAAGTCATGAAGAAAGCAATAGCAACATACTAAACGATCGGGTGCTAAGCTAATGGAATGGGTCATGTCAATCACATCATTCTCCTAATGATGTGATCCCGTTAATCAAATGACAACACATGTCTATGGTTAGGAAACATAACCATCTTTGATTAATGAGCTAGTCAAGTAGAGGCATACTAGTGACACTTTGTTTGTCTATGTATTCACACATGTATTATGTTTCCGATTAATACAAATCTAGCATGAATAATAAACATTTATCATGAAATAAGGAAATCAGTAATAACTTTATTATTGCCTCTAGGGCATATTTCCTCCACCTCTCTCCTAGGTGGTCGCAACCTGCCCTGTCGCTTCGCCACAAAGATCCACACAGAGGGCTGTCGGGAAAGTATGTCCTTCTGGCCCCCAATTCGTGAATCAACCGCGGGTACTCCTCGAGCCAACTCGACTTTAGTCACCACATGTATCATGTATAAAGTTTATAGTATATACCCGTGATCACCTCCCGAGTGATCACGACCCGATAGTATAGCATGGCAGACAGACAAGAATGTAGGGCCACTGATGATAAACTAGTATCCTATACTAAGCATTAGGTTTGCAGGTAAAGGTAACAACAGTAGTAGTAAGGACAGGCTATGCATCAGAATAGGATTAACGGAAAGCAGTAACATGCTACACTACTCTAATGCAAGCAGTAGATAGAAGAATAGGCGATATCTGGTGATCAAAGGGGGGGCTTGCCTGGTTGCTCTGGCAAGAAAGAGGGGTCATCAACACCGTAGTCATACTGGGTAGCAGCGGCGTCGGTCTCAGTGTCTAGCAAGAGAAGAGGGGGAAAAACAATAAATATAATGCAACAAATTCATGACGATGCATGACATGACAAAGCGTGATGCTAGGTGTGCCCTTACGCGGTACGAGGTGGTACCGGTGAAGGGGGAAAACATTCGGGAAAGTATTCCCGGTGTTTTGCGTTTTCGGACAGATGAACCGGAGGGAGAAAATTACATGTTTGCTATGCTAGGGATGCGTGGCGAACGAACGGGCTGCGTATCCGGATTCGTCTCGTCGTTCTGAGCAACTTTCATGTACAAAGTATTTTCATCCGAGTTTCGGATTAAAAGATATGATTTTCTAAAGATTTTATTAATTTCTAAAATTTAATTAATTATTTAAATCCAACATTATCCAGAATAGTAAATGATGACTTCAGCATGACATCATGCTGACGTCAGCAGTCAACTGTGTGGGTCAACTACGGGTGGGGCCCACATGTCATTGGCTGTTTAATTAGCAAGCTAATTAAACAGGGTTAATTAGTTTAATTAGTGGTTAGGTTAATCTAATCAGGTTTAATTAAGTAGGATTAATTAACTTAATTAATTTATTCATTAATTAATTGTTTTAATTATTTTTATTTATTTATTTATTTCATCATTTTTTTCAATTCGTTCTGGGCATGGGGCCCGTGTGTAAGTGGCCCAGGGCCACAAGCGGGCACGGGCTATCGGGCAGTGGGCGTGGGCAAACCCGCCCGGGTGAGAGGGCTGGGGAAGGCCGTGGCCACGGCAGGGCTCGCCGGGCGGCCGGAGCTGTGCCCTGTAGCGGCGAGGTCGGGGCAGAGGAAGCA
Source organism: Triticum monococcum (assembly GCA_034509565.1). Lineage (NCBI taxonomy): Eukaryota > Viridiplantae > Streptophyta > Magnoliopsida > Poales > Poaceae > Triticum > Triticum monococcum. The sequence continues at coordinate 655,796,850 of CM067847.1, read as the reverse complement.
GGTCCCGGCGGCGACGGACGCGGCCCATGCGATGGCGGATATGGGGAAAGCGCGAGCGGTGTGTGGTGGCAGCAGGAGGCGCGGGGCGGCGGGTGCGTGGCCAGGCACGGCGGGGCGCTCCAGCGAGCGTGCGCAAGAAGCACCGGCGGCCGCAGTCGGGCGGAGCAGGGCAGCATCGGGGATGGGCGGCAGAGCCACGGCGACGACGAGCGTGGGGTGTGGCAGGGCGCGTGAGCACGCGCGCATCGCACGGTGAAGGGAGTGCGGGCACGCCGGGATAGGGTCGTCGTGAGCGCGGCGACCACGGGCGGGGGCGTGGTGGCCGACTAAAGTGAGCATGGCGCGGGCAGGGTTAGCGCGGGGAGGCGCGATGGCTGCGACGCACGGGTGCGCGCGCGGCCACGCGAGTACGTGCACGGGCACGGGACGGCGTCGGCGCGCAGTGACTGGGAGAGGAAAAGGGGGAGCTCACGGGGTAGTGTAGGGTTCGGGGCAGCGTTGCTCGGGGAGGAAGACGGGGACGGACGAGATGCAGGGGAGGCAGTCCGGCGAGGAGGTCCGTCGAGGAGGAGGGCGGCGAGGCGGCGTTCCGGCCGACGGGATCCGGGGGCGACGGGGTCGGGCCTCTCCCCGATCCAGATCCAGAGCGAGGGGCTGGGGGGAGAGCGAGTGGGGAGTGGGGGGGTGTCGGTTAGGGGTGAGGGGGTGGTCGGCCTAAGTAGGCCAGAGGCGCGCAGGTGGGCCGGCCTGTCTAGTCTGGCTGGGACCAGATGGGCCTAGCGGCCCAGTGGCCATGGGGGTTTACTTTTAGTTAGTTTTGTTTTTTTATTTTTCTTTTATTTAATTTAGTGCATTTGAATAATTTATTAAAATGTGGTTTCACCACCATAATCATCTATGATTTATTTTCTACATTTCGAACATTTTAGTTTTATTATTTGAAAACTTTTATTGTCTGACTTAATTTTGATTTTGAATTTTGAAGCGGTTTCAAATTAACCCGAGATTAACTACAGTGACAGAGATGACGTGGCACCATTAACATGAGATTATTGTAGCATGATTATCCGAACGTTACATTCTTTCTTCAGGCATGCACAGGGACAATTTAGTCCAAAACATACACAATCAGGACCTCCTTGGTATCCGTGTTGCTGCTTATGCACGGAGAAAAAAAACACCCTAACTTTGGACGGGACTTTAACTTTCCAAAGCTACCACTAGGACTTCTTTGTCCACCCCCTGATCTGATTGTGCAGTTCGATTCTCTAGCCAATCCTCCCTATGAGATTTTATTCGCAGGGATCATTCTATATGTTGAGCGGACCAAGAAAATGCCTCTCTTGTCATAGCGTCATGCCCAAAAGTCATCTTGAATCCTTGAACTAAGGGCATTTCCTAAACGACGCTCGTAATGCTTGTCCGCCCCCTGATCTGATTATGCAGTTCGATTCTCTAGCCAATCCTCCCTCCCTATGAGATTTTATTCGCACTGGTCATTCTATATGCTGAGCGGACCGAGAAAATGCCCCTCTTGTCATAGCGCCATGCCCAAAAGTCATCTTGAATCATTGAACTAAGGGCATTTCCTAAACGGCGCCCGCAGCGCTTGTCCGCCCCCTGATCTGATTGTGCAGTTCGATTTTCTAGCCAATCCTCCCTATGAGATTTTATTCGCAGTGATCATTCTATATGCTGAGCGGACCGAGAAAATGCCCCTCTTGTTATAGGGCCATGCCCAAAAGTCATGTTGAATCCTTGAACTAAAGGCATTTCCTAAACGACGCCCGTTATAGGCTTAACGGTACAGGGCGCACACCCCATGCACCGCCTTGGACCGGCCCACGTTACTTTTTTCTGTTTAAAGACGCAAAAACCAACATGCATGATGACTCGAACTGCCGATGCCCTGGCTCAGTGTTCGTTGTCACAACCAACCAGCCACACTCCTTCACTTGTTTACTTAAAGCCTTTTCCTTCTTATACTCTTTGTTTTTTTTTCCTGGAATGCTTTTGTTTGGTTTTTTATTATTTTATTCTATTTTATTTTTCGTATTTTGGAACAGTTTTTTTGCTATTTTTTTAAATACATGTTTTTTAAATTCGTGAACTTTTTTGATTTTGATGAACCTTTTTAAATTTGGTGAACCTTTTTTAAATTCTATGAACTTTTTACAAATTCTATGATTTTTTTGCGAAAATGAACATTTTTCAAATTTAGTTAACTTTTGAAAATCGATGTTTTTTTCAAACTTGATGAACTTTTTAAAAAATCATGAACTGTTTTCTAAGTTCATAAAAAATATTCGTGATTTTTTTCGAAATTTGATGAACCCTTTTTCGTAAAAAAACAACTTTTGAAAAAATGAAATAACTCAAAAGTCTAATAAATAGTGCGGATAACATAGTTCTTACAGTATTTGCGTTATTATTTATCACTGGCGCTCAGCTGGTGTGGTTGTTAGCCGAACATTTTCATCAGTTCTAGCTGCATGGCGCGAGTTCGACTCCTCGTACGAGCTATTTTTTCCGCGAGACAATTGATCGCGTCGCTCACGGTGGGCCGGCCCATATGTGCAGGCGCGTGGGCGCCGGAGCCTCTAACCGGCGCAGAAGGCGCCCATTAGGAGGTCACTGAACTAAGAGGTACTCCTATATACAGTATAACTTCAACATCTGGCCATGGGCCATATGGATCTCAGCAGGTTTGTTTATGCGGCCCATAAATCACAAGAGAAAAAAAATGGACCTATTCCTCCATCGTGGCTCCACATCCACTAATGACCAATATCAAATCAAACAAATATAAATGTAGTCATAATCATTAATCAGGATCGGACGAAGGGCCCAAAATATCATCGTGATGATAATTACATGGACGATGACGGATGCTTTTTGGCCGCACTAGATGCATCATGCCCACTGTTCCAGGGACAGTGGGAGGAAGGAATCAGGCAGCAGTAAGCAAACCCGTAAAGAAATGGCAACTTGGTCGCTGATCACTCAGCACCACCCTGCGCAGACGCACCAAAAACACGTCGCCGTAGTTTATTTCCCCGCCCCCCGCGTCGTGGTCAGCACACGGCAGAGCAGAGCAGCGGCGGAGGCGCACCCAACAGCGGGACCCGGCAGGGCGGACAACGACCGGCTGGCGTCGCCCGGCCCGTCGCCGTCGCGGCGGGGGCCATCGCCATCGCTGCGAGCCGCGGCCCGACGAACGAGCTCTGTTGCGTTGTGCCCGTACGCTGACGCCCCGCCCCACGTGATCGAGGGCCCCTCCTCCGCCTCTCCGACGGGGAAAGACAGAGGAGCGAGAGCGAGCCGGGCCGTCGCGTCCGCGGCGGTGCGCGGTGACTCCGACCGCCGTCGCTACAGACGCGGCGGGCACCATGGCCACGGGGGGGCAACGGGACGAGCCGCGGAGTCGCACGCGGCCTTGGCCTTTCCTTCCCCTCTTGTTCTCTTTCACCTGGCATCGGAGGGACCGAAGAGCAACGCTTCACGGGGGCGAGGAGCCTTGCATGACCCGGTCGGGCTGCCCGCTTTGTCTTTGGGCGGACAGGGACGTCTGCGCGCAGCGGCTGGCCATTGCCGACGGTGGCCCGCCAGCCATTGTCGCCGAGTGCGTGCTCTTCTCTTCCCCCGTCCTGCGGCTTCGCTTTTCGGGGAAAGCGACCCGCCCCCGCTGTTGGTTTTGTTCGGCTGGGCCTGTCAGGGCCCAGCCTCCCTCCAGGCCTCCAGGGACCCTGCAATGCGCGCCGGAGGATTAGCAATGGTATGATTGGGGGCGTGGATGCTGCTGGATATACCCTCTCCACCCGGCGTCCAATTCACGAATTTCATAATAATCAAGTACTACATGAAAAAATCTGCGGCGGAGGCTAAAGATTCCGTAGCAGTTTGGCAAAAACACATGTGGTTGGCCCTCACAGCAGCCAAATGGTGCTTTGGGTTCGTTCATCGCCAGACCTTGCGTGGAGCGGTCTTACACACGCAGGCTGGAAATGCAGCACAAACATTGTACGAGTACTATCTGGAAACTCCATGCCTTTTACCGCCTTAGCCTGCAAAAACGTTATTATGAGATGGAGCGAGTAGTATGTTCGCTGCGAACTGCCATGGTCGAGATCTTTACCTAGAGCCCTAGACGCACCTGGACCCGGTCGATTCGCAGCTGGTGGCCGAGCGGCGGCCATGTCAGCAGCGGCATCGGACACGATACAATCGACCCAAATACAGTAGGTGCGTACTTGTTTTTTACCGGGTTTTCATGGCGACATGTGATGGGCACCCACCATTATGGACGCAAACAGATTCGGCTCCTTCCTCCCGGGCCCTACGCCAGCCAGATCGATCGGAGACGGCGGTGTTTTGACATCTCGTCTCGTGGTTCACTCCACCGCGACTGTCCCAGATCTCGACGTGAACTGCGCGCGTATGCTCTTTTTATGCCGCCGCATATTCCATCCGCTCCCGGGCTGTCCAGCGGGCGGAGACTGACACCCAAAAGGCCTGACGTCGAGAGGAGGAGAAGACGGCGGTAATAGTACAGCGACAGATGCGCTCACCTCTCGCCAGATGACAAAAGCAGTAGGCAGTCGTTAAGATCTGTGGACTGTGCTTGTACTACGGCAAGTCATTTCTGCATATATGATCTCCTCTTCTGAAACCTAGCAAGAAATCCCGTCTTGCATGCTCTGAAAAAACTATGAAATACGAAGTCACGTGTTGGGTGAAAATTTGTCCATGCGTGTTTCGGCATTAAAACGTCATGAAATGAGCCGGAGAACATCAGAAGAAATTAAGATGACGAAAAAAAAGTTACTGAATGATCATGCTTTTGTAGGCATTTTTTTCTTTCTGGAACACACTTTTGTAAGCAAGTTGCGGCTACTGCATCGATGGCAAATGGCGAGCCATTTTCAAAGGAAAGGCAAGCCGAGCAGAATAGTCGAAACAAAAGCGACATATCAAACGTCATCGCACGCAGCAGCAGGAAAAAGAGTGCGCGCGCGAATCTTCTCGTCCCTTTCCAACATGTCCGAGACGGATTTGTTCCACCCAAGCGATCGAGCCGCCGGGCATCATCTCAAGTAGAAAGCCGTGGGCCTTTTTTTTCACTGCACGCACGACGACACAGCCTAGAGCCCTAGCTTGTTCACCGGTACAGAAGTGCTAGTACACTGGAAGACAGTGCACAAAAGAGCCCGCAGGGCTAAGAAGATTCATGTGCCGTTCTTTCACTGTATTTTTTGTATTACGTCCGTCCCGAATTATTTGTCTAGATACTTCATATACTCCAACTTAACACAAATACTCTGTTAAGAATCACATTCGTTCTAGGCCCGCCACAGTCCAAAAGAAAAGAAAACCCAGCTTAGTCTTTCTTTTGATTAAAAAGAATGGGCAATGGCGTAAATTCACTACAACCCTTTGTCGTTTATGGATCTGCATCGGCCAATCCTAGCTGTGGTTACAAGGACGAGCCGCTAAATTAATGAAGTAGCCAGGGCACCATACGTGCAGCTGCTTTCTCATATTTTCTGTCCTTGCAAGTGGGTGCACAGTACAGTGCTGACAAATCCATTCAAAATGGAGTGATCATTGGAGCACCCACACCACGATCAATCGATGGTGATTAATTAGTTTAGACTCTGTTGTTGGAATAATCATGGACTCCTTCGGCTAGGGTTTTCCCGCCGCCGGCGGTGCCCTAGCCCCTTCCCGCCGCCGCCGGCCACCCGGCCCGCCCCGCCTCCTCTCCCTTCCTCCCGTCATGCCCCTACGTCGTTTCCCCGGAAGGCAGCTGAGGCGGCGCGCGCCTCCTTCCTCCTCGTCCACACCCCTCCTTCCTCCCCCGCCGCGGCCGGGTGGTGTCGGCGGCGGCGGGTCTTCCCGCACCCGTGCATGCTCATCCTACCCAGGGCGGCGGCGGTGATGTTCGACCGGAGGCGGTCCGGCGTCCTGGTGACGGCGGCCGGTGGCGGTAATGTTCGGCCGGAGGCGGTCCGGCGTCCTGGTGGCGGTGGCCGGCGGCGCGCGCATGCAGTGGTGGTGCTTTCACTTGGCGGCAGGGCGGTCCGGTGGTGCTGGGTGGCCGGTGTCGCGACCCCGGCCTAGATCTGGGCCCGTAGGGCCCCATCTGGGTCCTAGCGGTTCGGCTTCGGCGCGGCTTTGACGCCCACTGTGCGGGGAGGCAGTGCAGTGGGTTGGACAGGGGCGGCGATGCCGACGGCGTGCCGGCTGCAGCGCGAAGGCGGGAACTTTACAGGCTTCTAAGAGCCCGGCCGGGCCTATGGAGCCACGGTCCTGGTATGTTCATGCTATTGCGTCCGGTCAGCTATCGTCGTTGACAGTGGAGGTGGGGCCCTCCCGCAAGCCTACGGTGCTGCTGCCTTAGTCCCGGCTCCTTTTCTTCATTGTGCAGGTCATGCTTCGCGGTGCCGTGGTGAGACAGCGCGGGAAGCTTCATGACCGGGTTGGCGCTGGGTGATGGTCGGTTTGATGGCGAGCTCTGGAGTGCGTGAGGTGAAGGTTGGGATCGGGAGAAATCCCTGTTGGCTTGGCCGACACCGACGCGGTGGCTCCTGAGGATGCTGCTGGACCTTCCTGGAGGGTGTCGGGCCTACCCTTCCTCTCTCCTCGCCGCGTACCGAGGGAAACCCTTGGCAGCAATGTCGACATCGTCGCGTTGCTTCTTGGAGGTGTTGATTGGTACCGGCGCTTCGGAGTCTCGAAGCTTGGTGGGCGATCTCCGATGGACGCAGCGGTCGCGAGGCTTCTTCGTTTTTGTCGATCCGCCGTTTATCGGCATTTGTTTCTCTTGTATTTTCTCTTTCATTTCTTTTTGATATGACTATGCTGCTTCCATCTCAGCACCTATCGTTGGTTGTCTCGATTGGTTGCTTTGTAATATAAAGCGGGAGAAACCCTTTTTCGGTGTGTTGTTTGCAAGCAGTGTTGTTAATGAGTTGGTCTTTAAGATGGGACCTAAAATTTGAAAAAGAGAAGTTAAAAATCAAAACTAGTTTCTCCTGGAGTCTAGAGGCAGACCACACGAAGATCTCAAGGTGTAGCCAACAAACTAGCTCCATTTTATAAAAACATACAGTAGGTAATTAATTGGCCCCCCTCTGTTTGTTTTGAGTGGCCACTTGACCACGTTACAATTATTGATCCAACCAGACCACACTCACAGAGTCACAGTCACGGCTGAGCTCACCACAAGTTGCAGTTACTAATTATAAGATCAACCAGCATTCCCATTTTCTCATACAGACAAAATGATGGGATTTGTGACTACATGTTTAGCTTGATTTGTCCGCTTTGCTTCCCTCACCAAGCACCTCGGGATCATCCTAGGCCTACACAAACCTAGTTGCCACTTGCCACTTATTCTACTCCTTAACTAACACCCTCTTATTATCCACTCTGTTTTCCAAGATGTGTCGCACTAACCACTGAATGAAGCTAAACAAAATCGCCATCGTTTTCGGGCCAGACTTTGCACTCACACACCATCCTCTTGCTCCATCATTTTTTTAGCCTTGGCCTGAGCATGACAGCCGGGCCCCGCCGGGCCGAGCTGCTAACCATGATTCTTCCGGAAGCGGTGTACACAGACGACACACTCTGGACGATTTGCAGACGATACAGGGCATCCAGCCATCCTTGCATAGTCTAAAAGTGAACATCGCCGTTGAATCCTCCCGTCGTCCACACTTCGGCTGGTATCTATCGTTCGTAGAGTAATTTCGTTCTTCCGGAGCACTCATTGTGTTGTTTTGATTGATAATATAATCCGATTCCTAGGTGGCCAATGTCGCTTGCCCTCTCGATTGCATCAGAGGTTGCCCCAGATTCCATGCATCTCACACTTTTTTTATTGTCGCTGGTTGATTAGCCCCATGCTTATGTCAGACACACTACCAGGACTAGTTTAATTTGAAGTCATGGTCGCTTGCTTCATCCATCTTACTCTTGGCAATATGCGATGCCTTTTGCTCTTAACAATCTCCCATTTTTTAATTATATAATTGGTTGCACTCACTAGTTACCAATGTTTTTATATTGCTGCATGCATCGATTAATGCATAGGCCGGGGTTGTCCTCCTTTTCAAAAAAAAAGTTACCAATGTTTTATAACAAGTATCTTGCCGAACATTATTTCATGATAGCAACAAATATGATTAGGGGGAAATGCTCCTCAAACTTTGCACTAAATCAGCGTCAGTTAATATGGACAGATATGGTCACATTGACACACACCAAACCCCAGCCAAAAATGGCCTGGTTTACACCACCCGGAAGAAGAATACCAGAAATGTTGCTGGCGTTTTGTGGTAAGAACCGACCTCTGATGCAGCCCCGCTCCCAACTTCACAAGGCTAAAAAAGGAAAACTAATGCGCTGACAGGGAGCGTATTTTAGCTAGCATCGACAGAAAATCATGAATAATCAAAACACATATACAAAAATAGGTTAAGAAAGGCTACACATTTAGTCATAGGCAATCTGGAAATTTAAACAGGGCATCTGAGAGACCGAAGCAAAGCAGCCAACCAGAATAGAGTTGGAGTAGTACAAGAAAAGGTGCAGTGCAGTATAGTCACCAAGCACCAATGATTTGCAGGGAGAGAGATAGATAGGACTTTTTCTTAGGCCTCTCTGACTCTCTCTCTCTCTCTCTCTCTCTCTCTCCAGAGAGAGCTCTAGCCTCTAGGGAGGAGGGAGCTGCTGTTGGATAAGAGAAGAGAAGAGAGTGGAGGCTGAATCAGATTAGCAACCAGATTAGCCGTACAACCCATCTCGCAGATTCTGAATCTCCACGCCCTACAGCCCATCTTCTTCTCTGGCTTTCCAGGTGAGGCTGCCCGATGTTACACAGATCCCTCATGCATTTTATCTCCTTGGTTCCCCGGCTCCAATCTAGGAGCCATGGTTCTTTGCGTTGATCCGGCGAGATTTAACCATTCTTCTAATGCTTTGGGTTCAACTTTTCTATTGGTTAGTGCTGGAATATGTGATTTGAAAAGGGGGAAAAAAGCTCGCTTCCTGATTTGGTTTGCCTTTTGTTTTTCCCATTTACGGTCGATGTGCTCTGTTTGTCCTCTTTCAGATTTTCGTTCATGTTTACCCTCTCTCATTTCCTGTGCGTTGACATGATTTTTCACGAGCTGCGGTAAACAACAGCAATTTGTCTTTATATCATATCGAACTGCCTGCTTATTTCGATGAAAGGTGGATTTTATTTGCCCAAAATGGAGCATCAAGAAGTGTCGAACTGCCTGCTATTGTTTTTATCCCTTTTGACCTCTAATGCTCTGAATTTGGCGCCTGTGCTGTGTGTGCTGTGTGCAGTAACGGTGCTAATCACCACTACTCATTCAGATCTAATCCTGTTGCCACATCACAAATTACATCACTTGGCCAGAAGTCATGACATTGTGTGAATTAATGGTAGCTCAAGCATAAAATGCATTATGTGGTCATAAACAAGCTCCTTCTGCATGCACACAAAATTCTTCCCGAGAAGCTTCAGTATATAGATTTTCTGAATTGCATTTAAACTCTGAATGAACTGTTTGTTTGGGTAAGTACTAACAGTCATCAATTCTTGTGTCTTCAGCAGTGTATTATCAGGCCACTCACTAATCAACTGAAGCAGCATGAGCTCCCATGGTGTTGTTGCCGTGAAGCCAATCGCCGCGCCGGACAAAACCACGCATTCTTATGCTTGTGGATCCACACAGTCTTCAGTTCATAAGCTGCTGGACTCTAAACTGGACCACCTTGGGCTGTTGGATGATAATCTGTCATCCACCAGTCAGTCATCAGACATCAAGACCGAGCTGATCCGAACGTCGAGCCTGGGAAGAAGCAGCCTGCCATTTAACCTTCAGAGAAGAAGCCCTGAGCCTGATCCTGAAAGTCCATTGTCTCATGTCTCGCACCCCAATTTTTCAGAGCCCATGGCCTCAAACTCTTCAACGTTCTGCACAAGTTTATTCTCATCATCTTCGACAAACTCGGCGCCTTGCCGGCGAATGGGTGCTCTGCCTTTCCTGCCTCACCCTCCCAAGTATGAGCAGCAGGTTCTCCCAGGGCAGTCATCAACCTCCTCCCTGCAGCTCAGTGGTGACACAGGCAATGTTCATGACGAGGCTGAACAGGCAGATGACATAAAAGACTTCCTCAATCTTTCTGCTGGAGATGCTTCTGATGGCAGCTTCCATGGTGAAAACCAAGCGTTTGCTTTCGCCGAGGCCGAGCAGATGGAGTTCCAGTTCTTGTCTGAGCAGCTAGGGATCGCCATCACCGATAATGAGGAGAGCCCCCAATTAGATGTGAGCCCATTGCCATTTGGTGCATTTTTATTTATTGCAGTGTGAGGGTGAAAAGCTCTGCACTGAACTTCTGCAGCATCTCTGAAACTCACTCCTAGTATTCTTCTTCATCTGATATGCTGTTGTTCAGGACATATACGACACGCCGCCGCCTCAAATGTCGTCGCTTCCAGTCTCATCCTGCTCCAACCAGAGCCTGCAGAATCCAGGATCTCCGGCTAAACTGCCGCTTAGCTCGTCGCGGTCATCTTCTGGATCTGCAGCAGCTAACAAGTCAAGATTGAGGTGGACACTGGAGCTCCACGAGCGTTTCGTAGAGGCAGTGAACAAGCTCGAAGGGCCTGACAGTAAGATGGCTGCTCTGCTTTCATTTCCCAAATGTATTTATAAAATTTTCTGTTTTCCACTCTAAATAGTTCACTTCAACATCTGTTATTTCAGAAGCAACTCCCAAGGGCGTTCTGAAGCTTATGAAAGTGGAAGGCCTGACCATCTACCATGTAAAGAGTCATTTGCAGGTACTACTTCAGGGTTATTTTCCCGCTTCACTGAAAATGAAAGCAAACATGTCTTCTTCTTTTCATTGTTACTTATAGTTTGCCTGTCTTTGCTGAACAGAAGTACCGACACGCAAAGTATATTCCAGAGATCAAAGAAGGTAAACAAACCACAGAAGATAAATATTGCTCACAAGTAATCGGTATCGGCGCCTTTTGCGATTCTGAATTTTGATGCATGGTGTTGTCTGCAGAAAAGAAGGCTTCCTCGGACCTTAAGAAAGTACAACCGGGTAGCAGTGGAAGCGATCCGTTCAAAAACAAGTGAGCTCTCTGAATTATTACACCGGAGTGCATGCATAGCAAACACCTTGACCTTACAAATTTACATCTCTTCCCTTCTCCTTTTCTTAGGAACTTGGCAGAAGCTCTACGGATGCAAATGGAGGTTCAGAAGCAGCTCCATGAACAGCTAGAGGTAGTCTAAAGCTCTGAAATGCAGTTCACTGTTGTCATGCGTGTCAGAATTCCGACATGTGTCTGAACTCTGAAGTTCATCTTAGAAAGTTGTCTGGAGATTGTCGGTTTTCTGATGATCTGCGTGCTTAATCTTGGCCAGGTGCAAAGGCAGCTGCAGCTACGCATAGAAGAACACGCGAAATACTTGCAGAGGATACTGGAAGAGCAGCAGAAGGTCGGCAGTGGCAGCTCGCTCTCACTGAAAACCCCGACGGAGCCGTCCGAGTCGACGTCGAAAGACAGAACTGAACCTGAAGAGGCCACCACCTCTTCACCTCAGACGTCCAAGAACAGCGAGGCAGGGTCCCCTTGTTCATAACAGCCGTCACATTGGCCGGTTGCTTCGCCATTGCGGGCGACTTGCGGAAGCTCATCACTCCCTCGGTGGCAGAGCTGTGGTGGCCACGATGATATACACACGAACATGGTAGTTTGAACGAACTTGAGGTTTTAGCCAGTGGTCGCCAGTGGATGCATGTATATTGTATATAACTTTCACTTTGGGAATAGGAAATGGGGGAACCAATAAGCTGATCATAGCACGGTTTTGAATTTGCATCAAGCAGTGCCCAAAGCCGAATTTGCATCAAGTGTTTGGATATTTGTTGCATTTTTTTGGATTTAAAAGATGAATTGCATTTTTCATCCCCTCTTATTTTCCCGCTTTCCCAAAATGCACCTGCATCGTATATCTTCAGAATTGGCGCAGTACAAAACTGCAAACCCTCGTTCTTCTCTTTTCTCCCCCAAAAATTCATTCCCCCCCCCCCCCCCCCCCCCCCCAACCCGAGGCGGCCATCGTCTCCCCCCAACTTCTAGGTCTAGCGGCACGGCGGCCATCGTCTCCCCCCCCAACTTCTGGTCCGGCCTACCTTGGCCGGTCCACCATCTTGGATCAGTTCGTCCTCGACAGATCTGGCGACATTTCCGGTAAAGTTCGCTCCCCTGCTCTTATCGCTGCTCTCTGGAACGTGTGGGAAAGAAGGATACGCAGTCTAGGTCAGGTTCAGGGGCGTGCCCAGGATTTCCAGATTGGGTTATATCTTTGTAACAATGCCATGCCTTGTTTTTGACTTATAGCTTAATAGATTTGATAAAAAAAAACATAGAGTACTAATCGATCAGGATTACTGAATGGAGATTGGAGAGTATAAAATTGATCATATCCTGACAACTTCCTGAAATATAATAACATTGTAGAGTACTAATTGTTCAACATATCAGGGTGTAAATATCTCAAATAATATAGAGCGGATGCGATACAGAGTGATAAGAAAGCTTAAAAATTAGATGACAACTTTACATACTTTAGTTTTTAATAAATGTGTGATTTTTCTTTCTTCTAGAAATGAGTTTAGGGTTTATAAATAAGTGATGATATCGTCATCCTTGATTCCCCCATCTTGTTTCTCAGCTTGTTATAGCTTGTTTATAAATGATAGTTGCTACCGAGAGAATCACAATTTACTGTCGCCGACTTCCTGCAGAATCATAATAGCTACCAAATACAGGGGATTCAATTCAAATTGTAATGTACCGTTGCTGACTCGCTGTTTTTCAGCTTGTGGGCTGGCGCCTGCCGGTCTGAAAAGGCGAGGCGCACTGGTTGCTGGAGGCTTGGAGCAGGGCATGTTCGAGGACTGGGAGGAGCTGAAGCAAGGGCTGGTCCACACGTGAGCTTTCTCAACTCATTGCTTGTTGCCGTTGGTTTTAGACTTTAGACCATGGTTTTTTGAATTGGGGATTGTGGCGGGACGCGGTCGTTCTGATATTTGCGATGGGAAGTGGCTGAAACGGGGCGATGCAGATAAAAAAATGTTTGGGCTTTCTTCCTTTCCTTTTGTTGATTGATGGAACGTTTTCGGCCACTAGGCCACGTTGGAGGAAGGGGTGGGCTGCTGCAGCTTATGGGCTGAATTATTGAATATTTTTCAATCTTAGCCCAATTTGGTTGTTGTCTATATATACTACAAGCATACCTGTGGGGTTATGAGCGAGTCAACGGGGTTATTAGGGTTTGACCAGATTTCAAATGTCCATAACTAAATTAAAAAAAATCGCAAAAATATAAAACAAATGTAGTTCGTCCGTTTATGAGACCTAGTTATCATAAAAAATATAAACTAGGTATAGGGGCGTTTTAAAAAAAATCATGTTTTGAAGTGATCTATCGAAATCAAGTTCAAATGTTTTTAAAAAATTCAAAAAAAAATCAAAATGTTGTAATTCTTGCGCACATAGCCGTCATATGTGACAAGGTTATGAGAAAAAAAATATAAACTTGGTGTAGGTCATTTTCATGAAAAAAGGCTTCACACAAATGAGCTATCACCTATGGACATGTTCGGAGTTCGTAGAATAGGGAGAGAGGGTTTAGGGTTTGAAAAAAAAATCAAAATAATTCAAAAAAATCAGAAAAATTTCCATAGCTTCATTTTGGAGTGAATAAGAAGGATTTGAACTTACTTTTTCATTTTCATATCTAAAACGTGTTATTTGACGGTTTTGAATTAAAAGCATATTTTTTCAAAAAAATATAGTAATATGAATATTAATCAGTAAATAGTGAGACTTCGTTTTTACCCTATATATATGGAACAAGTGTTAATAAAAATATATATGCCTCATTTAGGCAAGGTAAAAAAAAACTTGATTTCAAATAGGGCTGTTTACCCTAGCTTTCGAGCTCGTTTCTAGCACATTTCTTATTCGGATTGTTCACCTACGAACATTGGACTTCAAATGCTCGATCAAATACACCACACAGAGCAATGAACCTCCAATGTTCAACTTCAACTTTGGCTCGAATCCAAATTTTGGCCCAAATTCAAATATTGATTTAAATTCAAATTTTGATGAAATTTGAATTCTGACTCAAATAAGAAACCAAAGTAGAAGCAACATTATTACAACTGATAACTTTTCACAGTAGCTCAAATCTACCAAGTTTTAAGATGCCAACATCTTAATACAAATCTACCAAGTTTTAAGCGATCGACTCGCCCTCAAATTGACAACACAAACATTTCCCAACAACTTAATTCAAATTTTCGAGTTGCTCCTTGTGTTTGCAGCTGGCTTCACCGTCTTGCTCCTGGTTTCCCTAGTTGAGATGCTCTTTTCTTTCAGACTCTTGTTCCTTTTGATCTTGGGCTTTACTTGGGGTTTTCCCCGTGGAGGTGCTGATGGAGTAGTTCCACTCGCCGAGCACTTGACGACCATTTGACGGTCATCTATGGGTTCAATAATCTTTAAACGCACAATTGGAAAAAATTCCCCCTCCTCTTCCTCTCTTATAGCTTCAAAACCATCAAAGGCCATGGTTTCAAAATCTTCTGCTTCTTCATCTCTTGGCCTTTTCTCCCTAGAGCTGGTAAATAAAATTATAAGCCATAGGCAAAAAAGAGAACAAATGCAAACAAAAGGGTAGCTGCATTCTAAAAATGCAAACACATACCAAGATGCTTCATTTGCTGCTGCATTCTCCACTGCTTCATTTGCTGCTGCATTCTCCACTGCATCTTCAATCTCCATTGCTGCTGCATTCTCCTCAGCATTGGCTGCTGTCCATCTTTCCTCCTCTCCAAATGATGCATCCACTGTATTGGTACAAAGCCTAGCAATATGCCCCAGAACTCCACATTTTTTGCAAGCACACTTCTTTGGTAGACGACCCTCCTCACCTGCTCTAATCCTCTGGTTCCTTGGTCTTTCTGGTGGTCTAGTAATGACAAGAGGGTGGAGTTTGAACCATGGATCTACTATGTTCCATTGATCTTTCCCCAATAGTGCAGGCACATTGTCAGCATAAGCAGCCATAAATTTGGCAACAGAGAAATACTTAGAGCAATATTGATCAACTTCACCATCTGCACCCCCGATAACGGTCATCAGATGTAGGGCATGTATGCATGGCTTCCCACGGATCTGCCATTGCCTACAAGTACATTCTCTAGTACTTAGGTTCACAAGATACCTACATACCCTATTTTTAGTGTCAGTATAGGTAACCTCTCCCTCATATGTACCAGATCGAATACATTTCATCTTTAGTCCTCTTGCCTTCAAGTGCAATGCCTTAATCAGTGATGGAAGCATTTGATGACCAACATATTGTGTTTCTGCAATTCTTTTGCGAAGAGCCATCTTTATCATGATCATTTGCCTCATCTTGTCAAATGCTTGCCACAACAAGAGCCCTTTCACTGACTTGTAACTTTGAATTGAAGCATTCTGCAAGGTTACTGGTCACATAATCTACTTTGCAGATTTCGTTGAATTTGCTTCTTGACCACACCTTGCCATGATGTGCATCCATGTACTCCTTCACAAGAGGATTTTGAGCATACAACACTCTCAAATGGTGTTCATGCTTCCTTTTGCTGCACGTGTATGATGCTGGCCATAAGTTCTCATCATAAACTTTACCTTTGAACTTCCTTTTGAAATTATGCGCTAGGTGTTGCATACATTCCCTATGCTCCACTCCAGGGAATACAATTTCCACTGCACTCTCTAAACCCTTGCAAGCATCTGTGTGTATAGCTAAACCTGGGGGTGTGCCTATAATGTTGCGCAACTGCTGTAGAAACCAGACCTAACTTTTCTCAGACTCTGCCTCCACCACACCAAATGCAACTGGGAATAGCCAGTTGTGTCCATCAACTGCAGAAGCTGCTACTAGCTGTCCTCTCCATCTTCCAGTCAAATGTGTAGCATCTACAGCCAAATAGGGCCTGCAACCATATAGAAACCCCTGCCAGCAAGCCTTGAAACAAACAAAAGCCCTTCTGAAGCACTCCTTCTGAAATGACCTCCCTTTTATTTTGAATGGAACTATATGCTTGTCAATCTCTACAACACTCCCTGGACTTGCCATCTCCACTTCAGCTTTGAAAGTGTAAAGCAGCTGAAAACTGTCATTCCATTGACCATTAATTCTGTCAAGAGCCTTTTCCCTAGCATTGAAAATTCTCATGTAAGGAATTTCTATCTTGTACTTCTCAAAAAGCTTCCCATGGAGTGTTGTTGGACCAAGTCCAGGTTCTTCTCTTAGCCAATCCAATATAGCATCTGCCACCCACCTAGTTTTTGCTAGCTTGGTTTTGGCCTCCCCCCTCCCCCTCTAGGTGGACAGGTGTGCTTGTGTGGGTTTTTCTTTATCTGAAACAAAATAAAAGGGTAAAAAAACAGTTAAGAAACCTTACTCAACAATCTGAAACTAAATTACTAACTGAACTTGGATTACCTGAACATATTTGCTCTTTCTCATATGAGATGCATGCAACTTCCACCTACACCTAGGATATGGACAAAAAACTGTGAACCTTGCTGGCTCACTCCTTTTAATCTTATAGGTGTTTTCAGATATAATGCACCATGTTGTCACTGCATTCCGACAGTCCACCATTGATTGGAAAATGGTACCTACACTAAGATCGCCTTTTTCCCGGTTCCACTCAATTGTTGGCATGTCATCACCATCATATTCATCCTCGATTAAGCTGTCCATGTTCTCCACCTTCTCTTCATCGTCAGTGTCATCAAACCTAGCTTGGCTGATGGGCTCCTCCATATATTCGTCATCCACTGGTTGCTGACTGGCTACATCGACCAGTTCAGGAAACATCATCTCGTCTTCATCATCATTTATAGGCACTGCCTCGTCAGGTTCTGCATCTTCTTCTACACCAACTGCAGAAGGTACACGAGAAGCAGCAGCTGAATCGGAACCAAAATTGGCAGCAGGCATGTTGTGGCTCCATGAACCACTTGCTTTACTTGGTGTCGACCTACAAGGAGTGCCGGGGTGCTGGCTATTAGCACAGACAGATGATGTCCGAACTCCCTTCCCCTTCGCCCGTTCTGCGCGTGGCTGAATCACATCGATTTGGAGTTTACCGAATCGCCAGCCAGCAATCCCAGCAAAAAGCAACGGCATATGATCGTCGCAAGTTAGTGGGAGAAATCTTTGCTCGTCACTGCTGAAGTAATTCAGTTCAACAGCATCGGCATCACTCCAGGGATAGGTGTTTTGGAGCTCAGCTCGCAAATCTTTGAAAGATATGCTGGTTTCTACCACTTTGGGATAGAAAAATGATGAAATCAAATGCGGTTTAGTACCACGCAGCACACTAGTTTCCATTCTAATCGCCAGCCGGAAAGCCAGCGCGCGATCAATCCTATTTTGTTGGGGGAAGGAAACAAAGGCTTCAGTTAGCCGGGTAAAATCGAGCACAAATTCGAACGATTCAAGCAAACAGAAGTCAAATATGGCCTACAATACGACTTAGAATGTCAATTCGAGAGGAAACAATGCTTACCCAGGTTTAATCCATGAATTATCTGCCGCGGATTCGACCCAATCCTCTCCACGGTCGATTGCATTCCGGGCGTCCTCACTCAACATCGCTATGTAATCCCAGATGGGGAGGTTGGCTATATCTGGCGCAGACGCGGCATCGCTGACGAACAGAATAGGGCATAGGGTGGAGAAAACAACTGCGGTGGACGCGACACGACGCTGGTGGAGGGGGCGGGGCGGCGCGATGCAGTGCAGCCTGTCTAGATCTGTTTCACATTCAGACAAGCTTCCCAATACGTGTCTCCTTGCGGTCCCACACGTCAGCAAGAAACAGTCAGACGAAGACTCGGCCCCACTCGTCAGCAATTAACGGTCAATGGACAGTCAAGACGGCAAACGCCCGCTATGA
Source organism: Triticum monococcum (assembly GCA_034509565.1). Classification (NCBI taxonomy): domain Eukaryota; kingdom Viridiplantae; phylum Streptophyta; class Magnoliopsida; order Poales; family Poaceae; genus Triticum; species Triticum monococcum. The sequence goes on along the minus strand of CM067847.1, from coordinate 655,778,775 downwards.
GCATTTGTGAGAGTTTCAGCTAAGGAAGAGGGGAAAAGTGAGCAAACGTTTGGAGCGTGGGGAAAAGTGAGCACAACTAAGGAACCGGGGCACTAATTTAAATATCCCTATTAAGAAATACATTACATGGCAATCAATAATGAACATTAGGTAAGAAATTACCCGTGCTTCTCTACGGAGCAAACACCAGTTGCCATGAACCAAGCGACAAATGACTAAAAGAATTAAACATATGATTAAGTGATATGCATAAGGTCAATAAAACCTTGGAGAGTAGCAACATTCATGAGGTTTGAGGATTCATGACTGATAACTCAAACCCAAATAAGTAGAACAGATACACAACAAAAGTTTTTGTTCTCTTCTATGCTCATTACGTACCCTAGCATGGCAAAAACAAAAATCTCGGAGTTCGTAGTCCATCATCAAGCTAGTCGGTGGATTTTGAAGGACTCGAGCAACTCCTCCCCATTGGCGTCAGGCCACGTTGAAAGCACAAGTGCTCCCTGGATGGTTTTGGTAATTAATGTCAACATATCTCTTGTTGGACTAATGTTTTTATCTAGTATATTTCAGATAAGTTCAACAGATGGAGTGGCGTGGACAAGAGGATACGGAACCTCTTCAAGATGCTAAGGACAAATGATTGGCTCAAGCTCAAAAGCTCAAGGCTCTACATTTTCAGTTTAGTGATCCAAGATCACATTGAGTCCTTAGGAATGCCAATACTATTAAAAGGGGATGAGGTGTTGCCTAATGGCTTGCTTTCTAAGTGCTTAGTGATATGCTCCAAAGCCCTCAACCACTTTCTCATATCCACATATGTCCCAAATCAAAAGTCAAACTCGGCCCTACCAATTTGATACATCCGGCGCCACCGAGTTCACTTGACATAGCCACTGCCAAAAACCTTAATCAATTTGGTCTCACTAATGGGATCTCGGTCTCACCAAGATGGGCTTGCAAACTCTCTGTTTCCTGTTGCAATTATTTTGGTTCCACCGAGATAAGCAATCGGTCCCACCAAGTTTGCCTAACCAACTCTCTGTTTTGCTTATTACCAAAATCGGTCTCACCGAGTTTGTGTAATTGGTCAAACTGAGATGAGGTTTTACCCTAACCCTAGCACATCGGTCCCACCGAGTTGATCATATCAGTCCCACCAAAATGCCTAACGATCACATTATGAACTGAATCGGTCTGATCGAGTATTCTGATTCGGTCCCAGCGAGTTTGGTAAATTGTGTGTAACAGTTAGATTTTGTGTGGAGGCTATATATACCCTCTACCCTTCCTTCATTAGAGTTTGTACGGGCAAGGAGATCGCCTACTTCGTGAAGATCTACCCTAGTGAGGCAAGTCCTTCGTGGGCAATGGTCATGATGGGATAGACAAGGTTGCTTCTTCGTGGACCCTTCGTGGGTGGAGCCCTTTGTGGACTCGCGCAACCGTTACCCTTCGTGGGTTGAAGTCTCCATCAACGTGGATGTACGATAGCACCATCTATCGGAACCACGCCAAAAATCTCCATGTCTCCAATTACGTTTGCACACTCCAATCCCATCCCTTTACTTTCTTGCAAATTGCATGCTTTACTTTTCGCTGCTTATATACTCTTGCCATGCTTGCTTGAATGTATTGTGGATGTTTAAACTTGTGCTAAAACTCCACCTTAACTTGAAGAAATTAAAAACTGCTACTTTTCTTTGTTAAAAGTCTATTCACCCCCCTCTAGACACCTCTTCTCGATCCTTTTAATTGGTATTAGAGCATTGGTCTCCATTGCTTTGGTTTAAACACCTTTGGAGGAAGATGGATGAGTCTACATTGGGAAGTCTTAGACATAGAGTGCCTATTCTTGATGGAGAGCACTTTCATGAGTGGAAAAATGAGATGCTTGTGATTTTCAATTAATATCATTTGAACAAGTATATTACTAGCCCTTGTGCACCTCATGTTGATCCTTTGCATCCTACCCTTGATGAGTCTATTGACATGATTCACAACCTTAGAAATGTTAATCTTATCACTAGAGGTTTGCCTAGAAACTTGATTGGATGTTTGCCTACTCTTGATTGTGCCTACACTATGTGGAGATTTCTTGAGGAACTATTTCCAAACTATTCCTTGAAAAACTTAGATGAGATCCTTCATAAGCCTACTCTTTGACTAAGATGAGTCCTAATGATACCAAGTATGGTGATTGTTTTTTTGAGCTTCGTGACCTCATGCGTGCCAAAGGAGATGTTGGAATCTGTTGAGGAACGCAGTAATTTCAAAAAATTTCCTATGCACACGCAAGATCATGGTGATGCATATAGCAACAAGAGGGGAGAGTGTTGTCCACGTACCCTTGTAGACTGTAAGCGGAAGCGTTATGACAACGCGGTTGATGTAGTCGTACGTCTTCACGATCGACCGATCCTAGTACCGAAAGTATGGCACCTCCACGATCTGCACACGTTTGGCTCGGTGATGTCCCACGAACTCACGATCCAGCAAAGTGTCAAGGGAGAGCTTCGTCAGCACGATGGCGTGATGATGGTGATGATGATGCTACCGGAACAGGGCTTCACCTAAGCACCGCTACGATATCACCGAGGTGGATTATGGTGGAGGGGGGCACCGCACACGGCTAAGAGATCAATGATCAACTTGTGTGTCTATGGGGTGCCCCTGGCCACGTATATAAAGGATGGAGGGAGGAGGAGGCCGGCCCTCATAGGGCGCGCCCAAAGTGTGGAGTCCTACTAGGACTCCCTAGTCCTAGTAGGATTCCACCTCCCACATGGAATAGGAAAAAAGGGAAGGGAGAAGGAGAAGGAAGGAAGGGGGCGCCTCCTTTCCCTAGTCCAATTCGGACGAGTCCATGGGGAAGGGGCACGGCCACCCTTGAGGCCTTTCTCTCCATGTATGGCCCATTAAGGCCCAATACGATTTCCCGTAACTCTCCGGTACTCCGAAAAATACCCGAATCACTCAGAACCTTTCCGATGTCCGAATATAGCTTTCAAATATATCAATTTTTACGTCTCGGCCATTTCGAGACTCCTCGTCATGTCCCCGATCTCATCCGGGACTCCGAACAAACTTCAGTCATCAAATCACATAACTCATAATACAAATCGTCACATAACGTTAAGCGTGCAGACCCTACGTGTTTGAGAACTATGTAGACATGACCGAGACTCATCTCTGGTCAATAACCAATAGCGGAACCTGGATGCTCATATTGGTTCCTACATATTCTATGAAGATCTTTATCGGTCAAACCGCATAACAACATACGTTGTTCCCTTTGTCATCGGTATGTTACTTGCCCGAGATTCGATCGTCGGTATCTCAATACCTAGTTCAATCTCGTTACCGGCAAGTCTCTTTACTCGTTCCGTAATGCATCATCCCGCAACTAACTCATTAGTCACATTCCTTGCAAAGCTTATAGTGATGTGCCTTACCGAGAGGGCCCAGAGATACCTTTCCGATAGACGGAGTGACAAATCCTAATCTCGATCTATGCTCACTAATGCAACTATTATACTCAGATATTCTAGGGCTGTGACACACACAATTTTGATGGCTCTCTTCATCGATCTCGCACCCACCCACTTGATCCTCTCTTCGACTCTATCGATAGCTACGACCCCTCCCTCTCTTATCGTGGATTGCCCGACCCTCTATGTATGATATGAATAGGCCTCCATTTCACACACATTGCATGCAAAATTTTGTTTGAGATGTCATCGACACATATTCCCACAAATAATTCACGAAATCAACCCCCACCCACCCTCACGCCAAAACAAAAACACTCAGGAACGCGGTTTGTATCTCTCACACACACCCATGTAGGTGGGGGACATGCATAAAGAGAAGAGGTGCATGCATGGCGCATGTACTCCCGTCTCTTTCCCAACCACACCCGCGCGGGTACACGGTGGAGCTCATTTCTGTATGAAAAAGGCAGCCCACGTGGTAATTTGGCATGTGTACTGGTTGTCCACCTGGTGGAGGGAGGATCGTCTACCATGGGTGAACAAACAAATTGTGACTTGACGTGTTATGTTAAAAAAAGAGGCAAACCATGTGGGGCCTACCTTAGAGGCAAGGCTCTATACACTGGAGTACTTTTGATGTGTCCCGTCAACTCGTAGAATGAGGAGAAGCTTGCTTATTACGCCGTCTCCCCCGCCCACGGGCGCGGTGGCTCGCAGGATGAGGTGAAGCTTGCTTACTATGCCTTACGCTCGCTCCCTCGCCCATGCGCGTGGTGGCTCGCAGGACGAGGAGAAAAATTTACTACTCCCTCCGTTTACTCCTTGTCCCTACTACCTTGGTTTTAGAGATTATATCATATTGTTTGGAATATATATGTCCTTTAGTAGATTTCAATATGAACTACTAGTACATACTCCAAACACTGATGTATATAGACGTATTTTAGAGTGTAGATTCACTCATTTTGCTCCGTATGTAGCACTCTCCCTCGCCCCTCGACCCTCGCCCACGTGGTGGACGTGCAGCAATTCATTCGGTCTCATATAGCTAGAACGATATATACTGCACTACCATTATTGCTCGACTTCCCGAAGAGGCGAAGAGCCAATCGCAAGGTTAATATTTTGGAGATGCCAAGCGCAAGGTTATAGGAGAACAAATAGTAGGTGCCGCTTCATTTATAAATAAAGTTTTTTTTCTTCAGTGGCACGTACGCAATATGATAGGTTCATATGGAGAGAAAAGGAAACCGCTCCACTATATACATAGTCAGGACGGGCCAGCCTACACGGTTGCTTGCTGGGGTTGCTCTCTTCACACTCTCTCGCACAAAACAACTATGGCCACATCTCTAACATCCCGGTGGATCACGTCCGCTTGGGGAAGGGGTGGATGCTTCGTGTAGATGTGGTGGCCGTCGCCAACGGCGAAAACCCACTGTCGGCACGTCCCGATCAGGGGTCCCCGCCATTCTATCTCACAAAGCGGTGAGGTTGCCTTCGTCCCTTGCTCACTGCCGCGACGTGGGCAGTTGCCGCCTCCCGCCGCCCTCCTCAAGGTTGAGCTACGTCCCTCAGGTACAACTCCCTTTACAATCGGCTTGCACCACTGCTCCAGCTGCCCACATCACTCCCTGTGGATATTTCTCTACTTCTTTGCCCCGCACATACCTCTACTAGCTTCTACGTACTGTATTTGTGACGAGTTTATGTCTCATCAACTAGTCCCAGTAATCTTATTCTAATCACGCCTGTTCAATTTCTTTGCCATAGGGATGCTCATCTCGATTTTGGTGAAACTGCACAAAATGATCCGATGGTCAAAAGGTTGCAAACTTCATTTATTAGGAAGCTCGAACGTTGCCAGCAAATTGAAGCCTGGTTAGGGTTCATGGTTCAAGGGCTAGGGACTGCATGGATCGTTTTTTCTTTAGCTTCCTCTGTTCCAAAATAAGTGTCAACTTTAGTAGTAGTACAACTTTGTACTAAAGTTTGCACAAAATTGAGAAACTTATTTTGGAACGCAGGGAGTACATATTTGCTACGATCTGTCAATCATTGAGATGCAATAGCATGCATGTTGGTCTCCTTTGTATTTGATGAAATGTTGCAACGGGCAACCTTGGACGCAAGATACATGTAACAAAAGCTGGAAGCTTCATAGCATTGTACAAATTTATCTCGCTGATAAATTACAGTACGTACTATACTAGTACTTCCTCCGTTCCTAAATATAAGTCTTTGTAGAGATTTCACCATGAACCACATGCGGATGTATATAGATGCATTTTAAGTGTAGATTCATTCATTTTGTTCCGTATGTAGTGGAATCTCTACAAAGACTTATATCTACTAGTAATAGCTAGCCCCCACTACTAGGAATTCGCTATCCTCTCCTTGAGCCACGTCATCAAAATTGATGTAGCCGTTAGATGAAGTAAATCAGTCCATAATAGCCGTCTGATCTTGACGTTGAGAGGTTCCGCACTAAGCCGCATGCAAGCATGCAGAAATACCGTGCCACATGCATGTGAGTGGGTTTTAAATCACATCAACATGTCTGCATGCAAGCATGCACCGGTAGCATGCATGTAAGTGAGCTTTTAAGTCCCATTAACATGTCAAAAAGAAAAAAATATAATCCCATTATGCAGTAGGAGTTGGCTGATCTTTTTTCCTTACGTGGGATGATCTAAATGATGATGGGAGTTTATTTAGTTTGGCTACCACATTTGTCATGCGGTTATAGAGTTTTTTTGTTCTATGAAATCGATAATTTTGCGCAGAGAGATATACCGCTGTTCCGCGCCAACCGCGGGGACTCATCTAGTAATATTTAGGAACGGAGGGAGTACTATGTAAAGAGTTAGGTGTCGCATGGAGATAGTGTGAGGTGGGCCATGTAATCACCGAGCCTGCGTGCTTTCACTGCTCTTGCACGCCTCCGCTGTAAGAATGGAGAAATTGTAATCTAGTAGTAGTATACCTCCTTTTGCCGAAAGCGTGGGACATCCAGCAGTCCTACCACCTCAGTAATAAAGACCAATGAGCCATCAAATCACATAGACCCAGCAGTAAGTTGGACGGACGAAGCAACCATCACTCTTGCGCCAGTGAGAGGTCGCGTCCGCTCTGCCCGGGCATGAATGTGGCACCGATTCTTTGGAGCGGCGCTGACCGTTTCGGGCGGGAAGCGCTCGCGGGTGATGGAGGGGCTTTGGGTGGGCCAGGCTGGTCAGGAGCGGGCGTGGCAGCTATCCGCATGTCCCTACCGGACACGCCCGGAAACGAGAGATGCACCTGTCGGCGTTCTGGGAACGGGGTCCCCAGACTTGCCTGCCTGCGGCCTGCGGCGTGGCTCAAGCGGGGGCCCAGCGCGGCCCATCTACATCAGCTCAAGCTCAAGACCCTCGCGAGGGGCCAAGCCTCGTGGGGCGGACGACAGGAAGCTTCCTCAGAGGTAGCCTCATCAGGCAGGCTTGCGAGGAGGCGGTGAGATCAAGGCAGGGGTACCTCGCGTGGAACCCGTGACGCAAGCCATGACGATCGAGACCAGGCGGGCGCCGGCCTGCGCAGTGTCCTTGTTTCCCCTTTGGTGCAAAGGGGGCAAGCACAGACCAAGGCATCAGGCAAATGTTACCATTCCGGTGCAACGAGACCAAGACCAGCCGGACGGCAGGATGGAGGTCACCGTGGAGCCCAAGACGGCGTCATCGCCAGTGCTTTTGGCAGCCGAAGACCACCTTTGGTCAGGATAACTTGTACTAGATGTTCCCCTTTGAAATGGCCAATTGTTGGCGCCCTTCCCGCTCATTATTTGGGGAGAGGCCTAGGGCCTCTATAAATAGAGCTAACCACCACAGAGTAGAGGAGACCCCCGAAGAGATCTGGTAGAACCCCAGCAGAGAGAGAGAGAGAGAGAGAAGTGACTGAACTCACCCTAGCAGTTCATCGCACCAGCTCAAGAACACCTCTCGTGACTGTTCTTCCCTTGTACTGTCCATCATCAGCCCCAGAGGCAATCCAGCACACCACACACTGGAGTAGGGTATTACACCACAACGGTGGCCCGAACTAGTATAAACATCGTGTCTCTTGTGTTGTTCATCATTTTCATATTAGTTCGCATGAGAGGATTGGACGTAGATCGCTTGGGGAGAGATCTCCGCGCGCACCCCAGTGTTCAAACCTCAAGGGTCTGCCGGAACGTGAAACCCAATATTTGGCGCGCCAGGTAGGGGTGCACCGGAATCTTCCTTCCGCTGTTCGCGTGTGATCTTCCGTCATGTCCATGGCTGACGCTCGTCGGGCTCGTGCCGAGCGCCGGGCTGCTCACACCGCTCGCGTCGCCCAGACAGCGCCCGTCGGCGGCCCCCCTAGTCGTTCCCCATCGCCCGCCGCCAACGCCGCCACCGGCCCGGCGGGGAACGAGCAGCAGGCCTCGTCCCAGCACCCCTCGGTGCGGCGGGATGGCCGCAGTGCCACCACGTCGCTGACTCCAGCTGGCTCGTCGTCCCACGCCCTTTGCGCACCCATGGATGCGCACGCCTCACTGCTCTTGGCACGGGAGCTCCTGCACTATCGCCCCGCCGACGACCTCTACGAGGACTGGCTTGCCCGCATCACCGAGCTCGTCAGTGCCGCAGGGGGCTCCCCCTTGCGGTCCCTCTCGCTGCCTCGCCCTTTGTCCCGTGGAGGGGGTGAGGATCAAGAGGCGCCTCCGCCGCCTCCTCCCCAAGAAGGTGCCTTGGCTCCAAGGCGCGCAGCCCAGGGCGAGACCCTCCATGTCCGGCGCCAGCACAGCAAGAAGGGAGCTGCCAAGAGATCCCACGTCCCCGGGAAGGTGCTCGGGTGCTCCCAGCGCCAGCGCACCAAGATCGCGCCCCAACGCCTCCACGACAAAACCCCGCGCTGCTCCCAGTGGCGGAGCGTGGTGACCCGCAAGAACGAGTCCAGCACCAGCAAAGGGCGCTGATCGCCACGGCGGCTGCCTCGCCTTCACCCCCGAGCTGCGCGGCATCACATGGCCAGGCAAGTTCAAGCCTGACCTCCCTCCCCGCTACGATGGCACAGCAGAACCCGCAGAGTTCCTGCAGCTCTACGAGCTGGGCATCGTAGCCGCCAACAAAGACGAGAAGGTCATGGCGAATTGGTTCCCCATGGCGCTCAAGGACGGCGCCCGCACCTGGCTCCTGAACCTGGCGCCCGGCACGATCTCCTCCTGGAGCGAGATGCGCACACGCTTCATCGCCAACTTCCAGGGCACTCGCGACCGGCCCCCGGCCATGAGCGACCTGTGCTGCATCAAGCAGCAGCCAGGAGGAACCCTGCAGAAGTACATCCAGCGCTTCAACTATGCTCGCCTCAAGATCCCCAAGGCGACTGAAGAAGCCATCATCTCAGCCTTCTCCGACGGTGTGCGCGACATCAAGATGAAGGAAGAGCTAGCAATCCATGAAGACCTGTGCACATCCATAGAGCTGTTCAACTTGGTGACCAAGTGCGCCAGGGCTAAGGAAGGGTATCTCTCCCTTCTCGAGCTCCCGGCAGCCGACCCAGAAGAAAAGAAGCTCAAGGCCAAGGACGTGAAGCGCAAGGGGGCTGCCGTGCTAGCAGCAGAACCGGACACCAAGCGAGGCAGGGATCAGCCTGAGTCATCTAAGGGCGGATGGTACTGCATGTACCACGACCTCCACACCCACAACACCAATGAATGTCAAGAGCTCAGAGCTGTGCGAGATGGGCGAATCGGCCGACGCCCAGAGTGAAACGACAGGGGCTGTGGCCGAGGAGGAGGAAGAGGCGGTGGACGATGGGAATACCATGGCCTTCGCCAGGGATGGCGTGACCGCCCTCGCGAGGACCACTGGCAGGACCAGCCTCGCAAGGGAGGCTGGAGGGACCAGCCTCGTGAGGACCGTCCCCACAGCAACGCAGGCCTCCCTCCTCTGCCGCCTCCACCGAGGAGGAACGAAGATCAACACCAAGACGATGGGGCCGGGGGCTTCCAAGAGTCGCGTGCAATTGCTTGCATCTTGGGCGGCGCCCAGGCCCCAGCCTCACAGCGCATCTTCAAGCAGTTTGCTCGCGAGGTGAATGCAGTCCTTCCCAAGCTTGAGGCCACGCGCCCTCTCAGGTGGTCTTCGTGCACGATCACATTCAGTTCCGCAGACCAGCTCAAGTGTGCGGCAACGGTTGGAGTCCTCCCGATGCTTTGCTCCCCAGTCATCAGCAACGTGCAGGTCACCAGGACCCTCATCGATGGCGGAGCAGGACTCAACGTCTTGTCCGTCGAGACGTTCGACAATCTCCAAGTGCCATACGACCAGCTTCAGCCGACCAAGCCTTTCTCAGGAGTCACCGATGGTTCCACTGTTTCAATTGGGCAGGTTCGCCTTCCGGTCACCTTCGGGCAACGCAACAACTACCGCACCGAGCTCATCGACTTCGACGTCGCTCACATCCGCCTACCGTACAATGCCATCCTCAGGTACCCAGCCCTAGCCAAGTTTATGGTAGTGACTCACCATGGTTACAATGTCCTCAAGATGCCAGGAAGCGGTGGTGTCATCACCGTACCCTGTGAAGAAAGGGACGCAGTGTGCTCGCTCGAGCGTGCGTTCCAAGCTGCAGCAATCGAAGACCCAGATCGCAGGAGCGGGAGGCCTCCCGAGGCGACCCTCAAGAAGAAGAAGACCTCACCTGGCCAGAGCCACAAGGAAGCAGGCACCTCCGGAGGTATTGCGTCAGGATTCGCGCCTGATCAGGGAGCGCCGCCCTCTCGCGCATAGGAAGGCGTGCCCGCACCCTCCTCAGGCAGGGCTCGGGGGCTCTCTCTTGGAGAGCCACCGACCTTGCCAAGGTCGCAGGGGAGGCGCTCGGGCACCACTTGGAGGGGTGCTTTCAGGCACACTTCCCTCAGAAAGGTACAAGTCAAAGGAGACCAAACCCTCAGGAGTTCATCACAAGGAACAACCAAGAGCTACAAGAGTCCAGAGTCATGCGCGGCAGCCGCCGCTTAACTGCCGTGGCCCCACATCCAGGCGAGGATGGAGGACAGCACGTCTACGTCGACATACCAGGGCTCAATCGAGCTGCGTCCCAGGAGCGCCTGTGGCCTTCGGCCGTAGGGCGCTATGTGGGACCACCCCACAGCTACGTTCGCATGCCCTTCGGCCTGCCGAGCATGGTCGCCGCACATCAGCGCCTGTTGAGGAGAGTTCTGGAGGCTCAGGAGGTCAGGCATCACGCGGTCTTGGCGAAGGTGGTGTTGGTCCCCGAAGACCTGCACGTGCCACCAGAGCCTCCCGAGGCCCCTGGGCCTGGGGGCTCATGAGGGCCGACATCTTCACCGTGCATCGCTCACTTCCTCAGCATCACTTCATCTTCAACAGCACCAGGTGACATCTTTCAGAGTTCTACTTTCAGCTGGGAGCGCCCACAGGGCTGCACAATTCCCAGGCCGCATGGGTCCGTCCCCGCGGCATGTATCCATTTTGTTTATGCTCTTTATTTACCTTGTTGGGGGCGCCCCTCGGGCTGCATCATCCCCACACTGCTCGGGCCCGACCCAGCGGTAGTTGCTTTTCCAGCGTTTACCCTAGGATGAAGTTGTTCTTTCACGCTTAATCTGATTCCCATAATTATCACCTACTGCTTGTCGTCGTGCAAAGCGCTTGCACATTAAAAGGGGGGCGCCTGAGCATCGCGATTCATGGACTTTTACTGGCTCTCCAGCCCTCACCCCTGGCCTTGACCCACGGCATCGCGACCTGTCATACCAGCGGCGGCTGAGCTCGCTCGGGGGCCGGGACCTGAGGACGTAGAGCATTTGCATTCTAACAACCCTGCAGGAACACACCAATTGATAAAGGCCCAGAGCCAGGCGCAACCCGCCTCGAGGTAGGGCCTCGCGAGTCCCGCGCTGGCTCACGGGTGCGCAGATACACCTCTCCTAGCCCTACCGTGCCGGCCATGTGTCAGGGCGGGGCTGTACACGCGCCGGGGGCTCCTCCCGGAGGGGAGCCCCCTCCCACGCACCAGTGGAAGCACCATGCTCCGCGCTGGCTGACGACACTGCCAAGGAGCGGCTATGCCCGTACACATACGGAAGCGCTATGCTCCGTGCTGGTGATAAACAACTGAGGGCGGCCCATGGCCGTACCAACCTCAGGGAGCCCAGGGCTCAGTGTCCGGCACCATCGCAACGCCTCCCCTCAGGAGTGCCGCGCGAGGGGGCTGGACATGGGGGCTATGCTCGGGCCTCGCCCAAGCACACGCCACCCAGCCAGGTCCCTTGGACCTGGTCGTTGCGCGCCACTCCCCAAGTGGAGCCAAGGTACGAAACCCGTTTGAGCGTCTAGGGGGACTCCTGAGCATCGCGACTCAGGAGCCTAATTTGCCACGTAGCCCCTCACTCCTTAGTCCCGTCCTTGGTTTCCGGTCGGGGCTAACGCTGGGTGAGGTACGCGCGGGGCCGGGCCCTGCTGACGTAGAACGATCAATCCACTCCTCGCTCCCCCCTTCCCTACTTGTTGCTCGCGCGTCAAGGGGGACTCCTGAGCATCGTGACTCAGGAGCCTAACTTGCCATGTAGCCCCTCACTCCTTAGTCCCGTCCTTGGTTTCCGGTCGGGGTTAACGCTGGGTGAGGTACGCGCGGGGCCAGGCCCTGCCGACGTAGAGCGTAAACAAGTAGGAGAGGAAAATGCAAATTCCGGGAAATTCAAAGCAAAAATTACAAGCCATAAGATTGTTCCACAATGCCAAACACAAGTTTTAACGCCTCCGCGAGGCATGGTGCATGTGCAGGAATAAAACAGGATGGAAGTCACGAAGGAATCACTCCCCAGTAACGCCGTCACCGGTGGTGGAATCACGTTGGACGGCTTTGCCTCTCGAGGTCGCAAGGCCGTGGCACCGCGCCCGGGCAGGACGCTGGGGGAGCGGAACTTCCCTAGCAAAACCCCGGCTCGGCCCCTCACGGCCTCAGCGGAGGCAGCGGCATGGTCGCCGCTCACGGGCTCCAGCAGGTTGTCGAAGTCGACGTTGGGGTCGCGCAGGTAGACATGGCTGAGGACACGCGTCAGCGCCACAGAAGACAGGGCACGCGCCTCGGCCTCGACCGTGGAGCCAAGACCGTCTGCGACGTCCTCAAGCGCATCAACCAGGAAGGGGAGCAGCTTGGCGGGGCCGTCCTCTGCACCAGCCAACGGCTCCTCCAGGCCGCTCTCGTACAGCGTCTTCAGTATGCCTCGAGCCTTCTTCTCCAGCTCCGCGAAGGCCGCCCGGTCCTCTGTCAGGACCTTTGCCTTGGCGTCCAGCTCGGTACTCTCCGCCTTCAGCGACCGCTCCAGCGTCTCCAGTCGGCTGTGGTGGACATCAAGCTTGGTGTCCCAGTCCTTGGCGGCGGCCTCCCTAGCCTTCATCTCCTTCTCCTTCTCCTTCTCCTGGCGGCTGCGCACCTCCTTGGCGAGCTCGTCGCGCAAGCCCTGCAGCTCGGCCTCAAGCGTCTTGCAGCGGCCCTGGGCATTTGCGACGTCGCCCAGGGCAGCATCGCGAGCGGCCTTGGCTTGGTTGGCGGCCCGCCTCTTCTTGTCGGAGGACGACACGGCCTGGCTCAGTACCGCTCAAATGGAAGCAGCAGAACGGGCCCAGCCAGAGGCCAACTCCAAGCGCCCGGCCACTAGACAAGGGTCCGCGCTCAGGAGATCCCCCCGCAGTTGGCTTAGCTTGTTGGCAACCTGGTCCAGGACAGCAGCGGAGGGAGCAGAAGAGACAAGAACCTGTGGAGCAGGCGGAGAAGATGGCAGCGTGGCCACGGCTTGGCAGGAAGGGACCTCCTGAGCCTTGGCCACCACGGCCGCAGCATCGGGCACAGTCGACTCCAGGTCTAGCAGGGCCATAGGGGCTAACTCCTTGCTGGGGTGCCCCAGTTGGCCTCGCGAGGGTGGTTGGGTCAGAGAGGCGCGGGCCTCGCCGTCCTCTCCCCCAACAGCCGAAGGCGTCTCCCCGGCAGACGGATTCGCCCCAAGAAGGGCCGCAGAAGCCTCCTTCAACCTCTTGGCCGCAGGTGCCGGCCTGGTAAAAGAGCGCAAACGTCAAGCCTCAGCGGCAGAAGCCAAGCAGAGCACGAATTGAGCACTTACTAGACGTCGTCCATGGACTCAAGCAACTCCCGGCCATACTTGAAGCCCGAGAGCCTGCAGCGGTGGTCAGCCTTGGAGGGCCCGGAAGCAGAAGGCGTGTCAGGAGAGATGGAGCTGGCCTTGGACCCCCCAGGGACCAGAGCAGACCCTGGGGGAACCAGGCTCGACCTGCCCTTCCTCATGACCGAGGAAGAGCCCTCCCTTCCTTGCCTGGCGTTGGCCTCGTTGTCGTCCGGCATGGAGCGGAGGGCATGTGACCTGCGCCAAGGGAAGGACTCCCCCCAATCCTCGCCAGTCTCCTCCGCCTCTTCTTCCCCACTGGAGCTGCCGGAGGACAAGTTCACCGTCGCCAGGACCGCCAGGTCTTCGGGAGCTGCCGCAGGCACCAGCCCCTCGCTGTTGAAGGTGGGCATGGCGTCCACCACCCGCTCCCAGTCGTCACGAAGGAACAGGGGGACGGGGGCGTCCACAGGGCTCGCCATGTCTCCCCCAACCAAGGAATGGAGGGCCATAGTCAGATCCTCGTCGGTCAGGGCCTCGGAGCTCAGGCGCAGGGCGGCATCTGCTCCTCCAAGCCTCCACAGTGGGAGCGAGTGCTCCTGGAGCGGAGCCACCCGGTGCTCCAAGAACTCACTCAGGAGCGTGGCCCCGGTCAGCTTCGCCGCCCCCAAGTTGCTTGGCCTCAGGTCCGCGTTCATCCTCCTCAACACCGCCTTCACGCGAGGGTCGACAAGCTCCGCGTGGTACCATGCGTCAACGGACTTAGGTTGCTCCGTGGGCAATACCAGACGAGGGTGGAGGCGCCCGACATCCATCATGACCCACTTGCTCCGGTAGCCTTCGATCCTCTTCCCAGGCTTCGAGATGGTGTTGGAGCTGGAGTATGCAATGAAGCTCGCGCATGCGGAGACCTGAGCGCCAGAAACCCGGAGGGAGAAAAAGTGGCGCAGCAAGGCCACCGAGGGCTTCACACCAACATGAGCCTCGCAATAATAGGCGAAAATCGCCAGGAGAAGGACAGAGTTGGGGTGGAGATGCAGGGCCTGCAAGTTGTATTGCGGAGAACGGCAAAGAAGAACTCAGAGAAAGGAGGCACCAGACCGGCGACGATGGCGCTCACGAAGAACGGGTAGAAGGTGCTCCCCTTGCCCTCAGGCTGGTCGGAGCCGACCTTGAGCACATTCGCCCCCTCGCTACCCTGCGCCACCGTCATCAGGCGCGTGAGGGCAAGGTTCTTCTCCGACAAATTCAGGGAATCCAGGGACGGCGAGTACCAAGCATCAGCCGGGGACTTGCGAGTCGCCATGGCATGCCGGACGTGAAGGATTGAGACGGATCTGGAGGATTTCGGGAGCAAGAAGGAGGAACGCAAGAAAGGAAATCTAGGGCAAGACAGACGAGAGCGAGGCAAGTAAGCCTGGCCAGGGCACCCCCTTTTGTCAGTCGTGCAGTTGCCAAGGCATCGTGGGAAGCGCAGTCGCTCATGCCCAATCAACTGCCATGCGGCACCCAAGGCCGCAGGCTGTTAGGGCCCGCGGCGCTTCGCGCTTGCCCCTTCGCTTCTCTGCTAAGCCAAGCCCGCGCACGCCTTGGGCCTGGGGGCTACTGTCGGCGTTCTGGGAACGGGGGTCCCCAGACTTGCCTGCCCGCGGCCTACGGCGTGGCTCAAGCGGGGGCCCAGCGCGGCCCATCTTCATCAGCTCAAGCTCAAGACCCTCGCAAGGGGCCAAGCCTCGTGGGGCGGACGACATGAAGCTTCCTCAGAGGCAGCCTCATCAGGTAGGCTCGCGAGGAGGCGGAGAGATCAAGGTAGGGGTACCTCGCGAGGAACCCGTGACGCAAGCCATGACGATCGAGACCAGGCGGGCGCCAGGCGGGCGCCGGCCTGCGCAGTGTCCTTGTTTCCCCTTTGGTGCAAAGGGGGTAAGCACATGCCAAGGCATCAGGCAAAGGTTACCATTCCGGTGCAATGAGACCAAGACCAGCCGGACGGCAGGACGGAGGTCACCATGGAGCCCAAGATAGCGTAATCGCCAGTGTTTTTGGCAGCCGAAGACCACCTTTGGTCAGGATAACTTGTACTGGATGTTCCCCTTCGAAATGGCCAATTGTTGGTGCCCTTCCCGCTCATTATTTCGGGAGAGGCCCAGGGCCTCTATAAATAGAGCTAGCCACCACAGAGTAGAGGAGACCCCCGAAGAGATCTGGTAGAACCCCAGAAGAGAGAGAGAGAGAGGCGACTGAACTCACCCTAGCAGTTCATCGCACCAACTCAAGAACACCTCTGGCGAGGCTGTTCTTCCCTTGTACTGTCCATCATCAGCCCCAAAGGCAATCCACCACACCACACAGGAGTAGGGTATTACACCACAACGGTGGCCTGAACCAGTATAAACATCATGTCTCTTGTGTTGTTCATCATTTTCATCGAGAGGATCGGACGTAGATCGGTAGGGGAGAGATCTCCGTGCGCACCCCAGTGTTCGAACCTCAAGGGTCTGACGGAACCCGAAACCTGACAGCGCCGACTCTCGCGGCTAAAATCGTACACCACACAACATCTCTCTGTAGGAGTAGGTCGATCTGTCGCTCTCTCTAACACACATGGTGTTAAAGACACACACACACACACACACGCACGCACGCACCTTGGTCCCGTTGCACCTTCTAACGTGACTTATTACACCTAGACGGATGGAGTAGTAAGTATACGAGATACGATGGCACACTGACTTAAGTCGAATACAAGTGCCCAAAATTTGTGTGCATGTTATAATAAGGATTCACTTAAAATAGTACGTGAGCGAATAGAGGGATCAACTGGACAGTGTTCCCGAGCAGTAGCGAGATGTGTGAGGTAAGATACACCGCTGGCGCTTTTAATTTTTCTTATTAATTTGTTTGTTTCACCCTCTGACTGGTGGGACCCAACGTACTACGTGGAGAGAGGTAAGGTGACCAAGGTTGCATTATTTCTACACCACTGTGGATAGTCTTACCACCAAAGCCACATGACACGATTATGATTGAAATCCCAATGACTCCCACACACAAAAAAACATGGCATGCTTGTCACACGAATGCAGGAATGTATAAAAGGTTATTTCCCTCTCGTTGAACATAACGGGAGGGTTGTGTAGCTGGTTAGCCTGTTCGCTCATCAAACTTGAGGTCTCGGGTTCGATAACTACACTTGAGCATAATTTGTGCCAGGAGGATTCTTTGACTGGTCAAAATGTTTTCTAGGATTTGCACGCTTCACACACTCTCTCCAGTATATATATACACGCTGGAGCCTCAGCGCTTGTAGTTGCTCTCTTCACACTCTCTCGCACTCTCCCGCTGGAGCCTCAGTGCTTGTAGTTGCTCTCTTCACACTCTCTCGCCCTCTCCAGATCTAAACAATACTTCGTTGGCCTCTCTCTCCCCTCACTGCTGCTCAAAGAGCCGGCAAGATCCGTCCGCCGGGAAGGGAAGGAGGCTTAACGCTGTCGCCATCGGCGAGGGACTATTGGCGCAACTGTTCACTTTCCACCCAGCGGCGGCGCGGGAGGGCCTCCAACCCCTTCTTCTTCGTCGCCGTCCCGTTGTCCACCGAACCGCGCCCCAAGAACCTTAAGGTATAATTTACTTACTCCACATGCATTGCTCTAGCTGCATGTATACCATGAATCTAGGAAGTGGTTCAAAGAGGAAAGGAGTGGGGGAAAGTAGTGGGAAAAGTTGTATATAGCATGAATCTAGGACGTGGTTCAAAGAGGAAATGAAGGGGGAAAGTTGTATAGCATTAATCTAGGATGTGGTTCAAAGAGGAAAGGAATGGGGGAAAGTAGTGGGGAAAGTTGTATCGCATAAATCTAGGATGTGGTTCAAAGAGGAAAGGAAGGGGCGAAAGTACTATTTCAAAAAGGAAAGGAAGGGACAAGGCTGTAGAGTTTGAGTAGGACTAGATTTGCTGCGCTCACATAGGGAAAGGCGTCTAAAGATAACAAAACTGGGACCAACACAAATATGCTCCTTGGTTGTTTGTTCTTTGTTGCAACAGACTGTGCATGACCACAGTACATCGGTAGATGCACATGGTGCTGGTGCGTCCACTGTCCCGTGCAACTCATTAGCTGTTGTTAATCTAAGGCCCTGTTTGGTTAAAAACTCCCTAGTCCCTACCTGCTGGGTTCCAGGGACTAAACATGGACTAGAGGTTATTAAATGACATGCTAAAAGACCATGTTACCCCTAGTAATGAACTAATAGAGACAAGGTGCGATGCGTGGCAGGGGCAACTGTTGGAAAAAGTCCCAAAAAGACTCCCTCGGGGACTTCTTTATTTAGTCCCAAATGCCCACTTTTAGTCCCTAAAAGTCCCTCCTCTTTGGTTTAGATGGGACTGACACGGAGTTTTTTAGTCCCTACACCAAAATGTCCCTGTAAACAAACACCCTCTAATAATGCCGTTGGAAAATTGATGCAATGCCATAGTTAAAAGCAAATTACATGTTTAACGAATTTTATTGTTAATATAATCTCTATGTTAATATTAATCAATGCCACCATTTGAGAAATGCCACTGTCTTGCTTTCTTTCCCATTTAGATAAGGTAGATGCTTCTTTTTGTTGGCTTCTGTGTCATCCACCGTTATTAACCACTAATTGTTTCCTTTGCACCTCTGTGTAAACAGGGTTATCTGCTTCACCTCGTTGCCATTGTGACCTTTTGTTGCACTGCCCAAAACACCTTTTGTTTTAAGAGTGTTTTGTGCAGTTCAACCAAAATGTCACACCGACAACGTTGCTTGATTGCTTGATCTTAGTGGAACTGCACAAGAGGAGATCTTACTTCCTATCCGTTAAGGCGAATTTGGTTCAGATCTTCTTCTTGTGAGTTGTTTGAATTCCACATCATGAGAGGTCAGTACTAGCCTTCTTTCACATGATTCTGCAGTGTACATTCATATGTTGTGCAACTTGTACAATAATGTTGCTTTTTTAGTAAACTGCACAAATGGAGACAAGACTTCCAATATGTATGTGCACCGTAATATCCCATTGAGGTAAGATAAGGATATTTCACAACTGCTGGCCTGTATTTTGCCACTTTCATCAGAAAATTAAGTTTAGTACTATACTTGTGCTCCCTAATTGACATGCCAAATCTTACATTGAAGGTGAAGCTTGTTTGTTATTGAACCAAGTGATGAAGGGGAAGAACAAGGGGAAGACAAACAAAAATCAACTCCTGGTGCTGTAATGAAGCACTGGAACTATGATGACACAAGTAATGATATAGTTTTGCATCTTAATTTATTGCTATGGCTGGAACGAGCAATTGTTTTGCCACTGATTTGATGCCACTCTTAATGTAATATGTAATTATCTCTACCTGTGCAAACAGGGATCTTCTTTCAAGATACCATATATTTTAGTGGAACTGCACAAGAAGATGTTGGAAACATTAAACTAATTGAGGAGTATATAGTAAGCATGGCCACCATCGTAGATAGCAATAGATGGTTCCGGAGAATTGCTTCATTTGTATGCTCTACACAATAAGCCTCCTAACAAAGGTTGGTACTCGCCCACTGATTTCATCCATATGATTGAGCTTTGTCATCTCTATTGGTGTTGTGCTACAGTTTAGATACTGTCGTGAAAAAGTGGTATTGTCCTTGAGAAGTGCTTCATTTGTGCTATTTTAAATATTTACTTTCCTTTTTTTCGAGCAAACTGTGATGCTAGCATTTAGTAGTCCTCTTGTCTTTGCACAATAGGATCATCTTCCTCTGAAGAAGAATATGGAGTACGTGAAGTGACTAGTTCTGATTATGCCAGGATGAAGAAGCCCCGTCTATCTTATCATCAGAAGGAGCAGTTGAAGGATGGTTACATTACTCCCCACAAGACCAAACTAACTTCAGCTCAAAAGGACTGACAAAATCTCCATTTTTTGCTGTGACAAATGTCCGAACTGATGGCAAACCCTGCCCATTCCACAATCGTAGGCATTTGATATTTTGGAATGCGACAACCTTGTCAAATTTTGCTCATTGATTTTAGCAAGACATGGATTTGATATTTTCGAATGGGACGCCCTTTGCTGTCAGCAGCGTCGATCAATTTTTTCTTTATTCTTTAGTTGTGAAGTAAATGTTGCCTCTGACATGTGAGTTGCTGAGATGCATAATCATCGATTGTTTTGAATGTTCTCTATAAATTGACAGGCCTGTGTGTTTGATTGCAATGTACATAAACGCTAAAAAGCTGCTCAAACTCTTTGTACTCCTTCTGTTCCTTTTTACTTCGTACATTCTGAAAGTGCATACTTTTTTGTATAAGATTGGTCAAAGTAGAGATACTTTGACTGCAGACAAAACTTGTATGCAGACTAGAAAGGACCGAAGGGAGTACATGTGAAACTACTGCAAACGAGGTGATCACCCTGGGAATAATGCTAGTACGTATTGTTTTGCATGTTCATCCAATGCCAGTGATACAAGAATTCGAACTAATCGAAATAAATTCATTGGTACATGGTCGGATTTCATATAAACATGACAGATTTCATTACATTTCATACATTCTTCAACTAAAAAGGGGTGCGCTGGAGGTATAATTAATTAACCGAAGCTACCCACCTGTGTCCCGCTGAGCCGAACAGAAGCTTCAGTGACTTAACTGCAGGTGCAGTTGCGTAACTGACATGTGGCATGTTGGGCCCACGTGTCAGTCAGCCAACTGCACCAGTAGTTAAGTAGAAGCAGCGTTATTCTCCAGCAGAACTCCCCGACTCCACGTCGCCGCCAAGAAGCTAACCGGCCGTCAATGGTCAACCCGCCTAGCTTGGCTTCAATAGGAGGGTAGCATCGGTGGCCTTACTTGGACCTGAGCGGTGGCGACCTACCGTGTTCTACTCTTCCTCGTTTTCTATGTGGCGCGGCCTCGTTGGCAGTGGGGCGGGGCCTCGGCGGAGCCGGCGATGTCCCCTGTCTGGTTGCCGGCGGGTGGCGCCTCAGCAGAGTGGTAGAAATCCTCCCCCGTGTTGCCAGCAGGGTGGGGCCTTGGCTGAGCCGACGATGTCCTCTGCCTCGTTGTTGGCGGGGCGGGGCCTCGGTGGAGCCGTCGGTGTCCTCTGCCTCGTTGTTGGCGCCGCGGGGCCTCGGCGGAGCAGGGCCTCGTCAACGCCAGCGGAGCGGGGACTCGTCGGAGCCGGCATTGTCCTCTGCCTCGTCCTCGGTCTCGCCAAACAGCGCCTCGCCTGCTTCATCGCCCTCTTTGCTAGCCTCTTTGTAGGCGGCCGCAGCCTCCGCCACCCGCATGCGGTACCGCCAGCGCTCAAGGCGGCCCTTGCGGGCGGAGCGGTACGAGTCGAGCAGCGCCTCCTGCTCCGCCCGCTCCGCGGTGATCTGCTCCTCCGCCTGTAGGTCCTCCTGGAGGAGATGGTGGTTGTAGGCAGCGTCGGCCTGCGCCTCCTAGAACTGCTCCTGACGCATCTGCCTCACACTGTCCATATATTGGGCATGGGCCTCGCCGATGGTCATGGTGCAATGCACCGACGAGGATGGCGCGGAGGAGGGGGTTGGCGCCGGATCGTCGACTACCATGTTCTCCATTGGGGCATCGTCGTCCTCCGGCTGCCTGCCGGCCAGCCAGTTGGCAGCAATGGCTGCCATCTCCTTGTGGTCCGTCGTCCGCCCGTCCCAAAGAGCGCTGGAGCACGAGGAAGCCATGGTGGGCAGTAGTGGTGTGGACAGGAGAAAGGGAACGGATGCAGATGACTGCGGCTATGGCCGGCGCAACAATTTATATAGCAATGGTGGGCGGGCGGAGGGACGGACGTGTGGCGCCGGGGTAGCGACCTCGGCAACCGTGTATCATTAATGTGGGTGGCAGATGGATGGACAAACGACACTTGTGTCATTTGAAGGCAGAGCAATCGCCTGCACCGTGAAGCGGGGCGCGCGGCGCTAACTGTTTCGGGCGGAAAGTGCGCGCGAGCGAGGAGATGACTTTACTTGGAGAGGATGACAATGGGGACCCACCAGGTACATAGCCTCACGTAGGCAAGTGCCTCCTTATTATATATATATATGTATAAAACTATACTCCCTCTGTCTAGGTGAATAAGTCGTATTAGAAGGTGCATCACGACCTAGGTGCAAGCAGATTGGTGGAAAAGAAGAATATTTCTCTCTTCTAAACACAACATTTAATCACAGCAGTTAAGAGGATGCCTTATTAGCTACCCATGCAGGCCATCATAATTCATAGCATGCAAAGCGCTTTTATTTCTTGCCTAATAACCACATGGACGTGTTGCATGCATTGGTCCTTGCCCATGCAAAAAAGGGAGGAAAGGGGTTTCCACGGGAGACAACGAGACATAGGTGGAAGCACTCGCTGGAGTAATTTATTTTTCTTCCCCTGGTTTCCTGACATCATGGTCCCACACCATTGTCAACCTATGTAGTAGTCAATAAACGAGAGAATTGCACAAGAAGCGGCTGACAGTCGGGACCAAGAAGCTCGAGCAGTATTTATGTTTTTGAGGTGTGAGCACTACAGAGTTTTTCGATGTTTAGCCCAGATATTAATTTTTCTCCTCTGAACAACAATGAAAACATCGCTGCAGGTATTAACTGGGCGGGCTGTGGCCCATCTAGCCCAGGCCGGATATCCAGCCCCGATATTAATTTTTTTCAAGCTGAAAATGGCTAGCCCAGCTATACTTTTTTAGGAATACCCAGGCAAGGTCAAGTTGTTATTCTCCACCCCGCTGGGCTGCAAATCTTTCCTATGAGGGATGCATTAGGCTTAACAAGCAAACAGGCTTTAAGAAATAATAAATGGGATGTAATTATAAAAACTGGGCAGTAACTATAAAAAAATGCACCAAACACGCGATTACTTTATAAAATATTATTTTTGGATATTGACAATTTTAATTTCATTAATTGTTGCGAGCGCAATGTTTCATTGGATTTTTACGTAATATAAATTTATATTAAAATTGTATTTAATCTGACTAGAAATTTCGGGATAAAAATATTTCGGATCCCATCAAAATGTGGGAAATTTTATTGAATTCTGTTTTGAACGGTTGGTTGAAATGGGTTGTACTTTTAACAAACTGTAAATGGGCTGTAGTAAATTCCATTAGAATTCAAAAATGGGCTACACATTCTTACAAATCTCAAATGGGCTATAAGTTCTCTGCCACACACTTCTGGCCTTACTAAGTTGACGCGTCCCCTAAAAAAATAGAGTTGACGCGTATGCAAGGCTTTGTCAACTTATAGTCAACACACGGTTCTAGCAGCAGTGGCCGTTGGATGTCCATCCAACGGATGCCGTGCTTCTTCTTCAATCTCGGATATTCTAGCTTCACCCGCCCAAAAAATGATTCCTCCCCCTGACATATGGGGCGCACCGTTTCGGAAGCTAACCTGTGGGCCTACTAAGTTGACGAACCAAGGGCTTTGTCAACTTAGTCAATATAAACAATTCTAGCTGCAGTGACCGTACGATGTCCATCCAACAAGCGTAGTGCTTCTTCAACCTCTGGTCTTCTTGCTCCAGCCGCCCAAAGCAGCGCCGGTCGTGCCGCCTGCTCCTGCCTCCCGTGGCCGGCTGTGCTGCCGCGGAGGCCTCACCGCCCCTACTATTCCCACCGCTGGACAGGCCCTGCGGCGACGGCAGCCTCACGCCACAGCCGAACGAGTGAACCCTCATACTCCTCTCCGCGTGGGCATCCACTACCGCGTCTTCACCGGCTCCGCGTCGTCCCCTTCCTATGCCTCGCCGTCGTGCACCGCCCTGGTGCTCTCGGCGCGGCGTGGTCGACGTGGTCAAGGAACGACTTCCATCGGACGTGGACTGTACGTGTGGAGAGGCTGACAGTTGGGTGCATGGCGGCAACAAGGAAGTGCCTCCTTATTACACGGAAAATAATGATTCCTCCACCTGACAGCAGGGACCCACCGGACGGGCCACCAGTATTTTGCGAAAAAATCGTTTCCCCTGACTGCTGGGACCCACCGGATGGGCCACCGTATTTCGCGAAAAAAACGTTCCCCCCGCTGTCAGCTCGGACCCACCAGAAGTGCCTCCTTATTACGCACAAAAAATGAATACTCCCCAGGCTAGCTGGGAGCCACCTTGCTGGGAGGCTGACTTGTGGGCCTAGTAAGTTGACGGGGACGAAGGGCTTTGTCAACTTAGTCAGTATGAACGATTCTAGCTCCAGTGACCGTACGATGTCCATCCAACGGCCGTAGTGCTTCTTCAACCTCTGGTCTTCTTGCTCCAGCCGCCCAAAGCAGCGCCGGTCGTGCCGCATGCTCCTGCCTCCCGTGGCCGGCTGTGCTGCCGCAGAGGCCTCACCGCCCCCTACTATTCCCATAGCTGGCCAGGCCCTGCAGCGACGGCAGCCTCACACCGCAGCCGAACCACTGAACCCTCATAGTCCTCTCCGCGCAGGCTTCCACTGCCGCGTCGTCCCCTTCCTAGGCCTTGCCGTCGTCCACCGCCGTGGTGCTCTCCGCGCGGCATGGTCAACATGGTCAAGGAACAACTTCCATCGGAAGAGTATGTACGTGGAGGGGCTGACAACTGGGTCCACGGGCACAGCCAAGTTTTTTTGTGATTTGCCAAGTAAGTCGCTTTGTCAGGCCTGTTGGGCTGCAAATCTTTCAAGACGAGGAGAGCTTTAATTCGGCTGGCCGAGAAAATGGCCCATCAGTAATGAGAAATGGGTTGTACATTTTTAAAACACATCAAACCGGCAATTAGTTTCAAGTATCTTTTTTTCATTTCAAGATTTTAAATTACATTAATTTATGAGTGGAGAATTTGTTGGATTTTACATTGATATACATTTATTTTTAAAATCAGTTTGAATGTGAGTCAATATTTCAGGATTAAAAACAGTTCGGACCGCACCGAAATATGCAAAATTTTGTATAATTTTTTAACCGTTGCCACAATATGGGCTGTAATGCTAACAAAAAGAATATGGGCTCCAAAAAAACCTTAAGAATTAGCAAATGGGCTGTAAATTATTAGAAATAATGGCAGATGGGCTGTATGCTATTTTCCACAGATTTGAGGCTTTCCTAAAAAAAGGTTGACGCACAAGCACTGACTGTTGGATGTCCATCCAACGGCCATCGTGCTTCTTCAATCTCTGCTCTTCCTGCTCCAGCCGCTCAAACAAGCGCCGGTGGGACTGCCTGCTCCCTCCTCCTCGTGGCCGGTTGTGCTGCCGCGCAGGCCTCACCGCCAGACCGTACTCCCATCGCTGGCCTAGCCATCCCTCTACTCACCCACACCTGCTGTTATTCTCTGGCGACGGCAGACGAACCAGTAAACCCTCGTACAGTCGTACTCCCCTCCGCGTGGGAAACAACTGCCGAGTCTTCCCTGCCTCCGTGTCATCCCCTTCCTAGGCCTCGCCGTCGTCCACCGCCCTGGTGCTCTCGGCGCGGTGTGGTCAACGTGGTCAAGGAACGACTTCCATCATACGTGGACTGTACGTGGAGAGGCTGACAGCTGGGTCCATGACCGCAGCAAGGAAGTGCCTCCTTATTACACGGAAAATAATGATTCCTCCACCTGATAGCTGGGACCCACTGGACGGGCCACTATATTTCATGAAAAAAATGTTTCCCCTTGACTACTGGGACCCACCAGCTACATCTTCGCATGCAAGGAAGTGCGTCCGGGAAAAATAATGATTCGCCCCCTGACTGCTGGGACCCACTAGCTACATCTTCGCAGGCAAGGAAGTGCCTGATAGTCGGGACCCGCCTGGTCGAAGCGTACGTAGCGTTTTCATTCTGGTCGCGAACGTGTACGTACATACTAGTCGATGTAGAGGTGCGCACGTGTCGTAGTAGAGGCGCGCAAGTGTTGTAGTAGAGGCGCGCACGTAGCATGTACACGTATGTACATCGACCAAGGTGCAAGAAAGAAAATACGGCCACGTATGTGTACATACGGGCGGGGTCTCGAACGCCTACTCGCGCATACATACGGATAGGGCTCGTGTACATGGCTGGGAATGGAGAAACAGCGTCACCGTCGTGTTCATGGGGAGGCAGCAGAATGCGTCGTGTTCATGGGGAGGCAACGTAATGCTCGTGTTCATGGGGAGGCAACAGAACGCGTGGGAGCCAACCGGCTGGGTCGGAACGGAATGCGTGGTTGTGTTCATCGGGAGGGCTTGGACGGAACAGGTGATGGAAACGAGGCCTGGCGTACCGCAAAATGGAGGAAACGGCCTTGTGTTCGACCGGCCACGTTCGAAACGGGATCCTGTTCATCAGGAGGGGTCTGGCGTACCACAAAATGGAGGAAACATACCTCCTATGGTCGAAACGGGGGTCCTGTTGATTGGGAGGGGTGTGGCGTACCGTGACACGGACGAAACGGACTTGTGTTGGAGCGCTACGGTCAAAACGGGGGTCCTGTTCATCGAGAGGGGTGTGGCGTACCGCAAAACGGGACTCCACGGGATACTGTCCATCTCCATCGTCGACCCCCTCCAGCCTCCACGAGCTACTGTTCATCCACCGTCGACCTCCTCGAGCCTCCACCTGCGACTGTTCATCCACGGGCTCCTGTTCATCCAGCCTCCACCGCGCGCTACTCCACCGGCTACTGTTCAACCAGCCCTCTCCATGGGCTCCTGTTCAACCACCCCTCCACAGGCTACTGTTCATCCTGCTCTCCACCATCTACTGTCCATCCTACCCTCCACGGGGTGGTCCTGTTCATCCAGCCCTCCACAGGGTCCTGTTCATCCAGCCCCAACCGGCTCGATCGATCGGGGTCCTATTCATCCAGAGGCAACACCGCGGGGTCCTGTTCATCCACCCCCACCAGGAACTATTCATCCAACCCCTCCCCCCCAATGCTCACTGTTCATTCAGAGGCAACATCGATCGGCTTCAGTTAGCAGCAGTAGCGAAGGAATCGCTCGATCGGGTTCAGTTAACAGCCATCGATCGATCGCTCGGGTTCAGTAACGCGTAGCCTGCAGTGCAATCGCTTGGGTTCAGCTAGAGCCCAACGCCTCGCGCGAGTTCAGTTAGAGCCAACGCCTCTCACACATGCGCGTATGTGTATGAGAGAAACGCGCATCGCTCGGCCCCAACCTCCCACCGTAACCGGGAACTCCCCAAAATTTTCCTCGCCCTCGCTTCTACCACGGTTTTTGTCCGTCATGGACAGCCCAAAGAATGTCATGCAGCTGCGTCTCTGGACCGCCCAGGACGAAAAGCCCATTTTTTGTCATGATTTTTTGTCATATAAGTAGGAGCCCACCACATCTATGATGATACCGGGTTTTGTCACAATTATCGTCATACAGAATTTTTTTCATTTGGCCCAAAATGTCACGGATGTGTCTTTTTTTTGTAGTGGACGTCGACAATGCCTATCCCGCATCCTCATCATTGACTCGGCGGAGGAGGCCTGCTTGATCAGAGGGGCCATGTCCGAGACTGGGCTCCGCCGGGCTGGTATTGGGAGGTGCTACCTTTCAGGGGGCGTAGGTTAGTGAGGAGCCAACCCGTCGTTGACCCGAACCTTGTTTGGTGGCGGTCGCGTGGGCTAGTGACGGTGCCGAGGCTTTCGGACACCGTGGAGGTGGTACGTCACCGTGTCAGTGAGGAGGATGAGCACCTCCGTCGCTACATGGTTGCGTTGGAGGGCAGGTTCGACAATACCTGGCAGGTTCTTCAGGGATCTCACTAGAGCTATGATCCTGTGATGGTTCCTTCTCTTTGGGTGTCCACCGCCCACGCCGATACCCGTTGGGCGCTACGGTTCTAGCTAGCTGTATTAGCGATGCTATATGTATGATACTATTCATGGTGTATTAGTGATAATATTCGACGATGTACGGACGCAAGAGATGATGTAGTTTTGCTTTTAATTGAATGCATGCTAATTTGAATACTACTTCTACTTTGAATGCTAAAATTGGAGAGCGCTATGCAAGGCATATGCATTTGATTAGTTGATAGCTTATAGGGTTTTTTAGTACATATATTTAATTGTACAAGTTTAATATTTGAATTATGAACATAGGAAATGTCGAACTCGGACGACGAAAGTCTCCCGGGGGAGTGCGACTGGTGCCACGATGACCGAGGTCTGTGCGACATGCCTCACCTGGACGAAGGTCGGCACTTCAGCATTAAGCTCGAGGACACCTTCGATGTTGAAACGGTACACAACGACGACAAGTGTGTTTTTTCGTAATTAAGCATGACTTCAACTATTTCAATGTGTAATTTTCATCTTTTACAATTTGAGTAGCTTATCCCATGCCATGCAAGACGCTATGTCTTGAAGAGGATGGGTTTTGAAGACCATGAAAATTTTGAAACAAAGAAAATTCACCTAAGGACCCATCATGATGTGGATTTTGAAGTAAATCTGTATAATTCTGAGAGCATAACCCATTTTGGTTGCAAAAACAGGGAAGAACTTTCCAAGATGTATGGTTTTTATGAGGATATGCTTGTCACCATGGATCTTGGTGATCCTAACATCGACCAAGACAATATGGACATTTGGGTCCTTGTTGATACGCTTCCAATTCTACCGCTATGGGAGTTTCTCAAACATAGTTATTAACTAATTTATATTGTTCATTTCAAAATAGTTGATAGCTTATTTCCATTAACAGCTTATTTTCATTGTTCAAACAATGTGCTGAACATGGTAGACAGAACATACTACACCGATGGCTCTGAGTTAACTTATCAGGAGCAAAATCATCTGGTCGCATTTTGTACTGATCTTGAGAATTACAATATCTATAATAAAACTCCTCCACATTATGGTCAGTATGTGCCACTAGTGCACGTGTTGAACTACGGTAACATCCATGGAGATGCCATGGTAAGATTTTTTACTATTACGACATCCGTTCACCTTTTGCATAATTGTTTTAAAAACTTAACTACATTGCTAACTACGAAGTTATTACAATGCTTTTCAACAAAAAATCCCGGATGATTGTGTGCCTCATCTGATGTATCCGAATGGTCGCCTTAATGTTTTGAACATGCAACCAGGTCATCCTACGAATCTCACCTGTCCATATCGGATTTCTAAAAGAAGTGGAGACATGAAAATCACAGAATAGAAAAATGTATGGACAAACGTAAGGAGGTTCTTGGAAGCAAAAGGTAGCAAAGCGCAAGAATTGGAGACAAGATGATCTCCATTCTCCATAATGGAGAGTCGGGGCCTATATTTTTATGCTATTTTACCTTAAAGAGGGTATTTAGGTCCTACCTTATACTGATGCATGCGTTAAGAAAAATTAAGTAGGGTTGGTTCGATGACTATGAGGATGATGATCATATGACTTGTTATTAATAACGAGTAGAAGTTGTATGATGATGATTAGTAGGACTTGTTATTATGATGATGCATGATGCGAGCATGAAGAGTTATTATATATCAGTGGGTGAAATGAACATGGATTGGATTGAAGTGAAGGAAACATGCATGTGGTGCATGTCAAAAGTAGTACTAATCCAAACTTGATCAAGTTAGGATTAGTATTACTTTCGACATGCACCACATATATTTTGCCTTCACTTCAATCTAAGCCATGTTTAGGCATAGCAGTAGTGTTGGTAAACCAAGCACGGAGATAAGAGAGGAAACTTCTCTCTATTAGCTAGCTAACACCCTAAATTAACCCCCAAAACCACCCCTTTCAAAAAAAACAAAAACCTCAGCTCCTGCCAGCTGCTGACGTGTGGATGCCTTTTGGTCCCAGTTGGTGCCTGGGCTCGCTGCAGCGGCCACGTGGAGACCCATTTGTCCCGGTTGGTGTAAGAATCGGGACTAAAGGTTTAGGGCTGTAGTAACGACCCTTTAGTTCCGGTTCCCCAACCGGGACAAATGGGCCTTATGAACCTGACAAATGGTCATTTTCTACTAGTGATCACACCTATAATTGGCTAGCTATTGGCCACATTAAGAAACCGACGAAGGGGACCTATTACCCGGGACAAGGGAGGCACTACGGGCCCTGCATAATGTGGCAGTGCGCGACCTAGTATGGGGGATCCTCTTCTCCCATAAACACTATCGCCGAGTCGCTAGCTAGCTTAGCCAAATGTCCCGAGGGGACCTATTTCAGCGCAGAGAATGAGCAGGAAGGAGTAGCGGGTGGTGTGGTACTTGCATCCAAGTTTTGGGCCGCAACTCGGAGCTGCGCTTGCTCTGCGATCGTCGGGGTAGAGGCTCCCATCGGCTTTGCGGCATCAATGCAGGTGCTCCGGCTTCCATTATGGAATGTTATCAATAGCAGCAGTGAAGTAGAACGCCGCCGTGATAGCACTGTTCGCCTCCAACTGGAGCACCTCAATCACGTCCTGCTGAAAACATCGACTTAAGCTAGTTTGATGTGCTACGTCGTCGCAAGCGCGAACGGCCTTGCTGATGACGTGGTACTGAAAGTGCAACTATCCCTAGGTGGTTTTGGTAATTCCTAACAACATATAACTCATTGAGCTAATGCTACTTAAAGATAAACATTTCAGGAAAGCTCAATGGTTGGCATGGCATGGATGAGAAAAGTGGATCCCTCAAAATTCCAAGGACAAAGAATTGGCTCAAGCTCAAAGGTTAGGACTCTACATCTTTTCATTTTAAGTGATCCAAGATCACATTGAGTCCATAGGAAAAGCCAATACTATTAAGAGGGGATGAGGTGTTGCCTAATGGCTTGCTTGCTCAAAGTGCTTAGTGATATGCTCCAAAGTCCTCAACTACTTTCTCACATCCACATATGTCCCAAACCAAAAGTTAAACTCAGCCCCAACGAAACTTTCTATCCGGCGCCGCCGAGTTCAGTTGACATAGCCACTGCCAGAATGTCAGGACCCCGATTCTAAGCCACATCGATCTAGCCGGTAACACCTCATATCACTTTGCGGCCTCACGCACGGTATCCCACGGGTGTCGCCTTACCATGGCCCGGGACCGTTTGCGCCTTTTGGCTCGCGTATATGACAATGTCGCTAGCATCCATATGATCGAGAACCCGGGCCGACATGGCTAGTCGTGAACCCAAAGCGGCACAGACCTATGGAGACAGGCATACATGATTCACAACGAACATGTCGGTCATCAACGAGTGATTCCGGGCTGTAGCACTGGGCTAACAGGATTCCGGGGATCCCGGGCTGTAGCAGGCTAGACAGGACTCCGGAGATCACCGCGTGACATTTCCCCGAAGGGACAGACATAGGGACGAAGTGAAACACATGCCGGCCAGTCAAGTGTCCTGAACAGTAGTGCTGGGCTAGCAGGACTCCGGTGAACCGGGCTGTAGCGGACTACTATGGCTCGAGGAGCACTAGACTACATTTCCCCATAAGAAAGGCTGCGAAGGACAAACAACTAGATTGTCGGATCCCACTCATACCAAGCATTTCAATCATACATACAATATGCTCGATATGAGTACATACGACATGGCATCACAACAAAACTCTACAACTCAAGTACTTATTTAAAGGCTCCAGGGAGCCATACATAACATATCCATACAGGTAGGGGTCACATGACCCGACACTCAAGTCATACAGTCATACAAGCACATGCGGAAGCAACTAGTCTGAGTACATACTCTAGAAAGAAAGAAGGCTTCTCGAAGCCTGTCTATCTACATAGGGCCCTCCATGGCCTGGATCACCACCTAGGTGGCTAGTCACTCGTCGACGTCAAGGTCTACGTAAAACCCATCGGAGGGGGCAGTGTTGTCGTCTGAAAACAATAAATAAGCAAACATGAGTACAAGGGTACTCAGCAAGTCTTACATCAAAACCTACTGTACATGCTCATTCTCAAGAAGGTGGTGGGGTTTATGCAGCAAGCCAGCTTTGACTCTTGGCTAAACTATCCTACGGAATCTTTTAGCAAAATAGATTTCGCACACGAGTCCACTACTCACCATCACAATACTCCACCGTGGATCCTCCCTCGTATCCTGCGAGGGAGCCATCCTCGGTACTCACACTTATCTTGAGTCTTTTAGTAGTATCCATTAACTTGTCTATGAACTGTATAGGCAACCAAGTAGTCCTTTACCGCGGACGCGGCTATTCGAATAGTTTTATACCCTGCAGGGGTGTACTTCGTCATACATGCTTTCACCGCTTACCGCCGTCTACACGACATGTACTCGGCAACCTTCAAGCGGAAGCCCAGCGAGGGTGTCGGCCACGACCTACCTAAACACCTAAGCCCCTAGTCCAGGTTATCGCCTATCCAGGTTCCATCCGCAGGGAGTCCGGCCGAGGTTTCCACATACGGCCCCGAACGATGTGAACAGGGTTCCCGAGACACCAAACGGGTGACTCGGTACACCGTGCCACAGTGTATCTACCACAACATAGCCCACCCCAAGGGTCAGCGCTATGCACGGCCGCCAACACATATCCTACAAACACCAGAAACCATTTGCAACTCCTGGACAGAGTACTAGGGTGGCTAAGAAGCCGAGAGGGTCCATTTGCTTCGGGCCCAATGTACGGTAGTAACTGCATCTTAAATCACACATACAGATCTCAGTTCTTATGGACGGCCTCAATGAAACAACCCACCATGTACTCCTACATGGCCTCTCATCGATACCTTTACCAAAACATGTTCAACACATCCCTCATATTACTGGCACAAGCATTTCACTCTAGCCCATCACGCAGATGAACCAGACCTGACACAACTCTAAGCATAGCAGGCATAGCAAGGTAGGAATCACAAAACATGGCTCAATCAACTCCTACACATGCTAGTGGGTTTCATCTAGTTACTGTGGCAATGACAGGTCATGCAGAGGATAAGGGTTCAACTACCATAGCACATAGCAGTTTGAATCGTGTTGTCTTAGTGGAGTAAACAAGAGCAGGAGCGAGAACATGGGTTGTATCGGAATGATCAATGGTTGCTTGCCTGATGGAGTGGTAACGGGATACTGCCCTTCAGTTGGATACTCGTGAATATCCTCGGAGGCAGAACCTACCACGAAGAACACAACCGAGCACAATCAACACATGACGATATGCAACAATATGATGCATGCTATGACATGGCAATATGGATGTGTCTTGAGCTAATGCAACTAGCTATGATTTAAATGAAGTTGGTTTGAGTACAAGATTCAAATTCAAACCCCATATATGATTATTTAAATGCCCTTTATTTGTTTTGTCCAAAACAGAGGACAAGCATTGTTCAAACATGCATGAAAATGGTACATATGGATTCCTTGAATTTTTCTGATAATTTTTCATATATAATTTGTCTCATTTGGAGTTATAGTTGAATTTCTATGATTTTTCAAAGTTTTGGGTATTTTCTGGAATTTCCTGAATTATTTTTAAACTAGAAAATGATTTACTGCGTCAGCCTTGCATCAGCATGACATCAGCAAGTCAACAGGGTTGCCTCCAGGTCAAACCTGACCAGTGGGACCCACTGGTCAGTGACTGATTAACTAACTACAGTTAATTAGAGCCTGGGCCCACATGTCAGTGTCTATTTAACGTAATTAAGTTAATTAGGACTAACTAAATCTAACACTAATTAAAAAGGGGCCTGGCCCACACGTCAGTGACACAAGGGGGAGGGTCAACCCTGGTCAGCGGGGTCAAAGCCACCGGCGGCTTGTCGCCGGCGAGCCAGACGCGGCGGAGGGCGTCGGAAATGCGTCTCCGGTGACCAAATGGGCCGCGGAGACCATCTCCGAGGAGCTGGTGCTCGCGCGCATCCACTAGTGCCCTCCGTTTCACCGGAGACGGCCTAAGTCGACGGCAGCGAGCTCTTTGGCGGCCGCCGGAGTTCGGGTGTTCGCGGAATCGATGCTGCGGTGCACGGGAGGAGGAGCTGGTGATGGCTACGGGCTCCTGGGGACGCGTTGAAGGCGGTGGTGCGCTCGGACGCGTGCTTGCACGGCCGTAGCCACGACGGCGCCATGGCCGGCGGCGAGGAGCTCACGGCTCCAGTGGCTAGGCTAGTTAGGGGAAGAGAATCACTGCGGGGAGAAGGGGGAAATGCTCGGGAGCTCACAGCGATCTCGAGGGAGGACTCAGCGGGCTCGGGGACGCTTCTGCAACGGCGAATTTGACGGAGATGGCCGGCGGTCCCGAGGTTGAAGAAGACGACGCCGAGGACGAAGCAAGGCTTCCCGGCTCGCTTGGCTCGGTGCAGAGGGCGTAGGCGACAGTGGCGGAGCTTCCACGCAACACGGGAAGGCGAGAGGGGGTCGGGGAGCGCGGTGGCAGCTAACGGCGGCGACGGCGCGTTCGGGTGGTCGCGCGGGAGAGAAACAGGGGAGGAGGGAGAGCGAGGGAGAGGGATATGAGGGGGCCAGGGGGTGCGTGGCGTCCACAACGACGTCCAGGCGTCGAGGGGGGGGGGGGGGCGGCAAGCAGGAGGTGGCCGTCGGTGGCCGCGCGCGTGCCGGCGCACCGCGGGCACACGCCCGGCGTCCTCCTGGCAGCAGCTAGGGGACGACTGGCGTCGGCCTGGTGGGCTGGGCCGTCCAGCTACAGTGCTGGGCCGGCAGGTAAGTCCAGGTGAGCCTCTGTTCTTTCTTTCTAATTCATTTTATTTTCTATTTTTGCTATTCTGTTTTGATTTAGTTTAAATACTAAATCATTTTATAAAACCCTAAAAATATTTATGGACACTTTCTGAAATATTTCAGTGGCCCAAAAATAATTCCAACATTATTTGAGCATTTGAATTATTTAATAGTATTTAAATGCCCAAATTCAAATATTTATGAATTAAGTCAATGCCCCTTTTGTTGACCTAAAATTATATGCACCATTTTTCCCAAGGGTTCTAACCCAAGGCAAAGAGGGTGAACATATCTGAAGGGCATTTCAGGTTCATTGAATTTATTTTTAGTAAACCCTAGTTGATTTTAGGGGGGGGGGGTGCTGGGGGTTCTGCTTTCCCCATTTCAATTTCTGATGAATGTAAACATGATGCACACTCTAATGCATAACCTAGCTAGGGTGTGACAACGCACCCCCACTCAATAGAATCTCGTCCCGAGATTTAGGATCATCTGGGAAGAAGGCGGGGTACTCGAGTCGAAGACGATCCTCCCTTTCCCAAGTGGCTTCTTCCTCGGAATGGTGTGACCATTGAACCTTGAGAAACTTGATATTATGACGTCGAGTGGTACGCTCGGCTTGATCAAGGATACGAATGGGGTATTCCCGATAAGAGAGGTTATCTTGTAAATCAAGCGTTTCGTGGTCCACTCCACGGATAGGATCCGCGAAGCAACGCCTGAGTTGCGAAACGTGGAAGACATCGTGAACTCTGGAAAGATGCGGAGGTAGTTCCAATTGGTAGGCAACTTCTCCTCGTTTGGCAAGAATGCGAAAGGGTCCAATGTAACGAGGAGCCAATTTGCCTTTGATACCGAAGCGATGGGTTCCCTTTAACGGGGTAACCCGAAGGTAAGCTTTCTCGTCAATTTCAAATGTCATAGACTTATGCTTACGATCATATTGACTCTTTTGGCGAGATTGGGCTGTTTTCAATTTCTCACGAATAACGCGAACCTGCTCTTCTGCTTCCTGAATCATATCCGGGCCAAAGAGTTGTCTTTCCCCGGTTTCTGACCAGTTAAGAGGCGTTCGACATTTTCGTCCATAGAGAACTTCGAAGGGAGCCTTGCCCAAACTAGCTTGATAGCTATTGTTATAGGCAAACTCCGCGAATGGAAGGCATTTCTCCTAACTCATTCCGAACGGGATAACAGAAGCTCGGAGCATATCTTCCAGAATTTGATTTACTCGCTCTACCTGACCACTTGATTGAGGATGGAAGGCGGTGCTAAAGGAGAGATGAGTTCCCATAGCATTTTGGAAACTTTCCCAAAATCGAGAGGTGAAGAGACTTCCACGGTCTGAGTTAATTTCCAACGGGACACCATGAAGAGACACTATTCGGGAGATGTATAGGTCAGCTAGCTGGCTAGCGGTGATACTCTCACGAACAGGTAGAAAATGGGCTACTTTGGAAAGACGGTCGATCACGACGAAGATGGCATTATTCCCCCTCTTGGTCCTGGGAAACCCAGTGATGAAATCCATACTGATTTTGTCCCATTTCCATTCAGGAATAGTCAAAGGTTGAAGGGTGCCAGTAGGCCGTTGATGCTCTGCTTTAACACGACGACAAACGTCGCAATTAGCAACGTATTGAGCGATTTCTCTCTTCATCCTAGTCCACCAAAACCTCTGGCGTAGGTCTTGATACATTTTGGTACTACCGGGATGAATGGTGAGAGGGGATTCATGAGCTTCCTTAAGGATCAGCCGCCTCAGGTTTCGCGCCTTCGGAACCACTAGGCGATTCCCAAAGTATACAACACCTTGGTCATCAATGGAGAAACAATTCACGACTCCTTTTCTAACGTTTCTCTTGATACGGGAAATTCCCGGATCTATCTTCTGCGCCTTGATGACCTGATCCGTAAGGGTAGGTTCCGCTACCAGGGTGGATAGGAATCCTTGAGGAACAATGTGAAGATTAAGCTTGCGAAATTCCTCATGGAGAAGTGGTTGACTTTGTTGTAACATCAGGTTGTTACAGTAGGACTTACGACTTAATGCATCGGCCATGACATTGGCCTTGCCAGGGGTGTAAGTTATTCCTAAGTCGTAATCCGAGATCAACTCGACCCAACGTCTTTGCCTGAGATTCAAATCTGGTTGGGTGAAGATATATTTCAAGCTTTGGTGATCGGTGAAGATCTCGCAACGATTACCGAGGAGGTAATGTCGCCAGGTTTTGAGTGCATGGACTACAGCTGCAAGCTCTAGATCATGTGTGGGATAATTTTCCTCATGTGGGTGTAATTGCCGTGAAGCATAGGCAGTTACCTGACGATCCTGCATGAGTATGCAACCTAGTCCTTGTCGCGAGGCGTCGCAATAGATAATAAAGTCCTTGGAGAAATCTGGTGGTACCAGTACGGGAGCAGATGTCAGGCGTCTTTTCAGTTCCTGAAAACTGAACTCGCACTGTGGAGTCCACTCGAACTTTTTATCTTTCTTGAGGAGTTCAGTTAGAGGTTTAGCAACCTTGGAGAAATTCTCGATGAAGCGGCGGCAATAGCTCGCTAGGCCAAGGAAACTCCGAACTTGCTTGACCGAAACAGGTGGAGTCCAATCAAGGACGGCTTGAACTCGCTCGGGATTGACAGCAATACCCTTACCAGAGATTACATGGCCTAGATAGGTCACTTCTGACAACCAAAATTCACACTTGGAGAATTTGGCATAAAGGCGATGCTCTCGAAGTTTCATCAATACCAGTCTTAGATGTTCGGCATGTTCCTCTTCATTTTTGGAGTAGATGAGTATGTCATCGAGGTATACTACGACGAATTTGTCCAAGTACTCCATGAAAACCGAGTTCATTAACCGGGAGAAAGTGGCCGGGGCATTGGTTAAACCGAAGGACATGACGGTGTACTCGTATTGGCCATAACGAGTAACAAAGGCCGTTTTGGGAATGTCCCCGTTTCTGATTTTTATTTGATGGTAGCCCAACCTCAAATCCATCTTGGAGAAGACTGAGGATCCAGCGAGCTGATCATACAGGTCGTTGATCCTGGGAAGCGGGTATTTGTTCTTGATGGTGACCAGATTGACAGGTCGGTAATCCACAACCATTCGATCCGTTCCATCCTTCTTCTTGACGAAGAGGACGGGGCAAGCCCAAGGAGAGGAGCTAGGACGGATGAACCCTTTGTTCAAGGACTCATCGAGTTGGTTCTTAAGCTCGGCTAGTTCTAAAGGTGCCATCTTGTAGGGTCTTCTAGCAATTGGAACGGTTCCTGGAACAAGGTCTATCAGAAACTCGACATCCCGGTCAGGTGGAACACCTGGCAGTTCTTCCGGAAACACATCCGGGAAGTCTCGGACTACCGAAACGTCCTCAAGGTCTGGAAGAGGGTTGGCATTGAGAGAGTAAAGTTGGCGCTTGGCCACTCGAGTTAAGGCATTAACTGTCTTGCCCGAGGGATGAGTAAGTTGAACGGTTCTAGTGGCACAATCGATCTTGGCGTAATGAGCCGACATCCAGTCCATACCCAAGATGATGTTTATGTCGGAGGACTTGAGAGCTATTAAAGATGCAAGGAAAACAAGCCTATCGACAAGAATTTCATTCCCATGGCTTACCCTAGAAGTTTGCCATTTGGAACCCGGAGTTTGAATTACCATGGAAGTGGGCATGTCACAGAATGTCGTGTTATGAAATCGAGCATAATTCTCGGATATGAATGAATGAGATGCTCCAGTATCGAAAAGAACAGATGCCGGATGGCAGTTAACAAGGAGCGTACCAAGGACGACGTTGGGATCCTCATGAGCCTCTTCGGCTGAGACGTAGTTGACATGGCCACGTGCAGTAGTGGCCGGCTTGGCATAGAAAGTCTTTCCCGCGGGCTTACCACGGCCAACGGACTTTCCAGCTTGATTGGGGTTGTTCTGGGGACACTCTCGACTATAGTGACCCGGTTCTCCACACTTGAAGCATGTTACCACAGTGGGGCGTGGAGCAACATTAGCAGCGGGGCCACCATAGGGCTTGGGCGGTGCAAATTGCTGGTTGGGATGAGGCGCCTCAAAGGATGGCCTCGGGGTGAATCTGGGTGGCAGTGCGGTGCTTGGAATCCACACCCGGCGCTTCTGAGCTCCAGAGCCGGATGAAGACCCAAAATCACGAGAGTGCTTGCGTGAAGCGTCATAATCAGTCTGGCCTGTCTCAGCACTGATAGCTTTATTGACCAGCTTCTGGAAGGATGTGCACTCGTGCAGACGGAGATCGCGGCGAAGCTCAGGGCTAAGTCCCTTACGGAACCTTGCCTGCTTCTTGGCGTCAGTAGAAACCTCTTCAGGAGCATAGCGTGCCAGGTTTCCAAATTCTCGGCTATATGCATCCACAGTCAGCCTTCCTTGGGTGAAGTTGCAGAACTCCTCCCTCTTGCGATCCATAAGACCTTCCGGAATGTGATGCTCACGGAAAGCCTCGCTGAACTCAGCCCAGGTAGTGATTTGGCCGACCGGGCGCATAGCTTCGTAGTTTTCCCACCAATGGCTAGCGGGGCCCTCAAGATGATAAGCAGCATAGGTAACCTTGTCGGCTTCAGCTACGTTGGCAGAACGTAGCTTGTGGGTGATGCTGCGAAGCCAATCATCCGCGTCGAGGGGCTCGACGGAATGGTTAAACTTTGGTGGGTACAGCTTGATAAAGTCGTTGATTGACACCAAGTCATTTCGTGGGTGGCGTGCAGTGTTCTGCTCAATCCGCTCCAGCAGGCGGTTGGTCTCACGCTTGTTCCTTTCCGCCTCCAGCATCACTTCGGCCAGGGAAGGCGGGTGAGGCAAATTTTCACCTCTAGCTGCATTGGCTTCCCCCTGCTCCGGGGCAGCAGGGTTTCCGCGGGTGTTGACCATCCTAGAAGGAAACAAGACAACGGTTTAGACAAGGATGGCTCAAACTTAACAGGGAAGTGCAGAATGTAAAGGATAACGCGGAATGCAGAGATGCTCATTCGTATGCCATGGTAATATAAAACTGCCATATATACACCAACGGTCATACACGTCATACATAGTTTAGTACAAGCCCATGCTACAGTACAACTATGAAAGTAGACGTTACATCTCATCGGAGGCATTCCGAGTCCCTATACATTATTTGTCTACACCTCCGGAATCGATTACACACCAAGTCGTATTCCGCAAGTCACACAGGACAGTGGAGATACAACTACTACAATACTAGTGGTACTACTACTAACTCAGATAGCTCCGTAGTAGTCCTCATAGAAGTCACCTCCATAGCCTGGAAGTTCAACGTGATCATCCGGAAACAGACGGTCCTGAGGAGCCTGTGGACCATAGGGGCTAGGATAAGGTCTTGGACCAACAAACGGTGGCCTGCGGGGACCAAGGGGTGGGGTGATGCCTCCCACATCACGCCAATCCACCATGTCTGGCAGAGCTGCTCTCACAGGATACAGATCCCTGGTATCCATACATCCAGCTTGCACCGCGGGTGCAAACCGAGTCAATGTGGCCCAATGATCAGCACGGGTATTAAAGAGCTCCAGCCTCAAGGCCCGATTCTCTCGGTCCTTATCTTCGAGCATCTCAGCGGTGGTACGAGTTAATGAGTCCTCCTGAGTGGAGTCAGCATAGATAGCCTGAAGATACCCCTGCGCTCCCGGAAGTGAAGCTGGCATGTAACGGAAGTCAGTGTTCCGAAGCAGGCCAGTCCGGACTCGCAAGATGGTCATCATGGAATAGGCAGCATCCTGCACAGCCATCTCAATGGTAACTCCGAATCCATAGGAGCAGTGAAGGGGCTCGGTAGATCCAGTATAGGAAGGAAATATCCTGACGGTGCATAAATACTGGCTTTGATTAAAGTCGCGGAACTGCTCTTCAACAGTGTATTCGGGATACCAACGGTATCCTGTCTCGATCATGACCCGGACCAACATAGCAGTATGACCGGGCACGTCGAGGCACCTGGTCAGGCGAACCACTTGATTTTGAGACTGATTGGCCATCTGAAAGCACAACCACAAGACAAAGACATCAGAATTCCTAGGGAAAATTGGGCAGCATAACGGCTGTAAATGCTTAGAAAAAGATTTGAGACATCCACAACAGTTCACAATACCGCTCAACAGCGTCATATCAAGGTTCTGATTCAAA
Organism: Triticum monococcum; assembly: GCA_034509565.1. Classification (NCBI taxonomy): domain Eukaryota; kingdom Viridiplantae; phylum Streptophyta; class Magnoliopsida; order Poales; family Poaceae; genus Triticum; species Triticum monococcum. The sequence goes on along the minus strand of CM067847.1, from coordinate 655,738,339 downwards.
TAGCCACGTACTAAAATAGTAGAACTGAACTGGAACTCGTAGCAATAATCCTATGAACTACTACGGATTAGTAACACGTGACCTGATAGAAGAAGAGAGCCTAGTCCTTAACCCACGTTGAATGAGAAGAGAATGACTCAGATCAGAAGCATAGGGTAAAGGAGTAAAAAGAACCTTACGTTCCCTCCCACAATCAATTCCCTTACATATAACTAAAGTATTTCTAGACTCGACATCGACCAGTTTGGCTGAACGAACCTACAGGCAGTCCGGCTCTGATGCCAACGCTGTCAGGACCCCGATTCTAAGCCACATCGATCTAGCCGGTAACACCTCATATCACTTTGCGGCCTCACGCACGGTATCCCACGGGTGTCGCCTTACCATGGCCCGAGACCGTTTGCGCCTTTTGGCTCGCGTATATGACAATGTCGCTAGCATCCATATGACCGAGAACCCGGGCCGACATGGCTAGTCGTGAACCCAAAGCGGCACAGACCTATGGAGACAGGCATACATGATTCACAACGAACATGTCGGTCATCAACGAGTGATTCCGGGCTGTAGCACTGGGCTAACAGGACTCCGGGGATCCCGGGCTGTAGCAGGCTAGACAGGACTCCGGAGATCACCGCGTGACATTTCCCCGAAGGGACAGACATAGGGACGAAGTGAAACACATGCCGGCCAGTCAAGTGTCCTGAACAGTAGTGCTGGGCTAGCAGGACTCCGGTGAACCGGGCTGTAGCGGACTACTATGGCTCGAGGAGCACTAGACTACATTTCCCCATAAGAAAGGCTGCGAAGGACAAACAACTAGATTGTCGGATCCCACTCATACCAAGCATTTCAATCATACATACAATATGCTCGATATGAGTACATACGACATGGCATCACAACAAAACTCTACAACTCAAGTACTTATTTAAAGGCTCCAGGGAGCCATACATAACATATCCATACAGGTAGGGGTCACATGACCCGACACTCAAGTCATATAGTCATACAAGCACATGCGGAAGCAACTAGTCTGAGTACAGACTCTAGAAAGAAAGAAGGCTTCTCGAAGCCTGTCTATCTACATAGGGCCCTCCATGGCCTGGATCACCACCTGGGTGGCTAGTCACTCATCGACGTCAAGGTCTACGTAAAACCCATCGGAGGGGGCAGTGTTGTCGTCTGAAAACAATAAATAAGCAAACATGAGTACAAGGGTACTCAGCAAGTCTTACATCAGAACCTACTGTACATGCTCATTCTCAAGAAGGTGGTGGGGTTTATGCAGCAAGCCAGCTTTGACTCTTGGCTAAGCTATCCTACGGAATCTTTTAGCAAAATAGATTTCGCACACGAGTCCACTACTCACCATCACAATACTCCACCGTGGATCCTCCCTCGTATCCTGCGAGGGAGCCATCCTCGGTACTCACACTTATCTTGAGTCTTTTAGTAGTATCCATTAACTTGTCTATGAACTGTATAGGCAACCAAGTAGTCCTTTACCGCGGACGCGGCTATTCGAATAGTTTTATACCCTGCAGGGGTGTACTTCGTCATACACGCTTTCACCGCTTACCGCCGTCTACACAACATGTACTCGGCAACCTTCAAGCGGAAGCCCAGCGAGGGTGTCGGCCACGGCCTACCTAAACACCTAAGCCCCTAGTCCAGGTTATCGCCTATCCAGGTTCCATCCGCAGGGAGTCCGGCCGAGGTTTCCACATACGGCCCCGAACGATGTGAACAGGGTTCCCGAGACACCAAACGGGTGACTCGGTACACCGTGCCACAGTGTATCTACCGCAACATAGCCCACCCCTAGGGTCAGCGCTACGCACGGCCGCCAACACATACCCTACAAACACCAGAAACCATTTGCAACTCCTGGACAGAGTACTAGGGTGGCTAAGAAGCCGAGAGGGTCCATTTGCTTCGGGCCCAATGTACGGTAGTAACTGCATCTTAAATCACACATACAGATCTCAGTTCTTATGGACGGCCTCAATGAAACAACCCACCATGTACTCCTACATGGCCTCTCATCGATACCTTTACCAAAACATGTTCAACACATCCCTCATATTACTGGCACAAGCATTTCACTCTAGCCCATCACCCAGATGAACCAGACCTGACACAACTCTAAGCATAGCAGGCATAGCAAGGTAGGAATCACAAAACATGGCTCAATCAACTCCTACACATGCTAGTGGGTTTCATCTAGTTACTGTGGCAATGACAGGTCATGCAGAGGATAAGGGTTCAACTACCGTAGCACACAGCAGTTTGAATCGTGTTGTCTTAGTGCAGTAAACAAGAGCAGGAGCGAGAACATGGGTTGTATCGGAATGATCAATGGTTGCTTGCCTGATGGAGTGGTAACGGGATACTGCCCTTCAGTTGGATACTCGTGAATATCCTCGGAGGCAGAACCTACCACGAAGAACACAACCGAGCACAATCAACACATGACGATATGCAACAATATGATGCATGCTATGACATGGCAATATGGATGTGTCTTGAGCTAATGCAACTAGCTATGATTTAAATGAAGTTGGTTTGAGTACAAGATTCAAATTCCAACCCCATATATGATTATTTAAATGCCCTTTATTTGTTTTGTCCAAAACAGAGGACAAGCATTGTTGAAACATGCATGAAAATGGTACAGATGGATTCCTTGAATTTTTCTGATAATTTTTCATATATAATTTGTCTCATTTGGAGTTATGGTTGAATTTCTATGATTTTTCAAAGTTTTGGGTATTTTCTGGAATTTCCTGAATTATTTTTAAACTAGAAAATGATTTACTGCGTCAGCCTTGCATCAGCATGACATCAGCAAGTCAACAGGGTTGCCTCCAGGTCAAACCTGACCAGTGGGACCCACTGGTCAGTGACTGATTAACTAACTACAGTTAATTAGAGCCTGGGCCCACATGTCAGTGTCTATTTAACGTAATTAAGTTAATTAGGACTAACTAAATCTAACACTAATTAAAAAGGGGCCTGGCCCACACGTCAGTGACACAAGGGGGAGGGTCAACCCTGGTCAGCGGGGTCAAAGCCACCGGCGGCTTGTCGCCGGCGAGCCAGACACGGCGGAGGGCGTCGGAAATGCGTCTCCGGTGACCAAATGGGCCGCGGAGACCATCTCCGAGGAGCTGGTGCTCGCGCGCATCCACTAGTGCCCTCCGTTTCACCGGAGACGGCCTAAGTCGACGGCGGCGAGCTCTTTGGCGGCCGCCGGAGTTCGGGTGTTCGCGGAATCGATGCTGCGGTGCACGGGAGGAGGAGCTGGTGATGGCTACGGGCTCCTGGGGACGCGTTGAAGGCAGTGGTGCGCTCGGACGCGTGCTTGCACGGCCGTAGCCACGACGGCGCCATGGCCAGCGGCTAGGAGCTCACGGCTCCAGTGGCTAGGCTAGTTAGGGGATGAGAATCACTGCGGGGAGAAGGGGGAAATGCTCGGGAGCTCACAGCGATCTCGAGGGAGGACTCAGCGGGCTCGGGGACGCTTCTGCAACGGCGAATTTGACGGAGATGGCCGGCGGTCCCGAGGTTGAAGAAGACGACACCGAGGATGAAGCAAGGCGTCCCGGCTCGCTTGGCTCGGTGCAGAGGGCGTAGGCGACAGTGGCGGAGCTTCCATGCAACACGGGAAGGCGAGAGGGGGTCGGGGAGCGCGGTGGCAGCGAACGGCGGCGACGGCGCATTCGGGTGGTCGCGCGGGAGAGAAACAGGGGAGGAGGGAGAGCGAGGGAGAGGGATATGAGGGGACCAGGGGGTGCGTGGCGTCCACAGCGACGTCCAGGCGTCGAGGGGGGGGGGGGCGGCAAGCAGGAGGTGGCCGTCGGTGGCCGCGCGCGTGCCGGCGCACCGCGGGCACACGCCCGGCGTCCTCCTGGCAGCAGCTAGGGGACGACTGGCGTCGGCCTGGTGGGCTGGGCCGTCCAGCTACAGTGCTGGGCCGGCAGGTAAGTCCAGGTGAGCCTCTGTTCTTTCTCTCTAATTCATTTTATTTTCTATTTTTGCTATTCTGTTTTGATTTAGTTTAAATACTAAATCATTTTATAAAACCCTGAAAATATTTATGGACACTTTCTAAAATATTTCAGTGGCCCAAAAATAATTCCAACATTATTTGAGCATTTGAATTATTTAATAGTATTTAAATGCCCAAATTCAAATATTTATGAATTAAGTCAATGCCCCTTTTGTTGACCTAAAATTATATGCACCATTTTTCCCAAGGGTTCTAACCCAAGGCAAAGAGGGTGAACATATCTGAAGGGCATTTCAGGTTCATTGAATTTATTTTTAGTAAACCCTAGTTGATTTCAGGGGGGGGGGTGCTGGGGGTTCTGCTTTCCCCATTTCAATTTCTGATGAATGTAAACATGATGCACACTCTAATGCATAACCTAGCTAGGGTGTGACACAGAAACCCTAGTCTTTTCGGTCTCATCGATAGGGATCTCGGTCTCACCGAGATGGGATTGTAATCTCTTTGTTTCCCTTCCCAATGTTTTGGTCAAACCGAGATGAGCGATCGGTCCCACCGAGATTGCAATGCAAACTCTCTATTTTCCTTTCGTAATGTTTTGGTCCAACTGAGATGAGCGAATCGGTCCCACCGAGTTTGCCTGACCAACTCTCTGTTAGTCCATTACCAAAATCCGTCTCACCGAGTTTATGTAATTGGTCTCATAGAGATTATGTTATGCCCTAACCCTAACCAAATCGGTCCCACCGAGTTGACATGTCGGTCCCACCGAAAATCCTAACATTCACATTTTGAATTAAATCGGTCTGACCGAGTTTCATGATTAGGTCCCACCGAGTTTGGTGATTTGTGTGTAACGGTTAGATTTTGTGTGGAGGCTATTTATACCCCTCCACCCACTCTTCATTCGTGGAGAGAGCCATCAGAACATGCCTACACTTCCAACATACATTTTCTGAGAGAGAACCACCTACACTTGTGTTGAGGTCAAGATATTCCACTCCAACCACATAAATCTTGATCTCTAGCCTTCCCCAAGTTGCTTTCCACTCAAATCATCTTTCCACCAAATCCAAATCCTGTGAGAGAGAGTTGAGTGTTGGGGAGACTATCATTTGAAGCACAAGAGCAAGGAGTTCATCATCAACACACCATTTGTTACCTCTTGGAGAGTGGTGTCTCCTAGATTGGTTAGGTGTCACTTGGGAGCCTCCATCAAGATTGTGGAGTTGAACCAAGGAGTTTGTAAGGGCAAGGAGATCACCTACTTCATGAAGATCTACCCGAGTGAGGCAAGTCCTTCGTGGGCGACGACCATGGTGGGATAGACAAGGTTGCTTCTTCGTGGACCCTTCGTGGGTGGAGCCCTCCATGGACTCGCGCAACCGTTACCCTTCTTGGGTTGAAGTCTCCATCAATGTGGATGTATGATAGCACCACCTACCGGAACCACGCCAAAAATCTCTGTGTCTCTAATTGCGTTTGCACACTCCAAACTCCTTTCTTTACCTTCATATGCAATTGTTGTACTTTCTGCTGCTATACTCTTAGAATTGCATGTGTAGGTTGATTGCTTGACTTGTGCTAAGTTGCTAGAATCTGCCTAGAAGTAAAATTGGGAAAAGGCTATATTTTTATTTGGTCAAGTAATCTAATCACCCCCTCTAGACATACTTTCGATCCTACAAGTGTATCAGAGCTTTGGTCTCCATTTGCTTTGATTTCCATAGCTTTTGGTGGTCATAGCCTTGGTTTCACACCCTAGGAGAGTATGGCGTCTAGCGAGGGAAATTACCACTGTAGAGATCCTTACTTTGATAGTACAAAATTTTCTAGTTGGATGCATAAGATGAAAATGCATATTCTTGGACATAACCCCGCCGTTTGGGCTATTGTGTGTATTGGCTTGCAAGTTTAATTCTTCGATGGGAGAGAACCAAACCGTGAAGCTACCGCGGAAGAGTTGATGATGCTACAATACAATGCTCAAGCTTGTGATATTCTCTTCAATGGATTATGCCCTGAAGAATTCAACAAAATCAACCGTCTTGAGAATGCAAAGGAAATTTGGGTTACTTTGATTGATATGCACGAAGGTACCGAATCTGTCAAGGAATCCAAATTGGATGTGTTTCAAAGTCAGCTTGACAAGTTCAAAATGAAGGATGGTGAAGGCGTCGCTGAAATGTACTCTAGGCTTGCTCTCATCACAAATGAGATTGCCGGCTTAGGAAGTGAAGAGATGACCGATAGATTCATCATAAAGAAGATCCTAAGAGCCTTGGATGGAAAGTATGATACCGTGTGCACATTGATCCAAATGATGCCCAATTACAAAGATCTCAAGCCAACAGAAGTTATTGGAAGAATTGTTGCTCATGAGATGTCACTCAAGGATAAGGAAGAGCTTCACAACAAGTCAAGTGGTGCTTACAAAGCCTCGTGTGATGCTCCCACATCATCAAGTGAGAAGCAAACCTTCAATGAAGAATTGAGTCTAATGGTGAAGAACTTCAACAAGTTCTACAAGAGTAGAAGCAATGAAAGAAGTTCCAAGTCAAGGTCCTACAATGAAAAAAAGCTTCTAGTCGTGAGCGTAATTCAAGAGAGAGAAGGAGTAGAGATGATCTTTATGAACGAAGACCCTCTCGCAGAAGCAAGGACTCAGAAAGGAAGGACAAGTCATCAAGGAGCTACACAAAAAGAAGACATCAAGCTCATGTTGGTGAATGGGTATCTAGTTCCGACTCCAACAATCACTCCGAAAGAAGTTATGACTCCGACTCTGAATATACTCAAGATGAAGGTGTTGCCGGACTAGCACTTGTGACAACCAACTCCTACGACATATTTGACTCACCAAATGAAGGAATTGGGAGATGCTTCATGGCTAAACGTCCAAAGGTAACACACCCCGAGTATGTTGATTTCAATAGTGATGAAGATGATTTGCTAGGAGATGATGATTTACTTGTTGACAACTCTAGTTATGAAAACTACGATGAGCTTGCTATTAATCATGATAATCAAGATAAAACGAATGACGATGATAAGAAGGAGATTGAGCGTCTAACTAAAGAACTAAACACTTTTAAGTTAGCTCATGAAACTACCTTGGAAGATCATCGAGAACTTTTAAAGACTCATGATAAGCTACGCTTTGAAAAGCTCAACCTTGAGCAAGAACATGAGTTTTTAAAGGCAATCAATGATGATCTTCACAAGAAAAGTTCTTCTTACATTGCCAAGCGTTTACTCTTGTCCACTTACATGCCACAAGTTAAATCTAGCAACAAGAACAAGAAATATTCTTCTTCTACTAGTAACAACAATCATGCTAAATCCAATGTTGTTGCTTCTAGTAGTTCTCTTGATTCCACTAACGATTATCTTAGCCAAGTTACACTTGAGCAAGAAAATAACTTATTGAAGGGAATAATAGAGAAAGGTGTTTACAAGAGCCTTACCGAAAGTAAGCAATTTGAGGAAATTGTACGCAAACAAGGAAGACACCAGAAGAATCAAGGTGTTGGTTTTGAACGAAAGTTCAATGCCAATGGAGTTGGGTGGGAAGAAGATCAATAACCCAAGACGAAGTTTGTTCCTCAACAAGAGAAGTATGATCCTACTTCTTTGCAAGGAACACAAGCTCAAGATGATCTTTCAACACAAGACCCCAAGCTAAAAGGCAAGGACAAGCTTCAAGAGGAGATTGATGCATTTGAAGAAGCACCTAAGGCCTTGGTCAAGTGGGTTCCCAAGACTACATCAAGTTCCACTTCATCAAGTACGACTACAACTCCGAGGATTCCCATCAAGATGGTGTGGATCCCTAAGAAGAAGAACTAGAGAGTTCTTGAGGGTGACTCTGCCAACATACTTCACTCTTATTATCATGGCAAGGACTAGGGCAAACAACTTCCATATCTTGCACTAGTTCAAGGAGTCACAAACCCTCTTGTTGGTAGGACAAGGGACAAGGTAACCTAATGCTTTCATGGACATCATCCTAGGTGAACATCACCCTATGTCTATGGATATCCTTATTTGTTCCTCGTGGGACTAACCCATGTAGGTATTCAAAGTGCAACTCACTCCAAAAGATTGCTCCGAATGATCTACATCAACATTGAGCATCCACATCTTCAACACCTACATGAAGTCATCATCGACAAAACCCAAGGTTAGTTGATCCCTCTTAGGGGGGAATATCACATCTAGGGGGAGCTTTACTCTAATCAAGTGAGTTAAAGAAACTCTAATGGTGTGAACACAACAATGCTTTATGTAAAAGTGGCAACCCCACTTGTGCTTAAACGATCAGTATGACCTATGATCAAATGTTCTTATTTGACTCCTAAGTCAATATACTCATATATAGATGACCTAGTCATCGCCAATTGCTTGATAGATGCTAGAGTGATTGTGCATGCTTTGTCACATATTTCATTTGCCATCTTATTGTGTGAGCATGTTGGTTGCATATTTTATTCATTCGAGGACATACATTTGTTGCTTTGATTGTTTGGCTTTTTCTCTTTTGCCAAATGGATGGATAAGAATGCCTAAGAACTCCCTCTAGCTATCTATGCTTTTGTCGTCTCAAACTCTATTCATGCTACATCACAAAGTTTGATCAAGTCAGATTAGAACCACTCTGTGTGAGGAGCACTCAGAGTTCCCGATTCGTCATAGACTTAAACTTCCAAAACCTCTTTGTGCATTTCGGTTTGACCGATTCATCCTTTTTGGTCCTACCAAGATCACTAAGTTGATCTAGGTTTTCAATCTCGGTGCAACCGATTAGAACCTTTCGGTCACAACGAGTTGCAGTAACTCCCTGCAGTTTTGCATCTCGGTGCCACCGAGTTGTTCCACTCGGTCACACCGACAGGGTCAGGTTATATATACTGACGGGCCAAATTTTGGAAAATTTTCCTAAACCCTTCACCCGCGCATAACCTACTCTACCTCTTTGGGTCTCTGGATCGTCTTCTCGCTGCCATCGACCTCCCACCGCTGGTCTCCGCCACCGTCAACGGCAATCTGCTCCGCCGTTGCCGCCATAGCGAACACTCGCCACATTAGGGTAAGTGTTCGATCCCTTGTGCTGTCCTTTTCACTCCGATTCCTAGCACAAGGACAATGCCATGTTTCTTGCCACGATTGAGATTCATCCATCTAGCTAAAACTTCATTAGGTCTAGATTGATTCGAAAATTTTAGGGTTAGCTCTCCGCAGAACTCATCTCGGACCGACCGAACTGTAGAAATCGGTCTCACCGATTTGGCCTTGGCCATTGCACATGCGCTCTTCGGTCTGACCGAAACGCGTAAATCGGTGTGACCGAGTTCAAGATTCTGTGAAACCCCAGCAATCTCGGTGCCACCGAACTGTGACTCGGCCCTACCGAGTTCACTAATTTAGGTTCCAAGTGTTGCTTTGGTATCACCGAGTTTGTCAATTCGGTAGCTCCGAGATCACTTCTGTAGAGAACTAAAACTAAACTTTTTGACTCAATTGTTTTGCAAAACTCCTGTACTTTGTGATGCTCATCTTCTCTACCTCATCTGTAATCTATTCATAGGGTCTGCTGACAGTCTGCCTGCAAGATGTCTGATCAAAGTGACAGCCAGAACAAGTCCGAACAGCAGGTGCAGATGAGTGAGGGTTCTGATCCCTCTAGCAACTATGATGAGGGCAACATGAGCACACCAAGTAACTTTCCAAAGGCAGCTACTAGGACAAGGAAGAAGAGAACTTCTGATTCAGAGGATGAATATTATGTGGCTGTTGAGGATGAGGCCACTTCAAAGAAAAGGTGCTGAAAAAGGAGTATGGCTCAGCTGCTACAGTTAAGCCAGGGATGCATAAGAAGGCACCAACAAAGAGAGTTCCTATGTCCAAGGATAGAGCATCCACTACTGAAGCCTCCAAGCCAACTGAAGAGGCAGTTGGAGATGGGAAGAAAAGGAAGGAAAGGCTCAAGAAGACCACTGCCAGAGTGCTTGGCAGATCATCAATAATGAGAGGCTCAGATGAAGAGGAAGAGGATGCTGCACCAGCACCCAAAGGAAAAAATCTCATGGGAGATGCAATCAGATCAGGGGCTGCTCCATCTAAGCCCAAAGCGGCTCCAAAGGCTACTGCTCTAGTTCAGAAGCCTAAACCCAAGAGAAGCACTAGAAACATTCCTGCTGAGGAAAAAAAACAAGGCCCCAGTGCCTGAAGCTGCTGCTGAAGAAGAAGAAGATGACTCAGTTGTGTTGAGGAAGCTGAAGCCCAAGATCCCTGACCACAATGATACACACCCTATGGCAGAAAACATGAAAATCAGGAAGGATGCAGGACTGAGGCTATGGAGTCTGATCCATATGCTATCAAGAGGAGGACTGCTGTGGACTACAGATTTCACACCAAGGAACAACAAGACTTTTATGAGACAATCCTGCTTGACAAGAAGCCCATTGTGTGTGACATGAGATGGGTTAACTGGGAGTACACTCAGGAGAATGAAGATCACTATCCAGGTGTATATGACAGCTTCAAGGCATGTGGAGTTGATACCTTTGTGGCCCAGAAGCTCACCAAGTGGAATAACGAGTTGATCATGCAGTTCTACTCCACTGCCCATTTCTATCCAGATGGGAAGATCGTTTGGATGTGTGAGGGTACCAGGTACCAGTCCACAGTTGATGAATGGGCTAAGCTGATCAATGCCCCTACAGAGCATGATGATGACTTGGATGTATATGCTGAGAAGAAGAAAGACCACAACACAGTGGCCAACATGTACAAAGAGATCCTAGATGCTGCTTTGGATACTCACAAGTTTGGATCTGTCCACTACTTGTTGTCTGGTCTACCTACCATAAATTGGATCCTCAGACACACATTACTACCCAAGTCAGGCGATCACAAGATGATCATGGGACATGCCATCACCTTGCTACATGTGTTTGATGTGCCTCAGAAATTCAAAGTCATAAGTCTGATTGTGGAGACAATCAAAAGGACAGCAACTGATCAGAAGAGGAGTTGTGGGTATGCCCCACAAATTCAGGAGCTCATCAACTCAAAGATGGGCACATGCAAATATCTTTTGGATAAGGAGCACCTGTCCATCTACCCTGATTTTGAAGACAATACTGTTGTAATGACTGAGGAAGATCCATCATCTATGCAAGCACATGAGAAGAGAGAGAAGGCAAGGGCAGAGAAAGCTGCAAGGATGCCAACTGCTGAAGAGGCATCTCAGGTTTTCCTGAAGAGCAAGCAAGATCAGCTTGGATATCTGATTCAAGCTACACCGAGGATTGAGAAGGGCTTGGCCACCCTGACTCAGAAACAGGAGAGCCTGGAAATGGTTGTGGAAACAAAATTCTATGATCTTGATCTGAAGGTGACTGAGATTCAGACTGCAGTTGAACAGCTTCAGGAAGAAGCAGAGGAGAAGAAGGGCAAGTTCACTACTGATGCTTTCAAGCGTTTTCCACGAGGTCCAAGGTCTGCTGCAGTGCCAGTCTCAGATGCTCGAGCTTCAGTGTCAGCACCAGCAGCCACAGCTCTAGTGCCACCTCCAGTAGCCACTCCATCAGCTCCAATTACTTCATGGGAAGCCTTCCTGAGAGTCGTTTAGCACTATGCATTTTTGAACTTTTTGGTAACTTGTTGCCAAAGGGGGATAAAAATGTATAGACCATAGGCTTTGAGAGAGGGTGTTCTTCTTTTTATCTCCCTTGCTATTTTGGTTGAACTTCTTTACTGAGTGCTTGTGTGAGATACTTTTTGTCCTTGTGAGATACTTGTTGATCATGTGTTTGTCATATGTGATACATCTCCAATGTATCTATATTTTTTGATTGTTCCATGCTATTATATTATCTGTTTTGGATGTTTATGGGCTTTATTATGCACTTTCATATTATTTTTGTGACTAACCTATTAACCCAGAGCCCAGTGCCAGTTTCTGTTTTTTCCTTGTTTTAGAGTATCGCAGAAAAGGAAAATCAAACAGGGTCCAATTGACCTGAAACTTCACGGAACTTATTTTTGGACCACAAGAAGCCCACGGAGTATCGAAGATGGACCAGGAGAGTCCCGGGCTGCCCACGAGGGTGGGAGGCCGGCGCACCCACCCCCTGGGTGCGCCCCCTGCCTCGTGGGCAGCCCGGAGGTCCACCGACATACTTCTTCCTCCCATATATACGTATATACCCTAAAAACTTCGGGGAGCACAATAGATCGGGAGTTCCGCCGCCAGAAGCCTCCGTAGCCACCGAAAGCCAATCTAGACCCGTTCTGGCACCCTGCCGGAGGGGGAATCACTCTTCGGTGGCAATCTTCATCATCCCGGTGCTCTCCATGACGAGGAGGGAGTAGTTCTCCCTCGGGGCTGAGGGTATGTTCCAGTAGCTATGTGTTTGATCACTCTCTCTCTCTCTCTCTCGTGTTCTTGAGGTGGTACGATCTTGATGTATCGCGAGCTTTGCTATTATATTTGGATCTTATGATGCATCTCCCCCTCTACTCTCTTGTAATGGATTGAGTTTTCCCTTTGAAGTTATCTTATCGCATTGAGTCTTTAAGGATTTGAAAACACTTGATGTATGTCTTGCGTGGGATACCCGTGGTGACAATGGGGTATTCTATTGATCCACTTGATGTATGTTTTGGTGATGAACTTGCAGGTTCCGCCCATGAACCTATGCATAGGGGTTGGCACACGTTTTCGTCTTGACTCTTCGGTAGAAACTTTGGGGCACTCTTTGAAGTACTTTGTGTTGGTTTGAATAGATGAATCTGAGATTGTGTGATGCATATCGTATAATCATAGCCGCGGATACTTTAGGTGACATTGGAGTATGTAGGTGACATTAGGGTTTTGATTAATTCTTGTCTTAAGGTGTTATTCTAGTACAAACTCTATGATAGATTGAATGGAAAGAATAGCTTCATGTTATTTAACTACAGACTCTTGAATAGATCGATCAGAAAGGATAACTTTGAGGTGGTTTCGTACCCTACCATAATCTCTTCATTTGTTCTCCGCTATTAGTGACTTTCGAGTGACTCTTTTTTGCATGTTGAGGGATAGTTATGTGATGCAATTATGTTATTATTGTTGAGAGAACTTGCACTAGTTAAAGTATGAACCCTAGGCCTTGTTTCCTAGCATTGTAATACTGTTTACGCTCACTTTTATCATTAGTTACCTTGCTGTTTTTATATTTTCAGATTACAAATACTATTATCTACTATCCATATACCACTTGTATCACCATCTCTTCGCCGAACTAGTGCACCTATACAATTTACCATTGTATTGGGTGTGTTGGGGACACAAGAGACTCTTTGTTATTTGTTTGTAGGGTTGCTTGGGAGAGACCATCTTCATCCTACGCCTCCCACGGATTGATAAACCTTAGGTCATCCACTTGAGGGAAATTTGCTAATGTCCTACAAACCTCTGCACTTGGAGGGCCAACAACGTCTACAAGAAGAAGGTTGTGTAGTAGACATCAATATGCTACCTTAATGCTTGGTTGAATGATGATATCATGTCTTATATCCTTATATGATCATTCACTTGCTTGGTGATGAGTGCATGCTTTTAATCTCTATCATTTTGAGCGCTCCACCAAGATGTATGTGACATGGAAGAGTAACCCATGATCCTAATCGATTGTGCATTTACATTCAAAAGCAAATTTCAAATAATGCACAAATTTAGGGGGAGCTCTTGCTTATCACATACTTCTCAAAGCGAGGATGTTTATTAATCTTATTTATCATTTGTCGAAGCTTTGATCTATATGTTGTCATCAATTACCAAAAAGGGGGAGATTGAAAGTGCAACTATCCCTAGGTGGTTTTGGTAATTCCTAACAACATATAACTCATTGAGCTAATGCTACTTAAAGATAAACATTTCAGGAAAGCTCAATGATTGGCATGGCATGGATGAGAAAAGTGGATCCCTCAAAATTCTAAGGACAAAGAATTGGCTCAAGCTCAAAGGTCAGGACTCTACATCTTTTCATTTTAAGTGATCCATGATCACATTGAGTCCATAGGAAAAGCCAATACTATTAAGAGGGGATGAGGTGTTGCCTAATGGCTTGCTTGCTCAAAGTGCTTAGTGATATGCTCCAAAGTCCTCAACTACTTTCTCACATCCACATATGTCCCAAACCAAAAGTCAAACTCGGCCCCAGCGAAGCCACTGCCAGAAACCCTAGTGTTGTCGGTCTCACCGATAGGGATCTCGGTCTCACCGAGATGGGATTGTAATATCTCTGTTTTCCTTTGTAATGTTTCGGTCAAACCGAGATGAGAAATTGGTCCCACTGAGATTCCAATACAAACTCTTTGTTTTCCTTTCGTAACGTTTCAGTCCAACTAAGATGAGCAAATCGGTCCCACCGAGTTTGCCTGACAAACTCTCTGTTAGTCCATTACCAAAATCGGTCTCACCGAGTTTGTGTAACCAGTCTCACCGAGATTACGTTATGCCCTATCCCTAACCAAATCGGTCCCACCGAAAATCCTAACGTTCACATTTTGAACTAAATCAGTCTGGCCGAGTTTCATGATTCGGTCCCACGGAGTTTGGTGATTTGTGTGTAACGGTTAGATTTTGTGTGGAGGCTATCTATACCCCTCCACCCACTCTTCATTCATGGAGAGAGCAATCAGAACATGCGTACATTTCCAACATACATTTTCTGAGAGAGAACCACCTACACTTGTGTTGAGGTCAAGATATTCCACTCCAACCACATAAATCTTGATCTCTAGCCTTCCCCAAGTTGCTTTCCACTCAAATCATCTTTCCACCAAATCCAAATCCTATGAGAGAGAGAGAGAGAGAGTTGAGTGTTGGGGAGACTATCATTTGAAGCACAAGAGCAAGGAGTTCATCATTGTGGCACCCCGTCTCAGAGCGACCGGTTTACCTTGCATTGCCAGCCCAGAGACCATGTCTTCTGGCAACACACAACATCTTGGTACAAAAAACAACCGCTTTACTGATACTAGCGGCTCAAAGTTTACATTACAACAGGTAGCGAGGCCAAGCGGCACACCCGGTGCGGCTGAACAATATGTACATTATTTAGTGAACATAAAAGGGCCTCGATCATAACATCTACGCGGCAGTGGAACAACGTCGTAGCGGAACTCCATAGCACAACGACACCGATGTGGACACGATCTAGACTCGAGAAGCACTCCTTTCCACGAGACTTTCCTAAAATTTGGCATGACACGCTAGGTCAGTACATTGAATGTACTTGCAAGCTCACAACAAGCATAAACATAATGACAAACAATATCATGATAATTAACCAACTATTAGTAATGCAACAATGTAACCAACATGTTGTGTTCACGCTCTTGTGAGAACAGTCCCTCGGACTAGCTTATCACGGTGATCGCTTCTAGATCACAAGTGTACAAACCACATGATCTTAACTATGGATACCTCATGATCATTCCGGTGACCACATCCATGACCAATATTTGGTCTCAAACAGTGATCCTTCCGGCGATCACAACCATGACCAACACTTGGTCTCAACCGACAGGATGACCTACCCGCCATCCTCAACAGTGCAAAGTTCATGACTTAGTGTGCAAGATTAATTAAATGTTGACCCATGGTGTGACCTACTTTCGAGGTGTCCATAACCGTGGACTCGGCTATCGATAGATTAATACACTCAGCAGAGGTAGCGCATTGTACTGATGTCTACAACACAACCTTCTTCTTGTAGACGTTGTTGGGCCTCCAAGTGCATAGGTTTGTAGGAAAGTAGAAAATTTCCCTCAAGTGGATGACCTAAGGTTTATCAATCCGTAGGAGGCGTAGGATGAAGATGGTCTCTCTCAAGCAACCCTGCAACCAAATAACAAAGAGTCTCTTGTGTCCCCAAGACACCCAATACAGTGGTAAATTGTATAGGTGCACTAGTTCGGTGAAGAGATGGTGATACAAGTGCAATATGGATAGTAGATATAGGGTTTTTGTAATCTGAAAATATAAAAACAGAAAGGTAAGTAATGATAAAAGTTAGCACAAACGGTATTGCAATGCGTTGAAACAAGGCATAGGGTTCATACGTTCACTAGTGCAAGTTCTCTCAACAATAATAACATAATTGGTTCACATAACTATCCCTCGACATGCAACAAAGAGTCACTCCAAAGTCACTAATATCGGAGAACAAACAAAGAGATTATGGTAGGGTACGAAACCACCTCAAAGTTATTCTTTCCAATCAATCCGTTGGGCTATTCTTATAAGTGTCCCAAACAGCCCTAGAGTTCATACTAGAATAACACCTTAAGACACAAATCAACCAAGACCCTAATGTCACCAAGATACTCCAATGTCACCTCAAGTATCCGTGGGTATGATTATATGATATGCATCACACAATCTTAGATTCATCTATTCAAACCAACACAAAGTACTTCAAAGAGTGCCCCAAAGTTTCTACCGGAGAGTCAAGACAAAAATGTGTGCCAATCCCTATGCATAGGTTCATGGGTGGAACCCGCAAGTTGATCACCAAAACATACATCAAGTGGATCAGTAGAATACCCCATTGTCACCACAGGTATCCCACACAAGACATACATCAAGTGTTCTCAAATCCTTAAAGACTCAATCCGATAAGATAACTTCAAACGGAAAACTCAATCCATTACAAGAGAGTAGAAGGGGGAGAAAACATCATAAGATCCAACTATAATAGCAAAGCTCGCGATACATCAAGATCGTACCACCTCAAGAACACGAGAGAGAGAGAGAGAGAGAGATCAAACACATAGCTACTGGTACATACCCTCAGCCCTGAGGGAGAACTACTCCCTCCTTGTCATGGATAGCATTGGGATGATGAAGATGGCCACCGGAGAGGGATACCCCCCTCCGGCAGGGTGCCAGAATGGGTCTAGATTGGTTTTCTGTGGCTACAGAGGCTTCTGGCAGCGGAACTCCCGATCTATTCTGCTCCCTGAAGTTTTTAGGGTATATGGGTATATATGGGAGGAAGAAGTACGTCGGTGGACCTCCGGGATGTCCACGAGGCAGGGGGCGCGCCCAGGGGGTGGGCGCGCCCCCACCCTCGTGGGCAGCCCAGCACTCTCCTGGTCCAACTCCGATACTCTGTGGGCTTCTTCTGGTCCAAAAGTAAGTTCCGTGAAGTTTCAGGTCAATTGGACTCCATTTGATTTTCCTTTTCCGCGATACTGTAAAACAAGGAAAAAAATAGAAACTGGCACTGGGATCTAGGTTAATAGGTTGGTCCCAAAAATCATATAAAATAGCATATAAATGCATATAAAACATCCAAGGTTGATAATATAATAGCATGGAACAATAAAAAATTATAGATACGTTCGAGACGTATCAGCATCCCCAAGCTTAATTCCTGCTCGTCCTCGAGTAGGTAAATGATAAAAACAGAATTTTTGATGTGGAATGCTACCTAACAAATTTATCCATGTAGTTCTCTTTATTGTGGCAAGAATATTCAGATCCATAAGATTCAAGACAAAAGTTTAATATTGACATAAAAATAATAATACTTCAAGCATACTAACCAAGTAATCACGTCTTCTCAAAATAACATGGCCAAAGAAAGCTATCCCTACAAAATCATACAGTCTGGCTATGTTCTATCTTCACCACACAAAATATTTAAATCATGCACAACCCTGATGACAAGCCAAGCAATTGTTGCATACTTTTGATGTTCTCAAACTTTTTCAATCTTCACGCTATATATGAGCGTGAGCCATGGACATAGCACTATAGGTGGAATAGAATGGTGGTTGTGGAGAAGACAAAAAGGAGAAGATAGTCTCACATCAACTAGGCATATCAACGGGCTATGGAGATGCCCATCAATAGATATCAATGTGAGTGAGTAGGGATTGCCATGCAACAGATGCACTAGAGCTATAAATGTATGAAAGCTCAACAAAAGAAACTAGTGGGTGTGCATCCAACTCGCTTGCTCACGAAGACCTAGGGCATTTTGAGGAAGCCCATAATTGGAATATACAAGCCAAGTTCTATAATGAAAGATTCGCACTAGTATATGAAAGTGACAACACAGGATACTCTCTATCATGAAGATCATGGTGCTACTTTGAAGCACAAGTGTGGTAAAAGGATAGTAGCATTGCCCCTTCTCTCTTTTTCTCTCATTTTTATTTTTATTTTATTTTTTATTTGGTCCTTTTCTTTTTTTATGGCCTCTTTTCTCTCTCTCTCTATTTTTATTTTTCG
This sequence comes from Triticum monococcum, assembly GCA_034509565.1. Lineage (NCBI taxonomy): Eukaryota > Viridiplantae > Streptophyta > Magnoliopsida > Poales > Poaceae > Triticum > Triticum monococcum. The sequence goes on along the minus strand of CM067847.1, from coordinate 655,720,025 downwards.
TCCGGAGTCTCATCCCGGCTTGTGGGGGAATCATAGTCTCCATCATCCTTTCCTCACTGGGACAATGCTCTAATAATGATGATCATCACACTTTTATTTACTTACAACTCAAGAATTACAACTCGATACTTAGAACAAAATATGACTCTATATGAATGCCTCCAGCGGTGTATCGGGATGTGCAATGACTCATGAGTGACATATATGAAAGAATTATGAACGGTTGCTTTTCCACAAATACAATGTCAACTACATGATTATGCAAAGCAATATGACAATGATGAAACGTGTCATAATAAACGGAACGGTGGAAAGTTGGATGGCAATATATCTCAGAATGGCTATGGAAATTCCATAATAGGTAGGTATGGTGGCTGTTTTGAGGAAGATATATGGTGGGTTTATGGTACCGGCGAAAGTTGCGCGGTACTAGAGAGGCTAGCAATGCTGGAAGGGTGAGAGTGCGTATAATCCATGGACTCAACATTAGTCATAAAGAACTCACATACTTATTGAAAAAATCTATTAGTTATCGAAACAAAGTACTATGCGCATGCTCCTAGGGGGGTAGATTGGTAGGAAAAGACCATCGCTCGTCCCCGACCGCCACTCATAAGGAAGACAATCAATAAATAAATCATGCTCCGACTTCATCACATAACGGTTCACCATACGTGCATGCTACGGGAATCACAAACTTTAACACAAGTATCTCTCAAATTCACAACTACTCACTAGCATGACTCTAATATTACCATCCTCATATCTCAAAACAATCATCAAGTATCAAACTTCTCATAGTATTCAATGCTCTTTATATGAAAGTTTTTATTATATCCCTCTTGGATGCCCATCATATTAGGACTAGTTTCATAACCAAAGCAAACTACCATGCTGTTCTAAAGACTCTCAAAATAATATAAGTGAAGCATGAGAGTTCATCTGTTTCTTCAAAATAAAACCACCACCGTGCTCTAAAAAGATATAAGTGAAGCACTAGAGCAAATGACGAACTACTCCGAAAGATATAAGTGAAGATCAATGAGTAGTCGAATAATTATGCAACTATGTGAAGACCCTCTAAAATTTAAGAATTTCATATATTGGTATTTTATTCAAACATCAAGCAAAAAAAAGTAAATAAAATGACGCTCCAAGCAAAACACATATCATGTGGCGAATAAAAATATAGCTCTAAGTAAAGTTACCGATGAACGAAGACGAATGAGGGGATGCCTTCAGGGGCATCCCCAAGCTTAGGCTTTTGGTTGTCCTTGAATTTTACCTTGGGGTGACTTGGGAATCCCCAAGATTAGGCTCTTTCCACTCCTTATTCCATAGTCCATCGAATCTTTACCCAAAACTTGAAAACTTCACAACACAAAACTTAACAGAAAACTCGTAAGCTCCATTAGCGAAAGAAAACAAAACACGACTTAAAGGTACTGTACTGAACTTATTCTTTATTTATATTGGTGTTAAAACTACTGTATTCCAACTTCTCTATGGTTTATAAAATCTTTTACTAGCCATAGATTCATCAAAATAAGTAAACAACACATGAAAAACAGAATCTGTCAAAAACAGAACAGTCTGTAGTAATCTGTAACTAACGCAAACTTCTGGAACCTCAAAAATTCTAAAATAAATTTCTGGACGTGAGGCATTTATCTATTAATCATCTGCAAAAATAATTAACTAAATAGCACTTTCCAATTAAAAATGGCAGCAATCTCGTGAGCGCTAAAGTTTCTGTTTTTTACAGCATGATCAACAAGACTTTCCCTAAGTCTTCCCAACGGTTCTACTTGGCACAAACACTAATTAAAACATAAAATATCAATAATAAAAGATGCTAGATAAATTATTTATTTCTAAACAGGAGCAAAAATCAAGGAGCAAAAAAAATTGGGTTGCCTCCCAATAAGCGCTAACATTTAACGCCCCTAGCTAGGCATGATGATTTCAATGATGCTCACATATAAGATAAGAATTGAGACATAAAGAGAGCATCATGAAGAATATGACTAGCACATTTAAGTCTAACCCACTTCATTTGCATAGGGATTTTGTGAGCAAACAACTTGTGGGAACAAGAATCAACTTGCATAGGAAGGTAAAACAAGCATAACTTCAAAAATTTTAACCACATAGAGAGGAAACTTGATATTATTGCAATTCCTACAAGCATATATTCCTCCCTCATAATAATTTTCAGTAGCATCATGAATGAATTCAACAATATAACCAGCACCTAAAGCATTCTTTTCATGATCTACAAGCATAGAAAATTTACTACTCCCCACATAAGCAAAATTCTTCTCATTCGGGATAGTGGGAGTATCATAAGAGACTTGAATATTATAAATTGTTTCCACATTAAAAGAGTAATGTTCAGAAAAAGGGTAATCATAATCATGACAAGTTTTATAAATATAATCATCTCTACTTTTTATAGCATATGTATCATCACAATAATTATCATAAGTAGCAACTTTGCTCATCATAATCGATTGAAACCTCTTCCAAGATAGTGGAATCATTACTAAATAAAGTCATGACCTCTCCAAATCCACTTTCATAATTATCATAATAAGATTCAATAACCTCCAAAATAGTGGGATCATTACTTCCTAAAGTTGACACTCTTCCAAACCCACTTTCATCAATATAATCATCATAAGTAGGAGTGTCGGTGTCAAAACCGGCGGATCTCGGGTAGGGGGTCCCGAACTGTGCGTCTAGGCCGGATGGTAACAGGAGACTGGGGACACTTTGTTTTACCCAGGTTCGGGCCCTCTCGATGGAGGTAAAACCCTACTCCTTCTTGATTAATATTGATGATATGGGTAGTACAAGAGTAGATATACCACGAGAAGAGGCTAAACCCTAGAAGCTAGCCTATGGTATGATTGTTGTGTATGGAGTTGATTCTGTCCTACGGACTACAACCCTCCGGTTTATATAGACACCGGATAGGGTCAGGGTTACATAGAGTCGGTTACAATGGTAGGAGATCTTGAATATCCGCATTGCCAAGCTTGCCTTCCACGCCAAGGAAAGTCCCCTCCGGACACGGGACGAAGTCTTCAATCTTGTATCTTCATAGTCCTGGAGTCCGGCTGAAGGTATAGTCCGGCTATCCGAACACCCCCTAATCCAGGACTCCCTCAGTAGCCCCTGAACCAGGCTTCAATGACGACGAGTCCAGCGCGCAACATTGTCTTTGGCATTGCAAGGCGGGTTCCTCCTCCAAGTCCTTCATAGAAGATTGTAATCACCAAGAGTAGTGTCTGGCTCTGCAAAATAAGCTTCCACATATTGCCATAGAGAGAATAATATTAACACAAATCAAATCTGCTGACGTATTCCGCAGTGCGCCAACACACTACAGCCAAGTCCTTCGAATTGTTTTTATTTTTTCACCTCAGCATGTTTTGCGAGGCGGTTTCCTTGGCACGTCTTATCAAAGCAGAGATCGTGTACCCCCCTTTTACGGGATTCTCATCAATACGGACGCGGGTAACCCAATCGTGCCTGTTAGCCTGCCTTCTTGATTAAAGGCGAGTCCCAAACAGTCATGGGGAGGGCTCCCGGTATTCAACCTCTTATAAGGAGACCAGAGCCCTGCTCCTTTTTTCAATCTCAAACGAGTTCGCCTATCGCCTCGAGTTCCAACACCCTAGGTTCCAGATTCCAGATGCTTCGGACCTTCGACAATGTCCGGTTTCGACCTTCAGGGCCGATGGATGCCCTCCTCCGTCACGGAGGATGACGTGCTGAAGTTGAGAGAGGCTAAGTTCTTGACTGTCGAAATTCCGCACAGGTTGCCTGCTCAAGGGCAGGCAATCCCCAGTCCCCAGCCTGGTGAAAGCATGGTGTTCGTGTTGTCGGATCACGGGTTCCGGCTGACCCTTAAGGTTCGAACACTGGGGTGCGCGCGGAGATCACGCCTTCTACCTCCCCGTCTCAAAAAGATCTAAACTACTGAAAGAACTGCACAAGAGACTCAAGGTTTATACTGGTTCGGGCCACCGTTGTGGTGTAATACCCTACTCTAGTGTGTGGTTGGTGGATTGCCTCCTGGGGCTGGTGATGATGAACAATACAAGGAAGAACAGCCTCGCGAGGGTCTGTTCTTGGTTGGGGCGATGAACTGCTAGGAGGAGTTCAGTCACCCTTCTCTCTCTCTCTCACTCACTCTCTCTGCTTTTCTCTCACTTGTCGACCGTCCGAATGAACCCCTTTGCTATGCGGGTGGCTGGTCCTATTTATAGGCAAAGGCCCTGGGCCTCTTCCCAAATATTGAGCGGGAAGGGCGCCAACAATTGGCCAATTCGAAGGGGAACATCTAGTACACTTATCCTGACTAAAGTTGGTCTTCGCCTGCCAAAGGCTCAGTGGTGACGCCGTGCTGGGCTCCATGGTGACCTCTGTCTCGTAGTCCGCCTGGTCTTGGTCTCGTTGCACCGAAATGGCAACCTTTGCCTGATGCCTCGGTACTCCGCGGCTGCGCTTGCCCCCTTTGCACCAAATAGGAAAGAAGGACGCTGTGCGTGCTGGCGCCCGCCTGGCACCCTCGATCGTCATGGCTTGCGTCATGGGCACCTCGCGAGGTACCCTGCCTTGATCTCTCCGCCTTCTCGCGAGCCAGCCTGAGGAGGCTGCGCCTGAGGATGCGCCGTGTCGTCCACCCTGCGAGGCTTGGCCCCTCGCGAGGGTCTTGAGTCTTGTGTTGATGAAGATGGGCCATGCTGGGCCTCCTTTGAGCCATGCCGCAGGCCGCAGGCAGGCAAGTCTGGGGACCCCCATTCCCAGAACGCCAACAGTAGCCCCCGGGCCCAAGGCGCGCATGGACTTGGCCGTGCTGAGAGGCGAAAGGGCAAGGGCGAAGCGCCGCGGGCCCTAACAGCCTGCGGCCTTGGGCGCCGCATGGCGGTTGATGGGACGTGGGCGTCTCCACTTCCCCACGACGCCTCGGTGATCGTGCGAGTTGGACAAGTCCCTGCATGCAGATCGTGTCATGATTACCTGTGATCGTGGAGGCCGGCGGTTGGTCTTCGCCGGCTATAAGTACAAAGCTGTGCGTGCCCTTCCAGTCCATTCCTCCTGGCTTCTCCTTCTTCCCGATCCTTGCTCCGTCTTGCTGCGATGGCTCCGATCCGCCGGTTCTCTGTAGCGGAGAAGGGAAAGGCTCCTCGAGAGGGGCCAGACCCGCGCCCGCCGAAGAAATGGCTCGCCCTTTGCAGCCGTGGCGAGGAAGACCGTCAGGCGGTGCCGAGGCCCTGGTGCGAGCGGGCTCCGCCGGGGTTCCCACTTCCCTTGTATGCCCACATCAAGGGCCCCGAAGGTGTCGATGCCGATCTCCATGGCCGGCGCTGTCGTAGGCGCCGTCGGGTCATGAAGGCGTGGGTTGTTCCTCCTGGAGTCCATGCCGAGGGCTCCTCCCAAGAGTTCATGCTCCAGGTCGCCATTCCTCTCCAGTCCTAGATCCATCTGCCTCCGTTCTTCGCCTCCATCATCCCTCCAGGAGGGCCCCCGGAGTTCTGGCTGCAGCACGCCGGCTGCAGCACCCTCGCGACCGAGGCAGAGGTCATGGTCGCTGCCCCAAGCGAGGTCTACATGTCCTGCGGCTGGAGAGAGATCGCCCGGGTTTGTAGGGAAAGGGGCGTCTTCGCGGTCCACTTGGAGTATGATGGCGCTACGGTGATGTTCTTCAAGGTCTTCAACGCGAACGGGCGCCGGCTGGAGTGTTGCCCCGGGAGAGGTGGCCAGGACCTTGCCCTGGTGAGGGCTAGGCCCGTCGACCGCTCCCTTGGCGGAGGCGCCGGAGGGTCCAGTGACTCCAACGAAATCTTCGCGACTCCGGAGACGAGCGACGACAGCTACGAGCCCGCGAGTCGGCGCCGCTCCCGGAGCAGGGCGGGCTCGTCAGGCCGTCGCCGACCCTGATCTGGATGGGGTTGGCGCCTGCGCCTGACGGCCCACTGTTGATGATGGCGTCTTTTGCAGGAGCTCGTGTAGTTAGCATCCCTTAGGATCCGTTCCCTGCGAGGAATCAAAATGTGCCCCACGGGGGCTTGTAAGGTGCCTGTAGTCCCGTTTGTTAATACAAAACCTTTGCCTATGGATCTGTGCGAGTCGCAAATTCCGTTGTAGTTCAGTCCTCCCTTTCGCACCTCGCGAGGGCTTGGTGCTCTGCATCGACAGGTCCCAGTCCCAAGGCGTCGTCAGCCGTCGCTGGTATGCCAGGTCGCGATGCCGTGGTCAAGGCCAGGAGGTGAGCGACCCGGGGTCCGGTAAGAGCCCCTGAGTCGCGATGCTCAGGAGGTCCCCTTTGGCGCCCAAGCAGCCTTCACTTGGTGAGAAAGGGAAGCAACGTCGCTAGTACGGAATTGCTTTAGGTGCGGGGGTAGTGCCACGGTAGCCAGTGCTTTGGGTGGTGACTTATCTTGAGGATCGGGGATCGCCCCCAGTGCATCGTCGGGTCCGTGGGGTAGTTGGGATGGAGTTGCTCGGTGAGGTCCTCACGCGCCCCTTCTCCCTCGCCTCTGCTCCCCTTTCTGCTCTATGTCCTCGGGTCCCGGCCCTCGAGCTGGTCTCAGCCGTCGCTGGTATGCCAGGTCGCGATGCCGTGGTCAAGGCCAGAGGGTGAGGGCTGGAGAGCCAGTAGGAGCCTAAGTCGCGATGCTCAAGCGCCCCCCCTTTAACGTGCGAGCGATTCACGCGGGCGAGGGTGAAGGGAACTCCGTGAGGGCCTTGGCTAGCGCAGTTCCCTCCAAGGATCCTGCAGGTTCATCACAGAAAGAAGATGTGGTTGCCATGGCAGTCATTAGTCGATCGTTAGTCGCTCAAGAGCTCGCTGGTTGGAGTAGGTGAGGTGTATCAGGGCACCCGTGAGCCAGCGCGGGGCTCATGAGGCCCTACCTCTAGGCGGGTTGCTCCTGGCACTGGGCCGTATCTTGAGATGTGTCCTTGCAAATTTTGGTTAGATGCCGGTACTCTACGTCCCCGGGTCCCGGCCCTCGAGCTTGTCTCAGCCGTTGCTGGTATGCCAGGTCGTGATGCCGTGGACAAGGCCAGAGGGTGAGGGCTGGAGAGCCAGTAAGAGCCTTGAGTCGCGATGCTCAGGCACCCCCCCTTTAACGTGCAAGTGGCCGACATGGAGAAGAAGGGATGCTGCGGACTGGCACCAAGAAATCAAGCGTGATAGGCGAATGCATAGTTGGAAATAAACGCGAGGGAGATACACGCCGTTGGGCCTAGCCCGAGCGGCTTGGGGATGATGCAGCCCGAGGGGCGCCCCCAACAAGGCAAACTAACGACCGAAAAATAAAAGGGGATACATGCCGCAGGGACGGACCCACGCGGCCTGGGAGTGATGCAACCCTGGGAGGGTGCTCCCAGCTGGGAATGAAGCTTGAAAGATGTCACCTGAGGATGTCGTTGGCGAAGTGGTGTTGGTGCAGCAGACTCGGTGGGCTGCGGAAGCCGATCCTCACGAGCCCCCAGGCCCCGGGGCCTCGGGAGGCTCCGGAGGCACTGGTGGCTCCGCGCGAGTTGTCTTCATCTCCGCTAGGGCCGCGGAACGCCTGTCTTCCTGAGCCTCCATGATGCCCCTCATGAGGCGCTGGTCCGCCGCAGCCATGCTCGGCAGGCCGTAAGGCATGCGAACATGGCTGTGGGGTGGACCCCCGCAGCGCCCCACTTGCGAGGGCCAGAGACGCTCCGTCGTGGCGATCTGATTGAGCCCTGGTACGTCGACGCAGACGCGCAACCCACCATCCTCGCCTGGATGTGGGGCCACAGCTGGTAGACGACGGCGACCTCTCATGATCCTTGACTCCTGTAGTTCTTGAATGGCCTTGTCAACGAACTCCGGCTGGTCTGACCTTCCTTGCCTGGCTCCTTCTCGAGGGAAACGTGCTTCGAAGCATGCCTCCACATGGTGCCCAAGCGCCTCCCTCGTGACCCTGGCTAGGTCGGTGGCCCTCCAGGTGAGAGCCCCCGAGCCCTGCCTGAGGAGGGCGCCGGGCACGCTTTCCTATGCGATGGAAGGGAGGTCCCCCTGGGCAGACACGGGCCCTAAAGTGCCTGCCTCCCGAGGGGCTGAGCCTGACGATGTCTTCTTCTTCTTGGGGGTGGTCTCAGGAAGCCTCCTGCTTCCGCGATCTGGGTCTTCTAGCAACGTGGCCTGATAGGCTCGCTCCAGGGAACACACTGCATCCTTCTCTTCATAGGGCACCGTGATGACGTCGCCACTTCCTGGCATCTTGAGGACGTTGTAGCCATGGTGAGTCACGGCCATGAACTTGGCCAGCGCTGGGTACCTGAGGATGGCGTTGTACGGCAGGCGGATGTGGGTGACGTCGAAGTCGATGAGCTCGGTGGGGTAGTTGCTGCGGGCCCCGAAGGTGACAGGGAGGCGGACCTGCCCGATCGGGACTGTGGAACCGTCGGTGACTCCAGAGAAAGGCTTGGTTGGCTGAAGCTGGTCATATGGCACCTGGAGATTGTTGAATGTTTCCACGGACAGGACGTTGAGCCCTGCCCCTCCATCGATGAGGGTCTTGGTGACCAGCACGTTGCTGATGACTGGGGAGCAAAGCATCGGGAGGACTCTGGCCGTGGCCGCACACTTGAGCTGGTCTGCTGAGCTGAACGTGATGGCGCACGCCGACCACCTGAGGGGGCGCGTTGCCTCGAGCTTAGGGAGAACTGCATTCACTTCGTGGGCAAACTGCTTGAAGATACGTTGAGAGGCTGGGGCTTGAGCTCCGCCCAGGATGCAGGCGATTGCGCGCGGCTCTTGGAAGCCCCCAGCCCCCTCATCTTGATGGCGGTCTTCGTTCCTCCTTGGCTGAGGCGGCAGCGGAGATAGGCCTGCGTTGCCATGAGGGCGATCCTCACGAGGCTGATCCCTCCAGTCTGTCATAGCCCTAGAATTTTCTTGTAGCTATTTACCTAAGTGAGCATCATGCATCATGTCAAAATTCTGAAAGTTGAATTGAGGTTAGTTGAAACCCTCATAAATCACTTCAAAAATAATCAACATTAAAATCTTTTCAAAGAAGTCCAAGAAAATGTTCCTCTTAGTCTCTGAAAATATTGGCAAGAGGTAAAACTTAAAACAATATTTTTGGAATCTCGGAGATATTTATTTTGGGCCTTTGAATTAATTCAATAACTATTTGCATTGGATATATATTCTTTATATAATTAACATATGTCCAATAATTCTGGAACATTTTATGTGGTTTGGGAAATTTTAGTTCTAGTCACATATTTATTTTCAGGATTTTATAAAATGATTTAGTATTTTAACTAAATCAAAACAAATGCCAGAAAATAGAAAACAGAAACAAAATAAAAAAAGAGAAAGAAGCCCACTTGGGCCTTACCTGGCTCGGCCCAGCCGATAGGCCAGCGCCAGTCACCCCCTACCTTGCGCCAGGAGGCACGGGCGCGTGCTCGCCGCGCGCCGGCCACGCGCCGGCCACCTCCCGCTTCTGCCGACGCCCGGGAGACGCCTACGGACGCCACTCGACCCCCACGTCCCCCTCTCGTCCTCTCTCACTCTCCCCCTCGTCTCCCTCATCCTGTCCCGCGATGGCCGAGCGCGTCCCTCGCCGCCGATCGCCGTAGTCGCCGCCAGAGACCTCCCCTCGCCCCTCCGACGAGCCCATCAGCTCCGCCTCGGCTCCCTCGTCCTCCCCACCGAGCCACGCTTCGCCGGAAGCCCTGCAACGCCGCCTTCGCCCTCGTCTTCAACCTCGGGCATCCGAGATCGCCGGCGACCGCACCTCTTCTCCAGCCCGTCCCCGAGCCCGCTGAGACCGCCACACGACTCCCTGTGGGCTCCTGCTTCTTTCCCCGTGCTCGCCCCCTCCGTTTCCGTCCCCTAGCTCCGTTTTCCACCACGGCCGAAGCTCGCCGGCGCCGTGCCTTGTCGCCGTCGTGGCCAGAGCCACAATGGCTTGAAGCCGGGCACCCCACCGTGCTCCACACCTCACCAGGAGCACGTAGCACACACCAGCGCCTCCCCTAGTGCCCTGCATCGCCTAACCCGCCGTTGGCCGAACTCCGACCGCCACTGCCGAGATCGCCGGCGTCGTTTCCGGCCACCCCGAGCCCAACCACCACCACCAAACGCTGCGGCTCGTTCCCAGCTACACGTAGCACTTCTCCGCCGTCGTTTTGGTCGCTTGAGGGCGTTTTCCGAAGCCCTCCGCCGTCTCGGCCTCGCCGGTGACTCAACGCCGGCGGGATTAGCCCTGTTGACCGGCGGATTTGACCGCTGATGTGGACTGGGTGGGCCTAGTTGACTCCCCTGAGCCAATGACAAGTGGGCCCCCCCTGCTAATTACCCAGATTAGTTGCTAACTAAAATTAGTTAGTTTAATTAACTACTGACACGCGGGACCCACCAGTCAGGTTTGACCTGGACGTCTCCGTTGACCCTGACGTCACCCTGACGCATTGCTGACGCAGTAATTGATTTACTGGAATTATTTTTATACAGGAAATTCCAGAAAATAGTTCAAACTTCAAAAAACATAGAAAATCAACCATAGCTCCAAATGAAATAATTTATATATGAAAAATTATCAGAAAAATTCAATCTATCCATCTGTAATGGTTTCATGCATGACAAAACAAGTTTACCTTGCTGTTTAAGCAGAATAAGGAAATGTACTATTAAGGCCATGTTTAATGAGCTAATATTTGAATCTTTGATTCAAATGAGTTCATCCCTTTCTATTTTAGCTTGCATTAGGCCAAGACACAATCATATTGCCATGTCATAGCATGCATCATATTGTTGCATATCGTCATGTGTCGATTGTGTTCCGATGTGTTCTTCGTGGTAGGTTCTGCCTCCGAGGATATTCACGAGTATCCAACTGAAGGGCAGTATCCTGCTACCACTCCATCAGGCAAGCAACCCATTGATCATCCCGATACAAACCCATGTTCCCGCTTCTGCTCTTGTTTACTGCATTAAGACATCGCGATTCAAACTGCTGTGTGCTACGGTAGTTGAACCCTTATCCTCTGCATGACCTGTCATTGCCACAGTAACTAGATGAAACCCACTAGCATGTGTAGGAGTTGATTGAGCCATGTATGTGATTCCTACCTTGCTATGCCTGCTATGCTTAGAGTTGTGTCAGGTCTGGTTCATCTGGGTGATGGGCTAGAGTGATATGCTTATGTCGGTAATATGAGGGATGTGTTGAACATGTTTTGGTAAAGGTATCGATGAGAGGCCATGTAGGAGTACATGGTGGGTTGTTTCATTGAGACCGTCACTAAGAACTGAGATCTGTATGCGTGATTTAAGATTCAGCTACTACCACACATTGGGCCCTGAGATATGACCCCGCTCGACTTACTGACCTCTCTCGCCTCTGTCCAGGAGTTGCAACTAGTTTCTGGTGTTTGTAGGACATGTGTTGGCGGCTGTGCGTAGCGCTGACCCTAGAGAGGTTCCGTAGGATAGCTTAGCCAAGAGTCAAAGCTGGCTTGCTGCATAACCCCACCACCTTCTTGAGAATAAGCATGTATAGTAGGTTCTGATGTAAGACTTGTTGAGTACCTTTGTACTCATGTTTTCTTATTTATTGTTTTCAGACGACAACACTGCCCCCTCCGATGGGTTTTATGTAGACCTTGACGTCGACGAGTGACTAGCCACCCAGGTGGTGATCCTGGCCATGGAGGGCCCTATGTAGATAGACAGGCTTCGAGAAGCCTTCTTTCTTTTTAGAGTCTGTACTCAGACTAGTTGCTTCCGCATGTGCTTGTATGATTGTATGACTTGAGTGTCGGGTCATGTGACCCCTATCTGTATGACATGTTATGTATGGCTCTCTGGAGCCTTTAAATAAAGTACTTGAGTTGTAGAGTTTTGTTGTGATGCCATGTTGTATGTACTCATATCGGGCATATTGTGTGTATGATTGAAATGCTTGGTATGAGTGGGATCCGACAATCTAGTTGTTTATCCTTGGCAGCCTTTCTTATCGGGAAATGTAGTCTAGTGTTCCTCGAGCCATAGTAGTCCGCTACAGCCCGGTTCATCGGAGTCCTGCTAGCCCAGCACTACTGTTCAGGACACTTGACTGGCCGGCATGTGTTTCACTTCGCCCCTATGTCTGTCCCTTCGGGAAAATGTCACGCGGTGACTTCCGAAGTCCTGCCTAGCCTGCTACAGCCCGGGATCCCCAGAGTCCTGTTAGCCCAGTGCTACAGCCCGGAATCACTCGTTGATGACCGACATGTTTGATGTGATTCATGTATGCCTGTCTCCATAGGTCTGTGCCGCTTTGGGTTCACGACTAGCCATGTCGGCCCGGGTTCTCTGTCATATGGATGCTAGCGACACTATCATATATGTGAGCCAAAAGGCGGAAACGGTCCCGGGCCATGGTAATGCGACACCCGTGGGATACCGTGCGTGAGGCCGCAAAGTGATATGAGGTGTTACCGGCTAGATCGACGTGACTTGGAATTGGGGTCCTGACACAGTCCCCCTCGCGAGGCAGGTCCCGCCAGCGGTCCTCGCGAGGCTAGTCGCGCCACCCCTGGCGCGGGCCGCGATCTTCCCAGCGTCCTGGGTTTCTTCCTCCTCCTTGACCGTAGCCCCGGTCAGCACGGTCAGGGCGACGGCCGATCCTTCCTTCTCGCACGGCGCGGAGTTCTTGACATTCATTGGTGTTGTGGGTGTGGAGGTCGTGGTACACACAGTACCGGCTGCCCCTGGAGGGTTCGGGCAGATCCTTGCCCCGCTTGGTGTCTGGTTCTGCGGCGAGTACGGCAGCCCCCTTGCGCTTCACGTCCTTGGCCTTGGGCTTCTTCTCTTCTGGGTCCGCGACAGGCAGCTCGAGGAGGGAGAGACATCCCTCCTCAGCCCTGGCGCACTTGTTCGCCAAGTTGAACAGCTCCAGGGAGGTGCAGAGGTCTTCATGCATCGCCAGCTCCTCCTGTTGGGGAACGTAGTAATTTCGAAAATTTTCCTACGCACACGCAAGATCATGGTGATGCATAGCAACGAGGGGAGAGTCTGATCTACGTACCCTTGTAGATCGCAACGGAAGCGTTGACACAACATAGAGGAAGTAGTCGTACGTCTTCTTCCCGATCCGACCGATCCAAGCACCGTTACTCCGGCACCTCCGAGTTCTTAGCACACGTTAAGCTCGATGACGATCCTCGGGCTCCGATCCAGCAAAGCGTCGAGGAAGAGTTCCGTCAGCACGACGGCGTGGTGACGATCTTGATGAACTACAGCAGTAGGGCTTCGCCTAAACTCCGCTACAGTATTATCGAGGAATATGGTGGCAGGGGGCACCGCACACGGCTAAGGAATAGATCACGTGGATCAACTTGTGTGTCTAGAGGTGTCCCCTGCCCCCGTATATAAAGGATGAGAGGGGGAGGGCTGGCCGGCCAGGAGAGGAGGCGCAGGAGAGTCCTACTCCCACTAGGAGTAGGATTCCCCCTCCAATCCTAGTCCAACTAGGATTCCCAAGTGGGAAAGGGAGAGAGGGGGGCCGGCCACCTTCTCCTAGTCCTAACAGGACTAGAGAGAGGGGGGAGGCGCACAGCCCTATGTGGGCTGCCCTTTCAACTTTCCACTAAGGCCCATGTTGGCCCATTTGGCTCCCGGGGGGTTCCGGTAACCCTCCCGGCAATCCGGTAAAATCCCGATTTTACCCGGAACACTTCCGATGTCCAAACATAGGCTTCCAATATATCAATCTTTACGTCTCGACCATTTCAAGACTCCTCGTCATGTCCGTGATCACATCCGGGACTCCGAACAACCTTCGGTACATCAAAATGCATAAACTCATAATAACTGTCATCGTAACGTTAAGCGTGCGGACCCTACGGTTCGAGAACAATGTAGACATGACCGAGACACGTCTCCGGTCAATAACCAATAGCGGGACCTGGATGCCCATATTGGCTCCTACATATTCTACGAAGATCTTTATCGGTCAGACCGCATAACAACATACGTTGTTCCCTTTATCATCGGTATGTTACTTGCCCGAGATTCGATCGTCGGTATCCAATACCTAGTTCAATCTCGTTACCGGCAAGTCTCTTTACTCGTTCCGTAATACATCATCCCGCAACTAACTCATTAGTTGCAATGCTTGCAAGGCTTTAAGTGATGTGCATTACCGAGAGGGCCCAGAGATACCTCTCCGACAATCGGAGTGACAAATCCTAATCTCGAAATACGCCAACCCAACATCTACCTTTGGAGCCACCTGTAGTACTCCTTTATAATCACCCAGTTACGTTGTGACGTTTGGTAGTACCCAAAGTATTCCTCCGGTAAACGGGAGTTGCATAATCTCATAGTCATAGGAACATGTATAAGTCATGAAGAAAGCAATAGCAACATACTAAACGATCGGGTGCTAATGCTAATGAAATGGGTCATGTCAATCAGATCATTCAACTAATGATGTGACCTCGTTAATCAAATAACAACTCTTTGTTCATGGTTAGGAAACATAACCATCTTTGATTAACGAGCTAGTCAAGTAGAGGCATACTAGTGACACTCTGTTTGTCTATGTATTCACACATGTATTATGTTTCCGGTTAATACAATTCTAGCATGAATAATAAACATTTATCATGATATAAGGAAATAAATAATAACTTTATTATTGCCTCTAGGGCATATTTCCTTCAGTCTCCCACTTGCACTAGAGTCAATAATCTAGATTACACAGTAATGATTCTAACACCCATGGAGCCTTGGTGCTGATCATGTTTTGCTCGTGGAAGAGGCTTAGTCAACGGGTCTGCAACATTCAGATCCGTATGTATCTTGCAAATCTCTATGTCTCCCACCTGGACTAGATCCCGGATGGAATTGAAGCGTCTCTTGATGTGTTTGGTCCTTTTGTTAAATCTGGATTCCTTTGCCAAAGCAATTGCACCAGTATTGTCACAAAAGATTTTCATGGGACCCGATGCACTAGGTATGACACCTAGATCGGATATGAACTCCTTCATCCAGACTCCTTCGTTCGCTGCTTCCGAAGCAGCTATGTACTCCGCTTCACATGTAGATCCCGCTACGACGCTTTGTTTAGAACTGCACCAACTGACAGCTCCACCGTTTAAAGTAAATACGTATCCGGTTTGCGATTTAGAATCGTCTGGATCAGTGTCAAAGCTTGCATCAACGTAACCTTTTACGGTGAGCTCTTTGTCACCTCCATATACGAGAAACATATCCTTAGTCCTTTTCAGGTATTTCAGGATGTTCTTGACCGCTGTCCAGTGATCCACTCCTGGATTACTTTGGTACCTCCCTGCTATACTTATAGCAAGGCACACATCAGGTCTGGTACACAGCATTGCATACATGATAGAGCCTATGGCTGAAGCATAGGGAACATCTTTCATTTTCTCTCTATCTTCTGCAGTGGTCGGGCATTGAGTCTGACTCAACTTCACACCTTGTAACACAGGCAAGAACCCTTTCTTTGCTTGATCCATTTTGAACTTCTTCAAAATCTTGTCAAGGTATGTGCTTTGTGAAAGTCCAATTAAGCGTCTTGATCTATCTCTATAGATCTTTATGCCTAATATGTAAGCAGCTTCACCGAGGTCTTTCATTGAAAAACTTTTATTCAAGTATCTCTTTATGCTATCCAGAAATTCTATATCATTTCCAATCAGTAATATGTCATCCACATATAATATCAGAAATGCTACAGAGCTCCCACTCACTTTCTTGTAAATACAGGCTTCTCCAAAAGTCTGTATAAAACCAAATGCTTTGATCACACTATCAAAGCGTTTATTCCAACTCCGAGATGCTTGCACCAGTCCATAAATGGATCGCTGGAGTTTGCATACTTTGTTAGCTCCCTTTGGATCGACAAAACCTTCTGGTTGTATCATATACAACTCTTCTCCCAGAAATCCATTCAGGAATGCAGTTTTGACATCCATCTGCCAAATTTCATAATCATAAAATGCGGCAATTGCTAACATGATTCTGACAGACTAAAGCATCGCTACGGGTGAGAAGGTCTCATCGTAGTCAACTCCTTGAACTTGCCGAAAACCTTCTGCGACAAGTCGAGCTTTGTAGACAGTAACATTACCATCAGCGTCAGTCTTCTTCTTAAAGATCCATTTATTCTTAATTGCTTGCCGATCATCGGGCAAGTCAACCAAAGTCCATACTTTGTTCTCATACATGGATCCCATCTCAGATTTCATGGCTTCAAGCCACTTTGCAGAATCTGGGCTCACCATCGCTTCTTCATAGTTCGTAGGTTCATCATGATCTAGTAGCATGACCTCCAGAACAGGATTACCGTACCACTCTGGTGCGGATCTTACTCTGGTTGATCTACGAGGTTCAGTAGTATCTTGATCTAAAGTTTCATGATCATCATCATTAGCTTCCTCTCTTATTGGTGTAGGTCTCGCAGAAACAGTTTTCTGTGATGTACTATTTCCCAATAAAGGAGTAGGTACAGTTACCTCGTCAAGTTCTACTTTCCTCCCATTCACTTCTTTCGAGAGAAACTCCTTCTCAAGAAAGTTTCCGAATTTAGCAACAAAAGTCTTGCCTTCGGATCTGTGATAGAAGGTGTATCCAATAGTTTCCTTTGGATATCCTATGAAGACACATTTCTCCGATTTGGGTTCGAGCTTATCAGGTTGAAGCTTTTTCACATAAGCATCACAGCCCCAAACTTTAAGAAACGACAACTTTGGTTTCTTGCCAAACCACAGTTCATAAGGCGTCGTCTCAATGGATTTTGATGGTGCCCTATTTAACGTGAATACGGCCGTCTCTAAAGCATAACCCCAAAACGATAGCGGTAAATCAGTAAGAGACATCATAGATCGCACCATATCTAGTAAAGTACGATTACGACATTCGGACACACCATTACGCTGTGGTGTTCCAGGTGGCGTGAGTTGCGAAACTATTCCACAATTTTTCAAATGTATACCAAACTCGTAGCTCAAATATTCTCCTCCACGATCAGATCGTAGAAACTTTATTTTCTTGTTACGATGATTTTCAACTTCACTCTGAAATTCTTTGAACTTTTCAAACGTTTCAGATTTGTGTTTCATTAAGTAGATATACCCATATCTGCTTAAGTCATCTGTGAAGGTGAGAAAATAACGATATCCGCCGCGAGCCTCAATATTCATTGGTCCACATACATCGGTATGTATGATTTCTAACAAATCTGTTGCTCTCTCCATAGTACCGGAGAACGGTGTTTTAGTCATCTTGCCCAAGAGGCACGGTTCGCAAGTACCAAGTGATTTATAATCAATTGGTTCCAAAAGTCCATCAGTATGGAGTTTCTTCATGCGCTTTACACTGATATGACCTAAACGGCAGTGCCACAAATAAGTTGCACTTTCATTATTAACTCTGCATCTTTTGGCTTCAACATTATGAATATGTGTATCACTACTATCGAGATTCATCAAAAATAGAGCACTCTTCAAAGGTGCATGACCATAAAAGATATTACTCATATAAATAGAACAACCATTATTCTCTGATTTAAATGAATAACCGTCTCGCATTAGACAAGATCCAGATATAATGTTCATGCTCAACGCTGGCACCAAATAACAATTATTTAGGTCTAATATTAATCCCGAAGGTAGATGTAGAGGTAGCGTGCCGACTGCGATCACATCGACTTTGGAACCGTTTCCCACGCGCATCGTCACCTCATCCTTTGCTAGTGTCCGCTTATTCTGTAGTCCCTGTTTCGAGTTGCAAATATTAGCAACAGAACCAGTATCAAATACCCAGGTGCTACTGCGATCATTAGTAAGGTACACATCAATAACATGTATATCACATATACCTTTGTTCACCTTGCCATCCTTCTTATCCGCCAAATACTTGGGGCAGTTCCGCTTCCAGTGACCAGTCTGCTTGCAGTAGAAGCACTCAGTTTCAGGCTTAGGTCCAGACTTGGGTTTCTTCTCTTGAGCAGCAACTTGCTTGCTGTTCTTCTTGAAGTTCCCCTTCTTCTTCCCTTTGCCCTTTTTCTTGAAACTAGTGGTTTTGTTAACCATCAACACTTGATGCTCCTTCTTGATATCTACCTCCGCAGCTTTCAGCATTGCGAAGAGCTCGGGAATAGTCTTGTTCATCCCTTGCATATTATAGTTCATCACGAAACTCTTGTAGCTTGGTGGCAGTGATTGGAGAATTCTATCAATGACGCAATCATCCGGAAGATCAACTCCCAATTGAATCAAGTGATTATTATACCCAGACATTCTGAGTATATGCTCACTGATAGAACTGTTCTCCTCCATCTTGCAGCTATAGAACTTATTGGAGACTTCATATCTCTCAATCCGGGCATTTGCTTGAAATATTAACTTCAATTCCTGGAACATCTCATATGCTCCATGACATTCAAAACGTCGTTGAAGTCCCTATTCTAAGCCGTAAAGCATGGCACACTAAACTATTGAGTAGTCATCAGCTTTGCTCTGCCAGACGTTCATAACTTCTGGTGTTGCTCTAGAAGCAGGCCTGGCACCCAGCGGTGCTTCCAGGACGTAATTCTTCTGTGCAGCAATGAGGATAATCCTCAAGTTACGGACCCAGTCCGTGTAATTGCTACCATCATCTTTCAACTTTGCTTTCTCAAGGAACGCATTAAAATTCAGCGGAACAACAGCACGAGCCATCTATCTACAATCAACATAAACAAGCAAGATACTATCAGGTACTAAGTTCATGATAAGTTTAAGTTCAGTTAATCAAATTTACTTAAGAACTCCCACTTAGATAGACATCCCTCTAATCCTCTAAGTGATCACGTGATCCAAATCAACTAAACCATAACCGATCATCACGTGAGATGGAGTAGTTTTCAATGGTGAACATCATTATGTTGATCATATCTACTATATGATTCACGCTTGACCTTTCGGTCTCCGTGTTCCGAGGCCATATCTGTATATGCTTGGCTCGTCAAGTATAACCTGAGTATTCCGCGTGTGCAACTGTTTTGCACCCGTTGTATTTGAACGTAGAGCCTATCACACCCGATCATCACGTGGTGTCTCAGCACGAAGAACTTTTGCAACGGTGCATACTCAGGGAGAACACTTCTTGATAATTTAGTGAGAGATCATCTTATAATGCTACCGTCAATCAAAGCAAGATAAGATGCATAAAAGGATAAACATCACATGCAATCAATATAAGTGATATGATATGGCCATCATCATCTTGTGCTTTGTGATCTCCATCTCCGAAGCACCGTCATGATCACCATCGTCACCGGCGTGACACCTTGATCTCCATCGTAGCATCATTGTCGTCTCGCCGATCTTATGCTTCCACGACTATCACTACCGCTTAGTAATAAAGTAAAGCATTACATCGCGATTGCATTGCATACAATAAAGCGACAACCATATGGCTCCTGCCAGTTGCCGATAACTCGGTTACAAAACATGATCATCTCATACAATAAAATTAGCATCATGCTTTGACCATATCACATCACAACATGCCCTGCAAGAACAAGTTAGACGTCCTCTACTTTGTTGTTGCAAGTTTTACGTGGCTGCTACGGGCTTAAGTAAGAACTCATCTCACCTACGCATCAAAACCACAACGATAGTTTGTCAAATAGACTCCGTTTTAACCTTCTCAAGGACCGGGCGTAGCCACACTTGGTTCAACTAAAGTTGGAGAGACAGTCGCCCGCAAGCCATCTATGTGCAAAGCACATCGAGGGAACCGGTCTCGCGTAAGCATACGCGTAAGGTTGGTCCGGGTCGTCTCGTCCAACAATACCGCCGAACCAAAGTATGACATGCTGGTAGGCAGTATGACTTGTATCGCCCACAACTCACTTGTGTTCTACTCGTGCAAATAACATCAAACCATAAAAACCTAGGCTCTGATACCACTGTTGGGGAATGTAGTAATTTCGAAAATTTTCCTACGCACATGCAAGATCATGGTGATGCATAGCAATGAGGGGAGAGTCTGATCTACGTACCCTTGTAGATCGCAACGGAAGCGTTGACACAACATAGAGGAAGTAGTCGTACGTCTTCTTCCCGATCCGACCGATCCAAGCACCGTTACTCCGGCACCTCCGAGTTCTTAGCACACGTTCAGCTCGATGACGATCCTCGGGCTCCGATCCAGCAAAGCGTCGAGGAAGAGTTCCGTCAGCACGACGGCGTGGTGACGATCTTGATGAACTACAGCAGCAGGGCTTCGCCTAAACTCCGCTACAGTATATCGAGGAATATGGTGGCAGGGGGCACCGCACACGGCTAAGAAATAGATCACGTGGATCAACTTGTGTGTCTAGAGGTGTCCCCTGCCCCTGTATATAAAGGATGAGAAGGGGAGGGCTGGCCGGCCAGGAGAGGAGGCGTAGGAGAGAGTGGGAGTAGGATTCCCCCTCCAATCCTAGTCCAACTAGGATTCCCAAGTGGGAAAGGGAGAGAGGGGGGCCGGCCACCTTCTCCTAGTCCTAATAGGACTAGAGAGAGGGGGGAGGCGCACAGCCCTATGTGGGCTGCCCTTTCAACTTTCCACTAAGGCCCATGTTGGCCCATTTGGCTCCCGGGGGGTTCCGGTAACCCTCCCGGCAATCCGGTAAAATCCTGATTTTACCCGGAACACTTCCGATGTCCAAACATAGTCTTCCAATATATCAATCTTTACGTCTCGACCATTTCGAGACTCCTCGTCATGTCCGTGATCACATCCGGGACTCCGAACAACCTTCGGTACATCAAAATGCATAAACTCATAATAACTGTCATCGTAACGTTAAGTGTGCGGACCCTACGGTTCGAGAACAATGTAGACATGACCGAGACACGTCTCCGGTCAATAACCAATAGCGCGACCTGGATGCCCATATTGGCTCCTACATATTCTACGAAGATCTTTATCGGTCAGATCGCATAACAACATACGTTGTTCCCTTTGTCATCGGTATGTTACTTGCCCGAGATTTGATCGTCGGTATCCAATACCTAGTTCAATCTCGTTTCCGGCAAGTCTCTTTACTCGTTCCATAATACATCATCCCGCAACTAACTCATTAGTTGCAATGCTTGCAAGGCTTTAAGTGATGTGCATTATCGAGAGGGCCCAGAGATACCTCTCCGACAATCGGAGTGACAAATCCTAATCTCGAAATACGCCAACCCAACATCTACCATTGGAGCCACCTGTAGTACTCCTTTATAATCACCCAGTTACGTTGTGACGTTTGGTAGTACCCAAAGTGTTCCTCCGGTAAACGGGAGTTGCATAATCTCATAGTCATAGGAACATGTATAAGTCATGAAGAAAGCAATAGCAACATACTAAACGATCGGGTGCTAATGCAAATGAAATGGGTCATGTCAATCAGATCATTCAACTAATGATGTGACCTCATTAATCAAATAACAACTCTTTGTTCATGGTTAGGAAACATAACCATCTTTGATTAACGAGCTAGTCAAGTAGAGGCATACTAGTGACACTCTGTTTGTCTATGTATTCACACATGTATTATGTTTCCGGTTAATACAATTCTAGCATGAATAATATGAAGGAAATATGCCCTAGAGGCAATAATAAAGTTATTATTTATTTCCTTATATCATGATAAATGTTTATTATTCATGCTAGAATTGTATTAACCGGAAACATAATACATGTGTGAATACATAGACAAACAGAGTGTCACTAGTATGCCTCTACTTGACTAGCTCGTTAATCAAAGATGGTTATGTTTCCTAACCATGAACAAAGAGTTGTTATTTGATTAACGAGGTCACATCATTAGTTGAATGATCTGATTGACATGACCCATTCCATTAGCTTAGCACCCGATCGTTTAGTATGTTGCTATTGCTTTCTTCATGACTTATACATGTTCCTATAACTATGAGATTATGCAACTCCCGTTTACCGGAGGAACACTTTGGGTACTACCAAACGTCACAACGTAACTGGGTGATTATAAAGGAGTACTACAGGTGTCTCCAATGGTAGATGTTGGGTTGGCGTATTTCGAGATTAGGGTTTGTCACTCCGATTGTCGGAGAGGTATCTCTGGGCCCTCTCGGTAATACACATCACATAAGCCTTGCAAGCATAATAACTAAGATGTTAGTTATGAGATGATGTATTACGGAACGAGTAAAGAGACTTGCTAGTAACGAGATTGAACTAGGTATTGGATACCGACGATCGAATCTCGGGCAAGTAACATACCGATGACAAAGGGAACAACGTATGTTGTTATGCGGTCTGACCGATAAAGATCTTCGTAGAATATGTAGGAGCCAATATGGGCATCCAGGTCCCGCTATTGGTTATTGACCGGAGACGTGTCTCGGTCATGTCTACATTGTTCTCGAACCGTAGGGTCCGCACGCTTAACGTTACGATGACAGTTATTATGAGTTTATGCATTTTGATGTACCGAAGGTTGTTCGGAGTCCCGGATGAGATCACGGACATGACGAGGAGTCTCGAAATGGTCGAGACGTAAAGATTGATATATTGGAAGCCTATGTTTGGACATCGGAAGTGTTCCGGGTGAAATCGGGATTTTACCGGATTACCGGGAGGGTTACCGGAACCCCCCGTGAGCCAAATGGGCCAACATGGGCCTTAGTGGAAAGGTGAGAGGGCAGCCCACATAGGGCTGCGCCTCCCCCCTCTCCCTAGTCCTATTAGGACTAGGAGAGGGGCCGGCCACCTCTCTCTCTCTCCTTTAAAGGATTCCTAGTTGGACTAGGATTGGAGGGGGGAGTCCTACTCCCGGTAGGAGTAGGACTCCTCCTGCGCCTCCCTCTCTCTGGCCGGCCAGCCCCCCTCCCTCCAACCTTTATATATGGGGGCAGGGGACACCCCAAGACACACAAGTTGATCCTTGAGATCGTTCCTTAGCCGTGTGCGGTGCCCCCTGCCACCAAATTCCACCTCGGTCATATCGTTGTAGAGCTTAGGCGAAGCCCTGCGTCGGTAGTACATCAAGATCGTCACCACGCCGTTGTGCTGACGGAACTCTTCCTCGACGCTTTGCTGGATCGGAGCCCGAGGATCATCATCGAGCTGAACGTGTGCTAAGAACTCGGAGGTGCCGGAGTAACGGTGCTTGGATCGGTCGGATCGGGAAGAAGACGTACGACTACTTCCTCTATGTTGTGTGATCGCTTCCGCAGTCGGTCTGCGTTGGTACGTAGACAATACTCTCCCCCTCATTGCTATGCATCACCATGATCTTGCGTGTGCGTAGGAAAATTTTGAAATTACTACGTTCCCCAACAGTGGCATCCGAGCCTAGGTTTTATGGTTTGATGTTATTTGCACGAGTAGAACACAAGTGAGTTGTGGGCGATACAAGTCATACTGCCTACCAGCATGTCATACTTTGGTTCGGCGGTATTGTTGGGTGAGACGATCCGGACCAACCTTACGCGTATGCTTACGCGAGACCGGTTCCCTCGACGTGCTTTGCACATAGATGGCTTGCGGAAGACTGTCTCTCCAACTTTAGTTGAACCAAGTGTGACTACGCCCGGTCCTTGAGAAGGTTAAAACGGAGTCTATTTGACAAACTATCGTTGTGGTTTCGATGCGTAGGTGAGATGTGTTCTTACTTAAGCCCGTAGCAGCCACGTAAAACTTGCAACAACAAAGTAGAGGACGTCTAACTTGTTTTTGCAGGGCATGTTGTGATGTGATATGGTCAAGGCATGATGCTGATTTTATTGTATGAGATGATCATGTTTTGTAACCGAGTTATCGGCAACTGGCAGGAGCCATATGGTTGTCGCTTTATTGTATGCAATGCAATCGCGATGTAATGCTTTACTTTATTACTAAGCGGTAGTTATAGTCGTGGAAGCATAAGATTGGCGAGACGACAACGATGCTACGATGAAGATCAAGGTGGCGCGCCGGTGACGATGGTGATCATGACAGTGCTTCGGAGATGGAGATCACAAGCACAAGATGATGATGACCATATCATATCACTTATATTGATTGCATGTGATGTTTATCCTTTTATGCATCTTATCTTGCTTTGATTGACGGTAGCATTATAAGATGATCTCTCACTAAATTATCAAGAAGTGTTCTCCCTGAGTATGCACCGTTGCCAAAGTTCGTCGTGCCCAGAGACCACGTGAAGATCGGGTGTGATAAGCTCTACGTCCATCTACAACGGGTGCAAGCCAGTTTTGCACACGCAGAATACTCAGGTTAAACTTGACGAGCCTAGCATATGCAGATATGGCCTCGGAACACAGAGACCGAAAGGTCGAGCGTGAATCATATAGTAGATATGATCAACATGACGATGTTCACCATTGAAAACTACTCCATCTCACGTGATGATCGGTTATGGTTTAGTTGATTTGGATCACGTGATCACTTAGAGGATTAGAGGGATGTCTATCTAAGTGGGAGTTCCTAAGTAATTTGATTAACTGAACTTAAACTTATCATGAACTTAGTACCTGATAGTATCTTGCTTGTTTATGTTGATTGTAGATAGATGGCTCGTGCTGTTGTTCCGTTGAATTTTAATGCGTTCCTTGAGAAAGCAAAGTTGAAAGATGATGGTAGCAATTACACGGACTGGGTCCGTAACCTGAGGATTATCCTCATTGCTGCACAGAAGAATTACGTCCTGGAAGCACCGCTGGGTGCCAGGCCTGCTGCTGGAGCAACGCCAGATGTTATGAACGTCTGGCAGAGCAAAGCTGATGACTACTCGATAGTTCAGTGTGCCATGCTTTACGGCTTAGAATCGGGACTTCAACGACGTTTTGAACGTCATGGAGCATATGAGATGTTCCAAGAGTTGAAGTTAATATTTCAAGCAAATGCCCGAATTGAGAGATATGAAGTCTCCAATAAGTTCTATAGCTGCAAGATGGAGGAGAACAGTTCTGTCAGTGAGCATATACTGAAAATGTCTGGGTACAATAATCACTTGATTCATATGGGAGTTAATCTTCCAGATGATTGCGTCATTGACAGAATGCTCCAATCACTGCCACCAAGCTACAAAAGCTTCGTGATGAACTATAATATGCAAGGGATGAACAAGACTATTCCCGAGCTCTTCGCAATGCTGAAAGCTGCGGAGGTAGAAATCAAGAAGGAGCATCAAGTGTTGATGGTTAACAAAACCACTGGTTTCAAGAAAAAGGGCAAAGGAAAGAAGAAGGGGAACTTCAAGAAGAACAGCAAGCAAGTTGCTGCTCAGGAGAAGAAACCCAAGTCTGGACCTAAGCCTGAAACTGAGTGCTTCTACTGCAAGCAGACTGGTCACTGGAAGCGGAACTGCCCCAAGTATTTGGCGGATAAGAAGGATGGCAAGGTGAACAAAGGTATATGTGATATACATGTTATTGATGTGTACCTTACTAGAGCTCGCAGTAGCACCTGGGAATTTGATACTGGTTCTGTTGCTAATATTTGCAACTCGAAACAGGGACTACGGAATAAGCGGACGCTAGCAAAGGACGAGGTGACGATGCGCGTGGGAAACGGTTCCAAAGTCGATGTGATCGCGGTCGGCACGCTACCTCTACATCTACCTTCGGGATTAATATTAGACCTAAATAATTGTTATTTGGTGCCAGCGTTGAGCATGAACATTATTTCTGGATCTTGTTTGATGCGAGACGGTTATTCATTTAAATCAGAGAATAATGGTTGTTCTATTTATATGAGTAATATCTTTTATGGTCATGCACCCTTGAAGAGTGGTCTATTCTTGTTGAATCTCGATAGTAGTGATACACATATTCATAATGTAGAAGCCAAAAGATGCAGAGTTGATAATGATAGTGCAACCTATTTGTGGCACTGCCGTTTAGGTCATATCGGTGTAAAGCGCATGAAGAAACTCCATACTGATGGGCTTTTGGAACAACTTGATTATGAATTACCTGGTACATGCGAACCGTGCCTCATAGGCAAGATGACTAAAACACCGTTCTCCGGTACTATGGAGAGAGCAACAGACTTATTGGAAATCATACATACCGATGTATGTGGTCCGATGAATATTGAGGCTCGTGGCGGATATCGTTATTTTCTCACCTTCACAGATGATTTAAGCAGATATGGGTATATCTACTTAATGAAACATAAGTCTGAAACATTTAAAAAGTTCAAGGAATTTCAGAGTGAAGTTGAAAATCATCGTAACAAGAAAATAAAGTTTCTACGATCTGATCGTGGAGGAGAATATTTGAGTTACGAGTTTGGTATACATTTGAAAAATTGTGGAATAGTTTCGCAACTCACGCCACCCGGAACACCACAGCGTAATGGTGTGTCCAAACGTCGTAATCGTACTTTACTAGATATGGTGCGATCTATGATGTCTCTTACTGATTTACCGCTATCGTTTTGGGGTTATGCTTTAGAGACGGCCGCATTCACGTTAAATAGGGCACCATCAAAATCCGTTGAGACGACGCCTTATGAACTATGGTTTGGCAAGAAACCAAAGTTTTCGTTTCTTAAAGTTTGGGGCTGCGATGCTTATGTGAAAAAGCTTCAACCTGATAAGCTCGAACCCAAAGCGGAGAAATGTGTCTTCATAGGATACCCAAAGGAAACTGTTGGGTATACCTTCTATCACAGATCCGACGGCAAGACATTCGTTGCTAAGAATGGATCATTTCTAGAGAAGGAGTTTCTCTCGAAAGAAGTGAGTGGGAGGAAAGTAGAACTTGACGAGGTAACTGTACCCGCTCCCTTATTGGAAAATAGTACATCACAGAAAACTGTTTCTGCGACACCTATACCAATCAGTGAGGAAGCTAATGATGATGATCATGAAGCTTCAGGACAAGATACTACTGAACCACGTAGATCAACCAGAGTGAGATCCGCACCAGAGTGGTACGGTAATCCAGTTCTGGAAGTCATGCTACTAGATCATGATGAACCTACAAACTATGAAGAAGCGATGGTGAGCCCAGATTCCGCAAAGTGGCTTGAGGCCATGAAATCTGAGATGGGATCCATGTATGAGAACAAAGTATGGACTTTGGTTGACTTGCCCGATGATCGGCAAGCAATTGAGAATAAATGGATCTTCAAGAAAAAGACTGACGCTGACGGTAATATTACTGTCTATAAAGCTCGACTTGTCGCAAAAGGTTTTCGACAAGTTCAAGGGGTTGACTACGATGAGACCTTCTCACCCGTAGCGATGCTTAAATCCGTCAGAATCATGTTAGCAATTGCCGCATTTTATGATTATGAAATATGGCAAATGGATGTCAAAACTGCATTCCTGAATGGATTTCTGGAAGAAGAGTTGTATATGATGCAACCAGAAGGTTTTGTCGATCCGAAGGGAGCTAACAAAGTGTGCAAACTCCAGCGATCCATTTATGGACTGGTGCAAGCATCTCGGAGTTGGAATAAACGTTTTGATAGTGTGATCAAAGCATTTGGCTTTATACAGACTTTTGGAGAAGCCTGTATTTACAAGAAAGTGAGTGGGAGCTCTGTAGCATTTCTGATATTATATGTGGATGACATATTGCTGATTGGAAATGATATAGAATTTCTGGATAGCATAAAGGGATACTTGAATAAAAGTTTTTCAATGAAAGACCTCGGGGAAGCTGCTTACATATTAGGCATAAAGATCTATAGAGATAGATCAAAACGCTTAATTGGACTTTCACAAAGCACATACCTTGACAAGATTTTGAAGAAGTTCAAAATGGATCAAGCAAAGAAAGGGTTCTTGCCTGTGTTACAAGGTGTGAAGTTGAGTCAGACTCAATGCCCGACCAATGCAGAAGATAGAGAGCAAATGAAAGATGTTCCCTATGCTTCAGCCATAGGCTCTATCATGTATGCAATGCTGTGTACCAGACCTGATGTGTGCCTTGCTATAAGTTTAGCAGGGAGGTACCAAAGTAATCCAGGAGTGGATCACTGGACAGCGGTTAAGAACATCCTGAAATACCTGAAAAGGACTAGGGATATGTTTCTCGTATATGGAGGTGACAAAGAGCTCACCGTAAGAGGTTACGTTGATGCAAGCTTTGACACTGATCCGGACGATTCTAAATCGCAAACCGGATACGTGTTTACTTTAAACGGTGGAGCTGTCAGTTGGTGCAATTCTAAACAAAGCGTCGTAGCGGGATCTACATGTGAAGCGGAGTACATAGCTGCTTCGGAAGCAGCGAACGAAGGAGTCTGGATGAAGGAGTTCATATCCGATCTAGGTGTCATACCTAGTGCATCGGGTCCAATGAAAATCTTCTGTGACAATACTGGTGCAATTGCCTTGGCAAAGGAATCCAGATTTCACAAAAGAACCAAACACATCAAGAGACGCTTCAACTCCATCCGGGATTTAGTCCAGGTGGGAGACATAGAGATTTGCAAGATACATACGGATCTGAATGTTGGAGACCCGTTGACTAAGCCTCTTCCACGAGCAAAACATGATCAGCACCAAGGCTCCATGGGTGTTAGAATCATTACTGTGTAATCTAGATTATTGACTCTAGTGCAAGTGGGAGACTGAAGGAAATATGCCCTAGAGGCAATAATAAAGTTATTATTTATTTCCTTATATCATGATAAATGTTTATTATTCATGCTAGAATTGTATTAACCGGAAACATAATACATGTGTGAATACATAGACAAACAGAGTGTCACTAGTATGCCTCTACTTGACTAGCTCGTTAATCAAAGATGGTTATGTTTCCTAACCATGAACACAGAGTTGTTATTTGATTAACGAGGTCACATCATTAGTTGAATGATCTGATTGACATGACCCATTCCATTAGCTTAGCACCCGATCGTTTAGCATGTTGCTATTGCTTTCTTCATGACTTATACATGTTCCTATAACTATGAGATTATGCAACTCCCGTTTACCGGAGGAACACTTTGGGTACTACCAAACGTCACAACGTAACTGGGTGATTATAAAGGAGTACTACAGGTGTCTCCAATGGTAGATGTTGGGTTGGCGTATTTCAAGATTAGGGTTTGTCACTCCGATTGTCGGAGAGGTATCTCTGGGCCCTCTCGGTAATACACATCACATAAGCCTTGCAAGCATAATAACTAAGATGTTAGTTATGAGATGATGTATTACGGAACGAGTAAAGAGACTTGCCAGTAACGAGATTGAACTAGGTATTGGATACCGACGATCGAATCTCGGGCAAGTAACATACCGATGACAAAGGGAACAACGTATGTTGTTATGCGGTCTGACCGTTAAAGATCTTCGTAGAATATGTAGGAGCCAATATGGGCATCCAGGTCCCGCTATTGGTTATTGACCGGAGACATGTCTCGGTCATGTCTACATTGTTCTCGAACCGTAGGGTCCGCACGCTTAACGTTACGATGACAGTTATTATGAGTTTATGCATTTTGATGTACCGAAGGTTGTTCGGAGTCCCGGATGAGATCACGGACATGACGAGGAGTCTCGAAATGGTCGAGACGTAAAGATTGATATATTGGAAGCCTATGTTTGGACATCGGAAGTGTTCCGGGTGAAATCGGGATTTTACCGGATTACCGGGAGGGTTACCGGAACCCCCCGGGAGCCAAATGGGCCAACATGGGCCTTAGTGGAAAGGTGAGAGGGCAGCCCACATAGGGCTGCGCCTCCCCCCTCTCCCTAGTCCTATTAGGACTAGGAGAGGGGCCGACCACCTCTCTCTCTCTCTCTCCTTTAAAGGATTCCTAGTTGGACTAGGATTGGAGGGGGGAGTCCTACTCCCGGTAGGAGTAGGACTCCTCCTGCGCCTCCCTCTCTCTGGCCGGCCAGCCCCCCTCCCTCCAACCTTTATATACGGGGGCAGGGGACACCCCAAGACACACAAGTTGATCCTTGAGATCGTTCCTTAGCCGTGTGCGGTGCCCCCTGCCACCAAATTCCACCTCGGTCATATCGTTGTAGAGCTTAGGCGAAGCCCTGCGTCGGTAGTACATCAAGATCGTCACCACGCCGTTGTGCTGACGGAACTCTTCCTCGACGCTTTGCTGGATCGGAGCCCGAGGATCGTCATCGAGCTGAACGTGTGCTAAGAACTCGGAGGTGCCGGAGTAACGGTGCTTGGATCGGTCGGATCGGGAAGAAGACGTACGACTACTTCCTCTATGTTGTGTGATCGCTTCCGCAGTCGGTCTGCGTTGGTACGTAGACAATACTCTCCCCCTCGTTGCTATGCATCACCATGATCTTGCGTGTGCGTAGGAAAATTTTGAAATTACTACGTTCCCCAACATAATAAACATTTATCATGATATAAGGAAATAAATAATAACTTTATTATTGCCTCTAGGGCATATTTCCTTCACCTCCTTCATCTTGACGTTGCGCACGCCATCGGAGAAGGCCAAGATGATGGCTTCCTCGGACACCTTGGGGATCTTGAGGCGCGCACTATTGAAGCGCTGGATGTACTTTTGCAGGGTCTCTCCGGGTTGTTGCTTGATGCGGCGCATGTCGCTCACGGCGGGTGGCCGGTCGCGAGTACCTTGGAAGTTGGCGATGAAGCGGGTGTGCATCTGGTCCCAGGAAGAGATCGTGCCTGGAGCCAGATTCAGGAGCCAGGTGCGAGCTCCTTCCTTGAGCGCCATGGGAAACCAGTTCGCCATGACCTTTTCGTCCCCGCTGGCAGCCTCGATGCCCAGCTCATAGAGCTGGAGGAACTCTGCGGGATCAGTTGTGCCGTCGTAGCGAGGAGGCAGGTCTGGCTTGAACTTGGCAGGCCACGCGATGCTGCGCAGCTCGGTGGTGTAGGCGCGGCAGCCTGCGGTGGCTACGGGAGGCTTCGGCTGGTGGAGAGCTTGGTCTTGAGGGTCCCCACCCGCTGCAGCTAGGAGCAGAGCGGGGTCTTGGCATGCCGGAGCTGGAGCAGGGTCGTGGCGTGCTGGAGCAGGGAGCGCCCTGGCAGCTCCTTGCGGGCGAGGGACTTCTTGGCAGCTCCGTTCTTGTTGCGCTGGCACCTGACGGAGTGGGTTCCGCCCAGGGGCCACGCGCCTTGGAGCCATGGCGTCTTCTTGGAGAGGAGGTGGCTGGTGCGCCTCTGGAGCTTCATTGCCCGCGTGGGGCGGGGTGTAGCGCAGAGGAACGGACGGCGCGGAAGAGCCCCCTGTGGCGCGGACAAGCTCGGCGACGCGGTCAAGCCACTCTTCGTAGACATCGTCGACGGGGCGGTAGCGCAAGAGCTCGTTTGTTGCGAGGAGCGCAGCTCGAGCCTCCAAGGGTGCGTGGAGCGCGCGGGACAAAGAGCCAGCTGATGCGAGTGATGGAGTAGCGGTGCGGCCGTCTTGGCGCACGGATGGATGCTGAGACGACGCTTGCTGCTCGCCCCCCGCCGGGCCGGTGGCGGCGTTGACGGCGGGCGACGGGGAACGACGAGGACGCCCATCGACGGGGGCCGTCTGGGCGACACGAGAAGTGATGGCGGCCCGGCGCTCGGCGCGGGCCCGACGAGCGTCAGACATGGATGCGACGGTCGGAGGAGAGCGGAGTGGTGGAAGATAGATTCCGGCGCACCCCTACCTGGCGCGCGAAATGTCAGATCATGGGTTCCGGCAGACCCTTAAGGTTCGAACACTGGGGTGCGTGCGGAGATCACGCCTTCTATCTCCCCGTCTCACAAAGATCTAAACTACTAAAAGAACTGCACAAGAGACTCAAGGTTTATACTGGTTCGGGCCACCGTTGTGGTGTAATACCCTACTCTAGTGTGTGGTTGGTGGATTGCCTCCTGGGGCTGGTGATGATGAATAATACAAGGAAGAACAGCCTCGCGAGGGTCTGTTCTTGGCTGGGGCGATGAACTGCTAGGAGGAGTTCAGTCACCCTTCTCTCTCTCACTCACTCTCTCTGCTTTTCTCTCACTTGTCGACCGTCCGAACGAACCCCTTTGCTATGCGGGTGGCTGGTCCTATTTATAGGCAAAGGCCCTGGGCCTCTTCCCAAATATTGAGCGGGAAGTGCGCCTACAATTGGCCAATTCGAAGGGGAACATCTAGTACACTTATCCTGACTAAAGTTGGTCTTCGCCTGCCAAAGGCTCAGTGGTGACGCCGTGCTGGGCTCCATGGTGACCTCCGTCTCTTAGTCCGCCTGGTCTTGGTCTCGTTGCACCGAAATGGCAACCTTTGCCTGATGCCCCGGTACTCCGCGGCTGCGCTTGCCCCCTTTGCACCAAAGAGGAAAGAAGGACGCTGCGCGCTGGCGCCCTCCTGGCACCCTCGATCGTCATGGCTTGTGTCATGGGCACCTCGCGAGGTACCCTGCCTTGATCTCTCCGCCTTCTCACGAGCCAGCCTGAGGAGGCTGCGCCTGAGGATGCGCCGTGTCATCCGCCCCGCGAGGCTTGGCCCCTCGTGAGGGTCTTGAGTCTTGTGTTGATGAAGATGGGCCATGCTGGGCCTCCTTTGAGCCATGCCGCAGGCCACAGGCAGGCAAGTCTGGGGACCCCCGTTCCCGGAACGCCGACACGTGTCTCACTTCCTTCAGGGGTTGGGCTTCCCGATAGATCCTTTCGTGAGGGGGCTGCTGTTTTATTATGGGCTGGAATTTCACGACTTAGCCCCGGAGTCTATCCTCCACGTTTCCTCATTCATCATCGTGTGCGAAGCATTCCTCCGTGTTACTCCTCACTTTGGATTATGGCTCAAGACTTTTGGAGTGGAGCCGAAGATGATCAAGGGACGGCACGCAGAGTGCGGAGGTGCTATCATAAGTAAGAATGCCGATGCTCCATGGCCCGAGGGCTCCTTTCAAGAGGAGCTCGGCTTGTGGCAACGAGAGTGGTTCTATATCACCGCTCCCAGGAGCGCCAAGTGGGTGGCGCCTCCTGCCTTTCGCTCGGGTCCCCCACCATGGCTAGCGTCATGGGTTAATAAAGGATTAGATTGGGGGTTATCCAAAGACGTGCCCCTGTTGCAGGGCCGCATTAGGGATCTCTTAGAAGGAGACCTCAACCTGGTCAAGGTGACGCAGGTCATGCTGATTCGCCGAATATTGCCCGGCAAACGTCACCCCCTTCGCCTGTGGGAGTTTAATCCAGAGGGGCCGCGAGCTCTCCAGAATTTCATGGGCGCAACACCCGTGGAGATGTATAAACTGTTCTTCGGATCACAAGAGATGTGTCCGGATTTAACCGAGGACGCAGGTCTAAGCTGCAATCGCCCCGATACTCAAGTAAGCAACCTTGTGCCTGGACCTTCTATCCATATAATAAACTTGCCCCTAAAAGAGCTGTCCGTTTAAACAGGAGTGGATAGTGACGGCAAAGCTGATCAGGTGTTCGGCTCCCCTTCCTGAAACCAGGCCGGATCCCGTGCTAGCCAGGATGCTGGAAATAATGCCTTTGGAGGGGGAGGACAAGGGAGCCATGGTGTCCTCGAAGGAGGCTGCTTCGAAGGGAGGAACTGACAATTCCTCTCCTAAGGGGAAGAAAAGAGCCGCCTCTGATGATCCGGAAACCATGGTCTCGAAGCGGGGGAAAAAATCCTCGTCAGAGGGTCCGACGTCGGGGAGTCCCTCGGCCGGACTACGCCCTCAAGGGGATCAGCCCTCCAGCGAGCCGTAAGTAGAGAGATGTTTTCCTTTTGAGGGATGAGAGAAATCTTTGATTTATATCTGAGAAGATTAACTGAAATTTTACCTTATAGCTCGGACCTCAGCCCTTCTCAGCAGAGCTCGTCTTCGGGGGATCTTCTTCCGGAGATGATGGAGAGCGGGACGCCTCCCCCTGCCATGCCGCCTAGCGAGGCGGGCGACCCTGAGGTGTCGTCGTGGAGGGTTTCTCCGAATCCGGCAGGGGCGGAGGGTGGCAGTGCGGCCCCCCGAAGTTCTCTGCGTTCAGCCTTCGAAAGAGGCCATAGGACAAGTCCGGCATCGTCTGGTGCTCGGCTGGAGGAGCTAAAGATTCTGCTGGGGCGAGCTTCTATCTCAGAAGAGCACCGTGCATTGATGGGCACGGTGATTGAAAGGATTTCATCCACAGAAGACGGATTGCATGAGCCGTCAAAAGCTTGCCGATGGGTTTTGAGGTATGTTAGATGATGTACACTTTTTTCAGTTGCGCATAAGTAAGATGCGCCCTATGTAGATAGTAGCCCCTGAGACTCTGTGCGTTTTCAAGAAATGACGGCACACAGAGGATCGTAATCCCAGGTCTAAGATGTCACCTTTGAATTTAGGTGGCGGGGTGTTCGGAATCGAGCCGAACGGATGGGTTTGCCGAACTAAAGCGGCAACTGGACGTGGCAGATGCCGACATCGCGCTTGTCAACAAGCGGCTTGATGAAGCTCAAGGTATGTAATTTCTTTGGGCGGCGCCAGGTAAGAGGAGCTTCATGCTAGTGTCTTACAATGTGTGTGCTTGACGCAGATGGTACAGCCGCCGTGGAGAATCTTAGGGCAGGACTTGCCCGAGCTAAGGAGCAAGCCAGAAAAAGCGATGCGGCTGCCCAGAAGGCCCTTGAAGAGCTGGGAGCCGAACAGGCTGCTCATTGCCGAAGCAAAGAGCAGATGGCTGAGATGGCCAAAAAGTTGAAAAGCACTACCAACTGTTGCAGGCTTCTTGAGAAAGAAGACCGGGCGAAGCAGACGGACTTAAAGAAGGCCGTCGCTAATGCCAAGGACGCGTGCTCTGTGATGAGAGCCGCGAAGGAGGAGCTGCGTCAGGCCGAACAGATTGTGGCTGGAAAGCCCTTTATGCTGCGAAGGAAGGTTTGTGATCCGAAGTTTGTTCCATTGGACCGGATGTGGAGTGTGGAGGACACCTATCTGGATTTGGCAGCGAGTGCTGCTGATGCGACCGAACACTTTCGAGATCAGAAAGATCGCGAAGTGGAAAGACTTTTCTAGTCGCAGTTTCACAATCCAGAGCGTCCACTGGCAGTAGGTGATCGTTTGGCTCAATGGGCCGAACTGAATAAGTTGTCTAGACTCGCCATGAAGTACGTCGTGGGTCACTTGTGGCCGGGGAGTTCGGAGCCGAAGAGTTATTTCAACTTGGTGCAGCAATTCCTTGACGCGGTGCCACGTCTAAATGCAATTAAGAAGTCAGCATGCATAGAGGGTGCTAGGATGGCTCTAGCCCGTGTTAAGACATACTGGGCAGAGATGGATACCACCGTTGTTGCGTCCCGAGACTCAGACCAAAGCCGAGTACCCTTCGAGCACTATTTTCAGGAAGTTCTTGAAGGCGCTCGTGTAATAGAGACGCAGTGCCCGAAAGATGCTATGTTATGATAGCATATGTAATTATAAAGTAATATTTTGATAAACTGTAGTGGCCTTTTTTATACTTGTGCCTCCAAGTATTGTAAACACCTTCTATGCGGCTGTTTTAAGATATATATATATATATATATATATATATATATATATATATATATATATATATATATATATATATATAGAATCTGAAAGATGGCAGTCTTTGGCTTCAGCCCCCATGCACATAGTGCGGGGGTGCTCGCAGAAGACGCATTTTCATACTTAACCCAACGTCTTGGTCCTACAAAGGAGGTGATAGCGCAGCGGGCCAGGCAACCGGACTATAATGCTTTAACACTTCCACTTAGCCATAGGAGTTTGAAAATGAGACTCTTTAGGTAGCTCCTTGGTGGCAACTGTGCTCGTCTGAATTCGGGGCGCGTATGTGCCTGACCGGGAAGTGGCCCTTCGTTAAAGCGGAGGAATCCGATAGATTCCGATAGGTCATCGAGTGGCTGACCAGTCTCATGCTACATCATGACAGTCAGTTTTCGGCTTTCTCTACTGAGGTGCTCGCCCTGGCCGAACTGGGGGCACAATCGCAGTAGTTCTCCTGGTGCTACCTTAGCCGATAGAGCGGAACGTAAGGTAGCCAAACTCAGGAGCCGGGCAACCCAACATTTGACCAAAGACATGATTTGGAGCTGATGCATATAATGCCAAAACTCGCGACGCCGAACACTCCCTAAGGCATTCGGTCTTTATGAGTGTGTGCCAAACGACACTCTTTATTAAAAAAGCCCCTAGTGTCCAGGTACGTGCAAAAATTCTAACGTGGCCACATGCCAAGATGCCAGCCTCCTCCTTGGTTATACTGGAAAGAAAAACCCAGGGGATGTGTTGCAACAAGAGACAGTAAAAAAAGGTTTACGCAGGGTCTTAATCTAAAAAGAATCCTTTAGGACGGGTCCCTACTGCACGTCTGCGCCTGTGTCTCCGTTGTGCCGTATCATGGACGGGCGCCGTACGACGTTCATTTGTAAAAGAGAGGAGCTGAGTTGAGAGCGGTTCGTGCCAAGAAAATAAGCAGAGTATAAAGTAAAATATGGAAGTTTGAGCTTTACTGTCTCTTATTGCATATGCGTGGAGCCCCTTGTGCGGGGGTATATGGCTTCTAGGCCTGCATCAATGATGATTTTGCACCGAACTCGTCTATCCGCGTTCGTGGTCTTGAAATGACCTATTTTAAAGTTTTTTTGTGTGGGGCTGTTAAAGCGGCCGCACTGTCCTCCGCTTAGGGAGGCGCACTTTAGTGCTTTCCCATCAAAGAGATGATGCCTCGTGGACCGGGAATCTTAAGCGTAAGAGATGCATCATGCGGTATTGCGTTAAATCGAGCGAAAGCTTCGCGTCCCAGTAGTGCTTGATAGCGACTTGAGAACGGGACGACGTGGAAGGTCAACTTTTCACGGCGGAGGTTATCGGCAGAGCCGAATGTGACTGTGAGCCGGAGAAGACCCGTACAATGGGTGTCCGGACCGGGTATTACCCCTTGAAAGGAGGTTTTGCTGAGGCGGATTCTTGCTGGGTTTATCCCCATGTGCTGTACTGTATCCTGATATATCAGGTTTAGTCCACTGCCACCGAACATAAGGACATTTGAAAATTTGACTCCGCCAATTATTGGATCGAGTATCAAGGCAGTCCATCCTACATTCTTGATATTCCTACAATAATCTAGCTGATCGAAGGTGATCGGTTTTGACAACCAGTAGCAGGATCCTTTGGGGATGGGCCGTGTGGTGCGTACCTTTACGGGCACCGCACGTTTTGTTATGTGAAGTGACTTCACTGTTTTTACTTCCTGCGGGAAGTTCTTTTGTTTCCTGGTGCTCTGGTGTTGGGGTTCGTCCTCGTCTGCGCTTGGTGTGTCGAGCCCCTTGTGTTCGGCATTGAGTCTGCCGGATTGTTTGAAGACCCAACAGTCTCTGTGGGTATGGTTCGCAGGCTTCGCAGGAGTACTATGTATCTGACATATCCTGTCCAGGATGTTATTTAGGTTGGATGGATCGTCCCTATTATCCTGGTGGGGCGGTTTTTCCTAATTTTGTCGTGAGCCTTTGAATCCGGCGTTGACTGTCGTGCTCTTCGGATTTTGTCCTTAGTCCGGCGACGATCCTTGTTACGTCACGGTCTTCCGTTTCCATCCCTGGTTTCAGATGTACTTGGGTCGCTGGGGCTGCACCTTGCCAACCAGCTGTCCTCCCCTGCACAAAAGCGGGTCATGAGGCTTGTAAGTGCGGCCATTATTCTTGGTTTTTCTTGGCCGAGGTGTCTGGCGAGCCACTCGTCTCGGACGTTATGCCTGAAAGCTGCTAAGGCTTCGGCGTCCGGACAGTCGACTATCTGATTCTTTTTAGTGAGGAATCTATTCCAGAACTGCCGAGCTGATTCTCCGGGTTATTGAGTTATGTGACTAAGATCGTCTGCATCCAGAGGACGGACATAGGTCCCTTGAAAGTTTGCTCAGAAGGCATCTCGAGTTCTTCCCAGCTTCCAATTGTGTTTTCTGGAAGGCTTTTAAGCCAATGTCTGGCTGGCCCTTTAAGCTTAAGGGGTAGATATTTTATGGCGTGGAGATCATCTCCTCTAGCCATGTGTATGTGGAGGATATAGTCCTCGATCCAGACTCCAGGGTCTGTTGTTCCATCATATGCCTCTATGTTTATGGGTTTGAATCCTTCTAGGAATTCATAGTCCAGGACCTCATTGGTGAAACATAGGGGGTGTGCGGCACCCCTGTATTTGGGTATGCCGGATTCTGATGATGGCTTCCTAGCGTTGCTTACGAGAGCTTGCTTTCTTGGCCCATAAATGGACCTGACTAGGCCATGATGCGAATCCTTAAGCCGGTCGCATGCCGATTTAGGTGCGGCGCCGCTTGTCGTTTTATGGGGTCGTCCATCCGATCGTGTGGCTTTTTCATTTTCCAAATGCGAGGGCTCTAGGGCCTCTTTGTCGAATTCAGGCAGTAGCTTTCTTTTCGGATAGCTTCTAGTCCGGCGACTGTCGCCGTACTTATCTGTGGCATTGATTACCTTGCTCCATCTGATCCGGAGTGCGCCTTCCGCTGTTTTTAGTTTCCGCTTCTGCTTTTTTAGGCTGTGTGCAGTTGCAACGAGCGTCTTATGGAGATTCTTCTGCTCCGTGAGTTTATTTGGCATGAGGTCGTCTGGAATGCCGTTTTCGCCGGAGGAGGGATGTTCGGTTTCCGTGTTGCCCTGTTCGGACGGTTGCTCTAAGGCCTGCCCGTTGTTTACCGGCTCGTCCTACTCTATGGCTAGGTTTGTGCCGAGGCAGGGTGTGGGTCGGCGTTTGCGCCGATGCCTTGATTGCTTTTCGAGGGTCGATCTCTCGTCTCCTCCCCTTTTTCCTCGTTGTCGTCTCCCTTAGGGGTGTCCACCATGTACACATCGTGAGATGAGGTGGCTGTCCAATGCCCTATGGGCGTTGGTTCGTCGGTATCTCCTCCATCGTCATCCATGCTGTCAATGTCTTCGGAGCCGAAGTCGGGCATATCGGTTAAATCGTCGATAGTGGCTACAAAGTGGGTGGTGGGTGGGTTTTGAATTTCCTCACCGTCCGTATCCCACCGTTGCTGACCGTAGTTCGGCCAAGGCTCCCCTGATAAAGAGAGAGACTTAAGGGAATTCAGGATGTCGCCAAAAGGCGAATGCTGAAAGATGTCTGTGGCGGTGAACTCCATTACTGGCGCCCAATCAGATTCGATTGGCAGGGGTGCGGGTGGCTCGGAGTTCGGAGAGGAATCCGTCTCCTCGGAGTCTCGGGCCACGCCGAGTGCGGGGCTGGAGTTCGGCTCGATCGCCTCTGAGATAGCAGCCCCTGAGGCAGCGTCCAACCACTGATCCTCAATCGGCGTAGTAGGTTCCGAATCAACGGTCGAAACCAATGTGTGTGCGGCCTCCAAGGCGGTGTTCGGCGCAGAGCTATATCATGCCCATCGAGGCAGTGCGGCACGCTTGGATGTGGCTCGAATCCGTCGAAGATCAAGTCCCCGCGGATGTCAGCAGTGTAGTTTAGGCTTCCAAACCTGACCTGATGGCCAGGGGCATAGCTTTCGATCTGCTCAAGGCGGCCAAGCGAATTGGCCCGCAGTACGAAGCCGCCGAAGACGAAGATCTGTCCGGGGAGAAAAGTCTCACCCTGGACCGTATCGTTGTTAACGATCGAAGGAGCCATCGGGCCTAAAGGCGACGACACAGAGGAATTCTCAATGAAAGCACCAATGTCGGTGTCAAAACCGGCGGATCTCGGGTAGGGGGTCCCGAACTGTGCATCTAGGCCGGATGGTAACAGGAGACTGGGGATACTTTGTTTTACCCAGGTTCGGGCCCTCTCGATGGAGGTAAAACCCTACTCCTGCTTGATTAATATTGATGATATGGGTAGTACAAGAGTAGATCTACCACGAGATCAAGGAGGCTAAACCCTAGAAGCTAGCCTATGGTATGATTGTTGTGTATGGAGTTGATTCTGTCCTACGGACTACAACCCTCCGGTTTATATAGACACCGGATAGGGTTAGGGTTACATAGAGTCGGTTACAATGGTCGGAGATCTTGAATATCCGCATTGCCAAGCTTGCCTTCCACGCCAAGGAAAGTCCCCTCCGGACATGGGACGAAGTCTTCAATCTTGTATCTTCATAGTCCTGGAGTCCGGCTGAAGGTATAGTCCGGCTATCCGAACACCCCCTAATCCAGGACTCCCTCAAGGAGGCATGCTTTCATCATTATAAATTTGCATATCAAAACTTGGGAGACTAAAAGTATCATCTTCATTAAACATAGCTTCCCCAATGTTGGGACTAACATTAATTGCAGAAAATATATTCTCAAAAACATCATATTCATCAAACATAGCATCCCCAAGCTTGGGCCTTTTCATATCATAAGCATAATCACTCTCATCATTAATAGTATGGATAGCACCAATAGTATAGCAATTATCATATTCTTCCAAGCAGGTGCCAAAAAGATTTTCATGATCATAAGAAGTATCATTATCTTCCCAATCATAATCATCACAACAAGCAGTAGTCATAACGAGATCATCATCAATGTGCATCATCTTCCACAATTATATTTTCATGAGGCACAACAATAATAGGAGCAACATTATTTGGGAGAGATATCTTTTTACCTCTCTTCCTTTTTCTTTTCTTCTTCTTCACCACATCATGTGTGGGTTCAATCCTCTTTTTTGAGCTCCTTATTAATGATATTGGTTGAATAGGAGGCTCCTCCTTGTTACCTGATTCATCATAAGAAATAATAGGAGGGTATTGGGAAGTCTCTTCCCTTTCATTAGTATTCTCTTCATCTTCTATTTGTTTTCTTTTCTTTATGTAATTGGCAATATAAGGGTTTCAATGCAATTCACCACACAATACATATAAATTTTCTCTAGATCAAAATCAAGAAATTTATCGAGATTAAATTTTGGAATACCCTTAGTTATATGTTTCATTTCTTCATATCCCAAAAGAAGACTAAGCTCTGTATGATGCTCAAGGGTAATCAAGTTATCACAATTTTTGGACACAACTTGATCATGAAACAGATAGCATTGGAGCTTTAAATGACCATGTTCATTGCAAAGTTCACAAGGATGGCGATAAATATTGAATCTTTCAGCACAAACATCTAGCCTTTCTTGCAACAATTTAGTTTCTAAATGCTTATGCCTCTTGCAATATCTATCTTCTCTATTTGGTGTGTACTTGCAAACCCAATGCACTCCACAAACATTGACATGTTTATTTCAAAGAGTCACTCCAAAGTCACTAATAGCGGAGAACAAACGAAGAGATTATGGTAGGGTATGAAACCACCTCAAAGTTATTCTTTCCAATCAATCCGTTGGGCTATTCCTATAAGTGTCACAAACAGCCCTAGAGTTCGTACTAGAATAACACCTTAAGACACAAATCAATCAAAACCCTAATGTCACCTAGATACTCCAATGTCACCTCAAGTATCCGTGCGTATGATTATACGATATGCATCACACAATCTCAGATTCATCTATTCAAACCAACACAAAGTAATTCAAAGAGTGCCCCAAAGTTTCTACCGGAGAGTCAAGGCGAAAACGTGTGCCAACCCCTATGCATAGGTTCATGGGCGGAACCCGCAAGTTGATCACCAAAACATACATCAAGTGGATCAATAGAATACCCCATTGTCACCATAGATATCCCACACAAGACATACATCAAGTGTTCTCAAATCCTTAAAGACGCAATCCGATAATATAACTTCAAAGGGAAAACTCAATCCATTACAGGAGAGTAGAGGGGGAGAAAACATCACAAGATCCAACTATAATAGCAAAGCTCGCGATACATCAAGATCGTACCACCTAAAGATCATGAGAGAGAGAGAGATCAAACACATAGCTACTGGTACATACCCTTAGCCCCGAGGGAGAACTACTCCCTCCTCGTCATGGAGAGTGCCGGGATGATGAAGATGGCCACTGGAGAGGGATTCCCCCCTCCGACAGGGTGCCGGAATGGGTCTAGATTGGTTTTCGGTGGCTACGGAGGCTTCTGGCAGTGGAACTCCCGATCTATTATGCTCCTCGAAGTTTTTAGGCTATATGGGTATATATGGGAGGAATAAGTACGTCGGTGGACCTCCGGGCTGTCCACGAGGCAGGGGGCGCGCCGGGGGGGGGGGGGGGGGGGTGGGCGCACCCCCCACCCTCGTGGGCAGCCCGAGACTCTCCTGGTCCAACTCCGATACTCCGTGGGCTTCTTCTGGTCCAAAAATAAGTTCCGTGAAGTTTCAGGTCAATTGGACTCCGTTTGGTTTTCCTTTTCTGCGATACTCTAAAACAAGAAAAAAACAGAAACTGGCACTGGGCTCTAGGTTAATAGGTTAGTCCCAAAATCATATAAAATAGCATATAAATGCATATAAAACATCCAAGGTTGATAATATAATAGCAGGGAACAATCAAAAATTAAAGATATGTTGGAGACGTATCATGTACCCACACCATGGAACCCATTGCCTCGTACACCCATTCGGGTGGACCAACGGCATTCCGACGAAACCCCTCCATTGCCATGACACTCTCTTGGCCACTCCGACCCACTCCCCAACTGGGCTAGTCCTGGGTGGCCCCGTGTCTACCAAAGACACAACGACCACCGTCGTGGCCAACGTCCCTCACGGGGACCGATACCAAAAATCTCAACAACGGGCTCACAAGGTTATGTCTGCTTACCGGGCCAGGGTACCACACACCCATAACCTTCCGTAGTTGGAGGCACCGACCAGAGGCATGACAACGGACCGAATAAAGGCCTTCCCATACAGGCAAAGGTGGTTGCACTGGGAAAAAACTCGATTCAGTGGCACCATGACTCAGTCAACGATATGTTCAAGTTGTATTATTATCAGGTTCAACTTAAATTGAAAATAATCGGTGTCATAGTATGCCATGAAATGCAATCACTAACATATGCACCACATATTAACGGAAATGACTGAGTCAACTAAATCCACACTAAGCATAAACATCAACAACTCCTCATACTTCTCTGGTTAGAATTAAACTCACATTAAATAGAAACTTTTCTAACCAATTTTACCATTTTTCTCATGCAAGAAAATAGTTCTAATAAATTACTTATATCCACAACCATATTATTTCTATCATAGCAAAGATTAATTCTAGTTTCTATAACAACATAGTTAGCTACAAACTTTCTGATAATATAAGCTTTTAAACTTAAACAAACACTA
Organism: Triticum monococcum; assembly: GCA_034509565.1. Classification (NCBI taxonomy): domain Eukaryota; kingdom Viridiplantae; phylum Streptophyta; class Magnoliopsida; order Poales; family Poaceae; genus Triticum; species Triticum monococcum. The sequence goes on along the minus strand of CM067847.1, from coordinate 655,676,875 downwards.
ACAGAATATAAATAACATAATGATAGTGATTTAAATGCATGGATTAAATCATTCATTCAAGTAGGAAAATCACAAATATTGAAGTGGCATCATGAAAATGTTGCTGTGGCTTGCCTTAGTGCAGATGAGGCTCACAAGCCCTCTGGTGTTCCTCAAGACAAGCTTCACTCTCTGAAAATAAGTTTAAACACAAAAAGAAAACATCAAGAACCTTTCTGAAAATCACCAGAAAATCTAGACAGCAGGGAAAAATCCCATTTTTGGTGAGCTGCTAGATTTCTTTGTAAAGAACACAATGCAAAAAAGAATCAATTCATTTGGACTTATGGTTGAAGAGTTACAGCTGTTTGAATATCTCTGGATATAAATGAAATTTGAATTTAAATAAAAACAGACAAGGGGGGGGGGGGGGTGACGTCGAAGGCGTAAAGCATCGGGGCGCCATCACTCATACCGCTTCGCGCGCATACTGAGTGGCTGACTAGCGGGCCCCTCTAGTTAGGTGAGGGGGAGAGGGAGAAGGAACAGAGGAGTTTGCGGCTTCGCCGGAGCTCATGCAGGCGACGAGGGCTCGTTGCCAAAATGAGAGGGAGGGATCAAGAGAGGGGATGGAGGCGCACCTGCCTGTACCCGTAGCATAGCTAGGGGTGGTCGGACGGCGTCGGAATCGACCTCGCAAGCGGAGGCAGAGAGCGGAGGTCGCCGGAGACGAAGACGACGGCGGATAGCGGCGACTCCAGGGGCTCCAACCAGGTGGAACAGCTCCACCGGAGAGTGGCGGAGGCCCTGGAAGGATTGCCCAGGCCTTGGAGGGGCTGGAGCTACCGTGACGACCCGAGAGGATCGCCGGCGAGCTCGAGCTCGGGGACGGCGTTCCGCGGCCTGCCCGACCGGGCTACGGTTCTCTCTGATGTTGTTGGGTGTGTGGGAGTGGAGGATGGTGCTCGAGGAGGCTGGGGGTGGCTCCATTTATAGGCGAGCAACAAGGGGGGGGGGGATCGGGCTCCGCCGTTGACACCTGGACACGGCGCCCGACGACGAGCGGCGTCAGTGAGAGGGGGAGAAGGCGATGCAGCTCACGCGGGGACTATGAGCGAATGGGGACGAGCACATGATCGAGGATATGGCGACGAGCACAGTGCACACCACACTGTTACATCGGTCGGACCGTGCCCGTGCTCGCTGCATCGAGCTCCGGTGTCGGCGAGTGCCAAGGGAGAGTTAAGGGGGTTTGGACGAAGGTGGTGGCGTGGTTTGGCATGCTTTGGCAGTCGAGGAAGCGAGCACGCGCGAAACAAAGTGCTCGGCGGCACTCAGAGCGCGTCGATATGTAGGCTGGCATCATGTACACGCATGGTCACCGCGTGAACTTTGCCCTCAGGCCGACCTACGTCCAAAGTTCATGCCTGGCTTGTTGTTCGTGGTAGTTTTGAAGATTACCCCGTTTTGGTTTGGCTCCAGACGCAGTAGAAAAGATTTTACAAGCCAAGTAAGTTTCTGATCAGTAACTTTGAGAGTTTACTAAGGTCAAACGGCTGGGAGTTTGGGGCTGGGTTTTGGAGGCTAGCAATCATCTACTAAGGTGATGATGCACAAGAAAAATCAGCCTCATTGGAGCAAGTAAAATGGTAGTTGCTATAGAAACCACCATTTCTGTCCAGAATAGAAAATATTTTCTGTAGCAAAAATATTCCAAAAAGTGGTGCAATATTTTTGCTCAGGAAGGTGCCCTAGGGTTCAAAGAATATTTGTGAATTTTCTCAGATTTTTGTGGGCAAGAAAAATTGGGATTGCTTTGGAGCACATTGATCTAGCTAGGGTTTAAGGGAAGGAAATGAATATTTTTCATTAAAGAAAAATATTCCAAATATTATTATGAGATGAACCAGAGAGGAAATGATGATTAGAGAGGGAGATAAGGCACTTGGGTGAAAGCTAAGGGTACCCAAGTGTTTAAGTCCACATGAAAATATTCAAAAACTCCAAATTTCAAAATCAATTCAAATGAAAATCAGGCAAATAAAAGAGGGCAAAAAATAGGCTGTCACAAACCTCCCCCACTTAGAATGAATCTCGTCCTCGAGATTCGGTTGCTTGGGAAAACCATTCGAGATAATGTGCCCTTAAGAAATTCTTCTCGTTCCCAAGTTGATTCTGACTCGGTGTGATGCTCCCAGTGGACTTTGTAGAACTTCCTCACTTTACTGCGAGTGACCCTTTCCATCTAATCCAAAATTTTGACCGGCCTCTCTTTGTATGTTAAATCCTTTGCCAACTCTATTTCAACCATAGCAGTCCTTTTCTCAGGCGGCGATATGGACCGCCTCAACTGTGAGACATGAAACACGTTGTGCACGTCTAACAATTCTGGGGTTAGTTCCAACTGATAAGCAGCAGTACCCACTCAGGACATGACTGGAAATGGACCAATAAATCTAGGTGCCAACTTTCCTCGAGTCTGAAATCTCTTGACTCCTTTCATAGGAGTGACTCGGAGGTATACATGTTCTCCGGGTTCAAAACTGATCTGTTGGTGCGTTGTATCATAATAACTCTTCTGTCGAGATTTGGCCAATTGCAATCTATCTCTGATCTCCCTAACTTGTTTCTCAGCTTCCATCATGAGATCTGTTCCGAAAATGCGGCTATCTCCAGTTTGAGACCAATTTAAAGGAGTGCGGCACAAAGCCTCGTATGGTGACATCTTTAGACCAGTCTGGAATCTGTTGCTATAAGAGAACTCGGCATACGGCAGACAGTCTTCCCATTTAGATCCTTGGGCCAACGCATAGGCTCGCAACATATCTTCGAGTATTTGGTTTACCCGCTCTGTCTGTCCATCAGTCTGAGGATGATAAGTGGTACTGTATTTCAGCGCTGTCCCCAAGGCTTGATGGAGACGTGACCAAAAAGCGGAGGTAAAAAGTGAACCTCGGTCAGAAGTGATGGTTCGAGGTATGCCATGCACACTGACTATCCTGGATACATACAACTGTGCAAGTTGGTCTGCTCGATATGTGGTTCTGGTCGGGATAAAGTGAGCAACCTTGGTTAAGGTGTCCACTATGACCCTGATTGCATCATTGCCTTGGTGACTCTTGGGCAGTCCTGTTATGAAATCCATGCAGACATCATCCCATTTCCATTGTGAGACTGGCAGTGGTTGGAGAAGTCCGACTGCCTTCTGATGCTCTGCCTTTACCTTGTTACATATGTCGCAACATGCCACAAAATAGGCAATGTCTTTCTTCATTTCATCCCACCAAAATATTTATCGGAAGTCTTCATACATTTTTGTACCTCCCAGGTGAATGGAATACAAAGATTCGTGTGCTTCAGACATGATTTTCTGCTTTAAGTCTGCTTGATTGGGCACACAAATCCTTCCCCAGAAAAGGAGGATACACAATTAATCCTTTGAGAAGTCTGAAGTCTGTCCTGCTACCATACTCTTGTCACGTTTTTGCAGAACGGTGTCAGTTGGCTGGGCCTTGCGGATCTCTTCCTCAAGTGTGGGGCAACTTCCAAAATATTAGCAAGGCCAACATCAAGTATGACCAGGTTGAGTTGAGCAATCTCCTCTTGAAGTTCAGGAGGCAAGGATCCCAATATGACATTCAAGCTAACAGGCTTTCGACTGAGCGCATCAGCGACCATGTTGGCCTACCCGGCTGGTAATTTATTCCAAGATCATAATCCTTGACTAACTCAAGCCACCTTCATTGCCGGAGATTTAAATATGGCTGAGTAAATATATACTTGAGGCTTTTGTGATCGGTAAAAATTTGGCACCTCTTCCCGATGAGATAGTGCGTCCAAATTTTTAGAGGACGAATCACCGCGGCCAATTCTAGATCATGAGTGGGATAATTTCCCTCGTGGGACCGTAGCTATCGTGATGCATAAGCTACTACCTTGCTGTCTTGCCTAAGTATGCATCCCAATCCTTTTCTGGAGGCATGACAATACACATCAAAACTGTGGTAGATATCTGGAAGAGTTAACACAGGTGCAGTCGTCAGCTGTATCTTTAGCTCATTAAAACTTTTCTCATAGTCCTCGGTCCATTCAAACTTCTTATCCTTTTTGAGCAGCTCCGTCATGGGCTTAGCAATCTTGGAAAACCCTTCAATGAAACGACGCTAATACCGGGCTAATCCAAGAAAACTCTGGATCTGTGATACAGTTGTGGGTGGCAACCAATTGAGCACATCCTTTACTTTGCTCGGGTCCACGGCTATACCTTCAACAGATAGAACGTGTCCAAGAAACCCAACTTGCTTGAGCCAAAACTCACACTTACTAAATTTGGCGTATAGCTAATCACTACTAGGGAAAAGCCTACCAGCAGCGAGGGTTTTGGGCCTCTCAGTAGCGTGGGCACCGGCGCTACTAATAAGGCGCTACAGCTAACGTATAGCAGTAGCGCCGGTTGTCCCACGCTACTGCTATACATGAATACCTGTAGCGCTCTTTGGGAAAGGGCGCTACTGATATTCTCTGCAGCGCTGTTTGCTGGGACGCGCTACTGACAATGCAGCGCTACTGCTAAATTTCCCCCCTCGCTACTACTAGTTTATTTATTAGTTTTTTTCCTGCATATTTGTTTTGTATTTGTTTTGTATTTGAATAGGCTTTATACAATAATCTTTAGCATATCATACACATACAAATGTAATCATAGCATATACATACAATTAGTCTCATCAAATCATGTCATCATCATAATCATCATCCAACACAAAGTGGTCTCTCGTCATCATCTTGAAAATAGCGATACAAGTCTCGAATGATATGCAAATACATCGTCATCCATCTAAACAATGATATATGCAAGAAGAGCTATCACTTTGAGAACATGAGTTCGTATCCCTCTTTCGCATTAGCGTGAACCTCTAAACTAACTAGTGCCTGTTGCTCGGAAACCGGAAGGGCCTGACACTCCGACCACTTGTTGTATATATACTCCTGGCATAGCACTTCTTCGCCATCTATGATCTATGCACCTGCATCATCACATGAGTCAATGATATGCAACATATATAGTTGAGCAATAGAAAGAGACAGACTTGGCAAAAATAAAAACAACATATCATAAGCATAAATAACAAAGTTCATCCTACCCCAAAATGCCCTAACTAGAGTGATTTTCGCTAGTTGAGGAGCAGGACGGTTTAATTACATCACAAGTAAACTTTCATCATGCATAAGTCAAAGTTTTGTCATACAGAAAGTATGGACTAAACGGACACATTGTCATATATCGATAATCACTCCAACATGTCGTTCCATCCATCCAAGTCGGGGAGATAGTCCCCGAGCCTAGTGAAAGGCTTCAGGTCGAGACGCTGAGAGGCTATCCATGTTCGTACGTCTTCCCGTGACATTTGTCCTTCTCCGTAGAACATCCATGTTTTTCCGATGACCTCCTTCATGATGATTTGGGCAAGTTCGCGCTGGATGTTATAGAACTCAGCTCGAAGTCGATGATCCTCGATATCTCCTATGTCATTTGCCCATTGCAGAATATGGGCATCGCCGGATCTAGGTGACATGTGAAGGTTCTGGTGATCCCGTCTGTACTCCAGCATGTGGTGTAGGACATAGAATCCATCATTAAGAGAATCGTTTGGTTGCTGGATGCAGCAGAAGTCGGTCTTATGGCCGAAGGCAACCCTACCGCCCCTTCTCTTCTTGTCCCTGACCTCTCCACCCCTTGCTTGGTAGTAAAACATAGCACTGTCGAGAACATCCTTGATGAGGGTGTCATTCTTTTTGTGAATGTTCTTCGACGAGTCCAAGTAAAGAGCGTGGGAGAATCGGGGGTAGAGGATGATGAGGACGGCGCGCCCGCCGCTGCGCAAAATAAGTCCTCAAATTAATTAGCCTCCACCATGCAAATGAATGATTGAAATCGAAGGAAGGATAGCAGCGCGGATGACTTACACGGGATGATAAGGCACGAGAATCGCCTCCTTGTCCTTATTGGCGAGCATGAAATTGACGATGTAATCCCTCGCGTATTCACGGTGATTTGCGCAGACTCCCAAGAAGCCCTCGTGCATGTAGTACGGGTCAGCGACACAGATATGAGATATCTGCTCAACCCCGATGATGTAGTTCATGTGCAAGGCATAAAGGCGGACAAACGTAAAATCCAGCTTCTTCACGTGAAACATGTCGAATATGTAATCGAATCGGAGGAAGAACTTATCGGCGGGGAAGCTGTCGACGTACGACATTTGCCGCGGAACGTTAACCACGTAGAGTGGGTATCCTGGATCTTTCGAGGCGATGAGGTCTTTCTCTACCCGCAGCACATCGTCGTGAAGTCTCTTTAGATCGCCGAATCTGGCCTGTAGCGCTGTTGCAGGTAGGATTGGTTGACCGGGGATATGCCATTTATCTGCACCGGGGATATCTATATGGTCCTGAAGCCGAGGCTGTTGAGGCGGCTGGATCATAGAAACAACTTTTTTGCCTTTCCTCTCTCTCTTCCTAAACTTCTTTACTACCGGAAGGTCGTCCATAAAATGTTGAGACGGCAATTCAGGCACCGACTCATGACGCTCAAATCCTGAGGAGGCGCCAGTATAGACATACTGTTCAGCAATGCCATCGTCGTCCTCATCCTCATCCATGGCGACGCCATCAGCGACTAATGGAGCCTCCTCCTTACCCCGTCCGCTATCACCCAACCCGACACCCGACGATAATTGGGTAGGTGGGGTGTTGATGTTCATACCTTGCCGAGGCTGCGTGCTCGTGGGTGTGCTCCCGGCCGCCTCCAGACGAAGCAGACTCTTTGGCCACAACAGGACCCACCCAACATTGCAACAATCACCAAGCCCCTGCGGCGTCTCGTCGTCATCCCCCAGTAGTACTGGAGGAGGCAAATTCTTGTGGCCCGGTTTGACACTGGCCACGGAAACCTTGAAGACGTTCGGGGGGATCGGCCGGCTGTGGAACAATGGTTCCTTCGGCTCCATTATCGTCGCCTTCCCCACGTCCACCTTCTGGTCGCCGATGGTGTACAATATGGTGCACGGGGTTTTGTCGGCCTGCAAAGAAAAGTCTGCGACGTGAGACACCCGAAAGGCAACGAAAACGGGAGATTATACATTTATATTGAAGGGGGCCGGTGTGACAGATACCGTGAGGGTGTCGAGCTCAGCCAAAGATGAAGCACTGCCTAGCACGTCCAGTGCGGGAGCCGGTGCGGGAGCAGGTGCAGCTGCAGGTGCTGGTGCAACGCTAGTCGAGCTGCTCCCCGCCAAGAAGTCAGTAAGGGGAAAGTCTGCTGCATCTTTTTTTGGATTTTGCCTGGTCCAATTGAAAACAGCCGGAACCAAGGTAGTAGAAATATCTAAAGCCACCTGTTTTGCGACAGCTACCGCTATTGCGACTGTCTCAGTTGATTTCTTCTCAATCACAATCTCAACCCTCTTGTCGATGTTTTCTTCATTTAACCTCCGTCTTTCCTTTCTCTCCTCCATGGTCTCACGGTAGTACTTCTTCCACATGGCGCCATCCCCGACACCGTGCATGCGTCCATACGACGGTCGAGTATCCACCGGTTGTTGTTTCAATATGTTCAACCCACGGTTGAATGGAGTGTCCCACTTGGGCCTCGCCAATGCCTCAGACGGCGAGTCGCTTTCGGCCGCAATCCTGTGCTGCTCTCTCTGCAAAAGGCACAACGATCGTTTACAAATATGACTAACGTGTGCAGTCGAATTGATCAGAAACTAAAATTACCAGCAGTCTCATGAACTCCGTAATGACCGGTGTTGTCTCGTAAACCTTTTTCACTGGGTCCCAACGGTGCCGGGCCCTGAGGACGTCACGCTCCTGCGGGACGGTGAACTCCGCCAAGGGGTCTGGGATGCCCAGACTCGCGGCTTCCGCGTCCTCCTTGGCCCATTTGAACCTCTTTCCGTCGTAACCACGGCTTCCGAGGTGGTGGCTCCCAATGTTCCTCTCTTGAAGCCCCTTCATGTACTTAGACTATTTTTTGGCATCTTCGGCCTCGCAAGCCTCCTTGAATATTTGAAACTGCTCTTCCGTGATTGTCGGATTATCCTTTACAATCTCGGAGTAGGGTTCCTTCTTGTCGATGATCCTTGCTTTCACTCGATTTTTCCAGGCGGCCAACACGTCGCTAAACTTGGTCATGGCGTGTTTGTTTATCTTCTTCATTGCCGGGTCCTCATCTGGATCTTTATAATCCTTCTCATTCTGGCCCGGGAACAAGAATATCTAGTGAAACTTCTTTAGGAGGGAGTTCCTCATATTTTCTATCTTCTGTAGTTTCTCATCGTTGATGGTGGCGGTAGTCCGTACGATGCAGCCTATTTGATTGCCGTAGCATCGACGCGCTTCCTCGGGCGCCGTTGGCTCAAAATTGCCGTCGTCCACCTCCGTGACCACCACTCTAGTAGTCCTGAGTTTGTTAGGAACCCGTTGCCTCTTTGCTTTCGGTTCTACACCGGCTCCGCTCCCCGAGGCAGCGCCGGTCTCAGTCTCAACGCCGGTCTTGATGCCAGTCTGAGTCTGAGTGCCGGTCTTAGTCTCAGCACCGGTCTGCGTGTTGGTCTCAGTCCCCGATGCCACTGGTGGGCCCAGCAATAACATCGGTTGATCATCGGTAAGGCTAAAAAATTCGTCTGCCGCCCGGTAGGCGTCGTCGCAATCACCAGAACCCAGTCCATCATCGTTGCTAGCCATGTTTCCTATGATTAAATCTAGACCTAATAAAATTAATAATGACATAAAAAAGGCATATTGTTTTGCAGGAATGTTGACTCCTTCCTGGTGCGGCAAATCACGGGCACTCGATATGTCCTAGTTTGTAGCACAAGTCATGCCGAAATTCACGGAAAATTTCGGCATGAGCTTTGCTAAAAAGTGGACAAATTGAGAACCTGAAATTTGCCGGAAAAGAAATGAATCAACATTCCGGCAAAACATAGGCCACTAAGCATCATTCCCTGCAAACAGTGTCCAAATATACACGAGCAACCACATGTGCAAACAGTGTAGAAGAAAATTCATTTGACTACTAATAGAACAAAATTCAGTTAACTTTAGTGCTCTATAATGATGAAATGAAATTTTTTTCAGTTAACTACTAATTTCATTCATTTAGGTTATTCATTTAACATCACCTAATTAACCTACTGTACCAATACTACTAGCAGCACTACTAACCTAATTAACCTAGCAAAACTCTAGTGCCCTAACTGAAAAACATCTAATTAACATCTAATTTTTTCTCTAAAATACAGAGAGAGATGAGTGAGGGGGAGGGGTGGGGTACTTACAGAGAGGGGAGAGACGGTGGCGGGGAGGTGCTCGGTGACGGAGGCAGGGGCGGAGAGGGCGGGCTCGGGCACGGGCAAGGGCGGTCCTGGGCAGGCTCGGGTGGCGGTGAGGTGGAGGGCGCCGACGGTGACGTGGAGGGCGGCCTTAGGCGGCGGCTGTGAGGCTGAGGGCGGCCTCGGGCGGCGGCGGTGATGCTGAGGGCGGCCTCGGGCGGCTGCGGTGAGGCTGAGGGCGGCCTCGGGCGGCGGCAGTGAGGAGACGGCGGTGAGGGCGAGGGACGATTTGGGGAAGAATTGGTGGCCGGGGGGCGGGGTGGGGGAAACCGCTGTTTAAGTGAAACGTAACGTGTAGCGACCAGACCCGAACGGATCAAGTCTACTGTGCTCCGGTGTCATCCCTGGATCAGTAATGCTGACACCACACAGTACATCGAAGGATTTATAGCAGAGTGGCAATCACACACTTATTACATCGATGTCTCCGAAGAGAACTTATTACATAAATATGGCTTAAGGCCATCTAATATCGATAACAGCGGAAGACTTGGAAGGTAAATGGGTCCATCAACTCCAACGGCATCACTGAGTATAGAACAATGACCTAAAAACACCTCAATCGTCGTCTGAAAAGTCTGCAACATTAACGTTGCAGCCCGAAATGGGTCAGCACATGGAATATGCTGGCAATGTAACACATAGAGAATGATGGAATGAAATAGCTATACTATATGCATATTTGGCTGGTGGAAAGCTCTATGGTTACTGTTTTGCGTAAAGCCAATTTTCCCTACTACAAAGGAATAAATTTATTTAACTATCATGGTGGTTGTTAAACATTGAGAATGGTTGACAGCATCCTCAATCCCAATTAAAAGTAATCATTAAAAACCCAACAATATTAATTAGAAGTAACATGATGAGATTCACATGATATTCAAGTACTAGATACTCAAGATTGTCCATAACCGGGGACACGGCTAATCATGATTAGTTTGTTACACTCTGCAGAGGTTTGCGCACTTTTTCCCACAAGACTCGATCGCCTCCGTTGGTTTTCTCGCACTACTGGTGTTTGAGAAACGGATGACCGAGACATAGTCTTTCAGAAGCGCTAGCACCTTACGATGGAGTAGACCATACCACCTACAACCCCTACATCTGCTAGTATACCCCTATAAGAGTTCGCACGACTTAGTCAACTACGCCAGAGCCGATATTGGCTTGTGGCTGCACACGTAAGTATTTAGCATGAAAGATCTTATGATCCCTTTGAGCCTGGGTGGCGGTCCAAAATAAAACATGCAAGTCCCGATAGACATCAGGTGCCTCAAGCCACCCAGATGTGTGCTTAAGTTGCCACCTTAGATAAACCATTAAAATTATCAATCTCACATCTGTCATGGATATCACTCACCCAATCCACGTCTACTAGCATAGCATGGCATAATAAGCAAACGTAGAAGTAACTCCCAAAGGTTTCATAATAAACAGGTAATAGGTACTACCTCATCTACTTCCCATCCCACAATTTAATTATATCCTAATCATGCAATGTTTGAGGATGGATCTAATGCAATAAAATTGGGTTGTAGAAAAGGTATGATCAAAGTGTTACTTGCCCTCCTGATGATCCGCGAGTCCTAGGGATTCAAAGTAACAGGCGGCGCAATCCGGGTAATCTATCGCAGAAAAACAACAAGCATACAATAATTACTCATCTAATGCACAGGTAAAACTCGAACAAGAGAACGAACCAGAAAGTTCAACTTAAGAACTCCGGTTGAGAAGAAAGAAAGAACCGAACAAAGAAACCGAAAACAAGCGGTGAAAGGGAACAACTCGGTTCTAGCAAGTTGAAACTAGGTCAAATTTTACCGTAGCAAAAACTGGTTTAAGTTGATTAGTCGGAACGGCGGTTTCGAAACGAAACTCCAGGCGCTTGAATCACCTGATTCCGATAAACGAGCGAGAAGATAAACTAGAACGCAGATCGGATCTGAGATCGCGACCGCGGAATAAATCCGACGAAAAGAAAAAGAAGAACGGTTAAACGAACAGACGTTCGTTAACCGGGAACAATCCGGTGATCACGTTCGTTAGGACGAACGGTCCGGCGAACGGTCTCTAGGCATAAACCGGAAAGAAAACGAATCCGATCTAGGGTTTCGGAGAAGAAAACCGATCAAAAAACCCATCTAGAAAACCGGAACGGTTTCCCGAAGAACCGGAGAGAAAAACGAATCGGAAGAGTAGAAAAGAATCGGAACGATCTAGAATAAAATGATCCGATGAAAAGAAGAGATGCGGCGCGGGTCTACCTCCGGCGAGGTCTCCGGCGAGGGGCTCTGGCGGCGTGGGCGTGGGGGGGCGGCGGCGGTGGCAAGGTGTGGCGGCGGCGGTGGTGGTGATGGGCGGCGGCGGCGCTAGGGCACAAGAGCGGCGGCGCAACGTGGGCAAGGGCGCGGGGTGTGGCGCGGCTCTAGGCTTGGGGCTTGGGGCTTTGGTTTGATGGGTTTAGAGGGGGGGGGGTGCTTGGGTATTTATATTGGGGAGGGGGAGGGTTTACTTGGGGTAGGGGGCAAGGAATAAGAGTAGGAATAGGAAAGAAAAAGAGGGAAGGAAAGATCTAGAAAAAAACGAAGTAGGACAAGAGTCCTACTAGGAATCAAAAAGGGCAAGCGGCGGCGGCTCCTGGCGCCTCGCGCCTGGCACGCGCGGCGATGGCCTTGGCCTCCTGGCCGGCCGGCGGCTTGGGCCTTTGGCCCAACGCGCTGAGGATTTTTTTAAACGGTTCCGCGCTCGGAAAAAGACAGAAAAACAATTCTATCGGACTCCAAAACTAATAAAGTAAATTTTCCCCAACTCCTAAAAATGAGCCGAACAAAATGAACTTTTCTCCGGGCCTAAAATGCAAATTTTGAAAAACGTGCATTTTTCCCTATCCAAATAAAAGGCAAATGAAACTCCGACAAAACCAATGATCCTCTCTTCAAAATTTGAGAAGACTCAAATATGAAGAAGACGAAATCTCCAACTCTCTTCGAGGGTCCTTGAGTTGCGTGAAATTTATAGGATCGACAAAATGCAAGAAAATATGATATGCATGATGATCTAGTGTATAACATTCCAAATTGAAAATTTGGGATGTTACATTATGGTAGCGCGTTTCCGGAAACGCGCTATAGCTAAGTTAGCTATAGCGCGTTTACTGAAACCCGCTACTGCTATTCCTTTCTCCTTTTTCCCTTTTTTATTTTATTTTTCTTTACATTTTATTTTTTCCCTTTCTCCTTTTTCTTTTTCTTTCATTTTCATTTACTTTTCTACTTGTTTTCACTTTATTTTATTTTCGTTAGCAGCAGCGCTTTACACGTAAGCGCGCTGCAGCTAAGGAGATCAGCAGTAGCGCTGGGCCATTATACACGCTACTACTAGGTTGGGCTAGCCATGTGCGCCCAGTTTGAACGTAGTAGCAACGCTTTTCGCTAGTATGCGCTACTGCTAAAGTCATAGCAGTAGCGCGGTTTATTCACGTGCGCTGCTACTAAGTAGCAGCAGCGCTTGATTTTGTACAGCGCTACTGGTAAAATTCTGTGTATAGGCTTTTCCCTAGTAGTGGATGGTCGCAGAGTCGTTGTAGTACTGCTCGGAGGTGTTCTTTGTGATCTTCTTCACTGCTTGTGTAAATAAGTATGTCATCGATGAAGACTACCACGAACTTGTCGAGGAAGTCCATGAATACTTTGTTCATCATATGCATGAAGAAAGCTGGGGCATTGGTGAGACCAAAGGACATAACTATATATTCGTAAAGACCGTACGGAGTAGTGAATGCGGTCTTAGGAATATATTCCTTTTTAATCTTGAGTTGATGATATCCTGTCCTTAGATCAATCTTGGAGAATAATTTGGCCCCACTGAGCTGATCAAACAGATCATCAATCCTTGGCAGTGGATTTTTATTTTTGATGGTGACATCGTTCAGCTGACGGTAATCCACACACATGCGGAGGCTTCCATCCTTTTTGTCCATAAAGATAGCAGGTGATCCCCATGGTGATGAGCTGGGACATATATATACTTTCCGGAGCATTTCATCAAGCTATTTCTTTAGCTCCACTAATTCTGATGAGGGCATCCGGTAATACTTCTTGTATAATGGTGTAGTTCCGGGCACAAGATCTATTGCAAACTCAAGCTCGCGATCTGGTGGCGTGCTTGGCAACTCTTCGGGAAATACATCTGGAAACTCACTGAACACTGGAATTAATTCCAGTTCAGCCACAGTGGTGAAAGCCATTTCTTTCTTGGGTAGGCTTCGACGAGCATAGAATTTGGTAGCCTGCCCCTTCAGACTAGTCAAAGTAACTTCTCGTGTCGCGCAATTTATGCATACATGATATTGAGTTAGCCAATTCATACCTAAGATAACATCCAACTTATCCGGCTCAATGATTATCAAAGAAGTTGGAAAACAGACTCCATTGATATTGATTTCCAGATTACGGCATACCATATTTCTCCTGATTAATGATCCCGGGGTTTGTACCAGCATATTCTTGCCCAAAAGAGAACAAGGAAATTTGTTTTGGGCAACAAAACTCCGAGAAATAAAAGAGTGGGAAGCCCAGAGTAAAATAAAATTACTACAGGTATGTTATTAACAGAGAACATACCAATGACGACTTCAGGGTTCTCTTGGGCTTCATCAGCAGAGAGGTGATGAAAGTGCCCAATGATGTTTTGCTGGGTCGGGCATGACTCCATATAGTTGACTTGTGGTCTGTATAGAGCATTTGCCTTGCTGTTCTTGGGACACTATCTGGCATAACGTCCGGTTTGCCCACAACTGAAGCAAGCATTGATGCACTGGCGCTCCTCGTGCACTGGGTTGGACACAACATTCTTGACTTGGGTGGTGGTCTTGTTAACATTCTGCTGCCAATTGGGCTTGTATTCCACCTGAGTCTACTGCCAGGTACTGGCCTTTTGCACGGGTTGCCCATCCTTCCTTGGCTCAAACTTGCGCTTGTGATCGTTATTGACAGGCCTGTTATCTGATACGAGCTTGTGCTCCCTTTCAGCAATGAAAGCTTTGTTCACCAAAGTTTGGAAATCTGGGAAATCAAACATGCTCAGAGTACAATGGAGTTGTGGGTTTAATCCACCAAGAAATCTGTCAATCTTTCTTTCTTCGGTGGCCACGTCATGAAGGGAGTAACGGGCCAGGTGATTGAATTTTTGCAGATATTCACCCACAGACTGATTTCCTTGGAGGAGGGAGAGAAATTCGCGCTGCTTAGTCTTCATAATTCCAGTAGGGATATGATATTTCCAGAACTGATCCTTGAATTTTGTCCAGGTAATTTCTTCATGAGCGGGCCACATGGCTTTTGCATTTTCCCACCATATGGCAGTAGCACCTGATACGTCTCCAACGTATCTATAATTTTTGATTGCTCCATGCTATATTATCTACTGCTTTGGACTATATTGGGCTTTATTTCCCACTTTTATATTATTTTTGGGACTAATCTATTAACCGGAGGCCCAGCCCAGAATTGCTATTTTTTTGCCTATTTCAGTGTTTCGGAGAAACAGAATATCTAACAGAGTCCAAACAGAATAAAATCTTCGGGAACGTGATTTTCTCACCGAACGTGATCCAGGAGACTTGGACGCTACTCCAGGGAGTCAAAGAGGAGGTCACGAGGGTGGGGGCGCCCCCCTAGGGCGTGCCCCCTGCCTCATGGGCCCCTCGGTGCTCCACCGACGTACTCCTTCCTCCTATATATACCCACATACCCCCAAACTATCAGAACAGGAGCCAAAAACCTAATTCCACTACCGCAACTTTCTGTATCCACGAGATCCCATCTTGGGGCTTGTTCTGGAGCTCCGCCAGAAGAGGGCCGTCATCACGGAGGGCTTCTACATCATCCTAGCCTCTCCGATGAAGTGTGAGTAGTTTACCTTAGACCTTCGGGTCCATATTTAGTAGCTAGATGGCTTCATCTCTCTCTTGGAATCTCAATACAAAGTTATCCCCCTCTCTTGTGGAGATCTATTCGATGTAATCTTCTTTTTGCGGTGTGTTTGTTGAGAACGATGAATTGTGGGTTTATGATCAAGTCTATCTATGAATAATATTGGAATCTTCTCTGAATTCTTTTATGTATGATTGGTTATCTTTGCAAGTCTCTTCGAATTATCCGTTTGGTTTGGCCAACTAGATTGGTAGATCTTGCCACGGGAGAAGTGCTTAGCTTTGGGTTCGATCTTGCGGTGTCCTTTCCCAGTGACAGAAGGGGCAGCAAGGCACGTATTGCATCGTTGCCATCGAGGATAACAAGATGGGGTTTATTTCATATTGCATGAATTTATCTCTCTACATCATGTCATCTTGCTTAAGGTGTTACTCTGTTTTTAACTTAATACTCTAGATGCATGCTGGATAGCGGTCGATGAGTGGAGTAATAGTAGTAGATGCAGAATCGTTTCGATCTACTTGTCACGGACGTGATGCCTATATACATGATCATGCCTAGATATTCTCATAACTATGCTCAATTCTATCAATTGCTCAATAGTAATTTGTTCACCCACCGTAGAATACTTATGCTCTTGAGAGAAGCCACTAGTGAAACCTATGCCCCCCGGGTCTATTCTCATCATATCAATCTCCATCACTTTAATCTTGCTTTGCCTTTTACTTTGCTTTTACTTTTTACTTTGCATCTTTATACCAAAAATACCAAAAATATTATATCTATCAGGTCTCACTCTCGTAAGTGACCATGAAGGGATTGACAACCCCTAATCGCGTTGGTTGCGAGTAGCTATCGTTTTGTGCAGGTACGAGGGACTTGAGCGTGGCTTCCTACTGGATTGATACCTTGGTTCTCAAAAACTGAGGGAAATACTTACGCTACTTTGCTGCATCATCCCTTCCTCTTCGAGGAAAACCAACGCAAGCTCAAGACATAGCAAGAAGGATTTCTGGCGCCATTGCCGGCGAGTCTACGTAAAAAGTCAACATACCAAGTATCCATCACAATCCCTATCTCTCGCATTACATTATTTGCCATTTGCCTCTCGTTTTCCTCTCCCCCAATTCACCCTTGCCGTTTTATTCGCCCTCTCTCTCTATCCTCCCTCTCTATTTGCCTCTTCTGGCCCATTTGCTTTTTGTTTGCTCATATGGTTGGAATAGTCATTTATTTATTACTAAAAAGAGAACCTAAGATTTATGGATCCTCATCTGCTTGCTAATCTTTTTAAGAGATCCAGTTATGTTGAACCAATTGCTAGTGAGTTTTGTGCACTAGATTATCTTTATGAAGTTTTGCTTGAAATTCGTGAATCTAAAAATTGCGATGAAGTATGTTATGAAGTGATTCAGGATAGATCTTTGAATAAAAAGCACGATTGCAATGATGTTATTATAAATTCTATTAATGACAATTGTGCTAATAATATGCAAAACCCTAAGCTTGGGGATGCTAGTTTTGTTATGTCCTCTACTAGTTGCAATGATCATGATTGGGGTGATTCTTCTTTTGATCTTGAAAATTTATTTAAACCCCATGATGAATATGAGATTGATTATAATGTTTGCAATAATATTGAAAGTGGGTTTGGAAGAATTTCAACTTCAGATCCCACATATTTAGAGAATGTTCAATCTTATGAAGTTTTTGATAAAAGTGCGTTTGGGAAGGTCATGTCGGTGTACTAAAGTAGGGGTACCTTACTATCCCGAACTTGTGCACGGGCAGTCGCAGCGACCCGCGGCAAGACTTGCCGGGCGACCGCCAAGACCCTCTGTGGTTCCTTTGGAGCCATTCAAGAACAAAGTATCCAAGAGCAAAACAAGGCCTCGGCAAGAGGAGCTTGCCGGGAAGGAGACAAGACCCCGGCAAGAGGAGCTTGCCGGAGAGGAGACAAGGCCCCGGCAAGAGGAGCTTGCCGGGAAGGAGATAAAACCCCGGCAAGAGGAGCTTGCCGGGAAGACCAACCAAAGCATCTCAAGAAGATCGTTGTGGCGCACTGCGCGCCCCGACAAGGCCCGGTGAGCGACAAGCACCCGGACGCGACAAGGCAACATCCGCGGCAAGGCGCTTGCCGCAGCAAGCTACTACTTCGTAGCCCGTGCTCCAGCCTACCCACCCACGTGTCGCTCAGGGGCCACCCCTGGCGTACGTGGCGGTAGGCTGTGCAGCCGGGGGCATGCGGTGGCAAGCAAGCGCTGACAAGGAGCCATCGTGGCAAACGGTGGCGCCCCTGACGGTCCCTTTCCGCCCGGTCTAGGCGACACAGACGGGCATTTAATGCCCTTGTCCCCTGCCGTCAGGGTTAGGTATGATACAACTGTAGCAGGCGGTGGCGCCAACTACCACCCTTTTACATTTTTACCCTCACCTCTATTGCCACGTGTCGGTGACCCCTTAGACATATAAAAGGAGGCCCATGCGCAACAGAGAGGGGGAGGACAACCATTCTCACGCTCGGTCTCGCCAGCTGCTTGAGTGTACTGTAGCACTCATTGCTCCCGAGCCAAAACTCAATACAACCACCAAAGCAGGAGTAAGGTTTTACGCATCCGTGCGGCCCGAACCTGGGTAAATCGATCGTCTCGCTCGTGTGTTTCGCCTCGATCTGCTCTTTGTGCATCCACCGCCCCCTGCCGAACCAAAAGGGGCTCGGTCCGCCGATCCCCATAGGTGTGCGAGGGACCAGCAACCCCCGACATCTTTGGCGCGCCAGGTAGGGGTGCGTCGAGGTTGTGCGAACCTGATCCGGCGTTCGCACGAGCCGAATCTTCATCATCTTCATCAACATGCCGCCGAAGAAGAAGGCTTCAGAAGCAGATGCTCCGTCTACGCCGAACCCACCATCGTCGGAGCGCACGGCTGGTGGGGTAGGCACCGGCGGAAGGGCGGGCACCGACGGGGAGACCCATGGCGCTGCCAGGTCCAAGGACCAGGTTGCGCGCACGTCGGCGGCGCGGTCGCCTCCCACAACGACCGCGCGCCCTCCAAGACCTCGGCACCCGTACACGCACCGCGCCCGTCCCAGGAGGTGCGAGACCAGCAGCGTCACGGTACCCACGGTACCATACGTATGCTGGGCCAAGATCAAGCTGGCGGGTCCCGGAGCGCTCGAGGCCGGCATGCACGCCAACATGCCAACACGAGCGTGGAATGTTCGCTTGGATGAGGTACTGCTCCTTCTAACGTAGTTAGAAGTCCGAGCATATCTCGCTCCTTGCACCGTTCGCCGCCGCCGCCCGCACACCCTTCGCTCCAATCCATGCAGCGGAGGCAGTTATCCCCACGGAACTCGTATACGGGTCACCTCGAGTGCTCGCTTATAATGAGCTTGAGCAAGAGCGGCTGCGGCAAGATGACGTGCTGCTCCTTGAGGAAGATCGTCTTCAGGCTGCTGTGCGAGCCGCTCGCTACCAGCAAGCTTTGTGCCGCTACCATAGCCGCAAAGTTAACGCCCGAAGTTTCGAGGAAGGCGACCTTGTTTCCTTGGCGCGATCCGTCCGCCAAGATTTTCGACAAGTTGACGCTGAAGTGGGAAGGCCCTTACCGGGTGAAGCGAGTCGCTAGGCTTGGCGCTGTCCGCCTTGAGACCGAAGATGGCGTACCAGTGAACAACTCCTGGAATATTGCGTGTCTTCGCAAGCTTTTCCCGTGAGGCGCGGTTGTCGGATCCCGTCCGGCAACCACCCATTTGTACAAGTCTTGCCGCTATTGCATGTAATCCTTTGTACAAAGCCGGGCGCAGACCCCGTGCATGAAGATTATGTGCTCAGCACATACCCCCGGGAAAGCAGACAACAGAGAAAGATAAGTGCCAAAGTTTGAGCAATCAGATTCCCTTTAAGATTTTAAGTTATTTTCCTTGAACGCCCGTGCTTTGTATGGGAAACCTGGGCGCAGAGGAGCCGACTCGTAGCTAGTTGCGCCCTTACTATTGTTTCGAGCCCTGCTCAACAACTTAAGTGAGCTGCAACTAGCTCCGCGACAAGGTTTCTTGTCGGCCGCAGCACCGCCCGCAGATCACTGACGTTCCGCACTCAGCACTCGCGGCAAGCGTGCCCATGCCGGGAAGTTCCCTATATGCGCAGGGTAACAACATACAAAGGAAGGAGTCAAGTAAAGGAAATAACATAGCAATTAAATTTATAGAGTTATCTTCCTTCTTGCGATCGTCCCTTGTATGGAAAACCTGTGCACGGAGGAAGCAACTCGTATCTAGTCGCCCCCTTACTGTTGTTTCGAGTCTGCTCAACAACTTAAGGGAGCTGCGACTAGCTCTGCGACAAGGTTTCTTGTCGGTTGCGGCACCGCCGGCAGGGAATCAACTCGTAGCTAGTTGCCTTACTGTTGTTTCGAGTCCGCTCAATGACTTAAGTAAGCTGCGACTAGCTCCGCGACGAGGTTTCCTGTCGGTTACAGCACCGCCGGCAGGCTGCTGGAGTTCCACTGCTGATGTTCCGCACTCAGCGCTCGCGGCAAAGGTGCCCGCACCGGCAAGTTCCCTTAAAGCGTAGGGTAAAAGCATACAAGGGGAGGGAGCAAGTAAAGGAAATAACATAGCGGTTATTAACCAAGGATAGAGTATATTACAGAATAACTTGTCGCAGCTCTAACAGACTGTTTTTCATAACATGATTGACAGCGACAAGGGAAGAAGAAGATAAATGGCCTAGTCTACACGGTCGCCTTCGACCCTCCTGATTCCGCTCACCTTGTCCACGATAGTTGCGACAAGGGCCTTGAGCTCCTCCTGATCAGCATCTGGCGGCAGGCTTCGGAGGACGTTGTTAAGGCGGAGGCCTGGGTTGCAGAAGGCCACCTTCATCAGCACCTTCTGGAGAGCTCCCGCGTAGATCTTGCACGACTCGTCGGCAAGCTGCTTTGGGAACTGCTCCCGGATTCGCTGGAGCGCCGTCGCCAAGCCTTTGAAGAACAGAGTGAGCTTGGCGCTGGGTTGGAGGTTCTCGTCGGAGGAGTACCCGAGATCCACCATCCCCAACTGCGCCAGCTCCTTGTCGACGTCGGCGGCGACGTCCACCAGACCCTCCATCCAGCGCTCCATATCCTCCGTCAAAGTCTTCCGGGTGGCGGCGGCCTTCGCCAGCAGCACCTTGCCGGCCTTGACCTCCTCCTTCAGGGCCGCCTCCTGCCGTTTGGCACCGTCCAAAGATTCGGTCAGAGCCGCCAGCTTCACTTCAAGATCAACATTTGAAGCCTTAGCGGCGTCCAGCTCCTTGCCTCTCTCAGTGAGGAGGGCCTGCAGCTCCGAATAGCTGTTGGCGTCCCTCTCACGCTCAAGCTTGAGCGCGACAAGCTCGTCGCCGCTCGCCTTGAGGTCCGCCTCCAGCTGTGTCACCTTCAGCTCCAGCTCAGCCTTGGCGGCCTCGGCAGCTGCGGCGGCGTCTTCGGCCTGCTTGACGGCTCCGCCAACTGCCCGCTCGCGCACGGCAAGTTCCTCCTCGTGGCCGTCGAGGTTGACCTTCCGCTGTGCCAACTCGCCCTCCTGCAAAGACAACTTCTCCGCGACAAGCCGTTGGTGCTCTTCGACGTCGGCCTTCTCGAGGAGGAAGGCCTGCTGCGCCTCGGCGAGTTGCTCCCGCTCCTTTGCCAAGGAGCAGAGAGCATCCTGATGGGCGCCTCGGAGCTCTTCTGCGCGCTTCTCGATGTCGGCGCCAGCCTTCGCCACGAGTGCTTCGCGGGACTCCAGCTTGGCCTGCCAGGTGCGGTAGAGCGCCACTAGCTTCCGCAGCAGGCGCTCCTCTTCAGGATCGCCGCTGCTGCTGCTTGGCGCATCAACCAGCTTCAGCCCGGCAGAGGCAAGCGCCTCTCCGTCTAGCATCTCCCCCTCGATCGGCGCCCTGGAGCTTGACGCCCAGGGGAGGCTGATGAAGATGTTCTCGCCGGCCTTCAGGTAGATGCCAGGCTGGGGCTCTTCGGAGCCCGCCGCAGCGGCAGCGGCGGAGGAGCCGGCGGTCGGAGCAGCGCCTGGCGCTCCTGTGGCCTCCGGGCTGACAGTACGGCTGCCAGACTCCCCGCCCACCTCCGCGGCGGCAGCCCTGGCGGCCTCCTCGCCGGCGCCGGCTGCTTCCTCGGCGGCGACCTCCGTCTCCATCGGCTCTGCAGCAAATGGATCTGGTGGCCGGAAGAGGGGAGAAGATTCAAGCAAAATTCGAGCAAAATCCCAAAAGGAAGATCAAGAAGCCGAAGAAGCCAAGGGGAGTTTGGAAGCAAGGGAGTTACCTGTGCCAGGGCCTGCCGCTGTGGTCTCCGTTGCCGGGGGATCGCTGGTGCGGTCCCTTGCCGGGCCGGGGGCTCCTCCCTTGCCGGAGTCCCTTCCCATGCCGGGGGCTCCTCCCTTGCCGGAGTCTCCTCCCTCGCCGGGGGCTCCTCCCTTGCCGGAGACCTCTCCCCCGCCGGAGGACTCTCCCTTGGCACTTCGGGAGCGGTCTCCAGGCTCTCCTGGTGAGGCTACTCTGCTCCTGCACGAGTCAACAAACAAGCATCAGCACAACAAGGATCTTCGTGTGCGCCCAACAGCGGGAAGTAAACAAGACGCTTACGCTGGGGGCTGCTCTGAAGATCAGCCGCCGGGTCCGACGGGTTCGTCTCGGGCACATCCCCCGTTGACGCAGTGGGTTCGTCCTCGATGACGATCACCGGCACCTTGGCTCTCTTTGCCGCTGTCTGGGCCAGAGTCCTGAAAAGGAATAGATTCAGGGAAAGACAAGTGAGATACAAGACAAAGCAGCAAGGATTGAAGAATTGCAAGTACAATAAGAAGAACTTACTCCTCCTCTTCTTCCTCGTCGGAGCTAAACGCGGAGAAGTCGAAGTCCGGCCCGCGGCTGGCGCGGGAAGGAGGAGGGGTAGGCTCCCTTGGTCGCTTGGCGGGAGCAGAGGCGGTAGCCCGGGAAGACACCGCTCCAGTCGAAGCAGCGGCATGGGGCGCTCCCGCGGCAACAGTGCTTGCCGCGGTGGAGCGCGTCGTGCGACGCGACGACTGCTGGGCATCCGGCCGCCTTGCTACATCCGCGGCCTTGCGGAGACGCCTTCTTGGTGGAGACGGAGGTGCAGCCGGCGGCGGGCTGTCGGAAGACGAAGTGGAGGAAGAGTCGATCTCCAGCGAGTCACTCGCATCCCCGGCAGGCTCGCTCGGCTCGGCGCTGCCCCCGGCAAGATCTTCCTTGCCGGCAAGTTCATCTTGCCGGACGAGCTCTTTCTTGCCGAGGAACTCCTCTCGCTCGGCATGGGTTTTTGACTCTTCTGCCGCCGCTTCCTCCATAGTAAACCCAAATTCGCCTGCCGCTGCGGCTGTCGCTGCCTCTTCCAACCTGGAGGCTATGCGCGCCAGCTCCGCCTCGGTGGTGTCCCGAATGAGGCCGTCCCTCTCGTCGGCGCGGATTGGCACTTCCACCAGGTCGTCGAAGAACTACTGCACGACCTCGTCTGCGGGCTCTTGCCAAGCTGGCTCGATTCCGTGCGAGTCGCACAACGGCATCATCGCCCGGATGCGGTCGACCGCAGAGTTGTTGCACAAAGGGACGACGCCCTGCGGCAGCCTGAAGACTTCGGGGTGATCCGGATCATATTTGAAGAGCTCCTGCAGCATGCTAGTGTGCTCGAGGACAGTGAAATTATAGTTGAGGCCTGGACGCAGCCTCATGATGTCCGCCGCATTCTTGAACTCCCAGGCAGGTCTTCCCCGTTCCTGCAGGGGGGCAATGCGGCGGCGAAGAAAGTCGGCGCCAACAGCGCCTACGGTGAGTCCGGCAGGCCTAAGGCGCCGGATCCTGGTGACGGCAATCGTCAGCTTGCTGTCTTCCGGGGCCAAGTCGCTCTAGTCATTGCCGCGCACTGCTGCTGCTTGGCGCCGGACGGTGAATGACTGCGGGCTCTCCTCGATAATCCAGCACCAGTCCGCTCTCCACTCCTCCCACTTGCCGCGGAACTCCCCTCTAGATAAGATTCCTTCTTGCCGGCTCTGGAGATCCAGGCGATTCCGCCGGACAGGGTCTCCCCTCTCTCTACCCGAGGGATGAAGAAATGGTGGAAGAGAGCTACACTAGGGTGGACTCTGACAAAGTTTTCACAAAGATGTGTGAAAACTGCCATGGTGAGGATGGCGTTGGGGGTGAAGTCGAGGAGGTAGAAGCCATATGTGTTCATAATATCGTAGTAGAACTCGGAAAAGGGCGGGCAGAGCCCGCAGTAGAAGAACACAGCAAAGAAAGGGTACCCGTCCGGAGCCTTCGTGTGGGCTTCAGCCGGGAGCACCCTGGTCCGCGGGTGAGCTCACGTCTCCGCCGACCAGAACAGGTAATACCGCTCCCGCAACGCCTTCGCGCCGAGCTTGGGAGGGAAGATGGCTCGCTCCTTCCGCATCGTCGCGAGCCGCTGCGCCTCGGTCGACTTCACCGCTTTTCCCTTGTCGCCCTTCAGAGCCATGGCGAAGGTGGTGGAGGAGGCCGACGGTGGTGGTGGCGCTGGTGGTAATGGGGAAGAAGGGAGCTGCTCTCTTGTTGCTCTGAGAAGACTGGGAGCGGCGGAGGTTTTGAGATTGGAAGCAGCAACGGGCAGATGGCGCCATACCCCTGTTTCCTCTGCTTATAAAGAGGGAGGGGAGGGGGCGGACGTTTCGCCGTTGCGAATAAACAACTACCCATGATTCCGCCCACCACGCCTCCACGCCTCCCTCCGTTTACGGGGAGGGGCGCGCCGACCATCCCCTTTTACCGCGACGTGACGCATGCGCGTGGAGGCGCCGCCCGCGCACGCCGCCCACGTCACGCACGGCGCCGCGTTCGACGCGTGCCGTTTGGGGAGGGCGCGGTGGGTGCGGAGTGGGTTATGGCGTGCCCTAGGCCGCGCGTGCCCGTGCACTGTTTTGGGCCTGGCCCAACAGCGCTCGGCACCGTGTATGGCCCAGGCCCGGGGGCTCCTGTCAGTGTACTAAACTAGGGGTACCTTAGTATCCCGAACTTGTGCACGGGCAGTCGCAGTGACCCGCGACAAGACTTGCCGGGCGACCGCCAAGACCCTTTGTGGTTCCTTTGGAGCCATTCAAGAACAAAGTATCCAAGAGCAAAACAAGGCCTCGGGAAGAGGAGCTTGCCGGGAAGGAGACAAGACCCCGGCAAGAGGAGCTTGCCGGAGAGGAGACAAGGCCCCGGCAAGAGGAGCTTGCCGGGAAGGAGATAAAACCCCGGCAAGAGGAGCTTGCCGGGAAGACCAACCAAAGCATCTCAAGAAGATCGCTGCGGCGCACTGCGCGCCCCGACAAGGCCCGGTGAGCGACAAGCACCCGGACGCGACAAGGCAACATCCGCGGCAAGGCGCTTGCCGCAGCAAGCTACTACTCCGCAGCCCGCGCTCCAGCCTACCCACCCACGTGTCGCTCAGGGGCCACCCCTGGCGTACGTGGCGGGAGGCTATGCAGCCGGGGGCATGCGGTGGCAAGCAAGCGCTGAGAAGGAGCCATCGTGGCAAACGGTGGCGCCCCTGACGGTCCCTTTCCGCCCTGTCGTCAGGGTTAGGTATGATACAACTGTAGCAGGCGGTGGCGCCAACTACCACCCTTTTACATTTTTACCCTCACCTCTATTGCCACGTGTCGGTGACCCCTTAGACATATAAAAGGAGGCCCATGCGCAACAGAGAGGGGGAGGACAACCATTCTCACGCTCGGTCTCGCCAGCTGCTTGAGTGTACTGTAGCACTCATCGCTCCCGAGCCAAAACTCAATACAACCACCAAAGCAGGAGTAGGGTTTTACGCATCCGTGTGGCCCGAACCTGGGTAAATCGATCGTCTCGCTCGTGTGTTTCGCCTCGATCTGCTCTTTGTGCATCCACCGCCCCCTGCTGAACCAAAAGGGGCTCGGTCTGCCGATCCCCATAGGTGTGCGAGGGACCAGCAAGCCCCGACAGGTCATGACTTTAGTTAGTGTTAATCCCACTATTTCGGAAAAGTGCCAACTTTACATGCATCTGGATCATGTTGAGAATATTTTATGTGATAGCTATATTGTTGAATTTTCTTATGATCCTACATGTAATTACTATGAGAGAGGAAAATATGGTTGTAGAAATTTTCATGTTACTAAATTACCTCTCGCTATGTTGAGATTGCTATTGTTTCTTTCCTCTTCCTTGCATATGCTAGTTTTTGCTTGCATTAATAATTTGTTTGCCTATAAGATGCCTATGCATAGGAAGTATGTTAGACTTAGATGTGTTTGTCACATGCTTTATGATGCTCCTTTTGTGCTTCAATTCTTGTCTTTCATGTGAGCTTCATTAAAATTATCAATGCCTAGCTATAAGGCTTTAAAGAAAAGCGCTTGTTGGGAGACATCCCAATATTTTTACTTGCTGTTATTTCATAAATAAATTATTTAGCCTCTGTTTTGGTATTGTTTTTTGTGTTTAATTAGTGTTTGTGCCAAGTAGAACCGTTGGGAAGACTTGGGGAAAGTCTTGTTGAACTTGCTGTAAAAAACAGAAACTTTAGCGCTCACGAGAACTGCTGTAATTTTTATTGAAGAGTGCTATTTAGTTAATTCTTTCTCAGATGATTAATAGATAAATTCCTCACATCAATCAATTTATTTTAGAATTTTTGGGGTTCCATATCTTGCGCTAGCTACAGATTACTATAGACTGTTGTGTTTTTGACAGATTCTATTTTTCGTGTGTTGTTTGCTTATTTTGATGAATCTATGGCTAGTAAAATAGTTTATAATCCATAGAGAAGTTGGAATACAGTAGGTTTAACACCAATATAAATAAAGAATGAGTTCATTACAGTACCTTGAAGTGGTCTTTTGTTTTCTTTCGCTAATGGAGCTCACGAGTTTTCTATTTTGAGTTTTGTGTTGTGAAGTTTTGAAGTTTTGGGTGAATTCTTTTGATGGATCATGGAACAAGGAGTGGCAAGAGCCTAAGCTTTGGTATGCCCATGGCACCCCCAAGATAATCCAAGGACACCAAAAAGTCAAAGCTTGGGGATGCCCCAAAAGGCATCCCCTCTTTCGTTTACTTCCATCGGTAATTTACTTGGAGCTATATTTTTATTCACCAACATGATATGTGTTTTGCTTGGAGCGTCTTGTATTATTTGTGTCTTTGTGTCTTAGTATGCCACAATCATCCTTCCTGTACACACCTTTTGAGATATCCATACATGAATTAAAATTTGATAGAATACTCTATGTGCTTCACTTATATCTTTTGAGCTAAGTAGTTTTGCTCTATGTGCTTCACTTATATCTTTTGAGCTATGTAGTTTTGCTGTATGTCCTTCACTTATATCTTTTGAGCTAGTTAATTTTTCTCTATGTGCTTCACTTATATCTTTTGAGCATTATAATTTTGCTCTATGTGCTTCACTTAGATCTTTTAGAGCACGATGGTGGATTTGTTTTAAAGAAACTATTAATCTCTCATGCTTCACTTAAATTATTTTGAGAGTCTCTTAATAGCATGGTAATTTGCTTAATAATAATATGCTTGGTATTCAAGATTTGTGAAACTTTCTTTTGAGTGTGTTGAATACTAAGAAAAGATTGAAACATGATAATTGTTTTGAGATATGGAGGTGATAATATTAAAGTCATGCTAGTTGAGTAGTTGTGAATTTAAAGAATACTTGTGTTAAAGTTTGTGATTCCCGTAGCATGCACGTATGGTGAACCGTTATGTGATGAAGTCGGAGCATGATTTATTTATTGATTGTCTTCCTTATGAGTGGCGGTCGGGGACGAGCTATGGTCTTTTCCTACCAATCTATCCCCCTAGGAGCATGCGCGTAATACTTTGCTTTGATAACTTCTAGATTTTTGCAATAAGTATATGAGTTCTTTATGACTAATGTTGAGTCCACGGATTATACGCACTCTCACCCTTCCACCTTTGCTAGCCTCTCTAATACCGCGCACCTTTCGCCGGTATCATACACCTACCATATACCTTCCTCAAAACAGCCACCATACCTACATATTATGGCATTTCCATAGCCATTCTGAGATATATTGCCATGCAACTTTCCACCATCTAGTTCATCATGACACATTCATCATTGTCATATTGCTTATCATGATCATGTAGTTGACATAGTATTTGTGGCAAAGCCACCGTTCATAATTTTTTCATACTTGTCACTCTTGATTCGTTGCATATCCCGGTACACCACCGGAGGCATCCATATAGAGTCATACTTTGTTTTAGAATCGAGTTGTAATCATTGAGTTGTAAATAAATAAAAGTGTGATGATCATCATTCAATAGAGCATTGTCCCAAAAAAAGAGAAAGGCCAAAGAAAAAAATAAGGCACAAAAAAAGAAAATAAATAAAAAGGGGCAATGCTACTATCCTTTTTTCCACACTTGTGCTTCAAAGTAGCATCATGATATAGCGAGTCTCATATATTGTGCTTCAAAGTAGCACCATGTTCTTCATATAGAGAGTCTCATATGTTGTCACTTTCATATACTAGTGGGAATTTTACATTATAGAACTTGGCTTGTATATTCCCATGATGGGCCTCCTCAAGTGCCCTAGGTCTTCGTGAGCAAGCAAGTTGGATGCACACCCACTAGTTTCTTTTGTTGAGCTTTCATACATTTATAGCTCTAGTGCATCCGATGCATGGCAATCCCTACTCACTCACATTGATACCTATTGATGGGCATCTCCATAGCCCGTTGATACGCCTAGTTGATGTGAGACTATCTTCCCCTCCTTTTTGTCTTCTCCACAACCACCATTCTATTCCACCTATAGTGCTATATCCATGGCTCACGCTCATGTATTGCGTGAAGATTGAAAAAGTTTTGAAAAAGTTAGAGTATGAAACAATTGCTTGGCTTGTCATCGGGGTTGTGCATGATTTAAATACTTTGTGTGGTGAAGATGGAGCGTAGCCAGACTATATAATTTTGTAGGGATAACTTTCTTTGGCCATGTTATTTTGAGAAGACATAATTGCTTTGTTAGTATGCTTGAAGTATTATTATTTTTATGTCAATATAAACTTTTGTTTTGAATCTTTCGAATCTGAATATTCATACCACAATTAAGAAGATTTGCATTAAAATTATGCCAAGTAGCACTCCGCATCAAAAAAATTCTTTTTATCATTTACCTACTCGAGGACGAGCAGGAATTAAGCTTGGGGATGCCTGATACGTCTCCAACGTATCTATAATTTTTGATTGCTCCATGCTATATTATGTACTATTTTGGACTATATTGGGCTTTATTTTCCACTTTATATTATTCATGGGACTAACCTATTAACCGGAGGCCCAGCCCAGAATTGTTGTTTTTTTGCCTATTTCAGTGTTTCGGAGAAATAGAATATCAAATGGAGTCCAAACAGAATAGAATCTTCGGGAACGTGATTTTCTCACCGAACGTGATCCAGGAGACTTGGACCCTACTCCAGGGAGTTAAATAGGAGGTCACGAGGGTGGGGGTGCGCCCCCCTAGGGCGCGCCCCCCTGCCTCGTGGGCCCCTCGGTGCTCCACCGACGTACTCCTTCCTCCTATATATACCTACGTACCCCCAAACGATCAGAACAGGAGCCAAAAACCTTATTCCACCACCGCAACTTTCTGTATCCACGAGATCCCATCTTGGGGCCTGTTCCGGAGCTCCGCCGGAAGAGGGCCATCATCACGGAGGGCTTCTACATCATCCTAGCCTCTCCGATGAAGTGTGAGTAGTTTACCTCAGACCTTCGGGTCCATAGTTAGCAGCTAGATGGCTTCTTCTCTCTCTTTGAATCTCAATACAAAGTTCCCCCCCTCGATTGTGGAGATCTATTCGATGTATTCTTCTTTTTGCGGTGTGTTTGTTGAGACTGATGAATTGTGGGTTTATGATCAAGTCTATCTATGAATAATATTTGAATCTTCTCTGATTTCTTTTATGTATGATTGGTTATCTTTGCAAGTCTCTTCGAATTATCCGTTTGGTTTGGACAACTAGATTGGTAGTTCTTGCCATGGGAGAAGTGCTTAGCTTTGGGTTCGATCTTGCGGTGTCCTTTCCCAGTGACAGAAGGGGCAGCAAGGCACATATTGCATCATTGCCATCGAGGATAACAAGATGGGGTTTATTTCATATTGCATGAATTTATCTCTCTACATCATGTCATCTTGCTGAAGGCGTTACTCTGTTTTTAACTTAATACTCTAGATGCATGCTGGATAGCGGTCGATGAGTGGAGTAATAGTAGTAGATGCAAAATCGTTTCGATCTACTTGTCATGGACGTGATGCCTATATACATGATCATGCCTAGATATTCTCATAACTATGCTCAATTCTGTCAATTGCTCAATAGTAATTTGTTCACCCACCGTAGAATACTTATGCTCTTGAGAGAAGCCACTAGTGAAACCTATGGCCCCCGGGTCTATTCTGATCATATCAATCTCCATCACTTTAATCTTGCTTTGCTTTTTTACTTTGCTTTTACTTTTTACTTTGCATCTTTATAACAAAAATACCAAAAATATTATATCTATCAGATCTCACTCTGGTAAGTGACCGTGAAGGGATTGACAACCCCTAATCACGTTGGTTGCGAGTAGCTATCATTTTGTGCAGGTATGAGGGACTTGAGCGTGGCCTCCTACTGGGTTGATACCTTGGTTCTCAAAAACTGAGGGAAATACTTACGCTACTCTGCTGCATCATCCCTTCCTCTTCGAGGAACCAACGCAAGCTCAAGACATAGCAGCGCCTTCAAGATAATGAGTTGCGGAACTTTATCATCATCTTCTGTACGAGTAATCTCAAGATTTCTCTCGATGGTTCATAACCAACCGTCTACATCCAAGGGATCAAGGACCTGAATGAAACTAGGAGGCTTGGTCCTTTGAAAATCAGACAGCTTGGAGTGGTGACCATATTGATTTCCATTCTGACCAACCATAGCTTGCACACTTCTTAATATTTCAATCAGATCATTATTCTATCTTTTCTCAAACATTCACAGAATTTGTTCGGTGGAGGGTGGATTTGGCGGTGGAGGCGGTGGTGGAACGTATGGCTCGGGGGAGTGTCCTGCCTGTCATACGGAACGACGAATAGGGGTACCCTCATGAACGTTGCTACTGTTGCCTCCCTGCGGCATCCTATTATGATTTTTCCCAAGGCAACGCAACCGAGATGAGAAACATTCAAAATAAATTGGGGAAAGGCCAGCTGTCGGTGTCAAAACCGGCGGATCTCGGGTAGGGGGTCCCGAACTGTGCGTCCAAGGCTGATGGTAACAGGAGGCGGGGGTCACAATGTTTAACCAGGTTCGGGCCCTCTCGATGGAGGTAATACCCTACTTCCTGCTTGATTGATCTTGATGATATGAGTATTACAAGAGTTGATCTACCACGAGATCGTAGATGCTAAACCCTAGAAGCTAGCCTATGATTATGATTGTTGTTGTCCTATGGACTAAACCCTCCGGTTTATATAGACACTGGAGGGGGCTAGGGTTACTCAGAGTCGGTTACAAGGGAGGAGATCTACATATCCGAATTGACAAGCTTGCCTTCCACGCAAAGGAGAGTCCCACCCGGACACGGGACGAAGTCTTCAATCTTGTATCTTCATAGTCCAACAGTCCGGCCAAAGTATATAGCCCGGCTGTCCGAGGACCCCCTAATCCAGGACTCCCTCAGTAGCCCCTGAACCAGGCTTCAATGACGATGAGTCCGGTGCGCAGATTGTCTTCGGCATTGCAAGGCGGGTTCCTTCTCCGAATACTCCATAGAAGATTTTGAACACACAGATCGTGTCCGACTCTACAAAATGAATTCCACATATCACCGTAGAGAGTATATTATTCCACAAATCTAATCTGCTGACAACTTTTTATAACGTGATGTCTTGCGTGGCCCGGTCATTACGAATCGTTTTTCCCTGCCTTCCAGTGCACGTGTTGCGAGGCGGTTTTATTGGCACGTCTTGTCGAAGCAGAGATCGTGTTCCCCTTATCACGGGATTCTCATCAATATGGATATGGGTAACCCAACCGTGCCATCAATCGCGGCACTTGGGGAATAAGCGATTTTATGGGGCAAGTAGGGAGGCGCACAGTTTCTACTACCTTTATAAAGGGACAAGGATTCCTCTTTTTCACCCACACCTTCTTCTTCCCCTGCCCATCCATTCTCGCGCACTCGAGCTCCAGCGCCCAAGTTCTCATCTTCTCCGCAAAGCCATTCCGAACATGTCCGGAGCGGGAGGCAAGTGGATGGTCTCCTCCGTTACGAAGGAGAACATTATGAAGGTCTGGGAAGCCGGATACCTGGCCGCAGACATCGCGCACCGGCTTCCAGACGCGGGGCAGATCGTCCCTACTCCAGAACCCCATGAGAGGGTTGTATTCCTCACCCATTTCGTCCGCGGACTGGGATTTCCCCTCCACCCATTTGTCCGCGGGCTCATGTTCTACTACGAGCTAGACTTCCATGATCTGGCCCCCAATTTCATCCTCAACATCTCGGCGTTTATCGTCATGTGCGAGGCCTTCCTCCGCATCAAGCCCCACTTCGGCCTGTGGCTGGAGACCTTCAACGTGAAACTGAAGGTGGTGGTCGGCCAGCAAGCGGAGTGCGGAGGCGCCATGGTGGGCAAATGCCCAACGTCACCTGGCTCGAAGGCTCCTATGTGGAGACCTTGAAGGGATGACAATCAGGGTGGTTCTACATCACCGTGCCTCGCGACACCAACTGGGTGGCGGCCCCGAATTTCGATCCGGCATCCCCATGCGGCTCACCTCCTGGAAAGAGAAGGGCCTATCCTGGGGTTCATTGGTGGAGCTGATCGGACTCCAGAACTGTGTTAAAAATATTATAAGCAAGAAAATCAAGCTTGTCAACGTGGTCCAGGTCATGCTCTTCCGCCGGATCCTTCCGTGTCAAAGACGGGCATTCAATATGTGGGAGTTCGGCCCAGCCAAGCACCAGACGCTGCGAGAGCTTTTCGACACGACGCACCAAGACGTCTGGAAGGTGTTGTTCAAGGCCGCCGAGGTACCTCCTCCCCTTACCGAGGATCGTGGACTCAGCGCAAAGCGCCCTGCCAATCCGGTAAGCTCTTTATATATCGTAAGATATTCCTTTCCCCAATATAATCATGTGAGGGATCTAAGCCTCAATGCCATTTTAACAGGACTGGGTAGCGATAACGGAGCGGATCGATTGTCCGGCCCCACTGCCCGAAGTTCCAGCAAGGGCTCTCTTAACGGAGATGCTGGTTCTGGAGCCCTATGAGGCGCCGGCGAAGAAGGCCAAGAAGAAGGCCGCAGGGACCAGGAAAGGTCTCCGGCGCAAGGTTGTATCGGACCCATCGTCTGAAAACACCGATGCACACTCCTCCCATGAAAACGAGGAGGAGGAAGAGGAAAGTTCTCCCCTCCCCCATCCGGGGGGGGGGGGGACAAGGAAAGGAAGGTCGCCCCATCTGGGGAGGCCGAAGGGTCCAAGAAGGGAAGGACCCTCCTTCCGGACTACTCCACAACAGCCGCTTACATCGAAGAGGAGTGGTTGCCCAGGGACAAGCCCCTGGCGAAGTCGTAAGTATCCAGATACTATAATAGTTCTGGTATGTTTTGTTTTATTGCTTCTTATCATGTCAAACATGATCATGCAGTCCGTCCAAAGCCCATATCAACGTATCCTCTTCGGATGAGTCTTTGGGCCAGTCGGCATTGAACAATGATTCACTCCCGATAGCCACTTCCCCCCGGTCCACAGACAACATCGAGGTGTTGTCTCAAAGGGCACCGAACCAAGGGGAGATAATTCTGGAGGTGCCCCAAGGTGACATCCCAGATGCTGGGCGCATGGGGGGGGCAAGACTCCCGTTGGATCTAATGACGGGGGCCGCAGCAAGTTTGGCCCCCAGTCGGATACTGCGCCGGAACCTCCAGTGGTTCCGGATTCTGTTAGGCGACCCCTCACTAAGTGGGGCGAGTCGTCTGTGCCGATGGAATTTGTCCATCCAGAGGCATCGGACAACTTGCTGGAAGCGCTTCGCGACGCTTCCATTGACGAAGAGCACCGCACTATCATGAGTGCGGTGGTCGAGAAGGTTCGGTCCGCCAAAAGTGGACTGACCGAAGCCTGTGCCAGCCTCCTAATAGGCTTTGAGGTAAGTAATCAAATTATGAGAAAATATCACAGCATAGACAGTAGCCCCTGATGCTCTGTTTGGTCTTCGCAAAGAAAGGCCGAATAGAGGATCAAATAATAATCACACGAGTCTAATCAGAATATGTCTATATGAATAAGCAGGCTTGGCTGCTGACCGCTGCCGCTCGTACTGCGGAGTTCTCTGGACTGAAGCAAGACCTCGAGCGGTCCGTGGAAAAGCTCGGCCTTACCAAGAGGCAGCTTGAAGAGAACAAAGGTATGCGATACCCCGTCTGTATATTGATAAAGAAAAAAGTGGTTATTAGATCATAGGATCATCATGAATTTTGCTAGGGGCCACGACCAAAGTGGCGGCCCTGAAGAAGGCGCTGTCCGAGGCCGAAGACAAAGCGGCCAAGGAGCGCATCGAGCGTGAGAAGCAAGAGGCCCGAGTCGGCGAGGTTCAGCAAGAGCTCCAGGATTTTGTCAAGAAATACGAGTCCTTGGAGCGTGACTCTAAGACGCAGGGGTCCGAGCTTGCGAAGGCCCTCGAGAATGCACAAAATGCCAAGGCCGAAGCCCCAAAGGCCCTCCAGGAGATTTAGGCGGCCAAGAAGATAGCGGCGGGTAAGGCATTCATTATGCAAAGCAAGCATGTGAAGGAAACTTTCCTTTTACTTACCCGAATTCGGAGCTCTCCAGGAGCGTTCGCAGATCTACCCAGCAGTGTATCGGATGCCGCGGAGTTATACCGGGTCGAGGAAGGGAGCTTGACAAAGAAGTTGTTCTGGTCTCAATATACTGGGACCGAACATCCAATGCCCTTGAGCGATCAGCTGAAGCAACTGGTCGAGCTTCACAAGGCGGCCGAACTGGACATGAAGGGTCTCATAGTCCGGATGTGGCCTGGCGAGCCCTTGCCTGGCAGCTACTTCGGCCTGGTAAAGCGGCTTGTGAATGCCTGCCCATGGTTTGAAGTCATAAAGCGGTCTGTCTGCAATGAAGGTGCGCACAGGGCCTTTACCCGTGCGAAAGTGCACTGGGCGAAGATGGACGCTGAAAAGCTGGTGAAGGAGGGGCCACCGGAGGGCAAGGAGCATCACCACCCCGAAAAGTACTATGAGAGTGTCCTGAAGGGTGCCCGCCTTGTGGCGGAGGAATGTGCTAAGGATGTAGTATTTGAACGAATGTACTCATGTGATCCTGTAATATGAAAATGAGTTCATGTGCGCTATATAACGCTTGTCGATTTAAAATATTACCTTCTGTGCAGCCATTTATAAAATCTGAGAGTTGGCCATTCGTCGGCTTCTGCCCCCATGTAACTAGTACTGAGGTGTTCGGGATAAATCTTAAACACTCTTTATCCAAAAAAAATTGGTCCTTTAAGGAGGTGTTTAGCGCAGCGAACAAGGCAATCGGACTATACAACTTTATCACCCTCACTTAGCCATAGAAGTCTGCAATTTTAAATTTTGTGAAGCCCCTAGAATTCGGAAGGCCGAACTTGGGGCGCTATGTATGCCTAAATCGGACAAGGCCGATTCCTCGCCCAAAGCGGAAAAAATATTTAAGGATTTGATACCTCGTGAACAGCGACCAGCTCTCGCCGCATCATGACAGTCACTTTTCAGCTTTCTCTACTGAGGTGCTTGTCCGGAAGAACCGGGACACAATCGTAGTAGTTCTCCTAGTGCTACCTTAGCCGATATAGCGGAACGTAAGGTACCAAAACATGGGAGCCGGGCAAACCCAACTATTGACCCAAGACATGATTCGGAGCTGATGCATATAATGCTATAAGTTCAGGGTGCCGCACTGTCGAAAGTGTTCGGACTTTTCTTGCCGTGTTATGGGGTACACTGAAGCCCCTGGCGCACTGGACGTACCAGAATGTACGGGTGCAATTTTTCATAAATAAGCAGACATGGAAAAAGATGAAGAGATGTAATAATAAGCTAACGATGTACATTGTTATTTAAATTATACATCAAAGCATATGTATACAAGTAGCGCAATAAGCAAAAATAGGATTATTTGACATGTCCTATCCAAGGGCAGGCTGCGTGTGGGTATGTAAAACAGATATAGCGATCGTCATCAGAGACCACCTGGGGATTCCCTTGTACGTCAAAGCTTCTTGCTTCCTTGGTGTTTCCTTCCCGTGATGGGTCTGATAATCAGGGTATCGGAGAGGGCCTTCAGAGAATAGGGTCCTGAAAGGAAGAAAATGGTAAAGATATATGGGTCCTGAGGCGGTTGAGCTGCATTGTGGACCGTGCCTCCGCCTATTCCCATGGTATCTTGAGTGCGTAATTATGTAAGCGTGGCGCAAATTTTGCCGCTTGACTGGGACTAGGACGGAGGCCGAATTGCTAGGCGAGCTCTGAACGTGCCGGACGATCTTGTTGCAGGGTACTCCGGACTCGCTTGAAGGTGTCCGGGGGCTTTATCGCCGAATTGGCGGTTTGCCTCAGAAGGCTGCTTTGTCCTTCTGCTGCGAGGGCCGCAGTGTGCTCCTCTGTACGGAGCGAGCGTTCTGTGTTTCCATTAACTCTTATAACCCCGCGATGTCCTGGCATTTTGAGCTTGATGTATGCATAATGCGGTACCGCATTGAATCTGGCGAATGCAGTTCGCCCGAGCAGTGCGTGATAGCCACTGCGGAAGGGGACGATATCGAAGATCAACTCCTCGCTTCGGAAGTTGTTCGGAGATCCGAAGAACACTTCCAGTGTGATTGAGCCCATGTAATTGGCCTCTACACCTGGTATGACACCTTTAAAGGTGGTTTTTGTGGGTTTGATCCTCGAGGTGTCGATACCCATTTTGCGCATTGTATCCTGATAGAGCAGGTTCAGGCTGCTGCCACCGTCCATAAGGACACGAGTGAGGTGAAATCCATCAATGATGGGGTCAAGGACTGATGTCTACTACACAACCTTCTTCTTGTATACGTTGTTGGGCATCCAAGTGCAGAGGTTTGTACGACAGTAGAAAATTTCCCTCAAGTGGATGACCTAAGGTTTATCAATCGATAGGAGGCGTAGGATGAAGATGGTCTCTCTCAAGCAACCCTGCAACCAAATAACAAAGAGTCTCTTGTGTCCCCAACACACCCAATACAATGGTAAATTGTATAGGTGCACTAGTTCGGTGAAGAGATGGTGATACAAGTGGTATATGGATAGTAGATAAAGGTATTTGTAATCTGAAATTATAAAAACAGCAAGGTAGCAAGTGATAAAAGTGAGCGTAAACGGTATTGCAATGTGTGGAAATAAGGCCTAGGGTTCATACTTTCACTAGTGCAAGTCCTCTCAACAATAATATCATAATTGGATCACATAACTATCCCTCAACATGCAACAAAGAGTCACTCCAAAGTCACTAATAGCGGAGAACAAACGAAGAGATTATGGTAGGGTATGAAACCACCTCAAAGTTATTCTTTCCAATCAATCCGTTGGGCTATTCCTATAAGTGTCACAAACAACCCTAGAGTTCATACTAGAATAACACCTTAAGACACAAATCAATCAAAACCCTAATGTCACCTAGATACTCCAATGTCACCTCAAGCATCCGTGCGTATGATTATACGATATGCATCACACAATCTCAGATTCATCTATTCAACCAACACAAAGCACCTCAAAGAGTGCCCCAAAGTTCTACCGGAGAATCACGACGAAAAAGTGTGCCAACCCCTATGCATTGGTTCATGGGCGGAACCCGCAAGTTGATCACCAAAACATACATCAAGTGAATCACGTGATAACCCATTGTCACCACAGATATCCACGGCAAGACATACATCAAGTGTTCTCAAATCTTTAAAGACTCAATCCGATAAGATTACTTCAAAGTGAAACTCAATTCATTACAAGAGAGAAGAGGGGGAGGAGAAACATAAGATCCAACTATAATAGCAAAGCTCGCGATACATCAAGATCGTGCCAAATAAGGAACACGAGAGAGAGAGAGAGAGAGAGAGAGATCAAACACATAGCTACTGGTACATACCCTCAGTTCCGAGGGAGAACTACTCCCTGCTCGTCATGGAGAGCACCAGGATGATGAAGATGGCCACCGGAGAAGGATTGCCCCCTCCGACAGGGTGCCGGAACGGGTCTAGATTGGTTTTCGGTGGCTACGGAGGCTTCTGGCGGCGGAACTCCCGATCTATTGTGCGTTCTGGAAGTTTTAGGGTACGACGATATATATGGGTGCAGGAAGTACGTCGGAGGAGCCACGGGGGCCCCACGAGGCAGGGGCGCGGGCCCCAGGGGGTGGGCGCGCCCCCTACCCTCGTGAGCTCCTCCTTGCTTCCTTGACGTGGGGTCCAAGTCCATCGGGTGGCTTTTGTTCCAAAAATAACTTCTCTAGTAGATTTCGTTCCGTTTCGACTGCGTCTGATATTCCTTTTCTTCAAAACACTGAAATAGGCGTAAAGCAGCAAATCTGGGCTGGGCCTCCGGTTAATAGGTTAGTTCCAAAAGTAATATAAAAGTGGAAAATAAAGCCCAATATCGCCTAAAATAGTAGATAATATAGCATGGAGAAATCAAAAATTATAGATACGTTGGAGACGTATCAAGCATCCCCAAGCTTAATTCCTGCTCGTCCTCGAGTAGGTAAATGATAAAAAAGATAATTTTTGATGTGGAATGCTAGTTGGCATAATTTCAATGTAATTCTTCTTACTTGTGATATGAATATTCAGATCCGAAGGATTCAAGACAAATGTTCATATTGACATAAAAATAAAAATACTTCAAGCATACTAACTAAGCAATTATGTCTTCTCAAAATAACATGGCCAAAGAAAGTTCATCCCTACAAAATCATATAGTTTAGTCATGCTCCATTTTCATCACACAAGAATGCTCTCATCATGCACAACCCCGATGACAAGCCAAGCAATTGTTTCATACTTTAGTAATCTCAAACTCATAAACTTTCACGCAATACATGAGCGCGAGCCATGGATATAGCATTATGGATGGAATAGAATAATGAGGGGGTTATGTGGAGAAGACAAAAAGGAGAAAGTCTCACATCAACGAGGCTAATCAATGGGCTATGGAGATGCCCACCGATTGACGTTAATGCAAGGAGTAGGGATTGCCATGCAACGGATGCACTAGAGCTATAAATGTATGAAAGCTCAACAAAAGAAACTAGTGGGTGTGCGTCCAACTTGCTTGCTCACGAAGACCTAGGGGCACTTGAGGAGGCCCATTGTTGGAATATACAAGCCAAGTTCTATAATGAAAAATTCCCACTAGTATATGAAAGTGACAGAACAAGAGACTCTCTATCATAAAGATCATGGTGCTACTTTGAAGCACAAGTGCGGAAAATGGATAGTAGCATTGTCCCTTTTATTTTTTATTTTTTATTTTTTTATTTGGCCTTCCCTTTTTTTGGCTTTACTTTTTTATTTGGTCTTTCTTTTTTTATGGTCTTTCTCTTTTTGGGGGGACAATTCTCTATTGAATGATGATCATCACACTTTTATTTATTTACAACTCAATGATACAACTCGATACTAGAACAAAGATGACTCTATATGAATGCCTCCGGCGGTGTACCGGGATATGCAATGAATCAAGAGTGACATGTATGAAAGAATTATGAATGGTGGCTTTGCCACAAATACTATGTCAACTACATGATCATGCTACGCAATATGACAATGATGAATGTGTCATGATAAATGGAATGGTGGAAAGTTGCATGGCAATATATCTCGGAATGGCTATGGAAATGCCATAATACGTAGGTATGGTGGCTGTTTTGAGGAAAATATAAGGAGGTTTATGTGTGACAGAGCGTATCATATCACGGGGTTTGGATGCACCGGCGAAGTTTGCACCAACTCTCGATGTGAGAAAGGGCAATGCACGGTACCGTAGAGGCTAGCAAGGATGGAAGGGTGAGAGTGCATATAATCCATGGACTTAACATTAGTCATAAAGAACTCATATACTTATTGCAAAAATCTAGAAGTCATCAAAAACCTCGGCACACGCGCATGCTCCTAGGGGGATAGATTGGTAGGAAAAGACCATCGCTCGTCCCCGACCGCCACTCATAAGGAGGACAATCAAATAACACCTCATGTTTCAAATTTGTTAGACAACGTTTACCATACGTGCATGCTATGGGACTTGCAAACTTCAACACAAGCATTTCTCAATTTCACAACTACTCAACTAGCACGACTTTGATATTATTACCTCCATATCTCAAAACAATCATCAAGCATCAAACTTCTCTTAGTATTCAAAACACTTATAAGAGAATTTTATTATTAATCTTGTATACCTAACATATTAGGATTTTAAGCAAATTACCATGCTATTTAAGACTCCCAAAATAATATAAGTGAAGCACTAGAGCAAATGACAAACTACTCCGAAAGATTTAAGTGAAGATCAATGAGTAGTCGAATAATAATGCAACTATGTGAAGACTCTCTAACATTTAATAATTTCGGATCTTGGTACTCTATTCAAACAGCAAGCAAACCAAAATAAAATGACATCTAAGAATAGAAAACATCATGTGAAGAAGCAAAAACTTAGGATCAACCGATACTAACCGATAATTGTTGAAGAAGAAAGGTGGGATGCCAACCGGGGCATCCCCAAGCTTAGATGCTTGAGACTTCTTGAAATATTTTCTTGGGGCGCCTTGGGCATCCCCAATCTTGAGCTTTTGTGTCTCCTTAATTCTTCACATATCACGGTCTCCCTAAATCTCAAAAACTTCATCCACACAAAACTCAACAAGGACTCGTCAGATAAGTTAGTATAAACCATTGCCAAAACCTTATCATACTCTACTGTAGCAAATCCCTAAAATTATTATTCAACATTGAATACTAAATGCCTCTGCATATTTAATAGTCCTATCCTCAAATATAATCATTAAAGAAGCAAACATATGCAAACAATGCAAACATAACAACAATCTGCCTAAACAGGATAATCTGTAAAGAATGCTGCAACATCCATAATTCCCTAACTCCAAAAATTATGAAAGAAAATTCCCACTGTAGTAAATTTATCATAGCTTAATATGCAAATGGTTTCAACATTTTATCACATTCTGACTTTTCTAGGGAATTATTGCAACAGCGGTAAACTTTATGTTTTCAAACAGCAACATGTGGACTTCTAAAATAGGCATAGTAAAGGCTATCAATGCCACTTTTATTGAAATAAAAGATTCAAAACATTGTTCTAAATAACAGCAAGCAAATCCTAACAAAATAAATTGACGCTCCAAGCAAAACACATATCATGTGGTAAATAAAAATATAGCTCCTAGTAAAGTTACCGATGAACGAAGACGAAAGAGGGGATGCCTTCCGGGGCATCCCCAAGCTTAGGCTCTTGGCTATCCTTGAATATTACCTTGGGTTGCCTTGGGCATACCCAAGCTTAGGCTCTTGACACTCCTTATTCCATAGTCCATCGAATCCTTACCCAAAACTTCAAAACTTCACAACACAAAACTTAACAGAAAACTCGTAAGCTCCGTTAGTGTAAGAAAATAAATCACCACTTCGAGGTACTGTAATGAACTCATTATTTATTTATATTGGTGTTAAACCTACTGTATTCCAACTTATCTATGGTTTATAAACTATTTTACTAGCCATAGATTCATCAAAATAGGTAAACAACACAAGAAAAACAGAATCTGTCAAAAACAGAAGAGTCTGTAGTAATCTGGATCAAACATATACTTCTGGAACTCATAAAATTCTCAAATAAATTGATGGACCTGAGGAATTTATCTTTTAATCATCTTAAAAAAGAATTAACTAAATAGCAGTTTCCAAATAAAAATGGCAGCAATTCTCGTGAGCGCTAAAGTTTCTGTTTTTTACAGCATGATCAACAAGACTTTCCCAAAGGTTCTACTTGGCACAAACACTAATTAAACACATAAAACCACATCTAAACAGAGTCTAGATGAATTATTTATTACTAAACATGAGCAAAAAGTAAGGAACAAAAATAAAGTTGGGTTGCCTCCCAACAAGCGCTATCGTTTAACGCCCCTAGCTAGGCATGATGATTTCAATGATGCTCACATAAAAGATAAGAATTGAATCATAAAGAGAGCATCATGAAGAATATGACTAGCACATTTAAGTCTAACATACTTCTATGCATAGGGATTTTGTGAGTAAACAACTTATGGGAACAACAATCAACTAGCATAGGAAGGCAAAACAAGCATAACTTCAAAACTTTAAGCACATAGAGAGGAAACTTGATATTATTGCAATTCCTACAAGCATATATTCCTCCCTCATAATAATTTTCAGTAGCATCATGAATGAATTCAACAATATAACCAGCACCTAAAACATTCTTTTCATGACCTACAAGCATAGAAATTTTATTACTCTCCACATAAGCAAAATTCTTCTCATTAATAATAGTGGGAGCAAACTCAACAAAGTAACTATCATGGGATTGAAAATTGAAATCAAGATGACAAGTTTCATTATTATCATCGTTCTTTAAAGCATACGTGTCATCAAAATAATCATCATAGATAGGATGCATGCTTTCATCATAATAAATTTGCTCATCAAAACTTGGGGGACAAAAAATATCATCTTCATCAAACATAGCTTCCCCAAGCTTGTGGCTTTGCATATCATTGGCATCATGGATATTCAAGGAATTCATACTAACAACATTGCAATCATGCTCATCATTCAAATATTTAGTGCCAAACATTTTGTAGATTTCTTCTTCTAGCACTTGAGCACAATTATCCTTCCCATCATACTCACGAAAGATATTAAAAAGGTGAAGCGTATGAGACAAACTCAATTCCATTTTTTATAGTTTTCTTTTATAAACTAAATTTTGATAAAACAATAAACTAAAAGACTCGATTGCAAGATCTAAATATATACCTTCAAGCGCTAACCTCCCCGGCAACGGCGCCAGAAAAGAGCTTGATGTCTACTACACAACCTTCTTCTTGTAGATGTTGTTGGGCCTCCAAGTGCAGAGGTTTGTAGGACAGTATCAAATTTCCCTCAAGTGGATGACCTAAGGTTTATCAATCCATAGGAGGCGTAGGATGAAGATGGTCTCTCTCAAGCAACCCTGCAACCAAATAACAAAGAGTCTCTTGTGTCCCCAACACACCCAATACAATGGTAAATTGTATAGGTGCACTAGTTCGGCGAAGAGATGGTGATACAAATGGTATATGGATAGTAGATAAAGGTATTTGTAATCTGAAATTGTAAAAACAGCAAGGTAGCAAGTGATAAAAGTGAGCGTCAACGGTATTGCAATGTGTGGAAATAAGGCTTAGGGTTTATACTTTCACTAGTGCAAGTCCTCTCAACAATAATATCATAATTGGATCACATAATTATCCCTCAACATGCAACAAAGATTCACTACAAAGTCACTAATAGCGGAGAACAAACAAAGGGTATTCTTTCCAATCAATCCGTTGGGCTATTCCTATAAGTGTCACAAACAGCCCTAGAGTTCGTACTAGAATAACACCTTAAGACACAAATCAATCAAAACCATAATGTCACCTAGATACTCCAATGTCACCTCAAGTATCCATGGGTATGATTATATGATATGCATCAGACAATCTGAGATTCATCTATTCAACCAACACAAAGGACCTCAAAGAGTGCCCCAAAGTTCTACTGGAGAATCACGACGAAAACATGTGCCAACCCCTATGCATTGGTTCATGGGCGGAACCCGCAAGTTGATCACCAAAACATACATCAAGTGAATCACGTGATATCCCATTGTCACCACAGATATCCACGGCAAGACATACATCAAGTGTTCTCAAATCATTAAAGACTCAATCCGATAAGATTACTTCAAAGGGGAAACTCAATTCATTACAGGAGAGAAGAGGGGGAGGAGAAACATAAGATCCAACTATAATAGCAAAGCTCGCGATACATCAAGATCGTGCCAACTCAAGAACACGAGAGAGAGAGAGAGAGATCAAACACGTAGCTACTGGTACATACCCTCAGTCCCGAGGGAGAACTACTCCCTCTTCGTCATGGAGAGCACCGGGATGATGAATATGGCCACCGGAGAAGGATTGTCCCCTCCGGCAGGGTGCCAGAACGGGTCTAGATTGGTTTTCGGTGGCTATGGAGGCTTCTAGCGGCAGAACTCCCAATCTATTGTGCGTTCTGGAAGTTTTAGGGTACGGCAATATATATGGGTGGAGGAAGTACGTCGGAGGAGCCACGGGGGCCCCACGAGACAGGGGGGCGCGCCCCTACCCTCGTGAGCTCCTCCTTCCTTCCTTGACGTGGGGTCCAAGTCCATCGGGTGGCTTTCATTCCAAAAATAACTTCTCTAGTTGATTTCGTTTCGTTTCGACTCCGTCTGATATTCCTTTTCTTCAAAACACTGAAATAGGCATAAAACAACAAATCTGGGCTGGGCCTCCGGTTAATAGGTTAGTCCCAAAAGTAATATAAAAGTGGAAAATAAAGCCCAATATCGCCTAAAACAGTAAATAATATAGCATGGAGCAATCAAAAATTATAGATACGTTGGAGACGTATCAAGGACCAATGCGGCAGAACCGCCATGACGGATACTGGTAGGGTGGTCCCTGCGATCGGAAGTGATCGGACAAGAAGACCATGGGTTGAACTTTGGGGCGACTGGCTCCATCGCATAGACGTCCCTTAGTGCATGCTTCCGTTCCTGCTTGGGAATATGTGTTGCGTATATCATGTTTACCGTTTTCACCTGGGGAGGAAATTTCTTCTGTCCTCCCGTGTTCGGCGGCCGGGGTTCCTCCTCGTCGTCGCTATGCAGCCCCTTTTCCTTGTTTTCGGCATTCAACTTGCTGGCCTATTTGAACACCCATCATTCTCTATTGGTGTGGTTCGCTAGTTTATCGGGGGTGCTGTGAATTTGACACAAGCAATTGAGTATGCGGTCCATACTGGACGGGCCCAGGTTGCTTCTTTTGAACGACTGTTTCCG
Source organism: Triticum monococcum (assembly GCA_034509565.1). NCBI lineage: Eukaryota > Viridiplantae > Streptophyta > Magnoliopsida > Poales > Poaceae > Triticum > Triticum monococcum. The sequence goes on along the minus strand of CM067847.1, from coordinate 655,632,317 downwards.
CTGACCGGATTTAGAGCCACTGAATCCGGCGTTGACTGCCGTGTCTTCTGCGTTGTCGCCGTTGTTGCGGCGCTTGTGTCTATTGTGACGTGGCTTGCCGTTGCTATCTTTGGCATCTGAATTGCTGGGATTTCTGGATGTGTTGTTGCTGCGAGCCAGCCAGCTGTCCTCACCCACCCAAAAGAGGGTCATGAGTGTCGTGAGGGCTGCCATGGACTTCGGCTTCTCTTGGCCGAGGTGTCGGGCGAGCCACTCATTGCAGATGTTATGCTTAAATGCCGCTAAGGCCTCGGCATCCGGACAGTCGACAATTTGGTTCTTTTTAGTTAGGAACCCAGTCCAGAATTTCCTGGCTGATTACCCGGGCTGTTCGGTTATGTGAATCAAGTCATCAGCATCCGGTGGTCGCACATAAGTGCCCTGGAAGTTGGCAAGGAATGCGTCTTCCATGTTCTCCCAACTGCCAATGGAGTTTGTCGGCAGGCTATTCAGCCAATGCCGAGTCGACCCTTTGAGTTTTAGTGGGAGGTACTTAATGGCATGTAGATCGTCACCGCGGGCCATGTGGATGTGGAGGAGGAAATCTTCAATCCATACCGCGGGGTCTATTGTACCATCATATGATTCAATGTTCACGGGTTTAAACCCTTCTGGGAATTCGTGATCCATTACTTCGTCAGTGAAGCATAGGGGGTGTGCGGCGCCTCTGTGCCGGGCTATGTCACAAAGCGGTTCATACGAGGTCTATTGTATTCGGCCTGGCCGGATTTGCTTTTAGTATATCCGGCATGACGGTCATCATCACGCGTTGGCGCGTGCCCCCGTGATCCGTAGATCGATCTTGTATGTCCTGCTTTGTTTTCCAATACGTCTCGCAGGTCCTGCGTGTTGCCCCGGGCCTTGGTGTTTTTGTTTGACTGGCGACAAGGTGCAGTCTGGACTTCAGGCTGGTATGCTGCTTTGTCTCGGCCACACGATGGCCAGTCAGCCGCGTCATACGCTGGTATTGTAGGCTTTAATGCTTCCTCCTCGAGTTGGGGTAGGAACCTGCGCTTTGGGTAACTTTTGGTTGGGCGCTCGAGTTCGTATTCCTCGGCTGCCAGGACCTCGGTCCATCTATCCGCTAGCAGATCTTGATCAGCTTGAAGCTGTTGTTTCTTTTTCTTCAGGCTTTTTGCTGTGGCTATAAGCCGGCGCTTGAAGCGCTCCTGCTCGATGGGATCCTCAGGCACGATAAATTCTTCGTCGCCGAGGCTCACCTCGAATTCGGAGAGGGGCATGTAATTGTCATCCTCCGATTCTTCGTCTGCCGCCTGTTCCTTAGGGCTAGCTTGCCCATGCTCCCACTCGTAACCTAGCTGGAGGGGATTGTCTTCGTCTTCGGCACTATCCGCAGTGTTATTGTCTCTTGTGCCGGTATCGCTGCTTTTGCTATGGCAGGTCTTAGAGCGGCACCGATGACGCCAGTGCTTAGATTGATTCTCGAGGGGATTGTCCTCCGTTGCCTTATTGCCATCGCTTTCTTTGGGGGTGTCCACCATGTATATATCATATGATGAGGTGGCTGTCCAACACCCTGTGGGCGGTGGTTCCTGTTCTTCTCCTGCATCGTCGTCCATACCGTCGATATCTTCGGAGCTGAAATCAAGCATGTCGGTTAAGTCATCGATAGTGGCTATTAAGTGGGTGGTGGGTGGGGAATGAATTTCTTCATCGTCCACTTCCCACTCAAGCCGGACATTGTTCGGCCAAGGGTCTCCTAACAAAGAGACCTCAATGAATTTAGCACGTCGCCCAAGGGCGAGTGCTGAAAGATATCCGCGGAGGTAAACTCCATGATCGGTGCCCAATCAGAATTGATAGGCACGGACGCAGGCGGTTCGGAGCCTGTGGCCAGGGACGAATCCAAGGGTCCGGCAACACAGGTCTCATAGGAGGTGAAGTCAGTATTCGGCTCCATCGCGGCTGAGTGTGTAGCCTCCGTGGAGGGGTCCATCCACTCGTCCTCAGACGGCATGATTTGCTCTGAATTGAGGGCCGAAGTAGCCATAGGTGTGATCTCCCGAACACCATCCGACGGCAGAGCTAAGTCATGCTCGTCGTGACTGTGCGGCGCACCTGACATGGGCTCGAATCCATCGAAGATCAAGCCTCCACGGATGTCAGCAGTATAGTTCAAGCTTCCAAAGCTGGCCTAATGGCCAGGGGCGTAGCTCTCGATCTGCTCTAGATGACCAAGCGAGTTGGCCCGCAGTACGAAGCTGCCAAATACGAAGATCTGTTCGGGGAGAAAAACCTCACCCTGGAACGCATCCTTGCCGATGATCAAAGGAGCCATCAAGCCTTTACGTGATGGCACAATGGAACTCTCAATGAAAGCACCAATGTCGGTGTCAAAACCGGCGGATCTCGGGTAGGGGGTCCCGAACTATGCGTCTAAGGCTGATGGTAATAGGAGGCGGGGGTCACAATGTTTACCCAGGTTCGGGCCCTCTCGATGGAGGTAATACCCTACTTCCTGCTTGATTGATCTTGATGATATGAGTATTCCAAGAGTTGATCTACCACGAGATCGTAGAGGCTAAACCCTAGAAGCTAGCCTATGATTATGATTGTTTTTGTCCTATGGACTAAACCCTCCGGTTTATATAGACACTGGAGGGGGTTAGGGTTACTCAGAGTCGGTTACAAGGGAGGAGATCTACATATCCGAATTGACAAGCTTGCCTTCCACGCAAAGGAGAGTCCCACCCGGACACGGGACGAAGTCTTCAATCTTGTATCTTCATAGTCCAACAGTCCAGCCAAAGTATATAGTCCGGCTGTCCGAGGACCCCCTAATCTAGGACTCCCTCACCAGCAACAAAAGCCCGAGAAAAACTGAAATGACGAAGAAAACACGGCGAATAAAATAGAGTTCCAACATAATTATACATAGACTCATACATGAAAGATAACCAACATGCCAGGTTAAACTACTCTCATACAGAAAACGAAACATCATGACTCGCACTACTACATCCGGACATCATCCCGACGACTACGGATACTCAGGGGCTCTACTGCTCAGCTGGTGCTGTGTGGTCCTCTCCTAAAGCGGACTCGGATCCGGAACTAACGAGGTTAACTGAGACCTTCGGGTTAAAGGTAACACGACGATGCTGCCTAGAGGGCTCTCCCTCAGGGGCAGGTGTAGGATGAATCATCGGGGCTACAGGAGTAGAGAGAAGTGAAACCCACTCAGCAGGAGCACTGAGAGGATTCACAGTCGAGGTGCCCGAGCTACTCGGAGGAGTAACCGGTGAAACAGGGGAACTAGAACTGACTAGAATATACTCCCTGCATTCCTAAATATAGGGTGTATAGTTTTTGGCACGGAAATTAAAGAATGCACATGAAGGGAAAATTTCACAAGTTTTGGGCAAGACTACAACTAACTAATTGACATGAGAAAGTAGAGGAGCTTTCCCTATGTAAGGAAATGTAATCAAATCCCTTCAAAAATTATACAAATGAGTGGTGCAAGGCAATACACCCTATATTTTGAACTTTTTCTCAAAAATCTATACACCTTATATCAAGGAATGGAGGGAGTAAGGAGTAAATCCCAGAGAGGATGGAGTAGTGGCAGATCTAGTAGTGACTAAAGCAGCGGCTAAAGAAGTACAAGCACAAGTCAGCTCTCGAGCCAGCTCGTGGATCATAAGATAGCTAGCAGTGATGTAACGGGAAAGATGACTAGCAACACTATTAGACTCCGGGTCAATGGTAGAGAAACGGACACGACCATTGTCGTGCAGAGAAGGATAGTAGTAGAAACATGGGTGGTTCTGCATCCGGACCATGTTGTAATGAAGCTCGACAAGGACCTTGAATGCCGCAAACTGGACATCCTGAGAAGCAGTTGAAGCATAACCGCTCCAAGAGGTACGAGCGTAAGTGCTGGAATCGAAACTGGTGCGCAGAGTAACCACTGCGTGATACTCATACACTGAGTCAGCTAGACGCTCCCGGTACACGCGATAGACTAGATCGTCACCGAGGGGGTACAGCCAACGCCACATGCTATGAAGGAGATGTGGCGACGTGAACGGCATCATCTGCAACTGGCACGTATACGGCTCCGGAGCCATCTACACTCACAACCATTAGTAGGTTAGCATAAAAATAAAACAAGTGCATGCAATGCAACAACCAGCTATAAATGCTACCGGCACTCAATTTAGACTCGTATCTAACGTACAGTTAACACGTCGAAGTCTAGCATGGCCTACAGTCAGTACGGCTCTGATAGCAAGCGTTGTGGCACCCCGGCTCAGAGCGACCAGTTTACCTTGAATTGCCAGCCCAAAGACCATGTCTTCTGGCAACACACAACATCTTGGTACAGAAAACAACCGCTTTATTGATACTAGCGGCTCAAAGTTTACATTACAACAGGTAGTGAGGCCAAGCGGCACACCTGGTGCAGCTGAACAATATGTACATTATTTAGTGAACATAAAAGGGCCTCGATCATAACATCTACGCGGCAGAGGAACAACGTCGTAGCGGAACTCCATAGCACAAGGACACCGATGTGGACACAATCTAGACTCGAGCGGCACTCCTTTCCACGGGACTTTCCTGAAATCTGGCATGACACGCCAGGTCAGTACATTGAATGTACTTGCAAGCTCACAACAAGCATAAACATAATGACAAACAATATCATGATAATTAACCAATTATTAGTAATGCAACAATGTAACCAACATGCTATGATCACGCTCTTGTGAGAACAGTCCCTCGGACTAGCTTACCACGGTGATCGCTTCTGGTTCACAAATGTACGAACCACATGATATTAACTATGGATACCTCGTGATCATTCGGGCGACCACAACCACGACCAATATTTGGTCTCAAACAGTGATCCTTCCGGCGATCACAACCACGACCAACACTTGGTCTCAACTGACAGGATGATCTTCCCGCCATCCTCAACAGTGCAAAGTTCATGACTTAGTGTGCAAGATTAAATAAAAGTTGACCCATGGTGTGACCCACTTTTGAGGTGTTCGTTACCGTGGACTCGGTTATCGATAGATTAACACACTCTGCAGAGGTAGCGCACTGTACCCACACCACGAAACCCATGGCCTCGTACTCCCATTCAGGTGGACCAATGGCATCCCGACGAAACCCCTCCATTGCCATGACATCTCTCGGCCACTCCGACCCACTCCCCAACTGGGCTAGTCCTGGGTGGCCCCATGTCTACCAAAGACACAACGACCACCGTCGTGGCCAACGTCCCTCACGGGGACCGATACCAAAAATCTCAACAACGGGCTCACAAGGTTATGTCTACTTACCGGGCCAGGGTACCGCACACCCATAACCTTTCGTAGTTGGAAGCACCGATCAGAGGCATAACAATGGACCGAATAAAGGCCTTCCCATACAGGCAAATGTGGTTGCACTGGGAAAAAACTCGATTCAGTGGCACCATGACTCGGTCAACGATATGTTCAAGTTGTATTATTATCAGGTTCAACTTAAATTGAAAATAATCGGTGTCATAGTATGCCATGAAATGCAATCACTAACATATGCACCACATATTAATGGAAATGACCGAGTCAACTAAATCTACACTAAGCATAAACATCAACAACTCCTCGTACTTCTCTGGTTAGGATTAAACTCACATTAAACACAATCTTTTCTAACCAATTTTACCATTTTTCTCATTGAAGAAAATAGTGCTAATAAATTACTTATATCCATAACCATATTATTTCTATCATAGCAAAGATTAATTCTAGTTTCTATAACAACTTAGTTAGCTACAAACTTTCTGATAATATAAGCATGTAAACTTAAACAAACACAAACAGAAGATAAATAACATAATGGTAATTATTTAAATGCATGGATTAAATCATTCATTCAAGTAGGAAAATCGCAAATATTGAAGTGGCATCATGAAAATGTTGTTGTGGCTTGCCTTAGTGCAGATGAGGCTCACAAGCCCTCTGGTATTCCTCAAGACAAGATTCACGCTCTGAAAATAAGTTTAAACACAAAAATAAAACATCAAGAACCCTTCTGAAAATCACCAGAAAATCTAGACAGCAGGGGAAAATCCCATTTTTGGTGAGATGCTAGATTTCTTTGCAAATAACACAATGCAAAAAGAATCAATTCATTTGGACTTATGGTTGAAGAGTTACAGCTGTTTGAATCTCTCTGGATATAAATGAAATTTGAATTTAAATAAATACAGACGGGGGGTGTGACGTCGAAGGCGTAAAGCCTCGGGGCACCACCACTCGTACCGCTTCACGCGCGTACTGAGTGGCTGACTAGCGGGCCCTGCTAGTCAGGTGAGGGGCGAGGGAGAAGGAAACAGAGGAGGTCGCGGCTTCACCGCAGCTCACGTCGGCGACGAGGGCTCGTTGGCCAAAACGAGAGGGATGGATCGAGAGAGGGGATGGAGGCGCACCTGCCCGTACCCGTAGCGTAGCTAGGGTGGTCAGACGGCGTCAGAATCGACCTCGCAAGCAGAGGCAGAGTGCGGAGGTCATCGGAGATGAAGATGACGGCGAACAACGACGACTCCAGGGGCTCCAACCAAGCAAAACAGCGCCACCGGAGAGTGGCGGAGGCCCTGGAAGGATTGCCCAGGCCTGGGAGGGGCTGGAGCTACCGTCACGACCCGAGAGGACCGCCAGCGAGCTCGAGCTCGGGGACAGCGGCCCGCGGCCTACCCGGAAGGGCTACGGTTCTCTATGATGTTGTGGGGTCTGTGGGAGTGGAGGATGGTGCTCGAGGAGGCTGGGGGTGGCTCCATTTATAGGCGAGCAACGAGGGGGGATTGGGCTCCGCTGTTCACACCTGGACACGGCGCCTGGCGAAGAGCGACGTCGGTGAGAGGGGGAGAAGGCGACGCAGCTCACGCGGCGACTGTGGGCGAACGGGGATGAGCACATGATCGAGGAGATGGCGACGAGCACAGTGCACACCGCACTGTTACGTTGGCCGGACTGTGCCCGTGCTCGCCGCGGCGAGCTCCGACATCGACGAGTGCCATGGGAGAGTTAAGGGGGTTTGGATGAAGATGGTGGCGAGGTTTGGCAAGCTTTGGCAGTCGGGGAAGCGAGCACGCGTGAAATAGAGCGCTCGGCGGCACTCACAGCGCGTCGACACGCAGGTTGGCATCATGTACACGCGTGGTCACCGCGTGAACTTTGCCCTCAGGCCGACCTACATCCAAAGATCATGTCTGGCTTGTTCATGGTAGTTTTGAAGATTACCACGCTTTGGTTTGCCTCCAGACGCAGTAGAAAATATTTTACAAGCCAGGTAAGTTTCTGATCAATAACTTTGAGTGTTTACTGAGGTCAAAGGGCTGGGAGTTTGCGGCTGGGTTTTGGAGGCTAGCAATCATCTACTAAGGTGATGATGCACAAGAAATAGAGCCTCATTGGAGCAAGTAAAATGGTAGTTGCTGTAGAAACCACCATTTCTGTCCAGAACAGAAAATATTTTCTGTAGCAAAAATACTTGAAAAAGTGGTGCAATATTTTGCTCAGGAAGGTGCCCTAGGGTTCAAAGAATATTTGTGATTTTTCTCAGATTTTTGTGGGCAAGAAAAATTGGGGTTGCTTTGGAGCACATTGATCTAGCTAGGGCTTAAGGGAAGGAAATGAATATTTTTCATTAAAGAAAAATATTCCAAATATTATTATGAGATGAACCAGAGAGGAAATGATGATTAGAGAGGGAGATGAGGCACTTGGGTGAAAGCCAAGGGTACCCAAGTGTTTAAGTCCACATGAATAGATTCAAAAACTCCAAATTTTAAAATCAATTCAAATGAAAATCAGGCAAATAAAAGAGGGCAAAAACCAGGCTGTCACAATCATCAACACACCATTTGTTACCTCTTGGAGAGTGGTGTCTCCTAGATTGGTTAGGTGTCACTTGGGAGCCTCCGTCAAGATTGTGGAGATGAACCAAGCACTACTAGGAAAAGGCCTACTAATGGCACACCAGTTTTGCCTACTAATGGTGCATCACTGGTGCGCCATTAGTATATAACACCATGCGCCATTAGTATGCCTCCTAGGGGCCATATTTAACCATGTGCTTTGGCACACTAATGGCGCACTGCAGATGGATGCGCCATTAGTATACTTGGCATACTAATGGCGCATTGTTTGGTGATGCGCCATTAGTATACTTTGGCATACTAATGGCGCACTCTGTAGTGATGCGCCATTAGTATGAATATTAGTTTTTTTACTTTTCTGATTTTTGCACAGGTTACAAAATATATTATTTGACAGAATATAGGCAGTAGCACACAGCAACAGAAGATTCTTCGAATACAATAGAAGATTAGTCTCCGAATACAATTCATGATATTAGTCTCCGAATTCAAAAGACCGAACAAAGATAAAACATTACAAGTCTCGAGACAGCGAGTATCGAGTTTGTCTTCACATTACAACTCGATATCGATCATCTAAACTACCATCACATAGAAGAGAGCTGCGGTCATCATGATGAGCATCATCGCGATGAAACTGGTCTGCATCCGGTTCCTCCAACGCTCCCTCCTCTCTCCTGCTAGATAGCGGGCATATCTAGATTCCGCCTCCGCCCTAGTGGTGTACCCTTTGTAACTATTACCACTGAAGCAGTGAACCTGTCTCCGACACTCCTCCCAGTCGTCGTAGACTCCGGGAACCTTACCCTTGTACACGACATACGACGACAATATATACATAAGCAATATATAAGTAATATATAAGCAACAGACAAACAACAGACAATACATGCATAAGCAATATATAAGTATGCAACAAAAGGATCGGAAGAGAAAAGCAAGACATGACATTAATAGCACGATTCATGGTCCTACTAATAAATAGCATCGATTACATCTAAGTTGAATGACTGTCCAAACCAAAGAGACATACAAGTTCATTAAAGTTTAATTACAACATGAGCCAATCAATGTTTCAGAACTACACATAGCATCACTACTGTCGACTCGACTCATGGGACCGGAGCGTGGATGAAGCCGCTGTCTATCGTGATGGTCATGAAATCGTGGGCATTGTCAGCCTGCATTTGTAGCGTTCCGTCTATCTCCCTGTTGGACGGTTGATATCTGAGGTAGAACTGCCCTGAGGTATGAAGGACATCTTGATGGATGATGTCTGCAAACTCTGACTGGATGCGAAAGAATTCTTGTCTGATGTCCGCGTCCTGGATTGCCGACAAGCTCGCGGCCCAATCTTTGAGATTATTTGGTAGCAGAAGGTGATGATGGTCCCTTACGATCGCCCGCATGTGATGGAGGGCGTAGTAGGCATCCTTCTGACCACCAGGCGGCTTCTTGACGCAGCAGAACGTCGTATTGTGGGCAAACACGTGCTTGCCGTACTTACGAACTGCCCTGGTGAAGGTGCCTCCAGATTTAGAGAAGCCGGGGAGAACATCATCAAGAACTTTCTTGATATTTGTGTAGTCTATCTTGGAGTTACGGTTCGGGTCGAAATACATGGCCATGGAATATTTCGGGCTTAAGAGGATGAGTGTGCAATGTGTGTCACTGCGCAGAACACGGAATGTTAGAAAAAAAGAACGATCAAAATCTAAGAAATCATATGTTACGGGGCGGTTAAGGGATGACTTACTCGGGAACGTAAGCCACAAGGAAGTTATCCTTATCTGGGTTTGCCAGAATGACGTCTTCGAGGTGTGAACTCGTGACTTGGCGGTCCCCAGTGCTGCTCAAGAGCTTGGCACGCATGTAGAAGGGGTCGACGATCACGATGTCTGGGGTCTTGTCTCTAATGATCCGCATCTCCATACTTAGCGAAAACAGCCGAACAAAGGTGTAGTGCAGCGGATGAAGGTTAAACATAGCAAAGATGTCATCAAACCGCAGGACGATCATACCCCCGATGTCGCCATCCACAAAGCCCTTGCCCTCTGGCACCTTGGCCACGAAAACCGGGTATGCCACATCATTCTCTCTTAGACGCCGCTTCTCCAAAGAAAGAACACTGTCGTGCAGACTCCGCATAGCACCAGTTGCAGCATTGAGCATATTTGTCAGTAGCATCGCCCTACCTGCCACATGCACCCTCCTCGAGATATCCTTAGGTGAAGGTGGCCCGTCCTGAGCACGGATCATACTCGGTGCCGGCTGGCTCGCACCGGCGCCCTTTTTAGTCTACCGTTTCCGGCTCTTCTTCTTGATCTGTTGTAATGGGACCGAGTTCTGCTCAAAGACCGCCTTCTTGAGCGTGTTGGGGCTGATAATATTTCACACCTCAGCTATCTAAGGCTCGGTGAAGGCGGCAGCTGGAGGCGTCCCCTGAGAACTGAACGCCAGACGACGCCTGTTGCAACTGGGTTTCTCCGACGTACCAGCTAGATCGCGGTCGTCTTGGTTGGGTTCTTGAGAAGGAGGCCCGCAGAACTCGCCATCGTACCCATGTTCGACAAAGTACTTATCGACGTTAGTAAATGTATCGTTGTCGTCATCGTCCGGATCTTGTGCCATATGCATGTCCGGATCCTGTGTCATAGGGATGTCCGGCATGTCCGGTAGCGTTGCGGCATTCTTGCCATGGCTTGGCGCCGGCACGACTGGCGGTCTTGTCTGTGGGGTGGTGTTCCCCGCCCCCAAACGATTCTGGCTCTTCGGCCAAAGCAGGGGCCAACTTACACATGCGATGAGGGTCATCTCATCTTCTTCGTCGGCCCCAGCGGGTCGAATCGAAGGTAACAGCTCGTCGCAGCCTGGCAGGACCCGGACCACTTCAACCCTATACATTGTGGGTGGCATCGGATTACCGTGGACACACGGGGTTGCCCGGTTGAACGATTCTGCCCTTGGCGACATCAACCAACTCGCCGCCCACGAAGTGCAGGAGAGTGCAAGGAACGTCGGCGGCGCCCTGCGAAAACATGTAGGGTGTCAGGGATGCCCAGTCAAAGGCAAGGAGATGAAGTCATCGGCCGAGAGGCTTAGTTACCGTGATGCGGTCGAGCTCGGCTAATGTCGAGGCACCGCCAACGGCGGGCGTGCAACTGATGGAGGGGCCGCTTGCTGGCGAGGTGCCAGCCGGCGTACACCCGGGTGCATTAAGCTCCAATGCCCGTGCCGGTGCCGGAGACACGAATACCGCCTCCGTCGGAGACACCAATGGCGCCGCCTGCGCGCTGTGCGAGTTGCTAGCCGTGAAGCTGGGAACCGGGGGAGGCCCCTGTTGGCCGCCCGCAATCCACATTGTCAGCCCATGAATCAACGTAGGCACCATGGCATTGGGCTTCGTTCCCAGTTGTTGTTCCACTTGCTCTTGGAGAAGCTCCGGAATCAGTGCCACTTGTGCCTTGAGTGCTTCAACCTCGCGCGACTGGCTTTCCGAGCTGGTCTTTTTCTCCTTTCGCCCACCAGCGGTATAGTATGATGACCATTTTGTGGACAAGCCTTTGCCGGCCACACGACTAGCTGACGTCAGCTTATTGAGCTTATCCCTGTTTTTCATTACGTTCAACGCCCTATTCAAAGGGGTGTCGAAAGGGGAGCTCTGAGACGACCCCGCGCTACTGCTTTCTTTGTCCCGCGGAAGGAACGTGAACCATTTAGAAATATTAGGGATTAATTAGAATGCAACCATATGGAGCTAATTACGCGGGGGTGCATTCCTTACCAGAACAAGCTCAAGCTCCTTGGTCTTCGGATCCATGGTAAGCTCCTTTGTTACCGGGTCCTCCTTGTACCGGGCCCTGAGAAAGTTCCTGGTCTGCTTGTCACTGTATTTCTCGAAGCGGGGCTGTAGGCCTTGCTCCGCATGCTCCGCGTCCTCCTTGTCCCCTACAGGCTCCGCCACTCTATAACCACCGGGACCGAGTTGGTGGACCCCTAAGTTCAACTGCCGCATTTCTTCCCCCCATTGACTTGATTCGGAGGTTGCGGGGCTCTCGCACTTGATCTTGAACTCCTTGTAGTCATCTTCGCTCATCAAAGGATATTTCGCCTTGATCTTGTCATAACTATCACCTTTATCAATCATTGCCTTCACCGTGCTTCTCCAAGTAGACAGGGCCGTGCTCATCTTCGTGAGGGCGGCATTGTTCACTTTATTCCTTGAGAGGCGTGTGTTTGCAAACTCAGCAGGGAACTTGTATCGTTCATGCAGCTTCGTGAAGAGGAGGCTGCACAAATTCCCTCGGTCCTTATGCCTTAGGTTCTCGGTGTTGATCGAGATGGTGCTCCGGAGAATGCACCCGAGCTGAACCGAGTACCCCTTGACTACTGGTTTGGGCGCCGTCGGTTGCCCGTCGGAGTTCACTTCAGAAAAATCCTGCCTGACAGTGCCGAGCATGCTCAGGCGCCAGTCCTTCCGTTGCCTCTTCGGTTGACTGCCATCTGTGCGTGCGCCGTCATCATCAGTGGTGGCATCCTCGGTGGCGCCATCAGTGGTGTCATCCCCGACGCCACTAGTGGTTGTGTAGTCAGGATCGGTGTCTTCCGCGGCGTCCTCATAGCGGTGAGGTTCTTCCTCCAACTCCTGGGACAGCTCCCAGAATCGCTTGTCGCCCGAACCGCCGGCCTCATCGTTGTGGGCCATGTATCACTCAAAATAGGAAAAAAGTTTGGTCAAAAAGTTGGTTATTGTCAAGGAACAAGATCATGGTCTCATCATTTAGGGTTTGTCGACACCGAGGCATCCTAAAAGCTAAGCTTTTATCATTTAGGTTTGTCGACGCCGAGGCACCCTAAAAGCCTAAGCGAACATCATTTAGGTTCTCATCGACACCGAGGCACCCTATAGAAGCCAAGTTAAGTTTTCATCATTTAGAGTTTATCGATGCCGAGGCACCCTAGGTTGGGCCTAATCACTTCGCACTAATCACTTGGCTCTATTGCCACCTATGTTGGGTTTATCATCTAGGGTTTATCGATGCTAAGGAGAATTCTAAGTTGGGCCTAATCACCTGGCTCTATTGCCACCTATGGTTTAATGCAGCAAGAATGCCGGGGCAGTTGATCCTACTTAACTAAGTACTAAGATACCCCGGCCCATGCATTAGTCGCAAGTACCCCATATGTCCTATTTTTAGCAAAGTCATTCTAAAATTCACGGAAAATTTTAGCATGACCTTTGCTGAAAATAGGACATATGGAGTACCCGAATTTGCCGGAACGGAAGTTAATCGACATTCCGGCAAACTCAGGGGACTCTCGGGGTACCTGCAAATTCATCACGATGCAATGGTCGGAGACAAAACCCAGCCACAGACCATATGGTCCTCTGCTTTCATATGGAAAAAAATCAGCTCAACTTATGTGAGCTTCCATTCCAGATATAATAGGTCACCCAACAAAAAATCATCAATAGTATAATCAATTTTGAATCAATAGACATACTTCTCAAAAGAGGCATGATCAAATTCTGGTGCCCTTGACTTACTAGTATTTATCTCTTATGACTGATGAATGTGCATTGAGTCCAGAAGCAAAGACTCTACAGTGAAATGAAAAAAACCTTGGAAGTATATTTATGATAACTCTAAATGGATCAGAAGGTGCAGATGCACTTGTAAAAAAAGGTATGCATTTGTAGCAGCTTTGTTCTGATTATGACACCATTCTGTTAAGAAGGCAAAATAACATTATCATCCCAATTCATGGTTGAAGTTGAAGACCCTAAGCTTTAAAATTCCAAGTCTCACTTACGCATGTTAACTTATTTACCTGTTCAGAACTATCACCAGAAAATAGTAAATCCACATTGACCACATAATATTATTTTGCAACCACTCAGTTTGTCCTTGACTGGGACACTTGAAGCACAAAACAACTAATGCAGAGCTAGGTTGTATGTTTGGCTTAAGGGTTTTCCTTTTCAAATTCTGACTCTGTTTCTAAACAAAGTAGGCCTCTATCCTGTCTAGAATGTAATGAAGATGTCTTGGATAAGCTGAGTGTTTTTTAACAATTTTCTCATTTTGACATCATCTGTATCACATTACACTAGATATATTTTCACTCCTGTGTGTTGTAATGAAGATGTCTTGGTGAGACTTGATATATGTCCAAAATTAGAAAAATCACAAGGTACTTTCTCTACCTAATAAACTCCATATGACCACATAAAACCCTGTTTAACACACCTGTAAAGAGGAACAACCCCCCTAAGGAGCTAGAAAGATATATCGCCCACTGCCTCATCGAATGTCTGTCAAGGGAAGAGATAAAGAGCATATAAAACATTACCCAGACAAAAAAATGAGGGCATGTAAAAAATTTAAAAACGAGAACCATATTGACCAATCTAAACTTGACATTACACTTGGCACGGAGTGAGTACACAATGACATAGTAGTTATCAATTTTCTCCTGTATGAGCTGTAGCAATCCCCACATACAAGAAAAAACTGAAAGCAAAGCTTTACTCTCCCAACAAGATTCTAAGCATACTACTTGACTAATAATAGAAAGCCCATGACAGTGAGGGTATCTAATACAGTTGTATTTCTAATTCTATAAGCCTCCAAGTTTATGAAATTGACACAAACCAATTTGGTTAGCAAGTCACGGCAGCACATGACAGTGAGGTAGCAGCAAAAATGCACCTGATGCAGAAACGTAACCTACTACCGCTGGATCATCAACCAAGATTCTTGCATTACAGAAAAGAGCATCACAAACTCAATTCTGGCAATCATTCAGCACTAGTATTTCAACGGCTTGCAGATGATAAGTAGCTACATATATACATGTCTACAGACGACAAAGGCTAAGGTGAGGTGAACTTGGCGACGGCCGTGGTGCCCTCGGACCTCGCCGGGGTGGGAGATGCGGATGGAGGTCTGGACCATAGATGGATGAAGCAAGAGCGTGCCGTCGCATATAGGAAAATCAAGAAGCTAGGGCTTCGACCGTGGCAGAGCTCAGCGGTGATGGTGCGAACCCTAGAACTAGAGGAGAGATGAGGGGGGATAGTGGATGTCACACCCTAGTTTAGTTCAAGCATTAGAGTGTGCATCATGTTTAATTTCCTCCTAAATTTGAAATGGGGAAGACAGAACCCCCAGCACCCCTGGAAACAACTAGGGTTTACTAAAATTATTTTCAATGAACCTGAAATGCCCTTCTAAAAAGTTCACCCTCTTTGTCTTGGGTTTAAACCTGTGGCAAAATTGGTGCACAATTTTCTAAGTCAACAGAAGGTCATTGAATTAAATCATAAGTATTTGAATTTGGGCATTTAAATGCTATAAAATAATTTAAATGCTCAAATAATTCTGGGAATAAATGTTTCCTGTTGGAAATATTCTAAACAGAGCTCACATTTATTTTCAGGATTTTTGGAAATGTTTTAGCATTTTTAATAAAGCTAAACAGTTGCAGTTAAATAGAAAACAGAAACAAAATCAAAAAAAAAGAGAGAAGAAAGCCCACCTGGGCCTTACCTGTGCTGGCCAGCCCACCTGGCTCGGCCCAGCCTACTGGCTCTGCCAGTCGTCGTCATCCTCGCGCCAGGAGGCAGGGGCGCGTGCTCGCCGCGCGCCGGCCACCTCCTGCTTCTGCCGACGCCCGGGAGACGCCCAGGGACGCCACGCAACCCCCACGTCCCCCTCTCAACCTCCCTCACTCTCCCCCTCGTCTCCCTCACTCTCTCCCGCGATGGCCGAGCGCGTCCCTCGCCGCCGATCGCCGTAGTCGCCGCCAGAGACATCCCCTCGCCCCTCCGACGAGCCCATTAGCTCCGCCTCGACTCCCTCGCCCTCCCCACCGAGCCATGCTTCGCCGGAGGCCCTGCAGCACCGCCATCGTCGTCTTCTTCAACCTCGGTCCGCCGAGATCGCCGGCGACCGTGCGCCCGCTCCGTTGCTTCGCCGAGCTCCCCAAGACCACCGTTGCACTCCTCGTGAGCTTCTCCTTCGACCCCCACCTCCCCCTAGCTCGATTGCGCCGTGTAGTCGTCGCCCTCCTCGAGCCCGAGAGCATTTCGCCGCCGGCCATGGCGGCGTCGTGGCCAGAGCCACAGTGGCTCGAGGCCAAGCTCGTAGTTGTGCTCAGCGCAGCACCAGGAGCCCGTAGCCACCATAGCTCCTTCTCCCGTGCACCGTAGCCTCGAAACCAACCTCGCCCGAACTCCGGCCGCCGCCACAAGCTCGATTCCGGCGAGCTCGCTCGACCCCAGCTCCTCCCACTTGCCCCACTAGATGCGCGCGAGCCCCAGCTACATGTAGCACATCTCCGCCGTTGTTTTGGTCGCCTAAGGGCGTTTTCCGAAGCCCTCCGCCGTCTCGGCCTCGCCGGCGACTCAACGCCGACGGGATTAGCCCTATTGACCGGTGGGTTTGACCACTGACGTGGACTGGGTGGGCCCAATTTGACTCCCCTGAGTCAATGACAAGTGGGCCCCCTCTGTTACCTAAATCAGATTAGTTTTAATTAAAGATAATTAGCTTAATTAACTACTGACACGCGGGACCCACCAGTCAGGTTTGACCTAGACGTCTCCGTTGACCACTGACGTCACCCTGACGTAATGCTGATGCAGTAATGCATTTTCTGGATTTATTTTTATTCAGTAAATTCCAGAAAATGTTTAAAACTTCTAAAAATCATAGAAATCCAACCGTAACTCCAAATGAAATAATTTATATATGAAAAATTATCAGAAAAATTCAATCTATCCATCTGTAATGGTTTCATGCATGAAAAAACAAGTTTAACTTGCTGTTTAAGCAGAATAAGGAAATGCACTATTAAGGCCATGTTTAATGAGCTAATATTTGAATCTTTGGTTCAAATGAGTTCATCCCTTTCTATTTTAGCTTGCATTAGGCCAAGACACATTCATATTGCCATGTCATAGCATGCATCATATTGTTGCATATCGTCATGTGTTGATTGTGTTCTGATGTGTTCTTCGTGGTAGGTTTTGCCTTCGAGGATATTCACGAGTATCCAACTGAAGGGCAGTATCCCGCTACCACTCCATCAGGCAAGCAACCATTGATCATTCCGATACAACCCATGTTCATGCTTCTGCTCTTGTTTACTGCATTAAGACAACACGATTCAAATTGCTGTGTGCTACGGTAGTTGAACCCTTATCCTCTGCATGACCTGTCATTGCCATAGTAACTAGATGAAACCCACTAGCATGTGTAGGAGTTGATTGAACCATGTATGTGATTCCTACCTTGCTATGCCTGCTATGCTTAGAGTTGTGTCAGGTCTGGTTCATCTGGGTGATGGGCTAGAGTGAAATGCTTATGTCAGTAATATGAGGGATGTGTTGAACATGTTTTGGTAAAGGTATCGATGAGAGGCCATGTAGGAGTACATGGTGGGTTGTTTCATTGAGGACGTCCCTAAGAACTGAGATCTATATGCGTAATTTAAGATTCATCTACTACCACACATTGGGCCCTGAAATATGATCCCGCTCGACTTACTGACCCTTCTCGCCTCTGTCCAGGAGTTGCAACTAGTTTCTGGTGTTTGTAGGACATGTGTTGGCGGCCGTGCGTAGCGCTGACCCTAGGGGTGGGCTATGATGCGGTAGATACACTATGGCCGGGTATGCCGGGCGCCCGTTTGGCGTCTCGGGACCCTGTACACATTGTTTGGGGCCGTTGAGGACACCCCGGCCAGATTTCCTTCCGGATGGAACCTGAATAGGCGATAAACCTAGACTAGAGACTTGTGAGGTTAGTCAGGTCGTGGTCTACACCCACGTCGGTTTTCGTTTGAAGTCTGCCGAGCACATGCCGTGTGCACACGCTAAGTGGTGGAAACATGTGTGAGGAAGTACACCCCTGCAGGGTATAAAACTATTCGAATAGCCGCGTCCGTGGTAAAGGACTACTTGGTTGCCTATACAGTTCATAGACAAGTTGATGGGTACTACTAAAAGACTCAAGATAAGTGTGAGTACCGAGGATGGCCCTCTCGTAGGATGATGAGGGAGGATCCCCGGTGGAGTATTGTGTTGGTGAGTAGTGGACTCGTGTGCGAAAACTATTTTACTAGAAGAGTTCCGTAGGATAGCTTAGCCAAGAGTCAAAGCTGGCTTGCTGCATCAACCCCACCACCTTCTTGAGAATAAGCATGTATAGTAGGTTCTGATGTAAGACTTGCTGAGTACCTTTGTACTCATGTTTGCTTAATTACTATTTTCAGACAACAACACCGCCCCCTTCGATGGGTTCTACGTAGACCTTGACGTCGACGAGTGACTAGCCACCCAGGTGGTGATCCTGGCCATGGAGGGCCCTATGTAGATAGACAGGCTTCGAGAAGCCTTCTTTCTTTCTAGAGTCTATACTCAGACTAGTTGCTTCCGCATGTGCTTGTATGACTGTATGACTTGAGTGTCGGGTCATGTGACCCCTATCTGTATGAACATGTTATGTATGGCTCTCGAGAGCCTTTAAATAAAGTACTTGAGTTGTAGAGTTTTGTTGTGATGCCATGTTGTATGTACTCATATCGGGCATATTGTGTGTATGATTGAAATGCTTGGTATGAGTGGGATCCGACAATCTAGTTGTTTATCCTTGGCAGCCTTTCTTATGGGGAAATGTAGTCTAGTGTTCCTCGAGCCATAGTAGTCCGCTACAGCCCGGTTCACCGGAGTCCTCTTAGCCCAGCACTACTGTTCAGGACACTTGACTGACCGGCATGTGATTCACTTCGTTCCTATGTCTGTCCCTCCGGGGAAATGTCACGCGGTGACTTCCGGAGTCCTGCCTAGCCTGCTACAGCCCGGGTTCCCCGGAGTCCTGTTAGCCAAGTGCTACAGCCCGGAATCACTCGCTGATGACCGACATGCTCGATGTGATTCATGCATGCCTGTCTCCATAGGCCTGTGCCGGTTTGGGTTCATGACTAGCCATGTCGGCCCGGGTTCTCTGTCATATGGATGCTAGCGACACTATCATATACGTGAGCCAAAAGGCGCAAACGGTCCCGGGCCATGGTAAGGCGACACCCGTGGGATACCGTGCGTGAGGCCGCCAAGCGATATGAGGTGTTACCAACTAGATCGATGTGACTTGGAATCGGGGTCCTGACAGCGGAGGAGGTGGCGCGAAATTACCTACGGAAAGCCGCCGGAGAAGGGGAGGTCGCGGCGAGGGTGGAGTCCGACGGGGTAGAGGCAGTCGTCGTCTCCTCCACCTCCTCCTTGTCCTCCTCCTGGTCCTCCTCCTCTGGCTCGGGGCGTGGGGGAGCTGCAGTGGTGGGGGGCGCGGGGGCGCGGGGGTGGCGGTGCGAGGGAGCTGTGGTGGTGGGGGCGCGGGGGCGGCGGGGCTGGAGTCCGGCGGGGGTCGGGGCGGCGGCATCGGGGCAGCGCGCGGGTGGATCTGGTGAGGGAGAGGGACGAAGGGGATCTGGCGAGAGGGAGGGAATTAGCTAGGGGGGGGGGGAATGTTACTAATTGCGCACCCGTGGTCGGTGCGCCATTAGTAATCTTTTTTTACATAGAAATGGCGCACGAGGCAGAGGTGCGCCATTAGTAATCTTTTTTATATAAATAGCAATGGCGCACCAGCCAGAGGTGCGCCATAAGTAATTTATTTTTATTTTTTGTTGCATGTAATAATTTTTTAGAAAATGAATATGAATATGAAAAAGTAATATTTTTTTATAAAAACAGTAATAATTGTTGTTTAACAACAATTGTAGTCTACACTTTTTTTAAAAAAATGAATATGAATTTGAAACGGGGGGTGCTCGTCGGCGGCGGTGGAGCGGGGGAGGGTGCGGGGGGTGCTCGTCGGCGGTGGTGGAGCGGGGGAGGGTGCGGGGGGTGCTCGTCGGCGGCGGTGGAGTGGGGGAGGGTGCGGTGGGTCGTCGGCGGCGGTGGAGCTAGCGGGGGAGGGTGCGGGTGGGATCGAGATCGAGATGGAGGGGGATAGCGATCGAGATGGAGGGGGCTCGAGATCGAGTGTCCTCATGAATATTCAATATTTTATCATATTGAATATGAAAAAATATCATCAAATTTGAAAAAATATTCATGAATTCAAAAAGTGCCCAAGAAATTTAAAAATATTCATGATATCAAAAAGTGCCCATGAAATACAACCGAGAAACGAAGACTACGATTTAAATACAGTCGATCTTAGCTAGCTATCTGTTCATAATCTTGTTGCCCTTCTTTTTTGCAAATGGAGTTCTTCTGTGGAACGGACGTCCTTTAGGTAGGGTGGTCCTGCTTCTTCTTGTGGTGTATGCTGCTAC
This sequence comes from Triticum monococcum, assembly GCA_034509565.1. Taxonomy (NCBI): domain Eukaryota; kingdom Viridiplantae; phylum Streptophyta; class Magnoliopsida; order Poales; family Poaceae; genus Triticum; species Triticum monococcum. The sequence goes on along the minus strand of CM067847.1, from coordinate 655,612,033 downwards.
TACTTCATCGTCGTCGTCATGTTTGATCTTCGGGTCGCCGTACTTGTCAAAGTCTTGCTCATTGGCTACTCCATCTATTCCGATGATCTTCCTTTTGCCTCTCCTCACGACAACACGACTGGGCTTTGACAGGTCGGTAATGAAGAAGCATTGGTCCACTTGGGAAGCCAGTACCCATGGCTCATTTTTTGCAGTGACGTTTGCACCCGCGGTCTTGGATTTGGCTTCGGGTATAACCATGGTGGTGAAATACCGGTCTTCTTTTAGGACGCTCTTGGCCCATCTGACACGGAACATCGGGACCTTCTCTCCGGTGTAGCTCAGCTCCCAGATCTCCTCAATCCTTCCGTAGTATATGTCCTTGTCGTTACCGGTGTAGGATTCCATCGTTACCCCGGAGTTATGATAACCATCGCTCTTCATGTCCTTGTCCTTGGTGTAGAATGTGTAGCCGTTGATATCGTACGCCTCATAGGTCATCAGGTTGTACTCGGCGCCCTGTGACAAGGTGAATATGAGTTGTTCTTCCGTGGAAGAATCCTCATGTAAAGGGTACAACAGAAGCTTCTGCTTGAACCAACGCGTGAAACATGAGTTGTGCTCTTTGATTATATCTCCGTCCATCCTCTGTTGGCCTCGGTCATTGTACGTCTTCTCAATAAAGGTTTTGTGCTCTACCACCCAAGGATCGACCACGTCTATGTGTTGTAGCGCGACTAGGTTTGCTCTTTCAAAGTCAGCGAGTCGACCCTCGAAGTCGACATGCATTTCGCGGCGACCCTCACGGTGACCCCATCCAGCGAGCCTGCCGAGGTGCCTGTTGACGGGCAGACTAACGGGGTTCTCGATGCCTAGATAATTCGTGCAGTAGGAGATGCACTCTTCAGTCAGAAAGCCCCTGGCTATACTTCCCTCTGGACGTGACATGTTGCGAACATATCCTTTGATGACACCATTCATCCTTTCGAACGACATCATGGTGTGCAGGAACGTCGGCCCGAGTTGGATGATATCCTCCATGATATGGACCAGCAGATGCACCATAACGTCGAAGAATGCGGGCGGGAAGTACATCTCAAGCTCGCATAGTATCACCATGATCTCTTCCTGTAGCCTTCTGAGTTGCCTCACGCCAACCGACTTCCGAGAGACGACGTCGAAAAAGTTGCATAGGCCAAATAGCGTTTCACAGACGTGCGCGTCCATGATCCCACGGATTGCAACTGGAAGTATCTGCATCATCAGCACGTGACAGTCGTGAGACTTCATCCCACTAAACTTCTACTTCGCTGGGTCTAGGTATTTGCTTATCTTCCCCGCGTAACCATAAGGAAGTTTTACTCCTACGAGGCAGGTGAAAAACTGTTCGATCTCCTCCTGACTTAGAGTGAAGCACGTGGGAGGGTAGTCATTTCCGGTCTTCTTGGCCTTTTTTCCTTTGTGACGACTTTCTGTGTCTTGCTTCGCCTCATCATCATCATCATCATCATCATCATCATCATCATTAGAGTGAAGCTCCTACCTGATGCCCATTGATTTCAAGTCTGCCCTTGCTTTCGGCCCATCTTTGGTCCTCTCTGGCATGGTGAGCAGGGTACCAAGCAGACTCTCGCACACGTTCTTCATGATATGCATGGCATCAAGGCTGTGAGGCACACGGTGGATCTTCCAGTACGACAAGTCCCAGAAAATAGACCTCGTTTTCCATACCTTTAGCAGCGGCTCTGGCGCCTTTCGCTTCTTTCCCGGCTCTGGCGCCTTTTTCTTCTTTCCCGGTAGTGGGCAATCTTTCCAATTTTTCAACAGCCCGTCTATTTCCTCGCCGCTCCTCATACACGGGCGTCTTCGGAGTTTGGTTTCACCATCGAACAGATCCTTGTGTTTCCTCCACGGGTCATCGTCGCGAAGCCACCTTCGATGTCCCATGAACACGATTTTCGAAGACCCGGGATCTCTATCTAGCTGGCGATACGTTGTGTCATCCATGCACCTGACGCATCCAGAAAATCCGTGGACCACCTGCCCCGCGAGATATCCGTAACCGAGATAGTCGTGCACCGTCGTGAGCAGTGCGGCTCACATAGGGAAATATTCTTTCTCTGCAGCGTCCCACGTATTGGCTGGCGTTTTCCATAGCGTGTCTAGCTCCTGTTTCAGCAGCCCCAGATATAGATTGATGTCGTTCCGTGGTTGTTTCGACCCTTCAATTAGCATACTCATGTGAATGTACTTCCTCTTCATGCACAACCAGGGGGGAAGGTTGTACATCCACACAAACACAGGCCAGGTGCTATGTGTGCTTCTCTGGCTGCCAAACGGATCGACTCCATCGATGCTCGCCCCCAGCACAATGTTCCTTGGATCCTTCCCAAATTTTGGGTGTTCGAAGTTCAACGCTTTCCACTGGCTCCCATCCTTAGGGTGACTCAGCATCTTGTCTTTTTTTATTTATCTCCGGATCATTTGCGTCATCTTCTCGCTTCTTCTCCTCCCTATCTGCGTGCCAACGTAGGAGCTTTGCTACCTTAGGGTCTGCGAAATACCACTTCATACGAGGAGTGATCGGAAAGTACCACACCACTTTTCGAGGAGCTTTGTTCCTCTTCTTGTATCGAGTGACGCCGCACACCGGACATATGGTAGACTCCGCATGCTCGCCCCGATAAATGATGCAATTGTTCATGCACACATGGTATTTCACGTGCGGTAAATCCAGAGGGCACATGACTTTCTTCGCCTCCTCGAAACTGGTCGGGCACTTGTTCCCCTTGGGAAGACGTTCGTGCCAGAATGTCATGTTCTCGTCGAAGCATGCGTCGGTCATTTTGTGTTTTACCTTCATCTCTAAAGCCATGAGCGTTACTTTCAGGCAGGTATCCTCGGGTCTGCATCCTTCATACAATGGAGTAACCGCGTCTATCTCCAGTTGATCCAGCTTGGCTTTCTCTCGGGCGGCAGCTCTTGCGTTATCCGTCTGCTTGAGAAGCAGCTCTTGAATATGCGGGTCCTGCACCCAGCCCATCAATGGTCCATCGTCGTCTGCTCCTCCGGCATCTTGATCTTCATGATCATGCCCTTCGTATGCTCCGACATCTTCCTCATCATCATGTCCGGCATCTTCTACATGATGACTATGTACAACATCACCATCGTCATCATGTCCTGGAGATTCTTCGTCTTCTCGCCCGCCTGAGCCGCGGTGGTTGTCTTGCTGCCCTTCCTCATTTCTTGCCCGGCCCCCATGGACGACTTCATAGTCATCTTCATCACCTTGCCACCGATAGCCATCCATGAAACCACGCAAGAGCAGGTGGTCCCGCACCTGCCCGGAATCCGGGTCCGCAATAAGGCTCTTCAACTTGCATCTTCGACACGGACATCTTATCTCCGTCTCATTCTTTTCAAGCATCTCGTCCTTCGCGGAGCTCAAAAACCTATTCACGATGCCTTCAATCATCGTGCGGACCATGGTCGCCTGCGGGGTAGAGCAAAATGATATTTTAGAACCAAGAAAATTTTGGCATGACTTTCCCTAAAAATAGGACCAAAAAGAATGCATAGTGCCAAAATTCTCGCCGAAACGGAAATGAATCAACATTCCGGCAAAATATTGGCAACTATCGCATTTCAAATACCGGTACCTGCAAACACAAACATATATGCAACACCACAAACATATGCAACACCACAAACATACATAGATCTAGCTAGGCCACAAAAAGTGCATGTGCACGTTGTTGGAGAGAGCTAGGGAGAAAAAAAGTAGATGTACAACATGAAGATAGCTTTCCCCTTACTTACCTATCAAAAAAAGGTAATTTCAACACTTAATTTTGATGAATCTATGGTGCAAATGAGGTGAGGAGGAGGAGGCAGCCGACAAGCTTAGAGAAGGAGGTGGGGGAATGAAGTGGGGAAAGTGAGTGTGTAGGTGTGGCTGTCCAAAAATATCTAGCTAGTCCCAGGTTACTAATGGCGCACCACACAACCATGCGCCATTAGTAACCCAACATACTAATGGCGCACCACACAGACATGCGCCATTAGTAGTTTTGCAAAAAAGAAAAAAAATAATTTTTATACTAATGGCGCACCGTGGCATAGTGCGCCATTACTAGTTTAAACTAGTAATGGTGCACTATGCAATGGTGCGCCATTATTAGTTTTGCAAAAAAGTAAAAAAAAAATACAGTAGTGGCGCACTCTATGGTTGGTGCGCCATTAGTAGTTCTAACTACTAATGGCGCACTTTGCCCGGATGCGCCATTAGTATGTTTGAAAAAAATGAAAAAAAACATTTTGTTACTAGTGGCGCACCGTGTGCCTGGTGCGCCATTAGTGTCTTCCACACTAATGGCGCATCTCCACATGGTGCGCCATTAGTATATAGTAGTGGCGCACCACTTCTCTAGTGCGCCATTAGTGTCAATTTCATCTTTAGCCCTTTTCCTAGTAGTGAAGGAGTTTGTAAGGGCAAGGAGATCGCCTACTTCCTGAAGATCTACCCGAGTGAGGCAAGTCCTTCCTAGGCGATGACCATGGTGGGATAGACAAGGTTGCTTTGTCGTGGACCCTTCATGGGTGGAGCCCTCCGTGGACTCGCGCAACCGTTACCCTTCGTGATTTGAAGTCTCCATCAACGTGGATGCATGATAGCACCACCTATCGGAAACACGCCAAAAATCTCGGTGTCTCCAATTGCGTTTGCACACTCCAAACTCCTCCCTTTACCTTCATACGCAATTGTTTTACTTTCCGCTGCTATACTCTTAGAATTGCATGTGTAGGTTGAATGCTTGACTTGTACTAAGTTGCTAGAATCTTCCTAGAACTAAAATTGGGAAAAGGCTAGATTTTTATTTGGTCAAGTATTCTAATCATCCCCCCTCTAGACATACTTTTGATCCTACAAGTATAGGCTATGTGAATGAATGGATCCCCGATGGCATGGGAATCGCTGACATTGCCCTCGACCGTTGTTGCAGGCTTACAGTCGGCTTCAGTGTGGTCGAGATCTCACGGCTGGTTAGGAAAAGATGATGATGTTGTGGGCTTTGTCATCTTCGACCTCGGCGCGGCTCCTCCGCCATGCGAGATCTTACGTCTAGGGTAGGAGAGGAGGTGATGGAGGGGGATGTGTCCCCATCGGCCTGGTCACAACTCTTCCTGCATGGCAACCACGGCGTCCCACTATTCTGTTTGCCCTACTTCGATGCTCTCGCTGGAGGCATCTGTGATGGTACACGATGGGCTCACCATGCTGAATGTACCGGCATCAGAATAGCCTTGTAGGATTAGCCTCGGCTCGGTCCGGTGGCTCGTCTGGCGCTTCTTGCCTCCCCACCGACGGCATATTTATGGGAGGTGTTAGGATGGGTTCGATTCCAAGCGAGGGTCCATATTGTGAGGGAAGTGGATTTCGGTTCCAACAAGGGTTTGGCTCTCATGGATGAAAAAAACCCAGAAGACATGCGTGCTGACCGTGGCTAACGTATGAAATTTTATATGGTAGAAACAAACCTCTAACTATGGGTTGATTACCAAGAAAGTCGTTGGTTTTCAGTAAAATTGCATGACAAACCAAGAATATCATCTCCCATTTGTTGGGGAACATAGTAATTTCAAAAATTTCCTACGGCCACGCAAGATCATGGTGATGCAAATCAATGAGAGGGGAGAGTGTGTCCACGTACCCTCATAGACCGAAAGTGGAAGCGTTAGCACAACGCGGTTGATGTAGTCGTATGTCTTCACGATCTGACTGATCAAGTACCGAATGCACGGCACCTTCGAGTTCTGCACACGTTCAACTCGATGACATCCCTCGAACTCCGATCTAGCCGAGTGTTGAGGGAGAGTTTCGTCAGCACGATGGCGTGGTGACGATGATGATGCTCTACCGACGCATGGCTTCGCCTAAGCACCGCTACGATATGATCGAGGTGGATTATGGTGGAGGGGGGCACCGCACACGGCTAAGAGATCAAGAGATCAATTGTTGTGTCTATGGGGTGCCCCCTGGCCACGTATATAAAGGAGTGGAGGAGGGGAGGGGCCGGTCCTCTCTATGGCGTGCCCTAGGGGAGTCCTACTCCCACCGGGAGTAGGATTACCCCCTTCCTAGTAGAACTAGGAGCCCTTCCAAGTAGGAGTAGGAGAGAAGGAAAGGGAAAAGAGAAGAGAGGGGGCGCAGCCCTTCCCGCTAGTCCAATTCGGGCTAGGACTTGGGGGCGCGCGGCCTGCCTCTGTCTCTTTCCCCTAAAGCCCAATAAGGCCCATACACTCCCCGGCGAATTCCCGTAACTCCCCGGTACTCCGATAAATACCCGAATCACTCGGAACCTTTCCGATGTCCGAATATAGTCGTCCAATATATCGATCTGTACATCTCGACCATTTTGAGACTCCTCGTCATGTCCCCGATGTCATCCCGTACTTCGAACTACCTTCGGTACATCAAAACACATAAACTCATAATATAACCGTCATCGAACTTTAAGCGTGTCGACCCTACGGGTTCGAGAACTATGTAGACATGACCAAGACACGTCTCCGGTCAATAACCAATAGCGGAACCTAGATGCTCATATTGGCTCCCACATAATCTACGAAGATCTTTATCGGTCAAACTGCATAACAACATACGTTGTTCCCTTTGTCATCGGTATGTTACTTGCCCGAGATTCGATCGTCGGTATCTCAATACTTAGTTCAATCTCGGTACCGACAAGTCTCTTTACTCATTCCGTAGTACATCATCCCGCAACTAACTCATTAGTTGCAATGCTTGCAAGGCTTATAGTGATGTTCATTACCGAGTGGGCCTAGAGATACCTCTCCGACAATCAGAGTGACTAATCCTAATCTCAATATACGCCAACCCAACAAGTACCTTCGGAGACACCTGTAGAGTACCTCTATAATCACCCAGTTACGTTGTGACATTTGGTGGCACACAAAGTGTTCCTCCGGTAAACGAGAGTTGCATAATCTCATAGTCATAGGAACATGTATAAGTCATGAAGAAAGCAATAACAACAAACTACACGATCAAGTGCTAAGCTAACGGAATGGGTCAAGTCAATCACATCATTCTCCTAATGATGTGATCCCGTTAATCAAATGACAAGTCATGTCTATGGTTAGGAAACATAACCATCTTAGATCAACGAGCTAGTCAAGTAGAGGCATACTAGTGACACTCTCTTTGTTTATGTATTCACACATGTATTATGTTTCCGGTTAATACAAGTCTAGCATGAATAATAAACATTTATCATGATATAAGGAAATAAATAATAACTTTATTAGTGCCTCTAGGGCATATTTCCTTCACTCTCCCACTTGCACTAGAGTCAATAATCTAGTTCACATCGCCATGTGATTTAATACCAATAGTTCACATCACCATGTGATTAACACCCATAGTTCACATCGACATGTGACCAACACCCAAAGGGTTTACTAGAGTCAATAATCTAGTTCAAATCGCTATGTGATTAACACCCAAAGAGTACTAAGGTGTGATCATGTTTTGCTTGTGAGAGAAGTTTAGTCAACGGGTCTGCCACATTTAGATCCGTAAGTATTTTGCAAATTTCTATGTCATCAATGCTCTACACGGAGCTACTCTAGCTAATTGCTCCCACTTTCAATATGTATCTAGATCGAGACTTAGAGTCATCCAGATCGGTGTCAAAGCTTGAATCGACATAACTCTTTACGACGAACCCTTTGTCACCTCCATAATCGAGAAACATATCCTTATTCCACTAAGGATAATTTTGACCGATGTCTAGTGATCTACTCCTAGATCACTATTGTACTCCCTTGCCAAAAACAGTGTAGGGTATACAATAGATCTGGTACACAACATGGCATACTTTATAGAATTTATGGCTGAGGCATAGGGAATGACTTTCATTCTCTTTCTATCTTCTGCCGTGGTCGTGCTTTGAGTCTTACTCAACTTCACACCTTGCAACACAGGCAAGAAATCTTTCTTTGACTGTTCCATTTTGAACTAATTCAAAATCTTGTCAAGGTACATACTCATTGAAAATGTTATCAAGTGTATTGATCTATCCCTATAGATCTTGATGCTCAATATGTAAGTAGCTTCACCAAGGTCTTTATTTGAAAAACTCCTTTCAAATAGTACATTATGCTTTCTAGAAAATTCTACATTATTTCTGATATACACTATGTCATTCACATATATTTATCAGAAATGTAATAGTGCTCCCACTCACTTTCTTGTAAATACAGGCTTCACCACAAGTCTGTATAAAACTATATGCTTTGATCAACTCATCAAAGCATATATTCAAACTCTGAGATGCTTGCACCAGTCCATAGATGGATCGCTAGAGCTTGCACATTTTGTTAGCACCTTTAGGATCGACAAAACCTTCTGGTTGTATCATATACAACTCTTCTTTAAGAAATCCATTAAGGAATGTAGTTTTGACATCCATTTGCCAGATTTCATAAAATGTGGCAATTTGCTAACATGATTCAGACAGACTTAAGCATCGCTACGAGTGAGAAAATCTCATCGTAGTCAACACCTTGAACTTTGTCAAAACCTTTTTCGACAAGTCTAGCTTTGTAGATAGTAACACTACTATCAGCGTCCGTCTTCCTCTTGAAGATCCATTTATTTTCTATGGCTTGCTGATCATCGGGCAAGTCAACCAAAGTCCACACTTTGTTCTCATACATGGATCCCATCTCAGATTTCACGGCCTCAAGCCATTTCGCGGAATCTGGGCTCATCACTACAAAAAAAAGACTCATCCGTGACATTTTGGGCCGAACGAATTTTTTTTCTGTCATACATATGACACTTCGATGACGATAATTGTGACAAAACCTGGTATCATCATAGATGTGGTGGGATCCTACTTCTATGATAAAATATCATGACAGAAAATGGGCTTTTCGTCCTGGGCGGGCCGGAGACGCAGTTGCATGACATTCTTTGGGCCGTCCATGACGGAGAAAAACATGGTAGAAGCAAGGGCGAGGAAAAATTCGGGGAGTTCCCGGTTACGGTGGGAGGTCGGGGGCCGAGAGATGCACACTTCTTTCATACACGCACGCGCGTGTGTGCGAGGCATTGGCTCTAACTGAACTCGAGCGAGGCGTTGGGCTCTAACTGAACCCGAGCAATTGCACTGCAGGCTACGTGTTACTGAACCCGAGTAATCGATCGATGGCTATTAACTGAACCCGATCGAGCGATTCCTTCGCTACTGCTGCTAACTGAAGCCGATCGATGCTGCCTCTGGATGAACAGTGAGCGTTGCGGGGGGGGGGGGGGGTTGGATGAACAGTTCCCGGTGGGGGTGGATGAACAGGACCCCGCGGTGTTGCCTTTGGATGAACAGGACCCCGATCGATCGAGCCGGTTGGGGCTGGATGAACAGGACCCCGTGGAGGGCTGGATGAACAGGACCACCCCGTGGAGGGCTGGATGAACAGTAGATGGTGGAGGGCAGGATGAATAGTAGCCCGTGGAGGGGTGGTTGAACAGGAGCCCGTGGAGAGGGCTGGTTGAACAGTAGCCGGTGGAGTAGCGCACGGTGGAGGCTGGATGAACAGGAGCCCGTGGATGAACAGTCGTAGGTGGAGGCTGGAGGAGGTCGACGGTGGATGAATAGTAGCTTGTGGAGGCTGGAGGGGGTCAACGGTGGAGATGAACAGTATCCCGTGGAGTCCCGTTTTGCGGTATGCCACACCCCTCCCGATGAATAGGACCCCCGTTTTGACCGTAGCGCTCCAACACAAGTCTGTTTCCTCCATTTTGCGGTACACCACACCCCTCCCGATGAACAGGACCCCTGTTTCGATCGTAGGAGGTCCGTTTCCTCCGTTTTGCGGTACGCCAGACCCCTCCCGATCAAGAGGACCCCGTTCCGAACATAGGAGGTCTGTTTCCTCTATTGTGTGGTATGCCAGGCCTCGTTTCCATTGCCTGTTCCGTCCAAGCCCTCCTGCTGAACACGACCACACATTCCATTCCGACCAAGCTGGTTGGCTCCCACGCGTTTCATTGCCTCCCGATGAACACGACGCATTCCGTTGCCTCCCCATGAACACGAGCATTCCATTGCCTCCCAATGAACACGACGCATTCCATTGCCTTCCCATGAACACGACGACGACGTTGTTTCTCCGTTCCGACCCAGTCATGTACACGAGCCCTGGCCGTACGTATGCGTGAGTAGGCGTTTGAGACCCCGCCCGTATGTACACATACGTCGCCCTATTTTCTTTCTTGCACCCTGGCCGCTGTACGTACGTGTACATGCCACGTGCGTGCCTCTACTACGACACGTGCACACCTCTACATCGACCAGTATATATGCACGTACACGTTCGCGACCAGAATGATAACGCTACGTACGCTTCGACCAAGTGGGTACCGACTGTCAGGAACTTCCTTGCCTGCGAAGATGTAGCTGGTGGGTCCTAGCAGTCAGGGGGGCGAATCATTTTTTTTGCCCGGACACACTTCCTTGCATGCGAAGATGTAGCTGGTGGGTCCCAGCAGTCAGGGGGAAACGTTTTTTGCACGAAATATAGTGGCCCGTCCGGTGGGTCCCGGCTGTCATGTGGAGGAATCATTATTTTCCGTGTAATAAGGATGCACTTCCTTGCTGCGGCCGTGGACCCAGCAGTCAGCCTCTCCACATACAGTCCACGTCCGATGCAAGTCGTTCCTTAACCACGTTCACCATGCCGTGCCAAGAGCACCAGGGCGGTGGACGACGGCGAGGCCTAGGAAGGGGACGACACGGAGGCAGGGAAGACTTGGCAGTTGTTTCCCACGTGGAGGGGACTACGACTATATGAGGGTTTACTGGTTCGTCTTCCGTCGCCGGAGAATAACAGCAGGTGTGGGTGAGTAGAGGGATGGCTAGGCCAGCGATGGGAGTACGGTCGGGCAGTGAGGCCTGCGCGGCAGCACAGCCGACCGCGAGGAGGAGGGAGCAAGCAGTCCCGTCGGCACTTGTTTGAGTGGCTGGAGCAGGAAGAGCAGAGATTGAAGAAGCACGACGGCCGTTGGATGGACATCCAACAGTCAGTGCTTGTGCGTCAACCTTTTTTAGGAAAGCCTCAAATCTGTGGAAAACAGCATACACCCATCTGGCATTATTTCTAATAATTTACAGCCCATTTGCTAATTCTTAAGGTTTTTTTGGAGCCCATATTCTTTTTGTTAGCATTACATCCCATATTGTGGCAACAGTTAAAAAATTATATGAAATTTTGCATATTTCGGTGCGGTCCGAACTGTTTTTAATCCCGAAATTTCGACTCACATTCAAACTGATTTTAAAAATAAATGTATGTCAATATAAAATCCAACAAATTCTCCACGCATAAAAATTAATGTAATTTAAAATCTTGAAATGAAAAAAAGATATTTGAAACTAATAGCCGGTTTGATGTGTTTTAAAAATGTACAACCCATTTCTCATTACTGATGGCCATTTTCTCGGCCAGCCGAATGAAAGCTCTCCTCGTCTTGAAAGATTTGCAGCCCAACAGGCCTGACAAAGCGACTTACTTGGCAAATCACAAAAAAAACTGGGTTGTGGCCGTGTACCCAGCTGTCAGCCTCTCCACGTAGAGTACTCTTACGATGGAAGTCGTTTCTTGACCACGTTGACCACGCCGCGCGGAGAGCACCATGGCGGTGGACGACGACAAGGCCTAGGAAGGGGACGACGCGGAAGTGGAAGCCCGCGCGGAGAGGACTACGAGGGTTCACTCATTCGCCTGCAGTGTGAGGCTGCTGTCGCCGCAGGGCCTGGCCAGCGGTGGGAATAGTAGGGGGCGGTGATGTTGGGGATCGTAGCAAAAATTCAAAATTTTCTACGCATCACCAAGATCAATCTATGGAGTCATATTGCAACGAGAGAGAGGGACTGCATCTTCATACCCTTGAAGATCGCTAAGCGGAAGCGTTCAAGAGAACGGGGTTGATGGAGTCGTACTGGTCGTGATCCAAATCACCGATGATCCTAGCGCCGAACGGCCGGCACCTCCGCGTTCAACACACGTACGGTTGGGAGAGACGTCTCCTCCTTCTTGATCCAGCAAGGGAAGGAGAGGTTGATGGAGATCCAGTAGCACGACGGCGTGGTGGTGGAAGTAGTGGGATCCCCACAGGGCTTCGCCAAGCACAAGCGGGGAGGAAGAGGTGTCACGGGAGGGAGGGAGGCGCCAGGGCTTTAGGTGCGGCTGCCCTCCCTCCACTCCATTATATATAGGGGCCTAGGGGGCGCCGGCCCCTTGCAGATCCCATCTAGGGAAGGGGGCGGCAGCCCTAGGGGTGGCTTGGCCTCCAAGCCAAGTGGAGGCGCCCCCACCCCTTAGGGTTTCCAACCCTAGGCGCATGGGAGGCCCAAGGGGGGGGGCGCACCAGCCCACCAGGGGCTGGTTCCCACGCCCCTTCAGCCCATGGGGCCCTCCGGGATAGGTGGCCCCACCGGGTGGACCCCGGGACCCTTCCGGTGGTCCCGATATAATACCGATGACCCCCGAAACCTTTCCGGTGGCCGAAACTGGACTTCCTATATATAAATCTTTACCTCCGGACCATTCCAGAACTCCTCGTGACATCCGAGATCTCATCCGGGACTCCGAACAAATTTCGGGTTACCGCATACTAATATCTCTACAACCCTAGCGTCACCGAACCTTAAGTGTGTAGACCCTACGGGTTCGGGAACCATGCAGACATGACTGAGACAACTCTCCGGCCAATAACCAATAGCGGGATCTGGATACCCATGCTGGCTCCCACATGTTCCACGATGATCTCATCGGATGAACTACGATGTCAAGGATTCAATCAATCCCGTATTCAATTCCCTTTGTCTATCGGTAGGATACTTGCCCGAGATTCGATCGTCGGTATCCCTATACCTTGTTCAATCTCGTTACCGGCAAGTCTCTTTACTCATTCCGTAACACATCATCCCGTGATCAACTCCTTGGTCACATTGTGCAAATTATGATGATGTCCTACCGAGTGGGCCCAGAGATACCTCTCCGTTTACACGGAGTGACAAATCCCAGTCTCGATTCGTGCCAACCCAACAGACACTTTCAGAGATACCCACGGTGCACCTTTATAGCCACCCAATTACGTTGTGACGTTTGGTACACCCAAAGCATTCCTACGGTATCCGGGAGTTGCACAATCTCGTGGTCTAAGGAAATGATACTTGACATTAGAAAAGCATTAGCATACGAACTACACGATCTTGTGCTAGGCTTAGGATTGGGTCTTGTCCATCACATCATTCTCCTAATGATGTGATCCCATTATCAATGACATCGAATGTCCATGGTCAGGAAGCCGTAACCATCTGTTGATCAACGAGCTAGTCAACTAGAGGCTTACTAGGGACATGGTGTTGTCTATGTATCCACACATGTATCTGAGTTTCCTATCGATACAATTCTAGCATGGATAATAAATGATTATCATGAACAAGGAAATATAACAATAACTAATTTATTATTGCCTCTAGGGCATATTTCCAACAGTCTCCCACTTGCACTAGAGTTAATAATCCAGTTCACATTGCTATGTGATTAGCACTCAAGGTCACATCCCCATGTGACTAACACCCAAAGAGTTTACTAGAGTCAATAATCTAGTTCACATTACCATGTGATTAACACTCAATGAGTTCTGGGTTTGATCATGTTATGCTTGTGAGAGATGTTATAGTCAACGGGTCTAAACCTTTCAGATCCGTGTGTGCTTTACAAATCTCTATGTCATCTTGTATATGTAGCTACCACTCTCTATTTGGAGCTATTCCAAATAACTGTTCTACTATACGAATCCGGTTTACTACTCAGAATCATCCAGATTAGTGTCAAAGATTGCATCGGCATAACCCTTTACGACGAACTCTTTTACCACCTCCATAATTGAGAAAATTCCTTAGTCCACTAGTTACCAAGGATAACCTTGACCGTTGTCCTGTGATCCATTCCTAGATCACACTTGTACCCCTTGACTGACTCATGGCTTGGCACACTTCAGGTGAGGTACACAACACATCATACTTTAGAGCCTACGTCTTAAGCATAGGGGACGACCTTCGTCCTTTCTCTCTATTCTACCGTGGTCAGGTCTTGAGTTTTACTCAATACTCATACCTTATAACACAGCCAAGAACTCCTTCTTTGGCGATCTATTTTTGAACTCCTTCAAAATTCTGTCATGGTATGTGTTTGTTTGAAAGTACTATTAAGCGATTTTGATCTATCCTTATAGATCTTGATGCTCAATGTTCAAGTAGGTTAATCCAGGTTTTCCATTGAAAAACACTTTTCAAATAACCCTATATGCTTTCCAGAAACTCTACATCATTTCTGATCAACAATAGTCAACAACATATACTCATCAAAAATTCTATAGTGCTCCCACCCACTTCTTTGGAAATACAAGTTTCTCATAAACTTTGTATAAACCCAAAATCTTTGATCATCTCATCAAAGAGTACATTCCAACTCCGAGATTCTTACTCCGGTCCTTAGAAGGATTGCTGGAGCTTCGCATAGTTGTTAGCATCTTTTAGGATTGTCAAAAAACTTCTGGTTTTATCACGTACAACCTTTCCTATGGAAAAACGTCGAGGAAACAATGTTTTGACATCCTATCTGCAAGATTTCATAAACAATGTAGTAACTGCTAACATAATTCCAACAGACTCACTCCTTTGAACTTGTCGGAAAACATCTTAATGACAAGTCGAGCTTTCTTAATGGTGACATTGTCCATCTTCCTTTTAAAATCCATCTGCACCCAACAGCCTTACGACCATCAAGTGGTTCTTCCAAAGTCTATACTTTGTTTTTAAACATGGATCCTCTCTCGGATTTTATGGCCTCGAGCCATTCGTCGGAATCCGGGCACACCATCGCTTCTCCATAGCTTGTAGGTTCATTGTTGTCTAGCAACATGACTTCCAAGACAGGATTACGTACCACTCTGAAGTAGTATGCATCCTTGTCGACCTATGAGGTTTGGTATTGACTTGATCCGAAGTTTCATGATCACTATCATAAGCTTCCACTTCAATCGGTGTAGGTGCCACAGGAACAACTTCCTGTGCCCTGCTCCACACTAGTTGAAGTGATGGTTCAATAACCTCATCAAGTCTCCACCATCCTCCCACTCAATTCTTTCGAGAGAAACTTTTCCTTGAGAAAGGACCCATTTCTAGAAACAATCACTTTTGCTTCCGGATCTGAAATAGGAGGTATACCAAACTGTTTTGGGTATTCTATGAAGATGCATTTATCCGCTTTGGTTTCGAGCTTATCAGCCTGAAACTTTTTCACATAAGCATCGCAGCCCCAAACTTTTAAGAAACGACAGCTCAGGGTTTTTCTAAACCATAGTTCATACGGTGTCATCTCAATGGAATTGATTGGTGCCCTATTTATAGTGAGTGCGGTTGTCTCTAATACCTAACCCATAAACGATAGTGGTAATTCGATAAGAGACATCATGGTATGCACCATATCCAATAGGGTGCAGTTGTGATGTTCGGACACACCATCACACTATGGTGGTCCAGGCGGTATTAGTCATGAAACAATTTCCATAATGTCTTAATTGTGTGCCAAAGTCGTAACTCAGATATTCATCTCTATGATCATATCATAGACATTTTATCCTCTTGTCACGACGATCTTCAACTTCACTCTGAAATTACTTGAACCTTTCAATAATTCCGACTTGCGTTTCATCAAGTAAATATACTTAGCATCTGCTCAAATCATCTGTGAAGTAAGAACATAATGATATCCACTGCGGCCTCAGCACTTATTGGACTGCACACATCAAAATGTATTACTTCCAACAAGTTGCTTTCTTGTTCCTTCTTACTGAAAACGAGGCCTTTCAGTCATCTTGCCCATGTGGTATGATTTGCATGTCTCAAGTGATTCAAAAACAAGTGAGTCCAAACGATCCATCTGCATGGAGTTTCTTCATGCATATCTACCAATAGACATGGTTCGCATGTCTCAATCCTTTGAAAAAACGAGTGAGTCCAAAGATCCATCAACATGGAGCTTCTTCATGCGTTTTATACCAACATGACTCAAATGGCAGTGCCACAAGTATGTGGTACTATCATTACTATCTTATATCTTTTGGCATGAACATGTGTATCACTACGACCAAGATTCAATAAACCATTCATTTTAGGTGCAAGACCATTGAAGGTGTTATTAAAATAAATAGATTAACCATTATTCTCCTTAAATTAATAACCGTATTGCGATAAACATAATCCAATCATGTCTATGCTCAACGCAAACACCAAATAACAATTATTTAGGTTTAACACCAATCTCGATGGTAGAGGGAGCATGCGATGCTTGATCACATCAACCTTGGAAACACTTCCAACACATATCGTCATCTCACCTTCTGCTAGTCTCCGTTTACTCCGTAGCCTTTTATTTCGAGTTACTAACACTAAGCAACTGAACCGGTATTTTAATACCCTGGTGCTACTAGGAGTACTAGTAAAGTACACATTAATATAACGTATATCCAAAATACTTATGTCGACCTTGCCAGCCCTCTTATCTACCAAGTATCTAGGGTAGTTCTGCTTCAGTGACCGTTCCCCTCATTATAGAAGCACTTAGTCTCGGGTTTGGTTCAACCTTGGGTTTCTTCACTAGGGCAGCAACTGATATGCCGTCTCATGAAGTATCCCTTCTTTCCCTTGCCCTTTTTGAAACTAGTGGTTAAACCATCAACAATTGATGCTCCTACTTGATTTCTACTTTCGTGGTGTCAAACATCGCGAATTGCTCAAGGATCATCATGTCTATCCCTGACATGTTATAGTTCATCACTAAGCTCTAATAGCTTGGTGGCAGTGACTATGGAGAACTATCACTACCTCATCTGGAAGATTAACTCCCACTCGATTCAAGTGATTGTAGTACTCAGACAATCTGAGCACATGCTCAACGATTGATCTTTTCTCCCTTAATTTGTTGTAGCGACCCGACCTGAATGGATCAAGTCTACTGTGCTCCGGTGTCATCCCTGGATCAGTAATGCTGACACCACACAGTACTTCGAAGGATTTATAGCAGAGTGGCAATCACACACTTATTACATCGATGTCTCAAAAGAGAACTTATTACAATAATATGGCTTAAGGCCATCTAGTATCGATATCAGCGGAAGACTTGGAAGATAAATGGGTCGATCAACTCCAACGGCATCACTGAGTATAGAACCACGACCTAAAAGCACCTTAATCGTCGTCTGAAAAGTCTGCAACATTAACGTTGCAGCCCGAAACGGGTCAGCACATGGAATATGCTGGCAAAGTAACACATAGAGAATGATGGAATGAAACAGCTATACTATATGCATATTTGGCTGGTGGAAAGCTCTATGGTTACTGTTTTGCGTAAAGCCAGTTTTTCCCTACTGCAAAGGAATAAATTTACTTAACTATCATGGTGGTTGTTAAACATTGAGAATGGTTGACAGCATTCTCAATCCAATTAAAAGTAGTCATCAATAACCCAACAATATTAATTAGAAGTAACATGTTGAGATTCACACGATATTCAAGTACTAGATACTCAAGATGTCCATAACCGGGGACACGGCTAATCATGATTAGTTTATTACACTCTGCAGAGGTTTGCGCACTTTTCCCCACAAGACTCGATCGCCTCTGTTGGTTTTCTCGCACTACTGGTGTTTGAGAAACGGATCACCGAGACACAGTCTTTCAGAAGCGCTAGCACCTTACGATGGATAGACCGGTACACCTACTTTCCCCTACATCTGCTAGTCTACCCTGTAAGAGTTCACACGACTTAGTCAACTATGCCAGAGCCCATAATGGCTTGTGGCTGCACACGTAAGTATCTAGCATGAAAGATCTTATGATCCCTTTGAGCCTGGGTGGCAGTCCAAAATAAAACAGGCAAGTCCTGATAGACATCAGGTGCCTCAATCCACCCAGATGTGTGTTTAAGTTGCCACCTTAGATAAACCCTTAAAATTATCAATCTCACATCTGTCATAGATATCACTCACCCAATCCACGTCTACTAGCATAGCATGGCATAATAAGCAAACGTAGAAGTAACTCCTAAAGGTTTCAAAATAAACAGGTAATAGGTACTACCTCATCTACTTCCCATCCCACAATTTAATTAGATCCTAACCATGCAATGTGTGAGGATGGATCTAATGCAATAAAACTGGGTTGTAGAAAAGGTATGACCAAAGTGTTACTTGCCTTGGTGATGATCCGCGAGTCCTAGGGATTCGAAGTAACATGCGGTGCAATCCGGGTAATCTATCACAGACAAACAACAAGCATACAATAAGTACTCGTCTAATACACAGGTAAAACTCGAACAAGAGATCGAACCAGAAAGTTCAACTTAAGAACTCCGGTTGCAAAGAAAGAAAGAACCAAACAAGAAACCGAAAACAAACGGCGGAAGAAAACAACTCGGTTCTAGCAAGTTGAAACTAGGTCAAATTTTACCGTAGAAAAAGCTTGTTTAAGTTGATTAGTCGGAACGGCGGTTTCGAAATGAAACTCTAGGCGCTTGAATCACCTGATTCCGATAAACGAGCGAGAAGATAAACTAGAACGAAGATCGGATCTGAGATCGCGAACACGGAATAAATCCGACGAGAAGAAAAAAAGAACGGTTGAACGAACGGACGTTCGTTAACCTAGGATAATCCGGTGATCACATTCATTAGGATGAACGGTCCGGCGAACGGTCTCTAGGCAACTAAATCGGAAAAGAAAACGAATCCGATCTAGGGTTTTGGAAAAGAAAACCGAACGAAAAACCGATCTAGAAAACCGGAACGGTTTAGAAAAGAACCGGAAAGAAAACGAATCGGAAGAGAAGAAAAGAACCGGAACGGTTTATAAGAAAAACCGAACCGGGGGGATAGAAGAGATGCGACGTGGGGCTACCTCCGGCGAGGTCCCGGCGAACGGGGCTCTGGCGGCGGCGAACAAGGGCGGCGGCGGCGACGTAGGGCGGCGGCGGTGCTAGGGTGGCGCGGCGCTAGGGGCGGCGGCGGCGGCGCTATAGGGGCGGCGGCACGGGGTGAGGGTTGCGGCGCGGGGTGCGGCTTGGGGCTTGGTTTGATGTGGGTTTTAGAGGGGGGGTGCTTGTGTATTTATATAGGTGAGGGGAGAGATTGCTTGGGGGAGGGGGCAATAAAAAGAGAAGGAGAGGGAGTCCTAAAAAAACAAACCGAGTCCTACTAGGACTCCTAGGGCGGTGGCGGCTTCCTGCCTGCGCGCGGCGCGCTAGGGCGGCGCGGCGGCCTGGCCGGCTGGGCCTTTGGCCCAGGGGCGCTGCGGGATTTTTTTTTAAACGGTTACGCGCGTAGAAAAACAAAAGAAAAGAGAACTAAACGAACTCCAAAACTTCTAAAGTAAAATTTCCCCGACTCCTAAAAATGAGTCGAACAAAATGAACTTTTCTCCGGGCCTAAAATGCAATTTTTGAAAACGCGCATTTTTCCCTATCCAAATAAAAGGCAAATAAACTCCGACAAATCAAATGATCCTTTTTTTCAAAATTTGAGAAGACTCAAATATGAAAATAACGAAATCTCCAACTCTCTTCGAGGGTCCTTGAGTTGCGTGAAATTTCTAGGATCAACAAAATGCAAGAAAATATGATATGCATGATGATCTAGTGTATAACATTCCAAATTGAAAATTTGGGATGTTACAAACCTACCCCCCTTAAGATGAATCTCGCCCTCGAGATTCGGGTTGGCTAGAAAATAGGTGAGGGTGGTCCTTGAGCAAATCTTCTTCTCTCTGCCAGGTGGCTTCATCCTCTGAGTGGTGGTTCCACTGAACTTTGCAAAACTTGATAACCTTGCTGCGGGTAACTCTGCTGGCATAATCGAGAATCTTGACTGGTTTCTCCTCGTACGTTAAGTCGTCCTTCAACTGAATCGCTTCAAGCGGCACTGTATGTCTTAACGGTACCTCCGCCATCTCGGCGTGACATTTCTTCAGCTGAGAAACATGGAATACAACATGAACTCCTGACAGTCCCTCTGGTAATTCCAACTTATATGCGACTTCTCCCATACGTTGCAAGATCTTATATGGTCCAACGAAACGCGGTGCTAATTTTCCCTTAACTCCAAAGCGCTTAACTCCTCGAAGTGGGGATACTCGGAGATACACTCTGTCTCCGGTTTCGTAAACTGTCTCCTTGCGTTTAGAATCTGCGTAGCTCTTCTGCCTGGACTGGGCTACCTTGAGCCTATCGCGTATCAACTTAACTTTCCGTTCATACTCCTTAATCAAGTCTGGTCCAAAGAGCTGACGGTCTCCAACTTCGTCCCATGACAACGGTGTCCTGCACCTCCTTCCGTATAAAGCTTCGAAAGGTGCCATCTTCAAACTGGTTTGGTAACTGTTGTTATAAGAAAACTCCGCATACGGCAAGTTATCGTCCCAACTAGATCCATAGTCTAGCGCACAAGCTCTCAGCATATCTTCCAAAATCTGATTGACTCTCTCGGTCTGTCCATCTGTCTGCGGATGAAAAGCGGTGCTGAACTCTAGCCTAGTTCCCAATGTTTCATGCAACTGATTCCAAAACTTTGAGTTAAATTGGGTTCCTCTGTCTGATACAATACTCCTTGGAACTCCATGCAAACAAATGATCCTAGTCATGTATATCTTTGCCAACTTAGCACTGGTATAAGTGGTCTTGACTGGAATGAAATGTGCTACCTTCGTCAAACGATCAACTACTACCCATATCGAGTCATATCCTGCTTTCGTCCTGGGTAATCCTGTGATGAAATCCATGCCTATCTTATCCCACTTCCATTCGGGTATCTGCAATGGTTGCAACAATCCGGCTGGCTTCTGATGTTCTGCCTTTACTCTATGACATACGTCACAAACTGCTACATAGGCGGCAATATCCTTCTTCATTCCGGTCCACCAGAATGTCTCCTTCAAATCCAAATACATCTTGGTATTTCCTGGGTGAATCGAATAGGGTGAATCATGTGCCTCTTGTAGAATCAACTTCCTGATCTCCGGGTCATTTGGCACATAAACACGGTCCTCAAACCATAGGGTATCGTGCTCATCCTCACGAAATCCCTTTGCTTTTCCTTTGCTTTGTTTCTCCTTTATAGCAGCAATTTCCTGGTCAGATTTCTGAGCTTCTCTGATTTTATCCATCAATGTTGACTGTATCTCCAATGCTGCTACATAGCCTTTCGGAACTATCCCTAAACTTAGTTCACGAAGGTTTTCTGCTAACTCCTTGGGTATTTCTCCCGTCATCAACGTATTTACATGGCTCTTACGGCTCAATGCGTCAGCTACTACATTAGCTTTACCGGGATGGTAATGCAATCTCATATCATAATCCTTGATGAGCTCCAACCATCTCCTTTGTCTTAGATTCAACTCCTTCTGCGTGAAAATGTACTTCAAACTCTTGTGATCCGTGTACACCTCGCAATGATTTCCAATGAGGAAATGTCTCCATGTCTTCAATGCATGCACTACGGCTGCTAATTCCAAATCATTCGTAGCATAATTCGACTCATGAGGCTTTAGTTGTCGTGAAGCATACGAAACAACTCTTCCTTCCTGCATAAGCACTGCTCCAAGTCCTCGACGTGAAGCATCGCAATATACCTCATAATCCTTGGTCTGATCTAGCAAAATCAACACTGGTGAGGTAACCAAACGTTTATTCAACTCCTGGAAACTAGCCTCACACTCCTCAGTCCAATTGAACTTGGTATCCTTCTTCAACAACTCCGTCATAGGCTTCGCAATCTTTGAAAAGTTCTCAATGAATCTCCGGTAGTATCCTGCGAGTCCAAGAAAACTCCGGATCTCTCCAACTGTCGTTGGTGCTTCCCATTTGGTTACGGTCTCAACCTTTGCAGGGTCAACTGCTATTCCTTCTCCGGATATAACGTGTCCGAGGAATCCTACTTCCTTCAACCAAAACTCACATTTGCTAAATTTGGCATATAACTGATGTTCCCTTAGTTTCTCCAAAACCAAACACAAATGTTCCTTATGCTCTTCTTCATTCCTTGAATAAACTAGGATATCATCAATGAACACTACGGCGAACTTATCCAAAAACTCCATAAACACTTTGTTCATCAGGTTCATAAAATAGGCAGGCGCGTTAGTCAATCCAAATGACATAACGGTATACTCATACAATCCATATCTTGTGGTGAATGCTGTCTTAGGTATGTCCTGCTCTCAGATCTTCAACTGGTGGTACCCTGATCGCAAATCGATCTTGGAAAACACTTTAGCTCCCTGCAAACGATCAAACAGATCATTTATCATTGGCAGTGGGTACTTGTTCTTGATGGTTACTTCATTCAATCCACGGTAATCAACAACCATCCTTAATGATCCATCCTTCTTGTCCACTAGAAGTACGGGTGATCCCCAAGGCGAAGAACTTGGGCATATGTAACCTTTCTCTAGTAACTCCTTAATCTGATTCTTAATTTGTACCAAATCCTTTGCTGGCATCCGGTATGGTCTCTTTGATATTGGGCCTGTACCTGGAAATAACTCAATCAAAAACTCAATGTCTCTATCCGGTGGCATGCCTGGCAACTCTTCTGGAAATACATCAGGAAAATCCTTTACCACTGGTACTTCCTCCTGCACAACTCCTGTTAGGCAATTTACTTGTGTCCTATTTGGCACATGCCGGGATACATACTTGATCCTTCTTCCTTCTGGCGTTGTAAGCAAAATTGACTTACTAGCACAATCGATGTTTCCTCCATACCTCGACAACCAATCCATACCGAGAATTACATCCAGACCTTGGGATTCCAGAATAATTAAATCCGTTGGGAAAACATGCCTTCCTATGCTTAATGGCACTTGAAAACATCCTTGGCTGGCCATGTACTCTGCTCCTGGCAAACTTACTAGCATAGGTGTTTTAAGAATCCTAGTGGGCAGGCTATATTTTTTCACAAATCCCCTTGATATGTATGAATGTGATGCACCAGTATCGAAAAGAATGAGTGCGGTAGATGACTTAACCAAAAACTTACCGATTACTGCATCAGGCTGATCTTCAATCTCCTCCACGTTAACGTGGTTCACCTGTCCCCTATTGAAAGGGTTCGGCTTCTTCCCTAAGCTTCCATTGCCATTTCCATTCTGGCCTTCAGGACATTCATTGGCATAATGTCCGGTCTTGGAACACTTGAAACAGGTGACTTGAATCAGGTCTCTCTTGGATGGGGTTGATGGGGTGGTCCGATTCTGGCCGTTGCTTCCTCCATTCCCATTACCATTCTTGTGGCCATTGTGGTTGTGCGAACTACCTCCTCCATGGGTATGCTGAAACTGAAATTCCGATTTAGGGGTAAAACGGGGCTTCTGCTGGGCTCCAGAGTTATACTTCCCCTGTCCATACTTCCTCTTGCGGTTCTCAATCTGCTGTTGCTTCCCTTCAATCATGATGGCACGATCTACCAACTCCTGGTAGTTGTTGAAACTTGCTACCATCAACTGCATACTCAACTCATCATTCAATCCTTACAGAAACTTCTCTTGCTTGGTTGCATCCGTAGCAACGTCATCTGGGGCATAACGTGCTAACTTGCTGAAGTCGTCAACGTACTGGCCAACTGTCCTTCCTCCTTGGCGTAAGTTGCGAAACTCACGCTTCTTCATGGCCATAGCTCCTACTGAAACATGTGTAGTGCGGAAAGCTTGCTGGAACTGGTCCCATGTGACAGTGTCGACTGGGAAGGTGGCTGTGTAATTCTCCCACCATGCTGCCGCGGGTCCTTCTAACTGATGTGCGGCAAACTTCACTTTCTCACCATCTGTGCATCCTGCAGTGGTCAACTCCCTTCCTATCTTGCGGAGCCAATCGTCTGCTACTATCGGCTCGGTGCTACTAGAAAACACCGGCGGATTTAGCCTAAGGAAACAGGCTAAGTGGTCAACAGGTGGTGGTGGTGGTGGGTTGTTGTTGTTGTTGTTCTGCTGATTCTGAACTAACATCTGCATCAATTGATTCTGCTGCTGGATCAACTGAGTCAGCTCCGGTGGAAATCCATTGTCACGTCGCGGAGGCATCTGAGGGTTTAGAAAAGACGAGAAATAAGAATAGGATGAGGTCTAAAGAGAAAACACTACCCCAATGCACATGAGCAAATTCACACAAAATCACTTCATTCAATCAAACAAGGGCTTACAATCGATCTAGCTATCGCAAAAGTGCTCGAACTATAGTGTTTACATAGGGGGGAATACTACTAATATTTGGTGGTCATCTAGAAATTTGAACCGGTGGAAGACTCCATGATGTCCGCTCCAGCTTCGTCTTCAAAGTCGGGTTCACTTGGATCAGAATCGGTGTCGTCGATGATGATGTAGTTGTCCGGACATGCGACGTACATGTCTTCCTTCCTGGATGCTAACTCCCTATTGAGTTATTCAATCTCCTGCTTAAGATCGACGTTGTGTCTTGCTAGAGCTACGATCTCGTCCATGTAGTCCTTACGTGTAGCCTTCAGTTCTCCTTCTAGCTCGATGATCCTTGCCTTCTAATTCTTCAACTCTATCATATCATTGCACATCTGGTTCTCGTGGCGTCGAATGTGCTGGTTTAACTCCTGGATGAATGCTGCAATGGATCTATCCTTCTTGGTGCTGACTAACTCCCATTGTTCATCTCGGCGTCCGCAAATCTGGTAGATAGTGTCCTTGAGGTCTTCTTGATAAACTTCTCCAATGCGTCCTATGGTGATATGGGCTGCCATGCTCCTTCCTAAACTCCAGGTTGGTGCATTGAAAACACTATCTATGGGCTTCGTGATTGGCGCGAATGTCCTTCCCGGAATGTGAGCTTGAATCTTCCAGCACTCCTCTTCAGGCAAAGTGACGTTGAAAGTTCCCGTGAAACTTGGTAATCCAATGTTTAGGTACTTGGTGATTTCCTTCAAGTGAAATACAAAAGGTGTGCCTTCATCCGGTTGAGCGTACTTAATCTTCGCGTCCTTCATCCTAAAGAGTAGAAAAGATGAGGAGTTAGAAAATGAGGAGAGAATAGTGATCTAGGTCTTTAACTTAGTGGTCGTGTCCTACAGTCAACTTGGCTCTGATACCATCTCTGTAGCGACCCGACCCGAATGGATCAAGTCTACTGTGCTCCGGTGTCATCCCTGGATCAGTAATGCTGACACCACACAGTACTTCGAAGGATTTATAGCAGAGTGGCAATCACACACTTATTACATCGATGTCTCAAAAGAGAACTTATTACAATAATATGGCTTAAGGCCATCTAGTATCGATATCAGCGGAAGACTTGGAAGATAAATGGGTCCATCAACTCCAACGGCATCACTGAGTATAGAACCACGACCTAAAAGCACCTTAATCGTCGTCTGAAAAGTCTGCAACATTAACGTTGCAGCCCGAAACGGGTCAGCACATGGAATTAGCTGGCAAAGTAACACATAGAGAATGATGGAATGAAATAGCTATACTATATGCATATTTGGCTGGTGCAAAGCTCTATGGTTACTGTTTTGCGTAAAGCCAGTTTTTCCCTACTTCAAAGGAATAAATTTACTTAACTATCATGGTCGTTGTTAAACATTGAGAATGGTTGACAGCATTCTCAATCCCAATTAAAAGTAGTCATCAATAACCCAACAATATTAATTAGAAGTAACATGTTGAGATTCACATGATATTCAAGTACTAGATACTCAAGATGTCCATAACCGGGGACACAGCTAATCATGATTAGTTTATTACACTCTGCAGAGGTTTGCGCACTTTTCCCCACAAGACTCGATCGCCTCCGTTGGTTTTCTCGCACTACTGGTGTTTGAGAAACGGATGACTGAGACACAGTCTTTCAGAAGCGCTAGAACCTTACGATGGATAGACCGGTACACCTACTTTCCCCTACATCTGCTAGTCTACCCTGTAAGAGTTCGCACGACTTAGTCAACTATGCCAGAGCCCATAATGGCTTGTGGCTGCACACATAAGTATTTAGCATGAAAGATCTTATGATCCCTTTGAGCCTAGGTGGCGGTCCAAAATAAAACAGGCAAGTCCTGATAGACATCAGGTGCCTCAATCCACCCAGATGTGTGTTTAAGTTGCCACCTTAGATAAACCCTTAAAATTATCAATCTCACATCTGTCATAGATATCACTCACCCAATCCACGTCTACTACCATAGCATGGCATAATAAGCAAACGTAGAAGTAACTCCCAAAGGTTTCAAAATAAACAGGTAATAGGTACTACCTCATCTACTTCCCATCCCACAATTTAATTAGATCCTAACCATGCAATGTGTGAGGATGGATCTAATGCAATAAAACTGGGTTGTAGAAAAGGTATGATCAAAGTGTTACTTGCCTTGCTGACGTTCCGCGAGTCCTAGGGATTCGAAGTAACAGGCGGGGCAATCCGGGTAATCTATCGCAGACAAACAACAAGCATACAATAAGTACTCATCTAATGCACAGGTAAAACTCGGACAAGAGATCGAACCAGAAAGTTCAACTTAAGAACTCCGGTTGCAAAGAAAGAAAGAACCGAACAAGAAACCAAAAACAAACGGCGGAAGAAAACAACTCGGTTCTAGCAAGTTGAAACTAGGTCAATTTTTACCGTAGCAAAAGCTTGTTTAAGTTGATTAGTTGGAACGGCGGTTTCGAAACGAAACTCCAGGCGCTTGAATCACCTAATTCCGATAAACGAGCGAGAAGATAAACTAGAACGAAGATCGGATCTGAGATCGCGATCGCGGAATAAATCCGACGAGAAGAAAAAAAAGAACGGTTGAACGAACAGACGTTCGTTAACCTAGGATAATCCGGTGATCACGTTCGTTAGGACGAACGGTCCAGCGAACGGTCTCTAGGCAACTAAATCGGAAAAGAAAACGAATCCGATCTAGGGTTTCGGAAAAGAAAACCGAACGAAAAACCGATCTAGAAAACCGGAACGGTTTAGAAAAGAACCGGAAAGAAAACGAATCGGAAGAGAAGAAAAGAACCGGAACGGTTTATAAGAAAAACTGAACCAGGGGGATAGAAGAGATGCGATGCGGGGCTACCTCCGGCGAGGTTCCGGCGAACGGGGCTCCGGCGGCGGCGAGCAAGGGCGGCGGCAGCGGCGACGTAGGGCGGCGGCGGCGCTATGGTGGCGCGGCGCTAGGGGCGGCGGCGGCGCTATAGGGGCGGCGGCGCGGGGTGAGGGGCGCAGCGCGGGGTGCGGCTTGGGGCTTGGTTTGATGTGGGTTTTAGAGGGGGGGTGCTTGGGTATTTATATAAGTGAGGGGAGAGATTGCTTGGGGGAGGGGGCAAGAAAAAGAGAAGGAGAGGGAGTCCTAAAAAAAACAAACCGAGTCCTACTAGGACTCCTAGGGCGGCGGCGGCTTCCTGCCTGCGCGCGGCGCGCTAGGGCGGCGCGACGGCCTGGCCGGCTGGGCCTTTGGCCCAGGGGCGCTGCGGGATTTTTTTTTAAACGGTTACGCACAGAAAAACAAAAGAAAAGAGAACTAAACGAACTCCAAAACTTCTAAAGTAAATTTTCCCCGACTCCTAAAAATGAGTCGAACAAAATGAACTTTTCTCCGGGACTAAAATGCAATTTTTGAAAACGCGCATTTTTCCCTGTCGAAATGAAAGGCAAATAAACTCCGACAAATCCAATGATGCTTTTTTTCAAAATTTGAGAAGACTCAAATATGAAAATAACGAAATCTCCAACTCTCTCCGAGGGTCCTTGAGTTGCGTGAAATTTCTAGGATCGACAAAATGCAAGAAAATATGATATGCATGATGATCTAGTGTATAACATTCCAAATTGAAAATTTGGGATGTTACATTTGCAGGCTTAAGAAACTTGTCAGAGGTCTCATACCTCTTGACGTGGGCACTAGTCTGAAATCCCAATTTCAGTCTTTGGAACATCTCATATGTTCTGCGACGTTTCAAAAACCCGTCTTTGGTGCCACAATTCTAAACCGTTAGCATTACGCACTGAACTATCACGTAGTCATCAAAATGTGTATGTCAGATGTTCGCAACATCCACAACCGACGCTCGAGGTTCAGCTCACTGAGCGGTGCATTAAGGACATAATCCTTCCGTGCAGCAATGAGGACAATCCTCAGTTTACGGACCCAGTACGCATAATTGCTACTGTCAACTCTCAACTAAATTTTCTCTAGGAACATATCTAAAATAGTAGAACCAAAGTGTGAGCTACGACATAATTTGCAAAGACCTTTTGACTATGTTCATGATAATTAAGTTCATCTAATCAAATTATTCAATGAACTCCCACTTAGATAGACATCCCTCTAGTCATCTAAGTGATACATGATCTGAGTCAACTAGGCCGTGTCCGATCATCACGTGAGACGGACTAGTCATCATCGGTGAACATCTTCATGTTGATCGTATCCACTATACGACTCATGTTCGACCTTTCAGTCTTCCATGTTCCGAGGCCATCTCTGTACATGCTAGGCTCATCAAGTTAACCTAAGTGTATTGCGTGTGTAAATCTGGCTTACACCCGTTGTATGCGAACGTTAGAACCTATCACACCCGATTATCACGTGGTGCTTCGGAACAACGGACCTTAGCAACGGTGCACAGTTAGGGGGAACACTTTCTTGAAATATTGCGAGGGGTCATCTTATTTATGCTACCGTCGTTCTAAGCAAATAAGATGTAAACATGACAAACATCACATGCATATCATAAAGTGAAATGATATGGTAAATATCATCTTGCGCCTTTGATCTCCATCTTCGAGGCGCGGCATGAACACCATCGTCACCGGCATGACACCATGATCTCCATCATCGTGTCTTCATGAAGTTACCTCGCGAACTATTACTTCTACTACTATGGCTAACGGTTAGCAATAAAGTAAAGTAATTACATGGTGTTTTCATTGACACGCAGGTCATAAATAAATTAAGACAACTCCTATGGCTCCTGCCGGTTGTCATACTCATCGCCATGCAAGTCGTGATTCCTATTACAAGAACATGATCAATCTCATACATCACATATATCATTCATCACGTCCTTTTGGCCATATCACATCACATAGCATAACCTACAAAAACAAGTTAGACGTCCTCTAATTTTTGTTGCATGTTTTACGTGGCTGCTATGGGTTTCTAGCAAGAACATTTCTTACCTACGCAAAACCACAACGGTGATATGCCAATTGCTGTTTACCCTTCATAAGGACCCTTTTCATCGAATCCGATCCGACTAAAGTGGGAGAGACAGACACCCGCTAGCCACCTTATGCATCAAGTGCATGTCAGTCGGTGGAACCTGTCTCACGTAAGAGTACGTGTAAGGTCGATCCGGGCCGCTTCATCCCACAATGCCGCCGAATCAAGATAAGACTAGTAACGACAAGCAAATTGAACAAATCATCGCCCACAACTACTTTGCGTTCTACTCGTGCATAGAATCTACTCATAAACCTGGCTCTGATACCACTGTTGGGGGTCGTAGCAGAAATTCAAAATTTTCTACGCATCACCAAGATCAATCTATGGAGTCATCTAGCAACGAGAGAGAGGGAGTGCATCTTCATACCCTTGAAGATCGTTAAGCGGAAGCGTTCAAGAGAACGGGGTTGATGGAGTCGTACTCGTCGTGATCCAAATCACCGATAATCCTAGCGCCGAACGGACGGCACATCCGCGTTCAACACACGTACGGTTGGGAGAGACGTCTCCTCCTTCTTGATCTAGTAAGGGAAGGAGAGGTTGATGGAGATCCAGTAGCACGACTGCGTGGTGGTGGAAGTAGCGGGATCCCGGCGGGGCTTCGCCAAGCACAAGCGGGGAGGAAGAGGTGTCACGGGAGGGAGGGAGGCGCCAGGGCTTCAGGTGCGGCTGCCCTCCCTCCCCTCCGCTATATATAGGGGCGTAGGGGGGCGCCGGCCCCTTGTAGATCCCATCTAGGGAAGGGGGCGGTAGCCCTAGGGGTGGCTTGGCCTCCAAGCCAAGTGGAGGCGCCCCCACCCCTTAGGGTTTCCAACCCTAGGCGCATGGGAGGAGCAAGAGGGGGGGCGCACCAGCCCACCAGGGGCTGGTTCCCATGCCCCTTCAGCCCATGGGGCCCTCCGGGATAGGTGGCTCCACCCGGTGGACCCCTGGACCCTTCCGGTGGTCCCGGTACAATACTGATGACCCCCCGAAACCTTCCCGGTGGCCGAAACTGGACTTCCTATATATAAATCTTTACCTCCGGACCATTCCGGAACTCCTCGTGATGTCCGGGATCTCATCCGGGACTCCCAAAAAGTTTCGGGTTACCGCATACTGTAGGATCGAAAGTATGTCTAGAGGGGGGTGATTAGACTACTTGACCAAATAAAACTTAACCTTTTCCCAATTTTAGTTCTTGTCAGATTTTAGCTATTTTAGGACAAGTCAAGCAATCATCACACAATTCAAGCAAGCATGCAAAGAGTATATTGGCAGCGGAAAGTAAAGCATGCAACTTGCAAGAATGTAAAGGGAAGGGTTTGGAGAATTCAAACGCAATTGGAGACACGGATGTTTTTCCCGTGGTTCGGATAGGTGGTGCTATCCTACATCCACATTGATGGAGACTTCAACCCACGAAGGGTAACGGTTGCGCGAGTCCACAGAGGGCTCCACCCATGAAGGGTCCACGAAGAAGCAACCTTGTCTATCCCACCATGGCCATCGCCCGCGAAGGACTTGCCTTACTAGCGGTAGATCTTCACGAAGTAGGCGATCTCCTTGCCCTTACAAACTCCTTGGTTCAACTCCACAATCTCGTCGGAGGCTCCCAAGTGACACCTAGCCAATCTAGGAGACACCACTCTCCAAGAAGTAACAAATGGTGTGTTGATGATGAACTCCTTGCTCTTGTGCTTCAAATGATAGTCTCCCCAACACTCAACTCTCTCTCACAGGATTTGGATTTGGTGGAAAGAAGATTTGAGTGGAAAGCAACTTGGGGAAGGCTAGAGATCAAGATTCATGTGGTAGGAATGGAATATCTTGGCCTCAACACATGAGTAGGTGGTTCTCTCTCAGAACATATGAGTTGGAAGTGCAGATGTGTTCTGATGGCTCTCTCCATGAGTGAAGAGGAGGTGGAGGGGTATATATAGCCTCCACACAAAATCCAACCATTACACACAATTTACCAATCTCGGTGGGACCGAATCAACAAACTCGGTCGGACCGAAATAGTAAACCTAGTGACCGTTAGAGATTTTCGGTGGGACTGGCATGCAACTCGGTAGGACCGATATGGTTAGGGTTAGGGCATAACGTAATCTCGGTGAGACCGATTACACAAACTTGGTGAGACCGATTTGGTAATAAGCTAACTAGAGGAATGGTCAGGCAAACTCGGTGGGACCGATTCGCTCTTCTCGGTGAGACCGAAATGTTACGAAAAGGAAACAGTGAGTTTACATTGCAATCTCGGTGGGACCGATCCGCTCTTTCGGTGAGACCGAAAAGTTATGAAAAGGAAACAGAGAAATTGCAATCCCATCTCGGTGAGACCGAGATCCCTATCGGTAGAACCGATTTGCTTAGGGTTTGGCAATGGCTATGACAAGTGAAACTCGGTGGCGCCGGGTTGAAAGAATCAGTAGGGCCGAGTTTGGCTTTGGGTTTAGGTCAAATGTGGATATGGGAAAGTAGCTGAGGATTTTGGAGCACATGAAGCAAGAGGCTCATTAAGCAACACCTCATCCCTCCTTGATAGTATTGGCTTTTCCTATGGACTCAATGTAACATCCCAAATTTTCAATTTGGAATGTTATACATAGATCATCATGCATATCATATTTCGTTACATTTTTGCCGATCCAAGAAATTTCACGCAACTCAAGGACCCTCGGAGAGAGTTGGAGATTTCGTTATTTTCATATTTGAGTCTTCTCAAATTTTGAAGAAAGGATCATTGGTTTTTTCGGAGTTTCGTTTGCCTTTTATTTGGATAGGGAAAAATGCGCGTTTTAAAATTTTGCATTTTAGGCCCGGAGAAAAGTTCATTTTGTTCGACTCATTTTTAGGAGTCGGGGAAAATTTACTTTATTAGATTCGGAGTTCGTTTAGATCTCATTCTGTTTTTTTTTCCGAGCGCGGAACCGATTTAAAAAAAAATTCTCCAGCGACTTGGGCCAAAGGCCCAAGCCACCGAGCCGGCCGGCCAGAGGCCAGGAGGCCGCGCGAGCGCCCCCGGCGCCAGGGAGCCGCGCGCCAGGCGCAAGGCGCCAGGGAGGCCGCTGTCGTTGTCTTTTTGATTCCTAGTAGGATTCATCCTACTTTCGTTTTTTCTAGATCTCTTTCCCTCTTTTCTTTCCTAGTCCTAGTCCAATTCCTTGACCTCTACTCCAAGTTTTCTCCTCCCCTCCCCAATATAAATACCCCACACCCCCCCTCTAAATCATCATCAAACCCAAAGCCTAGAGCTCCACCACACCCGCGCCGCGCCACCCCACACCCGCGCGCCTCCCTAAGTCGCCGCCCGCGCCGCCCCTTGTGCCCCGCGCCGCCGCCGCACCTTGCCACCGCCGCCCCACGCCCACGCCGCCGGAGCCCCTCGCCGGAGACCTCGCCGAAGGTAGCCCCGCACTGCATCTCTTCTTTTCATCGGATCGTTTTCTTCTAATCGTTCCGATTCTTCTTTTCAGATTCGTTTTTCTCTCCGGTTTTTTGCGAAACTGTTCCGGTTTTCTAGATCGGTTTTTCGATCGGTTTTCTTCTCCGAAACCCTAGATCGGATCCGTTTTCTTTTCCGATTTAGTTGCCTCAAGACCGTTCGCCGGACCGTTCGTCCTAACGAATGTGATCACCGGATTCTTCTAGGTTAACGAACATCCGTTCGTTCAACCGTTCTTTTTTTTTCTTTTCGTTGGATTTATTCCGCGATCGCGATCTCAGATACGATCTTCTTTTTAGTCTATCTTCTCGCTCGTTTATCGGAATCAGGTGATTCAAGCGCCTAGAGTTTCGTTTCGAAACCGCCGTTCCGACTAATCAACTTTAACTAAGTTTTTGCTACGGTAAAATTTGACCTAGTTTCTGAAGGAAATATGCCCTAGAGGCAATAATAAAGTTATTATTTATTTCCTTATATCATGATAAATGTTTATTATTCATGCTAGAATTGTATTAACCGGAAACATAATACATGTGTGAATACATAGACCAACAGAGTGTCACTAGTATGCCTCTACTAGACTAGCTCGTTAATCAAAGATTGTTATGTTTCCTAACCATGAACAAAGAGTTGTTATTTGATTAACGAGGTCACATCATTAGTTGAATGATCTGATTGACATGACCCATTCCATTAGCTTAGCACCCGATCGTTTAGTATGTTGCTATTGCTTTCTTCATGACTTATACATGTTCCTATAACTATGAGATTATGCAACTCCCGTTTACCGGAGGAACACTTTGGGTACTACCAAACGTCACAACGTAACTGGGTGATTATAAAGGAGTACTACAGGTGTCTCCAATGGTAGATGTTGGGTTGGCGTATTTCGAGATTAGGGTTTGTCACTCCGATTGTCGGAGAGGTATGTCTGGGCCCTCTCGGTAATACACATCACATAAGCCATGCAAGCATAATAACTAAGATGTTAGTTATGAGATGATGTATTACGGAACGAGTAAAGAGACTTGCCAGCAACGAGATTGAACTAGGTATTGGATACCGATGATCGAATCTCGGGCAAGTAACATACCGATGACAAAGGGAACAACATATGTTGTTATGCGGTCTGACCGATAAAGATCTTCGTAGAATATGTAGGAGCCAATATGGGCATCCAGGTCCCGCTATTGGTTATTTATCGGAGACGTGTCTCGGTCATGTCTACATTGTTCTCGAACCGTAGGGTCCGCACGCTTAACGTTACGATGACAGTTATTATGAGTTTATGCATTTTGATGTACCGAAGGTTGTTCGGAGTCCCGGATGAGATCACGGACATGACGAGGAGTCTCGAATTGGTCGAGACGTAAAGATTGATATATTGGAAGTCTATGTTTGGACATCGGAAGTGTTCCGGGTGAAATCGGGATTTTACCGGATTACCGGGAGGGTTACCGGAACCCCCCGGGAGCCAAATGGGCCTACATGGGCCATTGTGGAAAGGTGAAAGGGGCTGCCAAGGAGGGCTGTGCACCTCCCCCCCTCCCCTAGTCCTATTAGGACTAGGAGAGGTGGCCGGCCACCTCTCTCTCTTTCCCTCTCCCTTTTTCCCAAGGAGTCCTAGTTGGAATAGGATTGGAGGGGGGAGTCCTACTCCCGGTGGGAGTAGGACTCCTCCTGCGCCTCCCCCTCTTTGGCCGGCCAGCCCCCCTCCCTCCAACCTTTATATACGGGGGCAGGGGACACCCCAAGACACACAAGTTGATCCTTGAGATCGTTCCTTAGCCGTGTGCGGTGCCCCCTGCCACCAAATTCCACCTCGATCATACCGTTACAGTGCTTAGGCGAAGCCCTGCGTCGGTAGTACATCAAGATCGTCACCACGCCGTCGTGCTGACGGAACTCTTCCTCGACGCTTTGCTGGATCGGAGCCCGAGGAACGTCATCGAGCTGAACGTGTGCTAAGAACTCGGAGGTGCCGGAGTAACGGTGCTTGGATCGGTCGGATCGGGAAGAAGACGTACGACTACTTCCTCTATGTTGTGTCAACGCTTCCGTTGCGATCTACTAGGGTACGTAGATCAGACTCTCCCCCTCGTTGCTATGCATCACCATGATCTTGCGTGTGCGTAGGAAAATTTTTGAAATTACTGCGTTCCCCAACAGTGGCATCCGAGCCTAGGTTTTTATGGTTTGATGTTATATGCACGAGTAGAACACAAGTGAGTTGTGGGCGATACAAGTCATACTGCCTACCAGCATGTCATACTTTGGTTCGGCGGTATTGTTGGACGAGACGATCCGGACCAACCTTACGCGTACTCTTACGCGAGACCGGTTCCCTCGACGTGCTTTGCACATAGATGGCTTGCGGAAGACTGTCTCTCCAACTTTAGTTGAACCAAGTGTGACTACGCCCGGTCCTTGAGAAGGTTAAAACGGAGTCTATTTGACGAACTATCGTTGTGGTTTTGATGCGTAGGTGAGATGAGTTCTTACTTAAGCCCGTAGCAGCCACGTAAAACTTGCAACAACAAAGTAGAGGACGTCTAACTTGTTTTTGCAGGGCATGTTGTGATGTGATATGGTCAAGGCATGATGCTGATTTTATTGTATGAGATGATCATGTTTTGTAACTGAGTTATTGGCAACTGGCAGGAGCCATATGGTTGTCGCTTTATTGTATGCAATGCAATCGCGATGTAATGCTTTACTTTATTACTAAGCGGTAGTGATAGTCGTGGAAGCATAAGATTGGCGAGACGACAACGATGCTACGATGGAGATCAAGGTGTCGCGCCGGTGACGATGGTGATCATGACGGTGCTTCGGAGATGGAGATCACAAAGCACAAGATGATGATGGCCATATCATATCACTTATATTGATTGCATGTGATGTTTATCCTTTTATGCATCTTATCTTGCTTTGATTGACGGTAGCATTATAAGATGATCTCTCACTAAATTATCAAGAAGTGTTCTCCCTGAGTATGCACCGTTGCAAAAGTTCTTCGTGCTGAGACACCACGTGATGATCGGGTGTGATAGGCTCTACATTCAAATACAACGGGTGCAAAACAGTTGCACACGCGGAATACTCAGGTTATACTTGACGAGCCAAGCATATACAGATATGGCCTCAGAACACGGAGACCGAAAGGTCGAGCGTGAATCATATAGTAGATATGATCAACATATTGATGTTCACCATTGAAAACTACTCCATCTCACGTGATGATCGGTTATGGTTTAGTTGATTTGGATCACGCGATCACTTAGAGGATTAGAGGGATGTCTATCTAAGTGGGAGTTCTTAAATAAATTAACTGAACTTAAAAAAAATTATCATGAACTTAGTACCTGATAGTATCTTGCTTGTTTATGTTGATTGTAGATAGATGGCTCGTGCTGTTGTTCCGTTGAATTTTAATGCGTTCCTTGAGAAAGCAAAGTTGAAAGATGATGGTAGCAATTACACGGACTGGGTCCGTAACCTGAGGATTATCCTCATTGCTGCATAGAAGAATTACGTCCTGGAAGCACCGCTGAGTGCCAGGCCTGCTGCAAGAGCAACACCAAAAGTTATGAACGTCTAGTAGAGCAAAGCTGATGACTACTCAATAGTTCAGTGTGCCATGCTTTACGGCTTAGAACCGGGACTTCAACGACGTTTTGAACGTCATGGAGCATATGAGATGTTCCAGGAGTTGAAGTTAATATTTCAAGAAAATGCCCAGATTGAGAGATATGAAGTCTCCAATAAGTTCTATAGCTGCAAGATGGAGGAGAACAGTTCTGTCAGTGAGCATATACTCAAAATGTCTGGGTATAATAATCACTTGATTCAATTGGGAGTTAGACTTCCGGATGATTGCGTCATTGACAGAATTCTCCAATCACTGCCACCAAGCTACAAGAGCTTTGTGATGAACTATAATATGCAAGGGATGAACAAGACTATTCCCGAGCTCTTCGCTATGCTGAAAGCTGCGGAGGTAGAAATCAAGAAGGAGC
Organism: Triticum monococcum; assembly: GCA_034509565.1. Classification (NCBI taxonomy): domain Eukaryota; kingdom Viridiplantae; phylum Streptophyta; class Magnoliopsida; order Poales; family Poaceae; genus Triticum; species Triticum monococcum. The sequence goes on along the minus strand of CM067847.1, from coordinate 655,575,216 downwards.
ATCAAGTGTTGATGGTTAACAAAACCACTAGTTTCAAGAAAAAGGGCAAAGGGAAGAAGAAGGGGAACTTCAAGAAGAACGGCAAGCAAGTTGCTGCTCAAGAGAAGAAACCCAAGTCTGTACCTAAGCCTGAAACTGAGTGCTTCTACTGCAAGCAGACTGGTCACTGGAAGCGGAACTGCCCCAAGTATTTGGAGGATAAGAAGGATGGCAAGGTGAACAAAGGTATATGTGATATACATGTTATTGATGTGTACCTTACTAATGCTCGCAGTAGCACCTGGGTATTTGATACTGGTTCTGTTGCTAATATTTGCAACTCAAAACAGGGACTACAGAATAAGCGGACACTAGCAAAGGACGAGGTGACGATGCGCGTGGGAAACGGTTCCAAAGTCGATGTGATCGCGGTCGGCACGCTACCTCTACATCTACCTTCGGGATTAATATTAGACCTAAATAATTGTTATTTGGTGCCAGCGTTGAGCATGAACATTATATCTGGATCTTGTTTGATGCGAGACGGTTATTCATTTAAATCAGAGAATAATGGTTGTTCTATTTATATGAGTAATATCTTTTATGGTCATGCACCCTTGAAAAGTGGTCTATTCTTATTGAATCTCGATAGTAGTAATACACATATTCATAATGTTGAAGCCAAAAGATGCAGAGTTGATAATGATAGTGCAACTTATTTGTGGCACTGCCGTTTAGGTCATATCGGTGTAAAGCGCATGAAGCAACTCCATGCTGATGGGCTTTTGGAACCACTTGATTATGAATCACTTGGTACTTGCGAACCGTGCCTCATGGGCAAGATGACTAAAACACCGTTCTCCGGTACTATGGAGAGAGCAACAGATTTATTGGAAATCATACACACCGATGTATGTGGTCCGATGAATATTGAGGCTCGTGGTGGATATCGTTATTTTCTCACCTTCACAGATGATTTAAGCAGATATGGGTATATCTACTTAATGAAACATAAGTCTGAAACATTTGAAAAGTTCAAGGAATTTCAGAGTGAAGTTGAAAATCATCGTAACAAGAAAATAAAGTTTCTACGATCTGATCGTGGAGGAGAATATTTGAGTTACGAGTTTGGTGTACATTTGAAAAATTGTGGAATAGTTTCGCAACTCACGCCACCCGGAACACCACAACGTAATGGTGTGTCCGAACGTCGTAATCGTACTTTACTAGATATGGTGCGATCTATGATGTCTCTTACTGATTTACCGCTATCATTTTGGGGTTATGCTTTAGAGACGGCCGCATTCACGTTAAATAGGGCACCATCTAAATCCGTTGAGACGACGCCTTATGAACTGTGGTTTGGCAAGAAACCAAAGTTGTCGTTTCTTAAAGTTTGGGGCTGCGATGCTTATGTGAAAAAGCTTCAACCTGATAAGCTCGAACCCAAATCGGAGAAGTGTGTCTTCATAGGATATCCAAAGGAAACTATTGGATACACCTTCTATCACAGATCCGAAGGCAAGACTTTTGTTGCTAAATTCGGAAACTTTCTTGAGAAGGAGTTTCTCTCGAAAGAAGTGAGTGGGAGGAAAGTAGAACTTGACGAGGTAACTGTACCTACTCCGTTATTGGGAAATAGTACATCACAGAAAACTGTTTCTGTGAGACCTACACCAATAAGAGAGGAAGTTAATGATGATGATCATGAAACTTTAGATCAAGATACTACTGTACCTCGTAGATCAACCAGAGTAAGATCCGCACCAGAGTGGTACGGTAATCCTGTTCTGGAAGTCATGCTACTAGATCATGATGAACCTACGAACTATGAAGAAGCGATGGTGAGCCCAGATTCCGCAAAGTGGCTTGAAGCCATGAAATCTGAGATGGGATCCATGTATGAGAACAAAGTATGGACTTTGGTTGACTTGCCCGATGATCGGCAAGCAATTGAGAATAAATGGATCTTTAAGAAAAAGACCGACACTGATGGTAATGTTACTGTCTACAAAGCTCGACTTGTCGCAAAAGGTTTTCGACAAGTTCAAGGAGTTGACTACGATGAGACTTTCTCACCCGTAGCGATGCTTAAGTCTGTCAGAATCATGTTAGCAATTGCCGCATTTTATGATTATGAAATTTGGCAAATGGATGTAAAAACTGCATTCCTGAATGGATTTCTGGAAGAAGAGTTGTATATGATGCAACCAGAAGGTTTTGTCGATCCAAAGGGAGCTAACAAAGTGTGCAAACTCCAGCGATCCATTTATGGACTGGTGCAAGCATCTCGGAGTTGGAATAAACGCTTTGATAGTGTGATCAAAGCATTTGGGTTTATACAGACTTTTGGAGAAGCTTGTATTTACAAGAAAGTGAGTGGGAGCTCTGTAGCATTTCTGATATTATATGTGGATGACATATTACTAATTGGAAATGATATAGAATTTCTGGATAGCATAAAGGGATACTTGAATAAAAGTTTTTCGATGAAAGACCTCGGGGAAGCTGCTTACATATTAGGCATAAAGATCTATAGAGATAGATCAAAACGCTTAATTGGACTTTCACAAAGCACATACCTTGACAAGATTTTGAAGAAGTTCAAAATGGATCAAGCAAAGAAAGGGTTCTTGCCTGTGTTACAAGGTGTGAAGTTGAGTCAGACTCAATGCCCGACCACTGCAGAAGATAGAGAGAAAATGAAAGATGTTCCCTATGCTTCAGCCATAGGCTCTATCATGTATGCAATGCTGTGTACCAGACCTGATGTGTGCCTTGCTATAAGTTTAGCAGGGAGGTACCAAAGTAATCCAGGAGTGGATCACTGGACAGCGGTCAAGAACATCCTGAAATACCTGAAAAGGACTAAGGATATGTTTCTCGTATATGGAGGTGACAAAGAGCTCACCGTAAGAGGTTACGTTGATGCAAGCTTTGACACTGATCCGGACGATTCTAAATCGCAAACCGGATACGTGTTTACTTTAAACGGTGGAGCTGTCAGTTGGTGCAGTTCTAAACAAAGCGTCGTAGCAGGATCTACATGTGAAGCGGAGTACATAGCTGCTTCGGAAGCAGCGAACGAAGGAGTCTGGATGAAGGAGTTCATATCCGATCTAGGTGTCATACCTAGTGCATCGGGTCCAATGAAAATCTTCTGTGACAATACTGGTGCAATTGCCTTGGCAAAGGAATCCAGATTTCACAAAAGAACCAAACACATCAAGAGACGCTTCAACTCCATCCGGGATTTAGTCCAGGTGGGAGACATAGAGATTTGCAAGATACATACGGATCTGAATGTTGCAGACCCGTTGACTAAGCCTCTTCCACGAGCAAAACATGATCAGCACCAAGGCTCCATGGGTGTTAGAATCATTACTGTGTAATCTAGATTATTGACTCTAGTGCAAGTGGGAGACTGAAGGAAATATGCCCTAGAGGCAATAATAAAGTTATTATTTATTTCCTTATATCATGATAAATGTTTATTATTCATGCTAGAATTGTATTAACCGGAAACATAATACATGTGTGAATACATAGACCAACAGAGTGTCACTAGTATGCCTCTACTAGACTAGCTCGTTAATCAAAGATGGTTATGTTTCCTAACCATGAACAAAGAGTTGTTATTTGATTAACGAGGTCACATCATTAGTTGAATGATCTGATTGACATGACCCATTCCATTAGCTTAGCACCCGATCGTTTAGTATGTTGCTATTGCTTTCTTCATGACTTATACATGTTCCTATAACTATGAGATTATGCAACTCCCGTTTACCGGAGGAACACTTTGGGTACTACCAAACGTCACAACGTAACTGGGTGATTATAAAGGAGTACTACAGGTGTCTCCAATGGTAGATGTTGGGTTGGCGTATTTCGAGATTAGGGTTTGTCACTCCGATTGTCGGAGAGGTATCTCTGGGCCCTCTCGGTAATACACATCACATAAGCCATGCAAGCATAATAACTAAGATGTTAGTTATGAGATGATGTATTACGGAACGAGTAAAGAGACTTGCCAGTAACGAGATTGAACTAGGTATTGGATACCGACGATCGAATCTCGGGCAAGTAACATACCGATGACAAAGGGAACAACGTATGTTGTTATGCGGTCTGACCGATAAAGATCTTCGTAGAATATGTAGGAGCCAATATGGGCATCCAGGTCCCGCTATTGGTTATTTATCGGAGACGTGTCTCGGTCATGTCTACATTGTTCTCGAACCGTAGGGTCCGCACGCTTAACATTACGATGACAGTTATTATGAGTTTATGCATTTTGATGTACCGAAGGTTGTTCGGAGTCCCGGATGAGATCACGGACATGACGAGGAGTCTCAAAATGGTCGAGACGTAAAGATTGATATATTGGAAGTCTATGTTTGGACATCGGAAGTGTTCCGGGTGAAATCGGGATTTTACCGGATTACCGGGAGGGTTACCGGAACCCCCCGGGAGCCAAATGGGCCTACATGGGCCATTGTGGAAAGGTGAAAGGGGCTGCCAAGGAGGGATGCGCACCTCCCCCCCTCCCCTAGTCCTATTAGGACTAGGAGAGGTGGCCGGCCACCTCTCTCTCTTTCCCTCTCCCTTTTTCCCAAGGAGTCCTAGTTGGAATAGGATTGGAGGGGGGAGTCCTACTCCCGGTGGGAGTAGGACTCCTCCTGCGCCTCCCCCTCTTTGGCCGGCCAGCCCCCCTCCCTCCAACCTTTATATACGGGGGCAGGGGACACCCCAAGACACACAAGTTGATCCTTGAGATCGTTCCTTAGCCGTGTGCGGTGCCCCCTGCCACCAAATTCCACCTCGATCATACCGTTACAGTGCTTAGGCGAAGCCCTGCGTTGGTAGTACATCAAGATCGTCACCACGCCGTCGTGCTGACGGAACTCTTCCTCGACGCTTTGCTGGATCGGAGCCCGAGGAACGTCATCGAGCTGAACGTGTGCTAAGAACTCGGAGGTGCCGGAGTAACGGTGCTTGGATCGGTCGGATCGGGAAGAAGACGTACGACTACTTCCTCTACGTTGTGTCAACGCTTCCGTTGCGATCTACTAGGGTACATAGATCAGACTCTCCCCCTCGTTGCTATGCATCACCATGATCTTGCGTGTGCGTAGGAAATTTTTTGAAATTACTGCGTTCCCCAACAGTTTCAACTTGCTAGAACCGAGTTGTTTTCCGCCGTTTGTTTTCGGTTTTTTGTTCGGTTCTTTCTCTCTTTGCAACCGGAGTTCTTAAGTTGAACTTTCTGGTTCGATCTTTTGTTCGAGTTTTACCTGTGCATTAGATGAGTACTTATTGTATGCTTGTTGTTTGTCTGCGATAGATTACCCGGATTGCGCCGCCTGTTACTTCGAATCTCTAGGACTCGCGGATCATCAGCAAGGCAAGTAACACTTTGATCATACCTTTTCTACAACCCAGTTTTATTGCATTAGATCCATCCTCACACATTGCATGATTAGGATCTAATTAAATTGTGGGATGGGAAGTAGATGAGGTAGTACCTATTACCTGTTACTATGAAACCTTTGGGAGTTACTTCTACGTTTGCTTATTATGCCATGCTATGCTAGTAGACATGGATTGGGTGAGTGATATCCATGACAGATGTGAGATTGATAATTTTAATGGTTTATCTAAGGTGGCAACTTAAACACACATCTGGGTGGATTGAGGCACCTGATGTCTATCAGGACTTGCCTGTTTTATTTTGGACCGCCACCCAGGCTCAAAGGGATCATAAGATCTTTCATGCTAATTACTTACGTGTGCAGCCACAAGCCATTATGGGCTCTGGCATAGTTGACTAAGTTGTGCGAACTCTTATAGGGGTAGACTAGCAGATGTAGGGGATATAGGTGGTACGGTCTACTCCATCGTAAGGTGCTAGCGCTTCTGAAAGACTATGTCTCGGTCATCCATTTCTCAAACACCGGTAGTGCGAGAAAACCAACGGAGGCGATCGAGTCTTGTGGGGAAAAGTGCGCAAACCTCTGCAGAGTGTAACAAACTAATCATGATTAGCCGTGTCCCCGGTTATGGACAATCTTGAGTATCTAGTACTTGAATATCATGTGAATCTCATCATGTTACTTCTAATTAATATTGTTGGGTTATTAATTGTTCACTTTTAATTGGGATTGAGGATGCTGTCAACCATTCTCAATGTTTGACAACCACCATGATAGTTAAATAAATTTATTCCTTTGCAGTAGGGAAAAATTGGCCTTACGCAAAACAGTAACCATAGAGCTTTCCACCAGCCAAATATGCATATAGTATAGCTATTTCATTCCATTACTCTCTATGTGTTACTTTGCCAGCATATTCCATGTGCTTGCCCGTTTCGGGCTGCAACGTTAATGTTGCAGACTTTTCATACGACGATTAAGGTGCTTTTAGGTCGTGGTTCTATACTCAGTGATGCCGTTGGAGTTGATGGACCCATTTATCTTCCAAGTCTTCCGCTGTTATCGATATTAGATGGCCTTAAGCACAATTTATGTAATAAGTTCTCTTCGGAGACATCGTTGTAATAAGTGTGTGATTGCCACTCTGCTATAAATCCTTCGAAGTACTGTGTGGTGTCAGCATTACTGATCCAGGGATGACACCGGAGCACAGAGATCAGACTGTTTGAGGTCTAGTCGCTACACTCAATGTGATCTTGGACCACGAAAATGTAAAATGAAGAGTCTTGAGCATATGAGCTAGAGCCAATCCTTTGTCCTTAGCATTTTGAGGGTTCCACTTTCACCATCCATGCCATGCCAATCATTGAGCTTTCCTGAAATGATCATCTTGGAATAGCATTAGCTCAATGAGCTATATGTTGTTATGAATTACCAAAACCACCTAGGGATAGTTGCACTTTCAATCTCCCCCTTTTTGGTAATTGATGACAACATATAGATCAAAGCTTCGACAAATAATAATAAGAATGAAATATATCATTGCTTTGAGAAGTATGTGATAAGTAAGAGCTCCCCCTAAATTTGTGCATATTTAAAATTTGCTTTGGACTGCAAATGCACAAAGAGTTAGAGTCATGGGTTACTCTTCCATGTCACATACATCTTGGTGGAGCGCTCAAAAAGATAAGAATGAAATACATGCACTCATCACCAAAGAAAGTGAATGATCACATAAGATAGATAAGATATATCAAGCATGCATAAGTGTAGCTTATGATCAAACACATGATCATCAATGTCTCACAAGCATATCAAAGTATCTCAACCAAAAGCAAACAAAGTTTGAAAAAACACCAAATAAAGCAAGAGAGAATAAAGGCAACACACTCTCTCTCGAAGCCTATGATCTATACATTTTTCTCCCCCTTTGGCAACAAGTTACCAAAAAGTTCCTAGAAAATGCATAGTGCTAGATCGACTCTCAGGCTTGATCTTCTCGTGGTGGTGGAGTCTGGATCACTCCAAGGACGAAGCCTTCTGTAGACGTGGTTGGAGCTGGAGCTGAAGTAGATGCTGGAGCTGGTTGGGCTGGTGCTGTGGCTGGAGCTGAGGTGGTGGCTCTGGTGTCAGGAACTGGCACTGCAGTCGACCTCTGAGCTTGTGGCACTCTAGCAAATGCATCAGTTGTAGTCTTCCCTCTCCTCTCCTGCATGTCATCTTGAAGTTGCTCCACTGCAGACTGAATCTCTGTTACTTTGACATCCATGTCATAGAACTTTTGTTCTATGATCCTTTCTAAGCTCACCTGATTCTGAGTGAGGGTGGCCAGTCCTTTCTCAATCCTCAGTGTGGAAGCAATCAAGTAACTAAGCTGCTCTTGCTTGTTTTTCAGGAAATACTCAGATGCCTCCTCTTGAGTTGGCATCTTGGCAGCTTTCTCCTTCCTTGCCTTCTCCTTCTGTGCTTGAGCATGAACTGATGATGGATCATCCTTGTTCATCACAACTCATTATCTTCAAAATCTGGATGAATAGGCAAATGTTCCTTGTCCAATAGGTATATGCCTGTGCCCATCTTGGAGTTAATTAGCTCCTGGATCTGAGGGGCATAACCACAGCTCCTCTTCTGATCTGCTGCAGTTCTTTTGATGGTCTCTACCATGAGGCTCATGACTTTGAATTTCTGTGGCACATCAAAGATATGAAGCAAGTTGATTGCATGGCCTCTGATCATCTTGTGATCACCTGACTTGGGCAACAGAGTGTGCCTCAAAATCCAATTGATAGTTGGCAACCCTGACAGAAGATAATGTACAGACCCAAACTTGAAAGTATCAAGTGCCTTGTTTGGAATTTCCTTGTACATGTTGGACATAGAGTTGTGGTCCATCTTCTTCTTGGCGTACATGTCTAAGTCATCCTCATGCTCCTCTGGGGCATTGATGAGCTGTGCCCATTCAGCAACTGTTGATTGGTACCTCGTACCTTCACACATCCACACAATCCTTCCATCTGGATAGAAGTGTGTTGTGGAGTAGAACTGCATGATCAGCTCTTCATTCCACTTTGTGAGCTTCTGCCCAACAAAGTCTGCTACTCCACAAGCCTTGAAGCTGTCTTGCACTCCAGGATAGTGCTCTTCATTGTCCTTGATGAACTGCCAATCTACCCATCTCATGTCACAAACAATGGGATTCTTATCCAACAAGACTGTCTCATAGAAGTCCTGCTGTTCCTTAGTGTGGAACCTATAGTCAACAGCAATTCTTCTTCTTGTAGCATATGGATCTTCTGCTCTCCACTTTCTCAGCCCTGAGTCTCCTCTGATCTTCATGTCCTCAGCCACAGGATGAGCATCATTGTGGTCTGGGATCTTGGGCTTTAGCTTCCTGAGAACTTGGCCTTCCTCTTCTTCTGCAGTGTCAGGCACTGGGGCCTTGTTCTTTTCAGCAGCTGGTATGCTCCTTGTGTTCCTCTTTGGAGCTGTCTTGGCCTTTGATGCAGCCTTGGGTGCTTCCTTGGGCTTGGATGCAGTAGCCCCTAATCTTATAGCATCACCCATTAGCTTTTGTGCCTTGGGTGCTGGTACAGCAACCTCTTCTTCCTCTTCCTCTTCAGAATCTCTCATGATTGAGGATCTCTCAAGCACTCTAGCAGTGGTCTTTTTGATCCTCTCCTTCCTCTTCTTCCCTTCTATAGCAGCCTCTTTGGGTTCAGATCCCAAAGGGACTTGAGTAGATGCTCTGGCCTTAGACATTGCAATTCTCTTTGCAGGAACCTTTTGCTTCATGTCTGGCTTGGTGGCAGCAGCAGTGCTATATTCCTTCTTAACCACTTTCTTGGAAGTGGCTTCTTCTTCTGCCACATAGTCCTCATCCTCTGATTCTGAGGTTCTTTTCTTCCTTTGTCTGGTGGCAGCTTTTGGCAAGTTACTAGGAGTGCTCCTGCTGCCTTCATCTGAGGAACTGGAGGGACTAGTGCCCTCACTCATGTGCACTTGCTGCTCTGACGGGTTTTGGCTATCACTCTGATCTGACATGATGAACAAGCTGACTGCTGACCCTGTGAACAGTTTATAGATGAGGTAGAGTGGATGAGCATCACAAAATGCAGAGATTTTTGCAAAAGAATGATTCAAAATCTTAGTTTTAGTTTCCCATAGAAATCATTTCGGATCTACCAATTTTTAAACTCGGTGATACCGAAGCAGTTTTGGAACCTAAACTAGTGAACTCGGTCAGACCGAGTCACAGTTCGGTGGCACCGAGACTGCTAGGGTTTCACAAAGTTCCAAAATCGGTCACACCGATTAGTAATTCTCGGTCAGACCGAGTCTCACTTGTGCAATGGCATGAGCCAAATCGGTGGGACCGAGTTTTTCAACTCGGTGGGTCCGAGATGGTTTCGGCGGAAACCTAACCCTAAAGTTTTCGAATCAATCCTATTCTACGAACACATTGACTGGATAGGAGTGTTTCAATCGTGGCTAGAAACAATAAGATCACAATGTGCTAGGAATCAGATTGGGGATAGCACAAAGATCGAGTCCATACCCTAGTTCGGCGGAGACTCGCTACGGCGGCAACGGCAGGGTTGAATTCTGTTGACGGCGATGGAGACCAGCGACTGGAGGCGGCTAGCGGCGAGGAGACGATCCGGAGACCACGTTAGTAGAGCGAGCTATCGTGCGGGCAAAGGGGTTCGGAGAAATTTCCAAATTTTTGCCCGTGCCTATATATAGCCCGACCCTGTCAGTGTGACCGAGTGGAACAACTCGGTGGCACCGAGATGCAAAATAGTATACAGTTATTGCAACACGGTGTGACCGAATGGTTCAAATCGGTTGCACCGAGATCGAAAATTCAGATCAACTTAATGATCTCGGTAGGACCGAAAGTAGGATATCGGTCAGACCGAGAATCACAAAGAGGTTTTGGAAGTTTAAGTCTATGACAAATCGGGGACTCCGAGTGCTCCTCACACAGAGTGGTTCGAATCTGACTTGATCAAATTTTGTGATGTAGCATGAATAGAGTTTGAGACGAGAAAAGCATAGATAGCTAGAGGAGGTTCTTAGGCATTCTTGTCCATCCACTTGGCAAAAGGAAATAAAACCAAACAATCAAAACAACAAGTGGATGTCCTCGAATGAGTAAAATATGCAACCAACATGCTCACACAATAAAATGGCAATTGAAATATGTGACAAAGCATGCACAACCAATTCTAGCATCTATCAAGCAATTGGCGATGACTAGGTCATCTATATATGAGTATATTGACTTAGGAGTCAAGTGAGAACACTTGATCATAGGTCATACTCATCGTTTAAGCTCAAGTGGGGTTACCACTTTTACATAAACCATTGTTGTGTTCACATCTTTAGAGTTGCTTTAGCTCAAGTCTTAGAGTAAAGATTCCCCTAGATGTGATATCCCCCCTAAGAGGGATGAACAACCTTGGGTTTTGTCGATGATGACTTCATGTAGATGTTGAAGATGTGGATGCTCAATGTTGATGTAGATCACTTGGAGCTATCCATTTGAGTGAATTGCACTTTCAATACCTACATGGGTTAGTCCCACAAGGAACAAACAAGGATATCCATAGACATAGAGTGATGCACACACAAGATGATGTCCATGAAAACTTTTAGGTTACCTTGTCCCTTGTCTTACCAACAAGAGGGTTTGTGACTCCTTGAACTAGTGCAAGATGTGGAAGTTGATAGCACTTGTTCTTGCCAAAATGATAAGAGTGAAGTATGTTGGCGGAGTCACCCTCAAGAACTCTCTAGTTCTTCTTCTTTTGGATCCACACCATCTTGATGGGAATCCTTGGAGTTGTACTCGTACTTGATGAAGTGGAACTTGAAGTAGTCTTGGGAATCCACTTGACTAAGGTCTTAGGAGCTTCTTCAAATGCATCAATTTCCTCTTAAAGCTTGTCCTTGCCTTTTTGCTTGTAGTCTTGTGGTGGAAGATCATCTTGAGCTTGTGTCCCCTTGAAGGAAGTAGGATCATACTTCTCTTGTTGAGGAACAAACTTTGTCTTGGGGTATTGATCTTCTTCCCACTCAACTCCATTGGCATTGAACTTTCGTTCAAAACCAACACCTTGATCCTTCCGGTGCCTTCCTTGCTTGCGCACAATTTCCTCGAATTGCTTACTCCCGGCAAGGCTTTTGTACACTCCTTTCTCTATAATTCCCTTCAATAAGCTATTTTCTTGCTCAATTGTAACTTGGCTAAGAGAATCATTAGTGGAATCAAGAGAACTACTAGAAGCAACAATTTTGGATTTAGCATGATCATTGTTACTACTAGAGGAAGAATCTTTCTTGTTCTTGTTACTAGACTTGACTTGAGGCATGTAAGTGGATAAGAGTAAACGCTTGGCAATGTAAGAAGAACTTTTCTTGCAGAGATCATCATTGATTGCCTTTAAAAACTCATGCTCTTGCTCAAGATTGAGCTTTTCAAAGCGTAACTTCTCATGAGCCTTAAAAGTTCTCGATGATCTTCGAAGATAGTTTCATGAGCTAACTTAAGAGTGTTTAGTTCTTTAGTTAGAGCCTCAATCTTCTCCTTATCATTGTCATTCGTTTTATCTTGATTAGCATGATTAATTGACGTTTCATCATAGTATTCATCACTAGAGTTGTCAACAAGTAAATCATCATCACCTAACAAGTCATCTTCATCACTATTAAAATCAACATACTTTGGGTGTGTTACCTTAGGACCTTTGGCCATGAAGCATCTTCCAATTCCTTCATTTGGTGAGTCAAATTTATCGTAGGAGTTGGTTGACACAAGTGCTAGATCGGCAACACCTTCATCTTGAGTATATTCGGAATCGGAGTGATAACTTCTCTCGGAGTGGTTGTCGGAGTCGGAGCCGGATACCCATTCACCAACATGAGCCTGATGTCTTCGTTTTGTGTAGCTCCTTGATGATTTTTCCTTCCTTTCCGAATCCTTGCTTCTTCGTGAGTGTCTTCGTTCATAACGATCATCTCTACTCCTTCTCTCTCTTAGTGGTGATTCTTCTCTTTTGCTTCTTCTTTTTGGAGAGTCTTCTCTTCTCTTGTAGGGAGCCGTACACTCATTGGAATAGTGTCCGGGTCTTCCACAATTGTAGCAGTTTCGCTCTCGACTAGAAGATCTTTTGTCATTGTAGGACCTTGACTTGGAGCTTCTATCTTTGCTTCTACTCTTGTAGAACTTGTTGAAGTTTTTCACCATTAAGCTCAATTTTTCATTGAAGTTTTGTTTCTCACTTGATGATGTAGGGGCTTCACATGAGGCTTTGTAGGCACCACTTCATTTGTTGTGAAGTTCCTCTTTATCCTTAAGTGACATCTCATGAGCAACAATTCTTCCAATTACCTCCGTTGGCTTGAGATCTTTGTAATTGGGCATCATTTGGATCAATGTGCACACGCTATCATATTTTCCATCCAAGGCTCTTAGAATCTTCTTGATGATGAATCTATCGGTCATCTCTTCACTTCCTAAGCCGGCAATCTCATTTGTGATGAGAGCAAGCCTAGAGTACATTTCAACGACACCTTCACCATCCTTCATTTTGAACTTGTCAAGTTGACTTTGAAGCACATCCAATTTGGATTCCTTGACGGAGTCGGTACCTTCGTGCATATCAATCAAAGTGTCCCAAATTTCCTTTGCATTCTCAAGACAGCTGATTTTGTTGAATTCTTCAGGGGACAATCCGTTGAAGAGAATATCACAAGCTTGAGCATTGTATTGCAACATCTTCAACTCATCCGCGGTAGCTTCACAGTTTCGTTCTCTCCCATCAAACAAGTCACCTTGCAAACCAACACACACAATAGCCCAAACGGCGGGGTTATGTCCAAGAATATGCATTTTCATTTTATGCTTCCAACTAGCAAAATTAGTACCATCAAAGTAAGGACCTCTACGGTGATAATTTCCCTCACTAGACGCCATACTCTCCTAGGTTTTGAAACCAAGGATATGACCACCAAAAGCTATGGAAATCAAAGCAAATGGAGATCAAAGCTCTGATACCACTTGTAGGATCGAAAGTATGTCTAGAGGGGGGTGATTAGACTACTTGACCAAATAAAAACTTAACCTTTTCACAATTTTAGTTCTTGTCAGATTTTAGCTATTTTAGGACAAGTCAAGCAATCATCACACAATTCAAGCAAGCATGCAAAGAGTATATTGGCAGCGGAAAGTAAAGCATGCAACTTGCAAGAATGTAAAGGGAAGGGTTTGGAGAATTCAAACGAAATTGGAGACACGGATGTTTTTCCCGTGGTTCGGATAGGTGGTGCTGTCCTACATCCACGTTGATGGAGACTTCAACCCATGAAGGGTAATGGTTGCGCGAGTCCACGGAGGGCTCCACCCACAAAGGGTCCACGAAGTAGCAACCTTGTCTATCCCACCATGGCCATCACCCATGAAGGACTTGCCTCACTAGCGGTAGATCTTCACGAAGTAGGCGATCTCCTTGCCCTCACAAACTCCTTGGTTCAACTCCACAATCTTGTCGGAGGCTCCCAAGTGACACCTAGCCAATCTAGGAGACACCACTCTCCAAGAAGTAACAAATGGTGTGTTGATGATGAACTCCTTGCTCTTGTGCTTCAAATGATAGTCTCCCCAACACTCAACTCTCTCTCACAGGATTTGGATTTGGTGGAAAGAAGATTTGAGTGGAAAGCAACTTGGGGAAGGCTAGAGATCAAGATTCATGTGGTAGGAATGGAATATCTTGGCCTCAACACATGAGTAGGTGGTTCTCTCTCAGAACATATGAGTTGGAAGTGTAGATGTGTTCTGATGGCTCTCTCCACGAGTGAAGAGGAGGTGGAGGGGTATATATAGCCTCCACACAAAATCCAACCGTTACACACAATTTACCAATCTCAGTGGGACCGAATCAACAAACTCGGTCGGACCGAAATACTAAACCTATTGACCGTTAGAGATTTTCGGTGGGACTGACATGCAACTCGGTAGGACCGATATGGTTAGGGTTAGGGCATAACGTAATCTCGGTGAGACCGATTACACAAACTCGGTGAGACCGATTTGGTAATAAGCTAACCAGAGGGTTGGTCAGGAAAACTCGGTGGGACCGATTCGCTCTTCTCGGTGAGACCGAAATGTTACTATAAGGAAACAGTGAGTTTACATTGCAATCTCGGTGGGACTGATCTGCTCTTTTGGTGAGATCAAAAAGTTACGAAAAGGAAACAGAGAAATTGCAATCCCATCTCGGTGAGACCGAGATCCCTATCGGTAGGACCAATTTGCTTAGGGTAGGCAATGGCTATGACAAGTGAAACTCGGTGGCGCCGGGTTGAAAGAATCAGTAGGGCCGAGTTTGGCTTTGGGTTTAGGTCAAATGTGGATATGGGAAAGTAGCTGAGGATTTTGGAGCATATCATAAAGCACATGAAGCAAGAGGCTCATTAAGCAACACCTCATCCCTCCTTGATAGTATTGGCTTTTCCTATGGACTCAATGTGATCTTGGACCACTAAAATGTAAAATGAAGAGTCTTGAGCATATGAGCTAGAGCCAATCCTTTGTCCTTAGCATTTTGAGGGTTCCACTTTCACCATCCATGCCATGCCAATCATTGAGCTTTCCTGAAATGATCATCTTGGAATAGCATTAGCTCAATGAGCTATATGTTGTTATGAATTACCAAAACCACCTAGGGATAGTTGCACTTTCACATACTAATATCTCTACAACCCTAGCATCACCGAACCTTAAGTGTGTAGACCCTACGGGTTCGGGAACCATGTAGACATGACCGAGACAACTCTCCGGCCAATAACCAACAGCGGGATCTGGATAACCATGTTGGCTCCCACATGTTCCACGATGATCTCATCGGATGAACCATGATGTCGATTATTCAATCAATCCCGTATTCAATTCCCTTTGTCTATCGGTACGATACTTGCCTGATATTCGATCGTCGGTATCCCTATACCTCGTTCAATCTCGTTACCGGCAAGTCTCTTTACTCGTTCCGTAACACATCATCCCGTGATCAACTCCTTGGTCACATTGTGCACATTAGGATGATGTCCTACCGAGTTGGCCCAGAGATACCTATCCGTTTACACGGAGTGACAAATCCCAGTCTCGATTCGTGCCAACCCAACAGACACTTTCGGAGATACCCGTAGTGCACCTTTATAGCCACCCAGTTACGTTGTGACGTTTGGTACACCCAAAGCATTCCTACGGTATCCGGGAGTTGCACAATCTCATGGTCTAAGGAAATGATACTTGACATTAGAAAAGCTTTAGCATACGAACTACACGATCTTGTGCTAGGCTTAGGATTGGGTCTTGTCCATCGCATCATTCTCCTAATGATGCGATCCCGTTATCTATGACATCCAATGTCCATGGTCAGGAAGCGGTAACCATCTATTGATCAACGAGCTAGTCAACTAGAGGCTTACTAGGGACATGGTGTTGTCTATGTATCCACACATGTATCTGAGTTTCCTATCAATATAATTCTAGCATGGATAATAAACGATTATCATGAACAAGGAAATATAATAATAACTAATTTATTATTGCCTCTAGGGCATATTTCCAACAGGTGAGGCCTCTGTGGCAGCACAACCAGCCACGGGAGGCAGGAGCATGCGGCACGACCGGCGCTGCTTTGGGCAGCTGGAGCAGGAAGACCAGAGGTTGAAGAAGCACTACCACCGTTGGATGGACATCGTACGGTCACTGGAGCTAGAATCATTCATATTGACTAAGTTGACAAAGCCCTTCGTCCCTGTCAACTTAGTAGGCCCACAAGTCAGCCTCCCAGCAAGGTGGGTCCCAGCTAGCCAAGGGAGTATTCATTTTTTTGTGCGTAATAAGGAGGCACTTCTGGTGGGTCCGAGCTGACAGCGGGGGGGGGGGGGGGGACGTTTTTTTCGCGAAATACGGTGGCCCGTCCAGTGGGTCCCAGCAGTCAGGGGGAAACGATTTTTTTCACAAAATACTGGTGGCCCGTCCGGTGGGTCCCCGCTGTCAGGTGGAGGAATAATTATTTTGCACGTAATAAGGAGGCACTTCCTTGCTGCGGCCGTGGACCCTGCTGTCAGCCTCTCCACGTACAGTCCCCATCCGATGGAAGCCGTTCCTTGACCATGTTGATCACGCCGCACCGAGAGCACCAGGGCGGTGGACGACGGCAAAGCCTAGGAAGGGGACGACGCGGAGCCAGGGAAGACACGGCAGTGGATGCCCACGCGTAGAGGAGTACGAGGGTTCACTGGTTTGCTGCGGTGTGAGGCTGCCATCGCCGCAGCATAACAGGGGGTGTGGGTGAGTAGAGGGATGGCCTGGCCAGCGGTGGGAGTAGTAGGGAGCGGTGAGGCCTCCGCCCCATCGCAGCCGGCCACAGGAGGCAGGAGCACGAGGCACGGCCGGCGCTGGTTTGGGCGGCTGGAGCAAGAAGACCAGAGGTTGAAGAAGCACTACGGCCGTTGGATGGACACCGTACGGTCACTGGAGCTAGAATCGTGCATATTGACTAAGTTGACACCGTCCCCCGTCCGCGTCAACTTAGTAGGCCCACAAGTCAGCCTTCCACTAAGGTGGGTCCCAGCTAGCAGGGGGTATTCATTTTTTTGTGCGTAATAAGGAGGATCTTCCGGTGGGTCCGAGCTGACAGCAGGCGGAACGTTTTTTCATGAAATACGGTGGCCCGTCGGGTGGCTCCCAGCAGTCAGGGGCAAACTTTTTTTCGTGATATACTGGTGGGCGTCCGATGGGTCCCTGCTGTGAGGTGGAGGAATAATTATTTTCCGCGTAATAAGGAGGCACTTCCTTGCGGCTGTCGTGGACCCAGCTGTCAGCCTCTCCATGTACAGTATTCTTCCGATGGAATTCGGTCGTTGACCACATTGACCACGCCGTGCCGACAGCACCACGGTGGTGGACGATGGTGCGGCCTTGGAAGGGGACGACACGGGGCCGGGGAAGACGCGACAGTGGATGCCCATGCGGAGAGGAGTACGAGGGTTCACTGGTTCGGCTGCGCTGCCGTCGCCGCAGAATAACAAAGGGTGTGGGTGAGTGGAGTGGAGGGATGGTCTGGCCAGCGGTCGGAGTAGTATGGGGGCGGTGAGGCCTCCACGGCAGCACAACCGGCCACGGGAGGCAGGAGCAGGCGGCACGACCGGTGCTGCTTTAGGTGGCTGGAGCAAGAAGACCAGAGGCTGAAGAAGCACTACAGCCATTGGATGGACATCGTACGATCAGTCGAGCTAGAATTGTGCATATTGACTAAGTTGACAAAGCCTTTCGTCCCCGTCAGCTTAGTAGGCCCACTATACTGGGTCCCAGCTAGCAGGGGGAGTATTCATTTTTTTGTGCGTAATAAGGAGGCACTTCCTTGCGTGGGAAGATATAGCTGGTGGGTCTGAGCTATCAGCGGCGGTAATGTTTTTTTCGCAAAATACAGAGGCCATTTCGGTGGGTCCCAGATGTCTGGTGGAGGAAATCATTATTTTGCGCATAATAAGGAGGCATGTCGGTCGTTGACCACGCTGACCACGCCACGCCGAGAGCACCAGGGCGGTGGACGACGGTGAGGCCTAAGAAGGGAACGACACAGAGGCAGGGAAGACTCGGCCGTTGTTTTTGTTTCCCACGCGGAGGGGAGTATGACTGTACGAGGGTTTACTAGTTCGTTTGTCGTCGCCGAATAATAACAGTAGGTGTGGGTGAGTAGAGGGATGGCTACGCCAGCGATGGGAGTACGGTGGGGCGGTGAGGCCTACGCGGCAGCACAACCGGCCGCGGGGAAGAGGGAGCAGGCAGTCCTGCCGGCGCTTGTTTGAGCGGCTGGAGCAGGAAGAGCAGAGATTGAAGAAGCACGACGGCCGTTGGATGGACATCCAACAGTATACATGCCATCTGTGGAAAGCCTCAAATCTATGGAAAACATCATACAGCCCATCTGCCATTATTTCAAATAATTTACAGCCCATTTGCTAATTCTTATGGGTTTTTTGGGGCCCATATTCTTTATGTTAGCATTACAACCCATATTGTGGCCACGGTTAAAAAATTATACAAAATTTTGCATATGTCGGTGCGGTCTGAACTGTTTTTAATCCCGAAATTTTGATTCACATTCAGACTTATTTTAAAAATAAATGTATATCATTATAAAATCCAATAAATTGTCCACGCATAAAAATCAATGCAATTTAAAATCTCGAAATGAAAAAAAGATATTTGAAAATAATTGCCGGTTTGATGTGTTTTAAAAATGTACAACCCATTGCTCATTACTGATAGGCCATTTTCTCGGCCAGCCGAATGAAGCTCTCTTTGTCTTGAAAGATTTGCAGCCCAGCAGGCCTGATAAAGCGACTTACTTGACAAATCACAAAAGAACTAGGCTAGCCATTTTCAGAAAGAAAAAAAACTACTGGGCTGGTCTGTGGTAAACATAAAAGAAAAGGCTGTCTAGACAGGCCAGAGTGTCCCGCACAGCCCAGTTGACACCCTGCTTCTGTCTCAAAAACAAATTAGATAAATGCCACTCCAATTATGACGATTCTTAAAAATGCCACTGCAATTTCCAAACTTTGAAAAATGCCACTACAATTTTTGCAAACTTTGAAAAACGCCACTGCAGTTTGCAAACTTTGAAAAATGCCACTCCAGACTTCGAAAAATACCACTAGAAATGGCATGAAATGGCATTTTTCAAAGTTTGGAAATTGTAGTGGCATTTCTCGGATACACCAGATTTGGAGTGGCATTTATCAAATTAACCCAAAACAAAAATAACTGGGTGAGCTGCTGGGTCCCTGGTGTCAACCGCTTGTTGTGCAATTCTCTCGTCTATTGACTACGTTGACAATGGCATGGGACCCAGATGTCAGAAATCCACTAGGAGGAGCCATTTTTTATTGGCTTGAAATAAGGAGGCACTTGCTTGCATACTGCCATGACCTTGGCGGGTCCCTGCTGTCATCCTCTCCACATAAAGTACCAGTTAGTCATGCTTCAAAACTGATCGGCACGCCATTAAAAAAATAAAGGTCGATAACTAATGCGGCACCTCGGGCCAATGCGGCCAGGTCGCATTTTGCACGAGAAATTACACACCATGTTTCATTGACATGTGGTCCCGTTCCAACATATCAGTGAGACGAGGCGAGTAGTAGGAGTATTTCCGAATGGACGTGTAGGCCGGGGCGCCTCTTCGTGAACCGTGGCAAACTCGCAACCGTCCACCGACTCTTCGCCTTTCCCTCTTGATTTGGAACTGCTGTCGCACGCTCTTCCTCTCCCTCCTCCATTTTCCTTCAGCCCTTCACCCTTTCTTCTGCCATTGTTCAATCGTCTTCTCCGTGGAGGGAAAAGGCCGGAAACGACCCCGTTATTCTTGCCCCGATCTGAAAGATGACGTGGTGGAGGAACTCATTGATCGGTGCGACGTCATCACCTCGGCTAGCATGGTAGGTTCGTTCAAGCCCATTCTCGACTCAACTAATAACATCATTAAAAAGAACCCAAGAGTCAAGGAGCAGTTTGATCTCCCCTATCTTCTTCGCCGTGACCCTGATGACTGGCGCCGGCACGACGGAGGCCTCGCCCTATGCAAGTTGATGCCGCTTGACAACTATACGTATGATGTTAAGATGCCATCGCTTGAGGGCAAGGCTTGGGCGAGCACAAATGGAGATTGGGTTGTTTACATTGGGTCAAACTGCGAGTGGGAACTTGTGAATGTGTACACTCGTCACCGGGTTCCACTACCAAAAATCTCAGCACACTGCCCATAGGTTGAGCACACCGGTAATGTACGCGCGTTCAAATACGATCATGGTGACTGTCTTCTACGGAAGATAGCAATTTGTCGAGTTCCCAACCGCTCTTGGAATTACAACAACTATGAAGTTGTTGCTATCTTCGACAAGCTTGTTGCCATCCTTAGTGGTTTGAATCAATGGACATTGCTCAAAAATCAGTTTCTGTGCATGAATGAGTACTGTGATGCAATTCAATACGAGGGCCTTGTGTTTGCTGCCACCACTCGTGGCACTCTTTTTGCATGGTATCCTCATAGTTTTGGTACGTTTGTCTTCCACCGTAATTATAATTGTTTTATCCACATGCGTGCGGGTTAGCAAGTTTCCCTTTACTAATTAACCTTCTTCTTGTGTTTCCAAGGTCGTGTGAACATCCCACCACCTATACTTGAAAAAATTTATAACCAAGGGGGAGATGCGGATGGTGATGATCACGAGTAGCGCCCATATACTCTGTGGCGCCTGGCAACTAATTCCGATGGATCACCTCTTCTTGTGTGTATACAGCCCACTGATGATGTTACTGCTAAGGAAGCAGGTGTCTCCCATGGTCGCACTCTCCGGACCTATTCCAACACCCGTTGCATGGTATTCGGGATGGATACTAGTGTGCTATTGCCAACTCCTTCTCCCTGGCACAGAATTGATAGTCTTGGAGAAAACTCGCTCTTCCTTGGACAAAACTATCCGATGATGGTGAAAGGTGATCCAACTGCTGTTGACACATTTATGAGAAGCAACTGTGTCTATACACTACTAGGGAAAAGCCTAGCAGCAGCGCGGGTTTTCGGCCTTTTAGTAGCGCAGGGGCCGGCGCTACTAATAAGGCGCTACAGCTAACGTATAGCAGTAGCGCTGGTCCACCCGCGCTACTGCTACACAAGTGTTGCAGCAGCACGCTTAAAGGGACCTCGCTGCTGCTAATAGCTATAGCGCGCTTCCCCTGTGCGTGCTACTGCTACAACCGTGCTGCTGCTAACTTTTCTCCACTCGCTACTGCTAATTTTAGTAGTTTTTTGTTTTTTCGGCATATTTGTTTTGTATTTGAACAGGCTTTATAGAATAATCTTTAGCACATACAAATGTCATCATGATACACATACAAATGCCTGCGAGACCACAAATGTAACCATAGCATATACATACAAATAGTCTCATCATAATCATCATCCAACACAAAGTGGTATCTTGTCATCATCTCGAAAATAGTGATACATGCAAGTCTCGAATACTTGCAACTACAGCGCCATCCATCTAAACAAAGGTATACGCGAGAAGAGCTATCACTGAGTGAGAGCGGAACTATGCAGTACATGAGATGGCGGTTACGAGTCCTCTCTCGCGCTAGCGTGAACCTCAAGTAACTAGCTTCTCCTTCTTGTATGCTTTTGAAGCCTTTATGGCTGGCGTCCGAGAACCCATTCACTTTTCGGTACCGGCATCGGCGTCGTTATCTTCCCCTGCGGTACCTTCCCCACCGGTCTCGGCGCCGCCATCGGTGCCGGCGCCGTTGGTGTCGGCATCAGTACCATCATCGAGGCGGACCTGCAAACCTTGCTTAGCAGTCAAAAAGTCGAGGTAGTCTTGTTCACCCTCATAATCCATCTCGTCTGCATCTTGGTCAGAAGGCCCAGTTTCTTCGTTGTTCGACATGTTTCCTATGATTAAGTGTCCTCATTTATTTCTAAAAGTATGAATAAATGAGAAATGAGATAAAAAAGAAATCTATGTGCCAGCACTCGATATGCCAACTATGTAGCACAAATCATGCCTTTATTCACGGGAAATTTCGGCATGACCTTTGCTAAAAAATGGACATATCGAGCGGATGAAATTCACCGGAACGGAAATGAATCAACATTCTGACGTAACATAGGCAACTCGGATCATTTACCAAAACATGACATGTCCAAAACATGACATATCCACATATCACATGTCCAGTTCAAATTTGCATATAAATTCAGCAAATTTTGAAACCTATCTAAATTCATAACTAAATAGATAACCTAATTAACATAACTAAAACCTAAGTAAATTAACCCTAGCTAGCTGAGAGAGAGAGGGGCTGGTTTACAGAGGGTGCAGGGCGAGGAGGCAGGCCCGACGATGGCCGAGGTTGGGAGGGGAGGAAGCAGAGGAGGGAGGCGAGGGCCGACGGGTCGGGGCGAGTGCCGGCGCCAGGGGCGAGCGCGCCTGGGTCGGGGGCGGCGGGGTCGGGGGCGAGCGCGCTGGGGTCGGGCGCGGCGGGGTCGGGGGCGAGCGTGCCGAGGTCGGGGGCGGGTGCGGCGGTGCGATGGGTCCGGGGAAGAGAGAGTGGGGATTTGGGGGAAAAGAGGCTGGATGAAGCAGGGAGAGGGAGAATTTTGGGTTAAGTGGACGTAGCAGTAGCGCGTTTACATGAAACGCGCTACTACTATTACGAGTAGCTATAGCGATTTTCTGCAGAAACCGCTACTGCTACCTTGACTAGCTATAGCTCTTTTTCACTAAAGCGCTACTGCTATAACCAGTTTCCCTTTTTTTCTTTTCCTCAGCATAATAGGAACATATATATTACATCATTGGACCCTTGCATAATAATGGCTAAGTGTGTATACAAAATAGGAACATATATATATTACATCATTGGACCCATGCATAATAATGGCTAATTAAGTGTGTATACAAAATAGGAACATATATTTCCATTTTTCAAAAGCATGAAATATTAATCACACCTCTATCTCGAGATCGAGCACACGGTGGAGATGATGATGTAGGGAGGTCAAAAGTGCACAAAGCTCTTCTTGACAAAGAAAGATCTAGTTAGGGGGCAAATAGGTCACTTAACTAAATGCTACATCTACCTAGCTAGCTAATTTGGGAGGAGATAACTTCAACTAGTGGAGGGGGGAGGAAAAAGAGAAAGGAGATGAATTAATGGAGGTGGTGTAGTTATAGCTAGGAGTAATGAAGAGAGAAAGGTAGGTAAAAGAGGGAGAGTAATGGGGGGAGAAGTATTGAGGAAGAAGAAGAGTGAGAGAGGGAGGATGTGGGAGGTAGGGGAAAGGGAGGAGAGGAGATGGGGTGGGGAGGTGGAAAAGGTGGTGGGTGCTGCGTCTTAGCAGTAGCGCGGGAGAGAAAGCGCGCTGCTGCTAAGAGCGTAGCAACAGCGCGCTTTCCTGTCACGCGCTACTACTAAACGGGCCAACCCTGTGCACAATTTCAAAATTAGCAGCAGCGAGGTGAGAAAAAAGTGTGCTGCTACTATGGCATTAGCAGCAGCGCGCTCCCTGGCGCCCCGCTACTGGTAAACTTATGTCGTTGTGTACTGTCGGTGGATTTTTGTAGCAGCGCGGTTTAAGCGTCACGCGCTACTGCTAAGTTCGCACCAGTAGCGAGCTTTCCGTAGCCGCGCTGCTACTACTTAGCAGCAGAGCCTGTTTTTATGCCGCGCTGCTGCTAAGATTCTGTGTATAAGGTTTTCCCTAGTAGTGATACCTCGGACATTTGGGTGGTTCCCTACCCTGGTACTGATATAGTAGGCCGCTTCAGCCTGCACTACAAGAAATATGTCAACTTATGACCTTCTGTCAGTGACCCTCGAAGAATTGGTCATACATTTATGACCATTTCAGACCAATTGGTCAAAAGCTGTTCGGGGGGCTCCAAACCCTAAACCATTGCGACCATTTTGGTCAGAAAGGTCGTAATTTCCTCACACGAAAAGGTCATAAAGCAAACAGCGCTAGTCCGCTGCCTTATTTCTAGTTGTTAACGACCAATATAGATGGTCATAGCCTTGTAAATTGTGGTGGGTTGCTATGACTAGGTGCCACCTCATCAGTTTTGCCTATGTGGCATCTCCATGTGGCAGTTTTTGCCCTAGGTTGTGAAGCAACCTATATTTCTGTCATTCCCAAAATTCCCAAAAAAATCTCATAAATTCTTTGGGTCATATCTTCGTCAAATATGTAAAAACCTTCCTTGCCTAGTTCAAAAATAATTCAAAAATATTCATTTTCCTATTCTGTTCAAAGTAACAGTTTGTGAAGGAAGTACCACTTTGGCATGTCCAAATAGTATCCATTTTCTACAGTGCTTTCCTATGCCCAAATAACCATCCTCCACCAAATGCCAGCTCAATCCATTCATTATTTTGAGCTGAGCTTCAACATTCGTATTTATGTCCAGTGTGGTGGTTTGCAAAGCAAGTACCAACTAGGCTCCTCATTTTGAGCTGAAAATTTGTGAAGACGGTCTTCTTAGTAACTGATCATCCTCAGCCAAAACTCACGCCCATTAGCCATGTACATTTCCTGTACCGCTAATCAAACACTTGGCTGCTTATTCATGTTTGAGCATCGATCGGTCTCCTCGTGAGAATCTTATGTTGTGATTTTCTTCCTAGCACCTACCTGGGGAGTGCCCAACCCACTAGACATGCCTAGGCCGCCCAGAACACATGGCAACGCCACAGTCACGCGGTGACCACGCGGCGGGCATGCGAGCTTACGCGCTCTAGAGTTGGGGCCCTCGGCCACCGTCCAAACCTCGATGTCTCTCCATCAAACCATGTATTTCTAATTAAATAGATACTTATTTACCTAGAAATGAGTTTTGAAAAAAAATAAAGAGCAAACTATGACGCAGCTACAGTTCAAATTTGACCCGCTTCCAACTGAATCGACGGGAATTTGTCTTTTTCACCAGAGGTGGATCAAAAAATTTGACACCCAACCATTTTCTCAATTGTGCATTAAATATGGCCTAGTATTTTAGAAAATTGATTTGGTCCAATTTTGCAACAAATATATGGTAGGTCCTTCACAAAAAAACTCATTTCAGGCACTCCGAAAATGGAAAATGGTTTTTTCGTCCAAAGAAAATGAAAACTTCCTTAGGCAACATTGTTTGCCATTCCAATATGCACCCTTGTGCACAATATGAGATCATTTGAACAAACTATGCCATGAATGTGGCCATAAGATTGATCGTTTGACTTGAAAGCCATGAATCTTCACACTTGATAGCTCATTTCTCAGAACACTTTTTTAAAGTAATTGCCGTATTACAAGTTTGTTATTTTTCCTAGGAACATGGCCACATATAATGACACAATGCGAAGGTTTTCCAATTTTTTGATTTTTTTTTAATTTCTTATGCCCATTTCAAAATGCGGTCAAAATGGCGGGCTTGACCGCTCCTAGCTAGTGGTTGAATCTTGGAATTTTTTTGGTGTTTCTATGATTAAATAGATACTATGTACCTAGAAATGATTTTTGGAAAAAATAAAGAGCAAACTATGAGGCAGCTACAGTTCAAATTTGACCCGTTTCCAACTGAATCGACGGCAATTTGTCTTTTTCACCAGAGGTAGATCAAAACTTTTTTCACCCAACCATTTTGTCAATTGTGCATTATATATGGCCTAGTATTTTATAAAAATGATTTGGTCCAATTTTGCAACAATTATTTGGTAGTTCCTTCACAAAAAACCCTCCTTTCAGGCACTCGGAAAATGAAAAATGAATTTTCCATGCAAAGAAAATGAAAACTTCCTTAGGCAACATTGTTTGGAATTCCAAGATGCACCCTCGTGCACAATATGAGATCATTTGAACAAACTATGCCATGAATGTGGCCATAAGATTGATTATTTGGCTTGAAAGCCATGAATCTTCACGCATGATCGCTCATTTCTGAGAACACTTTTTTAAAATAATTACCATATTACAAGTTTATTATTTTTCCTGAAAACTTGGTCACATATAATGACACAATGCGAAGTTTTTCCAATTTTTTGATTTTTTTGAATTTTTTATGCCCGTTTCAAAATGCGGTCAAAACGGTGGGCTTGACCGTTCCTAGCTAGTGGTTGAATCTTGGAATTTTTTTGGTGTTTCTATGATTAAATAGATACTTATGTACCTACAAATGATTTTTGGAAAAAATAAAGAGCAAACTATGAGGCAGCTACAGTTCAAATTTGACACGTTTCCAGCTGAATCGACGGCAATTTGTCTTTTTCACCAGAGGTAGATCAAAACCTTTTTTCACCCAACCATTTTGTCAATTGTGCATTATATATGGCCTAGTATTTTATAAAAATGATTTGGTCCAATTTTGCAACAATTATTTGGTAGTTCCTTCACAAAAAACCCTCCTTTTGGGCACTCGGAAAATGAAAAATGAATTTTTCGTGCAAAGAAAATGAAAACTTCCTTAGGCAACATTGTTTGGAATTCCAATATGCACCCTTGTGCATAATATGAGATCATTTGAACAAATATTTGATAGGACTTTCAAAAAAACTCATTTTGAGCACTGAAAAATGAATGAATTTTTTTATCTTGAATCGATCACGACCAATTTATATGGTCATAAGGTCATCAAATGGTTTGCTGCGTTCTGATTGGACCATGGGCATATCACGCGGATCACGAATCAACCACCGTCGGATGCTTCCGGATCCGACGGCCCAAACCCACCCGAGCCGAAACCCTAGGTCTATCCTCATGAACATTTTCCACCCACCCCCCGCCTCCATTCTTTCTCTTGTTCCTCCTTCCCCCGCCTCCATTCTTTTGCTGCAGATCCACCACCCACCCCAATCCCTCTCCCCGATCCAGATCGACGACGAAGGCCCCCCGTCGCCGCCCCCTCCTTCCCCATCCCGTCGCCGCCTCCTCCCCCCCTCCCGATGCTCCGTCTGAGGTGAATAACGGTCGTCTCCTGCTGGACGGGTACGCCGTGGTGGCCGCTGACGGGCCCGGGGATTACCCGGTCATCGCCCCCGGCACCGTCACCTACATCACGACCGGAGGTACGGCGGCGGCTAACTACTACTACTACTACGCCCTATCTATCTCTCTCCGGTGCTGCGTGCGTTCTTGGTCGAGCTGACGATGTGGGTGTGGTTACTGTGTTGGCTATTGGGCAGGGCCGATTCTCGACGGCGCAGATGCCGTCGTGTAGGTGGAGGACATGGAGCAGGTTGCCGCCGCACCGGGTGGGTCGAAGAGGGTCAGGATCTCGGTGCGGGTACCGAGGGGCACGATATACATAGCGTGGTATGCGAATTTTTTGATACTTTTGCCAGTGCTTGCTAGTTTTATATGATCTCTGTTTATGGGGATTAACCACGGGTTGTGATACTATGAATCTCTGTTTATGGGGATTAACCACGGGTTGTGATACTATGAATTTGATGGATTGCTATAGCCCATGCTCTGCAGCCGAGACAGCTGCGCCTAAATTCAGTTTACATGTTTGATAGGATTACTGTTTCATCTCCATTGTAATGAGCTCTCCTTTGTTTTGGAGGGTAACGATGGGGTTCTGATTTGTAATACTATGCATTTGATAGATAGCTATGGTCCACGCTCCGCTGCCATGCCAACTGCATCCAAATTCAGCTTGCTGTTTCATCTCTTGTCTTGTAGTCTGGAAGCACGATTCTTGTTTATAATCTTGTAATGGGATTATTTGTGTACAAATGAATATCAGTTGCTACCAGTGTTCGAACAGAACACTCGATGCAATAAAAGATCTGTCAAATGTTGTATGCACAACTATGCATTGTCTAGTAACATAGGTTCATGCTTTCTCTATAAAGATTGGCCACAATCATCTATGGTGAATTTTTAGTTAGTTGATTTAGTGTAGAAATGTGACGATGCAGTGGATCGGGTGAGGCTTATTTGTGTAGTTCGCTTCACCCACACGTATTTTCTGTGGCCCTCAAATTTGCTCACGGATCTGAGGTAGTGAGGTGTTGTTTGACTGGCTGGTAGCTGCTAGCTTTTTCTCACCACAGAATCTATAGTGTCTTTCCCTGTCATAAGGCTAGTTATAAATTTATATCTGGCACAGGGAAAGCAGGAATTGCTCAGAATCTGATCGGCTATTTGTCTAGGAGTACTGCTACATATCAACAAGAAGTACGTAGGGCTATTTGACCGACTCACTTCCTAGCCATAGTAGCCAGTGCTTAGCTCTGTATGGTGGTCGTTGCTTCATTGAATTGCTTGGTGTTGCTGTAGCCATAGTAGCCAGTGCTACTGTTTCCACAATCGATGCTTACTGAAAGATCATGACTAGTACTGTGACATATGCTCGGTGACTAAAAATATGTTGATTTATAAGATTTTTTCAGTAAAGCGGAACTTCTTAAATATCGCATGCTGAAGTAAACTGAAATGTGCAGTGTAGTACATTACCAGAAGCAGACTGGCCATGGACTTAATCATTCTTTGTGATTACAGTTTGACTGTATCTCCAATGCACTCAATCATTCTTTGTGATTGCAGTCGATTTGTAACTGGGAATACCTTTCTAGACTCCAACCTTCATAGTTCTCGTTGATTCATCTTGCTAGGAACTGAGTAGCTTTTTTGCATACTTCTATCAACAGCTCAATGCCACCAATTTTTTTGCCGTTCTTCTCTGTTATACAGCATCTGTTATACATCATACAGTGCCGAGCTCAGCATACACCAACCATTGTACACACATATCATGATTGATAGGAAATTTTTGAACCTGCAGTATGTCACCTTGTTTTCCAAATGGGCAATAGACGCCGTCGTACTGTACTATAATAGTGTCTTATTGGGTTTCAGTTTGTTTTGCTATGTACAATGCTTGCACTGGAAATGTTGAACGATCAGTTCTTCCATATGATTACAATTGCATTAGTATTATTGGATCTGTTAATCAGTGCCTACATGTTAGATCAGCTTGATTGTGAGATGCAGCGAGACTCTGATGTTTCTGAATTCTGATGTGAGAGCATGTCTACATCAGTACAACTTTGCATGCATATTTTATTGAATAGATATATGTGTGTTGACGGTCTGTTCCTCTAGTTTTCTGATGTGCATGTTTATTTGTATCCACGGAACCTTTGCAGGGCTAATCTTTCAAGTTTGTATATACATAGACAGGTTTTCTGAAAGTGTGACTGCACAGTATTGAGAAGTAATCAAGTTTCCTGTAGTTTTTACCAGAACCACGACCACCGGCTCAACACCGACCCAGCCGTCGTCATCACCTTGGAGGACGACGAGGACACCGCAGGCGCAGTCGGCCTCGGCAGTGGCTTCCACCACTACCACGTCATCGTCACCTACCAGGTCCATGACGGCGTCTGGTCCGTCGAGTCCTTCTGCAGCCGCTGCCGCTGCTCCTTCCATAGCTTGGGTGGGACTCGTCGGATCGGCCTCCTCATTTCCCATTTCAGGTAGTACATCCTTCTTGCTCGAACCTACTATTTGATCTGCCTGCACATCTCTCGCTCCGGAGCAGAATTGATGGGTTCTTCCTAGATTCTTGTGTAATGAGCTCTTCTTTTTTTGGTACTTCTGTAATGGTATTCAAAAATAAAATCCATATGTTTCTATATATGTTCTTTTAGATAAGTATGTCAATACATAACTAGTAATGTAAATGGTGTGACGCAGTTCTAAATATAAATGCAAATAGCTTGTGAATGTCAATCTCATGTATCAGGGTCATGTTCTTGTAAACCTTATGTAAAGCTAAAATTCTTGTTGTGTGCAAAGCGGCTAGTGATGCAGCAAACCAAGCAGTAGCAGGCACACCAAGCAGCAGCAGGGGGAGGGTGTTAGTTTAGCTTGGCCGCTGTTAGTTTAGCTCCTTGGTAGTCCCTGAAGGAAATATGCCCTAGAGGCAATAATAAAGTTATTATTTATTTCCTTATATCATGATAAATGTTTATTATTCATGCTAGAATTGTATTAACCGGAAACATAATACATGTGTGAATACATAGACAAACAGAGTGTCACTAGTATGCCTCTACTTGACTAGCTCGTTAATCAAAGATGGTTATGTTTCCTAACCATGAACAAAGAGTTGTTATTTGATTAACGAGGTCACATCATTAGTTGAATGATCTGATTGACATGACCCATTCCATTAGCTTAGCACCCGATCGTTTAGTATGTTGCTATTGCTTTCTTCATGACTTATACATGTTCCTATAACTATGAGATTATGCAACTCCCGTTTACCGGAGGAACACTTTGGGTACTACCAAACGTCACAACGTAACTGGGTGATTATAAAGGAGTACTACAGGTGTCTCCAATGGTAGATGTTGGGTTGGCGTATTTCGAGATTAGGGTTTGTCACTCCGATTGTCGGAGAGGTATCTCTGGGCCCTCTCGGTAATACACATCACATAAGCCTTGCAAGCATAATAACTAAGATGTTAGTTATGATATGATGTATTACGGAACGAGTAAAGAGACTTGCCAGTAACGAGATTGAACTAGGTATTGGATACCGACGATCGAATCTCGGGCAAGTAACATACCGATGACAAAGGGAACAACATATGTTGTTATGCGGTCTGACCGATAAAGATCTTCGTAGAATATGTAGGAGCCAATATGGGCATCCAGGTCCCGCTATTGGTTATTGACCGGAGACGTGTCTCGGTCATGTCTACATTGTTCTCGAACCGTAGGGTCCGCACGCTTAACGTTACGATGACAGTTATTATGAGTTTATGCATTTTGATGTACCGAAGGTTGTTCGGAGTCCCGGATGTGATCACGGACATGACGAGGAGTCTCGAAATGGTCGAGACGTAAAGATTGATATATTGGAAGCCTATGTTTGGACACCGGAAGTGTTCCGGGTGAAATCGGGATTTTACCGGATTACCGGGAGGGTTACCGGAACCCCCCGGGAGTCAAATGGGCCAACATGGGCCTTAGTGGAAAGGTGAGAGGGCAGCCCACATAGGGCTGCGCCTCCCCCCTCTCCCTAGTCCTATTAGGACTAGGAGAGGGGCCGGCCACCCCTCTCTCTCTCTCCCCTTTAAGGATTCCTAGTTGGACTAGGATTGGAGGGGGGAGTCCTACTCCCGGTAGGAGTAGGACTCCTCCTGCGCCTCCCTCCTTTGGCCGGCCAGCCTCCCTCCCTCCATCCTTTATATACGGGGGCAGGGGACACCCCAAGACACACAAGTTGATCCTTGAGATTGTTCCTTAGCCGTGTGCGGTGCCCCCTGCCACCAAATTCCACCTCGATCATACCGTTACAGTGCTTAGGCGAAGCCCTGCGTTGGTAGTACATCAAGATCGTCACCACGCCGTCGTGCTGACGGAACTCTTCCTCGACGCTTTGCTGGATCGGAGCCCGAGGATCGTCATCGAGCTGAACGTGTGCTAAGAACTCGGAGGTGCCGGAGTAACGGTGCTTGGATCGGTCGGATCGGGAAGAAGACGTACGACTACTTCCTCTACGTTGTGTGATCGCTTCCGCAGTCGGTCTGCGTTGGTACGTAGACAACACTCTCCCCCTCGTTGCTATGCATCACCATGATCTTGCGTGTGCGTAGGAAAATTTTCGAAATTACTACGTTCCCCAACAGTGGCATCCGAGCCTAGGTTTTATGGTTTGATGTTATTTGCACGAGTAGAACACAAGTGAGTTGTGGGCGATACAAGTCATACTGCCTACCAGCATGTCATACTTTGGTTCGGCGGTATTGTTGGGTGAGACGATCCGGACCAACCTTACGCGTACTCTTACGCGAGACCGGTTCCCTCGACGTGCTTTGCATATAGATGGCTTGCGGAAGACTGTCTCTCCAACTTTAGTTGAACCAAGTGTGGCTACGCCCGGTCCTTGAGAAGGTTAAAACGGAGTCTATTTGACGAACTATCGTTGTGGTTTTGATGCGTAGGTGAGATGAGTTCTTACTTAAGCCCGTAGCAGCCACGTAAAACTTGCAACAACAAAGTAGAGGACGTCTAACTTGTTTTTGTAGGGCATGTTGTGATGTGATATGGTCAAGGCATGATGCTGATTTTATTGTATGAGATGATCATGTTTTGTAACCGAGTTATCGGCAACTGGCAGGAGCCATATGGTTGTCGCTTTATTGTATGCAATGCAATCGCGATGTAATGCTTTACTTTATTACTAAGCGGTAGTGATAGTCGTGGAAGCATAAGATTGGCGAGACGACAACGATGCTACGATGGAGATCAAGGTGTCGCGCCGGTGACGATGGTGAGCATGACGGTGCTTCGGAGATGGAGATCACAAGCACAAGATGATGATGGCCATATCATATCACTTATATTGATTGCATGTGATGTTTATCCTTTTATGCATCTTATCTTGCTTTGATTGACGGTAGCATTATAAGATGATCTCTCACTAAATTATCAAGAAGTGTTCTCCCTGAGTATGCACCGTTGCCAAAGTTCGTCGTGCCCAGACACCACGTGATGATCGGGTGTGATAAGCTCTACGTCCATCTACAACGGGTGCAAGCCAGTTTTGCACACGCAGAATACTCAGGTTAAACTTGACGAGCCTAGCATATGCAGATATGGCCTCGGAACACGGAGACCGAAAGGTCGAGCGTGAATCATATAGTAGATATGATCAACATAATGATGTTCACCATTGAAAACTACTCCATCTCACGTGATGATCGGTTATGGTTTAGTTGATTTGGATCACGTGATCACTTAGAGGATTAGAGGGATATCTATCTAAGTGGGAGTTCTTAAGTAATATGATTAATTGAACTTAAATTTATCATGAACTTAGTCCTGGTAGTATTTTGCAAATTATGTTGTAGATCAATAGCTCGCGTTATTGCTTCCCTGTGTTTATTTTTGATATGTTCCTGGAGAAAATTGTGTTGAAAGATGTTAGTAGCAATGATGCGGATTGGATCCGTGATCTGAGGTTTATCCTCATTGCTGCACAGAAGAATTATGTCCTTGATGCACCGCTAGGTGACAGACCTATTGCAGGAGCAGATGCAGACGTTATGAACGTTTGGCTAGCTCAATATGATGACTACTTGATAGTTTAAGTGCACCATGCTTAATGGCTTAGAATCGGGACTTCAAAGACGTTTTGAACGTCATGGAGCATATGAGATATTCCAGGAGTTGAAGTTAATATTTCAAGCAAATACCCGAGTTGAGAGATATGAAGTCTCCAACAAGTTCTATAGCTAAAAGATGGAGGAGAATCGCTCAACTAGTGAGCATGTGCTCAGATTATCTGGGTACTACAATCGCTTGAATCAAGTGGGAGTTAATCTTCCAGATAAGATAGTGATTGACAGAATTCTCTAGTCACCACCACTAAGTTAGTAGAACTTCGTGATGAACTATAATATGCAAGGGATAACGGAGACAACTCCCAAGCTCTTCATGATGCTGAAATCAACGAAGGTAGAAATCAAAGAAAAACATCAAGTGTTGATGGTTGACAAGACCACTAGTTTGAAGAAAAAGGGCAAAGGAAAGAAGGGGAACTTCAAGAAGAACGGCAAGCAAGTTGCTGCTCAAGTGAAGAAGCCCAAGTCTGATCCTAAGCCTGAGACTAAGTGCTTCTACTGCAAAGGGACTGGTCACTGGAAGTGGAATTACCCCAAGTGATTGGCGGATAAGAAGGATGGCAGAGTGAACATAAGTATATTTGATATACATGTTATCGATGTGTACTTTACTAGTGTTTATAGCAAACCCCTCAGTATTTGATGCTAGTTCAGTTGCTAAGATTAGTAACTCGAAACGGGAGTTGTAGAATAAACAGAGACTAGTTAAGGGTGAAGTGACGATGTGTGTTGGAAGTGGTTCCAAGATTGATATGATCATCATCGCACACTCCCTATAATTTCGGGATAAGTGTTGAACCTAAATAAGTGTTATTTGGTGTTTGCATTTGAGCATGAATATGATTTGATCATGTTTATTGTAATACGGTTATTCATTTAAGTAAGAGAATAAATTGTTGTTCTGTTTACATGAATAGAACCTTATATGGTTACACACCCAATGAAAATAGTTCGTTGGATCTCGATCGTAGTGATACACATAATCATAATATTGAAACCAAAAGATGCAAAGTTAATAATGATAGTGCAACTTATTTGTAGCAATGCCGTTTAGGTCATATTGGTGTAAAGCGCATGAAGAAACTCCATGATGATGGGCTTTTAGAATCACTTGATTATGAATCAGTTGATGCTTGCGAACCATGCCTCATGGGCAAGATGACTAAGACTCTGTTCTTCGGAACAATGGAGCGAGCAACAGATTTGTTGGAAATCATACATACTGATGTATGTGGTCCGATGAATATTGAGGCTCGCGACAGGTATCATTATTTTCTGATCTTCACAGATGATTTGAGCAGATATGAGTATATCTACTTGATGAAACATAAGTCTGAAACATTTGAAAAGTTCAAAGAATTTCAGAATGAAGTGAAAAATCATCGTAACAAGAAAATAAAGTTTCTATGATCTGATCGTAGAGAAGAATATTTGAGTTACGAGTTTGGCCTTCAGTTAAAAACAATGAAAAATAGTTTCACTACTCACGCCACATGGAACACCATAGTGTAATGGTGTGTCCGAACGTCATAACCGTACTTTATTAGATATGGTGCGATCTATGATGTCTCTTACCGATCTACCACTATCGTTTTGGGGTTATGCATTAGAGACAGCTGCATTCACGTTAAAAAAAAGGGGGCACCATCTAAGTCCGTTGAGACGACACAATCTAAACTGTGGTTTAGCAAGAAACCAAAGTAGTCGTTTCTTAAAGTTTGGGGTTGTGATGCTTATGTGAAAAAGTTTCATCCTGATAAGCTCAAAACCAAATCGGAGAAATATGTCTTCATAGGATACCCAAAAGGAGACTATTGGGTACACCTTCTATCACAGATCCTAAGGCAAGACATTCATTGCTTATAATGGATACTTTCTAGAGAAGGAGTTTCTCTCGAAAGAAGTGAGTGGGAGGAAAGTAGAACTTGACGAGGTAACTGTACCTGCTCCCTTATTGGAAAATAGTACATCACAGAAAACTGTTTCTGCGACACCTATACCAATTAGTGAGGAAGCTAATGATGATGATCATGAAGCTTCAGGACAAGATACTACTGAACCACGTAGATCAACCAGAGTGAGATCCGCACCAGAGTGGTACGGTAATCCAGTTCTGGAAGTCATGCTACTAGATCATGATGAACCTACGAACTATGAAGAAGCGATGGTGAGCCCAGATTCCGCAAAGTGGCTTGAGGCCATGAAATCTGAGATGGGATCCATGTATGAGAACAAAGTTTGGACTTTGGTTAACTTGCCCGATGATCGGCAAGCAATTGAGAATAAATGGATCTTCAATAGGAAGACGGACGCTGATAGTAATGTTATTATCTACAAAGCTAGAATTGTCGCAAAAGGTTTTCGACAAGTTCAAGGTGTTGACTATGATGAGATTCTCTCACTCATATCTATGCTTAAGTATGTCCGAATCATGTTAGTAATTGCCGCATTTTATGAAATCTGGCAAATGGATAAACAAAACTGCATTCCTTAATAGATTTATTAAAGAAGAGTTGTATATGATGCAACCGGAAGGTTTTGTCGATCCAAAGGGAGCTAACAAAGTGTGCAAGCTCCAGCGATCCATTTATGGACTGGTGCAAGCATCTCGGAGTTGGAATATACGCTTTGATGAGTTGATCAAAGCATATAGTTTTATACAGACTTGCGGTGAAGCCTATATTTACAAGAAAGTGAGTGGGAGCACTACAACATTTCTGATAAGTATATGTGACTGACATATTGTTGATTGGAAA
The DNA here is from genome assembly GCA_034509565.1 of Triticum monococcum. Classification (NCBI taxonomy): domain Eukaryota; kingdom Viridiplantae; phylum Streptophyta; class Magnoliopsida; order Poales; family Poaceae; genus Triticum; species Triticum monococcum. The sequence goes on along the minus strand of CM067847.1, from coordinate 655,539,289 downwards.
TAATGTAGAATTATTCTGTAAAGCATAAAGGAGTGTTTGAAAGGAGTTTTTCAAAGAAAGACTTCGGTGAAGCTACTTACATATTGAGCTTCAAGATCTATAGAGATAGATCAAGACGCTTGATAAGTTTTTCAATGAGTACATACCTTGACAAGATTTTGAAGTAGTTCAAAATGGAGCAGTCAAAGAAAGAGTTCTTGCCTGTATTACAAGGTGTGAAGTTGAGTAAGACTCAAAGCCCGGCCACGGCAGAAGATAGAAAGAGAATGAAAGTCATTCCCTATGCCTTGGCCATAGGTTCTATAAAGTATGTCATGCTGTATACCAGATCTATTGTATACCCTGCATTGATTTGGCAAGGGAGTACAATAGTGATCTAGGAGTAGATCACTGGACAGCGGTCAGAATTATCCTTAGTGAAATAAGGATATGTTTCTCGATTATGGACGTGACAAAAAAGTTCGTCGTAAAGGGTTATGTCGATGCAAGTTTTTGACACTGATCCAGATGAATCTAAAATCTCAATCTGGATACATATTGAAAGTGGGAGCAATTAGCTAGAGTAGCTCTGTGTAGAGCATTGTAGACATAGAACTTGCAAAATACTTACGGATCTGAATATGACAGACCCGTTGACTAAAATTATCTCACAAGCAAAACATGATCACACCTTAGTACTCTTTGGGTGTTAATCACATAGATACGTGAACTAGATTACTGACTCTAGTAAACCCTTTGAGTGTTGGTCACATGACGATGTGAACTATGGGTGTTAATCACATGGTGATGTGAACTATTGCTGTTAAATCACATGGCGATGTGAACTAGATTATTGACACTAGTGCAAGTGGGAGACTGAAGGAAATATGCCCTAGAGGCAATAATAAAGTTATTATTTATTTCCTTATATCATGATAAATGTTTATTATTCATGCTAGAATTGTATTAACCGGAAACGTAATACATGTGTGAATACATAGACAAACAGAGTGTCACTAGTATGCCTCTACTTGACTAGCTCGTTAATCAAAGATGGTTATGTTTCCTAACCATGAACAAAGAGTTGTTATTTGATTAACGAGGTCACATCATTAGTTGAATGATCTGATTGACATGACCCATTCCATTAGCTTAGCACCCGATCGTTTAGTATGTTGCTATTGCTTTCTTCATGACTTATACATGTTCCTATAACTATGAGATTATGCAACTCCCGTTTACCGGAGGAACACTTTGGGTACTACCAAACGTCACAACGTAACTGGGTGATTATAAAGGAGTACTACAGGTGTCTCCAATGGTAGATGTTGGGTTGGCGTATTTCGAGATTAGGGTTTGTCACTCCGATTGTCGGAGAGGTATCTCTGGGCCCTCTCGGTAATACACATCACATAAGCCTTGCAAGCATAATAACTAAGATGTTAGTTATGAGATGATGTATTACGGAACGAGTAAAGAGACTTGCCAGTAACGAGATTGAACTAGGTATTGGATACCGACGATCGAATCTCGGGCAAGTAACATACCGATGACAAAGGGAACAACGTATGTTGTTATGCGGTCTGACCGATAAAGATCTTCGTAGAATATGTAGGAGCCAATATGGGCATCCAGGTCCCGCTATTGGTTATTGACCGGAGACGTGTCTCGGTCATGTCTACATTGTTCTCGAACCGTAGGGTCCGCACGCTTAACATTACGATGACAGTTATTATGAGTTTATGCATTTTGATGTACCAAAGGTTGTTCGGAGTCTCGGATGTGATCACGGACATGACGAGGAGTCTCGAAATGGTCGAGACGTAAAGATTGATATATTGGAAGCCTATGTTTGGACACCGGAAGTGTTCCGGGTGAAATCGGGATTTTACCGGATTACCGGGAGGGTTACCGGAACCCCCCGGGAGCCAAATGGGCCAACATGGGCCTTAGTGGAAAGGTGAGAGGGCAGCCCACATAGGGCTGCGCCTCCCCCCTCTCCCTAGTCCTATTAGGACTAGGAGAGGGGCCGGCCACCCCTCTCTCTCTCTCTCCCCTTTAAGGATTCCTAGTTGGACTAGGATTGGAGGGGGGAGTCCTACTCCCGGTAGGAGTAGGACTCCTCCTGCGCCTCCCTCCTTTGGCCGGCCAGCCTCCCTCCCTCCATCCTTTATATACGGGGGCAGGGGACACCCCAAGACACACAAGTTGATCCTTGAGATCGTTCCTTAGCCGTGTGCGGTGCCCCCTGCCACCAAATTCCACCTCGATCATACCGTTACAGTGCTTAGGCGAAGCCCTGCGTCGGTAGTACATCAAGATCGTCACCACGCCGTCGTGCTGACGGAACTCTTCCTCGACGCTTTGCTGGATCGGAGCCCGAGGATCGTCATCGAGCTGAACATGTGCTAAGAACTCGGAGGTGCCGGAGTAACGGTGCTTGGATCGGTCGGATCGGGAAGAAGACGTACGACTACTTCCTCTATGTTGTGTGATCGCTTCCGCAGTCGGTCTGCGTTGGTACGTAGACAACACTCTCCCCCTCATTGCTATGCATCACCATGATCTTGCGTGTGCGTAGGAAAATTTTCGAAATTACTACGTTCCCCAACAGTCCCTCCCTCTCTTGCAAGCGTGTAGAAATATAAATGGTAGCTGTAGTCCCATGAAATAGAAATGGTAGTTGTAGTCCCATGTAGTTGTAGTTCCTATACTCGGTCTGCCCTTTGTTGCTTCATTTCTATGTTAATTCAGTCTCTGTTGAATGTATCTACTGTCTACTGTTGTGGCTGTTGAAAGAATCCTTTGTGATGAAAGAAATGAAATGGTTTGGATACATACGTACATGCTGAGATGTAAGCTAGAATAGCCATATGCCCTTGTGATGTCAAGCTTATAAATGCATGTTGTGGAGGCCCAAAATAGACTGGATTGTAAAAGCGCCGAGGCCCAAAAAAGAAATGAATTATAGAAGGCTACGTCCTAAAAATAAAATGGGCCAGGCCCATGAAACCAACAAAAAATTGATGAAAAAAACACAAATAGGCTGAATTAATGGGCTCGGCCCATGTAAAACACAGAATCGGACTGGGCTGAATCTTGTCAGTGACCTTTTCAATTCGTCGCAATTTTGCCACGTCAGATTGCCACGTCGGATCCGACATGGCCTGGGGAGAGAGCTAGCGACCAAAACAGAAGGTCATAGGATCAACGACCTTTTGTTAAAGGTCGCTATAGTCAGTTTACGACCACCAGCTTTTGACCTTCTGTTTTTGGTCACAAAAAGGTCGTAAATGGAAATTTGTGACCTTTCAGTGACCAATAGTGGTGGTCACAAGTTAACATATTTCTTGTAGTGCTGGATGATCGACAACGGATGGCCCGTCCTAGAGAATCACTTGTGGTTCAAAGGAAGCGTTTCCAACGCCGCAGAATGGTTGAGTTGAAGTTCATTTCATGGCTTGTTATTTGTTGTGTGGTGAAAACTTTAGTATTTATAATGTATCCTCGTTGTCGATGTGGGTTGATGACCTGTTGTATGTAATAAAATGATATGCCTGTGATAAACTTATTAAATTTATGAATGGCTTTCGAGTTGCTTCTCTGAGTGAGTGGTGCGACGAGGCAAAAAAATATTTTCCGAATACATAATTGTACGTGCATTGCAATAGGTTATCGGATGAGGCCAATCAACAATAGTAATACACTATTTGTACTAGCTTCACATGCTTCGCGCGTTGGGCGGGTGTTTTTACTGTAGCCATATGTTAATGTGTTCGCTGTACGTAACCAGCACCTTGAATCCTCAATACTAGTACTATATAGTAGGAGTAAGTAGTAGGAGTAGTAGGGTGGCATGGGCCAGAACAAGCATTCACGTCCAGGAGTACGGCACACGCCACCACCACGACATCCATCTGGCACAATATTATTTCTTGGGAGTCCGTGCTAGAGCAATCTCTTCAACCTCGTCGTTTCTCTAACTTCAGCCATCGCGCGGCGGGCGAGGTGGGGGTTTGCCGATAGTTGGTTTCCTTAACTGCGGTCCCACTTGTAAGGCCAACTTCAACGCACGACCCCAAACGGACCTCCGTTTTGCACGAACTCCAATGATAATTTTGACTAGAAAAGCAAGAACAAAGAAAACAAGAACCACAATAATACATTTTACTACTCCTGTAAGTTGGATTAGTGCCTTCTGGATGCATTCATTGTTGATCTGTGGAGGCTCGATCTTGCGTGCTTCTTTCTTCTTCGAGTGTAAAGAAGTAGACGTTGCTTCCTCGCATCTAGTCTCATGTCTAGCCTCTATTCTAGTAGGAGTATCAACAAGTGCACTAATCTCATCCGAGAGTAGAACCGAAGATTTGGTCGGGTTCTTCCTCCTTTTGCCGACACGTGGGACATCCAGCATCCAGGTCGTGTCATGAAAGAAAATAGAGTGGTAGTTGAAGCCATGAGATGTGCATCTTGGGTTAAACTGTAAATAGAATCTTACTACTCTTGAGTAACTCCAAAAGCGGCCACCGAAGAACTTTATTGGATTTGTTTTTCATCACCAGCACGTCGAGGTGAAAGATGTGCAGGTTCAGTGGGTCCTCTTGCGTTTCCACTGACATGTGGGGCCGCATGTGAGAAAACAGACGATGGGCTCCACGCGTCCGCTGGCTAGCTGAGAAGAGAGATAGAGGAGGGCTGAGCATGGACTGCGGGAAATTTGTTCTACGTACCTCGATATAGGCTCGATATAGTGGGTGGCATGGGCCATAACTAGCATTCACGTCTAGCAGTACGGCACACGCCACCCACATGAGTCCCATCCGACACCAATTTTCTTGGAGTCCGTGCTACATCCATCTCTTCTCCCTCCTGTTTTCTTAGCCATCGCGCGGTGGGCGGGGTGGGGGTTTGCTGATAGTTGGTTTCCTCAACTGCGGTCCCACTTGTAAGTGAAAATGCAACACCGCACGCATTCCCGCTTGAGCGGCGTGCCGGACCAACCGTGTGGGGGTGCGAGGCGAACACGGCAGGCTTTTCCTTTTGAACTCGTAACTTGTAAAATTTGGTTCTGCTCCATGGCGCAACCGATAGATAGAAAATAACAATTTTGCCTAGAGTAATGAGAAGTTTGGTTCTAGCGCCGTTCATGCAAGGAGTACGTACGAAAATTATGAAGTTGATGCGAAAGGTAAGATAATTACTGTAGTATCATATGCTCCTACATGGATCTGACGGAAAGATAAAAATACATACGGATCCATCAACGTTCAACGACATCCTCACGCCCTAGTGCGCCGGGTCACCAACCGACGTGTGAGGAGCAGCGGCGTTGGCGGCAAGCTCAACGTGCTTCTGAACAGTGCCGTCCAAGGTTGCCCTGCGCTCCAAGAAGGCCAGCGTCCTATTGTCCTCCTCTTGCATGTAGTGGTCCTTGTGGAAGATTTGCGCGTAGACATGGGTGATTATGTCGATGGTGTCTTGCTGCGCCAGGCGCTGTGCGGCGAGCATGACCTCGAGGTGGACATTCTCCGGCGCGACGGCGGGTAGTCGCAGGGCCACTAGTGCGTCGAAGAGGTTGTTACCATAGTGGCCGTTGAAGTTGGTGGGCATCGCAGAGCCTGGGCGCGTCGCCTGGAGGCTTACGTCAAAGTCGTCCGCAAGCTTCTTGACGACGATGAACTTGTCAAGGAAACCGACGAGGACCTCGTCGAACAAGGAGACGAGGCTGTCGTCCAAGCAGCCCCTCGCCCTGGCGCCCTCAAGCAATACTACCTAGAGACGTTCCTCGGTGCCAGGCCGTAGGCCGGCGTCGTGGACCATCTGGCACATCCGGCTGATACTCGCGCTCATCGCCTCCATGGGTCTAGCATAGCTTCTAGTCAACTGATCTTGCGATTCGAGTGATCACTCAGCCCTTGGTTAGCGTGCGTAGATGCGTAGGATTTCGTACTACTCCTCGGCCCTCTACTGCACCTGCCTTTGGCTGTATGATAGGTGCGCCAGCCACCCCTTGGGGCCATGTGTCATTCACCCAAAGGCAGTTGCCGTAAGTCAATGAAGCTGCGTCCCCCTCCGTGCCGGTGCAGTATAGTCATCTCACCGGACCTCTAGTTGGGGCAAATGAGAGAAGTTTGATGTTTACTGGTTTATTGGTCCCCTTTGCATTTTGCGCCAAGTTTTGACCTTTGATTTAACTAATAAAATGTTAATGCATGTAAAAAAAATGTTGTGTAAGTCACCTTACGAAAACCAAATAATCCCAATATACTTAGGCACGGTGCATTAACTCCCTCCTTGTTTCTTATTTCGTGACATATCAACCAATGAGAGATGTGGGCCGTGCATGCTTTCAATGACTTGAGACTACCAAACATGACATGCAGTGTTTAGTTCATTGCATGTAATCCTATTAGTACTCTAGTTAGGAGTAGCAAAAAAACATTAAGTTCTCTCGCCGATAGGAATAAAAAACCATGTATTTATTTACAGAGGGAGTAGTACATGTTTGGTGACATGCATTACTAGATATTGCTAGTCAAATAATAAAATCCAGATGGACGTGGTAGTACTCCTAAATCCAGATGGTGGTGCTACTAGTACTAGTAGTAGTACTACCAATGTAGGAGTAGTAGTAGGAGTACAAGCACTGTACTATCCGTTGGTCAAATTATAATGTGCTGCTCCTCACAGTGAAGTGACAAGACCCTGCGCCAGAGATGACACTTGAGTATAGGCGCCGTGTTCGGCATACCATAGTCAGCCTCACCGTCTGCAGTCACTATCACCATGGATGTAGAGCTAGCCTGCTTACAACTAGCCCTGGTCGACATAATTTCTCGTGCGTAGATGCCCGTGCATTGCAGGGAACACCAAGATTGGGGGTGGACGGCTCCGGCAGCGGCCATCGTGCCAGATTTTTCCACGGCCTTCTACTCCTAGATGTGGTGGGGAGGAGATGAGGCTGATTGTGAGAGACAATGAGTTGTTTGTAAATAGGGAACAAGTGCAGGAATCTTTTTGCAAAAATGGATAAGCTTGGTTTGTATGCGTCAGATCTAGATCCGACGGCTATTGCTGAAAGATGGGAGGCACAACATCATCACCAACTCAGGACCTGTTTGATTCGTAGGATTTTGAAAACGCAGGAATAGGACACGGCAATATTACAAGTTTCAAACTGATATTACAAAGGTTAGGAGTAATGCTGCACCTACGAAGAGGGAATTACTAGGAAGTTTACGTAAGAACTTTCGTTACTTTAGGTGGATGCAGCATTATCGTACAAACTAGAATCCACCGCCCTGACAAGTCACTAATGGGCAAATAAGTTTTCAAGTCTCTGGCCACTTGATATTTCAAAAACAAATTCAGCTTCTGCGGAGAAATGAGCTCCACCGTGTACCCGCGCAGGTGTGGCTAGGCACGAAGCGTGAGTACGTGCACGGTGCACCTATTCTCTTCTTGTATACGTACACCACCTATGTGGGGTTGTGTGAGAGAGATACAAACCTAGAGAGATATAGTGTGTGGGTTCTTGAGAGTTCTTTTTGTGGGGGGGGGGGGGTCAATCAAAAAATTTAACATACACAATGTGTGTGAAATAGAGTCCTGGATATAACATATATATAGAGGGGGCGATCCACGAGAAGAGAGTGGAGATATCGTCGGCTTGAGGTGTCCATAGAATTGAAGAGAGGGATGATGTGTGTGTGTGCGCGCGCGCAATCGATAAAGAGTGCCATCGAATTTGTGTGTGCCCACGTCAAAGATATAGAGTGGCTGGCCTACTGGAACGTGAGATGGGACATGTGCAGTTTGTCTCTGTGGCATGGATACCTACCGGCAGCGCTCGACTATCGGTGTGTGGTGGGGGAAGAGGGAGGCCCAATTAACTATAGAGGTACAATGGCTGGTATATGTGTGGAGGAGGAGAGAGGCCTACCTCATGTATTAAGGAGATCGATCTGCCTCATGTATTAAGGGAGATCGATCGACATCCATGCATATGTGCAGGAGATGAATAAGGTTGGGAGAGAGACATAGATAGAGTGTTGGAGGGGGTGGTAGTGGAGTTGCTTCTAAGAAATGGTGGGATAGGCTTGCTAGACAAACGGAGGGCACACCCGCAATATCAATAAGAGAGGAGATGGCTGCTTGTTGTCTGTGCACGTGCGTGTGAGAGACGGGTTAGGAGGCATGCACGAATGATGAGGGGGGACGATGTGGCTCTACGTAACTACATAGGAAGATCAATCGCCCTTTGTAAGAGAAAGGAGAGACATAACTTGTGAGGTACGTCGATCGATGGGGGGTAGTTAAAGTCGATCTAGGTATATGTTGGGATATCGATCAGTATACATGCATGTGTGTGTTAGAAGCAAATGAGGCACGAGGAGAAGGATAGAGAGAGAGGGATGCATGTAGGAGGTGGTACGAGAGGCATACTATATCAAGGGGGAGGAGTGTGTGAGTACGAGAACGATGAAAAGAGTGGTGGGAGTGAGTCATGGATGGTGACAAGAGAAGAGGGGAAGCTTGTGTTTGTCCTAGGCACACCTGGCTAGAGAGGCATATTGATCAATGTGTGCCGTAAAGAAGGAGCTGGGGGGGCTACACACATCGTGGGTGAACGACCTAAAGTGAAAAGACGAATTTGCACGATGGAGCTAGAGAATGCCGAGGGAGGGTGAGAGGGATGCGGGCGTGTGCATGCACAAGAGAAAGTTAGCGCTAGCTACAAAGATAAGAGGGTTGTGTGGGCGTAAAAGACGAATAGAGATCATATATACTTCATTACAAAAAGCGAATTCAGATATTTGAAGAATTTATCATAGTATTTCAAACCGACGGATGTGTGAATATATATAATGGTGATACACATGGTGTGGTTATGAACATGGTATACTACATTTAATATATTTTATCTCTACTCTTATAAAAACGAAGTTGTTGATGATGGTGTGCCTGCCATCCTGCATTATAGGCCGTCTGATTTATATCTGCCGGATAGCAAGGAAACTATGATGGTTGAAGTTGGCGACAATCATGATTGTAGATTCTTATTGAAATAGAGAAACGAATTCAAATTTAGTTCGAATTGCAGTGGTAGTATAGACATTTGGAATGCACTAAAATGTTGGTATGAGTAGGTTACATGCATTATACAGCAAGCGAAAAAATTTAATCGGACATAACATGGATTCATACTCCCTCCTTCCATCTATATAGGGCGTAATGAGATTTTTAAAACCGCCTTTGACTATTGACAAGATTAATAGTACATGACATGCACAACGTGAAAATTATATCATTGAAAGAAGCTTTCACAGACGAATTTAACGGTGTGCTTTGTGTAAGTTGCATGTCATATATCATTGCTCTAATATTTGGTCAAAGTTAGCATTGAAAAACGCATTAGGCCCTATATAGATGGAATGAGGGAGTAGCTTTGAATAGCAGTTGTATAGTAAAACGGGGCAAGACTCTATCTTTGTGTGGTGTGAATAGTTTTATTTTTTTCGTTTTCTTTTTGGTTGAGGGAAGTGTGAATTGTTTGGTACGTACAAGTACAATATTACTACACGTTAGGCTTGTCCCTAAAATTCAACCCACGTCTTGTTATATCCGAAAATTCAGATATCGTGCTCCCAAAACTGGCGCCTTCACAACCCGGGCCTTGCTATCCCGAAATTACAACGCGCGCGAAAACTCCCTCCAGCTGCCAAATCCCGACACGTGAAATCCCCCTTATAACCCTGAGCCGAAAGGGCCGCTAGTTCAAATCGGTGGGGGGTACTTTTGTAACACACCCTACATTTTGGACAAGCGCGTTCCTAAGTCATGCTTCACCCCCTCCCATCGCCCCCTTTTCGCCATTCGAAATCCCAGGCCGCCATAACCTCTCCGCTCCAGCCACGAAACCCCACCCTCCTCCGTCCGCCACGTCACCGCTGCCCAGCCGGAGCCTCTTCCCCGACGACGTCATCCACCGCAACAGCTCGACGTCCCTCGCCCACCACCCCGGATGAGGATCCGTCGTACATCTCGTCGTCCCGCCGGTTCAGGCGCCCCGTCCTCCACCTCCAAGGAGCTGCTCCGACGATCACCTCATCTATCGCGGCTGCTCCATCCCCACAGGGCCACCTTAACCTGCTCCATCGGAACCGCATCATCCTCGCCGACTCCTCGGACGAAGCCGAGGCCAACTCGGTGCCACCAAAGAGGTTGTACACTCATCGCATCACACCTTCTCCTTAACTCGACCTCCCGGTGCCGACGGTGCTCCATCCCGCACCCCCATGGAGCGGCTACCTTGAAGCCGGCGCCGTGGGCGACATCTCCATGGCGGCTCTCCCCCAGTGCGAGGCCCCTTCGGCGGCGGCGTCCATACTAGCCGGATTTGCTGCTGCTGCTCCGGCTCTCGCTCGATCGCCGAGCTACTGCTGCTGCTCTCCCCCTCGCTCGTGTTGCTGCTCTGCTCTGATTAAGCCACACTTCAGTCGACTGAATCAACTTTTGGGTCAGTCGATTTTCAGGGGTTGGGGGGCTCGCCGGAGTTAAGGAAGAACCACCCGCAGCGGGGACGGGGGATCGCCGGAGAGGTACCCCACTATCTATCTTAGGGTTCAGGGTGGGGGCGGGGGCCTAGAGGGCTGGCCGGGGCGGCGGTGGCGAGTTGCTTCGGGGCGGCGAGGCGGCGCTGGGGCCGGCGGCGAGGCCGGTGGTGGCTGGCGGCTCAGGGGGGTGCAGGTTGAAGATGAACTGCAGACCCTCCCTAAACTACATGTCAAGTGCCTCTCTGCTACCATTGCGTTCAGTTTCGACAGTAGCATTCAGATTCCACAGTAAATTTCAGTTTTGACAGTTAAGTTCAGAGTCAACAGTTTTTACCTCATCTGTTGTAGTCAGGTGGTTTTTGGTGATGTTAATTTTACATCCATTTTACATCATCTATTGGAGATGCTATTAGAATCCCACTTGAGATTGACGATGTCTGTCTTGTGCTGCTTCAGCCTTGACGTCTTACGGCTCACCGGAGCTGCTCCAACGACAGAACGATCCATCACAACAGAGCAGTGCCCTGGACGCCATCTACAGATTCCTTAGATCTTCCTCCACACCTCCGACAGCCACCTCTGCCTCAACTGCTCCAGCGACCAACCCAATGATGCTGAGGTCGACATGGCTATGGCGAAGAGGTTGTACACTTGTTGCATCACTTATTACTATACATTCACGTCGATCCATTAGGGCTATTTTGGTTCAACGGACAAACATCGATCCACTGGTTGTTACCATCACTCTAAATTTCTACATGCTCTCCTTACATAATCTCACCATATTTTTTCCGTATGCATGTCAGATATTGTACACAGTCATGCTAAACATGTAGAGAAAAAGAGAAGAGTTTTGCGCGGCAATACAATGTCATGCAGACATCGCTCCATGGTGGGTTCAATGGCAAACCCTCCCCACCCCTCTCCAGATTGTAATCCAGAGGAAGATATTTGTTCTGAGGCGGATTCGGACGTCGCTGACCACTCCTATTTACCCCCCAAGGTGTTTGCTCTACCTTGGCATAATGATGTTAGTCATATCATGCATATGTTGCCTTGCAGTGCCTACTTTTGACATCATATATGTCATCTGCTTAGTTTAGACATGTTCTGTAATGCCACATGTTTAGTTTCTTTATCATATATGGGAATTATGCAGTCTCGTGTCTTTTAGCCAGCCATAGTATATGTGAAATGTGCAATGCCATCCTGTTTAACCAGGCATCATATATTTGGATGATATCTTGCCCATCCTTTTCTTCATTACATTTCCATTTGTCGACAATGTTTGTACATTAAACTACTCTTCCTGTGAATCAACCATTTGGGTGGGAGATGGAAAAATCTGGAGTGAAAACAAGGCCTTCAGAGCAGACAGTGCTACCTGTCGAAGCAGATCTCTTGTTGGGTCCCGATAGCTCCTCAGAGATGGATTCAGAGATAGATGACCAGTCCTATTCCCCCACTGAGGTGTATGCTCTAACTTGGCACAGTTATACTGCTCATATCATGCATACGGTGTCTTGCATTGCATAGTTTAGACATCATATACACAATATTCAACACCATGTTCTTAGTTCAGACATCATATCGAATGCCCTCTGTTTAACATATAAATCACATATGTGAATTAAATGATGCGATCCTGATTACTTAGATAACATGTAGGTGAATTATGTCATGCGATCCTGTTTAGTTATTCATCATATCTTTGAATTATGTTATGCTATGCTATCCAGTTTAGATAGACATCATATATGTGAAATTATGTCATGCTATCCATTTTAGTTAAACAATATACATGTCAACTATTTCATGCCTTCTTTTTTCCACACTATCTATTGCATCTATCTCTCATACAATGTCTGTACATTCAACTATGTTTCCTATTTATCAGCCATTTAAATTGGAGCAGGTGATGCCAGTATCTAGCGGACTAAAAACACGGTCTTCAAATAAAACAGTGCTACCTCTTAGTGGAGATAGCACCCCAGTTGTACATGCACAAGAACCAGCCGTACCACACATAACCCAAACTCTCGCAGATTGTACCCCTACTACGATGGACAAAGAACCAGCTTCACCCAATCTAACCCCAACCCCAGCCGATAGTAACCCAGTTCCTGTTGACACAACACCATCTCCACCACAGAGCTCCCAAACAAGAGCAGTTAGTATGGCAGCTCCAGTGCCCAAAGGGCCAGTACTATCACAGCGAACCCCAACTCCACCAGTTAGTACGCCTATTCCTGTGGAGGAAGCACAACCAGCTAGTCGTAGTTTAGCATCTATCGCATTTGATGTTGTTAAATCATATGTGCGTATCTTCCCATCTTGGAAATATTATACTGAAGATGAAGGAAAATGCCAGTTGCAGGTGTTTGTCCAGGAGTTATGTGTAAGTAATGTTATTCATGGCAATTACTTTGCTTCGTCCCATACATCCTACCTCCATGATGGTTATAATACAGCAAATTTTCCTATTTTTCTCTATAGAGAAGGACCGATTTGGAAACTCAAGATGAGGTAACATGTGCTAATACCTCTGCTATCTTCAAGAATGCTTGGTGGCAGTATCGGAATTACCTGAAGAAAACGTACTTCACCGACAAAGAAACTCATCAAATTCCCTTACGTTCTCCTGAGACACATTTACTGGACGATGACTGGGAATGCCTTGTTCTGTACTGGTCCCGAACCAAGAATGTGGTAAGGTCTATGAGCTCATTTTCTATTTTTAAATATTATATTCTTGCGTCTTATTGTACTCTGTTCATGTAGAACAAGTGCCTAAACCTGAAGAACAACTGTTCTAATTTAAGATTCCATTGCTACCATAGGACATAGATATATGTTTGTTTCATGCTTTTATTATGTACTAGTACTTGGCAATAGAAGACTTTGTAGTTTAATCCTGTCCACCTTACTAATGAACTGGTTCACCGAAATGAGTTTCATATACTAGTACATGCTAAACTTGTTATGTGTCTGCTTGTTTCTTCTTTTAGAATGCTGACAGAATATTGGGGAAGAGTGCCTTATTAATCAACGTTAAACGAAGTAATGCAGATAAGGTTCAGGATAGTGACACATCCTGTCTTGGTTTAGTGTTGGAGTTACTGGCCACTACCGCTTGCACAAGCTATTCAAACTCACTGTCTGAATCAGTTCGGTTTCTTGAGTCTCAACTACAAACTGAAAGACATCGATCGGTTGTGCTGCGACAAGAAGCAGAAGGACTGCGGAAGTCCCTGGAGCATTTAGATGCATACTTTCTGGTGCAACAGCAAGCGTTGGCGGATTTTAGCGCCAAACAGGACAAAGCTAATCAGCTTGCTAAGCTTATTGCCAGCATGGTGGATACCCAGGATAACGTTTCTTGAGCTCTTCTGAAGTTGTTTCAGTTATTCTCTTGTTTTGCTGCCGCGTTTATTTGCACTGGTGGCCAATTTTGACGGCCAGTGTATGTAATATGCTGCTTTGTTCCCTATATTTGCACTGGTGGTGAACTTTGATGCCCAGTGGATGTAATATGTGTAATAGCGGTAATAGGCTAGCGTTAATTGCTTGCTTATTTATTTCCTTATTGTCTTGTTTAGTTGTTTACTTGTAGTCACTTTAGTTCTTTTTCTGTGTTTTTCTAGCGGCCACGATAAATTATTTTTGGAAACTAGGCCAAAATAATCATGGGCTAATATTTACTGTAGTGACACTAGGCCTCCTACGGGCCGTAGAAACAGTGGGCCTTCTATGGGCCGTAGAAACAGTAGGCCTTCTACAGGCCGTAGAAACAATGGGCCTTCTACGGGCCGTATCATCAATGGGCCTTATACGGGTCGTATGATCGATTGGCCAAACATGGGCCAATAACAGGCCGCATTATGGCCGTAAATGGGCTAGAGTTGGAATCTTCCATTCATGGGCCGACCATAACGGGCCATCATTAATAGGCCGTATTTGATGACGCTATGAAAACGGCCCAACGTATTAACGGCCCACAGACAGGCTGACTGTAACCACGGGCTAAATTTGGCCCACAAGCAGAAAATGACAATAACGGGCCGTAAGTAAACGAATGCTAGAAATGAGGCCAAGAATAAATGGGCTCTGAGAAGGCCGAAAGATAACATGGGCTGGAAACGGCCCAACGGAATAACAGGCCGTGAATGGGTATAAAGTGATACACTGTTCATTACGGGTCAGTTTCACCACGGGCCATTAATGGGTGTAAAGTGATACACTGTTCAATATGGGCCAGTTTCACCACGGGGGTTTAATAGGCCAAGAGTTACATAAGGCCTCATATGGGCCGAAAGACGTCATGGGCCATACATGGGCCAGAAGTGTAAACGGGCTGGAATCATATTGGATGGCCCAGATGACGCTACTGGGCCTAATTTGGATAGGGCGTAACGGGCCTTGGGTTAGCGGGCTGTAAATGGGCTATATGCGAACATGCCGTTAACATGCTTTACATGGGCCGGCCCGCAACCTTTTGACCAAGTCAAACGGGCCGGCCTTTTCATAGGAATGGGCCTCTGTTGGGCCATGCCACATGTCGACGTATCATAAACGCCTATCTGACCCACTAACGAGCTGACACGTGTTTCGTCCGGCCAATAAGAATTTTACACGTGGAAATTTCCCATTGGTCGAGGCTGCTAATGGGTTATCGGATCCAAAACCCGACCCGATAGCTTAACGGCGTTCCGTTACGGTGGATGCCACGTGTCGGTCACCCTTGACGAAAGCACTTCTGTGACGCGCGATTTATCGTCATGGAAGTGGACACTTCCGTGATGATAATTTTGGTAATGTCATGGAACAGTTCTACGACAGCACAGGTATGACTATCTTGATTCTGTCATAAATTTTTCATGGATGTACATGTATGACAAAAAACGCGACCTACTATGACAAACATGTATCATCACGGAAGTGTATTTTTTTGTAGTCCATCATCGCTTCCTCATAGTTTGTAAGTTTGTCATGGTCAATTAACATGACCTCTAGAATAGGATTACCGTACCACTCTGGTTCGGATCTCACTCTGGTTGACCTATGAGGTTCGGTAGTAACTTGATCTGAAGTTACATGATCATCATCATTAGCTTCCTCACTGATTGGTGTAGGAGTCACAGAAACAGATTTCTGTGATGAACTACTTTCCAATAAGGGAGCAGATACAGTTACCTCATCAAGTTCTACTTTCCTCCCACTCACTTCTTTCGAGAGAAACTCCTTCTCTAGAAAGGATCCATTCTCAGCAATGAATATCTTGCCTTCGGATCTGTGATAGAAGGTGTACCCAACATTTTCTTTTGGGTATCCTATGAAGACGCACTTCTCCGATTTGGGTTTGAGCTTATCAGGTTGAAACTTTTTCACATAAGCATTGCAACCCCAAACTTTAAGAAACGACAACTTTGGTTTCTTGCCAAACCACAGTTCATACAGTTTCGTCTCAATGGATGTAGATGGTGCCCTTTTTAACATGAATGCAGCTGTCTCTAATGCATAACCCCAAACCTATAGTGCTTAATCGGTAAGAAACATCATAGATTACACTATATCCAATAATAGTACGGTTATGACGTTTGGACAGACCATTATACTGTGGTGTTCCAGGTGGCACGATTTTGTGAAACTATTCCACAGAATTTTAATTGAAGACCAAACTCGTAACTCAAATATTTGTCTCTGCGATCAGATTGTAGAAACTTTATTTTCTTGTCACGATGTTTTTTACTTCACTCTGAAGTTCTTTGAACTTTTCAAATGTTTCAGACTTATGTTTCATCAAGTAGATATACCCATATATGCTCAAATCATGTGTGATGGTCAGAAAATAACAATACCCACCGTGAGACTCAACACTCATCGGACTGCATACATTAGTATGTATTATTTTCAATAAGTCAGTTGCTCGCTCCATTGTTCCGGAGAAGGGAGTCTTAGTCATCTTGCCCATGAGGCTTGGTTCGCAAGCATCAACTGATTCATAATCAAGTGATTCCAAAAGCCCATCAGCATGGAGTTTTTTCATGCGCTTTATACCAATATGACCCAAACGGCAGTGCCACAAATAAGTTGCACTATCATTATTAAATTTGCATCTTTTGGCTTCAATATTATGAATATGTGTATCACTACGACCGAGATCCAACAAACCAATTTCATTGGGTGTATAACCATAGAAGGTTTTATTAATGTAAACAGAACAACAATTATTCTCTGATTTTAAATGAATAACCGTATTGCAATAAACATGATCAAATCATATTCATGCTCAATGCAAACGCCAAATAACATTTATTTAGGTTTAACACTAATCCCGAAATTATAGGGAGTGTGCGATGATGATCATACCAATCTTGGAACCACTTCCAACACACATCGTCACTTCACCCTTAACTAGTCTCTGTTCATTCTGCAACTCCCATTTCGAGTTACTAGTCTTAGCAACTGAACCAGTATCAAATACCGAGGGGTTGCTATAAACACTAGTAAAGTACACATCAATAACATGTATATCAAATATAGCATTTTTCACTTTGCCATCCTTCTTATCCGCCAAATACTTGGGGTTGTTTCGCTTCCAGTGACCAGTCCCTTTGCAGTAGAAGCACTTAGTCTCAAGCTTAGGTCCAGACTTGGGCTTCTTCACTTGAGAAGCAACTTGCTTGCCGTTCTTCTTGAAGTTCCCTTTCTTTCCCTTTGCCCAGTTCTTGAAACTAGTGGTCTTGTTAATCATCAACACTTGATGCTCTTTCTTGATTTCTACCTTCATCGATTTCATCATCATGAAAAGCTCGGGAATCGTTTTCGTCATCCCTTGCATACTATAGTTCATCACGAAGTTCTACTAACTTGGTGATGGTGACTAGAGAATTCTGTCAATCACTATTTTATCTGGAAGATTAACTCCCACTTGATTCAAGCGATTGTAGTACCCAGACAATCTGAACACAATGCTCACTGTTTGAGCTATTCTCCTCCATATTTTAGCTATAGAACTTGTTGGAGACTTCATATCTCTCAACTTGGGTATTTGCTTGAAATATTAACTTCAACTCCTGGAACTTCTCATATGATCCATGACATTCAAAACGTCTTTGAAGTCCCGATTCTAAGCTATTAAGGATGGTGCACTAAACTATCAATTAGTCATCACATTGAGCTAGCCAAATGTTCATGACGTCTGCATCTGCTCCTACAATAGGTCTGTCACCTAGCGGTGCATCAAGGACATAATTCTTCTGTGCAGCAATGAGGATAATTCTCAGATCACGGATCCAATCCGCATCATTGCTACTAACATTTTTCAACTTAGTTTTCTCTAGGAACATATCAAAAATAAAACAGAGGAGCTAAACGCGAGCTATTGATCTACAACATAGATATGCTAATACTACCAGGACTAACTTCATGATAAATTAAAGTTCAATTAATCATATTACTTCAGAACTCCCACTTAGATAGACATCCCTCTAATCATCTAAGTGATCACGTGATCCAAATCAACTAAACCATAGCCGATCATCACGTGAAATGGAGTAGTTTTCAATGGTGAACATCACTATGTTGATCATATCTACTATATGATTCACGCTCGACCTTTCGGTCTCAGTGTTCCGAGGCCATATCTGCATATGCTAGGCTCGTCAAGTTTAACCTGAGTATTCTACATGTGCAAAACTGGCTTGCACCCGTTGTAGATGGACGTAGATCTTATCACACCCGATCATCACATGGTGTCTGGGCACGATGAACTTTAGCAACGGTGCATACTCAGGGAGAACACTTTTATCTTGAAATTTAGTGAGAGATCATCTTATAATGATACCATTGAACTGAGAAAAATAAGATGTACAAAAGATAAACATCACATGCAATCAAAATATGTGACATGGTATGGCCATCGTCATCTTGTGCCTTTGATCTCCATCTCCAAAGCATCGTCAGGATTTCCATCGTCACCGGCATGACACCATGATCTCCATCATCTTGATCTATATCAATGTGTCGTCACATGGTCGTCTCGCCAACAATTGCTCTTGCAACTATTGCTATCGCTTAGCGATAAAGTAAAGCAATTATTTGGCGTTTGCATCTTATGCAATAAAGAGACAACCATAAGGCTTCTGCCAGTTGCCGATAACTT
The DNA here is from genome assembly GCA_034509565.1 of Triticum monococcum. Classification (NCBI taxonomy): domain Eukaryota; kingdom Viridiplantae; phylum Streptophyta; class Magnoliopsida; order Poales; family Poaceae; genus Triticum; species Triticum monococcum. The sequence continues at coordinate 655,520,590 of CM067847.1, read as the reverse complement.
CAACAAAACATGATCATCTTATACAACAACTTATATCTCATCACGTCTTGACCATATGACATCACAACATGCCCTGCAAAAACAAGTTAGACATCCTCTACTTTGTTGTTGCAAGTTTTACGTGGCTGCTACGGGCTGAGAAAGAACCGTTCTTACTTACGCATCAAAACCACAATGATAGTTCGTCAAGTTAGTGCTGTTTTAACCTTCTCAAGGACCGGGCGTAGCCACACTCGGTTCAACTAAAGATGGAGAAACTGACACCCACCAGCCACCTGTAAGCGTACGCGTAATGTCGGACCAGGCTGCTTCATCCAATAATACCGCCGAACCAAAGTATGAAATGCTGGTAAGCAGTATGACTTGTATCGCCCACAACTCACTTGTGTTCTACTCGTGCATATAACATCAACGCATAAAACCAGGATCTGATGCCACTGTTGGGGAACGTAGTAATTTTAAAAATTTCCTACGCACACGCAAGATCATGGTGATGCAAAGCAACGAGAGGGGAGAGTGTGTCCACGTACCCTCGTAGACCGAAAGCGGAAGCGTTAGCACAACGCGGTTGATGTAGTCATACGTCTTCATGATCCGAGCGATCAAGTACCGAATGCACGACACCTCCGAGTTCTACACACGTTCAACTCGATGACGTCCCTCTAACTCCGATCCAGCCAAGTGTTCAGGGAGAGTTTCGTCAGCACGACGGCGTGGTGATGATGATGATGCTCTACCGACGCAGGGCTTCGCCTAAGCACCACTACGATATGATCGAGGTGGATTATGGTGGTGGGGGGCACCGCACACGGCTAAGAGATCACGAGATCAATTGTTGTGTCTATGGGGTGCCCCTGGCCACGTATATAAAGGAGTGGAGGAGGGGAGGGGCTGGCCCTCTCTATGGCGCGCCCTAGGGGAGTCCTACTCCCACCGGGAGTAGGATTCCCCCTTTCCTAGTAGAACTAGGAGCCCTTCCAAGTAGTAGGAGTAGGAGAGAAGGAAAGGGAAAAGAGAAGAGAGGGGGCGCAGCCCTCCCCCCTAGTCCAATTCGGACTAGGCCTTGGGGGGCGCGCAGCCTGCCTCTCTCTCTTTCCCCTAAAGCCCAATAAGGCCCATACACTCCCCGGCGAATTCCCGTAACTCCCCGGTACTCCGATAAATACCCGAATCACTCGGAACCTTTCCGATGTCCGAATATAGTCGTCCAATAGATCGATCTTTACGTCTTGACCATTTCGAGACTGCTCGTCATGTCCCCGATCTCATCTGGGACTCCGAACTACCTTCGGTACATCAAAACACATAAACTCATAATATAACCGTCATCGAACTTTAAGCGTGCGGACCCTATGGGTTCGAGAACTATGTAGACATGACCGAGACACGTCTCCAGTCAATAACCAATACCGGAACCTGGATGCTCATATTGGCTCCCACATATTCTACGAAGATCTTTATCGGTCAAACCGCATAACAACATACGTTGTTCCCTTTGTCATCGGTATGTTACTTGCCCGAGATTCGATCGTCGGTATCTCATTACCTAGTTCAATCTCGTTACCGGCAAGTCTCTTTACTCGTTCCGTAATACATCATCCCGCAACTAACTCATTAGTTGCAATGCTTGCGAGGCTTATAGTGATGTGCATTACCGAGTGGGCCCAGAGATACCTCTCCGACAATCGGAGTGACTAATCCTAATCTCGAAATACGCCAACCCAACAAGTACCTTCGGAGACACCTATAGAGCACCTTTATAATCACCCAGTTACGTTGTGACGTTTGGTGGCACACAAAGTGTTCCTCCGGTAAACGGGAGTTGCATAATCTCATAGTCATAGGAACATGTATAAGTCATGAAGAAAGCAATAGCAACAAACTAAATGATCAAGTGCTAAGCTAACGGAATGGGTCAAGTCAATCACATCATTCTCCTAATGATGTGATCCCGTTAATCAAATAACAACTCATGTCTATGGTTAGGAAACATAACCATCTTTGATCAACGAGCTAGTCAAGTAGAGGCATACTAGTGACACTCTGTTTGTCTATGTATTCACACATGTATTATGTTTTGGGCTAATACAAGTCTAGCATGAATAATAAACATTTATCAGGAAATAAATAATAACTTTATTATTGCCTCTAGGGCATATTTCCCTCACCATTATTAGTAGGTACTCCCTCCATTTTTATTTACTCGGCATATTAGGTTTGTTTAAAGACAAACTTTATGTACTTTCAACAAATTTGGTAGAAAAGTATATTAACATATACACCACCAAATCAATACCATTTAATTCATTGAATTCATAAGTGCACATATTTTCACATCATATAAATTTGTTACTGTAAATGTTCATATTATTTTCTACAAACTTGGTCATACTTTATAGACTTGAGTCAAAGCTAATGTGCGGAGTAAATAAAAACGGAGGGAGTATAGATATAGATGACAGAGAAGAAATTGAGAAGCCTCCCTGATAAATCATATTCAAAAGGAATGAACGGTAAGAACTAAGAGCATATTTACACTTTTCTAATGTAACCTACACAACATCGGTATACTCCTACAGTCCCACTCCTAATGTGGGAATTAACTTTTGCTCCAAAAAGGTAATTCTGCTACGGGTGGCTGGTTTTGCAGGGACATTGTCACTGTAGAAATTAGCTTTTGAGGGGACAATGGCTGTTTAATTTCCTGTCTGATCTGGGTTCGAGGTTTAGGACCAGCTTGCTTGCACATTCCCGTCTTTAGTGAATTCGAGAGCTCCCACCAACTTTATTATAGTGTAAACATGTTGTAATTTTCCATATATTACTAATCTGTCAACAGTACCAAATTGCTTGGTCAATGTCTTTGTGTACTTCAATCTGTTGGCTGTTGGTAAATGTGTTTCTGACTGTAGATCATATCTTTGTTTATTCTTTCTTCATGTCAGTTACACGGAACAAAATATTACAAGTAACTTTGTTTAATATTTTCTGTGTTAGGATGGGTTTAGGATAATGTATGATCCAATTGATAGTATATGTCATGCCTTGTTATATGAGGAAGTAGTTGCGGGCCAATAATTTATGTGAATTACACTTACATACATGAGTGAATAATATATATTGTTAATTATTGCAGGGAGGTTAGACTATAGAAGCAACTGTCCTACAATACTGAAATCCTTCTGGGATGAACAAGAAACAAAAAAACATCTTCAGGGCAGAGTGTTGACTTGATGGAGGCAGGTGCTCACTTTGATTCTTGGTTAGCAACAGCAATAGGAAGATTCATCATTAAGGCTGGACTTGGGCAGGATGTTCTCAACTTGACATGTTTCAAGAAGATGCTTCAAGTGGCTTCCAACAAAGATCAGGTTGATATTCCTATGTATGAATTCATTCTGCATGAGGAACTAAAAGAAACTAAGCACCGTGCAATGGAACTCAAGAAAGAATGGAAAAAAGTGGTTGCAGTTCAATTATGGATAGTTGGAAGAGCCAATGTGGTAAAAGAAGCTTCATAAGTGCTTCGGTGCATTGCAGCAAAGGTATGCATTTCCTGAGATCAATTGATATCTCTGGAATCACCGAGGACATGGATGAGCTGGTTGTACTGTTTTCTCGTGTGGTCTATGATGTTGGCGCCCGCCACATAGTTCAAGTTGTCACAAATGATGCGTCACCACATATGAAAATTGCATGGCAATATGTGCAAAAGAAACATGACCATTCATTCTTTCCTCCACTTTGTGTTGTATGCATTAACCTTCTGCTTGATAAAATAACAGCACTGGAACATGTCAGTGAGGTCATAACGAAGGCAAAGGAAATAACAAGGTTTATATATGGACATAAACTTCCAATGGAACTAAAAGGAAGTTACTTCCAGGAGGAGATTCTGAGCAGTTCTTATCTGAAATTTGTTGTTGTGTTCATCACATTACAGAGGTTAGTTTCTGTAAGAGCCAATCTTGTACACATGTTTAGCTCGCCTGAATGGGTTTCCTCTGGTTGGGCTTCTCAAGGTTTGTTCAGGCATATCATTGGCATAGTAAAGACAGATGATGTGTTTGGTTGTGCGGCTGCTGATGTTTTGAAGGTTACAAAACAAATTGTTGATGTGTTATTTATACTTCTGAGGACTATCCAATGGGTATCTTGTATGATACCATGGATAGCGCAAAAGAAGAGATTAAGCGCAATCTTGGAGATAATCATGGTCCTTATTGGGATTTAGTTGACATGATATGGGATTCTTACCTGCACAGCCAACTCCATATAGGTCATCTGCTAAACTCAAGGGTCTTCTACAAAGATCCTTCACATGATGATCCTGAGGTCAGAAGCGGTATTGAGGCCTGCACAACCAGAATGGCCAAAGGGAATTATGATCCAGGGAAATTGGAAGCACAGATTGAAGTATATAAAGGAAAATCGGGTACTTTTGGTTTAGATTTAGCAAGTCAGCAAATAATGGAGATACCACAAGGTAAAGTACAGCCTATCCCCTCGTAGTCAAGTTAAACTTCCCTTCGCATTTCTGTTCACTTTGATTTCCAAAATACTAAGATATCCACTACAATCATTGATGCTTCATTAGTATTATAAGAAGGGAATTAATTTCTGAACCTGTCTAGTTTCAAATTGTAGTTGATTGGTGGGCGGCCCTTGGTACTGGCACACCTGAGTTGCAAAGCTTTGCAACTCGGGTCTTAAGCCAAATTTTCTTTGGCACTGAAAGGTACAACGTCAACTGGCAGGTATCCGAGGAGGTGCATAAGACAAGGCCATTTATAATGTAAGAGTTGTACCGTGGATTGGAGTATGTCCACTACAATAATTATTTTTCTAGTGCAGTCCCATTCATACGCGGTTTTTCTGGGGGATCAGTTTGATAAACCTAGTACACAGTTGGGGAGTGATTGGCTCGGGTATCCACTACGTCGAGAAGATATAGTAATTGAAAATTGAGTACCATATAGCAAATTTTATTTCTTGAACATAATGTGGGCATAAACAATCGTTGTTATTTTTGTTGTAACAGAATGTTTTTTCCTTGACATTCAGTCATCAGAACATTTGCAGAGAACATATGGAGATACATTCTCAGCACCACAAAAATTGTTTGTTACCCATATTTTCTTTGTTTCTAAATTTCACTTGCATCAATTATGTCTTTGCATGCATGATATGTCATATTTCTTTGGAGAAAATTATTAGTACCGATCATGCTATTATCATCCATGAATGCCTAATTGTTTGTGGTTGCATGACCAGTTAAGAGAAGGAAGATCAGGGAATGTAGTGTGGCAAGGTTTTATTTCTCATTTGGACCTTCCCTCTCTTGTTTTATGAAAGGATGCAAGGTTTTCTTGCTCTCTAAAGTAGTTTTTTTGCCAGGCTAAGATACAAGGATTGACGAAATAGCGAAGTTGCTTTCCTCTGGTAAAGAGTGATGCTGTGGTCTCTTTTTCTTTTGAGGTAAGTGATGTTGTTGTCTAATTTTAAGTGACATTTAACATTCAGAATCAAGTCTATGCATGAAGCCATTTTGGATGGTGGAACTAGGGATGTGCTCATGCTGGACTTTGTGGAAGTCACACATTCCCTTGAAGTTACTAAAGAGGTTGTGAAAAAAAGTTTAGGCAAGCAGAATATACAACCAAACTAAACCTAATGGAAGCAGATTATAATCATGGCTAATGAAATACTTAATGATACTTTTCAAAGACCCTAGCCCGAGGTGACCATTGTTTCCCCCAGCTTTTAGGTCTAGCTGCACGGTCCGCGATCCCTCCGGCCTACCTTCGCCAGTCCACCATCTGGCCCCCATCTTGTATCAACTTCGGTCGGTTCATCCTTGACTGATCCTGCTACATTTTCTGGTAAAATTTGCTCCTCTATTCTTATCGTTGCTCTTTGGAACCTGTGGACAGGAAGGAATGCCAAGTTCTTCAGGAATGTGATTTGATGGAAGAGAAGGAACTGTATCCGTAGCCTAGGTTAGGGTTCTCTGCTGAACGAGAGAGGAGCTCTTTTGGGGCGTGCCCAGGATTTCCAAATTGGGTATTCAAACTAAAAAAGACTTTGTAACAACATGATGCATTGTTTTTGGCATATAGTTTATACATTTGATAACAAAATGTAGAGTACTAATTGATGAGTGTAATTAATAGAGAGTATAAAGTTGATCATAAGATCGCAACTTCTAGAAATATAATAACAACAGAGAGTACTAATTCTTAAAAACATATCAAGGTGTCAATATCTCATATGGAGAGGATCCATAATGGTAAGAAAGCTTACAAATTAGAGAGGGAATTTTTCCTTACTTTAGTTTTTTATAAACGTGTGATTTTTGTAGAAACGAGTTTAGGGTCTATAAATGAGTGATGATATCCTTTCGGTGAATGTAACCAAGCAATCATTTTTTTTCCACCACCATCTTATTTCTTAGCTTGTTTTTGACACAAGTCATTATTAAAGAAAAGACTCTCAAATCCAGCAGTTGCTACCGAGGGAATAGCAATGTACTGTCACTGACTTACTTCAAAACGTACAATCTATGAAATATGTGGGATTTAGTTCAAATTGTAACATACTGTCACTGACTTGTTGTTCGTCAGTTCATGCACTGGTGCCTGCCAGCCTGAAGAGCATGGAGCACGGGTTGCTTGAGGCTTCGGGCGGGACGTGTTTGAGGACCGGGAGGAGCTGAGGCAGGGGTTTCGACCAGGTATATTTTGAGTTGGGGATTGTGGCGGGATGCAACCATTCTAATTTTTGCGATGTGAAGTGGCTCGGAAGGGGGCGATGTAGATGGAAATTTGTTTGGGCCTTTTCCCATTCCTTCTTTTGTTGGAAGCGGTTTTGTCCACTAGGCCATGTCAGAGGTGGGAGGAGGGAGGCGGGCTGCTACAGTTTATTGGCTGAATTTTTGAATACTCTCCAGTCTTAGCCCAGTTTTGCTTCTTGCGTGTGTATAGATATATATGCAGAATGTGTAGTGTACATAGTTATTTCTTTTTGGTCAAAATCATGGGTATTCAACTTAATACCCATGATTTTAGCTGGACATGCCCAAGTAGATTAATATGAGCACATGCCGAAAATAACTCATCCTCCCCCAACTTTTAGGTTTATATTTTGGCTGATTAGGAGTGCTGCAAGTGACTCTTGGACACGGATACAGTATGGGAATCCGACTCAGGTTCGGTTTCTGATTCAGCAAAATAAAACGGACACGACAAATATCCTATATAGATTCCGGGTTTCTGGTTTGGCAAAATAAATTAGGAGAAGCGTTTCTGTGCTTTTTGGGCACATTAAAGCAAATACTAACATGGCTAGATTTGATTAGCAGAATTGTTTATTCTTTTGGGTGGCGGGGCAGTAGCAGGCAGGGAGGGTTTAAACTTTGGCTGAGGGCACATATACAAATATAATATGGTTTTGTGGGAATTAACTTTGGCTCCAAAAAGGTATTCTTCTACAGGTGACTAGATTTGCATGGATATTATCACTGTAGAACTAGATGGTACCCCGCACATTGTTGCGGGAATATTTTGCAACATATTTCAATGTGATTCGTTGCATGAAACATGAATATTTGAAGTAATACTATAAAAACTAAAATGAAAATACATATAATTTATTATGTTTGATTACTATATAGTTGTAAAATGTTTATTAAGTATGAATAGCATAATAAATTGAAAATTCTCATGTATTTTTGCATGTTTGGATGGGTATCTTTCCATGCATGTTTCGTGATGAAGTGTCATGCTTGCAAATTGAGACATATGATAGTGGGGGTGGGCCTTTTCTCATACATGTTGTAAGATGATGTGGCATGCTTGCATGTTGAAAGAAATAGTTAGTGGGGGCTAGCTATTTAGATATAGAAGATTAGCTTTGACGGGACAAGCTAATGGCCTAATGGTACATGGCGATTTAATTTCCTGGTTGTCCTAGGTTTGCGGTTTAGGACCAGCTTGCTTGCACATTCCCATCTTTCATTTATTCAAGAGCCTCCACCAATTGTATTTTAATGTAAACATGTTTTTCCCACATATTAGTAATTTGTTAATGTTCATCTATCAATTTAATTACATATTATCTTTTTTATGGTGAAGACGGACAATTCTTCAATTGTCGTGCCATAATAACTTCCATCCATCATATTGATCCAAAAAGACTTGTTGCCCATGGTGAAAATAATGAAAATTATTCATGAAACCTCATGTTTTTATGTGTTGGCTGTTGGTAAATGTGTTTCACACCGCAGATCATATTTTTGTGTATTCTTTCTTCATGTTAGTTACACATAACAAAATATTACAACATGTAACTTTGTTTAATGTTTTCTTGGTTAGGATGGGTTTAGGGTAGTGTAATGTATGATCTCATTTGTAGTATATGTCATGTGCGGTCTTGTTACATGAGGAAGTAGTTGAAAGCCAATAATTTATGTGAATTACACTTTACATACATGAGTGAATAATATGTTGTTAATTATTACAGGGGGGTTAGACTGTAGAAGCCACTTGCCTACAATACTGATTCTTCTGCGATGAACAAGAAACAAAAAAAAACATCTTCAAGGTAGAGTGTTGACTTGATGGAGGCCGGTGCTCACTTTGATTCTCAGTAAGCAAAAGCAATAGGCAAATTCATCACTGAGGCTGGACTTGGGCAAGATGTTCTCAGCTTGACATCTTTCAAGAAGACGCTTCAAGTGGCTTCCAATAGGGATCAGGTTGAAATTCCTACGTATGAATCCACTCTGTAGGAGGAACTAAAAGAAACTGAGCATTGTGCAATGGAACTCAAGGAAGAATGGAAAAGAAGTGGTTGTAGTATAATTATGGATAGTTGGAAGAGTCGATGTGGTAAAATAAGTTTCGTAAGTGCTAAGGTGCATTGCAGCAAAGGTATGTACTTCCTCAAACCGATCGATGTCTCTGGAATCAGGGAGGACATGGATGAGCTAGTTTTAGTGTTTGCTCATGTGGTTGATGATGTTAGTGCCCACAACATATTTAAAGTTGTCACAAATGATGTGTCACCACATATGCAAATTGCATGACATTATGTGCAAAAGAAACATGGTCATTCATTCTTCGCCCCACCGTGTGCTGACTTCTGCATTAACCTTCTGCTTGAGAAAATAGCAGCACTGGAACATGCCTTTGAGGCCGTAATGAAGGCAAAGGAAGTAACAAGGTATATATATATGGCCATACACTAGCAATGGAATTATAAGGAAGTTATGTCCCGCAGGAGATTCTGAGCAGTTCTCTGAAATTTGCTGCTATATTCATCACATTAGAGAGGTTAGTTTCTGCAAGAGCAAACCTAGTGTAGATGTTTAGCTTGACTGAATGGTATTCTTCTAGTTGGGCTTCTCAAGGTTTGTTTAGGCATATCAGCGGCATAGTAAGGACAGATGATGTGTTTTGGTGTGCTGCTACTGATGTTTTAAAGGTTACAAAACCAATTGTCGATGTGCTGTTTAAACTATAATCTGAGGACTGTCCAGTGGGTATCTTGTATGATGCCATGGATACTATAAAAGACATAAAGCGCAATCATGGAGATAAACATCATCCTTATTTGGATTTAGTTGACAGGATATGGTATTCTTACTTGCACAACCCACTTCATGCTGTTGGTCTTATGCTAAACCTAAGGGTCTTTTACGAAGATCCTTCCCATGATGATCCTGATGTCAGCGGCGGTGTTGAGGCCTGCGCAACTGGAATGGCCATAGGGCATTATGATCCAGGGAAACTGGGAGCACAAATTGAAGTATATAAAGGAAAATTGAGTACTTTTGGTTCAGATTCAGCAATTCAGCAAATAATGGAGATACCACAAGGTAAAGTAGATCCTAATCCCCCCGTAGTTACGTGAAACTTCCCCTCACATTACTTTCACTCTAACTTATAAAATACTAAGATATCCACTACGATCATCGTTGCTTCGCTAATATTATTAGAAGGGAATTAAGTTCTGAACTTGTCTAGCTTCAAATTTCCATTGATTGGTGGGCGATGCATGGGACTAGCACACCTGAGCTACAAAGCTTTGCAACTCGGGTCTTAAACCAAACTTGCTTTGGCACTGAAAGGTACAACATCAACTGGCAGGTATCTGAGGAGGTGCATAAGACAAGGCCATGTATAATCCAAAAGTTGTACAGTGGATTGGATTCTACCCACTAGAATCATTGTTTCGCCAGCGCAGTCCCATTCATACGCGGTCTTTCTTGGGGATCAGTTTGATAATCCTGGTAGACAGTTGGGGAGTGATTGGCTCGGATATCCACCGCTTCGAGAAGATATAGCAATTGAAAATTGAGTACACAGATACCACAAATTTTATTTCTAGAAAAGAATGTGGGCACAAACAATTGTGGTTATTTATGTTGTAACATAATGTTTTTTCCTCGACATTCAGTCATCAGAACAATGGTAGAGAACATATGGAGATACCTTTTCGGCACTCCAAAAATGTTTGTTACCTATATTTTCTTTGTTTCTAAATTTTACTTGCATCGGTTATGTCTATGCATGCATAATCTGGCATATTTTTCTAGAGAAAAATTATTAGTACCAATCATGATATTATCATCCATGAATGCCTAACTATTTGTGGCTGCATGACCGGTTAAGAGAAGGAAGATCAAGGAATGCAGGTATGCAAGGTTTGCTTACTCTTTGGAGTAATAATTCTTTTTGCCAGGTTAACATACAAGGATTGACGAAACAGTGAAGTTGCCCCTCTGGTGAAAAGAGCGATGTTGTGGTCTTTTTATTATTTTCAGGTAAGTGATGATGTTGTCTAATTTTAAGTGACATTCAACATTCATAAAGTTTAGGTAAGCAAAATATACAACCAAACTAAGCCTAGTGGCAGCAGATTATAATCATGGCTAATGAAATACTTAATGATACTTTTCAAAGACCCTAGTCCGAGGAGGCCAGGGTTTCCCCTAGTTTTTTGATCTAGCGGCACGGTCCACGATCTCCTTCCGGCCTACCTTCGCTAGTCCGCCATCTGGCCCCCATCTTGTATCAGCTTCGGTCGGTTCATCCTTGACAGATCCCGCCACATTTCGCGGTAAAATTTGCTCCTCCATTGTTATCGTTGCTCTTTGGAACCAGTGGACAAGAAGGAATGCCAAGTTCTTCAGGAATGGGGTTCGATGGAAGAGAAGGAACTGTGATTCGTAGCCTAGGTCAGGGCTCTTTGCTGAACGAGAGAGGAGCTCTTTTGGAGCTTGCCCTGGATTTCCAGATTGGGTATTCAAAGTTCAAAAAAAAAAACTTTGTAACGATATGACACATTTTTTGACATATAGCTTATAAATTTGATAAAAAATGTAGAGTACTAATTTATCAGTATATTGAATAGTGAGTATAAAGTTGATCATAACATCACAACTTCCAGGAATATAATAACATAACAGAGTACTAATTGTTAAAAACATATCAAGGTGTCAATATCTCATATAGAGAGGATTCAAAATGATAAGAAAACTTACAAGTTGAACAACTTTTCTGTACTTTAGTTTTCACTAGGAAATATGCCCGTGCGTTGCAACGGGAGGAAATAATATCTCAGCCTTTCCTATCCCCACACACATTGGTCCACGCCCTCTCTATCAACACAAAACCTCACCTATATCGCCGCTTATCCTGCTTCTTGGCCTTGCTGGCTGTGGCAGTTTAACCTTGTCTCAGTGGAACAACATGGGCGGTGACTGTCAATAATGGGAGGAGATCATCGGCGTGAGGGCTCGGCCACGTCGGGTGGGCGTCATCGGTTAGCGTCTTGCATATAGTCACCTCCTCCGTCAACCGAACTACCGCCGACATTGCAAATATAATTTGGCAAGTAAATATGCAACCAAAATTATAAATCTAGGCACTAATAATTGAAAGATGTTCTAAAATAGTCAGATACATTCTTTCCGATCGCTTGTTTTGTGAGGACTTGCCAAAAACATAAATCCTTCTAAAAGAAAGCTCAAATTTCGTCAAGGAGCTACATAAATTAAATCATATTTCTGGTCATAAGATCAATAGTACATTCCATGTGCATTTTTTTAAGAATAGCCCACACAACAAAAAATATGCAACTTGAACTATACCGTTAAATAATAAGATGAGTGAAAGCATACAACTAGCTTATTTCCAAATAGTACACACTTGAGGATTCCTGAAAAAAGTACACACTTGAGGCATCGGACATGTACATCATTCAAGAATCTCTAAAGTTTGTCATTTTAGCTTATTCGCGAGTACGGATGCCAACATTTTATTTTTAGAAAATTATATATGCAAAATATCGCTTCAAAACATACACAAACTTCGACCTATAGAAAAGATTTCATAGGGAGAATTGCTGAAAAACATTTTATTTTGTAGCCACAGCCCACCTCAGGCCATGTATGCCGCCCTGAGCGAGCTAATGTGCCACCATTCTGCATCTGAGATTGTGTTGGCTATGTCGATCTTCTTGTCGCCCGTGTTGGGCCTTGCAGATAGCGAGTCGAGTTCCAATATGTCCGGCTAGCTCGGTCGCAGCTTGTTGTTGCGCCGGCAGGGAGATGCGATCGAGCCTATGGAGATCATCTGTGAGATGACTAGTGGCGGAGCCAGGATTCGAGTATAGGGGGGGCCGAGTACGTATATTGATCGAATCTCGTTGATAATTATTAGTTGCTTCTACTAAAATTATTGATCGTTAGGGGGGGGGGGGGGGGGGGGGGGGGGCAGCCCCCTGCTCGTCCCCCCTGGCTCCGCCCCTGGAGATGACAGACGGGCCTAGTTTTGCTAGGAGTTTCTTTTCTTTCAGAAACATAGTTTTCCCAGGAGTTAAAACAACCTAAACCGACACCATTTAGGTTTACCTCTGCCACATTCAATGTACAATAGCTAGACACGGGCCAAGGCCCAACTGGACCACAACCCAACGAAGCGACCAAGAGCGGCAGCGGATGACCGATCGGGTTGATAATAAACCTAGATGTGTAAAGAACGACTTAATAAATATATGCCCATGCATTGCAATGAGAGAGAGAAATTCTTTCATGTCTTTTGGTCACGGGCCGTGCATTGCAATGGAGAATATTCACTTATGCATGAGTGATATAGTCCGATGATGTTGTCAAGAATCATCTTAATCAAAAAGTTCATTTAACTTAATCCTCCTTTTGTTGAAGTATCTGCATGCACAGTACATGTATCAGTTTTCGTGCGAATACTTTTTCCTCTTTTTTCTTTTCTCTTTATGCTTGATTCACTTATTTAGATGTGCAATAACTAGAACACATCTAGATGTCCCCTAGACATACCCTGCATGTATTTGTCTACATAGAGCAATTCATAGTTGATTCCCCTTTCATCTACCGAGAAAAACACTTATATGAATGCAATTTTCTCATTTTCCAGTTAAACCTAGACACCATGTTCCATCCTTGACTTTCTTGTAACCCAATGTCAACTTAAATCAAATTTAGTGTTAAAATGAAAATACAATTAACTAATTGTTTTGTCACACAAGTACCTACTAAAACCTAATTTAGTGTTCCAATCAAAAGACGATGATGGCAGAATGACACATGTGAGCTGCACATGTTCCAGCCTAACTACAAATCTGTAACTTCCACAAATTCCTCGCAAAAAAATTCACAAATAAAATGACTGTCTATTTGACATTTGACTGTTTTTTAATTCAACGACATTCATATTTTCTGACAAATGAACAGTTGACACCTGTATGACCACAAAATCAGCCGACAGCATAAAATGGGACGCCAAAACGGGTCGGGGAAAAGATCTAACCCGGTTCGCTGGACAACTAGCCACTCCAAAAAGTTCAGGAACCAACTCCCTTGATCTTCAGGACCACACAGTACGTGCCCAGCTTGCAACGCATGAAAAGGGCCAAACCCCTCCCACAAACCACTCAACAGATCTCACCTAACACCACAAAACAGCAAATCAGAAGGGGGAAGATGGAGGCGGCCATGGGCGAGGGGGGAGGAGAAGAAGGGAGAACAAACCGAAATCAGAAGGGTTTGGGAGAAGAGGATGTACCTGACAAGGAACAAGAAGGAAGAACATCAGAGGGAATTCAACAACTATCCCAACTGCTCACCATCTTCTCTCTTCACCTCTCACAAGAACAAATCAGGAGGAATTTTCTTCATCTACAAGAGATAGATCAACATCAGCTGTATTTCTGGGCAAATCCCATAATTTTTGTGATCAATTACATTGACATCAACATGGAAATTACACTGAAATGCTGAAGTTGTTCAATGGAAAATACAGTTTAGTTTTCAGAAAACTTACAAGAATATTTACAATGTAAATTAACATGGAAATACAGCACTTCTGATTTTCCAGTGTAAATCCCAATGTAAATTCCAGTGTACATCCTAACGTAAAATCAAGTGTTACAGTAAATTCCAGTGTAAGTTGCTGGTAATTTCCAGTATAAAAACTACTGTAGGTCACTCGTAATTTCCAGTGTACTTACATTTTTTAAATCCATGTAAATTCCAGTGTACATCCCAATGTAAATACGAGTGTGAATACTACTGTAAATCCCAGTAAATTGCAGTGTAACTAGCTGGTAATTTCCAGTGTACATACTACTGTAGGTAACTTGAAAATTTCAGTGTACTTAAGTTTTTTAAATGCATGTACTTACAAGTTTTATTACAGTGTAAGCACCTATGAAATTCTAGTGTACAATCCCACTGCAAATAGAAAATCCCAGTGAATTCAACTAGGAACTTTCAGTGTAAGCAACTAGAAATTTTATAATTCAAACTACAGTAATTAAAAACTGAGATAAATACATTGTAAGTTCCTAGTAAGTAGAGAGCACAAGCCAGTGCAAAAAATAAAATACAGATTATAAAACAAGCAGATAGACGTTGCAAACACCATCATCTATTTCTAAACGCTTGGCTGCTCATGATTACGCCAACACTGACATTCTTCTCTTCAAACGTGTCATGAGAGGAGCATGATGAGGGCAGTAACTGAAGAGGATCTACTGAGACTATCATAGGAAGAACTCATACTTAATGTGAGATACAGTTGCTAAAACTTCCGGAAGATGTTTAAAATACATAGAAAAGTAAAAGCTAACAAAACTTATGCTGCAGGAAACATTCGAAAGCCCTATAGTACTGATCCAAGCAAAGTACAGTGAAAACTAGCTAAAATAGACTTAATTACACTGAAAATCTAGACAAAATTACTGTGCAGCCTAAATTACACAGTAAAAATCCACTCAAATCCTATGACAAATCACACTGGGATTATTGGGTAAAGTACACTGTAACTATATTTGAATTACACTATAAATCCACTGTAATTACACTATGACAATTCACAGTGGAAAAATTAGGTAAATTACACTGTAAGTCTGTGACAAATTGCACTGTAAATTGGGATAAACTACACTGTAATTACACTATGACACACTGGAAAAATTAGGTAAAATACACTGTAAGTCTGGGGACAAACTTGCACTGTAAACTTGGGATAAAAAATACACTGCAATTGACATTCAAATTACACTATAAATCAACTGTAATTACACTATGACAATTCACACTGGAAAAATTAGGTAAAATTACACAGTAAGTCTGGGACAAAATGCACTGTAAATTGGGATAAACTACACTGTAATTGCACTATGACACACTGGAAAAATTAGGGTAAGTCTGGGGACAAAATTGCACTGTAAAATTGGGACATATTAAACTGCAACTACATTCAAATTACACTATAAATCCACTGTAATTTCCACACTGGAATATTAGGTGAAAGTACACTGTAAGTCCAGGACAAACTGCACTGTAATAATGAGATGGATTACACTCAAATAACACAGTAAAATTCACTCAACAACACAGCGGGAAAGATATTGGATAAACTACACTGTAAGGCTAGGACATATTACATTGAAATACTGGGATTACACTATAATTACATTCAAAATAACACTGTACATACACTGAAAAAGAGCTAAACATGAATTGGGCTGGGACAACATCAGACAAATTACATTCGATATATTGAGTAAATTACACTGAATGGGCTGGGAGAAATTACACTGAAATTAGACTCAAATTACATGTCTGGTTGTAATCAACATCAGACAAACACCTAGGGTAAAAAACATGGCACAAAAGGAAGCTAAACACCTGCATTTACAACAACGAAACAGGAGGTAAAACCAAGGACTGCAAAAATGAAACTAAACATGAGCAGGAAGCATCAAAACATAAAAGAGCAGGACACAAAGCCACGGAATCGCGCACCTACAGGGTACATATACATAATCCCCCAACTTCGGACTGGGGGGAACAAGGCAAACAACCACTACATCAGGGGTGCGGAGAGACAATAAAATCACGCATCTCCATCTCCAGCGGGGAGACAACAAAATCGCGCATGTACAACTACATCAGTGGTGCGGGGAGACAACAACTTCACGCATCTACAACTACAACAGGGGCGTGGGGAGACAACAAAATCATGCATCTCCATCTCCAACGGGATGACAACAAATCAGGCATCTACAACTACAGCAGGGCGCGGCGAGAGGGCGACATGAACTCACCTAGATCTGGAACCAGACGCAACCAAAAGCACACGGGAGAGAGGGAAAGAGAGGAACAACCAACCACGACACCGGGGATCGAAGAGTAAGGGAACCGAAAACAAGATCGAGCGGTGGAAGATCTCAAAAACGCTATGGCCGGGGACGAAGCGCCTCCTCTGCTGCGCCGCTCGAGCTCGCCCTCGGCCTTATCGAAACAGAGCAACCAAAATGGGAGCCGGGCCGAGGAGCGGCGGTAACGGGCAGAAAGAAAACCGCGCCCGGCAACAAACCGGACCAGGAAACGAGACCGAACAAAAACAAAAACCAGCGCGAATCTCCGTGCAAGAACGGACGGAAAACGATTTGAATGACAACGAATTGCAAAACACTCAGCTGTAAAATAGCAAATCTGTAAAATAAACATAGGTCTCCTTCCAAAAAAACTAAACCCATAGGGAGGTTGAAAGGTACAAAAGGATAAAATAAACTTTGGGAGAAGATTATTAATTTGCAAAGAAGAAAACACGTGATGAGGTAAACGATTGTGCACGAGAGTGCCATACTACATATAGCAAATTGCTTTGGTTGCCACAGATTCGAAACGCATGCCTGCTGACAAACACAAAGCTCTGGTCGGTCATCCCTTCCTACAACCTCCTGCGCCAGGACCCATCAGTTGCGCCGCATGCAGCGGATTCGTCGCGTACGACGAGTTCCCGTGTCTAGCTAGTTCCTGCCATCCCCGATCAACGTCGAGCATTGTGCTACCGCGGCAGCAGCTAGCATCGATTGCAACAAAAACCCAGTTTGATACCTTACCTCAGCTCACCTGCCTCTGTCGCATGTATATATGTCGAGAGAGACTTGGACAATGGCGGAGATCGGCATGCGGCCAGACCGATCGATCGCATACGTAAGTCTCGACCCGACTAGTAGTAGCTGAGGGGACGACCGGGGAGCTAGCTAGCTGCTCATCTCAGTTCAGTCGTCGTCACAGTCAAGCAGAGTTGATCGACCGGTCATGGTTCTTATGAAGGCGCAGCTGCTGGTGAAGAGGTCGGCCGTGGTCGTGGAGGCCGACGCGGCGGCGCCGAGGAGCTACGCGGAGGCGCGTGAGAAGTTCATGTGGGAGGCGGAGCTGCTGTGTGCCATGGCGACGCCCATCACCTTCAACATCCTCTTCCTCTACAGCGTCAACTCTGCCACACAACTCTTCACCGGCCATCCCGGCAACCTTCAGCTCTCCTCCGCCACCATTGGCCTCTTTGCCATCTCCAACTTCTCCTTCACCTTCCTCCTCGGCATGGGCAGCACGCTGGAGACACAGTGCGGGCAGGCGTACAGGGCCGGTACATGCAGCGCTCCTGGATTATCCTCTCCATATCGCCCGTCCTGCTCTCCCCACTCTACGTCTTCGCCATGCTGATCTTGTGCATACTTGGCCAGGACGTCGCTCCACCGGCCCCGCGAGTGACTTCACACTCCACATCCTCCCGCTGATGTTCTCGCCATTTGCACGCAGAAGTTCCTGCACGTGCAGTGTGAGGTCATGGTGCTCGCCTTGATCAGCCTCTATGTGCCGTCGCCATGTTGTAACTTATTGTGTCGCACCTCGGGTGGGGGCTCGCCGGAACCGCCGCCGCTGCCTACGACGTCACCTCGTGTGGGCATTGCCGTGGCGCAGGTAGTTTATGTGTTGCGGTCGTGCGGGGACAGGGGTAGGTGGGACGACATATCGTGGAAGGCGTTTAAGGGGCTCTAGGCCTTCTCCAAGCTCTCGTCGGCCTCTACGGTGATGCTCAACCTGGAAGTTTGGTATATGATGGTGTGCTCGTCGTCCTCACGGCCCACGTGGATGACACCGAGATCACTGTGGGCTCCGCGTCCAACTGCATGCACCTCAACGGATCACCGTGGGCTCGGTGTCCAACTGCATGAAACTCAATGGGAGACGGTTCGATGAACCGTTCCTTTTGACTTACCGGTGGCAGTGGGGGTAATTCTTGACACATGTTCCTTCTTTTAAATCTCAGCGGTCAATCTTTATGGTTAACATAAAATCAACAGAAAGAAAAAGATGATGTATGGAGAACTATGAAAATTTCCGTCCTTTATTATTAGGTATAGATAAACCTATGATTTTTTTCTAGAAATGAGTTTAGGATTTATAAATGACTGAAGACATCTTTCAGTGAATGTAACTGAGCAATCTTTTTTCCCACCCCCATTTTGTTTCTTAGCTTTTTTTGCACAAGTCATCATTAAAGAAAAGGCGTGCAACACTAACAGTTCCTACTGAGAGAACTGCAATATACTGTCATTGACTTACTACAAAACGTAAAATCTACTATGAAACATAGTGTTGGGGAACGCCGTATTTAATTTTTTTCCTATGATCACGCAAGATCTATCTAGGAGATGAATAGCAACGAGAGGGGAGAGTGTGTCCACGTACCCTCGTAGACCAAAAGCGGAAGCGTTAAGTAACGCGGTTGATGTAGTTGAACGTCTTCGCGATCCAACCGATCAAGTACCGAATGCACGACACCTCCGTGATCTGCACACGTTCAGCTCGGTGACGTCTCTCGTACCCCTAATCCAGTTGAGGCCGAGGGAGAGTTTCGTCTGCACAACGGCGTGATAACGATGATGATGAAGTTACCGACGCAGGGCTTCGCCTCAGCACTACAATGATATGACCGAGGTGGAAATCTGTGGAGGGGGGCACCGCACACGGCTAAGACAACTGTCAACTTGTGTGTCTATGGGGTGACCCCCTCCCCCATATATAAAGGAGTGGAGGAGGGGCGGGCCGGCCCTCTCTATGGCGCGCCCCAAGGGGGATTCCTACTCCTAGTAGGAGTAGGTTCCCCCCCTTTTCCTAGTTGGAGTAGGAGAAGAAGGAAGAGGGAGAAGGATAGAAGGAACGGGGGGCCGGCCCCCTCCCCAATTCGGATTGGGCTTGGGTGGCGCCCGCCACTTGGTCGCCTCCTCCTCTCTCCCACTATGGCTCATTAAGGCCCATTGACTCCCCAGTACTCCGGTAACTCCCCAGTACTCCGGTAATTGCCCGAACTTATCCAAAACCATTCCGGTGTCCAAACATAGCCTTCCAATATATCAATCTTTATGTCTCAACCATTTCTAGACTCCTCGTCATGTCCGTGATCACATCCGGGACTCCGAACTACCTTCGGTACATCAAAACACATAAACTCATAATACCGATCGTCATCGAACGTTAAGCATGCGGACCCTACGGGTTCGAGAACTATGTAGACATGACCGAGACTCATCTCTGGTCAATAACCAATAGCGGAACCTGGATGCTCATATTGGTTCCTACATATTCTACAAAGATCTTTATCGGTCAAACCGCATAACAACATACGTTGTTCCCTTTGTCATCGGTATATTACTTGACCGAGATTCGATCGTCGCTATTATCATACCTAGTTCAATCTCGTTACCGTCAAGTCTCTTTACACGTTCCGTAATGCATCATCTCGTAACTAACTCATTAGTCATACTGCTTGCAAGGCTTATAGTATGTGCATTACCAAGAGGGCCCAGAGATACCTCTCTGACAATCGGAGTGACAAATCCTAATCTAGATCTATGCCAACTCAACAATCACCATTGGAGACACCTGTAGAGCATCTTTATAATCACCCAGTTACGTTGTGACGTTTGATAGCACACTAAGTGTTCCTCCGATATTCGGGAGTTGCATAATCTCATAGTCATAGGAACATGTATAATTTATGAAGAAAGCAATAGCAACAAACTAAACAATCATAGTGCTAAGCTAATGGATGGGTGAAGTCAATCACGTCGTTCTCTAATGATGTGATCCCGTTCATCAAATGACAACTCTTGTCCATGGTTAGGAGACTTAACCATCTTTGATTAATGGGCTAGTCAAGTAGAGGCATACTCGTGACACTCTGTTTGTCTATGTATTCACACATGTACTAAGTTTTTGGTTAATACGATTCTAGAATGAATAATGTACATTTATCATGATCTAAGGAAATATAAATGACAACTTTATTATTGCATCTAGGGCATATTTCCTTCAGTCTCCCACTTGCACTAGAGTCGGTAATCTAGATTACATTGTAATGATTCTAACACCCATGGAGTCTTGGTGCTGATCTTGTTTTGCTCGTGAGAGAGGCTTAGTCAACGGGTCTGCAACATTCAGATCCGTATGTATCTTGCAAATCTCTTTGTCTCCCTCCTTGACTTTATCACATATGGAATTGAAGCGTCTCTTGATGTGCTTGTGTGACGCCCCCGATTTAATCGTACACTAATCATACACGCAAACATGTACGATCAAGATCAGGGACTCACGAGAAGATATCACAACACAACTCTACAAATAAAAATAAGTCATACAAGCATCATATTACAAGCCAGGGGCCTCGAAGGCTCGAATACAAGAGCTCGATCATAGACGAGTCAGTGGAAGCAGCAATATCTGAGTACAGACATAAGTTAAACAAGTTTGCCTTAAGAAGGCTAGCACAAACTGGGATACAGATCGAAAGAGGCGCAGGCCTCCTGCCTGGGATCCTCCTAAACTACTCCTGGTCGTCGTCAGCGGGCAACACGTAGTAGTAGGCACCTCCGGTGTAGTAGGAGTCGTCGTCGACGGTGGCGTCTGGCTCCTGAGCTCCAACATCTGGTTGCGATAACCAGGTAGAAGGAATAGAGGGAAGAGAAGGAGAAGGCAACCGTGAGTACTCATCCAAAGTACTCGCAAGCAAAGAGCTATACTACATATGCATGGGTATCAAATGGAATAAGGGTATCATATGTGGACTGAACTGCAGAATGCCGGAATAAGAGGGGGATAACTAATCCTGTCGAAGACTACGCTTCTGGCAGCCTCCGTCTTGCAGCATGTAGAAGAGAGTAGACGGAAGTCCTCCAAGTAGCATCGCATAGCATAATCCTAACCGATGATCCTCTCCTCGTCGCCCTGTTAGAGAGCGATCACCGGTTGTCTCTGGCACTTGGAAGGGTGTGTTTTATTAAGTATCCGGTTCTAGTTGTCATAAGGTCAAGGTACAACTCCGGGTCGTCCTTTTACCGAGGGACACGGCTATTCGAATAGATAAACTTCCCTGCAGGGGTGCACCACATACCCCAACACGCTCGATCCCATTTGGCCGGACACACTTTTCTGGGTCATGCCCGGCCTCGGAAGATCAACACGTCGCAGCCCTACCTAGGCACAACAGAGAGGTCAGCACGCCGGTCTAAATCCTATGGCGCAGGGGTCTGGGCCCATCGCCCTTTGCACACCTGCACGTTGCGTACGCGGCCGGAAGCAGACCTAGCCTAGTGGCCTTCCAGTCCAATCCGGCGCGCGCCACTCAGTCGCTGACGTCACGAAGGCTTCGGCTGATACCACGACGTCGGGATACCCATAACTGCTCCCACGTAGATGGTTAGTGCGTATAGACCAAATGGCCAGACTCAGATCAAATACCCAGATCTCGTTAATCGTGTTAAGTATCCGCGAACACCGACTAGGGCCAGGCCCACCTCTCTCCTAGGTGGTCGGAACCTGCCCTGTCGCTCCGCCACAAAGATCCACACAGAGGGCCGTCGGGACAAAGGTCCTTTCAGCCCCCAATCCGTGAATCACTCGCGGGTACTCCTCGAGCCAACCCGACTTTGGTCACCACATGTATCATGTTTAAAGTATATAGTATATACCCGTGATCACCTCCCGAGTGATCACGGCCCAATAGTATAGCATGGCAGACGGACAAGAATATAGGGCCACTGATGATAAACTAGCATCCTATACTAAACATTAGGGTTGCAGGTAAAGGTAACAACAGTAGTAGCAAGGACAGGCTATGCATCAGTATAGGATTAACGAGAAGCAGTAACATGCTACACTACTCTAATGCAAGCGGTATAGAGAAGAGTAGGCGATATCTGGTGATCAAAGGGGGGGCTTGCCTGGTAGATCTGGCAAGAGAGAGGGGTCGTCAACTCCGTAGTCGTACTGGGTAGCAGCGGCGTCGGTCTCGGTGTCTATCGAGAGAAGAGGGGGGAGAAACAATAAATATAAGGCAAACAAATGCAAGACAATGCATGACATGACAAAGCGTGATGCTAGGTGTACCCTAACGCGGTACGAGGTGGTACCAGTGAAGGGGGATGACATCCGGGAAAGTATCCCCGGTGTTTTGCGTTTTCGGGCAGAGGACCGGAGGGGGAAAGTTGCGAGTTCGATAGGTTAGGGAGGTGTGGTGGACGAACGGGTTGCGTATCCGGATTCGTCTCGTCGTTCTGAGCAACTTTCATGTTGAAAACATTTTAATCCGAGTTACGGATTAAAAGATATAATTTTCTAAAGATTTTATTAATTTCTGGAATTTTTAATTAATTATTTAAATTAATTCGAAAATGAATTAATGACATCAGCATGATGTCATGCTGACGTCAGCAGTCAACAGAGTTGACTGGGTCAAACTGACATGTGGGTCCAGTGGGACCCACCTGTCGTAAACTGTTTTAATTAACTAACTATTAATTAGGTTAATTAGTGATTAGGTTAATCTAATTATAATTAATTAATTTAATTAATTCCTTAATTGATTTAATTATTATTGTTTATTTAATTATTTCAATTATTATTTATTTTATATATTTTTTTCTTTTTTTTAACGTTCTGGGGCTGGGCCCCATGTGTCATTGGCCCAAAGGGCCGCAGCGATTCGGGCGCGCGGGTTACGGGCGCAGGCACCCAGCCCGATTGGCAAATGCCCAGATGGGCAGGGGGCGCTGGCCACGGGAGACGCCGGTCGCGGCGGCCGGAGCGGCCGGAGACGGGGCGTCAAAGGAGAGCGGTGGCCGCGGGCGCGGGCCAGCAGCGCGATTGGGGCAGCGGAGCCGTGGCAGCACGGCACGAGGAGTGCCGCGGGTCGGATGGCCGCCGGAGGTGCAGCGGGAGGCGCCGCCAGAGTGGGGGTGCGGGGGGGGGGGGGGGCAGGACGGGGCAGGCCTCGTGGCCAGGGAGCAACGGGCGGCCGACCACGGCGCGGACACGCCGTAGGAGAGGGGGGTTCAGGGCGCGGTGACCGCGGGTGGGGCGTGGTGGCTGCGACGCACGGGCGCACACGCGGCCACGTGAGTGCGCGCACAGGCACGGGACGGCACCGGCGGCGTGTAGGCAGGGCAAGTGGGAGCAGCGGCGGGGGTCCTCACCGGAGTTCGTGGGGGCTAGGCAACGGGGGTTGAGGAGGAAGATGGCGACGACGACGTAGAGGAGGTAGGCCGGCGAGGTGGCATCTTGGTGCGGGGCGGGGTCGGCGAGCTCCGAGGCACCCGCGTGCGGTCGTCGCAGCGAGCGAGGGTGACGGGGTCGGAGACGGGTGGCGCCGGCTTCAGGTG
This sequence comes from Triticum monococcum, assembly GCA_034509565.1. Taxonomy (NCBI): domain Eukaryota; kingdom Viridiplantae; phylum Streptophyta; class Magnoliopsida; order Poales; family Poaceae; genus Triticum; species Triticum monococcum. The sequence goes on along the minus strand of CM067847.1, from coordinate 655,496,533 downwards.
GGGGGGTTCGCGCGAGGGGAGGGGGGCGAGAAGACAACGGCGACGGTGATCCGGGGCGGTGGCGTCGCGAGGTGGGGGGGGGGGGCGGGCTCGTCCCTGATCCAGATCGGATCGGGAAGGGGAGAGGAGAGGCGTGGGGAGTGGGGGGTGTGATGCGTGGGCTAGGGTTTCCAGGGGAAGTGGATAAGAGGGAGTGGGGGAGTGGCCGGCTGGGCCTGGTGGTGGCCCAGTTGGGCCTGGGGTCAGCTGGGCCAAAGCCCGGGGGGGTTAAGGGAGTGGGGTGTGGGGCGGTTGGGGTGGCCCGCTCGGGCGGTGGAGGCCAGCTGGGCCACTTGGCCCAGCGTGCTGGGGGGGTCTGTTGTTTTACTTTTGTTTTTTTGTATTTATTCTCTTTTCTGTTTTTATTTATTTATAAACACTTAGGCATTTTATAAAAATGGTGAACCTTACACCATAATTATCTTTGTAATATTTGGCAACCACCGAACATTTTTGTTTTAATTTTTGAAAACTTTTATTGTTTTCTTTTATTTAAATTTTAAACTTGTTTCGGTTCTGAACTATCGAGAGTTTACCACAGTAACCGTGGTGACGTGGCATCATTAGCGGGGAATCACTGTAGCTTAATTATCCGGGCGTTACAAATCTCCTCCACTACAAGAAATCTCGTCCCGAGATTTTAGGAGGTAGAAGGAAACAGTGCGGGGTATTCAATACGCAGGCGATCCTCGCGTTCCCAAGTGGCCTCGTCTTCAGAGTGATTCGACCACTGGACCTTGAGGAACTTGATCGCCTTCTGGCGTGTGCGGCGTTCAGCTTGGTCGAGAATGCGGACCGGATGCTCTTTATAGGAGAGGTCCTGTTGCAATTCGAGCACTTCATGATCCACCGCTCGGATTGGATCCTTGAAGCAACGGCGAAGTTGTGACACATGGAACACATCGTGAACCTGAGAAAGGTTCGGCGGAAGCTCCAGTTGATATGCCACCTTTCCACGCCTTTCGAGAATAGTGAAGGGACCGATATAGCGAGGAGCTAGCTTTCCCTTGATCCCGAAGCGGTGAGCACCCTTCATTGGTGTAACTCGAAGATAAGCCTTTTCGCCAGGTTGATAGACCATGTCTTGGTGATGACGGTCATACTGACTTTTCTGACGTGACTGAGCAGTCTTGAGATTCTCGCGAATAATGCGAACTTGTTCTTCAGCCTGTTGGATAATATCCGGACCGAAGAAGGGGCGTTCCCCCGTTTCTGACCAGTTCAGAGGGGTTCGACACTTTCGTCCATATAGCACTTCGAAGGGGGACATCTTCAGACTAGCTTGATAGCTATTATTATAAGAGAACTCGGCATATGGAAGAGATTCCTCCCATTTCTTGCCGAATGAGATTACACAAGCTCGAAGCATGTCTTCGAGAACTAGGTTGACACGTTCAACCTGTCCTTGTGACTGAGGATGAAACGCAGTACTGAACGACAGATGAGTTCCCATAGCTTCTTGGAAACTCGCCCAAAACCTTGAAGTGAATAAGCTGCCACGGTCTGAACTGATAACCAGTGGGATACCGTGAAGTGAAACAATTCTGGCCATGTAGAGAGTAGCAAGCTGACTAGCAGTGATTGTCTCTTTGACCGCCAGAAAATGGGCAACTTTGGAAAGCCGGTCAATGACGACAAGAATAGCATCATTACCTTTCTGAGATTTGGGAAATCCAGTGACGAAGTCCATTTCAACATGGTCCCATTTCCATTCAGGAATAGAGATAGGTTGCAGAGTTCCAGCAGGCCTTTGATGCTCTGCTTTGATTCGGCGACAAACGTCACATTCCGCAACATAACGAGCAATGTCCTGCTTCATATTAGACCACCAGAATCTTTGACGAATATCCTGGTACATCTTGGTACTACCAGGATGGATGGACAGAGGCGTATCATGGGCTTCTTGCATAACCCCTTTAGTTTTATCCAGGTTTTTCTTCGAACAAGGTACCACTAGGCGGCCTTTGAAATACAAGGCGCCATCGTCAGCAACAGTGAAGAATGAGGGCTTTCCTTTTTTGAGGTCGCGCTTAATCTTGAGGACTTCATCGTCACATTTCTGTATCCATTTGATGGTGTCCACAAGATCTGGTTTCGCAACCAGGGTATTGAGAGAACCCTTGGAAACAACATGGAGGTTCCGTTTGGGGAAATCTTCGGGAGGGGGAGCGAGTGATCCCGGAGGAACAATATGGAGGTTCAGCCTTCTAAATTCTTCAACAAGCGATGGGTGAACTTTGTGAACCTGGAGGTGGTTACAGTAATACTTGCGGCTCAAGGCATCAGCCATTACATTAGCCTTGCCGGGGGTATAGGATATACCCACGTCAAAGTCTGCAACAGTCTCCATCCATCTTTGCTGACGTAGGTTCAAATCTGGCTGAGTAAACAGATACTTCAGACTTTGATGGTCGGTGAAGATCTCGCAACGATTACCGAGAAGGTAATGTCGCCACTGCTTCAGTGCATGAATGACAGCAGCAAGCTCGAGGTCGTGAACTGGGTAGTTTTCTTCGTGAGGGCGCAGTTGACGAGAGGCATAAGCAATCACTCTGCGCTCTTGCATTAGGACACAGCCTAATCCTTGACGGGAAGCGTCGCAGTAAATGACGAAGTCCTTCTTAGTATCAGGTGGAGCTAGTACGGGGGCAGAAGTCAACTTGTCTTTGAGCGCCTGGAAACTATCCTGACACTTGTCTGTCCAGTCAAACTTGACACCCTTATGTAACAGATTAGTCAGAGGCCTGGCAATCTTGGAGAAGTTCTCGACGAATCGACGGCAATAGCTGGCGAGACCGAGAAAACTTCGGACTTGCTTGACGCTCTTCGGGGGAGTCCAATCGAGAATAGCCTGAACTCGTTCAGGGTTGACGGCAATACCATCCTTGGAGATGACATGCCCAAGATAGGTTACTTCGGGGAGCCAGAATTCACACTTGGAATACTTAGCATACAGTTGATGCTCTCGAAGTTTTTCCAGCACAAGACGAAGATGTTCAGCATGCTCCTCCTTGTTCTTGGAAAATACAAGGATATCGTCCAAATAAACCACGACGAACTTGTCGAGGTAATCCATGAATATATAATTCATCAGACGAGAGAAGGTGGCTGGAGCATTCGTTAAGCCGAATGACATGACGGTGTACTCGTATGATCCATACCGAGTAACAAAGGCGGTTTTTGGAATGTCCTCTTCACGAACACGGATCTGGTGGTAACCCAACCTCAAGTCGAGTTTGGAGAACACTGATGAGCCAGCCAGCTGATCATAAAGATCATTGATCCGAGGAAGTGGGTATTTATTCTGAATGGTAGCTTGGTTTATAGGACGGTAGTCTTGGACTAATCGGTTTGTCCCATCCTTCTTCTTAACAAAGAGAGAAGGTGCTCCCCAAGGAGAGCAACTTGGACGAATGAAACCTTTGACAAGAGATTTGTCGATTTCCTCCTTAAGCTCAATGAGTTCATGCGGCGGCATCTTGTAGGGTCGTTTAGCTATAGGGGTAGTGCCGGGTTTCAAGTCGATGATGAATTCGACAGCTCTAGCAGGAGGAATCCCTGGAAGTTCTTCTGGGAAGACATCTTGGAATTCACGAACGACAGGAATGTTTTCAATGCCCTTGAGTGGTGCAGTGTTCAATGCATTCAAGGCATAAAGTCGTGCCTCGGCGTTCTGAACTAAATGAGCTTGGTAAGCTATTATTTCGTCAGAAGGGTGCAGCAGATGGACGACCTTAGTGGCGCAAACTATAGAAGCAGTATGCTCTTTCAACCAATCCATTCCCAGAATGAGGTCTATGTTAGACGACTTCAAGATAATGGGAGAGGCATAGAATTCCAGCCCTTCGATTTCCACGGGGACATCGATGCCAACCAATGAGGTTTGACATTGTCCCACGGGGGTTTTTACCAATACCGAAGTGTTCATCTCCTCACATTTAACGTCATGCTTGTATGCAAAATCTTCTGACATGAATGAATGCGATGCTCCTGAATCGAATAAAACAGATGCAGGTACTGAGTTTACGAGGAGTGTACCCATCACGGTAGCAGGCTGGTCTTGGGCTTCGTTCAGATCAACATGGTTGGCATGAACGCGACCATAAGACTTGGCATTGTTGTTGCGGGGCTGGTTGTTTCCACGGCCAGTTGCTGGAAGGGCCAGTTGATTCTGTTTCTGGTTGCATTCCCTAGCACGGTGCCCTGGTTGTCCACACCTGAAGCACAAACCATTCTCGGGAGTAGGAACAGGAGCTTGGGGTGGTGGAGCTGGAAGCCTTGGCTGCCTAGTTGGAGCAGTAGGCAGACGAGGTGCAGCATAGGACTGCCTTGGGGCAGGTGCGTTCGGCTGGTACATGCTGTTGGGAATCCATATCTTGCGCTTCTGCGAGGACGGGCCCGAAGATGAGCCCGTGTCACGGCTGCGCCTGTGAGAGCTCTGGTATTCCTGCAGACCAGTTTCGACATTGATGGCTTTGTTCACCAGAGTGGCGAAATCAACAAAGTCATGCACTAGAAGTGCGAGCTTGATGTCAGCTTGAAGGCCATCCCGGAACTTCTCCTGTCTGCGTGCATCAGTTGCAATGTCCTCTTCAGCGTAGCGGGACAAGTCCAGAAACTCCCACTGATAAGCTTCCACCGTTTTGTTGCCTTGGGTGAGGTTGCGGAACTCACGCTTCTTCCGGTCCATGACCCCCTGAGGAATGAAGCGAGCACGGAAGGCAGCTTGGAAGTCTGGCCAGGTGATGATTGTCCCAGCTGGCAGGGTACGCCTGTGGCTGTCCCACCATTGAGCTGCGGGTCCTTTCAGGAAGAATGAAGCAAAGGTGACATAGCTGGCAGGGGCTACATCAGCAGACTCCATCTCATAGGTGATGTCACGGAGCCAGTCATCAGCATCCAGAGGCTGAGTTGAGCTGCGGTACACAGTTGGGTTCAGGCGCATGAAATCCTGCAGAGTCACTTGGGTTGGCTGCTGGTTCATATTGGGGCGAGGGAACTGAGCCATGATATTCTCCATGAACTGACAATTCAGCTCAAACTGTTGCATCATCCCAGCCATGTACTCAGGCGGTGGGGGGGGGGGGGTTGCCACCACGACCACGACCACCTGGTCTAACCATCCTGCTAATATTTAACAGGGGTAGTTCAGCATTTAGCAATTTGCAAAGACAAGAATCATTCATGAAGAAACATGCACAATGAAAGCAGCCCGACAGATACTACATAGTAGTCGGCATATCTTACAAAAGAGACCATGCATGGAGTTCGTTACACAGAGTTCGGTACAAAGTCTAAGACATCATAGGCGGCACGCAGGCTCGCGGCGAATGCAACTAACAGTAACAAGCAAGTCTACATCAGTCCCACGCGGTACTGTGGAGGTAGGTGTAGCCCGACAGTTGGTAGTGACGCGAAGGGAAGACCTCCACGTGAGTAGCCTGGGGTCCGCGGATACTCTGGTGCGGAACCCGATGCTCAGGTGGCAGGAGAGGACCAAGTGCAGGAGAGTAGCCTCCCACATCTGGCCAGCCGACGCCCTGGGGCATCACGGTCCTGGCGGGGTAGATTCCAGAACGCGTCAGATCCCCAGATCGGACAAAGGGGTGCAACAGTGTCAGAGCACGATACAGGTGCTGACGGGTGGTGTACAACTCGTGTCGAAGAGCTCGGTTAGCTCTATCCAGCCCATCAGTATGCAGAACCAGGTTCTGATGGTAGTAGGGCTCGCGGGTGACAGTGGAGTAGGCCGCAGTGTAGTAACCCTCCGCACCAACATCGGATGCGATAGCAATGTGCCTGAAGGGGGAGGTGCCCAACTCCTGATACTCACCACGAAGACGTGTCAGAGCAGCATAAGCAGCATCGTGGACCGCCATATCGATAGTCACTCCAACACCATGAGCAGTGTGCAGCACAGTAGTGGAGTCATACTCCCGAGAGTAGAGGTGGACGACGGCACGGTACTGCTCCTGGTTGAAGTCCTGATACTCCTCATAGACGGTGTACTCAGGGTGCCAGCGATAACCCAGATAGGTCATCATCTCAACCAACACAGCAGGTGATCCTGAGGCACCAATGGCCGTCGTGTGGCGCACGACCTGCCTCGTGGGTTCCATCTGAAAACAAAGATGTTTTCACAGGAGTCAAATGACAAGGTGGACAATGTTCAAATACTACTCTAAAGAATAACTAGGGCTTATCCAACTTTGGGGTGAATGTCGTAACGGGATCCTAGTGTCAGAGTTAGTAAATTCGTTTAACCCGAGTAGAAGAGAGATCAGAGTCCCAGAGTAAGGATCGAGGAGTAAAAGATCCTAATATCACCCGATGGCGACGTGGGCCCGTAAGGCACACAGCCAGGTTAGTAAAAAGTTTTGCAATGTCTAGACTCGACTTCGGCCAAGAAGTGTGGAAGGGGGATTCCTACAGGCAGTCGGCTCTGATACCAACTTGTGACGCCCCCGATTTAATCGTACACTAATCATACACGCAAACATGTACGATCAAGATCAGGGACTCACGGGAAGATATCACAACACAACTCTACAAATAAAAATAAGTCATACAAGCATCATATTACAAGCCAGGGGCCTCGAAGGCTCGAATACAAGAGCTCGATCATAGACGAGTCAGTGGAAGCAGCAATATCTGAGTACAGACATAAGTTAAACAAGTTTGCCTTAAGAAGGCTAGCACAAACTGGGATACAGATCGAAAGAGGCGCAGGCCTCCTGCCTGGGATCCTCCTAAACTACTCCTGGTCGTCGTCAGCGGGCAACACGTAGTAGTAGGCACCTCCGGTGTAGTAGGAGTCGTCGTCGACGGTGGCGTCTGGCTCCTGAGCTCCAACATCTGGTTGCGATAACCAGGTAGAAGGAATAGAGGGAAGAGAAGGAGAAGGCAACCGTGAGTACTCATCCAAAGTACTCGCAAGCAAAGAGCTATACTACATATGCATGGGTATCAAATGGAATAAGGGTATCATATGTGGACTGAACTGCAGAATGCCGGAATAAGAGGGGGATAACTAATCCTGTCGAAGACTACGCTTCTGGCAGCCTCCGTCTTGCAGCATGTAGAAGAGAGTAGACGGAAGTCCTCCAAGTAGCATCGCATAGCATAATCCTAACCGATGATCCTCTCCTCGTCGCCCTGTTAGAGAGCGATCACCGGTTGTCTCTGGCACTTGGAAGGGTGTGTTTTATTAATTATCCGGTTCTAGTTGTCATAAGGTCAAGGTACAACTCCGGGTCGTCCTTTTACCGAGGGACACGGCTATTCGAATAGATAAACTTCCCTGCAGGGGTGCACCACATACCCCAACACGCTCGATCCCATTTGGCCGGACACACTTTTCTGGGTCATGCCCGGCCTCGGAAGATCAACACGTCGCAGCCCTACCTAGGCACAACAGAGAGGTCAGCACGCCGGTCTAAATCCTATGGCGCAGGGGTCTGGGCCCATCGCCCTTTGCACACCTGCACGTTGCGTACGCGGCCGGAAGCAGACCTAGCCTAGTGGCCTTCCAGTCCAATCCGGCGCGCGCCACTCAGTCGCTGACGTCACGAAGGCTTCGGCTGATACCACGACGTCGGGATACCCATAACTGCTCCCACGTAGATGGTTAGTGCGTATAGACCAAATGGCCAGACTCAGATCAAATACCCAGATCTCGTTAATCGTGTTAAGTATCCGCGAACACCGACTAGGGCCAGGCCCACCTCTCTCCTAGGTGGTCGGAACCTGCCCTGTCGCTCCGCCACAAAGATCCACACAGAGGGCCGTCGGGACAAAGGTCCTTTCAGCCCCCAATCCGTGAATCACTCGCGGGTACTCCTCGAGCCAACCCGACTTTGGTCACCACATGTATCATGTTTAAAGTATATAGTATATACCCGTGATCACCTCCCGAGTGATCACGGCCCAATAGTATAGCATGGCAGACGGACAAGAATGTAGGGCCACTGATGATAAACTAGCATCCTATACTAAACATTAGGGTTGCAGGTAAAGGTAACAACAGTAGTAGCAAGGACAGGCTATGCATCAGTATAGGATTAACGAGAAGCAGTAACATGCTACACTACTCTAATGCAAGCAGTATAGAGAAGAGTAGGCGATATCTGGTGATCAAAGGGGGGGGGGGCTTGCCTGGTAGATCTGGCAAGAGAGAGGGGTCGTCAACTCCGTAGTCGTACTGGGTAGCAGCGGCGTCGGTCTCGGTGTCTATCGAGAGAAGAGGGGGGAGAAACAATAAATATAAGGCAAACAAATGCAAGACAATGCATGACATGACAAAGCGTGATGCTAGGTGTACCCTAACGCGGTACGAGGTGGTACCAGTGAAGGGGGATGACATCCGGGAAAGTATCCCCGGTGTTTTGCGTTTTCGGGCAGAGGACCGGAGGGGGAAAGTTGCGAGTTCGATAGGTTAGGGAGGTGTGGTGGACGAACGGGTTGCGTATCCGGATTCGTCTCGTCGTTCTGAGCAACTTTCATGTTGAAAACATTTTAATCCGAGTTACGGATTAAAAGATATAATTTTCTAAAGATTTTATTAATTTCTGGAATTTTTAATTAATTATTTAAATTAATTCGAAAATGAATTAATGACATCAGCATGATGTCATGCTGACGTCAGCAGTCAACAGAGTTGACTGGGTCAAACTGTCATGTGGGTCCAGTGGGACCCACCTGTCGTAAACTGTTTTAATTAACTAACTATTAATTAGGTTAATTAGTGATTAGGTTAATCTAATTATAATTAATTAATTTAATTAATTCCTTAATTGATTTAATTATTATTGTTTATTTAATTATTTCAATTATTATTTATTTTATATATTTTTTTCTTTTTTCTAACGTTCTGGGGCTGGGCCCCATGTGTCATTGGCCCAAAGGGCCGCAGCGATTCGGGCGCGCGGGTTACGGGCGCAGGCACCCAGCCCGATTGGCAAATGCCCAGATGGGCAGGGGGCGCTGGCCACGGGAGACGCCGGTCGCGGCGGCCGGAGCGGCCGGAGACGGGGCGTCAAAGGAGAGCGGTGGCCGCGGGCGCGGGCCAGCAGCGCGATTGGGGCAGCGGAGCCGTGGCAGCACGGCACGAGGAGTGCCGCGGGTCGGATGGCCGCCGGAGGTGCAGCGGGAGGCGCCGCCAGAGTGGGGGTGCGGGGGGGGGGGGGGCAGGACGGGGCAGGCCTCGTGGCCAGGGAGCAACGGGCGGCCGACCACGGCGCGGACACGCCGTAGGAGAGGGGGGTTCAGGGCGCGGTGACCGCGGGTGGGGCGTGGTGGCTGCGACGCACGGGCGCACACACGGCCACGTGAGTGCGCGCACAGGCACGGGACGGCGCCGGCGGCGCGTAGGCAGGGCAAGTGGGAGCAGCGGCGGGGGTCCTCACCGGAGTTCGTGGGGGCTAGGCAACGGGGGTTGAGGAGGAAGATGGCGACGACGACGTAGAGGAGGTAGGCCGGCGAGGTGGCGTCTTGGTGCGGGGCGGGGTCGGCGAGCTCCGAGGCACCCGCGTGCGGTCGTCGCAGCGAGCGAGGGTGACGGGGTCGGAGACGGGTGGCGCCGGCTTCAGGTGGGGGGGGGTTCGCGCGAGGGGAGGGGGGCGAGAAGACAACGGCGACGGTGATCCGGGGCGGTGGCGTCGCGATGTGGGGGGGGGGGGGGGGCGGGCTCGTCCCTGATCCAGATCGGATCGGGAAGGGGAGAGGAGAGGCGTGGGGAGTGGGGGGTGTGATGCGTGGGCTAGGGTTTCCAGGGGAAGTGGATAAGAGGGAGTGGGGGAGTGGCCGGCTGGGCCTGGTGGTGGCCCAGTTGGGCCTGGGGTCAGCTGGGCCAAAGCCCGGGGGGGTTAAGGGAGTGGGGTGTGGGGCGGTTGGGGCGGCCCGCTCGGGCGGTGGAGGCCAGCTGGGCCACTTGGCCCAGCGTGCTGGGGGGGGGGGTCTGTTGTTTTACTTTTGTTTTTTTTTTTGTTTTTTTGTATTTATTCTCTTTTCTATTTTTATTTATTTATAAACACTTAGGCATTTTATAAAAATGGTGAACCTTACACCATAATTATCTTTGTAACATTTGGCAACCACCGAACATTTTTGTTTTAATTTTTGAAAACTTTTATTGTTTTCTTTTATTTAAATTTTGAACTTGTTTCGGTTCTGAACTATCGAGAGTTTACCACAGTAACCGTGGTGACGTGGCATCATTAGCGGGGAATCACTGTAGCTTAATTATCCGGGCGTTACAGCTTGGTTCTCTTGTGAAATCTGGATTCCTCTGCCAAGGCAATTGCACCAGTATTGTCACAAAACATTTTTCATTGGACCCGATGCACTAGGTATGACACCTAGATAAGATATGAAGTCCTTCATCCAGACTCCTTCATTTGCTGCTTCCGAAGCAGCTATGTACTCCGCTTCACACGTAGATCCCGCCACGAGCTCTGCTTGGAACTGCACCAACTGACAGCTCCACAATTCAATAAAAATATGTATCCGGTTTGTGACTTAGAGTCATCCAGATCAGTGTCAAAGCTTGCATCAATGTAATCGTTTACGACGAGCTCTTTGTCACCTCCATAAATGAGAAATATATCCTTAGTCCTTTTCAGGTATTTCAGGATGTTCTTGACCGCTGTCTATTGATCCACTCCTGGATTACTTTGGTATCTCGCCGCTAAACTAATAGCAAGGCACACATCAGGTCTGGTACACAGCATTGCATATATGATAGAACCTGTGGCTGAAGCATAGGGAATGACTTTCATTTTCTCTCTATCTTCTGCATTGGTCGGGCATTGAGTCTAACTCAACTTGACACCTTATAACACAGGCAAGAACCCTTTCTTTGCTTGATCCATTTTGAACTTCTTCAAAACTTTATCTAGGTATGTGCTTTGTGAAAGTCCAATTAAGCATCTTGATCTATCTCTATAGATCTTGATGCCCAATATATAAGCAGCTTCACCGAGGTCTTTCATTGAAAAATTCTTATTCAAGTACCCTTTTATGTTATTCAGAAATTCAGTATCATTTCCGATCAACAATATGTCATCCACATATAATATCAAAAATGCTACAGAGCTCCCACTCACTTTCTTGTAAATACAGGCTTCCCCAAAAGTCTGTATAAAACCATATACTTTGATCACACTATCAAAGCATATATTCCAACTCCGAGAGGCTTGCACCAGTCCATAAATGGATCGCTGGAGCTTGCACACTTTGTTAGCACCTTTTCGATCGACAAAACCTTTTGCTTGCATCATATACAACTCTTCTTTTAGATATCAATTAAGGAATGCAGTTTTGACATCCATTTGCCAAATTTCATAATCTTGAAATGCGGCAATTGCTAACATGATTCGGACGGACTTAAGCATCGCTACGAGCGAGAAGGTCTCATCATAGTCAACTCCTTGAACTTGTCGAAAACCTTTTGCAACAAGTCGAGCTTTGTAGACAGTAATGTTACCGTCAGCATCAGTCTTCTTCTTGAAGATCCATTTATTCTCTATGGCATGCCGATCATCGGGCAAGTTAACAAAAGTCCACACTTTGTTCTCATACATGGATCCCATCTCGGATTTCATGGCCTCAAGCCATTTCGTGGAATCTGGGCTCATCCTTGCTTCCTCATAGTTTGTAGGTTCGTCATGGTCAAGTAACATGACCTCCAGAATAGGATTACCGTACCACTTTGGTGCGGATCTTACTTTGATTGACCTACAAGGTTCGGTAGTAACTTGATCAGAAGTTTCATGATCATCATCATTAGCTTCCTCACTTACTGGTGCAGGAATCACTAGAACTGTTTTCTGTGATGAACTATTTTCCAATAAGGGAGCAGGTACAGTTACCTCATCAAGTTCTACTTTTCTCCCACTCACTTCTTTCGAGAGAAACTCCTTCTCTAGAAAGGATCCATTCTTAGCAACAAATATCTTGCCTTCGGATCTGTGATAGAAGGTGTACCCAACAGTCTCCTTTGGGTATCCCATGAGGACACATTTCTCCGATTTGGGTTCGAACTTATCAGGTTGAAACTTTTTCACATAAGCATCCCAGCCCCAAACTTTAAGAAACGAAAACTTGGGTTTCTTGCCAAACCATAGTTCATATGGTGTCGTCTCAACGGATTTCGATGGTGCCCTATTTAACGTGAATGCAGCCGTCTCTAAAGCATAACCCCAAAACAATAGCAGTAAATCAGTAAGAGACATCATAGATCGCACCATATCTAATAGAGTGTGGTTATGATGTTCGGACACACCATTACGTTGTGGTGTTCCAGGTGGCGTGAGTTGCGAAACTATTCCTTATTGTTTCAAATGAAGACCAAACTCGTAACTCAAATATTCTCCTCCACGGTCAGATCGTAGAAACTTTATTTTCTTGTTACGATGATTTTCCACTTCACTCTGAAATTCTTTGAAATTTTGAAATGTTTCAGACTTATGTTTCATCAAGTAGATATACCCATATCTGCTCAAATCATCTGTGAAGGTCAGAAAATAATGATACCCGCCGGAGCATCAACACTCATCAGATCGCATACATCAGTATGTATTATTTCCAACAAGTCTGTTGCTCGCTCCATTGTTCCGGAGAACGGAGTCTTAGTCATCTTGCCCATGAGGCATGGTTCGCAAGCATCAAATGATTCATAACCAAGTGATTCCAAAAGCCCATCAGTGTGGAGTTTCTTCATGCACTTTACACCAATATGACCTAAATAGAAGTGCCACAAATAAGTTGCACTATCATTATTAAACTTATATCTTTTGGCTTCAATACTATGAACATGTGTATCACTACTATCAAGATTTAGTAAAAATAGACCACTCATCATGGGTGCATGACCATAAAAGATATTATTCATATAAATAGAACAACCATTATTCTCTGTTTTAAATGAATAACCATCTCGCATCAAACAAGATCCAGATATAATGTTCATGTTTAATGCTGGCACCAAATAACAATTATTCAGGTCTAAAACTAATCCCGAAGGTAGATGTAGAGGTAGTGTGCCGACGGCGATCACATCGACTTTGGAACCATTTCCCATGCGCATTGTCACCTCGTCCTTAGCCAATCTTCCCTTAATCCATAGCCCCTGTTTCGAGTTGCAAATATTAGCAACAGAACCAGTATCAAATACCCAGGCGCTATTGCGAGCATTAGTAAGGTACACATCAATAACATGTATATCAAATATACCTTTCACTTTGCCATCCTTCTTATCCGCCAAATGCTTGGGGCAGTTCCGCTTCCAGTGACTAATCCCTTTGTAGTAGAAGCACTCAGTCTCAGGCTTAGGTCCAGACTTGGGCTTCTTCACTTGAGCAGCAACTTGCTTGCTGCTATTTTTGAAGTTCCCCTTCTTCCCTTTGCCCTTATTCTTGAAACTAGTGGTCTTGTTGACCATCAACACTTGATGCTCCTTCTTGATTTCTACCTCCGCTGCTCTTAGCATTGTGAAGAGCTCGGGAATTGTCTTATCCATCCCTTGCATATTATAGTTCATCACGAAGCTTTTGTAGCTTGGTGGCAGTGATTGAAGAAATCTGTCAATGACACTATCAACTGGAAGATTAACTTGCAGCTGAGTCAAGTGATTGTGGTACCCAGACATTCTGAGTATATGTTCACTGATAGAACTATTCTCCTCCATTTTGCAGTTATAGAACTTATTGGAGACTTCATATCTCTCAATCCGGGCATTTTTTACTTGAAATATTAACTTCAACTCCTGAAACATCTCATATGCTCCATGACGTTCAAAACATCGTTGAAGTCCCAGTTCTAAGCCGTAAAGGATGGCACGGTGAACTATCGAGTAGTCATCAGCTTTGCTCTGCCAGGTGTTCATAACATCTGGCGTGGCTCTTGCAGCGAGTTTAGCACCCAGCGGCGCTTCCAGGACGTAATTCTTCTGTGCAGCAATAAGGATAATCCTCAAGTTACGGACCCAGTCCGTGTAATTGCTACCATCATCTTTCAACTTAGCTTTCTCTAGGAACACATTAAAATTCAATGGACCAACAACACGGGCCATTTATCTACAACAACATAGACATGCAAAACACTATCAGGTACTAAGTTCATGATAAATTAAAGTTCAATTAATCATATTACTTAAGAACTCTCACTTAGATAGACATCCCTCTAATCATCTAAGTGATCACGTGATCCATATCAACTAAACCATGTCCGATCATCACGTGAGATGGAGTAGTTTTCAATGGTGAACATCACGATGTTCATCATATCTACTATATGATTCACGCTCGACCTTTCGGTCTAAGTGTTCAGAGGCCATATCTGCATATGCTAGGCTCGTCAAGTTTAACCCGAGTATTCTGCGTGTGCAAAACTAGCTTGCACCCGTTGTATGTGAACGTAGAGGTTATCACACCTGATCATCACATGGTGTCTCGGCATGACGAACTGTAGCAACGGTGCATACTCAGGGAGAACACTTGCACCTTGAAATTTAGTGAGAGATCATCTTATAATGCTACCGCTGTACTAAGCAAAATAAGATGCATAAAGGATAAACATCACATGCAATCAATATAAGTGATATGATATGGCCATCATCATCTTGTGCCTTTGATCTCCATCTCCAAAGCACCGTCATGATCACCATCGTCACTGGCTTGACACCTTGATCTCCATCGAAGCATCATTGTCGTCTCACCAACTATTTCTTCTACGACTATCGCTACCGCTTAGTGATAATGTAAAGCAATTACATGGCGATTGCATTTCAACAATAAAGCGACAACCATATGGCTCCTGCCAGTTGCCGATAACTGTGTTACAAAACATGATCATCTCATACAACAATTTATATAATCACGTATTGACCATATCACATCACAACATGCCCTGCAGAAACAAGTTAGACGTCCTCTACCTTGTTGTTGCAAGTTTTACGTGGCTACTACGGGCTTCTAGCAAGAACCGTTCTTACCTACGCATCAAAACCACAACATAGTATAGTGATTGCTTTTTGATCTTCAAAAAGAACCATGTTCATTGAAACTGATTCAACTAAAGTTGGAGAAACAGACACCAACTAGCCACCTGTGTGCGAAGCACGTCGGTAGAACCAGTCTCGCGTAAGCGTATGCGTAATGTCGGTCTGAGCCGCTTCATCCAACAATACTGCTGAATCAACAGTCAACTAGTGATGGCAAGCAATATGTATATACCCACGCCCACAACACCTTTGTGTTCTACTCGTGCATATAACATCTACGCATAGACCTGACTCGGATACCACTGTTGGGGAACATAGTATTTAAAAAAATTCCTACGATCATGCAAGATCTATCTAGGATATGCATAGCAACAAGAGGGGAGAGTGTGTCCATGTACCCTCGTAGACCGAAAGCGGAAGCGTTAAGTAACGCGGTTGATGTAGTCGAACGTCTTTGCGATCCAACCGATCAAGTACCGAACGAACGACACCTCTGCGATCTGCACACGTTCATCTCGGTGACGTCCCTCGTACTCTTGATCTAGTTGAGGCCGAGGGAGAGTTTTGTCAGCACGACAGCATGATGATGGTGATGATGAAGTTACCGACGTAGGGCTTCGCCTAAGCACTACAACGATATGACCGAGGCGGAAATCTGTGGAGGGGGGCACCGAACACGGCTAAGAAAACTGTCAACTTGTGTGTCTATGGGGTGCCCCCTCCCCCGTATATAAAGGAGTGGCGGAGGGGAGGGCCGGCTCTCTCTATGGCGCGCCCCAAGGGGAATTCCTACTCCTAGTAGGAGTAGGTTTCCCCCCTTTCCCTAGTTGGAGTAGGAGAAGAAGGAAGAGGGAGAAGGAGAGAAGGAAAGGGGGGCCGGCCCCCTCCCCAATTCGGATTGGGCTTGGGGGGGCGTCCCCCACTTGGCCGCCTCCTCCTCTCTCCCACTATGGCCTATTAAGGCCCATTGACTCCCCGGGGGGTAATGGTAACTCCCGGGTACTCCGGTAATTGCCCGAACTTATCTAAAACCATTCCGGTGTCCAAACATAGCCATCCAATATATCAATCTTTATGTCTCGACCATTTCGAGACTCCTCGTCATGTCCGTGATCACATCCAGGACTCGGAACTACCTTTGGTACAACAAAACTCATAAACTCATAATACAGATCGTCATCGAAAGTTAAGCGTGCGGACCCTACATGTTTGAGAACTATGTAGACATGACTGAGACTCATCTCTGGTCAATAACCAATAGCGGAACTTGGATGCTCATATTGGTTCCTATGTATTCTACGAAGATTTTTATCGATCAAACCGCATAACAACCTACGTTGTTCCCTTTCTCATCGGTATGTTACTTGCCCGAGACTCGATCGTTGGTATCGTCATACCTAGTTCAATCTCTTTACCGGCAAGTCTCTTTACTCGTTCCGTAATGCATCATCTCGTAACTAACTCATTAGTCATACTGCTTGCAAGGCTTATAGTGATGTGCATTACCGAGAGGGCCGAGAGATACCTCTCCGACAATCGGAGTGACAAATCATAATCTCGATCTATGCCAACTCAACAAACACCATCGGAGACACCTTTAGAGCATCTTTATAATCACTCACTTACGTTGTGGCGTTTGATAGCACACTAAGTGTTCCTCCGGTATTCGGGAGTTGCATAATCTCATAGTCATAGGAACATGTATAATTTATGAAGAAAGCACTAGCAACAAACTAAACGGTCATAGTGCTAAGCTAACGGATGGGTCAAGTCAATCACATCATTCTCTAATGATGTGATCCCGTTCATCAAATGACAAGTCTTGTCCATGGTTAGGAAACTTAACCATCTTTGATTAACGAGCTAGTCAAGTAGAGGCATACTAGTGACACTCTGTTAGTCTACGTATTCACACATGTACTAAGTTTTCGGTTAATAAAATTCTAGCATGAATAATAAACATTTATCATGATATAAGGAAATATAAATAACAACTTTATTATTGCCTCTAGGGCATATTTCCTTCACACAAGGGATTCAATTCAAATTGTAACATACTGTCGTTGACTCGTTGTTTGTCAGTTCATGGAATGGTGCCTACCAGCCTAAAGAGCGTGGAGCAATGGTTGCTTGAGGCATGGGGTGGGGCATGTTGGAGGACCGGGAGGAGCTAAGGCAGAGGTTTAGACCATTTTTTTTAAATTGGGGATTGTGGCGGGACGTAGTCGTTCTAATCTTTGCGATTAAGATGGAAATTTGTTTGGGCTTTTTCCCTTTCCTCCTTTTGTTGGAAACGTTTTTGGCCACTAGGCCACGTCAGAGGTGGGAGGAGGGAGGCGGGCTGCTGCATTTCATTGGCTGAATTTTTGAATACTCTCCTATCTTAGCTCAGTTTTGCTTCTTGCGTATATATTTATGCAGAATGTGTAGTATACATAATTGTTTTTTTGTCAAAATCATGGGTATTCAACTGAATACCCATGACTTGAGCTAGGCCTACCCAATTAGATTTATATGAGAACATGCCAAAAATAACTCATCCTCCCCCAACTTTTAGGTTTATGTTTTGGCTAATTAGGAGTGCTGCAAGAGACTCTTGGACACGGATACAATATGTGAATCTGACTCAGGTTTGGTGTGTGATTCAGCAAAATAAATTGGACACGACAAATATCCTACACTGATTCAGGGTTTCTGGTTTGGCAAAATAAATCAGAAGTGTTTTTGTGCTTTTTGGGCACATTAGAGGAAATACTGACATGACTAGATTTGATTAGCTTAGTTTATTCTTTTGGGTGGCGGGGACATTAGAAGACTGGGAGGGCTTAAACTTTCGGTGCGGGCACATATACAAATATAATATGGTTTTGTGGGAATTAACTTTTGCTCCAAAAAGGTAGTTCTGCTGCAGGTAACTAGCTTTGCAGGGATATTATCACTCTAAATTAGCTTTGATGGGACAAGCTAATGGCCTAATGGTACATGGATTTTTTAATTTCCTGGCTCGCCTGGGTTTGCGGTTTAGGACCAGCTTGCTAGCACATTCCCATCTTTCGTTTATTCAAGAGCCTCCACTAATTGTATTTTAGTGTAAACATGTTTTCCACATATTAGTAATTTGTTAATGTTCATCTTTCAATTTAATTACATATTATCTTTTTTATGGTGAACATGGAAAATTCTTAAATTATCGTTCCATAATAACTTCCACCCACCATATTGATCCGAAAATATTTGTTGCCCATGGTGAAAATAATAAAAATTATTCGTCAAAACTCATGTTTTTATCTGTTGGTTGTTGGTAAATGTGTTTCACACTCTATATCACATTTTTGTGTATTCGTCATGTCACTTACACATAACAAAATATTACAACAAGTAACTTTGTTTAATATTTTCTGGGTTAGGATGGGTTTCAGGTAATGTAATGTATGACCTCATTTGTAGTATGTATCATGTGCGGTCTTGTTACACGAGGAAGTAGTTGAAAGCCAATAATTTATGTGAATTACACTTTAATACATGAGTGAATAATATGTTGTTAATTACTGTAGGGAGCTTACACTGCAGAAGCCACTTGCTTACTATATTGAAATCCTTCTGCGATGAACAAGAAACAAAAAATATCTTCAGGGTAGAGTGTTCACTTGATGGAGACAGGTGCTCACCTCAATTCTCAGTAAGCAAAAGCAAATAGGCAAACTCATCACTAAGGCTGGACTTGGGCCAAATGTTCGGACTTGGGCAGGATGTTCTCAACTTGACATCTTTCAAGAAGATGCTTCAAGTGGGTTCCAATAGGGATCAGACTGAAATTCCTACGTATGAATCCATTCCGGAGGAGAAACTAAAAGAAACAGAGCACCGTGCAATGGAACCCATGCTAGAATGGAGAAAAAGTGGTTGCGGTTTAATTATGGATAGTTGGAAGAGTCAATGTGGTAAAAGAAGTTTCATAAGTGCTTTGGTGCATTGCAGCAAAGGTATGTACTTCTACAGGCGATCAATATCTCTGGAATCCCTAAGGACATGAATGAGCTAGTTTTAGTGTTTTCTCGTGTGGTCGATGATGCTAGCACCGGCGACATAGTTCAAGTTGTCACAAATGATGCGTCACCACATATGCGAATTGCATAGCATTATGTGCAAAAGAAACATGGCCACTCATTCTTTGCCCACCGTATGCTGACTTCTACATCAACCTTCTGCTTGAGAAAATAGCAGCACTTGAACATGTCAGTGAGGTCATAACAAAGGAAAAGGAAATAACAAGGTTTTAATATCACCATACACTGCCAATGGAACTAAAAGGAAGTTATGTCCCATAGGAGATCCTGAGCATTTCTTATCTGAAATTTGATGCTGTGTTCATCACATTAGAGAGGTTAGTTTCTGCAAGAGCAAATCTAGTGCATATGTTTAGCTCACCTAAATGGGATTCTTCTAGTTGGGCTTCTCAAGGTTTGTTCAGACATATCAGCAGCATAGTAAAGAGAGATGATGTGTTTTGGTGTCCTGTTGGTGATGTTTTGAAGGTTACAAAACCAATTGTTGATGTGTTGTTTAAACTATAATCTGAGGACTGGGTATCTTGTAACAACATGATGTATTGTTTTTGACATATTGCTTATGGATATGATAACAAATGTAGAGTACTAATTAATCACTATATTGAATAGAGAGTAGAAAGTTGATCATAACATCACAACTTCTAGAAATATAATAACATCACAGAGTACTAATTTTTAAAACCATATGAAGGTGTGAACATCTCATATAGAGAGGATTCAGAATGATAAGGAAGTTACAAGTTAGAGGACAACTTTTCCGTACTTCAATTTTTATAAACATGTGATTTTTTTCTAGAAGTGAGTTTAGGGTTTATAAGTGAATGATCATATTCTTTCAATGAATGTAACCAAGGAATGAATCATATTTTTCCACCCCCATCTTGTTTCTTAGCTTGTTTTTGGCACAAGTCATCATTGAAGAAAAGACTCTCAACAGTAGCAGTTGTTACCAAGAGAATTGCAATGTACTGTCACTGACTTACTGCAAAACGTAAAATCTATGAAATATAGGGGATTCAGTTCAAATTGTAACATACTGGCGCTGACTGTTGTTTGTCAGTTTATGGATTGGTGCCTGCCATCCTGAAGAGCGTGGAGCACTGGTTTCTTGAGGCTTGGGGGGGGGGGGGTTAGACCAGTTTAGAGCAGTTGAGAGCGTGGAGCAGCCGAGGCAGGGGTTTAGACCGGTTTTTTTGAATTGGGTATTGTGGCGGGACACAGTCGTTTGAAGCTTTGCGATGCACATTCCTATCTTTACTTTATTCAAGAGCCTGCACCAACTATATTTTAGTGTAAACATGCTCTTCCACATATTAGTATTCTGTTAATGTTCATCTACCAATTTAATTACATATTATCTTTTTATGGTGAAGATGGACAATTCTTCATACCATAATAACTTCCATCCATCATATTGATCCGCAAAGATTTGTTTCCCATGGCGAAAATAATAAAAATTATTAGCAAAAACTCATGTTTTTATCTGTTGGCTGTTGGTAAATGTGTTTCACAATGTAGATCATATTTTTGTATATTCTTTCTTCATGTTAGTTACACATAACAAAGTATTACAACAAGTAACTTTTTTCTGGGTTAGGATTGGTTTAGGGTAATGTAATGTATGATCTCATTGTAGTATATATTATGTGCGGTCTTGTTACATGAGGAAGCAGTTGAAAGCTAGTAATTTATGTGAATTACACTTTACAAACATGAGTGAATAATATGTTAATCATTGCAGGGAGGTTATACTGTAGAAGCCACTTTCCTACAATATTGAAATCCTTCTGCGATGAAGAAGAAACAAAAAACATCTTCTAGGTAGAGTGTTGACTTGATAGATGCAGGTGCTCACTTTGATTCTAAGTAAGCAAAAGCAATAGGAAAATTCATCATTGAGGCTGGACTTGGGCAAGATGTTCTCAACTTGACATCTTTCAAGAGGATGCTTCAACTGGCTTCCAATAGGGATCAGGTTGAAATTCCTATGTATGAATGCCTTCTGTAGGAGGAACTAAAAGAAACTGATCACCGTGCAATGGAAGTCAAGGAAGAATGGAAAATAAGTGGTTGCGGTTTAATTATGGATAGTTGGAAGAGTCAATGTGCTTAAAGAAGTTTCGTAAGTGCTTCGATACATTGCAGCAAAGGTATGTACTTCCTCAGATCGATCGATGTCTCTGGAATCACAGGGCACATGAATGAGCTGGTTTTAGTTTTTGCTCGTATGGTTGATGATGCTTGGCGCCCGCAACATAGTTCAAGTTGTCACCATATGCGAATTGCATGGCATTATGTGCAAAAGAAACATGGCCATTCATTCTTCGCCCCACTGTGTGCGGACTTCTACATCAACCTTCTACTTCAGAAAGTAGCAGCACTTGAACACGCCAGTGACATCGTAACGAGGGCAAAGGAAATAACAAGGATTATATGTGGCCATACACTCCCAATGGAACTGAAAGGAAGTTATGTCTCGGAGGAGATTCTGAGTAGTTCTTATCTGAAATTTGTTGTTGTGTTCGTCACATTACCGAAAAAGGGTTCCCCCCCCGCTTTATGTTATAAGGCAACCATCACCACATACATCCGAGCGAATCAATACAAACACACGCCACATCGGCACACAATACACACACCCAAGGCAAGATACAAAGGTTTCAGACACCGTCACACCACTCGGACGACAACCAAGCAAACTAGAGATGAGCAAGAAGAACATGGAGCCACCAAGGAGGGGGTGAGATAGACAATGATGAAGAAGGAAATCTAGGACGGTGCCTCTTAGAAGGATACAACCACGGATAGCCGCCACCATCCGATCCAAAAATCAAGTTTTCACCTAGAGCTACATGTAAGGAGTGGGAGCATGATAACCCACAAGTATAGGGGATCAACTGTAGCCTCTTTCGATAAGTAAGAGTGTCGAACCCAATGAGGATCTAAAGGTAGAACAAATATTCCCTCGAGTTCTATCGACCACCGATACAACTCTACGCACGCTTAACGTTCACTTTACCTAGAACAAGTATAAAACTAGAAGTACTTTGTACGTGTTTTTGGATAGGTTTGCAAGAATATAAAGTGCACATAAATAAAAGTAGGGGCTGTTTAGGTAAAGAAGCAATAAAGTTAGTATAGTGAGTGTGGAAAAGTGGTGGTAGGAGTTGCGAAATTGTCCCTATGCAATTGACTACTTTACTAGACCGATAGCAAGTTCTATGTGGGAGAGGCCACTCCTAGCATGTCATCCCTGACTTGGAATTCTATGCACTTATGATTGGAACTATTAGAAAGCATCCGCAACTACTAACGTTCATAAAGGTAAAACCCAACCATAGCATTAAGATATATTGGTCTCCCTTCAATCCCGTATGCATCAATTTCTATGCTAGGTTGAAGTACCTGTCACTCTTGCCCTCCAATACATAGTCCTATCAACATACAACTAACCCTATGGTGTGATCCACACGCGCGCTCATATGATGGGAACCATAGGACAGCAACATAACCACAAGCAAATTAAATCAATCATAGCAATTCACCAATTACCGATAGTACAACGAAAATCTACTCAGACATCATCGGATGGCAACACATCATTGGATAATAATATGAAGCATAAGGCACCATGTTCAAGTAGAGGGTACAGCGGGTTGTGGGAGAGTGGACCACTATAGGTAGATGGGGGAAGGTGATGAATATGTTGGTGAAGATGATGGCCCCGACGGCGTTCCGGCGACACTGGAAGAGAGGGGAAGAGGGCCACCTTTATTCTTCTTCTTCCTTGACCTTCTCCTAATATGGGTGAAGGGTTTCCCCTCTGGTCCATGGCCTCCATGGCGGTGGAGGGGCGAGAGCCCCTCCGAGATTGGATTTGTTTCTCTGTCTCTCTCTGTTTCCGCACTCCCAGGTCTGGCCTTTCACCGTTTCTTATATTCCTGGAGATCTGTAACTCCGATTGGATTGAAATTTTAACACGATATTAACCAGATATTAGCTCTCTTGTGAAGAAAGAAGAGCACCAACCGCCTGACAGGGTGGCCACGAGGGCCCAGGGTGCGGTTGACCCCCTGGGGCACGCCCCCTGCCTCGTGGCTCCCTCAGGCATCGTCTCGCGTTGATTATTCTCCCCAAAAATCACATATATTTCAAAAAAAATATCCGTCAGTTTTAATCCCATTTGGACTCCGTTTGATATGGATTTTCTGCGGAACAAAAAACATGCAACAAACAAGAACTGGTACTAGGCATTGGATCAATATGTTAGTCCCAAAAATAGTATAAAACGTTACCAAAAGTAGATGAAAATTGTAGAATATTGGCATGGAACAATCAAAGATTATAGATACGATGGAGACGTATCAGCATCCCCAAGCTTAATTCATGCTCGTCCTCGAGTAGGTAAATGATAAAAAAGATAATTTTTGATGTGGATGCTACCTAGCATAATCTTGATCATGTAATCTAATCATGGCATGAATATTAAGACACGGGTGATTCAAAGCAATGGTCTATCATTTGACATTAAGACAATACTACTTCAAGCATACTAATAAAGCAATAATGTCTTTTCAAAATAACATGGCCAAAGAAAGTTATCCCTACAAAATCATATGGTCTGTCTATGCTCCATCTTCACCACACAAAGCATTCAAATCATGCACAACCCCGATGACAAGCCAAGCAATTGTTTCATACTTTTGATGTTCTCAAACCTTTTCAACTTTCACGCAATACATGAGTGTGAGCCATGGATATAGCACTATAGGTGGAATAAAATATGATGGTGGAGGTTGTCTGGAGAAGACAAAAAGGAGAAAGTCTCACATCAATGCGGCTAATGAACGGGCTATGGAGATGCCCATCAACTGATGTCAATGCGAGGAGTAGGGATTGCCATGCAACAGATGCACTAGATCTATAAGTGTATGAAAGCTCAAACTGAAACTAAGTGGGTGTGCATCCAACTTGCTTGCTCATGAAGACCTAGGGCACTTGAGGAAGCCCATCGTTGGAATGTACAAGCCAAGTTCTATAATGAAAATTCCCACTAGTATATGAAAGTGA
Source organism: Triticum monococcum (assembly GCA_034509565.1). Classification (NCBI taxonomy): domain Eukaryota; kingdom Viridiplantae; phylum Streptophyta; class Magnoliopsida; order Poales; family Poaceae; genus Triticum; species Triticum monococcum. The sequence goes on along the minus strand of CM067847.1, from coordinate 655,472,356 downwards.
TAACTCAAGAGACTCTCTATGTGAAGAACATGGTGCTACTCTGAAGCACAAGTGTGGTAAAAGGATAGTAACATTGTCCCTTCTCTCTTTTCTCTCATTTTTTTAATTTTTGATCTTTTTTCTTTTTTTGTAGGCTTCTTTGGCCTCTCTCTCTTTCTTTTGGGGGGCTTCTTTGGCCACTTTTATTTTGATAACCTCACATGGGACAATGTTCTAATAATGATCATCACACTTTTACTTACTTACAACTCAATATTACAACTCGATACTAGAACAAAATATGACTCTATATGAATGCCTCTAGTGGTGTACCGGGATGTGCAATGATCTAGCGTAGCAATGACATCAAAAAACGGACAAGCCATGAAAACATCATGCTAGCTATCTTACGATCATGCAAAGCAATATGACAACAAATGCTCAAGTAATGTATATGATGATGATGGAAGTTGCATGGCAATATATCTCAGAATGGCTATGGAAATGCCATGATATGTAGGTATGGTGGCTGTTTTGAGGAAGATATAAAGAGGCTTATGTGTGATAGAGCGTATCATATCACGGGGTTTGGATGCACCGGCGAAGTTTTCACCGACTCTCAAGGTGAGAAAGGGCAATGCACGGTGCCGAAGAGGCTAGCAATGATGGAAGGGTGAGAGTGCATATAATCCATGGACTCAACATTAGTCATAAAGAACTCACATACTTATTGCAAAAATCTATTAGTCATCGAAACAAAGTACTACACACATGCTCCTAGGGGGATAGAGTTGTAGGAAAAGACAATCGCTCGTCCCCGACCGCCACTCATAAGGAAGACAACCAATAAATGCCTCATGCTCCAACTTCATTACATAACGGTTCACCATACGTGCATGCTATGGGAATCACAAACTTCAACACAAGTATTTCTACAATCCACAACTACTCACTAGCATGACTCTAATATCACCATCTTTATATCACAAACTATTGCTGGCAATCAAACATACCATATTCAGTGATCTACAAGTTTTATGTAGGATTTTATGACTAACCATGTGAATGACCAATTCCTGTCATCTCTCCAAATAGATATAAGTGAAGAAAGAGAGTTTAATTCTTTCTACAAAAGATATGCCCATGCTCTAACAAATATAACTGAAGCAAAAGAGCATTCTACAAATGGCGGTTTTCTATGTGAATAGAAACACGCAATCCAAACTTCAAATGATATAAGTGAAGCACATGAAGCATTCTATAAAGCCATACTCAAAAAATATAAGTGAAGTGCAAAGAGCATTCTATAAATAAACCATGTACTATCTCATACCATCATGGTGCATCAAAGAAAAGTGAAAACTAAATGCAAAAGACGCTCCAAGATTTGCACATACTGCATGAACGAAACGAATCCGAAATCATACCGATACTTGTTGAAGAAAGATGGGATGCCTTCCGGGGCATCCCCAAGCTTAGACACTTGAGTATGCTTAAATATTTACTTGGGGTGCCTTGGGCATACCCAATCTTGAGCTCTTGCCTCTCCTCCTTCTACTCACATCGAGACCTCCTCGATCTCCGAACACTTCATCCACACAAAACTCAACAGAAAGCTCGGTAAGATACGTTAGTATAATAAAGCAAATCACTACTCTAAGTACTGTTTCATACCAATTCATATTTTGTTTTTGCATTGTAGCTACTGTAATATAACTTTTCCATGGCTTAATCCACTGATAGAAATCGATAGTTTCATAAAAACAAGCAAACTATGCATCAAAAACAGAATCTGTCTTAAACAGGACAGTCTATAGTAATCTGAACATTCACCATACCTCTGCTACTCCAAAAATTCAGAAACAATTAGAAAAATAAGCAAATTGTATAGAAAGACAGTGCAAAAAGTTTTAGATCCGTTTGATGTTCCAGTAAAAATGTAAAATCATGCACTACAGCCAAAGTTTCTGTCTTGCACCGCACAAACCAACAAGCAATGTAAACATCCTAAAGGCAAATCTTGGCACATTATTTTTTAACTTTATAAAATCACAAACAGAAACAAATGACTCTCTAAAACTTTTGGGTTGTCTCCCTGGTAGCGCTTTCCTTAAAGCCATTAAGCTAGGCATATAGTGCTCATGTAATGGATCCACCCGGATTCCAAGGCATATCAAAGACATTTTGAATCAACAATGATTTGTGATTTAGTAGTGAGCACAAAGCAACATATATCATGTAACAACGAAGTATAACTCTATTCCTATGCATCGCCATGTCATAAATGAACAATTCATGCACACATAGTAAAGGCCAATGCATAGCATAAACAGTTTCTTGCAATTTTATCATATTGGAAACATGGAGAGGTGGAGATGTAGTTCCTCTCTCATAATAATTGCAAGTAGGAGCAGCAAGCACATGCATATTATATCTATCAAAATCATCATGTGTAGTAGTAAAACGCAAGCCATCAATATAATCCTTAATAAGGGCAAACTTCTCCGATATAGTGTAGTCGAGAGAATTCAAAAAGATAATCGGACTATCATGTGTGGGTGCAATAGAAACAATTTCATGTTTAACATAAGGAACTATAGCAAGTTCATCTCCATAAGCATAATTCATATTGGCATCTTGGCCACAAGCATAGCAAGCATCATCCAAAAGGGATATTTCAAAAGAATCAACGGGATCATAACAATCATCATAGCATTCATCCTTCGGTAAATTCGAAGGGAAATTAAACAATGTATGAGTTGAAGAGTTACTCTCATTAGAAGGTGGGAACGGGTAGCTAATCTGCCCTTCCTCCTTTTGTTCTTCCCTCTCCTCAACATCTTTTTCATCCAATGAGCCCCCAGTTTCATCAATTCCTTCTTCCATAGACTCCTGCAAAATATTAGTCTCTTCTTGGACAGCGGAGGAGTCCTCAATATATGGTTTAACATAGGCATAAGAAGCATAATTATCATAACAATATTTAAGTATGGAAAAAAGTTCAGATTTGTAAAGAGTAGCATCATACTTTCCAATCAAAGAAGCGATTTCATAAGCACCCTTAAAAGCAACAAATTCTTCAATTTGTTGAACATCATAGTAATTATAAACACCCTTAGCATACGAAGATACGATTCCATTATCACTAAACTCACATTAGTAGGGAAGGTGTTTCTTAGGGTCTTCAGAACAACAAGTAAAATCATATATTTCACATAAATTCTAAGCATAGCATTGCAAACGATGAATTTGATCTAGTAAAAGTTTCCCTTTTTGAGATAAGCGGTGTTGCACATAACAAGCATGCTCATCTAAAGATTTGCCCTCAACTAAGCTAGTTGGGGTTTCAGCACGAGCACATAGGGATCGAAGACGATCCAAGTAAAAAGCTTCAGGAGTGTGATAGATTTTGAATGGTTCTTCAAACATTGATTCAGTAGGTACCACTAATTTTTTTGGTATTTTGTGTTCCATATCCATAACTAAAGATACGGAACAACTTAGAATAGTAAATAAAAATTACTTAGTGATAAAGCAAACAAGCACACACGAGAATATTTAACCCACGCTATAATTCCCCGGCAATGGTGCCAGAAAAAGGTCTTGATAACCCACAAGTATAGGGGATCAATTGTAGCCTCTTTCGATTATTAAGAGTATCGAACCCAACGAGGAGCTAAAGGTAGAACAAATATTCCCTCAAGTTCTATCGACCACCGATACAACTCTATGCACGCTTAACGTCCGCTTTACCTAGAACAAGTATCAAACTAGAAGTACTTTGTAGGTGTAACAGGATAGGTTTGCAAGAATATAAAGAGCACGTAAATAAAAACTAGGGGCTGTTTTAGGTAAAGAAGCAATAAAGTTAGTATCGCGAGTGTGGACAAGTGGTGGTAGGAGTTGCGAAATTGTCCCTAAGCAATTGACTATGTTACTAGACTGATAACAAGTTTTATGTGGGAGAGGCCACTGCTAGCATGTCATCCCTGACTTGGATTTCTATGCGCTTATGATTGGAACTATTAGCAAGAATCCGCAACTACTAACGTTCATTAAGGTAAAACCCAACCATAGCATTAAGATATATTGGTCCCCCTTCAATCCCGTATGCATCAATTTCTATGATAGGTTGAAGTTTCTGTCACTCTTGCCCTCCAATACATAGTCCTATAAACATACAACTAACCCTATGGTGTGATCCACGCACGCGCTCATATGATGGGAACCAAAGGACAGCAACATAACCACAAGAAAATTAAATCAATCATAGAAATTCACCAATTACCGATAGGACAATGAAAATCTACTCAGACATCATAGGATGGCAACACATCATTGGATAATAATATGAAGCATAAGGCACCATGTTCAAGTAGAGGGTACATCGGGTTATGGGAGAGTGGACCGCTGTAGATACATGGGGGAAGGTGATGAAGATGTTGGTGAAGATGACAGAGGTGTTGGTGTAGATCGCCGTCACACGATGATGGCCCCGGCGGCATTCCGACGCCACCGGAACAGAGGGGGAGAGTGCCCCCTTCTTCTTCTTCCTTGACCTTCTCCCTAGATGGGAGAAGGGTTTCCCCTCTGGTCCATGGCCTCCATGGTGGCGGAAGGGCGAGAGCCCCTCCGAGATTGGATCTGTCTCTCTGTCTCTCTCTGTTTCTGCGCTCCCAGATCTGGCCTTTCACCGTTTCTTATATTCCTGGAGATCCATAACTCTGATTGGATTCAAATTTGAACACGATTTTTATTCGGATATTAGCTTTCTTGCGGCGAAAGAAGAGCACTAACCGCCTTACAGGCTGGCCACGAGGGCCCAGGGAACGCCTGACCCCTTGGGGCGTGCCCCCTGCCTCGTGGCCCCCTCGGGCATCGTCTCGCGTTGATTCTTCTTCTCAAAAATCACATATATTCCAAAAAAATCTCCGTTAGTTTTTATCCTGTTTGGACTCCGTTTGGTATGGATTTTCCGCGAAACAAAAAACATGCAACAAATAGGAACTAGCACTGGGCATTGGATCAATATGTTAGTCCCAAAAATATTATAAAAAGTTGACAAAAGTATATGAAAGTTGTAGAATATTGGCATGGAACAATCAAAAATTATAGATATGACGGAGACGTATCAAAGCACCGCGACGGAGCCTTCAATAAGAATGCAATGTCCACGGCCACGGTGTCGACGGCCAGTACAAGGATTGGGAAAGTGATGTACCCTGGCGCTCACACCCCTCCGACACACTCCCGCTCCGCCAACCACCCGCGGCCAAGCCCCCCACGAAGCCATGGCTGCCAGCCCGCACCTGAGACATCGGTTCCGCCCCCGAATGCCACGCCTCCCACCGCCAGGGCCGCCGCCCATCATCCAGGCACCCCAAGACCATCCAAATAGGCTAGCTTTGTACGAGAGCGACACCCCCGACGGACGTCCCATAGCAAACGACCCGCCTTGAACATCGCCGGAGCTACGACAGCCCGCACACAGCTGGGAAATCTAGTGCAGGTGTTTAGCGTGCCTAAATGGGATTCTTCTACTTGGGCTTCTCAAGGTTTGTTTAGGCATATCAGCGGCATAGTAAAGACATATGATGTGTTTTGGTATGTTGCTGGTGATGTATTGAAGGTTACAAACCAATTGTCAATTTGTTCTTTAAACTATAATCTGAGGACTGTCCAACGGGTATGTTTTATGATGCCATGGATATTATAAGACAAAGTGCAATCGTGGAGATAAACATGGTCCTTATTGGGATTTAGTTGCCTGGATATGGTATTCTTACTTGCACAACACACTGCATGCTACTGGTCATATGCTAAACCATCGGGTCTTCTACGAAGATCCTTCACATGATGATCCTGAGGTCAGGAGCGGTATTGAGGCTTGCGCAGATGGAATGGCCAAAGGGTTTATGATCCAGGGAAATTGGAATCACAAATAGAAGTATATAAAGGAAAATTCGGTACTTTTGGTTCAGGTTCAACATTTCAGCAAATAATGGAGATACCACAAGGTAAAGTAGATCCTATCCGCTCATAGTTACGTGAAACTTCCCCTCACATTTCTTTCACTTTGACTTCCAAAATAATAAGATATCCACTGCGATCATCGTCGCTTCATTAATATTATAAGAAGGGAATTAAGTTCTGAACCTGTCTTACTTCAAATTGTCGTTGATTTGTGCGTGACACATGGGACTAGCACACCTGAGCTACAAAGCTTTGCAACTCAGGTCTTAAGCAAAACTTGCTTTAGGCATTGAAAGGTACAACATTAACTGGCAGGTATCTGAGGAGGTGCATAAGACAAGGCCATGTATAATCCAAGAGTTGTACCGTGGACTGGAGTATGCCCACTACAATAATTGTTTCGCAGTGCAGTCTCATTCATACGTGGTCATTCTTGGGGATCAATTTGATAAACCTGGTAGACAGATGGGGAGTGATTGGCTCGGTTATCCACCGCGTCAAGAAGATATAGTAATTGAAAATTGAGTACATAGCTATAGCAAGTTTTATTTCTTGAATAGAATGTGGGCACAAACAATCATGGTTATTTATGTTGTAACATACTGTTTTTTCCTTGACATTCAGTCACGAGAACAATGGCAGAGAACATATAGATATACCTTTTCGGAACCCCAAAAACGTCTGCTACCCATATTTTGTTTGTTTCTAAATATAATTTTCATTGATTACGTCTGTGCATGCATAATATGGCATAGTTTTCTGGAGAAAAAATATTAGTACCAATCATATTTTCATCCATGAATGCCTAATTGTTTGTGGTTGCATGACCAGTAAAGATAAGGAAGATAAGGGAATGCATGGGTGCAAGGATTTCTTTCTCTCTGAAGTAGTGATTTTTTGGACCGGCTAAGATACAAGGACTGACGAAACAACAAAGTTGCTTTCCTCTGGTGAAAGGAGTGACGATGTGGTATTTTTATTTTTTGAGGTAAGCGTGATATTGAACATTCAGAATTAAGTCTATGCATGAAGCGCTTTTGGATGGTGGAACTAGGGATGTGTGCATGCTGGACTTTGTGGAAGTCATACATTCCCTTGAAGTTACTAAAGAGGTTGTGAAAAAAAAGTTTAGGTAAGAAAAATAGACAACCAAACTAAGCCGGGTGGCAGCAGATTATAATCATGGCTAACAAAATACTTCTTAATGATAGTTTCCAAAGACCCTAGCCCGAGATGGCCATTGTTTCCCCTAGCTTTTAGGTCTAGCGGCATGGTCCGCGATCCCCTCTGGCCTACCTTCGCCAGTCCACCATTTGGCCCCCATCTTGTATCATCTTTGGTTGGTTCATCCTTAACACATCCCTCCATATTTCCTGGTAAAATTTTCTCCTTTGTTCTTATCATTGCTCTTTTGAACCTATGGACAAGAAGGAATGCCAAGTTCTTCAGGAATGGGATTCGATGGAAGAGAAGGAACTGTGATTCGTAGCCCAGGTCAGGCCTCTGCTGACCGAGAGAGCTCTTTTGGGTGTGCCCTGGATTTCCATATTGGTTATTCAAGTTTCAAATAAAATACTTTGTAACAAGATGATGCATTGTTTTCGACACATATCTTATAGATATGATAACAAAATGTAGAGTACTAATTAATCAATATATTGAATAGAGAGTATAAAGTTGATAATAACATCACAACTTCCAGAAATATAATTACATCACAAGTACTAATTGTTAAAAACATATCAAGGTGTCAATATCTCATATAGAGGGGATTTAGAATGATAAGAAAGCTTACAAGTTAGAGGACAACTTTTTTGTACTTCAGTTTTTATAAACGTGTGATTTTTCTAGAAATGGGTATAGGGTTTATAAATGAGTGATGATATTCTTTCAATCAATGTAACCAAGGAATCAATTTTTTCCAACCCCATCTTGTTTCTTGGATGATGGTACTAGGCACGTGGGCGTGTTGGACTTTGTGGATTTCACACATTCCCTTGCTTTTCGATGTACTAGAGGTAGACTCCAAGTTACTAAAGAGATTGTGAAAAAGGCTAGCTAGGCAAGCCTGTGTGTAAGCATTTTGATCTTTGAGAGCATGTTGTTGATCACTTGCTTTTTAGATGTCCTTTGTAACGTTTTATCTGCTATTGTGTGAGGGATGTCCTTGGCTCGCCTTGTGCACTCTGCCCATTTTTTAGTGTACAAATGTTCCACTGTAAATATTCTCAAACTGCCCGGTCAATGTTTCCCCAAATTGTCGACGCTTTACTTATATTGGAATATTTTGTATAGTTCATGTGTGAATCAATGAGATAATTTTGATCCGAAAGGAAACTCATTTCCATCTATCAATTTAATTAGGTATCCACCCATTTAAAAGAAATAGCTAACATATACCTTTTAGCCAACTCGGGCCAAGTCAATTTGTTAGCAATTAGCATATCAAAGTTAAATTCTTTTGATCAAATGAGGCTCTCAATGTCCTTCCTTCCATGCCTGTGTTTTAATTCTTATGAAGGCACTTCTTTCAGACCAATGATTTCAGTGAAGTGCCCCAAGAACCCCCACTACAATAATATTTCAATGACCCTAGTGCAGCGACCTGCTATACAAACGGTTTTAACCCCTTTCTGTGAGGCATTTAAAATAGTCGCCTTGCATGTGTGTGCGATAGGGGGAGCTTTCCCACATGACCCAGAAACCATCGGTGATAGGTCCTCTGGTCACACACGCGAGGTAAAAAGAGCTCGTGTGCGATCGGCGAGCCATCGCATACAATTATACATGCCTAATCATTTCTGTCCGTATGTACATCCTGCACAGTGAATCCCAGACAAACATTTCCGTTCGTATGTACACCACACATAGTGAATCCCAAACGTTTTTGTTCGTACGTACATTGCACACAATTTTCCCCATCATATCGTCTGTGATAGTGTTGCCATTTCAGACGATATTAATAGTTTTCACTGTTCAAGAATTCATTCGATTAATATGTGAACATGTCAGTTAATCGCTACTCGTAGGGTGGCCGACTCAAATAACACTTATTTGTTGCATTAACTTGCTAGGTCGATTAATTGTCTTGTCAGACTGATTATCGCTGCTAGCCCATCAACTAGTGGGCAAAGAAAGCTCAATTATTTGACCTATAACCCTTCCCAGCCACCTCCCACTCCTAAATAAGAAGTTTGGCCCTTCTCCCTCCCCCACCTGATCCTCTCACCCCCACCCGACCTAGATGGTAGTTGGCAGGTCCTCATTAGTGTGCCACTGGTTCCCCTCCTCCCATGCGTATAGCCACTTCTTCTCCCCCATCTACGCTACTGCTTCCCCTCCTCCGTTATGACCTACCACCTCCCGCAATCATTGCCTTTCATATGCTCGTGTGGCTCCCTCCACCTTCCCTCTATGTGTCTACATCGTGCGGCTGCCACAACCTCCTCTCTCCCACTACTTCCCTACGCAGACCTCCTTGAAGCTTCTTCCCCTAGGTGGACCAGAACCGGCCCAGTGTCGTCGCTTGTGTAGACCATGAGTGCCAACACCACCACCCATCGCAGTATCCTGATGGACAATGCCAGGCCCTTGCACCAGCCTGGCCCCCTAGCTTCTTCCCCTAGACGGACCACCACGGTCTCCTATGGACACCTATTGAGTTCAAAATTCCACTGATTAATGGTTGATCGATTTATCCAGTTAATAGGCCGATTCACCAATTAATCATTACTCCCAAGCCGAGCGAACATGTATCGGTTAACAATTTCCTCGCATTGATAATTTTATCATTTGCATCATTGAATGCATCACACACGATGCCTAGAAGAAACTGTGTGGCGTAGGCTATCCATCACACACACTTTTTATGTGGAAAACCACTACTAGGAAAAACCTTATACACAGATTTTTAGCAGTAGAGCTTGTTAAAAAAGCGTGCTAGTGCTACATAGCAGTAGCGTGTGCAGGATAACAGCACTACAGATACATATATAGCAGTAGCGCGTCTAGAGGTAAAAGTGCTACTACTAAAATGCCCACTACTAAGCCGATAGGCTACACATAGTAGCAGCGGTCTTAAAGAATTAGTCCTACCGCTAATATTGTTATAGCAACGCGTTTACGTGGAAAGGCGCTATTGCTAACGAAAATAAAATAAAATGAAAAGCATATGAAAATGAAAGAAATAGAAAAAGGGATAAAGGAAAAAAATGTAAAGAAAAATAAATGAAAAAGGAAAAAAAAGAGAAAAGGCATAGGAGTAGCGTGTTTTCTGTAACATGCTACCGCTATGTTTGACTTAACCAGCGGTTTCCCTCCCCCCAGCCACCACTTCTCCCCCAAATCCCTCGCCCCATTTCGCCGCCGTCTCCCCAATTCGTCGTCGCCCCACTTCGCCGCCGTCTCCTGCCGACGTCGATGCCCACAACCTCACCATCACCCCCCGAGGCCGCCCTCAACCTCACCGTCACCGCCTGAGGCTGCCCTCAACCTCTGTCGCCGCCCTCAACCTCACCGCCGCCTGAGCCCGCCCAGGACCGCCGCTGCCCGAGCCCGAGCCCGCCCTCCCCGCCCCTGCCTCTATCGCCGAGCACCTCCCCGCCACCATCTCTCCCCTATCTGTAAGCCCCCACCCCCACCCCTCCTCTCTCTCTGCATTTCCTTCCTGCCATGTTAATTAGTAGTAGTAGTAGATGTTAATTCATAGTAGGATTCATAGATAATGTTTTTTAGTAGTAGTACTACTAGATGTTAATTAGTAGTAGTGGTGGTACTAGTTAACTAGGGCAGTAGGGTTAATAGTAGATGTTTTCTTAGTTAGGGTAATAATAGATGTTACGTAGTAGATAATGTATATGTTAATTAGTTCAGTAGGGTTTAGTTTTTGAATTGAGTATGTTTAACTAGATGTTTAATTAGGGCAGTAGGGTTTAGTTTAGAGTAAAATTTAGTTCAGCAGTTAACTAAATATAATATATATTTGGTTTTTGAATTGAGTTTGAGAGAGCATGAGATTTGTGTATATTTTCTTGAAGTGTCAAACACTAGGAGATGCAAATTTGAAGTGGTCATGATATATGCAAATTCCTCAATTGTGTTTGCTCATGTTTATCTACTGTTGTAGTTTCTCATGTACATATTCTTAAGTGGTCTTGTTATATGCAACATAGAAGTGGTTCGATTGTGCCAAAGTGGCCTTTTGTTGTTTCCAGGGAATGAAGCCGAGTGGCCTATGTTTTTCCAGAATGTTGATTCATTTCCATTCCAGCAAATTACAGGTGCTTGATTTGTCCACTTTTTAGCAAAGGTCATGCCAAAAAATTTCATGAATTCCAGCATGACTTGTGCTACAAACTAGGACATATTGAGTGCCCGGGATTTGCTGCACCGGGAAGGAGTCAACATTCGTGCAAAAGATAGGCCTTTTCTTATGTCATTATTCATTTTTTTAAGGCTAGATTAATTGACTAGATTTAATTGTAGGAAACATGGCTAGCAACGATGAAGGATAGGGTTCTGGTGATTGCGACAACGTCTACCTGGCGGCAGATGAATTTCTGAGCCTTACTGACGATCAACGGATGTTGTTGTTGGGCCCACCTGTCACATCGGGGACTGAGACCAACATGCAGACCGGCGCTGAGACTGAGACCCGATGCTGAGACTGAGACCGGCGCCGAGACTGAGACCGGCGTCGTGACTGGCAGGGCTAGTATAGAACCGAAAGCAAAGAGGCCACGACACCTAAACCAGCTCATGACTACTAGACTGGTGGTCACGGAGATGGACGACGACATTTTTGAGCCAACGACGCCCGAGGAAGCGTGATCATGCTACGGCAATCAAATAGGCTGCATTGTACGGACAACCGCCACCATCAACGATGAGAAACTAAAGAAGATAGATAATATGAGGCTCTCCCTCCAAAAGAAGTTGCACCAGATATTCTTGTTCCCGGGCCGGGATGAAAAGGAATATAAAAATCCAAATAAGGAACCGGCAATGAAGAAGATAAACAAACACGCCATGACCAAGTTCAGTGACGCGTTGGCCGCTTGGAAAGGAATGGTGAAACAGCGGATCGTCAACAAAAAGGAACCCTACTCCGAGATTGTAAAGGATAATCCGACAATAACGAAAGAGCAGTTTGAAATATTCAAGGCGGCTTGCGAGGCCGAAGCTGCCAAAAAGAAGTTGAAGTGCATGAAGGGGCTTCAACAGAGGAACATGGGGCGCCACCACCTCGGAAGCCGTGGTTAAGGCGGGAAGAGGTCCATATGGGCCAAGGAGGACGTGGAACGCGAAAGTCTGGGCATCCCAGACCCCTTGGCCGACTTCACCGTCTCGCGGGAGCGTGACGTCCTCAGGGAACGACACCATTGGGACTTAGTCAAGAAGGTTTTGAAGACGGACCCGATCATGACGGAGTTCATGAGACTCCTGGTGATTTTAGTTTCTGATCAATTCGACCGCACGTTTAGTCATATTTGTAAACGATCCTTGTTCCTTTTGCAGAGAGAGCAGCACAGGATAGCGGCCGAAAGCGACTCACCATCTGAGGCGTTGGCGAGGCCCAAGTGGGACACCCCATTCAGCCAGGCGTTGAACATATTGAAATGACTCCCGGTGGACACTGGCCGTCGTATGGACGCGTGCACGGTGTTGGAGACGGCACCATCTGGAAGAAGTACTACCATGGGACCACGGAGGAGAGAAAGGAAAGACGAAGGTTAACTAGAGAAAACATCGACAAGAAGGTCGAGATTGCGGTTGAGAAGAAATCAGTTGAGACAGTCGCGACAGCGATAGCTGCCGCAAAATAGGTGATTGCATATATGTCTAGTAGGGATGAAAATGGAGTGGAAACTTTCCATTTTTCCAGAGGAAAAATGGAAATGGAGAGGAAATATGAAAACGGAAACGTAAATTTGCAAAACGAAAGTGTAAATGGAATTTTTATGCGGAAACGGAAACAAAAACGGAACGGTGTTTTCCGATGGAACATGCATGGAAATGGAACTTTCTGTTTCCGTGAATATGGAATTTCTATTTCTACTATAGACCTATAGCTGCTTTGTAGCCCAACCACCAAAGAGAACACAATGACACAATTAGTAGAATGGATCTAAGGCCCAACTTCTACTACCGCACATGTACTCAGCTTGACCCTATACACAATTGTCCTGTACTACTACAATACTACGCTAAGTGGCTAACATAATGATATTATTTTGTAGCCATGTTAACAACTCATTGAATTTGTTTGATTTTGTGTGTATTTCTCTATGATTCAAGGGGTTTTTAAGTTCTGATCAATGCCTATTTATGTTTCTATATCCGCTTTGTATTTGCTCCGTGTCTGTTTCCGGTAGTATCTATTTCCGTATTCATTTCCGGGGTTTCTGTATTCGTTTCCGCTTCTGCAAAAAAATGTGAAAACAAATATGGTAGCACTCAATTCTGTCTGTTTCCGCTCCGTTTTCATCCCTAATGTCTAGTGCCTTGGTTCCGGCTGTTTTCAATTGGAGCAGGCAAAATCCAAAAAAAAATGCAACGGACTTTCCCCTTACTGACTTCTTCGGGAGCAGCTAGACTAGCGTTGCACCAGCACCTGCACCTGCTCCGCACCGGCTCTTGCACCGGCTCCCGCACTTACTCATAGCAGCCCGTCCTCCATCTTGGACATGCTCGGTGGTGCTTCGTCTTTGGCTGAGCTCGACGCCCTCACGGTATCTGTCACACCAGCCCTCTTCAATAAATGTATAATCTCCCGTTTCCATCACCTTTCGGATGTCTCACGTCGCAGACATGTCTTTGCAGGCCGACGTAACCCTGTGCACCATATTGTACACCATCGGCGACCAGAAGGTGGACATGGGGAAGGCGACGATAATGAAGCCGAAGGAACCATTGTTCCACAGCCGGCTGATCTCCCCTAACGTCTTCAAGGTTTCTGTGGTCAGTGTCAAACCAGGCCACGGGAATTTGGCTCCTACGGTACTAGGGGGATGACGACAAGACCCCGCAGAGGCTTGGTGGCTGCAATGGGTGGGTCCTGTTGAGGCCAAAGAGTCTGCTTCGTCTGGAGGCGACCGGGAGCACACCCACGAGCACGCAGCCTCAGCAAGGTATGAACATCAACACCCACCTACCCAATTAGCGTCGGATGTCGTGTTGGGTGATAGCAGACGGGGTGAGGAAGAGGCTCCATTAGTCGTTGATCACGTTGCCATAGATGAGGATGAGGATGACGATAACATTGAATAGTATCTCAATACTGGCGCCTATGATGAGTACTCGGGGTTTGAGCGTCATGAGTCGGTGCATGAATTGCCGCCTCCGGAGGCTGAACATATTATAGACGAATTTCTAGTAGGAAAGAAGCATAGGAAGAGATGGAGGAAAGGCAACAAAGCTGCTTCTATGATCCAGCCGCCTCAGCAGCCTCGGGTTCAAGACCATATACCTATCCCCGATGCGGCAAAATGGCATGTCGTCGGTGAACCAATCCTACCTAAGGCAGCATTAGAGGCCACACACGGCAATCTATGGAGACTTCATGACGATGTGCTGCGGAGAGAGAACAGCCTCATCGCCTAGAAAAATCCAGAATACCCACTCTATGTGGTTAACGTGCCGCGGCAAAGGTCGTACGTCCACTCATGCCCCGCGGACAAGTTCTTCCTTCGATTCGATTACAGTTTCGACATGTTCCGCCTTTATGCCTTGTACATGAACTATATCATCGGGATTGAGCAAATACCTTATATGTGTGTGGCTGACCCATACTACATGCACGAGGGCTTCTTGGCAGTCTGCGCAGAGCACCATGAATACACGAGAGACTACATCGTCGATTTCATGGTCGCTAATAAGGACAAGGAGGTGATTCTCGTGCCTTATCATCCCCAGTAAGTCATCCGTGTGGATATCCTTCCTTCAATTTCAATCATTCATTTGCACGGTGGAGGCTAATTAATTTGAGGTGTAATTATTTTGCGCAGCGGCAGGCGCGACGTCCTCATCATCCTTTACCCCCGATACTCCCACGCTCTTTACTTGGACTCGTCGAAGAACATGAACAAGAAGGATTACACCCACATCAAGTCTGTTCCCGACAGTGCTATCTTTTACTACGGCTTACGGGGTGGAGAGGTCAAGGACAAGAAGACAAGGGACGGCAGGCTCGCCTTCGGCCATAAGACCGACTTCTACTGCATCTAGCAACCGAGTGATTCTCTTAGTGATGGATTCTATGTCCTACACCACATGCTGGAGTACAGACAGGATCATCAGGAGCTTCGCATGTCACCTAATCAAGCGATGCCCATATTCTACAATGGGCAAAGAACGTAGGAGGTATCTCGGATCATCGACTTCGAGCTGAGTTCTATCACATCCAGCATGAACTTTCCCAAGTCATCGTGAAGGAGGTCCTCGACAAAACGGGTCTATTCTACGAGGAAGGGCAAATGTCGCGGGAAGACGTCCGAACATGCGTAGCCGCTCAGCGTCTCGACCTGAAGCCTTTCACTAAGCTCGGGGACTATCTCCCTGACTTGGATGGATGGAATGACATGTTGGAGTGATTGTCGATATATGACAATGTGTCCGTTTAGTCCATACTTTCTGAATGACGAAACTTTGAGTTATGCATGACAAAGCTTTATTTGTGATATTATTAAACCATCCTCCTCAACTAGCGAAGATCACTCTAGTTAGGGCATTTTGGGTATGATGAACTTTGTTATTTATGCTTATGATATGTAGCTTCTATTTTTGCCAAGTCTGTCTATTTATGTTGCTCAACTATGTATGTTGCATATCATCGACTCATGTGCTGATGCAGGTGCATAGATCACCGATGACGAAGAAGTGCAATGCTAGGAGTATACGATGAGTGGCCGGAGTGTCAGGCCCCAGGTGTACCGATTTTCGGTTTCCGAGCAACAGCATTAGTTAGTTTAGGTTCACGCTAATGCGAGAGAGGGATACGAACTCATGTACTGCATAGTTCCGCTCTCACTCATAGTGATAGCTCTTCTTGCGTGTATCATTGTTTAGATGGATGACGATGTATTTGCAAGTAATCGAGACTTGTATCACTATTTTTGAGATGATGACGAGAGACCACTTTGTGTGGGATGATGATTATGATGATGATATGATTTGATGCTATGGTTACATTGGTATGTGTATGATATGCTAAAGATTATTGTATAAAGCCTGTTCAAATAAAAAACTAATATGCAGAAAAAAACTAATAAAACTAACAGTAGCGAGGGGAATAAAGTTAGCAGCAGCGCGCCCTTACCAGTAGCGCGTCCCAGCTAAAAGCGCTACATCTATTAGCAGTAGCGCGTCAAACTAAAGCTCTCTGCTGCTATCCATGTATAGCATTAGTGTGGGGCAACACGTGCTACTGATACATGTTAGCTGTAGCGCCGTATCAGTAGCTCGGGTCCCTGCGCTACTGATACACCAAATACCCGCGCTACTGCTAGGCTTTTCCCTAGTTGTGAATGTTTGTGCAAGGTGGCCTAACACAAACAGTTGTCCAGAGGAAGTCGTGTGTGATTTTTCAACGATCCAACACATTTCCTTCCCAGAAACTATGTGGATTTTCTAAGGTCAGCACCCACGGTGTTGTTTCAATAACCGTTTGCAAAGAAAACACCAATAAGAAGGCTAATTGGCCTATTATTTTTAATCCATTTAGTAATCAAATTGACATTTCATATTAAACACAAAATATATTTCATTTTCGTATTATGGAACCAGAATTTCATAATTGAAAAAATACATCATAGTACACCGTCATATAGCTTCGACACTCAGTTACACCATATAGGCATATAGCTAGCTACCCCATTACACAATAGCACCAAGTTTTACATGCAACATCTAAAACCTTTGGAAATTAGCCTCATAGATGGTAGATAGACAGATGAATCTCATCTAGAAAACTGCTGAAAAGAAAGGCGAATATTGAGCCTTCAATGATGTTGAAGGTCCTTGTAACTTTAACCAGTGTCTATGGATGATTGACCGCCCATCCTTTGTCCTCTTGAGCAAGACTTCGATATTGTACCGTGGGTGTTGTATGAACACCTTCCTCGCCTCTTGACCATACAGGTGGTGTGAGAGGTAATCATTAGTGAACTACTTTGGAAAGGCCTGAAAACAAAGATATGCATAAATATCTTCTCTAAATTTTTAAATGGTGCAAAGGAATTAGAAAAATAAGGTACAAGACTTAGTACCATCGTGTAGTTCACTGATGTCTTCTTCATTGTGCAGACAAAAATCTTGTTGTTTTTCATCGCTAGTTTCTTTATCCTAACAATCTTTCTAAGTTTCTTGACTTGACTGATATTCATGGACATCTCATATCGCCATATGCAAAATGGGTTGAATAGTGGATCAAAACCTCTGACAGCAGGACCTACATGTGCTAGACCAAATTGTTAAAACCCTAAATATTAGAATGGTTCCCGCAATTGCACAATAATGTTCTATTAGACAAAGGACCATGCATGCGCATACCTTGATAGTAAACCTCAGTGCCTCCCATTGTTTCCCTGCAAGACATATAAGGTAGTTATTGATCAGGTTAAGTGAGGGTTGGCATACTATTTGTAAAATATGTTGATGAAAAATAACCACATTGCAGATGCAGCAGATTAATTCGAGCTACATGGAAAAGCCATTTATCCAAACAAAGCATGCTTAAGAATTAGGAAATATAGCAATTATATATGTTTCTCATGTATTTAGTACAGCCAAATTCGATTTATTTCTCACATACATAACAATACAAAATTGTACCCACAACAATTGAAATTTACATTGTAGAATTGAAACAAACATTTAACTAAACACCATAACAAATAAAACAAACAGTTAACTGAGCACCACATTGCACAATAGAACATACTAGAAGATCAGACAGTTAACCATACCTAGTATGCTTAACAACTTGGAAATAGAACAATTGTATTTGTTTCACATGTATTTTGTATAGCCAAATTCGATCTATTTCTCACATGCAAGAGAATACAAAATTGGACCCACAAGAATTGAGCATCACATTGCACGATTGAACCAAACAGTTAACTAACATGACAACAAAATAACCAAACAGTTAACTGAGCACCACATTGCACAATATATAGAACATATATACTAGAGGATCAGATTGCATAGTAATAGTACATAGGATAATTCACTAGAATTTGTAAAGGAAAGGCAGGAGCAGCACATGCTACAGGTAAATCGAACATTCTTAAGCGACGTAGCTAGCTAGCTGAACATAGGTCCTTATAGTGAGCTAAAAAATACAAGCTACTCCTCATCTCGGAGATATCGATGACGATGGGCTCCTTAGACTTGGTAGAGGGCGAGGCCTCCATATCGTGGGTGCCCTCCTCGTAGTGGTGAGTCTCCTGACCCACTCCGGGCACCAACCTGTAGGCTTGGAGTTGAGGTAAGCATGGACACGCTGAGAAAATACCTCGTAGTCTTCGTCAAAGGCACCGACGGTGGCCTCGAGAAAACACCATGAACTATCTTTTAAAGTAGCCAACCGCGTGGCGGCATCCGCGTGCAAGGCGTCAATGGTGGCCTTGATGACGAGGTGCTCCTCCAAGATATAGGGGTCGGCACGCATGGCTTCCATAGCAACGTCATCTATGCGTGCGGCTGTGATTTTCTTCTCCACTGCCAAATGCTCATTGAGCTCCTGACTATACTGCGTGCACCATGGCTTACGGTGGCGCTTATCTGGAAGATGGGTCAGTGATTTGGGCTGAATGTGTCGCGTCAATGGTCGGGGCATGTCGGATGTAGAAGGAGGAAGTGGGCGGGGGTCGGGTGTGAAATACCTGACTAGATCCACGTCCCCATCTTTGACCAATGATGATTGAATAGTGAAATGATATTTGGGGAGCTAGTGTGCTTGATGCGCCGGCTGTGGACTGTAGCCGACAAACCTTCTCGTGTAAGCCATATACTATGATGGTGCTCCAAGATATTTTGTACTGCATCTCACACGGTTGGTGGTAATAAATTGTGTGTGATGTACTTGATTTTTCGTCTTGATTTGAAATACATAATGGGGTCACAACGGCAAAGGACGGTGTTTGAATTGCTAGAACTTTTGTCTGTAGTGAACATGCAACTATAGGAGTGTCATCGAAAAAATGGGAATTATTTGGAGTTTGTTTAGACACATTTATACATTAATCAAGTTTTCTAGTCATTTAAGGTGCATAATTCAAAAATTAAACTACATGCACATGCTCTGGTGCACCAAAAAGGGTTGTAAAATCGTATATGTGTCCATGGGTGGATGCTTAGGTCCCATGCAAGAAATCAGAATGAATTTCAAACACCTCGGCATCGTGGCTCGCCCACAAACGTTGAGATACTTGGTTTCGAAATTCTAGTAAATCCAAAACTCGTCTGAAATACATGAAACTTGGCATGTTATCATGGAATGGCACCAACATGCTGTGGTAAAAAAATTATTCCATTTGGGGCAGGTTTTGGTATAAGCTTCTCACAAACCAGAACTTCTCACAAGAAGCCTCATGATTCCTGTAGGGAATGTGTCACCTTTGTGGACAAAACAATATTCATTGCCTCTTCTTACCAGGAGGAGCTGAGGCAAGGGCTGGTCCACACGTGAGCTTTCTCAACTCATCATTGGCAATCGTTGGACTTACATCGGGAATTTTTTAAATCGGGGATTGTGGCGGGACCTGATCATTCTGATCTTTGCGATAGGTAGTGCCGAGAAGGGGGTGAAGCTGATGGAAATTTGTTTGGGCTTTTTCCCTTTCATTCTTTTGATGGAAACATTTTTGGCCACTAGGCCACGTCGAAGGAGGGAGGTGGGCTGCTGCAGCTTATGGGCTGCATTATTGAATACTTTTCAATCTTAGCCCAGTTTTGTTGTTGTCTATATATACTAGAAGGTGCGCTGTGCTGGGCAGATGATAACCATGATGATGTGCATTATCTTCATTATTGCGCAATGATGCACATCTAAAATAGGATGTTTAGGGTCACCAATAGCGTCAGTGTGAATCCTAAATACATGATTCTTATACATCAGGTGTAGGTATTGTTTTTTGAGATCAATGGGCTGCTTTCCTTCAATGATTATTTTCCTTGTCGTTGATATGGAAAATGCTCATGGTCAATTTTTCAGGTATCAATCAACTCAATCTTTTTTTAACAGAAACAAGTCCATCATTATCCGAAAGAACAGATTAAATTCGTTGTATTTTGTAACTATTCTATAAATTCAAGACAACTTGAGAAATCTTCCTAGCTGGAAATGACAAGAAACACACAGTGCAACTATAAAACCAGATATGAAATTTTCTAAAAGTCATGCACTCACAATGCAAGAACATAGTTCAAGTGCAAAACAATGCACATCATTAAATTATTTCTACTATAGACCATTTATTCTATGAGGAGATAGTTTTAAAACACAATAAGGCAACACAACCACAATATTTGTTTTCACAACCAACGTTCAGGCCAGACCGGGAATGTTATATATTCCTTCCTCCTTTGCCTCTTCAACTCATCCTAGGCGGTGTTGCCGGTCATTTGAAGCATGCTATCCCTATTTCACATGCCAATTAAATAAAATAAGTATCAAAGTGATTACACATTTATTCAAGAGTCCAAGGAAGGAAAAAGTGCCATGTAAAACTACATACAGATGAAAGAATGCTACTCTTGTAAGATCTTGTAATAGTGCATACATATGAAAGAATGGTACTATTCTTATCTCTTGTAATGGAAAAAGGAACATTGTTTCTCCTTTTATGACACATGCGAGAAAAAGAATAAGAAGTTTGCCCAGTAAATCATATTAAAAAAAGAATGTTCAGAACTAAGAGCATATTACTGAAGGAAATATGCCCTAGAGGCAATAATAAAGTTGTTATTTATATTTCCTTATATCATGATAAATATTTATTATTCATGCTAGAATTGTATTAACAGGAAACTTAGTACATGTGTGAATACATAGACAAACAGAGTGTCCCTAGTATGCCTCTACTTGACTAGCTCGTTAATCAAAGATGGTTAAGTTTCCTAGCCATGGACATGTGTTGTCATTTGATGAACAGGATCACACCATTAGAGAATGATGTGATGGACAAGACCCATCCGTTAGCTTAGCATAATGATCGTTCAGTTTTATTGCTACTACTTTCTTCATGACTTATACATGTTCCTCTGACTATGAGATTATGCAACTCCCAAATACCGGAGGAACACCTTGTGTGCTATCAAACATCACAATGTAATTGGGTGGTTATAAAGATGCTCTACAGGTGTCTCCGATGGTGTTTGTTGAGTTCGCATAGATCGAGATTAGAATTTGTCACTCCGTCTATCGGAGAGGTATCTCTCGGCCCTCTCGGTAATGTACATCACTATGAGACTTGCAAGCAATGTGACTAATGAGTTAGTTGCGGGATGATGCATTATGGAATGAGTAAAGATACTTGCCGGTAACGAGATTGAACTACGTATGATGGTACCGACGATCGAATCTCGGGCAAGTAACATACCAATGACAAAGGGAACAATGTATGTTGTTATGCGGTTTGACCGATAAAGATCTTCATAGAATATGTAGGAGCCAATATGAGCATCCAGGTTTGGCTAATGGTTATTGAACGGAGATGTGTCTCAGTCATGTCTACATAGTTCTCGAACCCGTAGGGTCCACACGCTTAACGTTCAATGACGATTTGTATTATGAGTTATGTGATTTGATGTACCGAAGGTTGTTCGGAGTCCCGGATGAGATCACGGACATGGCGAGGGGTCTCGAAATGGTCGAGACGTAAAAATCGATATATTGGAGGGCTATATTCGGACATCGGAAAGGTTCCGAGTGATTCGGGTATTTTTCAGAGTACCGGAGAGTTACAGGAATTCGCCGGGGAAGTAATTGGCCTTAATGGGCCATACGGAAAAGGATAGAAGGGCCTCAAGGGGTGGCTGCCCCCCCCCCATGGGCTGGTCCGAACTAGACTAGGGAGGGGGCGGCACCCCCCCTCTTTCCTTCTCTCCCTCTTCCCCTTCCTTCTTCTCCTACTCCAACTAGGGAAGGGGGGAAACCTACTCCTACTAGGAGTAGGAATCCCCCTTGGGGCGCGCCATAGAGAGGGTCGGCCCTCCCCTCGTCCACTCCTTTATATACAGGGGAGGGGGCACCCCATAGACACACAAGTTAATAGTTGTCTTAGCTATGTGCGGTGCCCCCCTCCATAGATTTCCACCTCGGTCATATCGTTGCAGTGCTTAGGCGAAGCCCTGCGCCGGTAGCTTCATCATCACTGTTACCACGCCGTCATGCTGATGAAACTCTCCCTCGGCCTCAACTAGATCAAGAGTACGAGGGACGTCACTGAGATGAACGTGTGCAGATCGCGGAGGTGCCGTTTCTTCGGTGCTAGGATTGGTCGGATCGTGAAGACGTACGACTACATCAACCGCGTTGTCATAACGCTTCCGCTTGCGGTCTACGAGGGTACATGGACAACACTCTCCCCTTTCTTTGCTATGCATCACCTAGATGGATCTTGGATGTGCGTGGGAATTTTTTTTGAAATTACTGCGTTTCCCAACAATTTTTCGCTTTTCTAATCTACCTACACGATGCCAGTATACTCCTACACTCCTACAGTTCTCCTAGTTATTTAGTTTCAAAATTTCTGAGTGGCCATCACCCTGAAGGTTCACCGATAGAGAATCATCAAATGCTTTTCACAACTCTTTAGTTATCAGGTCGCTGCAAATGCAATGTTCACCAAATCAAAAACTAACTTCCATATAATATTCAATGGGCATTCTAGGTCAGGGCTCCTCCGGCCTACCTTCACCGGTCCACCATCTTGGATTAGTTCAAGACTAGCTTCAACCAGTTCATCCTTGGCAGATCCTGCAACATTTCCCGGTAAAGTTCGCTCCCCTACTCTTATCGTTGCTATCTAGAACGTGTGGAAAAGAAGGATGCATAGTCTAGGTTAGGGCTATGTCCTGAACGAGAGAGGAGCTCTTTAGGTTCAGGGGCATGCCCAGGATTTCCAGATTGGGTTATATCCTTCTAGCAACATGATGCATTGTTTTTGACATATAGCTTATAGATTTGTTAAAATAAACCATAGAGTACTAATTGATCAGCATATTGAATTGTAAGTATATAACTGATCGTAACATTACAACTTCCAGACATATAGTAACATTGTACTGCACTAATTGTTCAACATATCAAGGTGCCAATATCTCAAATAATTTAGAGGATACAGAATGATAAGAAAGCTTACAAGTTACATGACAACTATCCCATACTTTGTTTAGGGTTTATAAATGAGTGATGATATTGTCATCCTTAACTCCCCCATATATTTTGTTTCTTAGCTTGTTATAGCTTCTTTATAAATGATAGTTGCTGCTGAGAGAATCGCATTGTATTGTCGCCGACTTACTGCAAAAGCATAATAGCTACTAAATATAGGGGATTTAATTCAAATTGAACGTATCATCGCTGACTCGATGTTTGTCAGTTTGTGGACTGGTGCATGCCGGTCTGAAAAGGTGAGGCGCACTGGTTGTTGGAGGCTTGGAGCAAGGCGCGTTGGAGGACAAGGAGGAGCTGAGGCAGGGGCTGGTCCACGAGTGAGCTTTCTCAACTCATTGCTTGTTGTCGTCGGGTTCAGAGTCTGGTCTACTTTAGACCGAGGCAGGGACTGGGCTGGTCCACTTTAGACTGAGGGTTTTGTGGCAGGCCGCGGTCATTCTGATCTTTGCGATGGGCAGCGGCCAGGAATGGGGCAATGCAGATGGAAATTTGTTTGGGCTTTTTTCCTTCTTTCGATGGAAACATTTTGGCCACTAGGCCACGTCGGAGGGAGGTGGGCTGCTACAGCTTAAGGGCCGAATTATTGAATACTTTTCAAGCTTAGCCCAATTTTGATAACCCATAATAATGTGCATCATATTATTTTTTGTACAATGATGCACAGCTAAAATAAAATGTTTAGAGTCACCAATATTATCAGTGCGAATCATAAAATATATGATTTTTATGCATCAGGTGTAGGTATTGAATTTTGTAGAACAATGGGTTGCTTTCCTTAAATGTTCATTTTCCTTGCTGATATAGAAAATGCTCATGTTCTATTTGTCTAGTCAAACATTTTTTATTACATTGCATGATGCCAGGTATCAATGGACTCAATCTTTCTTAAACGGAAGCAAATCGATCATTATCCAAAAGAAAAAATATGGTCTAACCTAAATGATCTTGCAAATATTCTATAATATATATTCAAGACATTTGAGAATCTTTCCTAGCTGAAAATTACAAGAAACACACTGTGCACTGTAAAATCAGATATGGAATTTTCTAAAAGACATGCACTCACAATGTAAGAACATAATCCATTCAAAGTGCAAAACAATGCACATCATTAAGGTATTTCTACTGTAGAACATTCTATTCTATGAGGAGATAGTTTAAAAATACAATAAGGTAACACAACCACAAAATTTGTTTCCGCAACCAACGTTCAGGGCAGACTGAGATAGTTATATACTCCTTTCTCCTTTGTCTCTTCAACTCATCCTAGACGTTGTTGCATATTGTTTGAAGCATGCCTTCCCTAGTTCACATGCCAATTAAATAAAATAAGTATCAGAGTGACTGGGTATTTATGCAAGAGTCCAAGGAAAGAAAAAGTGCCATGTAAAACTACGTATAGATGAAAGAATGGTACTTTTCTTGTATCTTGTAATAGTGCATAAAGATGAAACAATGGTACTATTGTTATATCTTATAATGGAAAATAGGACATTGTTTCTCCTTTTATGACATACTAGCAAACATGCACGTCTGTTCAACGAGAGAAAAGAATCATATGCCACTACCATAATAAGCATGTCTCAAGGACCCCCTCCCCCAGTCCCTGTCCTCCATTTCAATAGTGTCCCATCCGTGTCGTCGCTAATCCTCCTTTCCGCCCTTGCCGAAGATGGATGAACTATCCAACTGATCACTAGTGTCTTCTTGTGTATGGACCGTGACAGTGCAAAGGAATATCTAAGCCAAACTCTTGATCTGGCCGTGAGGGCCACCCTCCATGAATTCCTCTCCACACATGTTCCATACACCATCCCCTGCACCTGGTCCATACACCGCCCCTCATACTTCCGCTCGCTTTTGACTATTGACTTGTTCCATGGGAGGGCGGGTTGCTCGTGTCCCTACATGCCACCTTCCCACCATGCATGTTCACAACTAATATATATTAAGAAATACATTGCATGCCAATCAATAATGAATGTTAGGTAAGAAAATACCCGTGCTTCTCTACGGAGCAAACACCAGTTGCCTTGAACCAAGCGACAAATGAATAAAAGAATTAAACATATGATTAAGTGGTATGCATAAGGTCAATAAAACCTTCGAGAGTAGCAACATTCAGGAGGTTGAGGATTCATGACTAATAACTCAAACCCAAATAAGTAGAACAGACACATAACAAAAGTTTTGTTTGCCTTCTATGTTCATTACGTACCCCAGCATGGCAACAAACAAAAATCTCGGAGTTCGTCGTTCGTCATCAAGCTAGTCGGTGGATTTTGAAGGACCCGAGCTACTCCTCTCCATTGGTGTCAGGCCACGTCACATGCCTCCATGAATTTGCTAAAAACAAGAGCCCCAACGCATGGAGCTAATGCAGCTGCCGGTCACGGGCCTCACCACTAGATCCCTACAACGTCGCCGTGACCATCCTTGCGAACGGGGGTCACTACAATTGAAGTTGGGTAATTTGCCGTCCTTGCGACCCAAGGGTCTGTTTGGATTGGTTCCTAGAGGTGTCCAGCCAAGTAATCAGCGTTGTCCAGGCGATGTGTGTCTATTGGGCATTGATAAATTGGCTTGCCCACCGCTTCTCAGGTTTCCGCGTTCATTTTGCGCCGAATCATTGGCGAGGCATGGGTGGCTGAAATGTTCGCCAATTTTTTGGTGAGCCCATGGTTTGCGGGGCAGGCATTGGCGGAATCCAAACATCCCTCGAGGGTCTGTTTGGATTGGTTCTTGGAGGTTCCCAGGCAAATAATCGGTGTTGTTTTTAGAAGAGTTAATGCATGTTTTAGTACATAAACTTGTGGTGGTGGGAACAATTTCATACAAAAATTAAAAACCCCCAAAAAAGTAGTACATGAACTCTACTGCCGTAACAAATGCATACAAATCTGTCCGAACTAGTCCGCGTGGAGTGCCACGTCAACAACCTGTATTTATCCAGAAACCCCCCGGACTTGTCGCAAAATTCAGTCTTTCGTCCTCACTCGCGCCAGGCTGAATAGAGTCAAACAAAAACACCCTCGATGGTTCAGATATACAGTCGACGCCCTCGTAACCCCTCCCCAAACCCCTCCCATGTCTCGTCCTCGACGGCGACCCAGGGTGACACCATCTTGGGCATGGCGGTGCCGGCGATCGATGGAGCCACGGCTTCATGAACCAGGGGAGTTCCCTCCCGAGTATGGTATGTACCGAATCCCTTCTTCTATACCGCAATTGGGAACCTAATTGGCCTGGGTTTGGTTAGGTTTAGGTGGCCCAGATGATCAATCCATGTTCGTCATATTTAGTGTCGAATAGTAGGTGTTTCTTGTGTGGATTGGTATGAGTTTCCTGTGCGGATTGATGGTAGACTAGGTTTTTGGGGATCGAGGCTGCAATCAGGAACCTAATCGGTGTGGGTTTGGTTCTGTAGTTGATGTGCTGCTGTTGTAGTTTGTCTGGTGCTGTTGATGGGGATTAAAGAGGTGATTTTAGCATTCAGATGCCGTTGAAGATACCAATATGGAAGTGTAGTTTGTCTACTACTATTGATAGGAATCCATGCCTCTGTACCGTTGTTTGTAGCATTGTAATGCTGTCCATGTGTTGAGTCCATGTCTGCTGATGAAAACTTCAGTTTTTAACTGCACATGTCTACTGCAATTTCAGATCAAAAGAGTGTGTACAGCAATTTCAGTTCCAGTTTAAAAGAGTGGGCAGAAAACTGAACTTACGATCACTGCAAAATGAAGTGTGTACTGCAATTTCAGTTTAAAAGAGTGGATTTTAATTTATGGAAGTGTGCATTTGTCAGAAAGAGTGCACTTTAAACAAGTGTTCATTTCTACTGCATTTTTAAATTACTAATATGTTTGGGTGCACATATCTTCAGTTACAAATATGTTAGTACATTTACTGCCATGTCTCTCTTCATTTAGAGTTATCTTCACTGCCCATGTCCATTTTCACTTATATATTTCTCCAGTTACAGTTTTATTCAGTGCATATGTCCACTTATGTGTTGAATTGCATACATAAGTAATTCAGTTGCTGAGTTTTGAAATGTTCTGCTTTGTGCAGTGACAAATGGAGAAGACACTCAGTTGTTTTCAGTTGAGTTTGAGCACAATGGGATATTCATAGGGCAGGGTAGAACTACAAACAGATCATATACAAATATTGGATGTACACATGATGCTTTCGACTACTGCCATGTTGATACATGGTCATTGGGCATGGTGAAGTACTGTTTGTCCAGGTTGGATTATGATCCCACTGATCCATTGGTCAAAGTGTATTGGGTTTTGCCAGGGAAAGATATTATGGATGGCCTTGTTTGTGTGGACACTGAGGAAGCAATTGCTGCTATGGTCACTGCAAGCAAAGAAGCTAAAACATTGGATGTAATAGTGGACGAGGGAAAACAAAATAAGGACTTTGTATGGCGACGATGTCATACTCAATAGATGCCCAACACGATGTCAGATCCATTATGCATATTTATACCCCTCTGATTATGAACATGAATATGCTTTGTGAGTAGTTCCATTTGTTCCTGGGGACATGGGAGAAGTCTTGCTATAAGTAGTCATGTGAATTTGGTATTCGTTTGATATTTTAATGAGATGTATGTTGTCTTTCCTCTAGTGGTGTCATGTGAACGTCGACTACATGACACTTCACCATTGTTTGGGCCTGGAGGAATTCATTGGGAAGTAATAAGTAGATGATGGGTTGCTAGAGTGATAGAAGCTTAAACCCTAGTTTATGCGTTGCTTCGTAAGGGGATGATTTGGATCCATATGTTTCATGTTATGGTTAGGTTTACCTTAATAATTCTGTTGTAGTTGTGGATGCTTGCAATAGGGGTTAATCATAAGTGGGATGCTTGTCCAAGGAAGGACAGTACCCAAGCACCGGTCCACCCACATATCAAATTATCTAAGTACTGAACGCGAATCATATGAACGTGATGAAAACTAGCTTGACGATAATTCCCATGTGTCCTTGGGAGCGCTTTCCTTTATATAAGAGTTTGTCGAGGATTGTCCTTTGCTACAAAAAGGATTGGGCCATCTTGCTGCACCTTATTTACTTTTACTATTTGTTACCCGTTACCAATTACCTTATCACAAAACTATTTGTTACCGATAATTTTAGTGCTTGCAGAAAATACCTTACTGAAAACTACTTATCATTTCCTTCTGCTCCTCGTTGGGTTTCACACTCTTACTTATCGAAAGGACTACGATAGATCCCCTACACTTGTGGGTTATCAAGACTCTTTTTTGGCACAGATGCCGGGGAGTGAAGCGCCTTTGGTAGGTGGAATTTGGTAAGAAAAATTTTATATAGTGTGCTGAAATTTACTCTCACTTGCTACTATGGAACATAATCCTTTGAGGGGCTTGTTCAGGGTATCTTCACAACGACCAGTAGAGTAAAGAGTTGCTCCTCAACCTACTGAACCTACTGAAAATGTTTACTTTGAAATTCCTTCGGGTATGATAGAGAAACTGCTAGCTAATCCTTTCACAGGTGATGGAACATTACATCCCGATTTGCACCTAATCTATGTGGATGAAGTTTGTGGATTATTTAAGCTTGCAGGTATGCCCAAGGATGTTATCAAGAAGAAGGTCTTCCCTTTATCTTTGAAGGGAAAGCATTGACATGGTTTAGGATATGTGATGATATGGGATCATGGAACTATAGCCAATTGAAATTGGAATTTCATCAAAAGTTTTATCCTATGCATCTTGTTCATCGGGATCGTAATTATATATATAATTTTTGGCCTCGCGAAGGAGAAAGCATCGCTCAAGTTTGGGGGAGGCTTAAGTCAATGTTATATTCATGCCCCAATCATGATCTCTCAAGAGAAATTGTTATTCAAAAAATTTATGCTCGGCTTTCTCTCGATAATCGCTCCATGCTCGATATTTCTTATACTGGTTCTTTTATGATGAAGACTATTGAATTCAAATGGAATTTATTGGAAAGAATTAAATGAAACTCTGAATATTGGGACCTCGACGAAGGTAAGGAGTCAGGTATAACACCTAAGTTTGATTGTGTTAAAAAATTTATGGATACTGATGTTTTCCATGAATTTAGCACTAAATATGGACTTGACTCTGAGATAGTAGCTTCTTTCTGTGAATCCTTTGCTACTCATGTTGATCTCCCTAAGGAGAAGTGGTTTAAATATAATCCTCCCATTGAAGTAAAAGTAGTTGAACCTATTAAAGTTGAAGAAAAGACTATCACTTATAATGGTCCTGTTGTTCCTACTGCTTTTATTGAGAAACCACCCTTCCCTATTAGAATAAAGGATCATGCTAAAGCTTCAACTATAGTTCGTAAGAGTAATACTAGAACACCTACACCCTCTGAGCAAATTAAAGTTGAACCTAGTATTGCTATGGTTAAAGATCTCTTGGCTGATAATATTGATGGGCATGTTATTTACTTCTGTGATGAAGCTGCTAGAATTGCTAGACTCGATACTAAAAATAAACATAGAACTGTTGTAGGCATGCCTGTTATTTCTGTTAAAATAGGAAATCATTGCTATCATGGCTTATGTGATATGGGTGCTAGTGCAAGTGCAATACTTCATTCCTTATATAAAGAAATTATGCATGACATTGCACCTGCTGAGATAGAGGAAATTGATGTTACAATTAAGCTTGCCAATGGAGACACTATTTCCCCAGTTGGGATTGTTAGAGATGTTGAAATCTTGTGTGGGAAAGTTAAATATCCTGCTGATTTTCTTATTCTTGGATCCCCACAAGATAACTTTTGTCCCATTATATTTGGTAGACCCTTCTTGAATATCGTTAATGCTAAGATAGACTGCAATAAGGATATTGTTTCTATTGGTTTAGGGGATATGTCTCATGAATTTAATTTTGCTAAATTTCGTAGACAACCCCATGATAAAGAACTGCCTAGTAAAGATGAAATTATTGGTCTTGTTTCTATTGTCGTGCCTCCTAGTGATCCTTTAGAATAATATTTGCTAGACCATGAAAATGATATGTTTATGAATGAAAGAAGGGAAATAGATGAAGTATTCTTTAAATAGGGACCTATTTTGAAACACAACTTGCCTGTTGAAATCCTAGGGGATCCTCCCCCACCCAAGGGCGATCCCGTGTTTGAGCTTAAGCCTTTACCTGATACTCTTAAATATGCTTATATGGATGAGAAAGAGATATATCCTGTTATAATTAGTGCTAACCTTTCAGAGCATGACGAAAAGAAATTATTGAAAACTCTGAAGAAGCATCATGCTGCTATTGGATATACTCTTGATGATCTGAAGGGCATTAGTCCCACTCTCTACCAGCACAAAATGAAATTGGAGAAAGACGCGAAACCGGTTGTTGATCACCAACGATGGTTAAATCCTAAGATGAAAGAAGTGGTAAGAAAAGAAATACTAAAGCTTCTGGAGGCAGGTATAATTTATCCCGTTGCTGATAGTCAGTGGGTAAGTCATGTCCATTGTATCCCTAAGAAGGGAGGTATTACTATTGTTCCTAATGATAAAGATGAATTGATCCCACAAAGAATTGTTACAGGTTATAGAATGGTAATTGATTTCCGCAGATTAAATAAAGCTACTAAAAAGGATCATTACCCTTTACCTTTTATTGATCAAATTCTAGAAAGATTATCCAAACATACACATTTTTGCTTTCTAGATGGTTATTCTGGTTTCACTCAAATACATGTGTCAAAAGAGGATCAAGAAAAGACAACTTTTACTTGCCCTTTCGGTACCTTTGCTTATAGACATATGCCTTTTGGTTTATGCAATGCACCTACTACCTTTCAAAGATGTATGATTGCTATATTCTCTGACTTTTGTGAAAAGATTGTTGAGGTATTCATGGATGATTTTTCTGTTTATGGAACTTCTTTTGATGATTGCTTAAGCAACCTTGATCGAGTTTTGCAGAGATGTGAAGAAACTAATCTTGTCTTGAATTGGGAGAAGTGCCACTTTATGGTTAATGAAGGCATTTTCTTGGGGCATAAAATTTTTGAAAGAGGTATTGAAGTTGATAAAGCTAAAGTTGATGCTATTGAAAAGATGTCGTGTCCTAAGGACATTAACGGTATAAGAAGTTTTCTTGGTCATGCCATTTTTTATAGGAGGTTCATTAAGGAATTCTCAAAAATCTCCAGGCCTCTGACTAATCTCTTACAAAAAGATGTCCTATTTGTCTTTGATGATGATTGTGTAGAAGCATTTGAAATACTTAAGAAAGCTTTGATTTCTGCACCTATTGTTCAGCGTCCTGATCGGAATTTACCATTTTAACTTATGTGTGATGCTAGTGATTATGTTGTAGGGGCTGTTCTAGGACAAAGAGTTGATAAGTAATTAAATGTTATCCAATATGCTAGTAAAACTCTAGACAGTGCCCAGAGAAATTATGCTACTACTGAAAAAGAATTTTTAGCAGTTGTATTTGCTTGTGATAAGTTTAGACCTTATATTGTTGATTCTAAAGTAACTGTTCACACTGATCATGCTGCTATTAAATATCTTATGGAAAAGAAAGATGCTAAACCTAGACTTATTAGATGGGTTCTCTTGGTTCAAGAATTTGATTTGCATATCATTGATAGAAAGGGAGATGAGAACCCCGTTGCAAACAACTTGTCTAGGTTAAAGAATGTTCTCGATGACCCACTACCTATTGATGATAGCTTCCCTAATGAACAATTAGTTGTCATAAATGCTTCTCGTACTGCTCCATGGTATGCTTATTATGCTAATTATATTGTTGCTAAGTTTATACCACCTAGTTTCACATACCAGCAAAAGAAAAGGTTCTTCTATGATTTAAGACATTACTTCTGGGATGACCCACATCTTTATAAAGAAGGAGTAGATGGTGTTATTAGACGTTGTGTACCTGAGCATGAACAGGAATAGATCCTACACAAGTGTCACTCCGAGGCTTATGGAGGACACCATATTGGAGATAGAACTGCATATAAGGTATTGCAATCTGGTTTTTATTGGCCTACTCTCCTCAAGGATGCCCATAAGTTTGTCTTGTCTTGTGATGAATGTCAAAGAATTGGTAACATTAGTAGACGTCAAGAAATGCCCATGAATTATTTACTTGTTATTGAACCATTTGATTTTTGGGGTTTTGACTATATGGGACCGTTTCCTTCCTCTAATGGGTATACTCATATTTTAGTTGCTGTTGATTACGTTACTAAGTGGGTAGAAGCTATTCCAACTAGTAGTGTTGATCATAACACCTCTATTAAGATGCTTAAAGAAGTTATTTTTCCGAGGTTTGGAGTCCCTAGATACTAATGACTGATGGTGGTTCACATTTTATTCATGGTGCCTTTCGTAAAATGCTTGCTAAGTATGATGTTAATCATAGAATTGCATCCCCTTATCACCCACAGTCTAGTGGTCAAGTAGAAATGAGCAATAGAGAGCTTAAATTAATATTGCAAAAGACTGTTAATATATCTAGAAAGAATTGGTCCAAGAAACTTGAT
Source organism: Triticum monococcum (assembly GCA_034509565.1). Lineage (NCBI taxonomy): Eukaryota > Viridiplantae > Streptophyta > Magnoliopsida > Poales > Poaceae > Triticum > Triticum monococcum. Next base: position 655,439,460 of record CM067847.1, on the reverse strand, counting down.
GATGCATTATGGGCTTATAGGACTGCATACAAGAATCCTAGGGGTATGTCTTCGTATAAAATGGTTTATGGTCAACCTTGTCACTTACCTCTCGAACTAGAATATAAGGCATATTGGGCCATTAAAGAGCTCAATTATGATTTCAAACTTGCCGGTGAGAAGAGGCTTTTTGACATTAGCTCACTTGATAAATGGAGAACCCAGGCCTATGAGAATGCCAAACTGTTTAAAGAAAAAGTTAAAAGATGGCATGATAAAAGGATACAAAAACATGAGTTTAATGTAGGTGATTATGTATTATTATACAACTCTCGTTTAAGATTTTTTGCAGGCAAACTCCTCTATAAATGGGAAGGTCCTTACATCATCGAGGAGGCCTATCGTTCCGGTGCCATAAAGATCAACAACTTCGAAGGCACAAATCCGAGGGTGGTGAACGGTCAAAGAATCAAACATTATACCTCAGGTAATCCCATAAATGTTGACACTAATGTTATTGAAACTGTAACCCCGGAAGAATACATAAGGGACACTTTCCAGAATGTTTCAGACTCCGAAAAGGAATAGGTACGTGGTACGGTAAGTAAACCGACTCCAAAACAATTATAAAGGCAATTTTTCTATGTTTTGGAATATTCAAGAAAATAGGAAAATAAGAAGTAGTCCGGAAAGGACACGAGGCTTCCATGAGGGTGGAGGATGCGCCCTACCCCCCTGGGCGCGCCCCCTGCCTTGTGGGCACCTCGTGTGCTCTCCAGACTTTGTTTTCTTGCACAATACTTATTTTGGTCGATAAAATTTCATTATATAATCTCCCGAAGGTTTTGACCACCGTATCACGCAAATATCTTCTGTCTTTGTTTCGAGCTATTTTTCTAACAGATCTAGATTGCCGTGGCGTCTTCAAGTGCCCCCAAGGACAAGTTCTTCGAGAAGGTCATCAACCCCTACCTCACGGAGGTGCTACAACACCCTCAAACCATTGAGATGCGTGAGGGGTTGCTGCACATCCGTGATGTTGAGGGACCAAGGAGGACCGGAAGTGTAGAGACAAGGCTTGAGGCAATGGAGCAACAAGTTTTCAAGTGCCAGGAGATCATGGAACGTGGACTCAACTCCAATCATATAATGATCACGGAGTTCACCAACAAACACAAGCTGGATGACAAGAACCTTAGGGAGGCCATCTTCAAGCTTCACGAGAAAATTGAGCGCCTCCAAGCCCAGATCTATGACCTAAAAAACCAAAACTGTGAGTATGAATATAGATTCAAGAGGATGAGTTTCGCTGCATATTTGAGGATCCTGGAGACTCGATCATCCTTCTATGATGTTGAGCCTATGCCTTGGAAGATGGACGACAAGCCCACATCATCAACAACTCCATCATCACCACCTCCGAGGAAGGATACATAAACACATGGGTATGGGCACTCCCCTTGGCAACTACCAAGCTTGGGGGAGTGCCCTGGTATCGTATCACCATCACACTTTTATCTTTACCGTATTTCTTATTTCGATCCTTTTGGTAACATCTTGATCTAATAGAATAAAGTTTTAGTATGATCTAGTTTTTAGTTTTGCTTTATGATCCTTCTATGTAATTGAGTCTGTGAGCTATATATAATAAAGATTAGTGTTTAGTCAAGGGCTTGATTATCTTACTATGATCTTGAGGGAATGAAATGAAAGAGAAAGAATAAAAATAAATAAAGAGATCATATGGATCTTATGGAGAGTAATGACTTCACATATAAAGAGTATGATGAATAAAAGTTGTTGAGAGTTGACAAGGATAGTTTTGGTCATCATTGCAATTAATAGGAAGTAATAAAGAAAGAGAGGTTTTCACATATAAATATACGATATTGGACATCTTTTATGATTGTGAGCACTCATTAAAATATGACATGCTAAAGAGTTGATGTTGGACAAGGAAGACAACGTAATGGGTTATGTTTTCTAACATCTGAAATAAATTACATTGTCATGGATCATCCAACATGTTGAGCTTGCCTTTCCCTAGCATGCTAGCCAAACTCTTTGCACCAAGTAGAGATACTACTTGTGCTTTCAAATATCCTTAAACCTAGTTTTGCCATCAGAGTCCACCATATCTACCTATGGATTGATTAAGATCCTTAAAGTAAGTTGTCATCATTGCAAGCAATAAAAATTGCTCTCTAAATATGTATGATTTATTAGTGCGGAGAAAATAAGCTTTATACGATCTTGTGATGAGGAAGAAATAAAAGCGACGGACTGCATAATAAAGGTCCATATCACAAGTGGTAATATAAAGTGACGTTCTTTCGCATTAATATTTTGTGCATGCAACCATAAAAGCACATGACAACCTCTGCTTCCCTCAACGAAGGGCCTATCTTTTATTCTTGTCTTATACTTCATACAAGAGTCATGGTGATCTTCACCTTTCCTTTTTACAATGTATCCTTTGGCAAGCACAATGTGTTGGAAAGATCTAGATATATATAGCTAATTGGATGTGAGTTTTCATGAACTATTATTGTTGACATTACCCTTGAGGCAAAAAGTTGGGAGGCAAAACTATAAGCCCCTATCTTTCTCTGTGTCCGGCTAAAACTTCATACCCATAAATATTGCGTGAGTGTTAGCAATTGTGAAAGACTAAATGATAGTTGAGTATGTGGACTTGCTAAAAATCTCTTATATTGACTCTTTCCGATGTTATGATAAATTGCAATTGCTTCAATGACTGAGATTATAGTTTGTTAGTTTTCAATGAAGTTTATGATTCATACTTGAAACTGTGAATGAATTGTTACTTTAGCATAAGAGATCATATATATGTTGTTGTTCTAAGAATGATCATGATGCCTCATGTCCGTATAGTATTTTATCGACACCTCTATCTCTAAACATGTGGACATATTTTTCGATGTCGGCTTTCGCTTGAGGACAAGCGAGGTCTAAGCTTGGGGGAGTTGATACGTCCATTTTGCATCATGCTTTTATATCGATATTTATTGCATTATGGGCTGTTATTACACATTATGTCACAATACTTATGCCTATTCACTCTTATTTTACAAGGTTTACATGAATAGGGAGAATGCCGGCAACTGGAATTCTGGGCTGGAAAAGGAGCAAATATTAGAGGCCTATTCTGCACATCTCCAAAAGTCCTGAAACTTCACGGGAGCACGTTTCAGAATATATAAAAAATATTGGGCGAAAGAAGTACCAGTGGGGGGCCACCCATCGTCCACGAGGGTGGGGGCGCGCCCTACCCCCTGGGCGCGCCCCCCTACCTCGTGGGCCCCCTGGCAGCCCTCTGATGCCCATCTTCGGCTATATGGATTCTTTCGTCGAGGAAAAAAATCATAAGCAAGCTCACGAGACAAAACTCCGCCGCCACGAGGCGGAACCTTGGCGGAACCAATCTAGGGCTTTGGCGGAGCTGTTCTGCCTAGGAAACTTCACTCCGGGAGGGGGAAATCATCACCATCGTCATCACCATCGATCCTCTCATTAGGAGGGGCTCAATCTCCATGCTTTGTGAGTAGTTCCGTTTGTTACAAAGGACATCCGAGTAGTGTTGCTATAAGTAGTCATGTGAATTTGGTATTCGTTCGATATTCTAATGAGATTTATGTTGTCTTTCCTCTAGTGGTGTCATGTGAACGTCGACTACATGACACTTCACCATTGTTTGGGCCTAGAGGAAGGCATTGGGAAGAGTAGATGATGGGTTGCTAGAGTGACAGAAGCTTAAACCCTAGTTTATGTGTTGCTTCGTAAGGGGCTGATTTGGATCCATATGTTTCATGCTATGGTTAGGTTTACCTTAATACTTCTGCTGTAGTTGCGGATGCTTGCAATACGGTTTAATCATAAGTGGGATGCTTGTCCAAGGAAGGACAGTACCCAAGCACCGGTCCACCCACATATATTGAACGCGAATCATACGAACGTGATGAAAACTAGCTTTATGATAATTCCCATGTGTCCTCGGGAGCGCTTTCCTTTATATAAGAGTTTGTAAAGGCTTGTCCTTTGCTACAAAAAGGATTGGGCCATCTTGCTGCACCTTATTTACTTTTACTATTTGTTACCAGTTACCAATTACCTTATCACAAAACTATCTGTTACCGATAATTTCAGTGCTTGCAGAAAATACCTTACTGAAAACTTCTTACCATTTCCTTCTGCTCCTCGTTGGGTTTGACACTCTTTCTTATCGAAAGGACTAGATAGATCCCCTACACTTGTGGGTCATCAGGGACCACCCCTCGGATGTGGTCGGCTCCCTTCACCGCATCAAAGATGGCGACAAGTGCATCGACCACCATGTTGAAGACGAAGGGGGAGAAGGCGCCCCCCTGCCGAACCCCACAAAAGGTGTGGAAGAACGGTCCCACTTCACCATTAATATTAACAACTGTGTGACCACTAGACACCTACTACATGACCCTGGTAACCCAGCGGTCGTCAAAACCCTTCCGAAGCAACACTTCCCGAAGGAAGGACTAGTGGACCATGTCATACTTTTATGGAAATCGATCTTAAGAAAGAACGCCTTTTGGCGTTTTATTTTGACCTCATGGAGCACTTCTTGAACGACTAGGACCCATTCTAGGATGAACCGACCTTGAATTAAGGCAGATTGGTTTGGATGTGTCAGCCGATCTGCCAGAAGTGCAGCCCTATTGGCATACACCTTGACCAGGGTATGGAAGATCACGTTAATCACCATGATCGAACAAAACTAGCGAGTGTCGGAGGCACCCAAAGCTTTAGGAATAAGTGTAATAATCTCAAAGTTGAGCTAAGAAAGATCCATGATGCCTACATAGAAGTCCTGAAACATAGCCATCATCTTAGTCTTAATAGAGGTCCAAAACACCTGAAAGAACCCCACCGAAAGGCCATTGTGGCCAGGCGCCGAGTTGGTGCTCACGCCTTTGATAGCGGCAAATACCTCCTACTCCGAGAAGGGAGCTAGGAGGTCCTCATTGTCTAAGTCCAACACTACCTGGGGACCTGACCACTTGTGCAGGGCCAGCGCCGCGCCACCCTGCAAAAGTTGGAGAGAAGAGATTCTGGTAAAAACCATACACATGCTCGCGAATGTCGTCACGATGCTACAAAAGTCCATCACTGTCCTAGAGAAGCAGGATGGTGTTGCGGCCGCGACAACCATTAGCAATCGCCTGGAAGTAGGTCGTATTGGCATCCCTCTGCAATACCTTCTGGGTACCGGGCTGGAGCTAGTTGCACTCATTGGAAAAGATGAGCATGAGCTCCTCCTCGAGTGCGTATCAGTGCATCCGCTCATCGGGAGAGAGGCCGGAGGAGTCAACCCTCAAATCAAGAGCCTAAATGGCCGAGAATAGGGTCTTCTTATGGTCGAAGGTCATGAACGATGTTAGCCCCAACCCTTCATTAATTTACGCCCATGCTTGGCACAATATTGCCAAGAGCCAACTGACGATGAGGACCGATGCGGTTCCACCCTAGCGGCGGTCCACCTATCTCTAACAGCCTCCATGAAACCACGATGATTCAACTAGAGGTTTTGAAGCGAATTGCGGCGGTGGACGTGGCCGGTCCTCCAATCCTCTATAGAGGACAAGTGAAGCGGCACATGGTCGGAGCCAATCCACATAATTGCGCGGAGGAAGCGAGGGGACACCGGAGTTCCCACTCCGGCGACATGAAGACGTGATCAAGCATGCACCGAGTAGGAACCATCTACTTATTTATCCAAGTGAAACGAGCGCCGATGCGGTCGATCTCTTGCAAACTGTAACGCCCCGGACACACCCGCCGGTGGTCGTTACTCCTGGAGGGATCTAAACTGGCCCCATAGATCAATACTAGTCTTTTCTGCGCACTTTGTCCTCACTCATGCACACCCGGGAGCAACTTCCTGGTCGGTCACCCATCCTGACACTACTCCAAGCTGAGCACGCTTAACTTTGGAGTTCTGTCCGAATGGGCTCTCGAAAAAGAAGGAATTCCTTATTGACACACTACAAAAAAATACACTTCCATGATGATACGTGTTTGTCACAGTAGGTTGCATTTTTTTTCATGCATGTACATCCATGACAAATTTATGACAGAATCAAGATAGTCATACCTGTGCTGTCATAGAAGTGTTCCATGACATTACCAAAATTATCATCACGGAAGTGTCCACTTCCATGACGATAAATCGCGCGTCACATATGTGCTTTCGTCAAGGTTGACCGACATGTGGCATCCACCGTAACAAAACGCTGTTAAGCTATCGGGTCAGCTTTTGGATCCGATAACCCGTTAATAGCCCCGACCAATGGGGATTTTCCACGTGTAAAATCATCATTGGCTGGAGGAAACACGTGTCGGCTCATCGTCGGGAAAGATGTCATCTACTCATTGGACAGAAGGTGCCTATGATACGTTGACACGTGGCACAGCCCAACAGAGGTCCATTCTTGTGAAAAGGCCGGTCCGTTTGACTTGGTCAAAAGGTGGCGGGCCGGCCCATGGAAAGCCTGTTAACGGCCTGTTCGCATATAGCCCATTTACAGCCCGCTAACCCAAGGCCCGTTACGCCCTATCCGAATTAGGCCCAGTAGCGTCATCTAGGCCACCCAATATGATTCCAGCCCGTTTTCACTTCTGGCCCATGTATGGCCCATGACGTCTTTCGGCCCATATGAGGCCCTATGTAACTCTTGGCCTATTAACGGCCCGTGGTGAAACTGGCCCGTAATGAACAGTGTATCACTTTACACCCATTAACAAACTGGCCCGTAATGAACAGTGTATCACTTTATACCCATTAACGGCTCGTTATTCCATTGGGCCGCCTCCAGCCCATGTTATCTTTCGGCCTTCTCGGAGCCCATTTATTCTTGGGCTCATTTCCAACATTCGTTTACTTACGGCCCGTTACTGTCATTTTCTCCTTGTGGGCCAAATTCAGCCCGTGGTTACAGTCGGCCCGTTTGTGGTCGGTTAATACGTTGGGCCGTTTTCATAGTGTCATCAAATACGGCCTATTAACGATGGCCCATTATGGTCGGCCCATGAACAAATGATTCCAACTCTAGCCCGTTTACGGCCAGAATGTGGTCTATTTGGCCCATGTTTGGCCAATCGATCATACATCCCGTATAAGGCCCATTGATGATACGGCCTGTAGAAGGCCCATTGATGATACGGCCCATAGAAGGCCCAATGTTTCTATGGCCCGTAGAAGGCCCACTGTTTCTATGTCCCGTAGAAGGCCCACTATTTATACGGCCTGTAGAAGGCCCACTGTTTCTACGGCCCGTAGGAGGCCCAGTGTCACTACAGTAAATATTAGCCCATGGTTATTGTGGCCTAGTTTTAAAAAATAGGTTATTGCAGCCACTAGCAAACCACAGAAAAAGAACTGCACTAACTATAAGCAAACAAATAAACAAGACAACAAGGAAATAAATAAGCAAGCAACTTACACTAGGCTATCACGGCTATTACACATATTACATCCACTGGGCATCAAAGTTCACCACCAGTGCAAATATAGGGAACACAGCAGCATATAAACGCTGCAGCAAAACAAGTCCAGAACTGAAACCACTTCAGAAGAGCTCAAGAAACAATATCCTGAGTACCCATAATGCTGGCAAGATGCTTGGCAAGCTTATTAACTTTCTCTTGTTTGGAGCTTAAGTCCTCCAGCGCTTGCTGTTGCACCAGAAAGTATGCATCTGAATTCTGCAGGGACTTCCTCAGTCCTTCGGCTTTCTGTCGCATAACATCTGATCGATGTCTTTCAACTTGAAGTTGAGACTCAAGAAGCCGAACTGATTCAGGCAATGAGTTCGAAGAGCTGGTGCCAGCAGTGGTAGCCAGTAACTCGAACACTACATCAAGACAGGACTTTGGGGTTGTCTCAGTGTCTTCAATATAGTTTTTATCAGCTTTCTTGGAGACCAACAGGGATGTCTCACTATCTTAAACCTTATCTACATTACTTCCTTTACCATTGCATAACAGGGTACTCTTCTCCAATATTTTATCCGTGTTCTAAAAGAGAAACAAACAAACACATCTCAGGTTTACAATGTAGTATATGAAACTCATTTTGGTAAACCAGTTCAGTAGTAAGGTGGACAGGATAATAGCATGAAACAAACATATATCTATCTAGTATGGTCACTATATGGTCTATATCATTCTAGTTTATGTTGCCAAATCAAGATAGATACAGTTTCGAATCATATCTATTTAAGACAAAGCAGCATAGACAGAATATAAGTGTGGGAAACTACACAGCAATAACAACACTTGTAATGTGCATGGCATGAGAACATAACTGTTTATTTAATTTAAGCTGAAATCAACATAGAGCATGTTACAATAGCAAACAACCAAACACGTTGAAGAAACAGGTTTAAAACATACCTGTTGCGCCATTGGAGTTTGAATTGCATCCTTCAAATTTGAAATTAGTTGGTATCAGTAAATACAGTGATGCAGGAGCAAAGTAGTATGAACCATAGCTACGGAACCTAACCTGAGAAAAATTCTTCTTCTGCTTTAAGCGTTGACTTCGGGTTCAGAGTGGTGGTCCTCGTGATTTGGGCACTGCAGTTGCCTTACTAACTGCTCGTGTTTGGGTGCTCTATGGTGGAGATGGTGCTGTGTCAACGGGAACTGGGTGTCTATCTGCTGGGGTTGGGGTTAGAAGGGGTGTAGCTGGTTCTCTGTCCAACTGGGTAGGGGTACAATCTGCATGAGTGTGGGTTATGTGTGGTGGGGCTGGTTCTTGGGCAAGTACATCGGTGGTTTTATCTACATCGACAGGTAGCACGATCTTTTCTGAAGACCGTGTTTTTACTCCCACAGATACTGCCATCACTCCCTCCAATTGAAATGGCTGATAAACAAGAAAAGTAATTGAATTTACAGACATTGTAAGATAGACAGGTGCAATGGATAGTAGGGAAGAAAACAGGGCATGAAATAATTCACATTTATGTTGTCTAAGTAAACAGATAGCAGGATATAATTTCACATATATGATGGCTAATTAAACAGGATAGCATGACACAATTTCACATGTATGATGGCTAACTAAACATGATAGAATGACATACTTCAAAATATGATGACTATGTAAAGAGGATGACATGACATAACTATACGACGTGTCTATTAAAGTGGTTGGCATGCCATAAATCACAAACATGCCGTCGATGGAAACATGATGGCATGATATAATTCACGGATAGAATGACATAATTTTAATATGATGACTATGTAAACAGGATGAGATGATATAACTATATCATGTCTTTAGAAAATGGGTTGGCATGCCATAATTCAAATACATGCTGTCTATATAAACATCATGGCATGACATAATTCAAATATTTGATTTATATACTAAGGAAGTGAGCAGAGGGCAATCGCATATATGATGTGTCAACTAAGGAGATGGCATTCAATATTGTGTATATGATGTAAAAACTAAGCATTGCAATACAACATATGCATTATATGAGTAATATAACCCTGCCAAGTTTGAGCATACACCTCAGGGGGATAATAGGACTGGTCATCTGCCTCTGAATCCTCCTCTGAAGAGCTATCTGTAACCAGAAAGATATCTGCTTCAGCAGGTAGCATTGTCTGCTCTGAAGACCTTGTCTTCACTCCAGATTTCTCCATCACCAATTCAAATGGCTGATGCATAGGAAGAGCAGTTGAATATACAAACATTGTCGACAAAAGCAATGAGATATACAAAAAAGGACGGCATGATATAATTCACATATATGACGCTTGCCTAAACAGCATGGCATTGCATAATTCACATACATAATGCCTTGCAACAAGATAACATTGCATAATTCACATATATAATGTCTTGCAACAAGATGGCATTGCATAATTCACATATATGGTAATTAGAGACTAAACAGGTGGCATTCACACAAAGCATATCTAAACTAAGCAAATGACATAGCAATGCAAGATACCATACGCACGATATGAGCAACATAACCCTGCCAAGTTAGGGCATGCACCTTGGGGGGGGGGATATGACTGGTCATCTGTCTCTAAATCCTCCTCTAAGGAGCTATGGGTAACCAGCAAGACATGCGCTTCGTCAGATAGCATTGTCTGCTCTGAAGACCTTGTTTCCACTCTAGATTTTTCCATGACCGTGCCAAATGGCTGATGCGCAGGAAGAGTAATTGAATGTACTAAAATTGTTGAAAAATTTAACACGTAATAAAAAAATGACGGCATGATATAATTCACATACAAGATGACTGGCTAACCAGAGTAGCATTGCAAAATTCACATATATGATGCCTGGCTAGACAAGATGGCATTGCATGATTCACATATACGATAAAGAAACTAAACAGATGGCGTTGACACAAAGCATGTCTAAACTAAGCAGATGACATCTTTAATGTATACAGTAAGCAATGCAAGGCACCATATGCATGATATTACCAACATCAGCATGCCAAGTTAGAGCGAAGACCTCATGGGGTAAATAGGAGTGGTCTTCTCCTTCTGAATCCCCCTCATAATAGTTATCTTCCTCTTGATTACGATCCGAAATGGGTGGAGGGGGGCTGCCTTTGCGCCCACCATGGAAGAACGTCTGCATGAAATTTTATTGCCACGCAAGGCTCATCTCTTTTGCTCTACATGATCAGTTCCATTGTGTACAATAACTGGCATGCATAGGAATAAAACATAGTGAGATTATGTAAGGAGTGCATGCACAAATCCAGAGTGATGTTAGCAAACTGTGGATAGACCCAAAACCAATGATAGCGGGCAGATAATAGCTATAGTTAAAAAATACAGATAATGGATCCTTTAATGTTTGGTTGCACCCAACATGAAACTCATAGTAGACACCGGGGATTAACCAGATAGTAGATAGATAGTATTGATTGATGCCCCAATATGTACCCCACAACCATTTAAAAACTCAAGTTTCAGCATTAGTTTGGATCTGACTCGGAGTCTAATAGGTGAACATGACGATAATGTAGCATGTCATCATATTAAGCGACGCATAACGTAAGCACACACGGAAGAGTGCGGCCTCTCTTGCGGACTCGTGCAGTCCTCAAGGTCATCTGCTCAGTTGATGATGGTAATGCGGTTGCCGTGGCTGCCAGCGGTGGGGAAGAAGATTTGAGGCGGCGAAAGACAGTTTGGAAAGTGGATCCCTGCTGTGGTGAACCCTTCCGTCATTGGAGCAGCTGAGCTGGGGTGGAACACAGCGCCGCAGGAGCAGGAAAAACCACACAAGGTTTTCTTTGACACATATCTGCAACAAAAGTAATTGAGTAAGGGCTTGTTTGAATTTGAGGATTCTAACAATGCAGGGATAGGAAATAGACAGGAATAGGATAGGAATGCACATGCAAAACAGAGAATTTAAAAACACAGGATTTCTGCCAATCTGGGTGTTTGATTCACAACAATTGGAAGATCACAGGATGCAAAAAATCATGGTGAGATTAAGTCAAACCACAAGAAAATGCACGGTTATAATGCTATTATGCTACTATCTCTTAGTCTTGTGCTTGATGAATATGAATATGAAAAGGAGGAGAAGTGGAAATTAGAATTCCTACGGTTTTTCTTTCAAGGAGACACTAAAGGAACAAATCCTACATTTTTCCTTTGCTCCATTCCTTTGCACCAAATTCATGAAAAGTAGTACCATAGGAAACTTTCCAATTCCGATGTTTTTCATTCACTTTTCCTTTCAAGCACTGGCGATTCTAGTAGGCAGGCTTGAGCAAGGAAAATCCTACACTAAGAAAATGTTTTTGTGCTACTTCTATTACTTTGGACCCAGGCCACTGCCATACTAGCTCAACTCCCAGGGCCATTGACAAATGCACAGCTCAAAGGCGCAGAGATAAATAATGATGGTGTTCAAGAGAGTCCATCACGGATAGCTAAGTTGCCTGGTACCTCACTGCTTGTCATATAGTAGGATAAAATAATCGTATTTACCGTTACTACGAGTGCTCAGTGGACAATATATATAACATGTAGAGTAAAAAAAGAGATGCAACAAGTGTACAACCTCTTTGATGAAGCCATGTCGATCTCAGCGTGATTGGGTTGGCCGGTGAGGATGCTCCGGCTGACTTGGCTGTCGGAGGAGGGGAAGAAGATCTTAGGCGTCTGGAAATGGAGCCCGAGGTACTGCTCCGCTGTGATGGAGGGTTTCGTCGTTGGAGCAGCTCCGGTGAGTTGTACGACGCCGAGGCTGAAGCAGGACAAGAGAGACAACGAACAATGTTAACCTGAGTGGAATTCTAATACCATCTCCAATACATGACGTAAAATACATAACCACAAAGTGCTAGATGTAAAATACATCAACCGCTCATCGCTGAACTTCACTGTCAAAACTGAACTTAACTGTCAAAAGTGAACTTAACTGTCAAAACTGAATTTTGCTGTCAAAACTGAATTTTGCCGCTGAAACTGAACGCACTAGCAAGGTGAGGCTACACGTCGGCCGACTGACTTTTTCATCTCTGGTCAGTCAATTTTGCAGCCGTTGGATACGAAATCAAGGGCCTGCGGTTCATCTTCAACCTCCACCCCCCTGAGCCGGCCAAACAGCAGCCGCCCGCCGCCCGCGGCCGGCGGTGCGCCACCCCACCTGCCCCGAAAACACTCCCCACCGCCGGTCCGCCGCCGCCCAGGCCATCCCTCTAGGCCCCCCCATGCCGAGCTTTGTCTCCGGCGATCCCCACGCCACCGCCACCGCCGGCGACCACCGCCCCCATCCTGAACCCTAAGATAGATAGTGAGGTACCTCTCCGGCGAGCCCCCCTCCCCGCTGCGGCTGGTTCTTCCTTCACCCCGGCGGCATCAGAGTGAAGTGTAGCTAAATCAGAGCAGCATCGCAAGCAAGAGCAAGAGCGAGAGCAGCAGCGTGAGCAAGAGCAATAGCAAGAGCAGACCAGGCAGGGGACCAAGAGCAAGAGCAGAGCAGCAGTGTGAGCGAGAGCTAAAGCAGCAGCAGGTCCTACTGATGTGGACATGCCGTCGAGGGAGCGACACCATGGAGGAAGTGGTTGGCGATGCCGCCGTGGATGGAGCCGCACCGTGTCGGCTCGGGACCGAGCTCCGGCAGCACCGTGAGATCGAATCAAGAAGAAAATGCGGCGATTAGTGTACAACCTCTTTGGTGGCACCGATTAGGCCGCAGCTTCATCCGAGGAAATGGTGATGATGATGCTCTTCCGGTGGTGCAGGTGAAGACGGCGGTGTGGGAATGGAGGTCGCGCGAAAGAGGAGGGGAACGTCAGGGCAGCTCCTTGGAGGTGGAGGACAGGGTGGCTGAACCGGTGGGATGATGACATCAACGACGGATCCTCATCTGGAGCGGTGGATGGGGGACGTCGAGGCGTTGCTATGGACGACGTCGTCAGGGAAGAGGCTCCGGCTGGGTGGCGGATGGAGCAGGGTGTGGGGTTTCGTTGCGGGTTTTCGCGGCCTCGGTGTACGAATGGGTGGGGGGATGGGATGGCAGTGGGGAACCATGGCTTAGAGACGCGCTTGTCCGAAATGTGGGGTAAGTTACGAAAGTACCCCCACCGATTTGAGGCGGTTCTTTCGGTTCAGGGGTACCACGGGCATTTCACGTGTCGGGATTTCACAGGAGGTGGAAGTTTTCACGCGCGTTGTAATTTTGGAATAGCAAGGCGCAGGTTGAGATGGAGGGATTTATCGGAGCACAACGAGACAAAGATATATCTTAAATATTTCGGGCTAACAAGGCGCGGGTTGAAGAGGCGGGAGTTTCGCAGCACGATAGACAGAGACGCTAGCTTGAATTTTCGGCATAACAAGGCGCGACTTGAAATTTCGGAAGAAGAAGCTTAATGTGTACCCAAAAAAGACAATTTGCACCTCAACACGCACAACACACACACAAACACCATTTAGACTAGAGTAAGGTACACGTGCATTGCACGCATGAGATTTGGCAACCAAATTATGAATAAATACCACATTATAGCATGCAAGCTTTGAGTCATATATGCATGATGTAGATGTTCGTTTAATTCTTATAGTTCATTTCATTCAAAATCATCTAGTTTTTATAAGAAAGCTAATCTATTTTAAGATTCATGGAATTGTGCGTCGTAAGACATAAAGTAAAAACAAATAATGGCAAATCATGTAGAAAAACATTTGGGCAATTCTGATAAGGAATATTCTAGAACAAATAAGAAGTGCTTGTGTTTTGATATTTGTGCATTATGCTTAAGTTCAACCATGGAGTCTTCTAGATTATACATGTGGCGAAATCTGGTGGAATCTAGATGATATCCAACGGCCAGTACTGCTCAAATTTGCCATCTTTGGACCATTGGATTTGCCTCATCCAATGACCATCTTTCAAAGTTAAAGTTACCCGCACACAATATAAAAAATATAAAATATATATAGGGGTATGGATATATATATGTGATGCAAAAGCCGCCCATCATCTCCAATTAGAATAGTGTGTCCATGCACGGATGCGACGTGGCCAAATGATGTCTGCCATCGGTATCTCAAATTCAAATCAGTCTGACCTTGTTCAATGTGTATACATTACAACATGCTCGTTTCCAAATCACACCGCGCAGATCTCCGTTATATTCATGCATGCATGGGTTTCAAACATCAGGATCTCTTATTCAAATATTTGAATTCAACTTTACATTGATTGTGACCTCACCTATTCAGCTATTCTTTTACACCCACACAGTAGTCTTCTCTTTATAATTGTACCACTAACTTTCTCTCGTGCATGCATCACACACACTACCAGTCGGCATTATCCATCGCACGCATGCAATCTTTTTCTTCAGTCAGTCTCCCATGAAGGCACACACCAACATACATCCCCCTCTCCATCATATTGGGCATTCTTTATATCTCACGCGTGCATGCGCAACGATCGATATTCCTCTATGTATGTGTGTATATAGCTAGGTCTTTCATAGTTTTCCACACAAATCGATCAATCGATATATCCAATGAGGTCTCACCCTCTTTCCCACGTCCACATCGATCAATCTATACCTCTCTATATAGGAGTAACATATATAGCTAATACACCCACATTAATTATGTATCCAACGTCCCGCTCTCATCATCCATGCCTTCCGCTTCATCTCTCAGACGTGTGCACAATGGCGAAGACAGGGGCAGTAAGGGCCCTGCCCCCCTCCCCCTAACATCACTATATATCAAGGCTAATATGAATGTGATCATTAGACAATTGCTACTAAAAATGGTTTAAGTTCATGAATTGACCCTCCTCGTAAAGGATTAGCAATGCTTGGCCCCCTAGCTCATTTATTTTTCATGGCTCCGCCACTACACGCATCAGCGCACGTGTTCGCCCCCTCTCTCTAAATATCGATCTCGCACTTGTGCATTCCTTCATAGTCTCCCTCCACTCAGCCCCTCGCACCATCTTATAGCCCCCACCGGATTTTGCCACATGTACAATCTAGCAGACTCCATGGTTGAACTTAAGCATAATGCACAAACCTCAAAACAACAGTGGTTCTCTTTTGTTCTAGAATCTTCCATATCATAACTGCCCAACCTTTTTTCTAGTTGAATTGCCATTATTTGTTTTTACTTTATGCTTTACAACGCACAATTCCATGAATCATAAAATAGATTAAGGGCTTCTTTGATTCAAAGGATTCTCAAAGGAATTTTGGAGGATTCTAATCATTAGGAATTTTTCCTATCTTGGTTGTTTGATTCGTAGGATTGTAAACCATAGGAATTTTTCCATATGATTCATTTGCACTAGATTTCATAGGAAACATCACATCCACTCAAACCTCTTTGAAAGAATTCTGCGTTTTTTCTATGCACAATTAAACACTCGTACAATCCTGTAGGATTCAAGACGACATTCCACTATAATCCCATGTTTTTCCTATTCCCGTGTTCTTAGTTTTTTTATAAAAACTAATTGATTTTGAATGAGATGAACTATAAGAATTAAACGAAGGGCTACATCAGGCATATATGACTCAGAGCTTACATGCTATAGTGTGGTATTTATTCATAATTTGGTTGCAAAATCTGATGCGTGTAATGCATGTGTACCTCGAGTATGTGCAAAACACGTAAATTAGAATACCAATGGCACGCTACACAGTGTCTCTCTTACAGTTCATGAAGCCACGTGGCACATGTGTAGGCGTTGTCGCGACCTCCTTGCGTGGATTGATCACAGTGACGTGCTGCTGGTTCTAGAAGAATGTACTCGTCCTCCCTGAGCCATACTGGTGGTACATGCATGAAGCGAAGATGTGCACGCACGCCATGCACGCGCTCATTCCTCGCACGCACACGCGGGTACACGGGTGGATGCAATTTTGTACCAAGATCCACCCCATGTGATAATTTGACGCGTGTAAAGTCATTCACTTCATTGATGGCCAATTAATACATCGCATGCAAATTGAGTGGACGTGAGGGCAGAAGAAAGACATTATTACTCCACTGCACGCATGCGAGTAGTTAAATCATGGGTTGCTAGTAGTACTTCCATTGGTCTCCTTCGTATTTTGTGCCCATTTTTGACAGTAACATAATATTTATGCATTTGAGCAATGTAGTACTTGAAATTTATGTTCCGCTAAACTCATCGGGAGCCATTTCGGGCCTCGAAACCAAAACCATCAATTAATCTTTACCTTGTTCCCATCACATTCGAAGCCTGCTCACACCAACTAGTAGTACGTACCAAACCTGAACGTGTTCCCACTATGCAGGTATTAGTACTAGTGCTAGTACTTAGGTTATAAAAAGGGGAACTACCTAACCGAAAATCACTCTACCTTTCCTCCTCATAAGTGCTTCTTCTTCGTCCGCCGTTGCCATGGCCGGTGAGCAGAGCTCTAGGTCGAGAACTACTTGTAACAAGGGAGCGGCAACCAAGGTTGCGGAAAAAAAGAGAGGGCTCGCCGCCATGCAGGGACCTCGAAAGATCTCTCACGGGCAGGCGATGGCTCCCAGGAGCGCCCTAGCCGCGGAGGCGAACATGCCGAGCCGACGGAGCTGGAGTCGTTATCCCTCGACGGCGTGCCCGATCAGCTCAATAAGCAGAAGGAGTTCATCCAAGGCTTGATGGAGTTGCTGAAGGAGAGCCTTGACAACATGCCCGCTGAGCTCAATCAGCAGGGGGAGTTAACCGCCGGCTTGGTGATGCTGCTGAAGAAGAGCATTACCTCGGAGAAGAAGGCGACCAGCGAAATCCTGCGACTTCGGGAGGACAATGCGAAGCTCTACCACGAGATCGACCTGTTGAAGGAGAAGAACACCGGCTGGAAGAAACTGCATGAGAATAGTAGTTCCTCGATGAAGATGCTGCAGGCCCTCGCCATGGAATAGAAGGAAGAGTTGGCGAAGCTCCACATCGAGCACCCGGCTGCTGTCAAGGTACGTAATATGGTCGTGGAACAGATGATGAAGGCTCGCGTCGAGAAATGCCGCATCATGGACACAATGATGAAGATGGCGGAGGAGACGCACAAGGAGATGGAGATCGTGGAGGCGATGAAGAAGCAGTTACGACTCCGCGGCGAATTAGATCATTTGGGGTGATAATCTTTCATCTTCTTTTGCTCCTGTGTTTCATATTTTGCTTCGGGTGTTTCGCCGCACGTCTCACGTTCTCTGCGAGGCATGAATAGAACAATGTTTTTTTTGATGGAATGAATAGAACAATGCTAACAATGAAATGACTAGCAAATTAGATCATTTTTTATCGCCATATGGCACTGGGCTGCCGTGTTTCGTGCTCCTCCGTCGCAGTACTACTCCAGTGGAAAACTTGAGTATACCGCACGGTTCTTTGCTCCTCCTCGATCAGGTCGTCGGCGCATTTATACGAGCAGTCAAATCACAAGGCCCCGCCTTCCAGCAGTAATGAGCCGTCAAATCACAAAGGCCCTCGCCTCTCGTGAAACTGACCAAGCTAGACTACCCCGCCCTCTAGCCTTTTAAAAAATGTATACTTTTGTACAACAGTAGTATCGATGGATTGCGCCATGGAGCAAAACTTCAAATTAAAAAGGTGGTACATATAGAGAGCGCTCGTCGCTAAATTATGCATATAGTACTATTAAAAAGGCTAGTCACAATAATGGTGTCCAGCACAACCCATCCCTCAAATAAAACTAAGAGGGTTCTTGGATACGTTTTAGTCCCATGACTAAAACTAGTGGGACTAAAACATGCTAGCCTCACCCATGCTTGGATCCAAATACTAAAAAGGCTAAAATCAAGTTAATGAGCATTTATTATCCTCCAAACCCTCCAATCCAGAACTCGCCTATGTTAACGGAGAGGAGTTAAATGAGAAGAGAGAGGTCCACATTTTAGTAGGGGTACCCCTGACTAAAAAAATTTAGTCTCAAGACTAGTTTTAGCCCCTCTTTAGTCAGGGGTGCTTGGAACTTTAGCCTCTTAAAGAGACTATTTTTAGTCGGACTAAAATAAGTCCCTTGGATCCAAGCACCCTCTAAGCATCCTGGAATTCTTTGACAAAACTAAGCACCCTGAAATTCTTTGACAACTAAACTATTGGCTATATGATGTTGGCCATATATATTGTACGTATATAATGTGAAGAAATGAGTGGTAGTATTATACCAACTAAAAGATGAAATGTAAGAAATACTAGTATGTACGTACTTAAGAGTTAAAGTAACGAGAAGAAACATAACATAGTTCTGCTGGGGGCTTGGCACAACACACCCCTCAAATTAAATTAAGCACACCTGAAATTAAACTTTGCAACTATTCTGGTAGACACTGCATTAGAACCACCATGAACAACGACACTGCCACCTTACTCGGAGTCCTTGTCCACGTCCTCCACTTCGTCCTTGTCCCTCTTCCTCTTGGCCGATACTTCTTTGCTTGAACCGCACACTTGGCTGTTGCTCTTCATCCAACCCTTGTAGATATTGAAGCAAAGCTAGCCATCCATTGCAGCGTAGTGGATGTGGTCTATATCTAGTACATTCCGCTGCCATGCATGACGATGAAACGTGTTATGAGGTTTCTCCAGTTTACCGTACGAAGGATGAACCATGGCTCCTGCCAGGGTCAGCATTGAAGGCTGACGAGAGGACACCAGCCGATTCTTCTGGAGGTCAAAGGTGTTGCCTACAACGAGGCCTATCCGACGCAGGACTTCTTTGTCGTTACCAAAGTCTACAATAACGAATTTGACTAGGTTGCTCTTAAGGAAGTTCTTAAAATCCTGGCACTCAATGTCGGCATGGCATATGTGGTAGACCAGGCAAACATTATGTACGCAAACCTGGATCACGGTGGGATTCTTCATCTCTTCGTCCTTTAGACCTTCTCTCGTCCCAGGACTGTGGTGTACTCAACATCTAGCCCAGCGACCCACTCATCATCTGAGTTTTCGAACATGCATCTGAAGCGAGAAAGGCATCCTTTCACCGTCGCGCAAGAACGGGCGTAGATGACGTCGAACTCATCGCTGGTGATGGTTCTAACCTTGTACTCACCGTCGATCGTGGAGATTTGGGAAGCCATGGATTTGGGAGGAGGGTTAGGATTAGTGGAACTGCCGTAATGTGAATGGACGGGACAACTAGGAGCGAACCGCCGTAGTATTGAAGGACGTGCGGGGACGAGTAGGAGCGAACTGCCAGCGTGCGAACGGCAGGGTAGTGGCTTTCCATTCTCCCATGATATGGGCTTCCGAGAGCCCTTGGATATGAGATCGAACGATTGCATGGCGTGATTCTAGACCTATGGGTGAATATCCTATCCTGGAGGGTTATTCTACAAATTTTCAGCAACTTAGCATGCGACCGTTTGATCTCAGATCCAAGGGCTGCCAGCAGCCCATATCATGGCCGCACCTACCATGACCGTCGCGTTGCTCGCGCGGTCGCGCCCTTGGAGATTTAACACGGTGCATTAGGCTATCTGATGTTGGCATGTCATACATAGTCATCACTTAGTCACTCATACTACAACAAGGTTGGCTATAAGTGTATTTTTTTACTCCTCTCTATCTCTTTCTTCGTACTCAAGGAAGAAACGGTGCTAAGCGCGTGTATTTATTGCATTTGCCAAGGAGTGACCTCTTCGAATGAAATGGTGTTGCTAAGTTTGCTTCATTTAATTAGCTATAGACTCAAAATTGTCTTTTCACCTAGGTACACGCGCTTAGCACCGTTTCTTCCTTGGGTCACCAAACTGGTCTCTCTCTTCTTGATTAACTTGCCACATCAGACTTTATGCCTATGTGGCAAGCTTAAGCACCTATAGGAGCAAGTAAAAGTAAGTACAATATTGCGCTTTACATGGCATTTTGGCATATGTGGAGGAAAGAGAGGCAAGGAAAAAGTGGAGAAGTGGGCTCTCATGCAAGAGCCATCCTCTACTACATGGTGGAGCATTGGGAGAGGCACCTGTATGGAGGTGGTCAGGATACTGGGAGACTCACGCCGGTCATAGCGCCGCAGTTAAAATGATAATCTCAAGTCAAATCACGGGGCCCCATCTGTCCAGCAGTAACTCACTGTCAAATCACACAGCCCTACGTTTGTAGTAGCCTACTCCCTCGTCTTCTCGCGTCTCTGTCGAACCGACTAGGCGGAACTTCCCCGCCGCCTACCGCGCAGGAAAAGCCCCGCCCTCAACTCTTAAATAGCATACAATATACTAATTTCGTATCCATGGATTGCACCCGCGCCATGGAGCAAAGCGTCTAGAAAACGGAGGAGAGACGGTGGTCTTGCAATAGAGAAGACAGAGAGGCGAGACGGTGGTTTTGGAATGGAGATGATGGAGAGGAGAGGAGGTGGTTTTGCAATGGAGAAGAGGGAGAGGAGCGTGTGGCAGCGAGTTGGGATTGGACGAGAGGGCCAGCGCGCTCTGACTGGATCAAATCAAAATCAATTTACCCTTCAATTAAGAAAGCGACCCCACGCTAACTAGTCTCCCTTTTATTCTAGGTCATAATTGACCAAGATTTTCGCACATAAAATATATGTTATACATTGTATATGAGGCACTATCAAAATTACAATCTGCAACTATACAAGGCCACTAACATTAATCGAGGCAAAATTGATGGCGTTTGCCTCGTACTAGCACCCGAGGACATTAATATCCCTTGTGTGCATGCGGGAGTGAGAAGGTTAGCTTGCATTCCCAACATTAATCAACCAATGAGGAGTAAGAGGGTTGGCTTGTTGTGCTTGGGAGAGAAAAACCACATTAATTAACACAACAATCAAGGTGACAAGCTAGCTTGCAACATTGACTTAAACATAGCATTGATTTTTACCTTGGTACCTGTAATATGAGTTTGTGGCCTTGTATACAAAAATGGAGGGAGTATAATTTGAAAGTACATTCAGATATGAACCAAACGATACAATTTTTGGTGACATGCATTCACATTTTGCTTGTCAAATACAGTACGTGGTCAAACTTTGACCCAAAACACGCGAAACAACAAAAAATACTTGCAAGACCAGCGCCGCTCTTCTCCTCTTAAACCACCGCCGCTCCTCTCCTGTTCCAATCTAAATGCAGCGCCGCTCCTCTCCTCATCCATTTCAAAACCACCGCCCCTCCTCTCCTATTCCAGTCCAAAACCAGCGTCGCTCCCCTCCCGTTCTAATCCAAAACCAGCGCTGCTCCTCTCCTCTGCCATTAAAAAACCACCGCCGGCGAGTGAAGGTGCTGTGGAGAAGTAGATCGATGGAGGAGTACAGCCGATACATGAGGATCACAGACGGCAACCCTATGAAGCTAGCTAGGATGTTGGAGATACAGTCTTGGTTTGACAACAAGGACCAACTAGCGGCGACGACGACATCCATGGCCAAATATCTGCAACAGAGCGAAAAGGCGGTGATACTCCCGGAGGGAGTCGCGCCGGAGTACATAGAGCTGCTCCTCTGGGCCATGGACCAAACAGATTCACCGAATCCGATCGTGAGGGAGCGGTGGTGGGAGTATCGATCCTAGATGGAGCATCCACCAGAGATTGAAGGATCGAGCATCTACTGTGTGTTGTTTGTGAGGGTGTCCTGCCAGAGTGAGCCGGTGGAGTCTTCGTCGACCGAACCCAACTGCAAGAGGAGAAAAGCAGTAGGCCCGACGATGCTTCCCCACCATCGTCTCCCTCACCATTCACATCGTCTCACGGGGCGGCTGTCTGCCGCCGAGGAATAGGAGGGGGCTGCCCCCCCCCCCCCGGGCCCAATAGTCGGGCAGGTTGTGAATTGTCAGGAGGAGCTTAGGGTTGTCAGTAATTGCAGGTTGTGAATTGTGTTTTGTGTTGTGTATTTTGAGAGTACTTTTAGATATGAATGTCTTTTGAATTTCAGATTTGCAGTATTGAGCATATAATTATTTTATGAATTCTAGAGATCTATTTTTAGCACTTAAAAAAATGTAATTTCATAGGAGTATAAAAGTGCGGACAATGTGATTCTCAGAGAAGAAACTGCAAGTTTCAGTTTCAGATAAGAAACTGCAAGCTCAGTTTCAGATAAGAAACTGCAACTTTCAGAGGCAGAGCATTTATATTAACATGGCCTTTTCAAACAGGGTTAACATCATGTTGGAAGTTTTATTCATGGTCGAAAATGGAACTACCAGCCAGTTAACATCATGCTGATCAACATTCATGCATAGCACATCTTCATATGATGCACAGTCAAAATGCCCACACAATGTCGAGTGTGCGAAACATAGAGAAAACGAGGGACGAAGTTTTGGCAAGTGTTGGACGTGGTTTTGGGCTGCCCCGTCTAGGCTTTCATTTTTAATATGTGCAGCCCAAGACCTCGGATGGGAGGTCCATAGGCCTGTTTGTATTTTCTTAGGGCCGTCATGTACCGACCGGCCTATGGACCTCCCATCCGAGAATTTATTTTTCGCAACCCAATTTATGTATTTTTTGAAGAAAATGCAGAGGTCTGTTCTATTTTTCTATATAAGAATAGGAACGCCAGGTCCAACTTATGTGTCCCTTCTAACTATATTATATATATTTAAATTATTTTATATGTTGACTGTTTAGTTCACATAGTAATTGGCAAATAGATCTCGCCGCCACCCCCCGCCTCCTGACTCCGGGCACGCGTGCCCCCCTCAGCAAGTCTGCTCGCGCGCCCCATGGAGTCACCGGCCATGTCCATGGGGGAATGGCTGGAAGATAGGCAGATGTACAAGATGCATCTCCCACATGTCTACAAATCCTTCCCGCAGATGCTCCAGCCGCTCGACTCCGTTGCGCCGGCGGTGCTGCGGGAGACTCGAGGGAGGAGATGGAGGGAGCGGGCGATGCGGATCCGCGACAACGCTCTCTCCCGGACCCAGTGCACGCGCGAATGGAGGGAAGCAGCGGAGGAAGCTGCGAGGGAGGAAGCCGAGGATGGACCAAATCCGTTCTCTCACTCGCGCAGGTATGCTCGGATGTGCAAGGATCATGTGTATTGGGAGCTGCTGAATCTAGCCCTGCAGATCTACTTCGAAGGAGATTTCTTGGAGAAGCACATGATTCCCCACCCTAGTGAGCCACCGATTGCGTTCGTTCGATGGGCGAAAGGAGAAGTGAATTCAGGAGATCAACGCCGTGCTGCGAGATGGGAATGCTTGACTGGACTCCTGCCCACCAGCACGCCACCGGAGCCGGAGCAGGTGGATCCCCTACCTTACCTCTCCCCCAAACCTGCAGAAGATTGAAATTAGGCTTGCAATCTGCTTCAATTGAGCTGTCTGGTGGTTATTTCTGCTTCCTTAGAGACAACATCTGGCTGGAGGATGAGAAGGAACCAGGAACTCCGATGAATTTCCTCTATCACAATGGGGGGAGCGCTGGTTGGGCAGTGGTATGGCCCACCTCCACCCCAAATTGGGGCACAATCTGGGCAGGTTCCTGTAATTGCCCAAGATCAATCTGCTGGTGGTTCTGACTCTCAGATCAGTGGGAAATCTCAAGGCAAGAATCAGCAAAAGAAGAGATAGGACATCCAGAAAACTGCTCCTGCCCCTGCTCCAGGCCTTATGGCATACTCTGAGGTGATCTGCTACAACTGTGGGGAACCAGGGCATCATTTGGATAAATGTGTCAAGCCCAAGAGTTGTTTTATCTGCAAAATGGTTACCCATAAAGTTGAGAATTGCCCTATCAGAAGGAAAACCCACAGTTCTACTAGATATGTTGGAAGTGCTGCTCCAGGATTATGTCCACCATTGACAGAATTTTCTGTGACACAGAATTAGATAGTTTCTTTCCCCTTTCTAGTTGTAGAGCTCTGCCTAGATGTGGTAGTGACCACACTCCTTTGCTCTGGGACTCTGGTCTTAACCAAACTCCAAAGATCAATAGTTTTAAATTTGAAAAGTGGTGGTTGCTTAGAGAAGATTTTACTGAGCTAGTCAGGAAAATATGGAATGAGCCTACTGGGAGCAGCTGCCCCCTAGAAAATTGGCAGATCAAAATCAGGAGATTTAGAAGAACTACCAAAGGGTGGAACTCCAATGAGGAAGCTAATCTTAGAAGATACAAAAGGCTTCTCCTCCTTGAGTTTGATTCTCTAGATATTAAGGCAGAAACCACTGACCTCTCTGAG
Organism: Triticum monococcum; assembly: GCA_034509565.1. Taxonomy (NCBI): domain Eukaryota; kingdom Viridiplantae; phylum Streptophyta; class Magnoliopsida; order Poales; family Poaceae; genus Triticum; species Triticum monococcum. Next base: position 655,414,759 of record CM067847.1, on the reverse strand, counting down.
GCTGAGACTAATAGATTAAACTTTGTCCATGGAGAGCTCAAGAAAATTTGGCTTCAAGAAGAAATCAAAGCCAAACAAAGGTCTAGAGATAGGAACATTAAGGAGGGTGATAGAAATATTGCTTACTTCCATGTTGTAGCTAACCATAGGAGGAGGGAAACCCTCATTCACTCCCTTGATGGCCCTAATGGCCATGTTACTGAGGTAGATGAGATGCTGAAAGTGGCTAGTGATTTATACAAATACCTGTTTAAGAAAGAAAACCCTTCTGGGTTCTCTCTACAAAACATTTTTCTCTGCTTCTGAAAAAGTCTCTCCTGCTGAAAATGAGCTGCTAGAAGCCCCTTTTTCAGAGACAGGGGTGAAGGAAGCCATTTTTAGCTCTTATCCTGATGGGGATCCTGGTCCTGATGGGATTCTCTTCTTGTTTTACCAGAATTTTTGGGACTTGGTGAAAAATGATCTCTTAGATCTTTTCCAAGCCTTTCATAGAGGAGAGTTGGATCCAGCAACCTACTCATGGGGGGTCTATTGGGGGTCAAGTTAAATAACTGTGAAAGTGATTTTTTCCTTGCTGATAAAGGCCTTAGGCAAGGTGACCCCATCTCCCCGCTTTTGTTTAATTTAGTAGTGGACGTTCTTACTAAAATGCTGAGCAAAGCTGCTGATCATAGTCTGATTGCAGGGCTCTGTCCTGAGGTCTGCCCTGGTGGCATCATCTGCCTTCAATATGCAGATGATACCATCATTTTCTTAGACAATGACTTCACACATGCTGGCAATCTGAAAACTGTTCTAACCTGGTTTGAACAAGTCTCAGGCATGAGAATCAACTACTCTAAAAGTGAACTCATCCCTATCAACATGGATGATTAGGAGTTAGCTGACTTCCTCTCTATTCTAGTCTGTAATAAAGGTAACTTCCCCATTAAGTACCTAGGTATCCCTCTCCACTATGATAAACTGAGGAGAGAGGATATCCAACCCCTTCTGGATAAAATCATTAAAAGGATTGCTGGGTGGAGGGGCAAACTTCTCTCTTACAGAGGTAGATTGATCCTCATACAAGCTTGTTTGGCTCACATTCCAGTGTATCTCCTCTCCTTCTTCAAGTTCCCTAAATGGGCAGTGAACCTCATCAATTCTCAGATGTATCATTGCTTGTGGAATGATTTTGAGGGAAATAGGAAGCTACACCTTGCTAATTGTGCCCTAGTCTCTATGAAAAAAGATTTTGGAGGCCTAGGCATACCTAACCTCCAAGAAATTAACATCTGTCTTCTAGGGTCTTGGATTAAAAGATTCTATGAGGAAGACCTGAAACCCTGGGAGCTTCTTATTGCCCATAAATACCTAGGAAATAAACCTAATATTTTTGTCCCTTCCTCCAACCCTAAGACCTCTAGATTCTGGAAAGGATTAAAATCTATTATGCATGCTGTGAAATTTGGCTACAGATGGAACATAGGGGATGGGAGCAGAACCAGGTTCTGGGAAGATACTTGGTTTGGCACATCCCCCCTAGCAGTCTAATTTTGGCCTATTTACTCTGTCCGCAATGAGCTTAAAAAAGTGTCAATGAAGTTTGGGATGGTCAATGCCTAAAACTCTCTTTTAGAAGGAACTTTAGTGATAGTCTCATGCAACAATGGTTCCAGTTGGAGGAAATTGCCAAAAGCATTACCTTTACTGGTGAGCCGGATGCCCTGATTTGGCAGCTGGACAATAAGGGGAAGTATTCCTCCAGCTCCCTCTATCATGTTATCAACTTTAGAGGGGTTCAACCCGTGTTTATCCCTGTTGTCTGGAAATTGAGAGTTCCCCCTAAAATTCATGTATTTCTCTGGCTTCTCTCCAAAAACAAATTGATGACTAGGGATAACCTTAGGAAGAGACACATCATCAAACCCCTTGATTGTGTTTACTGCTTGGAACAAGAGTCTTGTTCTCACCTATTTTTTGAATGTATAGCTGCTAAACATCTCTGGGCCCACATTGAGGAATATTTCTCTAGTCAGATTGGCTCATCCTTCGAATCTGTCGCCAGATTCTAGATTGCTACCAAAAAGTGCTCAGTTTTAAACACTGTTAGCTCAGCTGTCCTTTGGTGCCTCTAGAAATATAGAAATGCTATGATTTTCAGTAACACCTCCTGGATTTCCATTCAGCAGGTCTTGAGGTTGATCAGGAACATGGTGAGGAACTGGGCGATTCTCTCCTTCGGATCAGACAAGCACAAGTTGATGAGCTTCGTGGAAACCCTAAGAAGATCCCTCCAGAAACCGTTGGCGATCACTTGTGGCTGAACAAGGCTCGACCTGCTCTGGGGCTGGACCCGTGGGCTCGTCTCAAGATCTCTGATGAAGATGATGGGCACCTGGCGCCAAAAAAGAGGGACATCCACCATGCTACGCCTTCCAGCCCGGTGTCTCCGCTTGCTTACTGGTCGCTGCAGGCTGACACGGCCCCTCGGCTGAAGACCATGAAGGCTTCACTGGACCCTCCTTGTGTCATTTGAGTGCTCTATCCGCTCTGCCTTTGGCACCGCTTGGGTGATTTGTGTTATTCAGAGAACTTGTTCATCCACCCCCCTAGTTTGTAGCTTTTCTACCTTTGCTTTCGAACTGCTCTTTGAGCTGCTGTATCAGAATATGTTGTGGTTTCGTTCTCAGCAATGGAACCAGGGAGATGCTCCCTGTTTTTCTAAAAAAAATATTTTATATGTTATTATATATTAATTTTATTGTCATCATATATTTAACAGATACTTACATATGTAAGAAAACAATATACCACATCTTGTTAACTTATAAAAATAATTTCTTAGCAAATAAAATCCTGGATTGTTTTGGCATGAAAATCCTAGTGATTGTGTACAAAAACTTGGCAAGATCTAAGGACGAATGTAATAATATCACTTATTATTCAAATATATTTATAACAAAATGCTTAGCCCCTTTTTATTTTTTGATAACATTGCTGGCCCAACCCAACATTATAATTAGAATCATCCCAGCAAAATCGTGTATTTCAAGAAAGTGCAAATGGCCTGTAATTTTTTAGGAAATAAAATAAACGGGCCGCATGGACGCTATATTATTTGTTCACCCAGCCCAGGTAATGGCTGTAATTCAAAAAAAAGATCAAATTGACTGTAAATTCTACCACGCAAAAAAAAGACTATAAATTCTGAAAAAATGGGTTGAATACGTGCCACATTTTTGGAGGATGAAATGTGGGCCAATAGGTCGAAGCCAATGCAAGTCGTTGTCAATTTAGTCAACAAATGATTCTGACATGTTAGCCGTTGGATTTACATCCAACGACCGGCATCCATCTTCAATCTCTCGTCTTCTTCCTCCAGCGCCGCCGAGACCACCTCCCGCCTCCTGCTGCTAGCAGCTCTGCTTAGCACGCTTCGCTATGAAGCGCTACTCCACCGTTGGCCAGGCCATCCCTCCACACCTCATGTTCTTCTCCACCGACTGCCGAACCACACCGCACTAGAACCAGTTAACCCTCGTACACCTCTCTGGCTGCGACCTTACTCCCGCGTCTTCCCATCTCCGGCTCGTTGTTGTCCGGGGCCTAGCCGTCGTCCACCACCTTGGATGCGCTCGGCGCGGCATGGTCAATGTGGTCAACGAACGACACCATCGGAAGTAGACTGAGCGTGGAGAGGCTGACAGCTGGGTCCACGGCCGCACACAAGGAAATGCCTCCTTATTACGCGCAAAATAATGATTCCTCCACCTCACATCTGGGACCCACCGGAAGGGCCTCTGTATTTCGCGAAATAAAGTGCCCCCGCTGACATGTCGGACCCACCAGCTATCTTCGCGCGCAAGGAAGTGCCTCCTTATTACGCACAAAAAATGAATATTCCCCCTACCAGCTAGAACCCAGCATAGTGGGAGGCTGACTTGTGGGCCTACCAAGTTGACGGGGATGGAGGGCTTTGTCAACTTAGTCAATATGAACGATTCTAGCTCCTGTTACGGTATGATGTTCATCCAACGGCCGTAGTGCTTCTTCAACCTCTGGTCTTCTTGCTCCAGCCGCCCAAACCAGCGCCGATCGTGCCGCGTGCTCCTACCTTCCATGGCCGGCTGTGATGCCGCGGAGGCCTCACCGCCCCCTACTACTCCCACCGCTGACCAGGCCATCCCTCTACTCACCCACACACCCTGTTATTCTGCGGCGACAGTAGACTCACACCGCAGCCGAACCAGTGAACCCTCATACTCCTCTTCGCATGGGCATCCACTACTGCGTCTTCCCCGGCTCCGAGTCGTGCCCTTCCTAGTCCTCGCCGTCGTCCACCGCCCTGGTGCTCTTGGCGCGGCGTGGTCAACATGGTCAATGACCAACTTCCATCGGAAGAGTACTGTACGTGGAGAGGCTGACAGCTGGGTCCACGGCAGCCGCAAGGAAGTGCCTCCTTATTATGCGGAAAATAATTATTCCTCCACCTGACAGCGGGGACCCACCGGACGGGCCACCAGTATTTTGCAAAAAAAATCTTTTCTCCCTGACTGCTGGGACCCACCGGACGGGCCACTGTATTTCACGAAAAAATGTTCCCCCCGCTGTCAGCTTGGACCCACCGGAAGTGCCTCCTTATTACGCACAAAAAAATGAATACTCCCCCGGCTAGCTGGGACCCACCTTGCTGGGAGGCTAACTTGTGGGCCTACTAAGTTGACGGGGACGAAGGGCTTTGTCAACTTAGTCAATATGAATGATTCTAGCTCCAGTGACCGTACGATGTCCATCCAACGGCCATAGTGCTTCTTCAACCTCTGGTCTTCTTGCTCCAGCCGCCCAAAGCAGCGTCTGTCGTGCCGCATGCTCCTGCCTCTCGTGGCCGGCTGTGCTGCCGCAGAGGCCTCACCGCCCCCTACTATTCCCACCGCTGGCCAGGCCCTATGGCGACGGCTGCCTCACACCACAGCCGAACTAGTGAACCCTCGTAGTCCTCTCCGTGCGGGCTTCCACTGCTGCGTCATCCCCTTCCTAGGCCTCGCCGTCGTCCACCGCCATGGTGCTCTCCGCGCGGCGTGGTCAACGTGGTCAAGGAAGGACTTCCAACGGAAGAGTACTGTACATGGAGAGGCTGACATCTGGGTCCATGGCCACATCCCAGTTTTTTTGTGATTTGCCAAGTAAGTCGCTTTGTCAGGCCTGTTGGGCTACAAATCTTTCAAGACGAGGAGAGCTTTCATTCGGCTAGCCGAGAAAATGGCCCATCAGTAATGAGAAGTGGGTTGTACATTTTTAAAACACATCAAACCGGCAATTAGTTTCAAATATCTTTTTTTTTTCATTTCAAGATTTGAAATTACATTAATTTTTATGCATGGAGAATTTGTTGGATTTTATATCGATATACATTTATTTTTAAAATCAGTTTGAATGTGAGTCGAAATTTCGGGATTAAAAACAGTCGGACCGCCCTAAAATATGCAAAATTTCGTATAAATTTTTTAACCGTTGCCACAATATGGGCTGTAATGCTAACAAAAAGAATATGGGCTCCAAAAAAACCTTAAGAATTAGCAAATGGGCTGTAAATTATTGGAAATAATGGCAGATGGGTTGTATGTTGTTTTCCACAGATTTGAGGCTTTCCTAAAAAAAGGTTGACACACAAGCACTCATTGTTGGATGTCCATCCAACGGCCGTTGTGCTTCTTCAATCTCTGCTCTTCCTGCTCCAGCCGCTCAAACAAGCGCCGGCAGGACTGCCTGCTCCCTCCTCCTCGCGGCCGGCTGTGCTGCCGCGCAGGCCTCACTGCCTGACCGTACTCCCATCGCTGGCCTAGCCAACCCTCTACTCACCCACACCTGCTGTTATTCTCCGGCGATGGCAGAAGAAACAGTAAACCCTCATACAGTCGTACTCCCCTCCGCGTGGGAAACAACTGCCGAGTCTTCCCTGCCTCCATGTCGTCCCCTTCGTAGGCCTCGCCGTCGTCCACCGCCCTGGTGATCTCGGCGCGGTGTGGTCAACGTGGTCAAGGAACGACTTCCATCAGACGTGGATTGTATGTGGAGAGGCTGACAGCTGGGTCCACAACCGCAGCAAGGAAGTTCCTCCTTATTACGCGAAAACTAATGATTCCTCCACCTCACAGCTGGGACCCACCGGACGGACCACTATATTTCGCAAAACCCGTTTCCCCCTGACTGCTGGGACCCACCAGCTACATCTTCGCACACAAGGAAGTGTGTCTGGGCAAAAAAAACGATTCGCCCCCTGACTGCTGGGACCGACCAGCTACATCTTTGCAGGCAAGGAAGTGCCTGACAGTCGGGACCCACCTGGTCGAAGCATACGTAGCATTGTCATTCTGGTCGCGAACGTGTACGTACATACTGGTCGATGTAGAGGCGCGCACGTGTCGTAGTAGAGGCACGCACGTGTCGTAGTAGAGGCGCGCATGTAGCATTTACACGTACGTACAGCGGCCAGGGTGCAAGAAAGAAAAAATACGGCCACGTATGTGTACATACGCGCAGGGTCTCGAACGCCTACTCGCGCATACGTACGGCCAAGGCTCGTGTACATGGCTGGGTCGGAACGCAGAAACAGCGTCGTCGTCGTGTTCATGGGGAGGCAACGGAATGCGTCGTGTTCATGGGGAAGCAACGGAATGCCTCATGTTCATGGGGAGGCAACGGAATGCATCGTGTTCATCGGGAGGGCTTGGACAGAACAGGCGATGGAAACGAGGCCTGGCGTACCGTAGAATTGAGGAAACGGCCTTGTGTTCGACCGGCCACGTTCACAACGGGATCCTGTTCATCGGGAGGGGTCTGGCGTACCGCAAAACGGAGGAAACGGACCTCCTACGGTCGAAACGGGGGTCCTGTTGATCGGGAGGGGTGTGGCGTACCGCAAAACGGATGAAACGGACTTGTGTTGGAGCGCTACGGTCGAAACGGGGTCCTGTTCATCGGGAGGGGTGTGCCGTACCACAAAACGGGACTCCACGGGATACTGTTCATCTCCACCGTCGACCTCCTCCAGCCTCCACGCGCTCCTGTTCATCCAGCCTCCACCGCGCGCTAGTCCACCGGCTACTGTTCAACCACCCCTCCACCGTCTACTGTTCATCCAGCCCTCCACACCATGGGGTCCTGTTCAACCACCCCTCCACGGGCACCCCTCCACCGTCTACTGTTCATCCAGCCCTCCACACCACGGGGTCCTGTTCAACCACCCCTCCACCGTCTACTGTTCATCCAGCCCTCCACACCACGGGGTCCTGTTCATCCACCCCTCCACGGGCACCCCTCCACCGTCTATTGTTTATCCAGCCCTCCATCACACCACGGGGTCCTGTTCATCCAGGGGCAACGCCACCGCTCACTGTTCATCCAACCCCCTCCCCCCCGGCAACGCTCACTGTTCATCCCATCGATCGGCCTCAGTTAGCAGCAGTAGCAAAGGAACCGCTCGATCGGGTTCATTTAACAGCCATCGATCGATCGCTCAGGTTCAGTAACACGTAGCCTGCAGTGCAATCGCTCGGGTTCAGTTAGAGCCCAACGCCTCGCTCGAGTTCAGTTAGAGCCAATGCCTTGCACACACGCGCATACGTGTACGAGAGAAACGCGCATCGCTCGGCCCCCGACCTCCCACCGTAATCGGGAACTCCCTGAAATTTTCCTCCCCCTTACTTCTACCACGGTTTTCTCCGTCATGGACGGCCTAAAGAATGTCATGCAGCTGCGTCTCCGGCCCGCCCAGGACGAAAAGCCCATTTTCTGTCATGCTTTTTTGTCATAGAAGTAGGAGCCCACCACATCTATGATGATACCGGGTTTTGTCACAATTATCGTCATAGAAGTGTCATATGTATGACAGAAAAAAATTCGTTTGGCCCAAAATGTCACGGATGTGTCTTTTTTTTGTAGTGATATGAGTAGTCTATCGTCCCTAATAAGCCAGGCCATCACATACACCCCCACTCAGAGGAACCGACGTCCTCGTCGGGCCACAGGAACGTTCCCTCTTGGCACATACGTCTGTGCTTCCAGTCCAATACATGTGCCATGCCGTGTGTCACGACGGGTCTCAAACGTCATGAACAACATGACCATGCACCTGTCTGCAACCATCCGTGTAACCGCGAGGATCGGCTCTGATACCAACTTGTAACGCCCCGGACACACCCGCCGGTGGTTGTTACTCCTGGCGGGATCTAAACTGGCCCCACAGATCAATACTAGTCTTCTCTGCGCACTTTGTCCTCACTCATGCGCACCCGGGAGCAACTTCCTGGTCGGTCATCCATCCTGACACTACTCCAAGTTGAGCACGCTTAACTTTGGAGTTCTGTCCGAATGGGCTCCTGAAAAAGAAGGAATTCCTTATTGATATGAGTAGTCTATCATCCCCAATAAGCCGGGCCATCACCCAAACCCAGGTCAACTATGCAGTCATTGAAGAGTTGCATCTGGGTGAAATTAATACGATTGTTGGTTTGTCGCCCGGTTGTTGGATGAGATTGAAATCACCCCCACCACCACTGGGAGACTGGAGTTTGAGATTTTCCAATGGAGCTCGTCAAGAAGGCCTTGGAATGACGGTGGTCAACGGGGCCATAGACGATTACAATTTCCCACTTGAAGTTGACGTCATGCTCGAACAGCTCCATACTAACGAAGAATTCTCCCATCTCCATGCCTTCTACCTCAAAGTTCACCGTCAGAAGGATGCCTCTGTAGAGGTTGGCCGTCCCACTAGAAGGGAGCCAGTGCCAGGCAAAGAGATGGATGCTAAGCCGTTCGAGTTCGGATATAGAGAACTCGGAGCGTTTGGTTTCTTGAATCGCCACAATGTCAAACCGCTCATCACACCTATAATCGATTAGCTGTTGGCCACATTAAGAAACCGACGGAGGGGACCTATTACCCGGGACAAGGGAGGCACTACGGGCCCTGCATAACATGGCAGTGCACGACCTAGTACGGGGGGATCCTCTTCTCCCATAAACACTATCGCCGAGTCGCTAGCTAGCTTAGCCAAATGTCCCAAGGGGATCTATTCCAGCGCAGAGAATGAGCAAGAACAAGCAGCGGGTGGTGTGGTACTTGCATCCAAGTTTCGGGCCGCGACCCGGAGCTGAGCTTGCTCTGATCGCCAGGGTAGAGGCTCCCATCGGCTTAGCGGCATTGATGTGGGCGCTTTGGCTTCCATTATGGCATGTTATCAATAGCAGCAGTGAAGTAGAATGCCGCCGTGATAGCACTGTTCGCCTCCAACTGGAGCACCTCAATCATGTCCTGCAGAAAACATCGACTTAAGCCAGTTTGATGTGCTCGGTCATCGCAAGCGCGGACAGCCTTGCTGATGACGTGGTACAGGCTCTGTGACGAATGGATCCCTGATGGCATGGGAATCGCTGGCATTGCCCTCGACCGTTGTTGCAGACTTGAAGTCGGCTTCGGCGCGGCTGAGATCTCACGGCTGGTTAGGAGAGGAGGATGATGTTGTGGGCTTTGTCACCGTTGACCTTGGCGCGGCTCCTCCGCCATGCGAGATCTCACGTCTAGGGTAGGAGAGGAGGTGACGGAGGGGGATGTGTCCCCGTCGGCCTGGTCACAACTCTTCCTCCATGGCAACCACGGCGGCCCACCATTCTGCTTGCCCTACTTCGACGCTCTCGTCAGAGGCATCTGTGATGGTACACGATGGGCTGACCATGTCGAATGTACTGGGATCAGAATAGCCCTGTAGGATTAGCCTCGCTCGGTCTGGTGGCTCGTCTGGCGCTTCTTGCCTCCTCACCGACGACATATTTATGGGATGTGTTAGGATGGGTTTGGTTCCAAGCGAGGGTCCATATTGTGATGGAAGTGGAGTTCGGTTCCAACTAGGGTTTTGGCTCTCATGGACGAAAAAAACCAGAAGACATGCGTGCTGACCGTGGCTAACGTATGAAATTTTATATGGCAGAAACAAACCTCTAAGTGTAAGTTGATTACCAAGAAATTCGTGGGTTTTCTATAAAATTACATGACAAACCAAGAATATCATCTCCCATTATTAATAGGTACTCCCTCCATTTTTATTTACTCGGCATATTAGGTTTGTTTAAAGACAAACTTTATGTACTTTCAACAAATTTGGTAGAAAAGTATATTAACATATGGGATTTTTATTTACTTTGTTACCTTTTGCTCACTTTTCCCCACTCCCTTGCCCGAAACCCTCATAACTGGTTATAACGGACGTTGTCGTCGGGTCAATGCCTTTGACTGTTAGCTGATGAGTGGGGCCGCATATACGTGGGCGCATGCAAGACCGCGGTCGTGGCGTAGCACTTGTCCATGGACATGCCCAAAACGTCCCAGGGTAACCACCTCCATCGCCCGACCCATTTTGACGGTGCCAACAAAAAAACTATGCATGCGTATTTAAAATAAAAACAACTTAATTAAACATTAAAGCCGGCCAGGAAGGCCAGCGAGAGTCCACGCGTCCACATTAGCATTGAAAGGAATTAAAGACAACCTAACTACGAGGCGGCGCGCTGCCCAGCGCGCCCTAGGCGTCGTCGTCGTCCTCGGGGTGGGTGAGGTCGATGAGCGTCGGCGCAGGGCCGGCCCAAGGGAACGCTGTGTTCCAGGCGGCGGCGATGTAGGCCGTCGGCAGCTGTTCCGGCGGGGGCAATGCCGGCGCGGGGGGGGGGGGGGGTATGTGGCCGCCTATGCATCCACGGCTTGGCACGCCTCCTCCTCAGCCTCACGCGCCTCCTCCTCGAGGTCGCGCTCGAGCATCTCCTCATACTCGCCGTGACGGCGCTCCTCGGTGAGCCGTCGCTGGCGCCACATCTCGTGGTACACCGCCTCCTGCTCTGGGGTCGCCCCCATCCAAACCAGTGGCGCGGACACCCACTCGCGCACCACTCCCGTCCAAGAGAAGCGCGCGATGGGCTCCAGCTCCGGCTTGGGCTCCGGCCGCGGCTCCGGGTCGGCCTTGACGAGCCATCGGGGATGGAACGGCGGGGCCACCGGCGGCATGATGCAAGCGTCGGCCGCGGACAGGGCGAGGGCCTGCGCCATGGCCGCCTCGTAGCGAGCCTCCTCTTCCTCCACTGCCGCCACCCTGCGCCGCTCGTCCTCCTCGCTCTCGCGGTAAACCGCCGCAAGGGCCGCTTGGTCTTCCTCCCGGACGACGAGCGGGGGCGGTGGCACACTGCGGTCGACCTCCCGCATGCCGCGTCGCCTCGCCTCGTCATGCTCGAAGGCGAACCACCTCACCTAGTTAGGCGAGTTGGTGGCGTAGGTGGCGCCGCGGCGCTGCTTCGGCGTCAGCATTGCCCGCCGGTGCCGCACCTCCTCCACGTGCGCCTAGTCGACCGCGGCACCGCCGGCACTAGGATCCTCTCTGGATCCAAATGCCAGTCGGGCAGCAGGGTGACGTTGGGGTACGACAGAGGGACGCGGTGCTGCCAGTGCCACTCCGCCTGGTGCACTGGCACGCTCACTCGCACCCTCTGCCGGCGAGCCGACGCTGGCGGTACAAACTCAGAGGGGAAAGGGACGGCGGGGGCCTTGCCCTTGGACTTGCTGCTGCCGGCGCCGGAGAAGAGCCCCATTTGGCTAGGGTTTCCCAGCGACGGGGGATCGAGTTTGGATGAGGACGGCTGCCGCACGGTCGGCTTAAAAAAGGGTGACTGCCGTCACTGACGCGTGGGCCCGTGGCCATAAATTAAGCTGACCGCGAGTGGGCGGCCGCTACATGGGGACACGGCCGACGCATTTGGGGCGCAAATTTGAAGTGATTTAGAGAAGGTCAAATAAATTTGAATTTGAGAAAATGTGCTCGAAATGAGCTCCCATGCTAGGGTAAACATCCCATTTGTAATCAAGTTTTTTTGAACCTACTCTAAATGAGCCAAATGTTTTTTTATTAACACATATTCACTTTCCATAGTGTAGATTCGAAGTCTCACTATTTTTTGATTTTTCTAAAAAAAAATCTAAAACTGAAGGTAACACAACCTCCTTTCCTTGAACTTTATGAAATCATGTACATGATAGCTCATATGTGTGAAGGTTTTCTCATGAAAATGACCATAGAGCAAGTTTATGATTTTTGGTTGGTAACATGTCACATAAGGCAACATTGTGCGCATGTTTTATATATTTTTTTTTTATTTTTTTTAAATTAATGGTGCTCATTTGACCTCGATCGTGCCAGCTAGGGTTTTTTCATGAAAATGACCATAGACCAAGTTTAGTATTTTTTCCTCATTAGTTTGTCTTATAAAACGACGAACGGCAAAGGTTTCATATTTTTCGATTTTTTAAAATTAGTTATTCTCAGTCAAAGCCTTTGAAACCCCGTTGACCAGCTCAAAACCCCTCTAAACCCCACGGGGTTTTGCCTAACCCTAGCTCCCAATGTCAGCCATCCGATCATAACCTCGCGCCAAGCGACAGCCCTCAGATCTGGCCTTCTAGAAGGAACTAGGTGGGTTGGCTGTGTGCAGGCTCCACGCCGTTGGATCACAAGGACGACTCCACACCGTTGGATCGTGGGGCGATCCGCGAGAGGCAATCCTATTGGTTGTGCTCGGCTGCTCGCCCACCACTGACTCCATGAAGAAAAATGTTGTTATTTGGCCCAAAAGGAAACCAAGCTTTGGGTCGTCGAATTGCGTCGTTTTTTTGCATTGCTCTGTTTTTTGTGAATGTGCTGGCTCTGTATTTTTGCATCATTTTTTGCATCGTTTGCTCTGTTTTTTGCATCGTTCTTTTTGTTCTATACAAATGTAAAATGACCAAATATATAAGGGCTAAATTTATTTTTTATCATGTAAAATGGCCACAAACTATCAAAAATGGGTCATTTTGCATTTGTATAATGGCAACAAGCCCTCTATCTCTTTTTATCATGCAAAATGACCAAATTTTCAAGGGACAAATTTATTTTTATCATTCAAAATGGCCACAAACTCTTCAAAAATTGTCTCTTTTTGTTCATATAATATAGGGTATGACCAGGGATTCTCATGCATGCAATTAGCTTCTTTTTCTTCTTCTTTTCAAACCATCGTTTCCCACGCATGTACACTCCCGATGCTGCGGTGGGTTTGAAAACGGGCTACTAACTTCACATTTGACCCCGTTATTGCCACGGCCTAATAACACGTAGCACTACGGCTATTTAAGCCACCCTCTGCCTCTGCCATCCCTCATCAATCTGCCCTTCTTACTCTTCGACCCCTTATTAGCCCTATCTATATATTGGGACTGCATATTTGTTGATTATTTTCTTAGAGTGCTCGGCTTGTTAGTAGGTTTCCCTTGTTAGTAACCACCTAGCTACATATTGGCATCGGCGCATGCAGGCTCGATCGACGCATGTAGGCAGGGTTTGCTGGGTGCATGCATAGCAGGCTTATGTCCTGGCGATGCGCGCATACATTTAATGCAAGGGACCCAACGAAACCACGGCCCAATGGTCAAACAGCGACACCACCCAATGCGGCACAGTCCAGCATGGCCCCACTAGTCAGAGTTAACGGTCAAGCCTTTGACCCGACGGCAACATCTGTTGTGCCCTATTATGAGGGTTTCTGGCAAGGGAGTGGGGAAAATTGAGCAAAAGTTAAGAGCGCGGGGATGAATGAGTAGAGCTAAGGAACCAGGGGCACAGATGTAAAAATCCCTTAACATATACACCACCAAATCAATACCATTGAACTCATCAGTGCACAAATTTGTTACTATAAATGTTCATATTATTTTCTACAAACTTGGTCAAACTTTATAGACTTGAGTCAAATCAAATATGCGGAGTAAATAAAAACGGAGGGAGTATAAATATAGATGACGGAGAAGAAATTAAGAAGCCCCCCAAATAAATCATATTCAAAAGGAATGAATGATAAGAACAAAGAGCATATTTACACTTTTCTAATGTAACCTACACAACGTCGGTATACTCCTAGTTCCACTCCAAATGTGGGAATTAACTTTTTTTCCAAAAAGGTAATTCTGCTACGGGTGGCTGGTTTTGCAGGGATATTATCGCTGTAGAAATTAGCTTTTGAGGGGACAACGGCTGTTTAATTTCCTGTTTGATCCGGGTTCGAGGTTTAGGACCAGCTTGCTTGCACATTCCCGTCTTTAGTGAATTCGAGAGCTCCCGCCAACTTTATTATAGTGTAAACATGTTGTAATTTTCCATATATTACTAATCTGTCAACAGTACCAAATTGCTTGGTTAATGTCTTTGTGTACTTCAATCTGCTGGCTATTGGTAAATGTGTTTTCGACTGTAGATCATATCACTGTTTATTCTTCATGTCAGTTACACAGAACAAAATATTACAATTAACTTTGTTTAATATTTTCTGTGTTAGGATGGGTTTAGGATAATGTATGATCCAATTGATAGTATATGTCATGTGCGGCCTTGTTATATGAGTAAGTAGTTGCAAGCCAACAATTTATGTGAATTACACTTACATACATGAGTGAATAATATATATTGTTAATTATTGCAGGGAGGTTAGACTATAGAAGCGACTGCCTACAATACTAAAATCCTTCTAGGATGAACAAGAAACAAAAAACATCTTCAGGGAAGAGTGCAGACTTGATGGAGGCAGGTGCTCACTTTGATTCTCGGTTAGCAACAGCTATAGGAAGATTCATCATTGAGGCTGGACTTGGGCAGGATGTTCTCAACTTGACATCTTTCAAGAAGATGCTTCAAGTGGCTTCCAACAGAGATCAGGTTGATATTCCTATGTATGATTCCATTCTGCAGGAGGAACTAAAAGAAACCGAGCACCGTGCAATGGAACTCAAGAAAGAATGGGAAAAAGTGGTTGCAGTTTAATTATGCATAGTTGGAAGAGCCAATGTGGTAAATAAGCTTCATAAGTGCTTCGGTGCATTACAGCAAAGGTATGTGTTTCCTGAGATCAATTGATATCTCTGGAATCACCAAGGACATGGATGAGCTAGTTGTAGTGTTTTCTCGTGTGGTTGATGATGTTGGTGCCCGCAACATAGCTCAAGTTGTCACGAATGATGTGTCACCACATATGCAAATTGCATGGCATTATGTGCAAAAGAAACATGACCATTCATTCTTTGCTCCACTTTGTGCTGACTTCTGCATTAACCATCTGCTTGAGAAAATAGCAGCACTGGAAGATGTCAGTGAGGTCATAACGAAGGCAAAGGAAATAACAAGGTTTATATATGGCCATACACTGCCAATGGAACTAAAAGGAAGTTACATCCAGGAGGAGATTCCGAGCAGTTCTTATCTGAAATTTGTTGTTATGTTTATCACATTAGAGAGGTTAGTTTCTGCAAGAGCCAATCTTGTACATATGTTTAGCTCGCCTGAATGGGTTTCCTCTGGTTGGGCTTCTCCAGGTTTGTTCAGGCATATCCTTGGCATAATAAAGATAGATGATGTGTTTTGGTGTACTGCTGTCGATGGTTTAAAGGTTACAAAACCAATTGTCGATGTGTTATTTATACTAGAATCTGAGGACTGTCCAATGGGTATCTTATATGATGCCATGGATAGCGCAAAAGAAGATATTAAGCGCAATCTTGGAGATAATGATGGTCCTTATTGGGATTTAGTTGACAGGATATGGGATTCTAACCTGCACAGCGAACTCCATGCTACTAGTCATCTACTAAACCCAAGGGTCTTCTACAAAGATCCTTCACATGATGATCCTAAGGACAGAAGCGGTATTGAGGCATGCGCAACCGGAATGGCCAAAGGGCATTATGATCCAGGGAAATTGGAAGCACAAATTGAAGTATATATAGGAAAATCGGGTACTTTTGGTTCAGATTCAGCAAGTCAGCAAATAATGGAGATAGCACAAGGTAAAGTACAACCTATCCCCTCATAGTCAAGTTAAACTTCCCTTCGCATTTCTATTCACTTTGATTTCCAAAATACTAAGATATCCACTGCGATCATCGATGCTTCATTAGTATTATAAGAAGGGAATTAAATTCTGAACCTGTCTTGTTTCAAATTGCAGTTGATTGGTGAGCGTCCCATGGTACTGGCACACCTGAGTTGCAAAGCTTTGCAACTCGGGTCTTAAGCCAAACTTGCTTTCGCACTGAAAGGTATAACATCAAATGGCAGGTATCTGAGGAGGTGCATAAGGCAAGGCCATGTATAATCCAAGAGCTGTACCATGGAATGGAGTATGTCCACTATAATAATTATTTTGCCGGTGTAGTCCCATTCATACGTGGTCTTTCTGGGGATCAGTTTGATAAACCTGGTAGGCAATAGGGGAGTGATTGGCCTGGGTATTCACTGTGTCGAGAAGATATAGTAATTGAAAATTGAGTACAATGTAGCAAATTTTATTTCTTGAATAGAATGTGGGCACAAACAATCGTTGTTATTTATGTTGTAACAGAATGTTTTTTCCTTGACATTCAGTCATCAGAACAATTGCAGAGAACATATGGAGATACATTTTCAGCACTACAAAAATTTTCGGTTACCCATATTTTCTTTGTTTCTAAATTTCACTTGCATCAACTATGCATGCATAATATGGCATATTTTTCTAGAGAAAATTATTAGTACCGAGCATGCTATTATCATCCATGAATGCCTAATTGTTTGTGGCTGCATGACCAGTTAAGAGAAGGAAGATCGGGGAATGCAATGTGGCAAGGTTTTATTTCTCATTTGGACCTTTCCCCTCTTGTTTTATGAAAGGATGCAAGGTTTGCTTGCTCTCTAAAGTAGTGTTTTTTTGCCAGGCTAAGATACAAGGATTGACGAAATAGCGAAGTTGCTTTCCTCTGGTAAAAAGAGTGATGTTGTGGTCTTTTTTCTTTTGAGGTAAGTGATGATGTTGTCTAATTTTAAGTGACATTCAACATTCAAAATCAAGTTTATGCATGAAGCCATTTTGTATGGTGGAACTAGGGATGTGCTCATGCTGGACTTTGTGGAAGTCACACATTCCCTTGAAGTTACTAAAGAGGTTGTAAAAAAAGTTTAGGCAAGAAGAATATACAACCAAAATAAGCCTAACGACAGCAGATTATAATCATAGCTAATGAAATACTTCTTAATTATAGTTTCCAAAGACCCTAGCCCGAGGTGGCCATTGTTTCCCCCAACCTTTAGGTCTAGTTGCACGGTTTGCGTTCCCTCCTGCCTACCTTCGCTAGTCCACCATCTGGCGCCCATCTTGTATCAGCTTCGGTCGGTTCATCCTTGACTGATCCCGCTACATTTGCTGGTAAAATTTGCTCCTCTGTTCTTATCTTTGATCTTTGGAACCTGTGGACAAGAAGGAATGCCAAGTTCTTCAGGAATGTGGTTCGATGGAAGAGAAGGAACTATATCCATAGCCTAGGTCAGGGTTTTGTGCTGAACGAGAGAGGAGCTCTTTCGGGGCATGCCCAGGATTTCCAGATTGGGTATTCAAACTAAAAAAAGACTTTATAACAACATTATGCATTGTTTTTAACATATAGTTTATACATTTGATAACAAAATGTAGAGTACTAATTGATCAGTATAATGAATAGAGTATAAAGTTGATCATAAGATCGCAACTTCCAGAAATATAAGAACATCACAGAGTACTAATTCTTAAAAACATATCAAGGTGTCAATATCTCATATGGAGAGGATTCAGAATGATAAGAAAGCTTAAAAGTTTGAGAGGGAAGTTTTCCGTACTATAGTTTTTTTATAAACGTGTGATTTTTCTAGAAATGAGTTTAGGGTCTATAAATGAGTGACGATATCCTTTCAGTGAATGTAACCAAGCAATCATTTTTTTCCACCGCCATCTTGTTTCTTAGCTTGTTTTGGATACAAGTCATTATTGAAGAAAAGACTCTCGAAACCAGCAGTTGCTACCGAGATAATAGCAATGTACTGTCGCTAACTTACTTCAAAACTTAAAATCTATAAAATATGTGGGATTCGGTTCAAATTGTAACATACGGTCGCTGACTTGATGTTCGTCAGTTCATGGACTGGTGCCTGCCAGCCTGAAGAGCGTGGAGCATGATAACCCACAAGTATAGGGGATCGCAACAGTTTTCGAGGGTAGAGTATTCAACCCAAATTTATTGATTCGACACAAGGGGAGCCAAAGAATATTCTCAAGTATTAGCAGTTGAGTTGTCAATTCAACCACAGCTGGAAACTTAATATCTGCAGCAAAGTATTTAGTAGCAAAGTAATATGATAGCAGCGCTAACGGTAGCAAAAGTAATGTTTTTTGGTATTTTGTAGTGATGATAGCAAAAGCAATGGAAAAGTAAATAAGCGAAGAACAATATATGGAAAGCTCATAGGCAATGGATCGGTGATGGAGATTTATGCCGGATGCGGTTCATCATGTAACAGTCATAACCTAGGGTGACACAGAACTAGCTCCAATTCATCAATGTAATGTAGGCATGTATTCCGAATATAGTCATACATGCTTATGGAAAAGAACTTGCATGACATCTTTTGTCCTACCCTCCCGTGGCAGCGGGGTCCTAATGGAAACTAAGGGATACCAGACCAAATCATTAACACATAGTGAATACATGAACTCCTCAAACTATGGTCATCACCGGTAAGTATCCCGATTATTGTCACTTCGGTGTTAACGGATCATAACACATAATAGGTGACTATAGACTTGCAAGATAGGATCAAGAACTCTCATATATTGATGAAAACATAATAGGTTCAGATCTGAAATCATGGCACTCGGGCCCTAGTGACAAGCATTAAGCATAGCAAAGTCATAGCAACATCAATCTCAGAACATAATGGATACTAGGGATCAAACCCTAAGAAAACTAAGTCAGTTACATGATAAATCTCATCCAACCCATCACTGTCCAGCAAGCCTACGATGGAATTACTCACGCACGGCGGTGAGCATCATGAAATTGGTGATGGAGGATGGTTGATGATGACGATGGCGACGGATTCCCCTCTCCGGAGCCCCGAACGGACTCCAGATCAGCCCTGTCAAAAGGTTTTAGGGATTGGCAGCGGCTCCGTATCGTAAAATGCGATGAATCCTTCTCTCTGATTTTTTTCTCCCTGAAAGCAAATATATAGAGTTGGACTTGAGGTTGGAGGAGCTCCAGGGGGGCCACGAGGTAGGGGGCGCACCCCCACCCTCGTGGACAGGTAGTGGGCCCCCTGGTCTTCATCTTCTGCAAGGATTTTTTATATTTTCCCAATAGATGTTCCATGAAGTTTCAGGTCATTCCGAGAACTTTTGTTTCTGCACATAAATAACACCATAGCAATTCTGCTGAAAACAGCGTCAGTCCGGGTTAGTTCCATTCAAATCATGCAAGTTAGAGTCCAAAACAAGGGCAAAAGTGTTTGGAAAAGTAGATACGACGGAGACGTATCAGAGCACTGGTTGCTTGTGGCTTGGGGCGGGACGTGTTGGAGGATCGGGAGGAGCTGAGGCAGGGGTTTCGACCAGGTATATTTTGAATTGGGGATTGTGGAGGGACGCAACCATTCTAATCTTTGTGATGCGAAGTGCCCCGAAAGGGGGGCGATGTAGATGGAAATTTGTTTGGGCCTTTTCCCTTTCCTTCTTTTGTTGGAAATGGTTTTGGCCACTAGGCCATGTCGGAGGTGGGAGGAGGGAGGCGGGCTGCTGCAGTTTATTGGCTAAATTTTTTAATATACTCTCCAATCTTAGCCTAGTTTTGCTTCTTGCGCGTGTATAGATATATATGCAGAATGTGTAGTATACATAGTTATTTCTTTTTGGTCAAAATCATGGGTATTCAACTCAATACCCATGATTTGAGCTGGACCTGGCCAAGTAAATTAGTATGAGAACATGCCAGAAATAACTCATCCTCCCCCAACTTTTAATTTATATTTTGGCTGATTAGGAGTGCTGCAAGTGACTCTTGGACACGGATACGGTATGGGAATCCGACTCAGGTTCGGTTTCTGATTCAGCAAAATAAAATGGACACGACAAATATCCTACATAGATTCAGGGTTTATGGTTTCGCAAAATAAATTAGGAGAAGCGTTTCTGTGCTTTTGGGGCACATTAAAGCAAAAACTGGCATGGCTAGATTTGATTAGCAGAATTCTTTGTTCTTTGGGTGGCGGGGGCAGTAGAAGACAGGGAGGGTTTAAACTTTGGTTGAGGGCGCATATACACATATGAAATGCTTTTGTGCGAATTAACTTTTTCTCCAAAAAGGTATTCTGCTACAGGTGACTAGCTTTGCATGGATATTATCACTGTAGAAATTAGCTTTGACAGGACAAGCTAATGGCCTAATGGTACATGGGCGATTTAATTTCCTGGTTGTCCTAGGTTTGCGGTTTAGGACCAGCTTGCTTGCACATTCCCATCTTTAGTTTATTCAAGAGCCTCCGCCAATTTTATTTTAGTGTAAACATGTTTTTCCACATATTAGTAATCCGTTAACGTTAATCCATCAATTTAATTACATATTATATTTTTTTATGGTGAAGATGGACAATTCTTCAATTGTCGTGCCATAATAACTTCCATCCATCATATTGATCCGAAAAGATTTCTTGCCCATGGTGAAAATAATGAAAATTATTCATGAAACCTCATATTTTATGTGTTGGCAGGTGGTAAATGTGTTTCACACTACAGATCATATTTTTGTGTATTCTTTCTTCATGTCAGTTACACATAACAAAATATTACAGCATGTAACTTTGTTTAATGTTTTATTGGTTAGGATGGGTTTAGGGTAATGTAATGTATGATCTTATTTGTAGTATATGTCATGTGTGGTCTTGTTACATGAGGAAGTAGTTGAAAGCCAATAATTTATGTGAATTACACTTTACATACATGAGTGAATAATATGTTGTTAATTATTGCAGGGAGGTTAGACTGTAGAAGCCACTCGCCTACAATACTAAAATTCTTCTGCGATGAACAAGAAACAAAAAACATATTCAGGGTAGAGTGTTGACTTGATGGAGGCCGGTGCTCACTTTGATTCTCAGTAAGCAAAAGCAATAGGCAAATTCCTCACTGAGGCTGGAGTTGGGCAGGATGATCTTAACTTGACATCTTTCAAGAAGACACTTCAAGTGGATTCCAATTAGGATCAGGTTGAAATTCCTACGTATGAATCCATTGTCTAGGAGGAACTAAAAGAAACTGAGCATCGCGCAATGGAACTCAAGGAGGGATGGAAAAGAAGTGGTTGCAGTTTAATTATGGATAGTTGGAAGAGTCGATGTGGTAAAATAAGTTTCGTAAGTGCTAAGGTGCATTGCGCAAAGGTATGTATTTCCTCAGACCGATCGATGTCTCTGGAATCACGGAGGACATGGATGAGCTAGTTTTAGTGTTTGCTCGTGTGGTTGATGATGTTAGCACCCACAACATAGTTAAAGTTGTCACAAATGATGTGTCACCACATATGCGAATTGCATGACATTATGTGCAAAAGAAGCATGGCCATTCATTCTTCGCCCCACTGTGTGCTGACTTCTGCATCAACCTTCTGCTGGAGAAAATAGCAGCACTAGAACATGCCTTTGAGCCTGTAACGAAGGCAAAGGAAGTAACAAGGTTTATATATGGCCATACACTGGCAATGGAACTATAAGGAAGTTATGTCCCGCAGGAGATTCTGAGCAGTTCTCTAAAATTTGCTGCTATGTTCATCACATTAGAGAGGTTAGCTTCTGCAAGCGCAAACCTAGTGCACATGTTTAGCTTGCTTGAATGGGATTCTTCTAGTTGGGCTTCTCAAGGTTTGTTCAGGCATATTAGCGGCATAGTAATGACAAATGATGTGTTTTGGTGTCGTGTTGCTGATGTTATAAAGGTTACAAAACCAATTGTCGATGTGTTGTTTAAACTATAATCTGAGGACTATCAAGTGGGTATCTTGTATGATGCCATGGATACTATAAAAGACATAAAGCACAATCTTGGAGATAAACATCGTCCTTATTGGGATTTAGTTGACAGGATATGGTATTATTACTTGCACAACCCACTTCATGTTGCTGGTCTTATGCTAAACCCAAGGGTCTTTTACGAAGATCCTTCCCATGATGATCCTGATGTCAGCAGCTGTGTTGAGGTCTGCGCAATTGGAATGGCCAAAGGGCGTTATGATCCAAGGAAACTGGAAGAAAAAATTGAAGTATATAAAGGAAAATCGGGTACTTTTGGTTCAGATTCAGCAAGTCAGCAAATAATGGAGATACCACAAGGTAAAGTATAGCCTATCCCCTCATAGTCAAGTCAAACTTCCCCTCGCATTTCTTTTCACTTAAATTTCCAAAATACTAAGATATCTAATGCGATCATCGATGCTTCATTAATATTATAAGAAGGGAATTAATTCTGAACCTGTCTTGTTTCAAATTGCAGTTGATTGGTGGGCGGCCCATGTTACTGGCACACCTGAGTTGCAAGGCTTTGCAACTCGGGTCTTAATCCAAACTTGCTTTGGCACTGAAAGGTACAACATCAACTTGCAGGTATCCAAGGAGGTGCATAAGACAAGGCCATGTATAATCAAAGAGCTATATAGTGGACCGGATTCTACCCACTAGAATAATTGTTTCGCCGGTGCAGACCCATTCATACGCGGTCTTTCTTGGGGATCAATTTGATAATCCTGGTAGACCGTTGGGGAGTGGTTGGCTCAGGTATCCACCATGTTGAGAAGATATAGTAATTGAAAATTGAGTACATAGATACCACAAATTTTATTTCTTGAACAGAATGTGGGCACAAACAATTGTGGTTATTTATGTTGTAACATAATGTTTTTTCCTCGACATTCAGTCATCAGAACAATGGCAGAGAACACATGGAGATACCTTTTCGGCATGCCAAAAATTTCTGTTAACCATATTTTTTTGTTTCTAAATTTCACTTGCATCGATTATGTCTATGCATGCATAATCTGGCATATTTTTCTAGAGAAAAATTATTAGTACCGATCATGCTATTATCATCCATGAATGCCTAACTATTTGTGGCTGCATGACCAGTTAAGAGAAGGAAGATCAAGGAATGTAGGTATGCAAGGTTTTCTTACTCTCCGAAGTAGTAATTCTTTTTGTCAGGCTAAGATACAAGGATTGACGAAATAGTGAAGTTGCTTTCCTTTGGTGAAAATAGTGATGTTGTGGTCTTTTATTCTTTTGAGGTAAGTGATGATGTTGTCTAATTTTAAGTGGCATTCAACATTCAGAAAGTTTAGGTAAGAAAAATATACAGCCAAACTAAGCCTAGTGGAAGCTGATTATAATCATGGCTAATTAAATACTTCTTAATGATACTTTCCAAACACCCTAGCCCGAGGAGGCCAGGGTTTCCCCTAGTTTTTTGATCTAGCGGCATGGTCCACGATCCTCTTCTGGCCTACCTTCGCTAGTCCACCATCTGGCACCCATCTTGTATCAGCTTCGGTCGGTTCATCCTTGACAGATCCCGCCACATTTCGTGGTAAAATTTGCTCCTCTCCATTGTTATCATTGCTCTTTGGAACCTGTGGACAAGAAGGAATGCCAAGTTCTTCAGGAATGGGGTTCGATAGAAGAGAAGGAACTGTGATCCGTAGGCTAGGCCAGGGCTCTGTGTTGAATGAGAGAGGAGCTCTTTTGGGGCGTGCCCTGGATTTCCAGATTGGGTATTCAAAGTTCAAAAAAACTTTGTAACAACATGACGCATTTTTTTTACATATAGCTTATAGATTTGATAACAAAATGTAGAGTACTAATTAATCAGTATATTGAATAGTGAGTATAAAATTGATCATAACATCACAATTTCCAGAAATATGATAACATAACAGAGTACTAATTATGAAAAACATATCAAGGTATCAATATCTCATATAGAGAAGATTCAGAATGATAAGAAAACTTACAAGTTGGACAACTTTTCTATATTTAGTTTTTGTAAACCTGTGATTTTTTCTAGAAATGAGTGTAGGGTTTATAAATGAGTGATGACATCCTTTCAGTGAATGTAACCTAGCAATCTTTTTTTCCCACCCCCATCTTGTTTCTTATCTTTTTTTGCACAAGTCATCATTGAAGAAAAGGCCTCCAACACTAACAGTTGCTACCGAGAGAACTGCAATGTACTGTCACTGACTTACTGCAAAACGTATGATCTACCATGAAACATAGAGGATTCAATTCAAATTGTAACATATTGTCGTTGACTCGTTGTTCGTCAGTTCATGGACTGGTGCATGCCAGCCTAAAGAGCGTGGAGCACTGGTTGCTTCAGGCTTGGGGCAGGGCGTGTTGGACGACTGGGAGGAGCTGAGGCAGGGGTTTAGACCATTTTTTCAAATTGGGGATTGTGGCGGGACGCAGTCGTTCTAATCTTTGCGATGCAGATGGAAATTTGTTTGGGCTTTTTCCCATTCCTCCTTTTGTTGGAAACATTTTTGTCCACTAGGCCATGTCAGAGGTGGGAGGAGGGAGGCCGGCTGGTGCAGTTCATTGGCTGAATTTTTGAATACTCTCCTATCTTAGCTCAGTTTTGCTTCTTGCGTACATATTTATGCATAATGTGTAGTATACATAATTGTTTTTTGTCAAAATCATGGGTATTCAATTGAATACCCATGACTTGAGCTAGGCCTTCCCAATTAGATTTATATGATCACATGCCGAAAATAAATCATCCTCCCCCAACTTTTAGGTTTAGGTTTTGGCTGATTCGGAGTGCTGCAAGAGACTCTTCGACACAGGTATGTGAATCTGACTCAGGTTCGATGTCTGATTCAGCAAAATAAATTGGACACGACAAATATCCTACACTGATTCAGGGTTTCTGGTTTGGCAAAATAAATTAGAAGTGTTTCTGTGCTTTTTGGGCACATTAGAGTAAATACTAACATGGCTAGATTTGATTAGCTGAATTCTTTATTATTTTGGGTGGCGCGGATAGTAGAAGACTGGGAGGGCTTAAACTTTTGGTGAGGGCACATATACAAATATAATATGGTTTTGTGGGAATTAACTTTTGCTCCAAAAAGGTAACTCTGCTGCAGGTAACTAGCTTTGCAGGGATATTATCACAAGAAATTAGCTTTGGCGGGACAAGCTAATGGCCAAATGGTACATGGTTTGTTTAATTTCCTGGGTCACCTGGGTTTGCAGTTTAGGACCAGCTTGCTCGCACATTCCCATCTTTCGTTTATTCAAGAGCCTCCACCAATTGTATTTTAGTGTAAACATGTTTTTCCACATATCAATAATCTGTTAATGTTCATCCTTCAATTTAATTACATATTATCTTTTTTATGGTGAAGTTGGATAATTCTTAACTGTCGTTCCATTATAACTTCCATCCACCATATTGATCTGAAAAGATTTGTTGCCCGTGGTGAAAATAATGAAAAATTATCCGTCAAAACTCATGTTTTTATCTATTGGTTGTTGGTAAATGTGTTTCACACTCTATATCACATTTTTGTGTATTCTTTCTTCATGTGAGTTACAAATAACAAAATATTACAACAAGTAACTTCATTTAATATTTTCTGGGTTAGGATGGGTTCCAGGTAATGTAATGTATGACCTCATTTGTAGTATATGTCATGTGTGGTCTTGTTACATGAGGAAGTAGTTGAAAGCCAATAATTTATGTGAATTACACTTTACATACATGAGTGAATAATATGTTGTTAATTATTGCAGGGAGCTTACACTGCAGAAGCCACTTGCTCACTATATTGAAATCCTTCTGTGATGAACAAGAAACAAAAAACATCTTTAGGGTAGAGTGTTGACTTGATGGAGATAGGTGCTCACTTCAATTCTCAGTAAGCAAAAGCAATAGGCAAATTCATCACTGAGGCTGGACTTGGACCGGATGTACGGACTTGGACAGGATGTTCTCAACTTGACATCTTTCAAGAAGATGCTTCAAGTGGGTTCCAATAGGGATCAGGCTGAAATTCCTATGTATGAATCAATTCTATAGGAGAAACTAAAAGAAACTAAGGACCATGCAATGGAACTCATGGCAGAATGGAGAAAAAGTGGTTGAAGTTTAATTATGGATAGTTGGAAGAGTCGATGTGGTAAAAGAAGATTCATAAGTGCTTTGGTGCATTGCAGCAAAGGTATGTACTTCTACAGATCGATCAATATCTCTAGAATCCCTAAGGACATGAATGAGCTAGTTTTAGTGTTTTCTCATGTGCTTGATGATGCTGGCGCCCGCAACATAGTTCAAGTTGTCACAAATGATGTGTCACCACATATGCGAATTGCATGGCATTATGTGCAAAAGAAACAAGGGCATTCATTCTTCGCCCCACTATGTGTTGAGTTCTGCATCAACCTTCTACTTGAGAAAATAGCAGCACTTGAACATGTCAGTGAGGTCATAACAAAGGCAAAGGAAATAACAAGGTTTTAATATCACCATACACTGCCAATGGAACTGAAAGAAAGTTATGTCCCAGAGGAGATTCTGAGCAGTTCTTATCTGAAATTTGTTGCTGTGTTCATCACATTAGAGAGGTTAGTTTCTGTAAGAGCAAATCTAGTGCAGATGTTTAGCTCACCTGAATGGGATTCTTCTAGTTGGGCTTCTCAAGGTTTGTTCAGGCATATCAGCAGCAGAGTAAAGAGAGATGATGTGTTTTGGTGTGCTGCTGGTGATGTTTTGAAGGTTATAAAACCAATTGTCGATGTGTTGTTTAAACTATAATCTAAGGACTGGGTATCTTGTAACAACATGATGCATTGTTTTTGACATATAGCTTATGGATATGATAACAAATGTAGAGTACTAATTATCAGTATATTGAATAGAGAGTAAAAAGTTGATCATAACATCACAACTTCTAGAAATATAATAACATCACAGAGTACTAATTGTTAAAAACATATCAAGGTGTCAACATCTCATATAGAGAGGATTCATAATGATAAGAAAGCTTACAAGTTAGAGGACAACTTTTCTATACTTCAATTTTTACAAACATTTATTTTTTTTCTAGAAATTAGTTTAGGGTTTATAAATGAATGAGGATATTCTTTCAGTGAATGTAACAAAGGAATCATATTTTTCCACCCCCATCTTATTTCTTAGCTTGTTTTTGACACAAGTCATCATTGAAGAAAAGACTCTCAACACTGGCAATTGTTACCAACAGATTTGCAATGTATTGTCACTGACTTACTGCAAAACATAAAATCTATGAAATATAGGGGATTCAGTTCAAATTGTAACATACTGGCGCTGACTCGTTGTTCATCGGTTCATGGATTGGTGCCTGCCATCATGAAGAGCGTGGAGCACTGGTTTTTGAGGCTTGGGGGAGGGGGTTTAGACCAGTTGAGAGCGTGGAGCAGCTGACGCAGGGGTTTAGACCAGTTTTTTGGAATTGGGTATTGTGGCGGGACGCAGTCGTTCCAAGATTTGCGATGCACATTCCTATATTTAGTTTATTCAAGAGTCTCCACCAATTATATTTTAGTGTAAACATGCTCTTCGACATATTAGTAATCTGTTAATGTTCATCTATGAATTTAATTACATATTATCTTTTTTATGGTGAAGATGGACAATTCTTTGTACCATAATAACTTCCATCCATCATATTGATCCGGAAAGATTTGTTTCCCATGGCGAAAGTAATAAAAATTATTCACGAAAACTCATGTTTTTATCTGTTGGTTGTTCGTACATGTGTTTCACAGTGTAGATCATATTTTTGTATATTCTTTCTTCATGTCAGTTACACATAAAAAATATTACAACAAGTAACTTTTTCTGGGTTAGGATTGGTTTAGGGTAATGTAATGTATGATCTCATTTGTAGTATATATTATGTGCGGTCTTGTTACATGAGGTAGCAGTTGAAAGCCAGTGATTTATGTGAATTACACTTTACATACATGAGTGAATAATATGTTAATTATTGCAAGGAGGTTATACTGTAGTTGCCACTTTCCTACAATGTTGAAATCCTTTTGTGATGAAGAAGAAACAAAAAACATCTTCTGGGTAGAGTGTTATCTTGATGGAGGCAGGTTCTCACTTCGATTCTGAGTAAGAAAAAGCAATAGGAAATTCATCATTGAGGCTGGACTTGGGCAAGATGTTCTCAACTTCACATCTTTCAAGAAGATGCTTCAAGTGGCTTCCAATAGGGATAAGGTTGAAATTCCTACGTATGAATGCATTCTGTAGGAGGAACTAAAAGAAACTGACCACCGTGCAATGGAAGTCAAGGAAGAATTCAAAATAAGTGGTTGCGGTTTAATTATGGAATATTGGAAGAGTCAAATGTGCTTAAAGAAGTTTCATAAGTGCTTCGGTGCATTGCGGCAAAGGTATGTACTTCCTCAGATCGATTGATGTCTCTAGAATCACGGGGGACATGAATGAGCTAGTTTTAGTTTTTGCTCGTGTGGTTGATGATGCTTGGCGCCCGCAACATAGTTCAAGTTGTCACCATATGTGAATTGCATGGCATTATGTGCAAAAGAAACATGGACCCCTCACCCCACTGTGTGCTGACTTCTACATAAACCTTCTGCGTCAGAAAATAGCAACACTTGAACATGTTAGTGAGTCGTAATGAGGGCAAAGTAAATAACAAGGTTTATATGTCACCATACACTGCCAATGGAACTGAAAGGAAGTTATGTCTCGGAGGATATTCTGAGCAGTTCTTATCTGAAATTAGTTGTTGTGTTTGTCACATTACCGAATGGTACAACATCAACTGGCAGGTATCCGAGGAGGTGCATAAGACAAGGTCATGTATAATCCAAGAGCTATACAGTGGACTGGAGTATGCCCACTACAATAATTGTTTCGCAAGTGCAGTCTCATTCATACGCGGTCATTCTTGGCGATCAGTTTGATAAATGTGGTAGACAGTTGGGGAGTGATTGGCTCGGTTATCCATCGCGTCAAGAAGATATAGTAATTGAAAAATGAGTACATAGCTATAGAAAGTTTTATTTCTTGAACAGAATGTGGGCACAAACAATCGTGGTTATTTATGTTGTAACATATTGTTTTTTCCTTGACATTCAGTCACCAGAACAATGGTAGAGAACATATAGATATACCTTTTCGGCACCCCAAAAATGTCTTCTACCCATATTTTGTTTGTTTCTAAATATAATTTTCATCGATTATGTCTGTGCATGCATAATATGGCATAGTTTTATGGAGAAAAAATATTAGTAACAATCATGCTATTTTCATCCATGAATGCCTAATTGTTTGTGGCTGCATGACCGGTTAAGAGAAGGAAGATAAGGGAATGCAGGGATGCAAGGTTTTCTTGCTCTCTGAAGAAGTAATTTTTTTGGCCAGGCTAAGATACAAGGATTGACGAAACAACGAAGTTGCTTTCCTCTGGCGAAAGGAGTGACACTGTGGTCTTTTTATCTTTTCAGGTAAGCGATGTTGTTGTCTAATTTGAAGGATATTGAACATTCGGAATTAAGTGTATGCATGAAGCGATTTTGGATGGTGGAACTAGGGATGTGTGCATGCTGGACTTTGTGGAAGTCACACATTCCCTTGAAGTTACTAAAGAGGTTGTGAAAAAAAATTAGGTAAGCAAAATAGACAACCAAACTAAGCCGATTGGCAGCAGATTATAATCATGCCTAACAAAATACTTATTAATGATAGTTTCCAAAGACCCTAGCCCAAGGTGGCCATTGTTTCCCCCAGCTTTTAGGTCTAGCGGCATGGTCCGCGATCCCCTCCGGTCGACCTTCGCCGGTCCACCATTTGGACCCAATCTTGTATCATCTTTGGTCGGTTCATTCTTGACACATTCCGCCATATTTCCCGGTAAAATTTGCTCCTTTGTTCTTATCATTTCTCTTTTGAACCTATGGACAAGAAGGAATGCCAAGTTCTTCAGGAATGGGATTTGATGGAAGAGAAGGAACTATGATTCGTAGCCTAGGTGAGGGCTCTGCTGAACGAGAGAGCTCTTTTGGGGCGTGCCCTGGATTTCCATATTGGGTATTCAAATTTCAAATAAAAAACTTTGTAGCAACATGATGCATTGTTTTTGACACATAGCTTATAGATATGATAACAAAATGTAGAGTACTAATTAATCAGTATATTGAATAGAGAGTATAAAGTTGATCATAACATCACAACTTCTAGAAATATAATTACATCACAGAGTACTAATTGTTAAAAACATATCAAGGTGTCAATATCTCATATAGAGAGGATTTAGAATGATAAGAAAGCTTACAAGTTAGAGGACAACTTTTTCGTACTTCAGTTTTTATAAATGTGTGATTTTTCTAGAAATGAGTATAGGGTTTATAAATGAGTGATGATATTCTTTCAGTCAATGTAACCAAGGAATCAATTTTTTTCCACCCCCATCTTGTTTCTTGGATGATGGTACTAGGCACGTGGGCATGCTGGACTTTGTGGATGTCACACATTCCCTTGCTTTTGGCTCTACTAGAGGTAGACTCCAAGTTACTAAAGAGCTTGTGAAAAAGGCTGGCTAGGCAAACTTGTTTGTAAGCTTTTTGATCTTTGAGAGCATGTTGTTGATCACTTGCTTTTTAGATGTCCTTTGTAACATTTTATCTGCTATTGTGTGAGGGATGTCCTTGGCTCACCCTGTGCACTCTGCCATTTTTTTAGTGTACCAATGTTCCGGTGTAAATATTCCCAAACTGCTTGGTCAATGTTTACCCAAATTGTCGACGCTTTACTTATATTGGAATATTTTGTATAGGTCATGTAGGAATCAATGAGACAATTTTGATCTGCAAGGAAACTCATGTCCATCTATCAATTTAATTAGGTATCCGCCCATTTAAAAGAAATAGCTAACATATACCTTTTAGCCAACTCGGGCCAAGTCAATTTGTCAGCAATTAGCATGTCAAAGTTAAATTCTTTTGATGAAATGAGTCTCTCAGTGTCCTTCCTTTCATGCCTGCGTTTTAATTCTTTGGATTCAATGTTTGGATCTACAAATATCACCACCTTTTATAATAGCTCACCAAAAAGAACCTTAAAGGAGTGCAAGTTAAACCTCGGGAAATACTACACTAGTGGACCTCCCAAGTGTATGGCTTCCAAATTATCTTAACCAGCTTCCTTCATACTGGAAGTTTCAACAGAAATAAACACAGACACAATGTCTTCATATTGGATAGACCAGATTCACCATTTGACTGTGATATATACACATTTGTAGGGAAATTCATTGGTGAAGATTAACACCACATTGTTGAATTCTTTTTTACAGTGTTTCTTTCTGATTTGCACAAATTTTTCATGGGTCAACAAATTCATCTTCTAATTTTTCATATGAAGGCACTTCTTTGAGACCAGTGATTTCAGCGAAGCGCCCAAAGAACCCCCACTACAAGAATATTTCAATGACACTAGTGCATCGACCTGCTATACAAAAGGTTTTAGCCCCTTTCCGCGAGGCATCTTAAATAGTCACCTTGCATGTGTGTGTGATATGGGGGTCTTTCCCACGCGACCTAGAAACCGTCGGCGATAGGTCCTCTAGTCACACATGCGGGGTAAAAAGAGCTCGTGTGCGATCGGCGAGCCATCGCATACAATTATACAGGTCTAATCGTTTCCGTCCATATGTACATCCCACACAGTGAATCCCAGACAAACATTTTCGTTCGTATGTACACCACACATAGTGAATCCCAACCGTTTTTTTTCGTACGTACATCACACACAATTTTCCCCATCATATCGTCTCTGATATTGTTGCCATTGCAGACGATATTAATAATTTTCAGTGTTCAAGAATTCGTCCGATTAATCTGTTAACAGGCCAGTTAATTGCTACTCGTAGGTGGCCGACTCAAATAACACCTATTTGTTGCATCCACTTGCCAGGTCGATTAATTGGCCTGTCAGACCTATTAATCGCTGCTAGCACATCAACTAGTGGGCAAAGAAAGCTCAATTATTTGACTTGTAACCCTTCCCAGCCACCTCCCACTCCTAAATAACAAGTTTGGCCCTTCTCTCTCCCCCACCCGATCCTCTCACCCCACCCGACCTAGATGGTAGTTGGCCGGGTCCTCATTGGTGTGCCACTGCTTCCCCTCCTCCCCTGCCTATAGCCACTTCTTCTCCTTCCTCTACGCTACTACTTCCCCTCCTCCCCTACGACCTACAACCTCCCGCAATCGTCGCCTTTCATATGCTCGTGTGGCTGCCGCCACCTCCCCTCTATGTGTCTCCATCATGCGGCTGCCACAACCTCCTCTCTCCCACTACTTCCCTAGGCGGACCTCCTTGAAGCTTATTCCCCTAGGTGGACCAGAACCGACCCAGTGTCGTCGCCTGTGTATACCATGAGTGCCAACACCACCGCCCACCGTGGTCTCCCGATGGACACTACCAAGCCCTTGGACCAGCCTGGCCCCCTAGCTTCTTTCCCTAGACAGACCACCACGGTCTCCTTTGGACACCTATTGAGTTCAAAATTCCACCAATTCATGGATGATCGATTAATCGAGTTAATAGGCCGATTCATCGATTAATCATTACTCCCAAGCCGAGCGAACATGTACCAGTTAACGATTTCCTCACATTGATAATTTTATCATTTGCATCATTGAATGCATCACGCACGATGCCTAGAATAAACTGTGTGGCGTAGGCTGTCCATACACACACTTTTTATGTGGAAAACATTTGTGCAAGGTGGCCTAACGCAAATAGTTGTCCAGAGGAAGTCGTGTGTGATTTTTCAATGATCCAACACATTTACTTCCCGGAAACTATGTGGGTTGTCTAAGGTCATCGCCCACGGTGTTGTTTCAATAACTGTTTACAAAGAAAACCCCAATAAGAAGGCTAATTGTCCTATTATTTTTAATCCATTTAGTAATCAAATTGACATTTCATATTAAACACACAATATATTTCATTTTCGTACTATGGAACCAGAATTTCATAATTGAAAACATACATCATAGTACACCATCATATAGCTTCAGCACTCAGTTACACCATATAGGCATATAGCTAGCTACTCCATTACACAATAGCACCAAGTTTCACATGCAACATCTGAAACATTTGGAAATTAGCATCATAGATGGTAGATAGACAAATGAATCCCATCTGGAAAACTGCTGAAACGAAAGGTGAATATTGAGCCTTCAATGATGTTGAAGGTCCTTGTAACTTTAACCAGTGTCTATGGATGATTGACCGCCCATCCTTTTTCCTCTTAAGGAAGACTCCGATACTGTACCATGGGTGTTGTATGAACACCTTCCTTGCCTCTTGACCATACAGGTGGTTTGAGAGGTAATCATCAGTGAACTGCTTTGTAAAGGCCTGAAAACAAATATATGCATAAATATCTTCTCTATATTTTGAAATGGTGCAAAGGAATTAGAAAAACAAGGTACAAGAGTTAGTACCATCATGTAGTTCACTGATGTCTTCTTCATTGCGCAGAAAAAGATCTTGTTGTTTTTCATCGCTAGTTTCTTTATCCTAACAATCTTTCTGAGTTTCTTGACTTGACTGATATTCATGGACATCTCATATCGCCATATGCAAAATGGGTCGAACAGTGGGTCAAAACCTCTAACAGCAGGACCTACATGTGCTAGACCAAATTGTTAAAAACCTAAATATTAGAATGGTTCCCGCAATTGCACAATAATGTGCTATTAGACAAAGGACAATGCACGTACATACCTTGATAGTAAACCTTAGTGCTTCCCATTGTTTCCCTACACACATAAGGTAGTTATTGATTAGGTTAAGTGAGGGTTGGCATACTATCTATAAAATATGTTGTTGAAAAATAACCACATTGCAGATTCAGAAGATTAATTTGAGCTACATGGAAAAGCCATTTATCCAAACAAAGCATGCTTAAGAATTAGGAAATATAGCAATTGTATATGTTTCTCATGTATTTAGTACAACCAAATTTGATTTATTTCTCGCATGCATAACAATGCAAAATTGTATCCACAACAATTGAATGTCGCTTAACCGACATGCTTAACCGACGTACCTAGCTAGCTAAACATAGGTCCTTATAGTGAGCTAAAAAGACAAGCTACTCCTCATCTCAGAGATATCGATGACAATGGGCTCCTTAGACTTGGCAAAGGGCGAGGCCTCCACATCGTGGGTGCCCTCCTCATAGTGGCCAGTCGCCTAACCAGCTCCGGGCACCAACCTATTGGCTTGGACTTTAGGTAAGCACGGACACGCTGAGAAAACACCTCATAGTCTTCGTCAAAGGCACCGATGGTGGCCTTGAGAAAACACCATGAACTATCTTTTAAAGCAGCCAACCGTGTGGCGGCATCGGCGCGTGAGGCGTCAACGGTGGCCTTGACGACTAGGTGCTCCTCCAAGATCTAGGGGTCGACCCGCATGGCATCCATCACAATGTCATCCATGCGTGCGGCCGCGATTTGCTTCTCTGCTGCCAAATGCTCCTTGAGCTCCTGACTATACTGCATGCACCATGGCTTACAGCGGCACTTATCTAGAGGATGGGTCGGTGATTTGGGTGGAATGTGTCGCGTCGGTAGTCGGGGCATGTGGGATGTAGAAGGATGAAGAGGGCGGGGGTCGGGTGTGGATTACCTGACTAGATCCATGTCCCCATCTTTGACCGGTGATGATTGAATAGTGAAATGATATTTCGGGAACTAGTGTGCTTGACGCACCGGCTGTGGACTATAGCCGACAAACCTTCTCGCGTAAGCCATATACTATGACGGTGCTCCAAGATATTTTGTACTGCATCTCACATGGTTGGTGATAATAAACTGTGTGTGATGTACTTGATTTTTTGTCTTGATTTGAAATACAAAATGGGGTCACAGCAACAAAGGACGGTGTTTGAATTGTAGAACTTTTGTCTGTAGTGAACATGCAACTATAGGATTGTCGTCGAAAAAATTGGAATTATTCGGAGTTTGTTTGGACACATTTATACATTAATTAAGTTTTCTAGTCATTTAAGGTGCATAATTCAAAAATTAAACTACATGCGCATGCTCTGGTGCACCAAAAAGGGTTGTAAAATCATATATGTGTCCATGGGTGGATGCTTAGGTCCCATGCAAGAAATGAGAATGAATTTCAAACACCTCGGCATCGTGGCTCGCCCGCAAACATTGAGATACTTGGTTTTGAAATTCTAATAAATCCAAAACTCTTCTGAAATACATGAAACTTGGCACGTTATCATGGAATGGCACCAACATGTTGTGATAAAAAAATTGTTCCATTTGGGGCAGGTTTTGGTATAAGCTTCTCACAAACCAGACCGCCTCATGACTCTGGTAGGGAATGTGTCACCTTTGTGGACTAAACGATATTCATTCCTCTTCTTACTTTCAATTTCTTTGTAGAGGCAACATAGACCAACAGGAGGGTGGTGTTAAAATTTGGAATTATTCGGGGTTCGTTTGAACATTTTTATACATTAACTAAGTTTTCTAGGCATTTTATGTGCATAATTCAAATTTGAACTGCATGCACATTCTCTGGTGCAACAAAATGGGTTGAAAAATCCTATATGTGTCCTTGGGTACATACTTAGGTCCCATGCAAGAAATGTAAATGAGTTTCAAACACCTCGGCATCGTGGCTCGGCTGCAAACATTGAGATACTTGGTTTTTTAAATTCTAGTAAATCCAAAACTCATTTCAAATTCATGAAACTTGGCATGCTATCATGGAATGACACCAACATGTTGTGGTAAAAAAATTTGTCCTATTTGAGGCAGGTTTTGGTATACGCTCCTCACAAACCAAAGTTTCTCACAAGAAACCTCGTGGTTCCGGTAGAGAACGTGACACTTTTGTGGACAGAAGGACATTCGTTATCTCTTCTTGCCTGGAATATTTCCTAGAGCCAACATAGACCAATAGGAGTGTCGTGTTAAATTTTGGAATTATTCAGGGTTCGTTTGGACATTTTTGTACATTAAATGAGTTTTCTAGGCATTTTAAGTGCATAATTCAAATTTTAACTATAGGCACATGCTCCAGTGCACCAAAATGGGTTGAAAAATCATATGTGTGTCCTTGGGTGCATGCTTAGGTCCCATGCAAGAAATGATAATGAATTTGAAACACCTCGGCATCGTGGCTCGGACGCAAACATTGCGATACTTGGTTTGTAAATTTTAGTAAATCCAAAATTCGGCAAAATTCATGAAACTTGTCATGCTATCATGAAATGGTACCAACATGTTGTGGTATTTTTTGTGTCCAATTTAAGATAAGGCGCGTGAATTAACAACCAACAAAGGCATTTTGAAACAAATAGCTGCCACGTTATCATCTCAAATGTATGTATAATTTAAATTGTGGGTGTTCTACTAACCATTCACGTGACGCCACGCTTCACACTTTTACTGGCTAGGAGCTGTCGTGCGGGCAACTGCTTGAGTAGACGGGAGGCGTGCGAGCACAGTCCACTGCGTAGGCTGACCAAGAGGCGTGCAAGCAGTCCTTCGCTGCGCAGGCTCACCGGGAAACTTGAGAGTTGTACGCTGTGTAGGCTCACTGGGAAGCAAGGCCTTTGACTTCCATCGCCGCCTGCCTCGCTCCCAACCTCTCCATTAATGGCGCCCAAGCTGCTGTTAAATACAAGTGGCCTTACTCTTCGCCTCCCATTCCCCTCTCGCACACCTCCACCAACGCCATGGCGCAGAAGGATCATCTGCCACTAGTCTTCCAGTTTGGTGAAGTCGACTCCGAGTAGGAGGAGATACAAAATAGGAAGGAATAGAGCCTCATGGACATGACCCTGAATGAGCTGGCCACGGCGGATGCTGCTCCCGTGCCCTTCCCAACTCCCATACCCGCGCCCGCGCCAGCGACCATCCCTGTGGCATTGACGAGCTCGTTACCGAGCATCATCGCAACGCTGGAAGCTACGGGCGTCAGCGAGATCCCCGCAGACCCGCGCGAGCTCGTGTACATACCAACACCAACACCGCCGCATGTGCCAGTGTGCGCCCCTGCACCCACCACGATGCCGGTCCCCATGCACGCCCCCTCAGCATCATGGGACACCACCATCGACCGCTACCTCGCAGCGCCACGGGTCGCCGTCCTCCCACGGCCCACCAGTCGATCACACGACGATAGGGTCTTTAATTGCCAAGTCAAGACCATTCTGGGTTGGCTTGAAGACTTGAACAACGGTGTCCCGGAGGACAACAATGACAATGCCAACGCAGCATGCCGCCTCCGCCGTCGCCGCAATTAGTTTTTTCAGGTTTAATATTGTATCTCGATCGTATGAATGCAAAGTCACAGTGTGACTGAATGAAACCTATGGTTTGAACAAACTTGTGTTTTTCTCTCTGTATGTACATACTTATCAAAGGAAAAAAAACATCATTGTTTTTAAATTTAAAACACTCATCGCACACTTTTTAGATAGAACACCCGTATGCAAAGCGAGAGCTATGGTCCTTCCCCAGCAAGCCGAGGGAAAATTTGTCGCATGGGATTTGTGCATCTCTTCATCGCAAACGTTTTAGATAGAACACTCGTATGGAAAGAGAGAGCTATGGTCCCTCCCAAGTAAGCGAAGGGAAAATTTGTCGCGCATGATTTCTGCATCTCTTCATCACAAACAGTTCAGATTGAACACCATATGCAAAGCGAGAGCTATGGTTCCTTTGCCACTAAGCCAAGAGAAAATCTGACATGCAGAATTTGTACATCCCTTCATCGCAAATGATTTTATGATGACTCATGTGTAACCACGTACAGACAATTTGGTAAGATTTACATCTATCATTGTCGGTGTCAAAACCAGTGGATCTCGAGTAGGGGGTCCCGAACTGTGTGTCTAAGGCGGATGGTAACAGGAGGTAGGGGACACGATGTTTACCCAGGTTCGGGCCCTCTTGATGGAGGTAATACCCTACGTCCTGCTTGATTGTTCTTGATGATATGAGTATTACAAGAGTTGATCTGCCACAAGATCGTAGAGGCTAAACCCTAGAAGCTAGCCTATGGTATGATTGTATGTTGTCCTACGGACTAAACCCTCCAGTTTATATAGACACCGGAGGGGGCTAGGGTTACACAAGCTCGGTTACAAGGGAGGAGATATACATATCTGTATTGCCTAGCTTGCCTTCCACGCCAAGTAGAGTCCCATCCAGTCATGGGATGAAGTCTTCAATCTTGTATCTTCAGAGTCCAACAGTCCGGACAAAGGATATAGTCCAGCTGTCCGGAGACCCCCTAATCCAGGACTCCCTCAGCAACCCCTGAACCAGGCTTTAATGACGACGAGTCCGGCACGCAGTATTATCTTCGGCATTGCAAGGCGGGTTCCTCCTCCGAATACTCCATGGAAGATTTTGAACACAAGGATAGTGTTTGGTTCTGCAAAACAAGTTCCACATACCACCGTAGAGAGAATAATATTTCCACAAATCTAATTTGCTGATACGTTTTGACAACATGACATCACGCCATGGCCCGTTCATCATTCGAACCGTTTTTCTCAACCAGCACCGCACATATCGCGAGGCGGTTTTCTTGACACATCTTGTCAAAGCAGAGATCATGTTCCCCTCATTACGGGATTCTCATAAATATGGACGTGGGTAACCCATCCGCGCCATCAATTACGGCGCTTGGGAAATAAGCGATTTTACCAGGAAAGTGGGGAGGCGCATCACCTCCTCCGCCCTTATAAAGGGATGAAGATTCACTCTTTTCACCCACACCTTCTTCCTCCTTGCTTACCCATTCCCGCACACTCGAGCTCTAGCGCCCAAGCTCGCGTTCTTCTTCTCAAACCACTCCAAGCATGTCCGGAGCAGGAGGCAAGTGGATGGTCTCCTCCGTCACGGAGGAGAACATCAAAAAGTTATGGGAAGCCGGATATCTGGCCGCGGATATCGCGCACCGACTGCCAGATGCGGGGCAGATCATCTTAACGCCCGAACCCCATGAGAGGGTAGTTTTTCTTACCCATTTTGTTCACGGACTGGGATTTCCCCTCCACCCGTTTGTCCGCGGGCTCATGTTCTATACGGGCTGGATTTTCATGATCTGGCCCCCAATTTCATCCTCAACATCTCGGCGTTTATCATCGTGTGTGAGGCCTTCCTCCGCATCAAGCCTCATTTCGGCCTGTGGCTGAAGACCTTCAACATCAAACCAAAGGTGGTGGTCGGCCAGCAAGCGGAGTGCGGAGGCGCCATAGTAGGCAAGATGCCTAATGTCACCTGGCTCGAAGGCTCCTATGTGGAGACCATAAAGGGGTGGCAATCGGAGTGGTTCTACATCACCGAGCCATGCGACACCAACTGGGCGGCGACCCCCGAATTTCAATCCAGAATCCCCACACGGCTCACCTCCTGGAAAGAGAAGGGACTGTCCTGGGTTTCTTCAGTAGAGCTGACCGGACTCCAGACCTGCATCAGGAACATGATGAGCAAGAAAATCAAGCTCGTCAACATGGTCCAGGTCATGCTCTTCCGCCGGATTCTCCCGTGTCAACAACGGGTATTCAACTTGTGGGAGTTCGACCCAGCCAAGCACCAGACACTGCGAGAGCTCTATGACACGACGCACGAGGATGTCTGGAGGTTGTTGTTCAAGGGCGCCGAGGTACCTCCTTCCCTCACCGAGGACCGCGGACTCAGCGCAAAGCGCCGCGCCAATCCGGTAAGTTTTTATATTTCACAGGGTATCCATTTGCCCCAGTTTAATCATGTGCGGGATCTACGCCTTCCATGCCTTTAATAGGACTAGGTGAAGACAGCGGAGCAGATCGATTGCCCCGCCCCCTGCTGGAGGATCCTGCAGCTGCTCTCCTGATAGAGATACTGGTTCCGGCACCTTACGAGGTGCCGATGAAGAAGGCCAATAAGAAGGCCGCGGGGACCCGAAAGGGTCTCTGGCGCAAGGTTGTATTGGACTCATCATCCGATAACTCCGACGCGCCCTCCTCCCACGAAAACGAGGAGGAGGAAGAGGAAAGTTCCCCCCCCCCAGCCGGGGGAGACAAGAAAAGGAAGGCCGACCCAACTGGGGAGGCTGAAGGGTCCAAGAAGGGCAGGACCCTTCCTCTGGACTGCTCCACGACGGCCGCCTATAGCGGCGATGAGTGGCTACCCAGGGTCAAGCCCCTGGCGAAGTCGTAAGTATCCAGGCACCATAGTAATTCATGGTATGTTTTACTCTAGTGCTTCTCCTCATGCCGAACATGATTATGCAGTCCATCCCGAGCTCATCTCGACGTATCTTCATCGAGCGGTTCATTGGACTCGTCGGATATGAACAGCGGTTCTCTTCCGACCGCCTCCACCCCTTGCCCTGCGGACAACGTCGAGGTGTTGTATCAACAGGCACCGGGCCAAGGGGATGCAGTCCTAGGGGCGCCTCGAGGCGACCTTCCGGACCTGGGCGCAAACGGAGCCGGACTCCCGTGGGCTCCAGGTTCGGCCCCCAGCCAAACACTGCACCAGAATCTTCGATGGTTCCGGACTCTGGCAGGCGGTCCCCCGTTAAGGGGGGCCAACCACCCATGACGGTGTCCTCTGTCCATCTAGAGGCACCGGACAACTTGCTGGAAGCGCTTCGCAACGCTTCCATCGACGAAGAGCACCGCACTATCATGAGTGTGGTGATCGAGAAGGTTCAGTCCGCCAAAAATGGGCTGACCGAAGCTTTCTCCAGCCTCCTAACAGGCTTTGAGGTAAGCAATCAAAATATATATAAGAAAATATTACCACATAGATAGTAGCCCCTGATGCTCTATTCAGTGTTCGAGAAGAAAGGTCGAATAGAGGATCAAATGATAACTCAGGAGTCTAATTAGTATATATCTATGTGTATGTGCAGGCTTCACTGCTGGCCGCTGCCGCATGTACTGCGGAGGTCTCTGCGCTGAAGCAGGACCTGGAGCGGTCCGAGAACGAGCTTGGCCTTACCAAGAGGCAGCTCGAGGAGAGCAAAGGTAAGCAATACCTTGTCTATATGAAAATAAAATAAGTTCGGGTGTAAAGTAATAGGATCATCATGAATTTCCCAGGGGCCACGACCAAAGTTGTGACCCTGAAGAAGGCGTTGTCCGAGGCCGAGAACAAAGCGGCCGAGTAGCGCATTGAGCGGGAGAAACAAGAAGCCCGAGTGGGTGAGGTGCGGCAAGAGCTTGAGGCTCTCGCCAAAAAGCACGAGTCCTTGGAGCTTGACTCTAAGACTCGAGAGTCCGAGCTCGCGCAAGTGCTTGAAAGCGTTCGGAGCGCCAAGGCCGAACCCCACAAGGCCCTCCAGGAGATTGACGCGATGAAGAAGATAGCAGCGAGTAAGGCATTCATTATGCAAAGCAAGCATGTGAAGGAGACTTTCCTTTTTCTTACCCGAGTTCGGAGCTCTCCAGGAGCGTTTGCAGATCTTCCCCGCAGTGTACTAGATGCCGCTGAGTTTTACCGTGCTGAGGAGGGGAGCTCGATGGAGAAGTTGTTCTGGTCTCAGTATACTGGGACCGAACACCCAGTGCCTTTGAGCGACCAGCTGAAGCAATTGGTCGAGCTTCACAAGGCGGCCGAACAGGCCATGAAGGGCCTTATAGTCCGGATGTGGCCCGGCGAGCCCCTGTCCGGCAGCTACTTTGGTCTGGTGAGGTGGCTTGTGGATGCCTGCCCATGGCTTGAAGTCATAAAGTGGTCCGTCTGCATCGAGGGCGCGCGCAGGGCTTTTGCCCGGGCAAAGGTGCACTGGGCGAAGCTAGACGCCGTGAAGCTTGTGAAGGAGGGACCGCCAGAGGGCAAGGAGCATTACTGCCCCGAAAATTATTATGAGAGTGTCCTGAAGGGTTCCCACCTAGTGGCAGATGAATGTGCCAAGGATGTAATTTTTGAATGAACCTGCTTGTGTGATCCTGTAATATGAAAGAAGTTCATCTGCGCTATGCAACACTTTTTTAATTTAAAATATTACCTTCTGTGCGGCCGTTTACAAAATCTGAGAGTTGGCCAGTCGTCGGCTTCTGCCCCCATGTAACTAGTACTGGGGTGTTTGGGATAAACCTGAGCACTCTTTACCCCAATTTTGGGTCCTTCAAGGGAGGTGGTCAGTGCAACGAACCAGGCAATCGGACTATAATGCTTTATCACTCTCACTTAGCCATGGAAGTCTACAATTTTAAATTTTGGCGAAGCCCTTGGTATTCGAAAGGCCGAATCGGGGGCGCTATACACGCCTAAGCCGGACAAGGCCGACTCCTCACCCGAAGCGGAAAAAGTCTTTAAGGACTTGAGACCTCTCGAACAGCGACCAGTCTCTCGCCTTATCATGACAGTCAGTTTTCGGCTTTCTCTACTGAGGTGCTCGTCCGGAAGAACCGGGACACAATCGCAGTAGTTCTCCCACCACTACCTTAGCCGATATAGCAGAACGTAAGGTACCAAAGCATGGGAGCCGGGCAAACCCAACATTTGACCAAAGACATGATTCGGAGCTGATGCATATAATGCTATAAGTTCGGGGTGCCGCACTGTCGAAAGTGTTCGGACTTCTTGCACCGTATTATGGGGTAAACGAAAGCCCCTAGCGTACTGACCGTACCCGAACGTACGGCTGCGGATTATCGTAAATGGACATATAAGAGAGAGAAAAAGAAAAAATGCAATAATAAACTAATGCTATGCATTGTTATTTAAATAATACGTCGAAGCGTACTGGTACAGGTAGTGCAATAAGCAGAAAGTAGAACCATTCAAAATGTCCTATCCAAGGGCAAGCTGCGTATGGATAGTAGAAAGAGGGTATTATGATTAGAGACCACCTGGGGGTTCCCGTGTACATCTTAGCTTCTTGTCGCCTTGGTTGTTCCTTCCCGTAATGTGTCCGACAATCATACTGCCGGAAAGGGCTTCCAGAGGGTTAGGCCCTGAAAGAGAAAAGAAATGATAAAGATATATAGCCCCTAGGGCGGTTAAGGCGCATTGCGGGGCGTGCCCTGATCGTGCCCCCACCTATGTCCATGGTATTTTCAGTGCGTAATTATGTATGCGCGGCACGAATTTCATCGCTTGACTGGGACTGGGACGGGGGCCGAATTCTAGGCGAGCTCTGAAAGTGCCAGGTGATCCTACTGCAGTTTACTCCGGACACGCTTGAAGGTGTTCGGGGGTTGTATCGCCGAATTAGTGGTTTGCCTTGAAAGGCTTCTTTGTGCTTCTGCTGCGAGGGCCGCAGTGTGCTCTTCCGTTGCGGAGCGAGCGTTCTGTATTTCCATTCACTTTTATGACCCCCCGAGGTCCTGGAGTCTTGAGCTTGAGGTATGCGTAATGTGGTACTGCATTGAATTTTGCAAATGCAGTTCGTCCGAGCAATGCATGATAGCCACTACGAAACGGGACGATGTCGAAGATTAACTCCTCGCTTCGGAAGTTGTCCGGTGGTCCGAAGACCACTGATACGTCTCCAACGTATCTACTTTTCCAAACACTTTTGCCCTTGTTCTGGACTCTAACTTGCATGATTTGAATGGAACTAACCTGGACTGACGCTATTTTCAGTAGAATTACTATGGTGTTATTTATGTGCAGGAGCAAACATTCTCGGAATGACCTGAAACTTCACGGAGCCACTTTTCAGAAAATATGAAAAATACCTGCAAAAGATGAAGGCAAGGGGGCCCACGACCTCTCCACGAGGGTCGGGGCGCGCCTGCCCCCCTAGGGTGCTCCCCCCTACCTCATGGGCCCCCTGTTGCCTCTCTGACTCCAACTCCAACTCCATATATTGAGTTTCGGGAAGAAAAAAATCAGGGAGAAGAATTCATCGCGTTTTACAATACAGAGCCGCCGCCAAGCCCTAAAACCTCTTGGGAGGGCTGATCTAGAGTCCGTTTGGGGCTCCGGAGAGGGCAATCTGTTGCCATCGTCATCATCAACCATCCTCCATCACCAATTTCATGATGCTCACCACCGTGCGTGAGTAATTCCATCGTAGGCTTGCTGGACGGTGATGGGTTGGACAGAATCTATCATATAATCGAGTTAGTTTTGTTAGGGTTTGATCCCTAGTGTCCACTATGTTCTGAGATTGATGTTGCTATTACTTTGCTATACTTAATGCTTGTCACTAGGGCCCGAGTGCCATGATTTCAGATCTGAACCTATTATGTTTTCATCAATATATGAGTGTTCTTGATCCTATCTTGCAAGTCTATAGTCACCTATTATGTGTTATGATCCGTTAACCCCGAAGTGACAATAATCGGGATACTTACCGGTGATGACCGTAGTTTGAGGAGTTCATGTATTCACTATGTGTTAATGCTTTATTCCGGTTCTCTATTAAAAGGAGGCCTTAATATCCCTTAGTTTCCGTAAGGACCCCGCTGCCACGGGAGGGTAGGACAAAAGATGTCATGCAAGTTCTTTTCCATAAGCACGTATGACTATATTCGGAATA
Source organism: Triticum monococcum (assembly GCA_034509565.1). NCBI lineage: Eukaryota > Viridiplantae > Streptophyta > Magnoliopsida > Poales > Poaceae > Triticum > Triticum monococcum. The sequence continues at coordinate 655,370,267 of CM067847.1, read as the reverse complement.
CATGCCTACATTATATCAATGAACTGGAGCTAGTTCTGTGTCACCCTAGGTTATGACCGTTACATGATGAACCGCATCCGGCATAATTCTCCATCACCGATCCATTGCCTACGATCTTTCCACATATTGTTCTTCGCTTATTTACTTTCCCGTTGCTATTGCTATCTACAAAATACCAAAAACATTGCTTTTTATTATTGTTACCTTTTGCTACCGTTACCACTACTATCATATTACTTTGCTACTAAATACTTTGCTGCAGATAATAAGTTTCCAAGAGTGGTTGAATTGACAACTCAGCTGCTAATACTTGAGAGTATTCTTTGGCTCCCCTTGTGTCGAGTCAATAAATTTGGGTTGAATACTTTACCCTTGAAAACTATTGTGATCCCCTATACTTGCAGGTTATCAAGACTATTTTCTGGCACCGTTGCCGAGGAGCATAGCTCTATTCTTTGAGTCACTTGGGATTTATATCTGCTTATCATTATGAAGAACTTGAAAGATCCAAGAACTAAGATTTATCCCTCAACTACGAGGGGAGGTAAGGAACTGCCATCTAGCTCTGCACTTGATTCACCTTCTGTTTTGAGTAAGCTTGCGACACCTACACCTGCTTCTGCTATTCGTTCTGATATGTCGCATGTTATTGATGATACCACTTCTGCTATGCATGATACTCATGATGAAACTACCTCTATGCCTGATATTACTATGCCACTTAGAGATTTTCTTGATGAACAACTTGCTAGGGCTAGAGAAATTGAAAATATTGAATTTGATGATACTGATGAAAGTGATGATGAAGAATCACTTGTTATTCCTAAGGGTTATGTTTTTTATCAAGAAGCTTGTTTGGCTATTTTAGCTTGCAAAAATAGAAATGAACTCAAAAGGTTATTAGCTAAATGGAGTAAGCAATCTCTAAATGCTAGAATGAAACCTGACCCTGCTTTTGCTACTTCACCTATCTTTGTTACTAATAAGGATTATGAATTCTCTGTCAATCCTGATATAATTACTTTGGTTGAATCTGATCCTTTTCATGGTTATGAATCTGAAACTGGTGTGGCACATCTTACTAAATTGAATGATATAGCTACCATGTTTACTAAAGATGAGAGAACTCGCTACTTTTATATCCTTAAAATATTTTTCGTTCTCATTAAAGGGTGATGCTAAGATATGGTTCAATTCTCTTGATCCTGGTTGTGTGCGTAGTCCCCAGGATATGATTTATTACTTCTCTGCTAAATATTTCCCTGCTCATAAGAAACAAGCTGCTTTAAGGGATATATATAATTTTGTGCAAATTGAAGAAGAGAGTCTCCCACAAGCTTGGGGGAGGCTTCTCCAATTACTTAATGCTTTGCCTGATCATCCTCTTAAGAAAAATGAAATACTTGATATCTTTTATAATGTACTAACCGATGCCTCCAGAGATTACCTGGATAGTTGTGTTGGTTCTGTTTTTAGGGAAAGAACACCGGATGAAGCTGAAATTCTATTGAATAATATGTTGGCAAATGAAAATAATTGGACACCTCCGGAGCCAATTCCTGAGCCTATTCCTAAACCAACTCCGAAGAAGAGGGGTATTCTATTTCTCAGTCCTGAAGATATGCAAGAGGCAAAGAAATCTATGAAAGAAAAAGGTATTAAAGTTGAAGATGTTAAGAATTTACCTCCTATTGAAGAAATACACAGTCTTAATTTACCGCCTATTGAAGAAACATATAATCTTAATCCATTACCTATTGAAGAAACTCATGGTCTTGATAACCCGACACAGGTAGTAAAGGTAAATTCTCTCTATAGATATGATAAGGTTGAAATCCCATTTACTAAATTTGCCAGCCCATGCTTAGATGAGTTTGATAAATTTATGGCTAAGCAAGAAGACTTTAATGCTTATTTTGGTAGACAATTGAAATACAATTCAAATATGCTTGAACACTTGGGTGATTATATGGCTAATGTTAAAGGCGAACTTAAACTTATTAGTAAACATGCTTCTATGGTTACCACTCAAGTAGAACAAGTACTTAAAGCTCAAAATGATTTTCTCAATGAATTGAATAGTAAGGATAATGATAATGTTGTTAGAGTGGCTTCTAGAACTGGTAGAATGACTCAGGAACCTTTGTATCCTGAAGGCCATCCTAAGAGAATTGAGCAAGATTCTCAAAGAAATAATATAGATGCACCTAGTTCTTCTAAAAATAAGAAAAAGAAAAATGATAGGACTTTGCATGCTTCTAGTGATCCTATTGTTGAAACACCTGAGAATCCAAATGATATTTCTATTTCTAATGCTGAAACTCAATCTAGTAATGAACCTGAAACTAGTGATAATGTTCATAATGATGCTCAACCTAGTAATGATAATGACATGGAAATTGAACCTGATGTCGATCTTGATAACCCACAATCAAAGAATCAATGTTATGATAAGAAAGACTTTGTTGCTAGGAAACATGGTAAAGAAAGAGAACCATGGGTTCAGAAACCCATGCCTTTTCCTCCCAAACCATCCAAGAAAAAGGATGATGAGGATTTTGAGTGCTTTGCTGAAATGATTAGACCTATCTTTTTGCGTATGCGATTAACTGATATACTCAAAACCAATCCTTATGCTAAGTACATGAAAGATATTAATACAAATAAAAGAAAGATACCGGAAACTGAAATTTCCACCATGCTTGATAATTATACTTTTAAGGGTGGAATACCAAAGAAACTTGGAGATCTCGGTGTACCAACTATACCATGCTCCATTAAAAGAAACTATGTTAAAACTGCTTTATGTGATCTTGGAGCCGGTGTTAGTGTTATGCCTCTCTCTTTATATCGTAGACTTGATTTGAATAAGTTGACACCTACTAAAATATCTTTGCAAATGGCTGATAAATCAATTGCTATACCTGTCGGTATTTGTGAGGATGTGCCTGTTATAGTTGCAAACGTTACTATTTTAACAGACTTTGTTATTCTTGATATTCCCGAGGACGATAGTATGTCTATTATTCTTGGAAGACCCTTATTGAATACTGCAGGGGCTGTTATTGATTGCACTGAAGGCAATGTCACTTTTCATGTTAATGGTAATGAGCAGACGGTACACTTTCCGAGGAAACAACCTCAAGTTCATAGTATCAACTCTATTGGAAAAATTCCATCGATTATATTTGGAGGTTTTGAATTTCCTCTTCCTGCTGTCAAGAAGAAACATGATATTCTTATTATTAGGGATGTGCATATCCCCGTTGAGGTAACATAGTGTTATTCGAAATTTCTCCGGTTCCATGTTATTCAGAATGAGTTCGTTAACAAGACTTGATCAACCTTGTTAGTGGATTCCTTTCGATGATCATGAGATGGATGAAACTAGAAGGCACAACCTTCTGTACCCCACTTTTACTTTCTGTTATTTATATTAAATAAAATTAAAATAAATATTTTTCTGTCTGTTATCTGATTATCCGTGCAATATAAAAATACCTCAAAAATAAAAGTTCTCCAAATGCCCTAAAATTTAAATATGATTTTTTCCAGATATTTGAGAATATTTGGCACAAAGAACACAGCAGGGGGGCCAACCACCTGCCCATGAGGGTGGAGGGCGCGCCCTACCCCCCTGGGCGCGCCCCCTGCCTCGTGGGCCCACGGTGGCCCTCCTCCACTTATCCTTTCACCCATACACTTATTCTTCCTCCCACAAACTCAAATAACCAGCTCAAACCCGAGTCCAAGCTCATTTTGCTGCCATTTTCGATCTCCTTGCTCAAAGCACCTCTCCCAAAACTGCTTGGGGAGATTGTTCCTTGGTATGTGACTCCTCCATTGGTCCAATTAGTTTTTGTTCTAGTTCTTTATTCATTGCAAATTTTTTCTGCTTAGGTGACCCTGTTCTTGAGCTTGCATGTCAAATTTATATGGTCAAAAGTAGTTTTGATGCATGATATAGGCCCTAGGCACTTGTAGGAGTAGTTGCTATCAATATTATTGAGTTTGGTTTACTTTTATTTTGAAGTTACTAAAAAATTTAGAATTTTTCAGAAAATGATGAGGAGACTTTTGAGGGGCTCATCGAGCCAAAGCTCGAAGGAAAAGGCACCAAAGCCTCAGTATAATCTGCCTCGCACCGTGGAGATTCGGGCGTGTGAATGGCCTTCCGATGATTTCTTGAGAGCAGCCGGGATTTATGAAGATTTTCATGAATTGGCTAAAAATGCAGGCCTCACCGCTTTCCTCCACGAACAATGCGATCAGTATCTCTTACTCACAAATACCTTTGTGCAAAACTTTCATTTCCATTCTATGAGCTCACCACCTACAGTGGAGTTCCATTTATATGATGAGCATAAGGAGATGTCACTTTATGATTTTTGTCGGGTTTGTTTAGTCCCTTTTGAGGGCAAGACAGAAGAACCACATCGCGATGATGTGGAGGGGTTTATTGACACTATCACTGTAGGGGAAACAAGGAAGGTTTCCGATGCACGAATCACTAGCATACATTTTCCTGTTTTACGTTACTTTGCATTATTTGCTAATCGTTGTTTAATTGGTCGTGGAAACTGTGGAAACCTTAGTATCCCTGATATTATTATTTTGCTCCATGGTTTATATGGTGATAAATCTGTTAGTATGGGCGGCATTATTGCTAAACAGTTAAGTCTGAACCGTACAAAGGGCCCAATCTTTGGAGGCATCTATGCTTCACCCCTAGCTGCACATTTTAACATACCTATTAGGCATTCTGAGAAGGAAGAAAAAGTGCTGCCTCGTGTTTATTTAGATTATAAAAGTATGGTGGCACATGATTTTATTGTTAAGAATAGGGAAGGAGAGCTTAAATATCAATTGTTCTTTAATAAACATCATCCTGAGACTATTACCCTGCCTGCTCCTTCTTTGTTTGATTTATCTGTAGGCACGTACCTTGTTCCATCGAAGGCTATTCACACCTACCGGAACCCTGCACCAGCCGTGGAGCCAGAGCCGGAACCACAAGTTGATCCTTCACGACGGTCTAATTACCAGTGGGATCCGGAGATGATTGTCAGCCAGTGGCAAGCGGAGTCTTCCTCTTCTTCTTCTCAGTACGACCCCAACTATTATGATGGATATCCGCCAGGCCAGTCGTGGCCATAGACCAACTTAGGCCAAAAGCCTAAGCTTGGGAGAGTACGTATTTCCCACCGACATTACATTTATGTTCACACACTCATTGCTAGATGTCGGTGCTCATACTTTTTCATTGTATCATCCATGCTAGTTTATTTTCCTTTTTTTATGCTTTGTTCTTCTGTGTTTAATAAACCTTAAGAAAAACAAAAAAATAGTTGTAGCTTTTAGTTAGTTTAATTTCCATGCTTGTAGTAGTAATTAAAAAGAAAACCCATAAATATTTCCTGTTCTTCTTTTACTTGTTGGGAGCTTTCCCGTGTAAATAGTTTTATTTCTTTTCTTTTCTTTGGGGGTCGATAGGAGAAGACCATAATTAAATTGTTGAACTAGCTCTTATATGCATTATTGTTTATATGACAAAAGAGCCCATATTGCCTTGTCTTCTCCTGTTTATTGAATGCCTGCAGATTCCAGCTTAGTACAATGCACGTGCACAATCATTATTATTCACATCGTTCGGTCGTGCAAGTGAAAGGCAATTATGACGATATATGATGGACTGACTGAGATGAGAAAAGCTGGTATGAACTCGACCTCTTTTGTTTTTGTAAATATGATTAGTTCATCATTCCTGATTCAGCCTATTATGAATAAACATGTTTGCAATGACAATTAGAGATCATAGTTTCTTGTGCCATGCTTGATTAGCTATGAGTTATAATGGTTTACCTTGCATGCCAACATGCTATTAAAATGGTTGTGATGTGGTATAATAGGGTGGTATCCTCCTCTGAATGATTTAAGTGACTTGACTTGGCGCATGTTCACGCATGTAGTTGAAACAAAATCAACATAGCCTTCACGATATTTATGTTCATGGTGGATTATATCCTACTCATGCTTGCACTCGATGTTGATTAATTTTAATGCATGTTCATGACTGTTGTCGCTCTCTAGCTGGTCGCTTCCCAGTCTTTTGCTAGCCTTCACCTGTACTAAGCGGGAATACTGCTTGTGCATCCAATCCCTTAAACCCCAAAGTTATTCCACATGAGTCCACTATACCTACTATATACGGTATCTACCTGCCGTTCCAGGTAAATTTGTATGTGCCAAACTCTAAACCTTCAAATAAATATCCTGGTTTGTATGCTCGAATAGCTCATGTATCAACTGGGGTTGTCTGTATCTTCCATGTTAGGCGGGTTATTCTCAAGAGGAGTGGACTCCGCTCCTCACTCACGAGATAAATGGTTGGTCACTGGGATGCCCAGTCCCATGCTTTATGCAAACTAGATCAAAATAATTGCAAACAAAACTCCCCCTAGGAATCTTGTTAGTTGGAGGCACTCGTTGTTTCGAGCAAGCCATGGATTGATGCTTGTTGGTGGAAGGGGGAGTATAAACTTTACCATTCTGTTTGGGAACCGCCTATAATCTGTGTAGCATGGAAGATATCGCCATCTCTTGGTTGTTATGTTGACAATGAAAGTATACCGCTCAAAATATTATTCACCTCTATTTCAAAACCGAGCTCTGGCGCCTCTACAAATCCCTGCTTCCCTCTGCGAAGGGCCTATCTATTTACTTTTATGCTGAGTCATCATCCTCTTATTAAAAAAGCACCAGTTGGAGAGCACCGCTATCATTTGCATTCATTACTGTTAGTTTACATTGAGTATGACTTGATTGGATCTCTTTTACCATGAATTACAATGTCTAGTCAGTCCTTGGTCTTTAAAGGTGCTCTACATTTATGTTTTGCGGTCTCAGAAAGGGCTAGCAAGATACCATCTTGTTATATCATATTATGATTGTTTTGAGAAAGTGTTGTCGTCCGAGATTTATTATTATGGCTTGCTAGTTGATTATGCTATTGATATGAGTAAACTTGAGACCTATGCGTTATTGCAAATGTGGTTAGTTATAGTCTTTGCTGAAAACTTGAATGTTGGCTTTACATATTTACAACAACAAGAGCAAATGGAGTTTGTAAAAGTTTTTCTTTATCACTTTTAGTTTATCAACTGAATTGCTTGAGGACAAGTAAAGGTTTAAGCTTGCGGGAGTTGATACGTCTCCAACGTATCTACTTTTCCAAACACTTTTGCCCTTGTTTTGGACTCTAACTTACATGATTTGAATGGAACTAACCCGGACTGACGCTGTTTTCAGCAGAATTACTATGGTGTTATTTATGTGCAGGAGGAAACGTTCTCGGAATGACCTGAAACTTCACGGAGCCAGTTTTCAGAAAATATGAAAAATACCTGCAAAAGATGAAGGCCAGGGGGCCCACCACCTCTCCACGAGGGTGGGGGCGCGCCTGCCCCCCTAGGGCACGCCCCCCTACCTCATGGGCCCCCTATTGCCTCTCTGACTCCAACTCCATATATTGAGTTTCGGGGAGAAAAAAATCAGGGAGAAGAATTCATCGCGTTTTATGATACGGAGCCGCCGCCAAGCCCTAAAACCTCTCGGGAGGGCTGATCTAGAGTCTGTTCCGGGCTCCGGAGAGGGGAATCCATTGCCATCGTCATCAGCAACCATCCTCCATCACCAATTTCATGATGCTCACCGTCGTGCGTGAGTAATTCCATCGTAGGCTTGCTGGACGGTGATGGGTTGGATGGGATCTATCATGCAATCGAGTTAGTTTTGTTAGGGTTTGATCCCTAGTGTCCATTATGTTCTGAGATTGATGTTGCTATGACTTTGCTATGCTTAATGCTTGTCACTAGGGCCCGAGTGCCATGATTTCAGATCTGAACCTATTATGTTTTCATCAATATATGAGTGCTCTTGATCCTATCTTGCAAATCTATAGTCACCTATTATGTGTTATGATCTGTTAACCCCGAAGTGACAATAATCGGGATACTTACCAGTGATGACCATAGTTTGAGGAGTTCATGTATTCACTATGTGTTAATGCATTGTTCCGGTTCTCTATTAAAAGGAGGCCTTAATATCCCTTAGTTTCCGTAAGGACCCCGCTGCCACGGGAGGGTAGGACAAAAGATGTCATGCAAGTTCTTTTCCATAAGCACGTATGACTATTCGGAATACATGCCTACATTATATCAATGAACTGCAGCTAGTTCGGTGTCACCCTAGGTTATGACTGTTACATGATGAACCGCATCCGGCATAATTCTCCATCACTGATCCATTGCCTACGAGCTTTCCACATATTGTTCTTCGCTTATTTACTTTCCCGTTGCTATTGCTATCATCACTACAAAATACCAAAAACATTGCTTTTATTACTGTTACCTTTTGCTACCGTTACCACTACTATCATATTACTTTGCTACTAAATACTTTGCTGCAGATATTAAGTTTCCAGGTGTGGTTGAATTGACAACTCAGCTGCTAACACTTGAGAGTATTCTTTGGCTCCCCTTGTGTCGAATCAATAAATTTGGGTTGAATACTTTACCCTCGAAAACTGTTGCGATCCCCTATACTTGCTGGTTATCAACCACTTCCAGTGTGATTGAGCCCGTGCAATGGGCCTCTACACCTGGCATGATGCCCTTAAAGGTGGTCTTGGTGGGTTTGATCCTCAAGGGATCGATGCCCATTTTTCTCACTGTATCCTGATAGAGCAGGTTCAGGCTGTTGCCACCGTCCATAAGGACTCGAGTGAGGTGAAATCCGTTGATGATGGGGTCTAGGACCAGTGCGGCGGATCCGCCATGATGGATAATAGTGGGGTGGTCCCTCCGATCAAAGGTGATCGGGCAAGCGGACCATGGGTTGAACTTTGGGCGACGGGCTCCATCGCATAGACGTCCCTTAGTGCACGCTTCCGCTCCCTCTTGGGAATGTGGGTTGCGTATATCATGTTCACCGTTTTCACTTGTGGAGGGAAACCCTTCTGTCCTCCCGTGTTCGACGGTCGGGGCTCCTCCTCGTCATCACTATGCAGCCCCTTGTCCTTGTTCTCGGCATTTAATTTGCCGGCCTGCTTGAACACCCAGCATTCTCTATTGGTGTGATTGGCTGGCTTGTCGAGGGTGCCGTGGATTTGACACGAGCAATCCAGTATGCGATCCAAACTGGACGGAGCCGGAGTACTTCTTTTAAATGGCTTTTTCCGCTGACCAGATCTAGAGCCTCTGAATCCGGCATTAACTGCCATATCCTCAGTATTATCGCCATTATTGCGGCGCTTTGTCCTGTTACAATGTTGTCTGTCGTTGGCATCTTTGGCATCCAAAGTGCCCAGATTCCTCGATGTGTTATTGCTGTGAGCTAGCCAGCTATCCAAGCCCGCGCAAAAGCAGGTCATTAGTGTCATGAGGGCTGCCATAGACTTCGGCTTCTCCTGGCCAAGGTGGCGGGCAAGCCACTCGTCATGGATGTAGTGCTTGAATGCCACTAGGGCCTCTGCGTCCGGATAGTCGACAATTTGGTTTTTCTTAGTCAGGAACCGAGTCCAGAATTGCCTGGCCGATTCCCCTGGCTGCTGAGTTATATGGCTCAAGTCATCAGCATCTGGTGGTCGCACATAAGTGCCCTGGAAGTTGTCAAGGAATGCGTCTTCCAGATCCTCCCAACTGCCGATGGAGTCTGCTGGCAGGCTATTCAGCCAATGCCGAGCTAGTCCTTTGAGTTTTAGTGGGAGGTACTTGATGGCATGTAGATCATCACCGCGAGCCATGTGGATGTGAAGGAGGAAATCCTCAATCCATACAGCGGGATCTGTTGTACCATCATATGATTTGATATTTACGGGTTTGAAACCCTCCAGGAATTCGTGATCCATAACTTCATCAGTGAAGCATAGGGGGTGTGCGGCGCCTCTATGCCGGGCTATATCACGACGCAGTTCATATGAGTCTTGTCTGCTGTATTCGGCCGGGCCGGATTTGCTTTTGGTGTATCCGGGGCTACGATCATCGTCCCGTGTTGGCGCACGTGCCCGTGACCCGTATATTGACCTTGCAAGTTTTGCCTTACTGTCAAATACGTCTCGCAGGTCCCGTTTTTTGCCCTGGGCCTTGGTATTTTTGATTGAGTGGCAGAGGGGTGCAGGCTGAACTTCAGGCTAAAACGCCTGTTTGGCTCGGCCACATAGTGGCCGGTCAGCCGCATCGTACACTGGTACATGAGGTTTCAGTGCTTCCTCCTCGAGGTGAGGTAGCAACCTGTGTTTTGGGTATCAATTGGAGGGGCGCTCGAGTTCGTATTCCTCGGCCGCAAGGACTTCGGTACATCTGTCTGCTAGCAAGTCTTGATCAGCTTGAAGCTGTTGTTGCTTTTTCTTCAGGCTATTTGTTGTGGCCATAAGCCGGCGCTTGAAGTGCTCTTGCTCGACGGGGTCCTCAGGCATGATAGATTCTTCGTCGCCGAGGCTCACCTCGTCTTCGGGGAGAGGCATGTAATTGTGCTCCTCCGGTTCTCCATCTACTGCCTGCTCTGTAGGGCTGGCTTGTTCATACTCCGGCTCTACATCATGTTGGAGGGGATTGTGGTTCTCTTCGGCGCTATCTGGAGTGTTATTATCTCTTGTGCCGGTATAACTACTTTTGCTGTGGCGGGACTTAGAGCGGCGCCGCTGACGTCGGCGCTTGGGTTGCTTCTTGGAGGGGTCGTCCTCCACTGTCTCGTCGCCATTGCCTTCTGGGGGGTGTCCACCATGTATATATCATATGATGAGGTAGCGGCCCAGCGCCCTGTGGGCGGTGGTTCCTGTTCGTCTCCTGCATCGTCGTCCATACCGTCGATGTCTTCAGAGTCGAAGTCGAGCATGTCGGTTAAATCGTCGAAAGTGGCTACTAAGTGGGTGGTGGGTGGGCAGCGAATTTCTTCATCGTCCGCATCCCATTCTAGCCGGACATAGTTCGGCCAAGGTTCTCCTCACAGGGAGAGAGACCTTAATGAATTTAGCACATCGCCGAAAGGTGAGTACTGAAAGATATCCGCGGAGGTGAACTCCATGATCGGCGCCCAGTCGGATTCGACTGGCACGGATGTAAGCGGCTCGGAGTCCGTGGCCGGAGATGAATTCAGGGGTTCGGCGACATGGCTCTCGTAAGGGGTGAAGTCAGTATCCGGCTCTATCACCACTGAGAGTGCGGCCTCCATGGCGGGGTCTATCCCTCCGCTCTCAGATGGCGCGATTTGCTCCAGATTGACGGCCGGAGTAGTGGCAGATGCGATCTCCCGAATATTGTCCGACGGTAGAGTTACGTCATGCTCATCGTGACTATGCGGCGCACCTGACATGGGCTCGAATCCATCGAAGATCAAGTCTCCGCGGATGTTGGCAGTGTAGCTTAAGTTTCCGAACCTGACCTGATGGCCAGGGGCATAGCTCTCGATCTGCTCCAGATGGCCAAGCGAATTGGCCCGTAGTGCGAAGCCGCCGAATACAAAGATCTGTCCGGGGAGGAGAACCTCACCCTGGACCGCATCGCTGTCGATGATCAAAGGAGCCATCAAGCCTTATGGTGATGACATAGTGGAACTCTCAATGAAAGCACCAATGTTGGTGTCAAAACCGGCGGATCTCAGGTAGGGGGTCCCGGACTGTGCGTCTAAGGCGAATGGTAACAGGAGGCAGGGGACACGATGTTTACCCAGGTTCGGGCCCTCTTGATGGAGGTAATACCCTACGTCCTGCTTGATTGTTCTTGATGATATGAGTATTACAAGAGTTGATCTACCACGAGATCGTAGAGGCTAAACCCTAGAAGCTAGCATATGGTATGATTGTATGCTGTCCTACGGACTAAACCCTCCGGTTTATATAGACACCGGAGGGGGCTAGGGTTACACAATGTCGGTTACAAGGGAGGAGATATACATATCTGTATTGCCTAGCTTGCCTTCCACGCCAAGTAGAGTCCCATCCGGACACGGGACGAAGTCTTCAATCTTGTATCTTCATAGTCCAACAGTCCGGCCAAAGGATATAGTCCGGTTGTCCGGAGACCCCCTAATCCAGGACTCCCTCTGTCATAGTGGGTATATTTCCATTTATCAAACTGGAAACATTGGCATTTCTCGATCTACTAATATTGCCATTTGTCAACCTTGTAACACTATCATTTGTCAAAATTCGAGCTAAAAATCATTAGCACTGTCTAATTTTGCAACTGAAAATCAGTAAGAATAGATTTCATTCATAAATTAAGCAGTCATTCTTTATACAAACAGTTCAACTCAACAGGTGAACCAGATAAAAAAATTCCAATTGTTGTCAACCGCGTACTGAAATAGCTAGTTCAACTATAGATACTAGCTAATTTTAAGTACGTAGTATAGTTCAACCATATCTATAGTCAGATGAACTGAACAAAATAGCCCCTAAATACTACTACAGAAGGGCTTTGTACTGCTTCTAGCAGCCTCTCCTCTGCCGAGCGTGCTCAGTAAGAGGCAGAGGAGGAGGGGCCTACCGAAGAGCTGGAAAACTGGAATATGGTGCATGTCGCCGCTGCATCTTTAGCGACGCCCACCTCGAACGCCCCCTGCGCTCCAGACGACCCCTCTCGAAGCAGCGAGACTCCTCGTAGATCTCCGCATTCCATGCCTCTGCGGCAACGTGTGCTGCGGCCACGACGGCAGTAAGACTCTTTGCGTGCTCGACCAGACGCTCCTCCTCCTCCCGCAGGAACTCGATGTAGCATGCAAGGTCGCTGATGCACATGCGGGGCTCCACCTCCACCTCTCACCTTCGGGAAGCAGTGGCAGAACAGGTGATGACCCTGGTGGTCGACGGTGGGGTCGTAGCCACGGCGGCCGACTATGGGGTGGCGGCCACGACAACCACCTCCTGCCTTCAGGCGGCGGTGTTGGAGCGGGTGTGTCACACCCTGCATTTTGTAACATTTCATTTGCATTAATAAAGCATGAAAACTTGGACCAACAAAAAGTTTTGCATTATTTGGTTTTTTATTTTGGAGTTCGTTTTCTCTCTGTGATTTCCAAGTGCTCTTTAAAGTCAACTACTCCACCTTCTGTACTTCATCTCCCTACTCCAAACTTCTGCCCAATGAGCATGCCATGTGTATAGTGCAATATACTATTTTCTTACAAAAATAATTTGGCCAAATAGTATTTTCAAAAATTAGTTTTCCAAAAACCCCTGAATTGAGGCTTGCACTACAAGTACTTGATTTGGGGTATGAAAAATATTTCAAAGAGTATATTTGAAACCTATTAGATATAGGATTCCCATAAACAACAAAAAAAAATATTTTAAAAATTATTTTCCTATTTTATTTAAAAGCTTTTTCTTAAGGCCAGAAATGGTCTTTAATAGGGAAAATTTATTTTATTGTTTTAAAAATATTTGACAAAAATCAGGGAAACTCAGTGGGCATATATTTCCCATATATAAGAGTTTCCACACATGGTCATGTTCAAAATATTGGACTAAACCTCCCAAAACCATTTTTGCCCATTTCAAGGATTTGAAATATTTCTACACGAAATATTTTCATAAAAATCCACAGAAAATCCATCAAGTCACAAATGCATGTTGTAATCACCTTGCAAAGCCTCATGTCAATCAAGGTCATTTTGGTTGACCAAAATGCCCCAAACCCCTCTCTGACCAGAATCAAATTTGAACAATTTTGTACTGCCAACTTTCTCTCCTTGACCCCAACTTTTGTGAGCATGTTCACATTACCAAATGAGGCCACTACACCAGGTGGTTCATCAAGGGGAAGTGATTTGCTCAACTAGATCTACACAAGTTCATTTCTGCTAATTTCTAGGGTTTACAAAAGTTGCATTGGCAACTTTTCGCAAATAAGCTCCAAATTGGTGGAAGGCCCTAATTATATGTGTCATTTCACCCTGTGGAGTCTCATGGCAATTGGAAATCATCTGCTGGCCCAAACCATTATCAGACACTTTATGCCACTTTTCAAAAATCACCATTTTGACCACTAACACTATTCTCCTTGAGCTCAACTTTTTACCACAGCTCCTCCTAGTCCTCTCCTACCTCCAGTAACCCTCCCCTGGCCATTGCTCAATTATTGAGGGGTAAAATACCCCCATTTACCTCCTTGGACAGCCCCTCTCTCCCTCTTCTTCTACCTCTCTCTTCTCCTACTGGCCACCCAGGGCATCTAAGGCCATCTCCCACTTCTTTACTTCCCCCTAGAGCTACCAGACACTTTTGGCCGCGCCCACATTGCATAGAAAATGGCCATGCCGGCCATTGGGGCACTCTGGAGCGTGCTACAGTGCGCTCCCGCACTGTAGCCGCCCCCTTCCAACCGCCTCCGGCCACCTCGAGCCTCCCCGGCGCGCCCGACGATGCGCCTCGACGTCTGTGACACGCCATGCCTCTGTCCCCCTCCTCCTTCTCCCTCCTCTCATCCCAGCTCGCACGCGCGCCGGCCGCCCGAGCGCACCAGTGAGAGCGCTCACACGCATGGTGCCCTGGCCCCCCTGCTTTCCCTCTCTTCTCTCCCCTCGCCCTAGACCAACCCCACAAGCACCCCAGACATGCCCACGCGCGCCCCCATGACCCGAAGCAACCGCAGTAGGCTCGCCGGTGCACGGGCCCTCGGTGGACTGTCGCCCACCTATTTAAGGGCCTCCCCGAGCTCTCCTGTCCTCACTACTCGCTCTCTGCACCACCAAATCATCCACCTGCAACCCCAGTTCCTCTCCAGAGCCGCCCGAGCTCGAGATCGAGCTCGAGCTCCGCCGCTTCGGCTCGCCGGAGTTCGCGAGGTACAGGCCTCCCCCGCTCCTCCTCTGCCTCGATCTGGAACCCCCGAGCACCCCTGATCATTTCCCCTTTCTCCCCCGCTTCCTTTGCAGCCGGAAACGGCGGAACCGACGACGCCCGAAGCTCCTCCGCTGCGAGACCTCATCGCTGGCGAACCAGGCCACCCCGGCGATCGCAACCACCTCCACCCGAACGGTGACTCAACGCTGAGTCCATTCGTACCCTCGCCCGACCTCGTTGTGCCCTCTGTCGCAGGGTTAGGGATGACAGGTGGGCCCCGCCTGTCAGCATCTCCTCTCCATCGCCCCGCTCTCTCTCGCTGCCGCCTGGGGGGCCGCCCGTCAGGTTTAAACCTGGCGCGCGTGCGTGCACCAGTGCGCTGGGCCGCCTCTCTGGCTGAGCCTGCTGCGCTGCGGCTGTTCTGGCCCAGCAGGCACAAAGCCCTTTTTACTTTTCTTTTTTTGTCACTTTTCAAAAATTCCACAGGATTAAATATTAATCCAAATGCAACAATTCCAGTTCCTAAAATCTTGTAAAAATCCCACCTGTTTAATGGTATAATTTTCACTCATGTCCAAACAACTTTTAGGTATTGTTCATATTCAAATTCAAATTTGAATATATTTAAACCCCTCTAAAAATCCATTTCTTCTATTCTGCTACTCCAAATCCAAAACTAGTAATTTTCCCCTGCTTAGTTTTCGCCCTAGTATTTAACAAAAATAAGTTGACATTTTTCTGAGCACTTAGGTTTTTCTGTTTTATTATTGCCTTATTTTTCTCATTATTATTTTGCGACGATAGATTGCGTTGCTGACGAAGGAGTTGGACCAGAAGACTTTGAAGACCCAGAAGACTTTGTTGAGCCAGGCAAGCAGCCCTTTGACCATGTCCATGAAACCCTTTTTATGCATGTCATATAGCACTTTTATTGCTTGCATCGGAGACATGATACTATGGTGACCACATGGGGTGGTTTGCCACCATTACTTCCTCGTTGATACTTGCATTGTGCATGACCCTACCTTCTTATGAGGGTTATGCCGGTGGGGGTAGATAGGATGCTAAAGTAGTTGCTACGCAAAAAGAGACGGGAATATGCATGGTGATGGAGACAAAGTATTTTCAAAAGACTTTTCGAAAACCCCGTCGGGTGCCACTTATGCCCAAGGGAGATAATGAGTTGGGTAACCACTTGATGAAGAAGTGGTGTACCGAGGCAAGTGTGTGTGTTGTTTTCAAAACGGATTGGTTTAAGTTGCGACCGTTATTCCAACCTTACATGCACAACCACTCTACCCTTATATGGGAAAGGGCATTATTAATTACCTAGGCCGATACTAGCTTGGAGCCCGCATTACTAGTGACGGGAGAGTTGTTGTTGCGCTCTCTCGGGACAGGGTCGTGCCAGGTAGGGCGGCCATGACTGTTTTCACAGGGCACCGGACACACCGTTGGTACCCCGTGCTTGTGGTATGTGATGAATATGGGAGCGAAGCTCCTCAATTTTAAGATGTGAAATGTTGGGCACGAGTGTTACTACCAATCGAGTGGACTCTATGTTAGTGTCGTCTAGGGAAAGATAGTGATCGGGTGCTTACCTCGGGTGCTTGAGGTACCGCGGGTCGTGAATGACACGGAAGTTCCCTGGATCTTGTGGGTAAAGTGTGGAACCTCTGTAGAGTGTAAAACTATTTGAATAGCCGTGTCCACGGTCAAGGACAGTTGGGTAACCGCTCTTGGGCTACGTCCACTTGTTTAAAAACCAGTGTGTGTGGGAAGTACTACTTGGGTCAAGTCAAAGGACTTGACATGAATGAGTTGGGTTGGAGCCCACTCCCTTTATGTTGATATCTGTAACCAGCCCCTATGGTTACTTGAATTCATGCGATGCATGGTTTACCAGTTATTGAACATGTCATAACACAACAAAATTAGCTTTCTGCAAAAATTTACCTATGTCATGCATTGTTGTATCTTGAGCCAAAACATGGGTTGCTTGCGAGTACATTCAAAGTACTCATTGGCTTGCCATTGGTTATTTAATTGGCCAGGCATGGAAGAACAGGAGTTCGAAGAAGAGTTCCTTGGAGACGAACATGCGAACTAGGACGTTTCCCAGTCAGAATGCCTGTAGGGTTAAGGCAGATGGCATGGGTTCTACTTATCGACGAAGATTTCCGCTGCTTAAGTTTATTTGGTATTCAGCCCTTGTGGCTTTATCTATGTAAGACTTGACCATAATGGTCATAATTTGTGTAAGACGATATGTATGGATGTAAGACTCTTGTTATGCAGCTTCTGTGTGTTCAGTGAGTATTGATCTCTGGGATCACTGTATGTGTGCATTCGGTGATCATGACTTATGAGTCGGGGTCCCCACAGGGTGATGGCCATGGCGGCCGGCAGTGGGGTGGCGGCCACGACGCCCACCTCCCGCATTCGGGTCGCAGTGGCAGAGCAGGCGATGGCCATGGCTAGGGCTGGAATTCGAGCCGAGTCGAGCCAACTCGGCTCGACTCGCTAGAGCTCGTTTCGTTAACGAGCTAGCTTGACTCGACTCGTTATTATTAACGAGCTCAAATCCAAGATTGGCTCGACTCGTATAACTCGCGAGCTGGCTCATTTAGCTTGTTAAGCTCGTTAAAGATATGAACATAAAACCCTCAAACATTATAAAAATTATTATGTATATATTAAACATATATGTCACTAAACAATAGTAATTTCCTTATAATGCATGAGTCTCCTAGGTGGTTGGGCCTTCAACGGCTAGGCATTGTGTTGTGTGCCTGGGACATAGGGTGCTGAGTGGCTGATCTTTTTTTATATTGGGAGTGGCCGATCTTTTGTACCGAGCCTAACGAGTTACACGAGTACTCGTGAGATTGGCTCGTTTAACTTGGTTTATAAACGATCTTAAACTAAAGCTCGGCTCGACTCGCTATTCTTCGAGTTCGAGTCGATTCGAGCCGAGTCACGAGCTACTCGTTTAGCTCACGAGCTTCGAGCTTTTTCCAGCCCTAGCCATGGCTTTCGACGATGGTGTGGCGGCTACGGGGGCAGATTGTAGGGTGGCGGCAACGGCGGTCGGCAACAGCTACCGACGGGCAGCAAGGGTGGAGCATGTGGTGGGTGTTGTGCGCACACCCAATAGGGATGCCACACACGGTACATGACACCGGGGAGTGCGCCGTTCTCGCAGTGTACCATCCTAGCTAGAGCTATCCTCTGATGACGGCGGAGTGGTTGAGCAACGACAACGGACCAGTGCCATTGGTGATTGTGGAAGAAGCAAATGAGATAAGCTACTGGGAGGGAGGGGACGTGCGATGCAGGACTCACCACCCGTGAGGGTTTATATAGCAGTCCGGTAAGCATTGGGGTTTTGGGGGATTTCGTCGAGTCAGGCAGGAAGCTTGCGCTGTTGTGCGTAGGAACCTGCATGGTCACGCGGGAATGGGCTCGCCGACAATTCATTGGCACCTCTTCGAGCCACTGTTTGCCCAAAAATGCATGTGGGGTGCTCAAGCTTGCGCTCGAAGCCTTCTGTGGAGGCGGGGTGACAAGACGTGCGAGAGGATGAGGAAATGACACGTACACATATGGTTAATAAAAAAACGTTTGCGATTTAATTACCTAGCACACAGCTGCTCTCTACACAGCGTCGCGGATGATTGTTCGACCACCATGTGATGTGAAACGCGACGTAGTTTCACATCATGCCGCCGACGCACAACTGCCAGCCGGCTTGTAGACGACCATTCCCTGTGTGTTCAAATGCTCTATGCATGTGGTTGCTCATGGTTGAGGAGGCCGCGGTGCTCAAGCTTGCGCTCTGCCCATGTCCCTCCGCCCGCGCTGCCAGCGTTTGGGGCCGGCGCACGATCACGTACGTTTGTGCTGCCATTATGCATGCGGTTACGCCGGGCGTGGCGCCATGATGCAGTTACCCATTGCAAAACTATCATGCGGACGTGCTGAGAATCCAGGTCATCTGACTGCCATTTATTCACATGGCCATTTACCTTAATCTCTTGCACCCCACGAGACAATAAGCACACCCACGATGGCACAAACAAAGAGGATATCCAATGGCTCCAATGGTGCTCCCACCGGCTGACGATGACAACAGGCGGCAGTTGACCATACCTCACGTAGTGGGCACCCACGTGAGGGGGAAGGACCTGTCGGTGGTGTACATGAATGAGCCGGTCTGGGTGGAGAGCTCCATCCACACTATGTAGCAGTTTCTTGTTGAGGACAAGTACCAAGTGGTAGGCTTCGACGTCGAGTTCACCGGCGGTCGTGCCAGGTATGATCAGAAGGTTGATGTTGCCCAATTGTGTGTGTGTCATGACGTCCTCGTCTACCACTACCACCTAGCCACAAGATCTTGTGAGCATTTCTCCAGGTTTATCAACAGCCTCGACTATAGTTTCGCTACGGTGGACACCAAAAACGATCTAAAAGCGCTCAAGATTTCGGGCTTAGCTTGCTAGAATCTTGTCGACATCCGTGACCACTACAAGATCTGGATCAGCACGAAAAACAATCAGGACTCCCTTGTTGACCTCGCCTCACCCATCATTGACCCCTACTACATGAAGATGAAGGATGAGAGCAAGAAGGATAAGATCGCCTGGCATAGTGCCCGGGAGCAGAGACTGGATGAAGAACACGTCAAGTATGTGTCCAAGGACACTTACACAAGCTACGAGATGTACATGCGGATCATTGACATGAGGAAGTGCCTTCGTCCTTCCCCAGATGAGGGATCGAGCCATAGAGCAGTGGCAGCTGCGTTACAACAAGAAGATGATTAGATGATCGTTTCTCCTAGTTTGGAATGCATGTAATTGTGTATTGAGGTGCGTGTGAATGTTTTGTATAGTCACTTATGTAATTAGATGTTTTTTCGTTATATATGTTGTTCTTTCTATAGACATAGCAAATACATCGCACATGGAGTAAACTAAGGAACCCGTCGGTGATGATTTCATGAATTGCTGACAATTGTATACTAGCAAGCGTTTGCCCACAACACACAGCTTATTAGCAGCAATTGTCTGTATTATTATCATTCTTCGCACACATTTCTGATTACAGACATGTTTGCCATGTATCACACACATCTTGTTAACTTGAACCGTTTCTATTGTCTTGGCTCATCGCAAACAGTTCATCCAAGTGAACTGTATACCGTATATCACACACACCTTGATTTGGCTGACCATTTCTGTCGTGTTGCCTAATCACAGACAGCTTATCTGAGTGAACTGTATGCCATATATAGCACACACCTTCATCTGTCGGACTGATTTTGTTGTTATGCTCATTGCAAACAGTTCGTATGGATCAATTGTATGCCGCGTATCGCGCATGCAACTCTAATCTGAATCGTGTTTGGTGCATGTGCCATCGCAAATAGTTCGTATCATTTTTGACGGTTTTCTTACACCATGGTTTGCGATTAATGCATCGCACGCAGTTTCCTCGAAGGGTCTCTGATTGTAGTGCCGTGTTAGTAGCATCCTGCAGTAGTGTGAGAAGATTGATGCAAGAATAAAAAGTAAATGCAGTAGTACTATTTAGAAGGTAGCATGGTGAAGATGTGAATTCTTAAATCACCTTGCTATGATAATTTTCATCCAACACATTAATCTAAAAATATTTGTTTCTCATGGCATCATTGATAAAAAATTGTTTATGGGAACTCATGAATTTATCTGTTGCCCGCCGGTAATGTGTTTCACATTGTACATCATATCTTTGTATGCTCTTTCTTCATGTCAGTTACAAAAAACAAAACTTTGCATCAAGTAACATTGGTTAATCTCTTTGGTGTTAGGATGGGTTTAGGTTAATGTATGAGCATTGATTGTAGCATATCATGTGCAATCTTATTATGTGTGGAAGAAGTTAAAATTCAATCATTTGTGAGGATTTCACTTTTGATACATGAGTGAATAATATGATGTTAGTCATTAATGGGAGGTCTACCTTCCCTGGCCACCATATGTCCCTCTTCTTGAATCAATTTCGACTAGTTCATCGTTGACAAATCCCGCCATAGTTCCCATTAATGTTTGCTCCTTTGCTCTTATCGTCGCTCTTTTAACATGTGGAAAATAAGCAATGCAAAGGCCTTCGGATATGGAGATGGACCCATCACTTATCTTCAGCCACTACACTAGAAGGTCTTTAGATGCTCAATTTTAGTTTAGAAATCCCCTTCTAAAAATGTGGGACTGATATTGCATCTCACTTGAACAATATTCGGAATAGGGTCTGGTGAAGAGAAGGAATTATGATCCGTAGCTAGGATAGGGTGTTGTATTGTACAAGAGAGAGGACCCCTTTAGGTTAATATGACCACATACATGAAATATCACATTTCCCCCAACTTTTAGGTTTAGGTTTTAGATGATTGGAGCATCTCTAGCAGACCTCATAAAAGGCCGCGACCTACAAAATAACCGTCGAAATACGGGTCGGCACGGAAAATTCTGCCCGAGCAGACCCCACAAACGTGTCCGACCCGTAAAAGTTTTTGCGGGGCGCGGCTAAAGTTTGCCCTCAACCTTTAGATTCACAGGGTGGGAGGCGGACCCGAGCTCACCCCCTATCCGCAACGAGGTTTAGCGCAAGGGAAATTTCTACGCGGCCGTTCCCGCTCCCCCCCCCCCTCCTCGACCGCCATTGCCCCACCACCGCGCACTCCGGTCCATCTTCCCCGCCATGGAAGCCTCCCAGCTGTCCCTCGTCACCGCGGATTTCGTCGTCGGCCATGTCGCCCACGCCGTCACCCAAGGCCCCAACGCGCCTGCCCGCAAGCGGCATGGCAACGTTGTCGTGCAGGGAGGCAATCCGGCTGGCCCCGCCGGAAAGGCACGCACGCCGGGCTCGCTGCCGCTGCGCGATCTGCCCGGCTGCCAACGGAGAAGGTGAGCAAGGTTTCGGGCGTGAAGTGGAAGAAGGTTCCTACGAAAAGGTCTATGCCTTCGTCCACTCCCTTCACCCCGGTGAGATGTTCCCTGACAATGCCGCTCAACGGCTCTGCTTCCACCGCAAGCGAGGTGTTCGATGAAATGGCCGAAAGGTATGCATCTTCGGTCTCTTGTTCCTGCTTCGCTTTTCGGCATTGTGATTGTTCTTGACTTGATGTCGCTCAATGTACCGGTGGTTCGAACAATGCCACTACCAAGTTCGTGATCTTGTTGGACACCAATGCCGTCGACATCGATAGGGCCCCGTTCGCTGATTGCGATTACAATGAAATGGAGGGTGGTGTGGATGATCACGGTGGTGAAGATGAAGTGGAGGAGGTAGATGAGGGGGCGTATGAGGAAGCGCAAACAAAAAATGTGAGATTGAAGAACTACACGATCTTGGAAGATCAAATCTTGATCAAAGCTTGGAGTGTGGTGTCTCTTGATGCGTGCACGGGTACATCTCAAACCTCCAAGAGATATTGGCAAAGAATCAAAGATCAATACTTCCGCATGATGGCCAAGCATCCCAATAGGACACCACGGACCTTTCAGTCACTTCAAGGGCGTTGGGACGTGATCAAGCCGATTTGCAGCCGTTGGGCAGCTTGCTTGGAACAAGTATGCAATGCACCTCCAAGTGGAACCGTGGAATCGGACTATGTGAGTTCGTTTTCACGTCCCAAGTTGTGCACATCATTTTGCATCATATGAAGTGATTGCATCAGTTGAGTTTTTTTAAATTGTGTAGGAAAAATATTCCCAACAAAAATACAAAGACATGGAAGCTTCCTAAGGCAAAAAAATTTAAGCTAGAGCATTGTTGGGACATGCTCAAAAAGTGCGAGAAGTGGAAGTTGATTGACAAGGAATCCCCACCTAAGAGAGGTTCACTTACGAGCATGGATGAAGATGATGATGGCCCAAGAAAATTGAACAAGCCCGATGGTGACAAGAAGACAAAGGAGAAGATCAAGAGGGAACACGAAGCATCGAGCTTGCGGGACAAGATAGATGCCATGGTGCAATCAAATGAGTTGATGTTAGCGAAGACATTGGAGACAAAGAAAGAGTTGGCTGAGAAGAAGGCACGGGAGAAGAAAGAGAAGTGGCAATTGCTCAAGGACGAGGGGTTGCGCAAGGCGGCCATTGAGGAGAGAAGAGCACGTGCCGCTGTGAACAAAGCCATGTCCAAACTTCTTGCCGAAGAGAATAGGATCGTGACATTGAACCACAATGACATGGACGACATCACCAAAGAGTGGCATGATATGGCAAGGAGGGACATCTTGAAGAGGAGGATGCTTGCGTCGGCCGGTGCTTGTTACAGTGTCGGTGATGTTTTCTCATCGGGATTTGGAACCAATATCGCCGATGCATTCAGTCCGCCCGCCGGTGATTTCGGTGCCGGAGTTGGAACAAGTGCCGGCGATGGATTCGGGGGCGGCGATGACCTCGATGGAGATGGTGCGGAGTGAAGAGCGACCAAGATGATCAAGGACGTGGTGGTCGCTTTTGCAAGTCCTTTTGTGTTTGTCCTACAAAACTATGCTTTTATTTGCGTGTGAACTATGTTTTATCGTTTGAATTTGAACTCATTTGTTGGAATCGCTGTCAAATTCACTTATTGGGGGGTTTTCGGTTTGTGGGTCGACGCGGCGGTGCTCGAGCAGAGCCGGGGTAGCCAACCCATAAAAGAGCATCTTCTGTGAATATCCTTTTATAAGGGTCCGTTTGCGGGGTCTGACTCTGTGGCGCCCGCGCCGGCCCGCAAAGTCGTTTTTCCGTGAACTGTAAACGCGTTTTGCGAGTCGGCGTTATACGGGGTCTGCTAGAGATGCTCTTAGGAGTGTTACACGCGGTTCTCTAACCCTGATTAGAAGCTGATTAGGAGGTTTAATGGACAATTCCTCTAGCCAAGAAGAAATATAGTTAGTTCAGTGCTTGGGCAGAATCTTTTAAATAGCTTACCCACTTGTGTCTGCGATGAATAGCTTCTACTGTCTTTTGTAGTAATTAAAATCTATAAAAATACACAAGAATAAATTCTTACAGATTCGGCTAAAAAATGTTCGTCGTGTAATCAAAAAATGTTCATCACATCTATTAAAAATTATTAATATTTTAGAAAGTTCTTGTACTTGAATAAATGTGAACGTGTATTAAATGTGCAGTTTTCAACGGTGTTTTGCATTTGTGTGTGGGGGGAGGGGGGGTATTTCACATTTTAAAGAAAAGTCAAAAAGTTTTAAAATGTAAAAAAATTTGCAAAATATGAAAAACACACATTCCTACATCTAATATATTTACCATGTAGTCTAAAAATGCTCATCGTATATATTCAGAAAATGTTCATCGCGTATTTGAAAATTGTTTCATTCATAAAAAAATAGTGTTAAAAATCCATGCATTGAAAAAACAAAAAGTGTTCATCACACACTCAAAAACATATGCATCGCATCTTCGTGAAATGTTCATCACACACTTGAACACCATGCAACACATATTTGAAAAAGTGCCATGCATACAAAATCAGTGTTCAGGATAACACAAAGCGTAAGTGAGTCGATAGCCTCTCGCTTGGCGCTTAGTATGCGTAAACATTATGTGCAAATCACAACCCACTTTTTTTGCACGCAAATCACAACCCACCTTAAGAAGTAGTAATACATGGCGAGCCGCCCGTGTCCAGCTCGTGCACACCATGGTCATTTGCATAGACCACAGTGAACGTCGTCGACGCGGGCACGGTGACCGCGCCCTTGGCATTCCAAGTTCATGGCCTGCTCTCCTCAAATAAAACATCATGTATTACTTGTACCTTCTTTGTAGCCGGATCGTACACACGATACGCCTTGGGTCCTTCTTCGTAGCCGACAAAGATCATAGGCGTTGAGCGATAAGCCGATAAGAGAGCTTCATGACTCCAGAGCCGAGCTTCTTGACATGCGCCACACAACCGAACACACGGAGGTGCTGCACGTTCGGCTTGCGGCCGTGCCATGCATTGTATGGTGTCACACCGTCTAGGGAACGCGTGGGGGCTCTGTTGAGCAGGTAGACGGCGGTCTTCACCGCTTCAGCCCAGAAGTACGACGGCACTGCCATGCTCTTGAGCAAACAGCGAGCCATCTCGACCACGGTTTGGTTCCGCCGCTCGACCACCCCATTCTGCTGGGGAGAGTACGGGGCGGTCGTGTAGTGCTTGATGCCCAACTGCTCGTAGTACTCTCTGAACTCAGTTGAGTTGAACTCGCCGCCCCGGTCTGACCGGAACGCGTGAAGCTTAATTCTTCCCTCTGCCTCAGCCATCACTTGCACCTTCTTGAACCTCTGATGTGCCTCATCCTTGGATTTCAGCAGCTCCAACCACATATAAAGTGAGTAGTCATCAACTATCAACAGGAAATATTTGATACCTCCGGGAGTGGTTGGTGTTATTGGTCCGCACAAATTTGTATGAACCGGCTCAAGGCTATGTTCTGCACGGTATCCGGCGACCTGAAGAAATGGCGCCTGGTGTTGCTTTTCCAGTGCACAACCATCACAATACTCTTCTACACGGTCAATGATTGGCATCCCACGTACCATCTGCTTAGATGACATAGATCGCAATGCTCTGAAGTGGAGATGGCCCATCCTTGCATGCCACCGCCAGGTCTCATCTTCAGACTTTGTGAGCAGACAAGTAGGAGAATCAATTGAGAGCACACTTGTATAGAGTCGGCTCGTCATGTGCTTTACACAGGCAAGCACATGCCAGCTTGGATCATGTATTGTCATAGTGCATGTCTCAATCCCATCTTGCAACCTCCCTCATCGAGTTGGCCAACCGAGATGATGTTGCTGCGAAGGCTAGGGATGAAGTAGACCTCCGAGAGCGCTCGTTGGTCACCGTTTTGGCACCAAAACACAACAGCACCTCTCCCCCTTATGGCAACAACTGAACCATCGCCAAACCTTACAGTGTCGTGCACCTCTTCATTGAGCATGGAGAACATGCTCTTCTCCCCTGTCATGTGACTAGTAGCTCCGGTGTCAACATACCAGATTCCATCAGGCGAGGGCATGGGAATCACCTTCTGTTCATTCAGGAAGGCAGCCTACGGCGCAACAATCTGTGGTGGTCTGACCGCGGTGACCACGGCCATGTACAGCCCCTGATCATGCTCATCACTGCCATCACGAACAAGGTTTGTCTGCTCCTTTATCCCTTGCTCCTTTTGTTTTTTCATCCATGACAAGCAGTCTTTTTTCCAGTGCCCGACCTTGCCGCAGTAATGGCATTATTTGCCCTTCTTCTTGCCGTTGGAGCCGCCGGATCCACCAGCGCCGCTGTTGCCGGACGGTGGCTTCCCGCCTCCACCGCCGCCCTTGGCCGACGACTTTCCCGGTGACTTTCCCTTTCCGCCGCTGCCGCCGAATGACGATCCGCCACCATACTTGTGCTCGCGAGCGGCCCACTCTTCGGTGGTGAATAGGAGCTGCCCGCCGGGGTGTGCAGCGTCGTTGAGGTCGTAGTGGTCCTCACACGCCGAGAGTCGTCCGGTCAACTCCTCGACTGTCATCGTCTTGAGATCAATCAGCGACTCGATCGCCATGGCCATCTGCATGTACTTGCGCGGCACAACTCGGAGGAATATTTGGACCGCCTTGTGCTCCGTCACCGGATCGCCATACAGCTCCAGATCAGCGACGATGCCGGTGAGCCGCAGTGCAAAATCCTCGACAGTCTCGCCGTCCTTGAAGCGGAGCTCCTCAAACTCCCGCTGGCGCACCTGCGCCTTGGC
This sequence comes from Triticum monococcum, assembly GCA_034509565.1. Lineage (NCBI taxonomy): Eukaryota > Viridiplantae > Streptophyta > Magnoliopsida > Poales > Poaceae > Triticum > Triticum monococcum. The sequence continues at coordinate 655,343,643 of CM067847.1, read as the reverse complement.
CTCCCGCACGCGCTCGCTCCCCATGCGGAGCGTCTTGATGGTTTCCCAGGCCGTCTTGGCCATGTCCTTGGCCGCGAGGACGCGAAGCATCTCCGACGGCACGACCGTGAGGATGATGGAGAGGGCACGCCTGTCATCATGCTCGTCGTCGGCACCATCGGTGACCACAGTCTAGAGACCCTTGGCCTGCAGCTTAACCTACATCACAAGAGACCACTCCATGTAGTTTGTCTTCATCAGCATCATGGACGCCGACGAGCCTTCCGACTCGTGCATGACCCGCTTGATGATGCAGATCTCGCCACTGCCACCGCTGGTGAGGCGCACGACGGGCGCCTCAGACGGCGGCGACTTTGCCACAGCCTTCTTCTTCTCCTTCTCCGACTCGCTGTAAGACATGGCCGCCACAGATCAGACACCGTTGCCCATCGGAGCAGGGATCGAACATCACAACTCTGATACTAATTGCCGTCGTCGGATCAGCAAGCGAGGGAGAGAGAGAGAGAGAGAGAGAGAGAGAGAGAGAGAGAGAGAGGAACGAGTGAGGAAGGAAGACGAACACAAGAGAGACGAGTAGATTTTGGTGCTGCCGTAACTATGTAGCATTTTCTGCTCTTTCCTTATTCCTTTATCTGTTACAAAACCGAAACAGCTATCTACCCCGGCCAGCTCACTGTGATCCGGATTGGTCGTGCCATCCCACGACCTCTAGATGCACAAGCGTGCCACGCTGACCAGGTTAACAAAACAGAAAGGAAACGGGAGGGAGATCATGCGTAAATCACGTCTCCATCTACTACGTGCATGCTGCATGGAGATGTCACATCAGCAGCCATGCAACGTTTATTCAAAACAGAAAACTACACTATCCTATGACGTGAGCTTAGCATGGCTAACACTCAGGGATCTTGAAGACTCAGAAAGCCTTGACTTCTTCTTCAGGTGTGATGTCCATTGTTTTTAGCAGATCAATGCAGTTCTTGATAAAGTACTCATCCACAACCCTTGGCTTATTCCTCTCATCCTCCATCTGCTTCGCCCTTATTTCCAAGTACTTCTCCATCATTGCAGCCACATCACCATTCGCCCCCCTCCATCTCTTTAGTTATTTCTCTTCTCCATTTCTTGACGGTGCAGTAGCCAGATTTGGTTGAGTTTGTTGGGGCTCCACAGCAATGTTTTCTTGCACGTACACCTCCTCAACGTCTTCATCAATCTGCACCCTTTCTCCTCCAAGGTTCTCACCATCAGCTGATGTTTCTCCTTGATTGTCGCCAGCTCCTCCAAGATTCTCGAGATGTGATTGGGTTGAGCAATGTGATGACTCGATAGAGGTGAAGTTATATGTCCCTTCTATAGTTTGGCCTACAAAGTTAAAGTGACAATCAAATATAAGATTTCAAACTAGAAGAGTAAACAAACACAAAACAATGACATGAGTATATGAATGAAGTTGATAACTAACCATCATGCAATTCTCCCAAAGCTTCAAAAAGAGGGAAGGCTTTTGTCTTAAACTTTCCAGCTTTAGGGTGTGACTACATAGTTGACAAGAAAATGATATTAGAGCATGCAAGAAGTAATGAAACTTTTAGGGAATAACAATGACATTCTTACTATGATGATGTTTTTCCAAAGTGGTGGATCTGCTAGAATCTTGCACTGTCGGTCGTCCCATTAAACGTTGCTTTGCTTCCTTATCTCTTTGATCGTCTTGTATTCTCTTTTTCTTTGATTTTCTTCTTGTACCTAGCATAAGGATTCTTTTGGTGGAATTTCTTCATCGTATTCCATGCTTCACAGCTCCATTCATTTTAACCCTTATGTTTAGGTGTATCATGCTCACGAAGCAAGTCCACAAGATCTTTCTCAAGGCTTGCATTCCATTCTTCTCTATCTTCTGCATTTCCACATTGCATGTTAATGTACCTCTTTCTATCTTAACTATTTTGGTTTTAAGCAAATAAAGTCCCGACTAGAGAAATAAAGTCACGTCTAGTTTATTACCTTTGGGAGACCCTCTCCTCCTTTCTTTGTCACACTGCCTCTAGGAGGTGATGCTCTATCCCTTTCGACGGCTTTTTGAGGAGGCTCAACCTTGGTGACCCTCGAGCAGTCATCATAGTGACTTCTAAACAATATTCATGACATGAACAACAGAAAAAAAACATAAACTTCTACACTAAACTTATTACTACTACACTACAAATGACAAGTTATGCATGTTGATAATCAGCCCACACTTGATGAGCAATGGAATCTCTAAGGTTGTCGCCTTCATGGTTGATTCGATGATTTTGAGGAATACCACCGTCAGGAAGATCCACAAAATTCATGACAGGTATATTGTTTGGTTGGTTATCTAACCAACGCTCATCTCCTCTTTCAGATCAGATGATGTTATGTAAGATTGCCGCCGCTGCTAGTAGCTTGACTTGGTTCTCTATTCGATGATGCGTGCCCACTTTTAGGATTAGGAACCGCTTTTTCAAGATTCCTAATCCCCGTTCAACATGATATTGTAACACAGCATGCCGGAGATTGAATAGCTCCCTGTGATTTTGGGGTCAACGACGACCGTGTGCAAACTCCTTCAAATGGTACCGAACACCATGATACAGTGCCAAAAAGTAAGGTGTGTTGGCATAACCACCATCAACTAGATAAAACTTTCCCGGAGGTACATGAAACCCGCTGTTAAGTGCTGACCGAAGAACTTTAGCATCAGTAGCAGATCCCTCCCAGCCACAAGAAATGAAGGTGAAGTTCAGATCAAAGTCGCACACGGCCATAACATTATGGCTTAGGGTCCCTTTCCTATTTCTGAATGGTGTGGCTTTTTCTCCTGAAACTGTTATGGGAACATGTGTCCCATCAATTGCCCCAATGCAGTTCTGCAACGAAATACTATAACTTAGCACCTATAACATGAAGAGTAAGTTATCGGTGTGGATCAAAGTTGCCGAAGAAAAAACCTGAAAATAAGGAAAGAATCTCATGTCCGACTGAATCTTCGGATGCACTTGACTGGGATTTGGAGGCTTCAAAAAATGCTTGGAGAGAATAGGGACGATGTCAAAGAAATTCTTCATTTGCCAATGGAAAGTATCCCCGCTGTGACCAAACCGAACTTGAAGGTTTTCAAATCAAGAATTATGGGACAACATCCAAAAAAATTATGCTAGTTTCTCTTCAACTTTAATTCTGGTATCTTTCACCAACTTCTCCCTTCGAAGATAATTAGCTAAAAATTTGAAGATATGCGGCTCCATCCTAAATGCTACCCGACAGTTTTTGGCGTGCCCTTAGAGTAACTCCCTAACAAACATTTCGCCTGTTAGCGCTGATGTATGTCGCGGAATCCTCCTCTCCCTAAGAGCAACTCCATCGGTCTCTATCAAATGTAGTGCAGGGAAAACGAATAACATCATTTTGTCATCCTCCTCCTCCCTCTTCCTAACATGATCCCTCATTTCCGAATCCATTCCAAGTCTAAAGGAGAAAATTGCCGCTAGTTATTACTACTACACCTAACAGTAAGAGTGCAAGTTGTACAAACAAACAGTTCATATGTCCGGCATCGGAACATCATCTAACAGAAAGGACAACATTGGAAAAAAAGGACAATTGCAATGTCTAGTAATGTCAATAGGAAGGTGGTAGCACTTGAGCGCAAATTCTTCAACAGCTACAATGTCTAGTAATGTCAGATGAACATAGCTCTCAGCTTACCAAAAAACAGTTTGTAACATAGATCTATTGACCAAGCAATAATAATCAGCAATAATATGAATAAGGAGAAGATTGAAATAACAGGATTAATCTACCTTGTCCTTCACGATGTTGCCCAATTCAGGGTCTTGCTGCAGCTGAGGCGACGAAGCTAGCCTATAGAAAATGGAGACAAAACACAAATTTAGCTATATTTTCATTATGTACACAAACTGCACTATATATATTGGGTCGCGCTAACTGCCACACGTGTGGCAGGAAGAGAGACGCACCACACGTCTCTAATGTAAATAGATTGCCACGTCATCGCATGCATGCATGTAGGAATCTTTTTGGATTTTCAGTTTTTAAAATGTTTTATCTCTTAAACGAAAAATCCGATTGAAAATCTGTTTTCACCATTAAATCTCTCGCGATGAGCTCTTCGAAACTAGATCCCATGTTGATATGTTTTGATGAAAAAAAAATTGGATTAAAAGTTGCCATGTCTATTCATATGAATTGCCATGATGTTTACACTGAAGTTGCCATGATATGTTTCAGCTATTTTCTTCTACATTTAAAAGTAAATTTTGACATTTATAAAACGGGGAATTAAGAAACTAGACTTGCCATGAACCATAAACTAAAATTGCCATGATACATGCACGTAAAATTGCCATGGTTCATACAAAAAATAATTTTCGTGGTCAAAGTACTGGAGTTGCCATCATCAAAATACTAAAATTGCCATGATCTACAAACTAAAATTGCCACATGACAACTTTAGTTTAAGCCCTATGGCAACTGCAGTGTAAACATCGTGGCAACTTCTGGCAAAAAAAATCGTCGAAACATATCAACATGGGGTCTTGTTTTGAAGATCTCGTCGAGACAGATTTAATGGTGAACACGGATTTTTAGTTCGCTTTTTTATTTAGGAGATACAACATTTTTAAGCCGAAAACCAAAAAAAATTATGCTGATGTCATCTATTCATACGTGGCAAAATGAGTGGTGATGGAGGCGTGTGGGCGATGTGCAAATGCCCACACGTGTGGGCGTTAACATTTCTGTATATATTTAGATAATCAAGAACAAGAATCAAGAACAGATGATGATTACACACCATGAAGAGAACAACTTATATACTCTGCCAATGATCGTACCAGAAGTATCTTATGTTCAGAAAGAAGAACATGCTATTTGAAAATTAATTTGCATGTTGCAGTGTGGATAGACTAAAATGTTGACAACCGCAAGAATGAACAATAGCATATAAGTTCTTAGTTGATGAATGAGTAAAACACATTTCTTAGCCGATGCAACTACACATACTTCTCAGTAATTAATTGAACCAAAAACCATATGAATGAGTAATTAACTTATCAGCATAGGTACCCTAGCTGACCTTCCTTTCTCATTTCAGTATGCAGTGACAACACCCAGCAAGCAACCGCTGCATTGCCTATCTAAATAACAATTGGTGCTAGTTCCTAGGAAACCCCAAGAAAGTCTCGACCTTGACATTCGGGAAGACAGATCAAGATCCGGCTAGGTTTTCATGGAGGGGGCGAATCAGTGCTACTAGAGAAAGAGACAGTGAGAGGGGGAGGGGGAGGGGGAGGGAGAGAGAGAACTGACCAAAGATCTCGTCGCCTGCAGCAACCACTTCTCCAGAGCTAGGGTTCTGGCCGCGGCAAGGGGGTGGCGGGGGAGATTGGACAATCGGAGGTTAGGGTTCCGGCAGGGCTTCGTGGAAGTTTGTCGAACCAGGGGGACGCCCTCCTCTCCGCGTAGGTTGCGCCGCCGCCGTCGTCCACTCGTCGCTGCCTCCTTCCGCTTCTGTCACCTCGCTCGGGAGAGACAAGACGAGCGCCTCGCTTGGGGATTGCTTCCACAGGGTGCTAGGAGATGTTCTTTTCCGCGTGGGTTTGGAGGGGTTTGGGCCGGGGAAATACCACACGGGGCTTAACCGAATGGAAAAAACTGGATGGGCCGGGTTCATTCCCCGGCGGGGGGAATCCCTGCATACCCGCGTGGATTAGACCCAAAACCTCGCGAGGCTGGGCTTACCGAACGAGGCCTTAAGACTGCTCACAGTGAGGAGTAACATAGAGTAATAACTTGTCGATGTTACTAGTCTATGTTACTACCTTCATAGTGGGTACTCCCTCCTTTCTGGTTTATAGGGCTTATCTCAAAATTTTAGTTTTTCCATTTTATAAGGCTCAATTTGGTTGTTCCCCATCACATGTTCAGACTTCAAGGTGCATTAAATCATTGCATGCAAGTATTAAGAGAAAACTGATCAATGCATGCACTTTATGCATGCATGCATTGCAATTAATGCATTCGTAAACATAATTTTTTGAGGAAAAAAAGAGCATTAATTGGGTGCTTTTGCAAACTACAAAAAATATTCCACCACTCATCATCTACCTTGGTTGGTGAGATTTTTCAATTGAGCCTTATAAACCGGAAAGGAGGGAGTAGTAACATATGAGTGGTATCATGAAAGAGTTCATTTATTAGGCTATAGATTCATTATGCCTTGAAATTGAAGGAAATACGCCCTAGAGGCAATAATAAAGTTATTATTCATTTCCTTATATCATGATAAAAGTTTATTATTCATGCTAGAATTGTATTAACCGGAAACATAATACATGTGTGAATACATAGACAAATAGAGTGTCACTAGTATGCCTCTACTTGACTAGCTCATTAATCAAAGATGGTTATGTTTCCTAACCATGGACAAATAGTTGTCATTTGATTAAAGGGATCACATCATTAGTTGAATGATCTGATTAACATGACCCATTCCATTAGCTTAGCACCCGATCATTTAGTATGTTGCTATTGCTTTCTTCATGACTTATACATGTTCCTATGACTATGAGATTATGTAACTCCCGTGTGCCGGAGGAACACTTTGTGTGCTACCAAACGTCACAACGTAACTGGGTGATTATAAAGGTGCTCTACAGGTGTCTCCAAAGGTATATGTTGGGTTGATGTATTTCGAGATTAGGATTTGTCACTCCGATCGTCGGAGAGGTATCTCTGGGCCCTCTCGGTAATGCACATCACTTAAGCCTTGCAAGCATTGCAACTAATGAGTTAGTTGCGGGATGATGTATTATGGAACGAGTAAAGAGACTTGCCGGTAACGAGATTGAACTAGGTATTGGATACCAACGATCGAATCTCGGGCAAGTAACATACCGATGACAAAGGGAACAACGTATGTTGTTATGCGGTCTGACCGATAAAAGATCTTCGTAGAATATGTAGGAACCAATATGAGCATCCAGGTTCCGCTATTGCTTATTGACCAGAGACGTGTCTCGGTCATGTCTACATTGTTCTCGAACCCGTAGGGTCCGCATGCTTAAGGTTACGATGACAGTTATATTATGAGTTTATGCATTTTGATGTACCGAAGTTTGTTCGGAGTCCCAGATGTGATCACGGACATGATGAGGAGTCTCGAAAAGGTCGAGACATAAAGATTGATATATTGGAAGCCTATATTTGGATATCGGAAATGTTCTGGGTGAAATCGGGATTTTACCGGAAAACCGGGAGGTTACCGGAACCCCCCGGGAGGTACATGGGCCTTAATGGGCCTTAGTGGAAGAAGAGGAGAGGCGTCCAGGGCTGGGCCGCGTGCCCCTCCCCCCTAGTCCGAATAGGACAAGGAGAGAGGGGGCCGGCGCCCCCCTCCTTCCCTCTCTCTCTGTTCCCACCTCGCGAATCCTATTCCAACTAGGATTGGGGGAGAAGTCCTACTCCCGGAGGGAGTAGGACTCCTCCTGGCGTGCCTTATGATAGCCGGCCGGCCTCCCCCTCTTGAGCCTTTATATACGGAGGCAGGGGCACCCCTAGAGACACAAGTTGATCCACGTGATCATATTCTTAACCGTGTGCGGTGCCCCCTTCCACCATAATCCTCGATAATATTGTAGCGGTGCTTAGGCGAAGCCCTGCGATGGTAGTACATCAAGATCGTCACCACGCCGTCGTGCTGACGGAACTCTTCCCCGACACTTTGCTGGATCGGAGTCCGGGGATCGTCATCGAGCTGAATGTGTGCTAGAACTCGAATGTGCCGTAGTTTCGGTGCTTGATCGGTCAGGCCGTGGAGACGTACGACTACATCAACCAAACGCTTCCATTGTCGATCTACAAGGGTACGTAGATCACACTCTCCCCTCTCGTTGCTATGCATCACCATGATCTTGCATGTGTGTAGGAAATTTTTTGAAATTACTACGTTCCCCAACAGTGGTATCAGAGCCTAGGTTTTATATGTTGATGTTATATGCACGAGTAGAACACAAGTGAGTTGTGGGCGATATAAGTCATACTGCTTACCAGCATGTCATACTTTGGTTCCGCGGTATTGTTGGACGAAGTGGCCCGGACCGACATTACGCGTACGCTTACGCGAGACCAGTTCTCCCGACGTGCTTTGCACATAGGTGGCTTGCGGGTGACAGTTTCTCCAATTTTAGTTGAATCGAGTGTGGCTACGCCCGGTCCTTGCGAAGGTTAAAACAGCACCAACTTGACAAACTATCGTTGTGGTTTTGATGCGTAGGTAAGATTGGTTCTTGCTTAAGCCCGTAGCAGCCACGTAAAACTTGCAACAACAAAGTAGAGGACGTCTAACTTGTTTTTGCAGGGCATGTTGTGATGTGATATGGTCAAGACATGATGCTAAATTTGTTGGGGAACGTAGCAGAAATTCAAAATTTTCCTACGTGTCACCAAGATCTATCTATGGAGAGACCAGCAACGAGGGGAAGGAGAGTGCATCTACATACCCTTGTAGATCGCTAGGCGGAAGCGTTCAAGAGAACGGGGTTGATGGAGTCGTACTCGTCGTGATCCAAATCACCGATGATCCTAGTGCCGAACGGACGGCACCTCCATGTTCAACACACGTACAGCCCGATGATGTCTCCCACTCCTTGATCCAGCAAGGAGAGAGGGAGAGGTTGAGGAAGACTCCATCCAGCAGCAGCACAACGGCGTGGTGGTGGTGGAGGAGCGTGGCAATCCTGCAGGGCTTCGCCAAGCACCACGGGATATGAGGAGAAAGAGAGGGAGGGCTGCACCAACAGGCAGAGATCGAATCGCGCATCTTGTGGGCAGCCCCCTAGGCCTCATATATATAGGGGAAGGGGAGGGGCTGCGCCCCCTCTAGGGTTCCCACCCCTAGGGGGGCGGCAGCCCTAGATGGGGAGCAAGGGGGCGGCCAAGAGGGGGAGAGAAGGATGGCGCCCCTAGGGTGGGCCTTAAGGCCCATCTAAGCCTAGGGTTTCCTCCTTTTTTCCTCCTAGCTGCCCTTGGGCCTTGTGGGAGGCGCACCAGCCCACTTAGGGGCTGGTCCCTCACCACCCTTGGCCCATGCAAGCCTCCGGGGCAGGTGGCCCCACTTGGTGGACCCCCGGGACCCTCCCGGTGGTCCCGGTACGTTACTGATAAACCCCAAAACTCTTCCGGTGTCCAAAACAGGACTTCCCATATATAAATCTTTACCTCCGGACCATTCCGGAACTCCTCGTGACGTCCGGGACTCCGAACAACATTCGGTAACCACATACTAACTTCCTTTATAACCCTAGCGTCATCGAACCTTAAGTGTGTAGACCCTACAGGTTCGGGAGACATGCAGACATGACCGAGACGTTCTCCGGTCAATAACCAACAGCGGGATCTGGATACCCATGTTGGCTCCCACATGTTCCATGATGATCTCATCGGATGAACCACGATGTCAAGGACTTAATCAATCCCGTATACAATTCCCTTTGTCTATCGGTACGATACTTGCCCGAGATTCGATCGTCGGTATCCCGATACCTTGTTCAATCTCGTTACCGGCAAGTCTCTTTACTCGTTCCGTAACACATCATCCCGTGATCAACTCCTTGATCACATTGTGCACATTATGATGATGTCCTACCGAGTGGGCCCAGAGATACCTCTCCGCTTACACGGAGTGACAAATCCCAGTCTCGATTCGTGCCAACCCAACAGACACTTTCGGAGATACCTGTAATGTACCTTTATAGCCACCCAGTTACGTTGTGACGTTTGGTACACCCAAAGCACTCCTACGGTATCCGGGAGTTGCACAATCTCATGGTCTAAGGAAATGATACTTGACATTAGAAAAGCTTTAGCATACGAACTACACGATCTTTGTGCTAGGCTTAGGATTGGGTCTTGTCCATCACATCATTCTCCTAATGATGTGATACCGTCATCAACGACATCCAATGTCCATGGTTAGGAAACCGTAACCATCTATTGATCAATGAGCTAGTCAACTAGAGGCTTACTAGGGACATGGTGTTGTCTATGCATCCACACATGTATCTGAGTTTCCTATCAATACAATTATAGCATGGATAATAAACGATTATCATGAACAAGGAAATATAATAATAATCAATTTATTATTGCCTCTAGGGCATATTTCCAACAAAATTTTACTGTATGAGATGATCATGTTTTGTAACCGAGTTATCGGCAACTGGCGGGAGCCATATGGTTGTCGCTTTATTGTATGCAATGCAATCGCGCTGTAATGCTTTACTTTATCACTAAGCGGTAGCGATAGTCGTGGAAGCATAAGATTGGCGAGACGACAATGATGCTACGATGGAGATCAAGGTGTCGCGCCGGTGACAATGGTGATCATGACGGTGCCTCGGAGATGGAGATCACAGGCACAAGATGATGATGGCCATATCATATCACTTATATTGATTGCATGTGATGTTTATCTTTTATGCATCTTATCTTGCTTTGATTGACGGTAGCATTATAAGATGATCTCTCACTAAATTATCAAGATAAAAGTGTTCTCCCTGAGTATGCACCGTTGCCAAAGTTCGTCGTGCCCAGACACCACGTGATGATCGGGTGTGATAAGCTCTACGTCCATCTACAACGGGTGCAAGCCAGTTTTGCACACGCAGAATACTCAGGTTAAACTTGCCGAGCCTAGCATATGCAGATATGGCTTCGGAACACTAAGATCGAAAGATCGAGCGTGAATCATATAGTAGATATGATCAACATAGCGATGTTCACCATTGAAAACTACTCCATTTCACGTGATGATCGGTTATGGTTTAGTTGATTTGGATCACGTGATCACTTAGAGGATTAGAGGGATGTCTATCTAAGTGGGAGTTCTTTAAGTAATTTGATTAATTGAACTTAAATTTATCATGAACTTAGTACCTGATAGTATCTTGCTTATGTATGTTTGATTGTAGATAGATGGCCCGTGTTGTTGTTCCATTGAATTTTAATGCGTTCCTTGAGAAGCAAAGTTGAAAGATGATGGTAGAAATTACACAGACTGGGTCCGTAACTTGAGGATTATCCTCATTGCTGCACAGAAGAATTACGTCCTGGAAGCACCGCTGGGTGCCAGGCCTGCTGCTGGAGCAACACCAGATGTTATGAACGTCTGGCAGAGCAAAGCTGATGACTACTCGATAGTTCAGTGTGCCATGCTTTACGGCTTAGAATCGGGACTTCAACGACGTTTTGAACGTCATGGAGCATATGAGATATTCCAGGAGTTGAAGTTAATATTTCAAGCAAATGCCCGGATTGAGAGATATGAAGTCTCCAATAAGTTCTATAGCTGCAAGATGGAGGAGAACAGTTCTGTCAGTGAGCATATACTCAAAATGTCTGGGTATAATAATCACTTGATTCAGATGGGAGTTAATCTTCTAGATGATTGCGTCATTTACAGAATTCTCCAATCACTGCCACCAAGCTACAAGAGCTTCGTGATGAACTATAATATGCAAGGGATGAATAAGACTATTCCCAAGCTCTTCGCAATGCTGAAAGCTGTGGAGGTAGAAATCAAAAAGGAGCATCAAGTGTTGATGGTCAACAAGACCACTAGTTTCAAGAAAAAGGGCAAAGGGAAGAAGAAGGGGAACTTCAAGAAGAACAGCAAGCAAGTTGCTGCTCAAGAGAAGAAACCCAAGTCTGGACCTAAGCCTGAAACTGAGTGCTTCTACTGCAAGCAGACTGGTCACTGGAAGCGGAACTGCCCCAAGTATTTGGCGGATAAGAAGGATGGCAAGGTGAATAAAGGTATATGTGATATACATGTTATTGATGTGTACCTTACTAGAGCTCGCAGTAGCACCTGGGTATTTGATACTGGTTCTGTTGCTAATATTTGCAACTCAAAACAGGGACTACGGATTAAGCGAACACTGGCAAAGGACGAGGTGACGATGCGCGTAGGAAATGGTTCCAAAGTCGATGTGATCGCGGTCGACACGCTACCTCTACATCTACCTTCGGGATTAGTATTAGACCTAAATAATTGTTATTTGGTGCCAGCGTTGAGCATGAACATTATATCTGGATCTTGTTTAATGTGAGACGGTTATTCATTTAAATCAGAGAATAATTGTTGTTCTATTTATATGAGTAATATCTTTTATGGGCATGCACCTTTGAAGAGTGGTCTATTTTTGATGAATCTCGATAGTAGTAACACACATATTCATAATGTTGAAGCCAACAGATGCAGAGTTGATAATGATAGTGCAACTTATTTGTGGCACTGCCATTTAGGTCATATCGGTATAAACCGCATGAAGAAACTCCATACTGATGGACTTTTGGAACCACTTGATCATGAATCACTTGGTACTTGCGAACCGTGCCTCATGGGCAAGATGACTAAAACACCGTTCTCCGGTACTATGGAGAGAGCAACAGATTTGTTGGAAATCATACATACATATGTATATGGTCCGATGAATATTGAGGCTCGTGGCGGATATCGTTATTTTCTCACCTTCACAGATGACTTAAGCAGATATGGGTATATCTACTTAATGAAACATAAGTCTGAAACATTTGAAAAGTTCAAAGAATTTCAGAGTGAAGTTGAAAATCATCGTAACAAGAAAATAAAGTTTCTACGATCTGATCGTGGAGGAGAATATTTGAGTTACGAGTTTGGTGTACATTTGAAACAATGCGGAATAGTTTCGCAACTCACGCCACCCGGAACACCACAGCGTAATGGTGTGTCCGAACGTTGTAATCGTACTTTACTAGATATGGTGCAACCTATGATGTCTCTTACTGATTTACTGATATCATTTTGGGGTTATGCTTTAGAGACGGCCGCATTCACGTTAAATAGGGCACCATCAAAATCTGTTGAGACGACGCCTTATGAACTATGGTTTGGCAAGAAACCAAAGTTGTCGTTTCTTAAAGTTTGGGGCTGCGATGCTTATGTGAAAAAGCGTCAACCTGATAAGCTCAAACCCAAATCGGAGAAATGTTTCTTCATAGGATACCCAAAGGAGACTGTTGGGTACACCTTCTATCACAGATCCGAGGGCAAGACATTCGTTGCTAAGAATGGATCCTTTCTAGAGAAGGAGTTTCTCTCGAAAGAAGTGAGTGGGAGGAAAGTAGAACTTGATGAGTTAACTATACCTGCTCCCTTATTGGAAAGTAGTACATCACAGAAACCTGTTTCTGCGACACCTACACCAATTAGTGAGGAAGCTAATGATAATGATCATGAAACTTCAGAACAAGATACTATTGAACCTCGTAGATCAACCAGAGTAAGATCCGCGCCAGAGTGGTACGGTAATCCTGTTCTGGAAATCATGCTACTAGATCATGATGAACCTACGAACTATGAAGAAGCGATGGTGAGCCCAGATTCCGTAAAATGGCTTGAAGCCATGAAATTTGAGATGGGATCCATGTATGAGAACAAAGTATGGACTTTGGTTGACTTGCCCGTTGATCGGCAAGCAATTGAGAATAAATGGATCTTCAAGAAGAAGACTGACGCTGACGGTAATATTACTGTCTACAAAGCTCGACTTGTCGCAAAAGGTTTTCGACAAGTTCAAGGGGTTGACTACGATGAGACCTTCTCACCCGTAGCAATGCTTAAGTCTGTCCGAATCATGTTAGCAATTGTCGCATTTTATGATTATGAAATTTGGCAGATGGATGTCAAAACTGCATTCCTGAATGGATTTCTGGAAGAAGAGTTGTATATGATGCAACTGGAAGGTTTTGTCGATCCAAAGGGAGCTAACAAAGTGTGCAAGCTCCAGCGATCCATTTATGGACTGGTGCAAGCCTCTCGGAGTTGGAATAAACGCTTTGATAGTATGATCAAAGCATTTGGTTTTATACAGACTTTCGGAGAAGCCTGTATTTACAAGAAAGTGAGTGGGAGCTCTGTAGCATTTCTGATATTATATGTGGATGACATATTACTGATTGGAAATGATATAGAATTTCTGGATAGCATAAAGGGATACTTGAATAAGAGTTTTTCAATGAAAGACCTCGGTGAAGCTGCTTACATATTAGGCATAAAGATCTATAGAGATAGATCAAGACGCTTAATTGGACTTTCACAAAGCACATACCTTCACAAGATTTTGAAGAAGTTCAAAATGGATCAAGCAAAGAAAGGGTTCTTGCCTGTGTTACAAGGTGTGAAGTTGAGTCAGACTCAATGCCCGACCACTTCAGAAGATAGAGAGAAATGAAAGATGTTCCCTATGCTTCAGCCATAGGCTCTATCATGTATGCAATGCTGTGTACCAGACCTGATGTGTGCCTTGCTATAAGTCTAGCAGGGAGGTACCAAAGTAATCCAGGAGTGGATCACTGGACAGCGGTCAAGAACATCCTGAAGTACCTGAAAAGGACTAAGGATATGTTTCTCGTATATGGAGGTGACAAAGAGCTCATTGTAAACGGTTACGTTGATGCAAGCTTTGACACTGATCCAGACGATTCTAAATCGCAAACCGGATACGTGTTTACATTAAACGGTGGAGCTGTCAGTTGGTGCGGTTCTAAACAAAGCGTCGTGGCGGGATCTACATGTGAAGCGGAGTACATAGCTGCTTCGGAAACAGCAAACGAAGGAGTCTGGATGAAGGAGTTCATATCTGATCTAGGTGTCATACCTAGTGCATCGGGTCCAATGAAAATCTTTTGTGACAATACTGGTGCAATTGCCTTGGCGAAGGAATCCAGATTTCACAAGAGAACCAAACACATCAAGAGACGCTTCAATTCCATCCGGGATCTAGTCCAGGTGGGAGACATAGAGGTTTGCAAGATACATACGGATCTGAATGTAGCAGACCCGTTGACTAAGCCTCTTCCACGAGCAAAACATGATCAGCACCGAGGCTCCATGGGTGTTAGAATCATTACTGTCTAATCTAGATTATTGACTCTAGTGCAAGTGGGAGACTAAAGGAAATATGCCCTAGAGGCAATAATAAAGTTATTATTTATTTCCTTATATCATGATAAAAGTTTATTATTCATGCTAGAATTGTATTAACCGGAAACATAATACATGTGTGAATACATAGACAAACAGAGTGTCACTAGTATGCCTCTACTTGACTAGCTCGTTAATCAAAGATGGTTATGTTTCCTAACCATGGAGAAAGAGTTGTCATTTGATTAAAGGGATCACATCATTAGTTGAATGATCTGATTAACATGACCCATTCCATTAGCTTAGCGCCCGATCGTTTAGTATGTTGCTATTGCTTTCTTCATGACTTATACATGTTCCTATGACTATGAGATTATGTAACTCCCGTGTGCCGGAGGAACACTTTGTGTGCTACCAAACGTCACAACGTAACTGGGTGATTATAAAGGTGCTCTACAGGTGTCTCCAAAGGTACATGTTGGGTTGACGTATTTCGAGATTAGCATTTGTCACTCCGATCGTCGGAGAGGTATCTCTGGGCCCTCTCGGTAATGCACATCACTTAAGCCTTGCAAGCATTGCAACTAATGAGTTAGTTGCGGGATGATGTATTACGGAACGAGTAAAGAGACTTGCTATAGGATTGAAAGTATGTCTAGAGGGGGGGTGATTAGACTACTTGACCAAATAAAAACTTTACCTTTTCCCAATTTTAGCTCTTGACAGATTTTAGCTATTTTAGGACAAGTTAAGCAATCATCACACAATTCAAGCAAGCATGCAAAGAGTATATAGGCAGCGGAAAGTAAAGCATGCAACTTGCAAGAATGTAAAGGGAAGGGTTTGGAGAATTCAAACGCAATTTGAGACACGGATGTTTTTCCGTGGTTCAGATAGGCGGTGCTATCCTACATCCACGTTGATGGAGACTTCAACCCACGAAGGGTAATGGTTGCGCGAGTCCACGGAGGGCTCCACCCACGAAGGGTCTACGAAGAAGCAACCTTGTCTATCCCACCATGGCCATCGCCCACGAAGGACTTGCCTCACTAGCGGTACATCTTCACGAAGTAGGTGATCTCCTTGCCCTTACAAACTCCTTGGTTCAACTCCACAATCTTGTCGGAGGCTCTCAAGTGACACCTAGCCAATCTAGGAGACACCACTCTCCAAGAAGTAACAAATGGTGTGTTGATGATGAACTCCTTGCTCTTGTGCTTCAAAATGATAGTCTCCCCAACACTCAACTCTCTCTCTCATAGGATTTGGATCTGGTGGAAAGAAGATTTGAGTGGAAAGCAACTTGGGGAAGGCTAGAGATCAAGATTCATATGGTAGGAATGGAATATCTTGGTATCAACACATGAGTAGGTGGTTCTCTCTCAGAACATATGAATTGGAAGTGTAGATGTGTTCTGATGGCTCTCTCCACGAGTGAAGAGGAGGTGGAGGGGTATATATAGCCTCCACACAAAATCCAACCGTTACACACAATTTACCAATCTCGGTGGGACCGAATCAACAAACTCGGTCGGACCGAAAAGGTAAACCTAGTGACCGTTAGAGATTTTCGGTGGGACTGACATGCAACTCGGTAGGACTGATTTTGTTAGGGTTAGGGCATAACGTAATCTCGGTGAGACCGATTACACAAACTCGGTGAGACCGATTTTGGTAATTAGCTAACCAGAGAGTTGGTCAGGCAAACTCGGTGGGACCGATTTGCTCTTTCGGTGAGACCGAAAAGTTACAAAAAGGAAACAGAGAGTTTACATTGCAATCTCGGTGGGACCGATTCGCTCTTTCGGTGAGACCGAAAAGTTACGAAAGGGAAACAGAGAGTTTGCAATCCCATCTCGGTGAGACCGAGATCCCTATCGGTAGAACCGAATTGCTAGGGTTTGGCAGTGGCTTATGACAAGTGAAACTCGGTGGCGCCGGATTGAAAGAATCGGTAGGACCAAGTTTGGCTTAGGGTTTAGGTCATATGTGGATATGGGAAAGTAGTTGAGGGTTTTGGAGCATATCACTAAGCACATGAAGCAAGAGGCTCATTAAGCAACACCTCATCCCTCCTTGATAGTATTGGCTTTTCCTAAAGACTCAATGTGATCTTGGATCACTAAAATATAAAATGAAGAGTCTTGAGCTTTTGAGCTTGAGCCAATCCTTTGTCCTTAGCATTTTGAGGGTTCCACTTTCACCATCCATGCCATGCCAATCATTGAGCTTTCCTGAAATAATCATCTTGGAATAGCATTAGCTCACTGAGCTATATGTTGTTATGAATTACCAAAACCACGTAGGGATAGTTGCACTTTCAATCTCCCCCTTTTTGGTAATTGATTACAACATATAGATCAAAGCTTCGACAAATGATAATAAGAATGAATTACATCGTCGCTTTGAGAAGTATGTGATAAGTAAGAGCTCCCCCTAAATTTGTGCATATTTAAAATTTGCTTTGGACTGCAAATGCACAAGAAGTTAGAATCATGGGTTACTCTTCCATGTCACATACATCTTGGTGGATCGCTTAAAATGATAAGAATGAAATACATGCACTTATCACCAAGAAAAGTGAATGATCACATAAAATAGATAAGATAATAGCATTCACCAAGCATGCATAAGTGTAGCTTATGATCAAACACATGATCATCAATGTCTCACAAGCATATCAAAGTATCTCGACCAAAAGCAAACAATGTTTGAAAAAAACACCAAATAAAGCAAGAGAGAAAAGCAACACTCTCTCTCGAAGCCTATGATCTACACATTTTCTCCCCCTTTGGCAACAAGTTACCAAAAAGTTCCTAGAAAATGCATAGTGCTAAATTGACACTCAGGCTTGATCTTCAGGTGGTGGTGGTGTCCGGATCACTCCAAGGATGAAGGCTTCCATAGACGTGGTTGGAGTTGGAGCTGAAGTAGATGCTGGAGCAGGTTGGGCTGGTGCTGCGGCTGGAGCGGAGGCGGTTGCTCTTGTGTCAGGAACTGGCACTACAGACGACCTCGGACCTCGTGGCACTCTGGCAAATGCATCAGTGGTTGTCTTCCCTTTCCTCTCCTGCATGTCATCTTGGAGCTGCTCCACTGCAGTCTGAATCTCTGTCACCTTGATACCCAAGTCATAGAACTTTTGTTCTACGATTCTCTCTAAGCTCTCCTGATTCTGAGTGAGGGTGGCCAGTCCTTTCTCAATCCTCAGGGTAGATGCAATCAAGTAACTAAGCTGCTCTTGCTTGGTTTTCAAGAAATACTCAGATGCCTCCTCTTGAGTTGGCATCTTGGCAGCTTTCTCCTTCCTTGCCTTCTCCTTCTGTGCTTGAGCATGAGCTGATGATGGATCATCCTTGTTCATCAAAACTTCATTATCTTCAAAATCTGGATGAATAGGCAAATGTTCCTTGTCCAATAGGTATATGCATGTGCCCATCTTGGAGTTAATCAGCTCCTGGATCTGAGGGGCATAACCACAGCTCCTCTTCTGATCTGCTGCAATCCTTTTGATAGTTTCTACCATGAGGCTCATCACCTTGAACTTCTGTGGCACATCAAAGATATGAAGCAAGTTTATTGCATGGCCTCTGATCATCTTGTGATCACCTGACTTGGGCAATAGAGTGTGCCTCAAAATCCAATTGATAGTTGGCAACCCTGACAGAAGATAATGTACAGACCCAAACTTGAAAGTATCAAGTGCCTTGTTTGGAATCTCCCTGTACATGTTGGACATAGAGTTGTGGTCCATCTTATTCTTGGCATAAATGTCCAAGTCATCCTCATTTTCTTCTGGGGCATTGATCAACTTTGCCCATTCCTCAACAGTTGATTGGTACCTTGTACCTTCAGACATCCATGTAATCCTTCCATCTGGGTAGAAGTGTGCTGTGGAGTAGAACTGCATGATCAGCTCTTCATTCCACTTTGTGAGCTTCTGCCCAACAAAGTCAGCTACTCCACAAGCCTTGAAGCTGTCTTGCACTCCAGGATAGTGCTCTTCATTGTCCTTGATGTACTCCCAATCAACCCATCTCATGTCACAAACTATGGGCTTCTTGTCCAACAAAACTGTCTCATAGAAGTCATGTTGTTCCTTAGTGTGGAACCTGTAATCAACAGCAGTTCTTCTCCTTGAAGCATATGGATCTGCTTCTGTAACACCCTCGATGCGACTATATCTCCCACGTGTCGAGGCACGACTTAGAGGCATAATCGCATTGAAGGCAATGTCGCAAGTGAGGTAATCTTCACACAACCCATGTAATACAATAGGGGAAAAAGTTACATAGTTGGCTTACAATCGCCACTTCACACAATTACATGAATAAACATTACATCACTCAAATACACTCATGGTCCGACTACGGAACCAAAACAAAAGAAGAACCCCAAATGTGACAAAGGTCCCCGATCGGCCCCAACTGGGCTCCACTACTGATCAACTAGAACAAAACAACACAAAAGACAAGGTCTTCAATGAGCTCCTCTTGAGCTTGGTTGCGTCGTCTGCACGAACTCATCGGCACCTGCAAGCTGGTTTTGGAAGTATCTGTGAGCCACGGGGACTCAGCAATCTCGCACCCTCGCGATCAAGACTATTTAAGCTTATGGGTAAGGTAAAGGTATGAGGTGGAGCTGCAGCAAGCGACTAGCATATATGGTGGCTAACATACGCAAATGAGAGCGAGAAGAGAAGGCAAAGCACGGTCGATAAAAGTATGATCAAGAAGTGATCCTGGACTACCTACGTCAAGCATAACTCCAACAACCGTGTTCACTTCCCGGACTCCGCCGGAAAGAGACCATCACGGTTACTCACGCGGTTGATTCATTTTAATTAAGGTCAACTTCAGGTTTTCTACAACCAGACGTTAACAAATTCCCATCTGCCCATAACCGTGGGCACGGCTTTCGAAAGTTCAATACCCTGCAGGGGTGTCCCAACTTAGCCCATCACAAGCTCTCATGGTCAACGAAGGAATAGACCTCCTCCCAACATTCCGATCAGACTCGGTATCCCGGTACTCCAAGACATCCTCGACAATGGTAAAACAAGTCCAGCAAAACCGCCCGATGCGCCGACATCCTGATGGGAGCTGCACATATCTCGTTCTCAGGGCAACACCGGATAGGTCAAGCTACGAGTAAAACCAGCCCTCAAGTTTCCCCGAGGTGGCCCCGCAGGCTGCCCATTTCGGACCAACACTTAGACAAGCACTGGCCCGGGGGGGTTTAAAATAAAGATGACCCTTGGGCTGGCCTAACCCAAGGGAAAAAAAGGCTAGGTGGCGAATGGTAAAACCAAGGTTGGGCCTTGCTGGAGGAGTTTTATTCAAAGTGAACTGTCAAGGGGTTCCCATATACCCAACCGCGTAAGGGACGCAAAATCCGGGAACATAACACCGATATGACGGAAACTAGGGCGGCAAGAGTGGAACAAAACACCAGGCATAGGGCCGAGCCTTCCACCCTTTACCAAGTATATAGATGCATTAATTAAATAAGATGTATAGTGATATCCCAACAAGTAAACATGTTCCAACAAGGAACAACATCTCCATGTTCCAACAAGGAACAAACTTCAATCTTCACCTGCAACTAACAACGCTATAAGAGGGGCTGAGCAAAGCGGTAACATAGCCAATCAACGGTTTGCTAGGACATTGGTGGGTTAGAGGCTGAACATGGCAATTTCGGAGGCTGACAAGCAAGTGGTAGGCATCGTAGCAATGGCATAGCAAAAGAGCGAGCAAACTAGCATAGCAAAGATAGTAGTGATTTCGAGGGTATGATCATCTTGCCTGAAATCCCGCAAGGAAGAAGAACGAGTCCATGAAGAAGACAAGCGGACGAAGTCGAACGGATCCTCACAACACGACGTTATCGGAACCAACCCGAAGAAGCAACACCGGAAAAGAAGCACACAACAAAGTAAACAACCAACACATCAACATGGCATGATGCACAATCGAGTATGATGCATGTCCGGTTTAAAGGGGGCATGGCATGGCAAAATGCACAAACAATTCTACAAATTAAGTGGAGCTCAATATGCAACGAGATGCATATTGACAAAACACCACATGATTTATTTAGTTCGATCTCGTTTATGTACCCAACAATATTAAATGTTGATTAACATGGCAAGAGGGGAAACATGATGAAACTATCTAATCTAGGCAAGTTTAAATGAGGCCGGAAGCAACGAACAACAATTCCGGAAAATCCTCATGTGCAAATATTAGGTTTGGTCCTGATCTGTCCTAAACACAATTTTAGAGTTATTTAACATGCAAAATGATGCCACCATGTTAAACTAGGCGAAATTCTACCCCATTTACATATAAAGTTTATTAGATTTGGAGCTACGGTTATTTAGTTATGAATTAAAGCATTTTAACATGGCATTTAAGCAAATTTAACCAAACATCAATTTAAACAATTTTAATTGTTGTTATCATGATGCGGATGACATGAACAAGTTTTAAGCAATTTTTATGCAAAATGTTGATAAGAGCATTATGAAGCATTGTCACCGTGGTGGAAGGAAAAAGGGGGTCACGGCAACGAATCCGAAAATGATGCCACGGCAACATATCGGTTCCGGTAACTCACGGAGATACCGACGCAAAAGGAAAAGTGACGGGAGCGTGACACGCGATAGAAGGTGGGGTGATCCCGGATACCGGGTTCCCACAAGATGGTGGCAAGGCAAAAGAGGGGCAACGTTATCGAACAAGGGTGCATCTCATACAACATGCATTCATTCACGGGCATCGTTCTGGCGGTTATACCTTTGAAGCGAGCATTATCGAAACGGATCGAGATCGGCGGTAGGGGTACACGTGTCGACGGGGAAGTAGTTGTTCACGGGGTCATCGTGGGAAGTAGGGGTACATGACGACGTAGAGGTACTCGCGACGGTAGTGGTACACATTTCGTAGACATTCGAGCCATATCGGTAGCGGTACTTGATGAATCCCGAAACGGACTTGGCGTCGTCGTGCGTAGGGGTACTTGGCGTTTCCGGAGAGGACGGTAGAGGAACACGTTTCAAAGGGGTACTTGGGGTCCTCGAACTTGCCGATCTCGTCATCTTGAAGGGGTACTTGACGTCCAAAGCGTTCATCGGTAGTAGAACTTGGCGGTCTCGACGGTCGTCGTGGTACTTGACGTAATCCACGCAAACGGTGGCTGTCCAAGCATCGATCTTGACGAAGATGTACTTGACGAGTTACCCGAACGCGTTAGTCCTCGGACTTGGACTCCGAAGATGGTGTCGTGGTGGTCCTGCAGCAATAGTCTCCGCAAGGGCGTTGGGGAAGGAGATGGTCGTGACCGAGGACGAAAACAAGGAACAGCAGCACGAGGAGGGCCTTGGTGGCGCTGGTCGTCGGCATCAGGCCGCGTGTGCTCGAGGAGAGGCCGAGGGCGGCTGGAACCGACCAGAGGCGACGCCCTACGGCGCGGGGACGAGGCAGGAGGCGGCTCGGGAGCATGGCACGGGGACGACGGCTGCAGGCGCGGGCGCGGGCGCTCCTCTCCTCGGGCGCCTGGGCGACGCGGAGATAGGTGAGGAGGAGGCGCGGCAGGGTGGCTCCGGCCAGGGGCACGGCGCGGGGTGGTCCCCCTGGATCGTCGCCGACGGCGGCGGGTGGCGACGGGAGAGGACCCGGGTGGAGCGGGGCGCTGGGGAGGAGATCGGGCGCGGGCACGAGGCCTGGATGGTGGTGCGCGAGAAGAGCAACGGGGGGAGAGAGCGAAGGGAGAGAGGGGATCGAGCAGATGGTCTCTGGCGGCGCGAGGGGACGAGAGAGAGGGGATCGAGGGAACGAAGGACCGGGCTATGGTAGCGCTAGGGTTAGGGTAGTGGGCTGCGGGAGGCCTTGGGCCAAATGGGCCAGCGTGGGAAGCAGGCCGGCCTGGCTGCTGAGCTCTCTCTCTCTCTCTCAACTCCCTTTAACAGAAAGCAAAGAGAGGAGAGAAGAGAAAAAAAAGGAGGGGTTAGAGAAACAATTTGGGCATGCGGTTAAATCTCCCGGACTCATAAAAATGAGCTTGACCCAAGAAAAATGAAGTGGGCAAGATTGCAAGAATTAAATTCAAAGCCATTTGAATTTAATTAAAAAGGTTTGCACAAGGACTAGGATTTAGAAGAGTCCAAAAATGTTGAGAAATTAGGTGGAGCTCCGGAAAATGATGAAAGGACATGTGACAAAGTTAGAGGCCAAGAGAAGAAATAATAAAAGGCATTGGGATTTTGCAAGTGTGTTCCGGTTAATTCCAAAAGAATGGAATATTCATTATAGCTCCCTAATATTGGGAGGATATATTATAAAGAGAAGTCATCCTTCCCTCGATTTAAATGGATCGAAGATCCATACAATTTATTTAGTTGAGATGCAAAAGATTATGACATGATGACATGATGCAATGCACATGATGACGTAACATGATGCAACACGCAAGCACATGACAACGCAACAACATCGAATAACTGCACGACACCTGGCACATCGGTCTCGGGGCGTTACAACACTCCACCACTACGAGAGGATCTCGTCCTGAGATCTAGAATGGCACCGGGGGAAAACGGAAGAGAAAGAGAAGAGGTAAAACTAAGTTGCTTCTTTGACAAACGAGTGAAACCGCGAACCTTGAAAAGGTTGAGCCATTTCGAGAGAAGAATACAATGGGGATGAACAAAATTGAAAACACACCGATAGAAAAGAGGAAGAAAGAACATTGCGAAAACCGAGAGGTTGAAGGGCAAGATATATATTGAACCACTCCGGTTAAGACAAGATAGAGAAGGAATAAGACTTATATAATTTGGACAGCACTCCGGTTGAGAAGGGATGCAAAAATTGATAAGATGAGAAAGCTCGAAAGAAAACACGACACTCCGGTTGAATGGATAAGCAAAGAAAAGAATACTATCATGACAAAAC
The DNA here is from genome assembly GCA_034509565.1 of Triticum monococcum. Lineage (NCBI taxonomy): Eukaryota > Viridiplantae > Streptophyta > Magnoliopsida > Poales > Poaceae > Triticum > Triticum monococcum. The sequence goes on along the minus strand of CM067847.1, from coordinate 655,319,676 downwards.
AAGAAGATGGGTTGCAGAGAGCAACATCACAATGCCTCCGGAACAAAAGTAAGAATGGAATCAAAAGAACGGAGGGGAAAACAACATCTTCTACCTCAAAAGAGCTTGAAAAGCATCTTTAGGAGAAGAGTCGAACGTAGTTGTTGGAAACCAACAACGAAAAGGATAATCTTGATATGGTCTTGTGGAATACAACTCAAATCTGAGGTGAAATTCTGCCACTAACGGGAAAAAAATTGGGTTTATAAGAACAAGGAGACAAGAAACTATATCACCGGGAGGATATATGAAGAGCTTGGGTCAATTATACGCCTCACAATAGCAAGATCCTTAGGGAAAGCTTTAGGTGAAACATAAGCCAAGATAATTCCAATGAAGAGATTGGTGCATTTAAAATGTCCCATGTTGGTAACTTGTGAAACACGAAGCACGAAGGGGAATTATCAAGAATGACATAACACCACCTCAAAAGATATGCGTGAAAGAATTGCACTCCGGATTACAATATGAAGAAAACTTGAGCTCCTTAGAAAAGAATGTCGATGAACACTTTGAGAAGGAATATAAATCCTTGATGAACCATCATGTAGAGCCTCCATGAAGAACTCCGGTAATAAAAAGAATGATCCAAAATAATTGAATGATGAAAAGAATAAGATTGAAACCTCGCAATGATTTAGATGGATCTCTGTGATGATATAATTGAAAGAGGTTGGAACTCCGGGAAAAGATAAGATGAACAATTGAGATCAAGAATTTTTTGATGAGCCTCTGGAATAAGGAATTAAATCACTTGGATGAAACAAGAGTAAGAATTACAATATGCTTATCCTTCACCAATTAAATTGATGACAAACAACAGATTTGGCATATAACTTATTCTCGTAGAAAAGATTAAAAGAGATATAACACAAACTAGAGAACGTCTTCAACGAACCACCGGTAGGATTGGAACAACAAATGAATTGATATGATGAACAAGGAAGAGAGATCTTGAAAGAACCATCGGAAGAATTGATTATGAACAAAGTAAAGGGATTAATCACCGGGTAAGAATTATCAAATTAACGAACATACTTGAGATAATCTAGATACATGAGAACAAAGGGCTCACGAACTGATTAGAGATCACTTGAATGATGCACCGGTAAAAATTTGGAGAACGAGAGCTGAAAGCTGAGAATGGATAAATTCTGAGATGATGGGCTCCGGAGAAACAAACTGAAAAGACTCCTGAATTGCTCCGGCTGGGTGAAAAGAATTCTCACAATCGAAAGCAATTATGAGAGGAACGCAACAAGCTAGAATCACGAATCTTGAAGAGAATGGAGCAAGATTAAAGAGAAACTCTTCTGCGGTCTTCAAAATCCGAGGATGACGACGAGAAACACCACCAAATTGTTAAGATACTCCGGAATAAAGAAGAATGGAAAAGTTGAACCAACGATGAAAAGAATTGTGAAAGATCTAGGAGAAGGCATTTGACTGATGATAATTCATTCTTACGTCAAACTTGGAAAAGAATTTGATAATATCTCCGGGAAAATAAGAAGAGTCAGGTAAGATCCTGGGAAAAGACCTGTGGGTTAGGGCCCACTCAAAAGAAACACCGTTGAGATGATTTAAAAGAGAGAAAGCACCGGTTGAAATTAAATGGCTTGAATGATATAACATCCTTGAAATAGCTTGGATGAATGCAGAGTGGATACACGAGTCTTCGGGATATCTTGAGCACTCCGGAAAAATAAATAGCGAGAAGTGGAATGATTAAGAATTGCACCGGCATGAGAAAACCTTGAAATGAGCAAAGGGATATGATCAACAATGCTTGACTTGAATCCACCGGAGAAGAAAGAGAATGAACAATGATGAACTTGAGGCTCCGTTGAAATCTTCATGAGAATCACCGGATAAGAACATTGTGGAAAAAGAATGGAAAGACTTCACATGAATAAAAGGATACTTGAATAAGAAATATGGTTCCTCGAAGAAACAAGGGTGGGGGGGAGGGAAAAACAAAGGCAGCTTGGAGATGGATGAAACAAACACCGTTGAGAAGAACTGATACTCGATCTTGCGGATGTTGAAAATGGACGGATCCACTTGAAGAGAAAACACGCCGGTGAAAAGGATTGACAAGACAATCTCAATGATCAAGGAAGATTAGTATTCACATAGAAATATGAGAACACCGGTTAGGAAAGGGCATGGAATCAACACTTGACATCGAAGCAACTCGAATACCACAACTCAAAATAAAAACAAAGGATTGGCTTGCAGAATAAACCGGAACAAACATATGATCGAAATTTCGTCCGAAGTTTTCGTGGTGGGAACTACACGGGCTCGATCGTACAGCACCATCATGTACAAGGCAGTGCACATGACATACGAAGCGTCCCCGAGTCAGCATAGCCAAGGACTCTTTAAGACACAACGAGACCACTGTAAAATCGACCGTGAATAGGCGAACCACTAGACGTCGAACCCCAATGTCATATCATACATCTGTCGGAAAGAAATCCTAAGAGCTACTTGAATTCCCACCTATGAAACTCCTGAAACTTTCCGGTTATGCAATCAGGTGTTGGGGATATAGGGGAAGCATAATATCTCACCCAAGCTAGCAAATCCTACATCCAGCTGCATCCATCCTTCAACACATAACCAAGAACCTTCGGAAACCATCTATCTCAACCTTCGAAAAGCATCCGTTATACAAGTTATGGCGATACTCCCGAACTCCCGCCCCAGTACTGGGTGACGTCGAGGTTATCTCACCAACGAACTGCATAAAGGAGATTTTCGATGTCGCGAACATATCTCAAGTATTCCAGAATTGCAACGATAAAATTATGATGACAACACCTCAGAGCTCAACTCCCCGGGACACTTCCACTAAACCCCTGACAGGAGGCACCAAGACAGTATTCTCATCATAAGCCATCGGAACAAAACCAAGATACTCGCGTGATCCTAAAAAAAATTTAGTGAAATTTGGGAAGAGAAGAGTCAAAACTCTACGTCAGGATGCCTTACCAGAGCGATGAGGAGACTGGGAAGTAAAAAGAATTCCTAAGCTCTCCGATATATATAATTCCTAAGGACTCAAAACATTTTTCTAGACACAACTCGGCTGCTAAAAACGATCAAGCAATGGGGGCTCCTAAGGACGGGGAAGGCTCTGATTACCAACTTGTAACACCCTCGATGCGACTATATCTCCCACGTGTCGAGGCACGACTTAGAGGCATAATCGCATTGAAGGCAATGTCGCAAGTGAGGTAATCTTCACACAACCCATGTAATACAATAGGGGAAAAAGTTACATAGTTGGCTTACAATCGCCACTTCACACAATTACATGAATAAACATTACATCAATCAAATACACTCATGGTCCGACTACGGAACCAAAACAAAAGAAGAACCCCAAATGCGACAAAGGTCCCCGATCGACCCCAACTGGGCTCCACTACTGATCAACTAGAACGAAACAACACAAAAGACAAGGTCTTCAACGAGCTCCTCCTGAGCTTGGTTGCGTCGTCTGCACGAACTCATCGGCACCTGCCAGCTGGTTTTGGAAGTATCTGTGAGCCACGGGGACTCAGCAATCTCGCACCCTCGCGATCAAGACTATTTAAGCTTATGGGTAAGGTAAAGGTATGAGGTGGAGCTGCAGCAAGCGACTAGCATATATGGTGGCTAACATACGCAAATGAGAGCGAGAAGAGAAGGCAAAGCACGGTCGATAAAAGTATGATCAAGAAGTGATCCTGGACTACCTATGTCAAGCATAACTCCAACAACCGTGTTCACTTCCCGGACTCCGCCGGAAAGAGACCATCACGGTTACTCACGCGGTTGATTCATTTTAATTAAGGTCAACTTCAGGTTTTCTACAACCGGACATTAACAAATTCCCATCTGCCCATAACCGCGGGCACGGCTTTCGAAAGTTCAATACCCTGCAGGGGTGTCCCAACTTAGCCCATCACAAGCTCTCACGGTCAACGAAGGAATAGACCTCCTCCCGAGACATTCCGATCAGACTCGGTATCCCGGTACTCCAAGACATCCTCGACAATGGTAAAACAAGTCCAGCAAAACCGCCCGATGCGCCGACATCCTGATGGGAGCTGCACATATCTCGTTCTCAGGGCAACACCGGATAGGTCAAGCTACGAGTAAAACCAGACCTCAAGTTCCCCCGAGGTGGCCCCGCAGGCTGCCCATTTCGGACCAACACTTAGACAAGCACTGGCCCGGGGGGGTTTAAAATAAAGATGACCCTTGGGCTGGCCTAACCCAAGGGAAAAAAGGCTAGGTGGCGAATGGTAAAACCAAGGTTGGGCCTTGCTGGAGGAGTTTTATTCAAAGCGAACTGTCAAGGGGTTCCCATATACCCAACCGCGTAAGGGACGCAAAATCCGAGAACATAACACCGATATGACGGAAACTAGGGCGGCAAGAGTGGAACAAAACACCAGGCATAGGGCCGAGCCTTCCACCCTTTACCAAGTATATAGATGCATTAATTAAATAAGATGTATAGTGATATCCCAACAAGTAAACATGTTCCAACAAGGAACAACATCTCCATGTTCCAACAAGGAACAAACTTCAATCTTCACCTGCAACTAACAACGCTATAAGAGGGGCTGAGCAAAGCGGTAACATAGCCAATCAACGGTTTGCTAGGACATTGGTGGGTTAGAGGCTGAACATGGCAATTTCGGAGGCTGACAAGCAAGTGGTAGGCATCGTAGCAATGGCATAGCAAAAGAGCGAGCAAACTAGCATAGCAAAGATAGTAGTGATTTCGAGGGTATGATCATCTTGCCTGAAATCCCGCAAGGAAGAAGAACGAGTCCATGAAGAAGACAAGCAGACGAAGTCGAACGGATCCTCACAACACGACGTTATCGGAACCAACCCGAAGAAGCAACACCGGAAAAGAAGCACACAACAAAGTAAACAACCAACACATCAACATGGCATGATGCACAATCGAGTACGATGCATGTCCGGTTTAAAGGGGGCATGGCATGGCAAAATGCACAAACAATTCTACAAATTAAGTGGAGCTCAATATGCAACGAGATGCATATTGACAAAACACCACATGATTTATTTAGTTCGATCTCGTTTATGTACCCAACAATATTAAATGTTGATTAACATGGCAAGAGGGGAAACATGATGAAACTATCTAATCTAGGCAAGTTTAAATGAGGCCGGAAGCAACGAACAACAATTCCGGAAAATCCTCATGTGCAAATATTAGGTTTGGTCCTGATCTGTCCTAAACACAATTTTAGAGTTATTTAACATGCAAAATGATGCCACCATGTTAAACTAGGCGAAATTCTACCCCATTTACATATAAAGTTTATTAGATTTGGAGCTACGGTTATTTAGTTATGAATTAAAGCATTTTAACATGGCATTTAAGCAAATTTAACCAAACATCAATTTAAACAATTTTAATTGTTGTTATCATGATGCGGATGACATGAACAAGTTTTAAGCAATTTTTATGCAAAATGTTGATAAGAGCATTATGAAGCATTGTCACCGTGGTGGAAGGAAAAAGGGGGTCACGGCAACGAATCCGAAAATGATGCCACGGCAACATATCGGTTCCGGTAACTCGCGGAGATACCGACGCAAAAGGAAAAGTGACGGGAGCGTGACACGCGATAGAAGGTGGGGTGATCCCGGATACCGGGTTCCCACAAGATGGTGGCAAGGCAAAAGAGGGGCAACGTTATCGAACAAGGGTGCATCTCATACAACATGCATTCATTCACGGGCATCGTTCCGGCGGTTATACCTTTGAAGCGAGCATTATCGAAACGGATCGAGATCGGCGGTAGGGGTACACGTGTCGACGGGGAAGTAGTTGTTCACGGGGTTGTCGTGGGAAGTAGGGGTACATGACGACATAGAGGTACTCGCGACGGTAGTGGTACACATTTCGTAGACGTTCAAGCCATATCGGTAGCGGTACTTGATGAATCCCGAAATGGACTTGGCGTCGTCGTGCGTAGGGGTACTTGGCGTTTCCGGAGACGACGGTAGAGGAACACGTTTCGAAGGGGTACTTGGGGTCCTCAAACTTGCCGATCTCGTCATCTCGAAGGGGTACTTGACATGCAAAGCGTTCATCGGTAGTAGAACTTGGCGGTCTCGACGGTCGTCGTGGTACTTGACGTAATCCACGCAAACGGTGGCTGTCCAAGCATCGATCTTGACGAAGATGTACTTGACGAGTTACCCGAACGCGTTAGTCCTCGGACTTGGACTCCGAAGATGGTGTCGTGGTGGTCCTGCAGCAATAGTCTCCGCAAGGGCGTTGGGGAAGGAGATGGTCATGACCGAGGACGAAAACAAGGAACAGCAGCGCGAGGAGAGCCTTGGCGGCGCTGGTCATCGGCATCAGGCCGTGTGTGCTCGAGGAGAGGCCGAGGGCGGCTGGAACCGACCAGAGGCGACGCCCTACGGCGCGGGGACGAGGCAGGAGGCGGCTCGGGAGCACGGCGCGGGGACGACGGCTGCAGGCGTGGGCGCTCCTCTCCACGGGCGCCTGGGCGACGCGGAGATAGGTGAGGAGGAGGCGCGGCAGGGTGGCTCCGGCCAGGGGCACGGCGCGGGGTGGTCCCCCTGGATCGTCGCCGACGGCGGCGGGTGGCGACGGGAGAGGACCCGGGCGGAGCGGGGCGCTGGGGAGGAGATCGGGCGCGGGCACGAGGCCTGGATGGTGGTGCGCGAGAAGAGCAGCGGGGGGAGAGAGCGAAGGGAGAGAGGGGATCGAGCAGATGGTCTCTGGCGGCGCGAGGGGACGAGAGAGAGGGGATCGAGGGAACGAAGGACCGGGCTACGGTAGCGCTAGGGTTAGGGTAGTGGGCTGCGGGAGGCCTTGGGCCAAATGGGCCAGCGCGGGAAGCAGGCCGGCCTGGCTGCTGAGCTCTCTCTCTCTCTCTCTCAACTCCCTTTAACAGAAAGCAAAGAGAGGAGAGAAGAGAAAAAAAGGAGGGGTTAGAGAAACAATTTGGGCATGCGGTTAAATCTCCCGGACTCATAAAAATGAGCTTGACCCAAGAAAAATGAAGTGGGCAAGATTGCAAGAATTAAATTCAAAGCCATTTGAATTTAATTAAAAAGGTTTGCACAAGGACTAGGATTTATAAGAGTCCAAAAATGTTGAGAAATTAGGTGGAGCTCCAGAAAATGATGAAAGGACATGTGACAAAGTTAGAGGCCAAGAGAAGAAATAATAAAAGGCATTGGGATTTTTGCAAGTGTGTTCCGGTTAATTCCAAAAGAATGGAATATTCATTATAGCTCCCTAATATTGGGAGGATATATTATAAAGAGAAGTCATCCTTCCCTCGATTAAAATGGATCGAAGATCCATACGATTTATTTAGTTGAGATGCAAAAGATTATGACATGATGACATGATGCAATGCACATGATGACGTAACATGATGCAACACGCAAGCACATGACAACGCAACAACATCGAATAACTGCACGACACCTGGCACATCGGTCTCGGGGCGTTACAGCTTCTCTCCACTTCCTTAGCCCTGAGTCTCTTCTGAGCTTCATATCCTCAGCCACAGGATGAGCATCATTGTGGTCTGGGATCTTGGGCTTGAGCTTTCTCAGAACATGCTCTTCATCATCTTCTTCAGCAGCTTCAGGCACTGGGGCCTTGTTCTTCTCAGCTGCAGGTATGCTCCTCGTATTTCTCTTTGGGGCAGACTTGGGCTTGGAGGCAGCTTTGGGTGCTTCTTTGGGCTTGGATGCAGCAGCCCCTGTCCTGATAGCATCACCCATAAGCTTAGGTGCCTTAGGTGCTGGTGCAGCAACCTCTTCTTCTTCCTCTTCTTCCATGATGGAAGCCTTTCCAAGCATTTTGGCTACGGTCTTCTTGACCCTTTCCTTCCTTTTCTTTCCTTCTGCAGCAGCCTCTTTGTGTTCAGGCTTTTCAGGAATTTGAGTTGAGGCTCTAGCCTTTGGCATAGGCTGCCTGCCTGCTAGCCTTTTGACCTTCATCCCTGGCTTTATGCTCTGTGCTAGGCCATATTCTTTCTTGAGAACAACTCTCTTTGATGTGGCTTCCTCTTCCTCTGCCACATAATCTTCATCCTCAGAATCTGAAGTTCTCTTCTTCCTCTGTCTTGTGGCAGCTTTTGGCAGATTGCTAGGGGTGCTCCTGCTGCCATCATCCGAAGAACTGGAGGGACTAGTGCCCTCACTCATGTGCACTTGCTGCTCTGACAAATTCTGGCTATCACTTTGGTCTGACATGATGAACAAGCTGACTGCTGACCCTGTGAACAGTTTATAGATGAGGTAGAGTGGATGAGCATCACAAAATGCATAGATTTTTGCAAAAGAATGATTCAAAAACTTAGTTTTAGTTTCCCACAGAAATCATCTCGGATCTACCGATTTTTAAACTCGGTGATACCGAAGCAGTTTTTGGAACCTAAACTAGTGAACTCGGTCAGACCGAGTCACGGTTCGGTGGCACCAAGACTGCTAGGGTTTCACAAAGTTCCAAAATCGGTCACACCGATAAGTAATTATCGGACAGACCGAGTTTCACTTGTGCAATGGCATAAGCCAAATCGGTGGGACCGAGTTTTTCAACTCGGTGGGTCCGAGATGGTTTTGGCGGAAACCTAACCCTAAAATTTTCGAATCAAACCTAATCTACGAGTTCATTGACTGGATAGAAGTTTATCAAACGTGGCAAGAATCATTATGATCACAATGTGCTAGGAATCGGATTGGGGAATAGCACAAAGATCGAGTCCATACCCTAGTTCGGCGGAGACTCGCTACGGCGGCAACGGCGGGGTTGATTCCCGTTGGCGGCGACGGAGACCAGCGACTGGAGGCGGCTGGCGGCGAGGAGACGGTCCGGAGACCACGTTGGCAAAGCGAGCTATTGCGCGGGCGAAGGGGTTCGGAGAAATTTCCAAATTTTTTCCCGTGACTATATATAGCCCGACCCTGTCGGTGTGACCGAGTGGAGCAACTCGGTGGCACCGAGATGCAAAATTGTATACAGTTGTTGCAACTCGGTGTGACCGAATGGTTCAAATCGGTTGCACCGAGATCGAAAACATAGATCAACTTAATGATCTCGGTAAGACCGAAAGTGGGGTATCGGTCAGACCGAGAATCACAAAGAGGTTTTGGAAGTTTAAGTCTATGACGAATCGGGGACTCCGAGTGCTCCTCACACGGAGTGGTTCGAATCTGACTTGATCAAATTTTGTGATGTAGCATGAATAGAGTTTGAGACGAGAAAAGCATAGATAGCTAGAGGAGGTTCTTAGGCATTCTTGTCCATCCACTTGGCAAAAGGAAATAAAACCAAACAATCAAAACAACAAGTGGATGTCCTCGAATGAGTAAAATATGCAACCAACATGCTCACACAATAAGATGGCAATTGAAATATGTGACGAAGCATGCACAACCAATTCTAGCATCTATCAAGCAATTTGCGATGACTAGGTCATCTATATATGAGTATATTGACTTAGGAGTCAAGTGAGAACACTTGATCATAGGTCATACTCATCGTTTAAGCTCAAGTGGGGTTACCACTTTTACATAAAGCATTGTTGTGTTCACATCTTTAGAGTTGCTTTAGCTCAAGTCTTAGAGTAAAGCTCCCCCTAGATGTGATATCCCCCCTAAGAGGGATGAACTAACCTTGGGTTTTGTCGATGATGACTTCATGTAGATGTGGATGCTCAATGTTGATGTAGATCACTTGGAGCTATCCATTTGAGTGAATTGCACTTTCAATACCTACATGGGTTAGTCCCACAAGGAACAAACAAGGATATCCATAGACATAGAGTGATGCACACACAAGATGATGTCCATGAAAACTTTTAGGTTACCTTGTCCCTTGTCTTGCCAACAAGAGGGTTTGTGACTCCTTGAACTAGTGCAAGATGTGGAAGTTGATTGCACTTGTTCTTGCCAAAATGATAAGAGTGAAGTATGTTGGCGGAGTCACCCTCAAGAACTCTCTAGTTCTTCTTCTTTTGGATCCACACCATCTTGATGGGAATCCTTGGAGTTGTAGTCGTACTTGATGAAGTGGAACTTGAAGTGGTCTTGGGAATCCACTTGACTAAGGTCTTAGGAGCTTCTTCAAATGCATCAATTTCCTCTTGAAGCTTGTCCTTGCCCTTTTTCTTGTAGTCTTGTGGTGTAAGATCATCTTGAGCTTGTGTCCCCTTGAAGGAAGTTTCATACTTCTCTTGTTGAGGAACAAACTTTGTCTTGGGGTATTGATCTTCTTCCCACTCAACTCCATTGGCATTGAACTTTCGTTCAAAACCAAAACCTTGATTCTTCCGGTGCATTCCTTGCTTGCGCACAATTTCCTCGAATTACTTACTCCCGACAAGGCTTTTGTACACTCCTTTCTCTATAATTCCCTTCAATAAGCTATTTTCTTGCTCAAGTGTAACTTGGCTAAGAGAATCATTAGTGGAATCAAGAGAACTACTAGAAGCAACAATATTGGATTTAGCATGATCATTGTTACTACTAGAGGAAGAATCTTTCTTGTTCTTGCTACTAGACTTGACTTGAGGCATGTAAGTGGATAAGAGTAAACGCTTGGCAATGTAAGAAGAACTTTTCTTGCGGAGATCATCATTGATTGCCTTTAAAAACTCATGCTCTTGCTCAAGATTGAGCTTTTCAAAGCGTAACTTCTCATGAGCTCTTAAAAGTTCTCGATGATCTTCGAAGATAGTTTCATGAGCTAACATAAGAGTGTTTAGTTCTTTAGTTCGAGCCTCAATCTTCTCCTTATCATTGTCATTTGTTTTATCTTGATTAGCATGATTAATTGATGTTTCATCATAGTATTCATCACTAGAGTTGTCAAAAAGTAAATCATCATCACCTAACAAGTCATCTTCATCACTATTAAAATCAACATACTCGGGGTGTGTTACCTTAGGACCTTTGGCCATGAAGCATCTTCCAATTCCTTCATTTGGTGAGTCAAATATGCCGTAGGAGTTGGTTGACACAAGTGCTAGACCGGCAACACCTTCATCTTGAGTATATTCGGAATCGGAGTGATAACTTCTCTCGGAGTGGCTGTCGGAGTCAGAGCCGGATACCCATTCACCAACATGAGCTTGATGTCTTCGTTTTGTGTAGCTCCTTGATGATTTTTCCTTCCTTTCTGAATCCTTGCTTCTCCGTGAGTATCTTCGTTCATAACGATCATCTCTACTCCTTCTCTCTCTTGGTGGTGATTCTTCTCTTTTGCTTCTTCTTTTTGGAGAGTCTTCTCTTCTCTTGTAGGGAGCCGTACACTCATTGGAATAGTGTCCGGGTCTTCCACAATTGTAGCAGTTTCGCTCTCGACTAGAAGATCTTTTGTCATTGTAGGACCTTGACTTGGAGCTTCTATCTTTGCTTCTACTCTTGTAGAACTTGTTGAAGTTCTTCACCATTAAGCTCAATTCTTCATTGAAGTTTTGTTTCTCACTTGATGATGTAAGGGCTTCACACGAGGCTTTGTAGGCACCACTTGATTTGTTGTGAAGTTCCTCTTTATCCTTAAGTGACATCTCATGAGCAACAATTCTTCCAATTACCTCCGTTGGCTTGAGATCTTTGTAATTGGCCATCATTTGGATCAATGTGCACACGGTATCATATTTTCCATCCAAGGCTCTTAGAATCTTCTTGATGATGAATCTATCGGTCATCTCTTCACTTCCTAAGCCGGCAATCTCATTTGTGATGAGAGCAAGCCTAGAGTACATTTCAGCGACACCTTCACCATCCTTTATTTTGAACTTCTCAAGTTGACTTTGAAGCACATCCAATTTGGATTCCTTGACGGAGTCGGTACCTTCGTGCATATCAATCAAAGTGTCCCAAATTTCCTTTGCATTCTCAAGACGGTTGATTTTGTTGAATTCTTCGGGGCACAATCCGTTGAAGAGAATATCACAAGCTTGAGCATTGTATTACAACATCTTCAACTCATCCGCGGTAGCTTCACGGTTTGGTTCTCTCCCATCAAAGAAGTCACCTTGCAAACCAACACACACAATAGCCCAAACGGCGGGGTTGTGTCCAAGAATATGCATTTTCATTTTATGCTTCCAACTAGCAAAATTAGTACCATCAAAGTAAGGACCTCTATGGTGATAATTTCCCTCGCTAGACGCCATACTCTCCTAGGTTGTGAAACCAAGGCTATGACCACCAAAACCTATGGAAATCAAAGCAAATGGAGACCAAGGCTCTGATACCACTTGTAGGATCGAAAGTATGTCTAGAGGGGGGTGATTAGACTACTTGACCAAATAAAAACTTAACCTTTTCCCAATTTTAGTTCTTGGCAGATTTTAGCTATTTTAGGACAAGTCAAGCAATCATCACACAATTCAAGCAAGCATGCAAAGAGTATATTGGCAGCGGAAAGTAAAGCATGCAACTTGCAAGAATGTAAAGGGAAGGGTTTGGAGAATTCAAACGCAATTGGAGACACGGATGTTTTTTCATGGTTCGGATAGGTGGTGCTATCCTACATCCACGTTGATGGAGACTTCAACCCACGAAGGGTAACGGTTGCGCGAGTCCACGGAGGGCTGCACCCACGAAGGGTCCACGAAGAAGCAACCTTGTCTATCCCACCATGGCCATCGCCCACAAAGGACTTGCCTCACTAGCGGTAGATCTTCACGAAGTAGGCGATCTCCTTGCCCTTACAAACTCCTTGGTTCAACTCCACAATCTTGTCGGAGGCTCCCAAGTGACACCTAGCCAATCTAGGAGACACCACTCTCCAAGAAGTAACAAATGGTGTGTTGATGATGAACTCCTTGCTCTTGTGCTTCAAAATGATAGTCTCCCCAACACTCAACTCTCTCTCATAGGATTTGGATCTGGTGGAAAGAAGATTTGAGTGGAAAGCAACTTGGGGAAGGCTAGAGATCAAGATTCATATGGTAGGAATGGAATATCTTGGTGTCAACACATGAGTAGGTGGTTCTCTCTCAGAACATATGAATTGGAAGTGTAGATGTGTTCTGATGGCTCTCTCCACGAGTGAAGAGGAGGTGGAGGGGTATATATAGCCTCCAGACAAAATCCAACCGTTACACACAATTTACCAATCTCGGTGGGACCGAATCAACAAACTCGGTCGGACCGAAAAGGTAAACCTAGTGACCATTAGAGATTTTCGGTGGGACTGACATGCAACTCGGTAGGACCGATTTTGTTAGGGTTAGGGCATAATGTAATCTCGGTGAGACCGATTACACAAACTCGGTGAGACCGATTTTGGTAATTAGCTAAACAGAGAGTTGGTCAGGCAAACTCGGTGGGACCGATTTGCTCTTTCGGTGAGACCGAAAAGTTACAAAAAGGAAACAGAGAGTTTACATTGCAATCTCGGTGGGACCGATCTGCTCTTTCGGTGAGACCGAAAAGTTACGAAAGGGAAACAGAGAGTTTGCAATCCCATCTCGGTGAGACCGAGATCCCTATCGGTAGAACCGAATTGCTAGGGTTTGGCAGTGGCTTATGACAAGTGAAACTTGGTGGCGCCGGATTGAAAGAATCGGTAGGACCGAGTTTGGCTTAGGGTTTAGGTCATATGTGGATATGGGAAAGTAGTTGAGGGTTTTGGAGCATATCACTAAGCACATGAAGCAAGAGGCTCATTAAGCAACACCTCATCCCTCCTTGATAGTATTGGCTTTTCCTAAAGACTCAATGTGATCTTGGATCACTAAAATATAAAATGAAGAGTCTTGAGCTTTTGAGCTTGAGCCAATCCTTTGTCCTTAGCATTTTGAGGGTTCCACTTTCACCATCCATGCCATGCCAATCATTGAGCTTTCCTGAAATAATCATCTTGGAATAGCATTAGCTAAATGAGCTATATGTTGTTATGAATTACCAAAACCACGTAGGGATAGTTGCACTTTCACTTGCCCGTAACGAGATTGAACTAGGTATTGGATACCGACGATCGAATCTCGGGCAAGTAACATACCGATGACAAAGGGAACAACGTATGTTGTTATGCGGTCTGACCGATAAAAGATCTTCATAGAATATGTAGGAACCAGTATGAGCATCCAGGTTCCGCTATTGGTTATTGACCGGAGACGTGTCTCGGTCATGTCTACATTGTTCTCGAACCCGTAGGGTCCGCACGCTTAAGGTTACGATGACAGTTATATTATGAGTTTATGCATTTTGATGTACCGAAGTTTGTTCGGAGTCCCGGATGTGATCACGGACATGACGAGGAGTCTCGAAATGGTCGAGACATAAAGATTGATATATTGGAAGCCTATATTTGGATATCGGAAGTGTTCCGGGTGAAATCGGGATTTTACCGGAAAACCGGGAGGTTACCGGAACCCCCCGGGAGGTACATAGGCCTTAATGGACCTTAGTGGAAGAAGAGGAGAGGCGGCCAGGGCTGGGCCGCGCGCCCCTCCCCCCTAGTACGAATAGGACAAGGAGAGAGGGGGGCGGCGCCCCCCTCCTTCCCTCTCTCTCTGTTCCCACCTCGCGAATCCTATTCCAACTAGGATTGGGGGAGAAGTCCTACTCCCGGAGGGAGTAGGACTCCTCCTGGCGCGCCCTATGATGGCCGGCCGGCCTCCCCCTCTTGAGCCTTTATATACGGAGGCAGAGGCACCCCTAGAGACACAAGTTGATCCACGTGATCATATTCTTAACCGTGTGCGGTGCCCCCTTCCACCATAATCCTCGATAATATTGTAGCGGTGCTTAGGCGAAGCCCTGCGATGGTAGTACATCAAGATCGTCACCACGCCGTCATGCTGACGGAACTCTTCCCCGACACTTTGCTGGATCGGAGTCCGGGGATCGTCATCGAGCTGAACGTGTGCTAGAACTCGGAGATGCCGTAGTTTCGGTGCTTGATCGGTCGGGCCGTGGAGACGTACGACTACATCAACCAAACGCTTCCGTTGTCGATCTACAAGGGTACATAGATCACACTCTCCCCTCTCGTTGCTATGCATCACCATGATCTTGCGTGTGCGTTGGAAATTTTTTGAAATTACTACGTTCCCCAACAGAAATATGTGATGTTACAGTAATTACCTAAGTTACCATAAACCCCTCTCTCCTCATTAATTAGCTGCCACGTAAGCAATCTTGTATTGAAATATGTGATGTTACTAGTTAAGTTACTCCCGTTGTGACTAGTCTAAGAAGTAATACATGGCGCCAGTACCTTCTTGTCCACGTCATTATCTCTTGTACACAGTTGTCACCTTCTTATCCATGGCACTGTCACCACCACCCCCCTCTCTCCTCACACACACACACACACACACACACACACGCACGCACGCACACACACACACACAATGGACAGGGCCTATTCCTTACTGGGATAGTCGATTCCTAGCGGGAGGAGGACTATTCCTCATCAAAATTATCAATTTCTCAATGAAGAAGGCAGATTTCCCACTCGAAACGACCAATTTTTCACTCGGGTACTTCACTAACCTCCTAATGCTTCGCTAGACCACAACAAGGTCTTTTGGCATTGTTTTGCCGCTTAAAAAAACTTTCTTGCACATTGAATTAAATATATCAATGTCTTTAAAAAACTCATGCGTTCAAAAAATAATATAAAATGTCCACCACATCATTGAAAAATGTTCTCACGTTTTCAGAAAATGTTCATCATGGATTCAAAAAAATTCATCGCGTATTTGAAAAAAATTATGACATATTTGAAAAATGTTTTGTGTATAAAAAATAACACATGAAAAGTTCAAGTGTTGAAAACATGAAAATGAAATAAAATGTTCAATGCATATTTGAAAAATGTTTGGTTTTAAAAAATTTGAGGAGATTGTTTTCGTAGCTATGAAAAAGATGAATAAGTTTGAAATGGGAAAATGTATTGCAAAAATGGAAAAAAAAAGTATGCAATCATCCTATATACTTAAGAAGTTCACCCCCACTACTTGATTTATCTCAACATGCAACATAGCCACGTCAGCGTCCAGTCACAGGCATCCACATCACACCTAAGCAGTCCCACGCAGCCCACCTCCTAAGGCCATTTTCCCTGTAAAGAAAAAACAATTTACTGTCGCCTTCCTATCTTTCCTTTTCCTGTCGCCTTCCTATCTTCCCCTCAACGCATGGTTGTACCAATCCTGGCCAATTGACTCCCCGTCCGTTAATATCCTATTCATCTTCTTCCCCGAATTAAGGCAGCCCTTTACTTTTCTTTCGCGATGAGTTGTGTGATTTCTCTCCCATATGGATTGGTTCATATGCTGCTCGGTTACAGAAGACAAGAAGAAGCCATCCATGATTCATCGATCATAAATATGATATCGAGCCGCTGCGGAACAGACGAAGCGTGTTGTCCCATCTCTCTCCAGTATGTGCTCAACCATCCTTTCAATTTTTGGTCTCTACTTGATAGTTCACACACGATCTACGCCCATTCCTGATGAGGACCACGTAGGTTCCTCCATTGATATCTCTCAAAGCGACCACGTACCATACGACCAGACTCTCCGATCTCCGCAATCCCTGAGCCAGACAGGCGACGAGCCGCCGCTGGAGATCTACAACCGCAACCTCTCTATCTTCATGGACGACGTTCGAGCTTCAACCCGCACCCACCTACGACATGCCGGCGCCGAGCTACACACACCAATAAGATGAAGAACAAGGCCCCTACTACATCGCAATGGAAACGCCCCATCTTCGCTCCAATCGAAATCTTGAAGACTCCAGGTAAGATGAGGTATCGAGCCCGCGCTGCCCCAGGTCTGGCAGCTTTGGCCTCTGGCTTCTCTGGCAACCTAGCTTATGATTCCTGAAGTGGGACATCGGGCAACCGGGCGGCCGGGTGCTTCTCATGTGAATTGGGAGGCCGCCGCGATGCCACACAGTTCCATCGGCGCATCCACACATCCTGTATACCGATGCAGAGGATGGGCTTTAGTCGACAGCGGAGGATGGGCTTCATGGATGCTGGTAGTAGTTCTCCAACCATCCCTTAATCGATCGAATCAACTGAATCGTACCGCGGGCGCTCCCTGTTGACGGGTCCACGGTGCACACTGCCACCAGGTCTCCCTTGCTGATTGTGTCCATGACTATATCTCGGTGACTTTTGCCCGCTGCTGCCCGTAGTTCGTGCACTACTGGTCTGCTCGCCATCATCACTTTGGTTAGGCATCCTCTTTCGAATTAGCATATATCTTGCTAAGTTACTCATTTTAGATGTGAACTCCTTTCCTGAAAAAATGTTAGATGTGAACTCACGTTTCTGATGTGATAACTTAACTCACAAAGGCAGAAGTAGTTTTATCATTGTGCTTCTTATGTGAGATGTTAACTGACATTTTCAAAGAGCTGGGAACTGAAGAATTCAGTGAGCATGAACAGAATATTCAAGCAGAGCGATTATCTTCTATGATTTTCTTTGATGACTTGCTAATTAAGATACCCCTCATTGCTAAAATCAATTATGTCTTGAGGAAGCAAAATGGTCTCACATGGTTGTTCTTACTAGGGCAATTATTTCTCTGTTTCGGTACTTTATATTACTCTGAAACTTACCTTCGTTGAGACATGCATGCATTGCATTGAGGTTGACTAAGGTTTTTCAGAGTATTCTCTTCTCTTTTCAGTGCAAGAAGCAATAGGAAGAAGCTACAGACGGTACAAACTTAGTCTCAGGACTTTCCATCATCATACATTGACCATGATCACAAGCATGTCTCTTAATGTATGACAAGTTCTTTGATCTGAAAAGAGAGAGGGGCTACGAAGTGTACTCGGCATTTTCAAATATTTCGTGAGACGTATAAAGAGAAGCCTATCATAGCAAATATGTTTTAATAAATTTACATTTTCTTTCATGACTAGCCATGTTCAATAAACCATGGGAAATAACCGTCTTACAGTGCCACTATTTGCACACATCGATCTTACATTTTCGACACTTAATATTGATCTCTCATGCGAGGTGCAAAATTATGGGAGCACACCTGCAGAATCACTCCAACAATGTGTTCTCCTTTGTTGTGTGCAGAATGCGGGAAATTTTCTATCTTTAAATCATAATTCAAATAGCATGTTGCAATTTGTCATCTTAAAATCATATATGTACTATGTAAAAAGATTTATTCAGTTTATGTATTATATCATGTGCATATATATGACTAAAAGTTCCCGCAGCAACGCGCGGGATATTATCTAGTTCATATAAGATATTCATCGCATATTAGTAAAAATGTATGCGCGTTGCAACGGGCTGGGGGAATAAGTATCTATTTGAATAAAACAGTATAAATAATCAACTGAAAAGGACTTTTTTATTAATGGGTAGCCGCAACTATTCTTGCTCATTTTTATTTTTATTTTTCTGATTTGTATTCGGACGTAGCTCAATAATTTTTATAAGTGTTGGTCATAGTTAAAGCTTTTTTTAGCATAAGGTCGTAGTTTTTTAGAATAATTAACCAATTGAAAATAAAAAATTTATTAACGGGGAAGCGCAACTACCTCACTAAATATTTTTTTGCTGATTTGTGTTCTGACGTACCTGAATAATTTTTACATGCGTTGGTCACAGCAACAGCTTTTATTTTGGCATAATGTCAAAGTTTTTTTTAGAATCTTATAAGGTAGTAGTTTTTTTTTTGAGTCGACACAAGGTCGTAGCAATGTAATGCGCCTGCATGGAGGACGCACGAAGCATAGGGGATATATAAAGAACATAATGAATGAAACATTTCTCTGGTTGGGCTTTGTGGAGAAATGCTTCTCTGGTTGGGCTTTGTGGGCTTGGTCTGATGATCTGATCGACAAATCAGCCGAGTTTGTTCGATCGTTGCTCGATTAGGAGGTTCAATGGACAATTCTTCGAGCCAAGAAGAAATATAGTTAGTTCAGTGCTTGGGCAGAATCTTTTAGATAGCTTACCCACTTGTGTCTGTGATGGATAGCTTCTACTGTCTTTTGTTGTAATTAAAATCTATAAAAATACACAAGAATAAATTCTTACAGGCTCGGCTAAAAAAATGTTCGTCGTGTAATAAAAAAAATGTTCATCACATGTATTAAAAAATATTAATATTTTGGAAAGTTCTTGTACTTGAATAAATGTGAACGCGTATTAAATGTGCAGTTTTCAACGGTGTTTTGCACTTGTATGTCTGTGTGTGTGTGGGGGGGGGGGGGGGGGGGTATTTCACATTTTAAAGAAAAGTCAAAAGGTTTTAAAAATGTGAAAATATATTGCAGAAAATGAAAAATACACATTCCTACATTTAATATGTTTACCATGTAGTCTAAAAATGCTCATCACATATTCAGAAGATGTTCTTCGCGTATTTGAAAATGTTCATCACAGATTTGAAAATTGTTTCATTCATAAAAAAAATAGTGTGTTAAAAATTTATGCACTGAAAAAACAAAAAGTGTTCAGCACACACTCAAAAACATATGCAGCGCATCTTCGTAAAATATTCATCACACACTTGAACACCATGCATCACATATTTGAAAAAGTGTCATGGATAAAAAATCAGTGTTCAGGATAACACAAAGCGTAAGTGAGGTAATAGCCTCTCGCTTGCCGCTTAGTTGCTGGGCTAGGCGGGCATGTGGGAAGGGCTTGAAAAACCAACGGTGGAACAGGGAACCATATACCTTTTTTATAGGTATTTTTTTTCTTTTCTTCTAAGGTCAGTGATGCTGCTGTCTAATTTTAAGTAACAGGTTCACAACTAAGTCTATGTATGAAGCGATGTTGGACGGTGGAAATAAGCATGTGTGCATGCTGGACTTTGTGAATATAACACATTCCTTGAAAAAATAAGATTATTGTTTGGCTCTGTTAGAGGTAGGCTCCAAGTTACTAAAGAGCTTGTGAAAAAAAGGTTGGCCAGGAAAACATGTTTGTAAGATTTCTGATCTTTCAAAGCATGTTGTTGATCACTTGCTTTTTCGATGCCCTTTAACATTTTATGTGTTATTGTGTGAGGGGTGTGCTTGGCTCGCCCAATGCACTCCGCCCATTTTTTTAGTGTAAACATGTACCTTATATCGCTAATATGTAAAATTAACCACTCTGGCTGGTCAATATTTTCCCAAATTATGAACGCTTTACTTATATTGGAATATTTTGTATGGTTCATGTGGGAACCAACGAGACAATTATGTATCCACAAGGAAAACTTATGTCCATCAATCAGTTTAATTATGTATCCACCCACTTAAAAATAAATAGCTAACATATACCATTTAGCCAACCCTGGCCAAGTCAAATGGTTAGTAGTTAGCATATCAAAGTTAAACTCTTTCGATGAAACAACGCTCTCAGTGCCCGTCTTTCTTTCGTGCCTGGATTTTGATTCTTTGGGTTCAATGTTCTGATCTATATATATCACAACCTCGGGTAATAGCTCACTTCAAAAGAACCTTAAAGAGTGCAAGGTGAACCCCAAGCAATACTACACCAGTGCACCTCCCAAGTGTCTGGGCTTCCAAATTATCTTGACCATCTTCCTTCATACTAGAAGTTTCAACAGGAATAAACACAGACTTCATATCGGAGAGACCATATTCACCATTTCAATGTGATATATATATATATACAGTTGCAGGGGAATTCATTGGTGAAGTTTAACCCCACAATGTTGAATGCCTTTTCACAATGTTTCTTTTTGATTTTCACAAATTGGCCATGGGTTAGCAAATTCATCTTCTAATTGTTCATATGAAGGCACTTCTTTGAGATCAATGATTTCAACGTAGCGTCCCAACAACACCCATATCTACAAGAACATTTCAATGAGAAGGTGGATACAATAATAAAAAGAAAATGTACCGGTACTATATAGAAGGTAGCATGGTGAGGATGTGAATTCTTAACTCACCTTTCTATTGTAAATTTCATCCATCACATTGATCCAAAAAGATTTGTTTCTCATGGTGTCGGTGAAAACAATTGTTCGTGGAACTCATGTCTTTATTTGTTGCCTGTTGATGATGTGTTTCAGACTGTACATCGTATCTTTGTATGTCGTTCCTTCATGTCAGTTACACAAAACAAACTTTATATCAAGCAACACCCCTTAATATCTTTGGTGTTTGGATGGGTTTAGGTTAATGTGTGAGCATTGATTGTAGCATGTCATGTGTGGTCTTATTATGTGTGGAAGTAGTTGAAATCCAATCATTTGTGAGAATTGCACTTATGATACATGAGTGAATAATATGTTGTTAATCATTAGTGGGAGTTCTACCTTCTCGATCCACCATCTGGCCCTCTTCTTGAATCAACTTCGACCAGTTCATCATTGACAAATCCTGGCCCGCCATAGTTCTCAGTAAAGTTTGCTCCTCTGTTCTTATCATCGCTCTTTGGAACATGTGGAAAATAAGCAATGCAAATGTCTTCGAAAATGGGGATGAACCCATTTCACTTATCTTCCGCTGCTACACTAGGAGGTCTTTACATGCTCAATTTCGGTTTAGAAATCCCCTTCTAAAAAGTGTGGGGATGATATTGCATCTCACTTGAACAATATTCAAAATGGGATTTGATGGAAGAGAGGGAATTGTGATCCGTAGCCAGGATAGGGCTCTGTATTGTACAAGAGAGAGGACCCCATTAGGTTCATATGAGCACATACATGAAATATCCCATTTCACCCAACTTTTTAGGTTTGCTTTGGATGATTAGGAGTGCTACACGCGATTCTCTAGCTCTGATTAGAAGCTGATTAGAAGGTTCAATGGACAATTCTTTGAACCAAGAAGAAATATAATCAGGTCAGTGCGTGGGTAGAATCTTTTGGATAGCTTGCCCACTTGTGCCTCTGATGGATAGCTTATACTGTCTTTTTTTGTAATTGAAATTTACAAAAATACACATGAATAAATTTTTACAGTTCGGCTAAAAAAGTTCGTCATGTAATAAAAAATGTTCATCACATCTATTAAAAACTATTAATATTTTAAAATTTTCATGTATTAGAATAAATCTCAATGTGTATTGAATGTGCGGTCACTAGTGCGGAACCGGGCAATAGCACCGGTTCGTAAGGCCCTTTAGTGCCGGTTCGGTAACCGGCACTAAATTGTGGGCACTAAAGCCCCCCCCCCTTAGTACCGGTTCAGCACGAACCGGTGCTAAAGGGCAACCACGTGGCACGAGCCAGCTCCGTGGGCGCGTAGGACATTAGTACCGGTTGGTAACACCAACCGGTACTAAATGTTTGGGTGTGTTTTGGTTTTATTTTTTATTTTTACTTTAATTTTGTGTTTTCAATTTAATTTAGTGATTGTTTTACATTATAATGAGTTGTTAAATCATTGGGTGAATGTACCGCAGATTAGTTTGACTGGATGCATGTGGATCCTAGCTAAGTCATCAAGTATATGTCATATCCATATTATATATACTTGATCACCTAATTAAGTGATCGAGGTAATATGGATGTGGCATATACTTGATCACTTAGCTAGAATCCATCCAGTTGAAACTAATATGCAGTTTCTTTCATAAATGATATAATAACTCATCATCATCGTCATCATCATCATCATATTAATATAAAAACTCTTGCATCATATATATCATCACCAACAATAGTTTTCATAGCTAGCTAAAAATCATCATATAATAGTCGTCTCATTACCACTACTTAATCATCATGTAGTCATTACCGCTATCTAATCACCACCAGCACTAGCTTAAAGAAGAAACATTCACTTATACCAGAAGCAAAGATATCATCGAGTTCAACATGGTAATGATATTATAAGCGTTCATAACACCACAAAAGCAAATCACTCTTTGAGATTAAGTTCAGGACGAAGAACACGGACATGAGAGGACAAGTACTAAGAGCATGAACTAGCTAATTAATCACTCCTGCTGCTCTCTCTCAGGTAAAATAACATAGAACATGTATAGCTTTCCTGATTCATCATATTGGAGCATGCAGATGAACCTGTCTCCTAATCGTGGGTTGCGCTTCTGATTGCTGCCCCTAGTACTCCTCTGTGATCGTTCACAATTTTGCTCCAGTCTTTTACTATTAAGCATTCCTCGCTATTAGAAATCCTGAATGCACTAAGGTGCATTGTAGGATATCTTGGTCGTAAGCTAACAATATTCATGGTACCTTTAGTCTCGATCCAATCAGGCACAACATTCATCGGGAGTCCCTGTTGAAGAACATCGTATAGTAACATACTTAGCAATGAAGTTTAGCTTAAAAAATAATGTATGCAAAAGATGCACTAAGGAGAAATAGTAGAAATCTTACCATCTTTCCTAAATATATGTGACCGTAGTTCAGTACGAACACTATTGGTCGCACGTTTTGAGTACTAACATTTCTAAGTGCAGGAAAAAAAATTGTCTTGACAGCATCAAGATCCTCAAGCCATGAAACATAATGACTTGTCTCCTCGCAGTTTAGTTCATCCCCGGGACAGTGGACGGTCCTGTCTACCAAGCGCCGGACATGTTTGCTTGATTGGAAGTAAGCTGTCAATATAAATTGAGATCTATTAATTATTCAACTGGTTCAAATAATCTCATATCGAAGACATAAATATGGTTGAGAAACTCACATAATGGTAGAATTGGAGGCGTCTGCACATCGACCCAGATGTCTCTATTACCTTCAATATCATCTTCCGGACGAATATCAAAGGTGATAACCATATCAGGCTCAAATGCATAAGCCTTGCATAGTGCTTGCCAAGTTTTGCATTCAAAATAGGTGTATGTGTCTGCATTGTATAATTTGACGTTGAAGGTATAATCATGCTCGGTTTTCAAGTAAACTCTTTTTACCTCCATAGTTTCGTTAGGACTGAAACCTATCTTATTTAAGATAAAAATTCTTGCATGGCAGGGGATACACTAGTAGAATAATGAAAAATTAAAATTAAAAGTTGAAGCAAATGAAGCATAAGTCATGCTTAATTACGAAAAAAGACTTGTCGTTGTGACTTACTGTATCCACTTCGAAGTTCTCATCCAGCTTGATGCTGAAGCGTCTATCATCAACTAGAAAATTTCTGCCGCACAGGCCGCGCTGGTCTTCGCAGTATTCGCACATAATGAAATCGTGTTCGTCGTCAGACGACATTCCTATGTTCATAGGTGAAACATTAAACACTTATTAGTTCTATTAATTCAACTAATTATGTTAATTCAACTAGTTCAACTAATTAATTGAACTAATTCAATTAAGTACTTACGAAAAATATACCTAAATAAAGTAGCTCAACTAATTTAACTAACTAGTTCAACTAATTCAACTAAACTAGTTCTATTAATTTTCTTACTAAAAATAAGGTAGCTAGTTTTATATAATAAAATGTTAATTAGATAATGAAATCTCATATAACTAAATTAAATATATATCTAACATATAATTTATATCTAATTCATCTAACATTTGACATTAATATCTAACATATGTTCATATATAGGTGAAACATTAAACACTTACTAGTTCTATTAATTCAACTAAATAAACTAGTTCTATTAATTCAACTAAATAAACTAGTTCTATTAATTCAACTAAGCATTTACTAAAAATACACTAGTTCTATTAATTTCTTACTAAAATAAAGTAGGTAGTTCTATATAGTAATATTTATATTAGATCATCAAACCTCATATACCTAAATTTTCTTACTAAAAATAAACTTGTTCTATTAATTTTCATACTAAAAATAAACTAGTTATATTAATTCAACTAGTTCAAATCTCATATATATACCTAATTAATATCTAGCTAATTCATCTAAAATTGACATTAATATTTAACATATTTTCCATATAATTCATCTAACATTAACATTCTAACATTATTATCTATGTAATTTATCTAACATTAATCTAAACAACAGAAAATTAATAGAAAATAAGTAAAAACAATGTGTGTGTGTCTGTGTGTGTGTGTGTGTGTGTACAAGCGGGGGACGGCGGCGTACGGGCGGCGGCGCGAGACGGCGATGCGACGGGGACGGCGCGACGACCAGCGGCGGGCCGGGGGCGACGGTGCGAACGAGACGACGACGTAGTACGGGGCGGCGGCGACGGGCGGCGGGGCCGACGGCGGTGACGGCGACGACGGGTGGCGGGGGCGACGGCGGTGACGGCGACGACGGCCGGCGGGGCCTGCGAGGGCGGCGCGTGATGGGCGATGGCACGGCGACGGCGACGATGTCGCGCGAAGAAGTTGGATCGAGAAGAAGTGGTGGTCGATGAAACTGAATTTTTCGTAAGTGCCATATATATAGGAGGGGCCTTTAGTACCGGTTGGAGCCATCAACCGGTACTAAAGACCAATTTTCGCCAGGCCAAGGGGCGGGAAACGGCCCCTTTAGTACCGGTTCGTGCCACGAACCGATACTAAATGCCCAATCATTAGTACCGGTTGGAGCCACCAACCGGTACTAATGGTTGTGCGCTGCCACTGGCGGTGCACAATGTTTAGTCCCACCTCGCCGAGCGAAGGGCAGCCGCACTGGTTTATAAACCCAGTCGCGGCTGCTCCTTCTAA
The DNA here is from genome assembly GCA_034509565.1 of Triticum monococcum. Lineage (NCBI taxonomy): Eukaryota > Viridiplantae > Streptophyta > Magnoliopsida > Poales > Poaceae > Triticum > Triticum monococcum. Next base: position 655,294,018 of record CM067847.1, on the reverse strand, counting down.
CTTCTTTATATAGCAGGCTTCTGGGCCTAACTATGGCGCGCTGCCCTGTGAGCCTGCTGGCCCTTCTGTGCGTGCATTTACACACCCTAAATCTGGCAGGCCCACTGGGCAGCGCCCCAACAAATTTTTTATATAGTTTTTTATTTTCTGCATTATTTATTTTTTTTCTATTTATTTTAAGTAATTTTTTAATATAGTTTTTTTTTCTTTTCTACATTATTTATTTTATTTATTTATTTTTGAGTAATTTTTTATATAGTTTTTTTTCTTTTCTGCTTTATTTATTTTATTCTATTTATTTCTAAGTAGTTTTTTCTATATTTAGTTTCTTTATGACCCTCTGTAATCTTTCGCACATGCTATGCGGGTGAAAAGATAATACCATTGCAAGTTTCAACATTTTCAGAGTTCATTTTGTAGTGATTTTCAATTTCATGGTCATTTAGCTGTCTAAACAATTAGGTAAATGACTGAAAAACAACAAATGATATCAGAACATGTTGGAAATTGATGACGTCGCTTTGAATGCTGCATACTGAACACAAAATAAGTCCGGAGTTCAAATAAGTTTAAAAAACATTGAAGTGCCCGTGTAACAGATGAGTTCTCGTCTAAAACCCTGATATTCCGAAAGAGATTGTCCAGTTTGTATACGAAGCACATTAGTGTCGGCTCAAATTCAAACCGACACTAATGTGCTTCACATTTGACTCTTTTTCTACTAGTGAGTTTTCAATTGTGTTTTCCATATTTGTGTGTGTGTGTGGGGGGGGGGGGGTATTTCCCATTTTTAGAGAAAAGTCAATCAATTATAAAAATGGGGAAAATATTGCAGAAAATGGAAAATACACATTCCTACATTTAATATGTTTACCATGTAGTCTAAAAACCGGTAATGTGTTTCGGACCGAACATCATATCTTCATATGCTCTTTTCTTCATGTCAGTAACACAAAACAATATTTTTACAAGTAACAGTGTTTAATCTTTTTTGTGTTAGGGTGGGTTTAGGTTAATGTATGATCATTGATTGTGCTATGTCATGTGCGGTCTTGTTATCTGTGGAAGCATTGAATATAATAATTTGTGAAAATTGCACTTTGATACATGATTGAGAATAATATGTTGTTAATCATTGCAGGGAGGTCTACGTTCGTCGGTTCACCATCTGGCCCTCTTCTTGAATCAACACCGATGAGTTCATCTTTGACAAATCCTGCCACTGTTCCCAGTAAAGTTCGCTCTTCTGTTCTTACCGCCGCTCTTTGAAACATGTGGAAAATAAGCAATGCAGAGGTCTTTAGAAATGGTGATGAGCCCATCTCACTTATCTTTCACCGCTACACTAGGAGGTTTTCGGATGCTCAATTTTAGTTTATAAATCGCCTTCTAAAAATTGGGGAATGATATTGCATCTCACTTGAACAATATTCAGAATGGGATCCGATGGAAGAGAAGGAATTTTGGTCCGTAGCCAGGATAGGGCTCAGTATTGCACAAGAGAGAGGTCGGCCCAATTAGGTTAATATGAGCACATACATGAAATAACCATTTTCCACCAACTTTTAGGTTTAGGTTCTGGATGATTAGGAGTGCTACACGTGATTTCTCTAACCCTGATTAGAATCTGATTAGGAGGTTTAATGGGAGACCATTCTTTGAGCCAGGAAGATATTGTCAGTTAAGTGTTTGGGCAGAATCTTTTAGCTAGTTTGATCACTGCCTCTGATGGATAGCTTCTACTGTAATTTGTTGTAATTAAAATAAAAATACACATGAATAAATTCTTACAGGTTCGGCCAAAGAATTTGTCGTCTATTCGATAATGTTCATCATATCTATTAAAATCTGGTAATATGTTAAATAGTTCATATACTAAAATAAATGCCATCGCATGTTCAATGTGCAACTTTTGACTGGGTTTTTCTTATTTGTGTGTGTGTGGGGGGGGGGGGGGGCGCTAATTTTTAAAATGGTAAAATATATTGCAAAAAATGAAATTTACACATTCATACATTTAATATGTTTATCATGTATTCTAAAAATGCTTATCGTATATTCGGAAAATGTTCTTCGCGTATTTGAAAGTAGTTTTATTTAGAAAGAAGTGTTTATCACGTACTCAAAAACATATTCATTGCATCTTCGTAAAATGTTCATCACACACTTGAAAATCATGCATCATATATTTGTAAAAGTTTCATGCATAAAAACACACAGTTCAAGATAACACAAACTGCAAGCGAGGCGATTGTCTCTTGCTTGGCAATTCGTGTGCCTAAACCTTATGTGCAAATCACGACCCACCTTTTTTGCCAGAAAAATCATAACCCACCTTAAGAAGTAATACATGGCACCAGCACCTTCTTGTCCACATTGTTTTCTCTTGTACCCAGCTGCCACCTTCTTATCCATGGCACTGTCAGCAACCCCCGCCCCCCGCCCGCCCCTCTAAATAAATATCGATTTCTCGCCTGGGACAACCAATTTCTCACTACAGTACTTCATTGACCTCCGAATGCTTCGATAGCCCACAGTGCGATATTTTAGATATTTGACGCTTAAAACGCTTTCACATTGAAATAAATATATCAGTGTCTTTAAAAAACTCATGCATTCAAAAAAAAAATTGTCCATCGCATCATTGGGAAAATGTTCTGGCATTTTCAGAAAATGTTCATCATGGAATTAAAAAAAATCATTGCATACTTGTAAAAAATTCATGACATATTTAAAAATTGTTGTGTAAAAAAATAATACACAAAAAATTAAAATATTGAAAAAATAAGATAAAATAAAATGTGAAATGCATATTTGAAAAATGTTTGGTTTTCAAATTTTCAGGAGATTTTTGTATTTCATAGTTGTGAAAAAAATATGGATCAGTTTTAAAATGGGGAATATGTATTGCAAAAAATGGGGAAAAGTATGCAATCATACATATAAGATGTTCATCGCATATTATTAAAAAGGCTCATGCATTGCTGTGGGATAGTAAGTATCTATGTAATAAAACAGTATAAATAACCAATTCAAAAGGATTTTTTTAGTAACGGTGAACCACAATTGTCCTCGTTGATTATTATTTTGCTGGGTTGCGTTCGGACATAGCTGAATAATTTTTGTAAGCGTTGGTCGTAGCTGACGCTCTTTTTAGCATAAGGTCGTAGTTTTCTTAGAATAAGTAACCAATTGAAAAGAATTATTTTTATTAACGGGGAACCACAACTATCCTCACTGAATATATTTTTTGTTGATTTGCATTCCGTCATTGGTGAATAATTTTTATAAGTGTTCATCATAGCTGCATCTTTTATTTCGGCATGCGATCATAGTTTTTTTTTTAGATTCGCGCAAGTTTGTAGTTGTATTTAGTTGACACAAGGTCGTAGCTATTAATCTCCCTGCATGGAGGCACACGAACCATATGGAAGAACGAACCTAACGAATGAAACGTTTTTCTAGCTGGGCTTTGTCGAGAAACACTTCTCTCGTTGGGCTTTGTGGGTTTGGTCCAATCCACAAATCAACGGAGTTGGTTCCATCGCTGCTTGATCGCTAGGCACACTTGTGGGAAGGGGCAGTTTCTGCGGTATGCCGAGACCAAACGGGACTATATCTGGGTTCCTCGGCGGCAGTCTTTCGAGGTATTACCGATCCCACAACTTTGAAAACTTTCGCTTGCAGGGAGGCATTGGCATTGGCTCTGGATCTTCATCTGAATCATCTAAGGGTCGCTTCGGACTGCAAGGGCGTGGTACTCGACATAAATGAGGGGACGGGTGGTCCGCATTCAGCTATTGTACATGAAATAACGCATCGGAGGAGCTCCTTCAACTTAGTATCTTTTGTTTTTTAGAGTAGGAACAATAACTTCGAGGCTCACAGTCTGGCCAAGTTTGCTTATAACTTAGATGTAGGTCGACATGTTTGGTTGGGAATCCCCCATGACCAGACCCGTATACCTATAAACATTTCTATCATCTAATAAAGTGGCGAGATTTTCTCAAAAAAAAAACTTGTGGGAAGGGATTGACAAAACCAGCGGCAGAACAAATTTCAAATACCTCAGCATCGTAGCTCGGCCGAAAATATTAAGATATTTGGTTTTTAAATTTCTGTAAATCCAAAAATTGCTTGAAAATCATGAAACTTGGCATGGTATCATGAAATGGCATCAACATGCCGTGGTAAAAAATTTGTCTGATTTGAAACAAGTTTTCGTATAAGCTTCTTACAAACCGGAGCTTCTTTCAAGAAGCCTCCTGGTTTCGAGAGGGACGTGTCACCTTTGTGTGCGAAATGACATACACCGTCTCTGCCCGTCGTGATTTTCTTACAGAGACAACATAGACCAATAGGAATATCATGTTAAATTTTGGAATTAATCTGGATTCGTCTAGTCTTTTTTATACATTAATTTTCATATTCATGATTTTTAAGCAAAACTTTATAGAGATAATCAAGTGCACTAAATTCACTAGCAATTGGTTTATCATAATTGAATTTTTCAAAAAAAATTAGCAAATGGATGAGGATCCATATCAATAGTTTATTAGCAAGCAAATAGAAGGCACATGGCACACAATCAAGGATAGTAACACAATGTTCCATGCCCCATGGGTGCCATTTCACTAGAGGATTCTCTCTCAAACACATAGCATACGGTGGGTGAATAAATTACTGTTGAGAAATTGATAGAAAAGCGCATAGTTATGACGTATTCACGACAATGATGTATATAGGCACCACATCCAAGACAAGTAGGCTGACTCATGTCTGCATCTACTACTATTACTCCACCAATGGACCGCTATCATGCATCTATGGTATTAAGTTCATGACAAACAGAATAACACCTTAAGTAAGATGATATATAATATAGAGAAAATAAACCCAACCAATATAAATAAACCTCATCGGTTTACCCTTAATAGTAACAAATACAATACGTGTCTCGCTACCCCTTCTGTCATTGGGTGAGGACACCGTAAGATTGAACCCATTACAAAACACCTCTCGCATTGAAGATAAATCAATCTAGTTGGCCAAACCAAATGGATACCATAAACCCACAATCATGCATAATAAAATTCAGAAAAGACTCAATTACTTTCAATGAATAATCTAATCATAAACCCATAATTCATCCGATCTCAAAAACACATCGCAAAAAAAATATTATATCAGATAGAACTCCAAGAAGATCGAGAAGAATATGGTATTGAAGATCAAAGGAAGAGAAAAAGTCATCTAGCTACTAGCTATGGACCTGTATGTCTGTGGTGAACTACTCACACATCATTTGAAGGTAGCAAGGATAATATAGAAGCCCTCCATGACCGATTCCCTCCAGTAGAGTACCGGAAAGAGACCTCCAGATGGGATCGTGGAAGAACAGAAGTTTGCAACGGCGAAAAAAATGTTTCAGATCTCTTTGTTGGTTTTTTTATTTGAGAATTTATAGAGGTGGAATTAGGTCAAACGGAGTTGCCTGTGAGTCACGAGTTCCCTCTTTGTAAGCTCGTGGCTTTCTCGTACGTCTTCTGGCCTCCTCCCGAACCTTCTAAGGCCCCTTCTGGTCTAGAAAAAATCACCGTAAAGTTTCATCGTGCTTGGACTTCGTTTGGTACTATTTTTTTGAAAAATCAAAAACAAGCAAAAAAATCAGGAACTGTCACTAAACACTAAGTTAATAGGTTAATCCCAAAAATAATATAAAATAGCATATAAATGCATATAAAGCATCAAGATTGATAATAATAGCATGAAACAATAAAAAATATAGATATATTAGAGACATATCAGTCAGCGACATAGGAGAGGTCATTAGTGGTCAAATTAGGTCAAACCACCCGGGGGTTAGTGGCCGGCGAGGGGGCAATTTTGCTAAGTCTCAGTTAACCGGGGCTTCGATATGTCTCAGTTGATGTTATATTCCTTTGATCTTACATGAAGATTTTTACTTTCTTTTTTCAGTTTTTTATTTTTCTTCTTCTTATATACTATGTCACTTTAGAGCATCTCTAACAGATCCCTAAAAGAGACCATTCAGCAAAAAAACCGCCAGTTTGTGGGATGATGGCATTTTTTTTTGTTCGGAATAGATTCCATAAAATGATCCGTCCTGTATTTTTTTGTAGGACCTGTATATTCCAACCCATTTCCTCTATATTTATGAGACAGGGGACATTTTTTTTATAAAACCTGAAAAATAAGAAACTGTTGGCGGGAGGGAACTTTAGCCACACCATTTTGGAACTCTAGCCCTGTTTCAACCTGGCGAATCAACCTGTGATTGAGTTGGTTAGGTGGACAATGGTATCCCCAAACGACCAGGGTTCAAATCCTGGTGCTCGCATTATTTCTGGATTTATTTCAGGATTTTCGGCGATGCGCTTTCAGTGGGAGGAGACGTTCCCGTCGACGACGAGGCACCTACGGTGACTTCGTAAATCTTAAGATGATATGCCGGCTCAGTCTCTCGGAGGTGCTCATAGGGGTAGGGTGTGCGTGTGTGCGTTCATAGGGGTGAGTGTATGCGCGTGTATATGAGCGCTTGTGTCTGTACTGATGATGTAAAAAAAAAAACCCTGTTTCAACCTGTATCCCCAATCCTTCCCGAAAGAACAGAAAAAAAAAACCCGACCCGACCCGACCGAGCTCGCTCTTGATCTCGCTGACAGGCCATGGCGGCCCTCGTTCCTCCCGACTGCTCCCCTCCCCCTCTGGTCCACTGACCGCGCCGCGGCCCTTCTCTGCCGACCGTGCCGCGCCCCTGTCCCGGCTCGCTCCCGCGACATCGAAGACGACCGCCGGCGCATCCATCTCCGCCGACCGCGCCACGCCGCTGCTCCTCCGACCGCGCCGCGCCCGTCCCCTCGACGTCGACTTCAGCCGCGCCGGCACGCGTGCCCCTACTCCGCTGGCCGAGTAAGGACCGGCGGCGCGTGTCGAGGTGCTGCCCCTCTCTCTTTCCCGTACGCTGATCTGAACTACTTACCCGAGCTGTGGCTAATAATCCACCATTGTACTCAATTACTGCTCCCGTTGTCATCCGTTCCCGTGCTTGCAGAGCTTTTCTTCTGGCAGTTGTCTTTCTGATTCACAAGTTCGCGTGCTTGATTGCCGGTTGCATTGAAGTTGCCAAGTTGGGGTTATCAATCCTATAATCCTGCAAACGATGCATTGCTGTACCCTCTGCTCTGGAACTGAAGGAGACAAGCAAGGGGCATATATGTGTCTTTCTTGGAACGTGTTAGTCTCCGTTTGACACTAGTGGTGTTTTGGCATGGGAAAACTGAACTGAGTGGTATTTTGGCGCTTTGGTCTTCACTAGTGATATTTTGCAGCTTTCCACTTTGATTAGTGGTGTTTTTGGTCATTCTCTCGTGCTATAAGTAATTCTCTGACACGGACACAAGTACCTGAATCCGACTCGGATTCGGCTGTCTGATTCCGCAAAATAAAGTCCCCGGATCCGACTCGGATTCGGGTGCCTGATTTGGCAAAATAAATCGGACACGTGCAAATATGCTACACAGATTTGCGGTTTCCAGTTTGGCGAAATATTTCCGGGCATGAGTTTCCGTGCAACACTGCTTTTGGGTCCATTAGAGTGAGCAATCACATGGCTAGGTGCGATTAGCAGAGATTTTTTTCCTTTTTATTTTGGGTGGTGGGGACAGTAGCAGACAGGGATGGCTTGAGCTTTTGGGTGAGGACATAGATACAAACCTAATATGGTTTTGTGGGAACTAACTTTTGCACCAAAAAGGTAATTCTGCTGCGGGTGGCTAGTTTTGCAGGGATATTATCACCGTAGAAACTAGGGTTGAGGTGGACAAGATAATGGCCTAATGGTACAAGGGCTGTTGAATTTCCTGGTTGACTCCGGTTTGAGACCTAGCACCACCATGGTTACCCATTCCCTTTAGTGAATTCAAGAGCCTACCGCCAATGTAGAAATGTCAAGATGTAGTCATTTTCCATTATAGAGTATCATTAGTCTGTAAATAATACTGAATTGCTCGGTCGATATTTACCAAAATTGTCATCGTTGTACTTATATTGGAAGAATTATGTCCATCTATCAGTTCAACTACGTGCTGCTTTAAAGTGGCATGGTGAAGATGGGCAACCCTTCAAAAATGTCTTCCCATACATTACTGTTCATCCATCATATTGTTGCTAAAAGTTTTGTTGCCCATGGCGACAATAAACTTTTTATTCATGAAAGCTCATATCTTTATCTGTCGGCTATTGGTAAATGTGCTCCAGTAATTTGTGAGAATAACACTTTGGATACATGAGTGCAGGAATAATAAATAGTAGTAATTTGTGAGAATAACACTTTGGATACATGAGTGCAGGAATAATAAATTGTTAATTATTGCAGGGAGGTCAGACTTTAGAAGGCACTTGCCTGCACTATTAAAATCCTTGTGCGATGAACAAGAGACCGAAAACATCTTCTGGGGAGCGAGTTCACTTGAGTTCCTCTATGGACATGTCTTCTGTATCACAGCTAGAACAATCGAAACCCTTAATGGAGGCAGATGTTCAGTTCGATTCTTGGGCAGAAAAAGCAATACGCAATTTCATCTTTGAAGTTGGACTTGGGCCTCGTTTTGTCTACTTGACATCTTTCAAGGAGATGCTTCAAACTGTTCACAATAGGGATGTTGAAATTCCTACGTATGAATCCATGCTACGGGAGGAACTAAAAGAAACTCAGCACCGGGCAATGCAACTCAAGCAAGAATGGAAAAAAAGTGGTTGCAGTATAATTATGGATAGTTGGAAGAGCCGATGTGGTACAAAAAGCTTCATAAGTGTTTTGGTGCATTGCAGCAAAGGTGTGTATTTCCTCAGATCGATCGATGTCTCTGGAATTCTCGAGGACATGGATGAGCTAGCTTCAGTGTTTTCTCGTGTGGTTGATGATGTTGGTGCCTGCAACATAGTTCAAGTTATCAGAAATGATGCGTCACCACATATGCGAATGGCATGGCATTATGTGCAAAAGGAACATGACCATTCATTCTTCGTCCCACTGTGTGCTGACTTTTGCATCAACCTTCTGCTTGAGAAAATTGCAGCATTTGATCACGTCAGTGAGGTTCTAAGGAAGGCAAAGGAAATAACAAGGTTTATATATGGCAATGTGCTGGCATATGAACTGGTAGGGCGGTATATTGATGACGGTGAGATCCTGAGCAATTCTTGTTTGAAATCTGTTGCAGAGTTCATCACATTAGATAGGTTAGTTTCTGTGAGAGAAAATCTAGTTGAGATGTTTAGCTCACCTGAATGGGTTTCCTCTGATCGGTCTACTAGAATGTTTAACCCACTTGATTGGATTTCCTCTGGTTTCTCTACTACTACAAGTTTGTTCAGGCATATCTGTGGCATAGTAAAGACAGATGGTGCATTTTGGTGTGCTGCTGCTGATGTTTTGAAGATTACAAAACCATTTATTGATGTGTTGCTTAAACTAGAATCTGAGGACTGTCCAATGGGTATCTTGTATGACATCATGGCAAGTGCAAAAGACATAATGCACAATCTTGGAGATAAATATGGTGATATTTTGCATTGGGTTGACGAGATATGGTATGGTTACTTGCATTCCCCACTCCATGCTGCTGGTCATATGCTAAACCCAAGGGTCTTTTACAAAGATCCTTCCTGTGATGATCCTGAGCTCAGCGGGTCGTATTGAGGCCTGCACAACCGCAATTGCAAAAGGCCATTATGATCCAGGGAGACTGAAAGCACAAATTCAAGTATATAAAGGAAGATCAGGTTCTTTTGGTTCAGATTCAGCAATTCAGCAAATAGTGGAGACACCACAAGGTAAAGTAGAGCCTATTCCCTCGTACTTATTTACACTTTGACTTGTAGAATACGAAGAAATCCATGCTTCATTTGTATTAAAATAAGGGAATTAAGTTTTGACCATTTCTTCAGTTACAGTTGTTTGGTGGTCGGCGCATGGGACAGACACGCCTGAGCTGCAGAGCTTCGCCACTCGGGTCTTACGCCAAACATGCTTTGGCGCTAAAAGATACAACATCAGCAGGCAGGTATCGGAGGAGGCGCATGAGACGAGGGGAGCTGATCTCGAAGAGCTGTACCGTGGGCTGGAGTACGCCCACTACAACAGGCGTTTTGCCAGCGCTGCACCACTCATAGGCGGTCTTTCGGGGGATCAGTGTGGTAAACCTGGCAGGAAGCTGGGGAGCGACTGGTTCCTGTATCCGCGGCACCGACAGCATATCGTAATCGGATCATCGAACACATAGACATAGCAATTTTATTCCTTGAACTTTCATCAGTGCCGTGTGGGCACAAATGTTGTGACAGAATGTTTTTTTTTTCCCTTACATTCAGCCATCAGAGCCGTGGCAGCAGACAACATATGGACCAAATGTTGCAACAGATATATACCTTCTCGGCATCCCCAAAATTAGTGTCACCGACATGTTTCCTTGACTCTTGATTTCACTCGCATTTGGAATGTCTGGCTTGTATGTGCAAAAGGAAGAACTTGAAGGTTCATGGGGGATGCAGCATTCGGTAGCGACACTTGGACATTTCCCCTCCAGTTTTTTGAAAGTAAATGCGGCAGTGGTACCATGAGTCAAGTACTCCCTTCCGCCTTTTTGTTCATTTTGATGACAAGCATTTCCGGATGGAGGGAGTAAGTAGTAGCGCAGATTCAGTTTTCACTAGTCCAACCAGCAAAGAGGGGCAGGTTTACAGCTCTGGTAAGAGGGACAGGTTCAGCAGTTTCACGGCCAGGCAAGAGAAGGCAAACACTAGTTTATGGTCCATACTCCGAAGAGGCACTTGGCTGCAGTCCAGTATCACAAAAGTAAGAGGCTATACAAACAAAGACAACAATCTATATATCTAGCTTTGGATCATGCTGACGATAGGTATTATCACATCAACTGTGGAATTCCCACTTTACAAGTGTTTTGACTATTGCATCAACTGTGGAATTCCCACTTTCCACTGCCAAATAACTTGGGCCGGCAACTGTCAACCAAAGATAAAAACCAGCAGTGTCAGTACCTAATGTTTGTTACTCCCTCCGGTCCTTTTTAGTCTACATATAAGTTTTGTCTGAAGTCAAAGTATCTCTACTTTGACCAAATTTATAGAAAGGAGGTATTAACATTCACAATGTCAAATCAATATTATTAGATTCATCATGAAATATAGTATCATGGTATATATATTTGATATTGTAGATGTTGATATTTTTAAATATAAATGTAGTCAAACTTTGTAAAGTTTGACTTGACAGAAATCTAATACGCGGAGTAAAAAGGACAGGAGGGAGTATAATCTCCCATGAATGTGACATTTCTTTCAATAGTGGATTGCTCATCTCTATTGCATGAGTAGACGTAGTAGCAAGGGTCAAATTTTGGCAAAGCATGGTTAAATTTGACACCCAACTAGTTTTGGCATGACATGCCTTGAGATTTAACAGGCGGTGCCGTCTGTGCCCTCATATCACTCACTTTTCACAGATGAAACTGAGCTCAGGTATGCACAAAAAAGAGAGTACAAGATTGTGTCCTTGGACACAACTTTAACCAATTCAAATTACCAGCTCAACACTCTGGCTCACAAACTCATTTAAGTACACTTTGATAAAAAAAACAATTCAAAGAGGTGCAGGACACTGACCAAATTAATGATCAAAGCTTCTTATTGAAAAGGATCAAAGTTTTTACTGAAATGCGTGCAAACCTTACAAACCAAGGTGGAGGGAGTACATGAGAATATATTTTTGCACATGGCACATGCTCAGACCAGACTAATATACATCATCTACAAATAGTAACTACATATGTATAATCAAAATTGGAGAAAGAAGTGCTCATAACAAATTTGAGGGTTTTATTTTTATTGCCGGGAGAAACATGAAGACATTTATTAAGGCTCTAGGGTCTAATCTTGTTCGCTGCCACTATCCTCCTGATATTGCTCCTCGTCACTCATGCCACTTGTATGGCCATTAGGAGGGTCTTCGTAGATGTGCCCCATCTTCAACCTCTTTGTTTCCATGTAACGCCGATTCTCATTAGTTATTGGTGTCAACAGCGGCACTCTTCCCAGGACACTTAAACCGTAGCCCTTGAGTCCAGTGTACTTCGCCGGGTTGTTAGTCATCAGCCTCATGGTTCGAACGCCAAGATCACGTAGTATCTGCATAGCGGAAATAGATATCAGCAAAGGTGGATAGCTCAGGAGTTGTAATACAAGCCAATTCCAGTGGAATGGTCTTTACCTGCGCGCCTATACCGTACTCCCGGGAGTCGGCAGGCAACCCAAGATCCTCATTAGCCTCAACAGTATCCCGTCCAGCATCCTGTAAATTGTATGCCCGGAGCTTGTGACCCAGCCCAATGCCCCTGCCTTCGTGGCCACGTAGGTAAACCACCACACCCCGACCAGCCTTCTCGATCATGGTCATCGCCAGGGCAAGTTGGCCCCCACAATCACACCTCGCCGATCCAAATATATCTCCAGTTAGGCACTCTGAATGGACTCTCACTAGAATATCCTGGCCATCCCCAACATCACCCTGCATATAAAGGAAAACAATTTATTATTGCCCTGCATATAAATGGTTTTTGCCTGGTTTTCCCTAACTAACTGGGGAATTCTACTTCTACTGTGAAATGCAGAGCTCCTGTGCTTTCGTGGTTTCTTCAAAAAATAAGCCTAGATGAAAAGAAAGACTTAGCAGCATTCATTATTTAAGAAGGTTTCATTCCCCACAATACATTGCTGCTTCACCATGATCTTGCAGTATAGGCTGTACAACTGGTTGAGGTTTTTTGGCCAGACTGATGGATGTAAATGGCAAAAAAAATGTCTTGCTGCATTTAGTTTTGTTCAAAATTTTTATTACAGATGTATGTACTAGAACAAAAAATATCCCATTGTTGAGTCCAACTGCAAACTTGCAAGTGACTACCTATATTTGCTCAGGGATGCTTACCTTGATCATTGCAATGTGCTCCATCCCATCAATAAGAGATCGGTAGCAATAGGATTCAAATGACCCCCACTGTAATTGTAATGGTGTGACACAAAGACGTTCTACCAGTCTGTCTCTCTTTCTCCTATATCTGTATATGCAAATAATTTCTTATAAGCAACTGATGGTCCAGTAAAATATTACACAAAAGTATGCATTCAAGTAAGAATTCATCAAACTGTAGCTTTCATATTCGTAATTGTTCTCTAGTTGCCATCCGGCATGAAACTATTACCGTTCAGTGCATCATAATTAAATTCTTAACTTGTATGAACGAACTGACACTTGGGTATATTAGCAAATAACAAACCTAATCAAGTCTGCAATTGAGACTATCTTCAGGTTCTCCCTCTCTGCAAATTCTTTCAGCTTTGGCAACAAAGCCATGGAACCATCATCATCGTCAACAATTTCACAAAGAACTGCAGCAGGAGGTAACCCAGCCAACATGGCAAGGTCTACTGATGCTTCAGTATGCCCAGCCCTTTTGAGGACACCACCTTCTCTATATTTAAGAGGAAAGATATGTCCAGGACGGTTGAAGTCCTCAGGCTTAGAATAAGGAGATGCAAGTGCTAGAACTGTGTTTGCCCGATCCTTGGCTGAAACCCCTGTTGTTGTGCCCTCTTTAGCGTCCTAAAATACATTTTTTAAGCAGAGTCAGTTGGAGAAACAGGCAAGAGGAGAAAGTAAAATATGCCCATATGAAAAAGGAGAAAATACAATATGCTCATAGACCAGAATTCTGACTAGAAAATCGGACATCATACCACTGAAACAGTAAAGGCTGTCCGCAGCTTCTCTTCATTTTCCTTTGCCACTACCATAAGAGGAAGTTGTAGTCTTTCCAGGTCATCTTCCTTCATGCTGACACATACAATCCCAGTGCCATGCCTCACTATGAAAGCCATAGCCTCTGGTGTTACCGTGGATGCTGCCATTATAAGATCTCCTTCGTTCTCCCTGTCTTCATCATCCACAACAATCACATACTGCAAAATGAATCAGTTAGGATTACAGAGCAAATGATGCAAAATAAATAAAGAAACAGAAAGCATAACTTTGGTAACAGGACATACTTTTCCTTGGCGAATATCTTCAATAGCTTCAGGTATAGATGAGAAACCCTCTGTAGGCAAATCTAGGTCAAGTTCATCATCATCAGCTGAAAACCCATCGACGACAGGAGCCATGTCAGCAGCTATGGTCCCCAATGCAGCAGCATCAGCTTGAACAGTTTTAGATGGACTGGCCTGACCATTTATAACAATACGTTCTGACGGATCAACCCCAGCATGACATACATGAAAGCTTTTGATTCGATTATTATTTGCCAAGTGAAGCGAACTGGTTCTCCTTAAGCTGTTTGATGCCAAAGTTGGTGAAACTGAAATATCGCAGCGCAAGACGGAATTGATGGGCTGACTGTTGGTACCAGTGAACCGTGTAAAGAGTTTCCCCCTGCATAAACCAATTTAAGATAAGATGTTAGAATTATGAAGTAAAATGCTATGATCTGAATTATTGTCGATAATGTCATATCGATAATCTTGTGTCCTGTTGTGTAGCATAATGCCTTGTAGGTTGTAGCACCATATGAACAAAATTTTGATGGAAGATACTTAACAAATTTCATGCCTACTGTATACAAGGAGCATGGTAAGAAATAAACAAGGAAATGTGGGTGAGTAGAAATCTTCAACATCAAACTTTACGCACAAAGCTAATAATGAGTTCAGTGAGTGACTCCATGCCCTTTGTATTTTGTTTTTGTGCAGCTATGCCTCATAAACCGAGCAACTGTTTCTTCGATATGAATAGGCAGTTCTGCCGTCAGGTTTCCCCAAAAAACAACGAAGATGAAGCACAATCCACATCTCCTATATTTCTCCAAAGTAAAAATTCATATCTCCTGAACCTAAAAAATAGTAGAACCATTATACCAACCCAACCATGCCTATATAACTACATCATGGCTATATTACTCGAACCAAATAGACCTTGGGCCAAAATTGGGTACCGAGCCTCCTCTAGTCCGAAGCTTAGCCCAAACAGACCACTACAAAAATCCTAGGGTTTGGTGCTCAGGGATGGATACGGGGAGAGCCCCAATCGATCTCTTCTACTTGTCGAACAACATTTTCCCAAGTGATTTCGACTGTAAATCCACTGACC
The DNA here is from genome assembly GCA_034509565.1 of Triticum monococcum. Classification (NCBI taxonomy): domain Eukaryota; kingdom Viridiplantae; phylum Streptophyta; class Magnoliopsida; order Poales; family Poaceae; genus Triticum; species Triticum monococcum. The sequence goes on along the minus strand of CM067847.1, from coordinate 655,278,777 downwards.
GACTGGGCAAAATACATGCTCACGGGAAAATGGAATAACTCACCGGAGGCACGAAGGAGAAGAAGGCGGCGCGATTGAGGGAGCCATGTCGCCGGCGAGACCCCTCCGTCCCGGGGTAGGATGGAAAGCGAGGAGAGGGGCCGCCGCGGGTTGCGAATGAACCGCGTGGGGTGGAGGCGCGGAAGACGGAGAGAGACGTCCAGAAGGTGGTCGGTAGGATAGCGCAGCGCGCGCAGCTGGCGTGGCGGCGGCGCCCGGGTGGGGAAAAGTTGTGGCTTGTGAGAGCCTCTACAACCGGACCCCGTTGCCTCAAAAGCCAACAGTCTAATAAGCCACACGCATCTCAATTCTTTCTAAATCATCCACAATCTAGTCCTACCTGCCATCTTTCTCTCATATCTTTTTTCACGTTCGTGTCATCCTTTTTCCTGGCTCCACCGTCTTCCATAACCCACATCGCCGCCGTCACCGGCCCCAAATCCCTCCCGGCTGTCCTTCTCAACCCGGACATGGTCGCTGCCATCGGATGCCGCTCCGATACATCCTACTGCTCCGTGCATACATCTCGTCCTTTATGTGTTCAACGAAATGTTCGAATGGTTTTTCTAGATTCTTTTGCTCATTTTAGGCAAAATGATGGATCCATCGAATGATGACTTTGAGAACAAGTGGCTTGGTGAATTCATATATAAAGAGTTTGTTGATTTGTTAGTTTTGAACAATGAAGATGCTGAAATGATGTTGATGATGAGCATTCATAAAAAAATGGAGAATCAGTAAGGAGGTAGAGCATGTTTAGAAAAGGATTCAGTAAAGGGCTAGAGAGTTGTTCTCTCGAGATAGGGTCGCTGACACACGACTTCTTTATAATGACTACTTCAAACAGACCCCAACATACCATGATAATTTTTGTCAACGTCTCTTCCAGATGAGCAGACCTTTGTTTTGCGAAAGAATTGTTGCGGCACTACCACTTTACATGACCGAAACTACTAGGTGGACAATAAAAGGATTGAATAGTGATTCTCAATTTTGCCCTACGCATAAACAGCTGGATGTGCTGCATCATGCAGAAAACGTCCAAATTTTTATCATGTGTGTAGCATCGTTCTTACATAACCCTAACAAAAAATATACTCTCGTGGTAATACATCACAAATACCTATCAATTTCGGTTAGTTGTCGGTTTGGCAGTTTAAAACAGGATTATGACATGGCAGGCCCACATGTTAGAGTTAACATGGCACGATAGTTGACGTCGTTAGATTGACCAACACTTTGGGCATTATGATATGTGGGACCCACGTGCCGGTCTAAATAAAAAATTCCACTTATTTCCCTAAAATTCCTCTTATTATCCCGTCCATGGCATCCTCTTAGTTACGTCATGTGCCGCCACTGGAACCAGCCTGCGCATGTGCCACCAGCTCGACCCAGCCAAGGCGTCAGCTGCCCGCTGACGAGCACCCACCAACACTCCGCCTCTTTTATCCTTCTTCTACTCCTCTTTTCGCCGCCTCCTTGACCAGCTGCGCCCGAAGCATGCCCAACATCGTCGCGCGGCCATGGCCGTCAAGCACCCTGCTGGCCCATGCCACCACCCTGCATACTCACATGTGGGTCCTACATGTCATAACGCCAAACGTACCCATCAATCTAACGACGTTGACTATTGACCCATGTCAGCCTTGACATGTGGGTCCGCCTTGTCATAATCCTGTTTAAAATGGCCAAACCAGCAACTAACCAAAACTAGAAGGGTTGGGCGCGCTTTGCTTCATCGTTGGTGTTGTTGGGTTTTTTTAAAAACATTACTTATTCTATTTCAAAATATAAGATGTATTACATTTTAAAAAAGTCAAACCTTTTTAAGCTTGATCAAATTTGTAGAGAAATATATCAAAACCCATAATACCAAATCGGTATAATTAGATTCATCATGAAATGAATTTTCATATTTTTTTTGTTTAATATTGTGTTGACATTTTTGGCTCTAAACTTGGTCAGAATTAAAGGAATTTAATTTTTCAAAAATAATAGATTGTTTTGTTTTTATATATAGGTTGATGATTTGATGGGCTTTCTCAATGTGATTATGTGTTATCCACTAAAAAACTCATATTTATATGAGGCAATTTCTACGTCAGTGGTTACATGTACTATACTAGTAGAATGCCCGTGCGTTGCCACGGGCCTTTTGCTGTATATAAATCACAGTGAATTTTTAGCCCTTCCAACGATATCGCCTCAACATACTTGTGGATGGATTCTTTTTGAACGTTGACATAATCCATTTTCATCTCTTTTATATTCCGCAAAATAAATAAATAAATACCATGCACAATAAAAAATATATAAACACCTTTTGTATTATCATGCATAATAAGTATATAAAGAACAATTATTTGTATGCACCTGTTTTGATTGTGTAAATCCAGGTGATTTTCTGCTGGGTCCATCATAAAGCTTTGTCAATCGAAAGCCATCTGTTTTCAAAGCATCATGGGAAGCCATCAACTTTGATCTATGATTAACAAAAGTAAACATATAAAATATTAAAATAAAAAAACTGATATACAATATATATTCAATGGTCAGATGCTAAATGTGAGTAGGTGACCGTTTTTAGTCGAAGTGAGTGGCATTGTCATTTTTAATAGAGTGAGTCGCATTCCAATTTGAATAAGCTATGCCATGTAGTGAGAGAATGAGAGAGTGAATTAACTTTTTTTTCAAATAAAAAGAAAAGGAGCGGCCTTTTCCTTTTTTTATTTGGGGGGGGGGGGGGGGGCATTTGTTTGCTATGAGAGAAATGTCACATACTTTTATATAGTGAAAAATATTAGATACTTTAAACAAGTCATTTCTGGAGATTAATTACAAACAAGTGATATAAAAGTGAGTGCACAACACTCACACTCACATCTCATTTCCCCGACCTGCTCTCCTCGTTGATGTCGTTGTCGTCTCTCCCCGTCACGGTGTTCAGCCCACACCTTCCTCTCAGCGCTATCACACTTCCCGACCATGGCATCGTCCTCCCTCCTCACCCCTCTACGTTGTCCAATGCCGATTCCCAGTGCAAGGAATGCACACAATCATAGCCGAGGGCGACCACCATGGCGTTTTTGCTGTCTGGTATGCAAAATGGTATATATCGTGTTATCCTTTCACATATACTTTTCTAAAAATAACTATTATTGATTTCAACATCAATAGAAATAGCAAAATCTATGCTGCTGCTTATGTTTCATTATTAATTATATCAAGATTTGATGCTTGCATTTCCATCCCGAAGACAGCTAATAGCTTATTTAGAAGGATGCTTGCATTTCCAGCCTCAAGATAGCTAACATGTTATTTAGAAGGATGTTTACATTTCGTGCTCACCGATGGACAGAGCAATACATTTCGTGCTCACCGACGGGATTTTTAAATTTTATATCGCTTGCATTTTAGAGAAATAATGACAGAGGGATGTTAAGTTCATCACAGTGTTCATTTGGTTATACTGGAGAGATAAGATAACATCCCCTCAGACAAATTTATTTTTATTGATAAATGAATTCCCTCCTGCCTATGTGGTTGACCTGGAAGAGGCAAAGGAGAATTTCATAACATGTATCTGGTACCTTGCTAGAACAAAAAAAATTAACTGATATATTTACCTCAAAAACAGAATGGATGACAGAAATTCCCACAGAAAATATAGCGTGCGATTACGAGGATTGTAATAGCACACTAAATCGTATCTCCGAATGCGTAGGACTGCAGAAGTGTTATTTCTTTGGAAAAATGGACAAAGCATATGAGGACGGTCCAATGCAGATTCTGACGCTTATTGTACACGTGTTTTTATACATAATCTGTTGGAAACAAAAAGGAACAAAATATGTTTGAGTAGGCAACAGAATGTTTTAGAAGATGATGACTTCCTAATATTGAAGCACATAACTGAACTCTACTAAACAGTGGCAGATGATTCATGGGTACAGGAAAAGAGTGAACAAATAGGTATTATTTCTGTTCCTCACAGCCTACATGTACAACATTGAGAAGCTCCTCTTGGATCAAGCTTACAACAGTGAGCATTAAACAATCATTCTCTCTTGTTGCTAGCCGGTGTTGAGAACACTTGTGCAACAATTAGTATTGCAATGTTCTCCTTGATAGGTTCATGAAGATTGCCAGCAATGAGAATCCCATCCAGTATTTACGCTTGAAAATCTCACCATTGGTACTCATGGGAATTAATCAGTAGTACTAAAAAGAATGATATAGATCTTGCAAGAAACTTCATATAACTTTAGTGCTGGTTTTCGAAGTCAAAATTTCAGCATATAACTTCAGTGATGGTCCTTCGAAGTCAAAATTTCAGCATATATGTGAATATTAAATTGACCTCACATACCTATAGAAATTAGGTAAACTGTAAGGCTATAGTGCGGTTGGCGCGCCTACCGTGTCCTCACCGGTTGTGGAGTGACCCCTACATCCTTGGTGGCAGCCGCGGCGCCCACGTCCACCTGCATCCATGCTTGGGCAGGAACAATATAACAGAGAAATAATGTGGACCAAATGTTCATGGAATTTTGCAATGTGATATAGCTACAGACGGGTGTGATTGGCAACAATCCTAAAATTAATATTGTACCATAATGTCTAGCTCAGGAATTTTACACTACACCAACATTTATCACGACGACAACAATCACATGACTCCTTCACTGGTGATTGATACGATCCTGTCTCTTCCTGCATGTGAAACCACAAATATTAAATTCTATTGTTAAAGATATATTCCTAACACGTGAAGAAGAGGGAAAAGCAATATGGCAATTTAATGTCTCATCGACCCTGCAAGTTGGCAGCATCCCAAGTGATGATCGATTTTAAACATAATCTTTAACTACAATAATGAGTACAATACAATTCATCATTTCTTTATTCTAGGTATTTTTTACTCCCTCCGTTCCTAAATATAAGACCTTTTAGAGATTCCATCATGAACTACATACGGATGTATATAGACGTACTTTAGAGTGTAGATTTACTCATTTTGTTACGTGTGTAGTCTATAGTGAAATCTCTAAAAGGTATTATATTCAGAAATGGAGGGAGTACCCTGAATAAAGAGATAACACAAGGACAAACTTGTGAGAGACAGAGAGAACCCAGTTAGCATCTCAAACCGTGAATAAGAACTCCTATAAGACACTCAAAGTTTTATGTTACCATCTAATTAAACAATAGTAGTATAGTAATAAACTGTGAACCTCATAGACGGTTAGGGTTTGGAGAGGTACCTGGAGGGAGGAGGCCGGAGAGTCCTGGAGGTCATCAACATGCGGGTATTATGCGATCCTGGAATTGCTGGTGCTGCAACGACGAGCGGCCGTTCCCCATCGCAGAGCCGTCATCGCCACCGCTGGCCTCCTCCGACTGATTGCGCTGCCAATGTCGCATCAGGTCGTGATACTGAGGAAAGTGGGAGATGGCGGCCGGGTGTGGGTGTGGGTCTAGGGATACAAAGGAGCCCTCCCAACGGTTATTGTGTTTTTGTGCTAATGCCAGCTTAATAAAATGGCTCCGCTACATCATACATGGCAAATTAAAGATCATGCTTGGTCACTTCAGGTGGAACAATGGAACAGGAAGATTTTACAAAATGAAAAGGCAATCTCTTCAATTCTTAAATTAGCAGCATTTTAGTATTTTGCAGCTGTTGAAAACTGTGTTATTGTCCTACAGTCAATATACAACTTCAGATTAAAGATTTACTTACTTGGTGAGTGATTAGCTAGATTACCTACTGGTGAGCGGTTAGCTAAATTAGTGACGGCGGTTTTTAACACTCCCAAGTTCAATTTTGTGTGAACGATGATAGATTGGTGAAATTTTATCATCCTGATATAAAATGCAGGTTCGGACACTTTGTAGCATAGTTACCAAGGTGAGTTATGTCACAGGACATTCTTTTTGAAGTATATAATTATATATGAACTTACTCATGGTTGAAGAACATTGCCATGCCTCCCAAAATTTTAGAAGTTATTAGGAATGTAGTGCAATTACTAATTAGCCATCCCGTGTTCTAGCATATAAGGAAATTGTTTTTGTCCAGTATGTAGTACTGGAACAAGTAGTGTTTGGAAGCATATACATCAAATAAAAATAGTTGAAGGCCCAACGATAATTTCATACCCATGGCAGAGGCATCGCCTCAACAAACAGTACTACCAATGAACATTGCAATATTTGTTCATAGTAAATAATCCTTGTACGTTAGAAACCAGAAACTTTATGTTAGTGTGTTTCGTGAGAAGAGGACGCCAATCCATCCTATTCCTAGCACAACAGCAAATCAAAGGGAAGCATGCTTTACATGGCAGACGTTCCAGGTAAGAGAAGAAAATCTAATATGATATTATCTAACTGTATGAATACATTAGAAAATATCATTTCCAATTCAGAATTTACCATCCAGAAATCACAACCCTCCATTACTACTGCCAGCATCATGCCATTAACTGGTTCTGCAAGTCCAGTTGATCATAATCCTTCGTGGCAAAAAGGAGGGCCAAACGTTTATGTTCTGGCAGTAGATATCACTACCATGACCACTGCCTCAACGACTAATTTCCAGGTTTAGTATTGCAGGTCCTCATATATGCCATCGAGATGATCAGAAGACATATAACCCTGCAAACAAAAGCAATTTTGTATTGTTGCATAGCACCTTTCAGGGATAAAGAGAACTATAATCAATTAAGTCGTCGCTTAGACAATATAACTTTCATCACGCAAGGGTGACATACAGCAGAAAAAAAATCAGTTGGCTCATTTCAACAAGCATTTATCTATACCTACTATTAAAGGGAATAGGTATTCCTGGTTTGGTTTAGTCCTTTCATTTAGTTTATACACGCTAAGTGATCTGGGCCAGGTATTTGTATGTTGATGGGTCTTTTATGGGTTTTCGTTTGGTTTAAACACATGACCTCCTGTCTAACTCTTTGATCTGGGCCACGAAGGATTTGTAGGCTTTAATGTGCTGGGGCTACTAAATTAGAAAAGGAAGGATTTGATTCCCGACTAAAACGAGTGAGGACGTCATGGTAATTCATGAAAAGATTATACTTAAATGCCATTCAAAAAAGGATTCTACATAAATGGAATCAGTGGGAGATTATGCCCGACAAAGAAAATATGAACACGGCTAAATTGCAACGTATCTTTTTTATGTTCATTTTGTAGAAGGATGCTTCTTGCAGCATGTTCTCATAATGAATCCGGTGCTGTGAGACATTATGCTTGCACAAAACATCATTTTTTCCCGTTTCAACGCATGGGCATATGTGCTAGTCATAATCAAACCGGCAACATAGGGTCACCAAATTTGAGATTCTTTTTTCAACCGCATAAAACAAACATCAATAACTGAATTCCATTTAAGTATTACACATTGCAGGATAAAAAGAAAAAGTAAACGGGTATTACACATTATAAACTCACCTTCTTTGTGTCTGTTGGCGGGTTGCTTGACCAAATTTAGTAATATGCATGCCAACATGTCAAAAACGTTGAGCACCAATAAAGCACAGCAAACTATAGGTAGAAGATAAATCAATATACTTCATTCATATGCACTAAACACATTGTAAAAAGGTATAAGTACTGAAATGGAATCAAAAAACCAGAAATAAGATTTGCATAATGGAGTGAGATATGATTACGTTAGTGATTTTTAAGAGAGTGACCAGAGCTTGTAGAGTTAGTCGTTGAGTTTTGCTTCTCTACCACAACAGCTCCGTCACGCGCGAGGTTCTTGCTTTGGTACTGCTGCCCATGCACTCTGCAACTTAGCCTTCGACAATCTACAGCGTCCTTGAAGTCCCGGTGCTCTTACTTCTGATCCAATAAAACTGAAGGATCCCTGACCCGACAAATCCGAAGGATTAAAATAAAATAAAGAGTTCAGTTGTGAACAGTGGGAAGGGCTCCATCGCACACAACGCTGGGCGTTACTGATTTAGCAACCGATGACGTAAGGAGAATACTCTTCGGAGCTCTATACCATGTCCATGACATGTCATTTCTGAAATCTTAAGAGGAAGTGGTACGTTCTACTATACTAATGTGGTATCATTTGACCCCCCTCCCCCCCCCAATCACACAAAAGTACATGAAAAATGAGAGGTTTAGTTCATCTCTGAATAAGGAAGGACGGAATGGAACTACAGTATGCAACTGTAGATGCAAACTCCCATATACTAACCATTCCACTATGTAGAACTCTGAACTCAGAATGCAGAAACCAAGACATGTTGAACTGAAATTGCCGGAGCTGACAGTTGTCAAACCACAAGATTACACACCATGTTCGAAAGAAAACACATGCATCTATGATCTATCTTCTGGTGGTAGCGTCAGTGCACGATCTAAGTAGCAGTAAATTTCATCAGATAAGCCCACAAAGAATAAAAATCACCAAATCATTCAGCAACAGAGTGAGGAACACAGACAGAAGAAATCCATAAGCAGAGAAGCATGAGCCAATCTCTACAAAAATCAAAAGAAAAAAATGTGCACACACACGCACATATCAGCCAGTTCTAGCATACATCGATCTATCAAAGCATCAGGCCATCAGCCACCCATTAGAGAAGTGAAAAATGAAAGGATTCAAACTTACGCATCAATCCATCTAAGCATCAGGCCAAAGGCAGCAGGAGCGAAGTGCTCTGATGAATCCGCTTGGCGCAGCTCCGATCCCCTCACGCATCTCGGTGGCGATGCAACCCCGGCCCCCTCGCTCACCTCTAATACGGCGCCAACCTGACCCCCTTTCTCTGCCTTGTCCCTCCTCACGTCTCCCACAATCGACATCCATATGGGGCACCATCCAAGCTAGCGGCATTGTCCAATCCACTTTCCCGCCCATAGCAAAATCTCAGTGTGGCCATATCTCTTAACAGTTAAGGAATATTACAAAACAACACAATTGTACAAGCAGTAGCAGTAGCAAGCAACATGCAACCCTGACAAAAATATTGTACTGTACACTACAAAAAATCTATTCATAAGGAGGGTAACTAAAAAAATCATACTGTGCATTACAAAAATATCTATTCTCATGAAGAATTACGCCAGTTGTGTTAATTAGCAAATGAGGAAAATAATCCATTCATACATCATAAGAAATGCAATAGAAATTGGAGCAGCACCACCAAACATTCATATGAGGTGATTACCTTGTGAAAAACTGCTAGTGCTCCCAGTTTTTCAGTTAAAAGAGCAGGGTCCTAATAAAAAAGGAATTGGTTTAGAAGTTCATAGGCGGTTTGTTGTTCGGGCTACATAAAACAACTCCACAGTGGAAGAAACAACATTGTTTAATATTCAGTGAACTACTAAATGGAACAATTAAGATAATTTTGTAGCCTCAGCAAGTACCAACTATTTGGCTTATCTAATCTCACAGATTCCTTATTATTTGGATATACCAAGACAAAGTAGGTACTCTGCTCTCAGCTTTATGTTGGACTCAACAAAATACAGTGCAACTATCATGATTTTTGAAGTTGAGATTCATAAAATGAAGATTGGGGTAAAGCATGGCTCTACTTATCTGATGAAGAACAAAATTAAAATTAATTCCATGCTGGTTACTGAATCTGATGAGATATAATACCGCACCCAACCTGAAAGTCTGATCTCTCGCCCATAAATTGTATTCCAGAGTAGCCACATCAAAAACAAATAATATGACACAGAAATTATTATGTTCCCTCGTCTTCTCCTTCTTCATCCATAGAATGGATCACAGGAACAGCTATTGACCATCTTATTTGAGCAGGTAGCTAAATCTATCGAATATAAGCATGGAAAAAATGGATCAAGAAATAAAGCACAAAAGAAATTAAGAGAAAAGGGAAGGATGAGAGAGAGAGAGAGAGAGAGAGAGAGAGAGAGAGGAATACGTACCCCCGAATGGAGATCCTCAACAATCAATCATTAGCGACGGTGAGCACTTTGCCGCTGACTGTATGGCCTTCTGTAATTGTGCTAGCAGCATGCCTCGAGTCATTAGCCTATTGAGGACAACAACACCAAGGAGATGTGGCCGTGGAGAATCTGGCCGCTGCCCCGCTGACTTGCTCGACTTGATCTGGGGCGTCCCCGCTTAAAGAACAGAAGGTGAGTGGAGGGCAGCGCCGGCGGGGAAGAGAGCGGCGCGGGCGGGGAAGACGGTGGCTCGGCGTGGGAGGGAAGAGGGCGGCGCCAGCGGGGAAGAGGGCGGCTCTGGGTGGAGCGACAGTGGCGAAGGGATGAAGGGCGGCGGCGAAGGGAGACCTCGCTCGAGGGCAAGAGTTGTCGATCGTATGTGCGGACGATGGGTTTAGGTTTTTTTGTCGCTGGTTAGTTTTCGTTGGTTAACCATCGTAGGTTTTTTTCGGTTGTAGGTGCATGGGTGCGGGTTGGGGCCTTAGCATGAGGTTTTTTCGGTTCATGGTGGCTAAGTCTGAGGTGGGAGGAGGTACCAAAAAAAAACCATAGAAGATGGGACGAAAAAAATCTGGAAGCGAGACTACCAACTGCTTCATTAGAAGTAGAGATTGATGCTACATTATCACATGGTGATGTTTCTTTTTCCTAGGTGATGGGAGAATGGGCAGCATTGGTATGTTTTAATAGATCGCTTGCCGTCGATTGATTTGAAAAATGATTGGCTCCATAATTGAATACCCCAATCGAATTGAAGAGCTTCAAAATTAGGGAACAATAGTGACTTACAATAATTGAATGAGAAAGCTCCTTGAGCAATTGTTGACTCTGTTAAAATTGAGTATAATAGTGTATAATAATGAACTCAATTAATTATGAGGCCTTAAAAATTAAGAAGCATATAGTGTATAATAATAAAGAACTAGATAAGAGAGCTTTGAGAAATTGTTGAGCCGGTCAAAATCAGGTGACCCAATTTTAATTGAAGCCCTCGATTAATTGTGAGCCCTTTAAAATTAAGGAAGCTTAGTGTTATAGAGGATCGGTAGGTATTTGCGATATATTACCACAAGAATGATCGTTTTGTGTTAGGGTTACGTAAAGTGGTAGTTTTCTGTTCAGCTCTGGTAGTTTTTAGCAATGTACTCATTTACTGAGAACATGAAGAAGGCTCCCAAATGTAGAAAATGAGGCAGCATAGTATGGATATATGCGGAAGGTATGAACCTGAGAACATCTCCAGCCGTTCAGCCCCCCAGGGCGCTAAAAAAGAGCGGTCTGAGAGCGAACCAACGCTAGTTCGGCCCCTGAGGGCGACCTAGCTCCCAGTCACGCCCCCAGGCGCCGTCCCTAGGACGTGGAAAATTCGAACTTGGTCGTTCCCGCTAACAAAAGACGCCATAAGTCCGGCGATCGCAAGTCACAGTTCGGCGATCGGATATAGTCAGGCATACAAAAAATAGAGCGGCAAAAGTTCGCGTGCACAACGCATCACTCGGCGGGCTCTGCCCCAGGCGTCCGCGGAGTTGGCGTGCGCGGGCTTGGCGGTGTCGAAGCTGCTTCTGCGCTGGGCGGTGTCGGCGTGGCTTCGGTGCTGCTGGGCGTCGTGGAGGCGTCATCACGTGGGCTTGGCGACGGTGTCAGCGTGGGCGTGGGCGTCGGCGGCGTTGTCGAGGGAAGCTGGTTCAGGATGAGGCCGTGCTCCACCAAGTACCACGCCTTGACCGCCTCGTCGGTGCTCTGGAGCATGTCCGCCCCGCCCAGCAGGAAAGCCAGGTCGGTGTTTCTCTTCTTCGCGACGACGTTGGTCCGGAGCAGGTCGAGCTTGACGGCGCTGCTCGACATCAATGCCGACCACCGCGCGTCGGTCTTCTCTTCACGAAGGACGGCCCGGGCCTGCGCGTCGGTGAGGCAGTGCTCGATGGACTCGTGCACTCGAGCAGTGGCCGCGTCGGCGTGTTTCCCCTTCTTGGCACCTTTGTTGCCGTCTGGCCGCCCTTCCGATGCGCCAGGAGTCGGCGCGTCCAGCTTGTAGGTCTCCTTGGCCTTGTCGAGGGTGCGCCGGACTTCCGTCCACTTCTCGCACTTTGTCAATGCGCTTGTAAACGTGGAGGTACTTGAATTCGGCGTCGCTGTTGCTCTGCCGGTGCAGGCCGAACATGCGCAGCAACTGCGCGGAGGAACAAACAGTTGGCGGGCGTACACAGCGAAGAGAGGCGGGAGACCGGCGTGGCATACCTAATCCTCAACGCTGGCACCGCTCTCCGGGCGAGCCGCGACCTCCTCGACGACCCCATGCCATTTGTTGCACACCCCCTGGATACGCCCCCAATGGTTCGCCATCGCCTTCGAGCCGCGCTGCATGTAGACGTCTTTGAAGTAGGGGTCGACGAGCTTGCGCTCGTCGAACTCGGCCTTGATGCGCTCCCAGTACGTCTCGATGCTCTGGTTTGTGCCGGTGGTCGGGTCGAGGCAGACGACTTTCCATGCTTCGGCGAGGCATTCCTCCTCCTTGGACGCCCACTTGATGCGCGGCTCGCCTGACCTGGCCGCCCGCGTCTTCTTCTTGCGCATCTTTGCCGGAACAGTCGCCGGCTCCTCCTACACCTCCTCATCCTCCTCCTCCTGCTCCTCCTCGCCGTAGACGTAGCCGAGCTCGCCGTCCATGCCGCCGCTGAGATCCACCGTCTCGTCGGGGGTGTCGAACCCGGGAGACGCGGCGGCCGCGGCCGAACCTGCGGCGATGATGTCGTCCATGTCGCCCTCGGTCTAGTCGGTGTCGCCGAGATGCGAGAAGGGCAGCGCGCAACGACGGAAATGGGGCGTCGGGGAAGACGCGTAGGCGGGCGGCGAGTAGTTGTATGGAGGATACTGCACGCCGATGAAGATCACCGGCGAGGGCGTGCGCTGGACCGGGTGTCCATGGGGAAGGTGACGTTTGGATTTCACCCGTCGTGCGCGTCCCCGTCGGCGTAGCTCGGCGAGGGCGATCCCCATGGCTGTGGCGACGGAGAGCCGAAGCTTTGCTGGCCCCAGGGAGCGTACTGGGCGTGGCTGCCAGGTGGATTCATTATCCCCACGCGAGTCGCCTCGGCCTCGGCTTGGTCCGCCGAAGCGGCAGCCGCAGCCGCGCGCGCCGCGTTGTCACGGGCCTTCTTGGCGATGTCCCTGTTCCGCCGGTCGGCGGTGACAGCATCCCGTCGCTGAATTTCCGCCCTCCACTCGGCGTTCGGCATGCCCGACGGCTTCGACAGCGGCGCCCTCGGCTTCCTCTGTTTCGGCTGGGTGACGGAGGCGGTCGCGGTTGCCGCCGCGCGAATGACAACGTACTTCTTCGGTGGCATGGCGGCCAACTGGGAGGCGGGCGGGAGGAAGATTGGCGGGAGGAAAGGAGAAAATGAGTGGGAAGTGGGGGAAAAGCTGGAAGAAACGGCGGGAATAGGCGCGGGACTTGCCGACAGGGCGGACCCACGCATCCTTTTCGCTTGTGCCGGCGCCCCAGGTGCCCCCGAGGGCGCCGGGTTCTACTTGGGTCCGCCGGCACCAGTTTCGGCCCGAGCCGGCGAAAAACGGGCTTCTGGAAAGGGGGGGGGCGACCGGGCCGTTTTTTCGGCACCAACGCAACAAAAACACCTGGGGAGGGCCGGTTGGGGGCGCGGCTGGAGATGCTCTGAGGCCAGTGTATCCAAACCTTTGGTACTCAACTTAAAACTCCATAAACATCCGGAACTTTGAAGGGTGCTGAATATACAGACGTTTTGTCAGTTGACATATTTTTCAGAACATAAGGGCTCATCATGTACTTAAAACTGAATCTGAACATCATCCGCAACATATGGCTTCCAGCTTTGTTCCAGACCATTCGTATATCGCAACTGAGCATTCTACAACTGAGAATTCTACGACTGGGCATTCTAGGACTGATGAAATATTCTAATGAACCGACCAAAAAAATATTCTACGACTAGAGCTACATACAGCTAAGCATTACACAGCGGATGGCTAACCTGAAAAATAGTAATCACTGAACTAATGAATATGTAAAACACAGAAGAGATGAGCACGGTAAAGCTAGTATTCCCTTTCCGAAACTAAGCATGAACATGATGTGTCTACATGCAGCAAAGAAGAGAGAAAATGGTGACTTATACGAGAACTGAAGGGGGTGCAACACTAAAGATTAGTTATCTAACAAGAAAAGAATGATCAAAAGAACCAAGGAGCAGTTAAATTTACAGATAGAATTATAAACGAACACCCAGGGGAGGAATGACCAATGCATACTGAAGAAAAAACTGAACAGAATAAGGTCATACTAAAGCATGAATTCTGAAGCAGGAACAAAACTGATGAATTTTTTCTTGCTCAATGAATACTAAGAAAGACAGAGAAGATTAAACTGGAGAATAATCTAACTGCACATTATAGCTAAAATCCCTTGTCTAGAAAAAGATCTAAATCCCTCGTCTACAGGCAGGAACACTGATGACTGATGACTTGACAGAAATGTATACACACTACAGGCAGGAACAAGATGACATGAGTACATACAAACAAAGATGGTGTAGGCATGATAAGGAGCTGCACAAACATGAGTAACTGAGCCTGCACCCGGAGCGCTCTGCCCTGAGGTGAGTCTGCACCCATAAGGCTGGAGCGCTCTGCCCTGAGGTACAACATGCTCATGGGGAGACTGCTCCACATGGCTTCGAAGGGATCGAAGAGCAAAATGAAATATGAATGCCTACTATGATAAATTGATATTGTTGAGGAACGGAAAGCAAATTCTGAACAATGAAACAGAGGAAAATCTGCAACAGCAAGCCAGCTCAGTTAGGACGCTCAGTTAGGACAGTTGCAAATTTTGCATCTCAATGACATGGGGATGACAGCAGCTAGATGATACATTTTACAATGGCAACTGCTCTTCTTGTACAACAGCCGTGCAAACTTAGTGCCAAACAAAATGGCTCTGGACCCCCACTGAAATGAGCCGGGAAAACACCACAAGCCAGGCCCTGATTTGACGAAAAATCGTCGAACACCAGGCCTTAACTGATGGAGATTAAGTATAGACAATAAAGACAAAAACTGTGGCCTCGGGACTGAACTGAATCGCCAGAACTTCCCCAGAAACCAGCAAAACAATTGCTGCTGCAGACCTCGATCCTGATATAGCTATTTTCGCATCACTAATTAGAAACAGACTAGGACTAACAATGACTAAGCATAGCAGATCAAGACCAAATTGAGCTACTGAAGATACATCAGAACAACCAATAATTTGTTTCTGAGTGAAGTTATCTCTGAACCTATATGCTTCCTGATCCAATAGAAAATTCAGAAGATCTACTCGTGTGACGGTCACGGGTCCAAAACAGGTGGGAAGACCAAACCCGGAACCCAATAAAAGCCATCACACACGCACGAGGATGGCAGGCACACAGCACGCTGAGATCCGTGCTGAAATCAGAGGGCCACAAATTTGGCTTAAAGCCAAATCAAAATCAGTCAACTGAAAATTAGCAAAAATGTTAATAAAGGTTGGGGGCAGGGAGAAGCCCATTTCTTAAAAATAAAGGTACTACAGATTGGCGCTACAAAAATATGGTTCCATAAAATTGCACCTAAGATCACCAGGCTTGTGACATCACAATTCCATCGCCACCTTGATTTACTTCCACTACTCGATGAGCTATCTATTTGTG
The DNA here is from genome assembly GCA_034509565.1 of Triticum monococcum. Lineage (NCBI taxonomy): Eukaryota > Viridiplantae > Streptophyta > Magnoliopsida > Poales > Poaceae > Triticum > Triticum monococcum. The sequence continues at coordinate 655,263,061 of CM067847.1, read as the reverse complement.
ATACAGGTACGCAACCGAGAATATGAAGAAGGCTCCCATTGTTGAAAATGAGGCAGCATAGTACGGAAACGCTGAAGTTATGAACCTCTCATACTCGTCATGCCTGTATGGACGCACTGGAATCTGCTTTGCAAGAGAGAGGCCGGTGTATCCAAGCCTTTGGTACTCAACCTTGAACTGGAAAACTCCATAAACATCTGGAACTTTGAAGGATGCTGAATATACAGCAGTTTTGTCAGTTGACATATTTTTCAGAACATAAGGGCTCATCATGAAAAACTGAATCTGAACATCATCAGCAACATATGGCTTCCAGCTTGTACCAGACCATTCATATATCTCAACTGAGTATTCCAAGTCATCATTGATGCGGTACATGCTAGGCTCATCTGTCTCCCCAACCTTATGGTGCTTGACATTCACTGCCTTCAGATGACCCCTCTCATGGAAGACCCATTTGCTCGTCTCTGTCACAAATTGTTCATTTCCAGCTTTGTCATGGCTCATTTTGCTGCCAGCCTTCTGCACACCAGACTTTAGGAACCTGTTGCTAAACAAATCCAGTGATCCAGATATCAACACACGAGCATTATTCCTAGCCTGCATAACAGAAACCAGCGATATGGCCGACCCAGTGAGAGATGGAACAGATGCCAACTTAGCCTCTGGGTTTGCTGAATACGCTGATGGCGAGGCAGATAGAACCTTTAAAACCAAGCTGTTGGATGGATTGGCCGCATGCCCAATCCCTCGAAACAGCACAGGAGCCTCAATCTTTTTGGACCCCAATATCACATCTGACTGAATCAGGTCATCGCCAGCAATCAAGGTGTGGTCACCTTCAACCTCACTGGAGGCATAATTGATGTGGTCAATAACCATTGCTTCCGGGTCCTCATCAAAGTCAACCCCACACTCCGTCGCGATGCCGCGGATCAGATCTGAAGCCGAATGATCTGCTGCCAGAATCATATCGTGCCCGGTATCGATAAACTCCAGAACAGCATTCTGGTCCACCGATCCGCCGAAGCGCGGGGTCGATGGGGCGAAGAGCACGAGGCCGTCGTAGAGGTACTGACCGTAGCGGTGGAGCGAGAGCTTGGGGTCGTCGGCGAGGCGGAACTCCAGATCTAGCCCGCGGGCCTGGAGCGAGCCGAAGAAGGCCGAGTGGGATGAGCGGACGGCCAGATCGTCGACGAGCACCAGCAGCTTGCGCCCGCGGGGGCCCTCGCCCGAAGCGTCCCCGAGGGAGGCGACGGCGAGGAGGGCCGCGGCGGCGAGGAGGAGGAGGACGCGCGGCGCCGCCATGGCCGTCGTGGTGGTGGTGTAGCGAGATGCGCAGATCTCGCAGCGGGGTTTTTGTTTGGGCTTTAACGGGGCTACTCTAGATCTAGCAGTTGGAGAGGAGAAGGGGGAGGCAGGATAAGGAGGCCGAGAGCATGAAGAAAAGCTTCGCCCAACAACTCACACACCACGGGTCCCATCTGGCAGTGGCAGTCATACACACGAGACACTTACGAGGTTTGATTGACGATTTCTTCAATAGATGGTCCAAATATAATAGACGCTGCTTCAACAGACGGTTTTTTTTTTTGAGCATCAGTACAGACGCAAGCGCTCATATACACGCGCATACACTCACCCCTATGAACGCACACACGCACACCCTACCCCTATGAGCACCTCCGAGAGACTGAGCCGGCATATCATCTTGAGATTTACGAAGTCACCGTAGGCGCCTCGTCGTCGACGGAAACGTCTCCTCCCACTGAAAGCGCATCGCCGGAATCCTGAAATAAATTCAGGAATAATGCGAGCACCAGGATTTGAACCCTGGTGGGTTGGGGATACCACTGTCCACCTAACCAACTCAACCACAGGTTGATTCGCAACAGACGGTTTATATGTAAAAAAAATTGGACCACGGCTTTCTTATGATGTAAAATACAACATCTCGTGGTGCAAATTTACATCATGAGGTGCATCTGGTCAACCAGCCGCCGCCCGCGAACGCCCAAGCGCCACTTCTTTTCCTTTTCTGCCCGCGCCCCGTCCGCTCGCCCGAAGACCAGTCGGCCGGAATCCGCCGCCGCGACCGCCCAAAACCTCGCCGTCGGCGCCGCCACCACCCCACATCCCTACCGCCGCCCTCCCCCGCCATCGTCCCCGTCGTCTCCCTCGCCGGTAGCCGACTCGCAGCCGCCCGGACGCCGCCGAATCGGGAGGCAGCCAACACGGGATTCGGCGCCTCCGGCAGTCCGGCTGCCGCGGTAGGCCTTCGCCGGTCTTAGGCTGCCGCCGACCTCCTCCCCGTCGGTCGTGAGCCTGTCCACGGCCGTTGCGCCGGCCGCGTGACCGCCGCACCAAGCCCTCCGTCCGGCTGCTGAATTATTCTTCGCCGCCCGCCGAGCTCTTCTTGGCCTGCCTCCAAGCTCATTTCTTATCTCCACCGCCGTCCGGAGTCAACCGCAGCCGTCCGCAGCCATCAGCAGCGGCCAATCCAACCGGCGACCATCTTCTTCCACCGCGCGCACAAGGTGTTCGACGGAATTCCCGAAGGTAAAAAATGACGAAACTTGATGATTTAACTTGGGATTGGATAGTATGTTTGACGATGGTTGTGTGCATTGTAGATGAGCTCGGTTGACTCCTCTTTCATGAATGATTCATCGTCGGACGAGGAATTTGATTTGCATGAAGAAGAGGAGATTGCTATGCTAGTGGCCATGCACAAGAGGAAGAAACCGAAGCACGGTGGTTCCGTTTATGGTCGTGCGTTTATTCGGAGAGAACGGATTGATGCACAACTTCTTTGCATCATCACCTGTTTTTTAATCTATTGGAGTTGCTCTTTTGGACCATGAATTTTGACCATCTGTTGGAGTTGGCCTTTTTTCAAAGCTCCAAAACGCACTTTTTGGCGGTCCAAATTTTACATCTCCGGTTTTGGACCGTCAAAATTTGGACCATCTATTGGAGATGCTCTTAGACGTTTGGGGCCAAACCGGCATTAGCTTTCGGCATGGGGGCGATTGCGTTTCTAGTCGTCGCCCCCATGTCGACCCAGTGCGTCCCTCAAAATCGCGCAAACTCGGCGATCTGATATTGTAAGTGCATCTAGTGCCACCCCTAGTTGGTTTTGGAGTATTAACGACAAACCTAGTTGAGGGACTAATGTGTTTATGAGAATTGCAGGATAACACAGGTAGAAGTCCCTCATTGATTCGGTTTTACTACCAGAGATGACCCCTAAAAATGTACGAAGACATTGAAGTCAATGGTGGTATATGAAGATATTCACTTTGAAGACTATGACAAGAGAAGACACCACATGAAGCCTATGGAGCTCGAAGACTTAGATCTTTCGTAGTTCTCTTTTATTTGTGTTGAGTCATAGGAACCACCGTACTGCTAAGTGGGGTCCAAGAGAACCAGTCAGAACGACTGAAGTGATGCCTAAACAAAAAACCTATGTCTTCGAGTGAAGACTATGAGAGCAAATCTTGTCCAGAGTCGGACAAGTCAGCTTTACTTGTAGCCCAAGTAAAGTTGCCGTGTGAGTTTGAAATCTGACCGTTGCAACACGTGTCAGTTCCTTAATGACCCAGGGTCATTTCGGACAAATCAGGTCGGGTTGCCTAGTGGCTATAAATAGCCCACCCCCTACAACCATAAACGGTTGGCTGCTTAGATTTCAGTGCACGGCTTTTGTCGTTTGAGAGCAACCCACCTCGAAGCCTTTGAGAGAGAATACCTAGCGAGGAAAAAGCCCTAACCACCCAGAGCCAGAGCAAATTGGGCATCACTTAAGTCTTCTTGTCTGAGTGATCTGAAGACTTATTACACTTGAGGACTGTGCATCCTCCAGCCGGTTAGGCGTCGCGTTCTGAGCATCCAAGAGTCATTGTGGATTGCCGGTGAACGAAGTCTGTGAAGGTTTGGGAGTCTACCTTGAAGACTTACCAGAGTGATTGGGCGAGGTCTGTGTGACCTTAGCTCAAGGAGAATATGGTGAGGACTGGGTGTCCTGAGCTGCGATTCAGGATTGGGTGTCCGGGACTGTGTGTCCTAAGGTTTAAATACCTAGCCGCTTCAACCAGACGTATAGTTGTCACAGCAACTGGAACTGGTCCAACAAATCATTGTCTTCAATGAGTCACTGGTTTCATCTTCACTTCCCTTTACATACTGTTACTCGTTGTGAATTCATTGCATGTTTGCTGTATCTTTTGTCTTCACTGAGTGACTGTGTGTTCTGTTTAGCTTCATAATATCTTCCTACCTGATCCGTATTACACTACAGCTATTCGTCACTGTGCTTTCACTCTGTTGATACTTGACCATGGCTTGCCTAGTGTAGTCTAACTTCTGCTGCATAGTAATAGGCATATCTCTACTGTTTGTCTTCATAACTTCCACGTTTTAAAGACTTTCATAAAAATCGCCTATTCACCCCTCCTCTAGTCGATATAACGCACTTTCAATTGGTATCAGAGCAAGGTGCTCCCTTGTTCTGTGTGATTCGGTTTAACCACCTGGAGTTTTAGCTATGTCGACTGCAGGGATAATCAAAGTCTCCGCTGCGTGCCCCGTCTTTGATGGAACTGAATATCCCTACTGGAAGAATAAGGTGCGCATGCATCTTGAAGCCATTGACGTCGACCTATGGTATGTCGTCGAGAAAGGCGTTCCCAAGGCTGGAGAAGGTGTCACTGCTGCTGATGTCAAGAAGTTTACTCAACTGGACTCTACTGCCAAGAATATCATCTATGGTCATCTGAGCAAAGGACAGTATGACCATGTGAGTGCCTTGAAGACATCCAAGCTGGTCTGGGACTGGCTCTCCAAGGTCAATGAAGGCATCTCAACCCAGAGAGATCAGAGAATCAGTGTTCTTCGTAACTGAAAGTGCGTTATATCGACTAGAGGGGGGTGAATAGGCGATTTTTATGAAAGTCTTCAAAACGTGGAAGTTATGAAGACAAACAGAGTGGACAAGCCTATCACTATGCAGCGGAAGTTAGATTACACAACGCAAGCCATAGTCAAGTATACAATATAGTGAAAGCACAGTGACAAACAGCTTCAGTGTAATGAGGATCAGGTTGGAAGAAGTTATGAAGCCAAACAGATCATACAGTCAAGTTGTGAAGACAGAAGATAAAGCAAGCATGCAATAGCTTCACAATGTGTACTGGTAAGTAAAGGGAGGTGAAGATGAAACCAGTGACACGTTGAAGACAATGATATGTTGGACCAGTTCCAGTTGCTGCAACTGTACGTCTGGTTGGAGCGGCTAGGTATTTAAACCAAAGGACACACAGTCCCGGACACCCAGTCCTGAACACGCAGCTCAGGACACCCAGTCCTCACCGTTTTCTCCTTGAGCTAAGGTCACACAGACCTCGCCCAATCACTCTGGTAAGTCTTCAAGGTAGACTCCCAAACCTTCACAGACTTCGTTCACCGGCAATCCACAATTTCTCTTGGATGCTCAGAACGCGACGCCTAACCGTCTGGAGGATGCACAGTCCTCAAGTGTAATAAGTCTTCAGATCACTCAGACAAGAAGACTTAAGTGATGCCCAATTACTCTGGCTCTGGGTGGTTAGGGCTTTTCTCCTCGCTAGGGATTTTCTCTCAAAGGCTTCGAGGTGGGTTGCTCTCAAACGACAAAAGCCGTGCACTGAAATCTGAGCAGCCAACCGTTTATGGTTGTAGGGGTGGACTATTTATAGCCACTTGGCAACCCGACCTGATTTGTCCGAAATGACCCTGGGTCACTAAGGAACTGACACGTGTACTAACGGTCGGATTTCGAACTCACACGGCAACTTTACTTGGGCTACAAGTAAAGCTGACTTGTCTGACTCTGGACAAGATTTTCTCTCATTGTCTTCACTCGAAGACATAGGATTTGTATTAGGCATCACTTCAGTCATCCAGACTGGTTCTCTTGGACCCCACTTAACAGTATGGTGGTTCCTATGACACAACATGAATGAAGTAAAACTACGAAGGATCTAAGTCTTCGAGTTCCATAGGCTTCATGGGGAGTCTTCATATGTCATTGTCTTCGACATGAATGTCTTCATGAACCACCATTGTCTTCAATGTCTTCGTACATTTTTAGGGGTCATCTCTGGTAGCTAAACCGAATCAATGAGGGACTTCTACCTGTGTTATCCTGCAATTCTCATAAACACATTAGTCCCTCAACTAGGTTTGTCGTCAATACTCCAAAACCAACTAGGGGTGGCACTAGATGCACTTACAATCTCCCCCTTTTTGGTGATTGATGACAAACTAGTTGAAGTTTTCAACGGGGAATATAATTTGTGAAATTGTAAAGGAATTGTCTTCATAAGCTGCAAGGGCTCCCCCTGAAGATGTGCATATAAGTGATTTGCTTCTGGAACGCAAATGCACATAGCAGGTTGTATTTGTGGGAATCCACTTCAACTTATGATGACAATCCATCATGCATGTAAAGATATATGAAGATAATGATATGCATAATGAAAAATGGACGTCTGCGAAATGATATAAGTGCGGAAATTACCGTCGTACATGTGGAATTTATCTTCGCAAGAACACAGTGGCAAACATAGTAGCAGACGACCATCAAGTTTAAGTGTTACAACTCAAAGAACCAAATGTAGCAAAACGAGAGTTGTAAGCACGAAGCAAAATGCAAAATATAATAAAGCACCCGCACTTATTATTGACCCGCTTGAAGACTATGAACATCATATGCTTCTCCCCCTTTTGTCAGTGATGACCAAAAAGGTTTGAAGACATAGAGTTTTCTACGCGTTCCCAGGCGCAGCAGGGTCGGTGGAGGCGTTTGGTGGAGCTGGCGAGCTTGGTGCAGTGACGACGCGCGCTGAAGAAGGTGGTGGTGATGTAGCGTCGTCTTCTTCCTCAATGATTTTTCCAGTCACTGTGGCAGCAGAGGAAGAGAACTCTGATTCTTCAAGCGACGGAGTTCCACGCAACACAACTCTTCTGGGGGGTGTGGAGTCAAACTTGAATCTCTCTTTGAAGCCATCCTCTTGTAGTTCAGCTTCAGTGCACATCATGGTGAGGCCTTTCCAAGTGCGGCGACAGGTTTCATGTGCGACAAAGGCATTCTTGGTGGCCAGATTCCTGATGCGATTGACGTCTTGCATGATACTGTGCATCTGCCTTTTGAGCCAGTCGTGATGCCTATCTTGCTTTTGGTGCAGAGCCACAAGAAGTTCACGGTCAGTGAGTGTACGAGCGCGTTTCTTGGGTCTCTGTGCAGCCGTGCTGTCAGTGGCTTCAGTTGATGCAGGGGCACGTGTGGTGCCAGCCATTGGATAGACTCTGGAAATGGCTTCAACACCTTCATCATGCTGAGTGAAGCTCTGGTGTTCTGCATTCTGAAGACTTAATGGCTGCTTGGCAGGCTCAGGATAAATCGCTTCAGCAGAGGTGTCCACATCAGGTAAGAAGATTCTGTGGTTGCGGGCAGAGGGTTGATAGGATATAGCAGAGTGGAGCTTGATGAGCCTCATAACCCATGGGGCATAAATCTTCAGACCAAAGAGATCTGAGCCAGACGCTGCAAGTTGGCGTATAAAGAGATCCCGGGCATTGAAGCATTTGCCATGCAGGATGCAGAAGATGAGAGTCTTCATGGCACCTTCAACCTTGGCATATCGAGAGTGCCCCTTAATGGGCCATAGAGTCTGCCTGACGATGTGATAGATAGTTCTGGGCAGGTACTCTAAGTCTTCAACGAAGAACTCGGTTGGGTAAGGTGCGTCAGGAAGCAATGGCTTCATCATTGAGAGCATCTGACTCATATTTGGCTCAGGTCGCTGAAATATGCTCTCAACAGCTTCAGCATGGAGTTGGCAGCCTTCTTCGAAGAGTTCGCCAGGAGTGGGTAGGCCGGTGAGCTCAATGATATCAAATGCATTGGCTTCATGATGGACATTGCCGGTCATCCACTCGAGGACCCAAGTCTTCGGATCTCTGTTGTAGCCTTTGATGTGCAGTGTGGCATAGAACTGGAGCAGAAGCTCTTCATTCCAGTGCTCTTCATCTTTGACAAACGACAGCAGGCCAACTTGCTTGAAGCAGTCCAGTGCTTCTTCCAGACCAGGCAGACCAGCAATAGCTTCAACCTCAAGGCGCTGGTGTGGAAAGATACGGCCTTGGTTGTAGAGGACGCAGGAGTAGTAGCTGCGCTGTGGGTAGCTCCAGAACCTATCTGATACGATCCGTTCCCTTGAATAAGGGTTCTTGGAGCGGTTGAAGAAAGTGTTATCTGCCTTGAAGCTATTGACATTAAAGGTGCCAGGAGCTGTTGCAGGACCTGGGAACCTTGGCAGTCGTGGGATTGGCTTCTGGACCTGGGGCCTATGCGCAATATGATAGTTGAACTATGGACCGGCAGCAGACTCAGGCATAGAAGGTTCAGAGGCAGTAGCGTCAGTATCTCTTGAAGCTGTTGGTTGGTCGGGCTCCACAAATGCTTCAGTATTGGGTGTGGCAGCCGCAATGGTGTCAGCCTCATCACGTGTAGTAAGAGGGATGGATTCAGGTACGTTCTCCTTGAGAACTTCTTCTTGTTGGTGCGGGGGAGATGGAGCTTGAGGTTCTTCATGCTCTTCTTCATGGTCTTCGGCTGATGCAGCCGGAATGTCGTCAGCAGTCTGAGCCCTTGGCCCTTTGCGAAGCCTACGGAATGCAGGCGACGCCGGTGGAGTTGCAGTGGGCTGGGGCTCATCCTCTTCCTCCTGCGGGCGATCTGCCCACGATGCATCTTGGGTGATTGGCGTCAAGGGACGACCAATGCTGACCATTTCGCTCGTTTCGAGCTGAGGAAGGACTGCATCACCTTGCACATTGTCTTGGAGACCAATGTCTTCAGCAGCGTTGGGGTCGGCTGCTGGAATGTCTTCAGCGTGCGGAGCCTCTGTGAAAGCAGGCTCATGCACGGTCAGCTGACGATCTTCGTTAGGAAAGCGAACGGAGAGGGGTTCGACTATCAAGGGCTCTGTGGGAGCAGCCCGAGATTTCTTGGTCTTGCGTTTCTTGATGGTGGGGTCGGAAGGAGAGGCTTCAGGATGTTTCCTCTTCCTTGCTTCAGCTTCGGCTGTCCTTGTCTTCTTAAGCTCTGAAGCGGTTGAGCGGTGCTTTGGCTTCGAGCCAGGCTTGGCAGTGGGGAAGACAATCGGAACAGCTTCTTGCCGTGGGGCCTCTTGTTCAGCCACAGTGGGCTTCTTCTTTTTCTTCGCGGCCATCCTGGGGTCGATGCCGGGACGCCCAAGTGCCTTTCGCTTCTCGGCCTCATTGTAGGCCTGCACACAGAGATCAGCCAAATTCTTCATGCGCTCACGCGAACCCTGAGCCTCTGCATGTTTCTGCATAAAGTTTTCCTTCAATTCGTGCAGCATGACTTTGAAGTCTTTGACTTCTTGGACGCTGAGCGTGGCCATGTTCTGCTTGAACTGAGCCTTTTCAAAATCTATCTTCTGCTTCAGTTCCACTATGCGCTGGGCAATTGCGAGTTCTGAAGCAATAGCTCCTTGGAAGGCTACGCTGAGGCCAATGGGCAGCTGCAGATTATCGAAGCTGATGTTGGGTGTATCAAACCACTCATCAATGAAGTTGTGGATGATTGCTGCATCGAACAGAGGCAGATTGTTGAAGATTTCAGCCTCCTCCTTGCTCTTGATTAGCTGCTCAAGAGCGTCATCGGCAAGATCGTCGTCACTTGACAGATCAATGGCCTCGCAGCGCAGAACGGCAGCGGCAGTGGGCTCTTTGCCAGTGTGTGGCCGAGGCTTCTTGGCTTCTTGGGGCTTGGAGACTCGTGATAAGTCTTCAGACTGCACACTTGCTTCAGGAGGTGCAGTGGCCAATGGCTTCGCTCTGGAGATCATGGGAGAAGCGGCTGGCTTGGAAGCTTTTGGCTTCTTCTTCATCTGCTTCTGCTCCGGGGCAGCAGGAGCGTCATCAGACTCAGTGTCTGCTGGAGGGTCGTTCACGGCAGTCCCTTGGACTAGAATGCGAGTGATGAGGCCTTCGAGATTGGCATACGGCCCAATGACATTGGGATTTGCGTCGCGTGTGCCATCCGCCCTTGGCTTAGAGGGACCAGGGTTGAAGTCCAGCCCAAACTCCTTCTTGTTTTGCTTCGCAGAGTTTTGAGCAAATTGGAAGTTGCGCTTGAATAGATTGTCATCACGACACCAGAGAAGTGATGACGGATGTGCTTCAGCTGGCTGTGGTCCTCTGACCATGCATGGATAGAAGCCTTGAGCAATGGCTTCGTCTCTGGACCGGGGTACGAGATTTTTGTACAAGACATCTCCCCATGGCCTCTTGATGGCGCACTTCTCTGCATATTCCTTGGTGACGAAGCGGTATTGGAACCACTGCTCTGCCCAATATCGTCGAATCCATTGGATTCGTGTCTTGCGCTGACCATAGCTCTCTTCAGGATCAGTTTGCTACATTTCTGCCAAGTCTTCAGGCAGATCCTTAGACGTTTCACCACGTCTCTGTCTGCCTCCCTTCCTCGCTGGTTTTTCTGCTGCCATGAAGCTTAACTTGGAAGGCTTCAGATTCAAAGTCTTCAAAGGCTTCCTTTTGCTTGACCAACAGGAACTTGCTTCGGGAGAATTGATATGACGCTGTAAGAACTCTGCAAATGAATGCAGACTATGAGAACCAAAAGATTCTCCCACGGACATGTACCTATGACAGCATTAAGGTGCGAGGGAAGGGGAAGAGGTCATATGCATTCTCAGAAGATTTTGAAGATAAATCGGTTTAGAAGATATTGACCTCATCATGCGAAGACATTCACTTTATAGAAAAGAAGTTGGTTCCAGATTTGTACGAACCCATAGATCAGTACAAGTGAGGAATCTAACTACTTCATGAAGAACAAGTGAATATGCTAGGCAAGTTATGAGATGCAGATGAGAGGGATGAAACTTGTGTGAATGGAAACCTCTTTTGGCAGAAAGTGATGGAGCTATAGGATCAAAAGAGGCTGTAAAAAGACTTGTTATTTACCAGACTTGGAACTGCTAGACGAGGTGAGAGTTGAGGCCGAGCAGTTTGATCCTCCGTGCCCTAACTTGGCGACGGAAGACACCTACGGCGACGGCGGAGAGACCGGTGTCCGCATTCGGCGTGAAAACGGTGTCGGAGAGGTTGCGGCAGTGAAGCACTTCGTCGCCGGCGTCGTTGAGAGTTAGCGGTGGTGCTAGGGTTCGTGCGAGGGTGGAAGAAGAGATAATGACCGTAGTGAAACGTGTATTTATAGGGATATGGGCGGCACTGCGCTATTACTCAGGTGCCCCTGGCGATTCGCATCTAATCAGTACGTGGCCAGCATGCGGAATTGTGGGGGCAGTTTCACCCCACGCACGCCTTGTTTGTCGGGAGCCGTTCCTACTTCTCCGGATTTCTTGTTGATGGAAAAACATTGAAAGCTGTTTTAAAGTTTGTCTCTGTGTCTTCATCTGACAAGGATGCAGTGAAGACATTCGACAGTTTCAATAGAATGCATATGACTTGGAGAGATAGAGTTTGAGGTAGGAAGCATGGAGAGGTTAGGGTCCGATCACATTCACTTAGTTCAAAAGATTCAAACAAGAAGACATAGCTATAAGTGAATGCTGTAGAGGACAGAACACCAGTACATATATAATCAACATAGTGAAGATAATCATGAAGACAAATTGAGATTGAAGCCAAACCAAATGTGAAGACATAGCAAATGTAATGCCATGAGTGAAACACTTCAAGCAGAAAATTTGGTGGTGGCGTTACCCACCGTATAGGAAGTATTAGACCCAGACACGGCGCACAATTATCGTGGTGCTCCAAAGTCAAATTCCATGTTAATGTATTCACACTTAGAATGTATGTCTTCATTGATTGAAGATATACGTTACTTCGTGTGTTGCACATCTAAGTCATCAACATGCATAAGTGTTAGGATGTGTGCCTGATCACAAGACATTTGAGGATTCCAAGATATTTAGCTCACACCGTAACTTGCAAAATCTCTTCTCATCCAAGGGCTTGGTGAAGATATCTGCCAATTGCTCTTCAGTGTTGACGTGTATGATATCAATGTCTTCCTTTGCAACATGATCTCTGAGAAAATGATGACGAATTTCAATGTGCTTTGTCTTCGAGTGCTGAACTGGGTTGTTGGCGATCTTGATGGCGCTTTCGTTGTCGCAGTAAAGTGGCACTTGCTTCAGATGAATGCCATAATCCTTGAGGGTTTGCTTCATCCATAGAAGCTGAGCGCAGCAGGATCCAGCAGCAATGTATTCAGATTCAGCAGTGGAGAGAGATACACAGTTCTGCTTCCTTGAAGACCAACATACAAGTGATCGGCCCAGAAAGTGACATGTGCCTGATGTGGACTTCCGATCAACCTTGTCACCAGCGTAATCAGCATCCGAAAATCCAACTAGATCAAACTCTGAGCCCTTTGGATACCATAACCCTAGAGTTGGGGTGTGAGCCAAATATCGAAGAATTCGCTTCACAGCTAAGTGATGCGACTCCTTTGGTGCCGCTTGGAATCGAGCACACATGCAAACACTAAGCATAATATCTGGCCTAGATGCACATAAATAAAGCAAAGAACCAATCATGGAGCGGTATACCTTTTGATCGAACTCTTTACCATTGTCGTCAGGACCCAGATGATGTTTGGCTGGCATTGGTGTTGTGAAGCCTTTGCAGTCTTGCATACCGAACTTCTTCAGGCAATCTTTGAGATATTTCTCTTGAGATATGAAGATGCCATTGCGTTGTTGCCGTATCTGAAGACCGAGGAAGAATTTCAGCTCCCCCATCATAGACATCTGATATTGCTCTTGCATCATATATCCGAACTCCTCACTGTACTTCTGATTGGTGCAGCCGAAGATAATGTCATCCACATATATTTGGCACACAAACAGTTCACCATCATATGTCTTCGTGAAGAGAGTGGGATCTAGGGAACCAGGTATGAAGCCTTTGCTCTTTAGGAAGTATTTGAGTGTATCATACCAGGCCCGAGGGGCTTGTTTGAGGCCATATAGTGCCTTATTGAGCTTGTAAACCATGTCAGGATGTTTCGGATCTTCAAACCCAGGTGGTTGTGCAACATACACTTCTTCTTCAATTTTGCCATTGAGGAAGGCACTCTTTACATCCATTTGATACAGAGTTATGTTGTGATGATTTGCATAGGCCAGCAGTATACGGATGGCTTCAAGTCTGGCAACAGGAGCAAATGTTTCATCGAAGTCAATGCCTTCCACTTGAGTATATCCTTGAGCAACGAGACGAGCCTTGTTTCAGACGACTTGGCCATGCTCATCTTGCTTGTTGCGATATATCCATTTGGTGCCTATTATGTTATGCTTCCGTGGATCAGGACGCTTAACCAACTCCCATACATTGTTCAACTCAAATTGTTGAAGCTCTTCTTGCATAGCTTGAATCCATTCAGGTTCCATAAAGGCTTCATCAATTTTCTTGGGTTCTGTGATTGAAACGAATGCGAAGTGTCCGCAGAAATTTGCCAGTTGAGTTGCCCTTGAACGAGTCAGTGGACCAGGCGCATTGATGCTATCAATTATTCTGTCAATCTGCACTTCATTGGCAACACGAGGATGTAGGGGTCGAAGACTTTGCTCTTGCTGATCTACGTTGTCATGGGGAGGAATGTCTTCAGGCTGAGCATTGTCTTCATGTGGATCAGGTGCTGAGATGATAAGTTCTTCTTCAGGATGATCTTCAGAAGGTATAATTTCTCCAGTTCCCATTAGCTTGATTGATTCACTGGCTGGAACTTCATCTAGCACATCTGGTAGTTGCTCTCTTTGTGACCCATTGGTCTCATCGAACCGCACATCCACTGTTTCAACCACTTTGTAGTGAAAGAGATTGAAGACTCTGTAGGAGTGCGAATCCTTTCCATATCCAAGCATGAAGCCCTCATGTGCTTTTGGAGCAAATTTTGAGGTGTGGTGATGGTCCTTGATCCAGCATCTTGATCCAAATACTCTGAAGTAACTAACATTTGGCTTCTTGCCAGTCAGAAGTTCATAAGATGTCTTGTTCAGCAGCTTGTGAAGATATACATGGTTGATAGTATGGCATGCAGTGTCAATGGCTTCAGTCCAGAATTTTCTTGGTGTCTTGTACTCATCTAACATTGTTCTGGCCATCTCAATGAGTGTTCTGTTCTTGCGTTCGACGATGCCATTCTGTTGTGGCGTGTATGGAGCTGAGAATTCATGAGTGATGCCCAATGTATCAAGATATGTGTCAAGGCCAGTGTTCTTGAATTCTGTGCCATTGTCACTTCTGATGTGCTTTATCTTGGCGCCATAATTGTTCATTGCCCGATTTGCGAAGCGTTTGAAGACATCCTGCACTTCAGTCTTGTAAAGGATTATGTGCACCCAAGTATATCTAGAGTAATCATCAACAATGACGAAGCCATAGAGGCAAGCAGTAGTTGAAAAAGTCGAGTAGTGAGTGGGACCAAAGAGATCCATGTGAAGCAGTTCGAAGGGTTGAGTAGTGGTCATGATTGTCTTCGAAGGATGTTTTGCCCTTGTCATCTTCCCAGCTTCACAGGCACCGCATAAGTGATCTTTCTTGAACTTGACGCCCTCGATGCCTATGACATGCTTCTTCTTTGCAAGGGTGTGGAGGTTCCTCATGCCAGCATGCCCAAGTCTTCGATGCCAAAGCCAGCATTCTGAAGCCTTTGCGAGAAGACATACTGCAAGCTGTGGCCCTGCTGAGAAATCTACCACGTACAAATCATCTTTCCGATACCCTTCAAACACTAGAGACTTGTCAGATTCCATTAGTACCAGGCAACGATATTTTCCAAAGATTACAATCATGTTCAAATCACAAAGCATTGAGACAGACATTAAGTTGAAGCCAAGGGATTCAACAAACATGACTTTATCCATGTGTTGATCCTTTGAGATTGCAACTCTACCTAGACCCAATACCTTACTTTTACCAGTGTCAGCAAATGTGATGTGGCTCTTGTCAGATGGACGTAAGGTTGAGTCCATAAAGAGATTTCTTTTGCCAGTCATGTGATTTGTACACCCACTGTCAATAATCCATTCTGAAGACTCTGAAGTCGCTGGTGTCGTACCCTACAGTGCAGTTAGGGGGATAGGCTTCACCAAGAGTATTGTGAAGCAAAAACATTTGACGAACCAGTGGGTTATGAAAACTTAAATCCAGGCTAGGGTAAGTAGGGAGAGTAGCATGCGATTCAGGTATGAAATACATAGTGATGCCATTCGGGCATTTGATCTTGCGCCCCACAAGATTTTTAAGGTCCCCAGCAATAGCGTCAGAAGATTTTGGTTTTGTGCTGGAGACCTTTCCCTGCAAAAGAGAGTTAAGCTTTCTTAACCACCCACATCTTCAAGGGTGGCTTAGAAGCAATAAGTCTAAGTGCAGCATCTGAGAATTTTGGCTTTGGAGCCCTAGCAAACAGTCTAGCAGGTGGGCAATAGTACTCATAAGAATAGGCAGAATAGTTCTTGGTCATATGAGAATGACGGTTTGAAGAACCGCTCTCATATGCCTGAGCATGGTTTCCCTGCAAAACATTTGTGTTAGTGCGACTCAAGTGAGTCCTCTGCCTGTATGAAGCCTTTGGACCATATGAAGCCTTTGGTCTGAGGTTTGTCTTCTTCATGTGAGGTGTCATGAAGACATTCACAGGAAGATTCTCAAGACACGTTTTTGGAACCTAGATCTTCTTCATAGGCGGTCCATTCCTGCAGTTAGTACCAATGTACCTGGCAAATACTTCACCATTCTGATTCTTAAACAGTTTATAGTTTGCATCAAAGGATTCATCAATGATAATAGGATTAGCACAAGTGAAGCCAAATAGATTGGATGGATCTGCTGAGGATTCCTTTGCAGCAACCCATGTGGTTTTGGGGTAGTGCTCAGGTTTCCAGTAAGAGCCATCTGCATTAATTTTCCTCACGAACCCAACACCCTCTTTCCTAGGGTTTCGGTTCAGAATCTGCTTCTTGAGGACATCACATAATGTCTGATGTCCTTTGAGACTTTTGTACATCCCTGTTTCAAGCAATGTCTTCAACCTAGCATTCTCATCAGCAATAGCAGTGGTATCCTCAGCAGAGGGGTTAGTTACCACTTCAACAGTTGAAGATATTGCAACAACAGTAGCAGTGGAACATTCAGCAACAGAAATAGCATTATCACGCTCAATGCATTTAAGGCATGGTGGTTCAAATCCTTCCTGAGCAGAACTGATCTGTTCGGCTCGAAGTGACTCATTTTCCTTTTGAAGATCTTCATGATCCGCTCTCAACTTCTCAAGATCTTGCTTCTTTTGAAGATAATCATAGGAAAGCTTTTCATGAGTAGTTGAGAGAGTCTCAAGACGATCTTCGAGTTCCTGATACTTAACATGAAGATTTTTTATGTCTTTAATTAAGGATTCAGAACGAGTCATTTCAGCACCCAACAGATCATCGCTTCTGTCTAACAGTTTTTGAATATGTTCCATGGCCTTTTGTTGTTCAGTTGCAATTTTAGCAAGTGTTTTGTAACTGGGTTTTGAATCACAATCAGAGTCATCGTCACTGGATGTTTGATAGTGAGTAGTGCGTGTGTTTACCTTGGCACCACGTGCCATGAAGCAGTAGGTAGGAGTAGAGTCGTCCTTGTCATTTGCATCGGTGTTGGTGATGGAGTCATTGTCTTCAGTGTTGAAGATGGACTTGGCGACGTAGGCTGTAGCCAGACTCGCAATGCCTGAATCAGACTCCTCCTCAGACTCCACCTCTGCCTCCTCAGAAGCGGACTCCTCCTCTGAATCCATTTCCTTGCCAACAAACGCACGAGCCTTGCCAGATGAACTCTTCTTGTGTGATGAAGACTTTGAGGAAGACTTGGACGAAGACTTTGAGTATTTCTTCGTCTTCTTATCGTCAGAGTCATATTCCTTGCTCTTCTTCTTCTTTCTGTTCTCATTGTCCCACTGTGGACACTCAGAGATGAAGTGTCCAGTTTTCTTGCACTTGTGACATGTTTTCTTCTTGTAGTCATGAGCAGAAGCTTCATCATTCCTTGAGCTTGATCGTGAAGACTTTCTGAAGCCTTTCTTCTTGGTGAATTTCTGGAACTTCTTCACTAGCATTGCAAGTTCCCTTCCAATGTCTTCAGGATCATCAGAACTGCTGTCAGATTCTTCTTCAGATGAGGACACAACTTTTGCCTTCAAGGCACGAGTTCGCCCATAGTTTGGACCGTAGATATCTCTTTTCTCAGAAAGCTGAAACTCATGTGTGTTGAGCCTCTCAAGTATGTCAGACGGATCGAGTGTCTTGAAGTCTGGACGTTCTTGAATCATCAGGGCTAGGATGTCAAATGAACTGTCAAGTGATCTCAACAGCGTCTTGACGATTTCATGCTTGGTGATCTCAGTGGCGCCGAGGGCTTGAAGCTCATTTGTGATGTCAGTGAGCCGGTCAAATGTGTGCTGGACATTCTCATTTTCATTTCGTTTGAAGCGGTTGAAGAGGTTACGAAGAACACTGATTCTCTGATCTCTCTGGGTTGAGATGCCTTCATTGACCTTGGAGAGCCAGTCCCAAACCAGCTTGGATGTCTTCAAGGCACTCACACGGCCGTACTGTCCCTTGGTCAGATGACCACAAATAATATTCTTGGCAGTGGAGTCCAGTTGAGTGAACTTCTTGACATCAGCAGCAGTGACACCTTCTCCAGCCTTGGGAATGCCGTTTTCGACGACATACCATAGGTCGACGTCAATGGCTTCAAGATGCATGCGCATCTTATTCTTCCAGTAGGGATATTCAGTTCCATCGAAGACGGGGCACGCAGCGGAGACTTTAATTATCCCTGCAGTCGACATAGCTAAAACTCCAGGTGGTTAAACCGAATCACACAGAACAAGGGAGCACCTTGCTCTGATACCAATTGAAAGTGCGTTATATTGACTAGAGGGGGGGTGAATAGGCGATTTTTATGAAAGTCTTTAAAACATGGAAGTTATGAAGACAAATAGAGTGGACAAGCCTATCACTATGCAGCGGAAGTTAGATTACACAACGCAAGCCATAGTCAAGTATAAAATATAGTGAAAGCACAGTGACAAACAGCTTCAGTGTAATGAGGATCAGGTTGGAAGAAGTTATGAAGCCAAACAGATCATACAGTCAAGTTGTGAAGACAGAAGATAAAGCAAGCATGCAATAGCTTCACAATGTGTACTGGTAAGTAAAGGGAGGTGAAGATGAAACCAGTGACACATTGAAGACAATGATATGTTGGACCAGTTCCAGTTGCTGTGACAACTGTACGTCTGGTTGGAGCGGCTAGGTATTTAAACCAAAGGACACACAGTCCCGGACACCCAGTCCTGAACACGCAGCTCAGGACACCCAGTCCTCACCGTTTTCTCCTTGAGCTAAGGTCACACAGACCTCGCCCAATCACTCTGGTAAGTCTTCAAGGTAGACTCCCAAACCTTCACAGACTTCGTTCACCGGCAATCCACAATTTCTCTTGGATGCTCAGAACGCGACGCCTAACCGTCTGGAGGATGCACAGTCCTCAAGTGTAATAAGTCTTCAGATCACTCAGACAAGAAGACTTAAGTGATGCCCAATTACTCTGGCTCTGGGTGGTTAGGGCTTTTCTCCTCGCTAGGGATTTTCTCTCAAAGGCTTCGAGGTGGGTTGCTCTCAAACGACAAAAGCCATGCACTGAAATCTGAGCAGCCAACCGTTTATGGTTGTAGGGGTGGACTATTTATAGCCACTTGGCAACCCGACCTGATTTGTCCGAAATGACCCTGGGTCACTAAGGAACTGACACGTGTACTAACGGTCGGATTTCGAACTCACACGACAACTTTACTTGGGCTACAAGTAAAGCTGACTTGTCTGACTCTGGACAAGATTTTCTCTCATTGTCTTCACTCGAAGACATAGGATTTGTATTAGGCATCACTTCAGTCATCCAGACTGGTTCTCTTGGACCCCACTTAACAGTACGGTGGTTCCTATGACACAACATGAATGAAGTAAAACTACGAAGGATCTAAGTCTTCGAGTTCCATAGGCTTCATGGGGAGTCTTCATATGTCATTGTCTTCGACATGAATGTCTTCATGAACCACCATTGTCTTCAATGTCTTCGTACATTTTTAGGGGTCATCTCTGGTAGCTAAACCGAATCAATGAGGGACTTCTACCTGTGTTATCCTGCAATTCTCACAAACACATTAGTCCCTCAACTAGGTTTGTCGTCAATACTCCAAAACCAACTAGGGGTGGAACTAGATGCACTTACAGTAACCTCTTCAACCGCTTCAAGCGAAATGACAATGAGAATGTCCAGCACACATTTGACCGACTTACTGACATCACAAATGAGCTTCAAGCCCTCGGCGCCACTGAGATCACCAAACATGAAATCGTCAAGACGCTGCTGAGATCACTTGATAGTTCGTTTGACATCCTAGCCCTGATGATTGAAGAACGTCCTGATTTCAAGACTCTCGATCTGTCTGACATACTCGAGAGGCTCAACACACATGAGTTTCAGCTTTCTGAGGAAAGAGATATCTACGGTCCAAACTACGGGCGAACTCGTGCCCTGAAGGCAAAAGCTGTTTCCTCATCTGAAGAAGAATCTGACAGCAGTTCTGATGATCTTGAAGACACCAGAAGGGAACTTGCAATGCCAGTGAAGAAGTTCCAAAAATTCACCAAGAAGAAGGGATTCAGAAAGTCTTCACGATCAAGCTCAAGGAATGATGAAGCTTCTGCTCATGACTACAAGAAGAAAACATGCCACAAGTGCAAGAAAACTGGACACTTCATCTCTGAGTGCCCATAGTGGGACAATGAGAACAGAAAGAAGAAGAAGAGCAAGGAATATGACTCTGACGACAAGAAGAAGAAAAAATACTCAAAGTCTTCTTCCAAGTCTTCCTCAAAGTCTTCATCACACAAGAAGAGCTCATCTGGCAAGGCACGTGCGTTTGTTGGCAAGGAAATGGATTCAGAGGAGGAGTCCGCTTCTGAGGAGGCAGAGGTGGAATCTGAGGAGGAGTCTGATTTTGGCATTGCAAGTCTGGCTACAGCATACGTCGCCAAGTCCATCTTCAACACTGAAGACAATGACTTCATCACCAACACTGATGCAAATGGCAAGGACTACTCCACTCCTACCTACTGCTTCATGGCACGCGGTGCCAAGGTAAACACACGCACTACTCACTATCAAACATCTAGTGATGATGACTCTGATTGTGATTCAAAACCCAGCTACAAAACACTTGCTAAAATTGCAACTGAACAACAGAAAGCCATGGAACATATTCAAAAACTGTTAGACATAAGCGATGATCTGTTGGGTGCTGAAATGACTCGATCTCAATCCTTAATTGAAGACATAAAAAATCTTCACGTTAAGTATCATGAACTTGAAGATCGTCATGATACTCTCTCAACAACTCATGAAAAGCTTTCCTATGATTATCTTCAAAGGAAGCAAGATCTTGAGAAATTGAGAGCGGCTCATGAAGATCTTCAAAAGGAAAACGAGTCACTTCGCGCCGAACAGATCAGTTCCGCTCAGGAAGGATTTGAACCACCATGTCTTAAATGCATTGAGCGTGATAATGTTGCTTCTGTTGCTGAATCTTTTACTGCTACTGCTCACTACTAGAAAATGGCCTACTAATGGCGCACCTAATTTGGCCATTAATGGCGCATTAGTGGTGCGCCATTAGTGCCACGCCATTAGTAATTTTTACTAATGGCGCACCACTGGTGCGCCATTAGTATAGGCCACGGTACGCCATTAGTATAGGCCACTGGTGCGCCATTAGTATAGGCCACGGTGCGCCATTAGTATTTTTGAGTTTTGAAGGCGGGAAAATAGTAGTGGCGCACCACCTAACCCCCACCGTGCGCCATTGCTATTTTTGAATTTTGAATTTGGATCTGGATCGTGATTTTTTTGCCCATTTTTTGCTAGTTTTTTTGCTCGTTTTTTGGCACGATATTATTTCAAATTTTGTTCCTGTTTTTGGATCTTGTACGTTCTTTTGCCATGTTCTTTTGCCGGAGAGGAGTTCGCCGGAGAGGAGGAGGAGGAGGTCACCGGAGAGGCGCTCGCCTACATGGTCGGAGAGGAGGAGGAGGTCGCCGGAGAGGAGTTCACCGAAGCATCGGAGAGGAGGAAGGAGAAACCAAGAGGGAATGGGAGGAGAGGAGGGAGGAGGAGCTCACCGGAGAGGAGGGAGGAGAAACCGTGAGGGGAGGGGAGGGGAGGAGAGGAGGGAGGAGGAGGTTCCCGAAGAGGAGGAGGTCGCCGGAGAGGAGGAGGAGGTCGCCGGAGAGGAGGAGGGTAGTATGGTGGAGGAGAGAAGGGAAGATGGAGTGGAGGAGAGGAGGAGATGGAGTGGAGGAGAGGAGAGGAGGAGATGGAGTGGAGGAGAGGTGGAGTGGAGGAGGTGCGCCCAGCCATATGTACGACATAGTAATGGCGCATCGTGGGCAGGTGCGCCATTACTATTTTTTTTTTATTTTTTGATTTATTTTGAATTTTGAAGGCGGGAAGATACTAATGGCGCACTGTGGGCAGGTGCGCCATTAGTAACTTTTTTATTTTTATTTTTTTGACTTATTTTGAATTTTGAAGGCGGGAAGATACTAATGGCGCACCATGGGCTGGTGCGCCATTAGTAAATTTGAATTTTTTTTTGAATTTTTTTACCTCTCCAGATCTTAAAAGCCCCGTATCTTTTTTCTGTTAGGTTTTTGAGGACTTTGAAAATGTTTAACACAGTTCCCCCGTTAAATTCGGATGTAACTTTTCGAGTAGATGATTTTTCATATAAAAAACTTTTTCATCCGAGTTAGTATGCAAAAGTTATGCCCATTTTTACAAATTCTCGAGAGATTTTGCAAATGAAGTCGAAATTCATATTTGCAAATTTTCCCAACAACTAGACCACATATCACATGGGAAACTTATTTTCTTTTATTTTTTTGACATTTTCATCATTTTCTTTTATTTTTTTAAAACTGAAAAGGCGATCCACTGGGGGGTGCATTCGGTGGAAGTGGTGGCCAAGTTACTAATGGCGCACCGTGGCATGGTGCGCCATTACTAGTTCAACTAGTAATGGCGCACCACTCCCACGGTGCGCCATTAGTAGTTTTAAAAAAAATTAATTTTTTTACTAATGGCGCACCGTGGATGTGGTGCGCCATTACTAGTTCAACTAGTAATGGCGCACCACTCCCACGGTGCGCCATTAGTAGTTTTGGAATTTTTTTTAAAAAAATTGTTTACTAATGGCGCACCCCGGATGTGGTGCGCCATTAGTATTTAGACACTAATGGCGTACCAGCACATGGTGCGCCATTAGTATATAGTAATGGCGCACCACATGTCTGGTGCGCCATTAGTGTCAATTCCATTTATAGCCCTTTTCCTAGTAGTGGCTGTTGCAATATCTTTAACTGTTGATGTGGTAACTAACCCCTCTGCTGAGGATACCACTGCTATTGCTGATGAGAATGCTAGGTTGAAGACATTGCTTGAAACAGGGATGCACAAAAGTCTTAAAGGGCATCAGACATTATGTGATGTCCTCAAGAAGCAGATTCTGAACCGAAACCCTAGGAAAGAGGGTGTTGGGTTCGTAAGGGAAATGAATGCAGATGGCTCTTACTGGAAACCTGAGCAGTACCCCAAAACCAAGTGGGTTGCTGCAAAGGAACCTACAACAGATCCATCCAATTTATCTGGATTCACTTGTGCTAACCCCATTATCATTGATGAATTCTTTGATGCGAACTATGTACTGTTTAAGAATCAGAATGGTGAAGTGTTTGCCAGGTACATTGGTACTAACTGCAGGAATGGACCGCCTATGAAGAAGATCTGGGTTCCGAAAAAGTGTCTGGAAAATCTTCCTGTGAATGTCTTCATGACTCCTCACATGAAGAAGACAAACCTCAGACCAAAGGCTTCATAGGATCCAAAGGCTTCATACAGACAGAGGACTCACCTGAGTCGCACTAACGCAAATGTTTTGCAGGGAAACCACACTCAGGCATATGAATATGAGAGCGGTTCATCAAACCGCCATGTTCATGTGACCAAGAACTATTCTGCCTATTCATATGAGTACTATTGTCCGCCTGCTAGACTGTTTGCTAGGGCTCCAAAGCCAAAATTCTCAGATGCTGCACTTAGACTTATTACTTCTAAGCCACCCTTGAAGATGTGGGTGGCTAAGAAAGCTTAACTCTCTTTTGCAGGGAAAGGTCTCCAGCAGAAAACCAAAATCTTCTGACGCTCCTTAAACATCTTGTAGGGCGCAAGATCAAATGCCCGAATGGCATCACTATGTACTTCATTCCTGAATCGCATGCTACTCTCCCTATTAGTCCTAATCTGGATCTAAGTTTTCATAACCCACTGGTTCGTCAAATGTTTTTGCTTCACAATTCTCTTCGTGAAGCCTATCCCCCTAACTGCACTGTAGGATACAACAGCAACGTTTTCAGAATGGATTATTGACAGTGGGTGTACAAATCACATGACCGGAAAGCCTTCTTATGGACTCAACCTTACGTCCATCCAACAAGAGTCACATCACATTCGCTGACACTGGTAAAAGTAAGGTATTGGGTCTAGGTAGAGTTGCAATCTCAAAGGATCAACACATGGATAAAGTCATGCTTGTTGAATCCCTTGGCTTCAACTTAATGTCTGTCTCAATGCTTTGCGATTTGAACATGATCATAATATTTGGAAAATATCGTTGCCTGGTACTAATGGAATCTGACAAGTCTCTAGTGTTTGAAGGGTATCGGAAAGATGATTTGTATGTGGTAGATTTCTCAGCAGGGCCACAACTTGTAGTATGTCTTTTGGAAAAAGCTTCAGAATGCTGGCTTTGGCATCGGAGGCTTGGGCATGCTGGCATGAGGAACCTCCACACCCTTGCAAAGAAGAAGCATGTCATAGGCATCGAGGGCGTCAAGTTCAAGAAAGATCACTTATGCGGTGCCTGTGAAGCAGGGAAGATGACGAGGGCAAAACATCCCTCGAAGACAATCATCACCACTACTCGACCCTTCGAACTGCTTCACATGGATCTTTTTGGTCCCACTCACTACTCAACTTTTACCACTACTGCTTGCCTCTATGGCTTTGTCATTGTTGATGATTACTCTAGATATACTTGGGTGCACATAATCCTTTACAAGACTGAAGTGCAGGATGTCTTCAGACGCTTCGCCAATCGAGCAATGAACAACTATGGCGCCAAGATAAAGCACATCAGAAGTGACAATGGCACTAAATTCAAGAACACTGGCCTTGATACATATCTTGATACCTTGGGCATCACACATGAATTCTCAGCTCCGTACACGCCACAGCAGAATGGCGTCGTCGAACGCAAGAACAGAACACTCATTGAGATGGCCAGAACGATGCTAGATGAATACAAGACTCCAAGAAAATTCTAGCCTGAAGCCATTGACACTGCATGTCATACAATCAATCGTGTTTATCTTCACAAGCTTCTGAACAAGACATCTTATGAACTCCTAAATGGCAAGAAGCCAAATGTCAGTTACTTCAGAGTATTTGGCGCAAGGTGCTGGATCAAGGACCCACACCATACCTCAAAGTTTGCACCAAAAGCACATGAGAGTTTTATGCTTGGATATGGAAAGGATTCACACTCCTACAGAGTCTTCAATCTCTTTCATTACAAAGTGGTTGAAAAAGTGGATGTGCGGTTCGATGAGACCAATGGTTCACAAAGAGAGCAACTGCCAGATGTGCTAGATGAAGTTCCAGCTAGTGAATCAATCAAGCTAATGGGAACTGGAGATATTATACCTTCTGAAGCTCATCCTGAAGAAGAACATATCATCTCAGCACCTGATCCACATGAAGACAATGCTTAGCCTGAAGACATTCCTCCCAACAACAACTCAAATTAGCAAGAGCAAAGTCTTCGCCCTGTACATCCTCGTGTTGCCAATAAAGTGCAGATTGACAGAATAATTGACAGCATCAATGCACCTGGTCCACTCACTCGTTCAAGGGCAACTCAGCTGGCAAATTTCTGTGGGCACTTCGCATTCATCTCAATTACAGAACCCAAGAAAGTTGAAGAAGCCTTCATGGAACCTGAATGGATTCAAGCTATGCAAGAAGAGCTTCAACAGTTTGAGCTGAACAATGTATGGGAACTGGTTAAACATCCTGATCCACGGAAGCACAATATAATAGGCACCAAATGTATATACCGCAACAAGAAAGATGAGCATGGTCAAATTGTTAGAAACAAAGCTCGTCTCCTTGCTCAAGGATATACTCAAGTGGAAGGCATTGATTTCGATGAAACATTTGCTCCTGTGGCCAGACTTGAAGCCATACGTATACTGCTGGCCTATGCAAATCATCATAACATACTTCTATATCAAATGGATGTGAAGAGTGCCTTTCTCAATGGCAAGATTGAAGAAGAAGTGTATGTTGCACAACCGCCTGGGTTTGAAGATCCAAAACATCCTGACATGGTATACAAGCTCAACAAGGCACTGTATGGCCTCAAACAAGCCCCTCGGGCCTGGTATGACACACTCAAATATTTCCTGAAGAGCAAAGGATTCATACCTGGTTCCCTAGATCCCACTGTCTTCACGAAGACATATGATGGTGAACTGTTTGCGTGCCAAATATATGTGGATGACATTATCTTCGGCTGCACCAATCAGAAGTACAGTGAAGAGTTTGGCTATATGATGCAAGAGCAATATCAGATGTCTATGATGGGGGAGCTGAAGTTCTTCCTCGGTCTTCAAATACGACAACAATGCAACGGCATCTTCATATCTCAAGAGAAGTATCTCAAAGAGTGCCTGAAGAAGTTTGGTATGCAAGACTGCAAAGGCTTCACAACACCAATGCCAGCCAAACATCATCTGGGTCCCGACGACAATGGTAAAGAGTTCGATCAAAAGGTATACCGCTCCATGATTGGTTCTTTGCTTTATTTATGTGCATCTAGGCTAGATATTATGCTTAGTGTTTGCATGTGTGCTCGATTTCAAGCGGCACCAAAGGAGTCGCATCACTTAGCTGTGAAGCGAATTCTTCGATATTTGGCTCACACCCCAACTCTCGGATTATGGTATCCAAAGGGCTCAGAGTTTGATCTGGTTGGATTCTCGGATGCTGATTATGCTGGTGACAAGGTTGATCAGAAGTCTACATCAGGCACATGCCACTTTCTGGGACGATCACTTGTATGTTGGTCTTCAAAGAAGCAGAACTGTGTATCCCTCTCCACTGCTGAATCTGAATACATTGCTGCTGGATCTTGCTGCGCTCAGCTTCTATGGATGAAGCAAACTCTCAAGGACTATGGCATTCATCTGAAGCAAGTGCCACTTTACTACGACAACGAAAGCGCCATCAAGATTGCTAACAACCCAGTTCAGCACTCGAAGACAAAGCACATAGAAATTCGTCATCATTTTCTCAGAGATCATGTTGTGAAGGAAGATATTGATATCATACACGTCAACACTGAAGAGCAATTGGCAGATATCTTCACCAAGCCCTTGGATGAGAAGAGATTTTGCAAGTTACGGTGTGAGCTAAATATCCTAGAATCCTCAAATGTCCTGTGATCAGGCACACATCCTAACACTTATGCATATTGATGACTCAGATGTGCAACACACGAAGTGACGTATATCTTCAATCAATGAAGACTTACATTTTAAGTGTGAATACATTAATGTGGAATTTGACTTCGGAGCGCCACGATAATTGTGCGCCGTGTCTGAGTCTAATACTTCCTATATGGTGGGTAACGCCACCACCAAACGTTCTATTTTGAAGTGTTTCACTCATGGCGTTACCTTGCAATGTATTCACATTTTGTTTGGCTTCAATGTCAACATGTTTTCATGATTATCTTCACTATGTTATATATATATATATATATATATACTAGTGTTCTGTCCTCCACAACATTCACTTATAGCTATGTCTTCTTGTTTGAATCCTTTGAACTAAGTGAATGTGATCGGACCCTAACCTCTCTATGCTCTCTATCTCAACTTCTATCTCTCCAAGTCATATGCATTCTATTGAAACTGTCAAATGTCTTCTCTGCGTCCTTGTCAGCAGAAGACATAGAGACAACCTTTAAATCCGTTTTCAATCTCATTCATCCACATCAAATCCGGAGAAGTTGGAACGACCACCTGACAATCCAAGCGTGCGTGGGACGTGGAACTGCCCCCAAAATTCCGCATGATGGCCACGTGTTACTCAGATGCGAATCGCCAGGGGCACCTGTGTAATAGCGCAGTGCCGCCCCTGTAACTATAAATACACACTCACTGCGGTCATTATCCCTTCTTCCACCCTAGCACGAACCCTAGCGCCACCGCTAGACCTCGACGATGCTGGCGACGAAGCGCTTCGCTGCCGCAACCTCTCCGACGCTGTCTTCACGCCGATCACGGACATCGTCCTCTCCGCCGTCGTCGTAGGTATCCTCCGTCGCCAAGTTAGGGAACGGAAGATTGAACTGCTTGGCCTCATCTTCCTCTCCGTCTAGCAGTTCCCAGTGTGGTAAATAAAACTTCTTTTTACGGCACCTTTTGATCCTATGGCTTTGTCACTTTCTACCATAAGAAGTTTCTATTCACACAAGTTAGATCTCTCTCAATCTGCATCTCATAATATGCCTAGTATATTCACTTGTGCTTCACAAAGTAGTTAGATTCCTCACCTGTACCGATCTGTGGGTTCGTACAAATCTGGAACCAACTTCTTATCTATGAGTGAATGTCTTCGCACGATGAGGTCAATGTCTTCTAAACTGATTTATCTTAAAAATCTTCTGAGAATGCATATGACCTCTTCCCCTTCCCTCGCACCTTAATGCTGTCATAGGTACATGTCCGTGGGAGAATCCTTTGGTTCTCATAGTCTGCATTCATTTGCAGAATTCTTACAGCATCACATAAATTCTCCTGAAGCCAGTTCCTGTTGGTCCAGCAAGAGAAAGCCTTTGAAGCCTTTGAACGTCTTGAAGCCCTTCAAGTTAAAGTTTATGGCTTCAGAGATAGCAGCAAGGAAGGGGGGCATACAGCGTCGTGGCGGAACATCCAGAGATCTGCCTGATGAACTCGCAGAAATGTATAAAACAGATCCTGAAGAGAATTACAGTCAGCGCAAGACCCGAATCCAATGGATTCGATGCTATTGGGCAGAACAATGGTTCCAATACCGCTTCGTAACCCAGGAGTATGCTGAGAAAAACGCCATCAAGAGACCGTGGGGAGACATCCTATACAAGAATATTCTTCCCAGGTCCAGAGTTGAAGCTATTGCCCAAAGCTTCTATCCATGCATGGTCCGTGGACCACAGCCTGCTAATGCACATCCATCGTCACTGCTATGGTGTCGTGACGACAATCTGTTCAAGCGCAACTTCCAGTTTTCCCAAAACTCAGCGAAGCAGAACAAGAAGAAGTTTGGGTTAGACTTCAACCCTGGTCCCTCATCACCAAGGGCAGATGGCACACGACATGCAGAACCCAATGTCATCGGTCCTTTCGCCAACCTTGAAGGCCTCATCACCTACATCTTGGTCCAAGGGACTGCAGTGAATGAGCCTGCAGCTGACACTGAGTCTGATGACGCGCCTGCAGTGCCGAAGCCAAAGCAGTTGAAGAAGCCAAAAGCTTCAAAGCCGGGCCCTTCACCAAAAATCTCAAGAGCGGAGCCATTGGCAACTGCACCTCCTGAAGACAGTGTGCATTCTGAAGACGTATCCCGCATCTCCAAGCCCCAGAAGAGCAAGATGCCTCAGCCACATAGCGGCCAAGAGCTCACAGCTGTTGCCATTTTGCGCAACGACGCCATTGATCTGTCAAGTGATGAAGACCTTGCAGATGACGCTCTTGAGCAACTCATCAAGAGCAAAGAAGAAGCAGAAATCTTCAATAATCTGCCTCTCTTTGATGTCACCATCATCCATGACTTCATTGACGAGTGGTTTGACACGCCAAACATCAGCTTTGAAGATCTGCAGCTACCCATTGGCCTCAGTGTTGCCTTCCAAGGAGCCATTGCTTCAGAACTAGCCATCGCCCAGCGCGTTGTTGAGCTGAAGCAGAAGATTGACTATGAAAAGGCTCAGTTCAAGAAGCATATGGCCAAGCTCAGCGTGCAAGAAGTGAAAAACTTCAAGATCATGATGCACGAGCTCAAGGAAAACTTTCTGAAGAAACGCGCCGAAGCTCAAGGTTTGCGTGAGCGCATGAAGACGCTGGCTGACAGATGTGTGCAAGCCTGTAATGAGGCTGAGAAGCGCAAGGCACTTGGGCATCCTGGCATTGACCCCAGGATGGCCGCGAAGAAGAAGAAGCCTACTACGGCTGAACCCGATGCACCAAGGCAGGAAGCAGCTCCGATTGTCTTCCCAACTGCAACGACTGGCTCGAAGCCAAAGAGCCAGTCAACCGCTTCAGAGCTCAAGAAGACCAGGACTGCTGAGGCTGAAGCAAGGAAAAGGAAATATCCTGAAGCCTCTCCTACTGCCCCCTCTAAGAAGAAGAGGAAGACCAAGAAGGATCGGGCTGCTCCCACAGAGCCCTTGATAGTTGAACCCCTTTCTATGGTCTATCCTGAAGCTGAACGCCAACTGACTGTCCATGAGCCTGCTTCCACAGAGGCTCATGCAGCTGAAGACATTCCAGCAGCTGATCCCATCACTGCTGAAGACATTGGTCATCATGACAATGTAGAAAATGATGCAGTCCTTCCTCAGCAAGACCACAACGAACTCATCAGCATTGGTCGTCCATTGACGCCAATTGCCCAGGATGCTTCATGGGCAGATCGCCCCCAAGAGGAAGAAGAATCTGAGGCCCGGCTCACTCCAACTCCACATGCATCGTCTGTGTTACGCAGGCTTCGCAAAGGTCCAAGGCCTCAAGTCTCTGAAGACATTCCGGCTGCATCAGCCGCAGAAGAAGAAGTACCACAAGATCCCACTCCCCTGTTCCACCAAGAAGCAGTTCTCCAGGAGAACGTGCCTGTGTCTGACCCTCCAGCTCGTCAAGTGGAGGACGCAAATCGTGAGGCTGCCACTACCAACCATGAAGCTAATGTGGAGCCCTCCCCACCAAAAGCATCAGAAGACAGTGAAGCCACTGATCCTGATACTTCTGTTCCTGAGTCTACTGCCGGTCCCCAATTTGATTACCATGTTGAGCACAGGCCTCAGGTATAGAAGCCGATCCCAAGACTGCCAAGGTTCCTAGGCCCTGCATCAGCACATGGCTCCTTCAACGTCAATGGCTTCAAGGCAGACAATACCTTCTTCAATAGCTCCAAGAACCCCTACTCAAGGGAAAGGATTTCATCAGATCGGTTCTGGAGCTATCCTCAGCGAAGCTACTACTCATGCATCCTGTACAACCAAGGTCGCATCTTCCCGCACAAGCGCCTTGATGTTAAAGCTATTGCTGGTCTGCCCTGTCTAGAAGAAGTGTTGGATTGCTTCAAGCAAGTGGGTCTGTTGCAGTTTGTTACTGATGAAGAGCATTGGAATGAAGAGCTCCTGCTACAATTCTATGCCACCCTTCACATCAAAGGGTACAATAGAGATCCGAAGACTTGGGTCCTGGAGTGGATGACTGGCAATGTTCATCATGAAGCCAATGCATTTGATATCATTGAGCTCACTGGCTTGCCCACTCCTGGCGATCTCTTCGAGCAAGGCTGTCAGCTGCATGCTGAAGCTATTGAGAGCATCTTTCAGCGACCAGAACCTGATATGAGTCAAATGCTCTCCATGATGAAGCCATTGCCCCAAGATGCTCCTTATCCCACAGAGTTCTTCATTGAAGACCTTGAGTACCTGCCCAGAACCATCTATCACATCATCAGGCGAACTCTCTGGCCTATCAAAGGGCACTCTCCAAATGCCAAGATCAATGTTGGGGATATCGCTTATCGGGAACTTACCGGTCGACCCATGATAAGGGGTAAATCGGCCAGTTTATCAGCATATCGGCCGAGTTATCGCCATATCGGCTAATTTATCGGCCGATTTATCTTATCGGCTAGACAATGATAAGCGATAAATCGGCCGATTTATCGGAATATCGGAAGATATCTTGAACAGTGGCCAAGATTGAGGGTGCAATGAAGACTCTGATATTCTGTATTCTTCATGGCAAATGCTTCAATGCACAGGACTTCTTCATACGCCAACTTGCTGCATCAGGCTCAGATCTGTTTGGTTTGAAATTCTATGCCCCTTGGGTAATGAGGCTGATCAAACTTCACTCTGCTATCTTGTATCAACCCTCAGCCCGCAACCATCGGATTTTCTTTCCTGATGTAGATACCTCTGCTGAAGTCATCTATCCTGAACCTGCCAAGCAGCCTCTGAGTCTTCAGAATGCAGATCACCAGAGCTTCACTCAAAACATTGAAGGAATTGAAGCAATCTCTCGGGTGTATCCGTTGGCTGGCACTACACGTGCACCATGCCCTGCTTCCATTGAAGCCACTGACAGCACCACTGCTCCAAGACCCAAGAAGTGCGCTCGTGTTCTCAATGACCGAGAGCTTCTTGTGGCCCTTCATCAAAAACAGGATAGGCATCATGACTGGCTGAAGCGTCAGATGAAAAGCCTCTTGGTGGATGTAAATCGCATTCGAAATCTTGCCACCAAGAATGCATTCGTTGCACATGAAACCTGTCGCCGCACATGGAAAGGACTCATGGTGATGTGTTCTGAAGCTGATCTTCAAGAGGATGGCTTCACAGTGCGATTCAAGTTTGACTCCACACCTCCTCGAAGGGCTGTGCTGCGAGGAACACCATCCCTTGAAGACTCCGAGTTCTCTTCATCTGCTGCCACCGTGACTGCTAGAATTATAGAGGATGAAGACGATGCTACATCACCGCCACCTCCTTCAGCACGCGTCGACACTGCACCAAGCTCTTCAGCACCGCCAAACACCACCAACGACCCTGCCGCTCATGGGAACGAGTAGAAACTCTATGTCTTCGAACCTTTTTGGTCCTCACTGACAAAAGGGGGAGAAGCATATGAGGTTGATAGTCTTCAAGCGGGTCATTATGGGCGGGTGCTTTACACTTTGCTATATTTTGCTTCGTGCTTACAACTCTCATTTTGCTTCATTTGGTTCTTTGAGTTGTAACACTAAAACTCGATGGTCGTCTGCTACTTGCTTGCCACCTTGTTTTGCAAAGATAAATTCCGCATGTGCGACGATAAATTCCGCACTTAGATCATTCTGCAGATGTCCATTTTCCATTATGCATGTCATTATCTTCATATACTTTTACATGCATAGTGGATTGTCATCATAAGTTGAAGTGGATCTCCACAAGTACAACCTGCCATGTGCATTTGCATTCCAAAAGCAAATTACTTATATGCACATCTTCAGGGGGAGCCCTTGCAACTTATGAAGACAATTCCTTATCCTTTAAAATTTCACAGACTATATTCCCCATTGAAAACTTCAACTAGTTTGTCATCAATCACCAAAAAGGGGGAGATTGTAAGTGCATCTAGTGCCACCCCTAGTTGGTTTTGGAGTATTGACGACAAACCTAGTTGAGGGACTAATGTGTTTGTGAGAATTGCAGGATAACACAGGTAGAAGTCCCTCATTGATTCGGTTTTACTACCAGAGATGACCCCTAAAAATGTACGAAGACATTGAAGTCAATCATGGTATATGAAGATATTCACTTTGAAGACTATGACAAGAGAAGACACCATATGAAGCCTATGGAGCTCGAAGACTTAGATCTTTCGTAGTTCTCTTTTATTTGTGTTGAGTCACAGGAACCACCGTACTGCTAAGTGGGGTCCAAGAGAACCAGTCAGAACGACTGAAGTGATGCCTAAACAAAAAACCTATGTCTTCGAGTGAAGACTATGAGAGCAAATCTTGTCCAGAGTCGGACAAGTCAGCTTTGCTTGTAGCCCGAGTAAAGTTGCCGTGTGAGTTTGAAATCTGACCGTTGGAACACGTGTCAGTTCCTTAGTGACCCAGGGCCATTTCGGACAAATCAGGTCGGGTTGCCTAGTGGCTATAAATTGCCCACTCCCTACAACCATAAATGGTTGGCTGCTCAGATTTCAGTGCACGGCTTTTGTCGTTTGAGAGCAACCCACCTCGAAGCCTTTGAGAGAGAATACCTAGCGAGGAAAAAGCCCTAACCACCCAGAGCCAGAGCAAATTGGGCATCACTTAAGTCTTCTTGTCTGAGTGATCTGAAGACTTATTACACTTGAGGACTATGCATCCTCCAGCCGGTTAGGCGTCGCATTCTGAGCATCCAAGAGTCATTGTGGATTGCCGGTGAACAAAGTCTGTGAAGGTTTGGGAGTCTACCTTGAAGACTTACCAGAGTGATTGGGCGAGGTCTGTGTGACCTTAGCTCAAGGAGAATATGGTGAGGACTGGGTGTCCTGAGCTGCGGTTCAGGACTGGGTGTCCGGGACTGTGTATCCTAAGGTTTAAATACCTAGCCGCTCCAACCAGACGTATAGTTGTCACAACAACTGGAACTGGTCCAACAAATCATTGTCTTCAACGAGTCACTGGTTTCATCTTCACTTCCCTTTACATACTGTTACTCGTTGTGAAGTCATTGCATGTTTGCTGTATCTTTTGTCTTCACTGAGTGACTGTGTGTTCTGTTTGGCTTCATAATATCTTCCTACCTGATCCGTATTACACTGCAGCTATTTGTCACTATGCTTTCACTCTGTTGATACTTGACCATGGCTTGCCTAGTGTAGTCTAACTTCCGCTGCATAGTAATAGGCATATCTCTACTGTTTGTCTTCATAACTTCCACGTTTTGAAGACTTTCATAAAAATCGCCTATTCACCCCCCTCTAGTCGATATAATGCACTTTCAGATATGAATTTGGCACAAACTCGACGAATTTCATTGAAATTTGTACAAAAACAGAGAAAACGGGCAAACTACGCCTAGAACTACCCCTAGCCCTGCTACGCTACGGCCACCGCCCCGCCTTCTACATGCCTAGGAGCCTGTAGAACAGGGTGTAGTCGTCGTCGCCGTCGCCACCCTACGCCTCGCTGGAGCCGGCATCGTCCCTGAAGGAAATATGCCCTAGAGGCAATAATAAAGTTGTTATTTATATTTCCTTATATCATGATAAATGTTTATTATTCATGCTAGAATTGTATTAATCAGAAACTTAGTACATGTGTGAATACATAGACAAACAGAGTGTCACTAGTATACCTCTACTTGACTAGCTCGTTGATCAAAGATGGTTAAGTTTCCTAGCCATGGACAAAGAGTTGTCATTTGATAAACATGATCACATCATTAGAGAATGATATGATTGACTTGACCCATCCATTAGCTTAACACGATGATAGTTTAGTTTACTGCTATTGCTTTCTCCATAACTTATACATGTTCCTATGACTATGAGATTATGCAACTTCCGAATACCGAGGAACACTTAGTGTGCTATCAAACGTCACAACGTAACTGGGTGACTATGAAGATGCTCTACAGGTGTCTCCGATGGTGTTTGTTGAGTTGGCATAGATCGAGATTAGGATTTGTCACTCCGTGTATCGAAGAGGTATCTCTGGGCCCTCTCGGTAATGAACATCACTATAAGCCATGCAAGCAACGTGACTAAATGAGTTAGTTACGGGATGTAGCATTACAGAACGAGTAAAGAGACTTGCCGGTAACGAGATTGAACTAGGTATAATGACACCGATGATCGAATCTCGGGCAAGTAACATACCGATGACAAAGGGAACAACATATGTTGTTATGCGGTGTGACCGATAAAGATCTTCGTAGAATATGTAGGAACCAATATGAGCATCCGGGTTCCGCTATTGGTTATTGACCGGAGATGAGTCTCGGTCATGTCTACATAGTTCTCGAACCCGTAGGGTCCGCACGCTTAATGTTCGGTGACGATCGGTATTATGAGTTTATGTGTTTTGATGTACCGAAGGTTGTTTGGAGTCCCGGATGTGATCACGGGCATAACGAGGAGTCTCGAAATGGTCAAGACATTAAGATCGATATATTGGATGACTATGTTTGGATATCGGAATGGTTCCAGGTGAGTTCGGACATTTACCGGTGTACCGGGAGGTTACCGGAACCCCCTCGGGAGGTATATGGGCCTTATTGGGCCATAGTGGGAGAGAGGAGAAGGAAGCCTAGGAGGGGGCGCGCCTCCCAAGCCCAATCCGAATTGGGTGGGGGCCGGCCCCCCTTTCTTTCCTCCTTCCTCCCCCTTCCTTCCTCTCCTAGTCCAACTAGGGAAGGGGGGGGGGGAATCCTACTCCTGGTAGGAGTAGGACTCCTCCAGAGCGTGGCATAGAGGACCGGCCCTCCCCCCTCCTCCACTCCTTTATATAAAGGGGAGGGGGGCACCCCATAGACACACAAGTTGACAATTGTCTTAGCCGTGTGCGGTGCCCCCTCCACCATAATCCACCTCGGTCATATCGTAGCGGTGCTTAGGCGAAGCCCTGTTCCGGTAGCTTCATCATCACCATCATCATGCCATCGTGCTGACAAAACTCTCCCTTGACACTCAGCTAGATCTAGAGTTTGTGGGATGTCACCGAGCTGAATGTGCGCAGATCACGGAGGTGTCGTACCTTTGGTGCGAGGATCGGTCGGATCGTGAAGACGTTCGACTACATCAACCGCGTTGTCATAACGCTTCCGCTTAAAGTCTACGAGGGTACGTGGACAACACTGTTCCCCTCTCGTTGCTATGCATCACCATGATAGATCTTGCGTGTGGGTAGGATTTTTTTTTTGAAATTACCGCGTTCCCCTACAGTGGCATGAGAGCCAGGTCTATGCGTAGATGTTATATGCATGAGTAGAACACAAAGGAGTTGTGGGCGTGGGTATATGCATATTGCTTGCCATTTGTAGCGACCCGACCCGAATGGATCAAGTCTACTGTGCTCCGGTGTCATCCCTGGATCAGTAATGCTGACACCACACAGTACTTCGAAGGATTTATAGCAGAGTGGCAATCACACACTTATTACATCGATGTCTCAAAAGAGAACTTATTACAATAAATATGGCTTAAGGCCATCTAATATCGATAACAGCGGAAGACTTGGAAGATAAATGGGTCCATCAACTCCAACAACATCACTGAGTATAGAACCACGACCTAAAAGCACCTTAATCATCGTCTGAAAAGTCTGCAACATTAATGTTGCAGCCCGAAACGGGTCAGCACATGGAATATGCTAGCAATGTAACACATAGAGAGTAATGGAATGAAACAGCTATACTATATGCATATTTGGCTGGTGGAAAGCTCTATGGTTACTGTTTTGCGTAAAGCCAGTTTTTCCCTACTGCAAAGGAATAAATTTATTTAACTATCATGGTAGTTGTTAAACATTGAGAATGGTTCACAGCATTCTCAATCCCAATTAAAAGTAGTCATCAATAACCCAACAATATTAATTTAGAAGTAACAAGATGAGATTCACATGATATTCAAGTACTAGATACTCAAGATGTCCATAACCGGGGACACAACTAATCATGATTAGTTTATTACACTCTGTAGAGGTTTGCGCACTTTTCCCCACAAGACTCGATCGCCTCCGTTGGATTTCTCGCACTACTCGTGTTTGAGAAACGGATGACCGAGACACAGTCTTTCAGAAGCGCTAGCACCTTACGATGGATAGACCGGTACACCTACTTTCCCCTACATCTGCTAGTCTACCCTGTAAGAGTTCGCACGACTTAGTCAACTATGCCAGAGCCCATATTGGCTTGTGGTTGCACACGTAAGTATTTAGCATGAAAGATCTTATGATCCCTTTGAGCCTGGGTGGCGGTCCAAAGAAAAACAGGCAAGTCCTGATAGACATCAGGTGCCTCAATCCACCCAGATGTGTGTTTAAGTTGCCACCTTAGATAAACCATTAAAATTATCAATCTCACATCTGTCATGGATATCACTCACCCAATCCACATCTACTAGCATAGCATGGCATAATAAGCAAACGTAGAAGTAACTCCCAAACGTTTCATAATAACAGGTAATAGGTACTACCTCATCTACTTCCCATCCCACAATTTAATTAGATCCTAATCATGCAATGTGTGAGGATGGATCTAATGCAATAAAACTGGGTTGTAGAAAAGGTATGATCAAAGTGTTACTTGCCTTGTTGATGATCCGCGAGTCCTAGAGATTCAAAGTAACAGGCGGCGCAATCCGGGTAATCTATCGCAGACAAACAACAAGCATACAATAAGTACTCATCTAATGCACAGGTAAATCTCAAACAAGAGATCGAACCAGAAAGTTCAACTTAAGAACTCCGGTTGCAAAGAAAGAACGAACCGAACAAAGAAATCGAAAACAAACGGCGGAAAACAACTCGGTTCTAGCAAGTTGAAACTAGGTCAAATTTTACCGTAGCAAAAACTTGTTTAAGTTGATTAGTCAGAACGGCGGTTTCGAAACGAAACTCCAGGCGCTTGAATCACCTGATTCCGATAAACGAGTGAGAAGATAAACTAGAACGAAGATCGGATCTGAGATCGCGATCGCGGAATAAATCCGACGAAAAGAAAAAGAAGAACGGTTAAACGAACGGACATTCATTAACCGGGAATAATCCGGTGATCATGTTCGTTAGGACGAACGGTCCGGCGAACGGTCTCTAGGCAACTAAACCAGAAAAGAAAACGAATCCGATGTAGGGTTTCAGAAAAGAAAACTGAAACAAAGAACGCAAGAAAACGAATCGGAAGAGAAGAAAAGAACTGGAACGGTTTATAAGAAAAACCGAACCGAGGAAGAAAGAGAGACGCGACGCGGTACCTCCGGCGAGCGGGGCTCCGGCGAATGGCGTTGGGCGGCGTAGGCGGCGGCGGCGCGGCACTAGGGCGGCGGCGGCGTGGGCAATGAGCGGCGGCGGCGGCGCGGGCAAGGGGCGACGCGACGCGGGGTGAGGGGCGCGGCTTGGGGCTTGGGGCTTGGTGTGGGTTTAGAGGGGGGGGTGTTGGTATTTATATAGGTGAGGGGAGAGATTGCTTGGGGGAGGGGGCAAGAAAAAGAGAAGGAAAGAAAGAAAAAAACGAAACGGAGTCCTACTAGGACTCTAGGGCGGCGGCGGCGGCTCCCTGCGCAGGCGCGCGCGGCGCGGTGGCCTGGCCTGGCCGGCCGGCCTGCGGCTGGGCCTTGGCCCAGGCGCGCGAAGATTTTTTTTTTCAAATCGGTTACGCGCGCAGAAAAACAAGGAAAAGAAAATCTAAACGAACTCCAAAACTCCCAAAGTAAATTTTCCCCGACTCCTAAAAATGAGTCGAACAAAATGAACTTTTCTCGGGACCTAGAATGCAAATTTTGAAAGCACACATTTTTTCCCTATCCAAATAAAAGGCAAATGAAACTCCGACAAAACCAATGATCCTCTTTTCGAAATTTGAGAAAGCTCAAATATGAAAATGACGAAATCTCCAACTCTCTCTGAGGGTCCTTGAGTTGCGTGAAATTTCTAGGATCGACAAAATGCAAGAAAATATGATATGCATGATGATCTAGTGTATAACATTCCAAATTGAAAATTTGGGATGTTACAAACCTACCCCGTTAAGATGAATCTCGCCCTCGAGATTCGGGTTGGCTAGAAAATAGGTGAGGGTGGTCCTTGAGCAAATCTTGTTCTCTCTCCCAGGTGGCTTCATCCTCTGAGTGGTGGTTCCACTGAACTTTGCAAAACTTGATAACCTTACTGCGGGTAACTCTGCTGGCATACTCAAGAATCTTGACTGGTTTTTCTTCATACGTTAAGTCATCCTTCAATTGAATCGCTTCAAGTGGCACTGTATCTCTTAACAGTACCTCCGCCATCTCGGCGTGACATTTCTTCAGCTGAGAAACATGGAATACGTCATGAACTCCTGACAGTCCCTCTGGTAATTCCAACTTATAAGCGACTTCTCCCATACGTTGCAAGATCTTATATGGTCCAACGAAACGCGGTGCTAATTTTTCCTTAACTCCAAAGCGCTTAACTCCTCGAAGTGGGGATACTCGGAGATACACTCTGTCTTCGGTTTCGTAAACTGTCTCCTTGCGTCTAGAATCTGCGTAGCTCTTCTGCCTGGACTGGGCTACCTTGAGCCTATCGCGAATCAACTTCACCTTCTGTTCAGATTCCTTAATCAAATCTGGTCCAAAGAATTGACGGTCTCCAACTTCGTCCCATGACAACGGTGTCCTGCACCTCCTTCCATATAAAGCTTCGAAAGGTGCCATCTTCAAACTGGTTTGGTAACTGTTGTTATAGGAAAACTCCGCATACGGCAAGTTATCGTCCCAACTAGATCCATAATCTAGTGCACAAGCTCTCAGCATATCTTCCAAAATTTGATTGACTCTCTCGGTTTGTCCATCTGTCTGCGGATGAAAAGCGGTGCTGAACTCTAGCCTGGTTCCCAAAGTTTCATGCAACTGATTCCAAAACTTTGAGGTAAATTGGGTTCCTCTGTCTGATACAATACTCCTCGGAACTCCATGCAAACAAATGATCCTAGTCATGTATATCTTTGCCAACTTAGCACTGGTGTAAGTGGTCTTGACTGGAATGAAATGTGCTACCTTCGTCAAACGATCGACTACTACCCATATCGAGTCATATCCTGCTTTCGTCCTAGGTAGTCCTGTGATAAAATCCATGCCTATCTTATCCCACTTCCATTCGGGTATCGGCAATGGTTGTAACAATCCAGCTGGCTTCTGATGTTCTGCCTTTACTCTATGACACACATCACAAACTGCTACATATGCTGCAATATCCTTCTTCATTCCGGTCCACCAGAATGTTTCCTTCAAATCCAAATACATCTTGGTATTTCCTGGGTGAATCGAATAGGGTGAATCATGTGCCTCTTGCAGAATCAACTTCCTGATCTCTGGGTCATTTGGCACATAAACACGGTCCTCAAACCATAGGGTATCGTGCTCATCCTCACGAAATCCCTTTGCTTTTCCTTTGCTTAGTTTCTCCTTTATAGAAGCAATCTCCTTGTCAGATTTGTGAGCTTCTCTGATTTTATCCATCAATGTCGACTGAATCTCCAATGCTACTACATAGCCTTTCGGAACTATCTCTAAACTTAGTTCACGAAGGTTTTCTGCTAACTCCTTGGGTATTTCTCCTGTCATTAACGTAGTGACATGGCTCTTGCGGTGTGACGCCCGGATAATTAAGCTACAGTGATCCCCCGC
Source organism: Triticum monococcum (assembly GCA_034509565.1). Taxonomy (NCBI): domain Eukaryota; kingdom Viridiplantae; phylum Streptophyta; class Magnoliopsida; order Poales; family Poaceae; genus Triticum; species Triticum monococcum. The sequence continues at coordinate 655,222,568 of CM067847.1, read as the reverse complement.
TAATGATGCCACGTCACCTCGGTTACTGTTGATAAACCCTAGATAATTCAAAACCGAAACAAGTTCAAAATTTAATTACAGGAAAACAATAAAAGTTTTCAAACATTAAGATAAAAATGTTCGGTTTGTACTAAATATTACATAGATAATTATGGTGTAGAAGATACAGTTTTATAAAATGCATAAATATTTTAAACTGAATTAAAACAGAGGGAAAAAAACAGTAAAACTAAAACCAAAAAAAGGGGAGAGAAGGACCCCCCCCAGGCCAGCAGACCCAACGGGCCGGCCCATTCGCCCTCCCGGCCGAGCCGGCCAGCCACCCCCCTCCCCTTATCCATTCCCGACCCAAACCCTAACCGGCCACCACCCACTTCCCCCCCCCACGACGCGCCCCCTTCTCCCCGATCCAGATCGGATCGGGCTCGACGCCGCCGCCTCGCCCTCATCGCCGCCGAACACCATCGCCCCCCTTCCCCGCCTGGACCCCGCCGGCGCCCTTCCCCACCGGCCTGCTCCTCCACATCGACGTCGTCCCCGTCCCCCTCCACAACGGCCCTCGCCCTCGCCAGACTCCGCCGCCTCAACCTCCATCGAGCCCACTGCCCTGGACCCTACTCCCCGCCGGTGAGGCCACCTTCGGCCTCTACTCCCTCCTCTCTTCGCGCGCGCCTTGCCCGCACTCTGCCTTGCCCCGCACGCGCACACGCGCGTCGCGCTCCGGCCGTCCGCTGGCCACGCCCGTAGCCGTCGTCTCCGCTTCGCCTGCGAGTGCTTGGCCCCGCCTCCGAGGCCGCACCCCGCGAGCGCTCGCGCTGCGCGCCTCCCTTTCCCCGTACGCCCCGCGCCCGAGCTCCGGACGGGCTCGCGTCTGCCGCGCCCGTCGCCGTGAGCCCCGCCTCTCGCCCACGGCCTCTACTCCGCCGCTCGCTGCACGCTATCTCGCGCCGCTCGCCCGCCCTTGGCGCCGCGCCTTGCGCCGCCTGCACCGCGCCTCGTGCCCCCCTGCTGCAGCCCTGCCGCGCGCTCATGCGCGCCCGCCCATACGGGGCCGAGCTCGCCGCCGCTCGCTCACCGGCCGCCCCGTGCTGGCCTCGCCCACGCCGGCCTGGCGACCTGCCACGTCCGCCGCCCACGCCCGCATGCCCCTGGGCGTGCGCCCGAACGGGGCGCGCCCGTTACCCGTCGCCCGCGCCCTCTAGGCCCCGATGGGCCACAGACATGTGGGGCCCGGCCCCAGAACGTTAAAAAAAAGAGAAGAAAAGAAAAAGGAAATAAAAAAATGACTTAATAAAATTAATTATCAATTAATTAATTAATTAGTGAATTAATTAACTTAATTAATCTTGTTTAGTTAACCTAATTAAGTATTGTGAGTTAATTAAACTGTGATTAGATTAGTTAAATCCTAATTAGAGTAAACAATGTATGACATGCGGGACCCACACGTCAGATTGACCCAGTCAACTCCCTGTTGACTGCTGACGTCATGCTGACGTCATGATGACGTCAGCGTACACTATTCTGGATAATGTTAGAATTAAATAGTTAAATAAATTCTAAAAATGATTAAAAACTTTAGAAAATCATATAAAATAAACCGTAGCTCAGATGAAAATACTTTCTACACGAAAGTTGCTTAGAACGACGAGACGAATCCGGATACACAGCCCGTTTGTTCGCTACACATCCCTAGCATAGCAAACACACAACTTTCCCCCTCCGGTTCATCTGTCTGAAAACGCGAAACACCGGGAATACCTTCCCGGATGTTTCTCCCCTTCGCCGGTATCACCTATCCCTATGTTAGATCACCTCTAGCACCACCTTTGTCATGTTATGCTTTGATTGCTCTATTATTTATTTTGTTCCCCCTCCGTTACTTTTCCGGTAGACCCCGAGACTGCCGCTAATGCCCCTGTGATCAACTACGTCGACGACGACCCTCCTTCTTGTCTGAGCAACCAGGCAAGCCCCCCCTTGATCACCAGATATCGCCTATTCTTCTCTACTGCTTGCATTAGAGTAGTGTAGCATGATACTGCTTTCCGTTATTCCTATCCTGATGCATAGCCTGTCCTTGTTATTACTGTTGTTACCTTTACCTGCAATCCTACATGCCTAGTATAGGATGCTAGTGTTCCATCAGTGGCCCTACACTCTTGTCCGTCTGCCATGCTATACTACTGGGCCGTGATCACTTCGGGAGGTGATCACGGGCATATACTATATACTTTACACTGTTACATTACCTGTGGTACTGTTCGGAGATGGGGGCTGAAGGGGCAGGTGGTTCCACCCAGGTAGTGGTGGGCCTGGGTTCCCGATGGCCCCCGACTGTTACTTTGTGGCGGAGCGACAGGGCAGGTTCAGATCACCTAGGAGAGAGGTGGGCCTGGCCCTGGTCGGCGTTCGTGGATACTTAACACGCTTAACGAGATCTGGGTATTTGATCTGAGTCTGGCCATTTGGTCTATACGCACTAACCATCTACGCGGGAGTAGTTATGGGTATCCCGGCGTCGTGGTATCAGCCGAAGCCTTCGTGACGCCAGCGACTGAGTGGCGCGCACCGGATTGGACCGTAAGCCTGCTCTTGTATTAAGGGGGCTAGTTCTTCTTCTGGCCGCGTTCGCAACGTGCAGGTGTGCAAAGGGCGATGGGCCCAGACCCCTGCGCCATAGGGTTTAGACCGGCGTGCTGACCTCTCTGTTGTGCCTAGGTAGGGCTGCGACGTGTTGATCTTTCGAGGCCGGGCATGACCCAGAAAAGTGTGTCCGGCCAAATGGGATCGAGCGTGTTGGGGTATGTGGTGCACCCCTGCAGGGAAGTTTATCTATTCGAATAGCCGTGTCCCTCGGTAAAAGGACGACCCGGAGTTGTACCTTGACCTTATGACAACTAGAACCGGGTACTTAATAAAACACACCCTTCCAAGTGCCAGATATAACCCGGTGATCGCTCTCTAACAGGGCGGCGAGGAGAGGATCATCGGGTAGGATTATGCTTTACGATGCTACTTGGAGGACTTCGGTCTACTCTCTTCTACATGCGGCAAGACGAAGGCTTCCAGAAGCGTAGTCTTCGACAAGATTAGTTATCCCCCTCTTATTCTGGCATTCTGCAGTTCAGTCCACATATGATACCCTTATTCCATTTGACACCAATGCATACATATGTAGTGTAGCTCCTTGCTTGCGAGTACTTTGGATGAGTACTCACGGTTGCTTTCTCCCTCTTTTCCCTCTATCCCTTCTACCTGGTTGTCGCAACCAGATGTTGGAGCCCAGGATCCAGACGCCACCGTCGACGACGACTCCTACTACACCGGAGGTGCCTACTACTACGTGCTGCCCGCTGATGACGACCAGGAGTAGTTTAGGAGGATCCCAGGCAGGAGGCCTGCGCCTCTTTCGATCGGTATCCTAGTTTGTGCTAGCCATCTTATGGCAACTTGTTTAACTTATGTCTGTACTCAGATATTGTTGTTTCCGCTGACTCGTCTATGATCGAGCTCTTGTATTCGAGCCCTCGAGGCCCCTGGCTTGTAATATGATGCTTGTATGACTTATTTTATTTGTAGAGTTGTGTTGTGATATCTTCCCCTGAGTCCCTGATCTTGATCGTACACGTTTGCATGCATGATTAGTGTATGATTAAATCGGGGGCATCACAAGTTGGTATCAGAGCCGACTGCTTGTAGGAATCCCCCTTCCACACTCCTTGGCCGAAGTCGAGTCTAGACATTGCAAAACTTTTACTAACATGGCTGTGCGGCCCATGGGCCCACATCGCCATTTGGTGGTATTAGGATCTTTTATTCCTTGATCTATACTCTGGGACTCTGATCTCTCTTCTATTCGGGTTAAATGATTTTGCTAAAATCTAACTCTAGGTTCTTGTTACCACTTCCTGCCGGAGAACCCTTTCATTACGGATGATCGACTGCTTCAACAGAAGATTCTGACAATACTCTCCGATAATTTTTCGAGACTTTGTGCCATCCCTCTTGCAATTCCCCTTCCACCGTAAACCCTTAAGGATAACTACTTACACTTGCCATTCATACGATCATCCCCCATTGATCTTGTTATTACCAGATACCCCGAAGTCTTCTCTATTGTTCCGAGAATACTTTGTGCCTACTACCTAGCAGTTCCTTGCCACATGAATACCCCTTCAATTAAATCCTCGCACTTGTCGAGTATCCACTCATCCCCAGTTGTTCATGTGTTTCACAATGGTCTTCGAAATACTATTCGATCCTCCAAAAATCCTTAGTAGCTTATTGCTCTGCAATACTTGCCTGCTTGCATTATGGATGCTTTCCATATGTCTGGCAATATTCGTTAGTATCCTTAGGCATCGTCTTTTTGATCCTATTGATTCAACATGAGTGCGAATGCACGCAATCATCAGTTGATCCTTTTAAATTATCTTTCCGGCTCAGACGTTATTTTAAAACATGAGCTGGATCTCGACCAATCAATTGACCATCGATCGTACCCTTAAGGCTAATCAACTTATCCATCCCTGATCAGAGCATTGCTTCTGATCCCTTGTCTTGGAATTGATAATTCCTTTGCATTTGAGCCTTGAATTAGTCAGTTGTTTCTAAAGTCTGATCTCCTTGCATTGTTTCTCCCTCTGGTTGAGTACCGATGCTCACACCAGATCCCTTGAGGACCACCAGATCATTTGTTGGATTTTATCCGACAGCGTCCTTCATATTCAATAAGTTTGTGAGCCTTTCCTCGGATACATAATGCCTTTGGTAAATTGTATCCTCTGCTTTCTCAAGCATGCTTACTATCGAGCTTGTGTTATTTATTCTTGAAATTTGTGATATATACTCCTAAGATGCCCTGCTGGGTTGAACCTATGCCTTCTCTAAACTGTGTGAACTCGAAAGTTTTCACGAGTCATACACTTCTGGTATTTTGCCAAATAAAATTTCAACACTACAACTTCTTCGAAAGTGAGAAGTGAATGAAAGGTTATGCATTGGAGAAGTGGGAGTCGACCTTGAACTTTGTGTTCATGCCCATGGACATGATGTACATCTTATCATTAAAGCTTCCTTTAAAATTAAATTATTCCTTTGGTATAAGTTCATCTTATATCCGGGATCTGGCCTTTTGCAATAGTGTTTCCGACCATGTTCTCCTTTAAATACCATTTCTCAGACAAGTTAAAGTAATTGTCTTCTACAGATCATTGCACCCGACCGACCTTTACTTTGATCTACTGTCGTGTATTACACTCTGGTATCTCAAGAATATCATAGAACTGCATAACTTCTTATGGGTTTTTCATCAACTATTATTTCTCACCGATTCCAATTTTTCCGGGTTCTGGGTTGTCGTCAACCGAGGACACCAATAAGTGAATCAATTCCACACTCTGGTTCAATAACTCTTAAATAATTGTTGTTGCTTACGAGTTAATAATCACTTAAGTCATTCCTAGCCTGATCGGCTATATCTTCATGGTGCTAAATTTTAACTGTGCTACTTGGTCCTTCTTCACGGAGCACAATTCTCGACGATGAGCTAAGCTTACGTCGATTTTCCTCATCATATCATTTTGCCTTGAACCGCAAGCTTGATTTCGAGTTTGTGTCGTAACCATGGTTCCAATAACCTTCCGTTTATCATTCGTTTGACTAGATGTCTTCACCGATTGATTACATCTTCATGAAATCTCTCGACAAATGTGTCATGATCATCATCAGCATCCTGAGCTCTTCCAAGATATATATCGAATTCTTGATGAGAAATACCATCCTCGCCCCTCAATGGTTAGTATTATCACCGACCACTTTATTGCCTTCCGTTCAACACAAACTTATTCGTGTTTTGTGTTATACCTTGAGATCCTTGCTATCCAGCATTTGTTCTTCTTTACCTTGGAATGTTACCACCTTTTATGTCAAGGATGTCGTGGTAATTTTACCACCTCTTGAGAATTCTTGATATAGTAATATCTCTCGCCTTTTGCGTTCATTTCTTGGTCTCCGTGTTGATTCTAACCGGAATACCGATAAATGGTCTGTGGTGTGTAAATTCTAAACTTCTAGCAACCCTATTGCTTGAAGTTATTGGTCTACAATTTCATTCTAAGTCTATTGATTATTGAATCATCATTCAAACATTGATCGTGCTACCTAGTCCAGATTCCTGGGTGCACCCTTCTATCATTGTTCAGTAGTGTATGTTTCCCTCGAGCATACATCATTATGGCATTTGATCCGACAAATGATATTTTCTTGTTCACATAATTGTGGAAATCAATCCTTTGGAAATCTCGATGATTTGTTGCTGAGCCTATCAGCCACCTCCTCATCCTCTCCTTGGTTTACTGATGACCCCTTGTTTCAGAGCTCACTTACATAGATCACTTCTGAGAATCTCACAATGTCATCTCGTCAAATTGTGTTGCACCTTTTTTTTCTCAGGCATCCCGAGTCTGAGGTATCCTAACACCAATCAAATCTGAATCTCGGTCAGATATGATGGTTGGAACATATTTCCAAGAGTTATAACATTGGTCTTTAGATGACCCGGTAAGGTGGTACCATACCTAGCCCACCTGGCCGGAGGCCCTATTGTCATAGTTCCCTTTTAGCAATGTTATCCATTCTTCCATGAGGAAACTGTAAGACTTATTCTACAAGTTATTCCTAATGGATCCTTTTTGTTTCCAAAGTCTGATTTTCACCTATTGACCATGTCAATGCTATCTCGAAGCACGTTTATGGTACTCCGTTCTTCAATAAGAACATTTGAAGCCCAATGCTAATTGTTTCTTGCTCAACTATCCAAGCACCGTTGTATGGGTAACGTCATGAAATTCCTCTCCCCTTACCTAAGTGGGTTTCTACCTTCTATCCGGTCTTGGGTATCATACTATGCTTGTATTGGGAAGGATATACCCCTGAAATATGTGCTTAAACACATTTTTCCTTTCCATTGTTCTGTTTAATCCGATAATCACATTTTCCTTTCCATTGTTCTGTTTAAACCTTCTTGAGGTTTATATGATCTAAGCAGTAATACGTCACTGCTTTTATAAGCACCTCAGCGTACGACTCTGTCAGTAAGACCCTGTTACTATTGTTGTTGACATTCCGGTAACCACCGATGGACGAGGACTTTGCCTATTGGTCCGCCTCGTTCATCGAGCAGGAAAATGGTTCTCTTCGTCCCTCGCCCTTGGTACCTATCTTGTTGCCGACATGACCGACAGACCACCCTCCGACATGCCTTGCTTACATGATCGTGCAAGATGTCACCGACCTTCCAACTTTTAACCACATGGTGGGACCATAACCCACAGTTCCACAGGATCGAAACCTGACTCTCCTGTACACCCTGTTGTCAAAGTTATTCCTCGCGCTTGACTTTGTACGTAATTCACGTGCCACCTGCCTGTTGATCTATTCTGGTATAAGACGCAATACTTATTCCCGATTGCTTTGAACCGCTTTCACGCCCTGTAACGGGCATCGAACGATTGTCTATCCACTTGAAACTTCTTATGGTACCTTCTTACCTTGCTCTCGGTGTTTTTTTCATTTGTTCAACTCGAGAGATACTCTTATGATCATTCTTGGGATACCCCCGCCCAGATGACTTTCCCTTATACCATTCAATTGTCGTAAAGCTGCCCCGTTACCTATTCGTAAATATGATGGAGTTCCCGAAGAAAAGAGCCGACTTCATCATGAGGACCTGAAACAGAGGAATGAAGAAATCAATGTAATGGATCGACCTCTTCGAGAAGAGCAACCAAGACCAAAAAGATTCGCTAGATTCATTATCAAACTTTTCCCCCTTACTCCCCTCTTAAATCTCGGGACGAGATTTCTTGTAGTGGAGGAGAATTGTGACGCCCGGATAATTAAGCTACAGTGATCCCCCGCTAATGATGCCACGTCACCTCGGTTACTGTTGATAAACCCTAGATAATTCAAAACCGAAACAAGTTCAAAATTTAATTACAGGAAAACAATAAAAGTTTTCAAACATTAAGATAAAAATGTTCGGTTTGTACTAAATATTACATAGATAATTATGGTGTAGAAGATACAGTTTTATAAAATGCATAAATATTTTAAATTTAATTAAAACAGAGGGAAAAAACAGTAAAACTAAAACCAAAAAAAAGGGGAGAGAAGGACCCCCCCGGGCCAGCAGACCCAACGGGCCGGCCCATTCGCCCTCCCGGCCGAGCCGGCCAGCCACCCCCCTCCCCTTATCCATTCCCGACCCAAACCCTAACCGGCCACCACCCACTTCCCCCCCACGACGCTCCCCCTTCTCCCCGATCCAGATCGGATCGGGCTCGACGCCGCCGCCTCGCCCTCATCGCCGCCGAACACCGTCGCCCCCCTTCCCCGCCTGGACCCCGCGGGCGCCCTTCCCCATCGGCCTGCTCCTCCACATCGACGTCGTCCTCGTCCCCCTCCACAACGGCCCTCGCCCTCGCCGGACTCCGCCGCCTCAACCTCCATCAAGCCCACTGCCCTGGACCCTACTCCCCGCCGGTGAGGCCACCTTCGACCTCTACTCCCTCATCTCTTCGCGCGCGCCTCGCCCGCACTCTGCCTTGCCCCGCACGCGCACACGCGCGTCGCGCTCCGGCCATCCGCTGGCCATGCCCGTAGCCGTCGTCTCCGCTTCGCCTGGGAGTGCTTGGCCCCGCCTCCTTGGCCGCACCCCGCGGGCGCTCGCGCCGCGCGCCTCCCTTTCCCCATACGCCCCGCGCCCGAGCTCCGGACAGGCTTGCGTCTGCCGCGCCCGTCGCCGTGAGCCCCACCTCTCGCCCATGGCCTCTACTCCGCCGCTCACTGCACGCTGTCCCGTGCCGCTCGCCCGCCCTTGGCGCCGCGCCTTGCGCCACCTGCACCGCGCCTCGTGCCCCCCTGCTGCAGCCCTGTCGCGCGCTCATGCGCGCCCACCCACACGGGGCCGAGCTCGCCGCCGCTCGCTCACCGGCCGCCCCGTGCTGGCCTCGCCCACGCCGGCCTGGCGACCTGCCAGGTCCGCCACCCATGCCCGCATGCCCCTGGGCATGCGCCCGAACGGGGCGCGCCCGTTACCCGTCGCCCGCGCCCTCTAGGCCCCGATGGGCCACAGACATGTGGGGCCCGGCCCCAGAACGTTAAAAAAAGAGAAGAAAAGAAAAAGGAAATAAAAAATGACTTAATAAAATTAATAATTAATTAATTAATTAATTAGTGAATTAATTAACTTAATTAATCTTGTTTAGTTAACCTAATTAAGTATTGTGAGTTAATTAAACTGTGATTAGATTAGTTAAATCCTAATTAGAGTAAACAATGTATGACGTGCGGGACCCACACGTCAGATTGACCCAGTCAACTCCCTGTTGACTGCTGACGTCATGCTGACATCATGATGACGTCAGCATACACTATTCTGGATAATGTTAGAATTAAATAGTTAAATAAATTCTAAAAATGATTAAAAACTTTAGAAAATCATATAAAATAAACCGTAGCTCAGATGAAAATACTTTCTACACGAAAGTTGCTCAGAACGACGAGACGAATCCGGATACGCAGCCCGTTCGTTCGCTACACATCCCTAGCATAGCAAACTCGCAACTTTCCCCCTACGGTTCATCTGTCCGAAAACGCGAAACACTGGGAATACTTTCCCGGATGTTTCTCCCCTTCGCCGGTATCACCTATCCCTGTGTTAGATCACCTCTAGCACCACGTTTGTCATGTTATGCTTTGATTGCTCTGTTATTTATTTTGTTCCCCGTCCGTTACTTTTCTGGTAGACCCCGAGACTGCCGCTAATGCCCCTGTGATCAACTACGTCGACGACGACCCTCCTTCTTGTCTGAGCAACCAGGCAAGCCCCCCCCTTGATCACCAGATATCGCCTATTCTTCTCTACTGCTTGCATTAGAGTAGTGTAGCATGATACTGCTTTCCGTTATTCCTATCCTGATGCATAGCCTGTCCTTGTTATTACTGTTGTTACCTTTACCTGCAATCCTACATGCCTAGTATAGGATGCTAGTGTTCCATCAGTGGCCCTACACTCTTGTCCGTCTGCCATGCTATACTACTGGGCCGTGATCACTTCGGGAGGTGATCACGGGCATATACTATATACTTTACACTGTTACATTACCTGTGGTACTGTTCGGAGATGGGGGCTGAAGGGGCAGGTGGTTCCACCCAGGTAGTGGTGGGCCTGGGTTCCTGACGGCCCCCGACTGTTACTTTGTGGCGGAGCGACAGGGCAGGTTCAGACCACCTAGGAGAGAGGTGGGCCTGGCCCTGGTCGGCGTTCGCGGATACTTAACACGCTTAACGAGATCTGGGTATTTGATCTGAGTCTGGCCATTTGGTCTATACGCACTAACCATCTACGCGGGAGTAGTTATGGGTATCCCGGCGTCGTGGTATCAGCCGAAGCCTTCGTGACGTCAGCGACTGTGTGGCGCGCGCCGGATTGGACCGTAAGCCTGCTCTTGTATTAAGGGGGCTAGTTCTTCTTCTGGCCGCGTTCGCAACGTGCAGGTGTGCAAAGGGCGATGGGCCCAGACCCCTGCGCCATAGGGTTTAGACCGGCGTGCTGACCTCTCTGTTGTGCCTAGGTAGGGCTACGACGTGTTGATCTTCCGAGGCCGGGCATGACCCAGAAAAGTGTGTCCGGCCAAATGGGATCGAGCGTGTTGGGGTATGTGGTGCACCCCTGCAGGGAAGTTTATCTATTCGAATAGCCGTGTCCCTCGGTAAAAGGACGACCCGGAGTTGTACCTTGACCTTATGACAACTAGAACCAGATACTTAATAAAACACACCCTTCCAAGTGCCAGATATAACCCGGTGATCGCTCTCTAACAGGGCGGCGAGGAGAGGATCATCGGGTAGGATTATGCTTTACGATGCTACTTGGAGGACTTCGGTCTACTCTCTTCTACATGCTGCAAGACGAAGGCTTCCAGAAGCGTAGTCTTCGACAGGATTAGTTATCCCCCTCTTATTCTGGCATTCTGCAGTTCAGTCCACATATGATACCCTTATTCCATTTGACACCAATGCATACATATTTAGTGTAGCTCCTTGCTTGCGAGTACTTTGGATGAGTACTCACGGTTGCTTTCTCCCTCTTTTCCCTCTATCCCTTCTACCTGGTTGTCGCAACCAGATGTTGGAGCCCAGGATCCAGACGCCACCATCGACGACGACTCCTACTACACCGGATGTGCCTACTACTACGTGTTGCCCGCTGATGACGACCAAGAGTAGTTTAGGAGGATCCTAGGCAGGAGGCCTGCGCCTCTTTCGATCGGTATCCTAGTTTGTGCTAGCCATCTTATGGCAACTTGTTTAACTTATGTCTGTACTCAGATATTGTTGTTTCCGCTGAGTCGTCTATGATCGAGCTCTTGTATTCGAGCCCTCGAGGCCCCTGGCTTGTAATATGATGCTTGTATGACTTATTTTATTTGTAGAGTTGTGTTGTGATATCTTCCCGTGAGTCCCTGATCTTGATCGTACATGTTTGCGTGCATGATTAGTGTACGATTAAATCGGGGGCGTCACATGTGGCTCAATGCGCCAGCTACTACATTAGCTTTACCGGGATGGTAATGCAATCTCATATCATAATCCTTGATGAGCTCCAACCATCTCCTTTGTCTGAGATTCAACTCCTTCTGCGTGAAAATGTACTTCAAACTCTTGTGATCCGTGTACACCTCACAATGATTTCCAATGAGGAAATGTCTCCATGTCTTCAATGCATGCACTACGGCTGCTAACCCCAAATCATGCGTAGCATAATTCAACTCATGAGGATTCAGTTGTCGTGAAGCATACGAAACAACTCTTCCTTCCTGCATAAGCACCGCTCCAAGTCCTCGACGTGAAGCATCACAATACACCTCATAATCCTTGGTCTGATCTGGCAAAATCAATACCGGTGAGGTAACCAAACGTTTCTTCAACTCTTGGAAACTAGCCTCACACTCCTCAGTCCAATTGAACTTGGTATCCTTCTTCAACAACTCCATCATAGGCTTCGCAATCTTTGAAGAATTCTCAATGAATCTCCGGTAGTATCCCGCGAGTCCAAGAAAACTCCGGATCTCTCCAACTGTCGTTGGTGCTTCCCATTCAGTTACGGTCTCAACCTTTGTGGGGTCAACTGCTATCCCTTCTCCGGATATAACATGTCCGAGGAATCCTACTTCCTTCAACCAAAACTCACATTTGCTAAATTTGGCATATAACTGATGTTCCCTTAGTTTCTCCAAAACCAAACGCAAATGTTCCTTACACTCTTCTTCATTCCTTGAATAAACCAGGATATCATCAATGAACACTACGACAAACTTATCAAAAAACTCCATAAACACTTTGTTCATTAGGTTCATAAAATAGGCAGGCGCGTTAGTCAATCCAAATGACATAACGGTATACTCATATAGTCCATATCTTGTGGTGAATGCTGTCTTAGGTATGTCCTACTCTCGAATCTTCAACTGGTGGTACCCTGATCGCAAATCGATCTTGGAAAACACTTTAGCTCCTTGCAAACGATCAAATAGATCATTTATCATTGGCAGTGGGTACTTGTTCTTAATGGTTACTTCATTTAATCCACGGTAATCAACAACCATCTGTAATGATCCATCCTTCTTCTCCACTAGAAGTACGGGTGATCCCCAAGGCGAAGAACTTGGGCGTATGTAACCTTTCTCCAGTAACTCCTTAATCTGATTCTTAATTTCTACCAAATCCTTTGCTGGCATCCGGTATGGTCTCTTTGATATTGTGCCTGTACCTGGCAAAAGCTCAATCAAAAACTCAATGTCTCTAACCGGTGGCATGCCTGGCAACTCTTTAGGAAATACGCCAGGAAAATCCATTACCACTGGTACTTCCTCCTGCACAACTCCTGTTAGGCAATTCACTTGTGTCCTATTTGGCACATGCCAGGATACATACTTGATCCTTCTTCCTTCTGGCGTCGTAAGCAAAATTGACTTACTAGCACAATCGATGTTTCCTCCATACATCGACAACCAATCCATACCGAGAATTACATCCAGACCTTGGGATTCCAGAATAATTAAATCTGTTGGGAAAACATGCCTTCCTATGCTTAATGGCACTTGAAAGCATCCTTGACTGGCCATGTACTCTGCTCTTGGCGAACTTACTAGCATAGGTGTTTTAAGAATCCTAGTGGGCAGGCTATATTTTTCCACAAATCCCCTTGATATGTATGAATGTGATGCACTAGTATCGAAAAGAACGAGTGCGGTAAATGACTTAACCAAAAACTTACCGATTACTGCATCAGGCTGATCTTCAACCTCCTCCACGTTAACGTGGTTCACCTGTCCCCTATTGAAAGGGTTCGGCTTCTTCCCTGAGCTCCCATTGCCATTTCCATTCTGGCCTTCGGGACATTCATTGGCATAATGTCCGGTCTTGGAACACTTGAAACAGGTGACTTGACTCAGATCTCTCTTGGCTGGGGTTGATGGGTTTGTACGGTTCTGGCCGTTGCTTCCTCCATTCCCATTACCATTCTTGTGGCCATTGTGGTTGTGCGAACTACTTCCTCCATGGGTATGCTGAAACTAAAATCCCGATTTAGGGGTAAAACGGGGCTTCTACTGGGCTCCAGAGTTATACTTCCCCTGTCCATACTTCCTCTTGCGGTTCTCAATCTGCTGTTGCTTCCCTTCAATCATGATGGCACGATCTACCAACTCCTGGTAGTTGTTGAAACTTGCTACCATCAACTGCATACTCAACTCATCATTCAGTCCTTCCAGAAACTTCTCCTGCTTGGTTGCAGCAACGTCATCTGGAGCATAACATGCTAACTTGCTGAAGTCATCAACATACTGGCCAACTGTCCTTCCTCCTTGGCGTAAGTTGCGAAACTCATGCTTCTTCATGGCCATAGCTCCTGCCGAAACATGCGCAGTGCTGAAAGCTTGCTGAAACTGATCCCATGTGACAGTGTCAACTGGGAAGGTGGCTGTGAAATTCTCCCACCATGCTGCCGCGGGTCCTTCTAACTGATGTGCGGCAAACTTCACTTTCTCACCATCCGTGCATCCTGCAGTGGTCAACTCCCTTCCTATCTTGCGGAGCCAATCGTCTGCTACTATCGGCTCGGTGCTACTAGAAAACACCGGCGGATTTAGCCTAAGGAAACGGGCTAAGTGGTCAACAGGTGGCGGCGGTGGTGGTGGGTTGTTGTTGTTGTTGTTGTTGTTGTTGTTGTTGTTGTTGTTCTGCTGATTCTGGACTAACAATTGCATCAATTGATTCTGCTGTTGGATCAACTGAGTGAGCTCCGGTGGAAATCCATTGTCACGTCTCGGAGGCATCTGAGGGTTTAGAAAAGATGAGATATAAGAATAGAATGAGGTCTAAAGAGAAAACACTACCCCAATGCACATGAGCAAATGCACACAAATTCACTTCATCCAATTCAAACAAGGGCATACAATCGATCTAGCTATCGCAAAAGTGCTCGAACTATAGTGTATACATGGGGGGGATACTACTAATATTTGGTGGTCATCTAGAAATTTGAACCGGTGGAAGACTCCATGATGTCCGCTCCAGCTTCGTCTTCAAAGTCGGGTTCACTTGGATCCGAATCGGTGTCGTCGATGATGATGTAATTGCCCGGACATGCGACGTACATGTCTTCCTTCCTGGATGCTAACTCCCTCTTGAGTTCTTCAATCTCCTGCTTAAGATCGACATTGTGTCTTGCTAGAGCTACGATCTCGTCCATGTAGTCCTTGCGTGTAGCCTTCAGTTCTCCTTCTAGCTCGATGATCCTAGTCTTCGCATTCTTCAACTCTATCATATCATTGCACATCTGGTTCTCGTGGCGTCGAATGTGCTGGTTTAACTCCTGGATAAATGCTGCAATGGATCTATCCTTCTTGGTGCTGACTAACTCCCATTGTTCATCTCGGCGTCCGCAAATCTGGTAGATAGTGTCCTTGAGGTCTTCTTGATAAACTTCTCCAATGAGTCCTATGGTGATATGGGCTGCCATGCTCTTTCCTAGACTCCACGTTGGTGCATTGAAAACACTATCTATGGGCTTCGTGATTGGCGCGAATGTTCTTCCCGGAACGTGAGCTTGAATCTTCCAGCGCTCCTCTTCAGGAAGAGTGGCGTTGAAGGTTCCCGTGAAGCTTGGTAATCCAATGTTTAGGTACTTGGTGACTTCCTTCAAGTGAAATCCAAAAGGTGTGCCTTCATCCGGTTGAGCATACTTAATCTTCGCGTCCTTCATCCTAAAGAGTAGAAAAGATGAGGAGTTAGAAAATAAGGAGAGAATAGTGATCTATGGCTTTAACTTAGTGGTCGTGTCCTACAGTCAACCTAGCTCTGATACCATCTCTGTAGCGACCCGACCCGAATGGATCAAGTCTACTGTGCTCCGGTGTCATCCCTGGATCAGTAATGCTGACACCACACAGTACTTCGAAGGATTTATAGCAGAGTGGCAATCACACACTTATTACATCGATGTCTCAAAAGAGAACTTATTACAATAAATATGGCTTAAGGCTATCTAATATCGATAACAGCGGAAGACTTGGAAGATAAATGGGTCCATCAACTCCAAGGGCATCACTGAGTATAGAACCATGACCTAAAAGCACCTTAATCGTCGTCTGAAAAGTCTGCAACATTAACGTTGCAGCCCGAAACAGGTCAGCACATGGAATATGCTGGCAATGTAACACATAGAGAGTAATGGAATGAAACAATTATACTATATGCATATTTGGCTGGTGGAAAGCTCTATGGTTACTGTTTTGCGTAAAGCCAGTTTTTCCCTACTGCAAAGGAATAAATTTATTTAACTATCATGGTAGTTGTTAAACATTGAGAATGGTTGACAGCATTCTCAATCCCAATTAAAAGTAGTCATCAATAACCCAACAATATTAATTTAGAAGTAACATGATGAGATTCACATGATATTCAAGTACTAGATACTCAAGATGTCCATAACCGGGGACACGGCTAATCATGATTAGTTTATTACACTCTGCAGAGGTTTGCGCACTTTTCCCCACAAGACTCGATCGCCTCCGTTGGATTTCTCGCACTACTCGTGTTTGAGAAACGGATGACCGAGACACAGTCTTTCAGAAGCGCTAGCACCTTACGATGGATAGACCGGTACACCTACTTTCCCCTACATCTGCTAGTCTACCCTGTAAGAGTTCGCACGACTTAGTCAACTATGCCAGAGCCCATATTGGCTTGTGGCTGCACACGTAAGTATTTAGCATGAAAGATCTTATGATCCCTTTGAGCCTGGGTGGCGGTCCAAAGAAAAACAGGCAAGTCCTGATAGACATCAGGTGCCTCAATCCACCCAGATGTGTGTTTAAGTTGCCACCTTAGATCAACCATTAAAATTATCAATCTCACATCTGTCATGGATATCACTCACCCAATCCACGTCTACTAGCATAGCATGGCATAATAAGAAAACGTAGAAGTAACTCCCAAAGGTTTCATAATAACAGGTAATAGGTACTACCTCATCTACTTCCCATCCCACAATTTAATTAGATCCTAATCAAGCAATGTGTGAGGATGGATCTAATGCAATAAAACTGGGTTGTAGAAAAGGTATGATCAAAGTGTTACTTGCCTTGCTGATGATCCGCGAGTCCTAGAGATTCGAAGTAACAGGCGGCGCAATCCGGGTAATCTATCGCAGACAAACAACAAGCATACAATAAGTACTCATCTAATGCACAGGTAAATCTCGAACAAGAGATCGAACCAGAAAGTTCAACTTAAGAACTCCGGTTGCAAAGAAAGAACGAACCGAACAAAGAAATCAAAAACAAACAGCGGAAAACAACTCGGTTCTAGCAAGTTGAAACTAGGTCAAATTTTACCGTAGCAAAAACTTGTTTAAGTTGATTAGTCGGAACGGCGGTTTCGAAACGAAACTCCAGGCGCTTGAATCACCTGATTCCGATAAACGAGCGAGAAGATAAACTAGAACGAAGATCGGATCTGAGATCGCGATCGTGGAATAAATCCGACGAAAAGAAAAAGAAGAACGGTTAAACGAACGGACGTTCGTTAACCGGGAATAATCCGGTGATCACGTTCGCTAGGACGAATGGTCCGGTGAACGGTCTCTAGGCAACTAAACCAGAAAAGAAAACGAATCCGATCGAGGGTTTCGAAAAAGAAAACCGAAACAAAGAACGAAAGAAAACGAATCGGAAGAGAAGAAAAGAACCGGAACGGTTTATAAGAAAAACTGAACCAAGGAAGAAAGAGAGACGCGGCGCGGTACCTCCGGCGAGCGGGGCTCCGGCAAACGGCATTGGGCGGCGTAGGCGGCGGCGGCGCGGCACTAGGGCGGCGGCGGCGTGGGCAATGGGCGGTGGCGGCGCGGGCAAGGGGCGGCGCGGCGCGGGGTGAGGGGCGCGGCTTGGGGCTTGGGGCTTGGTGTGGGTTTAGAGGGGGGGTGTTGGTATTTATATAGGTGAGGGGAGAGATTGCTTGGGGGAGGGGGCAAGAAATAGAGAAGGAAAGAAAGAAAAAAAAACGAAATGGAGTCCTACTAGGACTCTAGGGCGGCGGCGGCGGCTCCCTGCGCAGGCGTGCGCGGCGCGGTGGCCTGGCCTGGCCGGCCGGCCTGCGGCTGGGCCTTGGCCCAGACGCGTGACGTTTTTTTTTCAAATCGGTTACGCGCGCAGAAAAACAAGGAAAAGAAAATCTAAACGAACTCCAAAACTCCCAAAGTAAATTTTCCCTGACTCCTAAAAATGAGTCGAACAAAATGAACTTTTCTCGGGACCTAGAATGCAAATTTTGAAAGCACGCATTTTTTTCCCTATCCAAATAAAAGGCAAATGAAACTTCGACAAAACCAATGATCCTCTTTTCGAAATTTGAGAAAGCTCAAATATGAAAATGACGAAATCTCCAACTCTCTCCGAGGGTCCTTGAGTTGCGTGAAATTTCTAGGATCGCCAAAATGTAAGAAAATATGATATGCATGATGATCTAGTGTATAACATTCCAAATTGAAAATTTGGGATGTTACACCGTCGCTAGTTGATTCTTGATTCAGCGGTATTGTTGGATGAAGCGGCCTAGACCGACATTACGATGCTCACGCGAAACTGGTTCTACTGACGTGCTTCGCACACAGGTGGCTAGTGAGTGTCTGTTTCTCCAGGGTTAGTTGAATCGAATTTAATGAACATGGTTCTTTCTGAAGATCAAAAATCAATCACTATACCACGCTGTGGTTTTTGATGTGTAGGTAAGAACGGTTCTTGCTCTGCCCGTAGCAACCATGTAAAAGTTGCAACAACAAAGTAGAGGACGTCTAACTTGTTTTTGCAGGGCATGTTGTGATGTGATATGGTCAAGACATGATGCTAAATTTTATTGTATGAGATGATCATGTTTTGTACGGAGTTATCGACAACTACCAGGAGCCATATGGATGTCGCTTTATTGTATGAAATGCAATCGCCATGTAATTGCTTTACTTTATCACTAAGCGGTAGCGATAGTCGTAGAAGCAATAGTTGGCGAGACGACAATGATGCTTTGATGGAGATCAAGGTGTCAAGCCGGTGACGATGGTGATCATGACGGTGCTTTGGAGATGGAGATCAAAGGCACAAGATGATGATGGCCATATCATATCACTTATATTAATTGCATGTGATGTTTATCCTTTATGCATCTTATTTTGCTTAGTTCGGCGGTAGCATTATAAGATGATCTCTCACTAAATTGCAAGGTATAAGTGTTCTCCCTAAGTATGCACCATTGCTACAGTTCATCGTGCCGAGACACTACGTGATGATTGGGTATGATAAGCTCTACGTTCACATACAACGGGTGTAAGCCAGTTTTGCACACGCAGAATACTCGGGTTAAACTTGACGAGCCTAGCATATGCAGATATGGCCTCAGAACACTGAGACCGAAAGGTCGAGCGTGAACCATATAGTAGATATGATCAACATAGTGATGTTCACCATTGAAAACTACTCCATCTCACGTGATGATCGGACATGGTTTATTTGATATGGATCACATGATCACTTAGATGATTAGAGGGATGTCTATCTAAGTGGGAGTTCTTAAGTAATTTGATTAATTGAACTTTAATTTATCATGAACTTAGTACCTGATAGTATTTTGCATGTCTATGTTGTTGTAGATAGATGGCCCGTGCTGTTGTTCCGTTGAATTTTAATGTGTTCCTAGAGAAAGCTAAGTTGAAAGATGATGGTAGCAACTACATGGACTGGGTCCATAACTTGAGGATTATCCTCATTGCTGCATAGAAGAATTACGTCCTGGAAGTACTGCTAGGTGACAAACCCACTGCAGGAGCAACGCCAGATGTTATGAACACCTGGCAGAGCAAAGCTGATGACTACTCGATAGTTCAGTGTGCCATGCTTTACGGCTTAGAACCGGGACTTCAACGACGTTTTGAACGTCATGGAGCATATGAGATGTTCGAGGAGTTGAAGTTAATATTTCAAGCAAATGCCCGAACTGAGAGATATGATGTATCCAATAAGTTCTATAGCTACAAAATGGAGGAGAATAGTTCTGTCAGTGAACATATACTCAGAATGTCTGGGTACAACAACCACTTTACTCAGCTGGGAGTTAATCTTCCTAATGATAGTGTCATTGACAGAGTTCTTCAATCACTGCCATCAAGCTACAAGAGCTTCATGATGAACTATAATATGCAAGGGATGGATAAGACAATTCCCGAGCTCTTTGCAATGCTAAAGGCTATGGCGGTAGAAATCAAGAAGGAGCATCAAGTGTTGATGGTTAACAAGACCACCAGTTTCAAGAAAAAGGGTAAAGGGAAGAAGGGGAACTTCAAGAAGAACAACAAGCAAGTTGCTGCTCAAGTGAAGAAGCCCAAGTCTAGACCTAAGCCTGAGACTGAGTGCTTCTACTTCAAAGGGACTGGTCATTGGAAGTGGAACTGCCCCAAGTATTTGGCGGAGAAGAAGGATGGCAAAGTGAAAGGTATATTTGATATACATGTGTAACGCCCCGTATGTAACTTGCCATATTTGTATTCCAACTCTTGCCATTTTCGGCTCTAAGTTATGATATTCCCTCGTGGTTGGGTTTGGTCTTTGTTTTGCATTTTGTCCATGTCAAGCATCTCATATCATGTCATCATGTGCATCGCATTTGCATACGTGTTCGTCTCATGCATCCAAGCTTTTTCCCCGTTGTCTGTTTTGCATTCCGGCACTCCTACGCCCTCCGGCTCCCCCTTTTGCCTCTTTTCGTGTGCAGGTGTTAAACATTCTCGGATTGGACCGAGACTTGCCAGGAGGCCTTGGTACACTACCGGTAGACCGCCTATCAAGTTTCGTGCCATTTGGAGTCCATTTGATACTCCAACGGTTAACCGGGGAACCATAAAGGCCTCGTGTGTGTTGCAGCCCAACACCCCTCCAAAGTGGCCCAACACCCATCCAAACCCCCTCCATCCTCTCGACCATTCGATCACGATCGCGTGGCCGAAAATTGCACCTCATTTGGACTCTCCTAGCTCCCCCTACCTATAAATATGTGCACTCCTCCGAAAATTCGGGTCCAAACCCTAGCCTTCTTCCACCCCGTGCCGCCGGACACGTCCGGTCCGGCCGGACACGTCCACCGCCGCCGCGCCCGTCCAACCATAGCCTGCCACCTGTCCCGCGCTCCGCCCCCAGCCGCCGGCCCGCCCGAGCCCGGGTCGGGCCCCCCCGTACCCGTGCGCGCCGCGCCGCTCCACCCCCCCCCCCCGCGCGCGCATCCCGCTGCGTGGAGTCGCCAGGCGCCGCCGCGGCTGCCCTCGCCGGCGACCGCACCCGGGAGCCGCTGCTCCTCGCCCGCCGCCGCCCGCAACTCGCCGGCTGGCCGCCACCTCCTCGCCCGTCGCTCGACGTCGGCGCGCCGTCCCGCCTCCTCGCTGCCTCCGGTCGGATCCGGCGCCGCCCAGTCCTCTCTGGCCATCCCCTCCTACTCCGGCGAAGATCCGGCGAAGTTCCGGCGCCACCTCGGTTCACGTGCGAGTCAAACCCTAGATCTCGCGGGGTGAGATTTTCTCTAAGTCCTTTTCCCCCCATAATTTCAAGCCCTGTTCAACCTGCCATAACTCTGTGCTCGGTGGTCCGTTTTGTGCATATGAGATATCGAAATGTTCGTTAGGATGTGATCTTCATTTTGTTCCATTGCACCATGCTTGTTTGAGTCCATCTTGATGCCTAAAATGCTGTTGCAAGAGTGCTATAAAATGTTAGTTCCCTATTCTTATCAGATTATGAGCATTTGTCATTGTTGCATGATTAATGTGTGCTGCATATGAGCATGAGCTCTACATGTGTTTTGGGCTATGCCATGGCATCTTTTCAGGGGTGTATTCCATGTATTTTTGTGATCAATGTGGTGACTAGCACAAGCATGCAAAGTAGCTCTCGTGATGTCGCTGATTTCAGGGACTTAGATTTTCATTAAGTCATTTCCCTGTTATTATTTTAATGCCATGTATTCATGTTGCTACAGAGTGATCCATGCCTCTTTTGAGTACGTTCAGTAAGGATGATTTGAGCATATGGTTGTGCTTTATCCATCCATGTCCCTGTTTGCATTTATGGAGTACCCTAGCATGACTCAATCTTGCTCTACTTTTGCTATAAAATGTTCCTGGCAGATTGTTTACGTGTTAATCAATTTTGTCGAGGTTGTTGTCACTACTAGGAAAAGGCCTACTAATGGTGCACCTGTTTTGGCTACTAATGGCGCACCCGTGGTGCGCCATTAGTATCCCACAGGTGCGCCATTAGTATCTGGTATACTAATGGAGCACCTCATGGAAGTGCGCCATTAGTAACAATTTTTTTAATTTTTTTTGTTTTTTCTTAATCTCAGGTCACTATTTCACATATGAGATATCCAACACATATATATACAACAAGCATCCATATAACAATCATATCCAACACACAAGTTTCATCATATATACATACATAGCCAACACATAGTTCCATCGTTACATATTACAAAAGTTTCACATTGTTCATCCAACACCGTTATCCATCAATTTACAAAAGTTTCACATTGATACAAAATAAAAACACAAATGGAAAAGAAGCACTACATCCATGCAAGCTTCCGTGAATTAAATCAAATCTGCAAAATGATAAACAAGAAGTTAGAAGAAGAAGTAGAAGGGAAGAAGAAGAAGACTA
This sequence comes from Triticum monococcum, assembly GCA_034509565.1. NCBI lineage: Eukaryota > Viridiplantae > Streptophyta > Magnoliopsida > Poales > Poaceae > Triticum > Triticum monococcum. Next base: position 655,200,243 of record CM067847.1, on the reverse strand, counting down.
GAAGAATACTAGAAGAAGAACACTAGAAGAATACTAGAAGAAGAATAAGAAGAATAAGAAGAAGACTATAAGCTTATTATGTAAATTTGATCATTTTGTGCTAACATAAGTAATTTTGGAGCTAACCTATAGGAAACTAAGCATATAAGCTCTCCAAGTTAGCATAGTAGAGCCAACTTAGGTAAAATGAAGCTAACCTATGTCATTTTGGAAAAGAAGAAGAATAAGAATAATAAGAAGAAGACTATAAGCTTATTATGTAAACTTGATCATTTTGTGCTAACATAAGTTATTTTGGAGCTAACCTATAGGAAACTAAGCATATAAGCTCTAAGTTAGCATATTAGAGCCAACTTAGGTAAAATGAAGCTAACATATGTCATTTTGTAAAAGAAGAAGAATAAGAAGAAGACTATAAGCTTATTATGTAAACTTGATCATTTTGTGCTAACATAAGTAATTTTGGAGCTAACCTATAGGAAACTAAGCATATTAGAGATAACACAGGTAACTAAGTATGTATGTATATATATATATATATATATATATATATATATTATTTTGGAGATCTGACATACCTGACATAGTTCAGTTCTCATTGTTCTTCTCCTTCTCCTTCCTCAGCCTGATGCGCCAAGAGCGGCGAGGCGGTGGAGGCAGCTGTGGGATGTAGTCTTCTACCACAATTGGCGTGGTCATGTCACCCAGCTGTGGGATCGCCGGCGCCACCACCGATGCGTGGTCATTGTCAGGCACCACCACCATCGCGAGGCCACCTTCAGGCAGGACGGGCACGACCATCGCTAGGTCATCCTCAGCCACCACCATCTCTTGCCCATGGTCAGCCACCACCATCTCTTGCCATTGGTCAGCCACCACCAGCGCTAGGTCATCCTCAGCCTGATGCCTATCGTCATCCTGCAGCTCCTCATCCCCACTCTGCTCCTCTTCTCCTGCACTCCAGTCCGGATCATCCTTCTTGTTGTCTTTGCTGCTGCCAGAATCGCTGCTGCTTTCGCTAAAGCCAGAATTGCTGTTGCTTTTGCTACAGCCATAATCGCTACTGCTTTGGCTGTAGCCAGTGTCGCTGCTGCTGCTCCCATTGCCTGTCCAAATGCAACAATGACCGTTAACAATCGATGTGAAACAAAGCCAAATGTAGAGGAATAAGAAGAGGGAGAATGCACTGGCATCTTCGTTGTCAGCGTAGCGCATGCGACACATAGTCGCGTTGAAAACCTTCATGATGAGCATTGTGGCGTCATCGTCGTACCTGAAGAGAAGAAAGTACCCAGTCTGCAGGTCGTAGGCACTGTAGAACTTCTCCCAGCCACGACATAGGTACATGTGGCCCTCCTCGATCACCAACTCCACGTCCCACAGCCCGCGAACCCCGCTGTCGGCCTGTCGGAGCTTCACATTATCTGGCGGATCTTCACCCAACATGTTCATAAAAGTATCAGGCAGCCTCTGCAATTTGGGACAAGGAGTGATGTAGCAAACAATAGAGTTATCATAATGAGATGGGTGAAGGGGAGATCTCTCGTTTTATATACCTGCCTCGTGGCTGATACTGAAGTCCCAAGTATGATACTAAAGAACTCGAAAGCATCCAACTCGTACTCCGGTGAGGCAGAGCGGCGGTGGCTGCTTCCCCCATCTCTGATAAGCAGCAGAAGCGACCAATTAGTACCCTTACAACATTATAGCAGCATAAATTTTGAGCAGAAGATAATCAACTACACCAATGCACTTCCGAAGTTCCCGCTTCCCACCCATGATGTTGTTAAGCGAGGACTAGTGCCAAATGCATTTTTGGTACAAAAATACATCACAGGCCACTATGTTATTTAATATCATTATTCTCAAAGACTAATGATTTTTACATCCTACTAAAATGATGTTCTGTCCTTAGAGATGTCTCATTGCTTATGAGGAAGCAACAAATAAACACTTGAAAAAAGCTCTCGTCCTCGAAGATGCATTCTTGGTTATATTACCGTTCTGAGTTATGTTGTTCTGTTATTTTATTTGAAGACATGAAGGGTTACTGTAGGATCGAAAGTATGTCTAGAGGGGGGGTGATTAGACTACTTGACCAAATAAAAACTTAACCTTTTCCCAATTTTAGTTCTTGGCAGATTTTAGCTATTTTAGGACAAGTCAAGCAATCATCACACAATTCAAGCAAGCATGCAAAGAGTATATTGGCAGCGGAAAGTAAAGCATGCAACTTGCAAGAATGTAAAGGGAAGGGTTTGGAGAATTCAAACGCAATTGGAGACACGGATGTTTTTCCTGTGGTTCGGATAGGTGGTGCTATCCTACATCCACGTTGATGGAGACTTCAACCCACGAAGGGTAACGGTTGCGCGAGTCCACGGAGGGCTCCACCCACGAAGGGTCCACGAAGAAGCAACCTTGTCTATCCCACCATGGCCATCGCCCACGAAGGACTTGCCTCACTAGCGGTAGATCTTCACGAAGTAGGCGCTCTCCTTGCCCTTACAAACTCCTTGGTTCAACTCCACAATCTTGTCGGAGGCTCCCAAGTGACACCTAGCCAATCTAGGAGACACCACTCTCCAAGAAGTAACAAATGGTGTGTTGATGATGAACTCCTTGCTCTTGTGCTTCAAATGATAGTCTCCCCAACACTCAACTCTCTCTCATAGGATTTGGATCTGGTGGAAAGAAGATTTGAGTGGAAAGCAACTCGGGGAAGGCTAGAGATCAAGATTCATATGGTAGGAATGGAATATCTTGGCCTCAACACAAGGGTAGGTGGTTCTCTCTCAGAACATATGAGTTGGAAGTGTAGATGTGTTCTGATGGCTCTCTCCATGAGTGAAGAGGAGGTGGAGGGGTATATATAGCCTCCACACAAAATCCAACTGTTACACACAATTTACCAATCTCGGTGGGACCGAATCAACAAACTCGGTCGGACCGAAATAGTAAACCTAGTGGCCGTTAGAGATTTTTGATGGGACTGACATGCAACTCGGTAGGACTGATATGGTTAGGGTTAGGGCATAACGTAATCTCGGTGAGACCGATTACACAAACTCGGTGAGACCGATTTGGTAATAAGCTAACCAGAGGGTTGGTCAGGCAAACTCAGTGGGACCGATTCGCTCTTCTCGGTGAGACCGAAATGTTACGAAAAGGAAACAGTGAGTTTACATTGCAATCTTGGTGGGACCAATCCGCTCTTTTGGTGAGACCGAAAAGTTACGAAAAGGAAACAGAGAGATTGCAATCCCATCTCGGTGAGACAGAGATCCCTATCGGTAGAACCGATTTGCTAGGGTTTGGCAATGGCTATGACAAGTGAAACTCGGTGGCGCCGGGTTGAAAGAATCGGTAGGGCCGAGTTTGGCTTTGGGTTTAGGTCAAATGTGGACATGGGAAAGTAGCTGAGGATTTTGGAGCATATCATTAAGCACATGAAGCAAGAGGCTCATTAAGCAACACCTCATCCCTCCTTGATAGTATTGGCTTTTCCTATGGACTCAATGTGATCTTGGACCACTAAAATGTAAAATGAAGAGTCTTGAGCATATGAGCTAGAGCCAATCCTTTGTCCTTAGCATTTTGAGGGTTCCACTTTCACTATCCATGCCATGCCAATCATTGAGCTTTCCTGAAATGATCATCTTGGAATAGCATTAGCTCAATGAGCTATATGTTGTTATGAATTACCAAAACCACCTAGGGATATTTGCACTTTCAATCTCCCCCTTTTTGGTAATTGATGACAACATATAGATCAAAGCTTCGACAAATAATAATAAGAATGAAATATATCATTGCTTTGAGAAGTATGTGATAAGTAAGAGCTCCCCCTAAATTTGTGCATATTTAAAATTTGCTTTGGACTGCAAATGCACAAAGAGTTAGAGTCATGGGTTAGTCTTCCATGTCACATACATCTTGGTGGAGTGCTCAAAAAGATAAGAATGAAATACATGCACTCATCACCAAAGAAAGTGAATGATCACATAAGATAGATAAGATATATCAAGCATGCATAAGTGTAGCTTATGATCAACCACATGATCATCAATGTCTCACAAGCATATCAAAGTATCTCAACCAAAAGCAAACAAAGTAACACCAAATAAAGCAAGAGAGAATAAAAGCAACACTCTCTCTCTCGAAGCCTGTGATCTATACATTTTCTCCCCCTTTGGCAACAAGTTACCAAAAAGTTCCTAGAAAATGCATAGTGCTAGATCGACTCTCAGGCTTGATCTTCTGGTGGTGGTGGAGTCTGGATCACTCCAAGGACGAAGCCTTCTGTAGACGTGGTTGGAGTTGGAGCTGAAGTAGATGCTGGAGCTGGTTGGGCTAGTGCTGTGGCTGGAGGTGAGGTGGTGGCTCTGGTGTCAGTAACTGGCACTACAGTCGACCTCTAAGCTCGTGGCACTCTGGCAAATGCATCAGTTGTAGTCTTCCCTCTCCTCTCCTGCATGTCATCTTGAAGTTGCTCCACTGCAGACTGAATCTCTATTATTTGACATCCATATCATAGAACTTTTGTTCTATGATCCTCTCTAAGCTCATCTGATTCTGAGTGAGGGTGGCCAGTCCTTTCTCAATCCTCAGTGTGGATGCAATCAAGTAACCAAGCTGCTCTTGTTTGGTTTTCAAGAAATACTCAGATGCCTCCTCTTGAGTTGGCATCTTGGCAGCTTTCTCCTTCCTTGCCTTCTCCTTCTTTGCTTGTGCTTGAACTGATGATGGTTCATTCTCATTCATCACAACTTGATTGTCCTCAAAATCTGGATGAGAAGGCAAATGTTCCTTGTCCAACAAGTATGTGCCTGTGCCCATCTTTGAGTCGATTAACTCCTGAATTTGTGGGGCATATCCACAGCTCCTCTTCTGATCAGCTGCTGTCCTCTTAATGGTCTCTACCATGAGGCTCATGACCTTGAATTTCTGAGGCACATCAAATATGTGTAGCAAGTTAATTGCATGGCCTCAGATCATCTTGTGATCACCTGACTTGGGCAACAGAGTGTGCCTCAAAATCCAATTGATAGTTGGCAACCCTGACAGAAGATAGTGTACAGACCCAAACTTGAAAGTTTCAAGAGCTACATTTGGGATCTCCTTGTACATGTTTGACATGGAATTGTGATCCATCTTCTTCTTGGCATAGATATCCAAGTCATCTTCCTGCTCTTCTGGGGCATTGATCAGCTGAGCCCACTCAGCAACTGTTGATTGGTACCTCATACCTTCAGACATCCAAACAATCCTTCCATCTGGATAGAAGTGTGCTGTAGAGTAGAACTGCATGATCAGCTCTTCATTCCACTTTGTGAGCTTCTGTCCAACAAAGTCAGCTACTCCACAAGCTTTGAAGCTGTCTTGCACTCCAGGATAGTACTCTTCATTGTCCTTGATGTACTCCCAGTCTACCCATCTCATGTCACAAACGATAGGCTTCTTATCAAGCAAAACTGTCTCATAGAAGTCCTGCTGTTCCTTTGTGTGGAACCTGTAGTCGACAGCAGTTCTTCTCCTTGAAGCATACGGGTCTGCTTCTCTCCACTTCCTCAGTCCTAAATATCTTTTGATTTTCATGTCCTCAGCCACAGGATGGGCATCATTGTGGTCTGGGATCTTGGGCTTAAGCTTCCTGAGCACTTGACCTTCTTCTTCTTTAGTAATGTCAGGCACTGGGGCCTTGTTCTTTTCAGCAGCTGGTATGCTCCTTGTGTTCCTCTTTGGAGCTGTCTTGGCCTTTGATGCAGCCTTGGGTGCTTCCTTGGGCTTGGATGTAGTAGCCCCTGATCTTATAGCATCACCCATCAGCTTTGGTATCTTGGGTGCTGGTGCAGCAACCTCTTCTTCCTCTTCCTCTTTAGAATCTCTCATGATTGAGGATCTCCCAAGCACTCTAGCAGTGGTCTTTTTGATCCTCTCCTTCCTCTTCTTCCCTTCTGCAGCAGCCTCTTTGGGTGCAGGCTTTTCAGGAATCTGAGTTGAAGCTTTGGCCTTTGGCATAGGCTGTCTACCTGCTGGCCTTTTGATTTTCATCCCTGGCTTTGTGCTCTGTGCTGGGCCATATTCCTTCTTGAGCACAACTCTCTTGGAAGTGGCTTCTTCTGCCACATAGTGTTCATCCTCTGAGTCTGAGGTTCTCTTCTTCCTTTGTCTGGTGGCAGCTTTTGGCAGATTGCTTGGGGTGCTCCTGCTGCCTTCATCTGAAGAGCTAGAGGGACTAGTGCCCTCAATCATGTGCACCTGCTCTTCTGACATGTTCTGGCTGTCACTCTGATCAGACATGATGAAAATTCTGACTGCTGACCCTGTGAATAGTTTATAGATAAGGTAGAGTGGATGAGCATCACAAAATGCAGAGATTTTTGCAAAAGAATGATTCAAAATCTTAGTTTTAGTTTCCCATAGAAATCATTTCGGATCTACCGACTTTTAAACTCGGTGATACTGAAGCAGTTTTGGAACCTAAACTAGTGAACTCGGTCAGACCGAGTCACAGTTCGGTGGCACCGAGACTGCTAGGGTTTCACAAAGTTCCAAAATCGGTCACACCGATTAGTAATTCTCGGTCAGACCGAGTCTCACTTGTGCAATGGCATGAGCCAAATCGGCGGGACCGAGTTTTTCAACTCGGTGGGTCCGAGATGGTTTTGGCGGAAACCTAACCCTAAAGTTTTCGAATCAATCCTATTCTACGAACGCATTGACTGGATAGGAGTGTTTCAATCGTGGCCTGAAACAATAAGATCACAATGTGCTAGGAATCAGATTGGGGATAGCACAAAGATCGAGTCCATACCCTAGTTCAGCGGACACTCGCTACGGCGGCAATGGCGGGGTTGAATTCCGTTGACGGCGATGGAGACCAGTGACTGGAGGCGGCTGGCAGCGAGGAGACGATCCGAAGACCACGTTGGCAGAGCGAGCTATCGCGCGGGCGAAGGGGTTCGGAGAAATTTCCAAATTTTTTCCCGTGACTATATATAGCCCGACCCTGTCGGTGTGACTGAGTGGAACAACTCGGTGGCACCGAGATGCAAAACTGTATACAGTTATTGCAACTCGGTGTGACCGAATGGTTCAAATCGGTTGCACCAAGATCGAAAATTCAGATCAACTTAATGATCTCGGTAGGACCAAAAGTAGGATATCGGTCAGACCGAGAATCACAAAGAGGTTTTGGAAGTTTAAGTCTATGACGAATCGGGGACTCCGAGTGCTCCTCACACAGAGTGGTTCGAATCTGACTTGATCAAATTTTGTGATGTAGCATGAATAGAGTTTGAGACGAGAAAAGCATAGATAGCTAGAGGATGTTCTTAGGCATTCTTGTCCATCCACTTGGCAAAAGGAAATAAAACCAAATAATCAAAACAACAAGTGGATGTCCTCGAATGAGTAAAATATGCAACCAACATGCTCACACAATAAAATGGCAATTGAAATATGTGACAAAGCATGCACAACCAATTCTAGCATCTATCAAGCAATTGGCGATGACTAGGTCATCTATATATGAGTATATTGACTTAGGAGTCAAGTGATAACACTTGATCATAGGTCATACTCATCGTTTAAGCTCAAGTGGGGTTACCACTTTTACATAAAGCATTGATGTGTTCACATCTTTAGAGTTGCTTTAGCTCAAGTGGGGTTACCCCTAGATGTGATATCCCTCCTAAGAGGGATGAACTAACCTTGGGTTTTGTCGATGATGACTTCATGTAGATGTTGAAGATGTGGATGCTCAATGTTGATGTAGATCACTTGGAGCTATCCATTTGAGTGAATTGCACTTTCAATACCTACATGGGTTAGTCCCACAAGGAACAAACAAGGATATCCATAGACATAGAGTGATGCACACACAAGATGATGTCCATGAAAACTTTTAGGTTACCTTGTCCCTTGTCTTACCAACAAGAGGGTTTGTGACTCCTTGAACTAGTGCAAGATGTGGAAGTTGATTGCACTTGTTCTTGCGAAAATGATAAGAGTGAAGTATGTTGGCAGAGTCACCCTCAAGAACTCTCTAGTTCTTCTTCTTTTGGATCCACACCATCTTGATGGGAATCCTTGGAGTTGTAGTCGTACTTGATGAAGTGGAGCTTGAGGTGGTCTTGGGAATCCACTTGACTAAGGTCTTAGGAGCTTCTTCAAATGCATCAATTTCCTCTTGAAGCTTGTCCTTGCCTTTTTGCTTGTAGTCTTGTGGTGGAAGATCATCTTGAGCTTGTGTCCCCTTGAAGGAAGTAGGATTATACTTCTCTTGTTGAGGAACAAACTTTGTCTTGGGGTATTAATCTTCTTCCCACTCAACTCCAGTGGCATTGAACTTTCGTTCAAAACCAACACCTTGATTCTTCCGGTGCCTTCCTTGCTTGCGCACAATTTCCTCGAATTTCTTACTCCCGGCAAGGCTTTTGTACACTCCTTTCTCTATAATTCCCTTCAATAAGCTATTTTCTTGCTCAAGTGTAACTTGGCTAAGAGAATCATTAGTGGAATCAAGAGAACTACTAGAAGCAACAATATTGGATTTAGCATGATCATTGTTACTACTAGAGGAAGAATCTTTCTTGTTCTTGTTACTAGACTTGACCTGAGGCATGTAAGTGGATAAGAATAAATGCTTGGCAATGTAAGAAGAACTTTTCTTGCGGAGATCATCATTGATTGCCTTTAAAAACTCATGCTCTTGCTCAAGATTGAGCTTTTCAAAGCGTAACTGCTCATGAGCTCTTAAAAGTTCTCGATGATCTTCGAAGATAGTTTCATGAGCTAACTTTAGAGTGTTTAGTTCTTTAGTTAGAGACTCAATCTTCTCCTTATCATTGTCATTCATTTTATCTTGATTAGCATGATTAATTGACGTTTCATCATAGTATTCATCACTAGAGTTGTCAACAAGTAAATCATCATCACCTAACAAGTCATCTTCATCACTATTAAAATCAACATACTCGGGGTGTGTTACCTTAGGACCTTTGGCCATGAAGCATCTTCCAATTCCTTCATTTGGTGAGTCAAATATGTCGTAGGAGTTGGTTGACACAAGTGCTAGACCGGCAACACCTTCATCTTGAGTATATTCGGAATCGGAGTGATAACTTCTCTCGGAGTGGTTGTCGGAGTCGGAGCTGGATACCCATTCACCAACATGAGCTTAATGTCTTCGTTTTGTGTAGCTGCTTGATGATTTTCCCTTCCTTTCCGAATCCTTGCTTCTCCCTGAGTGTCTTCGTTCATAACGATCATCTCTACTCCTTCTCTCTCTTGGTGGTGATTCTTCTCTTTTGCTTCTTCTTTTTGGAGAGTCTTCTCTTCTCTTGTAGGGAGCCGTACACTCATTGGAATAGTGTCTGGGTCTTCCATAATTGTAGCGGTTTCGCTCTCGACTAGAAGATCTTTTGTCATTGTAGGACCTTGACTTGGAGCTTCTATCTTTGCTTCTACTCTTGTAGAACTTGTTGAAGTTTTTCACCATTAAGCTCAATTCTTCATTGAAGTTTTGTTTCTCACTTGATGATGTAGGGGCTTCACATGAGGCTTTGTAGGCACCACTTGATTTGTTGTGAAGTTCCTCTTTATCCTTAAGTGACATCTCATGAGCAACAATTCTTCCAATTACCTCCGTTGGCTTGAGATCTTTGTAACTCGGTGGCGCCTGGTTGAAAGAATCGGTAGGACCGAGTTTGGCTTAGGGTTTAGGTCATATGTGGATATGGGAAAGTAGTTGAGGGTTTTGGAGCATATCACTAAGCACATGAAGCAAGAGGCTCATTAAGCAACACCTCATCCCTCCTTGATAGTATTGGCTTTTCCTGTAGACTCAATGTGATCTTGGATCACTAAAATATAAAATGAAGAGTCTTGAGCTTTTGAGCTTGAGCCAATCCTTTGTCCTTAGCATTTTGAGGGTTCCACTTTCACCATCCATGCCATGCCAATCATTGAGCTTTCCTGAAATGATCATCTTGGAATAGCATTAGCTCAATGAGCTATATGTTGTTATGAATTACCAAAACCACCTAGGGATAGTTGCACTTTCAGTTACTTATTTGAAGATGCTACTCCTAAGAAAGGTCAACTTTTTGATCATCAGCCTCTACAATTAAACAATGATGCATTCTTCCTTTTCCTTTCCATCTTCTTCTTCTTCTCCACCTCTCTTCTTTTCTTGTTCTCCTTTTTCTTTCTTCTCCTTCCTCCTCCTCCTCTTCTCCTTCTTCCTTTCTTGTTCCGTTTTTCAACTTTCTTCTTATTCTTCTTCCTTTTTTTCCTTTTTCCTCTTCTTCCACTTCTTCTTCTTTTTTTCAACTTTCTTCTTCTTCTAATTATCTAAACCTAAATTTAGCACTAACCTAAACCAACCACTAACCTAAACCTATCAATAACCTAATTAAACCTAAACAGCAAAGAAAAATAGTAGAAAAAAACAAAAAAAATGCTCACTTTGGCTCCGGGGGCAGGGGGTGGTGGTGGACGGCCGCGGTTAGGGCAGCGGCGGTGGGCCTGGCTCCGGGGGGGGAGGCGGACGCAGGGGCCCGCGGCGAGCCTGACTCTGGGGGCGGCGCGGGCGCCCAGGGGCCGACGGGCAGGTGGTGGGGGCAGCGGGGCACCAGGGGTGCCATTCGGGCGACGGGGCGCCGGGGTGGTGGCGGGTGACGGGGCGAGGGGCGGTGGGGCCAGGGGGCGGTGGCGGGTGGCGGCGGCGGCGGGTGGTTGGGACGGTGGGGTGACGGGGCGAGGGGAGGTGGGGCAAGGGGGCGGCGAGGGGAGGGGGGCGACGGGGCGAGGGGAGGTGGGGCTCGGCATTACTAACAATTTTTTTTTCAAAACCACTAATGGCGCACGGTGGGTGTGGTGCGCCATTACTATGTCAACTAGTAATTGTGCACTGTACCACGGTGCACCATTAGTAACAATTTTTTTCTTCAAAACTACTAATAGCGCACCAGACACCAGGTGCACCATTAGTAATATATTACTAATGGCGCACCAACACATGGTGCGCCATTAGTATATAGTAATGGCGCACCACATGTCTGGTGCGCCATTAGTGGCCATATCATCTATAGCCCTTTTCCTAGTAGTGTGTAGTTGATCCATCCATGCTATGAGATTGTTCTTGCCATGGTTAGCTACTTGATCATGTCTTCTTGCTGGGAGTATGCTTAGTTTGTCATGCAATGCCTTGTGTTGAGTGCATCGAGCTCGCAAACATGCCTTCATAACTCTGTTTATGCCATGTCCAGTTTTCTGCTAAGTCTGAATCTGTTAACGAAACTTGCTATGTTTACATTGGTGCCATCATGTTTTCTATGCCCTTTTGGCTTATGGTCAGTAAGGGATTTTTGTTATATGCTTTGAGTGGTTTCATGCAATGCCTTGTGTTGCTATGATCTGATCCTGTAGCATGTTGTTATCTTGCTCTAAACATTGCTTCCTGATGTTAATTCCTAGCATGTTGTTATTTTCACTAAGTCTGTGAAGCTGATATCTTTTGCACTTTTGCCATACTTGTTTGAACCTGCTATTGTGTGATTTAGCCGTAGCTCAGTGTTCATCTTTTGTCAAGCATCTTGAGTAGATCACTGCCATTTGCTTTGTTGCTATGTTAGAGTGCAGTAGCTTAGTTTCTTGTTGCATTTTAGATGACATCGTGCTGTTAATCGCAGGATCGTGCCATTCTTGTTTTGCTTGCCATTTGCAAACCGTGCATCCGATTCCGGTGATCTTTGTATCGATTTCGACCGAAATCAACTCATCTTTCCAGCGGCGCACTTAGTTTGCCAAGTTGAGGCCTGGTTCAATCTTTCCCTTTCAGAGCACGCATATGCATTGCATTTTACATCCCGCATATCATGCCATGTTTTGCATCATGTTGCTTGTGCATTGCACCGTGGTTGATTGTGTTTTCCTTTGCTTATGTCCTTGCTTTGGGTAGAGCCGGGAGACGAGTTCATGATCGAGGAACCCGTTGAGTACGCTTACGAGGATCAAGCTTACATCAACTCGGAGAACTTTGCAGGCAAGATGACCGTACCCTCGAAATCACTTCTATCTTTGCTTGCTAGTTGCTCGCTCTATTGCCATGCCGCGATACCTACCACTTGCTTTATCATGCCTCCCACATTGCCATGTCAAACCTCTAACCCACCTTGTCCTAGCAAACCGTTGTTTGGCTATGTTACCGCTTTGCTCAGCCCCTCTTATAGCGCTGCTAGTTGTAGGTGAAGTTTGGAGTTTGTTCCTTGTTGGAACATGATCATTGTTGGGATATCATTATTATATCTTGATTACTTTAATGCACCTATATACTTGGTAAAGGGTGGAAGGCTCGGCCTTATGCCTGGTGTTTTGTTCCACTCTTGCCGCCCTAGTTTCCGTCATACCGGTGTTATGTTCCTTGATTTTGCGTTCCTTACGCGGTTGGGTTATAATGGGAGCCCCTTGACAGTTCGCCTTGAATAAAACTCCTCCAGCAAGGCCCAACCTTGGTTTTACCATTTTCCACCTAAGCCTTTTTCCTTGGGTTCCACGGACTCAAGGGTCATCTTTATTTTAAACCCCCCGTGACAGTGCTCCTCTGAGTGTTGGTCCAACCTGTCAGCAGCCGGTGGCCACCAGGGGCAACTCTGGGTTGGCCTACCGTAATCTTGGACAATCCGGTGTGCTCTGAGAACGAGATATGTGCAGCTCGTATCGGGATTTGTCGGCACATTCGGGCGGCTTTGCTGGTCTTGTTTTACCATTGTCGAAATGTCTTGTAACCGGGATTCCGAGTCTGATCGGGTCGTCCTGGGAGAAGGAATATCCTTCGTTGATCGTGAGAGCTTGTGATGGGCTAAGTTGGGACACCCCTGTGATGTCTACTACACAACCTTCTTCTTGTAGACGTTGTTGGGCCTCCAAGTGCAGAGGTTTGTAAGACACTAGCAAATTTCCCTCAAGTGGATGACCTAAGGTTTATCAATCCGTAGGAGGCGTAGGATGAAGATGGTCTCTCTCAAGCAACCCTGCAACCAAATAACAAAGAGTCTCTTGTGTCCCCAATACACCCAATACAATGGCAAATTTTATAGGTGCACTAGTTCGGCGAAGAGATGGTGAAACAAGTGGTATATGGATAGTAGATAAAGGTATTTGTAATCTGAAATAATAAAAACAGCAAGGTAGCAAGTGATAACACTGAGCGTAAACGCTATTGCAATGTGTGGAAATAAGTCCTAGGGTTCATACTTTCACTAGTGTAAGTTCCCTCAACGATACTAACATAATTGGATCTCATAACTATCCCTCAACATGCAACAAAGAGTCACTCCAAAGTCACTAATAACGGAGAATGAACGAAGATATTATGGTAGGGTATGAAACCACCTCAAAGTTATTCTTTCCAATCAATCCGTTGGGCTATTCCTATAAGTGTCACAAACAGCCCTAGAGTTCATACTAGAATAACACCTTAAGACACAAATCAATGAAAACCCTAATGTCACCTAGATACTCCAATGTCACCTCAAGTATCCGTGGGTATGATTATACGATATGCATCACACAATCTCAGATTCATCTATTCAACCAACACAAAGGACCTCAAAGAGTTCCCCAAAGTTCTACCGAAGAATCACGACGAAAACGTGTGCCAACCCCTATGCATAGGTTCCCAAGGTCACGGAACCCGCAATTTGATCACCAAAACATACATCAAGTGGATCATAGAATACCCCATTGTCACCACAGGTATCCCACGCAAGACATACATCAAGTGTTCTCAAATCTTTAAAGACTCAATCCGATAAGATAACTCCAAAGGGGAAACTCAATTCATTACAAGAGAGTAGAGGGGGGAAGAAACATCATAGGATCCAAATATAATAGCAAAGCTCACGATACATCAAGATCGTATCACCTCAAGAACACGAGAGAGAGAGATCAAACACACAGCTACTGGTACATACCCTCAGCCCCGAGGGAGAACTACTCCCTCCTCGTCATGGAGAGCGCCGGGATGATGAAGATGGCCACCGGAGAGGGATTGCCCCCTCCGACAGGGTGCCGGAACGGGTCTAGATTGGCTTTCGGTGGCTACGGAGGCTTCTGGCGGTGGAACTCCCGATCTATTGTGCTCACGGATGTTTTTAGGGTATATGGAGATATATAGGCGGAAGAAGTACGTCAGGGGGGCCACGAGGGGCTCACGAGGGTGGAGGGCGCGCCCAGGGGGGTGGGCGCGCCCCCTACCTCGTGGCCTCCTCATAGAGCCCCCGGCATGCACTCCAAGTCTTCTGGGCTTCTTTCGTTCCAAAAATGAGTTCCGTGAAGTTTCAGGTCAATTGGACTCCGTATGATTTTCCTTTTCTTCGAAACCCTAAAATAGCGTAAAAACAGAAACTGGCACTGGGCTCTGGGTTAATAGGTTAGTCCCAAAAATGATATAAAAGTGTATAATAAAGCCCATAAACATTAAAAACAGTAGATAATATAGCATGGTGCAATCAAAAATTATAGATACGTTGGAGACGTATTAGCATCCCCAAGCTTAATTCCTGCTCGTCCTCGAGTAGGTAACTGATAAAAACAGAATTTTTGATGTGGAGTGCTACTTGGCATAATTTCAATGTGATTCTTATTAATTGTGGTATGAATATTCAGATCCATAAGATTCAAGACAAGAGTTCATATTGACATAAAAATGATAATACTTCAAGCATACTAACTAAGCAATTATGTCTTCTCAAAATAACATGGCCAAAGAAAGTTCATCCCTACAAAATCATATAGTTTAGTCATGTTTCATTTTCGTCACACAAGAATGCTCTCATCATGCACAACCCCAATGAAAAGCCAAGCAATTGTTTCATACTTTAGTAATCTCAAACTCATAAACTTTCACGCAATACATGAGCGCGAGCCATGGATATAGCACTATGGGTGGAATAGAATATAATGAGGGGGGTTATGTGGAGAAGAAAAAAAGGAGAAAGTCTCACATCAACAAGGCTAATCAATGGGCTATGGAGATGCCCACCGATTGATGTTAATGCAAGGAGTAGGGATTGCCATGCAACAGATGCACTAGAGCTATAAATGTATGAAAGCTCAACAAAAGAAACTAGTGGGTGTGCATCGAACTTGCTTGCTGACGAAGACCTAGGGCACTTGAGGAGGCCCATTGTTGGAATCTACAAGCCAAGTTCTATAATGAAAAATTCCCACTAGTATATGAAAGTGATAACATGAGAGACTCTCTACTATGCAGATCATGGTGCTACTTTGAAGCACAAGTGTGGCAAAAGGATAGTAACATTGCCCCTTCTCTCTTTTTCTCTCATTTTTTGGGCCTTCTCTTTTTTTATGGCCTTTCTCTTTTTTGGGCCTTCTCTTTTTATGGCCTTTTTTAGGCCTTCTCTTTTTATGGCCTTTCTCTCCTTTTTTATTCCTCACTTGGGACAATGCTCTAATAATGATGATCATCACACTTATATTTATTTACAACTCAATGATTACAACTCGATACTAGAACAAAGATGACTCTATATGAATGCCTCCGGCGGTGTACCGGGATATGCAATGAATCAAGAGTGACATGTATGAAAGAATTATGGACGGTGGCTTTGCCACAAATACAATGTCAACTACATGATCATGCTAAGCAATATGACAATGATGAATGTGTCATGATGAACGGAATGATGGAAAGTTGCATGGCAATATATCTCGGAATGGCTATGGAAATGCCATAATAGGTAGGTATGGTGGCTGTTTTGAGGAAGATATAAGGAGGTTTATGTGTGAAAGAGCGTATCATATCATGGGGTTTGGATGCACCGGCGAAGTTTGCGCCAACTCTCGATGTGAGAAAGGGCAATGCACGGTACCGAAGAGGCTAGCAACGATGGAAGGGTGAGAGTGTGTATAATCCACGGACTCAACATTAGTCATAAAGAACTCACATACTTATTTCAAAAATCTACAAGTCATCAAAAACCTCGGCACTACGTGCATGCTCCTAGGGGTATAGATTGGTAGGAAAAGACCATCACTCATCCCGGACCGCCACTCATAAGGAAGACAATCAAATGACACCTCATGTTTCAAATTTGTTACACAACGTTTACCATACGTGCATGCTACGGGACTTGTAAACCTCAACACAAGTATTTCTCAATTTCACAACTACTCATCTAGCATGACTTTGATATTATTACCTCCATATCTCAAAAAAATCATCAAGCATCAAACTTCTCTTAGTATTCAATACTCTATGTGAAAGTTTTTACTATTCTTGGATACCTAGCATATTAGGATTTTAAGCAAATTACCATGCTATTTAAGACTCTCAAAATAATCTAAGTGAAGCATGAGAGTTCATCTATTTCTTCAAAATAAAACTACCACCATGCTCTAAAAGATACAAGTGAAGCACTAGAGCAAATGACAAACTACTCCGAAAGATATAAGTGAAGATCAATGAGTAGTCGAATAATTATGCAACTATGTGAAGACTCTCTAACATTTAAGAATTTCAGATCTTGGTATTTTATTCAAACAGAAAGCAAAGCAAAGTAAAATGACATTCTAAGAATGGCAAACATCATGTGAAGAGGCAAAAACTTAGGATCAACGGAAACTAACCGATAATTGTTGAAGAAGAAAGGTGGGATGCCAACCGGGGCATCCCTAAGCTTAGATGCTTGAGACTTCTTGAAATATTATCTTGGGATGCCTTGGGCATTCCCAAGCTTGATCTTTTGTGTCTCCTTAATTCCCCTCATAGCACGGTCTCCCTAAATCTCAAAAGCTTCATCCACACAAAACTCAACAAGGACTCGTGAGATAAGTTAGTATAAATCATTGCAAAAACCTTATCATACTCTACTGTAGAAAATCACTAAAATTATTATTCAACATTGCATACTAAATGCCCCTTCATATTTAATAGTCCTATCCTCAAATAGAATCATTAAAGAAGCAAACATATGCAAACAATGGAAGCATAACAGCAATCTGCCTAAACAGGACAGTCTGTAAAGAATGCAGCAACATCCATACTTCCCTAGCTCCAAAAATTATTAAAAAAATTCCCACTGTAGTAAATTTATCAGAGCTTAATATGCAAAAGGTTTCAACATTTTATCACATTCTGACTTTTCAAGGTAATTATTGCAACAGCGGTAAACTTTCTGTTTTCAAACAGCAACATGTATACTTGTAACATAGGCATAGTAAAGGCCATCAATGCCACTTTTATTAGAATAAAAGATGCAAAACATTGTTCTAAATAACAGCAGACAAATCTTAACAAAATAAATTGACGCTCCAAGCAAAACACATACCATGTGGTGAATAAAAATATCGCTCCAAGTAAAGTTACCGATGAACGAAGACGAAAGAGGGGATGCCTTCCGGGGCATCCCCAAGCTTGGGATCTTGGTTGTCCTTGAATATTACCTTGGAGTGCCTTGGGAATCCACAAGCTTAGTATCTTGCCACTCCTTATTCCATAGTCCATCGAATCCTTACCCAAAACTTGAAAACTTCACAACACAAAACTTAAAGTAGAAAACTCGTGAGCTCCGTTAGCGAAAGAAAACAAAACACCACTTCAAGGTACTGTAATGAACTCATTATTTATTTATATTTGTGTTAAACCTACTGTATTCCAACTTCTCTATGGTTTATAAACTCTTTTACTAGCCATAGATTCATCAAAATAAGTAAACAGCACATGAAAAACAGAATCTGTCAAAAACAGAACAGTCTGTAGTAATCTGGATCAAACGTATACTTATGGAACTCATAAAATTCTCAAATAAATTTCTGTACCTGAGGAATTTATCTATTAATCATATTCAATAAGAATTAACTAAATATCACTCTCCAATTAAAAATGGCAGCAATTCTCGTGAGCGCTAAAGTTTATGTTTTTCACAGCATGATCCCAAAAACTTTCCCCAAGTCTTCCCAACGGTTCTACTTGGCACAAACACTAATTAAACACATAAAACCACATCTAAACAGAGGATAGATGAATTATTTATTACTAAACAGGAGCAAAAAGCAAGTAACAAAAATAAAGTTGGGGTGCCTCCCAACAAGCGCTATCGTTTAAAGCCCCTAGCTAGGCATGATGATTTCAATGATGCTCATATAGAAGATAAGAATTGAAACATAAAGAGAGCATCATGAAGAATATGACTAGCACATTTAAGTCTAACATGCTTCCTATGCATAGGGGTTTTGTGAGCAAACAACTTATGAGAACAATAATCAACTAGCATAGGAAGGCAAAACAGGCATAACTTCAAAATTTTAAGCACATAGAGGGGAAACTTGATATTATTGCAATTCCTACAAGCATATATTCCTCCCTCATAATAATTTTCAGTAGCATCATGAATGAATTCAACAATATAACCATCACATAAAGCATTCTTTTCATGATCTACAAGCATAGAAATTTCATTACTCTCCACATAAGCAAATTTCTTCTCATGAATAATAGTGGGAGCAAACTCAACAAAATAACTATCATGTGATTGAAAATTAAGATCAAGATGACAAGTTTCATGGTTATCATTATTATTTAAAGCATACGTGTCATCACAATAATCATCATAGATAGGAGGCATGCTTTCGTCATAATAAAATTGCTCAACCAAACTTGGGGGACAAAAAATATCATCTTCATCAAACATAGCTTCCCCAAGCTTGTGGCTTTGCATATCATTATCATCATGGATTGTAGCGACCAGACCTCAAACAGTCTGATCTCTGTGCTTTAGTGCCATCCCTGGATCAGTAATGCTGACACACAAAGTACTTGAAGGATTTATAACAGAGTAGCAATCACACACTTATTACATCGAATGTCTCAAAAGAGAACTTATTACAATAAATATGGCTTAAGGCCATCTAATAACGATAACAACGGAAGGCTTGGAAGACAAGTGAGTCCATCAACTCCAACGACATCACTGAGTATAGAACCACGACCTAAAGGCACCTTACTCGTCGTCTGAAAAGTCTGCAACATGAACGTTGCAGCCCGAAAACGGGTCAGCACATGGAATATGCTGGCAATGTAACACATAGAGAGTAATGAAAGAATAAAGCTATACTACATGCATATTTGGCTGGTGGAAAGCTCTATGGTTACAGTTTTTGCATAAAGCCAAATTTTCCCTACTGCAAAGGAATAAATTTTATTTAACTATCATGGTGGTTGTTAAACATTGAGAAGACAGACATCCTCTCAATCCCAATTAAGTATCATCATTAAAACCCAACAATATTAATTTAAAGTAACATGATGAGATTCACATGATAATCCAAGTACTAGATACTCAAGACGTCCATAACCGGGGACACGACTAACCATGATTAGTTTATACACTCTGTAGAGGTTTGCGCACTTTTACCCACAAGACTCGATCTCCTCCGTTGGGATTCTCGCACTGCATGATGTTTGAGAAATGGATGACCGAGACATAGTCTTTCAGATGAGCTAGCACCTTACGATCGGGTAGACAGTACCAACCTACATCCCCTACATCTGCTAGTCTACCATTGTAAGAGTTCGCATGACTTAGTCAACTATGCTAGAGCCCATAGTAGCTTGTGGCTGCACACAAAAGTTTCTAGTATGAATAATCTCATGATCCCTTTGAGCCTGGGTGGCGGTCCATAAAGAAAAATAGGCAATCGCTAGAATACCTAGGTGCCTCAATCCACCCAGATGTGTGTTTAAGTTGCCACCTTAAATAAACCATTAATTTATCAATCTCACATGTGTCATGGATATACTCACCCAATCCACGTCTACTAGCATAGCATGGCATAATAAGCAAACGTAGAAGTAACTCCCAAGGGTTTGGTAATAAAACATGTAATAGGTACTACCTCATCTACTTCCCCAAAACCACAATTTAATTAGATCCTAATCATGCAATTGTTTGAGGATTGATCTAATGCAATAAAATTGGGTAGTAAAGAGGTATGATCAAAGTGTTACTTGCCTTGCTGATGATCCACGAAACCTAGAGATTCAAAGTAGCAAGCGGCGCACTCCGGGTACTCTATCGCAAACAAACAAGCATACAATAAGTACTCATCTAATGCATGGGTAAAACTCAAATAAGAAAACTAACCAGAAAGTTCAACTTAAGAACTCCGGTTTGCAAAAGGAATCAACTCGAACGAAACAACGAAAGTCAAATAGCAAAAGAAACAAACTTCGTTTACTAATCCAGACCTAAGTCAAATTTTATAGATGCAAAAACTTGTTTGAGTTGGTTAAACGGAAAGAGGGTTTCGAGACGAAACTCCAGGCGCTTGAATCGCCTGATTCCGATAAACAAGCGAAAAGATAAACTAAAACGAAAATCAGATCAGAAATCACGATCAGAAATAACCGCGGAAAATTCGAGAAAAAGAAAAAACCGACGAACGGATTAACGAATGAACGTTCGTTATCTAAAACTAAACGGTGAACGCGTTCGTTAAAACGAACGAACGAGCAAATGCTCGCTAAACAAATAAACCGGAAAACCAATTTATATAAAAAAATGAAACTAGGGTTTCTAAAAAAATCGGATCGGGTTTTAAAAAAAACCGGACCACGGCGGCGGCGGCTATACCTCTGGCTCAGCTCCGGCGGGGCGACAGGACGACGCGGGGTGGCGGGGCTGCGGCGGCTCCTGGCGGCGGCTCGGCGGGGCTGGGACGGGGTGAGGGCGGCGGGGCGGCGGGCCTGGGACGGGGTGAGGGCGGCGGGGCGGCGGCATATTTATAGGAGGGGGGCTCGGTCGGCTTGGGGAAGGGGCGACGGCGGAGGCGGCTCGGGGTCGGACTCCCCGAGTCCGGCGGCGACACGGCGGGGCTGGCGGCGGCACTGGCGAGGCTGGCCCGGCTCGGCTGGGCCTTGGCCCAGTCGAGCTCTCGCACGTTTTTTTAAATAATTCCACCGAACAGAAAATAAATTCTAGAAAAATAAATAAAAACCTAAAAATGCCAAAACAAATTTTTGCCATCTAAATAAAATATTTAGAACATGATGAACATTTTCTTGGCCCTAAAGTGCAGTTTTGAAAATGTGCAATTTTTCCTAAATTCAAATAAAATAGCGAGAAAATCCGAAATAAAATCTTGTTTTTTTATTGAACCTTCAATATTTCTTTATTTTGGGAAAGTCATTTTATTCCCTCTCTCATATTTTATTATAGCAATAATTGAAGATAAAATAAATAAAATCAATGATCCTATTTTCAAAATTTGAGAAAAACTCAAATATGAAAATAACGAAATCCCCAACTCTCTCCGTGGGTCCTTGAGTGGCGTAGAATTTCTAGATCAGGCCAAAAGCAAATAAAATATGATATGCAGTGATGACCTAATGTATAACATTCCAAATTGAAAATTTGGGATGTTACAAACCTACCCCCCTTAAGATGAATCTCGCCCTCGAGATTCGGGTTGTCTAGAAAATAGGTGCGGGTGGTCCTTTAGCAGTTCTTCCTCTAGCTTCCTGGTGGCTTCATCCTTGGTGCGGTGGCTCCACTGAACTTTGCAAAACTTAATAACCTTGCTGCGGGTGACTCGACTGGCATACTCGAGAATCTTGACCGGTTTCTCCTCATAGGTCAAATCACTATCCAACTGAATTGCTTCCAGCGGCACCGTATCTCTCAGCGGTATATCAGCCATCTCTGTGTGGCACTTCTTCAACTAGGAAACGTGGAACACATCGTGAACTCCTGACAATCCTTCGGGCAACTCCAACTTGTAGGCAACTTCTCCCATACGTTCCAAAACTTTGTATGGTCCCACAAAATGTGGCACTAACTTTCCCTTAACTCCAAACCACTTAACTCCCCGAAGTGGAGATACTCGAAGATAAACTCGGTCTCCGACTTCATAAACTGTCTCCTTGCGTTTAGAATCTGCGTAGCTCTTCTGCCTGGACTGGGCTACCTTGAGCCTATCACGAATCAATTTCACTTTCTGTTCAGACTCCTTAATCAAATCCGGTCCAAACAACTACCGGTCTCCAACTTCATCCCACGACAATGGTGTTCTACACCTTCTTCCGTACAAGGCTTTGAAAGGGGCCATCTTTAAACTGGATTGATAACTATTGTTGTAAGAGAACTCTGCATATGGCAAATTGTCGTCCCAACTAGTTCCATAATCTAGCGCACAAGCTCTCAGCATATCCTCCAAAATCTGATTGACTCTCTCGGTCTGTCCATCTGTCTGCGGATGAAAAACTGTACTAAACTCTAGCCTGGTACCCAAAGTTTCGTGCAACTGATTCCAGAACTTTGAGGTAAACTGGGTTCCTCTATCGGATACAATGCTCCTCGGAACTCCATGCAGACATACGATCCTAGTCATGTATATCTTTCCCAACTTAGCGCTGGTGTAAGTGGTCTTTACTGGGATGAAATGAGCTACCTTCATTAATCGATCGACTACAACCCATATCGAGTCATAGCCTGAACGGGTCCTGGGTAATCTCGTGATAAAATCCATGCCTAGCTTATCCCATGTCAGGACCCCGATTCCAAGTCACATCGATCTAGCCGGTAACATCTCATATCACTTTGCGGCCTCACGCACGGTATTCCCACGGGTGTCGCCTTACCATGGCCCGGGACCGTTTGCGCCTTTTGGCTCACGTATATGATGGTGTCGCTAGCATCCATATGACAGAGAACCCGGGCCGACATGACTAGTCGTGAACCCAAAGTGGCACTAACTTACGGGAACAGGCATACATGAATCAACATCGAGCATGTCGGTCAGCAGCATGCAAATCCGGGCTGTAGCACTGGGCTAACAGGACTCCGGTGAACCGGGCTGTAGCAGGCTAGGTAGGACTCCGGATGTCACCGCGTGACATTTCCCCGAAGGAACAGACAAAGGAACGAAGTGAAACACATGCCGGCCAGTCAAGTGTCCTGAGCAGTAGTGCTGGGCTAGCAGGACTCCGGTGAACCGGGCTGTAGCGGACTACTATGGCTCATGGAAGCACAAGACTACATTTCCCCATAAGAGAGGCTACCAAGGATAAACAACTAGGTTGTCGGATCCCACACATACCAAGCATTTCAATCATACACACAATATGCTCGATATGTGTAATTACAACATGGCATCACAACATAACTCTACGACTCAAGTATTTATTCATTAGGCTCCGAGGAGCGAGATATTACAAACATGGGTCTCATGACCCAACATTCAGAGCATACAAGTCAAAGCACACGCGGAAGCTTAACTTGTCTGAGTACAGACAACTACAAAAGAAGAAGGCTCAGAAGCCTGACTATCTACAAGATCCTGCCGAGGGGACATGATCGTAGCTGAGGTATCAAGCTAAACGTCGAAGTCCAAGCGGAACTACTAGCGGGACTGAAGTCTCTCTGCAAAACATAAATTAAGCAAACGTGAGTACAAATGTACCCAGCAAGACTTACATCAGAACTATCTACATATGCATCGGTATCAACAAAGGGGGTGGTGGAGTTTAACCGCAGCAAGCCAGCTTTGACTCATTGGCTAACCTGAACTACGACAGCAAGCAACTTTTTGAGGTGGCGCACACGAGTCCACATATTCACCATATCAATACACCACTATGGATCCGCTCCCGTCTTCCTACGAGAACGCCATCCATAGCACTCACGCTTATCTTGCGCATTTTAGAGTATCCACTTTCACTTGTCTATGAACTATGCAAGGGGTCCAAGTTTCCATATCCGAGGAATCCGGCTATTCGAATAGATAATGATAACCCTACAGGGGTGTACTTCACACACGCTCTCGCCACTTATCGCCCTGTACACGTCATGTACCTCGGCAACCTTCAAGCGGAAGCCGGGCGAGGGAGTCGGTCATGACCTGACTAACCAACAAGTCTCTAGTCCAGGTTTATCGCCTATTCGGGTTCCATCCGCAAGGAGATCCGGCCGGGGTGTCGCTCACGGCCCCAAACGATGTGTGCAGGGTTCCCAAGCCCACCTCGATGGATGGATCTATGCTTGGTACACCGTGCCATGGTGCCTAGTCTGTCCCAAGCCCACCTGTACCGGGTACCACTTGGTAGACTACTAACACAACCTACAAACACCAGAAACTAGTTGCAACTCTTGGACAGAGATCAGGTTGATTAATAAGTCGAGAGGGGCACTTAAGCATTCCAATGCATGGTAGTAGCTTTTCATGGATCACAAACACAGAACTCAGTTCCTGAGGACGGCTGCAATGAGACAACCCACCATGTACTCCTACATGGCCTATCACCGCTACCTTTACCAAATCGTATTCACACACTTAGCTCACACACAGTAGGACATGTTCACACACCTTCGATTCATTTCCGATGAACCAGACCTGACTCAACTCTAAGCAGTAGCAGGCATGACAAACAAGCATGAATGAGTAGGCACATCAGGCCTCAAACAACTCCTACTCATGCTAGTGGGTTTCATCTATTTACTGTGGCAATGACAGGTCATGCAGAGGAAAAGGGGTTCAGCTACCACAGAATGTAACAGTTGAATCGATGTTGTCCTAATGCAGTAAAAGAGAGCAGGAGCGAGAGAGTGGGATTGTATCAGAATGAACAAGGGGTTTTGCTTGCCTGGCACTTCTGAAGATATTATAACTCTTCATCGGTGTCATCGAACTCATCGTCGGAAGCACGTTTATCGAGAGGGGACAATCACCGACTAGCAAAGAAGGAACACAATCAATGCAATGCACATTCACATGAATGACATGCCATGTTAAGGTACTGAATTTACCTAATGCAATATCTAGCCAAGTTAATTGAAGTGGAACTCAAACAAGATCAAATTCCAACTCCAAATGTTATTTCATAAATTGCCCTAATCATCATTTGTCCTATTCAGTGAGGTTAACTTGTTCAAACATGCATGAAAATGCTATATTCAGAATCTTTGGATTTTTCTGATCATTTTTCATATATAATTTATTTCATTTGGAGTTACGGTTGAATTTCTATGATTTTTAGAAGTTTATACTAATTTCTGGAATTTTCTGAATAAGAATAATTCCAGAAAAAGAGTTATTGCGTCAGCATGACATCACCCTGATGTCAGCAGGTCAACTGGGCGCTTCCAGGTCAAACCTGACAGTGGGTCCCACGTGTCAGTGTAATTAGTTAACTAAAATATTAATTAGTATTAATCCTAATTAGTCAGCAGGGCTGGGCCCTACCTGTCATTGACCCAGGGGTCAAACTGGGCCCACCCGTGGTCAAACGGGGTCAACTCGCCGACGTTTAGCTGCCGGCGAGGCCAAACGCGGCGGTGCAGGTGCGGGTTTCACCCACAGGGCACCATTTGGCGCGTGGAGCACAGCTACGGGATGCGGACGCTCGTCCGCATCCAACCATGGTGGTGGCGCGGCCGGGGAGTGGCCGGAGAAGCGCCGGCGAGCACTTCCGCGGCGGCCGGAGTTCGGGCGTCGAATGAGTCGACGGTGCAGGGCATGGCAGGAGCCGCGGTTAGGTGTGTTGGACTCTTGGGGGTGCGGTGATCTCAGCGGTAAGCTCGGGCGCGTGCTTGCACGACCGTAGCCGCGGTGGCGACATGGCCGGCGGCGAGGAGCAATCAGCTCCGATGGCCACGGTGGCTAGAAGGCGCGGGCGAGCACGGGGAGAGAGGGGAAAGAGGTAGGGGCTCACGGCGATTCCAGTAGAGGGAACGGTGAGGCCGGGGACGGTCTGGAGCCAACGAATTTGACGAAGATGGCTGGCGGTCCCGAGGTTGAAGAACGCATCGATGGCGGTGTTGCAGTGAAACCCGCCTTGCGTGGCTCGTCGAGGAGATGCTTCGCGCCCTTGCAGAGCTATTGGTCGCGGTGGTTGGGCTAGGGGATGGCCATGGCTGCGGCGGTGGCGAGCGGCGGCGACGGGCGCATTCGGGTGGACGCGCGCGAGAGAGACAGAGGAGGGAGGGCGCTCGAGGGAGAGAGAGGGAGAGGTGCAGGGGGTCGCGTGGCGCTCGTAGGCGCGTTAGTGAGAGGGCGGCAAGCAAGCAGGAGGTGGAGGCTTGGGCACGGGCGCGTCGACACGCCTCTGCCAGTAGGCAGAGGTTGAAGACAGCGGTGCCCCTGGTGGGCTGGGCCGCCAAGTGGACTGGCCATGTGGGCTGCCCAGGTGAGTGCCAGGTAAGGTTGCTTTGTTTTATTTTTCTGTTATGTTTTCTGTTGTTTAATATTCTGCCACTGTTCAAAATTCAAAACAATTTCAAAACAGTGACAAAACCCTTTGAATAATTTTATGTTGCTAGATGGACTTTTCCAACAGCACATAAAACATTCCAAAGTTATTTGAAAATATATCCCATATATTATGAATATAATTCCAAATTCAAATACAATAATGATTTAAATTCAGTGCCAAAATAATTCCTTAAAAATGTTCAATATTTTTGGTTTGGATACTAACACTTGCCAAAATTATCAAACATTAATGAAGGCCATTTTGGTTTCACTGAATGCAAGTTTAAGGGTTCTTGCCCCTTTTTTATTTAAGTTTTTGAGGCTTCCACTTTCCTCAATTCAAGTTTCAGAAATTTAGACATGATGCAGGATGCTTATGAAACTAATTGCAATCAAATTCTAGGGCTGTGACATCCCACTTCCATTCGAGTATGGGCAATGGTTGTAGTAACCCTGCTGGCTTCTGATGCTCTGCCTTTACTCTCTGACATACATCACAAGCTGCTACATACTCTGCAATATCCTTCTTCATTCTGGTCCACCAGAAAGTATCCTTCAAATCCAAATACATCTTGGTATTTCCCGGGTGAATCGAATATGGTGAATCATGGGCCTCCTGCAGAATCAACTTCCTGATCTCCGGGTTGTTAGGCACATAAACACGGTCTTCAAACCATAGGGTATCGTGCTCATCCTCACGAAATCCTTTAACTTTTCCTTTGCTCATCTTCTCCTTTATAGAGGCAACCTCCTTGTCAGTCTTCTGAGCTTCTCTGATCTTATCCATCAAAGTAGATTGGATCTCCAATGCTGCTTCATAGCCTCTCGGAACTATCTCCAAACATAGCTCACGAAGGTCTTCGGCTAACACCTTCGGTAAATCTCCCATCATTAGTGTGTTGACATGGCTCTTACGGCTCAGCGCATCGGCTACTACATTAGCCTTTCCGGGATGATAATGCAATCTCATAACAAAATCCTTGATGAGCTCCAACCATCTCCCGTGCCTGAGATTTAGCTCCTTCTGCGCGAAAATATACTTCACACTCTTGTGATCCGTGTATACTTCACAATGGTTTCCAATGAGAAAATGTCTCCAAGTCTTCAATGCATGCACTACGGCTGCTAACTCCAAATCATGCGTGGCATAATTCAACTCATGAGGTTTCAGCTGTCGTGAAGCATACGAAACAACTCTTCCCTCCTGCATAAGCACTGCTCCAATTCCTCGACGTGAAGCGTCGCAATATACCTCGTAATCCTTGCGCTGTTCTGGCAAAATCAACACTGGCGAGGTAACCAAACGTTTCTTCAACTCCTGGAAACTGGCCTCACATTCCTCAGTCCATTTTAACTTGGTATCCTTCTTCAACAACTCCGTCATAGGCTTCACAATTTTTGAGAAATTCTCTATGAATCTCTGGTAGTATACTGCAAGTCCAAGAAAACTCCGGATCTCTCCAACTGTTGTGGGTGCTTCCCAATTTGTCACAGTAACAACCTTGGTGGGATCTACTGCTATACCTTCTCCGGATATAACGTGTCCAAGGAATCCAACTTCCTTCAACCAAAACTCACATTTGCTGAACTTGGCATATAGCTGGTGTTCTCTGAGCTTCTCAAGTACCAAACGCAAATGCTCCTTATGCTGCTCTTCATTCTTTGAGTAGACCAAAATATCATCAATGAACACCACGACGAACTTATCCAAAAAATCCATAAACACTTTGTTCATCATGTTCATGAAATATGCAGGTGCGTTAGTCAGACCAAATGACATAATGGTATACTCGTACATCCCATACATGGTGGTAAAAGCCGTCTTAGGTATATCCTGCTCTCGTATTTTTAATTGATGGTATCCTGATCGCAGATCAATCTTGGAAAATACCTTAGCTCCTTGCAATCGATCAAACAGATCATTGATCATCGGCAGTGGGTACTTGTTCTTGATTGTTACTTCATTCAATCCTCGATAATCAACAACCATCCTTAGCGTTCCATCCTTCTTCTCAACTAGAAGTACTAGCGATCCCCAAGGCGAAGAACTTGG
The DNA here is from genome assembly GCA_034509565.1 of Triticum monococcum. Taxonomy (NCBI): domain Eukaryota; kingdom Viridiplantae; phylum Streptophyta; class Magnoliopsida; order Poales; family Poaceae; genus Triticum; species Triticum monococcum. The sequence goes on along the minus strand of CM067847.1, from coordinate 655,171,913 downwards.
GCGAATATAACCTTTATCCAGTAACACTTTAATCTGCTTCTTAATCTCCTCCAAATCTTTTGCGGGCATCCTGTATGGTCTCTTAGATATGGGCCCTGTGCCTGGCAAAAGCTCAATCAAAAACTCAATATCTCTATCCGGTGGCATGCCTGGAAACTCCTCTGGAAATACGTCAGGGAAATCCTTCACCACTGGTACTTCCTCCTGCACAACTCCTGATAAGAAATTTACTTGAGTTCTCTTCGGCACATGCCAGGATACATACTTGATCCTTCTTCCTTCTGGCGTCGTAAGCAAAATTGACTTACTGGCGCATTCAATGTTACCTCCATACTTCGATAACCAATCCATGCCTAATATCACATCCAATCCTTGAGATTCCAATACTATTAGGTCTGAGGGAAATACATAGTTACCAATCCTTAATGGTAACTGATCACACCATAGACTAGCCATATACTCTGCTCCAGGCGAGGTTACTAACATGGGCGACCTAAGGGCTTGGGTTGGCAGTTTATACTTATCCACAAATCCCCTTGAGATGTATGAATGCGATGCACCAGTATAAAAAAGGATGAGTGCAGTAAATGACTTAACCAAAAACTTTCCTATTACTGCATCTGGCTAAGCTTCAACCCCCTCCACGTTAACGTGGTTCACCCGTCCCCTATTGAAAGGGTTCAGCTTCTTCCCAGAGCTTACATTGCCATTTCCATTCCCGGCTTCAGGACATTCATTGGCGTAATGTCCAGTCTTCTGGCACTTATAGCAAGTGACTTGGCTCAGGTCTCTCTTGGCTGGCGTTGATGGGTTGGTACGGTTCTGGCCGTTGCTTCCTCCATTCCCATTACCATTCTTGGGGCCATTATGATTGTGCGAGCTGCCTCCTTCGTGGGTATGCTGGAAATGTCCTCCCGATTTAGGGGTAAGACGTGGCTTCTGCTGAGCTCTAGAATTGTACTTCCCTTGTCCATACTTCTTTTTGCGGTTTTCAATCTGCTGTTGTTTCCCTTCAATCATAAGAGCGTGATCTACCAACTCTTGGTAGTTGTTGAAGCTTGCTACCATCAACTGCATGCTCAACTCATCATTTAGTCCTTCCAGAAACTTCTCCTGCTTAGCTGCATCCGTAGCAATGTCATTTGGGGCATAACGTGGTAGCTTACTAAAGTCATCCACATACTGACCAACTGTCCGTCCTCCTTGGCGCAAGTTGCGAAACTCACACTTCTTCATGGCCATAGCTCCTGTTGAAACATGGGCTATACGGAAAGCCTGCTAAAATTGGTCCCATGTCACTGTGGCTCTAGGGTAGGTGACAGTGTAATTCTCCCACCATGATGCTGCTGGTCCATCTAACTGATGTGCGGCAAAGCGCACCTTCTCAGCATCAGTACATCCTGTAGTGGTTAACTACCTTCCAATCTTGCGGAGCCAATCATCTGCTACTATAGGCTCGGTGCTACTAGAGAACACCGGCGGATTTAGCCTAAGAAAACGGGTTAAGTGATCAACAGGTGGTGGCGGTGGTGGGTTGTTGTTGTTGTTGTTGTTGTTGTTGTTTTTGTTGTTGTTGTTGTTGTTGTTGTTGTTGTTGTTGTTGTTGTTGTTGTTGTTGTTGTTGTTGTTGTTGTTGTTGTTGTTGTTGTTGTTGTTGTTGTTGTTGTTGTTGTTCCCCTGATTCTGATTCTGGATTAGCAACTGCATCAACATATTCTGCTACTGGATCAACTGAGTGAGCTCCGGTGGGAAAGCAAATCCATTGTCACGTCTTGGAGGCATCTGATGGGTTTAGAAAAGATGAGAATATAGAATAGAATGAGGTCTAGAGGGAAAAACACTACCCATATGCACATGAGGCAAATGCAAACAAAATCACTTCATTCAATCAAACAAGGGCATACAACGGTCTATCTATTGTTACAAAAGTGCTCGGGCTATACTAGATACATGGGAGAATACTACTACTGTTATGGTGGTTGACTAGAAAAACTGCTCCGATGAAGACTCCATGATATCTGCTCCAGCTTCATCAACATAGTCATCATCACAATCGTCCGGGTCCGAGTCGGTGTCGACGATGATGATGTAGTTCTCTGGACAAGTGCAATCTTCGTCTTCTCCTCCAGTTGCGGGAAATCCCATGAACACTTTTAGCTTCTTCTTCAGATCATCATTCTTCTCTACTAGTGTTGCTATTTCCTCCTCATATCCATCGCGTGTAGACTTGAGTTCTTCCTCCAGCTCCGTGATCTTGGTCATGGCTTTCTTCAGGTCTATCATGTTTGCACACATCTGGTTCTCCTAGCGTCGAATGTGCTGGTTTAACTCCTGGATGAAAGCTGCAATTGATCTATCCTTCCTGGTGCTGATCATCTCCCATTGCTCATCTCGGCGCCCACAAATCTGGTAGATAGTATCCTTGAGATCCTTGTGGTAAACTTCTCCAATGCGCCCCATAGTGATGTGGGCCGCCATGCTCTTTCCTAGACTCCAGGTTGGTGCATCAAAGGAAAACTCTATGAGCTCAGTGACGGGCATGAATGTCCTTCCTGGAACTTGAACTTGAATCATCCAGTGTTCCTCTTCAGGTAAAGTGGCATTGTAGGTCCCGGTGAAGCTTGGTACTCTGATGTTCAGGTATCTAGTGACTTCCTTCAAGTGACGTCCAAAGGGTGTATCTTCATCTAGTTGCGTGAACTTGTTCCTTGCATCCTCCATCCTAAAAGAGTAGAAAAGATGAGGAGACAGAAATGAGAAGAGTGAGTAGTGATCTAGGGCTTTTAGCTTAATGGTTGTGTCCTACAGTCAGCGTGTGCTCCGATACCATCTTGTAGAGACCAGACCTCAAACAGTCTGATCTCTGTGCTTTAATGTCATCCCTGGATCAGTAATGCTGACACGCACAATACTTGAAGGATTTATAACAGAGTAGCAATCACACACTTATTACATCGAATGTCTCAAAAGAGAACTTATTACAATAAATATGGCTTAAGGCCATCTAATAACGATAACAACGGAAGGCTTGGAAGATAAGTGAGTCCATCAACTCCAACGACATCACTGAGTATAGAACCACGACCTAAAGGCACCTTACTCTTCGTCTGAAAAGTCTGCAACATGAACGTTGCAGCCCGAAAACGGGCCAGCACATGGAATATGCTGGCAATGTAACACATAGAGAGTAATAAAAGAATAAAGCTATACTACATGCATATTTGGCTGGTGGAAAGCTCTATGGTTACAGTTTTTGCATAAAGCCAAATTTTCCCTACTGCAAAGGAATAAATTTTATTTAACTATCATGGTGGTTGTTAAAAATTGAGAAGATAGACATCCTCTCAATCCCAATTAAGTATCATCATTAAAACCCAACAATATTAATTTAAAGTAACATGATGAGATTCACATGATAATCCAAGTACTAGATACTCAAGACGTCCATAACCGGGGACACGACTAACCATGATTAGTTTATACACTCTACAGAGGTTTGCGCACTTTTCCCCACAAGACTCGATCTCCTCTGTTGGGATTCTCGCACTGCATGATGTTTGAGAAACGGATGACCAAGACATAGTCTTTCAGAAGTGCTAGCACCTTACGATCGGGTAGACAGTACCAACCTACATCCCCTACATCTGCTAGTCTACCACTGTAAGAGTTCTCATGACTTAGTCAACTATGCTAGAGCCCATAGTAGCTTGTGGCTGCACACAGAAGTTGCTAATATGAATAATCTCATGATCCCTTTGAGCCTGGGTGGCGGTCCATAAAGAAAAACAGGCAATCGCTGAAATACCCAGGTGCCTCAATCCACCCAGATGTGTCTTTAAGTTGCCACCTTAAATAAACCATTAATTTATCAATCTCACATGTGTCATGGATACACTCACCCAATCCACGTCTACTAGCATAGCATGGCATAATAAGCAAACGTAGAACTAACTCCCAAGGGTTTGGTAATAAAACATGTAATAGGTATTACCTCATCTACTTCCCAGTACCCACAATTTAATTAGATCCTAATCATGCAATTGTTTGAGGATTGATCTAATGCAATAAAACTGGGTAGTAAAGAGGTATGATCAAAGTGTTACTTGCCTTGCTAATGATCCGTGAAACCTAGAGATTCAAAGTAGCAAGCGGCGCACTCTAGGTACTCTATCACAAACAAACGAGCATACAATAAGTACTCATCTAATGCACGGGTAAAACTCAAATAAGAAAACTAACCAGAAAGTTCAACCTAAGAACTCCGGTTTGCAAAAAGAATCAACTCGAACGAAACAACGAAAGTCAAACAGCAAAAGAAACAAACTTCATTTACTAATCCGGATCTAAGTCAAATTTTATAGATGTAAAAACTTGTTCGAGTTGGTTAAACAGAAAGAGGGTTTCGAGACGAAACTCCAGGCGCTTGAATCGCCTGATTTCGATAAACGAGCGAAAAGATAAACTAAAATGAAAATCGGATCGGAAATCACGATCAGAAATAACCACGGAAAATCCGAGAAAAAGAAAAAACTGATGAACAGATTAACGAACAAACGTTCGTTATCTGAAACTAAACGGTGAACGCGTTCGTTAAAACGAACGAACGAGCGAACGCTCGCTAAACAAATAAACCGGAAAACCGATTTGTATAAAAAAACCGGATAGGTTTTAGAAAAAACCGGACCACGGCGGCGGCAGCGGCTATACCTCTGGCTCGGCTCCGGCGGGGCGACGGGACGGCGCGGGGTGGCGGGGCTGCGACGGTGGCGGCGGGAGGCGGCGACGGCGCTAGGCAGCGGCGGCTCGGCGGGGCAACGTCTCGGCGGGGCTGGGACGGGCTGAGGGCGGCAGGGTGGCGGCGTATTTATATGAAGGAGGGGGGGCTCGGCCAGCTTGGGGAAGGGGCGACGGTGGAGGCGGCTCGGGGTCGGACTCCCCGAGTCTGGCGGCGACACGGCGGGGCTGGCGATGGTGCTGGCGAGGCCGGCCCGGCTCGGCTGGGCCTTGGACCAGTCGGGCTCTCGCACGTTTTTTAAATAATTTTGCCGAACAGAAAATAAATTCTAGATAAATAAAAAAAAATCTAAAAATGCCAAAACAAATTTTCACCGTCTAAATAAAATATTTAGAACATGATGAACATTTTCTTGGCCCTAAAATGCAGTTTTGAAAACATGCAATTTTTCCTAAATTCAAATAAAATAGCGAGAAAATCCGAAATAAAATCTTACTTGATTTTTTATTAAACCTTCAATATTTCTTTATTTTGGTAAAGTCATTTTATTCACTCTCTCATATTTTATTATAGAAATAATTGAAGATAAAATAAATAAAATCAATGATCATAATTTCAAAATTTGAGAAAAACTCAAATATGAAAATAACGAAATCCCCAACTCTCTCCGTGGGTCCTTGAGTTGCGTAGAATTTCTGGATCAGGCCAAAAGCAAATAAAATATGATATGCAGTGATGACCTAATGTATAACATTCCAAATTGAAAATTTGGGATGTTACATGGATATTCAAGGAATTCATACTAACAACATTGCAATCATGCTCGTCATTCAAATATTTAGTGCCAAACAATTTATAGATTTCTTCTTCTAGCACTTGAGCACAATTATCCTTTCCATCATACTCACGAAAGATATTAAAAAGGTGAAGCATATGAGACAAACTCAATTCCATTTTGTTTATAGTTTTCTTTTATAAACTAAACTAGTGATAAAACAAGAAACTAAAAGACTCGATTGCAAGATCTAAAGATATACCTTCAAGCACTCACCTCCCCGGCAACGGCGCCAGAAAAGAGCTTGATGTCTACTACACAACCTTCTTCTTGTAGACGTTGTTGGGCCTCCAAGTGCAGGGGTTTGTAGGACAGTAGCAAATTTCCCTCAAGTGGATGACCTAAGGTTTATCAATCCGTAGGAGGCGTAGGATGAAGATGGTCTCTCTCAAGCAACCCTGCAACCAAATAACAAAGAGTCTCTTGTGTCCCCAACACACCCAATACAATGGTAAATTGTATAGGTGCACTAGTTCGGTGAAGAGATGGTGAAACAAGTGGTATATGGATAGTAGATAAAGGTATTTGTAATCTGAAATAATAAAAACAGCAAGGTAGCAAGTGATAAAAGTGAGCGTAAACGGTATTGCAATGTGTGGAAATAAGGCCTAGGGTTCATACTTTCACTAGTGTAAGTTCCCTCAACGATACTAATATAATTGGATCACATAACTATCCCTCAACATGCAACAAAGAGTCACTCCAAAGTCACTAATAGCGGAGAACGAACGAAGAGATTATGGTAGGGTACGAAACCACCTCAAAGTTATTTTTTCCAGTCAATCCGTTGGGCTATTCCTATAAGTGTCACAAACAGCCCTAGAGTTCGTACTAGAATAACACCTTAAGACACAAATCAATCAAAACCCTAATGTCACCTAGATACTCTAATGTCACCTCAAGTATCCGTGGGTATGATTATACGATATGCATCACACAATCTTAGATTCATCTATTCAACCAACACAAAGGACCTCAAAGAGTGCCCCAAAGTTCTACCGGAGAATCACGACGAGAACGTGTGTCAACCCCTATGCATAGGTTCCCAAGGTCACGGAACCCGCAAGTTGATCACCAAAACATACATCAAGTGGATCATAGAATACCCCATTTTCACCACAGGTCCCACACAAGACATACATCAAGTGTTCTCAAATCTTTGAAGACTCAATCCGGTAAGATAACTCCAAAGGGGAAACTCAATTCATTACAAGAGAGTAGAGGGGGGAAGAAACATCATAGGATCCAAATATAATAGCAAAGCTCGCGATACATCAAGATCGTATCACCTCAAGAACACGAGAGAGAGAGAGAGATCAAACACACAACTACTGGTACATACCCTCAGCCCCGAGGGAGAACTACTCCCTCCTCGTCATGGAGAGCACCGGGATGATGAAGATGGACACCGGAGAGGGATTGCCCCCTCCAGCAAGGTGCCGGAACGGGTCTAGATTGGCTTTCGGTGGCTACGGAGGCTTCTGGTGGCGGAACTCCCGATCTATTGTGCTCACGGATGTTTTTAGGGTATATGGAGATATATAGGCAGAAGAAGTACATCAGGGGGGCCACGAGGGGCTCACGAGGGTGGAGGGCGCCCCCAGGGGGTGGGCGCGCCCCCTGCCTCGTGGCCTCCTCGTAGATCCCCCGACATGCACTCCAAGTCTTCTGGGCTTCTTTCCTACCAAAAATGAGTTCTGTGAAGTTGCAGGTCAATTGGACTCCGTTTGATTTTTCTTTTCTTCGAAACCCTAAAATAGGGTAAAAATTGAAACTGGCACTGGGCTCTGGGTTAATAGGTTAGTCCCAAAAATGATATAAAAGTGTATAATAAAGCCCATAAACATTCAAAACAGTAGATAATGTAGCATGGAGCAATCAAAAATTATAGATATGTTGGAGACGTATCACCCTGCAGGGTTTTGAACTTTCGAAAGTCGTGCCCGCGGTTATGGGCAGATGGGAATTTGTTAATATCCGGTTGTAGAAAACCTGACACTTAACTTAGTTAAAATGATTCAACAGCGTGTGTAACCGTGATGGTCTCTTTTCGGCGGAGTGCGGGAAGAGAACACGGTCTCGTGTTATGCTTGAACGTAAGTAGTTTCAGGATCACTTCTTGATCTTTGTAGCTTCTCGACCATGCTTTGCCTTCTCTTCTCGCTCTCATTTGCGTATGTTAGCCACCATATATGCTAGTGCTTGCTGCAGCTCCATCTCACTACCTTTTCCTTCCCATAAGCTTAAATAGTCTTGATCGCGAGGGTGTGAGATTGTTGAGTCCCCGTGACTCACAGATTACTTCCAAAACCATATGCAGGTGCCGATGATGCCATTCCAGGGGATGCGACCAAACTCAAGTGGGAGTTCGACGAGGATTCAGGATGTTACTATGTTTCCTTTCCAGACGATCAGTAGTGGAGCCCAGTTGGGGCGATCGGGGATCTATCGCATTTGGGGTTGTCTTTATTTTGGTTCCGTAGTCGGACCTTGATTGTATCCTGGATGATGTAATGCTATATTTATGTATTGTGTGAAGTGGCAATTGTAAGCCAACTCTGTATCTCTTTCTTATTCAGTACATGGGATGTGTAAAGATTACCCCTCTTGCGACATGCTTACAATGCGGTTATGCCTCTAAGTCGTGCTCCGACACGTGGGAGATATAGCCGCATCATGGGTGTTACAAGTTGGTAATCAGAGCCTTCCTCGACTTAGGAGCCCCCTTCTTGATCGAATCGCTGGCGTTGTTGAGTCTAGAAAAATGTTTTGAGTCTTATAGGGTTATATATATATCGGAGAGTATGATTCTTTTACTCCTCAGTCCCTTCATCGCTCTGGTGAGGCTTCCCGACGTAGAGTTTTGACTCTTCTCTTCTCAAATTTCACGAATTTTTTTAGGATCATGCGGGTATCTTGGAATCGTTCCGATGGTTTTGTGACGAGAACATTGTTCTTGGTGCCTCCTGACATTTAGGGGTTGTGGCAGTGTCCCGGGGAGTTGAGCTCTGAGGTGTTGTCATCACAATTTTATCGTTGCAGTTCTGGAATACCTGAGTTTCGCCGACATCGAAAATCTCTTTTATGCAATTGTTGGTGAGATAACCTCGACGCCACCCAGTATTGGGGCGGGAGTTCGGGAGTATTGCCATAACTCGTATAACGGATGCTTTTCGAAGGTTGAGGTAAATGATTTCCGAAGGTTTCTTGGTTATGTGTTGAAGGATGGATACAACTGGATATAGGATTTTCTAGTTTTGGGTGAGATATTATGCTTCCCCTGTATCCCCAACACCTGATTGCATAACCGGAAAGTTTTGGGAGTTTCATAGGTGGGAATTCATGTAGCTCTAGTTTTTCTTCCGCAGATATTTGGTTTGTCATTGGGTAATCCTTACCAATTATTTGTTCATGTCCGACCTTATTGTTTTATTCATCTACCTATATCTAAGTGGCTTCTCAACTTTATGGAAGTACGATCATTTACTTTGGAATTCATTCGTTCATTCTTGTTCGAATGTTAAGGCTATATGTTGCAATTTCCATCCATTGATTCAGCTTGAATATATGTCTTTCAAGATGCTAACGGATGTCACCCTCTTCAGGATGGCTCCTCCAACGCGTCAGAATCCGGAACATCCACCTCCGGAGGCATGGCAAGCTATGAAGGCCGCCACCAACGCCAACATGTAGATGCTTATGCAACTCTTGCAAGAGCGTAACCAAGGAAATCAAGGCCATGGCAACAATCAATCTCAGTTTGCTACCCTCAACCAGTTCCTCGCAAACCAGCCGAAGTCTTTCAGTAACTGTGTCGAGGCCACAGACGCTGATGATTGGCTCGTGGATGTCTGCAAATATTTTGAGTGTAGCAACATCAGGCCTGAGGACTTTGTCAAGTTTGCTTCGTTCCAACTCAAAGACCAAGCTGGTGAGTGGTATCAACAATACAAAGATTCCAAAGGAGGTCGTGTGATTACCTGGGATGATTTCCGCCGAGACTTCAAAGCTCACCACATTCCTCAAAGTGTTGTTGAGAGTAAGCGTGAGGAGTTTCGCAATCTGAAGCAAGGCAGCATGTCTGTTTACCAATACAACATCATGTTCCAGAGGCTCGCTCGCTTCGCCAAACAAGACGTCCCTGATGAGAAGAGCATGGCTTATCAATTCAGAGGTGGCCTCAGAGAAGATCTGCAACTAGCTCTCGTGCTTTTTGAGCCAAAACAGTATGATGAGTTCTACAACATGGCACTAAAGCAAGAGGCTGCTCAGCTCAAGTGCGATGCTTCTAAGAAGAGAGTCAGGGATGCAACTCCTTCTTCTTCTTCTTCTTCTTCAACTCAAGTGGCAGCTAAGCAGCAAAAGTACTGGTTGCCTCCTCCTCCTTTGTTCCGTCAGCCTTATCAGCAGAAGAGCAAAGGTGGCAATGGATCTTCCCACCCACACAACCCAGGCTTTCAGAACAAACCGCAGTCTCATGCTCCAAGGTCAAGTGCTCCTTATCACCATCCTCTCTCAGAGGTGACGTGCAACAAGTGTCAGCAGAAGGGTCACTATGCAAACAAATGCTTCAACCAGAGGCGTCTTCCGCCTCCTCCTCCTGTGAGATCTGCCAGCAATGCAGTGGTCAAGCATAATCCCAAGTTTGCAAAGGTCAACATGATGAACGCAACTCAGGCAGAGGACTCTTCAGAAGTGATCATGGGTAACCTTCATGTTAATGATATTCCTGCAAAAGTTCTTTTTGACACTTGTGCATCACTTAGTTTCATCTCAAGACCATTTGCATCTAAGCATGAGTTGGCTTTCCAAGTTTTGCCTAGTCCGTTAGCAGTTGTCTCACCGGGTAAATGCATGAACGCTAATTCCATGGTTCCGGATGTTTCTATCAAGATGGGTGACTACAAATTTTTGGCTTCTCCAATTGTTCTTGGTAACTTGGATATTGATCTAATTCTCGGCATGGACTGACTTTCTAAGCACAAGGCTCAGCTTGATTGTGCTGCCAGGCAGATTCAATTGACACACTCGTCTGAGGATGTGATCGTCTTTGCCGCTCGTGATGATACCATTCGACTGTTTTCTCTCAATGAGAAGGGCGAGTTGAATGCCATTTCTTAGATTCCAGTCGTTTGTGAATATCAAGACGTCTTTCCAGAAGAGCTTCCAGGAATGCCTCCTCACGGGCCAGTTGAATTCGTCATTGATCTTGAGCCTGGCACGGAACCTATTTGCAAACGTCCTTACAAGCTTGGACCAGAAGAGTTGAAGGAGCTGAAGATGATTTGAGCAGATATGGGTATATCTACTTGATGAAACATAAGTCTGAAACATTTGAAAAGATCAAACAATTTCAGAGTGAAGTGGAAATCATCATAACAAGAAAATTAAGTTTCTACGATCTAATCGTGGAGGTGAATATTTGAGTTATGAGTTTGGTCTTCATTTGAAACAATGCGGAATAGTTTCGCAACTCACGCCAACTAGAACACCACAATGTAATGGTGTGTCCGAATGTCGTAACTGCACTTTATTAGATATGGTGCGATCTATGATGTCTCTCACTGATTTACCGCTATCGTTTTGGGGTTATGCTGTAGAGACAGCTGCATTCACGTTAAATAGGGCACCATCAAAATCCGTTGAGACGACACCTTATGAACTGTGGTTTGGCAAGAAACCCAAGTTGTCGTTTCTTAAAGTTTGGGGCTGCGATGCTTATGTGAAAAAACTTCAACCTAATAAGCTCGAACCCAAATCAGAGAAATGTGTCTTCATAGGATACCCAAAGGAGACTGTTGGGTACACCTTCTATCACAGATACGAAGGCAAGATATTCGTTGCTAAGAATGGATCCTTTCTAGAGAAGGAGTTTCTCTCGAAAGAAGTGAGTGGGAGGAAAGTAGAACTTGATGAGGTAATTGTACCTACTCCCTTATTGGAAAGTAGTTCGTCACTGAAATTAGTTCCAGTGATTCCTACACCAGTAAGTGAGGAAGCTAATGATGATGATCATGAAACTTCTGATCAAGTTACTACTGAACCTCGTAGGTCAACCAGAGTAACATCCGCACCAGAGTGGTACGGTAATCCTGTTCTGGAGGTCAAGTTACTTGACCATGACGTACCTATGAACTATGAGGAAGCGATGATGAGCCCATATTCCACAAAATGGCTTGAGGCCATGAAATCTGAGATGGGATCCATGTATGAGAAAAAAGTGTGGACTTTGGTTGACTTGCCCGATGATCGGCAGGCCATAGAGAATAAATGGTTCTTCAAGAAGAAGACTGGCGCTGACGGTAATGTTACTGTCTACAAAGCTTGACTTGTTGCAAAAGGTTTTCGACAAGTTCAAGGAGTTGACTATGATGAGACTTTCTCACCCGTAGCGATGCTTAAGTCCATCTGAATCATGTTAGCAATTGCCACATTTCATGATTATGAAATTTGACAAATGGATGTCAAAACTGCATTCCTTAATGGATATCTTAAAGAAGAGTTGTATATGATGCAACCAGAAGGTTTATCGATCCAAAAGGTGCTAACAAAGTGTGCAAGCTCTAGCGATCCATTTATGGACTGGTGCAAGCCTCTCGGAGTTGGAATATATGCTTTGATAGTGTGATCAAAGCATATGGTTTTATACAGACTTTTGGAGAAGCCTGTATTTACAAGAAAGTGAGTGGGAGCTCTGTAGCATTTCTGATATTATATGTGGATGAAATATTGCTGATCAGAAATGATACTGAATTTCTGAATAGCATAAAAGGATACTTGAATAAGAATTTTTCAATGAAAGACCTCGGTGAAGCTGCTTATATATTAGGCATCAAGATCTATAGAGATAGATCAAGACGCTTAATTGGACTTTCACTAAGCACATACCTTGATAAAGTTTTGAAGAAGTTCAAAATGGATCAAGCAAAGAAAGGGTTCTTGCCTGTGTTACAAGGTGTGAAGTTGAGTCAGACTCAATGCCCGACCACAGCAGAAGATAGAGAGAAAATAAAAGTCATTCCCTATGCTTCAGCCATAGGTTCTATCATGTATGCAATGCTGTGTACCAGACCTGATGTGTGCCTTGCTATTAGTTTAGCAGTGAGGTACCAAAGTAATCCAGGAGTGAATCACTGGACAGCGGTTAAGAACATCCTGAAATACCCGAAAAGGACTAAGGATATGTTTCTCGTTTATGGAGGTGACAAAGAGCTCGTCGTAAACGGTTATGTCGATGCAAACTTTGACACTGATCCGGCTGACTCTAAGTCACAAACCGGATATGTTTTTTTATTAAATGGTGGAGCTGTCAGTTGGTGCAGTTCCAAGCAGAGCATCGTGGCGGGATCTACATGTGAAGCGGAGTACATAGCTGCTTCAAAAACAACAAATGAAGGAGTTCATATCCGATCTAGGTGTCATACCTAGTGCATCGGGTCCAATGAAAATCTTTTGTGACAATACTGGTGCAATTGCCTTGGCAAAGGAATCCAAATTTCACAAGAGAACCGAGAACATCAAGAGACGCTTCAATTCTAACCGCGATCAAGTCAAGGAGGGAGACATAGAGATTTGCAAGATGCATATGGATCTGAATGTTGCAGACCTGTTAACTAAGCTCTCTCACGAGAAAAACATGATCAGCACTAAGACCCCATGGGTGTTAGAACCATTACAATGTAATCTAGATTATTGACTCTAGTACAAGTGGGAGACTGAAGGAAATATGCCCTAGAGGCAATAATAAAATTGTTATTTATATTTCCTTATATCATGATAAATGTTTATTATTCATGCTAGAATTCTACTAACCAAAAACTTAGTACATGTGTGAATACATAGACAAACAGAGTGTCACTAGTATGCCTCTACTTGACTAGCTCGTTGATCAAAGATGGTTAGGTTTCCTAGCCATAGACAACGAGTTTTCATTTGATGAACTGGATCACATCACTAGAGAATGATATGATTGACTTGACCCATCCTATAGCTTAGCACGATGATCATTTAGTTTACTGCTATTGCTTTCTCCATAACTTATACGTGTTCCTATGACTATGAGATTATGCAACTCCCGAATACCGGAGGAACACTTAGTGTGCTATCAAACATCACAACGTAACTGGGTGACTATAAAGATGCTCTACAGGTGTCTCCGATGGTGTTTGATGAGTTGGCATGGATCAATATTAGGATTTGTCACTCCGTGTATCGGAGAGGTATCTCTGGGCCCTCTCGGTAATGCACATCACTATAAGCCTTGCAAGCAATGTGACTAAATGAGTTAGTTACGGGATGTAGCATTACGGAACGAGTAAAGAGACTTGCCGGTAACGAGATTGAACTAGGTATGATGATACCGATGATCGAATCTCGGGCAAGTAACATACCGATGACAAAGGGAACAACGTATGTTGTTATGCGGTTTGACCGATAAAGATCTTTGTAGAATATGTAGGAACCAATATGAGCATCCAGGTTCTGCTATTGGTTATTGACCGGAGATGAGTCTCGGTCATGTCTACATAGTTCTCGAACCCGTAGGGTCCGCACGCTTAACGTTCGGTGACGATCGGTATTATGAGTTTATGTGTTTTGATGTACCTAAGGTTGTTCGGAGTCCCGGATGTGATCACGGGCATGGCGAGGATTCTCGAAATGGTCGAGACGTAAAGATCGATATATTGGATGACTATGTTTGGACACGGAATGGTTTCGGGTGAGTTCGGGCATTTACCGGTGTACCGGGAGGTTACCGGAACCCCGCGGGAGGTATATGGACCTTATTGGGCCATAGTGGGAGAGAGGAGAAGGAAGCCTAGGAGGGGGCGCGCCCCCAAGCCCAATCCGAATTGGGTGGGGGGCCGGCCCCCCTTTCCTTCCTCCTTCCTCCCCTTTCTTCCTCTCCTAGTCCAACTAGGGAAGGGGGGAATCCTACTCCCGGTGGGAGTAGGACTCCTCCAGGGCGCGCCATAGAGGGTCGGCCCTCCCCCCTCCTCCACTCCTTTATATACGAGGGAGGGGGGCACCCCATAGACACACAAGTCACTACTAGGAAAAAGGCTACTAGCAGCGCAGGTAAAATGGCTACTAGCAACGCGGGTACCCGCGCTACTAGTATCACGCTACAGCTAATAGTTAGTAGTAGCGTAGGAGAAACCCGCGCTACTACTAACTTTGTTAGTAGTAGCATGTGCCACCCACGCTACTGCTATCACAGACTCGCGCTACTACTAATGAAGTAGTAGTAGCGTGCCTACAATACCAGCGCTACTAGTATCCTGTAGTAGGGCACTATTTTCCCAGCGCTACTAGTAGCAAATTAGGAATTAAAAAAATAAAAATAGAGGCAATATTCATGAATGGAGATCAGAGACACGTCCAGTGCAAAATAAATTTCACAGAACCATCTTAAAACTTGCAGTGTTCATGGATACAACATTCAACATCTCAATTCGAAGAGATCACGAGGACACACACAACCATCACCAAAAGGTTGGTACCTTCCCTAGCGTTTCACCACCAACCTAACCAGACCACTTCTCTAGATGTATGTACAAAGCATCGAGGTCCTCCACCTTGAGGAACTCCGGACGGTGGCGTCGTCCTCCACCTCGGTGACCTCCGGACGGTGGCGTCGAGGTCCTCCACCCCGGGGACTTCCTACGTCGCAATCACCTGGACGATAATCTGTATGACGCGGTCACGGGGCTTCACGGTGAAGTCTGCCTCTGAGTAGTTGAAGAGCACGACTCCCATCGGGCCACAGTAGTCCTCGTCGATCACCCTGCACCCAGTCGAGAAAGTGAAAACTTGTTAGTTCACACCCTCATGCAGATCTAGTAGGGTATTTTCTTCAATTATCTGTCTCTTTTAGTCTATTATGAATCTTCAAAACGGAAAAACACCTACTAAATGCATACCCTAGCTGTACGTGTTCATGCTATCTTCTTGTTTTGGTGCATTCAAGAAATACTAGTGTATTTGAGCTATATATGCTTGAAATATTTGATAGTTAACATATGTTCAAAATTTATCATTTCATGGATAGGGAAATCGCCAACAAAGGACATCAGAAAATTGATTCCCACCGCTCTTCAAAACAGCGCCGGGGTCAACATTGACTCTCCAGAGAGCACCATTTTAAATCGGGCGAAAAAATGTACACAGGGAGTGATCTAAACTCTCTTATATTAGTTTACAGAGGGAGTAGTATATAAGGATGCCCATCATCTTGTGGAAAAATGTACTAGCTACCAATAATGAACTATTCACGTTGAACAATTTAAATTCAAACAATTGTGAATAATTATTCAACTTACACATCCTATAAACAAAATGGTCAACTCCATGATGTATCCATCAACTACCTAAATTTTAACATGGAAACCTTCCATAATATATAGACGGGAAAAAGATAGCAAAATGGATCATGCTTGAGATAGAGATTCTTCCTACAAATCTTAACAGAAGACATGACTTGCCAACACCCGAGTCTCCAATAAGCAATAGCTTGAAGAGGTAATCACTGCATGGTCAAATAAGAGAATGTTAGTCTCCAGCAAACATAGTGCGCAGAGAATAAAACAAGTAGTGGTGACATTTTCAAGATGATAAAAAAGGGCAGCGCGCTGCACGTAGCTCCTGCTTGCGCAGGGTTCGCGGAAGGGTCCAGCCACTTCCAAAGATGATAATAAGATACAATAACTATCTCCAGGCTTGGAAGATTGAAAATAAATTAAAAGAGAAATGTATTCAAGATAATAACACACAACAATTAGATGGAATAATATTGTCGGGCTTAGACAAGTAAGCAGCGACAGATGAAGGGACATTTTGCTGTTTAATACTCAGCCAAAATGCCAGTTTTGCTAAGCTAATAGATCCCTATGTACTAGTGTGTGATTACTGTGATAGAATGTAAAAATAGTTCCCCTTGCAGCATTAAGATATAATGATATTGTAACATTGAATGAGTGGAGTGCAACCACAGTTATTAGCAGCAAGGTAAGTTAAGGATCCATTCATGTCACACACAGAGTAAAGACTAGTACTATAACAACAACCAGCGCCCATTGATTCCTGCGATGAGAACCGTCTTTGAACAAAAGATCGCGCATTTGATGATTTGATACGAGCAAGTACTACAGTACTAAAGATCGCGCATCTCAGAAGTTTATAATGATATTACGCTTATGGTGCCTAAATTATTCTCCATGTGCCGTAGCAGCAGCAGCAAACATGATTAAGTCAGTGCTGTAAAACAATTACACATGGTGCTAAGTAAGATACCCCAGCTCCAAACATCTAAAATAGTCATTTCTTCTGTTTGGCACCTAGAAACATAGCTAATGGCTACATTTAGTTTGTCTTCCGCAGGTTTCCACACGCATCCGTATTTTCTCAAGCCAAGTATGCATGTATGTTGGTTAATTAATTGTGTTGTTGCAGTAAACAAGTACTAGCGCCTTTGCTTGTCAATTGTACATACAGAAATCGACCTAACCCTGGCAACTTCGCACAGAATAGCAAACGCTGCGTCCATTTCCAAGCGATTAGCGGGGCAGGGTGGGTTGTACTGCCCCCATTCAAGCCTGAAACAGATGCCAAACAACTATACGGAGTTGGCGATACACGACCACCCCAGCCTGCGACGAGGCAGGAGCTAGCGATGGCCATATGTCGCCAGCAATTCCACCGCGCAGAGACCCATGAGGCCAGCCGCCCCGATCTGGACGGAGCCCAGGTCTCCAGAGACAACTAACCCTAGCACCCTTTCCCCCACCCCAAATTCCAACTAAAGCGCGGGTGCGAAATCTCTAACCAGACGGGCGCGATTCGAGCCACGGGGGCACAGAATTGGAACCGGAATCGGAGCGCGGGGCAGACGATTGAATTTCATTTACCTGGGCTTGAGGGAGGTGTGGGCGGCGAGGTCGCGGGAGGAGTACTTCCCGGAGGGCCCAAAGATGCGCGTGTCGTCCTGTTCGTTCCCACCCTTCGCCGGTGCCCACGTCGGCCGCGCCGCCGTCGTCATCTCTCTCTCCGGCCGGAGGAGGAGGAGCTGGCGCCGCGGCGGGCGGGCACGTGCACGACAAAGGGGGGCGGGGGCGGGCAGCGGCGCGAGACGGGGAGCGGCGGGCGCGCGGCCGCCGGCGTGGCGCACGCCGCGGGGGGCATGAGGGCGGACGGGCGGGGGAGAGGAGGTGGAAGGGAGGCCGGCGGCGAGTGGGTGTGGAGAGGAGAGGAGGTTGGGGATCTGGATCGGGCCGTGTGGTTTTTTTGAGACAGACGGGGGGTGGGTGGTGTGGGACGGTTGGTCGGGTGGGAGTGTGGATCGGGCCGGGGTGGACACGCTTAGTAGTAGCGTGGGGTCTTACCTGCCCTACTACTACTTACTAAGTAGTAGCGCCAGTTTTATACCCCTCGCTACTACTATGGCCTATTCCGGGGGCATTGTTGGAGACCATTTAGTAGCAGTGTGGGTTTATACCCCTCGCTACTACTATCAACTTAGTAGTAACGCGGTTTTTATACCCCTCGCTACTACTAATTAGCAGTAGCGTCCATTTTTAAACCGTGCTACTGATAAACTTCTGTGTATAAGGTTTTCCCTAGTAGTGAGTTGACAATTGTCTTAGCCGTGTGCGGTGCCCCCTCCACCATAATCCACCTCGGGCATATCATAGCGGTGCTTAGGCAAAACCCTATTCCGGTAGCTTCATCATCACCGTCATCACGCTGTCGTGCTGACGAAACTCTCCCTCGACATTCAGCTAGATCTAGAGTTCGTCGGACGTCACCGAGCTGAATGTGTGCAGATCGCGGAGGTGCCATACCTTCGGTGCTAGGATCGGTCGGATCGTGAAGACGTTCGACTACATCAACCGCGTTGTCATAATGCTTCCGCTTACGGTCTACGAGGGTACATGGACAACACTCTTCCCCTCTCGTTGCTATGCATCACCATGATAGATCTTGCGTGTGCGTAGGATTTTTTTTTGAAATTACTGTGTTCCCCTACAGTCCCTACTGCACCGCTGCCCAGGGTCACCGACGCATGGGGGGTTGGACGGCTCGGGCTCGTCCTCGTCGTCGCAGTCGAGGACGACGCTGCCGCCCTCCTCGCATCCGCGGCGCCGGGCCTGGAGCTCCGCGTACGCTCGGCGCTCGCGGAGCACCTGCTCACGTACGTAGTCCGCCTTCGCCCACTTGAGGGCAGTCTCATCATCGGTGGCCATCTCCGCGTGCTCTGGCTTCATGGGGAGCAGCCCCGGCTCGGGCTTCGGCCGGACAAGGCAGAGGGAATGCGGGAAGGAGGGGCGACCGCCCTTGTTGATGACGAGGGCACCACTGCGGGTGCGGCGCCGAAGCAGCGTCTCCACCGGCTCCGGCTTGACGGGGCGGAGCACCGGTGAGCCGGAGCCCGACGATGAGGAGGTCCCCGCCTCATCCATTCGTCGCGGCGTCTAGGGGCTGCCACGACGGTGAGAGAATGACATGCGCGGTGGGTACTCGAGACACGGCATGTTGCTGGTCTCGATGTGGTCGAGAACGGCCTCGAGGGTGCGGCCGGCATGCCCCACCACTCGCGCCACCCTTTGGCATTGAGGCGGTCGCGGGGGATGATGCCGTTGGTGGAGGCGATTTGGTCTTCACGGCGACGCTCGAAGTACATTGTCCACAGCGTGTGGTTGTCGGCAGCGTACCTCGGCTCGCTCTGCTACGCCTCCGTCAACAACGAGCGGATGCGGGCGATCTCGGCCCGCCGTTCAGCCCCGGTGGGCACCGGCGGTACCGGGACGCCGCCGGCGCTCAACTTCCACAAGCCCGACACCCGCATGTCTGGGGGCGCCGGATAGTCAGCCTCGTACAGGAGGTGCACCTTGTCCCCGTGGAGATGGCGTCGGCCGAAGCCGTTCGCCACCGCGGAGTCGCTGGGGTACCGCTCAGCCATGCTCGTGGGCGGCGGGGCGGGAGGGGGGGCAGAGGGGGAGAGGTGGCTTCTGGGGAAAGACGGGGCGAGAGAAGGCGTGTCGTGGCGATTGTGGCATTCACTGACGGGGAGGTCCGCTTTTATAGCCGAGGGGGGGCGGTGAGCGGGACGCGCGTCACAGCACCTGCATGCCGGGAAATTCATGGCGGGATCGAGACGGGACGCACATCGCGACACCTTCACTGTGCCGCCCGTGTGGCATCAATGGAGGCTGACCGGCGCGGTAGCCTTGGCATTGATTCCCGCGGGAACCGAGGCGACGAGGACGGCGAAGCGGCGTGTCGCTGACTCGGCGGGCCCATTCCCGTTCTCGCCAAAAACGCTTTCCCTGGCGCCCTTAGGCATCCCCCAATGCGCCGGGTCCACCCTGGGTCCGCCGGCGCCAGTTTCGGCCCAAATCGGCAAAAAACAGGCTCCTGGGGGCGCGACTGGGCCGTTTTTCGGGTGCTAGTGGGAAAAAATGGCCTGGGGGCCTGTTGGGGGCGTGGCTGGAGGTGCTCAACAGCGGCAACAAAAACCCGTGCGCGCGGTAAACTGCCATTTTAGCGCGTGAGGGATATTTTCGCACGCTCCAGCGGAGGCGGGAAACTCCGACGCACGGTAAAGAATTGCGCACAGGGGAAAAAGCGGTAGGTCGCGCGCTAGATTTGGCGCACCGCTTCCGGCGCTCCTATAAATTGTTGCACCCGCCACGCGGCCTCCCATCGCTATCCACATTGCCACACGCTGTCTCCCCGCTTCCTATGATTCCTCTGCCTCTTCCTCGCCCCGTCACCAACGCGTCACCATGCCGCCACGCCATCGGGGATCTCCGGGCTACCGCGGCGCCCGCAAGCACCCCTCTGGCACCTTCTACGCTGAGATTTGGTCCGACGACGTCCGCCTCGGCCTCGGCACGTTTGATACCGCGCACGAGGCCGCCTGCGTGTACGACGCGGCGACATGATGCCTCTAGAGGCCTCTCGTGCAGATGAACTTCCACGACGTCTGGACGTGCTAGCAGGCGCATGCCATCGCCCCTCCGCCTAGTCTTATAATAGACCAGGACCGTGAGGAACACAGTCGGCAGCAATGCCGCCTCCTCATCCCCGAGGCGGATGAGCGAGCCATGGCGGGGTCGCGCCAGCGCTACCCGCAGGACGTCACCGACGAGAACGCCTTCTAGGCAGAGAGGATGTTAAGGCGTCGTGCGGAGCGGGCGGACAGGCGTCGGCGGAAGGCACTCACGGAGGCGCGGTGCGATCTCGTTAACGCAGGCGGGGAGTCGTTTTTTGACTCAGACGACCCTCGCTGGTAAGACGCGTGGCTAGATACCTCAGACGACATCAGCGAGAATGATGATGAGGACGACTCGGAGTAGGTTCTAGTTGCACTGTAGTTTTTCTCTAGTTGCACCATAGTGTTTATCGTGTTGGACTAGTTTTTTTTATCTATCTATGCTATGAGATGAACTATGTACGATATGTGAACTATCTATGTATCGTCCTTTTTATCTATTTTTAATCTATGCATATGTTTTTTTATATTTGTTCGGAGTGCATATGTTGCTTGTGCGAGAGCACGCGCAGTTTTTTTGCAGCGGCTACTAGAGCGGCTCGCACCCCTAAAATTTGCAGCAGCCACTGGAGCAAACGCACCCCACCGCGCAAAAACAGGCGCTCCATGCGCTGCAAACGTGTTTTTTGCACGCTACGTGTAGCGCGGCTGTTGGAGATGCTCTTTAGCATTATGTTACATGTGTTTGTTTGAGTCAGACCGGTTTCGGTTCCCCGTAATCGAACACGGTTCCTCGTAAAACCAAATACAACACATACGGAGTGGTATGGAATTACGCCGTTCATCTTGTATCGATCCCCTCTCTCTATTCTCTGCTTGCCCGATCTTTTGTTCGCCACGAGCATCGAGTAGCAGCCTGCAGCACCGGAGATCTTCCTCCCCTTCATGGGAAAAACACCTAATCTCCCTTGGCTGCCGTGACTCGCCACCGTAAGCAGCGGCGATGCCGATGATCTCGCTCAGCCATGATCAGAAGCGCCGATGATCTTAGCCACGGCGAGCAGCGCGACCAATTTTCCTTTCTCTACCATGAGCAGTGGTGCCACCATGAACAGCTAGCGCTCTCTGATTTTGCCGCAAGCTATCCCCAGCAACTAAGCATCTTCTACAAGGCCGCCAGTGTCAGACCATGGTTTCCTTCTCCATTGCTTGAACCAAACACATCGTGTAATCGCTCAGTCTGTGATCTAATACAGCGTATTCTCATTACAGTACTGAAAATGTTACCTGCGTCCAACCAAACGCGTGGTTAGAGCAACTCCAACACGCCGACCCAAATGGATGGTGATTTTGTCTACTTTTGTCCGTTTAGATCGGCCGACCGTGCAGCGTTCGTCCTGTTTATGATTTGGATCGACAGTGCGCCCAACGCGCCGACTCATATTTGCCGGGGTGGCTGGCTAGCCGCTATTTTTGAACAAATATGCACACATTTTGCATAGTTTCACAACCAAATAAATTTATCATGGTTTTACAAGCCAAATAAAAATTAAATTGTCTCAAATACATTTGAAAAAAATACATCTACTGGTTGCCAACATGATCCCACATATGCTCAACCAAATCATTTTGTAGCTGCATGTGAGTTTTCGAATCACGCATTTCATGGTGAAATTGGGTGAATTGTGCAAACGTTGCCGCTCCTCCTCCATGCTCAGGCACAACATTTTCACCCTAAAACTGAAAACCTTGGTCGTAGATATGTTCCGGGAGCTCATCCTCTACGATCATATTGTGCATGATCACACAAGCAGTCATCACCTCCCATGACTTCTTGGTGCTCCAAGTTCTAGTAGGATACCAAACGATGCCCCATTGAGATTGCAGAACACCTAAGGCACGCTCGACATCCTTCCTAGCACTTTCTTGCTCTTGAGCAAATCTTTTCGTCTTCTCTCTAAAAGGGTTGGGGGTTGTCTTCACAATAGTGGCCCATCGAGGATAGATATCGTCACCTAGGTAGTATCCTTTATCGTAGTTGTGGCCGTTGATGGTAACATTCACCGACGGGTTGTTGCCTTCGGCAAGCCTTGCAAACACCGGCGAGCGTTGAAGGACATTGATATCATTGTGCGATCCGGTCATGCCGAAGAAAAGTGCCAGATCCAGAGATCTTGTGAGGCCATGACCTCATGTGTGACAGTGCAAGCTCTGACATGCCCCTTATACTGCCCTTGCCAAATAGAAGAGCGGTTCTTACATTCCCAGTGCATGTAGTCTATGTTGCCAAGCATCCCTAGGAAGCCCCTGCTGGCATTCATCGCCAACAAGCGGGCTGTATCTTGAGTAGTCAGCTCTCTCAAGTACTCAGGGCCAAACACAACAATCACAACCTTGCAGAACCTGTACATGGACTCTAGGCATGTAGAATCGCTCATATGGACGTACTCATCAATGAGATCACCGGGCACTCCGTATGCAAGCATCCGGATCCGGATGGCTGCAGTGCATTTCTAATAAGATGAGGAGCCAATCTTTCCAAGGGCATCCTCTTTGTACTCGAAATAGTTATCGTATCCGACCACCCCCTTTCTAATACGGTTGAAAAGATGCCTAGCCATATGAAAACGCTGCCGGAATTTCTGATGTTTGAACAACAGGTTGATTGTGTCAAAGTAGTCCTTCCAAAGAAGCAAATGGCCGCTCTCTTGGTTGTGACTCAACGTCGGAATGTGCCCTGGGATCGAGCCCCGGAACAACAGTCGCTGCCTATTAAGGTGTCATGGACCAACACAGCATCCAACATCTCCTCATCATTAGATGAGGAATCGTCGGAGTCACACAGGAAATTGTGGAAAAATAACTTGTTGGCAGAGTCCATTTTTTCCTTGGAAAACTGTTGAACAGCTTGCGGGCATCAACGAAGAAGCTGGCCGGTGAAGAGAAGAGACATGCGCCTCCCTTGGACTAGGTGGCTGGCCTAGCGGCGTCCGTTGAGCATGCCGGCGCCAGTACAGTGGGTGGTGTTGGACGAAGGAGCTGGCCAGGACGGGGGGAGGTGGCTTTCTCCTCGCGGCGACGTCAGAGTGTGGGGTGGGAAGCTTTCGGTGCCTCGGAGGAGAGGCGGTGGTGCCGGCAACGTGGGAGGTGGCGATGATGGGGGAGGTGTGTCGGCACGGGCTGCTGGCAGAGGCATTAAAAAATGGGCGACGACGATGACCGGGCAGCGTGAGCGAGGGTTTGTTGTGGATATGAATGGAAGAGGATGGCAAATGTGCCACCAAATAGAGGGCCAGGGAGGAGTAGGTATGCGTCGCATGCGTTCGCTTCGTGTCCACGCCCACTCAAATCAGGCTCAAAATTGGGCCAGAATGGGTGGGTAGGCGGACGAAAAGCAGACGCACATCCATTTGGGTCGAGGCATTGGGCCGACTTTTCTGTCCATGCCGACCCAAATGGACACGCACGAACGAAATGGGTCGGCGCGATGGAGTTTCTCTTACTCATGTCTTTTTGTTGGGCCCACCCGAACTTCTTGATGGGCGGGGTCACCATCGTGGCATTATTCCCCTCTTGTATGCCAACTTGACATAAAGGCGGGGAAGTACATTCAAAAGGTTCTCACAATGTGATCACCTCCTAATCTAGCTGCCGCCACCGCAACTACCACCACAGTTTCAGTCCCCGTCCTCTTCTCTGTCTGGTGGCCTTGTTAGTGGAAATAGGAGTGGGGACTCGTCCATTTCGTTTTTGTTAGGCTTTTACTTCTCCGGCGACATCGACGAGGTGTTTGCGATAATGGCATGTTGGAATAAGGTCTCTCCGGGCTTTCCCTACCTTGACGACATCCGATCTGGCGTTAACAAAGAGCCTGTGAGTTCGTGTCCCCAGATCTGTTGGTTCCCTTCAGATCTGCAGTTTGTGCATCTTACAAGGCAGGTTATGACAACCTATTGGTGTGCGACTTAGGTGTTATTCTATGACTTGGTCCGGTTTCTCCAACTTTCTGTGCTGATGGTGATTGATTGCAAGCATGTTTTGCATGAGGGTGATGCTCCAGTCAATGTTGCTTCAACGATTTTTAGATCTCGTCTCAAGGGGCGAGTGGCTATTGCGGTTTTGAAAGTCGGGTATGGCAAGGCCGTTTGCAGGTGTCGTCTTTCTTTGCTATTGGTTTAGTACAATTTTCAATCTACAGCCAGTGGCGTACGCTTGGAGAAAGAAGAAGATGAGTATGCTTTTTAGTGTAATTTTATTTTGTACTGGTCGTTCTATGCCCAGTTGTCTACTGATGTCTGCTAGAACTACGTCGGTATTTCCCCAAAGAGGAAGGGATGATGCAACACATCAACAGTAGGTATCTCCCTCAGTGATGAGACCAAGGTTATCGAACCAATAGGAGAACCAAGCAACACTACGTAAACATCACCTACACACAAATAACAAATACTTGCAACCTGATGTATTAAAGGGGTTGTTAATCCCTTTCGGATAACGGTGACAGAAATTGGCAAATAGACGTGAGAGAGTTGTAATAAGTTGATAGATCGAACGCCAAATAAAATAAATTGCAGCAAGGTATTTTTGGTTTAGTAGATCTGAAAATAAAAGCAAAGGAAAATAGATCGCAAAGACAAATATATTAAGGAAGAGACCCAGGGGCCGTAGTTTTCACTAGTGGCTTCTCTCGAGGAAAATAGCAAACGGTGGGTAAACGAACTACTATTGGAAAGTTGATAGAACTTCAAATAATCATGATGATATCCAGGCAATGATCATTATATAGGCATCACGTCCAAGATAAGTAGACCGACTCCTGCCTGCATCTACTACTATTACTCCACACATCGACCGTTATCCAGCATGCATCTAGTGTACTAAGTTCATGGAGAAACAGAGTAATGCAATAAGAACGATGACATGATGTACACAAGATCTATTTATGTAGAAATAGACCCCATCTTGTTATCCTTAATAGCAACGATACATACTTGTCGGTTCCCCTTCTGTCACTGGGATCAAGCACCATAAGATCAAACCCATCACAAAGCACCTCTTCCCATTGCAAGATAAATAGATCAAGTTGGCCAAACAAAACCCAAATATTGGAGAAGAAATACGAGGCTATAAGCAATCTGATGACCCACAAGTATAGGGGATCAATTGTAGCTCTTTTCGATAAGTAAGAGTGTCAAACCCATCGAGGAGTAGAAGGAAATGACTAGTAATTTCCGGTAAGGTATTGTCTGCAAGTGCTAAAATTTTTAGTGGCGGAGTAGTTTGATAGCAAGATAATTTGTAACGAGAAAGTAACGATAATAGTAACAAAAGTGCAGCAAGGTAGCCCTATCGTTTTTAGGCAAAGGATAGGCCAAAACGGTCTCTTATGATAAGCAAAGCGTTCTTGAGGGTACACGGGAATTTCATCTAGTCACTTTCATCATGTTGGTTTGATTTGTGTTCACTACTTTGATAATTTGATATGTGGGTGGACCGATGCTTAGGTGCTGTTCTTACTTGAACAAACCTCCTACTTATGATTAACCCTCCCACAAGCATCCACAACTACGAGAAAAGTATTAAGAATAAATTCTAACCATAGCATTAAACTTTTGGATCCAATCGGCCCCTTATGAAATAGCGCATAAACTGGGGTTTAAGCTTCTGTCACTCGCGCAACCCACCATCTAATTGCTACTCCACAATGCATTCCCTTAGGCCCAAATATGGTGAAGTGTCATGTAGTCGATGTTCACATGACACCACTAAGGGAATAACAACATACATACTATTGAAATATCAAACACATATCAAGTTCACATGATTACTTGCAACATGATTTCTCCCGTGACCTCAAGAACAAAAGTATCTACTCACAAATGATAAAAATGTTCATGATCAAAGGAGTATTAAATAGCATAATGATCTGAACATATAATCTTCCACCAAATAAATCATATAGTAATCAACTACAAGATGTAATCAACACTACTAGTCACCCACAAGTACCAATCTATAGTTCTGGTAACAAGATTAAACACAAGAGATGAACTAGGGTTTGAGAGGAGATGGTTCTGTTGAATATGTTGATGGAGATTTCCCTCACCAAGATGGGAGAGTTGTTGGTGATGATGATGACGATGATTTCCCCCTCCGGAGGGAAGTTCGCCCGGCGGAATTGCTCCACCGGAGGGCAAAAGTACTCCTGCCCAAGTTCCGCCTCGAGGCGGCGACACTTCATCCCGAAAGTCCTCCTCTTATTTTTCTAGGTCAAAATGACTATACCAGAAGATGGTCACCAGAGGTGGGCCGAGGAGGCCACAGCCCACCAGGGCACGCCTGGGGGGCCTGGCGCGCCCAGGTAGGTTGTGCCTACCTGGTGGCCCCTCTGGTGTTTATTGGCTCCAGTATTTCTTAAATAATCCATAAAAATTCTCCATAAAGTTTCAGCTCATTTGGAGTTGTGCACAATAGGTGGCCTGACGTAGCTTTTCCAGGTCCAGATTTCCAGCTGCCGGAATTCTCCCTCTTGATGTGTTCCTTGCAAATTATGAGAGAAAAGGCATTAGAATTACTCCAAAAAGCATTATTATGGATAAAAACATTATAAATAACAGTAAGAAAACATGATGCAAAATGGACGTATCAACTCCCCAAGCTTAGACCTCGCTTGTCCTCAAGTGAAAACCGAAATCGAAAAACATGTCCACATGCTTTGAGAGATAGGTGTCGATAAAAACAAAATACGGACATAGAAGCATCATGTTGATTATTATAACAACAACAAAATTAAACACATGACTTTTATCATAGAAATTTTATCATATACTTCTCATGAATAAGTAATAGTTCATCACACAATCGAAGTATAAAGCAAAAACTCTATTAGAAACAGACAAACTATGTTCTCAGTCAACTTTGCAACTACAATTCACCATCTTTTCAGGAAGGGTCACGTGTCGGAGCCTTTAGGCAAGTCCACATACTCAACCATCATATAGTCTTCTATGATTGCTAACACTCAGCTCGTACCCATGAGCAAAATGTTTTAACCAAACACATAGAAAGATAGGGGCTTATAGTTTCACCTCCCAACATTATCACCTCAAAGGTGATGTCAACAATAATAACTCATGCTATCTATATTCAACTGGACATATGTGCCTAGATCTTTCCTCACCACATGATGCTTGCCAAAGGAGAAAAATAAAAGGAATAGAGAGAAAAACTTTGACTCTTTGCATAAAAGTAAAAGATAGGCCCTTCGCAGAGGGAAGCAAAGGTTGCCATGCGCTTATTTGTTTGTATGCTCAATCCCTTAGTGCAAGAGAACGTCACGTTGTATTGCCCCTTAAGATGAAAACCTTTATTATGCAGTCTATCGCTTTTATTCCTTGTCATCCAAGTTCGTACAACGCTCAATTTTCTTTTACACTAAATTATGTCACACCTTTAGAAGCAACTTTATTGCCTTTTTGCACCAATGACAACTTACTTGAGGGATCTTGCTCAATCCCTAGGTAGGTATGGTGGACACTTGAAGAAGATTTGGGTTTAAGGGTTTTTGGATGCACAAGTAGTATCTCTACTTAGTACAGAATTTTTGGCTAGCAAAGATAGGGGGCAAGCACCACATGTTAAAGGATCTATGACAATATGACTTCTATGTGAATATAAACATACATAAACCATTAACTTGTCTTTCTTGTCCAACGTCAACAATTTTGGCATATAATATTTTGATGAGGGCTCACAATCACAAAAGATTTCTAGGATAGTATATATATATGTGAATCTTCTCTTCCCTTATTAATTCTTTCATGAGTTGCATCATTGACTAATGCTATGTTTCTGTCACACCCTAGCTAGGTTATGCATTAGAGTGTGCATCATGTTTACTTTCATCAGAAATGGAAATGGGGAAAGCAGAACCCCCAGCACCCCCCCCCTTAAATCAACTAGGGTTTACTAAAAATAAATTCAATGAACCTGAAATGCCCTTCAGAAATGTTCACCCTCTTTTCCTTGGGCTAGAACCCTTGGGAAAAATGGTGAATATAATTTTAGGTCATCAAAAGGGGCATTGATTTAATTTATAAATATTTGAATTTGGGCATTTGAATACTATTAAATAATTTGAATGCTCAAATAATGTTGAAATTATTTTTTGGGCCACTGAAATATTTCAGAAAGTGTCCATAAATATTTTCAGGATTTTATAAAATGATTTAGTATTTAAACTAAATCAAAACAGAATAACAGAAATAGAAAATAGAAAACAGAATAAAAAAAGAGGAGAGAGAATAGGCCAGTGGGCCACTTACCTGGCGCCCCGACCGGCCCAGCACTGTAGCTGGACGGCCCAGCCCACCAGCCGACGCCAGTCGTCCCCTAGCTCCTGCCAGGAGGACGCCGGGCGTGTGGCCGCGGTGCGCCGGCACGCGCGCGGCCACCGACGGCCACCTCCTGCTTCGGCCGCCTCCCCGACGTCGCTAAGGACGCCACGCACCCCCCTGGCCCTCTCATTCACTCTCCCTCGCTCTCCCTCCTCCCCTGTCCTCTCCCCGCAGCACACCCGAACGGGCTCGTCGCCGCCGTTCGCTGTTGCCGCGGCCACCGGCCACCCCTCGCCCTGCCGCTGCACCCAA
The DNA here is from genome assembly GCA_034509565.1 of Triticum monococcum. NCBI lineage: Eukaryota > Viridiplantae > Streptophyta > Magnoliopsida > Poales > Poaceae > Triticum > Triticum monococcum. The sequence goes on along the minus strand of CM067847.1, from coordinate 655,142,703 downwards.
AAGCTCCGCCTCGACCCACCCTTCCTCCTCACCGCTTCGAGCGACGCCGGGAGCCCCGCAGTGACGCAATTGCCGCGTCTTCACCGACGGGCACCGAAGGTCGCCGGCTCCGATTCTCCGTCTCCAGGTCGTCCCCGAGCCCACCGAGCTGCTCTGCGTGCCCCCAGTGAGCTCCCGCTCCGAATCCCCCTCTTCCCCGCGTCATTTGATCGCCATAACCACCACCCCCATGATGACCGAAGTGCGCCGCCGCCCGAGCTCGCCGTCGACGATGCTCCGGTGACCAAATGGTCACCCCGGAGCGTCGAACTTACTCCCCGCGATGCGTAGCACCCTCCTAGCCCCCTAGCCCCACTCTTCTACGCACAGAAACGCGACCCCGCGCGCAACCGAACTCCGGCGGCCGCCAAAGAGCTCGCCGCCGTCAACTCCGGCCATCCTAGCTGCTGCTGCTGCCACCACTAGATCCGCGAGAACGTCAGCAAGCCGTAGCAACAAACCACGCTCAAAATGGAGCCCTATAGCGCATTCCCGAGCCCCTCCGCCGTCTCTGTCGTCGCCGGCGACGAGCCGTGGACTAAGTCCGGCGAGTTTGACCACTGACGTGGACTGGGTGGGCCCAGTTGACTCCCCTGAGTCAATGACAAGTGGGCCCCCCCTCTGCTAATTATCCAGATTAGTTCCTAACTAAAATTAGTTAGTTTAATTAACTACTGACACGTGGGACCCACCAGTCAGGTTTGACCTGGACGTCCCCGTTGACCCTGACGTCACCCTGACGCATTGCTGACGCAGTAATTGATTTACTGGAATTATTTTTATTCAGGAAATTCCAGAAAATACCCAAAACTTCAAAAATTCATAGAAAATCAACCATAACTCCAAATGAGACAAATTATATATGTAAAATTATCAGAAAAATTCAAGGAATCCATCTGTACCATTTTCATGCATGTTTGAACAATGTTTGTCCCCTGTTTTGGACAAAACAAATAAAGGGCATTTAAATAATCATATATGGGTTTGGAATTTGAATCTTGTACTCAAACCAACTCCATTTAAACCATAGCTAGTTGCATTAGCTCAAGACACATCCATATTGCCATGTCATAGCATGCATCATATTGTTGCATATCGTCATGTGTTGATTGTGCTCGGTTGTGTTCTTCGTGGTAGGTTCTGCCTCCGAGGATATTCACGAGTATCCAACTGAAGGGCAGTAACCCGTCACCACTCCATCAGGCAAGCAACCATTGATCATTCCGATACAACCCATGTTCTCGCTCCTGCTCTTGTTTACTGCATTAAGACAACACGATTCAAACTGCTGTGTGCTACGGTAGTTGAACCCTTATCCTCTGCATGACCTGTCATTGCCACAGTAACTAGATGAAACCCACTAGCATGTGTAGGAGTTGATTGAGCCATGTTTTGTGATTCCTACCTTGCTATGCCTGCTATGCTTAGAGTTGTGTCAGGTCTGGTTCATCTGGGTGATGGGCTAGAGTGAAATGCTTGTGCCAGTAATATGTGGGATGTGTTGAACATGTTTTGGTAAAGGTATCGATGAGAGGCCATGTAGGAGTACATGGTGGGTTGTTTCATTGAAGCCGTCCCTAAGAACTGAGTTCTGTATGCGTGAATTAAGATTCAGCTACTACCACACATTGGGCCCTGAAATATGACCCCGCTCGACTTACCGACCCCTCTCGCCTCAGTCCAGGAGTTGCAACTAGTTTCTGGTGTTTGTAGGATATGTGTTGGCGGCCATGCGTAGCGCTGACCCTAGGGGTGGGCTATGTTGCGGTAGATACACCGTGGCACGGTGTACCGGGTCACCCGTTTGGTGTCTCGGGAACCCTGTTCACATCGTTCGGGGCCGTTGAGGACACCTCGGCCGGATTTCCTTGCGGATGGAACCTGAATAGGCGATGACCCTGGACTAGAGACTTGTGAGGTTAGTCAGGTCGTGGTCTACACCCACGTCGGTTTTCGCTTGAAGTCTGCCGAGCACATTTCGTGTGCAGACGCTAAGTGGTGGAAACATGTGTGACGAAGTACACCCCTGCAGGGTATGAAACTATTCGAATATCCGCGTCCGCGGTAAAGGACTACTTGATTGCATATACAGTTCATAGACAAGTTAATGGATACTACTAAAAGACTCAAGATAAGTGTGAGTACCGGGGATGGCCCCCTCACAGGATACGAGGGAGGATCCTCGGTGGAGTATTGTGATGGTGAGTAGTGGACTCGTGTGCGAAAACTATTTTGCTAAAAGATTCCGTAGGATAGCTTAGCCAAGAGTCAAAGCTGGCTTGCTGCATAAACCCCACCACCTTCTTGAGAATGAGCATGTACAGTAGGTTCTGATGTAAGACTTGCTGAGTACTTTCGTACTCATGTTTGCTTATTTATTGTTTTCAGACGACAACACTGCCCCCTCCGATGGGTTTTACGTAGATCTTGACGTCGACGAGTGACTAGACACCCAGGTGGTGATCCAGGCCATGGAGGGCCCTATGTAGATAGGCAGGCTTCGAGAAGCCTTCTTTCTTTCTAGAGTCTGTACTCAGACTAGTTGCTTCCGCATGTGCTTGTATGACTGTATGACTTGAGTGTCGGGTCATGTGACCCCTACCTGTATGGATATGTTATGTATGGCTCCCTGGAGCCTTTAAATAAAGTACTTGAGTTGTAGAGTTTTGTTGTGATGCCATGTTGTATGTACCCATATCGAGCATATTGTATGTATGTTTGAAATGCTTGGTATGAGTGGGATCCGACAATCTAGTTGTTTGTCCTTCGCAGTCTTTCTTATGGGGAAATGTAGTCTAGTGCTCCTCGAGCCATAGTAGTCTGCTACAGCCCGGGATTCCCCGGAGTCCTGTTAGCCCAGTGCTACAGCCCGGAATCATTCGTTGATGACCGACATGTTCGTTGTGATTCATGTATGCCTGTCTCCATAGGTCTGTGCCGCTTTGGGTTCACGACTAGCCATGTCGGCCCGGGTTCTCGGTCATATGGATGCTAGCGACATTGTCATATACGTGAGCCAAAAGGCGCAAACGGTCCCGGGCCATGGTAAGGCGACACCCATGGGATACCGTGCGTGAGGCCGCAAAGTGATATGAGGTGTTACCGGCTAGATCGATGTGGCTTAGAATCGGGGTCCTGACAGCGTTGGCATCAGAGCCGGACTGCCTGTAGGTTCGTTCAGCCAAACTGGTCGATGTCGAGTCTAGAAATGCTTTAGTTATATGTAAGGGAATTGATTGTGGGAGGGAACGTAAGGTTCTTTTACTCCTTTACCCTATGCTTCTGATCTGAGTCATTCTCTTCTCATTCAACGTGGGTTAAGGACTAGGCTCTCTTCTTCTATCAGGTTCACGTGTTACTAGTCCGTAGTAGCTCATAGGATTATTGTTACGAGTTCCAGTCCAGTTCTACTATTTTAGTACGTTGCTATTTGAATCAGAACCTTGATATGATGCTGTTGAGCGGTATTGTGAACTGTTGTGGATGTCTCAAATCTTTTTCTGAGCATTTACAGCCGTTATGCTGCCCAATTTTCCCTAGGAATTCTGATGTCTTTGTCTTGTGGTTGTGCTTTCAGATGGCCAATCAGTCTCAAAATCAAGTGGTTCGCCTGACCAGGTGCCTCGACGTGCCCGGTCATACTGCTATGTTGGTCCGGGTAATGATCGAGACAGGATACCGTTGGTATCCCGAATACACTGTTGAAGAGCAGTTCCGCGACTTTAATCAAAGCCAGTATTTATGCACCGTCAGGATATTTCCTTCCTATCCTGGATCTACCGAGCCCCTTCACTGTTCCTATGGACTCGGAGTTACCATTGAGATGGCTGTGCAGGATGCTGCCTATTCCATGATGACCATCTTGCGAGTCCGGACTGGCCTGCTTCGGAACACTGACTTCTGTTACATGCCAGCTTCACTTCCGGGAGCGCAGGGGTATCTTCAGGCTATCTATGCTGACTCCACTCAGGAGGACTCATTAACTCGTACCACCGCTGAGATGCTCGAAGATAAGGACCGAGAGAATCGGGCCTTGAGGCTGGAGCTCTTCAATACCCATGCTGATCATTGGGCCACATTGACTCGGTTTGCACCTGCGGTGCAAGCTGGATGTATGGATACCAGGGATCTGTATCCTGTGAGGGCAGCTCTGCCAGACATGGTGGATTGGCGTGATGTGGGAGGCATCACCCCACCCCTTGGTCCCCGCAGGCCACCGTTTGTTGGTCCAAGACCTTATCCTAGCCCCTATGGTCCACAGGCTCCTCAGGACCGTCTGTTTCCGGATGATCACGTTGAACTTCTAGGCTATGGAGGTGACTTCTATGAGGACTACTACGGAGCTATCTGAGTTAGTAGTAGTACCACTAGTATTGTAGTAGTTGTATCTCCGCTGTCCTGTGTGACTTGTGGAATACGACTTGGTGTGTAATCGATTCCGGAGGTGTAGACAAGTAATGTATAGGGACTCGGAATGCCTCCGATGAGATGTAACGTCTACTTTCATAGTTGTACTGTAGCATGGGCTGGTACTAAACTATGTATGACGAGTATGACCGTTGGTGTATATATGGCAGTTTTATATTACCATGGCATACGAATGAGCATCTCTGCATTCCGCGTTATCCTTTACATTCTGCACTTTCCCTGTTAAGTTTGAGCCATCCTTGTCTAAACCGTTGTTTTGTTTTCCCTCCTAGGATGGTCAACACCCGCGGAAACCCTGCTGCCCCGGAGCAGGGGGAAGCCAATGCAGCTAGAGGTGAAAATTTGCCTCACCCACCTTCCCTGGCCGAAGTGATGCTGGAGGCGGAAAGGAACAAGCGTGAGACCAACCGCCTGTTGGAGCGGATTGAGCAGAACACTGCACGCCACCCACGAAATGCCTTGGTGTCAATCAACGACTTCATCAAGCTGTACCCACCAAAGTTTAACCATTCCGTCGAGCCCCTCGACGCGGATGATTGGCTTCGCAGCATCACCCACAAGCTACGTTCTGCCAACGTAGCTGAAGCCGACAAGGTTACCTATGCTGCTTATCATCTTGAGGGCCCCGCTAGCCATTGGTGGGAAAACTACGAAGCTATGCGCCCGGTCGGCCAAATCACTACCTGGGCTGAGTTCAGCGAGGCTTTCCGTGAGCATCACATTCCGGAAGGTCTCATGGATCGCAAGAGGGAGGAGTTCTGCAACTTCACCCAAGGAAGGCTGCCTGTGGATGCATATAGCCGAGAATTTGGGAACCTGGCACGCTATGCTCCTGAAGAGGTTTCTACTGACGCCAAGAAGCAGGCAAGGTTCCGTAAGGGACTTAGCCCTGAGCTTCGCCGCGATCTCCGTCTGCACGAGTGCACATCCTTCCAGAAGTTGGTCAATAAAGCTATCAGTGCTGAGACAGGCCAGATTGATTATGACGCTTCACGCAAGCATTCTCGTGATTTTGGGTCTTCATCCGGCTCTGGAGCTCAGAAGCGCCGGGTGTGGATTCCAAGCACCGCACTGCCACCCAGATTCACCCCGAGGCCATCCTTTGAGGCGCCTCGTCCCAACCAGCAAATTGCACCATCCAAGCCCTATGGTGGCCCCGCCGCTAATGTTGCTCCACGCCCCACTGTGGTAACATGTTTCAAGTGTGGAGAACCGGGTCACTATAGTCGAGAGTGTCCCCAGAACAACCCCAATCAAGCTGGAAAGTCCGTTGGCCGTGGTAAGCCCGCGGGAAAGACTTTCTACGCCAAGCCGGCCACTACTGCACGTGGCCATGTCAACTACGTCTCAGCCGAAGAGGCTCATGAGGATCCCAACGTCGTCCTTGGTACGCTCCTTGTTAACTGCCATCCGGCATCTGTTCTTTTCGATACTGGAGCATCTCATTCATTCATATCCGAGAATTATGCTCGGTTGCATAACACGACATTCTGTGACATGCCCACTTCCATGGTAATTCAAACTCCGGGTTCCAAATGGCAAACTTCTAGGGTAAGCCATGGGAACGAAATTCTTGTCGATAGGCTTGTCTTCCTTGCATCTTTAATAGCTCTCAAGTCCTCCGACATAAACATCATCTTGGGTATGGACTGGATGTCGGCTCATTATGCCAAGATCGATTGTGCCACTAGAACCGTTCAACTTACTCATCCCTCGGGCAAGACAGTTAATGTCTTAACTCGAGTGGCCAAGCGCCAACTTTACTCTCTCAATGCCAACCCCCTTCCAGACCTTGAGGACGTTCCGGTAGTCCGAGACTTCCCGGACGTGTTTCCGGAAGAACTGCCAGGTGTTCCACCTGACCGGGATGTCGAGTTTGTGATAGACCTTGTTCCAGGAACCGTTCCAATTGCTAGAAGACCCTACAAGATGGCACCCTTAGAACTAGCCGAGCTTAAGAACCAACTCGATGAGTCCTTGAACAAAGGGTTCATCCGTCCTAGCTCCTCTCCTTGGGCTTGCCCCGTCCTCTTCGTCAAGAAGAAGGATGGAACGAATCGAATGGTTGTGGATTACCGACCTGTCAATCTGGTCACCATCAAGAACAAATACCCGCTTCCCAGGATCAACGACCTGTACGATCAGCTCGCTGGATCCTCAGTCTTCTCCAAGATGGATTTGAGGTTGGGCTACCATCAAATCAAAATCAGAAACGGGGACATTCCCAAAACGGCTTTTGTCACTCGTTATGGCCAATACGAGTACACCGTCATGTCCTTCGGTTTAACCAATGCCCCGGCCACTTTCTCCCGGTTAATGAACTCGGTTTTCATGGAGTACTTGGACAAATTCGTCGTAGTATACCTCGATGACATACTCATCTACTCCAAAAATGAAGAGGAACATGCCGAACATCTAAGACTGGTATTGATGAAACTTCGAGAGCATCGCCTTTATGCCAAATTCTCCAAGTGTGAATTTTGGTTGTCAGAAGTGACCTATCTAGGCCATGTAATCTCTGGTAAGGGTATTGCTGTCAATCCCGAGCGAGTTCAAGCCGTCCTTGATTGGACTTCACCTGTTTCGGTCAAGCAAGTTCGGAGTTTCCTTGGCCTAGCGAGCTATTGCCGCCGCTTCATTGAGAATTTCTCCAAGGTTGCTAAACCTCTAACTGAACTCCTCAAGAAAGATAAAAAGTTCGAGTGGACTCCACAGTGCGAGTTCAGTTTTCAGGAACTGAAAAGACGCCTGACATCTGCTCCCGTACTGGTACCACCAGATTTCTCCAAGGACTTCATTATCTATTGCGACGCCTCGCGACAAGGACTAGGTTGCATACTCATGCAGGATTGTCAAGTAATTGCCTATGCCTCACGGCAATTACACCCACATGAGGAAAATTATCCCACACATGATCTAGAGCTTGCAGCTGTAGTCCATGCACTCAAAACCTGGCGACATTACCTTCTCGGTAATCGTTGCGAGATCTTCACCGATCACCAAAGCTTGAAATATATCTTCACCCAACCAGATTTGAATCTCAGGCAAAGACGTTGGGTCGAGTTGATCTCGGATTACGACTTAGGAATAACTTACACCCCTGGCAAAGCCAATGTCATGGCTGATGCACTAAGTCGTAAGTCCTACTGTAACAACCTGATGTTACAACAAAGTCAACCACTTCTCCATGAGGAATTTCGTAAGCTTAATCTTCACATTGTTCCTCGTGGATTCCTGTCTACCCTGGTGGCGAAACCTACCCTTATGGATCAAATCATAGCTGCCCAGAAGCGTGATAAGGGCATATCCCGGATTAAGGAAAACATTGCTAGCGGAGTAGCTAAATGTTTTTCCATGGATGAGCAAGGTGCTGTCTTCTTTGAGAACCGCCTGGTGGTTCCCAAGAACCAACATCTACGCCAGATGATCCTTAAGGAAGCTCATGAATCCCCTCTCACCATTCATCCCGGTAGTACTAAAATGTATCAAGACCTACGCCAGAGGTTTTGGTGGACTAGGATGAAGAGGGAAATTGCTCAATACATTGCTAATTGTGACGTTTGTCGTCGTGTTAAAGCAGAGCATCAACGGCCTGCTGGCACCCTTCAACCTTTGGCTATTCCTGAATGGAAATGGGACAAAATCAGTATGGATTTCATCACTGGATTTCCCAGGACCAAGAGGGGAAATAATGCCATCTTCGTCGTGATCGACCGTCTTTCCAAAGTAGCCCATTTTCTTCCTGTTCGAGAGAGTATCACCGCTAGCCAGCTAGCCGACTTATACATCTCCCGAATAGTGTCTCTTCATGGTGTCCCATTGGAAATTAACTCAGACCGTGGAAGTCTCTTCACCTCTCGATTTTGGGAAAGTTTCCAAAATGCTATGGGAACTCATCTCTCCTTTAGCACCGCCTTCCATCCTCAATCAAGTGGTCAAGTAGAGCGAGTAAATCAAATTCTGGAGGATATGCTCCGAGCTTCTGTTATCTCGTTCGGAATGAGTTGGGAGAAATGCCTTCCATTCGCGGAGTTTGCCTATAACAATAGCTATCAAGCTAGTTTGGGCAAGGCTCCCTTCGAAGTTCTCTATGGACGAAAATGTCGAACGCCTCTTAACTGGTCAGAAACCGGGGAAAGACAACTCTTTGGCCCGGATATGATTCAGGAAGCAGAAGAGCAGGTTCGCGTTATTCGTGAGAAATTGAAAACGGCCCAATCTCGCCAAAAGAGTCAATATGATCGTAAGCATAAGCCTATGACATTTGGAATTGACGAGAAAGCTTACCTTCGGGTTAACCCGTTAAAGGGAACCCATCACTTCGGTATCAAAGGCAAATTGGCTCCTCGTTACATTGGACCCTTTCGCATTATTGCCAAGCGAGGAGAAGTTGCCTACCAATTGGAACTACCTCCGCATCTTTCCAGAGTTCACGACGTCTTCCACGTTTCGCAACTCAGGCGTTGCTTCGCGGATCCTATCCGTGGAGTGGACCACGAAACGCTTGATTTACAAGATAACCTTTCTTATCGGGAATACCCCGTTCGTATCCTTGATCAAGCCGAGCGTACCACTCGACGTCATAATATCAAGTTTCTCAAGGTTCAATGGTCACACCATTCCGAGGAAGAAGCCACTTGGGAAAGGGAGGATCGTCTTCGACTCGAGTACCCCGCCTTCTTCCCAGATGATCCTAAATCTCGGGACGAGATTCTATTGAGTGGGGGTGAGTTGTCACACCCTAGCTAGGTTATGCATTAGAGTGTGCATCATGTTTACTTTCATCAGAAATGGAAATGGGGAAAGCAGAACCCCCAGCACCCCCCCCTTAAATCAACTAGGGTTTACTAAAAATAAATTCAATGAACCTGAAATGCCCTTCAGAAATGTTCACCCTCTTTTCCTTGGGCTAGAACCCTTGGGAAAAATGGTGAATATAATTTTAGGTCATCAAAAGGGGCATTGATTTAATTTATAAATATTTGAATTTGGGCATTTGAATACTATTAAATAATTTGAATGCTCAAATAATGTTGGAATTATTTTTTGGGCCACTGAAATATTTCAGAAAGTGTCCATAAATATTTTCAGGATTTTATAAAATGATTTAGTATTTAAACTAAATCAAAACAGAATAACAGAAATAGAAAATAGAAAACAGAATAAAAAAAGAGGAGAGAGAATAGGCCAGTGGGCCACTTACCTGGCGCCCCGACCGGCCCAGCACTGTAGCTGGACGGCCCAGCCCACCAGCCGACGCCAGTCGTCCCCTAGCTCCTGCCAGGAGGACGCCGGGCGTGTGGCCGCGGTGCGCCGGCACGCGCGCGGCCACCGACGGCCACCTCCTGCTTCGGCCGCCTCCCCGACGTCGCTAAGGACGCCACGCACCCCCCTGGCCCTCTCATTCACTCTCCCTCGCTCTCCCTCCTCCCCTGTCCTCTCCCCGCAGCACACCCGAACGGGCTCGTCGCCGCCGTTCGCTGTTGCCGCGGCCACCGGCCACCCCTCGCCCTGCCGCTGCACCCAAAAGCTCCGCCTCGACCCACCCTTCCTCCTCACCGCTTCGAGCGACGCCGGGAGCCCCGCAGTGACGCAATTGCCGTCGTCTTCACCGACGGGCACCGAAGGTCGCCGGCTCCGATTCTCCGTCTCCAGGTCGTCCCCGAGCCCACCGAGCTGCTCTGCGTGCCCCCAGTGAGCTCCCGCTCCGAATCCCCCTCTTCCCCGCGTCATTTGATCGCCATAACCGCCACCCCCATGATGACCGAAGTGCGCCGCCGCCCGAGCTCGCCGTCGACGATGCTCCGGTGACCAAATGGTCACCCCGGAGCGTCGAACTTACTCCCCGCGATGCGTAGCACCCTCCTAGCCCCCTAGCCCCACTCTTCTACGCACAGAAACGCGACCCCGCGCGCAACCGAACTCCGGCGGCCGCCAAAGAGCTCGCCGCCGTCAACTCCGGCCATCCTAGCTGCTGCTGCTGCCACCACTAGATCCGCGAGAACGTCAGCAAGCCGTAGCAACAAACCACGCTCAAAATGGAGCCCTATAGCGCATTCCCGAGCCCCTCCGCCGTCTCTGTCGTCGCCGGCGATGAGCCGTGGACTAAGTCCGGCGAGTTTGACCACTGACGTGGACTGGGTGGGCCCAGTTGACTCCCCTGAGTCAATGACAAGTGGGCCCCCCCTCTGCTAATTATCCAGATTAGTTCCTAACTAAAATTAGTTAGTTTAATTAACTACTGACACGCGGGACCCACCAGTCAGGTTTGACCTGGACGTCCCCGTTGACCCTGACATCACCCTGACGCATTGCTGACGCAGTAATTGATTTACTGGAATTATTTTTATTCAGGAAATTCCAGAAAATACCCAAAACTTCAAAAATTCATAGAAAATCAACCATAACTCCAAATGAGACAAATTATATATGTAAAATTATCAGAAAAATTCAAGGAATCCATCTGTACCATTTTCATGCATGTTTGAACAATGTTTGTCCCCTGTTTTGGACAAAACAAATAAAGGGCATTTAAATAATCATATATGGGTTTGGAATTTGAATCTTGTACTCAAACCAACTCCATTTAAACCATAGCTAGTTGCATTAGCTCAAGACACATCCATATTGCCATGTCATAGCATGCATCATATTGTTGCATATCGTCATGTGTTGATTGTGCTCGGTTGTGTTCTTCGTGGTAGGTTCTGCCTCCGAGGATATTCACGAGTATCCAACTGAAGGGCAGTATCCCGTCACCACTCCATCAGGCAAGCAACCATTGATCATTCCGATACAACCCATGTTCTCGCTCCTGCTCTTGTTTACTGCATTAAGACAACACGATTCAAACTGCTGTGTGCTACGGTAGTTGAACCCTTATCCTCTGCATGACCTGTCATTGCCACAGTAACTAGATGAAACCCACTAGCATGTGTAGGAGTTGATTGTGCCATGTTTTGTGATTCCTACATTGCTATGCCTGCTATGCTTAGAGTTGTGTCAGGTCTGGTTCATCTGGGTGATGGGCTAGAGTGAAATGCTTGTGCCAGTAATATGTGGGATGTGTTGAACATGTTTTGGTAAAGGTATCGATGAGAGGCCATGTAGGAGTACATGGTGGGTTGTTTCATTGAAGCCGTCCCTAAGAACTGAGTTCTGTATGCGTGAATTAAGATTCAGCTACTACCACACATTGGGCCCTGAAATATGACCCCGCTCGACTTACCGACCCCTCTCGCCTCAGTCCAGGAGTTGCAACTAGTTTCTGGTGTTTGTAGGATATGTGTTGGCGGCCGTGCGTAGCGCTGACCCTAGGGGTGGGCTATGTTGCGGTAGATACACCGTGGCACGGTGTACCGGGTCACCCGTTTGGTGTCTCGGGAACCCTGTTCACATCGTTCGGGGCCGTTGAGGACACCTCGGCCGGATTTCCTTGCGGATGGAACCTGAATAGGCGATGACCCTGGACTAGAGACTTGTGAGGTTAGTCAGGTCGTGGTCTACACCCACGTCGGTTTTCGCTTGAAGTCTGCCGAGCACATTTCGTGTGCAGACGCTAAGTGGTGGAAACATGTGTGACGAAGTACACCCCTGCAGGGTATGAAACTATTCGAATAGCCGCGTCCGCGGTAAAGGACTACTTGATTGCATATACAGTTCATAGACAAGTTAATGGATACTACTAAAAGACTCAAGATAAGTGTGAGTACCGGGGATGGCCCCCTCACAGGATACGAGGGAGGATCCTCGGTGGAGTATTGTGATGGTGAGTAGTGGACTCGTGTGCGAAAACTATTTTGCTAAAAGATTCCGTAGGATAGCTTAGCCAAGAGTCAAAGCTGGCTTGCTGCATAAACCCCACCACCTTCTTGAGAATGAGCATGTACAGTAGGTTCTGATGTAAGACTTGCTGAGTACTTTCGTACTCATGTTTGCTTATTTATTGTTTTCAGACGACAACACTGCCCCCTCCGATGGGTTTTACGTAGATCTTGACGTCGACGAGTGACTAGACACCCAGGTGGTGATCCAGGCCATGGAGGGCCCTATGTAGATAGGCAGGCTTCGAGAAGCCTTCTTTCTTTCTAGAGTCTGTACTCAGACTAGTTGCTTCCGCATGTGCTTGTATGACTGTATGACTTGAGTGTCGGGTCATGTGACCCCTACCTGTATGGATATGTTATGTATGGCTCCCTGGAGCCTTTAAATAAAGTACTTGAGTTGTAGAGTTTTGTTGTGATGCCATGTTGTATGTACCCATATCGAGCATATTGTATGTATGTTTGAAATGCTTGGTATGAGTGGGATCCGACAATCTAGTTGTTTGTCCTTCGCAGTCTTTCTTATGGGGAAATGTAGTCTAGTGCTCCTCGAGCCATAGTAGTCCGCTACAGCCCGGTTCACCGGAGTCCTGCTAGCCCAGCACTACTGTTCAGGACGCTTGACTGGCCGGCATGTGTTTCACTTCGTCCCTATGTCTGTCCCTTCGGGGAAATGTCACGCGGTGATCTCCGGAGTCCTGTCTAGCCTGCTACAGCCCGGGATTCCCCGGAGTCCTGTTAGCCCAGTGCTACAGCCCGGAATCATTCGTTGATGACCGACATGTTCGTTGTGATTCATGTATGCCTGTCTCCATAGGTCTGTGCCGCTTTGGGTTCACGACTAGCCATGTCGGCCCGGGTTCTCGGTCATATGGATGCTAGCGACATTGTCATATACGTGAGCCAAAAGGCGCAAACGGTCCCGGGCCATGGTAAGGCGACACCCATGGGATACCGTGCGTGAGGCCGCAAAGTGATATGAGGTGTTACCGGCTAGATCGATGTGGCTTAGAATCGGGGTCCTGACAGTTTCTCAATCTCTAATAAAGTTTTCTACTTATACTTTTCCTTATGTGGTGCTATCACCTACCATAGGATTAGTATATAATCTTTTCATTATTTATTTCCTTTCTTCATTCATTCCCTTTATCTGTTTCTTTCTTTATTTCTTTTGTTTATTTGCATCATGAAAGTAAAGAAATCAAAAACTCAAACTAACTTTATTATATAACTTGCACACGATTACAATGATAGATCACTAAGCAAACCCTTAAAGAAGAAAGGATCAAACTAAACTTTATTTAATCTAAAAGCAAATGATCAAACTAAAATAAGTAAAAGAAAAAAGATAGTGGGATGATACCATACCGGGGCACCTCCCCTAAGCTTGGCGGAAGCCAAGGGGAGTGCCCATACCCGATGCTCAATTCTCTTTTGGTGGTGAAGAAGAAGCCTTGTCCTCAGATTTCCATGGCAATGGTGGTGGTGAGAAAGTGCGGGGTTCCCCTTTTGGTTCCTCCAGCTTCTGACGGAGAATAAAATTTTCCATCATCAACTCACAATTATCGATCTCGAGTTTTATTATCCTCTTGCATAACGCCTCCATGCTCTCATCCTTGAACCGGGAAGGAATCGACTCATCTTCCTCCTCCTCCTCGGAGGTCCATCTATAGCGCTCCACATCCCCATAGGACTTAGGGTCTGCGATGAGATTAGCAACATAGCTCTCGCCCTCAGAGTCTTGGGAGGACATATTTTAAGATCTGCACAGAAAACAGCAGGAAAAGAGAACAGAGGATTTCTCTGCGATATGGTGATCAACAGGTTCGGGGAGTATATATAGATTTTTTTATCTTGGAGGACGAGTATATGGAAGAAAACGGAGTACGGAAGGTGTCCCCGGTGGGTACAACCCACCTGGGCACGCCAGGCTGTGTCTTGTGCCCACCAGGGTACGCTTCCTAGAAGTTTCTTTATTTCCAAAATTTTAAAATATTCCAAAACTGATAAAAAATATTTTCGTGGATTTTTCAGAGTCCGTTTACTTACCGTATCACGTACCTCTTTATTTTCATGATTCTGGAGTGTTCCGGAAGGACTCTCGGTGTTAAAGTTTAGATAATATTACTTTCAACATTGATAGGCGTAATTGAGATATAATGCTTTATTCGTTGCCCATTGACAACCTTCGGGTTAGTACCTTTGTAGTTATTTATTTTGATGGCTCTAGACCGGTAAACCTCCTCGATGATGTATGGGCCTTCCCATTTCAAAACGAGCTTTCCTGCAAAAAATCTAAAACAAGAGTTGTACAAAAAACATATTCTCCAACTTTAAACTCACGCTTTTGAATTCTTTTGTCATGCCATCTTTTAACTTTTTGTTTGAATAACTTTGCATTCTCATAAGCTTGGGTTCTCCATTCATCTAAGGAGCTTATATCAAATAACCTCTTTTCACCAGCAAGTTTGAAATCATAATTGAGTTCTTTAACTGCCCAATATGCTTTATGTTCTAATTCAAGAGGCAAATGGCAAGCTTTTCCATAAACCATTTTATAAGGAGACATACCCATAGGATTTTTATAAGCTGTTCTGTAAGCCCAAAGTGCATCATCTAATTTCTTAGACCAATTCTTCCTGGACCTATTAACATTCTTTTGCAAAATTAATTTTATTTCTCTATTGCTAAGTTCAACTTGACCACTAGACTGAGGATGATAGGGTGATGCAATTCTATGGTTAACATCATACTTAGCAAGCATTTTACAGAAAGCACCATGAATAAAGTGTGAACCACCATCCGTCATTGAATATCTAGGGACTCCAAACCTTGGGAAAATAACTTCCTTAAGCATTTTAATAGAGGTGTTGCGATGAACACTACTGGTTGGAATGGCTTCTACCCATTTAGTAACATAATCAACATCAACCAAAATATGTTTATACCCATTAGAGGAAAGAAAAGGTCCCATGTAATCAAATCCCCAAACATCAAATGGTTCAATAGCAAGTGAATAATTCATAGGAATTTCTTGACGCTTGCCGATATTACCTATTCTTTGACATTCATCACAAGAAGAGACAAACTTACGGGCATCCTTGAAGAGAGTAGGCCAATAAAATCCAGATTGCAATACCTTGTGAGCAGTTCTATCTCCAGCATGATGCCCTCCATAAGCCTTAGAGTGACATTTCCATTGGATTTGTCCCTGTTCATGCTCAGGTACACAATGCCTAATAATACCATCTACTCCTTCTTTATAAAGATGTGGTTCATCCCAAAAGTAATGTCTTAAATCATAGATGGATTTTTTCTTTTGCTGGTATGTAAAGCTAGGTGGTAAATATTTAGCAACAATGTAATTAGCATAGTCAGCATACCAAGGAGTACCATTAGCAACATTTATTGCAGCTAACTGCTCATCAAGAAAATTATCATCAATAGGTAGTGGGTCATCAAGCACATTTTCAAGCCTAGACAAATTATCAGCTACGGGGTTCTCAGCTCCTTTTCTATCAATGATATGTGATACATCCATTTTGCATCATGCTTTTATATCGATATTTATTGCATTATGGGCTGTTATTACACATTATGTCATAATACTTATGCCTATTCTCTCTTATTTTACAAGGTTTACATGAAGAGGGAGAATGCCGGCAGCTGGAATTCTAGGCTGGAAAAGGAGCAAATATTAGAGACCTATTCTGCACAACTCCAAAAGTCCTGAAACTTCACGGAAGTCATTTTTGGAATTAATAAAAAATATTGGAGAAAGAATCCACTAGAGGGGGCCCACACCCTGACCACGAGGGTGGGGGGCGCGCCCTACCCCCTGGGCGCGCCCCCTGCCTCGTGGGCCCCCTGGTGGACCTCCGATGCCCATCTTCTGCTATATGAAGTCTTTTACCCTTGAAAAAAAATCATAAGCAAGCTTTTGGGAAGAAACTCCGCCGCCACGAGGCGGAACCTTGGCGGAACCAATCTAGGGCTCCGGCAGAGCTGTTCTGTCAGGGAAACTTCCCTCCGGGAGGGGGAAATCATTGCCATCGTCATCACCAACGATCCTCTCATAGGGAGGGGGTCAATCTCCATCAACATCTTCACCAGCACCATCTCATCTCAAACTCTAGTTCATCTCTTGTATCCAATCTTTGTATCCAAACCTCAGATTGGTACCTGTTGGTTGCTAGTTGTGTTGATTACTCCTCGTAGTTGATGCTAGTTGGTTTACTTGGTGGAAGATCATATGTTCAAATCCATTATGCATATTAATACCCCTCTGATTATGAACATGAATATGCTTTGTGAGTAGTTACGTTTGTTCCTGAGGACATGGAAGAAGTCTTGCTATAAGTAGTCATGTGAATTTGGTATTCGTTCGATATTTTGATGAGATGTATGTTGTCATCCCTCTAGTGGTATCATGTGAACGTCGACTACATGACACTTCACCATTGTTTGGGCCTAGAGGGAGGCATTGGGAAGTAATAAGTAAATGATGGGTTGCTAGAGTGATAGAAGCTTAAACCCTAGTTTAAGCGTTGCTTCGTAAGGGGCTGATTTGGATCCATATGTTTCATGCTATGGTTAGGTTTACCTTAATACTTCTGTTGTAGTTGCGGATGCTTGCAATGGGGGTTAATCATAAGTGGGATGCTTGTCCAAGTAAGGGCAGTACCCAAGCACCGGTCCACCCACATATCAAATTATCAAAGTACCAAACGTAAATCATATGAACGTGATGAAAACTAGCTTGACGATAATTCCCATGTGCCCTCGAGAGCGCTTTCCTTCATATAAGAGTTTGTCCAGGCTTGTCCTTTGCTACAAAAAGGATTGGGCCATCTTGCTGCACCTTATTTACTTTTATTACTTGCTAATCGTTACAAATTACCTTATCACAAAACTATCTGTTACCGATAATTTTTGTGCTTGCAGAGAATACCTTACTAAAAACTGCTTATCATTTCCTTCCGCTCCTCGTTGGGTTTGACACTCTTACTTATCGAAAAGGCTACGATAGATCCCCTACACTTGTGGGTCATCAAGACTCTTTTCTGGCACTGTTGTCGGGGAGTGAAGCGCCTTTGGTAGGTGGAATTTGTTAAGGAAAAATTTATAAAGTGTGCTGAAATTTACTGTCACTTGTTACTATGGAACATAATCCTTTGAGGGGCTTGTTCGGGGTATCTTCACCCCGACCAGTAGAGCAAAGAGTTGCTCCTCAACCTACTGAAAATGTTTACTTTGAAATTCCTTCGGGTATGATAGAGAAACTGCTAGCTAATCCTTTCACATGTGATGGAACATTGCATCCCGATTTACACTTAATCTATGTGGATGAAGTTTGTGGATTATTTAAGCTTGCAGGTATGCCCGATGATATTATCAAGAAGAAGGTCTTCCCTTTATCATTGAAGGGAGATGCATTGACATGGTTGGTGCTATGTGATGATATTGGATCATGGAACTACCAACGATTGAAATTGGAATTTCATCAGAAGTTTTATCCTATGCATCTTGTTCATCGTGATCGTAATTATATATATAATTTTTGGCCTCACAAAGGAGAAAGCATCGCTCAAGCTTGGGGGAGGCTTAAGTCAATGTTATATTCATGCCCCAATCAGGAGCTCTCAAGAGAAATGATAATTCAAAATTTTTATGCTCGGCTTTCTCTCAGTAGTCGCTCCATGCTCGATACTTCTTGTACTGGATCTTTTATGATGAAGACTATTGAATTCAAATGGGATTTATTGGAAAGAATTAAACGCAACTCTGAAGATTGGGACCTCGACGAAGGTAAGGAGTCAGGTATAACACCTAAGTTTGATTGTGTTAAATCTTTTATGGATACCGATGCTTTTCGTGAATTTAGCACTAAATATGGACTTGACTCTGAGATAGTAGCTTCTTTCTGTGAATCCTTTGCTTCTCATATTGATCTCCCTAAGGAGAAGTGGTTTAGATATAATCCTCCCATTGAAGTAAAAGTAGTTGCACCTATTAAAGTTGAAGAAAATACTATCACTTATGATGATCCTGTTGTTCCTACTGCTTATATTGAGAAACCACCTTTCCCTGTTAGAATAAAGGATCATGCTAAAGCTTCAACTGTAGTCAACAAAAGTAATATTAGGACACACAAACCCCCTAAGAAAATTAAAGTTGAACCTAGTATTGCTATGGTTAAAGATCTCTTGGCCGATAATATTGATGGGCATGTTATTTACTTCTGCAATGAAGCTGCTAGAATTGCTAGACCTGATGCTAAAAATAAACATAGACCTGCTGTAGGCATGCCTGTTATTTCTGTTAAAATAGGAGATCATTGCTATCATGGCTTATGTGATATGGGTGCTAGTGCAAGTGCAATATCTCATTCCTTATACAAAGAAATTATGCATGATATTGCACCTGCTGAGATAGAAGAGATAGATGCTACAATTAAGCTTGCCAATAGAGATACTATTTCACCAGTTGGGATTGTTAGAGATGTTGAAGTCTTGTGTGGGAAAGTTAAATATCCTGCTGATTTTCTTGTTCTTGGTTCCCCACAAGATGACTTTTGTCCCATTATATTTGGTAGACCATTCTTGAATACTGTTAATGCTAAGATAGACTGCAATAAGGATATTGTTTCTGTTGGTTTAGGGGATATGTATCATGAGTTTAATTTTGCTAAATTTAGTAGACAACCCCGTGATAAAGAATTGCCTAGTAAAGATGAAATTATTGGTCTTGCTTCTATTGCTGTGCCTCCTACTGACCCTTTAGAACAATATTTGCTAGACCATGAAAATGATATGTTTATGAATGAAAGAAGGGAAATAGATGAAGTATCCTTTAAAAAGGGACCTATTCTGAAACATAACTTGCCTGTTGAAATCCTAGGGGATCCTCCTCCACCTAAGGGTGATCCCGTGTTTGAGCTTAAACCATTGCCTGATACTCTTAAATATGCTTATCTTGATGGTAAGAAGATATATCCTGTTATTATTAGTGCTAACCTTTCAGAGCATGAAGAAGAGAAATTATTGAAAACTCTGAAGAAGCACCGTGCTGCTATTGGATATACTCTTGATGTTCTTAAGGGCATTAGTACCACTCTATGTCAACACAAAATAAATTTGGAGAAAGACGCCAAACCAGTTATTGATCACCAATGACGGCTAAATCCTAAGATGAAAGAAGTGGTAAGAAAGGAAATATTAAATCTCCTTGAAGCAGGTATAATTTATCCCGTTGCTGATAGTTAGTGGGTAAGCCCTATCCATTGTGTCCCTAAGAAGGGAGGTATTACTGTCGTTCCTAATGATAAAGATGAATTGATTCCACAAAGAATTATTACAGGTTATAGGATGGTGATTGATTTCTTCAAATTAAATAAAGCCACTAAAAAGGATCATTACCCTTTACCTTTCATTGATCACATGCTAGAAAGATTATCCAAACATACACATTTTTGCTTTCTAGATGGTTACTCTGGTTTCTCTCAAATACCTGTGTCAGCTGATGATCAAGAAAAGACTACTTTTACTTTCCATTTCGGTACCTTTGCTTATAGACGTATGCCTTTTGGTTTATGTAATGCACCTAATACCTTCCAAAGATGCATGATGGCTATATTCTCTGACTTTCGTGAAAAGATTTGTGAAGTTTTCGTGGATGATTTCTCTGTTTATGGATCCTTTTTTGATGATTTCTTAAGCAACTGCGATCAAGTTTTGCAGAGATGTGAAGAAACTAACCTTGTCTTGAATTGGGAGAAGTGCCACTTTATGGTTAATGAAGGTATTGTCTTGGGGCATAAAATTTCTGAAAGAGGCATTTAAGTTGACAAAGCTAAAGTTGATGCTGTTGAAAAGATGTCGTGTCCCAAGGACATCAAAGGTATAAGAAGTTTCCTTGGTCATGCCGGTTTTTATAGGAGGTTCATTAAGGACTTCTCCAAAATTTCCCGGCCTCTAACTAACCTATTGCAAAAAGTTATTCCTTTTATCTTTGATGATGATTGTGTAGAAGCATTTGAAATACTTAAGAAATCCTTGATTTCTGCACCTATTGTTCAGCCACCTGATTGGAATTTACCATTTGAAATCATGTGTGATGCTAGTGATTATGTTGTAGGTGCTGTTCTATGACAAAGAGTTGATAAAAAACTAAATGTTATTCAATATGCTAGTAAAACTCTAGACAGTGCCCAGAGAAATTATGCTACTACTGAAAAGGAATTCTTAGCAGTTCTATTTGCTTGTGATAAGTTCATACCTTATATTGTTGATTCTAAAGTAACTATTCACACTGATCATGCTGCTATTAAATATCCTATGGAAAAGAAAGATGCTAAACCTAGACTTATTAGATGGGTTCTCTTTCTACAAGAATTTGATTTGCATATTATTGATAGAAAGGGAGCTGAGAATCCCGTTGCAGACAACTTGTCTAGGTTAGAGAATGTTCTTGATGACCCACTACCCATTGATGATAGCTTTCCAGATGAACAATTAGTTGTCATAAATGCTTCTCGCATTGCTCCATGGTATGCTGATTATGCTAATTACATTGTTGCTAAATTTATTCCACCTAGTTTCACATATCAGCAAAAAAAAGTTTTTCTATGATTTAAGACATTACTTCTGGGATGACCCACATCTTTATAAAGGAGTAGAAGTGTTATTAGAAGTTGTGTACCTGAGCATGAACATGAATAGATCCTACGTAAGTGTCACTCCGAGGCTTATGGAGGACACCATGCTAGAGATAGAACTGCACACAAGGTATTGCAATCCGGTTTTTATTGGCCTACTATCTTCAAGGATGCCCGTAAGTTTGTTTTGTCCTGTGATGTATGTCAAAGAATTGGTAATATTAGTACACGTCAAGAAATGCCTATGAATTATTCACTCGTTATTGAACCATTTGATGTTTGGGGCCTCGATTATATGGGACCATTTCCTTCCTCTAACGGGTATACTCATATTTTAGTTTCTGTTGATTACGTTACTAAGTGGGTAGAAGCTATTCCAACTAGTAGTGCTGATCATAACACCTCTATTAAGATGCTTAAAGAAGTTATTTTTCCGAGGTTTGGAGTCCCTAGATACTTAATGACTAATGGTGGTTCACATTTTATTCATGGCGCCTTTCGTAAAATGCTTGCTATGTATGATGTTAATCATAGAATTGCATCTCCATATTGTCAAGACCCCGATTCCAAGTCACATCGATCTAGCCGGTAACACCTCATATCACATTGCGGCCTCACGCACGGTATCCCCACGGGTGTCGCCTTACCATGGCCCGGGACCGTTTGCGCCT
This sequence comes from Triticum monococcum, assembly GCA_034509565.1. Lineage (NCBI taxonomy): Eukaryota > Viridiplantae > Streptophyta > Magnoliopsida > Poales > Poaceae > Triticum > Triticum monococcum. The sequence continues at coordinate 655,121,086 of CM067847.1, read as the reverse complement.
TTTGGCTCACGTATATGATAGTGTCGCTAGCATCCATATGATGGAGAACCCGGGCCGACATGGCTAGTCGTGAACCCAAAGTGGCACAGACCTATGGAGACAGGCATACATGAATCACATCGAGCATGTCGGTCATCAGCGAGTGAATCCAGGCTGTAGCACTGGGCTAACAGGACTTCGGGGAACCCGGGCTGTAGCAGGCTAGGCAGGACTCCGGATGTCACCGCGTGACATTTCCCCGAAGGGACAGACATAGGAACGAAGTGAAACACATGCCGGCCAGTCAAGTGTCCTGAGCAGTAGTGCTGGGCTAGCAGGACTCCGGTGAACCGGGCTGTAGCGGACTACTATGGCTCGAGGAACACTAGACTACATTTCCCCATAAGAAAGGCTGCCAAGGATAAACAACTAGATTGTCGGATCCCACACATACCAAGCATTTCAATCATACACACAATATGCTCGATATGTGCAAATACAACATGGCATCACAACAAAACTCTACAACTCAAGTACTTTATTTAAAGGCTCCAGAGAGCCATACATAACATGTTCATACAGGTAAGGGTCACATGACTCGACACTCAAGTCATACAAGCATACAAGCACATGCGGAAGCAAATAGTCTGAGTACAGACACTAGAAAGAAAGAAGGCTTCTCGAAGCCGGTCTATCTACATAGGACCCTCCATGGCCAGGATCACCACCTGGGTGGCAAGTCACTCATCAACGTCGAGATCTACATAAAACCCATCGGAGGGGGAGGTGTTGTCGTCTGAAAACAGTAATTAAACAAACATGAGTACAAAGGTACCCAGCAAGTCTTACATCAGAACCTAGTATACATGCTCATTCTCAAGAAGGTGGTGGAGTTATTGCAGCAAGCCAGCTTTGACTCTTGGCTAAGCTATCCTACGAGACTCCACTAGTAAAATAGTTTTCGCACACGAGTCCACTACTCACCAACACAATACTCCACCGGGGATCCTCCCTCGTCATCCTACGAGAGGGCCATCCTCGGTACTCACACTTACCTTGAGTCTTTTAGTAGTATCCATTAACTTGTCTATGAACTGTATAGGCAACCAAGTAGTCCTTTACCACGGACGCGGCTATTCGAATAGTTTTATACCCTGTAGGGGTGTACTTCATCACACATGTTTCCACCACTTAGCGTCTGCACACGACATGTGCTCGGCAGACTTCAAGCGAAAACCGACGTGGGTGTAGACCACGACCTGACTAACCGCAGAAGTCTCTAGTCCAGGTTCGCCTATTTAGGTTCCATCCGCAAGGAAATCCGGCCGGGGTGTCCTCAACGGCCCCAAACGATATGTGCAGGGTTCCCGAGACACCAAACGGGCGACTCGGTACACCGTGCCATGGTGTATCTACCGCATCATAGCCCACCCCTAGGGTCAGCGCTACGCACGACCGCCAACACATAACCTACAAACACTAGAAACTAGTTGCAACTCCTGGACAGAGGACGAGAGGGGTTAGTAAGTCAAGCGGGGTCATATTTCAGGGCCCAATGTGTGGTAGTAGCTGAATCTTAAATCACGCATACAGATCTCAGTTCTTATGGATGGCCTCAATGAAACAACCCACCATGTACTCCTACATGGCCTCTCATCAATACCTTTACCAAAACATGTTCAACACATCCCTCACATTACCGACATAATCATTTCACTCTAGCCCATCACCCAGATGAACCAGACCCGACACAACTCTAAGCATAGCAGGCATAGCAAGGTAGGAATCACATACATGGCTCAATCAACTCCTACACATGCTAGTGGATTTCATCTAGTTACTGTGGCAATGACAGGTCATGCAGAGGATAAGGGTTCAACTACCGTAGCACACAACAGTTTGAATCGCGTTGTCTTAATGCAGTAAACAAGAGCAGAAGCGAGAACATGGGTTTGTATCGGAATGATCAATGGGTTGCTTGCCTGATGTAGTGGTAGTAGGGTACTGCCCTTCAGACGGATATTCGGGGTTATCCTCGGAGGCAGAACCTACCACGAAAGACACACCGAACATAATCAATACATGACGATATGCAACAATATGATGCATGCTATGACATGGCAATATGAATGTGTCTTGGCCTAATGCAAGCTAAAACAGAAAGGAATGAACTCATTTGAATCAAAGATTCAAATGCTAGTTCACTTAACATAGCCATATTAGTGCATTATCTTATTTTGCTTAAACAACAAGGTTATCTTGTTTTGTCATGCATGAAACCATTACCAATGGATAGATTGAATTTTTCTGATCAAAATTCATATATAAATCTTTTCATTTGGAGTTACAGATTAATTTCTATGATTTTTAGAAGTTTTGGCTATTTTCTGGAATTTCCTGTATAAAAATAAATCCAGAAAATGAATAATTGCGTCAGCACTGCGTCACTTTGACGTCAGCGAGTCAAAGGCGCCAGGGCCAGTCAAACCTGACTGGTGGGCCCTGTCTGCCAGTGTCTCAGCTAACTAACAGGATTAAGTTAACACTAACTAATTGTCAGTGGGGCCTGGGCCCACATGTCAGTGACCTAATCTAACTAAAATTAGTTAGCACTAATCCTAAACTAATTAACAGGTTGGCCCCACCTGTCATAGGCTCAGGGGGGAAGTCAACTTGGGCCCACACGACAGTCCACGGGTCAAAACGTGGTCAACTCGCCGGCGGCTTGATGCCGGTGACGACAGACGCGGCGGAGGGGCTCGGGTTTTGCCCACAGTCAACCAAATCGACTGCGGTTTGGTCCTACGCGTAGCTGGGGGCAAGCCGCGGTGTTTGGTGGTGGAAGTGGAGCTCAGGGAGGCCGGAAACGACGCCGTCGACGACCTTGGCGGTCGCCGGAGTTCGGGCAAGGATAAACTCGAAGCTACGGGGCACGACGAGGCGCGGGGAGTGGTGCATTAGGCTCCTAGAAACGTGGTGAGTGTCGTGACGCGCTCGGAATCAAGCTTACGCGCCTATGGCCACGGCGGCGACATGGCCGGCAGAGCCGAGCTCTCGGGCTCAACGGAGCCTGCGGTTAGAGGGAGAAAATGGCAAGGAAAGAGAGGGGAGCGGAGAAGGAGCTCACGGGGAGTGTAGCGGTGGCCTCAGCAAGCTTGGGGAGGCATCAGGGGCGGCGTACGGTCGCCGGCGATCTCGGCGGACCGTGGTTGAATACGAGCTCGGTGAAGACGCTCGGGGGCCTCCGGCGGGGCGTGGCTCGGTGGGACGGGCGAGGAGGGAGTGGCGGAGCTTCAGGACACGGTGGAGCGGCACGTTGACGACGGTGGGCACGGTTACGGCGGCGGAACGGCGGCGGCTGCATCGGCCATGGCGGAGGGGAGTGAGGGAGAGAGGCAGGGGGAATGGGCGTGTCTAGGGGTTCGGTGCACGACGTGGAGGTCGTCCAGGCCAGCAGAGCGGCGAGGGGAGGAAGCAGGGCGGCGGGCAGCTGCGTGGCACGCGCTGGTGCCGGCGTCGAGCAGCTGCCTGCCTGCCTGGCCAAGCCAAGCAGCTCGCTGGAGCGTTGGCTGGGCTGGGCTGGGCCGGCAGGTGGGCCTGCTGGGTGGGTGCCAGTTAAGCTCTAACTCTCTCTCTCTCTCTTTCTGTTTTGCTTTATTTATTTCCTGCTATGTGTATTGAAATAGAATAAATACTATTTCATTTCTAAAAACTCTGGAAATATTCGGAGGCACATTTGGGAATATTCTCAACTGCCTAAAAATGCTTCCAAGATTATTTGAGCACTTTAAAATATTTATAGCATTTAAAATGCCCAAATTCAAATACATATGGCTTGTTCAAAAATCCAGAATGGCTCCATAAATTGCAAGACCATTTTTGGCAGAGGTTTTAGTCAAGACCAAAAATGGTGGGCTTTTATGAAGGGCATTTTGGGTTCATTGAAATTCCAATTGTTGGAAATTAGCATTTTCAGGGGGGGTGTTGGGGTTGATTAGGCCCCATTTCAAGTTTAAAAGAAATTTAAACATGATGCACATGTTCATCCAATCCTAATGCATGACTAAAAGCAGGGATGTGACAACTCACCCCCACTCAAAAGAATCTCGTCCCGAGATTTAGGATCCTCCGGGAAGAAGGTGGGGTACTCGAGTCGAAGACGATCCTCCCTTTCCCAAGTGGGTTCTTTCTCGGAATGGTGTGACTATTGAACCTTAAGAAACTTGATATTATGGCGTCGAGTGGTACGCTCGGCTTGATCAAGGATACGAACGAGATATTCCCAATATGAGAGGTTATCTTGTAGATCAAGCGTTTCGTGGTCCACTCCACGGATAGGATTCGCGAAGCAACGCCTGAGTTGAGAAACGTGGAAGACATCGTGAACTCTGGAAAGATGCGAAGGTAGTTCCAATTGGTAGACAACTTCTCCTCGTTTGGCAAGAATGCGAAAGGGTCCAATAAAACGAGGAGCCAATTTGCCTTTGATACCGAAATGATGGGTTCCCTTTAACGGAGTAACCCGAAGGTAAGCCTTCTCGCTGACTTCATAAGTCATGAGCTTATGTTTACGATCATATTGGCTCTTTTGAAGAGATTGGGCTATTTTCAATTTCTCACGAATAACGCGAACCTGCTCCTCTGCTTCCTGAATCATATCCGGGCCAAAGAGTTGTCTTTCCCCGGTTTCTGACCAGTTAAGAGGTGTTTGACATTTTCGTCCAAAGAGAACTTCGAAAGGAGCTTTGCCCAAGCTAGCTTGATAACTATTGTTATAAGCAAACTCCGTGAATGGAAGGCATTTCTCCCAACCCATTCCGAATGAGATGACAGAAGCTCGGAGCATATCTTCCAAGATTTGATTAACTCGCTCTACTTGACCACTTGATTGAGGATGGAAGGCGGTGCTAAAAGAGAGACGAGTTCCCATAGCATTTTGGAAACTTTCCCAAAATCGAGAGGTGAAGAGACTCCCATGATCTGAGTTAATTTCCAATGGGACACCATGAAGAGATACTATTCGGGAGATGTATAATTCAGCTAGCTGGCTAGCGGTGATACTCTCACAAACAGGTAGAAAGTGGGCTACTTTGGAAAGACAGTCGATCATGATGAAGATGGCATTATTCCCTCTCTTGGTCCTGGGAAACCCAGTAATGAAATCCATACTGATTTTATCCCATTTCCACTCAGGAATAGCCAAAGGTTGAAGGGTGCCAGCAGGCCACTGGTGCTCTGCTTTAACACGACGACAGACGTCGCAACTAGCAATGTATTGAGCAATTTCTCTCTTCATCCTAGTCCACCAAAACCTCTGGTGTAGGTCTTGATACATTTTGGTACTACCGGGATGAATGGTGAGAGGGGATTCATGAGCTTCCTTAAGAATCAACTGGCGTAAATGTTGTTTCTTGGGAACCACCAAGCGGTTCTCGAAGAAGACAACACCTTGCTCATCCATGGAAAAACATTTAGCAACTCCGCTAGCAATGTTTTCCTTAATCCGGAATATGCCCTTATCACGCTTCTGGGCAGCTATGATTTGATCCGTAAGATTAGGCTTCGCCACCAGGGTGGATAGAAATCCTCGAGGAACAATGTGAAGATTAAGCTTACGAAATTCCTCATGAGGAAGTGGTTGACTTTGTTGTAACATCAGGTTGTTACAATAGGACTTATGACTTAGTGCATCAGCCATGACATTGGCTTTGCCCGGGGTGTAAGTTATTCCTAAGTCGTAATCCAAGATCAACTCGACTCAACGTCTTTGCCTGAGATTCAAATCCGGTTGGGTGAAGATATATTTCAAACTTTGGTGATCGGTGAAGATCTCGCAACGATTACCGAGGAGGTAATGTCGCCAAGTTTTAAGTGCATTGCAAGCTCTAGATCATGTGTGGGATAATTTTCCTCATGTGGGTGTAATTGCCGTGAAGCATAGGCAATTACCTGATGATCTTGCATGAGTATGCAACCTAGTCCTTGTCGCGAGGCGTCGCAATAGATAATAAAGTCCTTGGAGAAATCTGGTGGTACCAGTACGGGTGCAGATGTCAGGCGTCTTTTCAGTTCCTGAAAGCTGAACTCGCACTGTGGGGTCCACTCGAACTTTTTATCTTTCTTGAAGAGTTCAGTTAGGGGTTTAGCAACCTTGGAGAAATTCTCGACGAAGCGGCGGCAGTAGCTCGCTAAGCCAAGGAAGCTCCGAACTTGCTTGACCGTATCAGGTGGAGTCCAATCAAGGACGGCTTGAACTCGCGCGGGATTGACAGCAATACCCTTACCAGAGATTACATGGCCTAGATAGGTCACTTCTGGCAACCAAAATTCACACTTGGAGAATTTGGCATAAAGGCGATGCTCTCGAAGTTTTGTCAATACCAGCCTTAGATGTTCGGCATGTTCCTCTTCATTCTTGGAGTAGATGAGTATGTCATCGAGGTATACTACGACGAATTTATCCAAATACTCCACGAAGGCCGAGTTCATTAATCGAGAGAAGGTGGCTAGGGCATTGGTTAAACCGAAGGACATAACGGTGTACTCGTATTGGCCATAGCGAGTAACACAGGCCGTTTTGGGAATGTCCCCGTTTCTGATTTTGATTTGATGGTAGCCCAACCTCAAATCCATCTTGGAAAAGACTGAGGATCTAGCGAGCTGGTCATACAGATCGTTGATCCTGGAAGCGGATACTTGTTCTTGATAGTGACCAAGTTGACAGGTCGGTAATCTACAACCATCCGATCCGTTCCATCCTTCTTCTTGACGAAGAGGACGGGGCAAGCCCAAGGAGAGGAACTAGGATGGATGAAACCCTTTTTCATGGACTCGTCGGGTTGGTTCTTAAGCTTGGCTAGTTCTAAGGGTGCCATCTTATAGGGTCTTCTAGAAATTGGAACGGTTCCTGGAACAAGGTCTATCACAAACTCGACATCCCTGTCAGGTGGAACACCTGGCAGTTCTTCTGGAAAGACATCCGGAAAGTCCCGGGCTACCGGAATATCTTCAAGGTCTGTAAGGGGGTTGGCATTTAGGGAGTAAAGCTGGTGCTTGGCCACTTGAGTTAAGACATTGACTGTCTTGCCCGATGGGTGAGTAAGTTGAATGGTTCTAGTGGCACAATCAATCTTAGCGTAATGAGCTGACATCCAGTCCATACCCAAGATGATGTTTATGTCCGAGGACTTGAGAGCTATTAGGGATGCAAGGAAGACAAGTCTATCAACAAGAATTTCGTTCCCATGGCTTACTCTAGAAGTTTGCCATTTGAATTACCATGGAAATGGGCATGCCACAGAATGTTGTGCTATGCAATCGAGCATAGCTCTCAGATATGAATGAATGAGATGCTCCAGTATCGAAAAGAACAGATGCCGGATGGCAATTAACAAGGAGCGTACCAAGGACGACGTTAGGATCCTCATGAGCCTCCTTGGCTGAGACATAGTTGACATGGCCACATGCAGTGGTGACCGGCTTGGCGTAGAATGTCTTTCCCGCTGGCTTACCACAACCAATGGACTTTCTAGAATGATTGGGGTTGTTGTTCTGGGGACAATCTCGACTATAGTGACCCGGCTCTCCACACTTGAAACATGTCACAACATTGGGGCGTGGAGCAGCAATAGCAGCGGGGCCACCATAGGGCTTGGACGGTGCAAACTACTGGTTGGGACGAGGCGCCTCAAAGGATGGCCTCAGAATGAACCTGGGTGGCAGTGCCGTGCTTGGAATCCACACCCGGCGCTTCTGAGATCCAGAGCCAGATGAAGAGCCAAAATCACGAGAGTGCTTGCGTGTAGCGTCATAGTCAGACTGGCCTGTCTCAGCACTGATGGCTTTATTGACCAACTTCTGAAAGGAGGTGCACTCGTGCAGACGAAGTTCGCGGCGAAGCTCAGGGCTAAGTCCCTTGCGGAAGCTTGACTGCTTCTTAGCGTCGGTGGATACCTCTTCAGGAGCATATCGTGCCAGATTCCCAAATTCACGACTATATGCATCGACAGTCAGTCTTCCTTGGGTGAAATTGCAGAACTCTTCCCTCTTGCGATCTATGAGACCTTCCGGGATGTGATGCTCACGGAAAGCCTCACTGAATTCAGCCCAAGTAGTGATTTGGCCGACCGGGCGCATAGCTTCAAAATTTTCCCACCAAAGACTAGCAGGGCCTTCGAGATGATAGGCAGCATACGTAACCTTATCAGCTTCGGCTACGTTGGCAGAACGTAGCTTGTGGGTGATGCCGCGAAGCCAGTCATCCGCGTCGAGGGGCTCAACGGAATGGTTAAGCTTTGGTGGGTACAACTTGATGAAGTCATTGATTGACACCAAGTCATTTCGCTGATGGCGTGTGGTGTTCTGCTCAATCCGCTCCAGCAAGCGGTTAGTCTCACACTTGTTTATTTCCGCCTCCAGTATCACTTCGGCCAGAGAAGGCGGGTGAGGCAGATTTTCACCCCTAACTGCACTAGCTTCCCCCTGCTCCGGGGCAGCAGGGTTGCTGCGGGTGTTGACCATCCTAGAAGAAAACAAGACAACGGTTTAGATAAGGATGGCACAACTTAGCAAGGAAGTGCAGAATGTAATGGATAACAAGGAATGCAGAGATGTTCATCCGTATGTCATGGTAATATAGAACTGCCATATATATACCAACGGTCATACACACCATACATAGTTTAGTACAAGCCCAGGCTACAGTACAACTATGATGAAACACGTTACATCTCATCGGAGGCATTCCAAGCTCCTATACATTATTTGTCTACACCTCCGGAACTGATTACACACTAAGTCATATTCCACAAGTCACGCAGGACAGTGGAGATACAACTATTACAATACTAGTGATACTACTACTAACTCAGACAGCTCCGTAGTAGTTCTCATAGAAGTCACCTCCATAGCCTGGAAGTTCAACGTGATCATCCGGGAACAGACGGTCCTGAGGAGCTTGTGGACAAAAGGGGCTAGGATGAGGTCTTGGACCAACAAACGGTGGCCTGCGGGGACCACGGGGTGGGGTGATGCCTCCCACATCACGCCAATCCACCATGTCTGGAAGAGAAGATCTCACAGGATACAGATCCCTCGTATCCATACATCCAGCTTGCACAACAAGTGCAAACCGAGTCAAAGTGGCCCAATGATCAGCACAGGTGTTGAAAAGCTCCAGTCTCAAGGCCTGATTCTCTTGGTCCTTATCCTGGAGCATCTCGGCAGTGGTGCGAGTTAGTGAGTCCTCACATGTGGAATCAGCATAGATAGCCTGGAGATACGCTTGCGCTCCCGGGAGTGAAGCTGGCATATAACGGAAGTCAGTGTTCCGAAGCAGGCCAGTCCAGACTCGCATGATGGTCATCATGGAATAGGCAGCATCCTACACAGCCATCTCAACAGTAACCCCGAGTCCATAGGAACAGTGGAGGGGCTCGGTAGATCCAGGATAAGAAGGAAATATCATGATGGTGCAGAAATATTGGCTTTGATTAAAATCTTGGAATTGCTCTTCGACAGTGTATTCGGGATACCAACGGTAACCCGTCTCGATCATTACCGGACTAACATAGCAGTATGACCGGGCACATCGAGGCACCGGGTCAGGCGAACCACTTGGTTTTGCGCACGAGTGGCCATCTGAAAGCACAACCACAATGCAAAGACATTAGAATTTCTAGGGAAAATTGGACATCATAACAGCTGTAAATGCTCAGAAAAAGATTTGAGACATCCACAACAGTTTGCAATACCACTCAACAACATCATATCAGGGTTCTGATTCAACTGGCAACATACTAAAAGTAGTAGAAACTGTACTGAGGCTTGTAACAACAATCCTATAAGCTACTACGGATTAGTAACACGTGAACCTGACAGAAGAAGAGAGCCTAGTCCTTAACCCACGTTGAATGAGAAGAGAATGACTCAGATCAGAGGGCATAAGGTAAAGGAGTAAAAGAGCCTTACATTCCCTCCCACAATCAATTCCCCTACATATAACTAATGCATTTCTAGACTCAACATCGACCAGTTTGGCTCAATGAACCTACAGGCAGTCCGGCTCTGATGCCAATGCTGTCAGGACCCCGATTCCAAGTCACATCGATCTAGCCGGTAACACCTCATATCACATTGCGGCCTCACGCACGGTATCCCCATGGGTGTCGCCTTACCATGGCCCGGGACCGTTTGCGCCTTTTGGCTCACGTATATGATAGTGTCGCTAGCATCCATATGACGGAGAACCCGGGCCGACATGGCTAGTCGTGAACCCAAAGCGGCACAGACCTATGGAGACAGGCATACATGAATCACATCGAGCATGTCGGTCATCAGCGAGTGAATCCGGGCTATAGCACTGGGCTAACAGGACTCTGGGGAACCAGGGCTGTAGGAGGCTAGGCAGGACTCCGGATGTCACCGCATGACATTTCCCTGAAGGGACAGACATAGGAACGAAGTGAAACACATGCCGGCCAGTCAAGTGTCCTGAGCAGTAGTGCTGGGCTAGCAGGACTCCGGTGAACCGGGATGTAGTGGACTACTATGGCTCGAGGAACACTAGACTACATTTCCCCATAAGAAAGGCTGCCAAGGATAACCAACTAGATTGTCGGATCCCACACATACCAAGCATTTCAATCATACACACAATATGCTCGATATGTGCAAATACAACATGGCATCACAACAAAACTCTACAACTCAAGTACTTTATTTAAAGGCTCCAGAGAGCCATACATAACATGTTCATACAGGTAGGGGTCACATGACCCGACACTCAAGTCATACAAGCATACAAGCACATGCGGAAGCAAATAGTCTGAGTACAGACACTAGAAAGAAAGAAGGCTTCTCGAAGCTGGTCTATCTACATAGGGCCCTCCATGGCCAGGATCACCACCTGGGTGGCAAGTCACTCATCAACGTCGAGATCTACATAAAACCCATCGGAGGGGGCGGTGTTGTCGTCTGAAAACAGTAATTAAACAAACATGAGTACAAAGGTACCCAACAAGTCTTACATCAGAACCTAGTATACATGCTCATTCTCAAGAAGGTGGTGGAGTTATTGCAGCAAGCCAGCTTTGACTCTTGGCTAAGCTATCCTACAAGACTCCACTAGTAAAATAGTTTTCGTACATGAGTCCACTACTCACCAACACAATACTCCACCGGGGATCCTCCCTCGTCATCCTACGAGAGGGCCATCCTCGGTACTCACACTTATCTTGAGTCTTTTAGTAGTATCCATTAACTTGTCTATGAACTGTATAGGCAACCAAGTAGTCCTTTACCGCGGACGCAGCTATTCGAATAGTTTTATACCCTGTAGGGGTGTACTTCATCACACATGTTTCCACCACTTAGCGTCTGCACACGACATGTGCTCGGCAGACTTCAAGCGAAAACCGACATGGGTGTAGACCACGACTTGACTAACCGCACAAGTCTCTAGTCCAGGTTTATCGCCTATTCAGGTTCCATCCGCAAGGAAATCCGGCCGGGGTGTCCTCAACGGCCCCAAACGATGTGTGCAGGGTTCCTGAGACACCAAACGGGCGACTCGGTACACCGTGCCATGGTGTATCTACTGCATCATAGCCCACCCCTAGGGTCAGCGCTACGCACGACCGCCAACACATAACCTACAAACACTAGAAACTAGTTGCAACTCCTGGACAGAGGACGAGAGGGGTTAGTAAGTCGAGCGGGGTCATATTTCAGGGCCCAATGTGAGGTAGTAGCTGAATCTTAAATCACGCATACATATCTCAGTTCTTATGGACAGCCTCAATGAAACAACCCACCATGTACTCCTACATGGCATCTCATCGATACCTTTACCAAAACATGTTCAACACATCCCTCACATTACCGACATAATCATTTCACTCTAGCCCATCACCCAGATGAACCAGACCTGACACAACTCTAAGCATAGCAGGCATAGCAAGGTAAGAATCACATACATGGCTCAATCAACTCCTACACATGCTAGTTGATTTCATCTAGTTACTGTGGCAATGACAGGTCATGCAGAGGATAAGGGTTCAACTACCGTAGCACACAGCAGTTTGAATCGCATTGTCTTAATGCAGTAAACAAGAGCAGAAGCGAGAACATGGGTTTGTATCGGAATGATCAATGGGTTGCTTGCCTGATGTAGTGGCAGTAGGGTACTGCCCTTCAGACGGATATTCGGGGTTATCCTCGGAGGCAGAACCTACCACGAAAGACACACCGAACATAATCAATACATGACGATATGCAATAATATGATGCATGCTCTGACATGGCAATATGATTGTGTCTTGGCCTAATGCAAGCTAAAACACAAAGGAATGAACTCATTTGAATCAAAGATTCAAATGTTAGTTCACTTAACATAGCCATATTAGTGCATTATCTTATTTTGCTTAAACAGCAAGGTTATGTTGTTTTGTCATGCATGAAACCATTACCAATGGATAGATTGAATTTTTCTGATCAAAATTCATATATAAATCTTTTCATTTGTAGTTACAGATTAATTTCTATGATTTTTAGAATTTTGGCTATTTTCTGGAATTTCCTGTATAAAAATAAATCCAGAAAATGAATAATTGCATCAGCACTGCGTCACTGTGACGTCAGCGAGTCAAAGGCGCCAGGGCCAGTCAAACCTGACTGGTGGGCCCTGTCTGCCAGTGTCTCAGCTAACTAACAGGATTAAGTTAACACTAACTAATTGTCAATGGGGCCTGGGCCCACATGTCAGTGACCTAATCTAACTAAAATTAGTTAGCAGTAATCCTAAACTAATTCCCAGGTCGGCCCCACCAGTCATAGGCTCAAGGGGGAAGTCAACTTGGGCCCACACGTCAGTCCATGGGTCAAAACATGGTCAACTCGCCGACGGCTTGACACCGGCGACGACGGACGCGGCGGAGGGGCTCGGGGTTTGCCCACAGTCGACCAAATCGGCTGCGGTTTGGTCCTACGCATAGCTGGGGGCAAGACGCGGCGTTTGGTGGTGGAAGTGGAGCTCGGGGAGGCCGGAAACGACGCTAGCGACGACCTTGGCGGTCGCCGGAGTTCGGGCGAGGATAAACCCGAAGCTACGGTGTCGGTGTACTAGAGTAGGGGTACCCTAGTATCCCGAACTTGTGCACAGGCAGTCGCAGCGTCTCGCGGCAAGGCTTGCCGGGTAACCGCCAAGGTCCTCCGTGGTTCCTTTGGAGCCATTCAAGGACAAAGTATCCAAGCCAAGGAGACAAGACCCCGGCAAGAGGAGCTTGCCGGGAAGGCCAACCAAGGCATCTCAAGGAACTTGCCGCGACGCGCCACGCGTCCCGGCAAGGCCCGGTGAGCGACAAGCTCCCGGACGCGACAAAACAACGACCGCGGCAAGGCGCTTGCCGCGGCAAGCCACCACTCTATACCCGCGCTCCAACACATCCACAAATGTGTCGCTCTGGGACCCTTCCAGGCGTACGTGGCGGGAGGCTGTGCAGCTAGCGGTGCGCGGTGGCAAGCGGCGCTGACAAGATTTTCATCGTGGCGAGCGGTGGCGTCCCTGACGGTCCCTTTTGCACTATTTGGGCGACACAGACGGGCATTTAATGCCCTTGTCCCCTGCCGTCAGGGTTAGGTATGATACACTGTAGCAGGTAGCTGTACCAACCGCAACACCTTTCCATTTTTACCCTTGTCTATGTTGCCACCTGTCGGTGACCCCTTGAGCATATAAAACGAGGCCCATGCGCAACGTAGAGGGGGTGGGGAGGAGAGAACAGTCACGCTCGGTCTCGTTAGCTGCTGGTGTGTACTGTAGCACTCAGCGCTCCCGAGAAAGAACTCAATACAAACCACAAAGCAGGAGTAGGGTTTTACGCATCCGTGCGGCCCGAACCTGGGTAAACTGCTCGTGTGTTTCGCCTCGATCTGCTCTTCGTGCGATCTCCGCCCCCCCCCCCCCCCCGCCGAACCGAAAGGGGCTCGGTCCGCCGGTCCCATAGGTGCTCGTGGATTAGTTCCCCGACATCTTTGGCGCGCCAGGTAGGGGGTGCGTCGAGGTTGTGTGAACCTGATCCGGCGTTCACACGAGCTAAATCTTCATCGTCTTCATCGACATGCCACCGAAGAAGAAGGCTTCGGAGGTGGCTGCTCCGTCCGCGCCGAACCCACCACCGCCGGAGCAAACGGCTGGTGGGGTAGACGCCGGCGGAAGAACAGGCATCGACGAGGGAGCTCACGGTACTGCCAGGTCCAAGGACAAGGCTGCGCCACCCATCGGCGGCGCAGTCGGCTTCCACAACGACCGGGCGCACTCCAAGACCTCGGCGTCCGTACATGCACCGCGGCCCATCCCAGGAGGCGCGGGACCGACAACGTCATGGTACTCACGGTACCATACGTTTGCTGGACCAAGATCGAGCTGGTGGATCTCGGAGTGCTCAAGACCAGCATGCATGCCAACATGCCGGCACGAGCGGGGCACGGTCGCCTGGACGAGATACTGCTCCTTCTAACATAGTTAGAAGTCCGAGCATATCCCGCTCCTCACACCGTTCGCCGCCGCCACCCGCCACTTCAGCAGAAGCTTTGGCGCGAGCTCAACTGCTCCTAGACTACCCTCCAGCGGCAAACAAGATCAACGACTGGAGGGCCACCATTCAGAGTCTCATCGGCTTCACCAACGGCGACACTCCACGGCAGCCGAGTACATCGCAGCCGCGGCAAGTCAGCCAGGCATGAGCCGGTGGCGACAAGATCGGTGGGGGTGCAACCACCGTGCACTCTCCGCCCCGAAGGCCAAGATCGCCGACTCACCGGATCCACCTCGACAGCGACTCCACCGCGTCATCAGATCCACGAGCTCGCCGCGATCAGCGCCAAGTTCTTCACGAACGACAACAAGAAGACGCTCGTACTCGCATCGAGCGCCGAAGAGAAGCGCGGCGTCAATCAGACCAGCGCGCTAGGCCCTCTGTCGACATGCATGCGCCAGGGGAACCAGGCGACTTGCCGTACGCGGTAGGTTGCCCTGCGTTTACTCGTGAGCTGCGGCAAGTCCAGTGGCCCAGCAAGAAGAATTTCAAGCCAGACGTACCAGAGAAGTACGACAGCAAGTCGCATCCGTCGGAGTTCCTCAGCATCTACACAATCGCGGTGCAAGCTGCCGGGGGGCGGGACGACAAGATCCTTGCCAACTACTTCCCGCTGGTGCTCAAGCCCAACGTCAGGTCCTGGCTCATGCATTTGCCGGACAACTCCATATCCTCCTGGGCAGACCTATGCCATTAGTTTGTCGGCGCCTTTACAGGCGGCCACAAACCTCATGGCCAAGAGAGTGACCTTCACCTGCTCGCCCAGAAGGAAGGAGAGCCCCTGCGCAAGTACATTTAGAGATTCAGCCGTGTACAGCACAACATCCCAGATGTCCACCCTGCCGCGGTCATCAGCGCGTTCCATTAGAACGTGCGTAACCGCAGGATGCGGGAGGAGATGGCGATGTGCAAGATCAGAGACGTCAGTGAGTTGTATGCCCTGGCCGACAAGTGTGCACGTGCTGAGGAAGGGAGGAAACTCCCCGGAGAGAATACAGGAGCAGGAGGATCTGACAGCGAGGATGCTGCCCCGGCAAAGAAAAACCAGCGGCGGAACAACATGAAGAAGAAAGGCAAAGATGTGCTAGTCATTGAGCAGTCCGGCAACGAAGGTGGCGCCAAGAAAGCCAAAGTTGGTAGCTCCGGCAAGGAGATTGCCGCATGCACCAACTGCCAGGCTGTGGCGGTCGCCGACAAGCAGGACGACACCGACAAGCAGTACTGCAAGATCCACCGCACCAAGGGCCATGACCTCCAGAGCTGCAAGAAGGTCGAGCAGCTTGTCCAGCAGCAAAAGGCTGAATACGAGCGACGCGACAAGGAGAGGGCCCAAGGAGGCGCTGGAGAATCCGGCAAGAAGCGCGCCGGCCGGGGAGGACGCCGCGGCAAGGCCAAGCAGTGGCAAGGAGACAGACCTCCCCGCGGCCGTGACAAGGATGAAGATGACGACGACGAAGACATGGATGATGTCGAGACCAGTGAGCAGGAGTTCCAGAAAGCCACAGAGGTCTTGTGCGTTGACGGCGGTGCATCTCTGCATACTTCGCACCGCCAACTCAAGCAGTGGGTGCGGGAAGTCAATGCGGCGGAACCACCTCTCGAGTCGCGCAAGCTTCTGAAATGGTCCAGCACTCCTATCATCTTTGATATTGAGGACCACCCTGATCGCACAACTGCGGTTGGGTGCTTGCCGATGTTGGTTTCACCAACTATCCGCAACCTCAAGGCCACTAAGATGCTAGTTGACGGCGGGGCCGGCTTGAACCTGATCTCCTCCGCTGTACTCCAGAAACTCCAGATCCCTGACAACGAGCTTGAAGAGACCGGCACATTCCAAGGAATCAGCCCGGGAAGGAGCAAGCCGAAGGGGAAGGTCACGTTGCCAGTAACATTTGGCAGCGAGTTGAACTTCAGGACTGAGAGGGTCACTTTTGACGTTGCCGATTTTCCATTGCCTTACAATGGGATACTCGGCCGTCCAGCACTCGCCAAGTTCATGGCAGCCTCTCACTACGCATACAACATGCTGAAGATGCCAGGCCCGATAAGCGTCATCTCTGTCCCTGGCGACAAGAAGGATGCTCTTATCTGCGCCGACAAGATCTACCGGGAAGCGGCAGCCGCAACAGATCGCAAGTCACTTGCCATTGAAGCTCCCGGGGGGAAGAAGAAGACCAAGTCCGGCAAGAGTTCTGATGCCCACTCCGGCAAGCGCACCTCTTCGGAGTGCTACGCTACCGTCGAGGACGCACCATCGAGCTCCACCGACAAGTGTAAGAAGACAATGGCAGCTCCGCCAGAGACCAAGAAGGTGTCCGCCAAGGAGGACGGCACTGGTGGTACCTTCACCATCAGTGCCACTCTTGACCCTAAATAGGAAAGCGCGCTCATTGCTTTCCTGCGGGCGAATGTCGACGTGTTTGCGTGGCAACCGTCTGACATCCCCGGTGTTCCCAGGAAAGTAATTGAGCACCATCTTGCCGTTTTTCCTCATGCGCGGCCCGTCAAGCAGAAGGTCAGGAAGCAAGCAGTGGAGCGCCAAGAATTCATCGCAGAAGAGATCAAGAAATTGGAAGCAGCAGGCCTTGTCAGAGGAGTGCTCCATCCTACGTGGTTGGCCAATCCTGTAGTCATGCGCAAGGCAAATGGGAAATGGAGGCTTTGCATCGACTTTACCGATGTTAATAAAGCATGTCCCAAAGACCCATTTCCCTTGCCGCGCATTGACCAGATTGTTGACTCCACGGCCGGATGTGACTTGCTTTAATTTCTTGACGCATACTCAGGATACCACCAAATCTTCATGGCAGAAGAGGATGAGGAGAAGACCGCATTCATCACTCCATGTGGCACGTACTGTTTCATACGGATGCCTTTCGGTTTAAAAAATGCTGGTTCAACATTTGCAAGGGTAGTCCATGTCGTTCTTGAGCCACAAATACACAGAAATGTGGAAGCCTACATGGATGACATAGTGGTCAAGAGCAAGGACAAGGCAACTCTGATTCAAGATTTAGACGAGACCTTTGCAAATCTGCGTAAGATCAGCCTCAAGCTCAACCCCAAGAAGTGTGTGTTTGGAGTCCCCTCCGGCAAGCTTCTCAGGTTCTTCGTATCTCAGCGGGGAATTGAAGCCAATCCCGACAAGATCAAGGCCATTGAGCAGATTGAAGCACCAAAGCGCGTCAAGGATGTACGAATACTTGCCGGTTGTGTGGCTGCTCTCAGCAGGTTTATCTCTAGGTCTGCTGAGCGCGCCCTGCCGTTTTTCAAAATATTGAAAAAGGCAGGTCCAATGAAATGGACTCCGGAAGCGGAGGCTGCGCTGCAAGACTTGAAGAGATACCTGTCCTCCACTCCAACACTTGTCGCACCTAAACCACAAGAGAAGTTGCTGCTGTATATAGCGGCAACCAATCAAGTGGTTAGTGCTACGTTAGTAGCAGAGAGGGAGGCAGATGACGAGCCAGCAACCACGGCAGGCGCATCCAGCGACAAGCAGGGGGCTTCCCCGACAAGCTCTGGTCCCGACAAAGATGGATCTACGCAAGCGCGCGAGGAGATACAGAAGAGAATGGTACAGCGCCCAGTTTACTTTGTCAGTTCCCTTCTGCAGGGGGCTAGGTCAAGGTACTCTGGTGTGCAGAAATTGCTTTTCGGCCTTCTCATGGCCTTGAGAAAGCCGCGCCATTACTTCCAAGCACATGAGATCACAGTTGTCACTCGTTTTCCGCTGAAGAGGATACTACAGAATCCAGAAGCAACAGGCAGGATTGTTGAGTGGGCACTGGAACTATCAAGCTTTGGCCTCAAGTTTAAGAGTATTTCAACTATCCAAAGCAGAGCATTGGAAGAATTCATAGCAGAGTGGACGCCAACACCAGATGAAGAAATCCCAGAAACGAGCATCCCCGTCGAGGAAGCAAGCAAAGAGTGGCTGATGTACTTTGATGGTGCCTTCTCGCTGCAAGGTGCCGGCGCTGGCGTGCTGCTTGTCGCACCCACCGGAGAGCACCTCAAGTACGTAGTCCAGATGCATTTTCCCAAGGAGCAAGCAACAAACAATACTGCAGAGCATGAAGGCTTGCTTGCGGGTCTCAGGATCGCGGCAGACCTTGGGATCAAGAAGCTCATTGTCAGGGGTGACTCGCAGCTTGTCGTCCGCCAAGTCAACAAGAGTTATCAGAGTCCGTTGATGGAAGCCTACGTTGACGAAGTGAGAAAGCTAGAAGAGCACTTTGACGGCCTACAGATGGAGCATGTTCCAAGAGCTCAGAACGACATTGCCGATGGCCTATCAAAGTGCGCCGCACTTAAGTTACCTGTGGAACCAGGGATCTTTGTGCTTAAGATGACTCGACCGTCCGTAACGCCATCAATTGTACAGAGCAAAAAGAGGAAGTTGATTTCTGGTGATTATTTTCTGGCAGAGCTTCTCGAAGCCGCCGCTAAGAAGGTCCCCAAGATCAACACCAAGAGTGCTGAGGAGCAGTCTGCTCCGGCAAGCCCTAGGGTTTGTTCCGTTGAAGCAGAGGCTCCAGACAAGTTTTGCTCCGGCAAGCTTGCCAGGGAACGTCAAGCTCCGACTGAGCCGCAGGTTCTCGCCGTAGAAGCGAATGTTCCCGCAACAGCAGATGTGCCTTTAGTCCTTGTTGTCGAGCCACAAGCTCCAGCATGGGCACAACAGATTGTCCGTTTCCTTCAGACAGGAGAACTTCCCGAAGAGCAAGAAGAAGCGGAAAGAGTAGCCCGGCAGTCAAGTATGTACCAGTTTGTCGACAACACACTTTACAGAAGAAGACTCAACGGTGTGAAATTAAAGCGTATTCACCGGGAAGATGGACAAAAGGTGTTGGCAGAGATACATGGAGGCATATGTGGTCACCACATTGGCACAAGAGCACTTGCCGGCAAAGCATTCAGGCAAGGTTTCTTTTGGCCGACAGCCCTCCAGGATGCAACTGCACAAGTAACCAAGTGTGAAGCGTGCCAGTTCCATTCCAAGCAGATACACCAGCCAGCTCAAGCTCTCCAGACGATCCCTTTATCCTGGCCATTTTTGGTCTGGGGCCTCGACATCCTCGACCCCTTTCCCTGAGCAGTCGGGGGCTTTGAGTACTTGTACGTTGCAATCGACAAGTTCACAAAGTGGCCGGAAGTGGAAGCAGTGAGGAAGGTGACAGCACAGTCAGCAGTCAAGTTCTTCAGGTCGATTGTTTGCCGCTTTGGGATCCCTAAAAGGATAATCACCGACAACGGTACGCAATTCACGAGCCGCACCTTCATGCAGTACGTCCAAGATCTTGGCGCCAAGGTCTGCTTCGCTTCTGTTGCTCACCCGAGAAGCAACGGTCAAGCGGAGAGGGCAAATGCTGAAGTGCTGCGTGGGCTCAAGACCAGGACTTTCGACAGGCTGCACAAGTGCGGAAGAAACTGGATTGAGGAGCTGCCGGTGGTTCTTTGGTCGATCAGGACGACGCCAAATCGAGCCACTGGCCAGACACCTTTCGCTCTAGTCTATGGAGAAGAGGCAGTTCTCCCCACGGAACTCGTATACGGGTCACCTCGAGTGCTTGCTTATGATGAGTTTGAGCAAGAGCAGCTGCGACAAGATGATGCGCTGCTCCTTGAGGAAGACCGTCTTCAGGCTGCTATACGAGCTGCTCGCTACCAGCAAGCTTTGCGCCGCTACCATAGCCGCAAAGTTAACGCCAGAAGTCTCGAGGAAGGCGACCTTGTTCTTCGGCGTGTTCAGTCCGCCAAGAATTCCAACAAGTTGACGCCGAAGTGGGAAGGCCCTTACCGGGTGAAACGAGTCACTAGGCCTGGCGCTGTCCGCCTTGAGACCGAAGATGGCATTCCGGTGAGAAACTCCTGGAACATTGAGCATCTTCGTAAGTTTTACCCGTAAGGCGCGGTTGCCGGAACCCGTTCCGGCAACCACCTTTTGTACAAGTCTTGCCGCTGTTGCATGTAATCCTTTGTACAAAGCCGGGCGCAGACCCCGTGCATAAAGCTCATGTGCTCTGCACATCTTGTCAATTTCATGATTTCTATTTTTTGCATGTGTTATCTGACACTTTGTGCAGCACCTACCCCCAGTAAGCAACAACGAGCCATAAGGCTCCATACCTTTATTTTCTCCTCTTTCTTTTTTCTCAAGGAAAGGAAGGTTCCCTCGCCCACAAGTTTGCCGAGGGGGGGGGGGGAGGAGAAGATAATGGTATGGACCAGGCGTCGTTCAAGAAAGTTTCGCCTTACCGGGAAGCAAACAACAGAAAAGCTAAGTTGCCAAAGTTTGAGCAATCAGATTTTTAAAATTTTTAAGTTATCTTCCTTGAACGACCGTGCTTTGTATGGAAAACCTGTGCGCGGAGGAACCAACTCGTAGCTAGTTGCGCCCTTACTTTGTTTCGAGTCCGCTCAACAACTTAAGTGTGCTGCGACTAGTTGCAACAAGGTTTCTTGTCGGTAGTGGCACTGCCAGCAGGCTGCTGACGTCCCACACTCAGCGCTCGCGGCTAAGGTGCCTGCGCCGGCAAGTTCCCTAAAAGCGTAGGGCAAAAACATACAAAGGAAGGAATCAAGTAAAGGAAATAACATTGCAATCATTGCCAGGAATAGAGTTATATTACAAGGTAGCTTGTCGCGGCTCTAACAGATTGTTCTCATAACATGACCAGCAGCGACAAGAAAAGAAGAAAACGGGCGGCCTAGTCTACGTGATCGCCCTCAACCCTCTTGATCCCGCTCACCTTGTCCACAATGGGTGCGACAAGGGTCTTGAGAGCCTCCAGATCAGCATCCGGCGGTAGGGTCTTGAGGACGTTGGTGAGGTTGAGGCCTGGGTTGCGGAAGGCCACCTTCACCAACACCTTTTGAAGAGCTCCCACGCAGATCTTGCGTGACTCGTCGGCCAGCTGCTTTGGGATCCTCTCCCGGAGTCGCTGGAGGGCCGTCGCCACGCCTTTGAAGAACGAGGTAAGCTTGGCGCTGGGTTGGAGGTTCTCGTCAGAGGGATACCCGAGATCCTCCATCCCCAGCTGCGCCAGCTCCCTGTCAATTTCTGCGGCAACATTCACGAGACCCTCCGTCCAGTGCTCCACATTCTCCCTAAAAGTGTTCTGGGCGGCAGCAGCACTCGCCAGCAGCGCCTTGTCGGCCTTGACCTCCTCCTTCAAGGCCGCCTCCTGCTCCCTGGTGCCGTCCAGCATCTTGGTCAAAGTAGTCAGCTTCAACTCAAGATCTGCGTTGGAGTCCTTGGCGGCGCTAAGCTCCTTGCCCTTCTCGGCGAGACAAGCCTGCAGCTCTGAGTGGCTGTAGGCGTCTTTCTCCCGCTCACGCTTGAGCACGGCAAGCCCTTCACCGCTCGCCTTGAGATCGGCCTCCAGCTGCGCCACCTTCGTCTCCAGCTCCTTCTTGGCGGCCTCGGTAGCTACGGCAGCATCCTCTGCTTGCTTGAGGGCTGCACCGAATGTTCGCTTGCGCGCGGCAAGCTCCTCCTCGTGGCTGTCAAGGTTGACCTTCCGCTGCACCAGCTCGCCCTCCTGCGCAGACAGCTTTTCAGCGGCAAGCCACTGTTGCTCTTCGACTTCAGCCCTCTCGAGGAGGAAGGCCTTCTGCTCCTCAGCGAGTTGCACCCGCTCCTCTGCCAGGGACCGGAGAGCTTCCTGGTTGAGACCCCGGAGCTCCTCCGCGCGCTTTTCGATGTCCACTCCCGCCTTCGCAACAAGCGCCTCACGGGATTCCAGCTTGGCTTGCCGAGCGCGGTAGAGCGACATCAGCTTCCGCAGCAGCCGCTCCTCCTCAGGCTCGCTGCTGCTGCTGCTGCTCGGCGCGTCAACCAGCGTCAGCCCAGCGGAGGCGAGCACCTCTCCGTCGAAGCTCTCTCCTTTGACCGGCGCCTTGGAGCTTGACGCCCAGGGGAGGTTGATGAAGACGCCATCGCCAGCCTTCAAGTAGACGCCTGGCTGGGGCTCTTCGGAGCCTGACGCTGCGGCAGCGGCGGAGGGATCGGTGGTCGGTGTAGCGCCTGGCGCTCCTGCGGCCTCAGGGCCGTCAGTGCGATCGCCAGACCCCCCGCCTGCTTCTGTGGTGGCAGCTTTGGCGGCCTCTGCGCCGGCAGGATCGTCAGTGCCGGCTACTTCTTCGGTGGCAGCGGCGTCGTCGGCGGCAACCTCGGTCTCCATCGGCTCCGCAGCAGATGGGTCTGACGGCCGAAAAAGGGAGAAGAGTCAAGCAAATATCCAAAAAAAGAGGATCAAAAGAAGAAGAACCCAAGGGAAGTTTTGAAGCGAGAGGATTACCTGTACCGGGTTCTGCAGTCGTGGTCTCCGCCGCCGGGGGGCCGCTGGTGCTGTCCCTTGGCGGAGAACTCTCCCTTGCCGGAGACTTCTCCCTTGCCGGAGAACTCTCCCTTGCCGGAGACCTCTCCCTTGCCGGAGGACTCTCCCTTGGCATTTCGGGGGCGGCCTCCAGGCGCTCCTGGTGGGGCTGCTCTGCTCCTACACAAACCAACAGTCAGATGTCAGCAAAGAAAGAGTATCCATGCGCGCCTAACAGCGGAAAGCGAACCATATACTTACGCTGGGGGCTGCTCTGGAGAACAGTTGCCGGGTCCGGCAAGGTTGTCTCGGACACACCCCCTGCTGTCGCGGTGGGTTCGTCCTCGATGATTATCACCGGGACCTTGGCTCTCTTCGCTGCTCTCTGGGCCAGAGTCCTAAAAAGGAATAAGTTCAGAGTAAAGCAAATGAGATACAAGACAAAACAGCAAGAATTGAAGAACTACAAGTACAACAAGAGAATCTTACTCTTCTTCTTCCTCGTCGGAGCTGAACGCGGAGAAGTCGAAGTCCGGCCCATGTCCGACGCGAGGAGGCGGAGGAGTAGGTTCCCTTGGCCGCTTGGCGGGAACAGTGGCGGTGGTCTGAGACGACCCCGCTCCGGCTGCCGCCGCGGTGTGGGAAGCGGCAGGAGCAGAA
Organism: Triticum monococcum; assembly: GCA_034509565.1. Lineage (NCBI taxonomy): Eukaryota > Viridiplantae > Streptophyta > Magnoliopsida > Poales > Poaceae > Triticum > Triticum monococcum. Next base: position 655,097,529 of record CM067847.1, on the reverse strand, counting down.
GCGGTGGTCCGGGTGGACCCCGCTCCAGTTACCGCAGTAGCGTGAGGTGCTCCCGTGGCAACAGTGCTTGCTGCGGTGGAGCGTGTCACGCGGCGCGGCGACTGTCGACTCGCCCGCCGCCCCGCTACGTCCCCGGCCTTGCGGAGACGCCTTCTTGGTGGAGCTGGGGGCTCTGCTTGCGGCGAGCTGTCTGAAGATGAGGAGGAAGAGGAATTGATCTCCAACGAGCCGCTCGTATCCTCGGCGGGCTCGCTCGACTCGATGTCATGCCCGGCAAGCTCTTCCTCGCCGGCAAGCTCCTCTCGCTCGGTATGGCTTGCCGCCTCTGCTGCCTCTGCCTCCTCCATGGTGAATCCAAACTCGCCCGCGGCTGCGGCTGCCGCCGCCTCTTCCAGCCTGGTGGCGATGCGTTTCATCTTTGCATCGGTGGTGTCGCAAGTGAGGCTTTTCTTTTCGTCGGAGCGGACCGACACTTCTACCAAGCCGTCAAAGAACTCCTGCACGACGTCGTCTGCAGGCTCTTGCCAAGTTGGGACAATTCCATGCGAATCTCACAGCGGCATCATTGCATGGATGCGGTCGAGCGCGGAGTTGTTGCACAGCGGAACGACACCCTTTGGCAACCTGAACACTTCGGGATGTTCAGGGTCATACTTGAACAGCTCCTGGAGCATCACGTTAAGCTCCAGAATAATGAAGTTGAAGTTGAGGCCCGGACGCAGCCTCATGATATCCGCCGCATTCCTGAATTCCCAGGCGGGTCTCCTCCGTTCCTGCAGGGGGGCGATGCGGCGGCGAAGAAAATCTACGCCGATAGCGCCTACAGTGAGCCCGGCAAGCCTGAGGCATTGGATCCGGGTGACGGCAATCTTCAGCCTATCGTCTTCCGGGGCCACGTTGCTCCAATCGCTGCCGCGTGCTACTGGGCTTGGCACCAGGCGGTAAACGGCTGCGGGTTCTCCTCGACAATCCAGCACCAGTCTGCTCTCCATTCCTCCCACTTGCCGCGGAACTCTCCCTCCAGATAAGCGTCCTTCTTGCCGGCCCTCGAGATCCAGGCGATTCCGCCGGATAAAGGCTCTCCTCTCTCTACTCGGGGCATAAAGAAGTGGCGAAAAAGGGCTACATTTGGATAGACTCCGAGAAAGTTTTCGCAGAGATGTGCGAAAACTGCCATGGTCAGAACAGCATTGGGGGTGAAGTCAAGGAGGCGGAACCCGTAGGTGTTCATAATATCGCAGAAAAACTCAGAGAAAGGCGGGCAGAGCCCGCAGTAGAAGAACAAGGCGAAGAAAGGATATCCATTTGGAGCCATTTTCCAAGCGACGGCTGGAAGTACCTTCGTGCGTGGATGCACTCGCGTCTCCATCGACCAGAAGAGGTAGTAATACTCCCTCAGCTCCCTCGCGGCGAGCTTGGGGGGGAAGATTGCCCGCTCCTTTCGCAGCGCTGCAAGCCGCTGCGCCTCGGTCGACTTCACAACCTTCCCCTTGTCGGCTTTCGGAGCCATGGCGGAAGTGGTGGAGGAGGTCGACGGCGTTGGTGGTGCTGGTGGCGATGGGGGGGTAGGGCGCTGCTCTCTTTCAGCTTTGGGAAGACGGGGGAGCGGCGGAGGTTTCCGAGATTGGAGCAGCAACCGGCGAATGGGCGAACTACCCCTATTTCCCCTGCTTATAAAGAGGGAGGGGGCGGACGTTCCGCCTTTCTGAATAAAGAAACCACCCACGATCTCTCCCACGACGCCGCATTCAACACGTGCCGTTCGGGCAGGGCGCGGTGGATACGGGGAGAGATACGGCGTAACCCAGGCTGTGCGTGCCCATGCCCTGTTTTGGGCCTGGCCCAACAGCGCTCGGCACCGTGTATGGCCCAGGCCCGGGGGCTCCTGTCGGTGTACTAAAGTAGGGGTACCCTAGTATCCCGAACTTGTGCACGGGCAGTCGCAGCGTCTCGCGGCAAGGCTTGCCGGGTGACCGCCAAGGTCCTCCGTGGTTCCTTTGGAGCCATTCAAGGACAAAGTATCCAAGCCAAGGAGACAAGACCCTGGCAAGAGGAGCTTGCCGGGAAGGCCAACCAAGGCATCTCAAGGAACTTGCCGCGACGCGCCACGCGTCCCGGCAAGGCCCGGTGAGCGACAAGCTCCCGGACGCGACAAGACAACGACCGCGGCAAGGCGCTTGCCGCGGCAAGCCACCACTCTGTACCCGCGCTCCAGCACATCCACCAACGTGTCACTCTGGGACCCTTCCAAGTGTACGTGGCGGGAGGCTGTGCAGCCAGCGGTGCGTGGTGGCAAGCGGCGCTGACAAGATTGCCATCGTGGCGAGCGGTGGCGTCCCTGACGGCCCCTTTTGCACCATTTGGGTGACGCAGACGGGCATTTAATGCCCTTGTCCCTTGCCGTCAGGGTTAGGTATGATACACTGTAGCAGGTAGCTGTACCAACCGCAACACCTTTCCATTTTTACCCTTGTCTACGTTGCCACCTGTCGGTGACCCCTTGAGCATATAAAAGGAGGCCCATGCGCAACGTAGAGGGGGTGGGGAGGAGAGAACACTCACGCTCGGTCTCGTTAGCTGCTGGTGTGTACTGTAGCACTCAGCGCTCCCGAGCAAGAACTCAATACAAACCACAAAGCAGGAGTAGGGTTTTACGCATCCGTGCGGCCCGAACCTGGGTAAACTGCTCGTGTGTTTCGCCTCGATCTGCTCTTCGTGCAATCTCCGCCCCCGCCGAACCGAAAGGGGCTCGGTCCGCCGGTCCGATAGGTGCTCGTGGATTAGTTCCCCGACATACGGGGCACGGCGAGGCGCGGGGAGTGGTGCGTTAGGCTCCTGGAAACGTGGTGAGTGTGGTGATGTGCTCGGAATCGACCTTACGCGCCTGTGGCCATGGCGGCGACATGGCCTGCGGAGCCGAGCTCTCGGGCTCAACGGAGCCCACGGTTAGAGGGAGAAAATGGCAAGGAAAGAGAGGGGAACGGAGAAGGAGCTCACGGGGAGTGTAGCGGTGGCCTCAGCGAGCTCGGGGAGGCATTAGGGGCGGTGTACGGTCGCCGGCGATCTCGGCAGACCAAGGTTGAAGACGAGCTCGGTGAAGACGCTCGGGGGCCTCCGGCGGGGCGTGGCTCGGTGGGACGGTCGAGGAGGGAGTGGCGGAGCTTCAGGACACGGTGGAGCGGTGCATTGACGACGGTGGGCACGGTTACGGCGGCGGCTGCGTCGGCCATGGCGGAGGGGAGCGAGGGAGAGAGGCAGGGGGGAATGGGCGTGTCCAGGGGGTTCGGTGCGCGACATGGAGGTCGTCCAGGCCAGCAGAGCGGCGAGGGGAGGAAGCAGGGCGGCGGGCAGCTGCGTGGCACGCGCTGGTGCCGGCGTCGAGCAGCTACCTGCCTGCCTGGCCAAGCTAAGCAGCTCGCTGGAGCGTTGGCTGGGCTAGGCCGGCAGGTGGGCCTGCTGGGTGGGCGCCAGGTAAGCTCTAACTCTCTCTCTCTTTCTGTTTTGCTTTATTTATTTCCTGCTATGTGTATTGAAATAGAATAAATACTATTTCATTTCCAAAAACTCTGGAAATATTCAGAGGCACATTTGGGAATATTCTCAACTGCCTAAAAATGCTTCCAAGATTATTTGAGCACTTTAAAATATTTATAGCATTTAAAATGCCCAAATTCAAATACATATGGCTTGTTCAAAAATCCAAAATGGCTCCATAAATTGCAAGACCATTTTTGGCAGAGGTTTTAGTCAAGACCAAAAATGGTGGGCTTTTATGAAGGGCATTTTGGATTCATTGAAATTCCATTTGTTGGAAATTAGCATTTTCAGGGGGGGTGTTGGGGTTGATTAGGCCCCATTTCAAGTTTAAAAGAAATTTAAGCATGATGCACATGTTCATCCAATCCTAATGCATGACTAAAAGTCGGGATGTGACACATATCATCCACAGTCTAGTGGTCAAGTAGAATTGAGTAACATAGAGCTTAAATTAATTTTGCAAAATACTGTTAATAGATCTAGAAAGAATTGTTCCAAGAAACTTGATGATGTATTATGGGCTTATAGAACTGCATATAAAAATCCTATGGGTATGTCTCCGTATAAAATGGTTTATGGAAAAGCATTTCACCTACCTCTTGAATTAGAGCATAAGGCATATTTGGCTATTAAAGAGCTCAACTATGCCTTCAAAGTTGCCAGTGAGAAGAGGATTTTTGACATTAGCCCACTTGATGAATGGAGAACCCAGGCCTATGAAAATGCCAAGCTGTTTAAAGAAAAAAGTTAAAAGATGGCATGGTAAAAGGATACAAAAACGTGAGTTTAATGTAGGTGATTATGTATTGCTATACAACTCTCGTTTAAGATTTTTTGCAGGCAGACTTCTCTCTAAACGGGAAGGTCCTTACGTCATCGAGGAGGTCTATCGTTCTGGTGCCATAAAAATCAACAACTTCAAAGGCACAAATCCAAGGGTGGTGAACGGCCAAAGAATCAAACATTATATCTCAGGTAATCCTATAAATGTTGAAACTAATGTTATTGAAACCGTAACCCCGGAGGAATACATAAGGGACACTTTCCAGAGCGTTTCAGACTCCGAAAAGGAATAGGTACATGGTACGGCAAGTAAACCGACTCCAAAACAGTTCTAATGGCAATTTTTCTCCGTTTTGGAATATTTAAGAAAATAGGAAATAAGAAGTATACCGGAAAGGACATGAGGCTTCCACGAGGGTGGAGGGCGCGCCCTACCCCCTGGGCGCGCCCCCTGCCTCGTGGGCACCTCGTGTGCTCTCCGGACTCCGTTTTCTTGCACGATACTTCTTTTGGTCGGTAAAAATTCACTATATAATCTCCTGAAGGTTTTGACCACCGTATCACGCAAATATCTCCTGTCTTTGTTTCGAGCTATTTTTCTGACAGATTTAGGTCGCCATGGCATCTTCGAGTGCCCCCAAGGACAAGTTCTTCGAGAAGGTCATCAACCCCTACCTCACGGAGGTGCTGCAACACCCTCAAACCATTGAGATGCGTGAGGGGTTGATGCACATCCAGGATGTGGAGGGACCAAGGAGGACCGGAAGCACGGAGACAAGGCTTGAGGCATTGGAGCAACAAGCTTTCAAGTGCCAGGAGATGGTGGAACGTGGACTCGACTCCAACCATATAATGATCATGGAGTTCACCAACAACCACAAGCCGGATGACAAGAACATTGGGGAGGCCATCTTCAAGCTTCACGAGAAAACTGAGCGCCTCCAAGCCCAGATCTATGACCTGCAAAACGAAAACTGTGAGTATGAATATAGATTCAAGAGGATGAGTTTGCTGCAGATTTGAGGATCCCGGAGACTTGTTCATCCTTCTATGATGGTGAGCCTATGCCTTGGAAGATGGACGACAAGCCTACATCATCAACAAATCCTTCATCACCACCTCTGAGGAAGGAAACATAAACACATGGGTATGGGCACTCCCCTTGGCAATTGCCAAGCTTGGGGGAGTGTCGTGGTATTGTCTCACCATCACTTTTATCTTTACCATTTTTCTTAGTTCGACCCTTTTGATAATATCTTGATCTAGTAGAATAAAGTTTTAGTATGATCTAGTTGTGAGTTTTGCTTTATGATCTTCCTATGTAATCGAGTCCGTGAGCTATATATAATAAAGATTAGTGTTGAGTCAAGGGCTTGATTATTTAGCTATGATCTTGAGGGAATAGAATAAAAGAGAAGAAATAAAAATAAATAAAGATATCATATGGATCTTATGAAGAGTAGTGACTTCACATATAAAGAGTATGATGAATAAAAGTTGTTGAAAGTTGACAAAAATAGTTTTGGTCATTGTTGCAATTAATAGGAAGTAATAAAGAAAGGGAGGTTTTCACATATAAATATACTATCTTGGACATCTTTTATAATTGTGAGCACTCATTAAAGTATGATATGCTAAAGAGTTGACGTTGGACAAGGAAGAAAATGTAATGGGTTATGTTTTCTTACATTTGAGATAAATTATATTGTCATGGATCATCCAACATGTTGAGCTTGCCTTTCCCTCTCTTGCTAGCCAATTTCTTTGCACCAAGTAGAGATACTACTTATGCTTCCAAATATCCCTAAACCCAGTTTTGCCATGAGAGTCCATGATACCTACCTATGGATTGAGTAAGATCCATCAAGTAAGTTGTCATCGGTGCACACAATAAAAATTGCTCTCTAAATATGTATGATCTATTAATGTGGAGAAAATAAGCTTTATACGATCTTGTGATGTGGAAGAAATAAAAGTGATGGACTGCATAATAAAGGTCCATATCACAAGTGGCAATATAAAGTGACGTTCTTTTGCATTAAGATTTTTTGCATCCAACCATAAAAGTGCATGACAACCTCTACTTCCCTCTGCGAAGGGCCTACTTTTATTCTTGTCTTATACTTCATGCAAAGAGTCATGGTGATATTCACTTTTCCTTTTTTACATTTTATCCTTTGGCAAGCACAATGTGTTGGAAAGATCCTGATAAATATAGCTAATTGGATGCGAGTTTTCATGAACTATTATTGTTGACATTACCCTTGAGGTAAAAAGTTGGGAGGCAAAACTATAAGCCCCTATCTTTCTCTGTGTTCGATTAAAACTTCATAACCATAAATATTGTGTGAGTGTTAGCAATTGTGAAAGACTAAATGATAGTTGTGTATGTGGAGTTGCTGAAAAGCTCTTATATTGACTCTTTGCTATGTTATGATAAATTGCAATTGCCTCAATGACTGAGATTAGAGTTTGTTGGTTCTCAATGAAGTTTATGATTCATACTTGAAATGGTTATTGAATTGTTACTTTAGCATAAGAGATCATATGACAATATACATACATACATACATACATACATACATGTATATATATATGTTGCTGTTCTAAGAATGATCATGATGCCCTCATGTCCATATTTTATTTTATCGACACCTCTATTTCTAAACATGTGGACATATTTTTCGATATCAGCTTTCGCTTGAGGACAAGGGAGGTCTAAGCTTGAGGGAGTTGATACGTCCATTTTGCATCATGTTTTTATATCGATATTTATTGCATTATGGGATGTTATTACACATTATGTCACAATAATTATGCCTATTATCTCTTATTTTACAAGGTTTACATGAAGAGGGAGAATGCCGGCAGCTGGAATTCTGGGCTGGAAAAGGAGCAAATATTAGAGACCTATTTTGCACAGCTCCAAAAGTCCTGAAACTTCACGGAAGTCATTTTTGGAATTAATAAAAAATACTGGAGAAAGAATCCACCAGAGGGGCCCACACCCTGGACACGAGGGTGGGGGGCGCGCCCTACCCCCTGGGCGCGCCCTACCCCCTGGGCGCGCCCCCTGCCTCGTGGGCCCCCTGGTGGCCCTCCGATGCCCATCTTCTTCTATATGAAGTCTTTTACCTTGTAAAAAATCATAAGCAAGCTTTTGGGAAGAAACTTTGCCGCCACGAGGCGGAACCTTGGCGGAACCAATCTAGGGCTTCGGCAGAGCTGTTCTATCGGAGAAACTTCCCTCCGAGAGGGGGAAATCATCGCCATCGTCATCACCAATGATCCTCTCATCGGGAGGGGGTCAATCTCCATCAACATAGGCACCAGCACCATCTCATCTAAAACCCTAGTTCATCTCTTGTATCCAATCTTTGTATCCAAACCTCAGATTGGTACCTGTGGGTTGCTAGTAGTGTTGATTACTCCTTGTAGTTGATGCTAGTTGGTTTACTTTGTGGAAGATCATATGTTCAGATCCATTATGCATATTAATACTCCTCTTATTATGAACATGAATATGCTTTGTGAGTAGTTACGTTTGTTCCTGAGGACATGGGAGAAGTCTTGCTATAAGTAGTCATGTGAATTTGGTATCCGTTCGGTATTTTGATGAGATGTATGTTGTTGTCCCTCTAGTGGTGTCATGTGAACGTCGACTACATGACACTTCACCATTGTTTGGGCCTAGAGGGAGGCATTGGGAGGTAATAAGTAGATGATGGGTTGCTAGAGTGACAGAAGTTTAAACCCTAGTTTATGCGTTGCTTCGTAAGGGGCTGATATGGATCCATATGTTTCATTCTATGGTTAGGTTTACCTTAATACTTGTTGTAGTTGCGGATGCTTGCAATGGGGGTTAATCATAAGTGGGATTCTTGTCCAAGTAAGGGCAGTACCCAAGCACTGGTCCACCCACATATCAAATTATCAAAGTACCAAATGCGAATCATATGAACGTGATGAAAACTAGCTTGACGATAATTCCCATGTGTCCTCGGGAGCGCTTTCCTTCATATAAGAGTTCGTCCAGGCTTGTCCTTTGCTACAAAAAGGATTGGGCCATCTTGCTGCACCCTATTTACTTTTATTACTTGCTACTCGTTACAAACTACCTTATCACGAAACTATCTGTTACCGATAATTTCAGTGCTTGCAGAGAATACCTTACTGAAAACTGCTTATCATTTCCTTCTGCTCCTCGTTGGGTTCGACACTCTTACTTATCAAAAAGGCTACGATAGATCCCCTACACTTGTGGGTCATCAATATGTAAATCAAATTCTTGTAACAAGATAACCCAACGAATAAGTCTGGGTTTGGCATCTTTCTTGTCCATAAGATATTTAATAGCAGCATGGTCTGTGTGAACAGTTACTCTGGAATCAACAATATAAGGTGTAAATTTATCACAAGCAAACACCTTAGCTTGGTCCACTTCAATACCTCTTTCAGAAATTTTATGACCCAAGATAATGCCCTCATTAACCATAATGTGGCACTTCTCCCAATTCAAGACAAGATTTGTTTGTTCAGATCTCTACAAAACTCGCTCAAGATTGCTTAAACAATCATCAAAAGACTTCCCATAAACAGAGAAGTCATCCATGAAAACCTCAACAATCTTTTCACGAAAGTCAAAGAAAATAGCAGTCATACATCTTTGAAAGGTAGCAGGTGCATTACATAAACCAAAAGGCATACGTCTATAAGCATAAGTTCCAAAGGGACAAGTAAAAGTAGTCTTTTCTTGATCAGGTTGAGAGACATGTATTTGTGAAAAGCCAGAGTATCCATCTAGGAAGAAAAAGTGTGTGTGTGTGCTTAGATAGTCTTTCAAGCATTTGATCAATAAAAGGCAAGGGGTAATGATCTTTTCTAGTTGCTTTGTTTAATTTTCTGTAATCAATTACCATTCTATAGCCTGTAACAATTCTTTGTGGAATAAGTTCATTCTTATCATTAGGAACAATAGTAATACCTCCTTTCTTAGGGACACAATGAACAGGACTTACCCATCTACTATCAGCTATAGGATAGATTATACCTTCTTCCAGAAGTTTTAAGATTTCCGTTCTTACCACGTCCTTCATTTTTGGATTCAACCGACGTTGGTGATCAACAACGAGTTTAGCATCAGGTTCCATATTAATTTTGTGCTGACATAGAGTGGGACTAATGCCCTTTAAATCATCAAGAGTATATCCAATAGCAGCCCGGTGCTTCCTTAGAACTTTCAATAATCTTTCTTCTTCATGTTCTGAAAGGTTAGCACTAATAATAACATGATATATCTTCTTTTCATCGAGATAAGCATATTTCAAAGTGTCTGGCAATTGTTTTAATTCAAACACAGGATCACCTTTAGGTGGAGGAGGACCTCCCAAAGTTTCAATAGGCAAATTGTATTTAAGCAGAGGACGTTGTTCAAAGAAAACCTTATCTATTTCATTTGTTTCATGCATATGTAAATAATTTTCATGGTCTAGGAAATATTGTTCTAAAGGATCATTAGGTGGAATAGCAATAGAAGCAAGACCAATTAATTAATCCTTACTAGGCAATTCTTTTTCATGATGATTTCTACTAAACTTGTAAAAATTAAACTCATGAGACTCATCACCAAAGGTAACACCGATAGTTTGTTTCTTACAATCTATCTTAGCATTAACTATATTCCAGAAAGGTTAACCAGAGATAATGGGACAAAAGTCATCTTGTGGGGAACCAAGAACAAGAAAATCAGTAGGGTATTTTATTTTCCCACACAGGACTTCAACATCTCTAACAATCCCAATTGGTGACATGGTGTCTCTATTAGCAAGTTTAATAGTAACATCTATTTCTTCTATCTCAGCATGTGCTATTTCTTTCATGATTTCTTCATATAAAGTGTAAGGAATAGCACTCACACTAGCACCCATGTCACATAAACCATGATAACAATGATCTCCTATTTTAACTGAAATAACAAGCATGCCCACAATACACTACTAGGAAAAGGGCTATAGCTAATATGGACATTAATGGCGCAGCATGTATGTGGTGTGGCATTAATGACATATTACTAATGGCGCACTTGGTGTGTGGTGCGCCATTACTAGTTTTGAATTTTTTGTTAGTAATGGCGCACTAGTACAAGGTGCGCCATTACTATGTGTATGACTGGGTCAAACCTTAGTCAAACTTAGTAATGGCGCACTTTGTGTAGGTGCGCCATTACTATGTCAAACTTAGTAATGGCGCACCTACACAAAGTGCGCCATTACTAACTTTGACCAAGGTTTGACCAAGTGAATACACATAGTAATGGCACACTTTGTGAAGGTGCACCATTACTATGTCAACTAGTAATGACGCACTATGCCCTGGTGCACCACTGCTAACCAAATGCACCCCAGTGGACCGCCTTTTCAGTTAAAAAAAAGAAAATGATGGAAATGTCAAAAAAAGAAAAGAAAATAAGTTTCCCACGTGATATGTGGTCTAGTTGTTGGGAAAATTTACAAATACGAATTTCGACTTTATTTGCAAACTTACAAGTGGCGCACCATTTGCTAGGTGCGCTACTAGTAACAGAAAAAAAATTGGTTTTGAATTTTTTTTGGATTTTTTTGAAAATATGATACGTAATATGACCGGGAAGTTTGAAATATTTTTCAAAATTTCATCACACTCATGAACATGAACAAAGTCCTAGACATCAATAAGGTTTAATAGGATTGATATGATAGATATATCAACAAGTGCCTGTTAAGTGAGGTGGTGCTGGGGCTGGATAGAACTGCGAAGTTAGGCATGCTCGGGCTGGAGTAGTGTGAAGATGGGTGACCTTCCGGGAAGTTTGACCACTTAGTGTGATTTGACTTGAGATTAAGCATATTGACCCGAGATTAAGCCATAGTGACCTGAGATTAAGAAAAGAAGGAATTTTTTTTGATTTTTTATCTGAAAAATTAGTAATGGCGCACCTATAGTGCGCCATTAGTATTTGTTACTAGTGGCGTGATAATAGTGGCGCACCTGTAGTGCACCATTAATGGCCAAACAGGTGCACCACTAATTAGCCTTTTCCTAGTAGTGATAGGTCTATGTTTATCTCTTTTATCTGGTTTAGCAATTCTAGCAGCTTCTTCATAGAAGTAAATGACATGCCCATCCATATCTTCTTCTAAGAGATCTTTAACCATAACAATACTAGGTTCAACTTTAATTTGTTCATCAGGTTTAGGTGTTATAATATAGCTTTTGTTAACCACAGTTGAAACTTTAGCATGTTCCTTAATCCTAATAGGGAAAGGTGGTTTCTCAATATAAGCAGAAGGAACAACTGGATCAACATTATAAAGTATAGTTTCCTCTTTAACTAGTACTGGTTCTTTAATTTCTTCTTTAATAGGTGGGTAATATTTAAACCACTTCTCTTTAGGGAGTTCAACATGAGTAGCAAATGATTCACAAAAGGAGGCTACTATCTTAGAGTCAAGTCCATATTTAGTGCTATTCTTTTGAAAAGCATTGGTATCCATAAAAGATTTAACATAATCATACTTAAGTTTAATACCTGACTCTTTACCCTTGTCGAGTTCCCAATCTTCAGAGTTGCGTTTAATTCTTTCCAAAAGATACCATCGGAATTCAATAGTCTTCTTCATAAATGAACCAGCACAAGAAGTATCAAGCATGGTTTGATCATTACGAGAAAACCGAGCATAAAATTCTGGATAATAATTTCTCTTGAGAGCTCATGATTGGGGCATGAATATAACATTGACTTAAGCCTCCCCCAAGCTAGAGCGATACTTTATCCTTCACGAGGCTAAAAATTATATATATAATTCTGATCACGATGAACTAGATGCATAGGATAATTTTTTGGTGGAACTCCAATTTCAAACGATTCCAATTCCATGATCCAATATCATCACATAGACTATACCATGCCAATGCTTTTCCCTTCAAAGATAAAGGGACAAACTTTCTCATAACTTCATCTCTAGGTAAACCTGCAAGCTTAAACAATTCACAAATTTGTTCCACATATATCAAGTGCATATCAGGATGTTCAGTTCCTTCTCCTACATAAGGATTAGCTAGCAGTTGTTCTATCATTCTCGAAGGAATTTCATATTCAATATTTTCAGTAGGTGCAGTAGGTTGAGGGGTAGCTACTTGTGGTTCCAGATGATTGAAGATACCCCGAACAAACTCCTCAAAGGATTGTTTTCCATAGTAACAAGTGACAATAAATTTCAGCACACTATATAAATGTTTCCTTACCAAATTCCACTTACCAAAGGCGCTTCATTCCCCGACAACGGTGCTAGAAAATAGCCTTGATGACCCACAAGTATAGGGGATCAATTGTAGCTCTTTTCGATAAGTAAGAGTGTCAAACCCAAAGAGGAGCAGAAGGAAATGACTAGTAGTTTCCAGTAAGGTATTGTCTGCAAGTGCTGAAATTGTAAGTAGCGGAGTAGTTTGATAGCAAGATAATTTGTAATGAGCAAGTAATGATAATAGTAACAGAAGTGCAGCAAGGCAGCCCAATCCTTTTGAGGAAAAGGACAGGCCAAAATGGTCTCTTATGATAAGCAAAGCGTTCTTGAGGGTACACGGGAATTTCATCTAGTCACTTTGATCATGTTGGTTTGATTTGTGTTCAGTACTTTGATAATTTGATATCTGGATGGACCGGTTCTTAGGTGTTGTTCTTAGTTGAACAAACGTCCTACTTATGATTAACCCTCCCGCAAGCATCCGCAACTACGAGAAAAGTATTAAGAATAAATTCTAATCATAGCATTTAACTTTTGGATCCCATCGTTCCCTTACGAAATAGCGCATAAACAGGGTTTAAGCTTCTGTCACTCTCGCAACCCACCATCTAATTGCTCCTCCACAATGCATTCCCTTAGGCCCAAATATGGTGAAGTGTCATGTAGTCGACGTTCACATGACACCACTAAGGGAATAACAACATACATACTATCAAAATACCAACCACATATCAAGTTCACATGATTACTTGCAACATGATTTCTCCCGTGACCTCAATAACAAAAGTAACTACTCACAAATGATAAACATGTTCATGATAAAAGGAGTATTAAATAGCATAGTGGATCTTAACATATAATCTTCCACCAAATAAACCATATAGTAATCAAGTACAAGATGTAGTCAACACTACTAGTCACCCACAAGTACCAATCTATAGTTCCGGTAACAAGATTGAACACAAGAGATGAACTAGGGTTTTAGAGGAGATGGTGATGTTGAAGATGTTGATGGAGATTGCCCTCCCCAAGATGGGAGAGTTGTTGGTGATGATGATGACGATGATTTCCCCCCTCTGGGAGGGAAGTTCCCTCGGAGGAATCGCTTCGCTGTAGGGCAAACATGCTCCTACCCAAGTTCCGCCTCGAGCCGGCGGCGCTTCGTCTCGAAAGTCATCATCTTATTTTTTCTAGGTCAAAATGACTTATATACCAGAAGATGGGCACCGGAGGTGGGCCAAGGAGGCCACAACCCACCAGGGCGCGCCTTGGGTGCCTGGCGCACCCTGGTGGGTTGTGCCCACCTGGTGGCCCCCCTCTGGTGTTTATTGGCTCTAGTATTTCTTAAATAATCCATAAAAATTCTCCGTAGAGTTTGAGCTCATTTGGAGTTGTGTAGAATAGGTGTCCTGACGTAGCTTTTCCAGGTCTACATTTCCAGCTGCCGGAATTCTCTCTCTTGATGTGTTCCTTGCAAATTATGAGAGAAAAGGCATTAGAATTACTCCAAAAAGCATTATTATGGATAAAAACATTATAAATAACAGTAAGAAAACATGATGCAAAATTGACATATCACAATCATGCATATAAGAGATCAAAGAAGACTCAAATAACTTTCATGGATAAAAAGATAGATCTGATCATAAACTCAAAGTTCATCGGATCCCAACAAACACACCGCAAAAAGAGTTACATCATATGGATCTCCAAGAGACCATTGTATTGAGAATCAAACAAGAGAGAGAGAGAGAGGAAGCCATCTAGCTACTAACTACAGACCCGTAGGTCTACAAAGAACTACTCACACATCATCAGAGGGGCACCAATGGACATGATGGACCCCTCCGTGATGGTGTCTAGATTGGATCTGGTGTTTCTGGAACTTGCGGTGGCTAGAATTGATTTTCGTCGACTCCCATAGGGTTTCTGGAATATTGGGGTATTTATAGAGTAAATAGGCGGTTCGGGAGGCACTCGAGGTGGGCACAACCCACCAGGGCGCGCTTGGGCTGGTGGGCACAACCACCCAGGCGCTTCTCCGGCCCATTGGATGTCTTGTGGTCCAAAAAATCCACAAAAAGTTTCGCTGTGTTTGGACTCCATTTGGTATTGATTTTTTGTGATGTAAAAACACGCAAAAAATAGCTACCGACACTTGGCACTATGTTAATAGGTTAGTTCCAAAAAAGATATAAAATGACTATAAAATGATTATGAAACATCCTGATAATATAACAGCATGGAACAATTAAGTATTATAGATATATTGGAGACGTATCAGCATCCGCAAGCTTAATTCCTTCTCGTCCTCGAGTAGGTAAATGATAAAAACAGAATTTTTGATGTGGAATGCTGCCTAACATGTTCATCACATATTCTTTTCTTTATAGCATGGACATTTGGACATTTTATATGGTTCAAAGCAATAGTCTAGTTTTAACATGGGACTTAAATACTCAAGCATATCAACAAGCAACCATGTCTTTCAAAATATCAACACTAAAATAAGTTATCCCTAGCCCATCATGCTCAATCATTGATCCATTCATGAAACACACTCACATATTAGCTACACCCAATGCTCAAGTATGATCATAGTGCCCCCTAGTTGGTGCTTTATAAGAGAAGATGGAGACTCAACTTAAAAATAATAATTGCATAAAGTAAAAGAAAGGCCCTTCGCGGAGGGAAGTAGGGATTTGTAGAGGTGCCAGATCTCAAAGCGAAAAACATAGAGATAAAAACATTTTTGGAGGCATGCTTTTCCTGTCAACGAGAACGATCGAGAAGTTCCCAATACTTTCCATGCTAGATATATCAAAGGCGGTTCCCAAACAGAAATTAAAGTTTATTCCTTTTTCAACCATACTTTCACTTTCCATGGCTAGCCGTATCCACGGGTGCCTTCCATACCAACACTTTCCAATCAAGTAAATTCATTTCTCATTTCGGGACTGGGCATCCCTGATAACTTTGCCTTACTCTTGTGCAATGACAAGTGAATAAACACTCATCATGAGAATAACATATCTAGCATGGAAATATATTAGCCACCCCCTACGGATTCATGAGCGGTACGAGAATGAAGGAAATATGCCATAGAGGCAATAATAAAGTTGTTATTTATATTTCCTTATATCATGATAAATGTTTATTATTCATGCTAGAATTGTATTAATCGGAAACTTAGTACATGTGTGAATACATAGACAAACAGAGTGTCACTAGTTTGGCTCTACTTGACTAGCTTGTTGAATCAATGATGGTTATGTTTCCTAACCATAGACATGTGTTGTCATTTGATTAATGGGATCACATCATTAGAGAATGATGTGATTGACTTGACCCATTCGTTAGCTTAGCACGATGATCGTTTAGTTTGTTGCTATTGGTTTCTCCATAACTATACATGTTCCTATGACTATGAGATCATGCAACTCCCAAATACCGGAGGAACACTTTGTGTGCTACCAAACGTCAGAACATAACTGGGTGATTATAAAGGTGATCTACAGGTGTCTCCGATGGTGTTTGTTGAGTTGGCATGGATCAAGATTAGGATTTGTCACTCCGATTGTCGGAGAGGTATCTCTGGCCCCTCTCGGTAATGTACATCACTATAAGTCTTGCAAGCAATGTAGCTAATGAGTTAGTTACGGGATGTAGCACTACGCAACGAGTAAAGAGACTTTCCGGTAACGAGATTCAACTAGGTATTGAGATACCGACGTTCGAATCTCGGGTAAGTAACATACCGATGACAAAGGGAACAACGTATATCGTTATGCGGTTTGACCGATAAAGATCTTCGTAGAATATGTAGGAACCAATATGAGCATCCAGGTTACACTATTGGTTATTGACCGGAGACATGTTTCGGTCATGTCTACATAGTTCTCGAACCCGTAGGGTCCGCACGCTTAACATTCGATGACGATCGGTATTACAAGTTTATGTGTTTTGATGTATCGAAGATAGTTTGGAGTCCCGGATTTGATTACGAACATGACGAGGAGTCTCGAAATGGTTGAGACATAAAGATATATATATTGGAAGCCTATGTTTGGACATCAGAATGGTTCCGGGTGAAATCGGGAGTATACCGGAGTACTGGGAGGTTACCGGAACCCCCCGGGAGGTATATGGGCCTTATTGGGCCTTACTGGAAGAGAGGGGAAAGAAGCAAAGGAGGGGGCACCCACCCAAGCCCAATCCGAATTGGGAGGTGGGCCTACCCCCTTTCCTTCCTTCTTCCCTCTCCTTCCTTCTCTCCTAAAACCAACAAGGGGAAGGGGGGGGGGATCCTACTCCCGGTGGGAGTAGGACTCCTTGGGGCGTGCCTAGAGTGGCCGCCCCCTCCCCCTCCTCCACTCCTTTATATAAGAGAGAGGGGGGCACCCCATAGACACACAAGTTGATCATTGATCTTTAGCCGTGTGCGGTGCCCCCCTTCACCATAATCCACCTCGGTAATATCGTAGCGGTGCTTAGGCGAAGCACTGTTCTGGTAGCAACATCATTACCGTCATCACGCCGTCGTGATGACGAAGCTCTCTGAGGGAGTCCTGGATTAGGGGCTCTCCGGACAGCCAGACTATATCCTTTGGCCGGACTGTTGGACTATGAAGATACAAGATTGAAGACTTCGTCCCGTGTCCGGATGGGACTTTCCTTGGCGTGGAAGGCAAGCTTGGCAATACAGATATGTAGATCTCCTCCCTTGTAACCGACTCTGTGTAACCCTAGCCCCCTCCAGTGTCTATATAAACCGGAGGGTTTAGTCCATAGGACAAGATACAATCATACCATAGGCTAGCTTCTAGGGTTTAGCCTCTACGATCTCGTGGTAGATCAACTCTTGTAATACTCATATCGTCAAGAACAATCAAGCAGGACATAGGGTATTACCTCCATCAAGAGGGCCCGAACCTGGGTAAACATCGTGTCCCCTGCCTCCTATTACCATCCGCCTTAGACGCACAGTTCGGGACCCCCTACCCGAGATCCACCGGTTTTGACACCGACATTGGTGCTTTCATTGAGAGTTCCACTGTGCCGTCACCGTAAGGCTTGATGGCCCCTTCGATCATCGGTAACGATGCGGTCCAGCATGAGGTTTTCCTCCCCAGACAGATCTTCGTATTCGGCGGCTTCGCACCGCGGGCCAATTCGCTTGGCCATCTGGAGCAGATCGAGAGCTACGCCCCTGGCCGTCAGGTCATGTTCGGAAACCTAAACTACACTACTGACATTCGCGGAGACTTGATCTTCGACGGATTCGAGCCCATGTCAGGTGCGCCACACAATCACAACGAGCATGACGTAACTCTGCCGTCAAACAGTGTTCGGGAGATCGCATCTGCAACTACTCCGGCCTTCAATCTGGAGCAAATTGCGCCACCCGAGGACGGAGGGATAGACCCCGCCATTGATGCCGCACTCTCAGTGGCGATGGAGCCGGATACTGATTTCACCCCTTACGAGATCCGTGTTGCCAAACCACTAGATTCGTCTCTAGCCATGGACTCTGAGCCGCCTACATCCGTGCCTATCGAATCCAATTGGGCGCCGATCATGGAGTTCACCTCCTTGGATATCTTTCAGCACTCGCCTTTCAGCGATGTGCTAAATTCATTAAGGTCTCTCTCCTTGTCAGGAGAACCTTGGCCGAACTATGCCCGGCTAGAATGGGATGCAGACGATGAAGAAATTCGCTGCCCACCCACCACCCACTTAGTTGCCACTGTCGACGATTTAACCGACATGCTCGATTTCGACTCTGCAGATATCGACGGCATGGACGACGATGCAGGAGAGGAGCCGGAACTAGTGCCCATAGGGCACTGGACAACCACCTCATCACATGACATATACATGGTGGATACACCCAAAGAAAAAGATGATGAGGAACGGGAGGAGACAGAGGAGGATGACCCCTCCAAGAAACAAAGAAAGCGTCGACGTAGGCGCCGCTCCAAATCCCGCCTCGGCAAAAACAACGATAATAGCACAAGAGAAAACAACACTCCGGTCGACTCCAGAGGAAACGACGACCACATTGCCCCGGCGGCAGAGCACGATGAAGCTGCAAACGGCGAACATAGTACGGATCTGACGTCCGAACACGGCGACGCCCGAGGATAAACCTCATTAAACCCCCTCTGGGGAGGAAAATAGTCCGCACGAAGATATACACATCATCTGGGAAACACACCTGGAGCAAGAGAACCTCCGCAGAAGGCTTATTGCCACAGCAAGGAGTCTGAAGAAGCAGAAGCAAAGGCTTAAGGCCGCACAAAATACGCTCAAGAGCACGTGGAACAAAGTGCTCGACAACAAAGAAAAGTATGGTGGAAGTTACCACACAAAGAGCTATCCAAAGCGCAAGCTATTACCCGAATTTGATGGTGAGGCCTTAGAGCCCATACAGCCGAAAAATAAAACGTCCAACCGGCCGGATCAACCACCTTGTGACCGCGATAGAGTGGCTAACAAAGTCGCACATAAGTGAACACACGATCTACGTGAGGACTTGCGCCAAAAATCCAGTATGACCAGATCCATCTATGGATCCAGGAAGCGTGCCCCGGCACAAAATCAAAACCGAATACTACAACCGTCTGAACGCCATGATACATCCAAATATAGGGGTGCCGCACACCCCCTATGTTTCACCGATGAGGTGCTGGACCATGAGTTCCCAGAAGGATTCAAGCCAATGAACATAGAGGCATACGACGGGACCACAGACCCAGGGGTCTGGATTGAGGACTTTATCCTCCATATCCATATGGCTCGTGGAGACGATCTCCATGCCATCAAATACTTGCCCCTCAAGCTTAAAGGACCAGCTCGGCACTGGCTGAAAAGCCTCCCCGAAAACTCAATTGGAAGTTGGAAGGAGCTCGAGGATGCTTTCCGGGCTTATTTTCAAAGGACTTATGTCCGACCTCCGGATGCAGACGATTTATGTCATATAATTCAGCAGCCCGGAGAGTCAGCCCGAAAGCTTTGGAACATGTTTCTCACTAAGAAGAACCAAATTGTCGACTGCCCGGATGACGAGGCCTTAGCAGCTTTCAAGCGCAGCGTCCTGTACGAATGGCTAGCCAGACACCTCGGCCAAGAAATACCGAGAACAATGTCAGCCCTCACAAGCCTCATGACCCGCTTTTGCGCGGGCGAAGATAGCTGGTTAGCCCGCAGTAGCACCAGCGACCCAACCACATCCGAAGTCAGGAATGACAATGGAAAACCACGACGCAATAAAAACATGCGTCGAAATAAAGAAGAAAGCTCGGATAATACGGCGGTAAACGCCGGATTCAAGGGCTCTCGACCAGGTCAATGGAAAAAACCTTCCAAAGGTAGCAGAGATGGACTGTCTGGCCTAAACAGGATTCTCGACAAACTATGTCAGATTCATGGCACCCCCGATAAACCTGCAAATCACACCCACAGAGAGTGCTGGGTCTTCAAGCAGGCCGGTAAGCTAAACGCCGAACACAAGGGGGGGGGGGGAGACACCAAGTGAAGATGAGGACGAACCTCGCCAGCAAAGGACCAGAGGGCAGAAAAAATTCCCACCAGAGGTTAAAACAGTAAACATGATCCATGTGACAATGAGGAGAAGCAAGCATGCACTCCGAAACACATGCACCGTAGAGCCCGTCACCCCTAAGTTCAACCCCTGGTTGGCCTGCCCGATCACCTTTGATCGCAGGGATCACGCGACAAGCATCCAGCATGAAGGATTGGCTGCCTTGGTGTTAGACCCAATTATAAACGGATACCATCTCGCATGAGTCCTTATGGACGGCGGCAATGGTCTAAATCTGATATATCAGGACACAGTCCGTAAAATGGGGATAGACCCGACAAAAATCAGCCGCAGCAATACTACCTTCAAGGGAGTAATACCAGGCCAAGAGGCCCGCTGTACGGGCTCTCTATTACTAGAGGTTGTATTCGGTTCTTCCGACAACTACCGAAGCGAAAAGTTAACTTTCTACATCGCTCCATTCCAAAGTGGCTATCAAGCACTACTTGGAAGAGCGGCTTTTGCTCGTTTTAATGCAGTACCGCATTATGCTTCTCTCAAGCTTAAGATGCCCGGTCCACGTGGCACCATCACAGTTAGTGGAAATATTGAGCGTTCTCTACGCGTGGAAGAATGTGCGGCGGCTTTAACAGCCAAGCACTAGACGACCTCAACCAGAATAAACGACAGGTCGTCAAGACCACGGACACGGTTAGATGAGTCCGGCGCATCACTACAAATACTTGAGATTGGTTTGATGGTTAAGCCCTCATAAACGGTACCAGGGGCATCCCGTGTGTAATCAGGGCTAGCTCGGCTCAACCTGACTTATCTTGAATTTTAATGGTTTATTGACAATAACCAATTTTCTTGCGCGGCAACTTTCACCTAAGTTCTTCTCTTTTACAGATGACAATCGTGCTACACCCGTCCAGGACACGGCACAACGGAGACACAGGCGCAGATGTGCAGCAGGGACCCGCTCAAAGGTTTCTTTTCAGATTAAGACCCTGAGTAAACCTTTTTTTACTGTCTCTTGTTGTTCACATCCTCCGGATACTCAATACAACCGAGAAGGATATTGACGTTCTTGGCATGTGGCCACACCAGGATATTGCACGTACCTGGACACTCGGGGTTTATTATTAAGGGCATTGTCCAGCCCGGCATATGTTATAAAGACCGAATACCTTAGGGAGTGTTCGGCATTGCGAGTTTGGCCTTATATGCATCAGCTCCGAATCATATCTTTGGTCAAATGTTGGGTTTGCACGGCTCCCATGTTTTGGTACCTTACGTTCCGCTATATCGGCTAAGGTAGCACTGGGAGAACTACTGCGATTGTGCCCTGGTTCATCCGGATGAGCACCTCAGTAGAGAAAGCTGAAAACTGACTGTCATGATACAGCGCGAGACTGGTCAACCACTCGATGACTTAGCGGAATCTTCGGGATTCCTCCGCATTAACGAAGGGCCGTTTCCCGGTCATGTATGTACGCGCCCCGTATTCGGATGAGCGCGGAGGTACTAGGGGCTATCTAGTTGTCCCGTAGTCAAACTCCTATGGCTAAGTGCAAGTGTTAAAGCAATATAGTCCAATTGTCTCGTTCGCTGCGCTACCACCTCCTTAATGGACCAAGACGTTGGATCAAGTGTGAATACACATTTTTTGCGAACACCCCCGCATTAAATGCATGGGGGCCGAAGCCGACGACTGCAAACTTTCAGGTTATATACATTATGGACAGTATAACCGCACCTAAACCGAGCTTCCACAGTGATTTGCGTTTTCAGCCGTCTGTTTTTTTGATCTCGGACTTCCTGGCCGTCTGATTTCATTTTTGTGGTGATATGTTTCGCGATCTGTGTTAACTAGCCTGGTTGTCCTGTGGGCTGCTGCTCCACGGGCCGAAACAGGCGCCTATGGTGCATTGGGCCTCGAGCCAGCCGGCAGCCCATTCCGAAGGAGGGAGAGCGACCACGTCAGCTTTACTCGCAAGCCCAACCGAAAAAACTAGCGAATACCCTAATCGAAGGAGGGGAACGAGAGCGCATCGATCCGGAATCGAGCCTGCAGAGAGAGGCGGCCGGTTCCATCCATTAAAGACAGCCGGGGTGCGCCCGTCCACCTGAGGTCAGGGATGGGATCGAGTCCATCCGATCGATCCCAGCGACTGGAGGAGCGGGATCCAGGGGAAGATGAGTCCATCCGGTCGATCTCAGCGACCGGCGGAGCAGGATCCGGGTCGAGCCGATCCAATCCAGAGGTGTGAGTTGCGGGCAAGGGAGAGACGCATGGTGTACTGGTAACTTCTCTCCTCTCCTTCAATCTCGCAATCATGTCATTGTTCTGCTGGAAACTGCTACGCTCCCCTTCAAGCTCGCGATTATGGCCTGTTATCATTCATTCATTCAGGCCTATTATCATTCCTTCATTTGCTTAATGCCTGGTAAAGTCGCAAACCTCGCAGGTACTATATAATGCTTCCCTCCTTGACTGTCTATGCACATCTTACTCCATCAGCAACATCTTCTTCAGTGACATGCTCTGGTATGCTACCTGCAAATTGCGTCAATGTCCTCGTGTCGTCTCAAAAAAAGATATTCATATCCTCTCCCAACAAAAATATGTGTAGGTGATGTTCATGGTACGCGTTGGCAATTGATTTGGGCAGATTCTGCAGCTTCCTATTGTCCATTCTTGTGCGCAGTCGTTCATCATCTGAAATGGCTTTTGGACAGGTAATTACTCCTTTCAGCTTTTGCTATCAAATTTAATACTATGCTGGTCGCTGCCGCATCGAGGACACCACGCCGCTGCTGTGGAGGTCGCTGTTGTCCAGGTTCCGGGAGCACCCTCGCCCTTTTGATGCTCAAGAATTGCCCGTGCTGTATCATGTTGGTACTTTCTCTTCGACTCATTTAATTGTTTTCGTTTGGGTGATACTTGATTTTAGGTCGTGATGCTTGGGATGGATGTAGCAGGCAAGACCACCATCCTGTACAAGCTGCACATTGGGGAGGTCCACTTGACTGTCCCTACGATTGGTAGGCTCTTGAGAATATATTTTTGGTATTAGCTGAATTGTCTGTTGGCTCAGTGGTGTTAAATTGAGGTTATATCAACGCCTTACTGATGTCTTAAACTGTTAATGAGGGGAGGCAAGCGAGTTATTGCTGATGTTGGTAGAGGAATAAATCAACGTGCTATATATTGTTTTGCGGAACTTGTCTGACAGGAATGGTGCAATAAGCAGTTCATGCTGGAAGCCTGAAACACCAAAAGCTAGAGAGGACCGAGACAATGAAGGCCTGACGCCCAGCACGAGCAAGAGGTCAGATCTGCTGTTCTATTTGTCATTTTAAGAGATGGTTCTTGTCTTGGAAATTGGAAGGAGACCCAGCAGAATATTATTTTCTTTAGCTTTTTTAGACTACTCAATATCTGTTACTTTTATTTCTACTGTACAAAGGCATTTCATAGGAGAGCAGCCCAGAAACTTGCTATTGTGGTCTGGACTCATAATCACATCAATGTCATGAAGAAGAGATGCATTAATTATGTCCTAATGTTAATTTTTTATGCCAAATTATTCTCATGTTTCTTGAATAGAGCATGAATGACTATGGAAATCTAGTTTCTTGAATAGAGCTTGAACTCATAAGACAAATATTTTCAGATCAATGTAATGTGGAAGTATGCAGTCATCATGTTTGTACTTTATCTATTTTACCCCATTTGAACTTTCCTATGGCTTGGATTATGTTTTGTTTCTAATCAGCATAGTCCCAGTTATCCGAAGTTAATAGAAGTTCGAAACTCTACGATTTGCTACATCAGTGTCAGTTTTCTTGTTATGGGGTTGGTGTATAGAATAATATCCATACAAAATGAGAGTTTCTTTGTCCTTTTGAAAAATATTAGTTGCTTTGCACTGTATGGGTTCTTAAGCTGTCAACTAGATGTGTGTATAGAGGAGTTAATATTTTTATTTTTTTCTGTTCGTGCTACAAAATTGAACCACAACTTACCTGTAGTTTTGTTTTGCAAAAGAGTCTCATCTAGACACCATTAGTTATTAGTCTTGCTATTAGCTATCATGTATGTTCTCTGAATCCCGTTTACTTATTCATGTTTTTGTTTCCCTCCATCTGTATTGCAAGAAGCGCTTGAACTAGCTTGTTTCAAAAACATCCTTCATTTATTCTAGACTATTGCTCATGCTTTATTTTCTACGCTTGTTTGAAAAGCATCACTAGAAATTCATTGATTTTGCTGCCATGTCTGGAGATAATTGCTCTTTTTTGTCGCTAGATCCGTTTTCTTCCACCCGTTGAGGTCGTGCCCCAAGGGGAGGCACCCGTTGAAGAACCTTTGTGAAGTGGTCTTGCGCATGATGGATTTAGGGAGGTACTTCCTGTTGAAACTACGGCGCATGTGCTTGTATGGTTGGTCGACATTGGAGATGGCATGGTGGCTAGCCCCGATGAGATGCTGCTCTCCATATGCGCCAAAACTTAATAATTTAATGCCACGCAACTCGCTATTGACGCAATTATCCGCCATGGCCTGCGTCTTGTATTGTGCTCCCGGCTTGCTGCAACTGATTACCATGATGTAGTAACTGGGAACATAACATAATAACTCTGAAAACCTAACCAAACAATCACATTGACCTTACATGATTTACATGATCATGTTTTGTTATATGAGGTATTGTGGAGGCAGCTGATACAATGCTTGCAGGCAGGTATAGATATCATGTTGTTGTCCATTGACTTCCCTCAGTTTTCGTGTTGAGAATTTACTGTATTTGCTAATTGGATGCATTTTTTGGAAAGTTCAAAGGGTTGCAGTCTCAGGTGTTGCAAATGCTTGCAAGAAGATAACCGCAGATTGCTTCGAGTTTGTGATTGCAAATGCTTGCAAGAAGATAACCGCAGATTGCTTCGAGTTTGTGATGGATTCGCGCCCCATTCCGTGTAATCTACTTCAATTTAAGGACATGATGGTATTGTTGATCACCAATTTGCATGAGTTATTTTTGCCAAAGAGAGGGGGGCTAGTGCACAACATTTAATGATTTAATTCATGCGGCCATATATTACTGATGAGTAGTATGTGTGTTGGTGAAATTATAAAGTATATGCCCCTTTAATTGTTGCTCCCTTTTAGATGTTTCTGCATCAATGAAATAGTACTATCAAATATTTTTTGGTATCACCGACTTTAGTTTTCACTTTGATAACTTGCCAACAGTAAAGTGGACCATATGATTAAATTCATCATTGGAAGTGCATATAAATGTTACATTACGATTTTATATTTGGTTCATTCTAAGATTGTCGTGCAAACTATCATATCAAGTCGATTTGTATGTGTGGGAGCTTTTAGTGTGTAAAATTTCCCTCAATTCCTAACTTGTACATGAGTTTCTTTGTATAAATATATTTATAAAAAATCTATCATCTTATTATACAAATATACGGGCGTGGCAACGTGCGCCACCAATGATCTAGTATATACATAAACGGCTGCACATGAGGCATCATAATACTTTCCGGCAAAAGTATAAACACAACCTTCATAATTCAATAAAATATTGTTTTTACAATGGGAATACATGTCACTAGAACATAATATTCTTCGAGCACTGCGCCTCTATCGAACTAGTGCCTTCAAGGACCTCTTCAAAGTAGTGCTCGGCAGCTACTCGGCCCACGGCCGAACCCTGTGTTGCAATAGCGGTGGCCTCCGTATCTGCCCAGTATGTCTTGACATGGGCAAGTGCCATCCGCGCACCCTCTATGCACGCCGACCTCTTCATAGCGTCGATGTGCGGCACATCGCCAAGGAATTGTTGCACTAAACTAAAGTAACTATTCGGCCTTGGCCCTCCCAGCCACAGATGATCCACAACAGACCTCATGGAAAGTCTGGACAACCTATGGAGCTCAGCCCACTCGGCCATTCACTCATTCAATAGCAGCGGACGCACTGGAGCATGGAATTGTGACCAGAACAACCTCTCCACTTCACGATCTTTTTGATCCTTGAAGTACTCGGCCTCATCAGCAGCACTTGCTGCCAAATCCATGTATGAGTCTGTAGAACTCCATAGTTGATCAAGAGGTGCATACTTCGGATCTTCGAACTTAGTCCGCAACAAAAAGGGCTTCCCAGCTGCGATATCTCCAGCTTGATGCAGCTCCTCCTTTGTCACTCGTATTTTGGAGCGGTCTTCCTTGGCTGCTACCATGGCCTTCTCCAGGTCTGTCGCCTTCACATGGCTCTCTTCTTCAAGAAGCTGGTAACGGTCAGCGGCATCTTTCAACTCAACGGCCATCTTGGCCATTCTTTCCTTGCTCTGGTAATGTGCGGCCTGTTCGGCCCTCAGCTCTTCGACCGCCTTTAGAGCGGCCGCATCACTATCTCTGGCTTGCTCCTTGGCTCGGGCAAGTTCTGCCCGAAGGGTCTCCACGGTGGCAGCTCCATCTGCAGTCACAACATATTAAAAATTCTGGCATCATGCTCCTCTTACTATGTGTTGATCACCGGAGAAATCACTTACCCTGTGCCTCGTCAAGCCGCTTGTTGACAAGCACGATGTCGGCATCTGCCGCATCAAGTTGCCGCTTTAGCTCGGCAAACTCATTAGTCCGGCTAGCCACCGTACCTTCAGCCACCTGCACATAAAGGCGGTCTGGGTACTACCTGGGACTATGATCCTCTGTTTGCCGCCGTTTTCGACGACAACCAGAGTCTCAGGTGCTACTGTCTGCATAGGGCACACCTAATGTGTGCGGTACTGTCAAAAACATACACTATTTCATGTACCTCAAAGCCTTTTAGCAGGCTCATAAAAGCTTCATGCAACCCGCTTTCGGCGGATGAAATCCTTTCAATTACCGTACCCATTAGTGTACTATGTGCTTCTGAGATGGCCGCTTGCTCCAGAAGATCCTTCAGTGCGTCCGACCACACAATGTACAGTTCCAGACTCTTTCTGTTGCTCTCTTTAGGAGCCGAATACTGAGGACTCCGGGTGGCCAAAGGATTACCCTCTGGCCTTGGCGGATCAGGAGAAACCCTCCGCGACGACACTTCAAGGTCGCCCGCCTCATGAGGCAGGGTGGCCGGGGGGGGGGTGTTTCGCTCTCCATCATCTCCGGAAGAAGATCTCCCGAAAACGAACTCTGCCGAGAAGGGCTATGATCCGAACTACAAGATATAAGCTTCGGTTATTGTCTTCAGAAGTAAGGTAGGATATTTTCACTATTAAGTACTTTTTGTTTACTTACAGCTCGGCCGAGGGCTGATCCCCTTGCGGACACTGTACGGCAAGAGTACCCTTCGAGGCCGGACCCTCTGGCGAAGATTTCTTCCCCCGTTTGGAAACCTTTGTTTCCGGGTCTTCAGAGGTGATCCTTTTCCTTCCTTGGGGAGAGGGAATTTTGGATCCTTCTCCCTGGCTATCCTCCTTCGCGGAGGCACTAATTCCCCCAGTTTGGAGGAATGATGAGTGAGGCCTGCTTTCAGCCTCTTTATTCCCCCCTTCATCTTCCCCTGAGGGCGCTTGATAAGGCGCTGACTCGAGCATCCTGGCTAGTACTGGATTGGCCGAGCCTTCGGGAAGGGGGGACGTACACCTAATCATCTTCGCCTTTGCTATCCAGTCCTGGTCAAAGAGCGACTTTTCATAATGATGTTATGATAAATAAAAAGATAGCGTGTTCGGCCATGGGATTACTTACTTGGGTATCGGGGCGATTACAGCTCAGACCCGCATCCTCGATGGTGTCCGGACACTCTATTTGCGGTCCGAAGAACAATTTGTACATCTCTTCGAGCATCATGCCGAGGAAGTGCTGAATAGTCCGCGGTCCTTCCGGGTTGAATTCCCACATACAGAGGGGTCGACATTTGCAAGGCTGTACTCGACGAACTAGCATGACTTGCATTATCGAGACCAGGTTGACATCTCTCTTGAGGAGATCTCGGATGCGACTCTGCAATATTGGCACATCATTTACTGGCCCCCGGTTCAGCCCCTTGTTGATCCATGACATCAGTTTTGGTGGGGGGCCTAAGCAAAAGGCAGGGGCGGCCACCCACTTAGAACTCCGGGGAGCTATGATATAGAACCACTCCCGCTGCCACAAATTGGACACCTCTGGGAAGGAACCCACTGGCCATGGAGCATCATCACTTTTGCTTATTACGACACCTCAGCATTCTGCGTGCCACCCCTCGATCATCTTCGGCTTCACATTGAAGGTCTTGAGCCACATGCCGAAGTGTGGGGTAATGCAGAGGAAGGCCTCACACGCGACGATAAATGACGAGATGTGAAGGAGGGAGTCCGGGGCCAGATCATGAAAATCCAGCCCATAATAGAACATGAGCCCCCTAAAAAATGGATCTAGAGCGAGACCTAGCCCTCGGAGGAAGTGAGAGATGAACACAACACTCTCGTTGGGTTCAGGAGTGGGGATGACCTGCCCTCGGGCGGGCAGCCTATGCGAGATTTCGGCGGTCGGATACCTAGCCTCTCTCAGCTTCTTGATGTCCTCCTCTGTGACAGAGGAGGGCATCCACCGACCTTGGAGGTTGGATCCGGACATAGTTGAAGGTACGAAGCGCCTGACCTGAGCCTTTGGTGTTGGAGCTCGAGGCGGGGAAAGGATTCGATTGAGCACGAGAAGGAAAAAAGGACAGACCTTGGCCTCTTTATAAAGAGGGTGAATATCAAGCATCCTCCCCGTGGCCGTTTGGGACATGCCTAAAATCGAGGAGTCATACCAACGGGCACGAGTGGGTTACCCACGTCCGTATTGATGAGAATCCTGTAATAAGGGGGACATGATCTTTGCTTCAACAAGACGTGTCAAGAAAACCGCCTCGCAATATGTGCAGTGCTGGTTGAGAAAAGCAGTTCGAATAATGACGGGACCGTGACATGATGTCATGCTGTCGAAACGTGTCAGCAGATTAGATTTGTGGAAATATCATTCTCTCTACGGTGGTATGTGGAATTTGTTTTGCAGAGCCGGACACTATCCTTGTGTTCAAAATCTTCTATGGAGTATTCGGAGGAGGAACCCGCCTTGCAATGCCGAAGAAATCTGCGCGCCAGACTCATTGTCATTGAAGCCTGGTTCAGGGGCTACTGAGGGAGTCCTGGATTAGGGGGTCTCCGGACAGCCGGACTATATCCTTTGGCCGGACTGTTGGACTATGAAGATACAAGATTGAAGACTTCGTCCCGTGTATGGATGGGACTTTCCTTGGCGTGGAAGGCAAACTTGGCAATACGGATACGTAGATCTCCTCCCTTGGGTAAACATCGTGTCCCCTGCCTCCTGTTACCATCCGCCTTAGACGTACAGTTCGGGACCCCCTACCCAAGATCCGCCGGTTTTGACACCGGCACTCTCCCTCGAAGCTCTACTGTATCGTGAGTTCGCGGGACGTCATCGAGCCGAACTTGTGCAGATCACGGAGGTGTCGTATCTTTGGTACTAGATCGTCCGATCGTGAAGATCTACGATTACATCAACCATGTTGTCATAACGCTTCCGCTTATGGTCTAGGAGGGTACATAGATGATACTCTCCCCTCATGTTGCTATGCATCACCATGATCTTGCGTGTGCGTAGGATTTTTTTTGAAATTACTGCATTCCCCAATAGTGGCATCCGAGCCAGGTTTATGCGTAGATGTTATATGCACGAGTAGAACACAAAGGATTGTGGGCGTGGGTATATATATATTGCTTGCCGTCACTAGTTGATTCTTGATTCAGCGATATTGTTGGATGAAGCGGCCCAGACCGACATTATGCCACGCTTACGCGAGACTAGTTCTACCGACGTGCTTCGCACACATGTGGCTAGTGGGTGTCTGTTTCTCCGGCTTTAGTTGAATCGGATTCAATGAACATGGTTCTTTCTGAAGATCAAAAAGCAATCACTATACCGTGTTGTGGTTTTTGATGCGTAGGTAAGAACGATTCTTGCTCAGCCCATAGCAGCCACGTAAAACTTGCAACAACAAAGTAGAGGACGTCTAATTTGTTTTTGCAGGGCATGTTGTGATGTGATATGGTCAAGACATGATGCTAAATTTTATTGTATGAGATGATCATGTTTTGTAACACAGTTATCAGCAACTGGCAGGAGCCATATGGTTGTCGCTTTATTGTATGAAATGCAATCGCCATGTAATTGCTTTACTTTATCACTAAGCGGTAGCCATAGTCGTAGAAGCAATAGTTGGCGAAACGACAACGATGCTTCGATAGGAGATCAAGGTGTCAAGCCAGTGACGATGGTAATCATAACGGTGCTTTGGAGATGGAGATCAAAGGCACAAGATGATGATGGCCATATTATATCACTTATATTGATTGCATGTGATGTTTATCCTTTATGCATCTTATTTTGCTTAGTTCAGCAGTAGCATTATAAAATGATCTCTCACTAAATTTCAAGGTATAAGTGTTCTCCCTGAGTATGCACCGTTGCTACAGTTCATCGTGCCGAGACACCATGTGATGATCAGGTGTGATAAGCTCTACGTTCACATACAACGGGTGCAAGCTAGTATTGCACACGCGGAATAGTCGGGTTAAACTTGACGAGCCTAGCATATGCGGATATGGCCTCGGAACACTGGAGACTGAAAGGTCGAGCATGAATCATATAGTAGATATGATCAACATAGTGATGTTCACCATTGAAAACTACTCCATCTCATGTGATGATCGGACATGGTTTAGTTGATATGGATCATGTGATCACTTAGATGATTAGAGATATGTCTATCTAAGTGGGAGTTCTTAAGTAATTTGATTAACTAAACTTTAATTTACATTGAACTTAGTACCTGATAGTATTTTGCATGTCTATGTTGTTGTAGATAGATGGCTTGTGCTGTTGTTCCGTTGAATTTTAATGCGTTCCTAGAGAAAGCTTAGTTCAAAGATGATGGTAGCAACTACACAGACTGGGTCCGTAACTTGAGGATTATCCTCATTGATGTATAGAAGAATTACGTCCTGGAAGCACCGCTAGGTGACAAACCCGCTGCATGTCGGCGTTCTGGGAACAGGGGTCCCCAGACTTGCCTGCCTGCGGCCTGCGGCGTGGCTCAAGTGGGGGCCCAGTGCGGCCCATCTTCATCAAAACGAGGCTTAAGACCCTCGCGAGGGGCCAAGCCTCACGCGGCGTTCGACACGGCGCATCCTCAGGCACAGCCTCGTCAGGCTGGCTCGCGAGGAGGCGGAGAGTTCAAGGCGGGGTACCTCGCGAGGTTCCCATGACGCAAGCCATGACGACACGGGGCACCAGGCAGGTGCCAGCACGCGCAGCGTCCCTCTTTCCTCTTTGGTGCAAAGGGGGCAAGCGTATCCGCAGAGTACCGAGGCATCAGGCAAAGGTTGCCACTTCGGTGCAACGAGACCAAGACCAGGAGGACTACGAGACGGAGGTCACCATGGAGCCCAGCGCGGCGTCATCACCAGAGCCTTTGGCAGGCGAAGACTGCTTTTGTCAGGATAGATGTACTTGCTGTCCCCCTTCAAATTAGCCCGCCATTGTTGGCTCCCTTCCCGCTCAATATTTGGGGAGAGGACCAGGGCCTCTATAAATAGGACTAGCCACCCGCATGGCAAGGGGGTTGGTTCGTTCGGTTCGCAAGTAGAGAGAGAGAGGGAGGGTGACTGAACTCTTCATAGCAGTTCATCGCCACAGCCAAGAACAGACCCTCGCGAGGCTGTTCTTCCTTGTATTGTTCATCCACACCAGCCCCAGGAGGCAATCCATCCACCACACACTGGAGTAGGGTATTACACCACATCGGTGGCCCGAACTAGTATAAATCTTGTGTCTTTCGCGCAGCTCTTTTAGTAGTTTAGATCCCATCGAGACGGAGAGGTTGAAGGCGAGATTTCCATGCGCACCCCAGTGTTCGAACCTTGAGGGTCTGCCGGAACCTGAAATCCGACATTTGGCGCGCCAGGTAGGGGTGCGCCGGAATTCGTCTTCCACCGTTCCGCTCTCCTCCGACCGTCGCATCCATGTCTGACGCTCGCCGGGCCCGCGCCGAGCGCGAGGCCGCCATCGCCTCTTGCGTCGCCCAGACGGCCCCCATCGGTGGGCGTCCTCGTCGTTCCCCGTCACCCGCCATCAACGCCGCCACCGGCCCGGCTGGGGCGAGCAGCAGGCATCATCTCAGCACCCGTCCGTGCGGCAAGACGTCCGCACCGCCACTCCATCACTTGCTCCAGCCGGTTCTTCATCCCGCACGCTCCGCACACCCTTGGAGGCTCGGGCTGCGCTCCTCGCGGCAAACGAGCTCCTGCGCTACCGTCCCGTCGACAACGTCTATGAAGAATGGCTCGACCGCCTCGCCGAGCTTGTCCGCACCGCAGGGGGCTCTTCTGCGCCGTCCGTCCCTCTGCGCCGCACTCCGCCCCACGCGGGCAACGAAGCTCCAGAGGCGCACCAGCCGCCTCCCCTCCGAGAAGATGCCGTGGCTCCAAGGCGACTGGCCCCTGGGCGGAACCCGCTCCGCCAGGCGCCATCGCAACAAGAGCGAAGCTGCCAAGAAATCCCTTGCCCGTAGGGGGCTGCCCGGGCGCTCCCTGCTCCGGCACGCCGCGACCCTGCGCCAGCTCCGGCACGTCAAGACCCCGCCCTGCTCCTAGCTGCAGCGCGTGGGGACCCTCAAGACCAAGCTCTCCACCAACCGAGGCCTTTCGTGGCCACCGCGGGCTGCCACGCCTACACC
Source organism: Triticum monococcum (assembly GCA_034509565.1). NCBI lineage: Eukaryota > Viridiplantae > Streptophyta > Magnoliopsida > Poales > Poaceae > Triticum > Triticum monococcum. Next base: position 655,064,591 of record CM067847.1, on the reverse strand, counting down.
ACTGAGCTGCGCAGCGTCGCGTGGCCCGGCAAGTTCAAGCCCGACCTGCCTCCTCGCTACGACGGCACAACCGACCCCGCAGAGTTCCTCCAGCTCTATGAGCTGGGCATCGAGGCTGCCAGCGGGGATGAGAAGGTCATGGCTAACTGGTTCCCCATGGCGCTGAAGGAAGGGGCGCGAACCTGGCTCTTGAATCTGGCTCCAGGCACGATCTCCTCCTGGGACCAGATGCGCGCCCGCTTCATCGCCAACTTCCAAGGTACTCGCGACCGGCCGCCCGCCGTGAGCGACATGCGCCGCATCAAGCAACAACCCGGAGAGACCCTGCAAAAGTACATCCAGCGCTTCAACAGCGCGCGCCTCAAGATCCCCAAGGTGTCCGAGGAGGTCATCATCTCCGCCTTCTCTGTCGGCGTGCGTGACGTCAAGATGAAGGAGGAGCTGGCGATGCACGAAGACCTCTGCACCTTCCTGGAGCTGTTCAACTTGGCGAACAAGTGCGCCAGGGCTGAGGAGGGACGTCTCTCCCTCCTCGAGCTGCCTGCCACAGACCCAGAAGAGAAGAAGCCCAAAGCCAAGGACGCGAAGCGCAAGGGGGCTGCCGTACTCGCGGCAGAACCAGACACCAAGCGGGGCAAGGATCTGCTCGAACCCTCCAGAGGCAGCCAGTACTGTGTGTACCATGACCTCCACACCCACAATACCAACAAATGTCAAGAGCTCCGTGCCGTACGAGAAGGAAGGATCGGCCGTCACCCTGACCGTGCTGACCGAGGCTATGGCCGAGGAGGAGGAAGAAACCCAGGGCGCTGGGAAGACCGCGGCCTGCGCTAGGGGTGGCGCGACCAGCCTCGCGAGGACCGCTGGCGGGACCTGCCTCGTGAGGGGGACTGGAGAGACCAGCCTTGTGAGGACCGCCCTCATGGCAACGCAGGCTTGCCTCCTCTACCGCCTCCGCCAAGAAGGAAGGACGACCGCCATCAAGACGAGGGGGCTGGGGGCTTCCAGGAGCCGCGCGCGATCGCCTGCATCCTGGGCGGAGCTCAAGCCCCAGCCTCCCAACGTATCTTCAAGCAGTTTGCCCGCGAAGTGAATGCAGTTCTCCCCAAGCTCGAAGCAATGCGCCCCCTCAGGAGGTCGACGTGCCCCATCACGTTCAGCTCGGCAGACCAGCTCAAGTGCGCAACCACTACAGGAGTCCTCCCGATGCTCTGCTCCCCAGTCATCAGCAACGTGCTGATCACCAAGACCCTCATCGATGGCGGGGCAGGGCTCAACGTCCTGTCCGTGGAAACATTCAACAACCTCCAAGTGCCCTACGACCAGCTTCAGCCAACCATGCCTTTCTCCGGGATCACCGACGGTTCCACGGTCCCGATCGGGCAGGTCTGCCTCCCTGTCACCTTCGGGGCCTGCAGCAACTACCGCACCGAGCTCATCGACTTCGACGTCGCCCACATCCGCCTGCCGTACAACGCCATCCTCGGGTACCCGGCGCTGGCCAAGTTCATGGCCGTGACCCACCACAGCTACAACGTCCTCAAGATGCCAGGAAGTGGCGGCGTCATCACGGTGCCCTGTGAAGAGAAGGATGTAGTGTGTTCCCTGGAGAGAGCCTATCAGGCCGCGTCGCTGGAGGACCCAGATCGCGGAAGCTGGAGGCTTCCTGAGACCACCCCCAAGAAGAAGAAGACGTCGTCAGGCCCGGCCCCTCAGGAGGCAGGCCCCTCAGGGCCCGTGTCTGCCCAGGGGGACCCTCCTTCCATCGCATAGGAAAGCATGCCTGACGCCCTCCTCAGGCAGGGCTCGGGGGCTCTCACCTGGAGGGCCACCGACCTAGCCAGGGTCACGAGGGAGGCGCTTGGGCACCATGTGGAGGCGTGCTTCGCAGCACGTTTCCCTCGAGAGGGAGCCAGGCGAGGAAGATCAGACTAGCAAGAGTTCGTTGACGAGGCCATTCAAGAGCTACAGGAGACAAGGATCATGAGAGATTGCCGCCGCTTGCCAGTCGTGGCCCCACATCCAGGCGAGGATGGTGGGCTGCGCGTCTGCGTCGACGTACCAGGGCTCAATCAGATCGCCACAACGGAGCGCCTCTGGCCCTTGCAAGTGGGGCGCTGCGGAGGTCCACCCCACAGCTATGTTCGCATGCCTTACGGCCTACCGAGCATGGCTGCGGCGTACCAGCACCTCATGAGGGGCATTGTGGAGGCTCAGGAAGACAGGCGTTCCGCGGCCTTGGCGGAGATGGAGATAGCTCACGAGGAGTCACCAGCGCCTCTGGAGCCTCCCGAGGCCCCGGGGCCTGGGGGCTCGTGAGGATCGGCTTCTGCAGCCCGTCAAGTCTGCTGCACCAACGCCACTACGCCGACGACATCCTCAGGTGACATCTTTCAAGTTCCGCTCTCAGCTGGGAGCACCCTCCCAGGGTTGCATCACTCCCAGGCCGCATGGGTCCGTCCCCGCGGCATGTATCTGCATTTATCTTTCCGTCGTTAGTTTGCCTTGTTGGGGGCGCCCCTCGGGCTGCATCATCCCAAAGCCGTTCGGGCCAGACCCAGCGGCGTGTATCCCCCTAGCGTTTATTTCCAACTATGCATTGCCTATCACGCTTAGCTGCATGGTGCCCGTCCGCGGCATCTTCTCTTCCCATGTCGGCCACTTGCACGTTAAAGGGGGGGGGGTGCCTGAGCATCGCGACTCAGGGCTCTTACTGGCTCTCCAGCCCTCACCCTCTGGCCTTGTCCACGGCATTGCGACCTGGCATACCAGCGACGGCTGAGACAAGCTCGAGGGCCGGGACCCGAGGATGTAGAGTACCGACATCTAACCAAATTTTGCAGGGACACATCTCAAGATATGGCCCAGTGCCAGGCGCAACCTGCCCAGAGGTAGGGCCTCGTGAGTCCCGCGCTGGCTCACGGGTGCCCAGATACACCTCACCCAGCTCTACCGTGCCGGTCACGTGTCAGGGCGGGGCTGTATACGCCCCGGGGGCTCCTCCCGGAGGGGAGCCCCCTCCCACGTACCAGTGGAAGCACCATGCTCCGCGCTGGCTGACGACACTGCCGAGGAGCGGCTATGCCCGTACACATACGGAAGCGCTATGCTCCGCGTTGGTGATAAACAACTGAGGGTGGCCTCCGGGCCGCGTTAACGTCAGGGAGCCCAGAGCTCAGTGGCTGGCCTCATCGCAACGCCTCCCCTCGGGAGCGCCGCGCGAGGGGGCTGGGCACGGGGGCTACGGCTGGGTCACGCCCAGACGTACGCCGCCCAGCCAGGCCCCTCGGGCTTGGTTCGCCGTGCGTCTCTCCCCGAGCGGAGCCAAGGTATGAAGGCCGTTTGCGCGTCAAGGGGGACCCCTGGGCATCGCGACCCAGGGGCCTAACTGGTCCCGTAGCCCCTCACTCCTTAGTTCCGAAAGGTTATGCTGGGGGAGGTACGCGCGGGGCCGGGCTGTGCAGACGTAGAACGGTAGCCACGCTTACATCTCGCCTCATCACCCGCTGTTCGCGCGTCAAGGGGGACTCCTGAGCATCGCGACTCAGGGGCCTAACTGGCTCCATAGCCCCTCACTCCTTAGTTCCGAAAGGCTATGCTGGGTGAGGTACGCGCAGAGTCGGGCTCTGCAGACGTAGATTGGAAGACATGCCTACATCACGCTTCCCTACTTGTTGTTCGCGCGCCAAGGGGGACTCCTGAGCATCGCGACTTAGGAGCCTAACTTGTCACGTGGCCCCTCACTCCTTTGGTCCCGTCCTGGTTTCCGGTCGGGGCTAATGCTGGGTGAGGCATGCGCGGGGCCGGGCTCTGCCGGCGTAGAACACAAGCAAGTAGGGAAGAAAAGCATAAAATTCAAGGAACTTAAAAGCAAATATTACAGTCCATACTGTCAATCTCAATGCCAAACGCAAGTTTAAATGCCTCCCCGAGGCGTGATGCATGTGCAGGAACCTAAAGAAGAGTAGGGATGGGACGGAGTCACTCGTCGGCGCTGGTTTCGCCTTGTGGAACGGCAGGGTCGGCAGCGCCTTGCTTCGGCCTGGTGCTGAAGGCCCGGAACTTCTCCAGCAGCGCCTCCGCGCGCCCCTTCACGGCTTCGACAACGGCAGCAGCACCCTCGCCGCTCACCGGTTCCAGCAGGGCATCGAGGTCGGTGCTGGGATCGTGGAGGTAGACGTGGGCGAAGACCCGTGTCAGTGCGGCAGAAGACAGGACGTGCGCCTGGGCCTCGGCCGCGGGGCCGATTCCAAGGACGACGTCCCCAAGAGCCTTGACCAAGAAGGGAAGCAGCTTGGCGGGGCCATCCTCGTCACCAGCTAGCGGGCTGTCCAAGCCGCTCTCGTAAAGCATCTTCAGCGAAGCGCGGGCGTCCTTCTCCATGTCCGCGAAGGCCACGCGATCTTCGGCAAGGACCTGAGCCTTGGCGTCCAGCTCGGCCTTCGTCGCCTCCAGCTCTTGCTTCCACATGCCTAGACGCTCGCGGCGCTTCTTGAGCTTGGCCTCCGAGTCCTCAAGCGCCGCCTCACGCGCCTTCGCCCCCTTCTCCTACTCTTGGCGAAGGCGAACCTCCTCTACAAGTTGGCCCCGTAGGCCTTGCAGCTCGTCCTCCAGCGCCTTGCAGCGGTCGCGGGCCTTGACCGCTTCCCCCAGGGCCGCGTCACGGGCAATCTTCGCCTCAAGGACGGCCTGCTTCTCCTTGTCGCAGGCCGTCGAGGCCTGAACTAGCGCCGCCCGGATCGAAGCATCAGAGCGAATCCACCCCGAAGCCAGTTCCAGACGCCCGGCCACCAGGCGAGGGTCGGCGCCGAGAAGGTCCTGACGCAGCCGGTCCAGTTCAGCAGCAGCATGCTCCAAGACGGAGGAAGAAGACGGAGGAGCCTCAGCGTGCTCCAGGACGACAGGAGGAGATGAGGGAGCGGTGGCCAGCAAAACGGGAGGAGAAGGTGGCGGCGGCAAGGCCGCCGAATCCCGAGCCAACGTTCGCTGCGTCTCCCCAGCCGTGGCAGTGGCGCCAGATGAGGACACTTCAGGAGTCACCTGGGCCATGGGGGCTGAGCTCGCCCCCGCCAGCATGGCCAGACCTCCTGAGGGCGACCGACCAGGAGAAGCCCGTGCACTGCGATCGCCCCCTTTCACAGGCGGGGGCGCTGCCGCGGATGGAGCCTCAGGGGCCCGCTTCGGTTTCTTCACCGTGGGCGCCCGCCTACTCAAGATAAGCAATCATCAAGCCTCGTCGGCAGAATGAGAAACAAGAGAACAAGGATCAAGCGCTTATGGGTCATCGCCGGTGAGCTCGGGCAGCTTTCGGCCCAACTTCAAGCCAAACAGCCGGCTGGAAGGGTCGACCTTGGGAGCAGAAGGCGCGGCAGCGGACTGCCCCGTGGTAGGGGTAGGCCCGCGGGGGACCAGCCCGGTCCTGTCCTTCTTCGGGATCGGGGGCGAGCTCCCGCTACCCAGCACATCGTCATCATCATCATCATCATCATCATCATCATCATCATCATCATCATCATCATCATCGCTCGGTGATAGGAGGAGAGTACGGGGCGAGCACCGAGGGAGGGGAGCCCTCGACTCTCCGTCAGTCGCCCCGGAGTCGGGCCCCTCTCCCCGCTCCTCTTTGTCCTCCTCCTCGCTGGAGTCACCGGAGGGCACGTCCCCCAGTCCTTCAGAAGGCGCCACGGGCACAAGCCCGACCCCGTTGAAAACGGGCATGGACTTCACCACCTGCTCCCAGTCGCTGCGAAGGAACAAGGGCTCGGGAGCGCCCTCCAACTTTGCCACCGTGCCCCCGACCAGAGATTGAAGAAATGCATTCACGTCCTCTTCGTCCATAGGCCCGGGGCTCAGATGAGGCCTCCACATCAGAGAAGAGTACTGCCGGAGTGGAGCCAGCTGCTGCTCCAAGAACTCCCTCAATAGTGACGCACCAGTCAACTTCGCCGTCGCCATGTTGGCTGGCCTCAAGTCCGCATCCATCTTCTCCAACACCGGCTTCGCGCGGGGATCCGTGAGCTCCGCCCGACCCTAGTTACTGGCGCTCACGGCCTGCTCCGTGGGCGGGATCAGCCGAGGGTGGACGCGCCCGGCGTCAACCAAGACCCACTTGCTCCGGAAGCCATCAGCCCTCTTCCCGGGACTCGAGATGGTAATGGTGCTGCCATGCGCGACGAAGCTCGCGCACGCGGAAGGAGAACTGCCAGTAGTCCGGAGGTAGAAGTAGTGAAGCAGCAAGGCCACCGAGGGCTGCACCCTTACGTGGGCCTCGCAGTAGTAAGCGAAGATCGCCAGGAGAAGGACAGAGTTGGGGTGGAGATGCAGAGCCAGCAAGTTGTAATGGCGGAGGACAGAGAAGAAGAACTCGGAGAAGGGAGGCACCAAGCCCACTGCGATGGCGCTCACAAAGAAAGGGTAATAGGTGCTCCCTCGACCTTCAGGGGAGGCGGAGCCAACCTTGAACACCTCCGTCCCGACGACGCCCTGCGCCGCCGCCATCCGGCACAGCCGGGCAAAGGTGGCCTTGGACACAGTCGGCGGGTCTAGAGCAGGGGAATACCAAGCTTCGGCCGGAGGCTTGCGAGGCGCCATGGCTTCCTAGGTCGCGCAACCGGAGTAGATCTGGAAGTTTGGAGGAAGAAAGGGGAGGCACAAGAAAGGGGATCTGAGCAGCAACCGGAGAAAGCAAGGGCGAAGTCTGGGAAGATGCCTCTCCCTTGTCAACCCGCGCGGTTGCTAAGGCACCCATGTCCAATCAACCGCCACGCGGCGACCAAGGCCGCAGGCTGTTGGGGCCCACGGCGCTTCGCCCTTGCTCTTTCGCCTCTCGACACGGCCAAGTCCATGCGCGCCTTGGGCCCGGAGGCTACTGTCGGCGTTCTGGGAATGGGGGTCCCCAGACTTGCCTACCTGCGGCCTGCGGCGTGGCTCAAGTGGGGGCCCAGCGCGGCCCATCTTCATCAACACGAGGCTCAAGACCCTCGCGAGGGGCCAAGCCTCGCGAGGCGGACGACACGGCGCATCCTCAGGCACAGCCTCGTCAGGCTGGCTCGCGAGGAGGCGGAGAGTTCAAGGCGGGGTACCTCGCGAGGTGCCCATGACGCAAGCCATGACGACACGGGGCACCAGGCGGGTGCCAGCGTGCGCAGCGTCCCTCTTTCCTCTTTGGTGCAAAGGGGGCAAGCGTATCCGCGGAGTACCGAGGCATCAGGCAAAGGTTGCCACTTCGGTGCAACGAGACCAAGACCAGGAGGACTACGAGACGGAGGTCACCATGGAGCCCAGCGCGGCGTCATCACCAGAGCCTTTGGCAGGCGAAGACTGCTTTTGTCAGGATAGATGTACTCACTGTCCCCCTTCAAATTAGCCCGCCATTGTTGGCTCCCTTCCCGCTCAATATTTGGGGAGAGGACCAGGGCCTCTATAAATAGGACTAGCCACCCGCATGGCAAGGGGGTTGGTTCATTCGGTTCGCAAGTAGAGAGAGAGAGAGGGAAGGTGACTGAACTCTTCATAGCAGTTCAACGCCACAGCCAAGAACAGACCCTCGCGAGGCTGTTCTTCCTTGTATTGTTCATCCACACCAGCCCCACGAGGCAATCCATCCACCACACACTGGAGTAGGGTATTACACCACATCGGTGGCCCGAACCAGTATAAATCTTGTGTCTTTCGCGCAGCTCTTTTAGTAGTTTAGATCCCATCAAGACGGAGAGTTTGAAGGCGAGATTTCCGCACGCACCCCAGTGTTCGAACCTTAAGGGTCTGCCGGAACCTGAAATCCGACACTGCAGGAGTAACGCCAGATGTTATGAACACCTGGAAGAGCAAAGCTGGTGACTACTCGATAGGTCAGTGTGCCATGCTTTACGGCTTAGAACCGGGACTTCAACAACATTTTGAACGTCATGTAGCATATGAGATGTTCCAGGAGTTGAAGTTAATATTTCAAGCAAATGCTCGGATTGAGAGATATGAAGTCTCCATTAATTTCTACAGCTACAAGATGGAGGAGAATAGTTCTGTCAGTGAACATATACTTAGAATGTCTGGGTACCACAACCACTTGAATCAAATGGGAGTTAATCTTCCTGATGATAGTGTCATTGATAGAGTTCTTCAATCACTGCCACCAAGCTACAAGAGCTTCATGATGAACTATAATATGCAAGGGATGGATAAGACGATTCCTGAGCTCTTCGCAATACTAAAGGCTGCAAAGGTAGAAATCAATAAGGAACATCAAGTGTTGATGGTCAATAAGACCACCCGTTTCAAGAAAAAGGGTAAATGGAAGAAAGGGAACTTCAAGAAGAACAACAAGCCAGTTGCTGCTCAAGTGAAGAAACCCAAGTTTGGACCTAAGCCTGAGACTGAGTGCTTGTACTACAAAGGAACTGGTCACTGGAAACAGAACCGCCCCAAGTATTTGGCGAGAAGAAGGATGGCAAAGTGAAAGGTATATTTGATATACATGTTATTGATGTGTACCTTACTAATGCTTGCAGTAGTGCCTGGGTATTTGATATTGGTTCAATTGCTAACATTTGCAACTCGAAACAGGGGCTACGGATTAAGTGAAGATTGGCTAAGGATGAGGTGACGATGCGCGTGGGAAATGGTTCCAAAGTCGATGTGATTGCCGTCAGCACGCTACCTCTACATCTACCTTCGGGATTAGTTTTAGACCTAAATAATTGTTATTTGGTGCCAGCGTTGAGCATGAACATTATATCTGGATCTTGTTTAATGCGAGATGGTTATTCATTTAAATCAGAGAATGATGGTTGTTCTATTTATATGAGTAATATATTTTATGGTCATGCACCCCTGATGAGTGGCCTATTTTTACTAAATCTTGATAGTAGTGATACACATGTTCATAGTATTGAAGCCAAAAGATGCAGAGTTGATAATGATAGTGCAAATTATTTGTGGCACTGCCGTTTAGGTCATATTGGTGTACATCGCATGAAGAAACTCCATTCTGATGGAATTCTGGAATCACTTGATACTTGAGAACCATGCCTCATGGGCAAGATGACTAAAACTCCATTCTCCGGCATAATGGAGCGAGCAACAGAGTTATTGGAAATCATACATACTGATGTATGTGGTCAAATGAACATTGAAGCTCGCGGCGGATATCATTATTTTCTCACCTTCACAGATGATTTGAGCAGATATGGGTATATCTACTTGATGAAACATAAGTCTGAAACATTTGAAAAGTTCAAAGAATTTCAAGAGTGAAGTGGAAAATCATCGTACCAAGAAAATCAAGTTTCTATGATCTGATCGTGGAGGTGAGTATTTGAGTTATGAGTTTGGACTTCATTTGAAACAATGCGGAATAGTTTCGCAACTCACGCCACGTGGAACACCACAACGTAATGGTGTGTCCGAATGTCATAACCGCACTTTACTAGATATGATGCGATCTATGATGTCTCTCACTGATTTACCGCTATCATTTAGGCATTATGCTTTAGAGACAGCTACATGCACATTAAATAGGGCACCATCTAAATCCGTTGAGACGACACCTTATGAACTGTGGTTTGGCAAGAAACCCAAGTTGTCGTTTCTTAAAGTTTGGGGCTGTGATGCTTATGTGAAAAAGCTTCAACCTGATAAGCTCGAACCCAAATTGGAGAAATGTGTCTTCATAGGATACCCAAAGGAGACTGTTGGTACACCTTCTATCACAGATCCGAAGGCAAGATATTCGTTGCTAAGAATGGATCCTTTCTAGAGAAGGAGTTTCTCTCGAAAGAAGTGAGTGGGAGGAAAGTAGAACTTGATGAGGTAATTGTACCTTCTCCCTTATTGGAAAGTGGTTCATCACTGAAATCAGTTCAAGTGATTCCTACACCAGTAAGTGAGGAAGCTAATGATGATGATCATGAAACTTCTAATCAAGCTACTACTGAACCTCGTAGGTCAACCAGAGTAAGATCCGCACCAGAGTGGTACGGTAATCCTGTTCTGGAAGTCATGTTACTTGACCATGACGAACCTACGAACTATGAGGAAGCGATGATGAGCACATATTCCGCAAAATGGCTTGAAGCCATGAAATCTGAGATGGGATCCATGTATGAGAACAAAGTGTGGACTTTGGTTGACTTACCCGATGATCAGCAGGCCATAGAAAATAAATGGATCTTCAAGAAGAAGACTGACGCTGACGGTAATGTTACTATCTACAAAGCTCGACTTGTTGCGGAAGGTTTTCGACAAGTTCAAGGAGCTGACTACGATGAGACCTTCTCACCCATAGCAACGCTTAAGTCCGTCTGAATCATGTTAGCAATTGCCGCATTTTATGATTATGAAATTTGGCAAATGGATGTCAAAACTGCATTCCTTAATGGACACCTTAAAGAAGAGTTGTATATGATGCAACCAGAAGGTTTTGTCGATCCAAAAGGTGCTAACAAAGTGTGCAAGCTCCAGCGATCCATTTATGGACTAGTGCAAGCCTCTCGGAGTTGGAATATACGCTTTGATAGTGTGATCAAAGCATATAGTTTTATACAGACTTTTGGAGAAGCCTGTATTTACAAGAAAGTGAGTGGGAGCTCCATAGCATTTTTGATATTATATGTAGATGACATATTGTTGATCGGAAATGATACTGAATTTCTGAATAGCACAAAAGGATACTTGAATAAGAATTTTTCAATGAAAGACCTCGGTGAAGCTGGTTATATATTGGGCATCAAGATCTATAGAGATAGATCAAGACACTTGATTGGACTTTCACAAAGCACATACCTTGATAAAGTTTTCAAGAAGTTCAAAATGGATCAGGCAAAGAAAGGGTTCTTGCCTGTATTACAAGGTGTGAAGTTGAGTCAGACTCAATGCCCGACCGTTGGAGAAGATAGAGAGAAAATGAAAGGTGTTCCTTATGCTTCAGCCATAGGCTCTATCATGTATGCAATGCAGTGTACCAGACCTGATTTGTGCCTTGCTATAAGTTTAGCAGGGAGGTACCAAAGTAATCCAGGAGTGGATCACTGGACAGCGGTCAAGAACATCCTGACATACCTGAAAAGGACTAAGGATATGTTTCTTGTATATGGAGGTGACAAAGATCTCGTGATAAACGGTTACGTCGATGCAAGCTTTGACACTGATCCAGATGACTCTAAGTCACAAACCGGATACATGTTTTTATTAGGTGGAGCTGTCAGTTGGTGCAGTTCCAAGCAGAGCGTCATGGCGGGATCTACGTGTGAAGCATAATACATAGCTGCTTCGGAAGCAGCAAATGAAGGAGTCTGGATGAAGGAGTTCATCCGATCTAGGTGTCATACCTAGTGCATCGGGTCCAATGAAAATATTTTGTGAAAATACTGGTGCAATTGCCTTGGCAAAGGAATCCAAATTTCACAAGAGAACTAAGCACATCAAGAGACGCTTCAATTCCATCCGCGATCAAGTCAAGGAGGGAGACATAGTGATTTGCAAGACTCATACGGATCTGAATGTTGCAGACCCATTGACTAAGCCTCTCTCACAAGCAAAACATGATCAGTGATACGTCTCCAACATATCTATAATTTTTGATTGCGCCATGCTATATTATCTACTGTTTTAGACATTATTGGGCTTTATTATCCACTTTTATATTATTTTTGGGACTAACCTATTAACCGGAGGCCCAGCCCAGAATTGCTGTTTTTTTTGCCTGTTTTAGGGTTTCGAAGAAAAGGAATATCAAACGGAGTCCAAACGGAATGAAACCTTCAGGAACGTGATTTTCTCATCAAATAAGACCCAGGATACTTGGACCCTCCGTCAAGAAAGCCATGAGGCAGTCACGAGGGTGGAGGCCCCCCTAGGGCACGCCCCCTACCTCGTGGGCCCCTCGAAGCTCCACCAACGTACTTCTTCCTCCTATATATATATCCACGTACCCCCAAACGACCAGAACAGGAGCCAAAAACCTAATTCCACCACCGCAGCTTTCTATATCCACGAGATCCCATCTTGGGGCCTGTTCCGGAGCTCCACCGGAGGGGGCATCGATCACGGAGGGCTTCTACATCATCATCCAAGCCTCTCCGATGAAGTGTGAGTAGTTTAATTCAAACCTATGGGTCCATAGCTAGTAGCTAGATGGCTTCTTCTCTCTTTTTTGGATCTCAATACAATGTTCTCCCCCTCTCTCGTGGAGATCTATTCGATGTAATCTTTTTTTGTGGTGTGTTTGTTGAGACCGATGAATTGTGGGTTTATGGTCCAGTCTATCTATGAATAGTATTTGAATATTCTCTGAATTCTTTTATGTATGATTGGTTATATTTGCAAGTCTCTTCGAATTATCAGTTTGGTTTGGCCTACTAGATTGGTTTTTCTTGCCATGGGAGAAGTGCTTAGCTTTGGGTTCGATCTTGCGGTGTCCTTTCCCAGTGACAGAAGGGGCATCAAGGCACGTATTGTATCATTGCCATCGAGGATAACAAGATGTTTTTTTATCATATTGCATGAAACTATCCCTCTACATCATGTCATCTTGCTTAAGGAGTTACTCTGTTTTTAACTTAATACTGTAGACGCATGCTGGATAGCGGTCGATGAGTGGAGTAATAGTAGTAGATGCACAATCGTTTTGGTCTACTTGTCTCGGACGTGATGCCTATATACATGATCATACCTAGATATTCTCATAACTATGCTCAATTGTGTCAATTGCTCAACAGTAATTTGTTCACCCACCGTAGAATACTTATGCTCTTGAGAGAAGCCACTAGTGAAACCTATGGCCCCCGGGTCTCTTTCTCATCATATCAATCTCCATCACTTTATTATTGATTTCTTTTACTTTGCTTTTACCTTTTACTTTGCATCTCTATACCAAAAATACCAAAAATATTATTTATCATCTCTATCAGATCTCACTTTCGTAAGTGACCGTGAAGGGATTGACATCCCCTAAGCGCGTTGGTTGCGTTGAGCTATTGTTTTTGTGTAGGTACGAGGGACTTGTGCGTGGCCTCCTACTGGATTGATACATTGTTTCTCAAAAACTAAGGGAAATACTTATTCTACTTTGCTGCATCATCCTCTCCTCTTCGGGGAAATCCAACGTAGTGCTCAAGAGGTAGCAATCAGCACCAAGACTCCATGGGTGTTAGAATCATTACAATGTAATCTTGATTGTTGACTCTAGTGCAAGTGGGAGACTGAAGGAAATATGCCCTAGAGGCAATAATAAAGTTGTTATTTATATTTCCTTATATCATGACAAATGTTTATTATTCATGCTAGAATTGTATTAACCAGAAACTTAGTACATCTGTGAATACATAGACAAATAGAGTGTCACTAGTTTGCCTCTACTTGATTAGCTCATTGAATCAATGATGGTTATGTTTCCTAACCATAGACATGAGTTGTCATTTGATTAACGGGATCACATCATTAGAGAATGATGTGATTGAATTGACCCTTCCGATAGCTTAGCACGATGATCGTTTAGTTTGTTGCTATTGCTTTCTCCATAACTATACATGTTCCTATGACTATGAGATGATGCAACTCCCGAATATCGGAGGAACACTTTGTGTACTACCAAACGTCACAACGTAACTGGGTGATTATAAAGGTGCTCTACAGGTGTCTCCGATGGTGTTTGTTGAGTTGGCATGGATCAAGATTAGGATTTGTCACTCCGATTGTCGGATAGGTATCTCTGGGCCCTCTCGATAATGTACATCAGTATAAGCCTTGCAAGCAATGTAGCTAATGAGTTAGTTACAGGATGTAGCATTACGGAACGAGTAAAGAGACTTGCCAGTAACGAGATTGAACTAGGTATTGAGATACCAACGACTGAATCTCATGCAAGTAACATACCGATGACAAAGGGAACAACGTATATCGTTATGCGGTTTGACCGATAAAGATCTTCATAGAATATGTAGGAACCAATATGAGCATCCAGGTTCCGCCATTGGTTATTGACTGGAGACATGTCTCGGTCATGTCTACATAGTTCTCGAACCCGTAGGGTCCGCACGCTTAATGTTCGGTGAAGATCGGTATTACGAGTTTATGTGTTTTGATGTACCGAAGATAGTTCAGAGTCCCAGATTTGATCACGGACATGACGAGGAGTCTCTAAATGGTCCAGATGTAAAGATTGATAGATTGGAAGCCTATGTTTGGACATCGGAATGATTTCGAGTGAAATAGGGAGTATACTGAAGTGCCGGGAGGTTACGGGAACCCCCGGGAGGTATATAGGCCTTAGTGGAAGAGATGGGAAAGAAGCAAAGGAGGGAGAGCGCCCCCCAAGCCCAATCCGAATTGGGAGGGGGCCGGCCCCCCTTTCCTTCCTTCTTCCCTCTCCTTCGTTCTCTCCTAAAGCCAACAAAGGGAAGGGGGGGGGGAATCCTACTCCCAGTGGGAGTAGGACTCCTTGGGGCGCGCCTAGAGAGGCCGACCCCTCCCCCTCCTCCACTCCTTTATATACGGGGGAGGGGGCACCCCATAGACACAAAAGTTGATCATTGATCTTTAGTCGTGTGCGGTGCCCCCCTCCACCATAAGCCACCTTGGTAATATCGTTGTAGTGCTTAGGCGAAGCCCTGTTCCGGTAGCAACATCATCACCGTCATCACGCTGTCGTGCTGACGAAGCTCTCCCTTGAAGCTCTACTGGATCGTGAGTTCACGGGACATCACCGAGCTGGACGTGTGCAGATCATGGAGGTGTTGTATCATCAGTACTAGATCGGTCGATCGTCAAGACGTATGACTACATCAACCGCGTTGTCATAACGCTTCCGCTTATGGTCTACGAGGGTACGTAGATGATAATCTCCCCTCTCGTTGCTATGCATCACCATGATCTTGCGTGTGCGTAGGAATTTTTTTGAAATTATTGCGTTCCCCAACAGAGAACACAAAAGGGAAATTTATTTTGAAAACTAGAGATGGTGAAGGAAATATGACCTAGAGGCAATAATAAAGTTATTATTTATTTCCTTATATCATGATAAATGTTTATTATTCATGCTAGAATTGTATTAACCGGAAACATAATACATGTGTGAATACATAGACCAACAGAGTGTCACTAGTATGCCTCTACTAGACTAGCTCGTTAATCAAAGATGGTTATGTTTCCTAACCATGAACAAAGAGTTGTTATTTGATTAACGAGGTCACATCATTAGTTGAATGATCTGATTAACATGACCCATTCCATTAGCTTAGCACCCGATCGTTTAGTATGTTGCTATTGCTTTCTTCATGACTTATACATGTTCCTATAACTATGAGATTATGCAACTCCCGTTTATCGGAGGAACACTTTGGGTACTACCAAACGTCACAACGTAACTGGGTGATTATAAAGGAGTACTACAGGTGTCTCCAATGGTAGATGTTGGGTTGGCGTATTTCGAGATTAGGGTTTGTCACTCCGATTATCGGAGAGGTTTCTCTGGGCCCTGTCGGTAATACACATCACATAAGCCTTGCAAGCATAATAACTAAGATGTTAGTTATGAGATGATGTATTACGGAACGAGTAAAGAGACTTGCCAGTAACGAGATTGAACTAGGTATTGGATACCGACGATCGAATCTCGGGCAAGTAACATACCGATGACAAAGGGAACAACGTATGTTGTTATGCGGTCTGACCGATAAAGATCTTCGTAGAATATGTAGGAGCCAATATGGGCATCCAGGTACCGCTATTGGTTATTGACCGGAGACGTGTCTCGGTCATGTCTACATTGTTCTCGAACCGTAGGGTCCGCACGCTTAACGTTACGATGACAGTTATTATGAGTTTATGCATTTTGATGTACCGAAGGTTGTTCGGAGTCCCGGATGAGATCACGGACATGACGAGGAGTCTTGAAATGGTCAAGACGTAAAGATTGATATATTGGAAGTCTATGTTTGGACATCGGAAGTGTTCCGGGTGAAATCGGGATTTTACCGGATTACCGGGAGGGTTACCGGAACCCCCCGGGAGCCAAATGGGCCTACATGGGCCATTGTGGAAAGGTGAAAGGGGCTGCCAAGGAGGGCTGCGCACCTCCCCCCTCCCCTAGTCCTATTAGGACTAGGAGAGGTGGCCGGCCACCTCTCTCTCTTTCCCTCTCCCTTTTTCCCAAGGAGTCCTAGTTGGAATAGGATTGGAGGGGGGAGTCCTACTCCCGGTGGGAGTAGGACTCCTCCTGCGCCTCCCCCTCTTTGGCCGGCCAGCCCCCCTCCCTCCAACCTTTATATACGGGGGCAGGGGACACCCCAAGACACACAAGTTGATCCTTGAGATCGTTCCTTAGCCGTGTGCGGTGCCCCCTGCCACCAAATTCCACCTCGATCATACCGTTACAGTGCTTAGGCGAAGCCCTGCGTCGGTAGTACATCAAGATCATCACCACGCCATCGTGCTGACGGAACTCTTCCTCGACGCTTTGCTGGATCGGAGCCCGAGGAACGTCATCGAGCTGAACGTGTGCTAAGAACTCGGAGGTGCCGGAGTAACGGTGCTTGGATCGGTCGGATCGGGAAGAAGACGTACGACTACTTCCTGTACGTTGTGTCAACGCTTCCGTTGCGATCTACTAGGGTACGTAGATCAGACTCTCCCCCTCGTTGCTATGCATCACCATGATCTTGCGTGTGCGTAGGAAATTTTTTGAAATTACTGCGTTCCCCAACAGTGGCATCCGAGCCTAGGTTTTTATGGTTTGATGTTATATGCACGAGTAGAACACAAGTGAGTTGTGGGCGATACAAGTCATACTGCCTACCAGCATGTCATACTTTGGTTCGGCGGTATTGTTGGATGAGACGATCCGGACCAACCTTACGCGTACTCTTACGCGAGACCGGTTCCCTCGACGTGCTTTGCACATAGATGGCTTGCGGAAGACTGTCTCTCCAACTTTAGTTGAACCAAGTGTGAATACGCCCGGTCCTTGAGAAGGTTAAAACGGAGTCTATTTGACGAACTATCATTGTGGTTTTGATGCGTAGGTGAGATGAGTTCTTACTTAAGCCCGTAGCAGCCACGTAAAACATGCAACAACAAAGTAGAGGACGTCTAACTTGTTTTTGCAGGGCATGTTGTGATGTGATATGGTCAAGGCATGATGCTGATTTTATTGTATGAGATGATCATGTTTTGTAACCGAGTTATCGGCAACTGGCAGGAGCCATATGGTTGTCGCTTTATTGTATGCAATGCAATCGCGATGTAATGCTTTACTTTATTACTAAGCGGTAGTGATAGTCGTGGAAGCATAAGATTGGCGAGACGACAACGATGCTACGATGGAGATCAAGGTGTCGCGCCGGTGACGATGGTGATCATGACGGTGCTTCGGAGATGGAGATCACAAAGCACAAGATGATGATGGCCATATCATATCACTTATATTGATTGCATGTGATGTTTATCCTTTTATGCATCTTATCTTGCTTTGATTGACGGTAGCATTATAAGATGATCTCTCACTAAATTATCAAGAAGTGTTCTCCCTGAGTATGCACCGTTGCAAAAGTTCTTCGTGCTGAGACACCACGTGATGATCGGGTGTGATAGGCTCTACGTTCAAATACAACGGGTGCAAAACAGTTGCACACGCGGAATACTCAGGTTATACTTGACGAGCCAAGCATATACAGATATGACCTCGGAACACGGAGACCGAAAGGTCGAGCGTGAATCATATAGTAGATATGATCAACATATTGATGTTCACCATTGAAAACTACTCCATCTCACGTGATGATCGGTTATGGTTTAGTTGATTTGGATCACGTGATCACTTAGAGGATTAGAGGGATGTCTATCTAAGTGGGAGTTCTTAAATAAATTAACTGAACTTAAAAAAAATTATCATGAACTTAGTACCTGATAGTATCTTGCTTGTTTATGTTGATTGTAGATAGATGGCTCGTGCTGTTGTTCCGTTGAATTTTAATGCGTTCCTTGAGAAAGCAAAGTTGAAAGATGATGGTAGCAATTACACGGACTGGGTCCGTAACCTGAGGATTATCCTCATTGCTGCACAGAAGAATTACGTCCTGGAAGCACCGCTGAGTGCCAGGCCTGCTGCAAGAGCAACACCAGAAGTTATGAACGTCTGGCAGAGCAAAGCTGATGACTACTCAATAGTTCAGTGTGCCATGCTTTACGGCTTAGAACCGGGACTTCAACGATGTTTTGAACGTCATGGAGCATATGAGATGTTCCAGGAGTTGAAGTTAATATTTCAAGCAAATGCCCGGATTGAGAGATATGAAGTCTCCAATAAGTTCTATAGCTGCAAGATGGAGGAGAACAGTTCTGTCAGTGAGCATATACTCAAAATGTCTGGGTATAATAATCACTTGATTCAATTGGGAGTTACACTTCCGGATGATTGCGTCATTGACAGAATTCTCCAATCACTGCCACCAAGCTACAAGAGCTTTGTGATGAACTATAATATGCAAGGGATGAACAAGACTATTCCCGAGCTCTTCGCTATGCTGAAAGCTGCGGAGGTAGAAATCAAGAAGGAGCATCAAGTGTTGATGGTTAACAAAACCACTAGTTTCAAGAAAAAGGGCAAAGGGAAGAAGAAGGGGAACTTCAAGAAGAACAGCAAACAAGTTGCTGCTCAAGAGAAGAAACCCAAGTCTGGACCTAAGCCTGAAACTGAGTGCTTCTACTGCAAGCAGACTGGTCACTGGAAGCGGAACTGCCCCAAGTATTTGGCGGATAAGAAGGATGGCAAGGTGAACAAAGGTATATGTGATATACATGTTATTGATGTGTACCTTACTAATGCTCGCAGTAGCACCTGGGTATTTGATACTGGTTCTGTTGCTAATATTTGCAACTCGAAATAGGGACTACAGAATAAGAGGACACTAGCAAAGGACGAGGTGACGATGCGCGTGGGAAACGGTTCCAAAGTCGATGTGATCATGGTCGGCACGCTACCTCTACATCTACCTTCGGGAATAATATTAGACCTAAATAATTGTTATTTGGTGCCAGCGTTGAGCATGAACATTATATCTGGATCTTGTTTGATGCGAGACGGTTATTCATTTAAATCAGAGAATAATGGTTGTTCTATTTATATGAGTAATATCTTTTATGGTCATGCACCCTTGAAAAGTGGTCTATTCTTATTGAATCTCGATAGTAGTAATACACATATTCATAATGTTGAAACCAAAAGATGCAGAGTTGATAATGATAGTGCAACTTATTTGTGGCACTGCCGTTTAGGTCATATCGGTGTAAAGCGCATGAAGAAACTCCATGCTGATGGGCTTTTGGAACCACTTGATTATGAATCACTTGGTACTTGCGAACCGTGCCTCATGGGCAAGATGACTAAAACACCGTTCTCCGGTACTATGGAGAGAGCAACAGATTTATTGGAAATCATACATACCGATGTATGTGGTCCGATGAATATCGAGGCTCGTGGCGGATATCGTTATTTTCTCACCTTCACAGATGATTTAAGCAGATATGGGTATATCTACTTAATGAAACATAAGTCTGAAACATTTGAAAAGTTCGAGGAATTTCAGAGTGAAGTTGAAAATCATCGTAACAAGAAAATAAAGTTTCTACGATCTGATCGTGGAAGAGAATATTTGAGTTACGAGTTTGGTGTACATTTGAAAAATTGTGGAATAGTTTCGCAACTCACGCCACCCGGAACACCACAACGTAATGGTGTGTCCGAATGTCGTAATCGTACTTTACTAGATATGGTGCGATCTATGATGTCTCTTACTGATTTACCGATATCATTTTGGGGTTATGCTTTAGAGACGGCCGCATTCACGTTAAATAGGGCACCATCTAAATCCGTTGAGACGACGCCTTATGAACTGTGGTTTGGCAACAAACCAAAGTTGTCGTTTCTTAAAGTTTGGGGCTGCGATGCTTATGTGAAAAAGCTTCAACCTGATAAGCTCGAACCCAAATTGGAGAAGTGTGTCTTCATAGGATATCCAAAGGAAACTATTGGATACACCTTCTATCACAGATCCGAAGGCAAGACTTTTGTTGCTAAATTCGGAAACTTTCTTGAGAAGGAGTTTCTCTCGAAAGAAGTGAGTGGGAGGAAAGTAGAACTTGACGAGGTAACTGTGCCTACTCCGTTATTGGGAAATAGTACATCACAGAAAACTGTTTCTGTGAGACCTACACCAATAAGAGAGGAAGTTAATGATGATGATCATGAAACTTTAGATCAAGATACTACTGTACCTCATAGATCAACCAGAGTAAGATCCGCACCAGAGTGGTACGGTAATCCTGTTCTGGAAGTCATGCTACTAGATCATGATGAACCTACGAACTATGAAGAAGCGATGGTGAGCCCAGATTCCGCAAAGTGGCTTGAAGCCATGAAATCTGAGATGGGATCCATGTATGAGAACAAAGTATGGACTTTGGTTGA
Source organism: Triticum monococcum (assembly GCA_034509565.1). Lineage (NCBI taxonomy): Eukaryota > Viridiplantae > Streptophyta > Magnoliopsida > Poales > Poaceae > Triticum > Triticum monococcum. The sequence continues at coordinate 655,044,133 of CM067847.1, read as the reverse complement.
CTTGCCCGATGATCGGCAAGCAATTGAGAATAAATGGATCTTTAAGAAAAAGACTGACGCTGATGGTAATGTTACTGTCTACAAAGCTCGACTTGTCGCAAAAGGTTTTCAACAAGTTCAAGGAGTTGACTACGATAAGACTTTCTCACCCGTAGCGATGCTTAAGTCTGTCAGAATCATGTTAGCAATTGCCGCATTTTATGATTATGAAATTTGGCAAATGGATGTAAAAACCGCATTCCTGAATGGATTTCTGGAAGAAGAGTTGTATATGATGCAACCAGAAGGTTTTGTCGATCCAAAGGGAGCTAACAAAGTGTGCAAACTCCAGCGATCCATTTATGGACTGGTGCAAGCATCTCGGAGTTGGAATAAACGCTTTGATAGTGTGATCAAAGCATTTGGGTTTATACAGACTTTTGGAGAAGCCTGTATTTACAAGAAAGTGAGTGGGAGCTCTGTAGCATTTCTGATATTATATGTGGATGACATATTACTAATTGGAAATGATATAGAATTTCTGGATAGCATAAAGGGATACTTGAATAAAAGTTTTTCAATGAAAGACCTCGGGGAAGCTGCTTACATATTAGGCATAAAGATCTATAGAGATAGATCAAAACGCTTAATTGGACTTTCACAAAGCACATACCTTGACAAGATTTTGAAGAAGTTCAAAATGGATCAAGCAAAGAAAGGGTTCTTGCCTGTGTTACAAGGTGTGAAGTTGAGTCAGACTCAATGCCCGACCACTGCAGAAGATAGAGAGAAAATGAAAGATGTTCCCTATGCTTCAGCCATAGGCTCTATCATGTATGCAATGCTGTGTACCAGACCTGATGTGTGCCTTGCTATAAGTTTAGCAGGGAGGTACCAAAGTAATCCAGGAGTGGATCACTGGACAACGGTTAAGAACATCCTGAAATACCTGAAAAGGACTAAGGATATGTTTCTCGTATATGGAGGTGACAAAGAGCTCACCGTAAGAGGTTACGTTGATGCAAGCTTTGACACTGATCCGGACGATTCTAAATCGCAAACCGGATACGTGTTTACTTTAAACGGTGGAGCTGTCAGTTGGTGCAGTTCTAAACAAAGCGTCGTAGCAGGATCTACATGTGAAGCAGAGTACATAGCTGCTTCGGAAGCAGCGAACGAAGGAGTCTGGATGAAGGAGTTCATATCCGATCTAGGTGTCATACCTAGTGCATCGGGTCCAATGAAAATCTTCTGTGACAATACTGGTGCAATTGCCTTGGCAAAGGAATCCAGATTTCACAAAAGAACCAAACACATCAAGAGACGCTTCAACTCCATCCGGGATTTAGTCCAGGTGGGAGACATAGAGATTTGCAAGATACATACGGATCTGAATGTTGCAGACCCGTTGACTAAGCCTCTTCCACGAGCAAAACATGATCAGCACCAAGGCTCCATGGGTGTTAGAATCATTACTGTGTAATCTAGATTATTGACTCTAGTGCAAGTGGGAGACTGAAGGAAATATGCCCTAGAGGCAATAATAAAGTTATTATTTATTTCCTTATATCATGATAAATGTTTATTATTCAGGCTAGAATTGTATTAACCGGAAACATAATACATGTGTGAATACATAGACCAACAGAATGTCACTAGTATGCCTCTACTAGACTAGCTCGTTAATCAAAGATGGTTATGTTTCCTAACCATGAACAAAGAGTTGTTATTTGATTAACGAGGTCACATCATTAGTTGAATGATCTGATTGACATGACCCATTCCATTAGCTTAACACCCGATCGTTTAGTATGTTGCTATTGCTTTCTTCATGACTTATACATGTTCCTATAACTATGAGATTATGCAACTCCCGTTTACCGGAGGAACACTTTGGGTACTACCAAACGTCACAACGTAACTGGGTGATTATAAAGGAGTACTACAGGTGTCTCCAATGGTAGATGTTGGGTTGGCGTATTTCGAGATTAGGGTTTGTCACTCCGATTGTCGGAGAGGTATCTCTGGGCCCTCTCGGTAATACACATCACATAAGCCTTGCAAGCATAATAACTAAGATGTTAGTTATGAGATGATGTATTACGAAACGAGTAAAGAGACTTGCCAGTAACGAGATTGAACTAGGTATTGGATACCGACGATCGAATCTTGGGCAAGTAACATACCGATGACAAAGGGAACAACGTATGTTGTTATGCGGTCTGACCGATAAAGATCTTCGTAGAATATGTAGGAGCCAATATGGGCATCCAGGTCCCGCTATTGGTTATTGACCGGAGACGTGTCTCGGTCATGTCTACATTGTTCTCGAACCGTAGGGTCCGCACGCTTAACGTTACGATGACAGTTATTATGAGTTTATGCATTTTGATGTACCGAAGGTTGTTCGGAGTCCCGGATGAGATCACGGACATGACGAGGAGTCTCGAAATGGTCGAGACGTAAAGATTGATATATTGGAAGTCTATGTTTGGACATCGGAAGTGTTCCGGGTGAAATCGGGATTTTACCGGATTACCGGGAGGGTTATCGGAACCCCCCGAGAGCCAAATGGGCCTACATGGGCCATTGTGGAAAGGTGAAAGGGGCTGCCAAGGAGGGCTGCGCACCTCCCCCCTCCCCTAGTCCTATTAGGACTAGGAGAGGTGGCCGGCCACCTCTCTCTCTTTCCCTCTCCCTTTTTCCCAAGGAGTCTTAGTTGGAATAGGATTGGAGGGGGGAGTCCTACTCCCGGTGGGAGTAGGACTCCTCCTGCGCCTCCCCCTCTTTGGCCGGCCAGCCCCCCTCCCTCCAACCTTTATATACGGGGGCAGGGGACACCCCAAGACACACAAGTTGATCCTTGAGATCGTTCCTTAGCCGTGTGCGGTGCCCCCTGCCACCAAATTCCACCTCGATCATACCGTTATAGTGCTTAGGCGAAGCCCTGCGTCGGTAGTACATCAAGATCGTCACCACACCGTCGTGCTGATGGAACTCTTCCTCGACGCTTTGCTGGATCGGAGCCCGAGGAACGTCATCGAGCTGAACGTGTGCTAAGAACTCGGAGGTGCCGGAGTAACGGTGCTTGGATCGGTCGGATCGGGAAGAAGACGTACGACTACTTCCTCTACGTTGTGTCAACGCTTCCGTTGCGATCTACTAGGGTACGTAGATCAGACTCTCCCCCTCGTTGCTATGCATCACCATGATCTTGCGTGTGCGTAGGAAATTTTTTGAAATTACTGCGTTCCCCAACAGATGGCACATACAAATTTGCTTAGAACGGCAAAAGAATACCGCATATAGGTAGGTATGGTGGACTCATGTGGCAAAGCTAGTTTAAAGGATTTTGGATGCACAAGTAGTGATCATACTTAGTGCAAAATGAAGGCTAGCAAAAGATTGAGAAGCGACCAACCAAGAAACAAATAATCTCATAAGCGAGCATTAAGTAATTTTATTGCATAATTATTGACTTTCGTGCATGCATAGGGAATCGCAAACCTTAACACCAATATTCTTACTAAAGCATAATTACTCATCAACATGACTCACACATCACATCATCATATCTTGAAACTATTACAAGGAATCAAGTTTATTTTGTCCAATGAACTTCATGAAAGTTTTTATTATATCCTTCTTGGATATCTATCACTTTGGAACTAATTTTCATGTGTTGCTTTTGATAAGATCAAACAAATATAAGTGAAGATCATGAGCATAATATTTCTTTCTCTCAAATTAATTTAAGTGAAACAAGAGAGAATTCTTCAAAGATTTTACTAACTCTCAAATAAAGCTAAGTGAAGCATGAGAACATTTCTTCAAGTTTAATTAAGTCCGGTTAAACTTGAATGCAATAAGCCGAGTCATATTAAAATAACATGATGCAACTACAATGCATGAGCATGATATCAACATAAGCATGGAGGTGCAACATATTCATCGAGCATAACCATAATGAAACATTAACCAAATGAGTAGGGTAAGTTGACGAGCATAACATTACACATGAGCATATCATGAACACTAGCATCTTAAATAAATACCATGCAAGAACTCATCCAGAATACTACCAAGTAAGCATATAACCAACTCGATGCAAAGTAGCATGCATAGCAATGACACGAGATAACAGCTTGTAAACATGCATCTGAAAGAACACACTGCTACTACTATCAAGCATGACATATAACAATAATACTAGTAATAAGTGTAATATACCAAGATGTAGAAGAGCATAGCATGAAAGTGAACACAAATCCATAAGCATCACCGAAACAATGATAACCTTATCAAAATGTAACATCCCAAATATTCAATTTGGAATGTTATACATAGGTCATTCATGCATATCATATTTTTCTGCATTTTCGTTTCACGAATCCTCGAAATTCTAAGAAACTCAAGGACCGACGGAGAGAGTTGGAATTTCGTTATTTTCATATTTGAGTTTTCTCAAATTTTGAAAAGAGGATCATTTGGTTTTGATTATTTTTCCTCTCTGAAAATATTTCTAATTAAAATATATGAGAGGGGATAATATGACTTCTCCAAAATAAAGGAAATATTAGAGGAAAAATATTATAATCAAATAAGTTATTTTATTTGGATTTTATTGCAATTTTATTTGAATTAGGAAAATATGCGTTTTTAAAAATTGCATTGGAGGCCCAAATAAAGGTTCACTTTGTCTGCAATATTATTAGGGGACCGTGAAAATTTATTTCAGGATTTTTGGAGTCAGTTTAGTATTTCTTTTATTTGTTTTCCGCGTCAGGATTTATTTTAGAAAAGTGAACCGACCTAACCGGGCCGTGTCCGACTAGGACTCCTGGCCCGACCGACCTTATAAGCCGGGAGGCCCGACCCGCCGGACCCCTTCCCCGCGCCCGAAACCCTATCCGCCTGCACCGCCACCGCCTCGCGTCGCTGCCGCCTGATGAAGCTATGTACCTAGGGTGGGGTCATGGATCTGTCTAACATACCCTCCCCAAGGACATCTCTACAAAGAACCAGAAGCAGTCGAAGAAAAACCATCATCCACTCGACCATGAAGATGTGTTCACTCGACCACCTTGAAGACACTCGACCATGCTAACAACCACTCGACCATGAGAAGATGTGAAGCCCTTCACTTCGCAACGGTCGGGGTTTAAGTCATAGCTTTATGGACATTTATAGCACTTTACTTCAGACGTTACCAGTAACGCTCCTCCTTTATGAACATTGAACCCTCTGTAACGGAGGGGAGCTGGGGTCCTGGCGCACTCTATATAAGCCACCCCCTCCTCTAGGACAAGGGTTGGCACCTTCTGTAATTCACACGCATATATCCAGTCGACCGCCTTCGGGCTCCGAGACGTAGGGCTGTTACTTCCTCCGAGAAGGGCCTGGACTCGTAAAACTTGCGTGTACAACTCCTCCATAGCTAGGATCATGCATCTACATTCCTACCCCCTATTCTACTGCTAGTCTTAGAACCACGGCAGTTGGCGCCCACCGTGGGGCCGGTGTCTTAGCGACTTGTTGGAGAAGTTGCAATTTTTCCGATCCCCTTCATCATGGTTTCAGGCGGAGGTTTGGCTGAGGGCCGCGAGATCCGTCTCAGCGCGCTCGTGTTCGTCGCCGACGACTCCGCTTGGCTTCAAGAGGCTCCACTCGACATCGACGCACTCCCTGCCCGCGGAGCGACGCACTTTCGCGCGCGCCTGCGGCAGCCGTCGACCCAGTATTAGTCAGCTCCAGCAACTTTCACCCTTCCTGTGGCCCACCAGAGCAAACGTTTCGGTCGGTCGAGGCTTCAGCGGTGGGTGACACATGCGGCGGCTCGCCAGTCTGCCACCCCTCAAGTCGCGGCAATCGAGCCCAATGAAACTCTCTACGGCCTGTTCGATCTGTCGACTGGCTCCGTAGAGACTGCATCTGAGTGCGACAGCAGCGACCCAACGACAGAAGTTTTGATGGTCAATGGACCACGCAGTCCTCCTGGCTTCACCCGTGAAGATGGAGGTGACATGAACGGTGATCCGCCGCGCGTTCATGAAGAGTACCGCCCCGAACCCCTCTCTTCACAGCAGAGGGATGAACTTCGCCGCCGGAACATGGATGCACTACATACTCCTATAGTTGGAGAAACCCTTGAGGCCCAGGCCTTGCAGCAGGCGCGCTTGGCCAACTTGGCTGAGCGCACTCGACTGGAGAACCTCCAGCGCGCACTCGACGATCGCGCTCAGTAGAGTGCTCCCGAATCCAGTGGACGCCAACTTTTTCCACCTCCGACTCAGGTATACTCAACCCTAATCCGGAATCTAGCAGCTGCTGCCCCGATAGCGGAGTCGATCCAACCTTCCCAGTCAGAAGCTGGCCGAGGTCTGGTGCAGATCCGAGCCTTGCTCCGGGTGGCGGGAGAACAGAATACGGATGTATCTCAATCGCGGAATAGGATCCATAGCAGATCCGTGGTTGTAGACACAATTCAGTCGGCCCATAGCCCAAGATCGCCCCCGAGGCGTGAGGGACGTGGGGATCGATGAGATCAGTACAGAAACCGTGAGCAGTATGATCACCGAGTCGATCGCGATGATCGTCGTCGAGTGCCCATGCCTTCCCCAAGGAGTGGGTCATACGTGCCTCGACAACATGAAGACAGACGCCCTCACAGTGTTGGGCGAGGTATTCTAGTCGACCCCAGGGAGCCAGGCTTTGATGCGAGATCTATTCTTGTCCAGGGCTTGGTTGACAGAAACAGAGCTCACCGAGAGGGCCATGATAGGGATCTGCAAACCAGTAACAGGGTGCATGTCTCAGGTCCAGAGTGCTTCAGCAGAGCTATCAGAGCTGCAGTGATTCCCCCCAACTTTAGGTTGGCGATTGGAGTCAGTAAGTTCACTGGTGAGTTCAAGCCTGACACTTGGCTTGAAGACTACCGAGTGGCTGTCCAGATTGGTGGCGGCAATGATGAAGTGGCAATGAAACACCTTCCTCTGATGTTGGAGGGCTCGACTAGAGCATGGCTGAATCAGTTGGCACCTGGCAGTATTTATACTTGGGAAGATCTCGCCCGAGTGTTTGTCAAAACATTCGAGGGCACTTGCAAATGGCCGATAGGTTTGACGGAATTACAGTGTTGTGTTCAGAAACCGAATGAAACTTTCAAGGATTATATCCAAAGATGGATCACCCTACACCACACGGTGGAGGATATGTCTGATCATCAGGCAATTTGTGCCTTTAAGGAAGGTGTCAGGTATCGGGAGTTGAATATGAAATTCGGCCGGGCAGGAAATATGACTCTGACTTGGATGATGGAGATTGACACCAAGTATGCCAATGGTGAAGAAGAAGAACGACTCCGGAGTGGCAAGCACAAAGTAGCCACCCATGAAGCTGGAGGAGGAAACTCCGGTGGGAAACAGAAGCGCAAGGCCGAGCCAGCTGCTCCTGGTGAAGCCTTGGCTGTGGTTCAAGGAAAGTTCAAGGGGAAGCCCAAAGGGCCGTGGAACCCCAAGAAAGTAAAAGATCAAGATGGAAATGACGTGTTGGATCTGCCATGCCACATCCACACCAAGAAAGATGAAGAGGGTAATTTCATTTACCCGAAGCACACCACTCGGTAGTGTCAGCTCCTAATCCAGCAATTCCGAGAGAAACAACCCAAGGAAAAGAAGGAAGCAGACAAGGCTGAGGATGAGGAAGGGGATGATGATGGTTATCCCCACATGAATTCCACTCTGATGATTTTTGCTGACGCTGAGAGAAAAAGTCGATTGAAAGTCATCAACAGAGAAGTGAACATGGTCGCTCCGGTGACACCCAGTTATTTGAAGTCGTCACAGACTGCCATTACATTTGACCAGTCTGATCATCCAGCGCACATAGCCACTCCTGGGAGGCAAGCACTGGTGGTCGACCCGGTGGTCGAAGGCACTCGACTGACAAAAGTCCTGATGGACGGTGGCAGTGGCCTGAACATACTGTATGCAGAGACGTTGAAGGGAATGGGCATTCCAATGTCCAGACTCAGTGAAAGCAATATGAGTTTCCATGGGGTCATTCCAGGCAAGGAGGCTGCATCCCTCGGTCAGATTGCTCTCAACGTAGTTTTCGGTGATTCCAAGAATTACCGCAAAGAAAAGTTGACATTTGAAGTTGCGGATTTCCAGAGTGCCTATCATGCCATTCTGGGCAGGCTAGCTTATGCATGTTTTATGGCTCGACCATGTTACGTGTACCTCAAATTGAAGATGCCTGGTCCCAAAGGGGTGATCACTATCTCTGGTAATCGGAAGAAGGTAGAAGAATGCATCCAGAAGGGTTGAAAGATCGCCGATGCTCAGATGGCCGTGGTAGAATTGCAAGAATACCAGGAAAATGCAGATCCGAGTGATTTGTTGCGAGCCAAGAAGCCAGCCACAGATTCAGCATTCCAGTCATTTGGTGAAACGAAGTCGATTCACATTCACCCGACAGACCCCAATGCTGCTCCGACTCACATTTCAACCACACTCGACTCCAAATAGGAAGAAGCGCTCATCTAGTTCCTCCATGAGAACTGGGACATCTTTGCATGGAAGCCTTCTGACATGCCGGGTGTTCCCAGGGGACTGGCTGAGCATCGTTTGCGAGTCGACCCAAATGTGAAACCAGTCAAAGAACATCTTTGACGCTCCGCCGTACAAAAGAGAAAGGCAATCCATGAAGAGGTGGCTCGGCTTTTGGCAGCTGAGTTTATCTGAGAGATTTACCACTCTGAGTGGTTAGCCAATGTTTTCATGGTCCCAAAGAAGGATGACTCACTTCACATGTGCATTGACTTCAAGCATATCAATCGGGCATGCCCGAAAGATCACTTTCCTCTCCCTCGCATCGACCAGATAGTCGACTCGACTGCGGGGTGCGAGCGTTTGTCCTTTTTGGACGCCTACTCCGGGTACCACCAGATCCGTCTGTACGAACCCGACGAGATAAAGACAACTTTCATCACCCCGTTTGGGTGTTTCTGTTATGTCACAATGCCATTCGGTTTGAAGAACGCTGGAGCCACATTCATGCGGCTGATTCAGAAGTGCCTGCTCACTCAGATCACTCGGAGTGTGGAAGCATACATGGATGACATTGTGGTCAAGTCACGTAAAGGTTCCGACCTACTGACTGACCTTGCTGAAGCCTTTGCCAGCCTCAGAAGGTATGATATCAAGATCAATCCATCAAAGTGCACGTTTGGAGTTCAGGGCGGAAAATTACTCGTTTCCTAGTTTCCGAACGAGGGATCGATGCTAACCTAGAGAAAGTGGGTGGTATACTCCGAATGAAACGCCCTGTGCGTGTGCATGATGTCCAGAAGCTTACTGGTTGCTTGGCCGCCCTAAGTCGATTCATTTCTCACCTCAGTGAAAAGGCGTTGCCTCTTTACCGACTGATGAAGAAATCAGATAAGTTCGAGTGGACCCTAGAAGCTGATGCAGCATTTGCAGAGCTAAAAGCCCTGCTTTCCACCCAGCCGGTGCTTGCTGCTCCAATCAGCAAAGAGCCTTTACTGCTTTATATAGCAGCCACTGGACAAGTCGTCAGTGCAGTACTTACAGTCGAGCGGGAAGAAGAAGGAAAAGCTTATAAAGTTCAGCGCCCAGTTTATTATATTTCTGAAGTCCTGACTCCATCAAAGCAGAGATATCCGCACTACCAGATGCTTGTCTATGGGATTTACATGACCACGAAGAAGGTTGCACACTATTTCTTTGATCACTCTGTTACAGTCGTCAGCGACGCTCCATTGTCAGAGATTCTGCACAACATAGATGCAACTGGTCAAGTGGCAAAATGGGCGATTGAACTCCTTCCCTTAGATATAAAGTTTGAGGCAAAGAAATATATCATGTCCCAAGCAATAGCAGATTTCCTCGCCGAGTGGATCGAATAGCAACTGCAGACTCAAGTTCACTCAGAGCACTGGACCATGTTCTTTGACGGATCCAAAATGCTAAATGGTTCTGGTACTGGGGTAGTACTGGTATCCCCCCGAGGAGACAAGCTCAGATATGTCCTCCAGATTCACTTTGATTCCTCCAACAATGAAGCAGAATATGAAGCACTCCTGTATGGGTTGCACATGGCCATCTCACTCGGCGTCCGTTGCCTCATGGTCTACGATGACTCAGATTTGGTAGTCAATCAAGTGATGAAGGAGTGGGACGTCAGAAGCCCAGCTATGACTGGTTACTCCAACACGGTGAGGAAGCTGGAAAAGAAGTTTGAGGGGTTAGAGCTCCATCACATACCCCAACTGAAAAATCAAGCAGCCGATGACTTGGCAAAGATAGGTTCCAAGAGAGAAGCCATTCCCAGCAATGTGTTTTTGGAGCATATTCACACGCCGAAAGTTCAGGAAGATCCTTTTACTGAAGAGCCCCCATAGCCTAAGAGCGCCACAGACCCAAGTGAAGTCGAGGTCCCAGCCGTGGTCGACCTGATCATGGAGGTTCTGGCCATTACTCCCGACTGGACAGTGCCGTACATTGCGTACATCCTCAGGAAAGAACTCCCAGAGGACGAGGAAGAGGCTCGGCAGATCGTCCATCGATCCATGGCCTTTACTATGATAAGAGGACAACTGTTCAGGGAAAGCGTGACTGGAGTCGGTCAGAAATGCGTAACACCAGAAGAAGGTCGAATGATCCTCAATGACATCCACTCGGGGACCTGTGGTCACCATGCGTCCTCTCGGGCCATCGTGGCTAAAGCATACCGAGCTGGATTCTATTGGCCACAAGCAAATGATATGGCGAAAGATATAGTCGACAGATGTGAAGGCTGCCAGTTTTACTCCGACATGTCTCACAAGCCAGCGTCGGCCCTGAAGAGCATCTCCCTTGTCTGGCCCTTTCCTATTTGGGGACTGGATATGGTTGGACCATTGAGAACTGGTAGGAGCGGCTTCACTCATGTGCTTGTTGCATTCGACAAGTTTACCAAATGGATCGAAGCTAAACCTATCAAGAACCTTGAGGCCAACACCACTGTCAGTTTTATCAGAGAATTGACATTCAGATATGGAGTTCCATACAGCATCATCACGGACAACGGGTCGAACTTCGATTCTGATGAGTTTAGAGCTTTCTGCGCTTCTCAAGGCACACGAGTCGACTATGCTTCAGTCGCTCACCCGCAGTCGAATGGACAAGCAGAAAGAGCCAATGGCCTAATTCTCAAAGGACTGAAACCCCGACTGATGCGTGATCTCAAACACACAGCAGGCGCTTGGGTTTATGAACTTCCGTCAGTTCTGTGGGGCTTAAGGACAACTCCTAATCGGTCGACCGAACGAACTTCTTTCTTCTTGGTCTATGGAGCCGAAGCTGTTCTGCCAAGTGACCTGCTCCACAACGCACCCCGAGTCGAGCTCTTCTCCGAAGAGGAAGCAGAGCAGGCCCGACAATATTTAGTCGATCTCTTAGAGGAGGAAAGAGAGATGGCCTTGATACGGTCGACCATTTATCAGCAAGACTTGCGTCAATTCCACGCCAGAAATGTGAGGGGTCGAGCCTTTCAAGAGGGAGACCTGGTTCTTCGAGTGGACAACAGAAACGCACAAGCTCGCCCCGGCTTGGGAAGGCCCCTTCATCATCACCAAAGTCCTCCACAATGGAGCATACCATCTTTACAGTGTTGAGCATCAGAAAGACGAGCCACGGGCTTGGAACGCGGAGCTTCTCCGCCCCTTTTATACTTAAGCACTCATTCGAATAAAATGTAATAAGAAGTAACTTTGTAATTTGTTCGTAAAAAACAAGAGCTTTTCAGTCTTCTCGCATGATTGTTGTTGCTTTTATTTACCTCTAAAATCCCCTAGTGGGTGGGCTTAGCCGCGAATCCGTTTTGCCTAAGTTCGGAAGAAAATCCTACCGAGTGGTGAGCAATCCTCCCACTCGGGGGCTTAGCTGCAGTCCAGTACTCGCCTAAGTTCTCTCACTCAGAGACATAGCTGCAGTCCGGTACTCGCCTAAGTTTGAAAAAAAGTCCTACCCAGTGGTGAGCAATCCTCCCACTGAAGGAAATATGCCCTAGAGGCAATAATAAAGTTATTATTTATTTCCTTATATCATGATAAAAGTTTATTATTCATGCTAGAATTGTATTAACCGGAAACATAATACATGTGTGAATACATAGACCAACAGAGTATCACTAGTATGCCTCTACTTGACTAGCTCGTTAATCAAAGATGGTTATGTTTCCTAACCATGAACAAAGAATTGTTATTTGATTAACGAGGTCACATCATTAGTTGAATGATCTGATTGACATGACCCATTCCATTAGCTTAGCACCCGATCGTTTAGTATGTTGCTATTGCTTTCTTCATGACTTATACATGTTCCTATAACTATGAGATTATGCAACTCCCGTTTACCGGAGGAACACTTTGGGTACTACCAAACGTCACAACGTTACTGGGTGATTATAAAGGAGTACTACAGGTGTCTCCAATGGTAGATGTTGGGTTGGCGTATTTCGAGATTAGGGTTTGTCACTCCGATTGTCGGAGAGGTATCTCTGGGCCCTCTCGGTAATACACATCACATAAGCCTTGCAAGCACAATAACTAAGATGTTAGTTATGAGATGATGTATTACGGAACGAGTAAAGAGACTTGCCAGTAACGAGATTGAACTAGGTATTGGATACCGACGATCGAATCTCGGGCAAGTAACATACCGATGACAAAGGGAACAACGTATGTTGTTATGCGGTCTGACCGATAAAGATCTTCGTAGAATATGTAGGAGCCAATATGGGCATCCAGGTCCCGCTATTGGTTATTGACCAGAGACGTGTCTCGGTCATGTCTACATTGTTCTCGAACCGTAGGGTCCGCACGCTTAACGTTACGATGACAGTTATTATGAGTTTATGCATTTTGATGTACCGAAGGTTGTTCGGAGTCCCGGATGAGATCACGGACATGACGAGGAGTCTCGAAATGGTCGAGACGTAAAGATTGATATATTGGAAGCCTATGTTTGGACATCGGAAGTGTTCCGGGTGAAATCGGGATTTTACCGGATTACCGGGAGGGTTACCGGAACCCCCCGGGAGCCAAATGGGCCAACATGGGCCTTAGTGGAAAGGTGAGAGGGCAGCCCACATAGGGCTGCGCCTCCCCCCCTCTCCCTAGTCCTATTAGGACTAGGAGAGGGGCCGGCCACCTCTCTCTCTCTCTCCCCTTTAAAGGATTCCTAGTTGGACTAGGATTGGAGGGGGGAGTCCTACTCCCGGTAGGAGTAGGACTCCTCCTGCGCCTCCCTCTCTTTGGCCGGCCAGCCCCCCTCCCTCCAAACTTTATATACGGGGGCAGGGGACACCCCAAGACACACAAGTTGATCCTTGAGATCATTCCTTAGCCGTGTGCGGTGCCCCCTGCCACCAAATTCCACCTCGATCATACCGTTACAGTGCTTAGGCGAAGCCCTGCGTCGGTAGTACATCAAGATCGTCACCACGCCGTCGTGCTGATGGAACTCTTCCTCGACGCTTTGCTGGATCAGAGCCTGAGGAACGTCATCGAGCTGAACGTGTGCCAAGAACTCGGAGGTGCTGGAGTAACGGTGCTTAGATCGGTCGGATCGGGAAGAAGACGTACGACTACTTCCTCTATGTTGTGTGATCGCTTCCGCAGTCGGTCTGCGTTGGTACGTAGACAACACTCTCCCCTCTCGTTGCTATGCATCACCATGATCTTGCGTGTGCGTAGGAAAATTTTCGAAATTACTACGTTCCCCAAGAGTGGCATCCGATCCTAGGTTTTATGGTTTGATGTTATTTGCACGAGTAGAACACAAGTGAGTTGTGGGCGATACAAGTCATACTGCCTACCAGCATGTCATACTTTGGTTCGGCGGTATTGTTGGACGAGACGATCCGGACCAACCTTACGCGTACTCTTACGCGAGACCGGTTCCCTCGACGTGCTTTGCACATAGATGGCTTGCGGAAGACTGTCTCTCCAACTTTAGTTGAACCAAGTGTGGCTACGCCCGGTCCTTGAGAAGGTTAAAACAGAGTCTATTTGACGAACTATCATTGTGGTTTTGATGCGTAGGTGAGATGAGTTCTTACTTAAAGCCCGTAGCAGCCACGTAAAACTTGCAACAACAAAGTAGAGGACGTCTAACTTGTTTTTGCAGGGCATGTTGTGATGTGATATGGTCAAAGCATGATGCTGATTTTATTGTATGAGATGATCATGTTTTGTAACCGAGTTATCGGCAACTGGCAGGAGCCATATGGTTGTCGCTTTATTGTATGCAATGCAATCGCGATGTAATGCTTTACTTTATTACTAAGCGGTAGTGATAGTCGTGGAAGCATAAGATTGGCGAGACGACAACGATGCTACGATGGAGATCAAGGCGCCGGTGACGATGGTGATCATGACGGTGCTTCGGAGATGGAGATCACAAAGCACAAGATGATGATGGCCATATCATATCACTTATATTGATTGCATGTGATGTTTATCCTTTTATGCATCTTATCTTGCTTTGATTGACGGTAGCATTATAAGATGATCTCTCACTAAATTATCAAGAAGTGTTCTCCCTGAGTATGCACCGTTGCAAAAGTTCTTCGTGCTGAGACACCACGTGATGATCGGGTGTGATAGGCTCTACGTTCAGATACAACGGGTGCAAAACAGTTGCACACGCGGAATACTCAGGTTATACTTGACGAGCCAAGCATATACAGATATGGCCTTGGAACACGGAGACCGAAAGGTCGAGCGTGAATCATATAGTAGATATGATCAACATATTGATGTTCACCATTGAAAACTACTCCATCTCACGTGATGATCGGTTATGGTTTAGTTGATTTGGATCACGTGATCACTTAGAGGATTAGAGGGATGTATATCTAAGTGGGAGTTCTTAAGTAAATTTGATTAAACTGAACTTAAAATTATCATGAACTTAGTACCTGATAGTATCTTGCTTGTTTATGTTGATTGTAGATAGATGGCTCGTGCTGTTGTTCCGTTGAATTTTAATGCGTTCCTTGAGAAAGCAAAGTTGAAAGATGATGGTAGCAATTACACGGACTGGGTCCGTAACTTGAGGATTATCCTCATTGCTGCACAGAAGAATTACGTCCTGGAAGCACCGCTGAGTGCCAGGCCTGCTGCAAGAGCAACACCAGAAGTTATGAACGTCTGGCAGAGCAAAGCTGATGACTACTCAATAGTTCAGTGTGCCATGCTTTACGGCTTAGAACCGGGACTTCAACGACGTTTTGAACGTCATGGAGCATATGAGATGTTCCAGGAGTTGAAGTTAATATTTCAAGCAAATGCCCGGATTGAGAGATATGAAGTCTCCAATAAGTTCTATAGTTGCAAGATGGAGGAGAACAGTTCTGTCAGTGAGCATATACTCAAAATGTCTGGGTATAATAATCACTTGATTCAATTGGGAGTTACACTTCCGGATGATTGCGTCATTGACAGAATTCTCCAATCACTGCCACCAAGCTACAAGAGCTTTGTGATGAACTATAATATGCAAGGGATGAACAAGACTATTCCCGAGCTCTTCGCAATGCTGAAAGCTGCGAGGTAGAAATCAAGAAGGAGCATCAAGTGTTGATGGTTAACAAAACCACTAGTTTCAAGAAAAAGGGCAAAGGGAAGAAGAAGGGGAACTTCAAGAAGAACAGCAAACAAGTTGCTGCTCAAGAGAAGAAACCCAAGTCTGGACCTAAGCCTGAAACTGAGTGCTTCTACTGCAAGCAGACTGGTCACTGGAAGCGGAACTGCCCCAAGTATTTGGCGGATAAGAAGGATGGCAAGGTGAACAAAGGTATATGTGATATACATGTTATTGATGTGTACCTTACTAATGCTCGCAGTAGCACCTGGGTATTTGATACTGGTTCTGTTGCTAATATTTGCAACTCGAAACAGGGACTATAGAATAAGCGGACACTAGCAAAGGACGAGGTGACGATGCGCGTGGGAAACGGTTCCAAAGTCGATGTGATTGCGGTCGGCACGCTACCTCTACATCTACCTTCGGGATTAATATTAGACCTAAATAATTGTTATTTGGTGCCAGCGTTGAGCATGAACATTATATCTGGATCTTGTTTGATGCGAGACGGTTATTCATTTAAATCAGAGAATAATGGTTGTTCTATTTATATGAGTAATATCTTTTATGGTCATGCACCCTTGAAGAGTGGTCTATTCTTATTGAATCTCGATATTAGTGATACACATATTCATAATGTAGAAGCCAAAAGATGCAGAGTTGATAATGATAGTGCAACTTATTTGTGGCACTGCCGTTTAGGTCATATCGGTGTAAAGCGCATGAAGAAACTCCATACTGATGGGCTTTTGGAACCACTTGATTATGAATCACTTGGTACTTGCGAACCATGCCTCATGGGCAAGATGACTAAAACACCGTTCTCCGGTACTATGGAGAGAGCAACAGATTTGTTGGAAATCATACATACCGATGTGTGTGGTCCGATGAATATTGAGGCTCGTGGCGGATATCGTTATTTTCTCACCTTCACAGATGATTTAAGCAGATATGGGTATATCTACTTAATGAAACACAAATCTGAAACATTTGAAAAGTTCAAGGAATTTCAGAGTGAAGTTGAAAATCATCGTAACAAGAAAATAAAGTTTCTACGATCTGATCGTGGAGGAGAATATTTGAGTTACGAGTTTGGTATACATTTGAAAAATTGTGGAATAGTTTCGCAACTCACGCCACCCGGAACACCACAGCGTAATGGTGTGTCCGAACGTCGTAATCGTACTTTACTAGATATGGTGCGATCTATGATGTCTCTTACTGATTTACCGCTATCGTTTTGGGGTTATGCTTTAGAGACGGCCGCATTCACGTTAAATAGGGCACCATCAAAATCCGTTGAGACGACGCCTTATGAACTGTGGTTTGGCAAGAAACCAAAGTTGTCGTTTCTTAAAGTTTGGGGCTGCGATGCTTATGTGAAAAAGCTTCAACCTGATAAGCTCGAACCCAAATCAGAGAAATGTGTCTTCATAGGATATCCAAAGGAAACTATTGGATACACCTTCTATCACAGATCCGAAGGCAAGACTTTTGTTGCTAAATTCGGAAACTTTCTTGAGAAGGAGTTTCTCTCGAAAGAAGTGAGTGGGAGGAAAGTAGAACTTGACGAGGTAACTGTACCTACTCCGTTATTGGGAAATAGTACATCACAGAAAACTGTTTCTGTGAGACCTACACCAATAAGAGAGGAAGTTAATGATGATGATCATGAAACTTTAGATCAAGATACTACTGTACCTCGTAGATCAACCAGAGTAAGATCCGCACCAGAGTGGTACGGTAATCCTGTTCTGGAAGTCATGCTACTAGATCATGATGAACCTACGAACTATGAAGAAGCGATGGTGAGCCCAGATTCCGCAAAGTGGCTTGAAGCCATGAAATCTGAGATGGGATCCATGTATGAGAACAAAGTATGGACTTTGGTTGACTTGCCCGATGATCGGCAAGCAATTGAGAATAAATGGATCTTTAAGAAAAAGACTGACGCTGATGGTAATGTTACTGTCTACAAAGCTCGACTTGTCGCAAAAGTTTTTCGACAAGTTCAAGGAGTTGACTACGATGAGACTTTCTCACCCGTAGCGATGCTTAAGTCTGTCAGAATCATGTTAGCAATTGCCGCATTTTATGATTATGAAATTTGGCAAATGGATGTAAAAACTGCATTCCTGAATGGATTTCTGGAAGAAGAGTTGTATATGATGCAACCGAAAGGTTTTGTCGATCCAAAGGGAGCTAACAAAGTGTGCAAACTCCAGCAATCCATTTATGGACTGGTGCAAGCATCTCGGAGTTGGAATAAACGCTTTGACAGTGTGATCAAAGCATTTGGTTTTATACAGACTTTTGGAGAAGCCTGTATTTACAAGAAAGTGAGTGGGAGCTCTGTAGCATTTCTGATATTATATGTGGATGACATATTACTGATTGGAAATGATATAGAATTTCTGGATAGCATAAAGGGATACTTGAATAAAAGTTTTTCAATGAAAGACCTCGGTGAAGCTGCTTACATATTAGGCATAAAGATCTATAGAGATAGATCAAAATGCTTAATTGGACTTTCACAAAGCACATACCTTGACAAGATTTTGAAGAAGTTCAAAATGAATCAAGCAAAGAAAGGGTTCTTGCCTGTATTACAAGGTGTGAAGTTGAGTCAGACTCAATGCCCGACCACTGCAGAAGATAGAGAGAAAATGAAAGATGTTCCCTATGCTTCAGCCATAGGCTCTATCATGTATGCAATGCTGTGTACCAGACCTGATGTGTGCCTTGCTATAAGTATAGCAGGGATGTACCAAAGTAATCCAGGAGTGGATCACTGGACAGCGGTCAAGAACATCCTGAAATACCTGAAAAGGACTAAGGATATGTTTCTCGTATATGGAGGTGACAAAGAGCTCACCGTAAGAGGTTACGTTGATGCAAGCTTTGACACTGATCCGGACGATTCTAAATCGCAAACCGGATACGTGTTTACTTTAAACGGTGGAGCTGTCAGTTGGTGCAGTTCTAAACAAAGCGTCGTAGCGGGATCTACATGTGAAGCGGAGTACATAGCTGCTTCGGAAGCAGCGAACGAAGGAGTCTGGATGAAGGAGTTCATATCCGTTCTCGGTGTCATACCTAGTGCATCGGGTCCAATGAAAATCTTCTGTGACAATACTGGTGCAATTGCCTTGGCAAAGGAATCCAGATTTCACAAAAGAACCAAACACATCAAGAGACGCTTCAACTCCATCCGGGATTTAGTCCAGGTGGGAGACATAGAGATTTGCAAGATACATACAGATCTGAATGTTGCAGACCCGTTGACTAAGCCTCTTCCACGAGCAAAACATGATCAGCACCAAGGCTCCATGGGTGTTAGAATCATTACTGTGTAATCTAGATTATTGACTCTAGTGCAAGTGGGAGACTGAAGGAAATATGCCCTAGAGGCAATAATAAAGTTATTATTTATTTCCTTATATCATGATAAAAGTTTATTATTCATGCTAGAATTGTATTAACCGGAAACATAATACATGTGTGAATACATAGACCAACAGAGTATCACTAGTATGCCTCTACTTGACTAGCTCGTTAATCAAAGATGGTTATGTTTCCTAACCATGAACAAAGAGTTGTTATTTGATTAACGAGGTCACATCATTAGTTGAATGATCTGATTGACATGACCCATTCCATTAGCTTAGCACCCGATCGTTTAGTATGTTGCTATTGCTTTCTTCATGACTTATACATGTTCCTATAACTATGAGATTATGCAACTCCCGTTTACCGGAGGAACACTTTGGGTACTACCAAACGTCACAACGTTACTGGGTGATTATAAAGGAGTACTACAGGTGTCTCCAATGGTAGATGTTGGGTTGGCGTATTTCGAGATTAGGGTTTGTCACTCCGATTGTCGGAGAGGTATCTCTGGGCCCTCTCGGTAATACACATCACATAAGCCTTGCAAGCACAATAACTAAGATGTTAGTTATGAGATGATGTATTACGGAACGAGTAAAGAGACTTGCCAGTAACGAGATTGAACTAGGTATTGGATACCGACGATCGAATCTCGGGCAAGTAACATACCGATGACAAAGGGAACAACGTATGTTGTTATGCGGTCTGACCGACAAAGATCTTCGTAGAATATGTAGGAGCCAATATGGGCATCCAGGTCCCGCTATTGGTTATTGACCGGAGACGTGTCTCGGTCATGTCTACATTGTTCTCGAACCGTAGGGTCCGCACGCTTAACGTTACGATGACAGTTATTATGAGTTTATGCATTTTGATGTACCGAAGGTTGTTCGGAGTCCCGGATGAGATCACGGACATGACGAGGAGTCTCGAAATGGTCGAGACGTAAAGATTGATATATTGGAAGCCTATGTTTGGACATCGGAAGTGTTCCGGGTGAAATCGGGATTTTACCGGATTACCGGGAGGGTTACCGGAACCCCCCGGGAGCCAAATGGGCCAACATGGGCCTTAGTGGAAAGGTGAGAGGGCAGCCCACATAGGGCTGCGCCTCCCCCCTCTCCCTAGTCCTATTAGGACTAGGAGAGGGGCCGGCCACCTCTCTCTCTCTCTCCCCTTTAAAGGATTCCTAGTTGGACTAGGATTGGAGGGGGGAGTCCTACTCCCGGTAGGAGTAGGACTCCTCCTGCGCCTCCCTCTCTTTGGCCGGCCAGCCCCCCTCCCTCCAACCTTTATATACGGGGGCAGGGGACACCCCAAGACACACAAGTTGATCCTTGAGATCGTTCCTTAGCCGTGTGCGGTGCCCCCTGCCACCAAATTCCACCTCGATCATACCGTTACAGTGCTTAGGCGAAGCCCTGCGTCGGTAGTACATCAAGATCGTCACCACGCCGTCGTGCTGACGGAAATCTTCCTCGACGCTTTGCTGGATCGGAGCCCGAGGAACGTCATCGAGCTGAACGTGTGCCAAGAACTCGGAGGTGCTGGAGTAACGGTGCTTAGATCGGTCGGATCAGGAAGAAGACGTACGACTACTTCCTCTACGTTGTGTGATCGCTTCCACAGTCGGTCTGCGTTGGTACGTAGACAACACTCTCCCCTCTCGTTGCTATGCATCACCATGATCTTGCGTGTGCGTAGGAAATTTTTTGAAATTACTACGTTCCCCAAGAGTGGCATCCGATCCTAGGTTTTATGGTTTGATGTTATTTGCACGAGTAGAACACAAGTGAGTTGTGGGCGATACAAGTCATACTGCCTACCAGCATGTCATACTTTGGTTCGGCGGTATTGTTGGACGAGACGATCTGGACCAACCTTACGCGTACTCTTACGCGAGACCGGTTCCCTCTACGTGCTTTGCACATAGATGGCTTGCGGAAGACTGTCTCTCCAACTTTAGTTGAACCAAGTGTGGCTATGCCCGGTCCTTGAGAAGGTTAAAACAGAGTCTATTTGACGAACTATCGTTGTGCTTTTGATGCGTAGGTGAGATGAGTTCTTACTTAAAGCCTGTAGCAGCCACGTAAAACTTGCAACAACAAAGTAGAGGACGTCTAACTTGTTTTTGCAGGGCATGTTGTGATGTGATATGGTCAAAGCATGATGCTGATTTTATTGTATGAGATGATCATGTTTTGTAACCGAGTTATCGGCAACTGGCAGGAGCCATATGGTTGTCGCTTTATTGTATGCAATGCAATCGCGATGTAATGCTTTACTTTATTACTAAGCGGTAGTGATAGTCGTGGAAGCATAATATTGGCGAGACGACAACGATGCTACGATGGAGATCAAGGTGTTGCGCCGGTGACGATGGTGATCATGACGGTGCTTCGGAGATGGAGATCACAAAGCACAAGATGATGATGGCCATATCATATCACTTATATTGATTGCATGTGATGTTTATCCTTTTATGCATCTTATCTTGCTTTGATTGACGGTAGCATTATAAGATGATCTCTCACTAAATTATCAAGAAGTGTTCTCCCTGAGTATGCACCGTTGCAGCCAAAAATTAGTGAGTCGACCAAACAGGATCCGTTCGCAAGCATCAACACAGTCGGTTTAAAAGAAATACCTTCCAGCGCGAGATAGAGCTTCTTGGCAAGAGTCCTCAGATAAGCTTCCATGTCATTCCTCTTGCGGATCGCGGACTCCAGCTTTTCATTCAGGGCAACCTTGTCCTTCTTCAGACTAGTCACTTCACGGTTAGATTCATTGAGGCAAGATTTCAGCCTATTCACCTCCCCTTCCAGTGTCCCGACTAAAGCCAGCTTCTGGTCTGCGAGAGCAGTTTTATCTTGGGCTGCTTTTTGGGCGGCGGCGAGGTCCGAGTCCTTCTTCTCCAAAGCCAACTTCATTTTCTCTGCAAAAGAAGCAATCAAATCAAACAAGAGGTTGAAGAAATATATTGAAAGACAGTCAACAGGCAGTTACCTTCCATACTAGCAGCTTCGTCTTGAGCTTTCTTCAGATTCTGCTGGGCCAATTCCAAGTCGAGGTTGAGTTGCCTCTGCTTCTCCTCAAGTTCAGCAAACTTGGAAATAAGAGTACACGACTTCTGCAGAAGGCAAAATACGGGTCACTTGACAAGATCAAAGGTTGTTTACTTCCGAGTGAATAAAACCTAAGGAAGTCACTTGAGACCCCAGCTGACTGCACACAGTTGACTGTAGTCTCGGGGACTACACCCAGCGGGTGCACTTGGTGTGCCCCCGCTGATTAAAACCCAACTCGACCAGTCCGCCCGGACCAAGTCAAAAAAAGAAGCAATTCAGACCCCAGTCGACTGCCAGCATTCGACTGCGGTTTTGGGGACTACACCCAGTGGGTGCACTTGGCGTGCCCCCACCGGTTCAGATCCTACTTGACCGGTCCGCCCGAGTCGAGTAGAAGAAAAGAAAGGAAGGTAGAACTCAGACCCCAGTCGACTGCCAGCAGTCGACCGCGGTCTTGGGGCCTACACCCAATGGGTGCACTTAGCGTGCCCCCACCGGTTCAGATCCTACTCGCCCAGACCGAGTGGAAGAACGCAACGACCAAAGACAATAAAAGACCCAGTGGGTGCACTAATTCGACGCAAACAACAGGAGATTGTGTAGAAGAAAATTTTTAGGCTAGCATATCCTGATAGAACAAGAGCAGTCGAAAAGTCTACTTACCTGGACATTGGCCTGGAGAGCAGCGCTGGCGTCGTAGGCAGCCTGGCTATTCTCATGCACCGTCTTCATCCGCTCCATCATCATGTCAGCCTGTCGGATGGCTTCCGCAGCCGCTTCCGACTAGTTGTCCGGGACAGGGTAGCTGGTGAAGAAGAGAGCAGACGACCCATGTGTGGCAGCTTGGAGCTCCATGGCGCGGAGTTGGACGATTGAAGGAATCACCGGTGCAGTCGACGGCGCGGGGTGCTTACTCGACAAGGGTGTAGCGAAGGTTACAGAGGCCCTGCCCGCGTCTTCAGGTTGACGGACGGGTGGTGTTGTTGTTGGCCCTTGCGGAGACATCTTGCCAGCTGCTACCTTCTTGCTCTTCCTGGGCTGAAGAGCCACATCTTCATCGTCATCTGGAAGATCGATGACGTTGGGTGGAGCTGCAAGACAGATCATTCGGCCCCAAGTGAACCGCTAGAATGCAATCGACCAAGGAATCAAGAACAAGATCATAAGAGTTTCTACCTAGGTTAGAGGTAACCGCGTCTTCCATCTCCTCGTCTCAATACTAGAGAGAAGAGGTTCCCGGTGTAGCAGCTCTGCAAGTGTCCGTACTCAGTCGGTTACGATCTGTTGCTTGAGTCGATGAAATGAACAAGTCAAATGATTACCCGGAGATGGTAGGGACGGTCACTTTGATCCTGGGCAAAGCCTTGGGCAGTTTGGAGGAGGTGGCCTTCGGTGCTTTTGGAGCTGGAGGTGGCACAACCTTGGGCTGCTTTGGGGCCTTCTCAATCGGCACTGGAGAAGATGTCCGGGGGCGCTTCGAAGACTGCCCAGTCGGCGCGGTCGCCAGGTCCGGGGTGCTCACCGGGTCGTGTGCGTGCTTGGATCTCCTCTCTCTACGAGGAGGCGAGTCGACTTCTTCGTCATCGCTCGAGTCGTCGCTCTCCTCGTCCTCCTCTGCATCCGAGTGCCACTCACCGCTCTCACGCCCGCTCGCTCCCTCCTCGACGTCTTGCTCCTGCACTCCGTTGGGCATCGAGTACATGTCAATGAGAGCCTGAAAGAACAACGAGCAGAAGGAGTATAGTCGACTGTCAACAAGGTTTCACGCAGTGAATCGGAAAGATACTTGATAAAATAGAATCATACCTGCTCCGGCTGACGCGAGTGGTCGATTGGAATCACCCTCCTAGACCCCCAAGGGTTGTCTTTGTTGCTGGTGATTCCCATCAGCCACTTCTCCAAGATGTCCTCGCCGACGTCCTCTGGGTGGATCTGAGTGGAGTCCTTAAGCCCAGAGTACATCCACATCGGATGATCACATGCTTGAAGCGGTTGGATGCGTGGACCAAGAAAGACCTCCAGTAGGTCCATCCCAGTCACCCCGTCGCGGACGAGTTGGACGACCCGCTCGACCAGCACCTTGACCTGCGCCTTCTCTTCTGGGACCACCTTCAGGGAGGAGGGCTTCTCCACTCGAGCCAAAGAAAAGGGAGGAAGTCCAGTCGACTGACCCGAGGTCGGCTGGTCCTTACAGTAAAACCAAGTCGACTGCCAACCCCGGACCGAGTCGGGAAGGATCATTGTTGGGAAGGTGCTCTTGTTCCTCATCTGGATCCCCAGGCCCCTGCACATCTGGATCACGTGCGTCCTCTCATCACTCGGATTAGCCTTTTTGACCGACTGGGAGCGGTAGGTGAAGATGTGTTTGAAAAGACCCCAGTGTGGTCGACAGCCCAACAATTTTTCACACATTGACACAAAAGCAGCCAGATAGACTATTGTGTTTGGAGTGAAATGGTGGAGCTGAGCCCCAAAGAAGTTCAAAAAACCCCGGAAGAAAGGATGGGGAGGCAGTGAGAATCCGCGATCTACGTGGGTGGTGAGGAGAACACACTCACCCTCCCTTGGTTGCGGCTCAGTCTCGTTCCCCGAGAGCCGCGCCGACTTGTGGGGGATCAGTCCCCCTCCACTAGGTCATCGAGGTCATCTTGGCTGATCGTCGAGCGGATCCAGTCACCCTGGATCCAGCCCGACGGCCGACCGGATCTCGACGAGGATCCGCCCCAGCTGGTCCGCTTGCCCTTCGCCTTCGCGGTCGCCTTCTTCGCGCTCTCCAGCGCTACCATCTTCTCTTTCCCCATGGCGGCGGGTCGAGTTCGAGCGAGGGTTCACCGACGAGGGAAGGAGCGAGCGTGGCGGGGAGGTCGAAGGAAGAAGAAAAGAGAATGGGAGCGCACGGGGCGGAGGCTTGGTCCGGTGCCTTTTATAAGGTCGTTCCCCGAGTGACTGACTGGTGGTCCCGGACGATCTAAACAAATCCCGCAACAGTCGCGTCGTAGTACATGGCGAAAAAGGTGGCGCGGAGATCGAGGAGACTTGCCTAATCTGCCCCGATTACCATGGTCTCGCCCGTCTGGTGCACTTCCCGAAATTCGAATCCCGCAAAATCCGCGGAGAGCGGAGCAACTTGCCAGACTGAAAACGCCCTCTACATTATCATTCATAATTCTACCGTGAAAATTCACTCGAGAAAAAAAAACTAAGAATGGACCAAGGCGACTGAAAAAGGAGTTGACGTCGTCTCCTCAGTTCATTCTTCCAGAACAAGGTATACTCATAGCACAAAGAATGAGTCGGAAGTGTTCCCAACTCCTTCCCCACTCAAACCCTCATCCATTCGGGGGCTAATGATGAAGCTATGTACCTAGGGTAGGGTCATGGATCTATCCAACATACCCTCCCCAAGGACATCTCTACAAAGAACCAGAAGCAGTCGAAGAAAAACCATCATCCACTCGACCATGAAGATGTGTTCACTCGACCACCTTGAACACACTCGACCATGCTAACAACCACTCGACCACCAGAAGATGTGAAGCTCTTCACTCCGCAACGGTCGGGGTTTAAGTCATAGATTTATGGACATTTATAGCACTTTACTTCGGACGTTACCAGTAACGCTCCTCCTTTATGAACATTGAACCCTGTGTAACGGAGGGGAGCTGGGGTCCTGACGCACTCTATATAAGCCACCCCGTCCTCTAGGACAAGGGTTGGCACCTTCTGTAATTCACACCCATATATCCAGTCGACCGCCTCCGGGCTCCGAGACGTAGGGCTATTACTTCCTCCGACAAGGGCCTGAACTTGTAAAACTCGCGTGTACAACTCCTCCATAGCTAGAATCTTGCCTCTACATTCCAACCCCCCCCTATTCCACTATCAGTCTTAGAACCACGACACCGCCACCTTCCGCCGCCACCGTCGCCGCCCCGTCCCACCGCCTGCCGCTGCCGTCCCGCCACCGGAGCCGCCGTCCCGCCGCCGGACCCGATCTCGCTAGAGGTAACCACCGCCGCCACCGATTTTCGCGAGAAAACCGTTCGGTTTTTGAGAAACCCTAGTTCGGTTTTTTGATCAGTTTTTGTTCAGTTTAGTTAAATAGCGGACGTTCGTCCGTACGTTCATTTTGACGAACACAATTCGTCAGTTAGTGGCAGACAATGAATGTTCGTTCGTTAGCCTGTTCGTCTCATTTTTTTGCAGGGTTTTTCCGTGATAATTTTTGATCGCGATTTCTGCCCTAGTATATCTTTTCGCTCGTTAATCCATATCGGGTGAAATGAGCGCCTAGATGTTCGTCTCAAAGTCCTCTTTCTGTTTAACCAACTTGAACAAGATTTTAATATTGTAAAATTTGACTTTAGTCCAAATTAGTAATCGGATCTTTTTTCTTTCGTAGTTTGAGTTTCCTTGCTCCGTTTCATTTGATTCTTTTTGCAAACCGGAGTTCTTCAGTTGAACTTTCTGGTTAGATCGTTTATTCGAAGTTTTCCCCGTGCTCTTTACTTGATTTCTTATGTATGCTATTGTTTGTTTGCGGTAGAACACCTGGAGTGCGAAGCGTGCTACTACAAGTCTTTAGGTTTTGCGGATCTTCAGCAAGGCGAGTAACACATTGATCATACTTTTTCATACCCATTTTTATGCATTAGTTTCAACCCGCACACATTGCGTGAGTTGGATCTCTTAACATGTGGGTTTGGAAAGTAGATGATGAGGTAGAACCAATTACCTATTTATTATCAAACCCTTGGGAGTTACTTCTACGTTATGCTTATATTACCATGCTATGCTCGTAGACGTGGATTGGGTTTGAGAGTATCCATGACAAATGTGAGATTGTTAATTAATGGTTCAACTTAAGGTGGCAACTTTATTACACATTTGGGTGGATTGCTTGTGGGCACCTGGGGTTATACCAGTGTTGTCCTAGGAGATCCCGGCGTTATACCATGTGATCCTCCTATGGTCCGCCACCCAGGCTCAAAGGGATCATAAGATTATTCATGCTTGAAACTTCCATGTGCAGCCACAAGCTATTAAGGGCTCTAGCATAGTGGAGTAAGTTGCATGACCTCTTCTAGTGGTAGACTAGCAGATGTAGGGGATGTAGGTTGGTACGGCCTACCCGGGGTTAGAGTTAATGCTTCTGAAAGACTGTGTCTCGGTCATCCGTTTCTCAAACACCATGTAGTGCGAGAAATTCAACGGAGGACATCGAGTCTTGTGGGGAAAAGTGCACAAACCTCTGTAGAGTGTACAAACTAATCATGGTTAGCCGTGTCCCCGGTTATGGACATCTTGAGTGTCTGGTTCTTGAATTATCCTATGGATCTCATCAGTCTAAATTAATTTACTGGGTTGATAATTACTTTTAAGTGGGATTTATATGGGGGTACCATTCTCGATGTTGTTTCAACTACCATGATAGTTAAATAAAATATATTTCTTTGTTGTAGGGAAAAATTGGCTTTTTATAAAAACTTTGTAACCTCCACCAGCCATATATGCATGTAGTGATAGCATTTAATTGTTCATTGCTCTAATGTGTTACATTGCCAGCATATTCCTTGTGCTGACCCATTTTCAGGGTGCAATGTATTATGTTCCAGACTTTTCAGACGACGAGTAAGGCGCCATAGGTCGTTTTTCATGCACTCAGCTACGCCGTTGGAGTTGATGTCCTCACTTTATCTTCCAAGTCTTCCGCTGTTATCTTATTTAGTTGGCCTTAAGCCATATTTATTGTAATAAGTTCTCTTTTGAGTCATTTGATGTAATAAGTGTGTGATTGCTACTCTGTTATAAATCCTTCGAGTAGTGTGTGGTCAGCATTACCGATCCATGGATGACACTGAAACACAGAGACTTGACCATCTGAGGTCGGGTCGCTACAAGATGGTATCAGAGCACACGCTGAATGTAGGACACGACCACTAAGATGAGCCATAGGTCACTCTTCTCTACTCATTTCTAACTCCTCTCCATTTTCTACTCTTTAGGATGGCGGACTCAAGGAATAAGTTTACACAGCCGGATGAAGACACCCCGTTTGTACGACACTTGAAGGAAGTCACTAAGTACATGAACATCGGAATACCAAGCTTCACCGGGACCTACACCGCCACACTACCAGAAGAGGAATGTTGGATGATTCGAGTTCAAGTTCCAGGAAGGACATTCACGCTAGTCACTGAGCCCATAGAGTATTCCTTTGATGCACCAACCTGGAGTCTAGGAAAGAGCATGGCAGCCCACATCGCCATGGGACGCATCGGCGAAGTTTACCACAAGGAGCTTAAGGACACTATCTACCAGATATGTGGGCGCCGAGATGAGCAATGGGAGATGATCAGCACCAGGAAGGACAGGTCCACGCAGCATTCATCCATGACTTAAACCATCACATACGTCACCAGGAGAACCAGATGTGCGCAATCATGATAGATTTGAAGAAGGCGATGACCAAGATCATAGAGCTAGAAGAGGAACTCAAGTCTACACGCAAAGGATATGAGGAGGAAATGACGATACTTTTGGAGATGAATGACGACCTGACGAGGAAGCTAGGAGTTTTTATGGGAGACCCCGCACCAGGAGGAGAAGACAACAAACCCAAGGATATTCATTCTGAAGACTACATCATCATCAACGACAGTGACTCGACCCTGATGGTAGTGATGATGACTATGAAGACGAAGCTGGGGCGGATATCATGGAGTCTTCCACCGATCAAAATTTCTAGTAAACCATCATATGATTAGTAGCGTTCCCCCATGTATATAGAATAGTCCGAGCACTGTAACGATAGTTAGATCGATTGTATGCCCTTGCTTGATTGATTGAGTGATATGTTATGATTGTGTTTGTCTCATGTGCATATGGGTAGTGCTTTCTCCTTAGACCTCATTCTATTCTAATCTCTCCCCTCTAAACCCATCAGATGCCTCCGAGACATGACCCCGGATTTGTCTTCCCACCGGAGCTCACTCAGTTGATCCAACAACAGAATGCCTTGATGCAGTTGTTAGTTCAGAACCAAGGCAACAACAACAACAACAATAACAACAACCCTCCGCCACCACCTCCAGTTGACAACTTAGCCCGTTTTCTGAGGTTACACCCGCCGGTGTTTTCCATTAGCACCGAGCCATAGTTACGGATGACTGGCTACGCAGGATTGGAAGGGAGTTAACCACTACCGGTTGCATAGATGCGGAGAAGGTGTGTTTTGCTGCACACCAATTGGATGGAGCAGCAGCCGCATGATGGGAGAATTACACATCCACTTTTCCTATAGCAAATGTCACTTGGGAGCAGTTTCAGCAAGCTTTCCGCACAGGCCATATCTCAACTGGAGCTATGAGCATGAAGAAGCATGAGCTTCGCAACTAACGCCAAGGGAATCATACTGTAGCTCAGTACGTGGATGAGTTTAGTAAGTTATCTCTCTATGGCCCAGATGATGTGGCCACGGATGCCGCGAAGCAGGAGAAGTTTATGGAAGGGCTGAATGATGAGATGAGCATGCAGTTAATGGTGGCAACGTTCAACAACTACCAGGAGTTGGTAGATAAGGCACTTATGATCGAAGGGAAGCAGCAGCAGATTGAGAGCCGCAAGAGGAAGTATGGACAAGGGAAGTACAATGCAGGAGCATCGCAGAAGCCTCATTTTACCCCGAACTCGGGAGGATATACCCACAACCATGGAGGCCACACTCACAATGGCATAAGTTCTCATAACCACAATGGCCCAAAGAATGGGAATGGGAATGGGACGAGCAGCAATCAGAACCGCTCTAACCCAGCCACACCCGCCAAGAAGGACCAGAGTCACATTACCTATTTCAAGTGCGGGAAGATTGGGCACTACGCTAATGATTGTCTAGAGTTGAAGAATGGCAATGGTAATGGAAGCTCGGGGAAGAAGCCCAACCCTTTCAACAGGGGACAAATGAACCACGTGAACGTGGAGGAGGTTGAAGAGCAGTCAGATGCGGTTATCAGTAAGGTTTTGGTTAAGTCATTTACCGCTGTCATTCTTTTTGATACTGGTGCATCGCATTCATACATTTCAAGGGGATTTGTGGACAAGTTTAAGTTACCCACCCTAGCCCTTAGGACACCCTTGCTAGTGAGCTCACCAAGTGCAGAGTATATGGCTGGCCGATGGTGCGACCAGATACCTTTAACCATTGGCAACCATGTTTTTGCCTCAGACCTAATAATGTTGGAATCCCAAGGATTGGATGTGATACTGGGGATGGATTGGTTATCGAAGTCTGGAGGAAACATTGATTGCTCCAGTAGGTCAATTCTACTCACCACTCCGGAGGGAAAAATGATTAAGTATGTACACAGACATACTCCCAAGAGTACTCACTTAAATTCCCTCATGGGAGTTGTTCAGGAAGAAGTGCCTATAGTGAAAGATTACCCGGATGTATTTCTAGAGGAATTACCAGGCATGCCGAGAGATCGTGATATTGAGTTTTTGATAGAGCTGTTGCGAGGCACCGGACCGATATCGAAGAGACCGTACCGGATGCCCGCGAATGACCTGGAGGAGATTAAGAAACAAATCAAGGAGTTATTGGAGAAAGGTTACATTCAACGATGTTCATCACCATGAGGAGCCCCGGTGCTCTTGGTTGAGAAGAAAGATAAGTCTCTGTGAATGGTTGTTGATTATCGGGCATTGAATGAAGTGACGATCAAGAACAAGTACCCACTGCCGATGATCAATGATTTGTTTGATCAGTTGCAAGGAGCTAAAGTGTTTTCGAAGATCGACCTGCGATCAGGATATCACCAGCTAAAAATTCGAGAACATGATATACCTAAGACAGCCTTCACCACAAGGTACAGGCTATGTGAGTACACGGTTATGTCATTTGGATTGACTAATGCCCCTGCCTATTTAATGAGCATGATGAATAAGGTATTCATGGAGTTCTTGGATAAGTTTGTTGTGGTGTTTATTGATGATATTCTGGTATACTCGAAGAATGAAGAGGAACATAAGGAGCATTTGTGTTTAGTTCTCGAGAAACTCAGGGAGCATCAGCAAGTTTGAATTTTGGTTAAAAGAAGTTGGATTCCTTGGACATGTTATATCAGGAGAAGGTATAGTAGTAGACCCCTCCAAGGTTAAGTCAATCACTGAGTGGTTGGCACCCACCTCAGTTGGAGAGATTCGCAATCTTCATGGACTCACGGGATATTATTGGAGATTCATTGAGAATTTCTCTAAGATTGCGAAGCCCATGACGGAGTTTTTGAAGAAGGACACTAAGTTCAAATGGACGGATGAATGTGAGGCAAGTTTTCAGGAGTTGAAGAAACGTTTGACTACGGCCCCAGTGCTGATTCTGCCAGATATACGCAAGGATTTCCAAGTGTATTGCGACGCATCTCGCTTAGAACTTGGAAGTGTACTTATGCAAGACGGAAGAGTTGTTTCGTATGCCTCACGACAACTTCGACCGCATGAGTTGAATTATGCCACGCATGATTGGGAGTTAGCAGCTGTAGTGCATGCACTCAAAACCTGGAGACATTTTCTTATTGGAAACCATTGTGATGTGTACATGGATCATAAGAGTTTGAAGTACATTTTCACACATAAGGAGTTAAATCTCAGGCAAAGGAGATGGTTGGAGCTCATAAAGGATTACGATATGAAGTTGCACTATCATCTAGGAAAGTCCAATGTCGTAGCAGACGCTTTGAGCCAGAAGAGTTATGCCAATACCTTAGTAACAAGAGGTTTGCCAAAGGAGATAGCAGAAGATCTCAGGGAACTTTGTTTGGAGATTGTTCCTAGATGTTTTGTTGTAGCGATGGAAGTTCACTCTACATTGTTGGGAAGGATCTGAGAAGCTTAGAAGGATGACAAGGAAATTGCTGAAATAAAGGAGAAGATGAGTGAAGGTAAGGCCAAAGGTTTTTGTGAAGATGAGCACGACACCTTATGGTTTGAGGACCGAGTTTATGTGCCCAATAATGCAGAGATCAGGAAGTTGATACTTCAGGAAGCTCATGACTCGCCATACTCGATACACCCCGAAAACGCCAAGATGTATTTGGATTTAAAAGAATGTTTCTGGTGGACTGGTGTGAAGAAGGATATTGCCGAGTATGTAGCCATATGTGATGTATGTCAGAGAGTGAAGGCAGAACATCAGAAGCCAGCAGGATTATTGCAGCCTATGCCGATACCCGAATGGAAGTGGGATAAGCTTGGCATGGATTTTATCACCGAATTACCCAGGACCCGATCGGGATATGATTCTATCTGGGTAGTAGTGGACCGCTTGACCAAAGTAGCTCACTTTATCCCAGTGAAGACCACCTATACAAGTGCGAAGTTAGCCAAGATATATATGACCAGGATCGTAAGTCTGCATGGATTTCCGAGGACCATTGTATCAGATAGAGGAACGCAGTTCACTTCAAAGTTTTGGCATCAGCTGCACCAGACTTTGGGTACCAGGCTATACTTCAGTACCGCATTTCATCCACAGACAGATGGACATACCGAGAGAGTCAATCAGATTCTGGAGGACATGTTGAGAGACTGTGCGTTAGATTATGGAATCTAGTTGGGATGATAATTTGCCCTACGCGGAGTTCTCATACAACAATAGTTAGCAGGCCAGTTTGAAGAAGGCACCGTTCGAAGCCCTATATGGACAATGGTGCAGGACACCGTTAATGTGGGATGAAGTTGGAGACCGTCAGTTGTTTGGACCAGATTTGATTAAGGAGTCTGAAGAGAAGGTTAAACTGATTCGAGATAGACTGAAGGTAGCTCAGTCCAGACAGAAGAGCTATGCAGACTCAAAACGCATATCTCCGTGTGTCACCGCTCCGAGGAGTTAAGCGATTTGGAGTCAAGGGAAAGTTAGCTCCGAGATTTGTAGGACCATATCGAGTTTTGGAACGTATGGGAGAGGTAGCCTACAAGTTGGAGTTACCCGAAGGATAGTCAGGAGTACATGATGTATTTCATGTTTCACAGTTGAAGAAGTGCCATGCAGAGATGGCTGATATCCCTCTGAGAGATACAGTGCCCCTGGAAGAAATTCAGTTGGATAGTGATATGACCTATGAGGAGAAACCTGTTAAGATTCCCGAGTTTGCCACCCGAGTTACTCGCAGCAAGGTTATAAAGTTTTACAAAGTTCAGTGGAGCCACCATACCGAGGATGAAGCCACTTGGGAACGAGAGGATGATCTACACAAAGACCACCCACACCTATTTTCTAGCCAACCTGAATCTCGAGGGCGAGATTCATCTTAAGGGGGTAGGTTTGTAACAACCCAAATTTTCAATTTGGAATGTTATACATAGGTCATTCATGCATATCATATTTTTATGCATTTTTGTTTCACGAATCCTCGAAATTCTAAGGAACTCAAGGACCCATGGAGAGAGTTGGGAATTTTGTTATTTTCATATTTGAGTTTTCTCAAATTTTGAAAAGAGGATCATTTGGTTTTGATTATTTTTCCTCTCCGAAAATATTTCTAATTAAAATATATGAGAGGGGATAATATGACTTCTCCAAAATAAAGGAAATATTAGAGGAAAAATATTAAAATCAAATAAGTTATTTATTTGTATTTTGTTGCAATTTTATTTGAATTAGGAAAAATATGCGTTCTTCAAAATTGCATTAGAGGCCCAATTAAATGTTCACTTTGTCCGCAATATTATTAGGGGATCGTGAAAATTTATTAGGATTTTTGGAGTCCGTTTCGTATTTGTTTTATTTGTTTTTCCGCGTTAGGATTTATTTTTAAAAAAAAGTGAACCGACCTAACCGGGTCGTGTCCGACTAGGACTCCTGGCCCGGCCGGCCTTATAAGCCGGGAGGCCCGCCCGACGAACCCCAGCCACGCGCCCGAAACCCTAGCCGCCCGCGCCGCCGCCGCCTCGTGCCGCCGCCACCGCCGCTGCTAGCCGCTGCCCCACCCGCCACCCGCCGCCGCCGCTAGCCGCCTGAGTCACCGTCCCGCCGCCGGACCCGATCTCGCCGGAGGTAACCGCCGTCGCTGCCGGTTTTCGTGAGAAAACCGTTCATTTTTTAGAAACCCTAGTTTGGTTTTTTGATCGGTTTCTGTTCGGTTTTTCTTCGGTTTAGTTAAATAGTGGACGTTCATCCGTACATTAGTTTTAACGAACGCATTTCGTCAATTAGCCGCAGACAACGAATGTTCGTTCATTAGCCTGTTCGTCTCGTTCTTTTCTAGGGTTTTTCCGTGATTATTTTCGATCACGATTTCTGCCCTAATCTACGATCTAGTATATCTTTTCGCTTGTTTATCCAAATTGGCTGAAACAAGTGCCTAGATCTTTGTCTGAAAGCCCTCTTTCTGTTTAACCAACTTGAACAAGATTTTGATACTGTAAAAATTTGACTTTAGTCCAGATTAGTAATCGGATCTTGTTTCTTTCGTAGTTTGAGTTTCGTTGCTCCGTTTGATTTGATTCTTTTTTGCAAACCGGACTTCTTCAGTTCAACTTCTGGTTAGATCTTTTATTCGAAGTTTTCCCTGTGCATATTTGCTTGATTGCTTATGTATTCTATTGTTCATTTGCGATAGAACACCCGGAGTACGAAGCATGCTACTACGAGTCCTTAGGTTTTGCGGATCGTCAGCAAGGCAACTAACACATTGATCATACTTTTTCATACCTAGTTTTTATGCATTAGTTTCAACCCTCACACATTGCATGAGTAGGATCTCTTAACATGTGGGTTTGGGAAGTAGATGATGGGGTAGAACCTATTACTTGTTTATTATCAAATCCTTGGGAGTTACATCTACGTTATGCTTATATTACCATGCTATGCTCGCAGACGTGGATAGGGTTTGAGAGTATCCATGACAGATGTGATATTGTTAATTAATGTTTCAACTTAAGGTAGCAACTTTAATACACATCTGGGTGGATTGCTTGTGAGCACCTGGGGTTATACCAGTGTTGTCCTAGGAGATCCCGGGGTTATACCGTGTGATCCTCCTATGGTCCGCCACCCAGGCTCGAAGGGATCATAAGATTATTCATGCTTGAAACTTCCATGTGCAGCCACAAGCTATTATGGGCTCTAACATAGTGGAGTAAGTTGCATGACCTCTTCCAGTGGTAGAGTAGTAGATGTAGGGGATGTAGGTTGGTACGGTCTCCCGGGGTTAGAGTTAATGCTTTTGAAAGACTGTGTCTCGGTCATCCTTTTCGCAAACACCATGTAGTGTGAGAAATTCAATGGAGGAGATCGAGTCATGTGGGGAAAAGTGCACAAACCTATGCAGAGTGTACAAACTAATCATGGTTAGCCGTGTTCCCGGTTATGGACATCTTGAGTATCTGGTTCTTGAATTATCCTATGGATCTCATCACTCTAAATTAATTTGTTGGGTTGATAATTACTTTTAATTGGGATTGAGATGGGGGTACCAATCTCAATGTTGTTTAAACTACCATGATAGTTAAATAAAATATATTCCTTTGTTGTAGGAAAAAAATTGCTTTTCGCAAAAACTTTGTAACCATAGAGCCTCCACCAGCCATATATGCATGTAGTGATAGCATTTAATTGTTTATTGCTCTATTGTGTTACATTGCCAGCATATTCCATGTGCTGACCCGTTTTCGGGCTACAACGTATTATGTTGCAGACTTTTCAGACGACGAGTAAGGCGCCATAGGTCGTTTATCATGCACTTAGCTATGTTGATGGAGTTGATGAACTCACTTTATCTTCCAAGTCTTCCGCTGTTTTCTTATTTAGATGGCCTTCAGCCATATTTATTGTAATAAGTTCTTTTTTGAGTGATCCAATGTAATAAGTGTGTGATTGCTACTCTGTTATAAATCCTTCGAGTACTTTGTGTGTCCGCATTATCGATCCAGGGATGACACTGAAACACAGAGACTTGACCGTCTGAGGCCGGGTCGCTACACAAAACAAGCAAACATTTATTAAATATTCAAGTTGAAAACCATGGCTAATGCATGACTATCATGCAAGTGGTTGTTTTGTCTTGCCTGGGGCTGACGGAGACTCCGGGAAGAAGTGCGGTGAAGCCGCGGAACGAAACGCCGGGCGGTTCTTTCTTGGAGGGGGCTGATTAGATGCAAGCGAATAATAGTCATTTTCATAGTGTGAACACCCAGTGAAAATGGTACCAACAGAAAGGTCTCGACGAGATGAAGAAGTGAGCACTGGTTTCACCTCAATCAGAGTTACGGTCGTCGAGATACAAAGGGATGAAGATCAGGGACCTATCGGTGAATTTTTTTAGCAATCAGGCCCCTGGAGGAAAAACTGAACGTGCCTTCGGGCCGAATACGTTTTATGAAAAGGAAAACACATTTAGAGCCGTAGTAGAGATAAATACGTTTTCCTAAATAGAAAACACGTTTTAGCCAAAGAAGGAAAGAAATACACTTTCGGGCAAATGAAAACGCACAAAGGAAAATACGCTTTCCCGTGAACGAAAGCGAACTCACCCGGGGCGTTCCCACTTGCCACGTCAGCTGGGTGTGTGGGCCACTGATGGGCCGGGCCCAGCGGCAGGGGATGGGGCCAAGCGCAGGCATCTTCTTCCTCCCGCTGCTCCCCCGAGCGGGGCAGAAGAGGTAGGGGAGGGGCCGCGCTACTAGAGACGTGGCGGTCGGCTCAGGAAACCTCAGGCCGAGCGGAGACCACCGGCAAGATCGGGGGACCGCGCCACACCCGTCCCCATGTAGAGGGTGCGCCGGGGAGGAGCGGAATGACCGTGGCGATGGGGGAACAGAGGCGGGCTCCGGCGGCCTTTTTCATGGAGGGGGAGCACTCCAACAACGGGGAGCCTAGGGCGAGAGGGCGGGGAAACTCACGAGGACGAGGGGGAGGCTCTGGTGGCGACGGGAGGGAGAGAGGAGCGCTGGAGGGCTCGGTCGGGGTAGTGACAGAGAGGTGGGCGGCGGCCTGACTTGCGGGGCACGCGACCAAAGTGAACTCCGGCGAGGGGCGAGGTGGTGGGGTGAACCGCGGGGATGAGGGGCCTCCGGTGGATAGCTTGGGAGGAGGAGAGGAGGGCTGTGGTGGTCGGAACCGAGACCAACTCTGGCGAGGTCACGGTGATCCGAGGAAGAAACGGTGAGGGAGAGCTGCTCCGGTGGGCAAAAGAGGCGGGGGAGGAGTGAGTGAGGTGTGGAGGACCTCGGGCATGTTATATATAGCCACGGGGAGGGCTCTAGAGCTCACGGACGAGCTCCCGGCCAAGATTTAAAGGCGGGTAGAGGCTGGACGCGGCACGGGCATGGCGCTAGCGGCGCATTTAAGGCGAACCACGGCGAGGCAGAGGCACATGGCGACGCAGGAGCTCACAAGGAAGCTACTAGACATAGTCTGAGGTCGAGACGAGGAGGGAGTGGACGAGCACATCGGCCGGACCGAGCCAGAGCTTGCAATTTGCATGACGCCAGCGTGATCACTAGGCGTACTAGAGTAAATTTATCATTTTGGCCAGATAGACCATGTCCTGTATATGGCCCTTAGTGCCCTTAGTCCAACTGAGGAAAGAATTGGGTCCAGGGGCAAAGAAGATATTTGCACCTAGCTCCAAAGCAGATCAATAGGAAGGTGTTTGCAACTTGCTGTGGTTCACATGAGAGGAGTTGGACTCATATCTTCGGCAATGTGATCAATTACTAAGATGATTCTGATTACCAAAAATCAGACTAAGAAGAGAGGTTTAGCTGAGGGTTGCTGTAGAAACCACTATAATGGCCAGAATTAGATATTTGGATGATGCACTCACATGAAGATGCAAGTTGATCTGAAATTGGGCATGGCCCAATGATTTGAAGATATGAAGATGCCCAAAAAGTTTCAGCCATTTGGATGAACCAAAATGGTGCTTGCTTCATATAGCATCTTCCTAGACAGAATTTTGGAAAAATTGCATAGGACAAATGGTTTAATGGATTGATCTAAAACTTGGTGGAGGAAGTTTATATGGATGGGAGAATGCCCTGGAAAAGTTTCAGCTTAAATGAAGCAATATAAAATATAGTTGCTTCACAACCTGAAAATCTGAGCAAAAACCAAGATTTGGGGCTGGGCTCACATAGATGAGTTAAATGAGCTCAAATTTGGTGGAGAGTCATGATTTGATCATATGAAGGACCTTGCAAAATTTCAACTCATTTGGATATGCCTAGCTTGTACTTCCTTCACAATCACTTCCTTAGACAAGAACTTTGAAAAATTGCTCAGTAATATTTACTAGGAAAATTGAGTTGAATTTTGGCATGGGGCAATGATATGGACATGAAAAGATGTCCAAAAAGTTTGGGATCAAATAAGTAAAGATAAATGACACTTCCTTCTCAAACCAACACTTAGGGCAGAATCAGAAAAGGAATATTTGTGATTTATCTTTAATGATGCCAAGGAAGGGTTTTGACATATTTGAGGAAGATATGACCCAAATAATCTATGAGAATTATTTAGGATTTTTGGGGTTGACAGAAATATAGGTTGCTTCTCAACCTAGGGTTTTAAAGGGTTATTCCTTTAATAGAAAAAAAGGAATATTCCCAATAAAATGAATATTGGGATTAGGTTAAGGATGGAAATGACATGATCTTGGGATGATGGTGAGGGTGACAAGCCACTATAAAACCTAGGAAGGCATGATCTTCCCAAGTTTCAGAACCACATAGCCACGAAAAAGCAAATCAAATCAGGAAATCCAAGAAAATCAAAAGAAAAAGAAAAGGCAAAAATCTGGGCTATTACATAATGGCTGGTTTAGAGAAAAACCAACATGATCACGAACTCAACATAGCAGTCAGGTGACAACCTGGTAATACTTCCGAGAAGATATTCGGTAAATCACGAACCACCATGTGTTACTAAGCTCGAGATCAATCTTCCTTTTCAGGGCAAGACAATATGATTGAAAGAGCAAGGAATTAACATAATCCAAACTCATTAATCGAAGAGTGCACCAGGAAAATGGACTAGGTATCACAATCTATCTTAGGATGATGATTCAATAACCAACACATTAAGAATGAAATTATTGTCCTTTAACTACCAAGCAACACGGTTGCTAGGACTATTGAATTCACACATCAGAGTTCACTTGTTGGCATTCCGGTTGCAACAACACAGAGGCCAATGAATGAATAATGATGGCAAGGAGTATCACTACATCAAGAATCCATAAGAGGTGGTGCAATCCTCATGACAATCCTGACATAAAGGGGGTAATACTCCAGGGTAGAACAGAACAGAAGCTGGATTGGCATTTTGATCTCCAGAGCACAACTACTTTGACCCAATCTTGGAAATGGATAAGGTACCGGAGTTTGTTTCTCCTAGTCATTTCAGAATAGAATGGCTTGACGGACCACCAGAATAATAGGCATCGATGACCATGATTGCACACATACTCTTGACTATCAACCGATAGATGATGGTCGGGATACAACTGAAGAGGAACAACTCAAAGGAACATATAACTTTCTAAGTTGTGGATGCATAGGTTAGTATGTCGAACAAAGCTCAACATATTTCTTTCGGATAACCCATGCGGAAGAAGAAGGACTGGTAGAGTCACATTGTACAATGGAGAACTCATCAGAGCACTCTGGTTGTGATCTTTTGGTTCGAAAGAACTTCTGCCACAGTGATTCATGGTATTTGGAAGAATGATATACCACGGACCTCAAGGACTATCGCAAAGGTTACTAATATCCTAAAGGAACTAGCAAACACTATCAACATGAAGTAAGTAGGGTGAATCTCAGGTTCAAGAACCCAGAAATGGAATGCCTACTAACTAAATAACATCACGGGTTGCGTTCGAGAATGGTGGCCAGAATTATCACACTAGAAACACAAAACATGGCTAGATTACTAGGTGATTCTCTAAGACACCTAGGGTCATAATAGTAGCTCCAACATATATGTGGAGGCAATGGAGTACCTCAACGCACTAGTTAGTGTGGTTAATCTGGCCCAAAAGGACATCGGAAACATGGAGGAATGATTTGCAAGTGCATCAGACTATTTAGAAACCTGGGATGACTCGGACAACATAACGGCTATAAATGCTCAAAAGATTTGAGACATCCTGCAAATTGATGGCATAACCAGTTAACATCACAATATCAAGGTTCCGAGACCAACTACCAACAAACGGAATTGTAGGAACTGAACTGAGGCTTGAAACCATCAATCCTATAAGTCTACGGATTAGTAACACGTGAACCTGATAGAAAGATGAGAAGCCTAGTTCTTAATCCCCGTAGAAAAGAAGAGGTTGACTCAGATCAGAAGGGCATAAGGTAAAGGAGTAAAAAAGAGCCCTACGTTCCCTTCCACAATCAATTCCCTTATATAACTAAAGCATTTATAGCCACGACTTCGACCAGTTTGGCTTGGTAGTCGTACATGCAGTCAGGCTCTCATACTGAAGCTGTCGGGACCCTAATCCTAAGTCACACTGATCTAGCATGTAACACATCATATCACTTTGCGGCCTCACACACGGTATCCCCACGGGTGCCACCTTACCTGGCCCGGGACCGTTTGCTCCTTTTGGCTCATGTATATGATAGTGTCACTAGCATCCATATGACAGAGAACCTAGGCCGACATGACTAGTCATGAATCCAAAGTGGCACTAACTTACAGGGACAAGCATACATGACCCAACAACGAACATGTCGATCATCAACGTATGAACCCAAGTCGTAGCAAGCTACAAGGACTTAAAGGAACAACGCGTGACATTTTCCCAAAGGGACAGACACAAGAATGAAGAAGGACACATGCCGGCCAACCTAAGTGTTCCGGAGCAGTAGCAAGCTACCATCGCTTAGTGGAAGAACTTGGAGACATTTCCCCATAAGAGATGCTACCAAGAATAAGAAACTAGGTTGTCGGATCCCACACATACCAAGCACTTCAAAATCATACACAAAATATGCTCGATATGTGCAAATACAACATGGCATCACAACAAAACTCTACGACTCAAAGTACTTATTTAAAAGGTTCCGGAGAGCCATACATAGTAATAATTACAATCATGGGGCACATGACCCAACATACAGAGCATATAGGCAACGAAAGCTTAACATGTCTGAGTACAGACAACTACAAATGAAAAAGGCTGAGAAGCCCGACTATCTACAAGACCCTCCCAAGGGTACAAGATCGTAGCTGAGGTAACAAACTAAATGTCGAAGTCCACACGGAACTACTAGTGAAACTGAAGTCTCTCTGCAAAACATAAATTAAGCAAACGTGAGTACAAATGTACCCAACAAGACTTTCATCAGAACTAGCTACATATGCATCAGTATCAACACAGGGGTGGTGGAGTTTAACTGTAGCAAGCCAGCTTTGACTCAATGGCTATCCTATACTACAACAGCTAGTAACTCTTTTGAGGTGGCACACACGAGTCCACATATTCACCATGTAAATACACCAATATGGATCCAATCCCGTCTCCCTACGAGAAGACCATCCATAGCACTCACTCTTATCTTGCGCATTTTAGAGTATCCACTTTCACTTGTCTATGAACTGCATAAGAAACCTAGTAGTCCATTACCGTGGACGCGGCTATTCGAATAGATCATGTTAACCATGACTCAAAGGAAACCGTCTCCGTCCTATCAGCAACGTTCCCTCTTGGAACACATGTCTACGTCCAGTCTGGACACTGTGCCATGCCGTGTGTCACCCGGACACACGCGTCATGCGTCACCTACCCGCACACCTGATCGCAAATGTTCGTGTAACTGCAAGTTAGGCTCTGATAAGCATGGAACACAATTCCTATGAGCCGTATCACAAGACAATCCACCATGTTTTCCAACACGGCCTCTCATCACCAACTTGACCATAACAGGTCAAGACACTTAAGTCTCTTCATTAGGACATGTTCATTCCAATTCATCACCCAGATGGATCAGACCCTACACAACTCTAAGCATAGCAAGCTAGCATGGAAGAGTGGTCACAACAAATGGCAAGCAACTCCTAAGCATGCTAGGATGGTTTAGCTATTTGGTGACAATGACAGGTCATGCAAAGGAATGGGTTCAACTACCGAGAAAAGGTTACAGTTGAAATGTTATTGTCCTAATGCAGTAAAAGAGAGCAAGAGCAAGAGAGTTGGATTGTATCACTACAAAAAATACACTTCCGTGATGATACATGTTTGTCACAGTAGGTCACGCTTTCTGTCATGCATGTACATCCATGACGATTTATGAAATAATCAAGATAGTCATACCTGTGCTATCGTAGAAGTGTTCCATGACATTACCAAAATTATCATCACGAAAGTGTCAACTTCCATGATGATAAATCACGCATCATAGAAGTGCTATCGTCAAGGGTGACCGACACATGGCATCCACCGCAACGGCTCGCTGTTAAGCTATCGGGTCTGGTTTTGGATCCGATAACCCATTAACAGCCCGGACCAATGGTGATTTTCCATGTGTAAAATTCTCATTGGCTGGAGGAAACGCGTGTCTGCTCCTCGGTGGGCTAGATGTCGCCCGTCCATTGGAGGAGACATGCCTATGATACGTCGACACGTGGTAGAGCCCAGTAGAGGCCCATATAGGTTAAATGGGCCGGCCCAACTAAAGGCCCACAAGATTTTGCGGACCATAGTGGGATGGCCCAACTAAAGGCCCACAAGATTTTGCGGACCATAATGGGCCGACCCAGCTAAAGGCCCACAAGATTTTGCAGACCATAATGGGCCAGCCCAGCTAAAGGCCCACAAGATTTTGCTGACCATAATGAGCCGGCCCAACTAAAGGCCCACAAGATTTTGAGGACACTAGTGGGCCAACCCATTCACAGGCTGCCATGTTTTGGGCCAAATGCCGGCCCATACTTGATCTGTTCCATTAACAGCATTCCACGTTCCGAGCATAATAAAGGCCCATATGAGATCCAACCCATTAAAAGCCTACCATGTTCTGGGCCAAATTACGACCCAGATAATAT
This sequence comes from Triticum monococcum, assembly GCA_034509565.1. Classification (NCBI taxonomy): domain Eukaryota; kingdom Viridiplantae; phylum Streptophyta; class Magnoliopsida; order Poales; family Poaceae; genus Triticum; species Triticum monococcum. The sequence continues at coordinate 655,000,985 of CM067847.1, read as the reverse complement.
CCGACCCTTTAAGAGGCTTTGGGCCAAATTATGGCCCATATCAGATTCGGCCCATCAATTGGACGCTATACTTTTGGGCCCACTTGCTAAAGGCCCATTTAGTAATTAGGCCTGATATTAGTTTCTTCCTTTTAAAGGCATGTTTAACATTTCGGCCCTATATTTATTTCGTCCTGTTAAAAGCCTGTCATATAGTTGGGCCTAACTACGGCCCGGTTTGCATTCGGCCTGCTCACAGCTAATAATCTGATTGGGCCAAACAAGGACCGAGACAATTTTGGCCTCTTAACGGCCCGTGATGTGATTGGCACAATCATGGGCCGGGGTCTATTTCGGCTTGCTGCCGACCCATGAGCTGTTCGACATGTTTCAGGCCCAACCTACTTTTCAGCCTCCTAAAAGCCCATTGAGTTTTCTTGCAAAAAAAGGGCCGGCGGTTTACTTGGCCTATTAAAGGCCCGAATCTACTTGTGGGCCAGTTTACATTTAGGCCTGTTAACGGACCAAGACGACTGGGCCCATGATGCAGATCATACATAGTGATTTGCATGACGACCCGATTATGTACCGTAATTTTACGGTTTGGCCGGTTTACTGCGAAGACATGATATATATATAGTAAAATAACTGCAACATCGTGAATAAGAAAAAACATAGACTATACAATAAAGAAATTACGACATATTACATCCATTGGGCATCAAAGTTCGCCACTATGATAATAAAGCACAAGCAGATAGCAGATTACATACACTGGGCATCAAAGATCGCCACCAGTGCAAATAAACACGCCGACAAAATAATATACAAAACCGTCAGTACTTCAATAGAGTTCAAGAAAGGTTAGCCCTTCTCGGGAGCTGCAGCACAAGCAGCTGAGCAAGATGATCAGACTGCGCTGGTTTGACACTTATATCCTCCTCACTCTGAAAGATAAACAAGGAAACAGATGACAGGTTTTGCACATATAAGTATGAGTGCTGACAATTCATCACATTTCTTACTGACGAATAAAGTGACATAGTTTAAAATAACATTAACACAATATGATATTGTTCAGGTCAAGACATGGCAGGAAATGACATTGTGAAGGAGTTGGTAGCTTCACGACACCACTGGATTACACATCCAGAACTCATAAGTATCAATGGTTAGTGTGCTGTCAATTTATCCCATTTCAGATTGACAAATAAAGAGACGATTTAAATAATAGTAGAATGATATGACACTGTTCAGAGTTAAGACATTGCAGAATATGACATTGTGCTATAGTGGGTAGGTTCACGACACCACTGGATTACGGATCAAGAACAGAAGCATACATGCAGTGCAAAAGAAGATCACTTGATCTTTATAGTTTAATTTACATGGTATGAAGAAGGAACTTGGTGGTATAACTGAAAACTTAAATTGAGAATGAAAAACTTTTGTTTATGAACTACATAATAAACTTTAAACATGCAATTTGATGCAAACGCCAAAAATAAATAGTTGTTGCAGTCATGCCTAACCAAATATACACAACAAAGTTTGAAGGCTTGAGAAGGACAAACTTACATTATTGGTGAAGACAAGCTCTATAAAGCCCTTGTCCATGCTGATGGGGGGGGGGCAATTCAAGAAGTTTACCACAGAATCTTCTTCATAAGCATTGCCTTTATTCTACATTTTGTTAAGAGTAAATATAGATGTGATAATATAAGAAAAAATGGAGAATATTTAAAATAAGATGAACAGTGATGCTACATAACCAAGTAGCTATAAATGTATGTACAACGATATAGGCAAAAGGTACAGCCAAGATCAATGCAGAGCTAAACTTCTTCAGTACCATCGGTGTTATCCAACCTTATGGTAAGAGTAAATATAGATCTGATGTGTAGAAAATGGAGGGCAAAGGAAAATAAGCTGTAGAGTGATGGTACATGTACAACTAGCTGTCAATATAAGTACACTGATAAAGGACATCAGTTACTTACAAGAACAATGCAGAGCTAAAAAATTTCATTGGCATTAGATATATTCTACACTAATGTAACCATTCATACAGGTAAGATAATTTGGAGCGGACAATTGATAAGCAAGCTGTCACATAATGAACCAGGTATGTATGCAAGTACAGTGATACAGGACAACATGTACTAACAAGAGCAAAGCAGCGGGCAGCATATTTGCGATATTCTGTCGTCCTTTTCAAATAGGAATTCTTCTTCGAGAAGATTTCCTACAAAAAAGATACGTAAGGCACATGCGGAAAAGTAGAAGTTCAAATTGTCATGTGATATCATAGACAGTACCTCATCCTGGGAACGAGACAAGTGCATAACAAGGTTTTTCCATTCAATGTCTTCTAAATCTAGCACAAGAGACTTCACCGGAAATTCGTTTATAGACTTGCCATCAAAGTGTGATTTCCTCAGGTAACATCGATACTGATGCAATGCTTCCTTGAAAAGCGCAAGCAAGCTTTGCTCGTCATGACTATCTAGATTGACCCTCACCTACTTACAACAATGTATTGTAAATCATTGATGTGTTCAATCAACAGAAAATAGGAAAATAATCACCATGAATAATAGCACTTACACGTAAGTGTGACATGAAGATGTGAAAATGGTGTTTGTCTTCACTATAATCTTCCCATGATGGGAATATATGCACGTAGTCCCTAAAAACATTGAAAGCATTGTCTTCTAAACTGAATAACTGGAATGGGGTTCCAATCTGCAGGAATTGGTCGTCTCTGTAGTTGGGATAGGTCTTCGGCCGGTGGACTTGCTATACTTTTTGCTAGAGTGGGATTTTTCTGTGGTATGGCTGGTGCTATGGCAACTGAAATTGGCATACCTTTTGTTGGAGTGTAGGTCCTGTGTGGTGGGGCTAGTGGTGTGGCCAGTGAAGTATGGGTACAGTCTACTGGAGTCCGTCCTACGTTTTGTGTCACTGGTTGTAGAGCCAATATAAGTGGGGTGTTGTCTGATTTCTCTGGCACCACCACGTTTTTCAAGGACTTCGCTGGTGCTCCTTTAGGTTCGGCAATCACCCTCTTCCTTTCTGATGTATGATGCACAAGAACAACATTTGAGTGGAAAAACATGGTATGATGATAGATGGAATATGTATTGATAATGGATGGCATGGGATCTTGACATATATGATGAGTAAACTAAAAAAATGGCGGTGCTACAAAGTAGAAGAAATGCAAGACAACTTATGCAAGATACGCGCAATCAATAAAACCTTGCCAAATTAGAACAACCACCTTGATGGGTGAACAGGATAGGCCATCTGCCTTTGACTCCACGTGGTCAGAATAGTCATTAGGATCATATTCTGAGCAAGAATCTACAGGTGGGGAGCGTATGAGTTTCATTGCATCCAGAATGGCACTCAATGCGTTGGTGCCAATTTTGTAAGTCCTTGAAGTGTTCCACAATATTCTTCTAATGCGCGGATTTTGATATTCACTTTGATTACGTATAATATCTAAGAAGCATGGAAACATAAATAGTAGTGAGATTATCTTTGTAATGCAAAGGATATTCTAATATAGGGGCGCCCCTGTAAACCCTTGTGTGCTATCACTGGATTCTGATGAGAGAGCCCATGTGTGCTGTAATATGGTGCGTGCATTAATATAATCTTGCACAAGTACACAAAAATAGGCTCCAGAAGTAAGGATAGTTGGCAGATGATAGGTTCATAATATACTGTATAGAGAGTTTATTGCCAAACCATGATAACAAGAGCACACAACAACTAGGCAGATCGTAGTTTACATAAAAGGGGTACACGATAACTAGGATATATAAATCGGGAAAGTGGAACTGGCTGGAAATTACGGTGTTGTATTGCCGCTACTAATTGAAAGCCTATTGATCACGTACATGCCAGCTCTATCAGCTATTGACTGCAGATGTCCCTACTCCCCTTCCTGACAAGGAAAATACTGTACGTACTAAATACAGAATAACAAAAGAGCAACATGTTAAAGAACAGAAGATGAAGCATATTCTTGAGGTTCCGCTTCATTGCATCCAATGTTGGTTGCCCACTCATGATGAATCACAGCGCCCAAAGAAATGCAATTCCATGCTGTCTCTTTATATGTGGCCACATGCATTTGGAAAATCAAGTGGGAGAATTACCTGACCAATTAAATGTGTGTATGTTAACTAATATCAGTATCATATCACAATTCGTATTTCAAGAAGTAATCTTTCGACTTATGATTGGTGTGTTGTTTAGCTTCAAGAGTGGACTACTGCTAGTGCGACACAAAGCAGCTATGCAGATCATAGTGTAGGTATAACGGGAAAACCATAAGCATCACAAGTAAAATCAGCAAAGTGGAACTTGTGGAATATATGTGCTAGTATTGCTGGTACGGATAGAAAGGCTTCGGATACCAGCTCTCTTCAACTAAAGGTGTGGTACTGTTAATATCCGTGTGACTCAAAGGCAACACAGCTCCCCGCATTTCCTTGCTAATCTTATAGGATTCAAGTGGGTAGGCCACTACAATTCCTATTCCTATGTTTACAAAATCCTACGAATCAAAGAGGCCCGAAGAGTTCAAAGTGTCCATCACAACCGACCGTATAGACCTCTACACTATGAATGTCCCTGCTCATCTTCACTACAAGGAACATACTGTAGTACTATCATACTCCCTCCGTTCCAAAATATAAGTCTTTGTAGAGATTTTCACTATGGATCACATACAGATGTATACAGATACATTTTAGAGTGTAGATTCACTCATTTTGCTCCATATGTAGTCCATGGTGGAATCTATACAAAGACTTGTATTTAGGAATAGAGATAGTATTTATTAAAGAAGAACGGAAGAGGAACATGCTAAAGAAGAGCAAGCAGATTTTGGATAATAAAATGTTCGTTGCGCAGTGCCCACACATGATGAACCAGAGCGCATTAAGAATGCAACTCCCTGCTGTCTCCACTACAAAAAAATACACTTCCGTGATGATACGTGTTTGTCACAGTAGTTCACACTTTCTGTCATGCATGTACATCCATGACAAATTTATGATAGAATCAAGATAGTCATACCTGTGCTGTCGTAGAAGTGTTCCATGACATTACCAAAATTATCATCATGGAAGTGTCCACTTCCATGATGATAAATCGCGTGTCACAGATGTGCTTTCGTCAAGGGTGACCGACATGTGGCTTCCACCATAACGGAACACCGTTAAGCTATCGGGTCCGGTTTTGGATCCGATAACCCGTTAACAACCCTGACAAATGGGGATTTTCCACATGTAAAATTCTGATTGGCTGACAGAAACACATGTCAGCTCTGCGTTGGCACAAGTGTCACTCATCCAATGGGCGACATGCGCCTATGATATGTTGACACGTGGACCGGCCCAAAAGTGGCCTACAAAGTTTAAATGGGCCGGCCCAACTAAAGGCCCACAAGATTTTGCGATCCATAATGGGCCGCCCCAGCAAAAGGCCCACGAGATTTTGTGTATCATAATGGGCCGGCACAGCTAAAGGCCCACGAGATTTTGTGGGCCATAATGGGCCGGCCCAGCTAAAGGCCCACAAGATTTTGCAGACCATAATGGACCGGCCCAGCTAAAGGCCCAACATTCTCCGTTAAGGCCCGTACGGCTAGTGTCTAATCGGCCCGTCAACGGCCTGTCCTAAACTTGTCATCATCGCGGCAAATGGTCACTTCTAGCCCATTAACAGTCCGCTAAATATATGGGCCGAATTACGACCCGATGTATTTCCGGCCTGTTAAAGGTCCTGCTTCATTTGGGCCCATTTACAGGCCATTGAAACTTTCGGCCCATAAACGACCATGAAGGATTTGGGACATATTCAGCCATGCCTGACATTCAGCCTGTTAGAGGTCCATTATAGATTTGGGCCACTTTCGGCCTGTTGTGATTTTCGGCCTATTAACATCGGACGAAATCCATGGGCCATTTGTGGCTCAACGTCACATCGGGCCCACTAACGGCCCATATAAAAATGATGATAATCTAGCCCGACCGAACTTCCGGCCTGTTAAAGGCCTGTGTATTAGGTCGGCGCATTTACGGCCCGTCCGAATTTCGGCCTGTGAATGATCAGCATCGTAAATGGGCCACCATTTCGGCCTGCTAAGACCAGTGGGTTATTTGGCACAATCAGGGCCCAATCTTACTTTCGGTCTTTTAAAGGCCCATGTTTTTTATGGGCTTGAGATATTTACACCTGTAAACGGCCTATTGTTACCGATGGCCCAAATTATGTTTAGGCCTGTTAAAGGCCCACTATGGGCACATGCGTACTAGAAAAATATGAAATCTTATGCTGATTTAGGCCCAGATATTTTTAATGGGCTACATGCAAATTTTGGCCCATAATCGTTTTTAGCCCAATTGGAATGGGCCTGACGAATGTTGGCATGTTGGGCTCCTACGTAGCTTTCGGCCGAATACATTACTAAGATAAACCTACACTATACAAAAATAGCGTTGTAATTATTGCAGCCTTTGGCAGCATCATAAATGATGTATCACAACAAAATAAATTCCAGCCATACAACAAAAGGCCTATTGGCATAAAGTTTACAGTCCTTGCAGATAAAAGCACCATCAGATGTATAGAAGCACAGATCATTTGACCTGAGTGCTAATGTTTCAGGGTGTAGAATCTGATGGAGCAGCACGATCTTCACCTTTTTTCCTCCATTGCTCTTGAACAATGAAGCAAATGTCTGAGAGTCTGGTTTCAAAACCATTCATATCTTGACGACATTTATCAACCACTATTCTTGTTTCCAAAACGACATCCATTAGGGATTGGACTTGTGTCTGGAGCATAGATATATCACTCTGTCTAGTAGGAAGATTTTTGTTCAGTAGGCGATTTGGACGAGGTTACCTTGACAACCAACCCAGACTTACGCAGGAAGGTGCTTTTTGCACCGTTAGTGGAGAGATACTTACACACTCCAGCAAGAGGTGACACTGTGCCCGTGGTAGCACTAGTAGAAAACAGGGCTTTGGTCCAGGCCGGGTCAGCCCATTAGTCCCGGTCCAGTCCAGAACCGGGACCAATGGGGGCATTGGTCCCGGTTCGTGAGCCCAGGGGGCCGGCTAGGCCACGTGGGCCATTGGTCCCGGTTCATCTGGACCTTCGAGTCCCGGTTGGTGGGACGAACCGGGACCAATGGGGCTCGCTCCTGGCCCACCACAATTGGTCCCGGTTGGTGGCTTGAACCGGGACCAAAGGCTCCCCTTTAGTCCCGGTTCATGCCACCAACCGGGACCAATGAAGTGCCTATATATACCCTCTCGCGTAAGAGCAGAGCACACTGCTATGTTTTTTCCTGGCCGAGGGGGAGAGGGCTTGGTGGTGCTCTAGCTCACCTCCTATGCACACAAGGTGTTCGATGGAATGCCCGAGCCACACTACTTAAGCTTTCTCCTCTCCAAGCTCGACCTCCAAGCTCCATTTTCCACAATATTTTTCTAGGTTTAGCGGTCCGTCATGACCCGGCCCCGTCTTCACCGCCGTCGATCACCCGCGCCGAGCTCATCGCCGGCACCACCGTGGTGAGCCTCTTGTTCTTATCTTCTTTCTGAAAGGAAAAATATTCTTACTTGTATGTTTACATAGATACCTGTATTATTTTCTTACTTTTATTATTTTCTCACCCCCGTCGGCCCTCGTCCTGTCTATGATTCGGATGTGGTATATATATTATCTTTATAACTATTGGTTCATTTATTGTTTATGAAAATTATGCCGACCAACGTGACATAGATTTTATTTATGTAGGATGTGTGTGAATCGGAAATGCCAACCGACCCTATTGTCGAGAGGTTAAATTTAGTTGAAGAAGAAAACAATTTGTTGAAGGAAAAAAATTGAGGAGAAGATAATATTGGAGTTGCATGTTGTGGATGTCGTCGATGATCACAAGATCAAGATGGATGCAATGCGCTTGAAGATTAGAAAGATTAGAAAATATGCCATTCATACCGAGGCTTGGTATCATTATGCTGTTGGATCAATTGTTACCTTGGTTGCGGTTATGACCGCATTTGTTTTCGCATTGAAATGTTTCACATAGTTTCAATGTATGGTTTAATTAATTAGATGCTCTGGAGAGCTATATGTTGTTAGATGAGAACTATGTATGCACTTTGGTTTTAATGTGATGATGAACTTCTATTAATTTGGGCACTTAATTATATATAATGCATGCAAATGAACCGGCAATGGATGTACGGTGACAGACACACCTGCGAGTACATTAAGGGAGTGCATGAGTTTCTCGATGCGGCTGAGGAAAACAAGCAGAATGGTTTTATGTGTTGTCCATGCACTGAATGTGGGAATACGAGGTCTTACTCTAACCGGAAAATCCTTCACTCCCACCTGTTTTACAAGGGTTTCATGCCACACTATAATGTTTGGACGAGGCACGGAGAAATAGGGGTTATGATGGAAGACGACGAAGAAGAAGAGTACGATGACAACTATGTGCCCCCTAAATACGGTGCAACTGCAACGGGGGGAGCTGGTGAAGATCAAGAGGAACCAGATGATGTGCCCAATGATGCTGCAACGGGTGAAGCTACTGAAGATCAGGAGGAACCAGACGATGTGCCCGATGATGATGATCTCCGCCGGGTCATTGTCGATGCAAGGACGCAATGCGAAAGTCAAAAGGAGAAGCTGAGGTTCGATCGCATGTTAGAGGATCAAAAAAAGGGTTGTACCCCAATTGCGAAGATGGCAACACAAAGCTCGGTACCGTACTGGAATTGCTGCAGTGGAAGGCAGAGAATGCTATGGCTGACAAATGGATTTGAGAAGCTACTGAAAATATTGAAGAAGAAGCTTCCAAAGGATAACGAATTGCCCGACAGTACATACGCAGCAAAGAAAGTCGTATGCCCTATAGGATTGGAGGTGGAGAAGATACATGCATGCCCTAATGACTGCATCCTCTACCGTGGTGCATACAAGGATCTGAACGCATGCCCGGTATGCGGTGCATTGCGGTATGAGATCAGACGAGATGACCCTGGTGATGTTGACGGCGAGCCCCCCAAGAAGATGGTTCCTGCGAAGGTGATGTGGTATGCTCCTATAATACCACGGTTAAAACGTCTGTTCAGAAATGAAGAGCATGCCAAGTTGATGCGATGGCACAGTGAGAACCGAAAGAAATATGGGAAGTTGAGAGCACCCGCTGACGGGTCGCAGTGGAGAAAAATTGAGAGAAAGTACTGGGATGAGTTTGCAAAGGACCCAAGGAATGTATGGTTTGCTTTAAGCGCGGATGGCATTAATCCTTTCGGGGAGCAGAGCAGTAATCACAACACCTGGCCCATGACTCTATGTATGTATAACCTTCCTCCTTGGATGTGCATGAAGCGGAAGTTCATTATGATGCCAGTTCTCATCCAAGGCCCTAAGCAACCCGGCAACGACATTGATGTGTACCTAAGGCCATTAGTTGATGAACTTTTACAGCTGTGGAATGGAAACGGTTTACATACGTGGGATGAGCACATACAGGAGGAATTTAACCTTAAGGCATTGCTGTTCGTGACCATCAACGATTGGCCCGCTCTCAGTAACCTTTCAAGACAGACAAACAAAGGATACCACGCATGCACGCATTGTTTAGATGACACTGAAAGTATATACCTGGACAAATGCAGGAAGAATGTGTACCTGGGCCATCGTCGATTTCTTCTGACCAACCATCAATGTCGAAAGAAAGGCAAGCATTTCAAAGGCGAGTCAGATCACCGGAAGAAGCCCGCCACGCGTACCGGTGATCACGTACTTTCTATGGTCAATGATTTACACGTAATCTTTGGAAAGGGTCCCAGTGGAGTAGCTGTTCCGAATGATGCTGAGGGACACGCACCCATGTGGAAGAAGAAATCTATATTTTGGGACCTACCCTACTGGAAAGACCTAGAGGTCCGCTCTTCAATCGACGTGATGCACGTGACGAAGAACCTTTGCGTGAACCTGCTAGGCTTCTTGGGCGTGTATGGGAAGACAAAAGATACACCTGACGCATGGGAGGACCTGCAACGTTTGCACGAAAAAGACGGCATGCCTCCGAAGCAGTATAAAGGTCCTGCCAGCTATGCTCTTACGAAAGAAGAGAAAGAAATCTTCTTTGAGTGCCTGCTCAGTATGAAGGTCACGACTGGCTTCTCGTCGAATATAAAGGGAATAATAAATATGCCAGAGAAAAAGTTTCAGAACCTAAAGTCTCATGACTGCCACGTGATTATGACGCAACTGCTTCCAGTTGCATTGAGGGGGCTTCTACCGGAAAACGTCCGATTAGCCATTGTGAAGCTATGTGCATTCCTCAATGCAATCTCTCAGAAGGTGATCGATCCAGAAATCGTACCAAGGCTAAGGAGTGATGTGGCGCAATGTCTTGTCAGTTTCGAGCTGGTGTTCCCACCATCCTTCTTCAATATCATGTCGCACGTCCTAGTTCATCTAGTCGACGAGATTGTCATCCTAGGGCCCGTATTTCTACACAATATGTTCCCCTTTGAGAGGTTCATGGGAGTCCTAAAGAAATATGTACGTAATCGCGCTAGGCCAGAAGGAAGCATCTCCATGGGCCATCAAACAGAGGATGTTATCGGGTTTTGTGTTGACTTCATTTCTGGCCTTAAGAAGATAGGTCTCCCTAAATCGCGGTATGAGGGGAGACTGACTGGAAAAGGCACTCTTGGAAGAGACTCAATAATATGCAGGGACGGAAATTCTTGGTCTCAAGCACACTACACAGTTCTACAGAAATCTACCTTGGTGACCCCGTATGTCGATGAACACAAGAACAGTCTGCGCTCCAAACACCCGGAGCAGTGCGACGACTGGATTACATGTGAACACATCAGGACTTTCAGCAGTTGGTTGGAAACATGTCTCAGAGGTGACAACACTGTTTGTGATGAGTTGTACTTGTTGTCCAGGGGACCATCTTTGACTGTATTGACTTACAAAGGATACGAGATAAATGGGAATACATTTTACACGATCGCCCAAGATCAAAAGAGCACCAACCAAAACAGCGGTGTCCGCTTTGATGCAGCAACCGAGAGCGGAAAGGACACATATTATGGTTACATAGTGGACATATGGGAACTTGACTACGGACCTGATTTTAAGGTCCCTTTGTTTAAGTGCAAATGGGTCAATCTGTCAGGCGGCGAGGTACAGGTAGACCCACAGTACGGAATGACAACAGTGGATCTGAAAAATCTTGGGTACACTGACGAACCGTTCGTCCTAGCTAATGATGTGGCACAGGTTATCTATGTGAAGGACATGTCTACCAAACCGAGAAAAAGAAAAGATAAGGAAGCGAATACATCATACGATGAGCCAAAGCGCCACATAGTTCTTTCAGGAAAAAGGGACATCATGGGAGTGTACGGCAAGACAGACATGTCTGAAGATTATGAAAAGTTTCATGAAATTCCTCCCTTCAATGTCAAGGCTGACCCAAGCATCCTGATAAACGATGAAGATTATCCATGGTTACGGCGCAATAAGCAAATGGCACAAGCGAAGAAAAAGTAAAGACTTTCTCCCGCAACTATTATGATGATACCATGCCAACTTTGTAACACATGAACATGCTACCATTTTCCGTTTTGTACATGCACATGCTATGTGGGTGAAATTATGATACCATGCCAACTTTCAACTTTTTCAGAGTTCATTTGAAATGCTTTAATGTGTTATGGTTCGGCCCTCGTAATACCATTATTCAAATTTTGACTATTCAAATTTGAAAACTAATGGCACTAACAGAAAGTTTATAATTTTTTCTAAAACTAATGGCACTAACAGAAAGTTTATAATTTTTCTAAAACTAATGGCACTAACAGAAAGTTTATAATTTTGCTCCTCGCCCCTGGCCCATGACCATTAGTCCCGGTTTGTGCCACAAACCGGGACTAATGGGTTGGTCCTCGTTGCGGGCAGAGTTTAGTCCCACCTCGCCAACCGAAGGGGGCTCACACCGGTTTATAAGCCCTTCCCTCTCTGCCTTGTTGAGCTCCTCTCAAAGTGAAAATAGATGCCCTAATATAGAAAAGTTTAACCTAAATTCATAGTGAATTTCTCTGAAATTCATAGAAATTTACTATGAATTTAGGTTGAATTTTCTCTATAAGCGCATCTATTCTCAATTTTAGTAAGTTAATCACAAACTTGTGACTCACACAAATTTCAAAGAATTCAAATTTGAAAACTAATGGCACTAACAGAAAGTTTATAATTTTTCTAAAACTAATGGCACTAACAGAAAGTTTATAATTTTGCTAACCTAAAAGCAAATAGAATTAAAAATTAAAGCAAAAAACAAAAGAAAATAAATAATGCGAAAAACAAATCAAAAAAACAGGAAAAAACTATTTTTATAGTAAAGTTAATCACAAAATAAAATAAATAAAGCAACAAAGAAAACAAAAAAAATAAAAAGTGTTTTCAAATTTGAAAACTAATGGCACTAACAGAAAGTTTATAATTTTTCTAAAACTAAAAGCAAAAAGAATAAAAAAAATAAAGCAAAAAAAAAAAGAAAATAAATAAAGTAGAAAACAAAACAAAAAAACTGGAAAAAATAGCAACAATAAGTATTTTGTTGTAAGTAGAAACAAAATAAAATAAATAAAGCAACAAAGAAAACAAAAAAAGTGTTTTCAAATTTGAAAACTAATGGCATTAACAAAAAGTTTATAATTTTTCTAAAACTAAAAGCATAAAGAATTAAAAAATAAATCAAAAAACAAAAGAATATAAAATAAATAAAGCAACAAAAAACAAAAAAAATGCCACCTACTGGCCCCCCACGGCCTGAATACGACTAGAAACCAATCCAAGGGCCAGGATTCAGGCCCGCAGGAGGCCCGGTAGGCCCACAGGCATAGCAGTGACAATTAGGCCCGTAAGCCTGCAATGGAGAGAAGCTCGAGAGGGGTGCGGCAGTGGGGCTTATAAACCACTACGCACCCCTCTCAACTAGCGAGGTGGGACTAAACTTTCGACGCCGCAGCAGCACAAGGCCTTTGGTCCCGGTTGGTGGCACCAACCGGGACTAAAGGGGGCATTGGTCACGGTTGGTGCCACGAACCGTGACCAATGCCCCCCTATAACCGTGACCAATGCCCCCCTTAGTCCCGGTTGGTGCTACCAACCGGGACCAAAGGCCACCACTTCCCGCCCTTTGGGCTGCTGAAAATTGGCATTTGGTCCCGGTTGGTGGCACCAACCGGGATTAAAGGGGGGCATTGGTCCCGGTTGGTGCCACAAACCGGGACCAATACTCTGTGTATATAAGCAGGACTTAGGAAAATTTGACGAACTCATCGCCAGTTGCCCCCCGGCCCGCCCGACGACGCCGAGCTCATCGATGCCGCAAGGCTGCCCAAATCGATGCCGTCCGCCGTCCCCGAGCCCGCGCGCCCCTGCCCTCGCCCCAAGCGCGCCTTCACCGTCGGCCGTCCCCGAGCCTTCCTCGTCGCCGACGCCACCTCGCTGTGAGTGCCGCCCGTTCCCCTGCTCCTCCCCTAGTACTGGCCGCCGTCACCGCCACCCCTGCCCTTCGCGCGCTGCTGCCCTGCGCCGCCCCTGCCCTTCGCTGGCGCCACACGCCGCCCCACCGCGCGCCTCCCCTGCCCTGCCGTGCCGCCGCCCATACGCGCCCTTCATTTTTATTAGTTTTTGTTCATATATATATAATGTATATGTGTATGTATGTGGCTATCTGTATGTATATGTTCAAAATGTATAAAAAATTGTTCAGAGCATGTTTTTGTTCATATATCTATTTTTTGTTCATATGTGTATTAATCTTTTTCCATATATGTAATTTTTCTGGTTCATAGAAAGAAGAGGAAGAAAGAAGAAAATTTTGTTCATAGAAATTTTGTTCATATATATATAGAAAGTTTTTTGTTCATAGAAAGTTTTTTGTTCATATATAGAAAGTTAGAAGAGAATTTAGAATATGCTAAAATTTAGAAGAAAAAGAAGGATATGAAAGAAGAAAATAAGAAGAGGAAGAAAGAAAGAAGAGGAGAGGAAGAAGAGAAGAAATAAATAAGAAGAGGAAAAAAGAAGAAACAGAAGAGGAGAAGAAGAAAGGAATAGAGGAGAAGAAGAAATTTTTCTATTTTTTCTTCTTCTCCTCTATTCCTTTCTTCTTCTCCTCTTTTTTTTCTTCTTTTTTTTTCTTTGATATTCTCCTCTATTCCTTTCTTCTTCTCCTCTTTTTTTTTTCTTTTTTTTCATAGCATTATTTCCATGTATATATGTATGTGGCTATGTATGTATAGATGGATAGCATTTTTTCCATGTATGCATGTCATTGTCGATATACCCCCTCCCCGTTAACTTCGACATGAGGGGGGGTCGATGTAACCCTCCTCGATAACTTCGACATGAGGGGGGGGGGTCAATATACCCCCTTCCTGATAACTTCGACATGAGGGGGGGGGGGCTCGAGAACTAGTTTAGGGGCTCGAGGGTTGAGAACTAGTTTAGGGGGTCAAGGGTCGAGAACGTCGGACATTCATGAGAGAGGCGAGGAAGAAGGGGAAGAAGAGGGAGAAGAAGAGAGAGGAAGAAGAGGAAGTCTTCTCCTCTATTCTTTCTTCTCTTCTTTTTTATTCTTCTTCCTATATGTATTAGTTTTTTTATTTAGGTTGTTAATTAGTAGATATTAATTTTGTTCATATATGTATGGATGCATGTGATATGTATGTATGTATGTATCGGGTATGTCGTTGTCGATATACCCCCTACCCGATAACTTCGACATGAGGGGGTCGAGAGGGGGTCTAGGGTTGCTGAGGGGTCGAGGGTCGTCGAACATGAGAGGAAGAAGAGGATAAAAAAAGAAGAGGAAGAAGAAAAAAAAGAGGAGAAGAAAGAATAGAGGAGTTCTTCTCCTCTATTCTTTCTTCTCCTATTTTTTTCCTTCTTCTTCCTCTTTTTGTATCGGGAACGAGGGTCGTCGAGGGTTGCCGAGCGGTAGAGGAAACCCTAAATAGCAAGTATCGTCGGTGTTAGATACATGTGGCCATCGTTGTCGGACAGTACATCCACGTCCCACAAGTGACGCGGGCTTCGACGCCCACGTCACTTGTGGGACGTGGATGTAGTGTCCGACACTAACACCCACATGTATCTCACACCCACGATACTTGCTATTTAGGGTTTCCTCTACCGCTCGGTGACCCTTGACGGCCCTCGTTCTTGATAAAAAAAAGAGGAAGAAGAATAAAAAAAGAGGAGAAGAAAGAATAGAGGAGTTCTTACTCCTCTATTCTTTCTTCTCCTCTTTTTTTTCTTCTTCCTCTTCTTTTTTTATCCTTGAAGCGTTGTCGAGGCCACCCCAAACCCTAGAGAAGCAGCCTCGAGGCCACCCCAAACCCTAGAGAAGCAGCGTCAATATTTCTTATCAATATTTGAATAATATATCCATTTGTCATGTTTGAATAATAATTGCCATGTTGTCAATATTTGTAGAAACTATGGACACCGCCCGAGACGAAGTACAAGAAGAGTTGTTGGGGGACATAATCGCATGAGGAAGTGATGCTATCTGCTCGTTGTTTCTCAACGACACCGATGGTCTGGAAGCAGGTGGCTATGATTATGATGGCTCCGGTGAGCTAATGCCGGTGCAAGAAGGAGACCGTGATGACGTCTCCGGTGACCGAACCGAGTCCGGCCAGGTATATATATTAGTTAAGCTTCCGCTGACTAGCTAATTGTTGCATTCATTGTTTTGGTATGTACACGTATTAATTAAGTCTTTGTTCTTTTTTTTAGCCCTCCGGATCGAGCACAACTTCGGTAAAGAGATGAGGCCCGAAGAAAAAGTTGAGCTCGGATGAAAAGTTTGAGATCATAGCAATCGCGCCCGACGACCAACCGATTGAACCCCTCCGGACAAAGAGCACATTTGTTGCTCAGTGCGGGGTTTTGGTTATGGACAAGATCCCGATTAGCATCCAGCAATGGTTAATGCCGGCTACAGAAGACCCTGAGGTGTCTTATGTCAATGATATGCAGAAAAATGATCTTTGGACTGAGCTGAAGTCAAATTTCACCCTACCGCCAGAGGATGATCCAGAGAAGCCAGTTAAACAGCAATTAATCAAGTCTTTTGCTCTTAAGAGGATGGCAGAACTATTCAGGAGGTGGAAGAAAGAGCTGAATAAGTTTGTCGAAAATAAAGAGACACCAGAATTCAAGGGCAGATATGAGAAGATCAGAGATCACTGGCCCGCATTTGTGGCCCACAAGACATCAGAAAAGAGTAAGAAGATGTCGGCGACAAACAAGCAAAATGCTGCAAAGAAGAAGCATCACCATCGCACGGGGTCAGGTGGCTACCTCGTAGCCCGGCCTAAGTGGGCCAAGACTGAGAATGATCTGGTTGATAAAGGGATCGAACCAGAGAGAATTAACTGGCTAGACCGTTGCCGGACTTGGTTCTTCGTGGCTGGCGGAACCCTGGACCCTGTAACAGGGAAGTGCATTTGGACGAACGATCAAATGGACATACCAGTCAGGAAGCTTCAGCAGTATATCGAAGTAGCGCAGCAAGGGACGTTCTTTCCAGACAGAGAGAACGACGAGCTCACAATGGCCCTCGGGAATCCTGAGCACCCTGGACGGACACGAGGCATGCCAGGCTCCATTCCGTGGAAGGTTGGGTTTCCGGACGTAGGCGGTTACAAATCCCAAGAGCGGAGGAAAAAAATGCAGCAGACCCAAATGCAGGCGCTGCAAGCAAGGGTAAAAGCGATAGAGGAACGAGAAGCAAATCGCAACAAACGTACTGCCGAAGCTTCCCCCGAAGCTACCCCGCCATCTCAGCGAAGAAGCAGTGTGGCTTCCACCGAGCTGCTTCAGCCGGAGCATGCCTTGACGGCTCCTGCCAGCTATCCCCTCGATGCTATCACGGAGTCTCAAAATTGCCACCTTATGACGCAATGGATGAATTTGAAGGTCAAGGTGGCTGTTGGCTCTGTTTATCCTACTGAACCCGGCGCAACTTTTCACTGCCGTCCGATTCCAGAAGGATATGCTAGGGTGATGGTGGATGAAATAACGGAGGGATTTGAGGACCTCCAGCTTGACCACCCTACCGGTGAAGGGGAGACTAGGCTGGGTTCTGCTCTGAAGACTCCATGCCTATGGCGGAAAGAGCTCATCAACCTTCTGAACTGGACGCCTCCGCCTCCTCCTCCTCCTCCGGCAAGTCAGGGCACTCCGCCTTCTCCACCGCCTCCTCCTCCGGCGAGTCAGGGCACTTCGCCTCCTGCACTGCCTCCTCCTCCGGCGAGTGACGATCAGGGCACTCGACCGGCTCCTTCTCCAGCGCGTGGCGGCACTCCGCCTCCTTCTCCGCTTGCACCGACGCACGCGAGCAGCCAGCCTCCTCCTTCTCCGCCTCGTCAGCAAGGGCGGAAGAGACCTGCCGCCACTCCGGCTGCTCCGGCACGTCGTAGTCCTTCTCCTCCGCCTCGTAAGCAAGTAAAGAAGACAACCGCTCTGTCTGCTCTGCCGGCGTCTAGCAGTACAACCAGAGGTGGGAGGAAATACCGATTCGGTCCTTCTCTGAAGACTCCAGAGAAGTTACCATACGAGAGGACCCCGGAGGAGAACGCCGAGAAGAAGTGAGGAACTACTTTGAAGGGGTGAAAGTAAAGAAACATCCACCTCCGAAGGAGAAGGTAGATCTGGTGAAAGCAAAGCGCACTCTGGCTGCCCTGACAAAACCACCCAAGTCTCCGCCGAAAGGAAACTATGAGCGCATTATCGGAAAGGAATTTGCCAAAGCGGAGCGGTCGGGAAGTACTGTCAGTGATCAAAGGCCGAAAGAACGACGAGCTGGGAAACAAATTGCCCAGCTCGGCGAACAAGCGAAGCAATCGTGCCCCCCGCTCAAGGTGCCTAGCGACATCGTCGCTAATGATCCGAGGATGGTGCCCGGTTATAGAAATCTTGGCGATTACCTGCCCGACGATGCACATTATGATTTCATGGAGGAACAAATACAAAGATACGAGTACGGGAAGCCTCTCGTCAAAGATGAAAGATCTCTATCAACGATGATGCCAAGATTGCATGATTGGTACTTGAAAATCTGCAGAGAGTCTGGGGGTGGAGTACTTTGTATGTGAGAGTTAAAAAGGAGCAGGACCTCGTTGGAATTGAACTGTTGCCTGTTCCATTTGAGGAGTTCTTTCAGTTTTTCAATCAATTGGCCCTCGATAAAACAAGGGCCACCTACTACTGTCTGTAAGTAGTACTACTTCTATCATTAAGTCTCTCTATATAGCTCAGCTCTTTCATTGCATGTATTTATAATCATCCTCACTATATTATGCAGATTGAAGATCGCCGAATTGAAGAAAAGACAAGTCGGTGATATTGGGTTCATTAACACATATCTCATAGATGCAACTCAGGTTAAATTTCATGCCGCAGATACCGAGGCCAACTTGGTACGATCGTTGGTAATAAATGAAAACAAAGATATAATACTCTTTCCTTACAACTTCAAGTGAGTGTTACTGTCTTGTGCGTGTTCGGTTTCCCTTATATATTAGTCAAGGTTATAGTAATGTAATTGATGAGTTATGCATGCGTGTGCAGTTTCCACTATATTCTCCTAGAGATTAAGCTTGAGCAGGGACTAGTAACCGTCTTAGACTCAAGACGAAAAGATCCCCAGGACTATGCGGACATGACTCAAATGCTCGAGAAGTAAGTTAAATCGATCATTATCCACCATATCAGCAACTTTGTTCATTTCCTGATATATCAAGTAATTGTTTTCTTTGTCTGGCAGGGTTTGGAAAAAATTCACCAAAAATGCTCCAGGACTCCCGAAGAAGCTGCAATTTAGACACCTGAAAGTAAGTACTATAGTAGCATGTTTCGTGCATCTCCTATTGATTCAAGCGCTAGTTTCATCAATACCATTTGGCATTCTTGCTTATCAGTTTGATTGACCTCTATTTCTTGTAAACTGGTTGTGGCAGGAACAAGGGAATGATTTCTGTGGATACTACGTTTGCGAGTCCATCCGCCACACGACCTGTGAGCGGGGCTACACTGACGAACAATATGAAGTACGTAAATAACAACATTCACAATTTTATTTTATTACCATCATTTGTGTTGAGTTTCATTCATATATATATATGTATTGACCCCCTTCTTCAAATTAGATGTTTCGGAAGCGGGATGAACTCCTAGCACCAGCTCGCATGCGAGCAATTCAAGAGGAATTGGCGGCATTCTTTCTTGACCACGTGATCGCTGAAGACGGAGAATACTATGTGGACCATGAGTCCGTATGATTATATTTGTAAGAGATAATTATTGTATATATGTAGCCGGTAGTGTCGGATAGATATAAGAGAACTTGTTGTTCGACCAATCTCTCAAAGAAGGAGAGGTGGTCGATATCACTTATCTCTGTATGCATATATGTTCATGACGATCTTCTATTTCCTTCGTTTGCTTACTAGCTAGCTAGCGTGTCTAGTCCTCTCTATACGTATGTATAGTACGTAGCGTCGACCAAGCACGGACATAAGAGTGGACACTTCTCTCTATTAATTATAGCTAGCTAACACAATATATGAAACACCTAAATTAACCCCCCCCCCAAACCCCCCAAACCCCCCCCCTTTAAAAAAACAAAAACCCCAGCCACAGAAATGCTGACGCGTGGATGCCTATTGGTCCCGGTTGGTGCCACCAACCGGGACCAAAGGTCCTCCTGCCTGGGCTCCGCGCACAGGCCACATGGAGGCCCATCTGTCCCGGTTCTGGATTGAACCGAGACTAAAGGGATAGGGCATTAGTACCGACCCTTTAGTCCCGGTTCAGGAACTGGGACAAAAGGCCCTTACGAACCGGGACAACAGGCCCTTTTTCTACCAGTGTAGCCTCATCACCTTCAGGTGGTTGTGGCTGTTCAATCATTTTTTCCATAGCTTCCTGAAAGTTTGAACTTATAGATTAGTGTACCAGATAAGTTACTAATGAGACAAAAACAAACAAAGTAGGTTACACGTTTATACATAACTTATTTTGGTGAACTACTGTAATACATTAGCATGTATTGTAGTGCCAACTACATAATAAAATCACTTTCGGAACATATGTCCATGTAGCATGCCTACTGTATTGTCTATTTCCTCACATTCGTTGACATCTAAGGATAAAGAGACAAGGTTTAAAGTAGGATGAACATAGTATGACATCATTCATATGATGGGTAAACAGATATAAAACAAACATGCTATTTTAGCATTGTGTGCGCACGTGAACATAACAACTAGAATACAGATCAAGACCAAAAGAATATCCTTCATGTCTTTTAAACCATGTAAGGTGAAATGATACGTTAAGACAACTGTGTATAAAAGTGAACAGAGTAACTAACATTGGCTGCAAACCAAGTAGTTAAATGAACACATCACAATACCAATCAGTTCAAAGGCAGGAGGAGTAAGGACTTACAACAGCGGCTTGAACTGGTGTGCTCATGCCCTTCATCTTGCTGGTGTGGCAATCCTTGAAGATTTGCAATGCATTCGGTTCAGGTTCTTTTTGGTTTGCACAAGCTTTCCTCTGTATTTGGAATAAGTCAATATAGATACGATAATATGGCACATGAAAAAGAAGTAGCAGTTATTTACAAGAGCCTCGCAGTGTGCAATATAGCTACGAGATCCTGTTGTCTGTTGGAATTTCACTTTAGAACGGTTGGTCTTATTCTTCAAACAGTTAGCCTAGAAGAAGATACACTTGTAAGACACATACATAAATACAAGTTCAATATGTGGTCTGATCAAATACATATAGCCTACCTGATACTTTGAATCAGACCAGTGTTTAACGAGGGCTGTCCATTCTTCATCTGTAATATATTCCACTAGAGATGTTTGGGTGATTTCATTGTTAGCCTTGCCTTCAAAGTGAGATTTTCTAAGGTGGTACCGATACTTTCGCAGAGCAGACTGAAAAACATGAGTGCATGCTTGTTTAGTTGCATCGTCTTTCGGATCGAACTTGAACCTCATCTATTGAAAAAAGAATGTGAGTCTTATTAGGAGGAAGCTAGAAAGTATGGGACAGAGCAAGACAATATTACTAATTGCGATGAATAACATTACATACGGATAAATGCTCAAGGAAGGTGTTAAACTGGGTATTGTCTTTCTCATTCCTTTACTGGATCCACGTTGGGAGGATACATGCATGACACCTAACGGCAACAGCTGCCTCTGATACTAACTTGGCTGACTCTCTAGCATGACGTGGCCTTTTTAAACCTGCCTCAAAATGGATCTCCATTCTTCCTCCTTTAGATTTTGTTAATCTGTCAAGCATTATCCCTGATATCTGTTTTCGCTTGCATCGTGGTGCTAGTTCAACAACGAATATGGAAAGTGTTACTGTACATCAAACTGTGAGAGTACATATAAAGGAGCATGCAACTGCAACTTGACTCGGTCAGGTACTGTCTTGGTGTTGATGCTCATGAGGTTCATCTGATCTTGCCAAGTCCTGTTGTGTTAGTAGTGCTTCGGAAGTAGTGTTAGGTGTGAAGGCATCTTGGGAACTGGCCAGTTCCGGAGTAAATGAACGAGTAATTCGTTGACATGCTGGTACATTTGAAGCGGATGCTGCAGCTAGTGGAGCAGGTGATACTGTGTTTGTAGATTTAGCCGGTGGACTTGGAACTTCTACTGCACTATAAGTACCATCAGAATCTGGACAGTAGATGTAACACCCACGATGCGGCTATATCTCCCACGTGTCGGAGCACGACTTAGAGCATAACCACATAGTAGGCATGTCGCAAGAGGGGTAATCTTTAGACATCCTATGTACTTAATAAGAAAGGGATAAAGAGTTGGCTTACAATCGCCACTTCACACAATGCATAAATATAGCATTACATCATGCAGATACAATCAAGGTCTGACTACGGAACCAAATAAAGAAAGACAACCCCTAATGCTAGATCCCCGATCGCCCCAACTGGGCTCCACTATTGATCATCTAGAAAAGACACATAATAATGTCCTGAATCCTCGTCGAACTCCCACTTGAGTTCGGTCGCGTCCCCTGCATTGGCATCATCGACACCTGCATCTAGTTTTGGAAGTAAACTATGAGTCATGGGGACTCAGCAATCTCACACCCTCGCGATCAAGACTATTTAAGCTTAAGGGGGTAGGAAAAGGAGGGTAGTGAGGTGGAGGTGCAGCAAGCACTAGCATATATGGTGGCTAACCTACGCAAATGAGAGCGAGAAGAGAAGCAAAGCACGGTCGATAAACTATCATGATCAAGAAGTGATCCTGAAACTGCTTACGTTCAAGCATTACACGAGACCATGTTCTCTTCCCGGACTCCGCCGAAAAGAGACCTTCACGGCCACACACGTGGTTGATTCATTTTAATTAAGTTAAGTGTCAAGTTCTCTACAACCGGATATTAACAAATTCCCATCTGCCCATAACCGCGGGCACGGCTTTCGAAAGTTCAAAACCCTGCAAGGGTGTCCCAACTTAGCCCATCACAAGCTCTCACGGTCAACGAAGGATATTCCTTCTCCCAGGAAGACCCGATTAGACTCGGAATCCCGGTTACAAGACATCTCGACAATGGTAAAACAAGACCAGCAAAGCCGCCCGAATGTGCCGACAAATTCTGATAGGAGCTGCACATATCTCGTTCTCAGGGCACACCAGATTGTCCAAACTTCCGGTAGGCCAACCCAGAGTTGCCCCTGGTGGCCACCGGCGGCTGACAGGTTGGACCAACAATCAGAGGAGCACTGGCCTAGGGGTTTAAAATAAAGATGACCCTTGAGTCTGTAGAGCCCAAGGGAAAACGGCTTAGGTGGCAAATGGTAAAACCAAGGTTGGGCCTTGTTGGAGGAGTTTATTCAAGGCGAACTATCAAGGGGTTCCCATTATAACCCAACCGTGTAAGGAACGCAAAATAAAGGAACATAACACCGGTATGACGGAAACTAGGGCAGCAAGAGTGGAACAAAACACCAGGCATAAGGCCGAGCCTTCCACCCTTTACCAAGTATATAGAAGCATTAAAGTAAACAAGATATAATAGTGATAACCCAACAAAAATCATTTTCCAACAAGGAACAAGCTCCAACTTCACCTGCAACTAGCAACGCTATATGAAGGGCCGAGCAAAAGCGGTAACATAGCCAAACAACGGTTTGCTAGGACAAGGTGGGTTAGAGGCTGGACATGGAAACATGGGAGGCATGATAAGCATGTGTTAGGTATCGCGGCATAGCAATAGAGCGAACAACTAAACAAGCAAAGATAGAAGTGATTTTGAGGGTATGGTCATCTTGCCTGCAAAGTTCTCCGAGTTGACATAAGCTTGATCCTCATAAGCGTAGTTGTTGGGGATATGGCTATCAGTTATGACCCGCCCAGGAGGGGCCGGGTCAGCCCCAATGGTGGGTCACAAAGGAAACCCAGTAGACATTCGAGACGATAGTTTATTAAATCTTATAGAAGGCCTAAAGGCCTAGAGGCGGCTTAAGGCCCAATATTGTAAACCGCCGTATGTAAGGAAAGACTTGTAAGGAAAGGAATATAAAAGAAGTCACCGAGCCGGACACGATTTATGAGCCGGCCGGGACTCTGTAGGCCACCAGGCGTCAACCCGTGTATATAAGGGGACGACCCGATGGTGGCTTAGGGCAAGAAATAAGAGATCGATAAACAAGCCGGCGAACTAGCCTCTTGGTAATCGAAACCCCAGCAATATCAACATAACTAGATGTAGGCTTTTACCTTCATCATAACGGGCCGAACTAGTATAAAACCTCTCGTGCCCTTTGTCCCGATTAACCCCTTGAAGCTTCCTAGTTGCGATGGCCCTACGACTAAGTCCTTCTGCTAGGACATCTGCCGTGACAATTCCATGATAGTTGGCGCCCACCGTGGGGCCAGCGCACGGTGGATTTGAGTTCTTGAAGGGCAACTTTGAAGGGCTCAAGGGATACGCTGTGGGCCTGATGACCAAGATTCGTTGCGGCAAGCTCTACATCGACGACGAAGGCTCGGGCCCCTAGACCGGCTCAATTGAGTATGGGTACCGGGTCCCCTTCAGTGGAATTCATGTCTTCATTGGCTGGATCGGCAAGTCGGGCCCTGAGCCGGACGTCCACACCAACCTCGTCAAAACGGCTCAGCGCGCAAGGTTCGCCCATGTTCAATCTATCGTGAAGCATGACTTCGTAGGTTGCATCCACAGCGGTGAATACTCTGAAGGATCGGTGGATGGTGGTGAGACGGCCATCTATTCTGACGCTGCTTCATCGACGGGTGAGACGAACTCTTTGTATCAGCTGCAGGATGGCATGCTCGGGGGCTGTTTGATACGGACATGAAATCACGACGCATGTTTTCAGATGATAGTGCTACATCAGAGGAATCTGTTAAGCAGATTAGACGGCCACAACGACTACACAGAGATAGAGATGGAATAATACGTGAGTTATGTGGGCCTGGAATTAGTATCGCGCCAAAATATTCAATGTCTCTTACAAAACATATATCTGAAGTTACACGACAACACAAAGCTATTTGGCGTGTCAAAAGATGTACTGGTGTAGCACGTCCTGATTGTTTGGAATCAAGAATCCATGGAAGGTTTGGATCCAATACGAAGGAACAATATCTTCTTGACTTATTTAAAAGGAAACAACCTTGCCAAGTATTGCATGTACGCTTTGGTAAGACAAGGGAGATCAAGAAAGATTATGCACCTGTCAAAGTGGAGCCAAAGTTCAGAACGCCACCTCGACAGATACGCACTGGAGATATACCACCAAATATTTGATTTAGTTTGCTAGTCATGAGTCAGTTTAGATTCCCTATTATTAGGTGGTCTAGTTTAACTTTTTGTTAATCCCAAGTTGTACTCACGTAAACTATCAACGTGAGAAACAAGTTCTACTAGTATAGGTGTTGTGGGCCTTAGGACAAGCGCGTGCGTGAGTCTGGCTATATAACAGCCAAGGGATTTGTATGTGATGGGGGAGTTTTGGAGTTTATTGATGAGTTATGAATAACACAGTAAAACGTCCAGGTTTTGGACGGCCATATCTTGTGTACCATCTGCGATTTTCCCATCATGGAAATTTACTAGCGACGGAGGGTTGATCATCACATCGACGCCTACATGCTGATCCAAGGGGGTCATCATTTTTATGCGCGTATTTTTGTACGTGGGTGAAAATTATCCTGGAGGTTGCGAGGAGGAACAGGGGGACGAACTATTGATCAAGCATCATCGTGAAAGATCGGGCCATCTACACGCGCGAATTAGCGTCTCGCTAGTCTGTGCCTCATCAAGTGGTATTTAGAGCAAAGGTTAGTCACGGTGATTCAGTTTGTAATATCATCTGCGGAGTCAAGCATCAACATGTTGAGCAGGAACATATTGATGGAGGAGGAAGGCATTGGCAAGGTCACTCTTTTTCACACTCGTTGCGTCGTGAACGAACGCCGTGTCAATCTGACAATCGATGAGAGTACCGCAGTCAATATGGTGAGCATCGAGGTGGTGGAAAAATTGGGGCTGAAGATGGCGCCTCTTGAAAGACCGTACACGCTGAAGTGGTTCAAAGGTGAAATCAAAATTACGCATCAGATTTGGCTAATTTTTGATCTGGGAAAATATTGTTGTGCGACATTTTTTCATGTTTGTCCTGTGTCCATGGTGTCGTGCCATCTACTACTTGGGCACCCGTGGTGCAAGCGTGTTGGGGCTGTTCGGGATGTCAAGAAAAATAGTTATTCTTTATCACGGAAGGGGAAACAATTTTGTTTTATTCCCATGCCAATGGATGTGTTCGTTGTTGATTGGAAAGATCATTTGCGAAAAAGAAGAGAAGAGGTAGAAGAAATAAAAGAAGAAGTTGATGCACCGATGAAAGGTCTAAATCTTTTGGTGGAGAAGGTGAAAGATGATTGTGGTGCAAAGGGACAGCGGTGGAGTGTTTTTAAAACACAGTGCAAGATCAAGGACCGTGCATGCAAGATGATAATTGATGGTGGAAGTTTTACCAATGCCATTAGCACAGATCTTGTGAAAGAATTAGGTTTGTCTATGTGGAAGCACCCTCAACCGCACCATGTGGAGTGGCTATACAACTCCGGTAAATTAAAGATTACGCACAAGGTACGTGTAACTTTTGCGGTTGGAGATTATATTGACAAGGTAGACTGTGATGTCATGCCAATGGATGCTTGTCAGTTCTTATTGGGAAGACCGTGGCAGTTCGATCATGATGCAGTGCATGCCGGAAGATCTAACACCTACACATTCATGCATATTGGGAGGAAGCATGTGCTAAAGCCCATGGTGGATAGTGCAATCACTAGAAAACAACAAGTTCTGGAGAAGAAGGTCATGTTAAAAATAGACTTAAAACCGAGGACGGTTTCGCTTCAAGGAAGGGAGGATTATACGGACATGAAATCACGATGCATGTTTTCAGATGATAGTGCTACGTCAGAGGAATCTGTTAAGCAGATTAGACGGCCACAACGACTACACAGAGATAGAGATGGAATAATACGTGAGTTATGTGGGCCTGGAATTAGTATCGCGCCAAAATATTCAATGTCTCTTATAAAACATATATCTGAAGTTACACGACAACACAAAGCTATTTGGCGTGTCAAAAGATGTACTGGTGTAGCACGTCCTGATTGTTTGGAATCAAGAATCCATGGAAGGTTCGGATCCAATACGAAGGAACAATATCTTCTGGACTTATTTAAAAGGAAACAACCTTGCCAAGTATTGCATGTACGCTTTGGTAAGACAAGGGAGATCAAGAAAGATTATGCACCTGTCAAAGTGGAGCCAAAGTTCAGAACGCCACCTCGACAAATACGCACTGGAGATATACCACCAAATATTTGATTTAGTATGCTAGTCACGAGTCAGTTTAGATTCCCTATTATTATGTGGTCTGGTTTAACTTTTTGTTAATCCCAAGTTGTACTCACGTAAACTATCAACGTGAGAAACAAGTTCTACTAGTATAGGTGTTGTGGGCCTTAGGCCAAGCGCGTGCGTGAGTCTAGCTATATAACAGCCAAGGGATTTGTATGTGATGGGGGAGTTTTGGAGTTTATTGATGAGTTATGAATAACATAGTAAAACGTCTAGGTTTTGGACGGCCATATCTTGTGTACCATCTGTGATTTTCCCATCGTGGAAATTTACTAGCGACAGAGGGTTGATCATCACATCGACGCCTACGTGCTGATCCAAGGGTGTCATCATTTTTATGTGCGTATTTTTGTACGTGGGTGAAAATTATCCTGGAGGTTGCGAGGAGGAACAGGGGGACAAACTGTTGATCAAGCATCGTCGTGAAAGATCGGGCCATCTACACGCGCGAATTAGCGTCTCGCTAGTCTGTGCCTCATCACTGTTCCGTTGGCAGTAGTATTCCGGACCCCTCTGAGCCGCCGAATCGGGCCGGAGTCTTCATGGGAGGCACGCAGCCTAGGTAGAACTCCACAGCTGCAGCAGCAACAACCACCGGGTCGGCCGCAGCCGGGGCAGGAGACCCTACGCGTCCCCGGCCTGCTTAGATCCTAATGGACCTCATGGATAAACTGACGACTCTGTTGAATGCCGTGGTAGAGCCGACAGATAAAGATCAGCATGACGCAGAGGTGGCACGCGTACGTGAAGAGATGGTACAAGCTAAAGAAAATTTAGAAGTAGAAGAGGTCAGGATGGCCGCGGAGCGGTCGGCTTTGGACGCTCGTGCTCAACAGCTTCAAGCGGAGACTTTCTGGCTCTCGGTGGATCTGAACGCGTCAAACGAGGTCATGATAAGAAGGCATCAGAAAACTCAGTCACATTTACCTCTGACGCTCGATCCTATGAACCTTTTTTATACACCCGGGGCCGGGACAAGTAGCCCGCCGGAGGCAAATCGGATCACGACACCCGGGGCACCGGTTCAGCCGCGCGCCATGGAACCACCCCGTGTACATACCGCTCCGCCTCATTATGTGCCCATACCACCCGGTCACTTCTCCAATCCCTTGGAAAACCTTATTGTTGTGTCGACTCGTTTGGCGGCTCCCCCGATTGAAGGCAACTCTCCGACGGTGATCGAAATGCGAAGGGTGAGGGAACTTCTTCAAACAGCTCTGGCACAGCAGGATGCGTACTCCTATAGTAGAGACAGAATCCATTCAACCCCTCGCCCGAGCCGGATCCCAAGCTACAGTAGACATATGGACTCAGCTGATATGTCAAGCAATGCTCAACGCTGCAATCGGCCGCACATGCATGAGCCGGTGTAGGCTGGAGCCCTTAACTTAGCGGATTAAGACAGGATCCGACAAGAGGCTGAGCGAGCGGTTCAACTGGCAGCAGAGCAGGCGGCTCACCAGACTTTTCCGGCATATCCAGCAACCTCGGTTGAGGCAGGAGTGGCCACGAGAACCGGAGGTGTCCCATGCCTGGTGCCTGCCATACGTAATGAGCGTTTTCCAAAGGACTTCAAGGGGCCTCGTAAGGTGCCTAATTACACGGCCGACTTGCAGCCTGGGGCCTGGATTGAGAGTTATGAGATGGCCATGGAGCTGTTGAAGGTCAGCGACGCGGCAATGGCTAAGTATTTCACCATGATGTTGGATGGAACGACTCGTACTTGGCTAAAAGGGCTGCCCATCAATTCCATCAGCTCATGGACGGAGTTAAAGGCCCGGTTCGTTCAGAACTTGAAGGACACATGCAAACAACCCATGTCAATCATGGACCCGACTAATTGTAAACAAGAGGAAGGTGAGTCTACAACCCATTGGGTGCGCCGGGTCAAAGAGATAATTCATTCATCTGATAAGATGGATGCCGGCTCGGCAGTATTAATGTTGGAGAAAAATTGCCGCTTTGAACCTCTGAAGCAGAAGCTGGGGCGGCTTAAACGTGACTGCAATGACATGGGCCAGTTGATGGCGGCTCTCGTCAAGTATGCTGATTCTGATAGTACCAAGGACCCTGTATCTGATGAAGAAAAGACAGGGAAGGGAAAGAAGAACGGCAACGACAAGGGTCACCAGCATAACCTGGCAAATCAAGGAGGTAATAAACGTAAGGCGGACGAATTTGTGGCTAACACCAATGCACGGGGCAACAATCAACGGTGCAAGGGTCGGCAACCCCCTCGGTCGGGCGGGTCAGGTCCCACCCTTGAGCAACTATTGAATGAACCTTGTCCAAGACATGGCACCCGGGAGAAGCCAGCCACCCATCAGTGTAAGGACTGTACAATCATGAAAGCGTTTAAAAATTCAAATGCATTTGATGGAAGTCATGGCCCTGGCGGCGGTTCAGGTGGAGGCGGTTTTCATGGCCCAGGCGCCTGCTCAGGTGGAGGCGGCTTTCACGGTCAGGGACATGCGGGTAACCAAGGAGGTTATAATCCACAACCCGGCCAAGGTAATCAGCAGCAATCCGGATATCAGAGCAACTCGAAACAGTTGAATAGTGGGCAATATCATGTATTTACCACTAGCTTGTTCAAGAGGGACCAAAAGCTTCACAAGAGGGCTGTCAATGCCATTGAGCCGACGATTCCGCGTTACTTACGGTGGTCAGAATAGCCAATTGTGTGGAGCAGAGAGGATCATCCTCCCCGGATTGACAATCCGGGTCACTTGGCCTTGGTAGTAGTACCTCAGGTTGGTGGATATAAATTCACTAAAGTGCTCATGGATGGAGGCAGTAGCATCAACATCCTCTACTATGAGACGTTTCGTTGGATGGTGTTGACTGATAAGAGTCTTAAGCAATCCAACACTGTTTTCATGGTGTGGTACCTGGCAAGTCGGCATACCCAGTTGGCAAGATTGAACTGGAAGTAGCCTTTGGGGATGAATATGATTCTAGAGCGGAGAAATTAACCTTTGAGGTGGTTAAGATCAAAAGCCCATATCATGCTTTCTTTGGACGGCTGGCTTACGCCAAGTTCATGGCTCGACCGTGTTATGTGTATCTGCAGCTCAAGATGCTGGGTTATAAGGGCACCATTACAGTGCATGGAAGCCGGAAAATAGCCCTGGAGTGTGAAGAAGGAGATGTTGCATATGTTGAGTCTGTTGTGCAACAGAGGAGCTAAAGTTTTATAAAG
This sequence comes from Triticum monococcum, assembly GCA_034509565.1. Classification (NCBI taxonomy): domain Eukaryota; kingdom Viridiplantae; phylum Streptophyta; class Magnoliopsida; order Poales; family Poaceae; genus Triticum; species Triticum monococcum. The sequence continues at coordinate 654,970,693 of CM067847.1, read as the reverse complement.
ATAATGTTGACCCGGCAGACATGACATCTTTAAAGAAGCCAACAACGGAGCATGAACCGGTGTTGAAATTCAAGTCAGCTGATGACACCAAGACGGTTGATTTTGTGCCCGGTGACTCATCCAAGCAGTTCATCATCAATGCCAACCTGGATCCAAAATAGGAAAGCGCGCTCATCGAGTTCATCCGTGAGAACCGGGACATCTTTGCATGGAAATCTTCTGACATGCCGGGTGTCCCAAGAGAACTCGCTGAGCACACTCTCAATATTGATCCAAAGTTTAAGCCGGTCAGGCAATTTCTCCGACGATTCAACGAGGAAAGGCGCAAGGCCATTGGAGAAGAGGTGGCCCGGCTCTTGGCGGCCGGGTTCATTGTGGAAGTCTTTCACCCAGAGTGGTTGGCCAACCCGGTGCTTGTACTAAAAAAGAATGACACATGGCGTATGTGTGTGTGGATTACACCAATTTAAACAAGGCTTGTCCGGCTGACCCTTTTGCTCTCCCCCGTATTGATCAGATCATCGATGGTACGGTGGGTTGCACATGTTTTAGTTTTCTAGATGCTTATTCAGGTTATCATCAGATCAGGATGGCAGTCAAGGACCAGGAGAAGACAACTTTCATCACTCCGTTTGGAGCCTTCTGCTATGTGTCTATGCCCTTCGGGCTCAAGAGTGCCCAGGCAACTTATCAACGATGTATGCAGAATTGCCTTCACAATCATATTGGGCGTAATGTTCATGCTTATGTGGATGATATAGTGGTCAAGTCCAGGAAAGAGGAAACTGCCCACGACGTGACGCATGCACGCGGGGCTTAGCCCCGCGCACGCCGCCCACGTCACGCATGACGCCGCGTTCAACATGTGCCGTGCGAGGAGGGTGCGGTGGATGCGGAGTCAGATACGGCGTGACCCAGGCCGTGCGTGCCTGTGCACTGTTTTGGGCCTGGCCCAACAGCGCTCGGCACCGTGTATGGCCCAGGCCCGGGGGCTCCTATCGGTGTACTAAAGTAGGGGTACCTTAGTATCCCGAACTTGTGCACGGACCGCCAAGATCCTCCGTGGTTCCTTTGGAGCCATTCAAGAACAAAGTATCCAAGGCCCCGGCAAGAGGAGCTTGCCGGGAAGGAGACAAGACCCCGGCAAGATGAGCTTGCCGGGGAAGCCAATCAAGACATATCAAAGAACTCGCCGCAGTGCACCACGTGTCCCGGCGAGACCCAGTGAGCGACAAGCTCCTGGACGCGGCAAAATAATAACCGCGGCAAGGCACTTGCCGCGGCAAGCTTCCGTCCAAGACCCGGGACGCGACAAGACCCGATGAGCGACAAGCTCCCGGACGCGACAAGACAACACCCGCGGCAAGGCGCTTGCCGCGGCAAGCTACTACTCCGCAGCCCGCGCTCCAGCTCACCCACCAACGTGCCGCTCTGGGACCGTTCCTGGCGTACGTGGCGGGAGGCTGTGCAGCCAGGGGCATGCGGTGGCAAGCAGGCGCTGACAAGATAGCCATCGTGGCAAACGGTGGCGCCCCTGACGGTCCCTTTCTGCACCGTCTAGGCGACACAGACAGGCATTTAATGCCTTTGTCCCCTGCCGTCAGGGTTAGGTATGATACAACTGTAGTAAGCGGTGGCGCCAACTACCACCTCTTTTACCTTTTTACCCTCATCTCTGTTGCCACCTGTCGGTGACCCCTTTGACATATAAAAGGAGGCCCATGCGCAACAGGGAGGGGGGGGGGGCGATCATTCTCACGCTCGGCCTCACTAGTCATCCAAGTGTACTGTAGCATTCATCGCTCCCGAGCAAGAAGACAAATACAAACCAAAGCAGGAGTAGGGTTTTACGCATCCGTGCAGCCCGAACCTGGGTAAACCGATCGCGTCGCTCGTGCGTTCGCCTCGATCTGCTCTTCGTGCACTCTCCGCCCTCCTGCCGAACCGAAAGGGGCCCCGGTCCGCCGCGGTCCCATAGGTGTCCGTGGGATCAGCACCCCCGACATACTGCCGGTAGACCGCCTATCAAGTTTCGTACCATTTGGACTTGGTTTGATGCTCCAACGGTTAACCGAGGGACTGAAAAGGCCTCATGTGCGTTGCAGCCCAACACCCCTCCAAGTTGGCCCAAAACCCACCAAAACCCTCTCCATCATCTAGAGCATTCGATCACGATCGCGTGGACGAAAACCGCACCTCATTTGGACTCTCCTAGCTTCCTCTATCTATAAATAGGTGCACTTCCCCGAAAATTCCGGATCCCTAACCCTAGCCGCGCGCCGGACGTGTCCGCCGGCACCAGACAACGTCCGCCGCCACCGCCGCCCAACCGAGAGCCGCCACATGGCAGCGCCGGCCACCTCCCACCGCGCGGCCCGGCAAGCCCGCCGCGGGCCCTCTCGGCCCGGTCTCCCCGCGCCGCCGTCCGCCGCGGATCCACGCCGCCGGCCGCCGCCTCCTGGCCCGCTCCTCTGCCGAGCCGAGGCACGCCCCGCCACCGTCCTTGCTTCGCTCCGCCGAGCCGAGGCACACCGGCCGCCACGGCGCCATCGTCGGCCTTCCCCTCCACCGGCGAGCTCCTCCTCATCTCCGGCATCCTCCTATGGCGAGCACGAACTCCGGCGCCGATCTGCTACAGTGCACGCCCAATCTAGATCCGGTCCGGGTTACTATAGTAAACCCTAGATCGGGTTGACTTCCCCCCCTCTTCCAGTAATTTTTGCATACTTTGACGCATCGTAACTTTGCATCCGTAGATCCGTTTTGGGCATATAGCATATCAAAATATTCGTCTCAGAGACCACATCATTTCATCTCATTGCATCATTTTCATTTGAGTTCATCTTGATGCCCGAAATGCTTTTAGAAGAATGCTATTTGGGATAATTGTCAGGTCTGCTACTCCAATTAGATATTTGTCATTTTTGACATGATTATTGTGTGCATGATATGCCCATGAGCTCTACATGTGTTTTGTTATATGTTTTGTCATCTTTCCAGAGGTGCAACCCATGTATTTTTGTGATGAGTGTGGTGACTAGCACAAGCTTGCAAAGTGGAACATTCGTTAATGCTGATTTCAGGGACTTGACATTTCCACTAAGTCCTTGATCTGTTTATCTCATATTGCCATATGTTCATGTTGTTTCCTAGTGATCCGTGCCTCTTTTGAGGATGATCAGTAAGGATGTTTTGTTAATCTTGTAGTGCTTTATCCATCCATGTCTTTGTTTGCAGTTATGGAGCACGCTAGCTTGAGTCAATCGAGCTCTACTTTTGCTATTTCGTGAATCTGGGCAGATTGTCTACTTGTTAGCGATCTTGCCGAGGATGTTGTAGTTGATCCGTGCATGTTATGTTATTGTTCTTGCCATGTATAGCTTGTATTTTGTGTATTTTTGATGGGTGTATGCTTAGATTGTCATGACATGCTCTGTAGTGAGTGCATCGAGCTCGTAAACATGCCTACTTGACATCTGTTTTCAGCATGCTCCAGTTTTCACTAAGTCTGAGAACTGATTATGTTTTTGCCATGTTCACATGCTTGCAAATGTATTTTCTGATCCCTTTTGGCTTAAGGTCACTACGGGACTTTTGTTAAGCTCTTAGAGTAGCTCCATGCCATGCTTTACTTTGCCATGTTCAGGTCATGTAGCATATTGTTTTCATGCTCCAAAGAGTGCTATCTGATCTGAAATTCCAGACAAGTGTTAATTTCACAAAGTCTGAGATCTCCTTGTCAAATGCATTTTTGCCATGCTTGTTTGAACCCTGTTAATGGATGAATTGGCCATAGCTCAGTGCTAGTCTTCTGTTAAGCATCATGAATGGATCCCTGCCATGTATTTTGATGCCATGTTTGAGTGCTGTAGCATGTTCATCTTGTTGCATTTAGATGGCTACTTGATGTAAATCGCAGAACGTGGTCATATTTGAATCGCTTGCCATTTCCAAACCGTAACTCCGATTCCGGCGTTCTTTATATCGTTTTCAAGCGATTTCGTCTCATCTTTCCAGCGAAACACTTGGATTTCCATGTTGAGGCCAGGTTCATGCTTTCCTTGTCAAATCTTGCATATGCATCACATATCGCATTCCGCATAGCATACCATGTTTGCATCATATTATTTGAGCTTTGCACGTGGTTGATTGCGTTCCGTCTGCTTGTTTGTCTTGTTTGGGTAGAGACGGGAGACGAGTTCGCTAACGAGGAGCCCATTGAGTTTGCTTTCGAGGATCCAGTCAACTCTAACAACTTTGCAGGCAAGATGATCATACCCTCGAAATCACTACTATCTTTGCTATGCTAGATGCTCGCTCTTTTGCTATGCCTATGCTATGATTCCTACCACTTGCTTATCATGCCTCCCAAATTGCCATGTCAAACCTCTAACCCACCATGTCCTAGCAAACAGTTGATTGGCTATGTTACCACTTTGCTCAGCCCCTCTTATAGCGTTGCTAGTTGCAGGTGAAGATTGGAGACCGTTCCTTGTTGGAACATTATTTACTTGTTGGGATATCATTATATTGCCATGTTATCTTAATGCATCTATACACTTGGTAAAGGGTGGAAGGCTTGGCCTCTCGCCTAGTGTTTTGTTCCACTCTTGTCGCCCTAGTTTTCCGTCATATCGGTGTTATGTTCCCGGATTTTGTGTTCCTTACGCGGTTGGGTTATAATGGGAACCCCTTGATAGTTCGCCTTGATTAAAGCTTTTCCAGCAATGCCCAACCTTGGTTTTACCATTTGCCACCTAGCCTCTTTTCCCTTGGGTTTCCGGAGCCCGAGGGTCATCTTATTTAAACCCCCCCCCCCCCCCCCCAGGCCAGTGCTCCTCTGAGTGTTGGTCCACCTGTCAGCTGCCGGTGGCCACCAGGGGCAACTCTGGGCTGGCCTACCCGTACCTAAGACAATCTTAGTGTGCCCTGAGAACGAGATATGTGCAGCTCCTATCTGAATTTGTCGGCACATTCGGGCGGTGTTGCGGGATTTGTTTTAACCTGTCGAAGTGTCTTGAAGAACCGGGATACCGAGTCTGATCCGAACGTCTTGGGAGGAGGTCTATTCCTTCGTTGACCATGAGAGTTTGTCATGGGCTAAGTTGGGAATCCCCTCCAGGGATTTGAACTTTCGAAAGCCGTGCCCGCCGTTATGGGCAGATGGGAATTTGTTAATGTCCGGTTGTAGATAACTTGAACCTTAACTCAATTAAAATGAATCAACCGTGTGAGTTGCCGTGATGGTATCTTCTCGACGGAGTCCGGGAAGTGAACACGGTGTTGGAGTAATGTTTGCCGCAGGATGCCCTCTAGTTACTCGCTCGCACTTTGCCTCCTCTTCTCGCTCTCTTTTGCGAATAGGTTAGCCACCATATATGCTAGTCGCTTGCTGCAGCTCCACATATTTTCCTTGCCTTAACTATTAAGCTTAAATAGTCTTGATCGCGAGGGTGCGAGATTGCTGAGTCCCTGTGGCTCACAGATTACTTCCAAACCAGTTGCAGGGCCTGATGTCTCCGCTCCAGATGACGCGCTTGAGCTCAAGTGGGAGTTCGACGAGGCCTCTCAACGATACTGCGTGTCTTTCCCTGATGATCAGTAGTGGTGCCCAGTTGGGGTGATCGGGACCGTGTCGCATGTTGGGTTATCTTTTATTTTGGCGCCGTAGTCGGGCCATGAGTGTTTGAATGTTGTAATGCTATTTATGTACTTTGATTGACGTGGCAAGTGTAAGACAACTATGTTTCTCCCCTTTTATTATCTTTATTACATGGGATGTTGTGAAGATTGCCTAACTTGCGACATTACTTTCAATGCGATTATGCCTCTAAGTCGTGCCTGGACACGTGGGAGCTATAGTCGCATCGAGGGCGTTACAAGTTGGTAATCAGAGCCTTCCCCGACCTTAGGAGCCCCCATTGCTTGATCGTTTTTAGCAGCCGTTGTTGAGTCTAGAAAAATGTTTTGAGTCATTTAGGAATTATATGTCGGAGAGTTTAGGAATTCTTTTTACTTCCCAGTCTCCTCATCGCTCTGGTAAGGCATCCTGACGTAGAGTTTTGACTCTTCTCTTCTCAAATTTCACTAAAAAAATTTTTAGGATCACGCGGGTATCTTGGAATCGTTCCGATGGTTTTGTGACGAGAACATTGTTCTTGGTGCCTCCTGTCTTTAGGGGTTGTGGCAGTGTCTCAGGGAGTTCAGCTCCGAGGTGTTGTCGTCACAATTTTATCGTTGCAATTCTGGAATACCTGAGTTTAGTACGCCGACATCGAAAATCTCTTTTATGCAGTTCGTTGGTGAGATAACCTCGTCGCCACCCAGTACTGGGGCGGGAGTTCGGGAGTATCGCCATAACTTGTATAACGGATGCTTTTCGAAGGTTGAGGTAGATGGTTTCTGAAGTTTTTCTCCGTTATGTGTTGAAGGATCGATACAGCTGGATGTATGATTTGCTAGATTTGGGTGAGATATTATGCTTCCCCTGTATCCCCAACACCTGATTGCATAACCGGAAAGGTTCGGGAGTTTCATAGGTGGGAATTCTTGTAGCTCTAGTTCTTCTTCCATGGATATTTGGTTTGAGATTGGGATTTCTTACCGAGTATTCGTTCTTGATCCATACCTTGTTGATTTATTTCTCTACCTTAATTCTAAGTGGCTTCTCAAGTTATGGATATGTGACCATTTCAAGAGGAATGCATTCATTCATTTTGTTCGAATGTGAAGACTATATGTTGCAATTTTCCTTCCGTTGGATTCAGCTTCAATATTTGTCTATCTATGTGCTAATGGATGCCAACCTCTTCAGGATGGCTCCTCCAACGCGCATGACTCCGAATCCTGATCCGCCACCACCTCCACCTCCTCCGGAGGCATGGCAAGCTGTGATGGCCGCAACCAATGCAAACACACAGTTGATCATGCAAATTCTTCAAGAGCGCAATCAAGCGAACCAAGGCAACCAAGGCAACAATCAGAATCACTTTGCTACACTCAACCACTTCCTTGCTAACGGGCCAAAGACTTTCAGCAATTGTGTTGAGGCAACTGATGCTAACGATTAGCTCATGGATCTGTGCAAGCATTTCGAGTGCAGTAACGTCAGGCCTGAGGACTTCGTCAAGTTCGCTTCCTTCCAACTCAAAGACCAAGATGCAGAATGGTTCCAGCAGTACAAGGATTCCAGAGGAGGCCGTGTGATTACCTGGGATGAATTCCGTCAAGACTTCAAAGCTCACCATATTCCCCAAAGCGTGGTTGAAAGCAAGCGTCAGGAATTCCACAACCTAAAGCAAGGCTCTTTGTCTGTCTATGACTACAACAAGTTGTTTCAGAAGCTCGCCCGCTTTGCTAAGCAGGATGTCCCTGATGAGAAGGGCATGATATAGCAGTTCAGGGGTGGTCTCAGTGAAGAAATCCAGCTAGCTCTTGTTCTCTTTGAGCCCTTGAGGTACGATGAGTTCTACAACATGGCATTGAAGCAAGAGGCTTCTCAACTGAGGTGTGATGCTTCCAAGAAGTGAGTCAGAGACACTACTCCTTCTTCCTCTACTCAAGTGGCCAAGCAGCAGAAGTATTGGCTTCCTCCTCCTCCGTTCCGTCAGCCGTATCAGCAGAAGAGCAAAGGTGGTAGTGGATCTTCCCACCCACCCAACCCTGGCTTTTAGAACAAGACTTCGTCTCAAGCTCCAAGATCAAGTGCTCCGTACCACTGTCCGCTTTCAGAGGTCACGTGCAACAAGTGCCAACAGAAGGGTCACTATGCCAACAAGTGCTTCAATCAGAGGCGTCTTCCTCCTCCTCCTCCTGTGAGATCGGCAAGTACAACTATGGTCAAGCATAACCCCAAGCACGCCAAGGTCAACTTGATGAACGCAGCTGAGGTAGAGGACTCGTCAGATGTCATCATGGGTAACCTTCCTGTTAATGATATTCCTGCAAAAGTTCTTTTTGACACGGGTGCATCGCATTGTTTCATCTCGAGACCATTTTCATCTAAGCATGGTTTGGCTTTGCAAATTTTGCCTAGTCCATTAGCAGTTGTCTCTCCCGGTAGGCGCTTGCATGCTAACTCCATTGCTCCAGATGTTACTATCACTTTGGGTGACTACAAATTTCTATCTTCTCCAACGGTTCTTGGTGACTCGGATATTGATCTTATTCTCGGAATGGATTGGCTTTCGAAGCACAAGGTGCATCTTGACTGTGCAGCCAGGCAGATTCAATTGACTCATCCGTCTGAGGATGTAATTGTCTTTGCCGCTCATGATGATACCATCCGTCTGTTTTCTCTCAATGAGAAGGGTGAACTAGATGCTATCTCGGAAATTCCAGTCGTTTGCGAATATCAAGACGTCTTTCCAGAAGAGCTTCCAGGAATGCCTCCGCACCGGCCAGTTGAATTCTTCATCGATCTTGAGCCTGGCACGGAACCAGTGTGCAAGCGTCCTTACAAGCTCGGACCTGAAGAGTTGAAGGAGCTAAAGAAGAAACTCGATATTCAAGAGAGAATGGGTCTCATCCGGCCTAGTTCTTCTCCGTGGGGTTGTGGTGTTCTTTTTGTGAAGAAGAAGGATGGAACAGACCGACTTTGTGTTGACTACCATCCATTGAACAAGAAGACCATCAAGAACAAATACCCACTTCCCAACATCAATGAGCTGTTCGAACGACTCAAAGGCGCCCAAGTATTCTCCAAGCTTGATCTCCGTATGGGTTATCATCAGATTTGGATCCGTGAGCAAGATATTCCCAAGACGGCTTTCAGGACAAGCTATGTCTCATATGAATACACTGTCATGTCTTTTGGCCTCGTCAACGCTCCTCCGATGTTCTCTCGCAAGATGAACTTCATCTTCAACGCCTACACCAATGACTTCGTTTTGGTCTATCTCGACGATATTCTGGTTTTCTCGAAGAACAAGGAAGATCATGCCAAGCACTTGCGTTTGGTACTCGATAAGCTCAGAGAACACCAGTTCTACGCCAAGTTCTCCAAGTGCGAATTTTGGCTCGATGAGGTTCTTTATCTTGGTCATATCATCTCTGCCAAGGGCATTGCGGTGAATCCTGAGAAAGTGTCTGCAATTGTGAATTGGGAACCTCCTTAGAACATGAAGCAACTCCGTAGCTTCCTCGGTCTCGCAAGCTACTGCCGAAGATTCGTTGAAAACATTTCTAAGATCGCGAAGCCTCTCTCAAATCTTCTCCGGAAGCATGTCAAGTACATTTGGTCTCCGGAGTGTGACATTGCTTTCAACACTTTGAAAGAGAAATTGGTCAGTGCTCCAGTTCTGACTCCGCCTGATGAATCCAAGCCGTACGAGGTCTTTTGTGATGCCTCTCTCCAAGGTTTTGGCGCAGTGTTGATGCAAGAGAAGAAAGTTGTGGCTTATACCTCTCGCCGGTTTAAGCCCAATGAGAAGAACTACCCCACTCACGATCTCGAGTTGACGGCAGTTGTGCATGCTCTTTTGACGTGGAGACATCTCTTATTGGGAAGAAAAGTGGACATTTTCACTAATCATAAGAGTCTCAAGTACATCTTCACTCAGCCTAATCTCAACCTCAGGCAGACTCGATGGGTTGAAATGATTCAAGAGTATAATCCGAGTATCGAGTATACTCCAGGCAAGGCCAATGTGATTGCTGACGCATTGAGCAGGAAGGCTTATTGCAACAGTCTGATTCTCAAGCCTTATGAACCCGAGCTTTGTGAAGCTTTCCGCAAGCTTAATCTGCAAGCTGTTCCTCAAGGTTTCCTCGCCAACCTTCAAGTCTCTGCTACCTTGGAAGACCAGATTCGCCAAGCCCAGCTTCTTGATGCTATGGTGAAGAAGGTGAAGATTGGGATTGCCAAGAGTCAACCCAAGTATAAGCGCTACCGCCGTGATGACAAGGATACTCTCTTCTTTGAGGATCGTATTGTTGTGCCCAAAGGTGACCTTCATAAAGTGATCATGAACGAGGCTCACAATTCTCTCCTCTCCATCCACCCTGGGAGCATGAAGATGTATCAGGACCTCAAGCAGGCTTATTGGTGGACTCGAATGAAGCGCGAGATTGCTCAGTTCGTGAATGAATGTGATGTCTGCAGAAGAGTGAAGGCAGAACACCAAAGGCCAGTGGGTCTCCTCGAACCTCTTGCCATTCCAGAATGGAAGTTTGACCACATTCAATGGACTTCGTGACTGGGTTTCCAAATTCCAAACGTGGCAATGATGTTATATTCGTTGTCATCGACAAACTCACTAAAGTGGCTCACTTTCTTCCTATCAAAGAGTCAATCACTGCAGCTCAATTGGCGGAGCTCTATACCTGTCGGATTGTATCTCTGCACGGTATTCCTCAAGTGATCTCGTCAGACCGTGGCAACATCTTTCCCTCCAAGTTTTGGGATTCTTTACAGAAGGCCATGGGCACCAACATCCGCTTTAGCATAGCTTTCCATCCTTAAACTAGCGGTCAAGTCGAGCGTGTCAATCAGATTCTTGAAAATATGCTCAGGGCTTGTGTGATCTCCTTTGGCATGAAGTGGGAGGATTGTCTTCCTTATGCTGAATTCTCCTACAACAACAGTTTTCAAGCAAGTTCGGGCAAGGCCCCATTTGAAATTCTGTATGGCGGGAAGTGCCGTACCCCTCTCAACTGGTCTGAAACCAGTGAACGTTAGCTTTTGGGAAATGACTAAATCACAGAGGCAGAGGAAATGTGCAAAGTCATTCGAGATAACCTCAAAGCAGCCCAATCCTGCCAGAAGAGCTACTATGATAGTAAGCACCGTGATTTGGCTTTCGAGATCGGAGATCATGTTTACCTCCGCGTCTCTCCTATGAAAGGTACTCACTGCTTTGGTATCAAAGGGAAGCTTGCCCCTAGATACATGGGACCTTTCAAGATCGTCAGCAAGAGAGGCGATCTCGCCTATCAACTCGAGCTTCCTTCAAGCTTTGCAAATGTGCATGACGTGTTCCATGTCTCTCAGCTCCGAAAGTGCTTCAAGACTCCTGACCGCACCGTCAACTTCGAGGACATTGAGCTCCAAGAAGATCTCTCTTATCGTGAGCACCCCGTTGCTATTCTTGAAGAGACTAAACGCAAGACTCGCAACAAGTCGATCAAATTCCTCAAAGTCAAGTGGTCAGACCATTCCGACCGTGAAGCTACCTGGGAACTTGAGGACCACCTCCGTTCTGAGTACCCGGCGTTCTTTCAGTCCTAGATCTCGGGACAAGATCCTTTCGTAGTGGTGGAGTGTTGTAACACCCCGGATGTAATTTACCCAATATGTAATCCAACTCTTGCCGTTTCCGGCGTTAAGTTATTTATTTTCTCGGGTTTGCGTCTTTGTCTCCGTGTGTTGTTGTCGTTGTCATGCATCTCATATCATGTCATCATGTGCATTTCATTTGCATACGTGTTCATCTCATGCATTCGGGCATTTTCCCCGTTGTCCGTTTTGCATTCCGGCGCTCCGTTCTCCTCCGGTGGTCATTTCTACCTTTCTTTTGTGTGTAGGGATTAAACATTTCCGGATTGGACCAAGACTTGCCAAGCGGCCTTGGTTTACTGCCGGTAGACCACCTGTCAAGTTTCGTACCATTTGGACTTCGTTTGATGCTCCAATGGTTAACCGAGGGACCGAAAAGGCCTCGTGTGTGTTGCAGCCGAACACCCCTTCAAGTTGGCCCAAAACCCTCTCCATCATCTAGAACATTCGATCACGATCGCGTGGCCGAAAACCGCACCTCATTTGGACTCTCCTAGCTCCCTCTATCTATAAATAGGTGCACTTCCCCGAAAATTCCGGATCCCTAGCCCTAGCCCCGCTCCTCTCCGCGCGTCGGACGTGTCCGCCGGCGTCGGACGTGTCCGCCAGCACCGGACAACGTCCGCCGCCACCGCCGCCCAACCGAGAGCCACCACGTGGAAGCGCCGGCCACCTCCCACCGCGCGGCCCGGCGAGCCCGCCGCGGGCCCTCTCGACCCGGTCTCCCTGCGCCGCCGTCCGCCTTCGTCCTCTTCCCCGCGCGCCGCCCACCGGCCGCCGCGCCGCCGCGGATCCACGCCGCCGGCCGCCGCCTCCCGGCCCGCTCCTCCGCCGAGCCGAGGCGCGCCCCGCCACCGTCCTTGCTTTGCTCCGCCGAGCCGAGGCGCACCGGCCGCCGCGGCGCCATCGCTGGCCTTCCCCTCCACCGACGAGCTCCTCCTCATCTCCGGCATCCTCCTCTGGCGAGCACGAACTCCGGTGCCGATCTGCTACAGTGCGCGCCCGATCTAGATCCGGTCCGGGTTGCTACAGTAAACCCTAGATCGGGTTGACTCCCCCCCTCTTCCAGTAATTTTTGCATACTTTGACCCATCGTAACTTTGCATCCGTAGATCCGTTTTGGGCATATAGCATATCAAAATGTTCGTCTCGGAGAGCACATCATTTCATCTCATTGGATCATTTTCATTTGAGTTCATCTTGATGCCCGAAATGCTGTTAGAAGAATGCTATTTGGGATAATTGTCAGATCTGCTGCTCGAATTAGATATTTGTCATTTTTGCCATGATTATTGTGTGCATGATATGCCCATGAGCTCTACATGTGTTTTGTTATATGTTTTGCCATCTTTCCAGAGGTGCAACCCATGTATTTTTGTGATGAGTGTGGTGACAAGCACAAGCTTGCAAAGTGGAACATTCGTTAATGCTGATTTCAGGGACTTGACATTTCCACTAAGTCCTTGATCTGTTTATCTCATATTGCCATATGTTCATGTTGTTTCCTAGTGATCCGTGCCTCTTTTAAGGATGATCAGTAAGGATGTTTTGTTAATATTGTAGTGCTCTATCCATCCATGTCTTTGTTTGCAATTATGGATTACCCTAGCTTGAGCCAATCGAGCTCTACTTTTGCTATTTCGTGAATCTGGGCAGATTGTCTACTTGTTAGCGATTTTGTTGAAGATGTTGTAGTTGATCCGTGCATGTTATGTTATTGTTCTTGCCATGTCTAGCTTGTATTTTGTGTATTTTTGATGGGTGTATGCTTAGATTGTCAATACATGCTCTATAGTGAGTGCATCGAGCTCGTAAACATGCCTACTCGATATCTGTTTTTAGCATGCTCCAGTTTTCACAAAGTCTGAGAACTGATTATGTTTTTGCCATGATCACATCCTTGCAAATGTATTTTCTGATACCTTTTGGCTCAAGGTCACTAAGGGACTTTTGTTAAGCTCTTAGAGTAGCTCCATGCCATGCTTTACTTTGCCATGTTCAGGTCCTGTAGCATATTGTTTTCATGCTCCAAAGAGTGCTATCTGATCTAAAATTCTAGACAAGTGTTAATTTCACAAAGTCTGAGATCTGCTTGTCAAATGCATTTTTGCCATGCTTGTTTGAACCCTGTTAATGGATGAATTGGCCGTAGCTCAGTGCTAGTCTTTTGTTAAGCATCATGAATCGATCCCTGCCATGTATTTAGATGCCATGTTTGAGTGCTGTAGCATGTTCATCTTGTTGCATTTAGATGGCTACTTGCTGTAAATCGCAGAACATGGTCATATTTGAATCGCTTGCCATTTCCAAACCGTAACTCCGATTCCGGCGTTCTTTATATCGTTTTCAAGCTATTTCCTCTCATCTTTCCAGTGGCATACTTGGATTTCCATGTTGAGGCCAGGTTCATGCTTTCCTTGTCAAATCTTGCATATGCATCACATATCGCATTCCGCATAGCATACCATGTTTGCATCATATTGTTTCAGCTTTGCACGTGGTTGATCGCGTTCCGTTTGCTTGTTTGTCTTGTTTGGGTAGAGATGGGAGACGAGTTCACCAACGAGGAGCCCGTTGAGTTTTCTTTCGAGGATCCAGTCAACTCTGACAACTTTGCAGGCAAGATGATCATACCCTCGAAATCACTACTATCTTTGCTATGCTAGATGCTCGCTCTTTTGCTATGCCTATGCTACGATGCTTACCACTTGCTTATCATGCCTCCCAAATTGCCAAACCTCTAACCCACCATGTCCTAGCAAACCGTTGATTGGCTATGTTACCGCTTTGCTCAGCCCCTCTTATAGCGTTGCTAGTTGCACGTGAAGATTGGAGACTGTTCCTTGTTGGAACATTATTTACTTGTTGGGATATCATTATATTGCCATGTTATCTTAATTCATCTATATACTTGGTAAAGGGTGGAAGGCTCGGCCTCTCGCCTAGTGTTTTGTTCCACTCTTGCCGCCCTAGTTTTCCGTCATATTGGTGTTATGTTCCCGGATTTTGCGTTCCTTACGCGGTTGGGTTATAATGGGAACCCCTTGATAGTTCACCTTGATTAAAGCTTTTCCAGCAATGCCCAACCTTGGTTTTACCATTTGCCACCTAGCCTCTTTTCCCTTGGGTTTCCGGAGCCCGAGGGTCATCTTATTTAAACCCCCCGGGCCAGTGCTCCTCTAAGTGTTGGTCCACCTGTCAGCTGCCGGTGGCCACCAGGGGCAACTCTGGGCTGGCCTACCCGTACCTAAGACAATCTGAGTGTGCATGAGAACGAGATATGTGCAGCTCCTATCGGGATTTGTCGGCACATTCGGGTGGTGTTGCTGGATTTGTTTTAACCTGTCGAAGTGTCTTGAAGAACCGGGATACCGAGTCTGATCGGAATGTCTCGGGAGGAGGTATATTCCTTCGTTGACCGTGAGAGCTTGTCATGGGCTAAGGTGGCACTCCCCTGCAGGGATTTGAACTTTCGAAAGCCGTGCCCGCGGTTATGGGCAGATGGGAATTTGTTAATGTCCGGTTTTAGATAACTTGAACCTTAACTCAATTAAAATGAATCAACTGTGTGAGTTGCCATGATGGTCTCTTCTCGGTGGAGTCCGGGAAGTGAACACGGTGTTGGGGTAATGTTTGCCGCAGGATGCCCTCTAGTTACTCGCTCACACTTTGCCTCCTCTTCTCGCTCTCTTTTGCGAACAGGTTAGCCACCATATATGCTAGTCGCTTGCTGCAGCTCCACATATTTTCCTTGCCTTACCTATTAAGCTTAAATAGTCTTGATCGCGAGGGTGCGAGATTGCTGAGTCCCTGTGGCTCACAGATTACTTCCAAACCAGTTGCAGGGCTTGATGTTTCCGCTCCAGATGACGCGCTTGAGCTCAAGTGGGAGTTCGACGAGGACTCTCAACGATACTACATGTCTTTCCCTGATGATCAGTAGTGGTGCCCAGTTGGGGTGATCGGGACCGTGTCGAATGTTGGGTTATCTTTTATTTTGGCACCATAGTCGGGCCATGAGTGTTTGAATGTTGTAACGCTATTTATGTACTTTGATTGACGTGGCGAGTGTAAGCCAACTATGTTTCTCCCCTTTTATTATCTTTATTACATGGGATGTTGTGAAGGTTGCCTAACTTGCGACATTGCTTTCAATGCGATTATGCCTCTAAGTCGTGCCTCGACACGTGGGAGCTATAGTCGCATCGAGGGCATTACAAACTCATCATGTAGACTTGGGACTTCAACTTCATTAGTAATAGCAGTTGCAAATCTAGGGAGTCTCTGTTTGCGTCAGTGCGGAGGACCACCAACATCCCCTAACTTACTCTTTTCCTTCGTATTTTTTGATATTGCCTTATGAAGTCAAAACCACGAGAAGATGAATAAATTTAGCTCTGCATAACTGGTTGATGCATGATACAAATGAACACTACTTTGATGTAAGGCAAGCGCATGATAGGAGGATGGAATATATACAAAAAAGACAGCTTTTCATATTCACACGTACGATAGGAGGATGGAATATGTATGAAAAAACAGTAAGCGGAAGGCATTTAAACAAAATTAGAAGAAATGAAAGCTAGGCACCATATGAACATGCAACCAATATCACTCTATCAGGTAAAAAGTGTCTCGTCGTAAGTGCCATTTCAAGAAATTCGAAGCAGTAAAAGCTAGAAAACAATGCAAGATGCAACCTACATCACAGTCCCAAGTTAAATGTGTCTTATGGGTAAGTGATCGTTGCAGGTATAAGTTGTAAGCTACGCAGATGTAATTCAACATAATCAGAAGCAATACAAACTAGACATCATACAGAAAACGCAACCACATATAACAGTTCCAAGTTAGAGCAAGCACCTGTCATGGTGGAGTAGGGGAGATGTGCTCATCATGTACACGTATGTTTTAGAAACAGGAACACGTGTCATATTCATAGGCATTATGTGTAAAGTAATCAGATGCAATTCAACAAAGTTAGAAGCAATACAAGCTAGACATCATACGCAACATGCAACCACATATAATAGTGCCAAGTTAGAGCAAGCACCTGTGATGGTGGAGTAGGGGAGATGTGCTCATCATCTACACAACTACGTTGACTGTCTAGCCTTGCGTTGTCTTGCGAATCTTGTTGGGAGGATGGCTGAGTAGAATCTATAGAGAACCTCCGTTTCAGTTTCTCGGAAGGACCACCATCATCCAATGCCTTGCCAATTTCCATCAGCTTTATTTATTTTGCATTGTGAGGTCAAACCGACAAGAAAAAGGAGTATAATTCGCTCTTTAGAACTCATTCATGCATGATATTGACGAACACTACTCTGATGAAAGGAAAAGTCATGGTACGAGGATGGAATATGTACGAAAAAATGGACGGCTTGACATATTCACACCTATGATGTGGTAAATAAGAAGAAGGCACTTCAACAAATTAGAAGCACTGCAAACTAGACACCATATGAAAGGTGCAATCAATATCACTCTGCCAAGTTAAAACTATCTCGTCATAGGTGGCGTTCATCAAACTAGAAGCAATACATGCTAGAAATCATATTCAAGATGCAAACCAATATCACACTACCAACTTAAAGGTGTTCCATCATAAGTGACCGATGTAGGATACACAAGAAGAGTAGTTTCATGTAAGAACATGGTGTGATAGACAAATATAGTATGTACCAAAAATAGGAAAGCATGTCATATTCACACGTATCATGTGTAAGATAAGCAGATGCATTTTACACAAATTAGGAGCAATACAAGCTAGACACCATATGCAAAATGCAACCAGATATCACACTGCCAAGTTAGAGCAAGCACCTTGGATGGTGGAGTAGGGGAGCGAAGACTTGGACCTTGTAATCCACTATCAGTACAAGGAGAATCGGTACAGATGCCCCGTTTACATTGGTGCAGAGGACCACCATCATCGCCTTCCTTACTCTTTTCCTTCCCCTTTCTTGATTTTGCTTTGTCAAGTCAAACCCACAAGAAAAATGAATAAAATTTGCTCTTCAGAACTCATTGATGCATGATACTGACGAACACTACTTTCATGTAAGGCAGCCACATGGTAGGAGGACGGAACATATATGAAAAACAGGACGGTGTGACATATTGACATGTATGATGTATGAAGTGTAAACTAAGGACAAGGTGCATGAACTTGTTAGAATCAATGCAAGCTAGAAACCATGTGAAACATGAAACCAATATCACTCTGCCAAATTAAAAGGGTGCCCTAACAAATGTATTTGACCAAATTAGAAGCAATACATGGCAACAAGCTAGAAATAATATGCAATATGCAACGAATAAAGGTGACTCATCGTAAGTGATTGATGCAGGATACAGAAAAGAGGTGGTTTCATGTAAGAACAAGGTTAACACATAGATGTAGTGTGTACCAAAAATAGGAAGGCATGTCATATTCACAGGTATAATGTGTAAACTAAGCAGATGCAATTTACCCTAATTAGAAGCATTACAAGCTAGACACCGTATGCAACATGCAACCACATATCACACTGTGAAGTTAGAGCAAGCACCTGTGATGGTGGTGTGGGGGAATTGCGATCATCAACTAGAGAGCTACGTTGACTATCTTCATTTACCCTTGCTGTTTCTTGAGAATCATGTGGGGAGGATGACACTGCACTCTTTAAACGAGTATGGCGTCTCACAGTAGCCCACTCGGGTGACTATCTCATCGTAAGTGATTGACGAGGGATATAAAAGAGCATTAGTTTGATGTACGAACATGGTTAATAGACATATGTAGTATGTATCAGAAACAGGAAGGCATGTCATTATCAAAGGTATAATGTGTAAAGTAAGCAGATGCAATTTAACCAAATTGGAAGCAATACAAGCTAGACACCATATGCAACATGCAACCACATTTGACAGCGCGAAGTTAAAGCAAAGCACCTGGGATGGTTGTGTGTGGCAGTTGAGATCATCAACGGCAGAGCTATGTTTACTGTCTCCAACTGCTGACACTGCATACTTTAGAGCACTGAAAAGCTTAGTGCTTATCTTCGAATTACACTAGAGCGACTTCTGTCTTTTCTTTTCAGCATTCATCAACACTGCGTCCGAGTCTGAAATACCCATGCATAAAAAAACAATAGTGTGAGTATGGGTGAAGTGTGTGCACAATTAGTATAGTGTAAAGGTAGCAGATAGCAGGTCGGAGAGAAATAAATGATGGAAGACATATGATAGCTCTACAACATGCATGGCACACTAAATTACTACAGGATTCTATGAAAATAACATTCGACTGAAAACAAATAGGTCAATCCATTTTTTCTGCATCGTCCGATGTACAAAGAATGGGCAGATCGCCTTCATCTACCTCTAGCCAGTCTGTGTTGATGATCTTCCTTGAAATGGCTGATGACCCACAAGTATAGGGGATCTATCGTAGTCCTTCTGATAAGTAAGAGTGTTGAACCCAACAAGGAGCAGAAGGAAATGATAAGCGGTTTCCAGCAAGGTATTCTCTGCAAGTATTGAAATAAGTGGTAACAGATAGTTTTGTGATAGGATAATTTGTAACGAGCAACAAGTAACAAAAGTAAATAAAGTGCAGAAAGGTGGCCCAATCCTTTTTGTAGCAAAGGACAAGCCTGGACAAACTCTTATATGATGAAAAGCGCTCCCGAGGACACATGGGAATATTGTCAAGCTAGTTTTCATCACGCTCATATGATTCGCGTTCGGTACTTTGATAATTTGGTATGTGGGTGGACCGGTGCTTGGGTGCTGCCCTTACTTGGACAAACATCCCACTTATGATTAACCTCTATTGCAAGCATCTGCAAATACAAAAAAAGTATTAAGGTAAACCTAACCATAGCATGAAACATATGGATCCAAATCAGCCCCTTATGAAGAAACGCATAAACTAGGGTTTAAGCTTCTGTGACTCTAGCAACCCATCATCTACTTATTACTTCCCAATGCCTTCCTCTAGGCCCAAACAATGGTGAAGTGTCATGTAGTCGACGTTCACATAACACCACTAGAGGAGAGACAACATACATCTCATCAAAATATCGAATGAATACCAAATTCACATGACTACTAATAGCAATACTTCTCCCATGTCCTCAGGAACAAAAGTAACTACTCACAAAGCATAAACATGTTCATAATCAGAGGGGTATTAATATGCATATAGGATCTGAACATATGATTTTCCACCAATTAAACCAACTAGCATCAACTACGAGGAGTAATTAACACTACTAGCAACCTACTAGCATCAACCCCGGACTTGGAGACAAAATTGGATACAAGAGATGAACTAGGGTTTTGAGATCAGATGGTGCTGATGAAGATGTTGATGGAGATTGCCCTCTCCCGATGAGAGGAGCATTGGTGATGACGATGGCGATGATTTCCCCCTCCGGGAGGGAAGTTTCCCCGGTAGAACAGCCCCGCCAGAACTGTAGATTGGTTCCGCCAAGGTTCCGCCTCGTGGCGGCGGAGTTTCATCCGAGAAGATGGCTTATGATTTTTTTCCCATCAAAAGACTCCATATAGCAAAAGATGGCCACCGGAGGGCCACCAGGAGGCCCACGAGGTAGGGGGCGCGCCCCCACCCTCATGGGCAGGGTGTGGCCCCCCTGGTGAAGTTCTTGCGCTCAATGTTTTTTATATATTTGGAAAACATCATCCGTGAAGTTTTAGGACTTTCGGAGCTGTGCAAAATAGGTCTCTAATATTTGCTCCTTTTCCAGCCAGAATCCCAGCTGCTGGCATTCTCCCTCTTTATGTAAACCTTGTAAAATAAGAGAGAATAGGCATAAGTATTGTGACATAATGTGTAATAACAGCCCATAATGCAATAAATATTGATATAAAAGCATGATGCAGAATGGACGTATCAACTCCCCCAAGCTTAGACCTCGCTTGTCTTCAAGCGAAAAGCCGAAATCGAAAAATATGTCCACATGTTTAGAGATGAAGGTGTCGATAAAAATAAAATACGGACATGAGGGCATCATGATCATTCTTATAACAGCAACTTATATAATTCTTGTCATATGATTTCTTATGCTAGAGTAATAATTCAATCACAATATAAAGTATGAATCGTAAACTTCATTGAAAACTAACAAACTATAATCTCAGTCATTGAAGCAATTGCAATTTATCATAACATAGGAAAGAGTCAATGTATAAGAGCTTTTCAGCAAGTCGACATACTCCACTATCATATAATCTTTCACAATTGCTGACACTTACACAATACTTATGGGTATGGAGTTTTAATCGAACACAGAGAAAGATAGGGGCTTATAGTTTTTTGCCTCCCAACGTTTTACCTCAAGGGTAATGTCAATAGTAATAGTTTATGAAAACCCACATCCAATTAGCCATATATACCAGGATCTTTCCAACATATTGTGCTTGCCAAAGGATAAAATGTAAAAAGGAAGGGTGAAGATCACCATGACTCTTATGCAATGTAGGAGATAAAAGTAAAAGATAGGCCCTTCGCAGAGGGAAGCAAAGGTTGTCATGCGCTTTTGTGGGTGAATGCACAAAATCCTAATGCGAAAGGACATCACTTTGTATTGCCACTTGTGATATGGACCTTTATTATGCAGTCTGTCGCTTTTATTACTTCCATATCACACGATTGTATAAAACTTATTTCTACCACACCAATCAATCATACATATTTAGATAGCAATTTTTATTGCTTGCACCGATGACAACTTACTTGATGGGTCTTACTCAATCCATATGTAGGTATGGTGAACTCTCATGGCAAAACTGGTTTAAGGGTATTTGGAAGCACAAGTAGTATCTCTACTTGGTGCAATGAATTTGGCTAGCATGAGGGAAAAAGGCAAGCTCAACATGTTGGAGGATCCAAGACAATATAATTTATCTCAGATGTAAGAAAACATAACCCATTATGTTGTCTTCCTTGTCCAATGTCAACTCTTTAGCATGTCATATTTTAATGAGTGCTCACAATCATAAAAGATGTCCAAGATAGTATATTTATATGTGAAGACCTCTCTTTCTTTATTACTTCCTATTAATTGAAACGATGACCAAAACTATCTTTGTCAACCCTCAATAACTTTTATTCATCATACTCTTTCTATGTGAGCTCATTACTCTCCATAAAACTCACATGATCTCTTTGTTTCTCTTTATTTCTTTCTCTTTTCTTTTATTCACTTGGGATCATGGCAAAAATAAGCAAGCCCTTGACTCAACACTAATCTTTATTATATAGCTCAAGGACTCGTTTACATAGAAGGATAATAAAGCAAAACTCACGACTAGATCATACTAAGAACTTTTATTCTACTAGATCAAAATATTACCAAAATGATTGAACTAAGAAAAATGGTAAAGATAAAAGTGATGGTGATACGATTCTGGGGCACTCCCCCAAGCTTGGCAGTTGCCAAGTGGAGTGCCCATACCAGATACTCAATTCTTCTTTGTTGGAGGAGACACTGGAGATGTTGTTGATGGCGTAGGCTTGTCTTCCTTTTTCCAAGGCATAGGCTCACCATCATAGAAGGATGACTGAGTGTCCGGGATCCTCAAATCTACATCCAAACTCATCCTTTTGAATCTATATTCATACTCACAGTTTTGGTTTTGCAGGTCATAGATTTGAGCTTGGAGGTGCTCAATTTTCTCGTGAAGCTTGAAGATGGTCTCCCCGATGTTGTCGGCATCCAGCTTGTGTTTGTTGGTGAACTCTGCGATCATCATGTAGTTGGAGTTGAGTCCATGCTCCACCATCCCCTGACACTTGAAAACTTGTTGCTCCATTGCTTCGAGCCTCATCTCCACACTTCCAGTCCCCTTCAGTCCCTCAGCATCACGGATGTGTAGCAACCCATCACGCATCTCAATGGTTTGAGGGTGTCGCTACACCTCTGGTAGGTAAGGGTTGATGACCTTCTCGAAGAACTTGTCCATGGGTGCACTTGGAGACGTCATGATAATCTAGATCTGTCAGAAAATCAACTCGAAACAAAGACAAGATATTTTTGCGTGATACGGGAGTCAAAACCCCCGGGAGGTTATATAATGAATTTTTACCGACCAAAATATGTGTCCTGTAAGAAAACGGAGTCCGGAGAGCACACGAGGTGCCCACGAGGTAGGGGGGCGCGCCCAGGGGGGTAGGGCGCGCCCTCCACCCTCGTGGAGCCCTCGTGTCCTTTCCAGACTACTGCTTATTTTTCTATTTTTCTAAATATTCCAAAACGGAGAATTATTGCCTTAAAAATGTTTTGGAGTCGGTTTACTTACCGTACCACATACCTATTCCTTTTCGGAGTCTGAAACGTTCCGGAAAGTGTCCCTTATGTATTCCTCCGGGTTTACGGTTTCAATAACATTGGTTTCAACATTTATGGGATTACCTGAGATATAATGTTTGATTATTTTACCATTTACCACCTTCGGATTTGTTCCTTCGAAGTTGTTGATTTTTATGGCAGCAGAATGATAGACCTCTTCGATAACGTAAGGACCTTCCCATTTAGAGAGAAGTTTTCCTGCAAAAAATCTTAAACGAGAGTTGTATAGTAGTACATAATCACCTGCATTAAACTCACACTTTTGTATTCTTTATCATGCCACCTTTTAAATTTTTCTTTAAACAACTTGGCATTTTCGTAGGCTTGGGTTCTCCATTCATCCAGTTAGTTAATATCAAATAACCTCTTCTCACCGGCAAGTTTAAAATCATAATTTAGTTCTTTAATAGCCCAATAAGCCTTGTGTTCTAGTTCGAGAGGTAAGTGACATGCTTTTCCATAGACCATTCTATACGGAGACATACCCATAGGATTTTTATATGCAGTTCTGTAGGCCCATAATGCATCATCAAGTTTCTTGGACCAATTCTTTTTGGACCTATTAACAGTCTTTTGCAAAATTAACTTGAGTTCACTATTACTCAATTCTACTTGACCACTAGACTGAGGGTGATAAGGAGCTGCAATTCTATGATTAACATCATATTCAGCAAGCATTTTACGGAAAGCACCATGAATAAAATGTGAGCCACCATCAGTCATTAAATATCTAGGGACTCCAAATCTTGGAAAGATAACTTCTTTAAGCATTTCAATAGAAGTGTTATGATCATCACTACTAGTTGGAATAGCTTCTACCCACTTAGTAACGTAATCAATAGGAACTAAAATATGTGTATAACCATTAGAGGAAGGAAAAGGTCCCATATAGTCAAAGCCCCAAACATCAAATGGTTCAATAACAAGTGAATAATTCATAGGCATTTCTTGACGTCTACTAATATTACCAATTCTTTGACATTCATCACAAGATAAGACAAACTTACGGGAATCCTTGAAGAGAGTAGGCCAATAAACCAGATTGTAGTACCTTATGTGCAGTTCTATCTCCAGCATGGTGCCCTCCATAAGCTTCGGAGTGAATCTTGCATAGGATCTATTCCTGTTCATGCTCAGGTACACAACGTCTAATAACACCATCTACTCCTTTATAAAGATGTGGGTCATCCCAAAAGTAATGTCTCAAATCATAGAAGAACTTTTTCTTTTGCTGGTATGTGAAACTAGGTGGTATAAACTTAGCAACAATGTAATTAGCATAACCAGCATAACATGGAGCAGTATGAGAAGCATTTATATCATTTAGTTGCTCATCAGCAAAGCTATCATCAATAGGTAGTGGGTCATCAAGCACATTTTCTAACCTAGACAAGTTGTCTGCAATGGGGTTCTCGGTTCCTTTTCTGTCAACAATATGTAAATCAAATTCTTGAAGAAAGAGAACCCATCTAATAAGTCTAGGTTTAGCATCTTTCTTTTCCATAAGATATTTAATAGCAGCGTGATCAGTGTGAATAGTTACTTTAGAATCAACAATATAAGGTCTAAACTTATCACAGGCAAATACAACTGCTAAGAATTCTTTTTTTCAGTAGTAGCATAATTTCTTTGAGCATTGTCTAGAGTTTTACTAGCATATTGAATAACATTTAGTTTCTTATCAACTCTTTGTCCTAGAATAGCATGTACATCATAATCACTAGCATCGCACATAATTTCAAAGGATAAATTCCAATTAGGTGGCTGGACAAATAGGTGCAGAGATCAGTGCTTTCTTAAGTATTTCAAATGCTTCTACACAATCATCATAAAAAACAAATGGTATATCTTTTTGTAATAAATTAGTCAAAGGCCGAGATTTTTTTGAGAAGTCCTTAATGAACCTCCTATAGAAACCGGCATGACCAAGGAAATATGTTATACCTTTGATGTCCTTGGGACATGGAATCTTTTCAATAGCATCAACCTTCATTAACCATAACTTCAATAACTCTTTCAAAAACTTTATGCCCCAAGACAATACCTTCATTAACCATAAAGTGGCACTTTTCCCAATTCAAGACAAGATTAGTTTCTTCACATCTCTGCAAAACTCGATCAAGGTTGCTTAAGCAATCACCAAAAGAAGATCCATAGACGGAAAAGTCGTCCATGAAAACCTCACAAATCTTTTCACAAATGTCAGAGAATATAGCCATCATGCATCATTGAAAGGTAGCAGGTGCATTACATAAACCAAAAGGCATACGTCTATAAGCAAAAGTACCAAAAGGGCATGTAAAAGTAGTCTTTGATTGATCTTTGTTTGACACAGGTATTTGAGAGAAACTAGAATAACCATCTAGAAAGCAAAACTGTGTATGTTTGGATAATCTTTCTAGCATTTGATCGATAAAAGGTAAGGGGTAATGATCCTTTTTAGTAGCCTTATTTAATTTGTGGAAATCAATTACCATCCTATAACCAGTAATAATTCTTTGAGGAATCAATTCATCTTTGTCATTAGGAACAACAGTAATACCTCCCTTCTTAGGGACACAATGGACATGGCTTACCCACTGACTATCAGCAACGGGGTAAACTATACCTGCCTCAAGGAGCTTTAGTATCTCCTTTCTTACCACTTCTTTCATTTTAGGATTCAGTCGGCGTTGGTGATCATGAACTGGTTTAGCATCTTCTTCCAAATTAATTTTATGTTGACATAGAGTGGGACTAATGCCCTTAAGATTATCAAGAGTATACCCAATAGCAGCACGGTGCTTCTTCAGAATTTTCAATAATCTCTCTTCTTCATGTTTTGAAAGGTTAGCTCTAATAATAACAGGATATACCTTTTTCTCGTCAAGATAAGCATATTAAGAGTATCCGGTAACGGTTTAAGCTCAAACACGGGATCACTCTTGGGTGGAGGAGGATCCCTTAGGATTTCAATATGTAAATTGTGTTTCCGAATAGGTTCCTGTTTAAAGAATACTTCATCTAATTCCTTTCTTTCTTTCATAAACATATCATTTTCATGGTCTAGCAAATATTGTTCTAAAGGATAACTAGGAGGTACGGCAATAGAAGCAACACCAATAATTGCATCTTTACTAGGTAATTCTTCTTCACGGTGTTGTCTACTAAATTTAGAAAAATTAAATACATGAGTCATATCATCTAAACCGACAGTAACAACATCTCTTGTGCAATCTATGGTAGCATTAACAGTATTTAAGAAGGGTCTACCAAATATAATGGGACAGAAGCTATCTTGTGGGGAACCAAGAACAAGAAAATCAGCAGGATATTTAGGTTTCCCACACAAGACTTCAACATCTCTAACAATTCCCATTGGTGAAATAGTATCTCTATTAGCAAGTTTAATTGTGACATCATTATCTTCTAACTCAACAGGTGCAATGTCATGCATAATTTCTTTGTATGAGTCAATAGGTATTGCACTAGCACTAGCACCCATATCACATAAGCCATGATAACAATGATCTCCTATTTTAGCAGAAATAACAGGCATACCTACCACAGGTCTAGGTTTATCTATATCACGAGGTTTAGCAATTCTAGCAGTTTCATCACAAAAATAAATAACATGCCCATCTATATTATCAGACAAGAGATCTTTAACAATAGAAATATTAGGTTCAACTTTAACTTGCTCAGGAGGTGTATATGTTTTAATATTGCTTTTATGAACCACAGTTGAAGCTTTAGCATGATCCTTGATCCTAACAGGGAAAGGCAGTTTCTCAACATAAGAAGTAGGAACAATAGGATCATTATAAGTAATAGTCTTTTCTTCAACTTTAATAGGTGCAGCTACTTTTAATTGTATGGGAGGATGATATTTAAACCACTTCTCCTTTGGGAGATCAACTTAAGCAGCAAAAGATTCACAGAAGTAAGCTACTATCTCAGAGTCAAGTCCATATTTAGTGCTAAATTTATGAAAAATATCGGTATCCATAAAAGATTTAACACAATCAAAACTAAGTGTCCTACCTGACTCCTTACCATTGTCGAGGTCCCAATCTTCAGAGTTGCGTTTAATTATTTCCAATAAATCCCATTTGAATTCAATAGTGTTCATCATAAAAGAGCCAGCTCAAGAAGTATCAAGCATGGTGCAATTGTTATCAAAAAGCCGAGCATAAATTTTTTGAATAATCATTTCCCTTGAGTGCTCATGATTGGGGCATGAATATAACATTGATTTAAGCCTCCCCCAAGATTGAGCGATGCTTTCTCCTTTGAGAGGCCAAAAATTATATATATAATTGCGATCACGATGAACAAGATGCATAGGATAAAACTTTTGATGAAATTCCAATTTCAATCGTTTGTAGTTCCAAGAATCCATATCATCACAAAGCCTATACCATGTCGATGCATCTCCCCTCAAAGATAAAGGGAAGGCCTTCTTCTTAACAACATCTCCGGGTACACCTGCAGCATAAATTATCCACAAACTTCATCCACATATATTAGATGCTCATTAGGATGTTTTGTTCCATCTCCCAAAAAAGGATTAGCTAGCAGTTTTTCTACCATACCCAAAGGAATTTCGAAGCAAGCATTTTCATTTTCACTAGGTTCAGTAGATTGAGGAGCAACTCTTTGCTCTACTGGTCGGGGTGAAGATACCCCGAACAAGCCCCTCAGAGGATTACTTTCCATA
Organism: Triticum monococcum; assembly: GCA_034509565.1. Lineage (NCBI taxonomy): Eukaryota > Viridiplantae > Streptophyta > Magnoliopsida > Poales > Poaceae > Triticum > Triticum monococcum. The sequence goes on along the minus strand of CM067847.1, from coordinate 654,943,359 downwards.
GTAACAAGTGACAGTAAATTGCAGCACACTATATAAATTTTTCCTTACCAAATTCCACCTACCAAAGGCGTTTCACTCCCCGGCAACGGCGCCAGAATAGAGTCTTGATGACCCACAAGTATAGGGGATCTATCATAGTCCTTCCGATAAGTAAAACTGTCGAACCCAATGAGGAGCAGAAAGAAATGATAAGCGGTTTCCAGCAAGGTATTCTCTGCAAGTACTGAAATAAGTGGTAACAGATAGTTTTGTGATAGGATAATTTGTAACGAGCAACAAATAACAAAAGTAAATGAAGTGCAGCAAGGTGGCCCAATCCTTTTTGTAGCAAAGGACAAGCCTGGACAAACTCTTATATGATGCAAAGCACTCCCGAGGACACATGGGAATATCGTCAAGCTAGTTTTCATCACGCTCATATGATTCGCGTTCGGTACTTTGATAATTTGGTATGTGGGTGGACCGGTTCTTGGGTGCTGCCCTTACTTGGACAAACATCCCACTTATGATTAACCTCTATTGCAAGCATCCGCAAATACAACAAAAGTATTAAGGTAAACCTAACCATAGCATGAAACAAATGGATCCAAATCAGCCCCTTACGAAGCAACACATAAACTAGGGCTTAAGCTTCTGTCACTCTAGCAACCCATCATCTACTTATTACTTCCCAATGCCTTCCTCTAGGCCCAAACAATGGTGAAGTGTCATGTAGTCGACGTTCACATTACACCACTAGAGGAGAGACAACATACATCTCATCAAAATATCGAACGAATACCAAATTCACATGACTACTAATAGCAAGACTTCTGCCATGTCCTCAGGAACAAAAGTAACTACTCACAAAGCATAAACATGTTCATAATCAGAGGGGTATTAATATGCATATCGGATCTGAACATATGATCTTCCACCAATTAAACCAACTAGCATCAACTACAAGGAGTAATTAACACTACTAGCAACCTACTAGCACCAATCCCGGACTTGGAGACAAGAATTGGATACAAGAGATGAACTAGGGTTTTGAGATGAGATGGTGCTGATGAAGATGTTGATGGAGATTGCCCTCTCCCGATGAGAGGAGCGTTGGTGATGACGATGGCGATGATTTCCCCCTCCGGGAAGGAAGTTTCCCTGGCAGAACAGCCCCGCCAGAACCCTAGATTGGTTCCGCCTCGTGGCGACGGAGTTTCGTCCGAGAAGATGGCTTATGATTTTTTTCCCATCGAAAGACTCCATATAGCAGAAGATGGCCACCGGAGGGCCTCCAGGGGTCCACGAGGTAGGGGGTGCGCCCAGGGGGGTAGGGCGCACCCCCACCCTCGTGGGCAGGGTGTGGCCCCCCTGGTGAAGTTCTTGCGCTCAGTGTTTTTATATATTTGGAAAACATCATCCGTGAAGTTTCAGGACTTTTGGAGTTGTGCAGAATAGGTCTATAATATTTTCTCCTTTTCCAGCCAGAATCCCAGCCGCCGGCATTCTCCCTCTTTATGTAAACCTTCTAAAATAAGAGAGAATAAGCATAAGTATTGTGACATAATGTGTAATAACAGCCCATAATGCAATAAATATTGATATAAAAGCATGATGCAAAATGGACGTATCAACGGCAACGACCACCGGCCCAGTCCCTTGCCTACGCCCTCCCCTCGACCTCACCGCACTGCCGTGCTTGGCACTGCCCTCGGCCATCTATTCAAGCCCCGCCGACCTCCAGATCGGGCGCAAGTAGCTCCTGCGCCCCACACCCCTATGATAGACACCGATGCGCCACTTCCACTACAAAAAAACACACATCCATGACATTTTGGGCTGAACGAAATTTTTTTCTGTCATACTTGTGACACTTCTATGACAATAATTGTGACAAAACATTGTATCATCATAGATGTGGTGGGGTCCTACTTCTATGACAAAACATCATGATAGAAAATGGGATTTCCATCCTGGGCGGGCCGGAGACGCGGCTACATGACATTCTTTGGGCCGTCCATGACGGGAAAAACCGTGGTAGAAGCAAGGGCAAGGAAAATAACAGGGTGTTCCCGGTAATGGTGGGTGGTCGGGGCCGAGCGATGCACGCTTCTCTTGTACACGCACACGCGTGGGTGCGAGGCGTTGGGCTCTAACTGAACCCGAGCGATTGCACTACAGGCTACACGTTACTGAACCCGAGCGATCGATAGATGGCTGTTAACTGAACCCGATTGAGCGATTCCTTCGCTACTGCTGCTAACTGAAGCCGATCGATGCTGCCTCTGGATGAACAGTGAGCGTTGCTGGGGGGTTTGGATGAATAGTTCCTGGTGGGGGTGGATGAACAGGACCCGGTGGTGTTGCCTCTGGATGAACAGGACCCCGATCGATCTAGCCGGTTGGGGCTAGATGAACAGGACCCCGTGGAGGGCTGGATGAATAGGACTACCCTATGGAGGGCAGGATGAACAGTAGACGGTGGAGGGGTGGATGAACAGTAGCCCGTGGAGGGGTGGTTGAACAGGAGCCCGTGGAGAGGGCTAGTTGAATAGTAGCCGGTGGAGTAGTGCGCGGTGGAGGCTGGATGAACCAGAGCCCGTGGATGAACAATCGCAGGTGGAGACTGGAGGAGGTCGACGGTGGATGAATAGTAGCCCATGGAGGCTAGAGGGGGTCGACAGTGGAGATGATCAGTATCCCGTGGAGTCCCGTTTTGCGGTACACCACACCCGTCCTGATGAACAGGACCCTTGTTTCGACCATAGTGCTCCAACACAAGTCTGTTTCCTCCGTTTTGCAGTGCGCCACTCCCCTCCCGATCAACAGGACCCCCGTTTTGACTATAGGAGGTCCGTTTCCTCCGTTTTGTGGTAGCCAGACCCCTCCCGATGAACAGGATCCCGTTTCAAACATGGCCGATCGAACACAAGGCCATTTCCTCCGTTCTGCGGTAGGCCAGGCCTCGTTTCCATCGGCTGTTCCGTCCAAGCCCTCCTGATGAACACGGCGACGCATTCCGTTCCGACCCAGCTGGTTGGCTCCCCATGAACACGGCGACGACGCAGTTTCTCCATTCCGACCCAGCCATGTAAACGAGCCCTGGCCGTACGTATGCGCGAGTAGGCGTTCGAGGCCCTGCCCGTATGTATGTACGTGGCCGTTTTTTCTTTCTTGCACACTGGCCGTTGTGCGTATGTGTACATGCTACGTGCGCGCCTCTACTACGACACATGCGCGCCTCTACATCGACCAGTATGTACGTACACGTTCGCGACCAGAATGACAACTGAAGTGCGTTATATCGAGTAGAGGGGTGGTGAATAGGCGATTTTTATGAATTCTTCACTAAGGAATTTGTGGGTGAGGAAATTCCTGAGTGAAGAACTACTTGCAGCGGAATAAGTACTCAGAAGTAAACATAACAGAACATGAGCATGGTCTTCATGATGAAATGAAAACAAGCATAGAGTACAAAAAGCGTAAACATAGGATAGACAGAATGAAGACAAACAGGCTGAAGAAATTGAGTTGAGGAAATAGAGAAAGTCCTCAGTCAAAGTCTTCAAACAGATTTGAACAAGCACACAACAGAGAGACGAGGAAATAGAAGGGTTGACGAATTGGAACCAGGTAGCTTGGTGAAGACAATGATTTGGTAGACCAGTTCCAACTGCTGTGACGGTTGTACGTCTGGTTAGGGCGGCTAGGTATTTAAACCTGAGGACACACAGTCCCGGAAACCCAGTCCTGAACACGCAGCTCAGGACACTCTGTCCTCACCGTATTCCCCTTGATCTAAGGTTACACAGACCTCGCCCAATCACTCGTGGTAAGTCTTCAGGTGACTTCCAAACCTTCACATACTCGGTCACTCGGCGATCCACAATTTCCTTTTGGATGCTCTAGACCATGACGCCAAACCGTCTGGAAGATGCACAGTCTTCAAAGGTAACAAGCGTCGGATCCACACATGATCAATCTCTTTAGTGATGCTCAATCACTTTGGGTTTGTAGGTGTTTGGGTTTGGGTTTTCCTCACTTGATGATTTTCACTCAAAGTCCTCGGAGGATGGGATGCTCTCAAATGACAAGTGTCAGTTTCTCTTGGAGCAGCCAACCAGCTAGTGGTTGTAGGGGCATCTATTTATAGCCTAGGGAGAATCCCGACATGATAAGACATAAATGCCCTTCAATGATATGACCGTTAGGTGGGTAGATATTTTGGGACAGGTGGCGCATAGCACAGCAACTGTCGGAATTTTGAGTAGCAAATTCCTCAGGGCTATCATGTTCCTCACTGTGTAGGCAATCCGCACTGGCGAATCCCTAACTCCTCAGTCAGAACAAATTCCTCAGAGACCAGAAGAACTTTGTCTCTGTCACTGAAGAAATTGACTGAGCTATATGAGATTTCCAATGGCTTCACTCGAAGGGATTGGTAGATGTAGGATTTGAGTTGAGCATCGCTTGGAAATTTCTCCTTAGTATTTCCTCGACCCCCTTTAACAGTACGGTGTTTCCTATGATTCAAGAAAGAGAAAATGAAACTACGAAAACAAAAGTCTTCATGCTTCATGTTCCTCGAATGAATACCATGTCTTCAGGATCACACCAATTTCTTCACTTTCAAAGTCTTCAGAAATCCAAAGTATTCAATCGAAGAACTTTATTTTTAGGGGTCGACTTTCTCTGTAAATATCAAACTCCTCATAGACTTATAGACCCGTGTGCACTCACAAACGCATCAGTCCCTTAACCTATAAGTCTTCAATACACCAAAATCACTAAGGGGCACTAGATGCACTTATAGTCTCCCCCTTTTTGGTGATTGATGACAATATAGGTTAAGTTTTCAACGGGGATAAACATATGAAGTGTAAATACTGACATTGAGGAATTTGATTGCAAGATATAGAAGAACTCCCCCTAAAGATGTGCATAGTGAGGAATTTTGTTTTGAAGCAATGCACACTTGAAGAGTAGAATCATGGAGATCTCCCCTATATCTTGTAATTCATACACGCATTTAACATATAATATTAAGAATTTGAAATGCATGATGAAATATGGCGACTGATGTAATTCAGCATGTGTGCATTAACATTAATGAGGAATAAGCATGCAGAAAAAACTCAGCAAAAGTATCAGACCACCACAGAGTTTCAGTTTACAACTTGATCCAACAAAGTCTTCAAAAGAACGAGAGGTGTAACTTAGAAAAAACGCCCATATAAGTAGACCCACTTGAAGACTAACTCGAATTTCTCCCACTTTGTCATCGAATGACCAAAAGGATCGAAAAATGTGGACTAACGCCCCTGAGGAATGTCATGTTGATGGAGGAGCGCCAACGTTGTTGGGGTCATGTGTTGTTGTAGGGCCTGCTGCAGTGTCGTCCAAGTCTTCATGCTCATCGGTTTCGCGTGATGAAGAATATGAGCTGGCCACCAAGGAAGGAATTTTGACCTTCTTGAATTTCTTCGCTGGAGGTGCAGACTAGTCAAAGTCCTCCTTGAGACCCATTTGCTTTAGATCTTTTTCACCATACAAATGTGATAAGATAGCCCAGGTGCGACCAGAAACTTTATGGAGGTAGTAATGGTCTTTCTTCACTGCATTATGTGTAGCAGTCATGTTGTTAAGAAGAGAACCAAACTGATGCTTAACCCATTTATGGTTTCGATCCACCTTCTGGTGAAGACTAAGAAGCAGCTCACGGTCAGTCATCACCCTGGGAGCTATGGCTTGAGGATTTGGCTTGGATGCATTTGCAGCAGAATCATGAGTGGCTGAGTCACCATTGGTGGAATGCCTTCATCAATGATAGCAGGTGCCTTGCCCTTTTCATCAGCTGAGTAATATGTCTGCTTAAGGACTTCAATTGGGGCCAGGCAGCTGAGGTGATTCTGAAAATCAACCTTGTAGTTTAGTGAAGACCTTGCTCTGAGGAATCTCATAATCCAAGGAGCATAAGGCTTCAACTCAAACAGAGAGAGTGCGACATTGGCCAGATTCCTCATGAAGAAATCATGATAATTGACATGAATGCCATGTATGCTGTTGAATAGCAGATTCTTCATGATGCCAACAATTTCCTCATCAGGCAAGTCGTGGCCTTTGATAGGACCCATTATCCTCGTTAGAATGAGACAGACTGTTTTGGGCACATATAGCAATTCCTTCATGAGGAATTTGGTCCTTTGGGCTTGACCAGACTTCAGGGGCTTTATTAGCACTTGCATGTAATGGGCAGTGAGTTCAGTCTCCTGGTACAGGCAATGAGCTCCTTCAAGGGGTGGACTGATGGGCATGGCGGGAAGTAATTCAGAGGCCGGTGCCTTATAATGAGTGTTATCGGTCATCCAGTCCAATACCCAAGTGTTGATATCATCAGCAACACCTGTGATGTGAAGTGTAGCATAGAACTGAAGAATAAGTTCTTCATTCCAATCAACAATGTCAGAGCAAAAGTTGAGGAGGCCTGCGTCATGAAGCACATTAAGGACAGGAGAGAAGCAGGGCAGTAATTCCATGTCCACATGATGAATATGCTCGTGATAGAAGACTTTATCCTTGTTGAAGAGCAGTGAAGAATAGAAATTGGCCTGGCTGGGAGTCCAGAAGCGCTTCCTCCTAAGACGAGCAAAGTCATAAGGATTGTAGTCCGTGAAGAATACATGCTCGCCGAAGAAGTCATCAGCCTTGAATTTCTGCTTCTTCGAGAAGGGATCCTTTGGCTTGGCCTGAGGGGTATCGGTCAATTGCATCACCACCTCAGGAATCGCAATCTCAGGATCCACAGGCTGAGGAATGTCAGGTTCTTCTTCAGTAGCAGCCTAGGTCTTCAATTCTTCATTAACATTTTCTTCAACACTAGTGGTTGGAATGTCTTCTTGTACAGACAGAGTGGCACGAGGTTCTTCAGATCCCATTTGTACTTCAGTAGTGATAGAGGACTGAGGAATTTGTTGTAGGGGTATGAACAGAGGAGAATTAGGCTGCTGACTGTCCCAAAAGTCATTGTTCAACACTGGAATTGTGCACCCAATGTCCACATCCTCTTCTTCATTCATTTCTTCAACGCCGGCCTCTTCAGCAGTGAACTGAGGCATGGGCGATGAGACTATTGGGGTTGAAGGGATTGCATCCACTTCAATTTCTTCATCCAACTGCTTTGAAGAAGCATTAGAAGGAATTTCTTCATCGGATCCTCTTGGGATCACGTTTTCTTCATCAAAAGGCACAAGGTCCTTTGATGGCATGGATGAGACAGGAACAACATCAATTGGTTTTTCCAACGAGCTGGTCAGCGGCTTCATCTTCTTCGGAGCTGAAGAATCTGATGAAGTTGATGCCTTCCTTTTCTTCACAGCTGCATCCTCTGCAGCCTTGGTATTCTTCACATCTGATGCAGATGGAAGGATCGGAGTTGGTGTAGGCACAGGAGGAGCAGAGGAATTTGGTTCAAGATCTTCATGCACAACTGATGCAGTTGCCCTGACTTCTTCATTTTGTTTAGGCACAACACTAGTGGTTGCCCTGGCAACTTCATCAGCGGCTGGAATGCAGTCATCAGCCCTGGTAATAACATTTTCTTCAGCAGCCTAAGTATCATCAGCGATGCTGGCATTTTCTTTAGTAGGCTGAGCAGATGTTTCAGCCTAAGGATTTTCTTGTTGTGTTGGGCTGCAACATTGGAAGTGAACTGTTCAGTTATCTTTACAAATCTGACTTTGGCTTGAAGCCAATCAGCATAGTAACGATCAAATTCATCACTCAGTTTCTTGATTTCAGATTGAAGACCAACAAGTTCTTCAGGTGAAAGCTTCAGAAAGCGCTCTTTTCTTGTACTGTGCTTTCTTCATCCTCCTTCCCTGTTCAAATTTCCATTTTTCTTCATCAATGAAGTGAGTCAGTACATGACTTTGACCAGGAGTGAGGTTCAGCTCAGGCAGAGGTGTGTTGGGGTCCTTATGCCACAAGTCAATGAAGTCTAGGATCAATTTTGGATCCAGCATCAATGGCACATTGTTGCCTTTGGCTCTAGCATCCCTGTGTTGCCTATCTCTGATGATTTTAGTGAGTTTTTCATCATCAGCTTCGTCATCCCCGGACGATACTTGAATGGTGACCTGCTTCTTGTGAGGACTTGGTCGAGAGCCTCGTCTAGTAGTGGCCTTTGTCTTCAGCAGAGAAGGGCCAGTTGATGAATTTGGTGCAGCTAAAGAACTAGCAGAAGCTCCTGAGGCAATAGACATGCCTGTTGTCCTTTGGCACGTGGTGAGAAGCACAGGTGCTGAGGATTTTGACGGAGGAGCTGGTGCGGCTTGAGGAATTGGCCATGAGAGCTTTGAAGAATCCGGCCGTGAGGGCATTGCTGAGGAACTTGACCGTGAGGGTATTGGGGTTGAAGCACTTGGCTTATGAGCAGGCTTCTTTGGCTTTCTTGCAGAGGCCTCAGCAGTGGCAGCAGCAGCAGCAGCAGAGTCTTCATTAAATTTCCGCACTGCTTCCTTAGCTACTTTGGCTAGCTTGGCCTGGCGCTTGGCCCATTCATCATGATAGTCCTCACCACGCTTGAGGCTGGTGGGATCAGCTTCTTGGCTAGGTGCCAATGGAGGTCTTGGGCATGGAGGATTAAGAGCAAATTTCTTCATATACTTGGGAGTAACATATCTGTACTCCCTCCATTCCCGTGCCCATTTCCTCTCTATCCTTTGTATGCGCACCTTGCGCTGATTTTTGTCCTCCTTGCCATGTTTCGCCTCATCAGCAGTGCAATAATCCTTGTAGATATCCTCAGGGATTTCAAACGCAGTGTTGACCTCATGCCTCTTTCCTCCCTTCCGTGACTTCTTGCCATCTACCATTTTCTTCAGATGAGGGTTTTGAACGATTGAGTTCTCTGAACAGGTATGCAACTTTTCTTCGAGGAATGCTGCAAATGAGTTAAGTTGATGAGAAGCTAGTGATTCAGTAGAGGACATGTGTACCTATGAACAGAGTATAGTTGCGTGGAATTTGGAGAGGTCATATGCGTTCTCAGAAGGTTTTGCAATAAGAACAAGTTTGAGGAATTTGACCAGTTGAGTCTTGAAGAATTTCACTAAGCGTTCTTTGACTTAGGTCATAGAGTTGTACAGAAAAATCCACACAACCGAGGAATCTTGAAGAACAATTTGCTTAGAGAAATAGATCAAGAACATATGTTATGGAAGGTGTCCGGTGTGTGAAGATTTGAAGAAAACACCTTTTAAAGATTTGAAGAAAACATCCGAATCAACAAGGGTAGTAAAAGTAACTTTTAATTACCCTGGACGAAGAACACGACGAATTGGGAAGTGTAGATTTGAAGCTCATCGGTTTAGATCTTCCATGCCCTAACTTGGCTGAGGAAGGCAGCTACATCGGCGGCGTAGTGAAGAAATCCGCGTCCGGCGTGAGTACGGCGGCGATGAGGTCGAGGCAGTGAAGCTCTTCCTCATCGGTGACGATAGAAGTATCAGTGGTGCTAGGGTTTGAGAGCTCGAGCGAGGGAGTGAGGTCGAGTGGAGTAAAAACGGAGTGAGGAAGGGAGAGGGGTATTTATAGCCGAAGTGAAAAACTGCTCGCCCGAGGAAATAGGATGAACGTGCCCCAGACCCTTCTCATTCACGTGACATGTGTCACCTACGTACTGAGAGGTGACGATCGTGTGTGATCGTGGGTGAAAAAGATAAGTATTATCGTGGAAGGTGTAACGGTTTGAGCGGCAAAGGCCGAAAATTCAGAGAAGATAAGTTTAAAGTTACGTTCGCAATTTATTCAGCAGACAGGACACAATGAAGATTTTGAACAAGTTTCAAATAGAATGCACGTGAAGAATTTGTGAATAGACTAGGTTGAGTTAAGCATAGAGGGGGAAAGGGTCCGATCACATTCACTTAGCAGAACAAGAAACTCGAAGAAATAGCAATAAGTGAATGTTGTAGAGGACATAAACTCATATATATATAGCCAATGAATAAAAATGACGGAAATAGAGAAGACATTGCAAAGTTGAAGAAATTGAACAGCTAAGGAAAAACTCAGATTGAAGATTTTCAAGTTTTGGTGGTGGCATGACCCATCGTATAACAATGATGATTTCAGACACCGCGTACAATTATCGTAGGGTTCTGAGAATCAAATTTTTCATTAATTTCTTCACACTTAGAGTGTTGTTATTCATTGATTGAAGAAAAACGTTTCTTCATGTGTTGCACATCTAAGTCATCAATTTTGCATAAGTGTTAGGATGAGTGTCCTTTTCAAAGAACATTCAAAGATTCTAGGATATTTAGCTCACCGCAACTTGCTAAGTCTCTTCTCATCGAAGGGCTTAGTGAAGATATCAGCTAGCTGTTCTTCAGTCTTCACATGCTCAATAGAGATGTCGCCCATCAACATATGATCACGAAGAAAATGATGGCGAATCTGAATGTGTTTTGTCTTCGAGTGCTGAACTGGGTTATGAGCAATCTTGATGGCACTCTCATTGTCATAGTAGAGTGGCACATTCTTCACATTGATGCCGTAGTCCTTGAGAGTTTGCTTCATCCATAGCAGTTGAGCACAACAAGAACTAGCAACAATCTACACAGCTTCAGCAGTAGACAGTGATACATAGTTCTGTTTCTTCAAGGACCATTAGACCAAGGATCGTCCGAGGAAATGGCATGTGCCAGATGTTGACTTGCGGTCCACACGATCACCAGCATAGTCAGAGTCTGAAAATCCAATGAGATCAAAAGCCGAGCCCTTGGGGTACCATAATCCAAGTGTTGGTGTGTGAGCTAGATATCGAAGAATATGCTTCATAGCCTTATGGTGTGATTCCTTCGGTGTAGCTTGAAATCGGGCACACATGCAAACACTAAGCATAATATCTGGCCTAGATGCACATAAGTACAATAAAGAACCAATCATGGAGAGGTATACCTTTTGATCGAAGTCAATACCATTTTCATCAGTGCATAGATGGCCATTTGTGGGCATAGGGATTTCGACTCCTTTGCAATCTTGCATGCCGAATTTCCTCAGTACATCCTTGAGGTATTTCTCCTGAGGTATGAATATGCCATTACGCTGTTGACGAATCTGAAGACCTAAGAAGAATCTCAATTCTCCCATCATAGACATTTGATATTCTTCACTCATCATATAGGCTAATTCATCACTGTAACGTTGGTCAGTACAGCCGAAAATGATATCATCAACATAAATTTGGCACACAAACAATTCATCATCATAAGATTTTGTGAAAAGATTTGGTTCAAGTGAACCGGGTTTGAAGCCTTTCTTCATGAGGAATTCCTTCAAAGTATCATACCACGCCCGTGGGGCCTGCTTGAGGCCATAGAGGGCCTTATTGAGAACCTGGGGGCTGAGTAACATATACTTCTTCCTCAAGCTTACCATTGAGGAATGCACTTTTCACATCCATTTGATATAAGATGATATCATGATGGTTAGCATAAGCAAGTAATATGCGAATAGCTTCAAGTCTAGCAACAGGTGCAAAAGTTTCATCGAAATCAATTCCTTCAACCTGTGTGTAGACTTGAGCTACAAGTCGTGCCATTTTCATCTTGCTTGTTGCAGTAGATCCACTTTGTGCCAATGATATTGTGCTTGCGAGGATCTGGACATTTGACCAGTTCCCAGACGTTGTTGAGCTCGAATTGATGTAATTCCTCTTGCATAGCTTGAATCCACTCAGGCTCCAGAAATGTTTCATCTACCTTAGTGGGCTCTGTGATAGAGAAGAAAGCAAAGTGCCCACAAAAGTTAGATAAATGTGAAGCTCTTGAGCATGTGAGAGGACCTGGAATGTTGATGCCACTGATGATTTTCTCAATTTGCACTTCATTTGCTACGCAAGGATGAGCGGGTTGTCGTTGAGGAATTTGATCAGTATTTTCTTCAACACCATTTTCCTCAGGTGCATCAGCAGGATGTTCTTCATGTTCTGGAATGACTTCTTCAGCAGATTCTTCGATAGGAATGACATCCTCAGTAGCCTTGAACTTAATAGATTCCTCAGGAGGTATTTCATCTGTCACAGGAGGTAGGTGCTCTCTTTGCGAACCATTAGTCTGATCTAACCGCACATCTATAGTTTCAACAACCTTGTGGTGATAGGTGTTGAAGACTCTATAGGAGTGAGTCCTTACCATAACCGAGCATAAAACTTTCATGTGCTTTTGGTGCAAATTTAGAATTGTGATGAGGATCTCTAATCCAACATTTAGCATCGAAGACTTTGAAATAACTCACATTGGGTTTCTTATCATTGAGGAGTTCATATGCAGCCTTCTTGAAGAATTTGTGAAGATATACCCTGTTGATCATGTGGCACGCAGTATCAATTGCCTCAGGCCAAAATCGAGGAGGCGTCTTGTACTCATCAAGCATAGTGCGGGCCATCTCAAAAAGAGTCCTGTTCTTGCGCTCCACGACGCCATTTTGCTGAGGAGTATAAGGAGCCGATAACTCTTGAGTAATACCAAGTTCATCAAGATCGTCATCAAGACCAGTGTTCTTGAACTTAGTTCTATTATCACTTCTGATGTGCTTGATCTTCACACCAAAGTTGGTTGAAGCCCTCGAGGAAAATCGTTTGAAGACTTCCTGCACTTCAGTTTTGTAAGTGATGATATGCAACCATGTATATCGAGAATAATCATCAACAATGACAAAGCCAAATAAATATGCAACATTAGTAAATGTGGCATAGTGAGAGGGCCAAAGAGATCCATGTGAAGCAATTCAAATGGTCGAGTAGTAGTCTTGATAGTCTTTGCTGGATGCTTGGCCTTGGTCATCTTTCCATCTTCACAAGCTCCACACAAATGGTCCTTGATCAATTTGACACCCTCGATGCCAATGACATGCTTCTTCTTCGCGAGCGTGTGCAGATTCCTCATGCCAGCATGACCAAGTCGTCGATGCCATAGCCAGCCTTCTGAAGCTTTTGCAAGTAGACATGTAGTAGGTTGTGGTCCTGTAGAGAAATCAACAATATACAAATCTCCTCTCCTAAAGCCTTCGAAGACTTTGGAATTGTCAGCTTCCATGATCACAACACAACGATACTTGCCAAATACAACAACCATATCAAGATCACAAAGCATTGAGACAGACATGAGGTTGAACTCTAAGGACTCGACAAGCATGACTTTGTCCATGTGTCCATCCTTTGAGATTGCAACCTTACCTAGACCCAATACCTTGCTTTTGCCTTTGTCAACGTAGGTGACATGCTTCATATGTGATGGAGATAAATCAGAGTCCATCAATAAGCTCATGTCACCAGTCATGTGATTTGTACATCCACTATCGAGGACCCACTCAGTGACTTTGGGTTGATCATCCTGCAGATGAATTAGTGCAACTTATGAACTCATATACTTCATCAGTGAATAATATGGTATCAATTTCATGAGATCAAATTCATCAAGCAATAGAATAACTAAAGAAGTAGGAGGACGCAAGAAATGAAAATTCATTTCTTCATGATTCGCTTGCGTCCTTTCAAGCAAATTCAGGTCCCCAGCAAATTCTTCAACCGATTAAGTTCGTCTGGAGACCTGACCTTGCATAAGAGATTAGTTCTTTTTCTTCACCACCCACATCTGAAGGGGTGGCAAAGAGTTCATCATTCTACGAGCTCCACAAGAGAAAGGTGGCATAGATGCCAATCCACTTTGTTTCACATAAGAGGGGTTAGGGTAAGTATAAGAGTAAGTAGAGAAATTCTTCAAAGACTTATGAACATAATGATTTGAAGAATAATGCTCATATGAGGACTTTGATCCTTTTCTGGAATTTGATCCACGCGAGGAGTTTGGTTTGTATGAGGACTTGGATCCATATGAAGAATTTGGTCTGGGTTCCTACTCTTCACAGGTGGTGTCATGATGACATTGACCTAAAGATTTTTAAGGCACCTTTTGGGAACCAAGATTTTCTTCATAGGAGAACCGTTCCTGCAGTTAGTGCCAACATATCTAGCAAATACTTCACCATTCTGATTTTTGAACAGTTTATAATTGGAGTCAAATGACTCATCAGAAGAATATGAAGATTCACATTCAAAGACAGATAAAGTAGATGGATCCACTGAAGGTGCCTTTGCAGCAACCCATGAGGTTTTGGGATACTACTCAGGTTTCCAGTAGGTCCCATCAGCATTTGGTTTCCTCTCAAAGGCAATACCCACTTTCCTAGGGTTCATGTTGAGGATATGCTTTTTAAGAACGTCACAAAGAGCCTGATGCCCTTTGAGGCTTTTGTACATGCCTGTCATATACAATTCCTTCAGCCCTCCATCATCAGTGATACTAGCAATGTCCTCAGATGAGGAATTAGTGATAGTAGAGGCAGTTGAAGAATTTGTAGCAATGGAAGTATTTGAGCATTTAGGTGAAGAATTAGCAGTTTCATGTTAAATGCACTTCAAACATGGAAGAACAAATTCATCCTGAGTAGTGCTGATCTGTTGAGCAAGTAATGAATCACGCTCCTTCTGAAGATCTTCATAACTCACTCTTAACTGCTGAAGATCTTGCTTTCATTGAATAAATTCATAAGAAAGCTTCTCATGATCAGATAGGAGAGTGTTATGATGACCTTGAAGATTGTCAAACTTGGACTGAAGTCTCTAAAGATTTTCAATCAAAATTTTAGTGCGATCCATTTCCTCGCCCAACATATCATCACTTTTATCTAGCATGTTTTGAACTTTTTCAAGAGCCTTTTGCAGTTTCACAGCATTCTTAGCAAGTTTAGAATAGCTGGGTTTGAGGTTTTCATCAGATTCATCCTCACTAGGTTCAGAGGAGGGATATTTGAGTACCTTTGAGCCTTTTGCCATTAAGCAATAGGTGGGAGCGTAGTCCTCATCGCCGTCATCAGTAGTGTTGGGGAGGTCCTTGTCTTCAGAGTTGAAGATGGACTTGCTGACGAATGCGGTAGCAAGGGCTAGGCTCGCCACACCAGAGTCTAACTCCTTAGATTCCTCCTCTTCCTCATTTTCCTCAGATTCAGCGTCAGAGTCCATTTCCTTGCCAATGAATGCTCGAGCCTTCTTGGAGCTGCTCTTCTTGTGAGATGAGGACCTTAAAGATTTTGATGACGAGGACTTTGAAGATTTCTTCTTCTTCTTTGAATCATCTGAACTGTAATCCTTGTACTTCTTCTTCTTTGATTCCTTTTCCCACTGAGGACAATCTTGAATATAGTGTCTGAGTTTCTTGCATTTGCGACAGAGTCTCTTCTTGTAATCATGGGATGAGGAATCTGATCTCAAGTCACCACTTCTTAAGGATTTACCAAAGCGACCACATCTTGAGAACTTCTAGAACTTCCTCACGAGCATTGCTAGCTCCTGGCTCAGTTCTTCAGGGTCACCAAGGCTGCTACCACAATCTTCATCTTCAGATTCAGAAATTCCCTTGGCCTTCAGAGCCCGTGATCTACCATAATTTGGTCCATAGAGATATCTCTTCTCAGCAAGCTAGAACTCATGAGTGTTTAGTCTCTCGAGGATATCAACGGGATCAAGTGACTTATAGTCTCCACGTTCTTGTATCATCAATGCCAAGGTATCAAATGAGGAATCAAGCGATCTCAGCAATTTCTTCACCACCTCATGGTCGGTGATATCAGTGGCACCAAGTGCTTGAAGATCATTTGAGATGTCAGTGAGGCTATCGAAGGTTTGCTGAACATTTTCATTGTCGAGTCTTTTGAAGCACTTGAAGAGATTGCGAAGAACGTCAAGTCGAGAGTCACACTGTCTTGAGACTCCCTCATTGACCTTGGACAACCTGTCCCAGATAAGCTTAGTTGTCTCCAACGCACTCACTCTGCCATACTGACTGTCGGTGTCAAAACCGGCGGATCTCGGGTAGGGGGTCCCGAACTGTGCGTCTAGGATTAATGGTAACAGGAGGCAGGGGACATGATGTTTACCCAGGTTCGGGCCCTTGTAGGATCGAAAGTATATCTAGAGGGGGGTGATTAGACTACTTGACCAAATAAAAATCTAGCCTTTTCCCAATTTTAGTTCTGGGCAGATTTTAGTTATCTTAGCACAAGTCAAGCAATCTCCACACAATTCAAGCAAGCATGCAAAAGAGTATATGAGCAGCGGAAAGTAAAGCATGCATCTTGCAAGAATGTAAAGGGAAGGGTTTGTAGGATTCAAACGCAATTGGAGACATGGATGTTTTTGTCATAGTTCCGATAGGTGGTGCTATCATACATCCACGTTGATGGAGACTTCAACCCACGGAGGGTAAGGGTTGCGCGAGTCCACGGAGGGCTCCACCCACGAAGGGTCCATGAAGAAGCAACCTTGTCTATTCCATCACGGCCGTCGCCCAGGAAGGACTTGCCTCACTAGCGGTAGATCTTCACAAAGTAGGCGATCTCCTTGCCCTTACAAACTCCTTGGTTCAACTCCACAATCTTGTCGGAGGCTCCCAAGTGACACCTAGCCAATCTAGGAGACACCACTCTCCAAGAAGTAACAAATGGTGTGTTGATGATGAACTCCTTGCTCTTGTGCTTCAAATGATAGTCTCCCCAACACTCAACTCTCTCTCACATGATTTTGATTTGGTGGAAAGAAGATTTGATTGGAAAGCAACTTGGGGAAGGCTAGAGATCAAGATTCATCGGGTTGGAATGGAATATCTTGACCTCAACACAAGTGTAGGTGGTTCTCTCTCAGAAAATGTGTATTGGAAGTGTAGGTATGTTCTGATGGCTCTCTCCACGAATGAAGAGTGGGTGGAGGGGTATATATAGCCTCCACACAGAATCTAACCGTTACACACAATTTGCCAAACTCGGTGGGACCGAATGGTTGAACTCGGTCGGACCGATTCAGCAAACCTAGTGACCGTTAGGATTTTCGGTGGGACTGAGATGCTACTCGGTAGGACCGATATGGTTAGGGTTAGGGCATAACATAATCTCGGTGTGACCAATTACACAAACTCGGTGGGACCAATTTTGGTAATAAGCTAACCAGAGAGTTGGTCAGGTAAACTCGGTGGGACCAATTTGCTTATCTCGGTGAGACCGAAATGTTACAAAAGGGAAACAGAGAGTTTACATTGCAATCTCGGTGGGACCGATCGCTCATCTCGGTAAGACCGAAACGTTACAAAGGGAAACAGAGAGATTACAATCCCATCTCGGTGAGACCGAGATCCCTATCGGTGAGACCGATTTGCCTAGGGTTTGTGGCAGTGGCTATGACATTTGAAACTCGGTGGCGCCGGATAGAGAGAATCGGTGGGGCCGAGTTTGACTTTTGGTTTAGGTCATATGTGGATGTGGGAAGGTAGTTGAGGGTTTTGGAGCATATCACTAAGCATTTTGAGCAAGCAAGCCATTAAGCAACACCTCATCCCTCCTTGATAGTATTGGCTTTTCCTATAGACTCAATGTGATCTTGGATCACTAAAATATAAAATGTAGACTCTTGAACTTCAAGCTTGAGCCAAACTTTTTGTCCTTAGAATTTTGAGGGATCCACTTTCCTCATCCATGCCATGCCATTCATTGAGCTTTTCCTAAAATATTAATCTTGGAATAATGTTAGCTCGATGAGCTATATGTTGTTAGGAATTACCAAAACCACCCAGCGATAGTTGCACTTTCAGCCCTCTTGATGGAGGTAATACCCAATGTCCTGCTTGATTGATATTGATGATATGAGTGTTACAAGAGTTGATCTACCACGAGATCGTACAGGCTAAAACCCTAGAAGCTAGCCAATGGTATGATTGTTTTATATGTTATATATCGACTAGCCTAGCCTTGGTTTATATAATGCACCAGAGGCCTAGGATAACAAGGGTCCTAGCCGAATACGCCGGTGGGGAGGAGTCCTTGTCTTGATCGCCAAGTCTTGTGGAATCTTCCTTGTATGCGGCAGCTGTTCGAACTGGCCCATGAGTATATGGCCATGGGGGTCCTCGGCCCAATCTAACAGATCGGGAGACGACGTGGTGAGTACCCCCTAGTCCAGGACACCGTCGGTGGCCCCCTGAACCGGTCTTCAAGTTAGGGACGCTCCTCGATTCTTCCGAACTATTCTTCATCTTCGGTAGTCGGTCTTGAAAACTGGTTCACCAAATCTTCTCATCTTCGATCTTGAGGATCGCCGAAATGCATTCTACGAGTTTACACGTCGGGTATCCGAGGAGCCCCTTTAAGTTCTGGCCTTTATCAATGCCTTGTTATTTTTATGCCACACATCGGGTTTGAAGTTGTTCCCGGGAGGCAGTGTCCTCTTGCGTCCAAGCTCTAACGCCGGACTGCATTCGAGGTATTTTTTGCAGCCGAGCACCAATGTCGAACTGCTTCCGAGCTCCAACACCGAAATGTATCCGAGCTCCAACATCGGACTGTGTCCAAGCTCCAACGCCGGACTATATCCATCTTGGTCCAAAAAAGTTGAAGGAGTTTAGCCGAGCTTAATGCCGGAAATGCCCTCTATGGAGCCAGCCAATAGCGCCCGAGCTTTATGCTGGACTGCTTCCGAGGTGGTGCAATTTATTCTCTGCCGAGATATATAGTCATTAGCCCTCAAGGTGTGTATCGGTCTAAAACCCGAGATGCACCTGAAGGATGACGCAAGACCGTTGATCCCAGTAGCCGCTGAGACTCAGGTTAATTTGCAAAATAGGTCTGAGGATCAAGCCCTAGCTTGGCAGAATACTTCGGGACACTAAAAGCGGCGTGCTCAGTCGTCAAGACTCAGGTTGGGTGTGGCCGACCAACCCGAGGATCAAAATCTCCTCGGAAACTATATTGCACATAAAATTTTCTGCATTGAACAGGCAATGCAGTAGCCCCCAAGACACTGGTCGGGTGGCAACACCAGATCAGGGGATCGATGTGCCCCTTTAATATCTATACCTATACTAATTTGTGACACCCTAAAAATTACGATGTTAATTAGATTTTACGAGCCGTTAATCTGGTGGGACCAAATTATTACGGTGTAGATCGACTCACAAGAAACAAAAATATGTATCTTTTTCTACGTTGAAAAAAATATATGTATCTCTCTGCCACGTATCAAAACTCAAGTATCTCTCTCTCACGTATATCTCTCCCATGACCCAACTCCCACAATAAAAAATGATTTATAATTACTATTTAATCAATTGGGTCAATCTACCATGGCTCAGTTTCTTACATGTTGTCCAACTATAAAAAATATTCTCACGCATCCATCTCTCTCACTTCTCTCTCATCTCTCACGTATATATATATATCCAACAAACGCATCTGTTAAAAATTGGTCCTCTCCCAACCCCTCGCGCCTTATACTCTATTTCAAAAACTGACGTGACTCCTCTCCTTCATCTAGGTTTAAAAAAATATCTCTCCTAAAATCAGTGCCAATTCCTTTCCTACCTCTCAATCCTAAAAAAGTTGCCCCTCAATTCCTCACGGCCGCGGTTTTCCCTACTATTCTTGCATGACCCCAAGAGCAGATCCTACACTGCTACATCGCCGGCCGGCTGGCCGGCTGCACGATCGATGCACAGGTGTGCCAGCGCAGAATTTGTATGTTCAGTGTGAATGAACTAGACATGCAGATGTGTGTTGTTCGACGCCTTTGGTCAAGTAACATCGATTTTACAAGCATTATAAAGCATGAGTTGTTACATCAACTTCAGCTGGTTACTGGAGCTATGGCGTCCAGGATTTCTTTAAGCTCCTTGGCCTCCATAATTGAATCTAGGGAGATTAACCCATGTGATCTTTTGTTTTTTGTAGAGAACTCACATAATTGTATCACAGGTGGACTCTATATGGCCTCCACAACTGAATCTAGGGACACATTTGGACTCTATATGGCCTCGACTCTCAATCTAGGATAGTCGGAAGCACACACCAACATCTCTCTCCCAATGGACATCTTCACTTCGCCTCTCTCGCCACGCATCATGCTGCGAACCATCATGATGTTCGTCCACATGATCAGCATTGCAGCACCATCCAGTTTGTCCTGATAAATTCCCTCAGGCCAAATGAACTCTAGATTCAATCCGACCCATTCCTTTCCAATCTCTGAATTTCTCCAGCTTCAATTTCGACCAGTTTACAAATTTAGCATCTTTTTGCAGGATCAATTCCCATGATTGGTAGATGCAGCAGAGAAGGCATATCGACATCAATTTACTACAGACATGGTAGTTGCGGGACTCCTCACAGCAGTCCCTCTCAACCTCCTCCCGCTAGCAAAGAAGACATACGCCGGCTCCACATACAGGGATCCCTCTTGGGGCATGTACACTTCGAGCACGTAAAAATTCTCAAAAGTAAATGGACCACGATTGCTCAATTCTTTTGGAAAATTTCGGCAGAAGCAATATGGGTATGTGATTTTTTCCCTTGCTGTAGTCATGAGGACTTAGTTATGTTAAGGAAGAGTAAAGCATAGCATTCGAGCTTAAGATGGGGAGGATTGCTGGACATCCACTAGATTACGCACGATGTGGTCAGCATTATAGAAAAGAGTACAGGAAGTTCTTCTAATAGCATCACCTATGATTAAGCTGAGGCAAATGACCTATTGTTCATATTATGTAATTTTATCTCCTCAATGTTGAATTTTTCCATTCACAATCGTATTAGTACTAGTCCTTCCCCCGGCGTCGTTGATATATAGACATATACTGCTTTATGGTCCCACATAAAACCAGGGAAGCTTTCATTTTATAGTGTAACTCCTTTTTATTGCCTTTCTGACGTACATTAATTCAGTTTTCAAGTCTTAATTTTCTAAATTCTTTCATTTAGCTGAACTTGCATATACCTTCTGGAATTGGTCAGATATGGGAGTGCGGTCCACTGGTGAGAAGGATGGAATGCTATATACAAGGTGTGTAGGTAAACAGATTTGTAGTACCGAAAGGACTATTGACCCTTTTTCGTTTTGTAGGCCTGCTCTCAGTTATGTTGGATCTGGATACAAAGGCCAACAATTGACAACTGTGCATTTTCTGTATTTCTGATCATAATCATATCTTTAGACTACTCATTCTTTTGATGCTTCATAGTTGTGTACAATACATACAGTTGCAGGATGAGATTACTAATAATCTTATGATTTATGTAAGTGGCTCTCATTTTATACTCTATCTGATATTTTGACATATAAAGGTAATAAATTAATTATGAGTATAAATTTTCCACGGTCTACTTTAAAGCGGTTTGTTTTAGGGAACACACTATACAACAAAATTTGAAATTTCATTCTACATATATTCTCCTATTCTGTAATTTCGCAAAAAAAGAAAAAAGAATAGACACAAAATAGTGGCTGTCACACATAAACTGTATATTCGCTTTTAAACAGAGCATGTGTTTTCAGTTTGACTAATATATTACGTCATATTTCCTTACATATCTGCAGGCCTGAAGGGAATAGGAGAAAATAACAACCGGGTACACAGAATGGGTTATTCTCTATTTAGATGAAACAACGAAGGCTCCAACAATGCTATAGTATTACTTTTAGATAGTTTCATATTTGCATTGGCAGTGGGTCCTAATGGGTCAACAAGACGGTTCTGAATAAACAAAAGCAAAGGATCTCAGTGCTCTACCCAGACATGATTTAATGAAGGTATAGATCAGTGATGATTACTGTGAGAAATATCTTCTATTTCATTTGCTATAATTATTCCACATGCCATCTATCACACTCTCCATTACTCTTACGGATGCAAGACTATCAACAATAAAATAGTTGGATATCTGGATTGCCACCTTCAATGCGAATCTTATTTTCATATTTTTGATATTTCCTTTCTACACTGCAAAATTTAGAAACGGTTTGCCTGATAACGTCTTGCTAGATGCTTGAGTTAGCAAGCAGTGAACACTCAAGCTATTTTTACCATCTCTTTTCAGAATAATTTGAACATATATCTTCGGTGTCCTACTGTCCTCACTTATATTGCAGAGTGTGCCTTTTTGTCTCTCATTCTAAGAGAACAAGAACAAATATGATGAGGATTCTGGCATCACATACTTCAAGTACTTCACAGGTAGTGCTTTTCCTCCTTGATTCTTCTTAGCCATGAATTTTTTCTTCTCTTTCCATTATACGTGATTCTCAATCTCACAGAGTGCAAAGATTATTTCTAGCATTCTATAAAATTGTAAAATTCTAATATGTTGAATACATGCCTCTTAATAATTATTGTTTCCAGACTTGGTATTTTGTACATATTCCGCCTTTGGCAGTCAGGACTATCTTTGCATAGTACATAAGTGTTTCATTTGAGACTCTAATTACTCCATACACATGGTAGTAAAGATGCTATACATTTTCTTAATAATAGAAATCAATGGTGTGCTTTTTTTTAATAATATCCCACCGGAACCACCAATTGTTTTACAAACCATCCTTTGTAATTCGATTAAATAAGCATATTACTTCCACATCAAAACCTGAGATTTATGATTGTGTCCTAAACAATATTTTTGCTTTGTCCAGTTAATGCAGACAACGATGTGTAATTTACAACAATAGATTGTATACATGCCGATCTTAGTGAAATGGTGATGCTGATATAGTTGCAGAAAACAATTGAACTAATCGAAGATAAATGTACCTTTTGATCCTACTAATCATACTGCCAACAGTTACATGTTCTATATAGTAATATTTAGTATATGTATTCACAAAATTCTTACATTCCAATTTGTGAAGAGATTTTACAAGTAATTGATGGTACTGAATGTGTAAATGTGATTAATTTAGATAGCTTGTGCATAGTAATTAATGTATTCAACTGCTCCACATGCTCCTCAAACGACGCAATTTTTTCGGCCAATATGACTAGCCATAGATTAAATGGTTTTTTGATTCTTAATTTCTGTTCTTCATGTAGTGGAAACAAAAACAATATATATAATATCAGCATGCTATCTTAAGACGTGTAGTTTTTGTGGAAATTTAGTTTATGGTCAGTCAGACGTATCCATCACTTAGTCACAGAAATATATTCCCTTTTGAATTAGTCCTGCTATCTAAAACCCATTAGGTTCCCATAGTATATCTGGCCAATGTGATTGTACAAAACACATTTGATTTCCTATGGTATGAGATTCTATGTTAATATTTTGCAACTAGCCCGTGCGAATGCTCGGGTTCACGACTAGTTTGTAAATAATAAGCGCGAAGCCCAGTAGCCTCCGAGCCTTAATGCGGGCACAGGTGGCCGAATTAAGGATCAATATCGATAGTAAAATCACAAATTATGTGTAATGACTCTATGTATCCAAGTACTTTACGTCATTAATGCTTGGATCCGCATTGTACAAAACTTTTTTGACCGACCATCGGCTTCCACCTCCTCGGCTAGTAGCCGAGGAGTGTTTGTCCTACTTTATAAAGCCTTTATGAGGGCAAAGATTTACGACAATCAAGGCAATCTGGCTATACGGTTTTATAAACAAAGGTACATAGAGAGATATGTTATATTACTGTTTAACATAAGAAATGTCTTCCAAAGAAAATAGTCCCGCTATCGGATCCTTTCTTTGGGTTGTCATGCTAAGCATGATCATGCAGCCTCAGCTCTAATGTATGAGCAAAATATCGAGGATTTAGTTTGGGAGGCCAGTTAATAGCCCCAGGTAGTGTTCGGCGACAGTCGAGGTCAAGCCGTAAACACTTCGGACATTGTTATGAATGGCCCATCATTTAACACTGTCATCGGATTACTGACCAGTTTACGCTTATTGTGACAGTCAGTTTTCAGCTTTCTCCACTGAGGTGCTTAACCATGTGAGCTGGAAGCACAATTGCAGTGGTTCTCCCTTTGCACACCTAGCCGAACAAAGCGGAACATAGGAGGCAAGCGCAGGAGCCAGGCAACCCAACTATTGACCGAAGACACAATTCGAAACCAATGCATATATAGCGAGATCCGACAATGTCTTTGCCAAATCTATAGAGGTGTCCGGCATTGCACTGCGAGACTTGTGCTGAAAACACACAAATAGTTTAAAAGTGCCATAAGCTTGGAAAACAAAAAAAATGTCAGTAAAAACTTGACGTCCGAACAAGATCAAGTGTTCAGTGCCAATCTGAAAATTGGGGAAAAATCGTGCTTCTGTCGTGCATTAATATTACACATCCGATCTCAAGACTTAAAGCGGGTCAGCCTACGGCTGCAGCCTCCTATCCCGAAGGCGGAGTGCTTCTCGTTAGACCAGTTTAGCAAACTAAACTCGAGCGGTCACTAGAGAGAAAATGGGTTATCTGGCTATTGACCACACACTCAAGTCGAAAAAGGAGCGATAGAAAAAGACTTTGCAACGACCAAGAAGAAAAGACATTTACTATAAAATCACTCATATAAATTTTAAGATCCCCCAAGTGACTTGGGTAAAAAGATTTTATGTATAATGATTGTATGTACCAAAGTACTTATATCATATCTTTGTTCAACCGAACTTTAAACACGTCTTAACCGATCGTCGGCTTCTCCCTCTTCAGTCAAGGACCGAAAAGTGTTATGTACTCCACCTGTCGAGAATATCGACAGTGTTTCCGATAACCAGGCAACCGGGCCATAAGGTTGTAACAGACAAAGCGCGCTCAGGGAACTTATGCTATATTACAGACGAAGTGTAAGAAGCATCTTCAAAGAAAATAGTACCCCCACCGATACCTTTCTTCGGTGCTCATTATTACTTTGAGACTTGTGCAATAGATTTTTTGTACTCATGAGTTCCGTTGTGTGCCGACCATGATTGAAAACAATAAGAGAGCTAGCTTTCGGCTTCACCCAGTCTGAGGTCAGAGCTCGGAGGACCCAGTCGTGACAATCGCAGAGGTGCTCCCTTTACTCTCTAGCTGAACAATCGGGAACATAGGGGTAAGCACAGGAGCCAGGCAACCCAGCTTGCAAATCGCTTAAGTCAATATGGTGCATATTGTGGCGTAATACACGAACAAGGAACGAAGACGTACAAGTATAATCATATGCAAGAGGAAAAGCTTCATAAAGGAAGCCCCCAAATAAACCGGGTATTTGAATTTGTGCGTCACAAACAAAGTTTGGACAAGGAAATTTTTACAAGCAACTTTTTTCCAAAAAAGTATAATGCTTGGTCAAACCGAACACATGTTAAAAATTAAAACTTTGAGCATGAAAGCGACTTAGCTGGTTAATGTGTTCGACATTGATGACGCGGTCCGAGCTTGATGCGGGACAAGGTTCCATCCCCCAAGTCGGTCCCGAGGTGGCGGAGCGGAGAGCTCGACACGCTGAAGTGGTGACATAGCACAGTTAATGCAGACCGGCAGAGTGACGATGAAGTCCCCGGATCATTTTCCTATACACAAAAAATAGTGCAAACCAGAGATAATAGTAATAATAATAAAAAAATCATTGCATAATAAATAATTTATGCAAAGTGAGTAATAAAAGAAATATGGCCTGGCGTTGAAGTCAATGTCGATGCAGGGCATCGGCGTGATGCGGTAAAGGCGTGGCAAAGTCTGAATTCACAGGTCGGTCCGAGTTCTGGATGCGGCGTTCGCTGGACTATGTATGGAAACTGATCGAACTGCCACGCGGCCGTCGTTAATGCGTCCATCATTTGATAGACCTATGTATAGATGATGGACAAACCAGAGTAATAATTCATTGGGAAAAATAAACCAAACAAGCAAAAATACTAGGATTAATAGCACCTGGTTTATTTGTTGTAGCAATCCAAAGAAAGGTGATTCCGAAAATTGGGACTCGGTCCACACACCCATTGCCTGATGGGCGATAAAGCGACGGTATGGCGATGCTCGCAAAGGTTGGCTCGCTGAGGCAAAGCTCTCGGTCCAGCTAATGTGACGGAGCTGGTCGATAAGAGACGATGAAGTCTCCGCAGTAGGTTGATAAAGAGACGGCGAAGCCCCCAGTCCAGCCGAGATGTCGAAGCCTCGATGTCAGCCGATGAGTCGAAGTAGGTCGGCGTGACAGACACCAGCTTGAAGAAGCAATAGTGTGGCCTTGCCGATGCTGGTCGTGACGTGGTCGATGCCGGCTTGATGAAGTGACCGTGCGGCGATGCCGGTATGCCCGCTCCATGTAACCCGTGGGGCGGTGATGTTGGTGATGATTTATCCTTCGCGATGTCGGACTCTTGTTCGACTTGCCGAGATGATGATCCGAAGATGTTGAGCTCGGCTCAATAAAGTGACGATGTGTCTAGTGCAGGTCGGCAGCCTTGGATCAATATTGCCGGACTGGTTTGACACAAGCATGATGATGAAGATGACCTTAGGGGAGGCTTAAAAATTTACGGGAACGTGTTTAAAAACAACGCACAATACCCTAGAAGAGAATTCCTTTAAAAAGGTTGTCCAATATCACGTTTATAAAGAAACATGAATTCGGGTTGGATCCGTATTCGCGCAGAAAACGGATCCGAAAATTGGTCCACTCATCGGAAGGTTCCCGGAGTTTGAACCGTCGGATCGAGCTGAAATTTGGAGGGGTGGTAGACATGGAAATTCCGCAGTAGATGAACAGTTGGATCTTCCAAAGGACGTCCGAGCTAAAAGCTGGACACCACGCCCTAAACCCGTCCAGATTCCCGTCTAGATTTGACATAGCTCCGGTATATCGTAGATTGTCGGAGATTCCTCCATCGGAACTCGACGAAATTTGGCATGGCTGTTCTAGACTCAATTCCACACAATTTCACCAAAGGGATCGTGAAAGCGATGCTCTAAGAGGTGGTGGCAGCGGATACAAATTTGCTGTTCGGAAAAACAGCACGATCTCCCGAGGGCAATGTTGACGTTGAGCCCCCGAGCTCCATGGATGATTCCTTCGTGATGTTCATAGAGATCGGAGTTGATGTTGATGAAGGCCCTCGTCCGAACATGACGATCAGAGATGAAGCACGGTCCTCGGTCGAGCCAAGGTGACCAGTCGAGCCGGCGACGAAGATGCCGGCATCGCAGTTGACCTGCAGACGAGCCATCGATCCTTTTGCCGATCACATAGCGGAACTCTCAATGAAAGCACCAATGTCGGTGTCAAAACCGGTGGATCTCGGATAGGGGGTCCCGAACTATGCGTCTAGGATCGATGGTAACAGGAGGTAGGGGACACGATGTTTACCCAGGTTCGGGCCCTCTTGATGGAGGTAATACCCAATGTCCTGCTTGATTGATATTGATGATATGAGTATTACAAGAGTTGATCTACCACGAGATCGTAGAGGCTAAAACCCTAGAAGCTAGCCTATGGTATGATTGTTGTATATGTTATATATCGACTAGCCTGGCCTTGGTTTATATAATGCACCAGAGGCCTAGGACAACAAGAGTCCTAGCTGAATTTGCCAGTGGGGAGGAGTCCTTGTCTTGATCGCCAAGTCTTGTGGAATCTTCCTTGTATGGGGCAACTGTCCGAACTGGCCCATGAGTATACGGCCATGGGGGTCCTCGGCCCAATCTAACAGATCGGGAGACGACGTGGTGAGTACCCCCTAGTCCAGGACACCATCACTGTCCTTTGCTCAGATGGCCACATATGATGTTCTTCGCTTGAGAGTCGAGTTGATGGTATGAGTGACAGAGGGAACACCGTTTTTCACAACATACCAGAGATCATTACCAATTGCCTCAAGATGCATGCGCATCTTATTCTTCCAGTAAGGGTAGTCCATCCCATCGAAGGTAGGACACCCAGCAGAAACCTTAATATACCTGCGGTCGAAATAACTAAAACTCTAGGCGGTTAAACCAAAATCATACAGAACAAGGGAGTACCTTGCTCTGGTACCAATTGAAAGTGCGTTATATCGACTAGAGAGGGGGTGAATCGACGATTTTTATGAATTCTTCCTGAGGAATTTGCGGGTCAGAAAATTCCTGACTGACGAACTACTTACAGCAGAATGAGTACTCAGAAGTAAACATAACAGAACATGAGCATGGTCTTCATGATGAAATGAAAACAAGCACAGAGTACAGAAAGCGTAAACGCAGGATAGACAGAATGAAGACAAACAGGCTGAAGAAATTGAGTAGAGGAAATAGAGAAAGTCTTCAGTCAAAGTCTTCAAACAGATATGAACAAGCACACAACAGAGAGATGAGGAAATAGAAGGGTTGAGGAATTGGAACCAGGTAGCTTGGTGAAGACAATGATTTGGTAGACCAGTTCCAACTGTTGTGACAGTTGTAAGTCTGGTTAGGGCGGCTAGGTATTTAAACCTGAGGACACACAGTCCCGGACACCCAGTCCTGAACACGCAGCTCAGGACACTCAGTCGTAACCGTATTCCCCTTCAGCTAAGGTCACACAGACCTCGCCCAATCACTCGTGGGAAGTCTTCAGGTGACTTCCAAACCTTCACAGACTCGGTGACTCGGCGATCCAAAATTTCCTCTTAGATGCTCTAGACCATGGCGCCTAACCATCTGGAAGATGCACAATCTTCAAGGGTAACAAGCGTAGGATCCACACAGGATCCATCTCTTCAGTGATGCTCAATCACTTTGGGTTTGTAGGTGTTTGGGTTTGGGTTTTCCTCACTTGATGATTTTCACTCAAAGTCCTCGGAGGATGGGATGCTCTCAAATGACAAGTGCCAGTTTCTCATGGAGCAGCCAACCAGCTAGTGGTTGTAGGGGGCAGCTATTTATAGCCTAGGGAACAGCCCGACATGATAAGACATAAATGCCCTTCAATGATATGACCGTTAGGTGGGTAGATATTTTGGGACAGCTGGCGCATAGCACAGCAATGGTCGGAATTTTGAGTAGCAAATTCCTCAGGGCTATCATGTTCCTCACTGTGTAGGCAATCCACACGGGCAAATTCCTAACTCCTCAGGCAGAACAAATTCCTCAGAGACGAGAAGAACTTCATCTCTGTCACTGAAGAAATTGACTGAGCTGTATGAGATTTCTAATGGGTTCACTCGAAGGGATTGGTAGATGTAAGATTTGAGTTGTGCATCACATGGAAATTTTTCCTTAGTATTTCCTCGACCCCCTTTAACAATATGGTGTTTCCTATGACTCAAGAAAGAGAAAAGGAAACTATGAAAACAAAAGTCTTCATGCTTCATGTTCCTCGAATGAATACCACGTCTTCAGGATCACACCAATTTCTTCACTTTCAAAGTCTTCAAAAAGTCTTCAGAAATCCAAAGTCTTCAGTCAAAGAACTTCATTTTTAGGGGTCGACTTTCTCTGTAAATATCAAACTCCTCATAGACTTATAGACCTGTGTACACTCACAACCGCATCAGTCCCTTAACCTACAAGTCTTCAATACACTAATATCACTAAGGGGCACTAGATGCACTTACAACAACGCTACGTACGCTTCGACCAGGTGGGTCCCGACTGTCAGGAACTTCCTTGTGTGCAAAGATGTAGCTGGTAGGTCCTAGCAGCCAGGGGGCCGAATCGTATTTTTTGCCCGGACGCACTTCCTTGCATGCGAAGATGTAGCTGGTGGGGGCCAGCAGTCAGGGGGAAACGTTTTTTCATGAAATATGGTGGCCCGTCCGGTGGGTCCACGTTATCAGGTCGAGGAATAATTATTTTGCGTGTAACAAGGAGGCACTTCCTTGCTGCGGCCATGGACCCAGCTGTCAGCCTCTCCACGTACAGTCCATGTCCGATGGAAGCCGTTCCTTGACCACATTGACCACGCCGCGCGAAAGCACCAGGGCGGTGGATGACGGCGAGGCCTGGGAAGGGGACGACGCGGAGCCGGGGAAGACGTGGCAGTGGAAGCCCGCGTGGAGAGGAGTACGAGGGTTCACTGGTTCGGCTGCGGTGTGAGGCTGCCGTCACCGTAGAATAACAAGGGGTGTGGGTGAGTAGAGGGATGGCCTGGCCAGCGATGGGAGTAGTAGGGGGTAGTGAGGCCTCCGCGGCATCACAGCCGGCCACGGGAGGCAGGAGCACGCGGCACGAGCGGCGTTGGTTCGGGCGGCTGGAGAAAGAAGACGAGAGGTTGAAGAAGCACTATAGGCATTGGATGGACATCATACGCTCACTAGAGCTAGAATCATTCATATTGACTAAGTTGGCAAAGCCCTCCGTCCCCATCAACTTAGTAGGCCCACAAGTCAGCCTCCTACCAAGGTGGGTCCCAACTAGCAGGGGGAGTATTCATTTTTTTCTACGTAATAAGGAGGCACTTCCGGTCGGTCCGAGCTGACAGCGGGGGGAATGTTTTTTTGCGAAATACGGTGACCTATCCGGTTGGTCCCAGCAGTCAGGGGGGCGTTTTTCGCAAAATACGGTGGCCTGTCTGGTGGGTCCCTGTTGTTAGGTGGAGGAATCATTATTTTCCGCGTAATAAGGCGGCACTTCCTTGCTGCGGCTATGGACCCAGCTGTCAGCCTCTCTACGTACATTACACTTCTGATGGAATTCGTTCCTTGACCACGTTGACCATGCCGCGTTCCGTGCATGCATGCGTCCATGGGCGTGGTGCATCCCCACTATCAGCCTCTCATGTACAGTCATCTTCCGATTACTCTCGGTTGTTGACCACGTTGACCACACCATGCCGAGCGCACTAGAGGCCGGTGGACGACGGCGAGGCCCCAGACTAGAACGCCCCGGAGATGGGGAAGACGGGGCAGTGAATTCGCAGATGGAGAGGAGTGGGAAACTTGACTGGTTCCGGTGCGCGGCAGCACAGCCGTCGTGCGGCCCACGGGAGACAGGAGCAAGAACAGAGGTTGAAGAAGGAGCACTGCTGTTGGATTAACATCCAATGGTCCAGGTGCTAGAATCATTTGTTGATTAAGTTGACAAAGCCCTGCGTACACATCCGCTTAGCAGGACCACAAGTCAGCCACCAAATCTGACGGGTCCCAGCTGCCAACGGGAGGAATAATTTTTTTTGCATAACAAGGAGGCACTTCCTTCCGTGCGAAGATACAACCGGTGGGTCCCAGTTGTCAAGTGGAGGAAACATTTTTTCCAGCTTAATAAGGAGGAACTTTCCATGCGTGTGACCATGGACCTCGTGGGTCCCAGCCATTAGGCTCTCCACGTATAGTCCTCTTCCGATGAATCTTGTTTGTTGAACACGCCGCACCGACCGCAGCGAGGCGGTGGACGACGGCGAGGCCCCGGACGGGAACGACTAAGAGATGGGAAGACGCGGCAGTGGAGTCGCAGATTGAGTGGATTAGAAGGGTTATAAATGGTTCTAGTGCGGCATGGGGCTACAGTCGGTGGAGAATAACAGGAGGTGTGGAGGAGTGGAGGGAGAGCTTGGCCGACGGTGGGGTAGCGCTTCGCAGCGATGCATGCTAAGCAGAGCCGCCGGAGGCCGGACCAGGCGGTTCTGGCAATGCTGGAGGAAGAAGACGAGAGATTGAAGGTGCATGCCGACCAAGTTGACAACGCCCCTGCGTAGGCTTCGATCTATTGGCCCACATGTCAGCCTGCAAAAATGTGGCATATATTTAATCCATATTTTCTAGAATGTACAGTCCATTTGCTGGGTTGGGTGAACAAATAATTTTGCGTCAATGCGGCCCATTTATATTATCTAAGAAATCCCAGCCCATTTGCCCTTCCTTCAAATAAACGAATTAGCTGGGCTCGTTATATATATAATGTTATGTTA
Source organism: Triticum monococcum (assembly GCA_034509565.1). Taxonomy (NCBI): domain Eukaryota; kingdom Viridiplantae; phylum Streptophyta; class Magnoliopsida; order Poales; family Poaceae; genus Triticum; species Triticum monococcum. Next base: position 654,911,677 of record CM067847.1, on the reverse strand, counting down.
GAAGGAGCAATTAGTATAAAAAATAAACCAAAGAGGCACATTTTTTATATACATAATTAACAAATTAGCGAGTAATTGCTCAAAATAAAAATGAGTGCATTATTATTACATTGGTCCTTAAAATCTTTGCAAGCTTTCGTATGCAATCACCATGATTTTCCTTGTCTGTGAGTCAAAAACAACCAGGATTTCCCTGCCAACTTGTGTTAAACATTTACTTTTATAAGTTAATAACATGTGGGATATTTTTATAATGTATATATAAGTCTATATAAAATATACGATAATAGTAATAATATAAACATATATAATGTGGTTAAAAAAATACATTGGGCTGCCGATCTTTAAGAAAAAGCCCATAGGCCGGTATGGACCTCAAAAAATAAGTTGAAACTATTGGCGTTCTGGGAACGGGGGTCCCTAGACTTGCCTGCCGGCAGCCTGCGGCGTGGCTCAAGTGGGGGCCCAGCGCGGCCCATCTTCATCAGCTCAAGCTCAAGGCCCTCGCGAGGAGGCAAAGAGATCAAGGCAGGGGTACCTCGCGAGGAGCCCGTGACGCAATCCATGACTATTGAGACCAGGCGGGCGCCGGCCTGCGCAGTGTCCTTGTTTCCCCTTTGGTGCAAAGGGGGCAAGCACATGCCAAGGCATCGGGCAAAGGTTACCATTCCGGTGTAACGAGACCCAGACCAGTAGAGCGGCAGGACGGAGGTCACCGTGGAGCCCAAGACGGTGTCATCACTAGTACTTTTGGCAGCCGAAGACCACCCTTGGTCAGGATAACAATTGGCCCCTTCAAAATGGCCAATTGTTGGCGCACTTCCTGCTCGTTATTTGGGGAGAGGCCCAGGGCCTCAATAAATAGAGCTAGCCACCACGGAGTAGAGGGATGACTATAGATCTGGTAGAACCCCAGCAGAGAGAGAGAGGCATCTGAACTCACCCCCGCAGTTCATCGAACCAGGTCAAGAACACCTCTCGCGAGGCTGTTCTTCCCTTGGACTGTTCATCATTAGCCCCCGAGGCAATCCACCACACCACACACTGGAGTAGAGTATTACACCACAACGGTGGCCCAAACCAGTATAAACCTCGTGTCCCTTGTGTTGTTCGTTGTTTCTAGCTTTGATCACGCGAGGAGATTGGACGTAGATCGGTAGGGGAGAGATCTCCACGCGCACCCCAGTGTTCGAACCTCAAGGGTCTGCCAGAATCCGAAATCCGACATTTGGCGTGCCAGGTAGGGGTGTGCCGGAGTCCTCCCTCCTGACGACCCGCTCTCCCCCGACATCGCATCCCGCCCTCATGGCGAACAACGCGCCGCCCGCTCCAGCAACAGGTGCCGACACTGGGGTCAGGGGGCTCCGGGCATTGGGCCCCGCCTTGCGATAGGTGCAGTGGCAGCGCAAGTTCAGGCCCGAGACGCCGCCACGCTACGACGGCGCGATGGACCCGATGATTTTCCTGCTGGCGTATGAGGAGGCCGTCCTCAGAGCCGGGGGCAATGACCGGGTGATGGCCAACTGGTTACCCATGGCCCTCACTGGCGTCCTGCGCGCGTGGCTCCTCCACCTGCTGACGGCCTCTGTCACCTCCTGGGAGGAGCTGCGCGACCTCTTCCTCACCCGTTTCGCCGCACTAGCGCTGCCCGTCGTCGCAGCTCTCCTGGGTGGTTCCCAGGCACCACCCTCGAGCCATCACGTCAAGCCGTTCACCCGCCGGATCAGCACCGCCTCCAAGCGCCGAGAAGCCCCCTCGGGCTGGGTGGCGCCCAAGGCTGATCTAACCTTCGACTCGGAGGACCACCCCTTCAACCCCATTGGTTCGAGCACGCTCCCGATGCTGTGCACCCCCACCATCTGCCAAGTGGCCGTCACGAGGACCCTCATCGATGGTGGTGCCGACCTCAACGTGCTCTCGATGGAGGCCTTCAGCCTTCTCCACGTGCCGCTGGAGTGGCTCCAACCCAGCAGGCCTTTCTCAGGCGTCGGAGCCGGTTCCACCGCCTCCTTGCGACAGATCCACCTCCCAGTGACCTTTGGCACCTGCCATAACTTCCCCACGGAGCTGATCGACTTCGACATCGCCCCCATTGGCCGCCCCTACAACGCCATCCTCGACTATCCGGCCTTGGCTCGGTTCATGGTAGCAACTCACCCAGCGTACAACCTCATGAAGATGCCTGGGAGCAGCGGCGTCCTCACCGTGTCAGGAGACACAAGGGATGCGCTGCAGGTGCTCGAGCTTGTTTTCAGGGCGGCCGCGGTGGTGCAGCCCGCTAGCACCGACGCCCTTGAGCCCAAGGGGGTTGCACCGGCTAAAAAGAAGCAGATGTTCACCCAAGACAAGGCGGAAACCAAGCAGGTACCAGTCAACGAGGACGGGTCCACTAGCGCCACCTTCACCATAGGGGCCAACCTCGAGCCCGAGCAGGAGAAGGCCCTGATCAGGTTCCTGCGTGCGAACAAGAAGGTGTTCGCGTGGGAACCTGATCAGTTAGCAGGGGTCCCAAGGGAAGTAATTGAGCATCATCTCAACATGTGCCCCAATGTGCGCCCCGTGAAGCAGAAGGCAAGGCGGCAGTCTACTGAGAAACAGGCTTTCATCGTTCAAGAGACCCGGAAGCTAGAGGCGGCAGGAGTTATCTGCGAGGTCCGCTACCCTGATTGGCTGGCTAATCCGGTCGTTGTGCCAAAAAAGGGAGGAAAGGAGCGCATGTGCGTCGACTTCACCAACCTCAACAAGGCCTGCCCGTAGGATCCATTTCCGCTCCCCCGCATTGACTAGATAGTCGACTCCACCGCAGAGTGTGACCTATTGTGCTTCCTAGATGCCTTGTCGGGCTATCACCAGATCAAGATGGCGGTAGAAGACGTGGAGAAGATGGCTTTCATGACCCCGTGTGGAGTGTTCTGCTATACGTGCATGCCATTTGGGTAGCGCAATGCAGGCACGACCTTTCAGCGGCTGATGCACATCGCCTTAGGTCAGCAGCTCGGGAGGAATGCTGAAGCTTACGCCGATGACATTGTGGTGAAGTCTCGTGAGGCAAGAACCCTGATACAGGACCTGGAAGAAACCTTTGCAAGCCTCAACGAAGTGGACCTACAGCTCAACCCGGAGAAGTGCGTACTTGGAGTCCCCTCGGGCAAGCTCCTGGGTTTCCTCGTATCCCACAGGAGCATCGAGGCCAACCCGTAGAAGGTCAAGGCAGTCGAAGACATGAGCCCGCCGAGGACCCTCAGAGAAATGCAGAAGCTCAGCAGGCGTGTGACTGCGCTGGTCGCTTCATCTCCAACTGGGGGAACAATGCTGCCCTTGTTCAAGCTAATGAAGAAAAAGGGCCCCTTCGAATGGACTGAAGAGGCCGACAAGGCATTCCAAGACCTCAAGAGGTACCTTACCAGTCCACCAGTGATGATAGGTCCGCGTCCTCGGGAGCCCCTGATGCTCTACCTTGCGGCCACCCCCTACTCTGCTAGCGCAGCCCTGGAGGCGGTCAGGGAGGAGCGCTGTGCCAAGGCCGCATCAACCGTCCCAACTGAAGTAGAGCAGAGCCAGGAGGGCCTCGTGAAGGCTGCAACCACAACCGAAAAGGAACAACCGCTGTAGGAGAATGCACCCGATGCAGGAGAGGCCTCTTCAGGCGACCAAGCACTGGGGGCTCTGTCGTCTCAAGAGACGCCTCGACCTCTAGAGGACGCAAGCTACGCCAGCACCCTCAACCTCGTTGAGCATCCCGCGTACTTCGTCAACACAGTACTACGGGACGCAAGGGCACGGTATCCCATGCCTCAAAAACTCCTCCTCACGCTACTAGTGGCCTCACGCAAGCTGCGCCACTACTTCCAAGGACATCCCATCAAAGTCGTCTCAGCATACCCCTTGGAAAGAGTGCTTAGGAGCCCCAACTCAGCTAGAAGGGTTGCTGAATGGTACATTGAGCTACAGGCATTTTAGCTAGAATTCAGTATGACAGAGTCATCAAGGGAGCCGCACTTGCGGATTTCGTGGCAGAATGGGAAGAAGCGTCGGGTCTCGAGGCAGGCGAAGACCGGTCATTTTCCCCGAGAAGTGAAGCACCGGATGGCTGGGTCATGTACTTTGATGGGGCGTTCTCCCGACACGGTGCGGGAGCTGGCGCAGTGCTTGTATCCCCTACCCAGGACAAACTCTACTACGTCGTACAACTTTGCTTCCAGCACGGAGAAAAGGTCTCCAACAACATAGTAGAGTATGAAGGCCTAATAGCAGGCTTGAAGGCCACAATTTCCTTAGGGGTGAAGTGCCTCATCATAAAGGGCGATTCGCAGCTCCTCGTCAACTTCTCCAACAAGATATACGAGCCAAAGGACGAGCACAAGGAAGCCTACCTCGCTGAGGTTCGCAAGATGGAGAAACAGTTCTGGGGGTTGGAGTTGCAGCATGTGCCTCGCGGCACCAATCAGGAGGCTGATGACATTGCCAAGAGGGCATCTAGGCGGCTGCCTCAGGAGCCTGGCATCTTCGAGGAGCGGCTCTTCAAACCCTCGGCGGTGCCGTCATTGTCGAGCACGGCGCAACCAAGGGAGGAGCTCCCTCAGCCGCCTGCCTCAGGACCCCGGTCTGCGGTCCAGCCTCAGGGGCACGCCTGCTCCTGGCGTTGGAGCCTCAGGAAGGGTGTTGGATCCCGGAGCTCAAGAACTACCTGATGCAAGGGACTCTGCCGGAGAATGAGGAGGAAGCGGAGCGTGTGGCGCGGCAGGCCACTGCTTATTGCATCAGGGATGGAGAGCTCTACAGGAAGCGACCAAATGATGTGTCCCTATGTTGCATCTCCCGAGAGCAAGGGAAGGAGCTACTGGCGGACATACACGACGGAGACTGTAGGCACCACTCGTCGTGACGGACCCTTGTCGGCAAGGCGTTCCATAGTGGATTCTATTGGCCTACAGCGCTCAACGACGCCGTTTAGCTTGTGAAGGCTTGTGAGGCCTACCAGTTTCACGCTAAGCAGATCCATCAGCCTGCGGGGGGGGGGGGGGGGTCTACAGACTATACCCCTCCCATGGCCGTTCGCGGTTTGGGGGCTGGACATTCTGGGCCCGTTTCCTCGGGCGCCAGGGGGCTATCGCTACCTTTACGTCGCCGTTGACAAATTCACCAAGTGGGCTGAGGTGGAAGCCGTCCGCACAATCCCGGCAGGCTCAGCGGTCAAATTCATCAAGGGCCTCGTGAGCCGTTTTGGGGTGCCCAACCGCATCATCACCGACAACGGTTCGCAATTCACCAGTAATCTCTTCAAAACGTACTATGCTAACCTTGGAACGCAGATATGGTACGCTTCGGTAGCACACCCTCGGAGCAACGGCCAGGCCAAGCGAGCCAACGCAGAGGTCCTGAGGGGCCTCAAAGCCAGGACCTTCAAGAAGAAGCTGGAAGCCTGCGGCAGGGGCTGGTACGACGAGCTCCAGTCCGTGCTGTGGTCAATCCACACAACTGTGACCAAGCCGACTGGCGAGACCCCGTTCTTCCTCGTCTACGGAGCAGAGGCTGTTCTCCTTCACGAGGTCAGGCATCGCTCCGCACGGGTCCTGGCGTTCGACGAGACGCTGCAGGACGCCATGCGGGGGACGGATCTCATGCTGGGGGAGGAACGCCGTCGAGAAGCCGCGCTACAAGCGTCAAGGTATCAACAGGTGCTGCGACGATACCACTGCCGCAACATCCGCCCTAGAACTCTTGAGGTAGGGGATCTCGTGCTCAGACGGGTTCTCTCCAGAGAGGGGCTGCACAAGCTCTCTCCCATGTGGGAGGGCCCATTAAAGGTTGTTCATGTTTCCAGGCCTGGCTCCGCGCGCTTGGAGACCCCGGAGGGGGTACCCTGAGCGAGGCCTAGCACCTAGGAAAGGCCCGGTGCCTGTGAAGAAGGCGAATTCCTGTGAAGATGATGCCTTTTGGGAAAGGCCCGGTGCCTGTGAAGAAGGCGAATGCCTGTGAAGCTGCTGCGTTTTGGGAAAGGCCCGGTGCCTGTGAAGAAGACGAATGCCTGTGAAGCTGCTGCGTTTTGGGAAAGGCCCGGTGCCTATGAAGAAGGCGAATGCATGTGAAGCTGCTGCGTTTTGGGAAAAGCTAGGTGCTTGTGAAGAAGGAAAATGCCTTTGAAGCTTGCCGCCCATGACACTCTCACGTAATAATGAGTGGGGCTGTACATGCCGCGGAGTCTCCGAAGTGCCACCCTCGGGCCTCGGGGGCTCCCGCCCACGTCCAGTGGCAGCACTTAGCTCCGCGCTGGTGAGAAGACGTCGAAGACTAGAATAGGTGTCGGACGCGGCTTTCCCATTTGCTTTCCGCAGTTGGCTTGTTTATTCCCGTTTGAAGTTTTATTGGAGTTGCTGATGTTCCTGGCTTGTGACTCTTTGTCTTTCTCGCTCGCTTGCCTCGTTTTCTCTTGCACAAATCTCGCGATGGGGATTCGTGGGTGCCCTCGTGAGTGTTTCCTGCCCCGATCGTTTGGAGCTTTCCTATCCGAGTCCTCTGCGGAAGCATCCCTCCTAGTCCGTGCCCCACGGGCATCGCGACACGAGCGCAGGACCTGGGCCGATCGCCCCCATCACCAAGACCGTAAGTTACCCCTCCTACTGATCCTTGCAGGGCACGAAGCACATGACGAGGCCACGGCCTCGGGAGGCAAGGACTGCGCGAAGCCCCACCGAGCTAAAATAGTTCCTGCACATGGGTGCGCGACGCGGAAGCACAACGCAGAAATAGCGGGAACAGCGCGACGGTTAAACAACAACTGTTCTAACACACCCCCGCGGGCCCTACATTACTTTTTTTCTGTGGAGGGTAAGAAAGAAAACAAAACAGGCGCGATTCGTCCTGCGCCAACCCACAGCAAAGGCTCGAGCTGCTCCTGGGGCTCAGGCGGATCCCTCCTCTCCCTTCACCGGGGCGCGACGGCGGGCTCACCCGCTACCTTCACCCAGGCGGGCGCGACAGCGCGGGGGCTGGTCGCGGCAACCATTGGAGGAGCTGCTGCCTGGGAGGGGGTCGCTGAAGCTCAGCGAAGCCCGAGCACCGCCGCCTGTACGCAATCGCCATCTTCATCCTGGTCAGTGCCGGGGCTCGGCAGGTGGCCGCGGTCGTCGTCTTCAGGGCAGCACCCAGCACGGCGACCATCTTCCCCGAATACCCTCACGTAGAGGGTGGCGTCGCCATCAAATTTGAAGTACAGGTTGCACCACCGGCCCAGGCTGCGCACGCGGGAAAACGTTTGCCAGCCGCGTGTGAGAGCCCCATTCCCAGAAGCGGAGACCTCCAGCAAAGCCCAGCAGGCCCTGCTGCAGCAGCCATCTGCCTGGAGCCAGAAGCCGCACCGAGCGCTGGCCGACAGTTCATTTACGAAGAAACGGGGGAGTTGGAGCCGGGTGCTGGATGGGTCCGCCAACCACACGATGAACTCCGGCAGCACCTCCGTAGAGCGAAAGCGTGGCATAGGGAGCGCACACCCACGGCGTGCCCCCCGTCGGCAACTGGGCGCTCACCACCGCATAGGGAACCGCCTCCATGGCCGCGGGAGGCCACCACGGGGACCATGGTATACTTGCGAGGGCGGCCTCGGCCGCGCTAGGTTGGGGGGAGTCAGGCCCTGCCTGGGGGGACTTTCCTTTCTCCGCGGTCGAGAACCTCTTTGGGTCCATGGGGATGGCGAGTAGCCAAGAAGAAGAAAAGGAGCAGCAAGAAGGGACGGGCTGAAGGGGCTCGCGCGACCCCGTACTTATAGCTGGAGGAGGCCAACCGCCGAGCACCACGATCACAGGTAATCATGATCGGTTTCTCTGCATGCAGGGCCTTATCAAGTCGTGCGGTCGCCGAGGCGTTGTGGGGAAGCGCAGTCGCCCACGTCCAATCAATCGCCACGCAGCGCCCAAGGCCGCAGGCTGTTAGGGCCCGCGGTGCTCCGCACTTGCCCCTTCGCTTTCCTGCTAGGCCAAGCCCGGGCGCGCCTTGGGCCTGGGGGCTACTGTCAGTGTTCTGGGAATGGGGGTCCCCAGGCTTGCCTGCCTGCGGCCTACGGCATGGCTCAAGTGGGGGCCCAACGCGGCCCATCTTTATCAGCTCAAGCTCAAGACCCTCGCGAGGGGCCAAGCCTCGCGGGGTGGACGACAGGGAGCTTCCTCAGAGACAGCCTCGTCAGGCAGGCTCGCAAGGAGGCGGAGAGATCATGGCAGGGGTACCTCGCGAGGAGCCCGTGACGCAAGCCATGACGTTCGAGACCAGGCAGGCCCCAAGCGGGCGGCGGCCTGCGCAGTGTCCTTGTTTCCCCTTTGGTGCAAAGGGGGCAAGCACAGGCCAAGGTATCGGGCAAAGGTTACCATTCCGGTGCAACGAGACCAAGACCAGCAGAGCGGTAGGACGGAGGTCACCGTGGAGCCCAAGACGGCATCATCACCTGTACTTTTGGCAGCCGAAGACCACCTTTGGTTAGGATAACTTGTACTAGATGTTCCCCTTCAAAATGGCCAATTGTTGGCACCCTTCCCGCTCGTTATTTGGGGAGATGCCCAGGGCCTCTATAAATAGAGCTAGCCACCACGGAGTAGAGGGACGGCTAGAGATCTGGTAGAACCCCAGCAGATAGAGAGAGAGAGGCGTCTGAACTTACCCCAGCAGTTCATCGCACCAGCTCAAGAACACCTCTCGCAAGGCTGTTCTTCCCTTGTACTATTCATCATCAGCCCCCGAGGCAATCCACCACACCACACACTGGAGTAGGGTATTACACCACAACGGTGGCCCGGACCAGTATAAACCTCGTGTCCCTTGTGTTGTTCGTTGTTTCCAGCTTAGATCACGCGAGGAGATTGGGCGTAGATTGGTAGGGGAGAGATCTCTGCGTGCACCCCAGTGTTCCAACCTCAAGGGTCTACCAGAACCTGAAATTCGACAGAAACCACTGCAACCGTATGTCATGGGCTACGCATGTTAAAATACAAAACCTAGGCCTAGCTGATACTTGTTCGCCCTCTGGAAAAAATGATACCATATCCCCGAGCAAACTGGATTATAGAGGGGGTTCTAGATGGCGTTTTTTCTTCAATGGATGGCTCTAGATGGCGTTTTTTTACTTGCCTCTTACCATACAACTTGTATTTTTAGCCTCCCAGTCCGTGGTGGATCAGCAGCCCATTTGCTGGGCGGGCCAACCTACAAAAACCAGCACTCGATTTTTCATCAACCCCCCAAAACAACGCAATACTATGTTTATTTTGAGGCCGAAAACATTACGGCAGGGGTTGAGCGGGGGAGGGTGCAAGACAGAGCAAAAAGATTAAAAAGAGCTGATGCGCCGTTGCTACCCTAAGAAAGCAGGTGCAATTCTTCTCGGGAAGAAGGTGTGCCGTTGACACCCACACATCACATACCCCACAGTAGGCATACAAACAAATTCACACCCAAGCACAACAGAAAAGGTAAACATTCGTATCAAACTCAGGTTCACAGGACACGTTCATATTCATAGTCAACATTCACTATCAACAACTCAAAAGATTCATATATACACAAGTTCAACATGTCTATGGATCCAAATGATTGATAGATCACACAACAATATTCATAGATAATTCACAAAAAGATTCAGATATTCACATGTTCAGTATGTTTATGCATCCAAATGATTGAGATCACAGCCAATATGATCCATGGACGAACTTCAATTACCTAGGGTACAGATTGGTAAATGGTGTTCAGTCGGAGGTACTTCTTGCTGAAATTAATGCTTGTACGAGTAAACTTTCGAGTACATAAGAGGCAGCACAAACAATTTGTACTTTGCTTGTAGGTTTATCCTCAAATAGTGGCCTCGTGCCGAGGGAGGTTTGAGCAACTTGGACACTACTTTAGTCCAACTAGTTTACTGGCTCATCTTGGTCCTGTAGCTCGCCAAAAATCTACATTGGAAACTGGTAAATGGTGTTTAGTCGGAGGTACTTCTTGCTAAAATTAATGCTTGTATGAGTAAACTTTCGAGTACATAAGAGGCAGCATAGACAATTTGAACTTTGCTTGTAGGTTTATCCTCGAATAGTGGCCTCGTGCCGAGGGAGGTTTGAGCAACTTGACCAGTACTTTCATGCAACTAGTTTACTGGCTCATCTTGGTCCTATAGCTCGCCAAAATTCTACATTGCAGACTGGTAAATGGTGTTTAGTCGGAGGTACATCTTGCTAAAATTAATGCTTGTATGAGTAAACTTTCGAGTACATAAGAGGCGGCATAGACAAGTTGAACTTTGCTTGTAGGTTTATCCTCGAATAGTGGCCTCGTGCCGAGTGAGGTTTGAGCAACTTGGCCACTACTTTCATCCAACTAGTTTACTGGCTCATCTTGGTCCTGTAGCTCGCCAAAATTCCACATCGCAGATGATAAAGGAGGCGGTTGAGAAAATGAACCACCCAATTTTTTTGTGCAGTTCAACTGAAATGGAGCATCCCTGGCACGCAGACTGATTAAGTGCCACATGAATATACATGTCAACCAACTTGTCTGGAATCTTTAGACTCCATGCCATACAGTTCGCTACCATATCTGCCGATAACCAAAAGGGACAAGTTGGGACCAAAGACTGGACTATGTTTTTCTGGGCTATGTGCCAAGCAATATTTTTAGCGTTCACTCTCCTAATACTTGGAGTTTGACAACTGGTTGATGTCGGTTGATACTCGAACGAATATAGGCACTTCTTGTCAACATCGATGCTTGTCTGAGTGAACTTTGGAGTACATAGCAGCAGCATAAGTATCTGTCCATCTGATCTTTTTGTGCAGTTCTACTGAAATCACCCAATGCAATGATTAGGCTACGAGTTCAGGCTCCAATTTACTCCTTTATAAAATAGGCAAATAGTAGCACAATACCAAATTACCAATACATGACAAGCACAATAATCAGCATAAAGACCAGTACCAACCTGTGTGAGGTAGCATATCAATTACTTTTTCCTTTGACTGGAAGCCGAGATAAGAGAAGCGACTGATAGCAAAGGAAGAGAGCAGGCCCAGATTAGCGACTGACAGGGAAGGACGGAAGCTGTCGAGGCAATGAAGCACCCAAAGTGTTTGCGCAGTTCCACGAAAATCGAGGATCCCTGTTGGCACACATATTGAGAGAGTGAGATTACTGTAATAGTGGGACTACTTGATGAAACATACACTAACAAATAGAAGCACCCTCATTATCTTGATGGGTAAAGTTAGCAACATAGTAGTCTTGCTTAAAGAGATGACAACAAAGCATTGCCATTTATCATAGGTTGCAAAACTTTAGCATGCAAAGATAAAGGAGTTTCTCATGACAGTAGCACAATACAAATAGAGATGACAACAAACTAATATGGATGAAGGCCTTAGGCCTGTACCAACCTAAGGAGAAAAGCTTATTCATGTAGTCCCATAAGAGATGATAAAGCACTCACTAGAATCACTCAGTAGTATATATTTTTGTGCACTTCAAATGTATGGTTGAAATCACTCTTGTTTACCAGTGCTGAGATTATATCGAAAGATTATCAAGAACTTCCAGCAGAATTAAAGCACAGGCTGGGATACAGTTCATTGTATTGTCTTGTGTAGTTCCACTAAAAATGTATGATTGGCACAACATGATCCTTGTTTGCACAATTAGGAAGAAGGTGAAACCTTCATTATCTTAGTGAGAAAGGATAGAAAGACATTAGCATATTACTCTATTGGTAGCATCAAATTCATGATGGACAATACGCAAATCATTGGCTCATTGAACCAACGGCAATAAATTGACATGCAAAACAATAGCACTATTATGTCATGACACTAATAATATTCCCTCCCTGCTCCACCACATGATTCACCTGCATAGAAAAACATACACATACATGATTCAGCCTAGGGTGCTACTAAAGATTTGTTTAACTCCGACAGGAAAATTAGGCAACAATAAATTAGTGGTACTTAAGTACTCCTAATTAATTAAGTGAGATAGCAGAAGTGGAAGGGCTCCATGGAGGATCGTCTCACATGTAAGGTAGTCGTTGCCGGAGCCCTTGAATGGCCTGGGCTGAGGCCTCTGGCTTCAGCAAGATCGCCTTGGCACTGTTTACTCTTCTTCTTCTTCTTCTTCTTCTTCCTCTCCATGCTCTGTTTCTCATTCTCCTCACCAGTTGGTGAAACCAAGTACATGTTTGGCCTTCTATTTCAGAATTGGTTTTGTCAGTGAGGGAGTACAAGTGTACTAGTAAAACATAGCATTATTTTCTCATGGCAGTCGCAAAATAGAGATGAACACATGCATTAAATATCATTCTTACCTAAAGGAAGGTTATGGTGCCAATATGGATGATGAGGATTGGAACACATATGTCCCTTTGTGCAGTTCCACCGAAATGAACCAACTATCCCATTCTGACATTCCAATTAAACAACACAAAAGTCACTGCTTTTAAGAGGAGCTTTTAAGAAGAGTTTTGTGCAGTGCACCAAAAGGTCACAATAGCAACTTGGTGAAATGGATATCCCTGTTTACACGAAAAGCTACAGAGGAAACATTCAGAGTCTCAAACAATTATAGGAAAAAAACATTTGTCTAAACTTGTCATGGCTTATAACAGTGGCATGGCTTCATTTTTACCAGGGGCATTATATTAAGAACAACTAAATATTTGGTATAAGGGCATGGGACAGTGGGTGCACCAGTAGTCCAGCAGCATGTACCTAAACAGGGGCATAAAGTGGTGATTCATAGTTTGTTGCCCCGAGAAACAAACATCCAACAAACATATCTGGGTTGGTCCCATTTTTTCACTCTAGCCACCTACTCCTATGTGTGGATAGCAAATCTAGTCCTGGTCATACCACTGTGTTCAGCGTTACCCCTATATTTCCCTTTTCGACCAAGAGACCACTTGGATGACTAGCCTGTAATACTTTCACCCCTTTCCTTCCTGTTTGTACCAAGTTCGATGTACTATGTTTGGTTCTAGGCCTAGTATTGCCATATTTTGCCACACATTTTGCCGACCTTGCCTAAGTTAAGGGTTGTTTGGTTCTAGGCCTAGTATTGTCATATTTTGTCACAAAATTAAAGCCACAAGTTGGCAAGCCTAACGGAATCTTGCCACACTTTTTGTGTGTATGCCATGTGGGGCTCAAGTGTGGCTTGCCTAAGGTGTGCCTTGAACCAAACGCTCACCTAAGTTAGTCAAACTTGCCTAACCTTAGGTGTGGCAACCTTTGGAAAAGTTAGTCACAAACCAAACACCCCCTTCTTGTTTGAAGCAAGTACAATATTCGACTCCATGAGGTAGCTTTACCTCTAACAATAGAAAAAAAGGTGACGTTGGACCATCCGATCGGGAGGGGCTGAAAGGTAGAAAATGATGCACATGCAGCGATGTAGCGAGCTGGGGAAGTAGAGCTAAGGCAGTTTCGAAGGAAGATATACTTGAAGGTCGTCGGGATGTGCATAGGCGGGCGGCAGGAGGCTGTATCCGCCCACACTACGGCAACGACGAAGGGATCGGAGGACCTCCTGCGCCGGTGCTCGGCCAGAGATAATGGTGCGACCGGCAGTGGGTCTCCTCCCTTGCTGTCGACGATGGCCTAAATGATGCCCCTCGTCCCCTTCACCGATGGAGGTGGATATGTCCGGATCTGTAACCAGCGGTGAGGATAGAAAGAAAGTATTTTTTGAAGGGAGAAAGACAGTGTTGCCACCCCTATCTTGTTTAGATCACGAGAGGATGAGAGTGTGTGAATAGAGCAACCCTAGCAAGCAAGCGTGGAGGCTCTGACCTATATATACGTAGTGGGGTAGTTTTCCTTTTTCACTCCATCAAAACAAATCATTTAAATTTGTGTACTACGTGCCAGGTCGCCCTTTTTTAGTTGTTGATTGTTTTTTGAGATAGCTACCCGCTTGTTCGAAATGTGTTACGCTGTGCGAGGTCGCACTTTATATCATTGAAGTCTGGTACAAGTCCCTCCATTAAATTAACAACCACCCCTCGTAAAAATTGTGAACAAGCCCACGGCTAAAATTATCGAAAAAGTGGGTTCCCCAACATGCATTATTATTTATATTTTCCACTCCCTCCGTTCCTAAATATAAGTCTTTTTATTAGCCACACCTAAGACAAGAATTTTTTATTAGCAGTGAAGCCCACATGTCATAGACACAAAAAGTGTGGCAAGATTCCCTTAGGTAAGCCAAAGTGTGTATAACAATTTGAGCAACTCAAGTTAGGCAAGTGTGGCAAGTGTGGGAAAAAAATGTGGCAACATAAGACAAATATAGTCATAATCCAAACAGCCCCGTGATTTTTTGTGACATGCATGAAAATTTGGTTAGTTAAATTTATAGTCAAAATTTGGCAAGCTGCATCAAATCAACACATGCAAGTATCAAAAGGGAAGTCACGGCATGCATGCATGTGTTGTACTCCCTCCATTTCCAAATATAAGTCTTTTTAGAGATTGCAACACGTGACTACATACGAGGCAAAATATGTCTACATACATCCGTATGCAGTAGTCCATTTGAAATGTGTAAAAAGACTTATATCAAGTGTAGTTGTCACATCCCTAGTTCTGGTATGACCTATACTAGCCTGTCATGTGTGCATCATGTTTAAATTTCATTTAAATTTGAAATGGGGATTTCTGAAACCCTCAGAAATCATTTCTGGAAATGACCTGGAAAAAATTTGCTCCAAAAAGGTCCAAGAAAATGTTCATGTTACTCTCTGAAAATATTGGTGAGAGTTAAAATTCAAACCAATATTTTCAGGAGCTCATAGATATTTATTTTGGGCATTTGGAATTAATGCAGTAATTATTTGCTTTGAATATATATTGTTATATATATATATAATATTGTCCAAAAAGTATGCTAGTTGATGAGGAGCTCTGGAATAATACCACTAGCTCCTACAAAAATTGGCATCGAATATAAATTAGTTTGCTATTGCTTTTAAATCAAACAAATGTCAGAAAAATAGAAAAGGTAACAGAAAGGAAAAACTTACCTGTGCTCACCTTAGGCCTGGCACTGTGCGGCCCAGCTGGCCCTGCCAGTCGTCCCTCTCCTCTCGCCAGGAGGACAGGGGCGTGTGCTCGCCGCACGCGCGCACGCGCTGGGCCAGCTCCTACTTGCCGCTGCTGCTGGAGGCCGCTACGAGCACCATGCGACCCCCCAGGCCTCTCTCTCACTCTCCCTCATTCTCCCTCCTCCCTTGGATCCCTGTCTCTCGACCCGTCCGAGCGGAGCTCATCGCCGCCGCTCGCTGCCCACGCAGCAGCCGCCTTCCCCTCGCCCTCTCTTCGTATCCGGCTGCTCCGCCTTGTTGCCTGCATCGACCTCGATGAGCCAAGCAACCAGGGACGCGCTGCATCGCCGCCACCATCACCGTCTTCACCTTCAGCCGCCCGAGATCACCGTTGATACGTCTCCAATGTATCTATAATTTTTGATTGCTCCATGCTATATTATCTACTGTTTTGGACATTATAGGGCTTTATTACCCACTTTTATATTATTTTTTGGGACTAACCTATTAACTGGAGGCCCAAACTAGAATTGTTGTTTTTCCCTATTTTAGGGTTTCAAAGAAAAGGAATATCAAATGGAGTCCAAACGGAATGAAACCTTCAGGAACGTGATTTTCTCACTGAACATGATCCAGGAAACTTAGACCCTACGTCAAGACACAAAGGAGGAGGCCACGAGGTAGGGGGTGCGCCTACCCCCCCCCCACAGGCACGCCCTCCACCCTCGTGGGCCCCCTGTTGCTCCACCGACATACTCCTTCCTCCTATATATACGTATGTACCCCAAATGATCAGATACGGAGCCAAAACCCAAATTCCACCGCCGCAACTTTCTGTATCCATGAGATCCCATCTTGGGGCCTGTTCCGGAGCTCCGCCTGAGGGGGTATCCATCACGGAGGGCTTCTACATCATCACCATAGCCCCTCCAATGAAGTGTGAGTAGTTCACCTCAGACCTATGGGTCCATAGTTATTAGCTAGATGGCTTCTTCTCTCTTTTTGGATCTCAATACAATGTCCTCCCCCTCACTTGTGGAGATCTATTCTATCGGGGGTGCTGATCCCGCGGACACCTATGGGACCACGGTGGACCGGGGCCCCTTTCGGTTCGGCAGGGGGGCGGAGAGTGCACGAAGAGCAGATCGAGGCGAACGCACGAGCGACGCGATCAGTTTACCCAGGTTCGGGCCGCACGGATGCGTAAAACCCTACTCCTGCTTTGATTTGTATTGTGTTCTTGCTCAGGGGCGATGAATGCTATGGTACGCTCAAATGGCTAGCGAGACCGAGCGCGAGAATGATCGTCCCCCCTCCCTGTTGTGCATGGGCCTCCTTTTTATATGTCAAAGGGGTCACTGACAGGTGGCAACAGAGATGAGGGTAAAAGAATGAAAGAAGTGGTGGTTGGCACCACCACTTACTACAGTTGTATCATACCTAACCCTGACGGCAGGGGACTAAGGCATTAAATGCTTGTCTGTGTCGCCTAGACGGTGTAGAAAGGGACCGCTAGGGACGCCATTGCTAGCCACGATGGCTATCTTGCCAGCGCCGCTTGCCACCGTGTGCCTCTAGCTGCACAGCTTTTCGCCACGTACGCCTGGAAGGGTCCCAAAGCGACACGTTGGCAGATGTGCTGGAGCGCAGGTACAGGATGGAAGCTTGCCGCGGCAAGTGTCTTGCCGTGGTTATTATCTTGTCGCGTCCAGGAGTTTGTCGCTCACTGGGCCTTGCCGGGACACATGATGCATTGCGGCAAGTTCCTTGAGATGCCTTGATTGGCCTCCCCGGCAAGCTCCTCTTGCTGGGGTCTTGTCTCCTTCCCGGCAAGCTCCTCTTGCTGGGGCCTTGGATACTCTGTTCTTGAACAGCTCCAAAGGAACCACGGAGGATCTTGGCGGTCGCCCGGCAAGCCTTGCCACAGGACGCTGCGACTGCCCGTGCACAAGTTCGGGATACTAAGGTACCCCTACTTTAGTACACCGACAGGAGCCCCCGGGCCTGGGCCATACACGGTGTCGCGGGCTGTTGGGCCAGGCCCAAAACAGGGCACGGGCACGCGCGGCCTAGGTTACGCCGTAACTCACTCCGCATCCACCGCGCCCTCCCCGCACGGCACGCGTCGAACGCGGCATCGTGGGAGAGATCGTGGGTGGTTTCTTTATTAGGAAAGGCGGAACGTCCGCCACCTCCCCCTTTATAAGCAAGGGGAAGCAGGGGTAGTGCGCCTACTCGCTCCATTCTAGTCTCAGAAAACTCCGCCCCACCTCCATCTTCTCAAAGCAGCAAGAGAGTAGCCTCCTGCCCCCCCCCCCCATCGCCACCAGCACTACCAACGCCGTCGGCCTCCTCCAACACATTCGCCATGGCTCCGAAAGCCGACAAGGCGAAGGCTGTGAAGTCGACCGAGGCGCAGCGGCTCGCGGCGATGCGGAGGGAGCGAGCCATCTTCCCCCCCAAGCTCGGCGCCAAGGAGCTGCGGGAGTATTATTATCTCTTTTGGGCGACGGAGACGCGAGCTCACCCGCGGACCAAGGTGCTCCCGGCCGCCGCTCACGCGACGGCCCCAGACGGGTACCCCTTCTTCGCCGTATTCTTCTACTGCGGGCTCTGCCCACCTTTTTCCGAGTTCTTTTGTGATATCATGAACACCTATAATCTCTGCCTCCTTGACTTCACCCCCAACGCCGTCCTCACCATGGCAGTTTTCGCGCACCTTTGCGAAAACTTTGTCGGAGTCCACCCTAGCGTAGCTCTTTTCCGCCATTTCTTCATTCCACGGGTAGAGAGAGGAGAGCCCTTGTCCGGCAGAATCGCCTGGGTTTCTAGGACCGGCAAGAAGGACTCTTATTTAGAGGGCGAATTCCGCGACAAGTGGGAGGAGTGGAGGGCTGATTGGTGCTGGATTGTCGAGGAGAGCCCGCAGCCATTCACCGCCCGGCGCCAAGTAGCAGCAGTACGCGGCAGCAACTGGAGTGACCTGGCCCCGGAGGACAGCAGGCTAAGGATTGCCGTCACCAGGATCCAGCGCCTCAGGCTTGCCGGACTCACTGTAGGCGTTGTTGGCGCAGACTTTCTTCGCCGCCGTATCGCCCCCCTGCAGGAACGGAGGCGGCCTGCCTGGGAGTTCAAGAACACGGCAGATATCATGAGGCTGCGCCCGGGCCTCAACTACAATTTTACTGTCCTTGAGCTCAACGGAATACTGCAGGAGCTCTTCAAGTATGATTCAGATCACCCCGAAGTCTTCAGGTTGCCGTAGGGCGTCGTCCCTTTGTGCAACAACTCTGCGCTCGACCGCATCAGGGCAATGATGCCACTGTGCGACTCGCACGGACTCGTGCCCACTTGGCAAGAGCCCGAAGACGAGGTCGTGCAGCAGTTCTTCGATAGCCTGGTAGAGGTGCCAATCCGCGCCGATGAGAAGGACAGCCTCATCCACGACACCACCGAGGCGGAGTTGGCGTACATCGCCACCAGGTTGGAAGAGGCGGCTACAGCTGCCGCAGCGGGCGAGTTCAGCTTCACCTTGGAGGAGGCAGCGGTAGCAGAGGCGGAGAACCGTGCAGAGCGAGAGGAAATATCCAGCAAGAAAGAGCTTGCCTGGCAAGAGGAGTTTGCCGGCAAGGAAGATCTTGTCGGGCGTGATGCCGAGCCGAGCGAGCCCGCCGAGGATGCGAGCGGTTCGTTGGAGATTGACTCCTCCTCCACTTCGTCCTCAGACAGCACGCCGCCAGCAGCGTCTCCGTCCCCGCCAAGAAGGCGTCTCCGCAAGGCCGGGGATGCGGCGAGGCGGCAGGCGGGCCGACAGCCGCAGTGCCACACGACGCGCTCCACCGCAGCAAGCACCGTTGCCGCGGGAGCGCCCCATGCTGCTGCTTCGACTGGAGCGGGGTCTTCCCGGACTGCCGCTTCTGCTCCCGCCAAGCGACCAAGGGAGCCTACTCCTCCACCTCCCCGCGCCGGACGCGGGCCGGATTTTGACTTCTCCGCATTCAGCTCCGATGAGGAAGAAGAAGAAGAGTAAGTTTCTCTTATTGTTCTTGCTATTCTTTGATTTTTGCCGTTTCTTGTCTTGCATCTCACTTGCTTTCCTCCGAATCTGTTCCCTTTCAGGACTCTGGCTCAGAGGGCAGCAAAGAGAGCCAAGGCCCCGATGATTGTCATCGAGGACGAGCCCACCGCGTCGGCAGGGGACGCGCCCGACACAAATTTGCCGGACCCAGCGGCTGATCTCCAGAGCAGCCCCCAGCGTAAGTGTCTTGTTTACTTCCCACTGTTGGGCGCGCACGAAGATCCTTGTTGTGCTGATACTTGTTTGTTGACTTGTGCAGGAGCAGAGCAGCCTCACCAGGAGAGCCTGGAGGCCGCTCCTGAAGCGCCAAGGGAGAGTCCTCCTACGAGGGAGAGATCTCCGACAAGGGAGGAGCCCCCGGCAAGGGAGGAGGCTCCGGCAAGGGAGGAGCCCCCGGCAAGGGAGGAGGCTCCGGCAAGGGAGGAGCATCCCGCAAGGGACTGCGTCAGTGATCCCCCGGTGACGGAGACCACAGCTGCAGACCCTGGCACAGGTAACTTCCTTGCTTCAAACTTGCCTTGGCTTCTTCGTCTTCTTGATCTTTCTCTTGGAATTTGCTCGAATTTTGCTTGAATTTTCTCCCCTCTTCTGTCCGTCAGATCCATCTGCTGTAGAGCCGATGGAGACTGAAGTCGCCACCGAGGAAGCAGCTGGCGCCGGCGAGGAGGCTGCCAGGGTTGCCGCCGCGGAAGCGGGCGGGGAGTCTGGCGGTCGTACTGACGACCCGGAGGCCGCAGGAGCGCCAGGCGCTGCTCCGACCACTGACTCCTCCGCCGCAGCCGCCGCGCCAGGCTCTGATGAGCCCCAGCCTGGCGCCTACCTGAAGGCCGGCGAGGACGTCTTCATTAACCTTCCCTGGGCGTCAAGCTCCAGGGCGCCGATCGAGGGGGAGATGCTGGACGGAGAGGTGCTTGCCTCCGCCGGGCTGAAGCTGGTCGACGCGCCAAGCAACAGCAACGACGAACCTGAAGAGGAGCGCCTGCTGCGGAAGCTAGTGGTGCTCTACTGCGCCCGGCAGGCCAAGCTGGAGTCTCGCGAAGTGCTCGTCGCGAAGGCCGGTGCTGATATCGAGAAGCGCGCAAAAGAGCTTCGGGGCGCCAATCAGGAAGCTCTCCGTTCCCTGGCAAAGGAGCGGGAGCAACTTGCCGAAGCGCAGCAGGCCTTCCTCCTCAAGAAGGCCAATGTCGAAGAGCGCCAAGGGCTTGCCACGGAGAAGTTGTCTTCGCAGGAAGGTGACTTGGCGCAGCGGAAGGTCAACCTCGACAGCCACAACGAGGAACTTGCCACGCGCAAGCGGGCCGTTGGCGGGGCCCTTAAACAATCTGAAGACGCCGCCGCAGCCGCCGAGGCTGCCAAGAACGAGCTGGAGCTGAAGGTGACGTAGCTGGAGGCGAGCCTTAAGGCGAACGGCGATGAGCTCGCCGCGCTCAAGCTCGAGCGGGAGAGGGACGCCAACAGTTACTCGGAACTGCAGGCCCTTTTCGCCGAGAAGGGCAAGGAACTGGACGCCGCCAAGAACTCCAACGCTGATCTTGAAGTGAAGCTGGTGACCCTGACCAAATCTCTGGACGGCGCCAAGGAGCAGGAGACGGCCTTGAAGGAAGAAGTCGAGGCCGATAAGGTGCTGCTGGCGAACGCTGCTGCCGCCCAGAAGACCTTGTCGGAGAACGTTGAGCATTGGACGGAGGGTCTGGTGAACGTCGCCGCGGACGTCGACAAGGAGTTGGCGCAATTGGGGATGGTGGATCTCGGGTACTCCTCCGACGAGAATCTCCAACCCAGCGCCAAGCTGACTCTGTTCTTCAAGGGCGTGGCGACGGCGCTTCAGCGACTCCGGGAGCAGATCCCAAAGCAACTTGCCGACGAGTCGCGCAAGATTTGCGTGGGAGCTCTCCAGAAGGTGCTGATGAAGGTGGCCTTCCGCAATCCAAGCCTCCGCCTCACCAACGTCCTCCGAAGCCTGCCGCCAGATGCTGATCTGGAGGAGCTCAAGGCCCTTGTCGCACCTATTGTGGACAGGGTGAGCGGAATTAGGAGGGTCGAAGGTGACCGCGTAGACTAGGCCATCCATCTTCTTCTTTCCTTGTCGCTAGCAATCATGTTATGAAAAATAGTCTGTTAGAGCCGCGACAAGTTATTTTGTAATATACTCTATCCTTGGTAGTAATTGCTATGTTATTTCCTTTACTTGACTCTTTCCTTTGTATGTCTTTACCCTACGCTTTTAGGGAACTTGCCGGCGCAGGCACCTTTGCTGCGAGCACTGAGTGTGGAACGTCAGCAACCTGCTGGCGGTGCCGCAGCCGACAAGAAACCTTGTAGCGGCTAGTCGCAGCTCACTTAAGTTGTTGAGCAGACTCGAAACAACAGTAAGGGCGCAACTAGCTACGAGTCGGTTCCTCCGCGCACAGGTTTTCCATACAAAGCACGGTTGTTCAGGGAAAATAACTTAAAAATTTAAAGGAAAACTAATTGCTCAGACTTTGGCAACTTATCTTTTTTGTTATTTGCTTCCGGCAAGGCAAAACCTTCTTGAACGACGCCTGGTCCATACCGTATCTTCTCCCTTCCCCCCCGGCAAACTTGTGCGCGAAGGAACCTCCTTTTCCTTGCGAAAAAGAAAGAAGACAAAATAACAGTATGGAGCCTTAAGGCTCGTTATTGCTTACCGGGGGTAAGTGCTGCACAAAATGTCAGATAATACATGCAAAATTTAAAAAGCATGAAATCGACAAGGTGTGCTGACCTCATAATCTTTATGCACGGGATCTGCGCCCGGCTTTGTACAAAGGATTACATGCAACAGCGGCAAGACTTGTACAAAAGGTGGTTGCCAGAACGGGTTCCGGCAACCGCGCCCTACGGGTAAAACTTGCGAAGATGCTCTATATTCCAGGAGTTGCTCACTGGTACGCCATCTTCGGTCTCCAGGCGGACAGCGCCAGGCCTAGTGACTCGTTTCACCCGGTAAGGGCCTTCCCACTTCGGCGTCAACTTGTTGGAATTCTTGGCGGACTGAATGCGCCGAAGAACAAGGTCGCCTTCCTCGAGACTTCTGGCATTAACTTTGCGGCTATGGTAGCGGCGCAAAGCTTGCTGGTAGCGAGCGGCTCGCACAGCAGCCTCAAGACGGTCTTCCTCAAGGAGCGGCGCGTCGTCTTGTCGCAGCTGCTCTTGCTCGAGCTCATCGTAAGCGAGCACTCGAGGCGACCCATATACGAGTTCCATGGGGAGAACTGCCTCCGCTCTATAGACTAGAGCAAAGGGTGTCTGGCCAGTGGCTCGATTTGGCGTCGTCCTGATCGACCAAAGAACCATCGGCAGCTCCTCGATCCAATTTCTTCCGCACCTGTGCAGCCTGTCGAAAGTTCTGGTCTTGAGCCTGCGCAGCACTTCAGCATTTGCCCTCTCCGCTTGACCGTTGCTTCTCGGGTGAGCAACAAAAGCGAAGCAGACCTTGGCGCCAAGATCTTGGACGTACTGCATGAAGGTGCGGCTCGTAAATTGCGTACCATTGTCGGTGATTATCCGGTTAGGGATCCCGAAACGGCAAACAATCGACCTGAAGAACTTGACTGCTGACTGTGCTATCACCTTCCTCACTGGTTCCACTTCCGGCCACTTTGTGAACTTGTCGATTGCAACGTACAAGTACTCAAAGCCCGCGACAGCTCGGGGAAAAGGGCCAAGGATATCGAGCCCCCAGACCGAAAATGGCCAGGATAAAGGGATCGTTTGGAGAGCTTGAGCTGGCTAGTGTATCTGCTTGGAATGGAACTGGCACGCTTCACACTTGGTTACTTGTGTAGTTGCATCCTAGGGGGCTGTTGGCCAGAAGAAACCTTGCAGGAATGCTTTTCCGACAAGGGCTCTTGCGCCAATGTGGTGACCACATATGCCTCCATGTATCTCTGCCAACAGCTTCTGTCCATCTTCCCGGGGAATACACTTCAATTTCACACCGTTGAGTCTTCTTCTGCATAGTGTGTTATCGACAAACTGGTACATACAAGACTGCTGGGCTACCCTTTCTGCTTCTTCTAGCTCTTCGGGAAGTTCTCCTGTCTGAAGGAAACGGACAATCTGCTGCGCCCATGTTGGAGCCTGTGGCTCGACAACAAGGACTAAAGGCAATTCTGCTGCTGCGGGAACATCTGCTTCCACGGCAAGAGCATGCGGCTCCGCCGGAGCTTGACGTTCCCCGGCAAGCTTGCCGGAGCAAAACTTGTCGGGAGTGTCTGCTTCAACGAAAAAACCGTGGGGCTTGCCGGAGCAGACTGCTCCTCAGCATTCTTGGTGTTGATCTTGGGGACCTTTTTAGCGGCGGCTTCGGGAAGCTCTGCCGGAAAATAGTCGCCATAAATCAACTTCCTCTTCTTGCTCTGTCCAGTTGGTGGTGTTACGGACGGCTGAGTCAGCTTGAGCACAAGCGGGAAGTAGTTGGCAAGGACCTTGTCGTCTCGGCCCCCGGCAGCTTGCACCGCAATGGTGTAGATGCTGAGGAACTCTGACGGGTGCGACTTGTCGTCGTACTTCTCCGGTACGTCTGGCTTGAAATGCTTCTGACTGGGCCACTGGACTTGCCGCAGCTCACGGGTAAACGCAGGGCAACCTACCGCGTACGGCAAGTCGCCTGGTTCTCCGGGCGCGTGCATGTCAACAGAGCACCCGGCGCGCAGGTCTGATTGACGCCGCGCTTCTCTTCGGCGCTCGATGCGAGTACGAGCGTCTTCTTGCTGTCTCTCATGAAGAACTTGGCGCTGATCGCGACGAGCTCGCGGATCTGATGACGCGGTGGAGTCGCTGTCGAGGTGGATCCGGTGAGTCGGTGATCTTGGCCTTCTAGGCGGAGAATGCATAGTGGTTGCACCCTCGCCGGTCTTGTCGCCACCGGCTCGCGCCTGGCTGACTTGCCGCAGCAGCGATGCGCTCGGCTGCAGTGGGTTGTCACCGTTGGCGAAGCCGATGAGGCTCTGGATAGTGGCCCTCCAGTCATCGATCTTCTCTAGCGCTGGAGGGTAATCTAGGAGTAGTTGGGCCCGTGCCAACGCTTCTGCCGGAGTGGCGGGCGGCGGCGGCGAACGGTGCAAGGAACGGGACATGCTCGGACTTCTAACTACGTTAGAAGGAGCAATATCTCGTCCAAGCGACCGTGCCATGCTCACGCCATCATGTTGGCGTGCATGCTGGTCTTGAGCGCTCCAGGATCCGCCAGCTTGATCTTGGCCCAGCAAACGTATGGTACCATGAGTACCATGACGCTGCTGGTCCCGTGCCTCCTGAGATGGGCGCGGTGCGTGTATGGACGCCGAGGCCTTGGAGTGCGCTCGGTCGTTGTGGGAGCCGACCGCGCCGCCGATGTGCAGCGCAGTTTTGTCCTTGGACCTGGCAGCACCATGAGCCCCCTCGTCGGCACCCGTTCTTCCGCCGGCGCCCAATCCACCAGCCGTTCACTCCGGCGATGGTGGGCTTGACGCAGATGGAGCAGCTGCCTCCAAAGCCTTCTTCTTTGGTGGCATGTTGATGAGGATGGTGAAGATTCGGCTCGTGCGACCGCCGGATCAGGTTCACACAGCCTCGACGCACCCCCTTCCTGGCGTGCCAAAGATGTCGGGGGTGCTGATCCCGCGGACACCTATGGGACCACGGTGGACCGGGACCCCTTTCGCTTCGGCAGGGGGGCGGAGAGTGCATGAAGAGTAGATCGAGGCGAACGCACGAGCGACGCGATCAGTTTACCCAGGTTCGGGCCGCACGGATGCGTAAAACCCTACTCCTGCTTTGATTTGTATTGTGTTCTTGCTCGGGAGCGATGAATGCTACAGTACGCTCAAATGGCTAGCGAGACCGAGCGCGAGAATGATCGCCCCCTCCCTGTTGTGCATGGGCCTCCTTTTTATATGTCAAAGGGGTCACCGACAGGTGGCAACAGAGATGAGGGTAAAAGAGTAAAAGAAGTGGTGGTTGGCACCACCGCTTACTACAGTTGTATCATACCTAACCCTAACGGCAGGGGACAAAGGCATTAAATGCCTGTTTGTGTCACCTAGACGGTGCAGAAAGGGACCGCTAGGGACGCCATTGCTTGCCACGATGGCTATCTTGCCAGCGCCGCTTGCCACCATGTACCTCTAGCTGCACAGCCTTTCGCCACGTATGCCTCGAAGGGTCCCAGAGCGACACGTTGGCGGATGTGCTAGAGCGCAGGTACAGGATGGAAGCTTGCCGCGGCAAGTGTCTTGCCGTGGTTATTATCTTGTCGCGTCCAGGAGTTTGTCACTCACTGGGCCTTGCCGGGACACATGATGCGTTGCGGCAAGTTCCTTGAGATGCCTTGATTGGCCTCCCTGGCAAGCTCCTCTTGCCGGGGCCTTTTCTCCTTCCTGGCAAGCTCCTCTTGCTGGGGCCTTGGATACTCTGTTCTTGAACGGCTCCAAAGGAACCACGGAGGATCTTGGCGGTCGCCCGGCAAGCCTTGCCACGGGACGCTGCGACTGCCCGTGCACAAGTTCGGGATACTAAGGTACCCCTACTTTAGTACACCGACATATTCGATGTAATCTTCTTTTTGGGGTGTGTTTGTTGAGACGATGAATTGTGGGTTTATGATCAAGTCTATCTATGACCAATGTTTGAATCTTCTCTGAATTCTTTTATGTATGATTGGTTATCTTTGCAAATCTCTTCAAATTATCAGTTTGATTTGGCCTACTAGATTGATCTTTCTTGCAATGGGAGAAGTGCTTAGCTTTGGGTTCAATCTTGCGGTGTCCTTTCCAAGTGACATTAGGGGAAGCAAGGCACGTATTGTATTGTTGCCATCGAGTATAACAAGATGGGGTTTTCTTCATATTGCATGATTTTATCCCTCTACATCATGTCATCTTGCTTAAGGCGTTACTCTGTTTTCATTAACTTGATACACTAGATGCATGCTGGATAGCGGGCGATGAGTGGAGTAATAGTAGTAGATGCAGGGAGGAGTCGGTCTACTTGTCTCGGACGTGATGCCTATATACATGATCATGCCTAGATATTCTCATAACTATGCTCAATTCTGTCAATTGCTCAAAAGTAATTTGTTCACCCACCGTAGAATACTTATGCTCTTGAGAGAAGCCACTAGTGAAACCTATGGCCCCTAGGACTATCTTCATCATATTAATCTTCCAATACTTTGCTTTTATTTTACTTTGCATCTTTCTCATAAAAATACCAAAAATATTATCTTATCATATCTCACTCTCATAAGTGGCCGTGTAGGGATTGACAACCCCTTATCGTGTTGGTTGCGAGGATTTATTTGTTTTGTGCAGGTACGTGGGACTCACACGCAGACTCCTACGGGATTGATACCTTGGTTCTCAAAAACTGAGGGAAATACTTATGCTACTCTGCTGCATCATCCCTTCCTCTTTGGGGAAAAACCAACGTAGTGCTCAAGAGGTAGCAAGAAGGATTGCTAGCGCCGTTGCCGGGGAGTCTACGCAAAAGTCAATATACCAAATACCCATCACAATCTCTATCTCCCGCATTACATTATTTGCCATTTGCCTCTCGTTTTCATCTCCCCCACTTCACCCTTGCCTTTCCCCCCTCTCTCTCTATCTTTCCTCTCTTTCCCGTTTGCTTCTTTTTGCTCGCTTGCTTTTTGTTTGCTTCTGTGTTGGATTGCTTGCTTGTCACGATGGCTCAAGATAACACTAAATTGTGTGACTTTACCAATACCAACAACAATGATTTTATTAGCACTCCGATTGCTCCTCTTACCGATGCTGAATCTTGTGAAATTAATGCTGCCTTGCTGAATCTTGTCATGAAAGATCCGTTTTCCGGCCTTCCTAGTGAAGATCCCGCTACCCATCTAAATAGCTTCGTTGATTTGTGTGATATGCAAAAGAAGAAAGATGTGGATAATGATATTGTTAAATTGAAGCTATTTCCTTTTTCGCTTAGAGATCATGTTAAAGCTTGGTTCTCGTCTTTGCCTAAAAATAGTATTGATTCATGGAATAAGTACAAAGATGCTTTTATCTCTAAGTATTTTCTTCCCGCTAAGACCATCTCCCTTAGAAACGATATTATGAATTTTAAGAAACTTGATCATGAACATGTTGCACAAGCTTGGGAGAGGATGAAATTAATGATACGTAATTGCCCTACTCATGGTTTGAATTTGTGGATGATTTTACAAAAAAATTATGCCGGATTGAATTTTGCATCTAGAAATCTTTTAGATTCGGCCGCGGGAGGCACTTTTATGGCAATCACTTTAGGAGAAGCTACTAAACTCCTAGAGAATATTATGGTTAATTATTCTCAATGGCATGCTGAAAGATGTACTAATAAAAAGGTGCATGCGATAGAAGAAATTAATGTTTTGAGTGGAAAGATGGATGAATTTATGAAATTATTTGCTAGTAAAAGTGTTTCTTCTGATCCTAATGATATGCCCTTGTCTACATCGATTGAGAATAATAATGAATCTATGGATGTGAATTTTGTTGGTAGGAACAATTTTGGTAACAACGCGTATAGAGGAAATTTTAATCCTAGGCCTTATCCTAGTAATCGTTCTAATAATTATGGTAATTCCTACAACAATTCTTAAGGAAATTATAATAAGATACCCTATGATTTTGAATCTAGTATTAATGAATCTATTACTTTGCAAAAGAATTTCAATGCTTTGATTGAAGAAAAATTTCTTAAGATTGATGAGTTGGCTAGGAACGTTGATAGAATTTCTCTTGATGTTGATTCTTTGAAACTTAGATCTATTCCACCTAAGCATGATATCAATGAGTCTCTCAAATCCATGAGAATTCCATTGATGAGTGCAAAGAAAGAACCGCTAGGATGCGTGCTAAGAAAGATGCCTTTATAAGAGCGTGTTCTTCTAGTTCCTCTGAAAATAAAGATGAAGATCTAAAATTTATTGATGTGTCCCCTATTAAATCTTTGTTTTGCAATATGAATCTTAATAATTATGGGACTGAATATGATCCACCTTTACCTAGAAGGCATTCCAAGAATTCGGAGTTTTTAGATCTAGATGCTAAAATTGATGAAAGTGGGATTGAAGAAATTAAAACCGTAGATGTTGCTAAACCCACTATTTTGGATTTCAAGGAATTTAATTATGAAAATTGCTCTTTAATTTATTGTATTTCCTTGTTGCAATCCGTGCTAAATTCTCCTTGCGCTTATAGTCAAAATAAAGCGTTCACTGAACATATCGTTGATGCCTTGATGCAATCTTATGAAGAAAAACTTGAATTGGAAGTTTCTATCCCTAGAAAACTTTATGATGAGTGGGAACCAACTATTAAAATTAGGATTAAAGATCATGAGTTTTATGCTCTATGTGATTTGGGTGCTAGTGTTTCCATGATTCCAAAGACTTTGTGTGATTTGTTAGGTTTCCGTAATATTGATGATTGCTCTCTAAACTTGCATCTTGCGGATTCCACTATTAAGAAACCTATGGGAAGAATTAATGATGTTCTTATTGTTGTAAATAGTAATTATGTACCCGTAGATTTTATTGTTCTTGACATAGATTGCAATCCTTATGTCCTATTATTCTTGGTAGACCTTTTCTTAGAATGATTGGTGCAATTATTGATGTGAAGGAAGGAAATATTAGATTCCAATTTCCGTTAAGGAAAGGCATGGAACACTTTCCTAGAAATAAAATTAAATTACCTTATGAATCTATTATGAGAGCCGCTTATGGATTGCCTACCAAAGATGGCAACACCTAGATCTATCCTTGCTTTTTATGCCTAGCTAGGGGCGTTAAACGATAGCGCTTGTTGGGAGGCAACCCAATTTTATTTTTATTCCTTGCCTTTTGCTCCTGTTTAGTAATAAATAATTCATCTAGCCTCTGTTTAGGTTGTGTTTTTTTGTGTTTAATTAGGTTTTGTGCCAAGTAGAACCGTTGGGAAGACTTGGGGGAAAGTCTTGATATCTTGCTGTAAAAAACAGAAACTTTAGCGCTCACGAGAACTGCTGCCATTTTTATTTGGAAAGTGATATTTAGTTAATAATTTTTGCAGATGATTAATAGATAAATTCCTCACTTCAAGCAATTTATTTTAGAATTTTTGGGGTTCCAGATCTTGCGCTAGCTACAGATTACTACAGACTGTTCTGTTTTTGACAGATTCTGTTTTTCCTGTGTTGTTTGCTTATTTTGATGAATCTATGGCTAGTAAAATAGTTTACAAACCATTGAGAATTTGGAATACAGTAGGTTTAACACCAATATAAATAAAGAATGATTTCATTACAGTACCTTGAAGTGGTCTTTTGTTTTCTTTCGCTAACTGAGCTCACGAGACTTTCTACTTTAAGTTTTGTGTTGTGAAGTTTTCAAGTTTTGGTTAAAGAATTGATGGATTATGGAACAATGAGTGGCAAGATTGTCAGGACCCCAATTCCAAGCCACATCGATCCAGCTGGTAACACCTCATATCACTTTGCGGCCTCACGCACGGTATCCCACGGGTGTCGCCTTACCATGGCCCGGGACCATTTGCGCCTTTTGGCTCACGTATATGATAGTGTCGCTAGCATCCATATGAAAGAGAACCCGGGCCGACATGGCTAGTCGTGAACCCAGAGCGGCACAGACCTATGGAGACAGGCATACATGAATCACATCGAGCATGTCGGTCATTAGCGAGTGATTCCGGGCTGTAGCACTAGGCTAACAGGACTCCGGGGAACCCGGGCTGTAGCAGGCTAGGCAGGACTCCGGAAGTCACCGCGTGACATTTCCTCGAAGGGACAGACATAGGAACGAAGTGAAACACATGCTGGCCAGTTAAGTGTCCTGAATAGTAGTGTTGGGCTAGCAGGACTCCGGTGAACCGGGCTGTAGCGGACTACTATGGCTCGAGGAACACTAGACTACATTTCTCCATAAGAAAGGCTGCCAAGGATAAACAACTGGATTGTCAGATCCCACTCATACCAAGCATTTCAATCATACACACAATATGCCCGATATGAGTACATACAACATGGCATCACAACAAAACTCTACAACTCAAGTACTTTATTTAAAGGCTCCAGAGAGCCATACATAACATGTTCATACAGATAGGGGTCACATCACCCGACACTCAAGTCATACAATCATACAAGCACATGCGGAAGCAACCGGTCTGAGTACAGACACTAGAAAGAAAGCGAAGCCTGTCTATCTACATAGGGCCCTCCATGGCCAGGATCACCACCTGGGTGGCTAGTCACTCCTCGACATCAAGGTCTACATAAAACCCATCGGAGGGGGCAGTGTTGTCGTCTGAAAACAATAAATAAGAAAACATGAGTACAAGGTACTCAGCAAGTCTTACATCAGAACCAACAATACATGCTCATTCTCAAGAAGGTGGTGGGGTTATTGCAGCAAGCCAGCTTTCACTCTTGGCTAAGCTATCCTACGGAACTTCACTGGTAAAATAGTTTTCACACACGAGTCTACTACTCACCAACACAATACTCCGCCGGGGATCCTCCCTCATCATCCTACGAGAGGGCCATCCTCGGTACTCATAGTTATCCTGAGTCTTTTGGTAGTATCCATTAACTTGTCTATGAACTGTATAGGCAACCAAGTAGTCCTTTACCGCGGACGCGGCTATTCGAATAGTTTTATACCCTGCAGGGGTGTACTTCGTCACACATGTTTCCACCACTTAGCGTCTGCACACGACATGTGCTTGGCAGACTTCAAGTGAAAACCGACGTGGGTGTAGACCACGACCTGACTAACCTCACAAGTCTCTAGTCCAGGTTTATCGCCTATTCAGGTTCCATCCGCAAGGAAATCCGGCTGGGGTGTCCTCAACGGCCCCAAATGATGTGTACAGGGTTCCCGAGACACCAAACGGGCGACTCGGTACACCGTGCCACAGTGTATCTACCGCAACATAGCCCACCCCTAGGGTCAGTGCTACGCACGGCCGCCAACACATAACCTACAAACACCAGAAACTAGTTGCAATTCCTGGACAAAGGACGAGATGGGTCAGTAAGTCGAGCGGGGTCATATTTTAGGGCCCAATGTGTGGTAGTAACTGAATCTTAAATCACGCATACAGATCTCAGTTCTTATGGACGGCCTCAATGAAACAACCCACCATGTACTCCTACATCGCCTCTCATCGATACCTTTACCAAAACATGTTCAACACATCCCTCACATTACCGACATAAGCATTTCACTCTAGCCCATCACCAAGATGAACCAGACCTGACACAACTCTAAGCATAGCAGCCATAGCAAGGTAGGAATCACAAACATGGCTCAATCAACTCCTACACATGCTAGTGGGTTTCATCTAGTTACTGTGGCAATGATAGGTCATGCATAGGATAAGGGTTCAACTACCGTAGCACACAGCAGTTTGAAACGCGTTGTCTTAATGCCGTAAACAAGAGCAGAAGCGAGAACATGGGTTTGTATCGGAATGATCAATGGGTTGCTTGCCTGATGGAGTGGTAGTGGGATACTGCCCTTCAGTTGGATACTCATGAATATCCTCGAAGGCAGAACCTACCACGAAGAACACATCGGTACACGATCAACACATGACGATATGCAACAATATAATGCATGCTATGACATGGCAATATGAATGTGTCATGGCCTAATGCAAGCTATAACACAAAGGAATGAACTCATTTGAATCAAAGATTCAAATATTAGCTCATTAAACATGGCCTTAATAGTGTATTTCTTTATTCTGCTTAAACAGCAAGGTAAACTTGTTTTGTCATGCATGAAACCATTACAGATGGATAGATTGAATTTTTTCTGATCATATTTCATATATAAATCTTTGCATTTGGAGCTATGGTTCATTTTCTATGATTTTTAGAAGTTTTAAACATTTTCTGGAATTTCCTGTATAAGAATAATTCTAGTAATTTAATTACTGGGTCAGCATTACGTCAGGGTGACGTCAGTGGTCAACGGGGACGTCCAGTCAAACCTGACTGGTGGGTCCCGTGTGCCAGTAGTTAATTAAACTAATTATTTTTAGTTAAAACTAATTTGATTTAGTTAGCACAGGGGGACCCACTTGTCATTGACTCAGGGGAGTCAAACTAGGGTCAAACCCCTGGTCAGCGGGGCTAATCCCGCCGGCGTTGAGTCGCCGGCGAGGCCGAGACGGCGGAGGGCTCCGGATTTGGTCCTCCGGTGACCAAATCAATGGCGGAGACGTGCTACGCGTAGCTGGGGCTTGTGCGCATCTAGTTGGGCAAGTGGGAGGAGCTGGGGTGGAGCGAGCTCGCCAGAATCGAGCTCATGGCGGCGGCCGGAGTTCGGACGGGGTTGGTTTCGACGCTACGGTGCACGGGAGAAAGAGCTGGTGGTGGCTACGGGCTCCTGGTGCTGCACTGAGCACAACGGCGAGCCTGGCTTCGAGCCACTGTGGCTCTGGCCACGATGGCGCCATGGCCGGCAGCGGGGAGCTCTCAGGTGCAGTGGAAATGGCGGCTACAGAGGCCAAACGAGCACGGGCGCTAGGAGAAAAGGAAGAGGAGCTCACGGCGGGGTCGAAGAGGGGGTCAGCGAGCTCAGGGAGGTCCTGACGGTGGCGAGTCGACCGGAGACGGCTCGGGTGCCCGAGGTTGAAGACGAGGGCAAAGACGGTGTTCGGTGGCGTTTGGAGTCGCATGGGTCGGCGGAGAGGTCCAGTGCGACGAGGCGGAGCTATTGGGCTCGTTGGAGGGGCGAGGGACTGGCTCTGGTGGCAACTACGGCGATCGGCGGCGAGGTTCGCGCTCGGCCATCGCGGGAGAGAGTGAGGGAGACGAGGGGGAGAGTGAGAGGGGATGAGAGGGGGACGTGGGGGTCGCGTGGCATCCCTGGACGTCTCCAGGCATCGGCGGAAGCAGGAGGTGGCCGGCGTGTGGCCGCGGGCGCCATCCACGCGCTCCTCGTCCTTCTGGCGGGAGGAGGACCATGACTGGCGAGGCCAGTCAGCTGGGCCGAGCCAGGTTGCTGGGCCAGCACAGGTAAGGCCCAGGTGGGCTTCCCTCTGTCTTTTTTTGATTTGTTTCTGTTTTTCTATTCAACTGCAACTGTTGGGCTTTAATTAAAATACTAAAACATTTCCAAAAATCCTGAAAATAATTGTGGGCTCTGTTTAGATTATTTCCAACATCAAACATTTATTTCCAGAATTATTTGAGCATTTAAATTATTTTATAGGATTTAAATGCCCAAATTCAAATAGTTATGATTTAATTTAATGACCTTCTGTTGACCTAGAAAATTGTGCACCAATTTTGCCAGAGGTTCTAACCCAAGACAAAGAGGGTGAACTTTTTAGAAGGGCATTTCAGGTTCATTGAAAATAATTTTAGTAAACCCTAGTTGTTTCCAGGGGGTGCTGTGGGTTTCTGCCTTCCCCAATTCAAATTTAAGAGGAATTTAAACATGATGCACATTCTAATGCTTGAACTAGCTAGGGTGTGACAACTCACCCCCACTCAAAAGAATCTCATCCCGAGATTTAGGATCCTCTAGAAAGAAGGTGGGGTACTCGAGTCGAAGACGATCCTCCCTTTCCCAAGTGGCTTCTTTCTCGGAGTGGTGTGACCATTAAACCTTGAGAAACTTGATATTATGACGTCGAGTGGTATGCTCGGCTTGATCAAGGATACGAACGGGATATTCCCGATATGAGAGGTTATCTTGTAGATCAAGCGTTTCGTGGTCCACTCCACGGATAGGATCCGCGAAGCAACGCCTGAGTTGTGAAACATGGAAGACATCGTGAACTCTGGAAAGATGCGGAGCTAGTTCCAATTGGTAGGCAACTTCTCCTCGTTTGGCAAGAATGCGAAAGGGTCCAATGTAACGAGGAGCCAATTTGCCTTTGATACCGAAACGATGGGTTCCCTTTAACGGGGTAACCCGAAGGTAAGCCTTCTCGTCGACTTCATAAGTCATAGGCTTATGTTTACGATCATATTGACTCTTTTGACGAGAGTGGGCTGTTTTCAATTTCTCACGAATAACGCGAACCTGCTCTTCTGCTTCCTGAATCATATCCAGGCCAAAGAATTGTCTTTCCCTGGTTTCTGACCAGTTAAGAGGCGTTCGACATTTTCGTCCACAGAGAACTCCGAAAGGAGCCTTGCCCAAGCTGGCTTGATAACTTTAGTTATAAGCAAACTCTGCGAATGGAAGGCAATTCTCCCAACCCATTCCGAACGAGATGACAGAGGCTCGGAGCATATCTTCCAAAATTTGATTGACTCGCTCTACTTGACCACTTGATTGAGGATGGAAGGCGGTACTAAAAGAGAGACGAGTTCCCATAGTATTTTGGAAACCTACCCAAAATCGAGAGGTGAAGAGACTCCCATGGTCTGAGTTAATTTCCAATGGGCCACCATGAAGAGACACTATTCGGGAGATGTATAAATCGGCTAGCTGGCTAGCGGTGATACTCTCATGAACAGGTAGAAAGTGGGCTACTTTGGAAAGTCGATCGATCACGACGAAGATGGCATTATTCCCTCTCTTGGTCCTGGGAAACCCAGTGATGAAATCCATACTGATTTTATCCCATTTCCATTCAGGAATAGCGAAAGGTTGAAGGGTGCCAGCAGGCAGTTGATGCTCTGCTTTAACACGACGACAAACGTCGCAATTAGCAATGTACTGAGCGATTTCTCTCTTCATCCTAGTCCACCAAAATCTCTGGCGTAGGTCTTGATACATTTTAGTACTATCGGGATGAATGGTGAGAGGGGATTCATGAGCTTACTTAAGGATCAACTGGCATAGATGTTGTTTCTTGGGAACCACCCAACGGTTCTCAAAGAAGACAGCACCCCGCTTATCCATGGAAAAACATGTAGCAACTCCGCTAGCAATGTTTTCCTTAATCCGGGATATGCCCTTATCACGCTTCTGGGCAGCTATGATTTGATCCATAAGGGTAGGTTTCGCCACCAGGGTCGATAGGAATCCTCGAGGAACAATGTGAAGATTAAGCTTACGGAATTCCTCATGGAGAAGTGCTTGACTTTGTTGTAACATCAGGTTGTTACAATAGGATTTACGGCTTAGCGCATCAGCCATGACATTGGCTTTGCCCGGGGTGTAAGTTATTCCTAAGTCGTAATCCGAGATCAACTCAACCCAACGTCTTTGCCTGAGATTCAAATCTGGTTGGGTGAAGATATATTTCAAACTTTGGTGATCGGTGAAGATCTCGCAATGATTACCGAGGAGGTAATGTCGCCAAGTTTTAAGTGCATGGACTATAGCTGCCAGCTCTAGATCATGTGTGGGATAATTTTCCTCATGAGGATGTAATTGCCGTGAAGCATAGGCAATTACCTGACGATCTTGCATGAGTATGCAACCTAGTCCTTGTCGCGAGGCGTCGCAATAGATAATAAAGTCCTTGGAGAAGTCTGGTGGTACCAGTACGGGAGAAGATGTCAGGCATCTTTTCAGTTCCTGAAAGCTGAACTCGCACTGTGGAGTCCACTCAAACTTTTTATCTTTCTTGAGGAGTTCAGTTAGAGGTTTAGCAACCTTGGAGAAATTTTCGACGAAGCGGCGGCAATAGCTCGCTAAGCCAAGGAAGCTCCGAACTTGCTTAACCGTCTCAGGTGGAGTCCAATCAAGGACGGCTTTAACTCGCTCGGGATTGACAGCAATACCCTTGCCAGAGATTACATGGGCTACAGAGTCACTTCTGACAACCAAAATTCACACTTGGAGAATTTGGCATAAAGGCGATGCTCTCGAAGTTTCATCAATACCAGCCTTAGATGTTCGGCATGTTCCTCTTCACTCTTGGAGTAGATGAGTATGTTATCGAGGTATACTACGACGAATTTACCCAAGTACTCCATGAAAACCGAGTACATTAACCGGGAGAAGGTGGATGGGGCATTGGTTAAACCGAAGGACATGACGGTGTACTCGTATTGGCCATAACGAGTAACAAAGGCCATTTTGGGAATGTCCCCGTTTCTGATTTTGATTTGATGGTACCCCAACCTCAGATCCATCTTGGAAAAGACTGAGGATCCAGCGAGCTGATCATACAGATCGTTGATCCTGGGAAGCGGATATTTGTTCTTGATGGTGACCAAATTGATAGGTCGGTAATCCACAACCATTCAATCCGTTCCATCCTTCTTCTTGACGAAGAGGACAGGGCAAGCCCAAGGAGAGGAACTAGGACGGATGAAACCCTTTTTCAAGGACTCATCGAGTTGGTTCTTAAGCTTGGCTTGTTCTAAGGGTGCCATCTTGTAGGGTCTTCTAAAAATTGGAACGGTTGCTGGAACAAGGTCTATCACAAACTCGACATCCCTGTCAGGTGGAACACCTGGCAGTTCTTCTGGAAAGACATCCAGAAAGTCTCGGACTACCGGAACATCCTCAAGGTCTGGAAGGGGGTTGGCATTTAGGGAGTAAAGCTGGCGCTTGGCCACTCGAGTTAAGACATTGACTGTCTTGCCCGATGGGTGCGTAAGTTGAACGGTTCTAGTGGCACAATCAATCTTAGCATAATGAGCTGACATCCAGTCCATACCCAAGATGATGTTTATGTCCGAGGACTTGAGAGCTATTAAGGATGCAAGGAAGACAAGTCTATCGACAAGAATTTCGTTCCCATGGCTTACTCTAGAAGTTTGCCATTTGGAACCCGGAGTTTGAATTACCATGGAAGTGGGCATGTCACAGAATGTTGTGTTATGCATCCGAGCATAGTTCTCGGATATGAATGAATGAGATGCTCCAGTATCGAAAAGAACAGATGCCGGATGGCAGTTAACAAGGAGCGTACCAAGGACGACGTTGGGATCCTCATGAGCCTCCTCGGCTGAAACATAGTTGACATGGCCACGTGTAGTAGTGACCGGCTTGGCGTAGAATGTCTTTCCCGCTGGCTTACCACGGCCAACGGACTTTCCAGTTTGATTGGGGTTGTTTTTCTGGGGACACTCCCGGCTATAGTGACCCGACTCTCCACACTTAAAGCATGTCACCACATTGGGGCGTGGAGCAGCATTAGCAGCGGGGCCACCATAGGGCTTGGGCGGTACAAATTGCTGGTTGGGACGAGGCGCCTCAAAAGATGGCCTCGGGATGAACCTGGGTGGCAGTGGCGTGCTTGGGATCCACACCTGGCGCTTCTGAGCTCCAGAGCCGGATGAAGAGCCAAAATCGCGGGAGTGCTTGCGTGAAGCGTCATAATTAGTCTGGCCTGTCTCAGCACTTATGGCTTTATTGACCAACTTCTGAAAGGAGGTGCACTCGTGCAGACGAAGATCGCGGTGAAGCTCAGGGCTAAGTCCCTTGCGGAACCTTGCCTGCTTCTTAGCGTCAGTAGATACCTCTTCAGGGGCATAACGTGCCAGATTCCCAAATTCACGACTATAAGCATCCACAGTCAGTCTTCCTTGGGTGAAGTTGCAGAACTCCTCCCTCTTGCGATCCATGAGACCTTCCAAAATGTGATGCTCACGGAAAGCCTCACTGAATTCAGCCCAAGTAGTGATTTGGCCGACCGGGCGCATAGCTTCAAAGTTTTCCCACCAAAGGCTAGCAGGGCCTTCGAGGTGATAGGCAGCATAAGTAACCTTGTCGGCTTCGGCTACGTTGGCAGAACGTAGCTTGTGGGTGATGCTGCAAAGCCAGTCATCCGCGTCGAGGGGCTCGACGGAATGGTTAAACTTTGGTGGGTACAACTTGATAAAGTCATTAATTGACACCAAGTCATTTCGCGGGTGGCGTGCAGTGTTCTGCTCAATCCGCTCCAGCAGGCGGTTAGTCTCACGCTTGTTTCTTTCCGCCTCCAGCATTACTTCGGCCAGAGAAGGCGGGTGAGGCAGATTTTCACCTTTAGCTGCACTGGCTTCCCCCTGCTCCGGGGCAGCAGGGTTGCTGCGGGTGTTGACCATCCTAGGAGAAAACAAGACAACGGTTTAGACAAGGATGGCTCAAACTTAGCAAGGAAGTGCAGAATGTAATGGATAACAAGGAATGCAGAGATGTTCATCCGTATGTCAGGGTAATATAAAACTGCCATATATATACCAATGGTCATACACACCATACATAGTTTAGTACAAGCCCAGACTACAATACAACTATGATGAAAGACGTTACATCTCATCGGAGGCATTCCAAGCTCCTATACATTATTTGTCTACACCTCCGGAATCGATTACACGGAAAGTCATATTCCACAAGTCACGCAGGACAGTGGAGATACAACTACTACAATACTAGTGGTACTACTACTAACTCAGACAGCTCCATAGTAGTCCTCATAGAAGTCACCTCCATAGCCTGGAAGTTCAACGCGACCATCCGGGAACAGACGGTCCTAAGGAGCCTGTGGACCATAGGGGCTAGGATGAGGTCTTGGACCAACAAACGGTGGCCTGCGGGGACCACAGGGTGGGGTGATGCCTCCCACATCACGCCAATCCACCATGTGTGGCAAAGCAGATCTCACAGGATACAGATCCCTTGTATCCATACATCTAGCTTGCACCGCAGGTGCAAACTGAGTCAATGTGGCCCAATGATCAGCACGGGTATTGAAAATCTCCAGCGTCAAGGCCCGATTCTCTCGGTCCTTATCTTCGAGCATCTCAGCAGTGGTACAAGTTAATGAGTCCTCCTGAGTGGAGTCAGCATAGATAGCCTGAAGATACCCTTGCGCTCCCGAAAGTGAAGCTAGCATGTAACGGAAGTCGGTGTTCCGAAGCAGGCCAGTCCGGACTCGCATGATGGTCATCATGGAATAGGCAGCATCCTCCACAGACATCTCAACAGTAACCCCGAGTCCATAGGAACAGTGAAGGGGATCGGTAGATCCAGGATAAGAAGGAAATATCCTGACGGTGCAGAAATATTGGCTTTGATTAAAGTCTCAGAATTGCTCTTCGATGGTGTACTCGGGATACCAACGGTAACCCGTCTCAATCATTACCCGGACTAACATAGCAGTATGACCAGGCACATCGAGGCACCGGGTCAGGCGAACCACTTGGTTCTGAGCACGGTTGGCCATTTGAAAGCACAACCACAATGCAAAGACATTAGAATTTCTAGGGAAAATTGGACAGCATAACAGCTGTAAATGCTCAGAAAAAGATTTGAGACATCCACAACAGTTCGCAATACCACTCAACAACATCATATCATGGTTCTGATCCAATTAGCAACATGCTAAGAATAGTAGAAACTGAACTTGTCGGTGTACTAGAGTAGGGGTACCCTAGTATCCCGAACTCGTGCACGGGCAGTCGTAGCGTCCCGCGGCAAGGCTTGCCGGGTGACCGCCAAGGTCCTCCGTGGTTCCGTTGGAGCCATTCAAGAACAAAGTATCCAAGACCCCAGCAAGAGGAGCTTGCGGGGAAGGAGACAAGACCCCGGCAAGAGGAGCTTGCCGGGAAGGCCAACCAAGGCATCTCAAGGAACTTGCCGCAGCGCACCACGCGTCCTGGCAAGGCCCGGTGAGCGACAAGCTCCCGGACGCGACAAGACAACGACCGCGGCAAGGCACTTGCCGCAGCAAGCCTCCACTCTGTACCTGCGCTCCAGCACATCCACCAACGTGTCGCTCTGGGACCCTTCCAGGCGTACGTGGCGGGAAGCCGTGCAGCCAGAGGTACACTGTGGCAAGCGGCACTGACAAGATTGCCATCATGGCAAGCAGTGGCGTCCCTGGCGGTCCCTTTCTGCACCGTCTAGGCGACGCAGACATGCATTTAATGCCCTTGTCCCCTGCCGTCAGGGTTAGGTATGATACACTGTAGTAGGCGGCGGTACCTACCACAACGCCTTTTCCATTTTTGCCCTTGTCTACATTGCCACGTGTCGGTGACCCCTTTAGCATATAAAAGGAGGCCCATGCGCAACGTAGGGAGGGTCGGCAAAACAAAACGCTCACGCTCGGTCTCGTCAGCTGCTGGTGTGTACTGTAGCACTCGACGCTCCCGAGCAAGAACACAATACAAACCACAAAGCAGGAGTAGGATTTTATGCATCCGTGTGGCCCGAACCTGGGTAAACTGATCGCGTGCTCGTGCGTTTCACCTCGATCTGCTCTTCGTGCTCTCTCCGCCCCCTTGCCGAACCGAAAGGGACTCGGTCCGCCGGTCCCATAGGTGTCCGCGGGATTAGCACCCCCGACATCTTTGGCGCGCCAGGTAGGGGGTGCGTCGAGGTTGTGTGAACCTGAGCCGGCGTTCGCACGAGCTAAATCTTCATCACCTTCATCGACATGCCGCCGAAGAAGAAGGCTTCGGAGGCGGCTGCTCCGTCCGCACCGAACCCACCATCGCCGGATCAAACGGCTAGTGGGGTAGACGCCGGCGGAAGAACGGGCGTCAACGAGGGAGCTCACGGTGCTGCCAGGTCCGAGGACAAGGCTGTGCTGCACATCGGTGGCGCAGTCGGCTCCCACGACGACCGGGCGCACTCCAAGACCTCGGCGTCCGTACACGCACCGCGCCCATCCCAGGAGGCGCGGGACCGGCAGCGTCATGATACTCACGGTACCATACACTTGCTGGACCAAGATCGGGCTAGTGGATCTTGGAGCGCTCAAGACCAGCATGCACGCCAACGTGCTGGCGCGAGCGGGGCACGGTCGCCTGGATGAGATACTGCTCCTTATAACATGGTTAGAAGTCCGAGCATATCCCGCTCCTCGCACCGTTCGCCACCGCCGCCCGCCACTTCAGCAGAAGCTTTGGTGCGAGCCCAACTGCTCCTAGACTACCCTCCAACGGCAGACAAGATCGACGACTGGAGGGCCACCATTCAGAGTCTCATCGGCTTCGCCAACGGCGACAATCCACGGCAGCCGAGTACTTCGCTGCCGCGGCAAGTTAGCCAGGCACGAGTCGGTGGCGACAAGACCGGTGGGGGTGCAACCACTATGCACTCTCCACCCCGAAGGCCAAGATCGCCGACTCGCCGGATCCACCACGACAGCGACTCCACCGCGTCATCAGATCCACGAACTCGTCGCGATCAGCGCCAAGTTCTTCACGAACGACAGCAAGAAGACGCTCGTAGACGCATCGAGCGCCAAAGAGAAGCGCTGCGTCAATCAGACCAGCGCGCTGGGCCCTCTGTCGACATGCATGCGCTAGGGGAACCAGGCGACTTGCCGTACGCGGTAGGTTACCCTGCGTTTACCCGTGAGCTGCGGCAAGTCCAATGGCCCAGCCAGAAGAATTTCAAGCCAGACGTACCAGAGAAGTACGACGGCAAGTCGCACCCGTCGGAGTTCCTCAGCATTTACACCATCGCGGTGCAAGCTGCTGGGGGGCGAGACGACAAGGTCCTTGCCAACTACTTCCCGCTGGTGCTCAAGCCCGACGTCAGGTCCTGGCTCATGCATTTGCCGGACAACTCCATATCCTCTTGGGCAGACCTATGCCATCAGTTTGTCGGCGCCTTTACAGGCGGCCACAAACCTCATGGCCAAGAGAGTGACCTTCACCTGCTCGCCCAGAAGGAAGGAGAGCTCCTGTGCAAGTATATTCAGAGATTCAGCCGTGTACAGTGCAACATCCCAGATATCCACCCTGCCGCGGTCATCAGCGCGTTCCATCAGAACGTGCGTAACCGCAGGATGCGGGAGGAGATGGCGATGTGCAGGATCAGAGACGTCAGTGAGCTGTATGCCCTGGCCGACAAGTGTGCATGTGCTGAGGAAGGGAGAAAACTCCCCGGAGAGAATACAGGAGCAGGAGGATCTGACAGCGAGGATGCTGCCCCGGCAAAGAAAAACCGGCGACGGAACAACAGGAAGAAGAAAGGCAAAGAGGTGCTAGTCGTTGAGCAGTCCGGCAACGAAGGTGGCGCCAAGAAAGCCAAAGTTGGTAGCTCCGGCAAGGAGATTGCCGCATGCACCAACTGCGAGGCTGTGGCGGTCGCCGACAGGCAGGACGGCACCGACAAGCAGTACTCCAAGATCCACCGCACCAAGGGCCATGACCTCCAGAGCTGCAAGAAAGTCGAGCAGCTGGTCCAGCAGCAAAAAGCTGAGTACGAGCGGCACGACAAGGAGAGGGCCCAAGGAGGCGCTGGAGAATTCGGCAAGAAGCGTGCCGGCCGGGGAGGACGCCGCGGCAAGGCCAAGCAGCGGCAAGGAGACAGACCTCCCCGCGGCCGCAACAAGGATGAAGACGACGACGACGACGAAGACATGGATGATGTCGAGACCAGTGAGCAGGAGTTCCAGAAAGCCACAGAGGTCTTGTGCATTGACGGCGGTGCTTCTCTGCATACTTCCCACCGCCTACTCAAGCAGTGGGCGCGGGAAGTCAATGCGGCGGAACCACCTGTCGAATCGCGCAAGCTTCCGAAATGGTCCAGCATGCCTATCATCTTTGATATTGAAGACCACCCTGATCGCACAACTGCGGTCGGGTGCTTGCCGTTGTTGGTTTCACCAACTATCCGCAACCTCAAGGTCACTAAGATGCTAGTTGACGGTGGGGCCGGCTTGAACCCGATCTCCTCCGTTGTACTCCA
Organism: Triticum monococcum; assembly: GCA_034509565.1. Taxonomy (NCBI): domain Eukaryota; kingdom Viridiplantae; phylum Streptophyta; class Magnoliopsida; order Poales; family Poaceae; genus Triticum; species Triticum monococcum. The sequence continues at coordinate 654,868,966 of CM067847.1, read as the reverse complement.
GAAACTCCAGATCCCTGACAGCGAGCTCGAAGAGACCGGCACATTCCAAGGAATCAACCCGGGAAGGAGCAAGCCGAAGGGGAAGGTCACGTTGCCAGTAACATTTGGCAGCGAGTTGAACTTCAGGACTGAGAGGGTCACTTTTGACGTTGCCGATTTTCCATTGCCTTACAATGGGATACTAGGCCGTCCTGCACTCGCCAAGTTCATGGCAGCCTCTCACTACGCATACAACATGCTCAAGATGCCAGGCCCGATAAGCGTCATCTCTGTCCCTGGCGACAAGAAGCATGCTCTTATTTGCACCAACAAGATCTATCGGGAAGCAGCAGCCGCAACAGATCGCAAGTCACTTGCCGCTGAAGCTCCCGGGGGGAAGAAGAAAACCAAGTCCGGCAAGAGTTCTAATGCCCACTCCGGCAAGCGCACCTCTTCGGAGTGCTGCGCTACCGTCGAGGACGCACCATCTAGCTCCACCGGCAAGTGTAAGAAGGCAATGGCAGCTCCGCCAGAGACCAAGAAAGTGTCCGCCAAGGAGGACGGCACTGGTGGTACCTTCACCATCAGTGCCACTCTTGACCCCAAATAGGAAAGCGCGCTCATTGCTTTCCTGCGGGGCGAACGTCGACGTGTTTGCGTGGCAACCGTCTGACATCCCCGGTGTTCCCAGGAAAGTAATTGAGCACCATCTTGCCATTTGTCCTCATGCGCGGCCCGTCAAGCAGAAAGTCAGGAAGCAAGCAGTGGAGCGCCAAGAATTCATTACAGAAGATATCAAGAAATTGGAAGCAGCAGGCCTTGTCAGAGGAGTGCTCCATCCTACGTGGTTGGCCAATCCTGTAGTCGTGAGCAAGGCAAACGGGAAATGGAGGCTTTGTATCGACTTTACTGATGTTAATAAAGCTTGTCCCAAAGACCCATTTCCCTTGCCGCGCATTGACCAGATTGTTGACTCCACGGCCGGATGTGATTTGCTTTCATTTCTTGACACATACTCAGGATACCATCAAATCTTCATGGCAGAAGAGGATGAGGAGAAAACCGCATTCATTACTCCATGTGGCACGTACTATTTCATACGGATGCCTTTTGGTTTAAAGAATGTTGGTTCAACATTTGCAAGGGTAGTCCATGTCGCTCTTGAGCCGCAAATGCACAGAAATGTGGAAGCATACATGGATGGCATAGTGGTCAAGAGCAAGGACAGGGCAACTCTGATTCAAGATATGGACGAGACCTTTGCAAATCTGCGCAAGATCAACCTCAAGCTCAACCCCGAGAAGTGTGTGTTTGGAGTCCCCTCCGGCAAGCTTCTCGGGTTCTTCGTGTCTCAGCGGGGAATTGAAGCCAATCCCGACAAGATCAAGGCCATTGAGCAGATCGAAGCACCTAAGCGCGTCAAGGATGTACGAAGACTTGCCGGTTGCGTGGCTGCTCTCAGCAGGTTTATCTCTCGGTCTGCTGAGCGAGCCCTGCCGTTTTTCAACATTTTGAAAAAGGCAAGTCCAATGAAATGGACTCCGGAAGCGGAGGCTGCGCTGCAGGATTTGAAGAGATACCTATCCTCCACTCCAACACTTGTTGCACCTAAGCAACAAGAGAAGTTGCTGCTGTATATAGCGGCTACCAATCAAGTGGTTAGTGCTGCGTTAGTGGAAGAGAGGGAGGCAGATGGCGAGCCAGCAACCGCGGCAAGCGCATCCAGCGACAAGCAGGGGGCTTCCCCGACAAGCTCTGGTCCCGACAAAGATGGATCTGTGCAGGTGCGCAAGGAGATACAGGAGAGAATGGTGCAGCGCCCAGTTTACTTTGTCAGTTCCCTTCTGCAGGGGGCTAGGTCAAGGTACTCTGGTGTGCAGAAATTGCTTTTCGGCCTTCTCATGGCCTCGAGAAAGCTGCGCCATTACTTCCAAGCACATGAGATCCCAGTTGTTACTCACTTTCCGCTGAAGAGGATTCTACAGAATCCAGAAGCAACGGGCAGGATTGTTGAGTGGGCACTGGAACTGTCAAGCTTTGGCCTCAAGTTTGAGAGTACTTCGACCATCCAAAGCAGAGCACTGGCAGAATTCATAGCAGAGTGGACGCCAACGCCAAATGAAGAAATTCCAGAAACGAGCATCCCCGTCAAGGAAGCAAGCAAAGAGTGGCTCATGTACTTTGACGATGCCTTCTCGCTGCAAGGCGCCGGCGCTGGCGTGCTGCTTGTCGCACCCACCGGAGAGCACCTCAAGGATGTAGTCCAGATGCACTTTCCCAAGGAGCAAGCGACAAACAATACTGCAGAGTATAAAGGCTTGCTTGCCGGTCTCAGGATCGCGGCAGACCTTGGGATCAAGAAGCTCATTGTCAGGAGTGACTCGCAGCTTGTCGTCCGCCAAGTGAACAAGAGTTATCAGAGTCCGTTGATGGAAGCCTACGTTGACGAAGTAAGAAAGCTAGAAGAACACTTTGACGGCCTACAGATGGAGCATGTCCCAAGAGCTCAGAACGACATTGCCGATGGCCTGTCAAAGTGCGCCGCACTTAAGTTACCTGTGGAACCAGGGATCTTTGTGCTCAAGCTGACTCGACCGTCCGAAACACCATCAACTGGACAGAGCAAGAAGAGGAAATTGATTTCTGGCGACTATTTTCCGGCAGAGCTTCCCGAAGCCACCGCCAAGAAGGTCCCCAAGATCAACACCAAGAGTGCTGAGGAGCAGTCTACTCCGGCAAGCCCTAGGGTTTGTTCCGTTGAAGCAGATGCTCCCAACAAGTTTTGCTCCGGCAAGCTTGCCGGGGAACGTCAAGCTCTGGCAGAGCCACATGGTCTTGCCGTAGAAGCGGATGTTCCCGCAGCAGCAGATATGCCTTTAGTCCTTGTTGTCGAGCCACAAGCTCCAGCATGGGCACAGCAGATTATCCGTTTCCTTCAGACAGGAGAACTTCCCAAAGAGCAAGAAGAAGCGGAAAGAGTAGCCCGGCAGTCAAGTATGTACCAGTTTGTCGACAGCACACTGTACAGAAGAAGACTCAACGGTGTGAAATTGAAGTGTATTCCTCGGGAAGATGGACAAAAGCTGTTGGCAGAGATACATGGAGGCATATGTGGTCACCACATTGGCGCAAGAGCACTTGCCGGCAAAGCATTCCGGCAAGGTTTCTTTTGGCCGACAGCCCTCCAGGATGCAACTGCACAAGTAACCAAGTGTGAAGCGTGCCAGTTCCATTCCAAGCAGATACACCAGCTAGCTCAAGCTCTCCAGACGATCCCTTTATCCTGGCAATTTTCGGTCTGGGGGCTCGATATCCTCGGCCCCTTTCCCCGAGCAGTCGGGGGCTTTGAGTACTTGTACGTTGCAATTGACAAGTTCACAAAGTGGCCGGAAGTGGAACCAGTGAGGAAGGTGACAGCACAGTCAGCAGTCAAGTTCTTCAGGTCAATTGTTTGCTGCTCCAGGATCCCTAACAGGATAATCACCGACAACGGTACGCAATTTATGAGCCGCACCTTCATGCAGTACGTCCAAGATCTTGGCGCCAAGGTCTGCTTCGCTTTTGTTGCTCACCCGAGAAGCAACGGTCAAGCGGAGAGGGCAAATGCTGAAGTGTTGCGTGGGCTCAAGACCAGGACTTTCGATAGGCTGCACAAGTGCGGAAGAAACTGGATCGAGGAGCTGCCGATGGTTCTTTGGTCGATCAGGACGATGCCAAATCGAGCCACTGGCCAGACACCTTTTGCTCTAGTCTATGGAGCAGAGGCAGTTCTCCCCACGGAACTCGTATACGGGTCGCCTCGAGTGCTCGCTTATGATGAGCTTGAGCAAGAGCAACTGCGACAAGATGATGCGCTGCTCCTTGAGGAAGACCGTCTTCAGGCTGCTGTCCGAGCTGCTCGCTACCAGCAAGCTTTGCGCCACTACCATAGCCACGAAGTTAATGCCAGAAGTCTCGAGGAAGGCGACCTTGTTCTTCGGCGCGTTTAGTCTGCCAAGAATTCCAACAAGTTGACGCTGAAGTGGGAAGGCCCTTACCGGGTGAAACGAGTCACTAGGCCTGGTGTTGTCCGCCTTCAGACCGAAGATGGCATTCCAGTGAGCAACTCCTGGAAAATTGAGCATCTTCGTAAGTTTTACCCGTAGGGCGCGGTTGCCGGAACACGTTCCGGCAACCACCTTTTGTAGAAGTCTTGCCGCTGTTGCATGTAATCCTTTGTACAAAGCCGGGCGCAGACCCCGTGCATAAAGCTAATGTGCTCCGCACATCTTTGTCGATTTCATGCTTTTTATAATTTTGCATGTGTTATCTGACACTTTGTGCAGCACTTACCCCCGGTAAGCAACAACGAGCCATAAGGCTCCATATCTTTTCTCCTCTTTCTTTTTTTCTCAAGGAAAGGAAGGTTCCCTCACCCACAAGTTTGCCGGGGGGGAAGGGAGAAGATAATGATATGGACCAGGCGTCGTTCAAGAAAGTTTCGTCTTGCCGGGAAGCAAATGACAGAAAAGATAAGTTGCCAAAGTTTGAGCAATCAGGTTTTTTTTAAAATTTTTAAGTTATCTTCCTTGAACGACCGTACTTTGTATGGAAAACCTGTGCGTGGAGGAACCAACTCGTAGCTAGTTGCGCCCTTACTGTTGTTTCGCGTCCGCTCAACAACTTAAGTGAGCTGCGACTAGCTGCGACAAGGTTTCTTGTCGGTAGCGGCACCGCCAGTAGGCTGCTGACGTCCCGCACTCAGCGCTCGCGGCCAAGGTGCCTGCGCCGACACGTTCCCTAAAAGCATAGGGTGAAAACATACAAAGGAGGGAATTAAGTAAAGGAAATAACACGGCAATCATTACCCGAAAAAGAGTTATATTACAAGATAACTTGTCGCGGCTCTAATAGATTGTTTTCATAACATGACCAACAATGACAAGGAAAGAAGAAAACGGGCGGCCTAATCTATGCGATCGCCCTCAACCCTCTTGATTCCGCTCACCTTGTCCACAATGGGTGTGACAAGGGTGTTGAGCGCCTCCAGATCAGCATCCGGCGGCAAGGACCTGAGGACGTCGGTGAGGTTGAGGCCGGGTTGCGGAAGGCCACCTTCACCAGCACCTTCTGAAGAGCTCCCGCGCAGATCTTGCGCGACTCGTCGGCCAGCTGCTTTGGGATCCTCTCCCGGAGTCGCCGGAGGGCCGTCGCCACGCCTTTGAAGAACGAGGTGAGCTTGGCGCTGGGTTGGAGGTTCTCATTGGAGGGATACCCGAGATCCTCCATTCCCAGCTACGCCAGCTCCCTGTCAATATCTCCGGCAACATCCACGAGACCCTCCGTCCAGTGCTCCACATTCTCCCAGAAAGTGCTCTGGGCGGCAGCGGCACTCGCCAGCAGCGCCTTGCCAGCCTTGACCTCCTCCTTCAGGGCCGTCTCCGGCTCCTTGGCGCCGTCCAGCGTCTTGGTCAAAGTGATCAGCTTCAACTCAAGATCTGCATTGGAGTCCTTGGCTGCGTCAAGCTCCTTGCCCTTCTCGGCGAGATGGGCATGCAGCTCTGAATGGCTGTGGGCGTCCTTCTCCCGCTTAAGCTTGAGCGCGGCAAGCTCGTCACCACTTGCCTTGAGATCGGCCTCTAGCTGCACGACCTTCGTCTCCAGCTCCTTCTTGGTGGCTTCGGCAACTGCGGCAGCATCCTCTGCTTGCTTGAGGGCTCCGCCAACTATTCTTTCGCGCGTGGCAAGCTCCTCCTCGTGGCTGTCGAGATCGACTTTCCGCTGCACCAGCTCGCCTTCTTGCACGGACAGCTTCTCAGCGGCAAGCCTTTGTTGCTCTTCGACTTTAGCCTTCTCGAGGAGGAAGGCCTTCTGCTCCTCTGCAAGCCACTCCCGCTCCACTGCCAAGGACCGGAGAGCTTCCTGGTTGTGTCTCCGGAGCTCCTCCACGCGCTTCTCGATGTCGACTCCCGCCTTCGCGACAAGCACCTCGCGGGATTCCAGCTTGACTTACCGGGCGTGGTAGAGCGACACCAGCTTCCGCAGCAGCCGCTCCTCTTCAGGCTCGCCGCCGTTGCTGCTTGGCGCGTCAACTAGCGCCAGCCCGGCGGAAGCAAGCACTTCTCCGTCGAAGCTTTCTCCTTCGACCGGCGCCCTGGAGCTTGACGCCCAGGGGAGGTTGATGAAGATGTCGTCGTCGGCCTTCAAGTAGACGCCTCGCCGGGGCTCTTCGGAGCCCGGCGCTGCGGCAGCGGCGGAGGGATCGGCGGTCGGCGTAGCGCCTGGCGCTGCTGTGGCCTCAGGGCCGTCAGCACGATCGCCAGATCCCCCGCCTGCTTCTGCAGCTGCAGCCCTGGCGGCCTCTTTTCCGGCGGGCTCATCAGCGCCGGCTGCTTCCTCGGCGGCAACGGCATCGTCGGCGCCAACCTCGGCCTCCATCGGCTCTGCTGCAGATGGATCTGACAGCCGGAAAGGGGAGAAGAGTCAAGCAAATATCCAAAAAAGAAGATCAAAAGAAGAGGAACCCACGGGAAGTTCTGAAGCGAAAAGATTACCTGTGCCAGGCTCTGCAGTCATGGTCTCCGCCGCCGTGGGGGCGCTAGTGCTGTCCCTTGCCGGAGAACCCTCCCTTGCCGGAGACTTCTCCCTTGCAGGAGAGCTCTCCCTTGCCGGGGACCTCTCCCTTGCCGGAGGACTCTCCCTTGGCGTTTTGGGGGCGGCCTCCGAGCGCTCCTGGTGGGGCTGCTCTGCTCCTGCGCAAGTCAACACTCAGATATCAGCAAAGTAAGAATCTCCATGCACTCCCAACAGCGGAAAGCAAGCCAGATACTTACGCTGGGGGCTGCTCTGGAGAACAGTTGCCGGGTCCAGCAAGGTTGTCTCGGGCGCATCCCCTGCTGTCGCGGTGGGTTCGTCCTCGATGATAATCACTGGGGCCTTGGCTCTCTTCGCTGCTCTCTGGTCCAGAGTCCTAAGAAGGAATAGGTTCAGAGTAAAGCAAGTGAGATACAAGACAAGAGAACAAGGATTGAAGAACTGCAAGTACAACAAGAGAATCTTACTCTTCTTCTTCCTCCTCGTCAGAGCTGAACGCAGAGAAGTCGAAGTCCGGCTCCCTTCCGGCGCGAGAAGGCGGAGGAGTAGGTTCCCTTGGCCGCTTGGCGGGAGCAGAAGCGGTGGTCCGGGAAGACCCCGCTCCAGTTGCCGCAGCAGCATGAGGCGCTCCCGCGGCAACAGTGCTTGCCGCGGTGGAGCGTGTCGCACGGCGCGGCGACTGTCGACTCGCCTGCCGCCTCGCTACGTCCCCGGCCTTGCGAAGATGCCTTCTTGGTGGAGATGGAGGCTCTACTGGTGGCGAGCTGTCTGAGGATGAGGAGGAAGAGGAGTTGATCTCCAACAAGCCGCTCGTATCCTCGGCGGGCTCGCTCGGCTCGGCGTCACGCCCGGCAAGATCTTTCTTGCCGGCAAGCTCCTCTTGCTGGGCATGCTCTTTCTTGCTGGCAAGCTCCTCTCGCTCGGCACGGTTTGCCGCCCCTGCTGCCTCTGCCTCGTCCAAGGTGAATCCAAACTCGCCCGCAGCTGCTGCTGCCGCCGCCTCTTCCAGCCTGGTGGTGATGCGCTTCAACTCCACATCGGTGGTGTCGCGAGTGAGGCCATTCTTCTCGTCGGGGCGGATCGGCACTTCTACCAAGCTGTCGAAGAATTCCTGCACGACCTCGTCTGTATGCTCTTGCCAAGTTGGCACAAGTCCATGCGAGTCGCACAGCGGCATCATTGCCCGGATGCGGTCGAGCGCGGAGTTGTTGCACAGCGGAACGACGCCCTGCGGCAACTTAACGCTTCGGGGTGATCAGGGTCATACTTGAAGAGCTCCTGGAGCATCGCGTTGAGCTCCAGGACGGTAAAGTTGTAATTGAGGCCCGGACGCAGCCTCATGATATCCGCCGCATTCTTGAACTCCCATGCGGGCCTCCTCCGTTCTTGCAGGGGGGCGATGCGGCGGCGAAGAAAATCTGCACCAACGGCGCCTACAGTGAGTCCGGCAAGCCTAAGGCATTGGATCCTGGTGACGGCAATCCTCAGCCTGTCATCTTCTGGGGCCACGTCGCTCCAATCGCTGTCGCGTACTGCTGGGACTTGGCACCGGGCGGTAAAAGGCTGCGGGTTCTCCTCGACAATCCGGCACCAGTCTGCTCTCCACTCCTCCCACTTGCCGCGGAACTCGCCCTCCAGATAAGAGTCCTTCTTGCCGGCCCTTGAGATCCAGGCGATTCCGCCGGATAGAGGCTCTCCTCTCTCTACTCGGGGCATAAAGAAGTGGCGGAAAAGGGCTACGTTTGGGTGGACTCCGACAAAGTTTTTGCAGAGATGTGCGAAAACTGCCATGGTCAGAATGGCGTTGGGGGTGAAACCAAGGAGGCACAGACCGTAGGTGTTCATGATGTCACAGAAAAACTCCGAGAAGGGCGGGCAGAGCCCGCAGTAAAAGAACACGGCGAAGAAGGGATATCCATGTGGAGCCATTTTATGAGCAGTGGCTGGAAGTACCTTCGTGCTCGGATGCGCTCGCGTCTCCGTCGACCAGAAGAGGTAGTAGTACTCCCTCAGCTCCTTCGCGGCAAGCTTGTGGGGGGGGGGGAGATTGCCCGCTCCTTCCGCAGCGCCGCAAGCCGCTGCGCCTCGGTCGACTTCACATCCTTCCCCTTGTCGGCTTTCAGAGCCATGGCGGAAGTGGTGGAGGAGGTCGACGACGTTGGTGATGCTGGTGGCGATGGGGGGGGGGGCAGGGCGCTGCTCTCTTGCTGCTTTGAGAAGACGGAGGCGCGGCGGAAGTTTCCAAGATTGGGAAAGCAACTGGCGAATGGGCGCACTACCCCTGCTTCCCCTTGCTTATAAAGGGGGAGGGGCGGACGTTCCGCCTTTTCGAATAAAGAAACCACCCATGATCTCTCCCACGACGCCGCATTCGACGCGTGCCGTTCGGAGAGGGCGCGGTGGATACGGAGAGAGATGCGGCGTAACCCAGGCCGCGAGTGCCCGTGCCCTGTTTTGGGCCTGGCCCAACAGCGCTCGGCACCGTGCATGGCCCAGGCCCGGGGGCTCCTGTCGGTGTACTAGAGTAGGGGTACCCTAGTATCCCGAACTCGTGCACGGGCAGTCGCAGCGTCCCGCGGCAAGGCTTGCCGGGTGACCGCCAAGGTCCTCCGTGGTTCCTTTGGAGCCATTCAAGAACAAAGTATCCAAGACCCCGACAAGAGGAGCTTGCCGGGAAGGAGACAAGACCCCGGCAAGAGGGGCTTGCCGGGAAGGCCAACCAAGGCATCTCAAGGAACTTGCCGCAGCGCACCACGCGTCCTGGCAAGGCCCGGTGAGCGACAAGCTCCCGGACGCGACAAGACAATGACTGCGGAAAGGCACTTGCCGCGGCAAGCCTCCACTCTATACCTGCGCTCCAGCACATCCACCAACGTGTCGCTCTGGGACCCTTCTAGGCGTACGTGGCGGGAAGCTGTGCAGCCAGAGGTACACGGTGGCAAGCGGCGCTGACAAGATTCCCATCGTGGCAAGCAGTGGCATCCCTGGCGGTCCCTTTCTGCACCATCTAGGCGATGCAGACAGGCATTTAATGCCCTTGTCCCCTGCCGTCAAGGTTAGGTATGATACACTGTAGTAGGCGGCGGTACCTACCGCAACGCCTTTTCCATTTTTGCCCTTGTCTACGTTGCCACCTGTCCATGACCCCTTTAGCATATAAAAGGAGGCCCATGCGCAACGTAGGGAGGGTCGGCAAAACAAAACGCTCACGCTCGGTCTCGTCAGCTGCTGGTGTGTACTGTAGCACTCGGCGCTCCCGAGCAAGAACACAATACAGACCACAAAGCAGGAGTAGGGTTTTACGCATCCGTGCGGCCCGAACCTAGGTAAACTGATCGCGTGCTCGTGCGTTTCGCCTCGATCTGCTCTTCGTGCTCTCTCCGCCCCCTTGCCGAACCGAAAGGGACTCGGTCCGCCGGTCCCATAGGTGTCCGCGGGATTAGCACCCCCGACGGAACTGGAACTCGTAACAACAATCCTATAAGCTACTACAGATTAGTAACACGTGAACCTGATAGAAGAGGAGAGCATAGTCCTTAACCCACATTGAATGAGAAGAGAACGACTCAGATGAGAGGCATAGGGTAAAGGAGTAAAAGAGCCTTACGTTCCCTTCCACAATCAATTCCCCTACATATAACTAAAGCATTTCTAGACTCGACATCGACCAGTTTTGCTCAACGAACTTACAGGCAGTCCGGCTCTGATGCCAACGCTGTCAGGACGCCGATTCCAAGCCACATCGATCTAGCTGGTAACACCTCATATCACTTTGCGGCCTCACGCACGGTATCCCACGGGTGTCTCCTTACCATGGCCCGGGACCGTTTGCGCCTTTTGGCTCACGTATATGATAGTGTCGCTAGCATCCATATGACAGAGAACCCGGGCCGACATGGCTAGTCATGAACCCAAAGCGGCACAGACCTATAGAGACAGGCATACATGAATCACATTGATCATGTCCGTCATCAGCGAGTGATTCCGGGCTGTAGCACTGGGCTAACAGGACTCCGGGGAACCCGGGCTGTAGCAGGCTAGGCAGGACTCCGGAAGTCACCGCGTGACATTTCCCCGAAGGGACAGACATAGGAACGAAGTGAAACACATGCCGGCCAGTCAAGTGTCCTGAACAGTAGTGCTGGGCTAGCAGGACTTCGGTGAACCGGGCTGTAGCGGACTACTATGGCTCGAGGAACACTAGACTACATTTCCCCATAAGAAAGGCTGCCAAGGATAAACAACTAGATTGTCGGATCCCACTCATACCAAGCATTTCAATCATACACACAATATGCCCGATATGAGTACATACCACATGGCATCACAACAAAACTCTACAACTCAAGTACTTTATTTAAAGGCTCCAGAGAGCCATACATAACATGTTCATATAGATACGGGTCACATGACCCGACACTCAAGTCATACAATCATACAAGCACATGCGGAAGCAACCGGTCTGAGTACAGACACTAGAAAGAAAGAAGGCTTCTCGAAGCCTGTCTATCTACATAGGGCCCTCCATGGCCAGGATCACCACCTGGGTGGCTAGTCCCTCATCGACATCAAGCTGTACATAAAACCCATCGGAGGGGGCAGTGTTGTCGTCTGAAAACAATAAATAAGCAAACATGAGTACAAGGTACTCAGCAAGTCTTACATCAGAACCTACTATACATGCTCATTCTCAAGAAGGTGGTGGGGCTATTGCAGCAAGCCAGCTTTGACTCTTGGCTAAGCTATCCTACGGAACTTCACTGGTAAAATAGTTTTCGCACACGAGTCCACTACTCACCAACACAATACTCCACCGGGGATCCTCCCTCGTCATCCTACGAGAGGGCCATCCTCGGTACTCACACTTATCTTGAGTCTTTTAGTAGTATCCATTAACTTGTCTATGAACTGTATAGGCAACCAAGTAGTCCTTTATCGCGGACGCGGCTATTCGAATAGTTTTATACCCTGCAGGGGTGTACTTCGTCATACATGTTTCCACCACTTAGCGTCTGCACACGACATGTGCTTGGCAGACTTCAAGCGAAAACCGACGTGGGTGTAGACCACGACCTGACTAACCTCACAAGTCTCTAGTCCAGGTTTATCGCCTATTCAGGTTCCATCCGCAAGGAAATCTGGCCGGGGTGTCCTCAACGGCCCCAAACGATGTGTACAGGGTTCCTGAGACACCAAACGGGCGACTCGGTACACCGTGCCACGGTGTATCTACCGCGACATAGCCCACCCCTAGGGTCAGCGCTACGCACGGCCGCCAACACATAACCTACAAACACCAGAAACTAGTTGCAATTCCTGGACAGAGGACGAGATGGGTCAGTAAGTCGAGCGGGGTCATATTTCAGCGCCCAATGTGTGGTAGTAACTGAATCTTAAATCACGCATATAGATCTCAGTTCTTATGGACGGCCTCAATGAAACAACCAACCATGTACTCCTACATGGCCTCTCATCGATACCTTTACCAAAACATGTTCAACACATCCCTCACATTACGGACATAAGCATTTCACTCTAGCCCATCACCCAGATGAACCAGACCTGGCACAACTCTAAGCATAGCAGGCATGGCAAGGTAGGAAACACAAACATGGCTCAATCAACTCCTACACATGCTAGTGGGTTTCATCTAGTTACTGTGGCAATGACAGGTCATGCAGAGGATAAGGGTTCAACTATCATAGCACACAGCAGTTTGAAACGCGTTGTCTTAATGCAGTAAACAAGAGCAGAAGCGAGAACATGGGTTTGTATCGGAATGATCAATGGTTGCTTGCCTGATGGAGTGGTAGTGGGATACTGCCCTTCAGTTGGATACTCGTGAATATCCTCGGAGGCAGAACCTACCACGAAGAACACATCGGAACACGATCAACACATGACGATATGCAACAATATGATGCATGCTATGACATGGCAATATGAATGTGTCTTGGCCTAATGCAAGCTATAACAGAAAGGAATGAACTCATTTGAATAAAAGATTCAAATATTAGCTCACTAAACATGGCCTTAATAGTGCATTTCTTTATTCTGCTTAAACAGCAAGGTAAACTTGTTTTGTCATGCATGAAACCATTACAGATGGATAGATTGAATTTTTCTGATCATTTTTCATATATAAATCTTTGCATTTGGAGCTATGGTTGATTTTCTATGATTTTTAGAAGTTTTAGACATTTTCTGGAATTTCCTGTATAAGAATAATTCCAGTAATTTAATTACTGCGTCAGCATTATGTCAGGGTGACGTCAGTGGTCAACGAGGACGTCCAGGTCAAACCTGACTGGTGGGTCCCGCATGTCAGTAGTTAATTAAACTAATTATTTTTAGTTAAAACTAATTTGATTTAGTTAGCAGAGGGGGACCCACTTGTCATTGACTCAGGGGAGTCAAACTGGGGTCAAACCCCTGGTCAGCGGGGCTAATAAAAAAATTATAAAGAAGGGACAATGCTACTATCCTTTTTCCACACTTGTTCTTCAAAGTAGCACCATAATCTTCATGATAGAGAGTCTTTTGTTTTGTCACTTTCATATACTAGTGGGAATTTTTAATTATAGAACTTGGATTGTATATTCCAACAATGGGCCTCCTCAAGTGCCCTAGGTCTTCGTGAGCAAGCAAATTGGATGCACACCCACTTAGTTTCTTTTGTTGAGCTGTCATACATTTATAGCTCTAGTGCACCTGTTGCATGGCAATCCCTACTCCTTGCATTAACATCAATCGATGGGCATCTCCATAGCCCGTTGATTAGCCTCATTGATGTGAAACTATCTCCTTTTTTTCTACTCCACATAACCCCCATCATCATATTATATTCCACCCATAGTGCTATATCCATGGCTCGCGCTCATATATTGCGTGAAAATTTATAGGTTGGAGATTACTAAAGTATGAAAAAATTGCTTGGCTTGTCATCAGGGTTGTCCATGATGAGAGAATTCTTGTGTGACAAAAATGGAGCGTGACTAAACTATATGATTTTGTAGGGATGAACTTTCTTGGGCCATGTTATTTTGAGAGGACATAATTGCTTAGTTAGTATGCTTGAAGTATTATTATTTTTATGTCAATATGAACTTTTATCTTGAATCTTTTGGATCTGAATATTGATACCACAATTAAGAAGAATTACATTAAAATTATGCCAAGCAGCACTCCGCATCAAAAATTCTATTTTTATCATTTACCTACTCGAGGACAAGCAGGAATTAAGCTTGGCGATGCTTGATACGTATCCAACGTATCTATAATTTTTGATTGCTCCATGCTATATTATCTACTATTTTGGACATTATTGGGCTTTATTATCCAGTTTTATATTATTTTTGGGACTAACCTATTAACCGGAGGCCCAGCCCAGAATTGCTGTTTTTTTGCCTATTTTAGGGTTTCGAAGAAAAGGAATATCAAACGGGTCCAAACGGAATGAAACCTTAGGGAACGTGATTTTCTCACCGAACATGATCCAGGAGACTTGGACCCTACGTCAAGACACAAAGGAGGAGGCCACGAGGTAGGGGGCGCGCCTACCCCCCCAGGCGCGCCCTCCACTCTCGTGGGCCCCCTATTGCTCCACTGACGCACTCCTTCCTCCTATATATACCTATGTACCCCAAACGATCAGATACGGAGCCAAAACCCTAATTCCACCGCCGCAACTTTCTGTATCCACGAGATCCCATCTTGGGGCCTGTCCCGGAGCTCCGCCGGAGGGGGTATCCATCACGGAGGGCTTCTACTTCATCACCATAGCCCCTCCGATGAAGTGTGAGTAGTTCACCTCGGACCTATGGGTCCATAGTTATTAGCTAGATGGCTTCTTCTCTCTTTTTGGATCTCAATACAATGTGCTCCCCCTCTCTTGTGGAGATCTATTCGATGTAATCTTCTTTTTGCGGTGTGTTTGTTGAGACTGATGAATTGTGGGTTTATGATCAAGTCTATCTATGAAAAATATTTGAATCTTCTCTGAATTCTTTTATGTATGATTGGTTATCTTTGCAAGTCTCTTCGAATTATCAGTTTGGTTTGGCCTACTAGATTGATCTTTCTTGCAATGGGAGAAGTGCTTAGCTTTGGGTTCAATCTTGCGGTGTCCTTTCCGAGTGACAGCAGGGGCAGGAAGGCATGTATTGTATTGTTGCCATCGAGGATAAAAAGATCGGGTATTCTTCATATTGCATGAGTTTATCCCTCTACATCATGTCATCTTGCTTAAGGCGTTACTCTATTTCCATTAACTTAATACTCTAGATGCAAGCTGGATAGCGGTCGATGAGTGGAATAATAGTAGTAGATGCAGGGAGGAGTCGGTCTACTTGTCTCGGACGTGATGCCTATATACATGATCATGCCTAGATATTCTCATAACTATGCTCAATTCTGTGAATTGCTCAATAGTAATTCGTTCACCCACCGTAGAATACTTATGCTCTTGAGAGAAGCCACTAGTGAAACCTATGGCCCCCGGGTCTATCTTCATCATATTAATCTTCCAATAATTTACCTTTATTTTACTTTGCATCTTTATCATAAAAATACCAAAAATATTATAATATCTATCAGATCTCACTCTCGTAAGTGGCCGTGTAGGGATTGACAACCCCTTATCGCGTTGGTTGCGAGGATTTATTTGTTTTGTGCAGGTACGAGGGACTCACGCGTAGACTCCTACTGGATTGATACCTTGGTTCTCAAAAACTGAGGGAAATAGTTACGCTACTCTGCTGCATCATCCCTTCCTCTTCGGGGAAAAACCAACGCAGTGCTCAAGAGGTAGCAACCATCGTTGTTCCGGCTGCACGAGTGCATCCCCGAGCTCGCGCACGACGCTGTCGAGACCGCCGTGAGCTCTCCTCCATTTCCCCTCCTTCCCCGTGCTCGATTTCGTGTCATAGCTCTGCTAACCGTCGAACCCACGAGAGCCACGCCGCCAGCCATGTCGCCGCCGTGTCCAGGGCCACCGCAGCTCACACCCGCGCATGTCACCGCACTCAGCAACCTCCCAGAAGACCAACGCCGCCGCCCACAGCTCCTGCCATGCCCCGCAGCACCCCGCACGCACCTGGCCATGCTCCGGTCGCCGCCCGAGCTCATTTTCGGCGAGCTCAGGCCACCCCCGCCTCTCCCGCTTGCTCCAGAAGACGCGGACGAGCCCTGGCTCCTCGTCCGTGTCCTCCGCCGCCCAAATGGTCGACGGAAGGCGAATCCCGTGCCCCTCTGCCGCGTTCGGCCTCGCTGGCGGCTAAACACTGGCGGGTTGACTGGGTTTGACCCCCCCCCAGTTGACCAGATTCGACCATATGGGTCAATGACAGGTGGGGCCCGTCTCTGACTAAATCTGTAGTTAGCTTAGTGTTAGTGCTAATTAACCTATGTTAATTAACTAAGACACTGACGTGTGGACCCCACACGTCAGGTTTGAACTGGTCAGCCCCATTTGACGCGCTGACGTCATGCCACTGTCATGCTTACGCAGTTATTCATTTTCTGGTATTAAAATAAATCAGGAAATTCCAAAAATTGTTATAAACTTCAAAAATTCATAGAAATTCAACCATACCTCAGATTGAAATAAGTTATATATGAAAAATAATCATAAAAATGCAATCTATCCATCTGTACCATTTTCATGCACGAAAAACCAACTTATATCTACTGTATAAGTGAAAACACATGAATGGCATTTATAAGTGCTTATTTTGGAGATGCATTTGCACCTTTGGTTCAAATGGACTTCAACCAAATGAATGCTAGTTGCATTAGCTCAAACAACATCACATCTTAATGCCATGTTCATGCATCATATATTGTTGCGTATTCTTGTGTTTTGATTGCTGACACCGTTCCTTCTCGATAGGTCCTGCTCCGGAGACCGGTCCAGAGTACTTGTCAGAGGAGCAGTGCCCCTGGTGATCTACCAGGCAAGCAAACCCCCTTCTTCATTCTGATACAATCCTACCCTCTCGCTCCTGCCTTCTTTTATTGCATTAGGACAACAACGATTCAACTGCTACTTTATGCTACAGTAGTTGAACTCATTCCTCTGCATGACCTGTCGTTGCCACAAAAAATAGTTGAAACCCACTAGCATCTGCAGGAGTTGACTGAGCCATGTTGTGTTCCTACCATGCATTGCCTGCTATTTGTCACAGCCCTAGAAATCTTCTTGTAATTAGTGGCATTGCATCCATGCATCATTTTCAACTTCTATTAATTTTGAAATGGGGACTGATAAACCCTAGCAGCAAGTGAAATACAACTAGGGTCAAATTAAATCTTTCCCATCTACCCAAAATGGCTTTTAGAAAAGTTCATCAATTTTGGAATGGGTGAAAATTCTTCCAAAAATGATGCACACATTTCTAGGACATTTTTGGATTTTGGAGTTAATTCATACGTATTTGAATTTGGACAATTAAATGCTATATAATATCTTAAATGTCCAAATAATTCTGAACTTAAGTGAGGGCTGTTGGAAATATTCCATACAGAGCCCACAATTATTTTCAGGGTTTTTGAAAATGCCTTAGCATTTTAATTAAGTCAAAACAATTACAGAAAAATAGAAAACAGAAACTAAATAAAAGAGAGAGAGAAGGAAACAAACCTGGCGCCACCTGGGCCTCACCTGTGCTGGCCCAGCCATCCTAGCCTGGTGCCAGTCATCCCTAACCTCTGCCAGTAGCCAGAGGCGGGACAGCGCATGTGCGCGCGAGGCGCCACGCCTCCTCCTGCTTGCCGCCGAGCCTCTGGACGCGTCGGTGAACGCCCCCGCATCATCCTGATCCGCCCGACCTCTCTCACTCTCCCCCTGCTCTCTCCCTCGCCTCCGCACCTTGGACCGAACGCGCCCGCCGCCGACGACAAGCACCACTGCGGTCATCGCCTCCCCCTCATTCCCTCGAGCAGCCTAGAAGCACCACCGCGTCCTCCCCTTCCTCTCCATCGAGCCGCGCCCCGCCGGATGCCTCAAAGCACCGTCCCCGACCCTTCATCCTCCTCGGGTCGCTGGAGATCCGCCTCGCCACCCTGCTCACTCTGACACCTCCCCGGCCCCGCCATCTGCACTGGAAGACACACTGTGAGCCACTAAACCTCTCCTCTCTGCCTTTTCCTTCGCACACACCCCGTAGCCGCTGCCCCGCGATCACCCGAAGCCGCCGTCCGCCATGGCCAGCGAGCCTCGTGCCCCCGAGCCCCTCCGCTCCTACTAGATGCTCCGGCGTGTTTCTGATGACCGTTAGGTGCTGCCTAGCACCTCCGTTTGCTCGCCCTCGAGCTGCAGCCCTGCGCCCATGGAACCTGAGCCCCGCCGCCGCTTGACCTCATCGCCGAGCCCAACTCCGGCAACCCCAAGGCCTCCCTCCACCTCCGTTGGATGCGGCCGAGTGCCAGCTTTCCAACGGGACCGCTCGTGGCCCCAAGCAACCTCCTGTAGGTGAAACCCGAGCCACTCCGGTGCACACCCGCCGCGGAGTTGGTCACCGGTGTTCACACGCCCGTGGTGATGACGTGGCACCGTCATTAGGGACTAAGTACCAACTTAATTACCCCCTGACCCACTGACACACGGGCCCCACTCCCTTAGTTAACCACAGTTCAAATTCCTGTTAGTTTTAACTAATCACCGTGGCCCCACGCGTCAGCGTTGACCTGGCTGACGTGGCTCCTGACCAACCCCACCCGCCAGTGGCCCAAGCCAGCTTGTGACACTGACCAATGGGCCCCACTGGTTAGGTTTGACCTGGACCAGCGCCCGTTGACCTGTTGAGGTCAGCATGACACAATGCTGACGCAGTCATAGGCTTTTCTCGATTTATTCTTATTCAGGTAATATCAGAAAATAGTGCTAACTTCAAAAATTCATATAAAATCAACTGTAACTCAGAATGAAATAATTTATATATGAAAAATTATCAGAAAAATTCAAGGAATCTGTTTATGGCATTTTCATGCATGTTAGAACAACTTATGGCTGCTGTTTAGGCCAATTCACATAAATGGAATTTAAACTCTCACATATGGAGTTTAAATTTGAACCTAGGGTTCAAACCAACTCCATTTAACATGTTGCTAGTTGCATTAGCTCAAAACATAGCATATTGGCATGTCATGATCATGCATCATATTGTGCATTGCATTAATTGTGCTCATTCTCTGTTGCCGGTGGTTGTGCCCTCTCGATAGACATTGTACCGACGCTGTGATCGTTGACACTGATGAAGACCCAATGATATCTTCAGAAGTGCCAGGCAAGCACAACCCCCTTGTTCATTCCGATACAAGCCCACTCTCTCTCGCTTCTGCTCTCTTTTACTGCATTAGGACAACAACGATTCATCTGTTACTTGTTGTGGTAGTTGAACCCCTTATCCTCTGCATGACCTGTCATTGCCACAGTAAATAGATGAAACCCACTAGCATGAGTAGGAGTTGTTTGAGCCCTGATGTGCCTACTCATTCATGCTTGTTTGTCATGCCTGCTATTGCATAGAGTTGTGTCAGGTCTGATTCATCGGGAATGAATCGGAGGTGTGTGAACATGTCCTACTATGTGTGAGCTAAGTGTGTGAACACATTTTGGTAAAGGTAGCGGTGAGAGGCCATGTAGGAGTACATGGTGGGTTGTCTCATTGAAACCGTCCTCAGGAACTGAGTTCCGTGTCTGTGATCCATGAGCAGCTACTACCACTCATTGGGATCCTTAATTGACCCTCTCGGCTTCTGAATCACACTAGTACTCTGTCCAGGAGTTGCAACTAGTTTCTGGTGTTTGTAGGTTATGTGTTGGCGGCCGTGCGTAGTGCTGACCCTAGGGGTGGGCTATGATGTGGTAGATACACCGTGGCACGGTGTACCGGGCACCCGTTTGGTGTCTCGGGAACCCTGTTCATATCGTTCGGGGTCGTATGTGGAAACCTCGGCCGGACTCCCTGCGGATGGAACCTGGATAGGAGATAAACCTGGACTAGAGACTTAAGTGTTTAGGTAGGCCGTGGCCGACACCCTCGTTGGGCTTCCGCTTGAAGGTTGCCGAGTACATGTCGTGTAAACGACGGTAAGTGGTGGGAGCGTGTGTGAAGAAGTACACCCCTGCAGGGTTATCATTATCTATTCGAATAGCCGGATTCCTCGGATATGGAAACTTGGACCCCTTGCATAGTTCATAGACTAGTGAAAGTGGATACTCTAAAACTCGCAAGATAAGTGTGAGTGCTATGGATGGCCTTCTCGTAGGGAGACGGGAGCGGATCCATAGTGGTGTATTGAATGGTGAATATGTGGACTCGTTTGCGCCACCTCAAAAGAGTTGCTTGCAGTCGTAGTTCAGGTTAGCCACTGAGTCAAAGCTGGCTTGCTGCAGTTAAACTCCACCACCCCCTTTGTTTATACCGATGCATATGTAGTTAGTTCTGATCTAAGTCTTGTTGAGTACAATTGTACTCACGTTTTCTTAATTTATGTTTTTGCAGAGTGGCTTCAGTCTCACTAGTAATTCCGCGTGGACTTCGTCGTTTATCTTGATACCTCAGCTACGATCTTGTGCCCTCGGCAGGATCTAGTAGATAGTCAGGCTTCTTAGCCTTTTTCAATCTGTAGATGTCTGTACTTAGACATGTTAAGCTTCCGCATGTGCTTGATTTGTATGCTGTGATTGTTGGGTCATGAGACCCATGTTTGTATTTCCGGCTCCTCGGAGCCTAATGAATAAATACTTGAGTCGTAGAGTTATGTTGTGATGCCATGTTGTATTTACTCATATCAGGCATATTGTGTGTATGATTGCAATGCTTGGTATGGGTGGGATCCGACAATCTAGTTGTTTATCCTTGGCAGCCTTTCTTATGGGGAAATGTAGTCTATTGTTCCTCGAGCCATAGTAGTCCGCTACAGCCCGGTTCACCAGAGTCCTGCTAGCCCAGCACTACTGCTCAGGATACTTGACTGGCCGGCATGTGTTTCACTTCGTTCCTCTGTCTGTCCCTTCGAGGAAATGTCAGCGGTGACATCCGGAGTCCTGCCTAGCCTGCTACAGCCCGGGTTCCCGGAGTCCTGTTAGCCCAGTGCTACCGTCCGGATTCACACGCTGCTGACCGACATGCTCGATGTGATTCATGTATGCCTGTCCCCATAGGTTAGTGCTGCTTTGGGTTCACGACTAGACCTGTCGGCCCGGGTTCTCTGTCATATGGATGCTAGTGACACTATCATATACGTGAGCCAAAAGGTGCAAATGGTCCCGGGCCATGGTAAGGCGACACCCGTGGAATACCGTCCGTGAGGACGCAAAGTGATATGAGGTGTTACCGGCTAGATCAAAGTGACTTGGAATCGGGGTCCTGACACTATTGCTTAGAGTATGTCAGGTCTGATTCATTGGGAATGAATTGGAGTGTAGTGCTATGTTTTGATGTTGAGATTTAAGCGTGTGAACACAACTTAGTAAAGGTAGCGGTGAGAGGCCATGTAGGAGTACATGGTGGGTTGTCTCACTCGAACCATCCTTAAGCACTGAGTTCTATGTATGTTGTCCAATGACTAGCTAGTACCACACATTGGAATGCTTAAGTGCCCCTCTCGACTTATTAACCAACTTGATCTATGTCCAAGAGTTGCAATTAGTTTCTGGTGTTTGTAGGTAGTTTTAGTAGTCTACCAAGTGGCACCCGGCCAGGTGGGCTTGGGACAGACTAGGCACAGTGGCACGGTGTACCAAGTGGCGCCCGGATGGTGGGCTTGGGAACCCTGCTCACATCGTTTGGGGCCGTGAGTGACACCCCGGCCGGATATCCTTGCGGATGGAACCCGAATAGGCGACAAACCTGTATTAGAGTCTTGTGTGTTTAGTCAGGTCATGGCCGACTCCCTCGCCAGGCTTCCGCTTAAAGGTTGCCGAGATACACGACGTGTACATGGTGGTAAGTGGCGAGAGCGTGTGTGAAGAAGTACACCCCTGCAGGGTTAACATGATCTATTCGAATAGTCGGGTCCATGGTTATGGACTTCTTGGATGCTTACGTGGTACATAGACAACTAAAGTGGATAATCTAAAATGCTCAAGACAAGTGTGAGTGCTATGGATGGCCTTGTCGTAGGGAGACGGGAATGAATCCAGACTAGTGTATTGATGTGGTGATTTGTGGACTCGTGTGCGCTTTCTCACCTCAAAAAACTTACTCGTAGTCGTAGAATAGGATAGCCACTAAGTCAAAGCCGGCTTGCTGCAACTAAACCCACATTGCCTTCTTGATACTAATGCATGTATGATAGGATCTGATGTAAGTCTTGCTGAGTACCTTTGTACTCATGTTTGCTTAATTATATTTTGTAGATGAGATAGCTGTCTCATTAGTAGTTCCGCTTGGACTTCGACGAGTAGCTTGTTACCTCAGCTACAATCTTGTATCCTTAGGAGGAAGTTGTAGATAGTCAGGCTTCTTAGCCTTTTTCTTTTGTAGTTGTCTATACTCAGACATGTAGTGCTTCCATTGCCTGTATGCTCTGAATGATGGGTCATGAGACCCTTGTTTGTATTAAATGCTATGTGGCCCTTCTGGGCCGTTATCTATATGAGTTTGAGTTATGTTGTGATGCCATGTTGTACAACACATACTTGCATGGTATGCTTACGTGGGACGTGTACTGCGATGTGTGGGATCCGACAACCTAGTTGTCTATCCTTCGTAGCCTCTCTTATGGGGAAATGTAGTCTGGTGCTTCCACTGAGCCATGGTAGTCCGCTACAGCCCGGTTCACTGGAGTCCTACTAGCCCAGCACTACTGCTCCAGAACACTTAGACTGGCCGGCACGTGATTCACATCGTTCCTGTGTCTGTCCCTTCGGGGAAATGTCACGTGTGACTTCTGGAGTCCTGCTAGCCTGCTACAGCTCTGATTCCCAGAGTCCTGTTAGCCCAGTTGCTATAGCCCGAATTCGCATTGTCAGTGTCAAAACCGGCGGATCTCAGGTAGTGGGTCCCAAACTATGCGTCTAGGCCGGATGGTAACAGGAGGCAGGGAACACGATGTTTTACACAGGTTCGGGCCCTCTCGATGGAGGTAAAACCCTACGTCCTGCTTGATTAATATTGATGATATGGGTAGTACAAGAGTAGATCTACCACGAGATCAAGGAGGCTAAACCCTAGAAGCTTGCCTATGGTATGATTGTTGTGTACGGAGTTGATGAAGTTGTCCTACGGACTAAAACCCTCCGATTTATATAGACACCGGAGAGGGTTAGGGTTACATAGAGTCGGTCACAATGGTAGGAGATCTTGAATATCCGCATCGCCAAGCTTGCCTTCCACGCCAAGGAAAGTCCCATCCGGACACGGGACGTAGTCTTCAATCTTGTATCTTCATACTCCAGGAGTCCGACTGAAGGTATAGTCCGGCTACCCGAACACCCCCTAATCCAGGACGCCCTCAGTAGCCCCTGAACCAGGCTTCAATGACGACGAGTCCGGCGCGCAAATTGTCTTCGGCATTGCAAGGCGGGTTCCTCCTCCAAATTCTTCATAGAAGATTGTAACACCAAGAGTAGTGTCCGGCTCTGCAAAATAAGCTTCCACATATTGCCGTAGAGAGAATAATATTAACACAAATCAAATATGCTGACGTATTCCACAGTGCGTCATCACACTACAGCCAAGTCCTTCACTTGAATCGTTTTCACTTTTCCACCTCAGCGTGTTTTGCGAGGCGGTTTCCTTGGCACGTCTTGTCAAAGCAGAGATCGTGTCCCCTTTGTTTATGGGATTCTCGTTAATACGGACATGGGTAACCCAACCGCGCCACTTATCACGACGCTTGGGAGGCAAGCGAGTTTTACTAGGCAGGTGGGGACGCACAACTGCATCTGCCCATATAAGGGGACAAGGATCCACCTTTTTACCTACGCCTTCTTCCTCCTTTGCCTATCCATCTTCTGGGCACCCGAGCTCTAGCGCCCAAGCCCGCGCTTCCTACCTCAACCCTCTCCAACAATGTCCGGAGCAGGAGGCAGGTGGATGGTCTCCTCCATTACGGAGGGCCATGTTAAAAGGTTAAGGAAGGCCGAATACTTGTCCAAAGACATCGCGCACCAGCTTCCTGAGGAGGGGCAACTTCTCCCCACCCCAAGGCCCCATGAGAGGGTAGTATTTCTTCTCCACTTCCTCCGCAGACTGGGTTTTCCTCTCCACCCATTTGTCCACGGGCTCATGTTCTACTATGGCCTAGATTTCCACGATCTGGCCCTGAACTTCATCCTCAATATCTCGGCGTTTATCGTCATGTGCGAGGCTTTCCTCTGCATTCACCCCCATTTCGGCCTCTGGCTCAAGACCTTCAACGTCAAGCCAAAGGTGGTGCGCGGCAACCAGGCGGAGTGCGGAGGTGCCATGGCGGGCAAAATTGCCAATGTCATATGGCTCGAGGGCTCCCTTGTGGAGACGTTGAAGGGGTGGTAGTCAGGGTGGTTTCACATCACCGAGCCACGCGATCCGAAGTGGATCGCAGCCCCTGAATTCCAATCCGGACCCCCTACGCGGCTTACGTCCGGGATGGAGACGAGCTTGTCGTCGGGCGACGAAGAAGAGTTGACCGGACTGCAAAAATGCATCCAGTCCCTGGTGACCAAGCAGCTCAAGATTGTCAACGTAATCCAGGTCATGCTCATCCGCCGGATCCTTCCGTGTCAAGAACGGGACTTCAATTTGTGGGAGTTCAACCCGGCGCTGCACCGAACTCTGAGCAGACTCTTCGACACGACGTACGAAGATGTCTGGAGGTGGCTAACCAAAGGCGTCGAGGCTCCCACATCCGCCTCCGAAGACTGTCGATTCAGCTCGCAGCGTCCTGCTGGCGAGGTAAGATATTTTCATCCTTGACAGGATGTTCAGTTTTTCCATAGTTTGACTCCATGCGGGATCTAAACTCCCTCACCTTTGATAGGATTGGCGGGAGAAGTCCGGACAGATTAACTGCCCGGCTCCCTTGCCCGAAGACCCAGCCCCTGTTCTCCTAGAGAAGCTGCTAGTTCCGGCACCTTATGTGGTGCCGAAGAACAAGGCCAAGAAGAAGAAGGCCACGGGGACTCGAAAGAGTTCCCGGCACATGGTGGTGTCGGACTCGTCATCCGATGAGTCCGAGACGCACTCCTCCCGCGAAGAAGAGGAGGAGGAAGAAGAAACCTCTCCCCCTCCAGCAGGGGGAGGGAAGAAGAGGAAGGCCGCCCCAGAAGGGGAGGCCGAGGGGTCCAAGAAGAGGAAAACCCCTCCGCCGGACTATGTCCCCGGCGCCGACGAGGACGAAGAGGAGTGGCCGGACAGGGCCAAGCGTCCGGCAAGATCGTAAGTGTTCGGATACCAGAGTAACTCGTGATATTCCTTTTGTCGCACAGCTTTCCCTAATGTCGGATATAATCATGCAGTCCGCCCAAGGACGGGCTCGACGAGTCGTCGAGCGGCTCCCTGGATTCATCGGACGTGAATTCAGTTCCGCCTACTGCTTCCCCCTGTGCTGCAGATGACGCCGAAGTGGCGTCGCGACAAGCTCCGGGGTGAGAGGAGGTGGTCCAGGAGGATCCGCGAGGCGACCTCCCGGGCTCCAAGAGTGAAGGGGACAAGACCCCCCTAGGCTCCAAGTCCGGCTTCAAGCCGGACACTACGCCGGAATCATCAACGGTTCTGGACCGCGGTAGGCGAACTCCTGCCAAGAGGAGCAAGCCTACTGAGCCGGCGTCCTCCGTCCAGCCGAAGGCGTCGGACAATCTGCTGGAGGAGCTTAAGGGCACCTCCATCGACGAGGAGCACTATACTATTATGAGTAGGGTGATCTAGAAGGTTCAGTCCACCAAGAGCGGACTGACTGAAGCTTGCGCTAGCCTTCTAACAGGCTTCGAGGTAAGCAAAAATATGTAAAAATATTACCGTATAGACAGTAGCCCCTGATGCTTTGTTTGGCGTTCGGAAAGAAAAGCCGAATAGAGGATCCATTAAATATCACAGGAGTCTAACTAAAAAGGAGTCAATATACGTATGCAGGCTTCGTTGCTAGCCACCGCCGCACTGACTGCGGAGGTGGGTGCCCTGAAACAGGGCCTCGGGCGGACCGAGCAAGAACTCGGCCTTGCCAAATGGCAGCTCGAGGAGAAAGAAGGTAAGAAATACCTTACAGAAAAAGTGCGTATAAAGACATGATTGCAAAAAATAACAGGATTGTACTGCTTATTGTATGGGCCACGACTAAGGTGGCGACCCTCAAGAAGGCGCTGTCTGAGGCCGAAAAGAAAACGGCCACGGAGTGCACCGAGCGAGAGAAACTTGAGGCCCAGGTCGGCGAGGTGCAGCAGGAGCTTCAGGCTCTCATGAAAAAACATGAGAATTTGGAGCTTGAGTCCAAGACGCAAGCGTCCGAGCTCGCGGCGGCCCTTGAGACTGCCAAGTCTGCCAAGGCCGAAGCCCAAAAGGCCCTCCAAGAGTTGGTGGAGATGAAAAAGATAGCGGCGGGTAAGGCATTCTATATGCAAAGCAGACATATAAAAGTGAAGTACTTGTTACTTACCCGAATCCGAAGCTCTCCAGGGGCATTCGCAGATCTTCCCCGCAGCGTATCCGCCGCCGCCGCGTTCTACCAAGCCGAAGAGGGCAGCTCGACGGAGAAGGTGTTCTCGTCTTAGTATGCTAAGGCCGGAGACCCTATGCCCTTGAGCGACCAGCTGAAACAGCTGGTCGAGCTCCACAAGGCGGCCGAACAGGCCATGAAGGGCTTCATAGTTCGGCTGTGGCCCGGAGAGGCCCTGCCTGGGAGCTACTTCGGGTTGGTGCGGCGACTGGTGGAGGCATGTCAAAGGCTCGAGGTCATCAAGCGCTCCGTCTGCATCGAAGGTGCCCGTAGGGCCCTTGCCCGGGCAAAGGTGCACTAGGGCAAGCTGGACGGTGAGAAGCTTGTGATGGACGGGCCGCCGCCGGGGAAGGAGCATCGCAAGCCCGAGAACTACTATAAGGATGTTCTGGCGGGTGCCCGCCTTGTGGCGGATGAATGTACCAAGGATGTAATTTTTGAATGAACTCGCTCGTGTTATCCTGTGCGCTGAAAACTTGTTCATATGCGCTAAGAAATGCTTGAATTTAAAATATTACTTTCTGTGCGGCCGTTTATCAAAAAATTGAGAGATGGCCAGTCGTCGGCTTCTGCCCCCATGCCACTAGTGCTGGGGTGTTCGGGATAAACATGAGCGCTCTTTTTCCCATGATTGGGTCCGTCGAGGGAGGCGCTCAGCACAACGAACCAGGCAATCGGACTATAATGCTTGAACACTCTCACTTAGCCATAGAACTCTATAATTTTAAATTTTGGCGAAGCCCCTAATTCGGAAGACCGAGTTCGGGGCGCTATCCACGCCTTGGCCGGACAAAGCCGGCTCCTCGCTCGAAGCGGCATAAGTCTTTAGGGACTCGAAAAACCTCTCGAACAGCGACCGGTCTCTCGCCACATCATGATAGTCAGTTTTAGCTTTCTCCACTGAGGTGCTTAACCCAGCTCAACCGGGGCACAATCGCAGTGGTTCTCCTAGTGCAACCTTAGCCGATATAGCGGAACGTAAGGCACCAAAACATAGGAGCCGGGCAAACCCAACTATTGACCCAAATCATGATTCGGAGCCGATGCATATAGTGCTATAAGTTCGGGGTGCCGCACTTGGGAAAGTGTACAGACTTCTCACGCCATTATGAGGGGTACTGAAGCCCCTGGCGTGTTTGCCGTACCATGGTGTACGGGTGCAATCATGTCATTTAATAAACATATATGTAAAAAGAATATAATGCAAAAAATAGACAGAAAGCTATGCATTGTTTATAGAGAGGCTATTTATCAAAGCCGAACGATACAAATAGTGCGATAAGCAAAATATATTGGACTATGTAGTATGTCCTGACCAGGGGCAGGCCACGGAATTGTGTTTAAAATAGGTATACCACTCGTAACAGAGACCACCTGGGAGTTCCATAATGCGGCATGGCTTGTCTGCCTCCCTGGATCTTGCATCGTTTGTGCGGCAGTCGAATTGCCGAACAGGTCGTCCGAAGTATGGAGTCCTGAAAGTAAGAAAAAATTAAAAAAAGAATCCAGCAGCCCCTAGTACGTTTTAAGCCATATTTTTGGGCGTGCCGTTATTGTGCCACTTCCCCTATGCCCATGGTATTTCAAGGGCGTAGTTATGTACGCGAGGTACTGGTTACACTATGTCACAAAAGCTGGGGTTGGGGCCACATTACTACGCTTGCTTAAATTGTGCCAGGCGGTCCTGTTGTGGGTTACTCCGGGCGCGCTTGGCAGTGTCTGGCTTTTTAACGGCCGGACTAGAGAACTGCCTAAAAAGGCTACTTTATACTTCCGCTGCGAGAGCCGCCGTGTGCTCCTCCGTACGGAGGGAGCATTCGGTGTTTCCGTTGACCATGATTACTCCTCGGGGGCCTGGCATCATGAGCTTGAGATATGCATAGTGCGGCACTGCATTGAATTTTGCGAATGCGGTTCGTCCGAGTAGGGCGTGATAGCCACTGCGAAACGGGGCTATATCGAAGATTAACTCTTCGCTTCGGAAATTGTCCGGGGATCCGAAGACCATGTCAAGTGTTACTGAGCCTGTACAGTTGGCTTCTACACCTGGTATAACGCCTTTAAAGGTCGTTCTTGTGGGCTTAATCCTTGAGGGATCTATGCCCATTTTCCGCACTGTATCCTGATGAAGCAGGGTCAGGCTGCTACCACCGTCCATGAGGACTCTTGTAAGATGAAATCCGTCGATGATTGGGTCAAGAACCAATGCGGCAAATCCGCCATGACGGATGCTAGTGGGATGGTCCCTTCAATCAAAGGTGATCGGGCAGGAGGACCATGGGTTGAACTTTGGGGCAACTGGCTCTATCGCGTATACGTTGAGTAGCGCACGCTTCCGCTCCCGCTTGGGAATGTGGGTTGCGTATATCATGTTCACCGTCCGCACTTGTGGGGGAAAGCCCTTCTGTCCATTGTTGTTCGGAGGCTTGGGCTCCTCATCGTCGCTGTGCAGCCCCTTGTCTCTGTTTTCGGCCCTTAACTTGCCTGCCTGCTTTAACACCCAACAATCCCTGTTAGTGTGATTGGCTGGCCTTTCGGGGGTGCTATGTATCTGGCATAAGCGATCGAGTATTCGGTCCAAACTGGACGGGCCCTGAGTATTCTTTTTGAATGGCTTTTTCCGCTGACCGGATTTGTAGCCGTTGAATCCGGCATTGACTGCCATGTCTTTATTGCTGTTGCTGCTAACGCGGCGTTTTTGCTTATTCTGACGTGTCCTGCCACTTTTGTCCTTGGTATCCGAATTACCAGGGTTCTTTGATAAGTTGTTACTGCGAGCTAGCCAGCTGTCTTCTCCCGCGCAAAAGCGGGTCATGAGTGTCGTGAGGGCTGCCATGGATTTCGGCTTTTCCTGTCCCAGGTGCCGGGCAAGCCACTCGTCGCGGATGTTGTGTTTGAAGGCTGCTAGAGCCTCTGCGTCCGGACAATCGACTATTTGGTTTTTCTTTGTTAGGAACCGTGTCCAGAATTGTCTGGCCGATTCCTTTGGCTACTGAATTATGTGGCTTAAGTCGTCGGCATCCGGTGGTCGCACGTAAGTGCCCTGGAAGTTGTCGAGGAATGCGGCTTCCAGGTCCTCCCAAGAACCGATTGAGTCTACTGGCAAGCTGTTAAGCCAATGCCGGGCCGGTCCTTTAAGTTTGAGCGGGAGGTATTTGATGGCGTGTAGATCATCGCCGCGGGCCATGTGGATGTGAAGGAGATAATCCTCGATCCATACTGCCGGGTCTGTTGTGCCATCGTATGATTCGATGTTTACGGGTTTGAAACCCTCTGGGATTTTATGATCCATTACTTCATTTGTGAAGCATAGCGGGTGTGCGGCGCCTCTATACTGGGCTATATCACGACGCAGCTCGGAAGAGCTATGTATGTTGTGTTTGGCCCGGCCGGATTTGTTGTATCCGGAGTGAAGATCATTGTCACATGCCGTAGGGCGCCTGCGCGATCCGTAGATCGATCTTGTTTGTCTTGCCTTATCCTCCAGTATGTCTTGCAGGTCGGGCGCATTTTCTCGTGCCTTATTTGAGCGGTGTCGGGGCATGGCTTGGGTGGTGGGCCGAGAGGCCTCTCTGTCGCGGCCGCGAGGTGGCCGGACTGCCATGTCATGCGCTGGTGATGTAGATGCTTCCTCCTCTGATCGGGGTAGCGGCCTGTGCTTCGGGTAACTCTTGGAGGGGCGTTCGAGTTCATACTCTTCGGCCGCAAGGACTTCAGTCCATATCTCAGCTAGCAAATCTTGGGGAGCTCTAAGCTGTTGCTGCTTTTTCTTGAGGCTGCTTGCCGTGGCTAAAAGCCTGCGTTTAAAACACTGTTGTTCGGCGGGGTCTGATGGTATGACGAATTCGTCATCATCGAGGCCTGCCTCGTCTTCAGAGGGAGGTGTATAGTTATCATCCTCGACCTCTCGGTCTTCCGCTCTCTCATGAGGGCTGGCTTCTCCATCTTCCTTTGCCGAACCTTGCTGAGGTGGGTGTTCTTCGGCGCTATCAGGGGTAGTATTATCTCCCGTGCCGGAATCACCGTTTTTGCTTTGGCGGGATTTAGAGCGGCGCCGCTGACGCCGGCGCTATGGCTGTTTCTTGGGGGTGTCATCCCCAACTGTTCCATTGCCATCTCCATCTTTTGGAGTATCCACCATATATATGTCATATGACGAGGTGGCCCTCCAGCGCCCTACAGGTGCTGGTTCCTGCTTGTATCCTACATCGTCGTCCATACCGTCGATGTCTTCAGAGCCGAAGTCAAGCATGTCGGTTAAATCGTCGACAGTGGCTACAAAGTGGGTGGTGGGTGGGCTTTGAATTTCTTCGTCGTCCGTATCCCATCCTCGCTGACCATAATCCGGCCAGGGCTCTCCTGATAAAGAGAGAGACTTAAGAGAATTCAGGATGACGCCAAAAGGCGAGTGCTGAAAGATGTCTGCGGCGGTGAACTCCATTATCGGCGCCCAATCGGATTCGATCGGAAGGGGCGCGGGGGGTTCGGAGTCCGGGGAGGAGTCCGGATCCTCGGAGTCACGGGTCATGCAGAGTGCGGGGCTAGCGTTCGGCTTGATCGCCTTTGAGATCGCATCCCCCGAGGTAACGTCCAACTGCTCGTCCTCGATTGGCGCAATAGGCTCTGAGTTAGGGGTCAGAACCGATGCGTGTGCGGCCTCCAGGACATTGTCCGGAGGCAGAGCAATATCATGCCCCTCGAGATAGTGCGGCGCGCTTGGCCGTGGCTCGAACCCGTCGAAGACCAAGTCTCTGCGGATGTCGGCCGTGTAGTTTAAGTTTCCAAACCTGACTTGATGGCCAGGGGCGTAGCTTTCGATCTGCTCCAGGTGGCCGAGCAAATTGGCCTGTAGAGCGAAGCCGCCGAAGACGAAGATCTGTTCGGGGAGGAAAGTCTCACCCTGGACCGCATCATTGTTGATGATCAAAGGAGCCATCGGGCCTAAAGGCGACGACACAGAGGAACTCTCAATGAAAGGACCAATGTCGGTGTCAAAACCGGCGTATCTCGGGTAGTGGGTCCCGAACTGTGCGTCTAGGCTGGATGGTAACAGGAGGCAGGGAACACGATGTTTTACCCAAGTTCGGGCCCTCTCGATGGAGGTAAAACCCTACGTCCTTCTTGATTAATATTGATGATATGGTTAGTACAAGAGTAGATCTACCACGAGATCAAGGAGGCTAAACCCTAGAAGCTAGCCTATGGTACGATTGTTGTGTACGGAGTTGATGAAGTTGTCCTACGTACTAAAACCCTCCGGTTTATATAGACACCGGATAGGGTTAGGGTTACATAGAGTTGGTTACAATGGTAGGAGATCTTGAATATCCGCATCGCCAAGCTTGCCTTCCACGCCAAGAAAAGTCCCATCCGGACACGGGACGTAGTCTTCAATCTTGTATCTTCATAGTCCAGGAGTCCGGCTGAAGGTATAGTCCGGCTACCCGAACACCCCCTAATCCAGGACTCCCTCACACATGCTGATGACTGACATGCTCGATGTTGTTTCATGTATGCCTGTCCCTGTAAGTTACTGCCACTTTGGGTTCATGACTAGTCATGTCAGCCCAGGTTCTCTGTCATATGGATGCTAGCGACACTATCATATACGTGAGCCAAAAGGCGCAAACAGTCCCAGGCCAGGTAAGGCGACACCTGTGGGAATACCGTGCGTGAGTTCGCAAAGTGATATGACGTGTTACATGCTAGATCGGTGTGACTTAGAATCGGGGTCCCAACAGCTTTGCTTTGATGTGTCGCGTCAACACGTACAAGACCGAGAAGTTTGATAACTACAACACCCTCTCCCTCACGGACTGAGCTCCGGTGCCTTAATTGCACTTGCCTTTGGCTGCATGACAGGTGGGCCAACCACCTGTTGGGCCCACCTGTCATAGACGCAAAGGCAGGAGCAGTGAGTCAATGAATTTGCATCCCTCCCTCGCGCATGAGCGTGTTGGCTTGCAGGACTATTAGGAGCTTTCACTACACGCTTCTTGAGGGCGGCGAACTTGCGGATGGATTTGACCATCATGTCGTCCATGGGAGAGGCGAAGTCGGCGTCGGCGAGGGCTATGACGCTGACGGTCGCCAGCACCGTCTGGCAACGCTGTGTGGGGCGGGGCCGCAGGCCGGCGCCTTGGATGATTTGGCATAGCCGACTGCCGCTCGTGACCATCGCCTCGATAGGTGCTTCTAGCTTCTGGTCACTTGGTCTTGGATTGGAGTGAGCAGTGTTGCGTAGAGACTAAGGAGTAGATGGATTGGAGTGGTGGGGCGCCTTTATATGAGAATCCAAACTTTGTTGCATTCATATCGTGCTCGCTCTATTCTGCTTCTCCAATTAATTCCCTCTGCATGTAGAGTAATTTGAGGATGCATCATTGACCGTTCAATGTCTCGAGAATCGCTACCCTCTCCCTCCTTCGCATTCAAGCACCTATGGAGGCGACTTCCGCTCGCGTCTATCGCGTGTCAAGAGACGTTCCCGTCGACGATGAGGTGCCTATGGTGACTTCGTAAATTTCAAGATGATAGTACTAGTATACTCAATATTGTGCACCGCGACCATGGCCGAGAGGAAAAAGAGAGAACTACGTATTTATTTACGGTGTAGATTCACTCATTTTGCTCCATATGTACTCCGTCTCAGTGTTGTCTAGTCACTTGTTGAAATCTCTATAAAGGCAAATTCTCCTTTCGGGTTTACAAGGCTATACTAGCAAGTACTCCCTCCGTCCAAAAATACTTGTCATCAAAATGGATAAAAAAAGATGTATCTAGAACTAATATACATTTAGATACATCCCCTTTTATTCATTTAGATGAAAAGTATTTTCGGACGGAGGGAGTACTATAATAGTGGGTGTCGGTGTCAAAACCGGCAGATTTCGGGTAGGGGGTCCTGAGCTGTGCGTCTAAGGCGGATGGTAACAGGAGGCAGGGGACACGATGTTTACCCAGGTTCGGGCCCTCTTGATGGAGGTAATACCC
The DNA here is from genome assembly GCA_034509565.1 of Triticum monococcum. NCBI lineage: Eukaryota > Viridiplantae > Streptophyta > Magnoliopsida > Poales > Poaceae > Triticum > Triticum monococcum. Next base: position 654,835,780 of record CM067847.1, on the reverse strand, counting down.
TACGTCCTGCTTGATTGTTCTTGATGATATGAGTATTGCAAGAGTTGATCTACCACGAGATCAGAGAGGCTAAACCCTAAAAGCTAGCCTATGGTATGATTGTCTGTTGTACTTTGGACTATAACCCTATGGTTTATATAGACACCAAAGGGGGCTAGGGTTACACAAGGTTGGTTACAAAGGAGGAAATAGTTACTCTACTCTGCTGCATCATCCCTTCCTCTTCGGGAAAAACCAATGCAGTGCTCAAGAGGTAGCAACTGTCATCGTTCCGGCTGCACCAGTGCATCCCCGAGCTCGCGCGCGACGCCGTCGAGACCGCTGTGAGCTCTCCTCCATTTTCCCTCCTTTCTCGTGCTCGATTTCGTGCCGTAGCCCTGCTAACCGTCAAACCCGCGAGCGCCACGCCGCCGGCCATGTCACCGCCGTGTCCAGGGCCACCGAAGCTCACTCCCGCGCACGTCACCGCACTCAGCAACATCCTAGAAGACCAACGCCACCGCCCATAGCTCCTGCCGTGCCCCGCAGCACCCCGCGCGCACCTGGCCGTGCTCCGGCCGCCGCCCGAGCTCATTTTCGGCGAGCTCAGGCCACCCCCGCCTCTCCCGCTTGCTCCAGAAGACGCGGACGAGCCCTGGCTCCTCGTCCGTGTCCTCCGCCGCCCAAATGGTCGACGGAAGGCGAATCCCGTGCCCCTCTGCCACGTTCATCCTCGCTGGCAGCTAAACGCCGGCGGGTTGACTGGGTTTGACCCCCCCCCCCAGTTGACCAGATTTGACCCATATGGGTCAATGACAGGTGGGGCCCGTCTCTGACTAAATATGTAGTTAGGTTAGTGTTAGTGTTAATTAACCTATGTTAATTAACTGAGACACTGACGTGTGGACCCCACACGTCAGGTTTGACCTGGTCAGCCCCGTTTGACTCGCTGACGTCATGCCACTATCATGCTGACGCAGTTATTCATTTTCTGGTATTAAAATAAATCAGGAAATTCCAGAAATTGTTATATACTTCAAAAATTCATAGAAATTCAACTATAGCTCAGATTGAAATAAGTTATATATGAAAAATAATCATAAATATGCAATCTATCCATCTGTACCATGTTCGTGCACAACAAACCAACTTATACCTACTGTATAAGTGTAAACACATGAATGGCATTTATAAGTGCTTATTTTGGAGATGCATTTGCACCTTTGGTTCAAATGGACTTCAACCAAATGAATGCTAGTTGCATTAGCTCAAACAACATCACATCTTAATGCCATGTTCATGCATCATATTGTTGCATATGCTTGTGTTTTGATTGCCGACATCGTTCCTTCTCGATAGGTCCTGCTCCGGAGACCGGTCAAGAGTACTTGTCAGAGGAGCAGTGCCCCCTGTTGATCTACAGGGCAAGCAAACCCCCTTGTTCATTCCGATAAATCCTACCCTCTCGCTCCTGCCTTCATTTATTGCATTAGGACAACAACGATTCAACTGCTACTTTATGCTGCGGTAGTTGAACCCATTCCTCTACATGACCTGTCGTTGCCACAGAAAATAGTTGAAACCCACTAGCATGTGCAGGAGTTGACTGAGCCATGTTGTGTTCCTACCATGCATTGCCTGCTATTGCTTAGAGTATGTTGAGATTTAACCGTGTGAACACGATTTGGTAAAGGTAGCGGTAAGAGGCCATGTAGGAGTACATGGTGGGTTGTCTCACTGGAACCGTCCTTAATCACTGAGTTCTGTGTATGTTGTCCAATGACTAGCTACTACCACACATTGGAATGCTTAAGTGCCCCTCTCGACTTATTTACCAACTTGATCTCTTTCTAGGAGTTGCAGTTAGTTTTTGGTGTTTGTAGGTAGTGTTAGTAGTCTACCAAGTGGCACCCGGCCAGGTGGGCTTGGGACAGACTAGGCACAGTGGCACGGTGTACCAAGTGGCACCTGGATGGTGGGCTTGGGAACCCTGCTCACATCGTTTGGCGTCATGAGCGACACCCAGGCCGGATCTCCTTGCGGATGGAACCCGAATAGGCGATAAACCTGGACTAGAGTCTTGGGTGGTTAGTTAGGTCGTGGCCAACTCCCTCGCCAGGCTTCCATTTGAAGGTTGCTGAGATACACGACGTGTAGATGGCGGTAAGTGGCGAGAGCGTGTGTGAAGAAGTACACCCCTGCAGGGTTAACATGATCTATTCGAATAGCCGGGTCTGCGGTTATGGACTTCTTGGATGCTTACGTGGTACATAGACAACTAGAGTGGATACTCTAAAATGCTCAAGACAAGTGTGAGTGCTATGGATGGCCTTCTCGTGTATTGATACTCTAAAATCCATAGTATTGTATTGATGTGGTGATTTGTGGACTCGTGTGCGCTTTCTCACCTCAAAGAACTTACTCGTAGTCATAGAACAGGATAGCCACTGAGTCAAAGCCGGCTTGTTGCAACTAAACCCGCATTGCCTTCTTGATACTAATGCATGTATGATAAGATCTGATGTAAGTCTTGCTGAGTACCTTTGTACTCACGTTTTCTTAATTTATGTTTTGCAGATGAGACAGCTGTCTCACTAGTAGTTCCGCTTGTACTTCGATGAGTAGCTTGTTACCTCAGTTACGATCTTGCATCCTTGGGAGGTACTTGTAGATAGCTAGGCTTCTTAGCCATTTTCTTTTGTAGTTGTCTGTACTCAGACATGTAATGCTTCTGTTGCTTGTATGCTCTGAATGATGGGTCGTGAGACCCCTGTTTGTATTAAATGCTATGTGGCCCTTATGGGCCTTTATCTATACGAGTTTGAGTTATGTTGTGATGCCATGTTTTACAACACATACTTCCATGTTATGCATACGTGTGACGTGTACTGCTATGTGTGGGATCCGACAACCTAGTTGTCTATCCTCGGTAGCCTCTCTTATGGGGAAATGTAGTCTGGTGCTTCCACTGAGCCATGGTAGTCCGCTACAGCCCGGTTCACCGGAGTCCTGCTAGCCCAGCACTACTGCTCCGGAACACTTAGACTGGCCGACATGTGATTCACATTGTTCCCGTGTCTGTCCCTTCGGGGAAATGTCACGCGGTGACTTCCGGAGTCCTGCTAGCCTACTACAGCCCGGATTCCCGGAGTCCTGTTAGCCCAGTTGCTACAGCCTGAATTCACAAGTTGATGACCGACATGCTCGATGTTGTTTCATGTATGCCTGTCCCTGTAAGTTAGTGCCACTTTGGGTTCACGACTAGTCATGTCGGCCCAGGTTCTCTGTCATATGGATGCTAGCGACACTATCATATACGTGAGCCAAAAGGCGCAAACAGTCCCGGGCCATGTAAGGCGACACCCATGGGAACACCGTGCGTGAGGCCGCAAAGTGATATGACGTGTTACATGCTAGATAAGTGTGACTTAGAATCAGGGTCCCGATAGCTTTGGTATCAGAGCCTGACTGCCTATAGGATTACCAAGCCAGACTGGTCGAAGTTGAGTCTAATTTTTTTTAGTTATATAAGGGAATTGATTGCGGAAGGGAACGTAAGGCTCTTTTTACTCCTTATACGTCATGCCTTCTGATCTGAGTCATCCTATCTTTCCTACGGGGTTAAGGAACTAGGCTTTCTCTTCCATCTATCAGGGTCACGAGTTACTACTCCGTAGTCTCTTAGGATTGGTTGATCAAAGTCATATTCCAGTTTTCGACTATTCCCATGTAGTCTGTTATTAGTATCACAAAACCTTGAGTAATGATGTTGAGTATGGTACTACCTCATCGTTTGTGGGATGTCTCAATTTGAGCATTTTACTGCCGTTATGCTGCCAGAATTGTCCTTGGAGTTCAAGAGATATTATTTTCCTTGTACTATATTCTACATCCTTATGATGAGGTTGAATCCATCCTTGTTTCCATGGTTGATTCTTCAGGATGTCGTCAGTTGGTCGAAGTTCTGTTGCTCGTAGCCGAAACCACGGAGATGGTAGGGATGAGGATCCTCCCGACTAGTCTTCATTGGCAGAGTTCATGTTAGAGATGGAGAAGAACAATCGAGAGTCTAACCACTTGTTAGCACGTATTGAGGAGAACACCGCCCATCAGTACAAAGAGTCTGCGTCCATTTCATGACTTCATTGGCCTGAAACCACCTACCTTCCATCATTCCATTGAGCCACTCGATGCCGATGACTGGCTCGGTATTATCACTACCAAGCTGCGTTCTGCGAACATAGCTGAAGGTGACAAGGTCACCTATGCTGCTTATCACCTGGAAGGTCCTGCTAGTATTTGGTGGCAGAACTATGAGGCTATGCTTCCAGCTGGCCAGATACCCACCTGGAGAGATCTCACTGAGGCTTTCCGCGAGCATCACATTCCTCAGGCTCTCATTGACCACAAGAGAGAAGAGTTATGTAGTTTCACCCAGGATAAGATGGTTGTTGACGCTTATAGTAGAGAGTTTGAGAACCTCGCCCGCTATGCTACAGACGAGGTGTCCACAGACGCCAAGAAGCAGGCTAGGTTCCGGAAGGGTCTCAACCCCAAGTTGCGTCGTGATCTTCACTTGCACCATTGCAATACATTCCAGGCTCTTGTGAACAAGGCCATTAATGTAGAGACTGCTCAGCTCACTTACGAGGAGTCTCGTAAGCACACCCGTGATTTGGGTTCTTCCTCCGGTTCTAGTTCTCAAAAGAGTCAGATTTGGGTTCCGAACTCTGCTCTTCCACCCGGATATTCACCGGGCCATCTTATGTGGTACCCCCCTAGTGAAGAAGTATGCTCCACCCAGGTCTATTGGTAGACCGCTCGTCAATGCGGGTCCACGTCCTACTTCAGGGACTTGCTTCACATGTGGAGAGCCAGGACACTATGCATGTGACTACTCTCACGCCAACCATGCTCCACCCCAACCCGAGGAATTTGTTCTTCATGTAAGCCATCACGCAAGATGATCAGTGACAAGTCAGCTTCCACTGAACGTGGACATGTGCATCATGTCTCAGCTAAAGATGCTCATGATGATCTAGATGTCGTTCTTGGTACACTCCTTGTCAACTGCCATCCAGCATCGGTTCTGCTCGATACTGGAGCATCTCACTCCTTCATTTTTGAAAGCTATGCTAACTTGCACAACATTTCCTTTTGCAATATGCCCTCTCCACTAGTCATGCAACTCCTGGATCCAAATGGCAAACTTCTAGTGTAAGCCATGGTAATGAAATCCTCGTTGACAGATGATACGTCTCCAACATATCTATAATTTTTGATTGGTCCATGCTATTATATTATCAACCTTGGATGTTTTATATGCATTTATATGCTATTTTATATGATTTTTGGGACTAACCTATTAACCTAGAGCCTAGTGCCAGTTTTTTTCCTTGTTTTAGAGTATCACAGAAAAGGAAAATCAAACAGAGTCCAATTGACCTGAAACTTCACGGAACTTATTGTTGGAACGGAAGCAATCCAGAAGACTTGGGGTGTACGTAAGGGAGGCAACAAGGAAGCCACGCTGCAGGGGGGTGCGCCCTCCACCCTCGTGGGCCCCTCGTGGCTCCCCCGACATACTTCTTCCACCTATATATATCCATATACCCTAAAAACTTCGAGGAACACAATAGATCAGGAGTTCCGCCGCCAGAATCCTCCGTAGCCACCGAAAACCAATCTAGACCCGTTCGGGCAACGTGTCGGAGGGGCCAATGCCTCTCCGGTGGCCATCTTCATCATCTTGGTGCTCTCCATGACGAGGAGGGAGTAGTTCTCCCTCGGGGCTGAGGGTATGTACCAGTAGCTATGTGTTTGATCTCTCTCTCTCTCTCTCTCTCGTGTTCTTGAGGTGGTACGATCTTGATGTATCACGAGCTTTGCTATTATAGTTGGATCTTATGATGTTTCTCCCCCTTCTACTCTCTTGTAATGGATTGAGTTTTCCCTTTGAATTTATCTTATCTGATTGAGTCTTGAAGGATTCGAGCGCACTTGATGTATGTCTTGCGTGGGATATACCTGTGGTGACAATGGGGTGTTCTATTGATCCACTTTAGATATGTTTTGGTGATCAACATGCGGGTTTCGCCCATGAACCTATGCATAGGGGTTGGCACACGTTTTCGTCTTGACTCACCGGTAGAAACTTTGGGGAACTCTTTGAGGTCCTATGTGTTGGTTGAATAGCTGAATATGAGATTGTGTGATGCATATTGTATAATCATACCCATGGATACTTGAGGTGACATTGGAGTATCTAGGTGACATTAGGGTATTGGTTGATTTGTGTCTTAAGGTGTTATTCTAGTACGAACTCTAGGGCTGTTTGTGACACTTATAGGAATAGCCCAACGGATTGATTGGAAAAATAACTTTGAGGTGGTTTCGTACCCTACCATGATCCCTTCGTTTGTTCTCCGCTATTAGTAACTTTGGAGTGACTCTTTGTTGCATGTTGAGGGATAGTTATGTGATCCAATTATGTTATTATTGTTGAGAGTACTTTCACTAGTGAAAGTATGAATCCTAGGCCTTGTTTCAATGCATTGCAATACCGTTTACACTCACTTTTATCATTAGTTACCTTGCTGTTTTTACATTTTCAGATTACAAAAACCTTTATCTACCATCCATATACCACTTGTATCACGATCTCTTCGCCGAACTAGTGCACCTATACCATTTACCATTGTTTTGGGTGTGTTGGGAACACAAGAGACTCTTTGTTATTTGGTTGCAGGGTTGCTTGAGAGAGACAATATTCATCCTACGCCTCCTACGGATTGATAAACCATCTTCATCCACGTTAGGTCATCCACTTGGAGGCCCAACAACGTCTACAAGAAGAAGGTTGTGTAGTAGACATCAACAGACTTGTATTCCTTGCATCACTTATAGCCCTCAAGTCTACAGATATTAACATCATCTTGGGTATGGACTGGATGAAAACTCATTATGCCAAGATTGATTGTTACACAAGGTCTGTTCAGCTTACACACCCATTTGGCAAGATAGTCACTGTCTCCACTAGAGTTGCAAAGTGTCAGCTCTATTCTCTTAATGCCAGCCCTCTTCCAGACCTTGGAGATATCCCGGTAGTCCTTGACTTTCCGGATGTTTTTCCTGAGGAACTGCCAGGTATTCCACCTGAAAGAGATGTAGAGTTTGTCATAGATCTTATCGCCGGAACTACCCCAATTTAGATGGCACCCTTAGAGCTAGCTGAGCTTAAGAAACAACTTGATGAGTCTTTGCAAAAGGGTTTCATCCGTCCTAGTTCTTCTCCTTGGGCTTCCCCGTCCTCTTTGTCAAGAAAAGAAGGATGGTACGGACCAGATGGTTGTAGATTATCGTCCCGTTAATTTGGTCACGATAAAGAACAAGTATACGCTCCTCAGGATCAACGACCTATATGATCAGCTCACTGGATCCTCAGTCTTTTCCAAGATGGATTTGAGGTTAGGCTACCACCAAATCAAGATCAGAAATGGGAACATTCCTAAAACGGCTTTTGTCACTCGTTATGGTCAGTACGAGTACACCGTCATGTCCTTTGGTCTAACCAATGCTCTAGCTACCTTCTCCCGTTTGATGAACTCGATCTTCATGGAGTACTTAGACAAGTTTGTCGTGGTTTACCTCGATGATATCCTTATTTACTCGAAGAACGAGGAAGAACATGCCGAACATCTTAGACTTGTGCTAGAGAAACTCAAAGAGCACCGCCTTTATGCCAAGTTCTCCAAGTGCGAATTTTGGTTGCCAGAAGTGACCTACCCGGGCCATGTGATATCTAGTAAGGGCATTGCTGTCAATCCCAAGAGAGTTTAGGCCGTTCTTGATTGGACACCGCCTGAAACGGTTAAGTAAGTTAGGAGTTTCCTTGGCCTAGCCAGTTATTGTCGCCGCTTCGTTGAGAACTTCTCCAAAGTGGCCAAACCTCTCAAGGAACCTCTCATGAAAGATAAAAAGTTTGAGTGGTCCCCACAGTGTGAGCATAATTTTTAGGAGGTGAAAAGACGCTTGACTTCTCCTCCCATACTTGTGCCACCAGATTTCACTAAGGACTTTATTATCTATTGTGACGCCTCACGACAGGGATTAGGTTGCATTCTTATGCAAGATCGCCATGTGATTGCCTATGCATCTCGAAAGTTGCATCCACATGAGGAGAATTATCCTACACATGATCTAGAGCTTTCAGCCGTAGTCTATGCACTTAAGACCGGGCGACATTACCTTCTTGGTAAGCGTTGCGAGATTTGCACCGATCACCAGAGTCTCAAGTATATCTTCACCCAACCAGATTTGAACCTTAGACAAAGACGTTGGTTGGAGTTGATCTCAGATTACAATTTAGGGATTACCTACACCCCAGGCAAAGCCAATGTCATGGCTGATGCACTAAGTCATAATTCCTATCGCAACAATCTCATGTTGCAACAGGCCCAACCACTTCTCCATTAGGAATTTTGTAAGCTTAATCTTCACATTGCTCCTCACGGATTCCTTTCTACCTTGGTGGCGAAACCTACCCTTGAGGATCAGATCATTTCTGACCACAAGTTTGATAGGGGTGTTATCCGCATCAAGAGAAACATTAAAAGTGGAGTTGTTGGAAGTTTCTCTATAGATGATCAAGGTGTTGTTTTCTTTGAGAATCGCTTGGTGGTTCCCAAGAATCACCATCTACAACAACTGATCCTTAAGGAGGCTCATGAATCTCCTCTCACGATTCATCCCAGTAGTACTAAGATGTATCAGGACCTATGCCAGAGGTTCTGGAGGACTAGGATGAAGAGCGAAATCGCTGAGTTCATTGATAACTATGACGTTTGCCGTCGCGTTAAGGCTGAACATCAGAGTCCTGCTGGCACCCTTCAGCCTTTTGCTATTCCTGAGTGGAAATGGGATGAAGTTGGTATGGACTTCATCACCGGCTTTCCCAGGACCAAGAGAGGGAATAATGCTATCTTCGTAGTCATTGATCGTCTTTCCAAAGTGGCTCACTTCCTACCTGTTCGAGAGAATATCACCGCTAGTAAGCTCGCTGACTTATATATTTCTTGAATAGTTTCACTTCATGTTGTTCCACTAGAGATCAATTCAGACCATGGTAGTCTTTTCACTTCTCATTTCTGGAAGAGTTTCCAGACTGCCATGGGGACCCATCTTTCCTTCAGTACCGCTTTCCACCCTCAGTCAAGTGGTTAGGTGGAAAGGGTCAACCAAATTCTCAAAGACATGCTTAGACCTTGCGTTATCTCTTTCGGTATGGATTGGGAGAAGTGTCTTCCTTTCGCCGAGTTTTCTTATAACAATAGCTACCAATCCAGTCTTAAGAAAGCTCCTTTTGAGATTCTCCATGGACGAAGATGTCGAACACCTCTGAACTGGTCAAAAACCAGTGGAAGACAATTCTTTGGACCAGACATGATCCAGGAAGCAGAAGAGCAAGTTCGCGTTATTCGTGAGAATTTGAAAACAGCCCAATCTCGTCAAAAGAGCCAGTATGACCATCGTCATAAGGATGTGGCTTATGAAGTTGGCAAGAAAGCTTACCTTCGGGTTACCCCTTTGAAGGGTACCCATCGTTTCGGTATCAAGGGCAAGTTGGCTCCTCGTAACATTGGTCCCTTTCGCATTCTCGCTAAACAAGGAGAGGTTGCCTACCAGTTGCAACTACCCCCACATATTTCTCGAGTTCATGATGTCTTCCACGTCTCTCAACTCAGGCGTTGCATCTCGGATCCCATCCGCGGAGTGGACCACGAAACTCTGGATCTCCAAGATAACCTCACTTATCGAGAGTACCCCGTTTGCATTTCACGTACCTCCATGCTACTCAAAATGGTCTAGCCAGAGCCACGGATCAGTATGTATGGGATGTACGGGTAAGCAAATCTAACGATTATATATGCATCAGTAGCCCCTGAGACATGAAACAATTGACGCAACTGATTTAAGGATCATTATTTGTGCAGGTTCTTACGGAGAAGAATTCCCAACTGTCTCAAGAGCTGGACGAGTGCAAGGCCCAGCTCGAAGCCACTATTGCCGCATTGAAGGAGTCTAAAAAGGGTCCCCCTGGTAAATCTTTTGTCTATTGCAAAGAATATCGGTACCAGGTAGTATGCAGCATGTATGCACACCTAACAATAGATGTTGCAGGTGGCCCCGGAGTGAATCCGGAGGCCGTGGAGGCGGATACGGCACGTGATGATCGATAATGAAATGCTGGCGAGCGCGTGCTGACGCTTGTTAGGCAGGAGAAAAATGATCTCCAAGATGCTAATATCTGGCTGGGCGTGGAACTGAAGGATGTCCGAGCCCAGCTTGCAGACTCCGTGAAGGAGAATAAACGGCTTCAGCCGACATTTTTAGTAAGTGCTTGAACGAACTCTTTAAAGGAATTCGGCGAAGAAGCCTGCTAACAGCGTTATGTCTGCAGGTATGCTGACGGGTCGTCCCGCGGAGGAGATACCCGGGTCATCGGGTGATCTTCTACCAGAGCTATCACAACTGCACAAACAAGTTCGGCGGGTGATGCAGAGTATTGCCCAAGCCTTGTGGCCCTCCGTGTCCCTGCCAGGAGGCATGGGGGAGCTTATAGAGAAGCTCAAGGGAGCGCGGCGGGCTTCCGATTATGGAAGATACTAGCCTGCCGACAAGGTGCAAGGGAAGCCTGGTCTATGGTGAAGACACGCTATACCAAGGCTAACCCAAACCATATGGCCGAGGTCGGCCCTGTGGGGCCCGATGGGAAAGAGATCCCCGTCAGTTTAGTGTATGATCAAGTAGAATTATCTGCAGAGTATTCCCAACAGGATTGTAGGCTAGATAGCCTGTTGGATGGTATAGAAGAAGAATTTCATCAGTCTTAGTGACTGTGTACTTCAAGTGACATATGTAATGTCCCTAGCCGGATTGTAACTCATTTGTCATGGCGGACCTTTTCGCTTCAACCTCTGGACCCGATAGTCCGGAGTGTATCCGAATACCCACTCGGTTATATAAAAACCGAGGTATGCATGGAAACCAGGCGTAGGGGTCATAAGTGCTTGAACAGACAAGTACCCAACTAGCTATGTTATATTACATGGATAGTAAGAAACATCTTCCAGGGAGAATAGTTCCGTTAAGGGTTCCTTTCCCTGGGTACGCATGCCTTAATGTGCTTCTCCGAACTGCGACATGCAAGTTAAAAGCATCTAGGGGCATGTAGTAATTTAAAAGAAAGTCATCTTTTATTCGTCGACCGAATATTCCCTTAAGAACGCTAGCTTTCAGCTTCGCCCAGTCTGAGGTACACATCTGGCTGACCCAGCAGTAACAATCACAGAGGTGCTCCCCTGATGCCCTAGCTGAATTAACGGGAACGTAGGGCATAAATACAAAAGCCAGGCAACCCATCTTGGCCAAAACTTAAGTCATATCGATGCATATAATGGCGAAAAAGGTACATGCGGAAGGATAACACATGTGCGGGGCATAAAGCCTGGAAAGGTAATTATATTAAGCTTCTATATAGGAAGCCCCCAGGTATACTGAGCGCGGTTAGCGCTTCAAGATTGTGTGACCAAGACACAAGTGTATCCCTTTAGGGCCTTGAAGAGAAAAGAGAGAAAGAAAGAGAGAGAAAATAGATGTGCAAAAAATTCACGGAGGTAAGGAGACGAACATAGAGTCCGGCGCTAGGTGTAGAATCTTCGGAGTCTGGCTGCGTTCCATGGGTTTGGCTTGAGTTGATTATTCGATGCATCCCGCAGACGGTACGCTCCACCAGTCAGAACCTGGTCGATAATGAAGGGACCTTCCCATTTGGGCTTGAGCTTGATCTTTTTCTTCTCCGGCAGGCGTAGAACTAGTTCGCCAATGTTATAGGTTTTAGCCCGCACTTCTCTGCTTTGATACCTTCAAGCCTGATGCTGATAGAATGCGGAATAGGCTTTTGCCACGTTGCACTCCTCCTCCAGGGCGTCCAAACTGTCCTGCCGATCAAGCTCGGCCTCTCTCTATTCGTACATGTGCACTCGAGGTGAGTCATGAATTATGTCGCAGGGTAGCACCGCCTCGGTGCCGTTCACGATAAAACAGTGTGTATCTGGTAGTGTGATTTGGTGTGGTCCGCAGCCCCCAAAGTATGGAGTCGAGCTCCTCTACCCAATGAGTGTCTGATTCCTTTAAAGATCGGACTATTCTGCGATTAATGCCGCTCATGATAAGACCATTTGCTCGTTCGACTTGATCGTTAGTTTGCGGATGATAGACAGAAGCATAATCGAGCTTGATGCCCATGTTGTTGCACCAAAGTTTCACATCGTCGTCTGTAAAGTTCATGCCATTGTCAGTGGTGATGCTGTGGGGGACGCCATAACGGTGTACAACCCCGGATATGAAGTCTATCACCGGTCCGGATTCAGCCGTTTTGACAGGTTTGGCTTCTATCCATTTGGTGAATTTATCCACCATGACTAGTATGTATTTTCTCTTACGGGTTCCCCCTTTGAGGGGTCCGACCATATCGATCCCCCAGACCGCAAAGGGCCAAGTAATGGGGATTGTTTGGAGGGCGGTAGGTGGCATGTGGCTTTGGTTTGCAAAAAGCTGGCAACCGACACAATGTTGTACCAGACGCTGTGCATCTGCCCGGGCCGTTGGCCAATAAAAACCTATACGGAAGGCCTTGCTTACAAGGGCTCGGGCTGCGGTGTGGTGGTCACCGAGTCCGGCATGGATTTCTGCCAAAAGCTTCCGCCCTTCCTCTTCGGAGATGCACCTTTGAAGGACTCCAGTTGTGCTTTTCTTATAAAGCTCTCCCTCATGGACCTTGTAGGCTTTAGATCGCTGCACTATGCAGCGGGCCTCGTTTTTGTCCTCGGGTAATTCCTGTCTGGTTAGGTAGGCCAGGAATGGTTCTGTCCACGGGGCGATGACAGCCATTATCACATGGGCTGAAGGTGTTATTTTGGTGGAAGAGCATCCGATTGTGTCAGAGTGTTCGGCATGTGGGGTTGTGGCCGGGTTCGAACTATTTTTGCCGGTGTCCCCATCCCATACAACGGATGGTTTGAACAATCATTCCAGGAAGATGTTTGGTGGGACAGGGTCGCGTTTAGCGCCGATACGGGCTAGGATGTCCGCCGCCTGGTTGTTTTCCCGAGCCACATGGTGGAATTCGAGCCCCTCGAGCCGAGCTAACATTCTGGGGACGACGTTGCGATATGCCGCCATTTTCGGATCCTTGGCATCGAAGTCTCCATTTATTTGGGACATTGCGAGGTTCGAGTCCCCACGCACCTTGAGGCGTTGGATGCCCATGGAGACTGCCATCCAGAGGCCGTGTAATAGGGCCTCGTATTCGTTTGTGTTATTGGAGTCTGTATATAGTATTTGGAGCACGTATTGCATTGTGTCTCCAGTGGGGGACGTCAAGACGATGCCAGCCCCCAGACCAGCCAGCATTTTAGAGCCGTCGAAGTGCATGATCCAATAGGAGTATGCGCCGTACTCTTTAGGGAGTTCGGCTTATGTCCATTCGTCTATGAAATTGGCCAGTAATTTCAACTTAATGGCTCGTCATGGCTTATATGTTTTGTCGACCGGGAGGAGCTCGATGGCCCATTTGGCAATCCGGCCCGTGGCATCGCGGTTGTTTATTATGTCATTGAGTGGTACTTTAGAGGCCACCATAATCAAACACTCTTGAAAGTAGTGTCGTAATTTCCGGGATGCCATAAATACCGCGTATGCTATCTTCTTGTAATGTGTGTACCGTTATTTGCATGGAGTGAGGACGGTGGATACATAATATACTGGCTTTTGAAGTGGGAATTTATGTCCGTCCATCTCTCGTTCAACGACGAATACTGCGCTTACAACTTGGTGATTTGCCGCTATATATAATAGCATTGGTTCGCCAACAGTTGGCGCGGCCAGGATTGGGTTGGTGGCCAGGATGGCTTTTATTTCTTCTAGTCCGACCGTGGCTGCGTCCGTCCACTCGAAGTGTTCGGTGCGCCGAAGAAGGAGGTAAAGGGGAAGTTCCTTTTCTCCTAATCGGGAGATAAAGCGGCTTAAAGCCGCCACGCATCCAGTCAATTTCTGGATTTGCTTGAGGTCAGTTGGGATAGCCAGCTGCGATAGAGCTCGGATTTTAGCCGGATTTGCTTCAATTCCTCTACTAGAGACGATGAAGCCCAGGAGCTTTCCGGCGGGAACGCCGAAAACGCATTTTTCTGGATTGAGCTTAAAGTCATGTGTTCGGAGATTGGTGAATGTGACCCTCAAGTCATCTATTAAAGAGTCGATGTTGGTTTTAATGACCACATCGTCTACATATGCCTCCACAGTCTTACCGATCTGCTTTTCCAGACATGTCTAGATCATGCTCTGATATGTTGCGCCGGCATTTTTGAGCGCGAAGGGCATTGTGTTAAAACAGAAGGGGCCGTATGGCGTTATAAATGCCGTTGCGGCCTGATCAGACTCCGCCATCTTAATCTGGTGGTAATCGGAGTATGCGTCGAGGAAGCACAATGATTCGTGTCCTGCGGTAGCGTCGATGATTTGATCGACACAAGGTAGTGGGAAGGGATCCTTTGGGCAAGCCTTAATAAGGTCTTTGAAGTCGACACATAGGCGCCAGGATTTGTCCTTCTTTGGTACCATCACTAGGTTTGCTAGCCAATCCGGATGTTTTATTTCTTTGATGAATCCGGCTTCCAGTAGCTTGGCCAGCTCCTCCCCCATGGCTTGTCTCTTATGTTCAGAGAAATGCCGAAGAGTCTGCTTGACCGGCTTGAATCCTTTTAGAATATTAAGGCTATGATCGACCAATCTACTTGGGATTCCTGGCATGTCTGAAGGCTGCTAGGCGAATATGTCCCAATTCTCGCGTAGAAACTCCCGTAGTGTGGCGTCTACAGCGGGGTCTAACTGTGCCCCAATGGATGCTGTTTTTGTAGGGTCTGTTGGATGGACTTGGAACTTAACTATTTCATCCACTAGTTTAAAGGAGGTGGACTTGGATCTTTTGTCTAGTATCACGTCGTCCCTGTCCACCGTGGAACGCAACGCGGTTAACTCCTCCGCCACAAGGGCTTCGGATAATGCCTCGAAGGCTAGTGTGGCTGTTTTGTTCTCGGCGCGGAGTGCTATGTTCGGATCACTAGCTAGAGTGATAATTCCCTTGGGTCCACGCATTTTGAGCTTCACGACCCTGTAATGGGGTATGGCTTGAAAAATCGTGAATACCTCCCGCCCTAGAAGGGCGTGCTATCTGCTACTGAACGGGGCCACTTGGAATGTAATTTCTTCGGACCTGTAATTCTTCGTACTGCCGAATACCACATCAAGTGTGATTTTGCCGGCGCAACATACCTCCGGGCTAGGGATTGTTGACGTTCTGGGAACGGGGGTCCCCAGACTTGCCTGCCTGCGGCCTGCGGCGTGGCTCAAGTGGGGGCCCAACGCGACCCATCTTCATCAACACAAGGCTCAAGACCCTCGCGAGGGGCCAAGCCTCGCGAGGCGGATGACACGGTGCATCCTCAGGCACAGCCTCGTCAGGCTGGCTCGCGAGGAGGCAGAGAGTTCAAGGCGGGGTACCTCGCGAGGTGCCCATGACGCAAGCCATGACGACACGGGGAGCCAGGCGGGTGCCAGCGCGCGCAGCGTCCCTCTTTCCTCTTTGGTGCAAAGGGGGCAAGCGTATCCGCGGAGTACTGAGGCATCAGGCAAAGGTTGCCACTTCGGTGCAACGAGACCAAGACCAGGAGGACTACGAGACGGAGGTCACCATGGAGCCCAGCGCGGCGTCATCACCAGAGCCTTTGGCAGGCGAAGACTGCTTTTGTCAGGATAGACGTACTCGCTGTCCCCCTTCAAATTAGCATGCCATTGTTGGATCCCTTCCTGCTCAATATTTGGGGAGAGGACCAGGGCCTCTATAAATAGGACTAGCCACCCACATAGCAGGGGGTTCGGGGGGGTTCATCGGTTCGGTTCGGTTCGAGGGCTGGGGGTTCGATTCCTGGTGCTTCGGTCCGGGATCTGAGAGAGAAAGAGAGAGAAAGGTGACTGAACTCTTCATAGCAGTTCATCACCACAGCCAAGAACAGACCCTCGCGAGGCTGTTCTTCCTTGTATTGTTCATCCACACCAGCCCCAGGAGGCAATCCATCCACCACACACTGGAGTAGGGTATTACACCACATCGGTGGCCTGAACTAGTATAAATCTTGTGTCTTTCGTGCAGCTCTTTTAGTAGTTTAGATCCCATCGAGACGGAGAGGTTGAAGGCGAGATTTCCGCGCGTACCCCAGTGTTCGAACCTTAAGTGTCTGCCGGGACCCGAAATCCGACATTTGGCGCGCCAGGTAGGGGTGCGCCGGAATTCGTCTTCCACCGCTCCGCTCTCCTCCGACCGTCGCATCCATGTGTGACACTCGCCGGGCCCGCGCCGAGCGCCGGGCCGCCATCGCCTCTCGCGTCGCCCAGACGGCCCCTGTCGGTGGGCGTCCTCGTCGTTCCCCGTCACCCGCCGTCAACGCCGCCACCGGCCCGGCGGGGGGCGAGCAGCAGGCATTGTCTCAGCACCCGTCCGTGCGGCAAGACGGCCGCACCGCCACTCCGTCACTCGCACCAGCTGGCTCTTCGTCCCGCGCGCTCCGTGCACCCTTGGAGGCTCGAGCTGCGCTCCTCGGGGCAAATGAGCTCCTGCGCTACCGTCCCGTCGACGATGTCTATGAAGAATGGCTCCACCGCGTCGCCGAGCTTGTCCGCGCCGCAGGGGGCTCTTCCGCGCCGTCCGTCCCTCTGCGCCGCACTCCGCCCCGCGCGGGCAACGAAGCTCCGGAGGCACACCAGCCGCATCCTCTCCAAGAGGATGCCGTGGCTCCAAGGCGACTGGCCCCTGGGCGGAACCCGCTCCGCCAGGCGCCATCGCAACAAGAGCGAAGCTGCCAAGAAATCCCTTGCCCGCATGGGGCTGCCAGGGCGCTCCCTGCTCCGGCATGCCGCGACCCTGCTCCAGCTCCGGCGCATCAAGACCCCACCTTACTCCTAGCTGCAGTGCGTGGGGACCCTCAAGACCAAGCTCTCCACCAACCGAGGCCTTTCGTGGCCACCGCGGCCTGCCACGCCTACACCACAGAGCTGCGCAGCGTCGCGTGGCCCGGCAAGTTCAAGCCCGACCAGCCTCCTCGCTACGACGGCACAACTGACACCGCGGAATTCCTCCAGCTCTATGAGCTGGGTATCGAGGCTGCCGGCGGGGATGAAAAGGTCATGGCGAACTAGTTCCCCATGGCGCTCAAGGAAGGAGCTCGAACCTGGCTCCTGAATCTGGCTCCAGGCATGATCTCCTCCTGGGACCAGATGCGCGCCCGCTTCATGGCCAACTTCCAAGGTACTCGCGACCGGCCGCCCGCCGTGAGGGACATGCGCCGCATCAAGCAACAACCCGGAGAGACCCTGCAAAAGTACATCCAGCGCTTCAACATCGCGTTCCTCAAGATCCCCAGGGTGTCAGAGGAGGCCATCATCTCCGCCTTCTCTGACGGCGCGCGTGACGTCAAGATGAAGGAGGAGCTGGCGATGCACAAAGACCTCTGCACCTCCCTGGAGCTGTTCAACATGGCGAACAAGTGCGCCAGGGCTGAGGAGGGACGTCTCTCCCTCCTCGAGCTACCTGCCGCGGACCTAGACGAGAAGAAGCCCAAAGCCAAGGACGCGAAGCGCAAGGGGGCTGCCGTACTCACGGCAGAACCGGACACCAAGCGGGGCAAGGATCTGCCCGAACCCTCCAGAGGCAGCCGGTATTGTGTGTACCATGACCTCCACACCCACAACACCAACGAATGTCAAGAGCTCCGCGCCGTACGAGAAGGAAGGATCGGCCGTCGCCCTGACCGTGCTGACGGGGGCTATGGCCGAGGAGGAGGAAGAAACCCAGGGCGCTCGGAAGACCGCGGCCCGCGCCAGGGGTGGCGCGACCAGCCTCGCGAGGACCGCTGGCGGGACCTGCCTCATGAGGGGGACTGGAGAGACCAGCCTCGTGAGGACCGCCCTCATGGCAACGCAGGCTTACCTCCGCTGCCGCCTCCACCAAGAAGGAACGAAGACCGCCATCAAAACGAGGGGGCTGGGGGCTTCCAGGAGCCGCGCGCGATCGCCTGCATCCTGGGCGGAGCTCAAGCCCCAGCCTCCCAACGCATCTTCAAGCAGTTTGCCCGTGAGGTGAATGCAGCCCTCCCCAAGCTCGAAGCAATGCGCCCCCTCAGGTGGTCGGCGTGCCCCATCACGTTCAGCTCGGCAGACCAGCTCAAGTGCGCGGCCACTGCAGGAGTCCTCCCGATGCTCTGCTCCCCGGTCATCAGCAACGTGCAGGTCACCAAGACCCTCATCGATGGCGGGGCAGGGCTCAACGTCCTGTCCGTGGAAACATTCAACAACCTCCAAGTGCCCTACGACCAGCTTCAGCCAACCAGGCCTTTCTCCGGGATCACCGACGGTTCCACAGTCCCGATCGGGCAGGTCCGCCTCCCTGTCACCTTCGGAGCCCGCAGCAACTACCGCACCGAGCTCATCGACTTCGACGTCGCCCACATCCGCCTGCCGTACAACGCCATCCTCGGGTACCCAGCGTTGTCCAAGTTCATGGCCGTGACCCACCATGGCTACAACGTCCTCAAGATGCCAGGAAGTGGCGGCGTCATCATGGTGCCCTGTGAAGAGAGAGATGCAGTGTGTTCCCTGGAGCGAGCCTTTCAGGCCGCATCGCTAGAAGACCCGGATCGCGGAAGCAGGAGGCTTCCTGAGACCATCCCCAAGAAGAAGAAGACGTCGTCAGGCTCAGCCCCTCAGGAGGCAGGCCCCTCAGGGCCCGTGCCTCCTCAGGAGGGCCCTCCGCCCATCACATAGGAAAGCACGCCCGGCGCCCTCCTCGGGCAGGACTCGGGGGCTCTCACCTGGAGGGCCACCGACCTAGCCAGGGTTGTGAGGGAGGCGCTTGGGCACCATGTGGAGGCGTGCTTCGCAGCACGTTTCCCTCAAGAGGGATCCAGGCGAGGAAGATCAGACCAGCAAGAGTTCGTTGACGAGGCCATTCAAGAGCTACAGGAGACAAGGATCATGAGAGGTTGCCGCTGCTTGCCAGCCGTGGCCGCACATCCAGGCGAGGATGGTGGGCTGCGCGTCTGCGTCGATGTACCAGGGCTCAATCAGATCGCCACAACGGAGAGCCTCTGGCCCTCGCAAGTGGGGCGCTGCGGAGGTCCACCCCACAGCTATGTTCGCATGCCTTACGGCCTGCCGAGCATGGCTGCGGCATACCAGCGCCTCATGAGGGGCATCATGGAGGCTCAGGAAGACAGGCGTTCCGCGGCCTTGGCGGAGATGGAGGCAGCTCGCGAGGAGTCACCAGCGCCTCCGGAGCCTCCCGAGGCCCCGGGGCCTGGTAGCTCGTGAGGGTCGACTTCTGCGGCCCGTCAAGTCTGCTGCACCAACGCCACTACGCCGACGACATCCTCAGGTGACATATTTCAAGTTCCGCTCTCAGCTGGGAGCACCCTCCCAGGGTTGCATCACTCCCAGGCCGCGTGGGTCCGTCCCCGCGGCATGTATCTGCATTTACCTTTCCGTCGTTAGTTTGCCTTGTTGGGGGCGCCCCTCGGGCTGCATCATCCCCAAGCCGTTCGGGCCAGATCCAGCGGTGTGTATCCCCCTAGCGTTTATTTCCAACTACGCATTGCCTATCACGCTTAGCTGCATGGTGCCCGTCCGCGGCATCTTCTCTTCCCATGTCGGCCACTTGCACGTTAAAGGGGGGCTGCCTGAGCATCGTGACTCAGGGCTCTTACTGGCTCTGCAGCCCTCACCCTCTGGCCTTGTCCACGGCATCGTGACCTGGCATACCAGCGACGGCTGAGACAAGCTCGAGGGCCGGGACCCGAGGACGTAGAGTACCGGCATCTAACCAAATTTTGCAGGGACACATCTCAAGATACGGCCCAGTGCCGGGCGCAACCCGCCCAGAGGTAGGGCCTCGGGAGTCCCGCGCTGGCTCATGGGTGCCCAGATACGCCTCGTCTACCTCAACCAGCAAGCTCTTGAATGACTAACGATCGACTAATGGGCGCCGTGGCAACACCATCTTCTTTCTGTGATGACCCTGCAGGATCCCTGGAGGGAACCGCGCAAGCCGAGGCCCTCACGAGGTTTCCTTCGCCCTCGCCCGCGTGAACTGCTTGCACGTTAAAGGGGGGGTGCCTGAGCATCGCGACTCAGGGCTCTTACTGGCTCTCCAGCCCTCACCCTCTGGCCTTGTCCACGGCATCGCGACCCGGCATACCAGCGACAGCTGAGACAAGCTCGAGGGCTGGGACCCGAGGACGTAGAGCAGAAAGGGGAGCAGAGGTGGGGAAGAAGGGTCCTCGCGAGGACCTTGCTGAGCGTTTCCGCTCCTATCCACACACGGACCCAACGGCACACATGGAGCGGCCCCTGATCCTCAAGATAAGTTACCACCCACGGCACTGGCTACTGCAGCACTACCCCCGCACCTAAAGCAACCCCGTACTATCGACGTTGCTTCCCTTTCTCACTAAGTGATGGCTGCTTGGGCGCCAAAGGGGACCTCCTGAGCATCGCGACTCAGGGGCTCTTACCGGACCTCGGGTCGCTCACCTCCTGGCCTTGACCACGGCATCGCGACCTGGCATACCAGCGACGGCTGACGCCGCCTTGGGACTGGGACCTGTCGGCATAGAGCACCAAGCCCTCGTGAGGTGTGGACGGGAAGGCTGAACTATAACGGAGTTAGCAACCCGCTCGGATCCACGTCAAAAGGTCATACATATTAACAAACAGGACTACAGACACCTTACCAGCCCCCACGGGGCGCATTCTGATTCCTCGCAGGGAGCGGATCCTAAGGGACGCTAACTACATGAGCTACTGCGGGAGACGCCATCATCAACAGTGGGCCGTCAGGCACCGGCGCCAACCCCATCCAGATCAGTGTCGGCAATGGCCTGACGCGTCCGCCCTGCTCCTGGAGCGGCGACGACTCGGGGGCTCGTAGCTGTCGTCGCTCGTCTCCGGAGTCGCGAAGCCTTCGCTGGAGCCGCTGGACCCTCGGGCGCCACTTCCAAGGGGGCGGTCGATGGGCCTAGCCCTCACCAGGGCGAGGTCCTGGCCGCCTCTCCCACGGCAGCACTCCAGCCGGCGCCCGATCACGTCGAAGACCTTGAAGAACATCGCCGCCGCGCCGTCATACTCCAGGTGGACCATGAAGACGCCTCTTTCCCTGCGGACCCGGGCGATCTCCCTCCAGCCGCAGGACATGTAGACCGCGCCCGGGGCAGCAACGACGACCTCGGCCTCGGTCGCGGGTGCGCCGTAGTCGGCGCGCTGCAGCTGGAGCTCCAGAGGCCCCCCTGGAAGAACCATGGAGGCAAAGAAGGGAGGAAGGCGGATCCAGGACTGAAGAGGAGTGACGACATGGAGCACGAACTCACGGGAGGAGCCCTCGGCATGGAGTCCAGGAGGAACCACCCACGCCTTCATAACCCGACGGCGCCGATGACGGCGCTGACCGCGGGGATTAGCATCAACACCTCCGGGGCCCTCGACGTGGGCGTACAAAGGCAGCGGGAACCCCGGCAGAGCCCGCTCGCCCCGGGGCCTCGCCACCCCCGGATGGTCCTCATCGTCCCAGCTGCAATGGGCGAGTCGCTTCTTCGGCGGGAGAGGGTCTGGCCCTTCTCGAGGAGCCTTTCCCTTCTCCGCTGCAGGGAATCGGCGAATCGGAGCCATCACACCAAGACGGAGCAAGAACTGAGGCGAAGGAGAGAGCAAGAGGAGATGGACTGGACGGGCACGAGCGGTGCCGTACTTATAGCCGGCGAAGGCCAACCACCGGTCTCCATGATCACAGGTAATCATAACACTTTCTGCATGCAGGGACTTGTCCAACTCGCACGATCACCAAGGCGTCATGGGGAAGCGGAGGCGCCACATCCAATAAACCGCCACGCGGCGTCCGAGGCCGCAGGCTGTTGGGGCCCGCGGCGCTTCACCCTTGCCCTTTCGCCTCTCGGCACGGCCATGTCCATGCGCGCCTTGGGCCCGGGGGCTACTGTCGGTGTTCTGGGAACGGTGGTCCCCAGACTTGCCTGCCTGCGGCCTGCGGCGTGGCTCAAGTGGGGGCCCAGCGCGGCCCATCTTCATCAACACGAGGCTCAAGACCCTCGCGAGGGGCCAAGCCTCGCGAGGCGGACGACACGGCGCATCCTCAGGCACAGCCTCGTCAGGCTGGCTCGCGAGGAGGCGGAGAGTTCAAGGCGGGGTACCTCCCGAGGTGCCCATGACGCAAGCCATGACGACACGGGGCGCCAGGCGGGTGCCAGCGCGCGCAGCGTCCCTCTTTCCTCTTTGGTGCAAAGGGGGCAAGCATATCCGCGGAGTACCGAGGCATCAGTCAAAGGTTGCCACTTCGGTGCAACGAGACCAAGACCAGGAGGAATATGAGATGGAGGTCACCATGGAGCCCAGCGCGGCGTCATCACCAGAGCCTTTGGCAGGCGAAAACTGCTTTTGTCAGGATAGACGTACTCGCTGTCCCCCTTCAAATTAGCCCGCCATTGTTGGATCCCTTCCCGCTCAATATTTGGGGAGAGGACCAGGGCCTCTATAAATAGGACTAGCCACCCACATAGCAGGGGGTTCGGGGGGGGTTCATCGGTTCGGTTCGGTTCGAGGGCTGGGGGTTCGATTCCTGGTGCTTCGGTCCGGGATCTAAGAGAGAAAGAGAGAGAAAGGTGACTGAACTCTTCATAGCAGTTCATCACCACAGCCAAGAACAGACCCTCGCGAGGCTGTTCTTCCTTGTATTGTTCATCCACACCAGCCCCAGGAGGCAATCCATCCACCACACACTGGAGTAGGGTATTACACCACATCGGTGGCCCGAACCAGTATAAATCTTGTGTCTTTCGTGTAGCTCTTTTAGTAGTTTAGATCCCATCGAGACGGAGAGGTTGAAGGCGAGATTTCCGCGCGCACCCCAGTGTTCGAACCTTAAGGGTCTGCCGGAACCCGAAATCCGACAGGGATGATTCCTCGGAAAGTCGTACTGCTTTGCTCAATACGGTTGTTGTCTATTTCCATTTTCTGGAGAGTTTCCTCATAAATGAGGTTTAATCCGCTGCCGCCATCCATGAGCACCTTAGTGAGCCAAAAGACGTCCAAAATTGGACTGAGGACCAAAGCGGCTGGTGTTCGGGCTGTTCGGAATTTAGGTTCGTCACTGGCATTGATGGTGATGGTCGTGTCGCTCCATGGATTTATTGCTGCCATGTGGTAGACTTCGGCAAGGCTGCGGAGTGCTCGTTTATGCCTATTATTTGAGGAGAACGTCTCAAAGACCATTAATACTGTGTTGTTATCCGTGGGAAGGTGCTCTGAGGTGTTTTGGGTGATAAGATCCTCACTGCTTTTGGCCACCTGCCGGAGTATCCAACATGTTCTAAGGTTGTGTGTTGATATGGTATCCGCTTTACTATGGATTTTGCAGGGCCCGTTGAGCCATCCCTCCTATACGGTTCCACGCCCTGTAGTGGGCTTTTGCTTCTTTATAATTTATTTCGGACTGGGGGTTTTGTCAAAGCTGGATTATCCCAAAATTGCGTTTGGGTTTTCCAGGCACTTCCCATCGCACAATATTTCCGTACTATGGCCGCTAAGTCAGCGAAGTGTGCTACATCACAGTGACTTATGGCGTTCAGGACACCCTTGTCCGTGCAATTGTTGCGAAAGAACGAAATTGCATCTTCCTTGCGACAGTCCTTGACCTTGTTCATTACAAGGAGGAATCTGGCCTAATCGTGATGTACTGTCTCTTGGGGTGCTTGCCTAATGTGGGAAAGATCATTTGTGTCTGGGTGGGTGGGTGGAATTAAGTCCAGACCTTGACCCAATCTGTGATCTCGGGGCAGGGAGTTTTCGATCTTGGAAGTTCGGGCTCCGGGATGTTGCCCTGTGGGTTCGGTATGCGCCCTGATTCTGGATTCAGGGTTAGGGTGGTGTCCTCCCGTGAGCGAGTATCCTGTTCGGAGAGCTCGGAAATCCGAACATACTTCGTCCTCAAGATAGAGGGAGAATCACCGCATTGCTCCCCCACCACCGCTATCTACTGGGTGACCGGCGGAGAGTTAATCTCCCTTTGGTCGGGTTTAAGCCCGATCCGATCGTAGTCTGTAGTGACTCCCAAAGCGGCAATGCAATCCTAGAGCTCGTTCAAAGAGGAGAGCTCCATTGGATCCATCTACTCGGCAAATTTTGAGCCGATGTGGAGGCTATTTTCGATGACCTGAGAGGTCATCGTCGGCCCAGCGGCCGAGCAGGCGGTCATTACGAAACCGCCTAGTCGGAGAGTTTTTCCTACATCCAGGGCTCCCCCAGAGGTGATGTTGTCCTTGACAACGCGGCGAACCGTCTTCCTTATGATGACGACACAGTGGAACTCTCAATGAAAGCACCAATGTCAGTGTCAAAACCGGCGGATCTCAGGTAGGGGGTCCCGAACTGTGCGTCTAAGGTGGATGGTAACATGAGGCAGGGGACACGATGTTTACCCAGGTTCGGGCCCTCATGATGGAGCTAATACCCTACGTCCTTCTTGATTGTTCTTGATGATATGAGTATTACAAGAGTTGATCTACCACGAGATCAGAGAGGCTAAACCCTAAAAGCTAGCCTATGGTATGATTGTCTATTGTCCTATGGACTAAAACCCTCCGGTTTATATAGACACCGGAGGGGGCTAGGGTTACAAAAGGTCGGTTACAAAGGAGGAGATATACATATCTGTATTGCCTAGCTTGCCTGCCACGCCAAGTAAAGTCCCATCCGGACACGAGACGAAGTCTTCAATCTTGTATCTTCATAGTCCAACAGTCCGGCCAAAGGATATAGTCCGGCTGTCCGGAGACCCCCTAATCTAGAACTCCCTAATTGGGCTCACATAGAAATTTTGTCTCATGCAAGATCCTGGCTATATGCGTGCTCCAAGGTTCACAAGTGCCACGTTTGGGTTGCACTTGGCTCTTCGCCTCTTCGAGAAGACGAACAATGATGTTACTACTACTGCTTCTATAGTATCGAATCCACTACTGCATGTCCGTCCACCGTGAGCGGGAGGGATAGCTTGTTGTAGTATTATAAGAAAAAGTCCGTCCTTGTCTGCGAGCCACCGCGCGCATGGGTGCTACCTCTTGAGCACTGTGTTGGTTTTCCCTTGAAGATGAAAGGGTGATGCAGTAGAGCAGCGTAAGTATTTCCCTCAGTTTTTGAGAACCAAGATACCAATCTAGTAGGATTCCATGCACGAGTCCCTCGCACCTACACAGACAAATAAACTCCTCGCAACCAACGCGATAAAGGGGTTGTCAATCCCTTCACCGGTCACCTACGAGAGTGAGATATGATAGATATGATAAGATAATATTTTTGGTATTCTTATGATAAAGAGAAATAAAGATGCAAGTAAAATAAATGGAAAAGGAAATAATTAAGTATTGGAAGATAAATATGATGGAAAATATACCCGGGGGCCATAGGTTTCACTAGAGGCTTCTCTCGAGAGCATTTGTATTATGGTGGGTGAACAAATTAGTGTTGAGCAATTGACAGAATTAAGCATAGTTATGAGAATATCTAGGTATGCTCATGTATATAGGCATCATGTCCGAGACAAGTAGACCGACTCCTGCCTGCATCTACTGCTATTACTCCACACATCAACTGCTATCCAGCATGCATCTAGAGTATTAAGTTCAAGAGAACAGAGTAACACTTTAAGCAAGATGGCATGATGTAGAGGGATAAACTCATGCAATATGATATAAACCCCATCTTGTTATCCTCGATGGCAACAATACAATGCGTGCCTTGCTGCCCCTACTGTCACTGGGAAAGGACACGTAAGATTGAACCCAAAGCTAAGTATTTCTCCCGTTGCAAGAAAGATCAATCTAGTAGGCCAAACCAAAGTGATAATTCGAAGAGACTTGCAAAGATAACCAATCATACATAAAAGAATTCAGAGAAGAT
Organism: Triticum monococcum; assembly: GCA_034509565.1. Taxonomy (NCBI): domain Eukaryota; kingdom Viridiplantae; phylum Streptophyta; class Magnoliopsida; order Poales; family Poaceae; genus Triticum; species Triticum monococcum. The sequence continues at coordinate 654,809,677 of CM067847.1, read as the reverse complement.
TCAAATATTGTTCATAGATGAACTTGATCATAAACCCACAATTCATCGATCTCAACAAACACACCGCAAAATAAGATTACATCGAATAGATCTCCACAAGAGAGGGGGAGAACTTTGTATTGAGATCCAAAAACAGAGAAGAAGCCATCTAGCTAATAACTATGGACCCGTAGGTCCGAAGTAAACTACTCACACTTCATCGGAGAGGCAATGGTGTTGATGTAGATGCCCTCCATGATCGATACCCCCTCCCATGGAGCTCCGGAAAAGGCCTCAAGATGGGATCTCGTGGATACAAAAAGTTACGGAAGTGGAATTAGGGTTTTCGCTCCGTATCTGGTAGTTTGGGGGTATGTAGGTATATATAGGAGGAAGGAGTACGTCGGTGGAGCAACATGGGCCCCACGAGGGTGGAGGGCGCACCTGGGGGGGTAGGCGTGCCCCCCTACCTCGTGCGTTCCTCGTTGATTGCGTGACGTAGGGTCCAAGTCCTCTGGATCATATTCGTTCCAAAAATTACATTCCCGAAGGTTTCATTCTGTTTGGACTCCGTTTGATATTCTTTTTCTGCGAAACCCTAAAATAGGCAAAAATAGCAATTCTGGGCTGGGCCTCCGGTTAATAGGTTAGTCCCAAAAATAATATAAAAGTGTATAATAAAGCCCAATAATGTCCAAAATAGGATATAATATAGCATGGAACAATAAAAAATTATTGATATGTTGGAGACGTATCAGGCATCCCCAAGCTTAATTCCTACTCGTCCTCGAGTAGGTAAATGATAAAAAAACAGAATTTTTGATGTGGAATGCTACTTTGCATAATTTCGATGTAATTCTCTTAATTGTGGTATGAATATTCAGATCTGAAAGATTCAAGACAAAAGTCTAATATTGACACAGAAATAATAATACTTCAAGCATACTACTAAGCAATTATGTCTCTTCAAAATAACATTGCCAAAGAAAGTTATCCCTACAAAATCATATAGTCTGGCTATGCTCCATCTTCACCACACAAAATATTCAAATCATGCACAACCTCGATGACAAGCCAAGCAATTGTTTCATACTTTTGGTGTTCTCAAACTTTTTCAATCTTCACGCAATACATGAGCGTGAGCCATGGACATAGCACTATAGGTGGACTAGAATGGTGGTTGCGAAGAAGACAAAAAGGGACAAGATAGTCTCACATCAACTAGGCGTATCAATGGGGTATGGAGATGGCCATCAATAGATATCAATGTGAGTGAGTAGGGATTGCCATGCAACGGATGCACTAGAGCTATAAGTATATGAAAGCTCAACAAAAAGAAACTAAGTGGGTGTGCATCCAACTTGCTTTCTCATGAAGACCTAGGGCATTTTGAGGAAGCCCATCGTTGGAATATACAAGCCAAGTTCTATAATGAAAAATTCCCACTAGTATATGAAAGTGATGTCATAAGAGACTCTCTATCATGAAGATCATGGTGCTGTTTGAAGCACAAGTGTGGAAAAAAAGGATAGTAGTATTGCCCCTTTTTATTTAATTTTGGGCCTTTTTTATTTGGCCTTTCTCTTTTTTTGGGACAATACTCTATGAATTATGATCATCACACTTCTATTTAATTACAACTCAATGATTACAACTCGATACTAGAACAAAGTATGACTCTATATGAATGCCTCCGGTGGTGTACCGGGATAGCAATGATGCACGAGTGACTTCTATGAAAGAATTATGAACGGTGGCTTTGCCACAACTAAAATGTCAACTACATGATCATGTAAAGCAATATGACAATGATGGAGCGTGTCATAGTAAACGGAATGGTGGAAAGTTGCATGGCAATATATCTCGAAATGGCTATGGAAATGCCATGATATGTAGGTATGGTAGCTGTTTTGAGGAAGGTATATGGTGGGTTTATGATACCGGTGAAAGGTGCGTGGTATTAGAAAGGCTAGCAATGGTGGAAGGGGGAGAGTGCGTATAATCCATGGACTCAACATTAGTCATAAAGAACTCACATACTTATTGCAAAAATCTATTAGTTATCGAAGCAAAGTACTACGCGCATGCTCCTAGGGGGATAGATTAGTAGGAAAAGACAATCGCTCATCCCCGACCACCACTCATAAGTAGGACAATCAATATATATATCATGCTCCGACTCTTAACATAAAGGTTCACCATACGTGCATGCTACGAGAATCACAAACTTCAACACAAGCATTTCTCAAATTCAGAACTACTCAACTAGCACGACTCTGATATCACCATCTCCATATCTCAAAACAATTATCAAGTTTCAAACTTCTCATAGTATGCAACACACTCATAAGAAAATTTTATTATTAATCTTGAATGCCTAACATAATTAAAGAAAATTACCATGCTGTTTTATAGGACTCTCAAAATAATCTAAGTGAAGCATGAGACGACAATGGTTTCTATAAAACAAATCCACCAACGTGCTCTAAAAGATATAAGTGAAGCACTAGAGCTAAAATTATATAACTCGAAAGATATAAGTGAAGCACATAGAGTATTCTAACAATTTCCGAATCATGAGTGTCTCTCTCAAAAAGGTGTGTGCACCAAGGATGATTGTGGAAAACTAGCAAATAAAGACTCAAATAATACAAGACGCTCCAAGCAAAACACATATCATGTGGTAAATAAAAATATAGCTCCAAGTAAAGTTACCGATAGAAGTAGAGGAAGGAGGGGATGCCTTCCGGGGCATCCCCAAGCTTTGTCTTTTAGGTGTCCTTAGATTATCTTGGGGGTGCCATGGGAATCCCAAAGCTTAGGCTCTTGCCACTCCTTGTTCCATAATCCATCAAATCTTTACCCAAATCTTGAAAACTTCACAACACAAAACTTAAAGTAGAAAATCTCGTGAGCTCCGTTAGCGAAAGAAAAGAAAACACCACTTCAAGGTACTGTAATGAACTCATTCTTTATTTATATTGGTGTTAAATCTACTGTATTCCAACTTCTCTATGGTTTATAAACCCCAATTAAGCATAGTTATGAGAATATCTAGGTATGATCATGTATATAGGCATCACGTCCGAGACAAGTAGACCAACTCCTTCCTGCATCTACTACTATTGCTCCACATATCGACCGCTATCCAGCATGCATCTAGAGTATTAAGTTCAAGAGAGCAGAGTAATGCTTTAAGCAAGATGCCATGATGTAGAGGGATAAACTCATGCAATATGATATAAACCCCATCTTGTTATCCTCGATGTCAACAATACAATACGTGCCTTGCTGTCCCTACTGTCACTGGGAAAGGACACCGTAAGATTGAACCCAAAGCTAAGCCCTTCTCCCATTGCAAGAAATATCAATCTAGTAGGCCAAACCAAACTGATAATTCGAAGAGACTTGCAAAGACAACCAATCATACATCAAAGAATTCGGAGAAGATTCAAATATTATTCATAGATAAACTTGATCATAAACCCACAATTCATCGGTCTCAACAAACACACCGCAAAAGAATATTACATCGAATAGATCTCCACAAGAGAGGGGGAGAACTTTGTATTGAGATCCAAAAAGAGAGAAGAAGCCATCTAGCTAATAACTATGGACCCGCAGGTCTAAAGTAAACTACTCACACTTCATCGGAGAGGCTATGGTGTTGATGTAGAAGCCCTCCGTGATCGATACCCCCTCCGGCGGAGCTCCGGAAAAGGCCTCGAGATGGGATCTCATGGATACAGAAAGTTACGGTGGTGGAATTAGGGTTTTGGCTTCGTATCTGGTAGTTTGGGGGTACGTAGGTATATATAGGAGGAAGGAGTACGTCGGTGGAGCAACATGGACCCCACGAGGGTGGAGGGCTCGCCTGGGGGGGGGGGTAGGGGCTTCCCCTACCTCATGCCTTCCTCGTTGATTGCTTGATGTAGGGTCCAAGTCCTCTGGATCATGTTGACCCGCAGTGTACAATACTCCATTTGCTGCAACCTCTAACATTTACCACACCACAAATTAAAATATATACTCCTGTCTTGACCAGATGAGCGTGCAAACTAGAATCACCAGGATGACAGGTAGTGCCAGAAGATTATTTTTATCAAAAAAAATTAGCATGGAGCCGACCCCAACGATTTTAAGCTTACAGCCACGGTACACGCTATCCTAGACTACTCTACACATGAACTGCCACACGAGCATCCGGGTTGCGCTTGGCTCTTCGCCTCTTTGGGAGTACTACTGCAGTGGAGGAGTACTACAATATGCTTCTTGCCATCTGACACCGATTGAACGCTGCATGTCCACCGCGTATGGGAGGGAGAGCGTATAGCGAACAAAAAAGCTTCTCCTAGTCCTACCAGCCACCATGCTCATGGGCGAGGGAGGGACGCATCTTCATTGACTTACTGCTCCTGCCTTTGCGTCCATGATAGGTGGGCCCAACAGGTTGGTTGCCCACCTGTCATGCAGCCAAAGGCAGGTGCGGTTAAGGTGAGAGCACGTTGTAGTAATCAAACTTCTCAGTCTTGCACGAGTTGACGCGACACATCAAAGCACTACACTCGATATATTTCAATAATTTTCATTTATCGATGCATTAATTACAAATCATGCATGCATGCCGTGACTCTCCTTTTGATACTTGCATGTGTTGACTTAATGCACCTAGAAGTAGTATGAATATGTGACCTAAAGCTTTGTAATGCCCCGGCCCTAATAAAGCGAGAGATGGTTGTGCACGAGGAGGGCGAGATCATGCAGACGGAACAGGACCCGACGATGGAGCTCTGTATGGTCTCAATGGACCTCACCTTGCTCCACTGCCCCTTGTGCCTCTGCCCCTTGAAGCCTCCAGTGTATGAGGTTCGAATACACCTCGTACATTTGGCTGATCGAGCAAGGTGCACGTTTCTTGATTGATGTGTTGTTTGTTTGATTTATGCAGTGCAAGGAAGGGCACCTGTCTTGCGCGGACTGCCGCGTCGAGCGCCCCGGGAACCAGCCGCAGTGCCAGAAGTGCGAGCGCGGCGGTGGCTTCAACGTGCGGAACACAACGGTGGACGCCGTCCTCTCCTCGGTGAGGGTGCAGTGCCTGCACGAAGGTTGTGGGCTCTACGTCACTTACCAGAAGCTCGCCGATCAGCAAAGCGTGTGTCCGCTCGCGCCTTGCAAATGCCACGTGCCCGTCTGCGGCTACGAAGGCCCGCCGCCGGTGCTCTCCCACCACATCAGCACCTTGCATCCCATGCCCGTGCATAGGATCCAGTACGGCAAGGCACTCTAGCTGCAAGTGCTACTGTCGGAGCCACGGCTCTTGCTATCCGCGAAGGAGGACGGCTGCACGTTTTTCTTGGTCGGCGGTGTGCTCTACATCGGCGCACCAATCGCCATGTCGGTCATTTACATCAGAGCGGGGGCGTCCCCACTGCCGCACTAGGTGGCCAAGCTGTGGGCGAACGGCCTGCCGGGGGACCCCAAAGGCAGGACCGACGCTGTCAAGGTGGAAATGGAGGTGACAAGCAGCAGGGATCCCGGCGACATCGCCATGCAGGAGCTGACCTACTTCACAGTTCCGCCCAAGCTGCTGGCCGGGGCTAAGCTGGTGTCCCTCCACATTCAGATTGACAAGCTCACGTCCTAAATGATTCTACAATGCCTTCTAGTAATATGCTAATATAGGGGTTAGCTCAGTCTAGTTTAGCTTAAGAGATGGTTGGTTTTGGTGGCGATGCAGCAATTACCTCAACATCAGATCACGAGTGAAAGTAATTTCGAACAGTCAAATGGATATTTTGTGTTTGTTTGATATAAAGATCCTTTGGTTAAGAAGTAACAGCTTATATGCTTTTTTCGAAACAGAACAGCGATACTAGTATAATTTTTGTTGACATGCACTAATATTTTTGACACGAACGCCGGGCTGTAGCTAGAAGGGCAGTTGGGACATGGCATCGGCCCATATCGCGGTGTCCCCCGATTGGGATGCACCTACGGTGGATTTTCTCCCTCGCCGATGTCGATCGCGTCTATGCAGAACATTGTTCCCTTCCCCCAGCTGTGGGATCAGGCCGGATATGTCACCAGCAGTGTGGCCACCGTCGTTCTATGCTTGTGAAGAGAGCAACCCAAGCAAGCAGGCTTGTAGCTTAGGCTCCTGCTAGTGTATATATAGTGGTTTTGTTTTTCTCTACAGTTTTCGCTTAATTCTGACTCATATCTTGTTAGAAATAGGAGCGCTCGGTAATATTTCCTCTTTTTTTGTTATTCAGCATGTAAACAGGTCAGCAAACCTTGCGGCGCATCTTTGTGCGAACCGTGCTTGCTGCACTTTGAATGTGGCGGAGAGCTGGCTTGATGAAACACCTCGTGTCCTACTTATTTTTTTGCGGGGTACCTTGCTTCCTAGTGACCAGTGTCTTGGCTGATCGTCCTAAGAATGCTTATATATGAATAAAGTTCTCTCATTTACCTGCAAAAAAGATTAAGCCATATTAACCGGAAAGGAGGGAGTATGGACTAGCACTACTTGTTGGTGTGTCCCGTCAACTCGCAGAACGAGGAGAAGCTTGCAGGACAAGGTGAAGCTCGCTTATGCCTTTTGACTAATGCAACATACCCTCGCCCAGGCGGTGGACATGCATCAATTCATTGTGTGTCAGATTGCTAGAGTCATACACTGTACTAGTACCGAACATGCGGAGTACCATCATTGTTGGACTTCATGAAGAGGCGAAGAGCCAAGCGCAAGGTTTAGTAGTACGAGTAGTACTACTACTAGAACCGCATGGTGGAGCCTCTATACTCTTATTTTTTTTAATCTCTGATAAATTACACACTTATTCCGGAGAAGGGCGGAAAACGGCAGCCCAACATGTAATGATGATATCGATCAACCATGCTCGAATATATCTTGGCCTCCGTGCGAGCCCGTCTGTGTGTTCTTGCTCCTCGTCTCTCTTAAGGAATGGCGGGTTGGCCATTTTGCCGTCAGTTGAGATCGGTTTGCTCACACTCCAGTCCCACATGTCAGTGAGATGCCAAGAGGAGGTGCGTTGACCGACTGGCCATACGTGTACTTGGTTTTGCACCTTCATACTACTCCTCCCTCCGTCACCGTTTACAGGGGCGCTTCATTATGGCGTGGTAACCACAATTTTCTCTTGATGTAGTACTACGGAGTGGAGTAAGTGCATGCATGTGTGTACCCGGTGGAAGCACTGCATGCATGTGTGTACGCATTATTTTCTCTAGTAATAGACGCCGTGCTATAACTACCAATGCTATTTTCAGGCCGATCGCTAGTCGCCTTGGTCCTAGAGATTTTCTCTTTTTCTGAAGCGCGCTCTATAAATAGTGACGGATGGAGTAGTATGAGCGGATTCAAAGAAGAGCGTATTGATGGTTGCTTCTTCCGAGCAACTTACAGTGGGAAAGGTGGGGCTTATGATTTGACTGCTCATTACTCACTATTAATGCGGCGCAAAGACCGGTCTGAGTCTCCCATGAGGCTGTGCACTACCCCCTCGGTTATTAAATATACTCTAGAGTATTTGTCTTTGTAGAGATTTCAACGAGTGACTACTCAAATATTTGTCTTTTTAGAGATTCAAATGGACTACTACATACGGATGTATATAGACATATTTTAGAGTGTAGATTCACTCATTTTGCTCCGTATGTAGTCACTTGTTGAAATCTCTAGAAAGAAAAATATTTAGCAACGGAGGGAGTACACATACGAAGCAAAATGAGTGAATCTACACCCTAAAATATGCCCATTTGAAATTTGTAAAAAGACAAATATTGTTGATGACAGTTGCGACGACAAAAAAGAAGCATATTCATTGTCCTAAGGGAAGATAACAACACGGTTGTGTTTGTCAAAAACGGTGTGAGGACGAGATTGCAATATGGAAAGTACGCCGGACGAGCAACGTTTTCTGCAAAGAACTATAGAAGATCCACATGCAGCGACATGGGAAGACGGGCAGTGGAGCAAGGTCGGAGGGGATACCTGGAGGTCGTCAGGACGTAACTGGGTGAGCGGCGGCGGGCGGAATCTGCCCATACTGCGGCAGCGAGTAGGTGGCGTAGGCCCTACCGCCCCGGATCTTGGTCAGAGAGAATGGCATGTACCGCAGATCGAGATGTGCTGCCTCGGCGCCGTCGAACGGAGAAACGATGCACGTCCTCCCTTTCCGTCGGCGGACGGGATGCGGCCGGATCAGTGACCAACGGTGAGAGAGAGAGAGGCCATCGCAACCTTGTGTGAGATACTCTGAAGAGAGACAAGCCAGGCAGGGAGGCTCCATTGTATATAGTGGAGCGGACTACCTTTTTCTCCATAAAAATTGTTTTATATTCTGTGTACGTGCCATTGAGCGATATAACTTTATTTAAAAATAACGCGCCAACGCATCAAGTCGAACTTTGTTTCGTGCATGCATGGTACACGACCTCCGTAGGTAAACAACCTCTACACGCGTTCAAATTAGCACGTGGGCTGCCATTTCGTATAGAAATGAGCTCCACCATGTACCCGCGCGGGTGTGGCTGGGCACGAAGCATGAGTACATGCACGGTCACCTATTCTCTTCTTGTATACGTACACCACCTACGTGGGGTTGTGTGAGAGAGATACAAACGTGGGGAGATATAGTGTGTGGGTTTTTGGGGGGGGGGGGGTCAATCAAAAAATGTAACATATGCAATGTGTGTGAAATACAGTCCTGGATATATCATATATATAGAGGGGGCGATCCACGAGAAGAGAGTGGAGGTATCATCGACTTGAGGTGTCAATAGAATCGAAGAGAGGGATGATGTGTGTGTGTGCGCGCGCGGTCGATAAAGAGTGCCATCAAATTTGTGTGTGCCCATGTCAAAGATATAGAGTGGCTGGCCTATTAGAACGAGAGAGGGGACATGTGCAGTTTGTCTCTGTGGCATGGATACCTACCTACAGCGCTCAACTATCGGTGTGTGGTTGGGGGGAGGGAGGCCTAATTAACTATAGAGGTACAATGGCTGGTATATGTGTGGAGGAGGAGAGAGGCCTACCTCATGTATTAAGGGAGATAGATCTACCTCATGTACTAAGGGAGATCGATCTGCATCCATGCATATGTGTAGGAGAGGAATAAGGTTGGGAGAGAGACAGAGCTAGAGTGTTTGAGGGAGTGGTAGTGGAGTTGCTTCTAACAAATGGTGGATAGGCTTGCTAGACAACTGGAGGGCACGCCTGTAATATCAATAAGAGAGGGGACGACTGCCTATCTATGCACGCGCGTGTGAGAGATGGGTCAGGAGGCATGCACAAATGATGAGGGGGACAATATGGCTGTGGTAAGCAGACATAACTACATAGGAAGAACAATCGTCCTTTGTCAGACAAAGGAGAGACATAACTTGTCAGGTACATCGATCGATGAGGGGGGAATAGTTAAATTCGACCTAGGTACATGTTGGGAGATCGATCGGTATACATGCATGTGTGTGTTAGAAGCAAATGAGGTGCGGGAAGAATGATAGAGAGAGAGGATGCATCTAGGAGGTGGTGCGAGAGTCATACTATATCCAGGGGGAAGGAGTGTGCGAGTTCGAGATCGATGAAAAGAGTCGTGGGAGTGAGGCATGGATGGTGATAAGAGAAGAGGGGAAGCTTGTGTTTGTGCTAGGCACACCTGGCTAGAGAGGCATATTGATCGATGTGTGCCGTAAAGAAGGAGCTGGGGGGCCTACACACACCGTGGGTGAACGACCTAAAGTGAAAAGATGAATTTGCGCGATGGAGCTAGAGAATGTTGAGGAGGGTGAGAGGATGCGGGCGTGTGCACGCACGAGAGAAAGTTAGTGCTAGCTAGCTACAAAGATAAGAGTATTTTGTGGGTGTAAAAGATGAATAGAGATCATACTTCATTATAAAAAGCAAATTCGGATATTTGAAGAATTTATCATAGTGTTTTAAACTGACGCATGTGTGAATATATATAACGGTGATACACATGGTGTGGTTATGAACATGTTATACTGCATATAATATATTTTATCTCTACTCTTATAAAAAAATGGAGTTGTTGATGATGGTGTGCCTGCCATCCTGCAATATAGGCCGTCCGATTTATATCTGACGGATAGGAAGGAAACTATGGCAATTTTGAAAAAAGATACCCACACCCCTCTCCATATTTGCAAATAGGCCTCCCCTTGATCATGTTGATGTTTTGTGGAACGCATGGGCATCTTGCTAGTACTACGTATAATATATAGAACATTGATCATAATTTGGGCTAATGTGTGGCTTTTGCAGCTCAGGTCTAAATACTTGTCATAATGTAGGGGCGGGACACTATACTATGTGTGATAAACATGGTTTACACATATGGAACATGGTTTAGATTATGAATATATAGTTAGTACATCAAATGTACTATTATTTGGAATCAACATCAAGTGTATTCGAAAAATAGAATTCGAGTTCATGTAGTACACATAGTTCATATCTATCTCTATAGTAATCATGTGGTGTGTTATTAAGGTAATACACGAATGACGGTTGAAGTTGGCAACAATCATGATTGTAGATTCTTATTGAATTAGAGAAATGAATTCAAATTCAGTTCGAATTGCAGCGGTGGTATAGACATTTGGAATGCACTAAAATGTTGGTATGAGTAGGTTACATGCATTATACAGCAAGCGGAAAAATTTAATTGGACATAACATGGATTCATACTCCCTCCTTCCATCTATATAGGGCGTAATGCGTTTTTTAAGACCGCCTTTTACTATTGACTAGATTAGTAGTACATGACAAGCACAATGTGAAAATTATATCATTGAAAGACCCTTTCACAGACAAATTTAATGGTGTGCTTTGTGTTAGTTGCATGTCATATATTATTGCTCTAATATTTGGTCAAAGTTAGCATCGAAAAATGCATTAGGCCCTATATAGATGGAAGGAGGGAGTAGCTTTGAATAGCATTTTTATAGTAAAACGGGGCAAGACTCTCTCTTTGTGTGGTGTGCATATTTTTATTTTTTTCGTTTTCTTTTTGGTTGAGGGAAGTGAGAATTGATTTGGTACGTACACGTACAATATTACACGTTAGGCTTGTCCCTAAAATTCAACCCGCGCCTTGTTACATCCTGAAAATTCAGATATTGTGCTCCCAAAACTGGCGTCTCCACAACCCGGGCCTTGCTATCCCGAAATTACAACGCGCGCGAAAACTCCCTCCAGCTGCCAAATCCTGACACGCGAAATCCCTCTTCTAACCCTGAGCCGAAAGGGCCACTAGTTCAAATCGGTGGGGGGTACTTTTGTAACACACCCTACATTTTGGAGAAGCGCGTCCCTAAGTCATAGTTCACCCCCTCCCATCGCCTCCTTTTTGCCATTCGAAATCCCAGGCCACCATAACCTCTCCGCTCCAACCGCGAAACCCCACCCTCCTCCATCCGCCACCTCACCGCTGCCCAGCCGGAGCCTCTTCCCCGACGACGTCATCCACCGCAATAGCTCGACGTCCCTCGTCCACCTCCCCGGATGAGGATCCATTGTCCATCTCGTCATCCCGCTGGTTCAGCCGCAATGTCCTCCACATCCAAGGAGCTCCTCCAATGATCGCCTCGTCTATCGCGGCTGCTCCATCCCCACAACACCGCCTTAACCTGCTCCACCGGAACCGCAACATCCTCACCGACTCCTCGGATGAAGCCGAGGCCTACTCGGCGCCACCAAAGAGGTTGTACACTCATCGCATCGCACCTTCTCCTTAGCTCAACCTCCCGGCACCGACGGTGCTCCATCCCGAACCCCCATGGAGCGGCTACCTTGGAGCCAGCGCCGCGGGCGACATCTCCATGGCGGCTCTCCCCTAGTGCGAGGCCCCTTCGGTGGCGGCGGCCATACCAGCCGGATCTGCTGCTGCTGCTCCGGCTCTCGCTCGATTGCTCGCTCGTCCAGCTGCTGCTGCTCCGGCTCTCGCTCGCTCGCGCTGCTGCTGCTGCTCTCCCCCTCGCTCGTGCTGCTTCTCTGCTCCGATTTAGCTACACTTTGGTCGACTGAATCGACTTTTGGGTCAGTCGATTTTCAGGGGGTGGGGGGTGGCTCGCCGGAGTAAAGGAAGAACCACCCGCAGCGGGGTCAGGGGCTCACCGGAGAGGTACCCCACTATCTATATTAGGCTTCAAGGTGGGGGTGGGGGGCTATAAGGCTGGCTAGGGCGGCGGCGGACCGGTGGTGGGGAGTTGTTTCGGGGCGGCAAGACGGCGCTGGGGCCGGCAGTTCGGCCGGTGGTGGCGGGCGGCTTAGGGGTGTGCAGGTTTAAGATGAACTGTGGGCCCTCCCTAAACTACATGTCAGGTGCCTCTCTGCTACCATTGCATTCAATTTTGATAGTAACATTTAGATCCCACAATAAATTTCAGTTTCGACAGTTAAGTTCAGAGTCAACAGTTTTTACCTCATCTGTTGTAGTCAGGTGGTTTTTGGTGATGTAAATTTTACATCTATTTTACATCATCTATTGGAGATGCTATTAGAATCCCACTTGAGACTGACGATATCTGTCTTGTGCTGCTTCAGCCTTGATGTCTTACGTCTCACCGGGGCTGCTCCAACGACAGAACGATCCATCACAACAGAGCAATGCCCTGGTTGCCGTCTACAGATTCCTCAGATCTTCCTCGAGACCTCCGACAGCCACCTCTACCTCAACTGCTTCAGCGACCAACCCAATGATGCTGAGGTCGACACGGCTACGGCAAAGAGGTTGTACACTTGTTGCATCACTTATTACTATACATTCATGTCGATCCATTAGGGCTATTTTGGTTCGACGGAAAAACATAGCAATAGGGAATTTTCAAATGGCACACTACTATTCAATTATTCATGCATTTTGTTGAAACGAATAAAGCAAAACATCCACCTGGACCTAATTTTCAAAATCCTATGCATGAAAACAAGACCAAGTGCATTAGTGGAAGAATAACATTCTAACTGTACACGTTTTAATATGGTTTCACTTTATTTTGGCCATGTTTCTTTGCATTCCTCTGCTCTTCCAATTCCTGTAAACCAAACACTCAAGTTGACAGAAATCCTGTGTTTACAAATGCTCTGTTTACCATGTGCATTTCTATCCTATTCCAGTGTTTTTCCTATCCCTGCGTTTTTAAAATCATGCAAGCCAAATGAGCCCTTACAGAATTACTTCAGTTATAGGTAGGTCTCGAAGGGAACTTTGTGTGGTTTGTCCTGCTCCTGCCGCGACGTCGTCCACCTCAACTGAGCCGCTCCATCGACAGAAACATCCACCAAACTAGACATCACGACTCCTGACCGTCTTTCGCCACCTCAGATCTCCTTCCCTGCCGCCGGCACCCACCACAATGGCATCACCATCATCGACTCAGTAGATGAACCTGAGGAGTACACGGGTCCACAAGAGAGGTCGCACACTTTTGTTTCTACTTATGTTATGCATTGCTTAAAATTACCTGCTACTTTATCGTCCTGTTCACCTCTTGGACTCCAAGTCAGGTCCAAATTAATGTTCAAACTTGAGTTCTAAATTAGTTGTGGGGCACATATCGAGGAAGCAATGAATAGTATCTTTGTCTAATATATGGTTCACCTAGGGTATGCCTATGTTGTTCATATTGGGTGGGAAACAAATAGTAAAGCAATCATCATCTATCTTTTTATTAAATTAAATCAATCATCAGCCTGCTATCATTATTTTTGGATCCATCCACCGGTTGTTACCATCACTCTAAATGTCTGTATGCTCTCCTTACATAATCTCACCATATTTTTTTCGTATGCATGTCAGATATTGTACACAGTCATGTTGAACATGTAGAGAAAAAGAGAAGAGTTTTCTGCGGTAATACAATGTCATGCAGACATCGCTCCATGGTGGGTTCAATGGAAAACCCTCCCCACCCCTCTCCAGATTGTAATCCAGAGGAAGATATCTGTTCTGAGGCGGATTCAGACGCCGCTGACCACTCCTATTTACCACCAAAGGTGTTTGTTGTACCTTGGTATGATGATGTTAGTCATATGATGCATATGTTGCCTTGCAGTGCCTACTTTTGACATCATATATGTCATCTGCTTAGTTTAGACATGTTCTGTAATGCCACCTGTTTAGTTTCTATATCATATATGGGAATTATGCAGTCTCATGTCTTTTAGCCAGCCATAATATATGTGAAATGTGCAATGCAATCCTGTTTAACCAGGCATCATATATTTGAATGATATCTTTCCCATCCTTTTCTTCATTACATTTCTATTTGTCCACAATGTTTGTACATTAAACTACTCTTCCTATGAATCAGCCATTTGGGTGGGAGATTGAAAAATCTGGAGTGAAAAAGAAGGCCTTCAGAGCAGACAGTGCTAGCTGTCGAAGCAGATCTCCTGTTGGGTCCCGATAGCTCCTCAGAGATGGATTCAGAGACAGATGACTAGTCCTATTCCCCCACGGAGGTGTATGCTCTAACTTGGCACGGTTATACCGCTCATATCATGCATATGGTGTCTTGCATTGCATAGTTTAGACATCATATACACAATATTCAACACCATGTTCTTAGTTCAGACATCATATCTAGTGCCCTCTGTTTAGCATATAAATCACATATGTGAATTAAATGATGCGATCCTGATTACTTAGATAACATGTAGGTGAATTATGTCATGCAATCCTGTTTAGTTATTCATCATATCTTTGAATTATGTTATGCTATGCTATCCAGTTTAGATTGACATCATATATGTGAAATTATGTCATGCTATCCATTTTAGTTAAACAATATACATGTCAACTATTTCATGCCCTCTTTTTTTCCACACTATCTATTGCATCTGTCTCTCATACAATGTCTGTACATTCAACTAAGTTTCCTGTTTATTAGCCATTTGAATTGGAGCAGGTGATGCCAGCATCTAGTGGACTAAAAACACGGTCTTCAAATAAAACAGTGCTACCTCTTGGTGGAGATAGCACCCCGGTTGTGCATGCACGAGAACCATCCCTACCACACATAACCCAAACTCTCGCAGATTGTAACCCTACTGCGATGGACAGAGAACCAGCTAAAACAGTGCTACCTCTTGGTGGATATAGCACCTCGGTTGTACATGCACGAGAACCAGCCCTACCACACATAACCCAAATTCTCCCAGATTGTAACCCTACTGTGATGGACAGAGAACAGCTTCACCCAATCTAACCCCAACCCCAGCAGATAGTAACCCAGTTCCTCTTGACACTGTTGGGGAACGTAGTAATTTCGAAAAATTTCCTACGCACACGCAAGATCATGGTGATGCATAGCAACGAGGGGGAGAGTATTGTCTACGTACCAACGCAGACCGACTGCGGAAGCGATCTCACAACGTAGAGGAAGTAGTCGTACGTCTTCTTCCCGATCCGACCGATCCAAGCACCGTTACTCCGGCACCTCCGAGTTCTTAGCACATGTTCAGCTCGATGACGATCCTCGGGCTCCGATCCAGCAAAGCGTCGAGGAAGAGTTCCGCCAGCACAACGGCGTGGTGATGATCTTGATGTACTACCGACGCAGGGCTTCGCCTAAGCACTACAACGGTATGATCGAGGTGGAATTTGGTGGCAGGGGGCACCGCACACGGCTAAGGAACGATCTCGATGATCAACTTGTGTGTCTTGGGGTGTCCCCTGCCCCCGTATATAAAGGATAGAGGAGGAGGAGCTGGCCGGCCAAGGTGGGAGGCGCAGGAGGAGTCCTACTCCTACCGGGAGTAGGACTCCCCCTTCCAATCCTAGTCCAACTAGGTTTCCTCAAGAGGGAAGTGAAAGAGAGAGGTGGCCGGCCCCTCTCCTAGTCCTAATAGGACTAGGGAGAGGGGGGGCGCAGCCCTATGTGGGCTGCCCTCTCACCTTTCCACTAAGGCCCATGTTGGCCCATTTGGCTCCTGGGGGGTTCCGGTAACCCTCCCGGTAATCCGGTAAAATCCCGATTTCACCCGGAACACTTCCGGTGTCCAAACATAGGCTTCCAATATATCAATCTTTACGTCTCGACCATTTCGAGACCCCTCGTCATGTCCGTGATCACATATTGGCTCCTACATATTCTATGAAGATCTTTATCGGTCAGACCGCATAACAACATACGTTGTTCCCTTTGTCATCGGTATGTTACTTGCCCGCGATTCGATCGTCGGTATCCAATACCTAGTTCAATCTCGTTACTGGCAAGTCTCTTTACTCGTTCCGTAATACATCATCTCATAACTAACGTCTTAGTTATTATGCTTGCAAGGCTTATGTGATGTGTATTACCGAGAGGGCCCAGAGATACCTCTCCGACAATCGGAGTGACAAACCCTAATCTCGAAATACGCCAACCCAACATCTACCATTGGAGACACCTGTAGTACTCCTTTATAATCACCCAGTTACGTTGTGACGTTTGGTAGTACCCAAAGTGTTCCTCCGGTAAACGGGAGTTGCATAATCTCATAGTTATAGGAACATGTATAAGTCATGAAGAAAGCAATAGCAACATACTAAACGATCGGGTGCTAAGCTAATGGAATGGGTCATGTCAATCAGATCATTCAACTAATGATGTGACCTCGTTAATCAAATAACAACTCTTTGTTCATGGTTAGGAAACATAACCATCTTTGATTAACGAGCTAGTCAAGTAGAGGCATACTAGTGACACTCTGTTGGTCTATGTATTCACACATGTATTATGTTTCCGGTTAATACAATTCTAGCATGAATAATAAACATTTATCATGATATAAGGAAATAAATAATAACTTTATTATTGCCTCTAGGGCATATTTCCTTCAGTCTCCCACTTGCACTAGAGTCAATAATCTATTTCACATCGCCATGTGATTTAGCAGCAATGGTTCACATCACCATGTGATTAACACCCATAGTTCACATCGTCATGTGACCAACACTCAAAGGGTTTACTAGAGTCAGTAATCTAGTTCACATATCTATGTGATTAACACCCAAAGAGTACTAAGGTGTGATCATGTTTTGCTTGTGAGATAATTTTAGTCAACGGGTCTGTCACATTCAGATCCGTAAGTATTTTGCAAGTTCTATGTCTACAATGCTCTACACGGAGCTACTCTAGCTAATTGCTCCCACTTTCAATATGTATCCAGATTTAGAATCATCTGGATCAGTGTCAAAAACTTGCATCGACGTAACCCTTTACGACGAACCTTTTTGTCACGTCCATAATCGAGAAACATTTCCTTATTTCACTAAGGATAATTCTGACCGCTGTCCAGTGATCTACTCCTAGATCACTATTGTACTCCCTTGCCAAATCAGTGCAGGGTATACAATAGATCTGGTACACAGCATGGCATACTTTATAGAACCTATGAATGAGGCATAGGGAATGACTTTCATTCTCTTTCTATCTTCTGCCGTGGTCGGGCTTTGAGTCTTTACTCAACTTCACACCTTGTAACACAGGCAAGAAACTTTTTCTTTGACTGTTCCATTTTGAACTACTTCAAAATCTTGTCAAGGTATGTACTTATTGAAAAACTTATCAAGCGTCTTGATCTATCTCTATAGATCTTGAAGCTCAATATGTAAGCAGCTTCACCGAAGTCTTTCTTTGGAAAACTCCTTTCGAACACTCCTTTATGCTTTACAGAATAATTCTACATTATTTCCAATCAACAATATGTCAATCACATATACTTATCAGAAATGTTGTAGTGCTCCCACTCACTTTCTTGTAAATACAGGCTTCACCGCAAGTCTGTATAAAACTATATGCTTTGATCAACTTATCAAAGCGCATATTCCAACTCCGAGATGCTTGCACCAGTCCACAGATGGATCGCTGGTGCTTGCACATTTTGTTAGCACCTTTTGGATTGACAAAACCTTCTAGTTTCATCACATACAACTCTTCTTTAATAAATCCATTAAGGAATGCAGTTTTGTTTATCCATTTGCCAGATTTCATAAAATGCGGCAATTGCTAACATGATTCGGACAGACTTAAGCATAGATACGAGTGAGAAACTCTTATCGTAGTCAACACCTTGACCTTGTCGAAAACCTTTTGCGACAATTCTAGCTTTGTAGATAGTAACACTACTATCAGCGTCCGTCTTCCTCTTGAAGATCCATTTATTCTCAATTGCTTTCCGATCATCGGGCAAGTCAACCAAAGTCCATACTTTGTTCTCATACATGGATCCCATCTCAGATTTCATGGCCTCAAGCCACTTTGCGGAATCTGGGCTCACCATCGCTTCTTCATAGTTCGTAGGTTCATCATGATCTAGTAGCATGACTTCCAGAATTGGATTACCGTACCACTCTGGTGCGGATCTCACTCTGGTTGATCTACGTGGTTCAGTAGTATCTTGTCCTGAAGTTTCATGATCATCATCATTAGCTTCCTCACTAATTGGTATAGGTGTCGCAGAAACAGTTTTCTGTGATGTACTATTTTCCAATAAGGGAGCAACTACAGTTACCTCGTCAAGTTCTACTTTCCTCCCACTCACTTCTTTCGAGAGAAACTCCTTCTCCAGAAAGTTTCTGAATTTTAGCAACAAAAGTCTTGCCTTCGGATCTGTGATAGAAGGTGTATCCAATAGTTTCCTTTGGATATCTTATGAAGACGCACTTCTCCGATTTGAGTTTGAGCTTATCAGGATGAAACTTTTTCATATAAGCATCGCAACCCCAAACTTTAAGAAACGACTACTTTGGTTTCTTGCTAAAGCACAGTTCAGATTGTGTCGTCTCAACGGACTTAGATGGTGCCCCTTTTTAACGTGAATGCAGCTGTCTCTAATGCATAATCCCAAAATGATAGTGGTAGATCGGTAAGATACATCATAGATTGCACTATATTCAATAAAGTACGGTTATGACGTTCGGACACACCATTATGCTGTGGTGTTTCAGGTGGTGTGAGCAGTGAAACTATTTCACATTGTTTTAACTAAAGACCAAACTCATAACTCAAATACTCTTTTCTACGATCAGATCGTAGAAACTTTATTTTCTTGTTACGATGATTTTCCACTTCACTCTGAAATTATTTGAACTGTTCAAATGTTTCAGACTTATGTTTCATCAAGTAGATATCCCCATATCTGCTCAAATCATCTGTGAAGGTCAGAAAATAATGATACCTGCTGCAAGCCTTAATATTCATCGGACCACATACATCAGTATGTATGATTTCCAACAAATCTGTTGCTTGCTCCATTGTTCCGAAGAACAGAGTTTTAGTCATCTTGCCCATGAGGCATGGTTCGCAAGCATCAACTGATTCATAATCAAGTGATTCAAAAAGCCCATCAGCATGGAGTTTCTTCATGCGCTTTACACCAATATGACCTAAACGGCAGTGCCACAAATAAGTTGCACTATCATTATTAACTTTGCATCTTTTGGTTTCAATATCATGAATATGTGTATCACTACGATCGAGATCCAGTGAACTTGTTTCATTGGGTGTATGACCATCGAAGGTTTTATTCATGTAAACAGAACAACAATTATTCTCTGACTTTAATGAATAACCGTATTGCAATAAACATGATCGAATCATATTCATGCTCAACGCAAAAACCAAATAACACTTATTTAGGTTCAACACTAATCCCGAAATTATAGGGAGTGTGCGATGATGATCATATCAATCTTGGAACTACTTCCAACACACATCGTCACTTCACCCTTAACTAGTCTCTGTTTATTCTGCAACTCCCGTTTCGAGTTACTACTCTTAGCAACTGAACTAGCATCAAATACTGAGGGGTTGCTATAAACACTAGTATAGTACACATCAATAACATGTATATCAAATATACTTATGTTCACTTTGCCATCCTACTTATCCGCCAATCACTTGGGGTAGTTCCGCTTCCAGTGACCAGTCCCTTTGCAGTAGAATCACTTAGTCTCAGGCTTAGGATCAGACTTGGGCTTCTTCACTTGAGCAGCAACTTGCTTGCCGTTCTTCTTGAAGTTCCCCTTCTTCTCTTTGCCCTTTTCTTGAAACTAGTGGTCTTGTCAACCATCAACACTTGATGTTTTTCTTGATTTCTACCTTCGTTGATTTCAGCATCACGAAGAGCTTGGGAGTTGTTTCCGTTATCCCTTGCATATTATAGTTCATCACGAAGTTCTACCAACTTAGTGATGATGACTAGAGAATTCTGTCAATCACTATCTTATCTGGAAGATTAACTCCCACTTGATTCAAGCGATTGTAGTACCCAGACAATCTGAGCACATGCTCACTAGTTGAGCGATTCTCCTCCATCTTTTAGCTATAGAACTTGCTGGAGACTTCATATCTCTCAACTCGGGTATTTGCTTGAAATATTAAATTCAACTCCTGGAACATCTCATATGGTCCATGACGTTTCAAAACGTCTTTGAAGTCCCAATTCTAAGCCATTAAGCATGGTGCACTAAACTATCAAGTAGTCATCATATTGAGCTAGCCAAACGTTCATAACGTCTGCATCTGCTCCTGCAATAGGTCTGTCACCTAGCGGTGCATCAAGGACATAATTCTTCTGTGCAGCAATGAGGATAAACCTCAGATCACGGATCCAATCCGCATCATTGCTACTAACATCTTTCAACACAATTTTCTCTAGGAACATATCAAAATAAACATAGGGAAGCAAGAACGTGAGCTATTGATCTACAACATGATTTGCAAAATACTACCAGGACTAAGTTCATGATAAATTTAAGTTCAATTTAATCATATTACTTAAGAACTCCCACTTAGATAGACATCCCTCTAATCCTCTAAGTGATCACGTGATCCAAATCAACTAAACCATAACCGATCATCACGTGAGATGGAGTAGTTTTCAATGGTGAACATCGTTATGTTGATCATATCTACTATATGATTCATGCTCGTCCTTTCGGTCTCCGTGTTCCGAGGCCATATCTGCATATGCTAGGCTCGTCAAGTTTAACCTGAGTATTCTGCGTGTGCAAAACTGGCTTGCACCCGTTGTAGATGGACGTAGAGCTTATCACACCCGATCATCACGTGGTGTCTGGGCACGACGAACTTTGGCAACGGTGCATACTCAGGGAGAACACTTCTTGATAATTTAGTGAGAGAACATCTTATAATGCTACCGTCAATCAAAGCAAGATAAGATGCATAAAAAGGATAAACATCACATGCAATCAATATAAGTGATATGATATGGCCATCATCATCTTGTGCTTGTGATCTCCATCTCCGAAGCACCATCATGATCACCATCGTCACCGGCGCGACACCTTGATCTCCATCGTAGCATCGTTGTCGTCTCGTCAATCTTATGCTTCCACGACTATCACTACCGCTTAGTAATAAAGTAAAGCATTACATCGCGATTGCATTGCATACAATAAAGCGACAACCATATGGCTCCTGCCAGTTGCCGATAACTCGGTTACAAAACATGATCATCTCATACAATAAAATTTTGCATCATGCCTTGACCATATCACATCACAACATGCCCTGCAAAAACAAGTTAGACGTCCTCTACTTTGTTGTTGCAAGTTTTACGTGGCTGCTACGGGCTTAAGTAAGAACTCATCTCACCTACGCATCAAAACCACAATGATAGTTTGTCAAATAGACTCCGTTTTAACCTTCTCAAGGACCGGGCGTAGTCACACTTGGTTCAACTAAAGTTGGAGAGACAGTCGCCCGCAAGCCATCTATGTGCAAAGCACGTCGAGGGAACCGGTCTCGCGTAAGCATAC
Source organism: Triticum monococcum (assembly GCA_034509565.1). NCBI lineage: Eukaryota > Viridiplantae > Streptophyta > Magnoliopsida > Poales > Poaceae > Triticum > Triticum monococcum. The sequence goes on along the minus strand of CM067847.1, from coordinate 654,787,880 downwards.
GCATAAGGTTGGTCCGGGTCGTCTCGTCCAACAATACCGCCGAACCAAAGTATGACATGCTGGTAGGCAGTATGACTTGTATCGCCCACAACTCACTTGTGTTCTACTCGTGCAAATAACATCAAACCATAAAAACCTAGGCTCGGATGCCACTGTTGGGGAACGTAGTAATTTCAAAAAATTTCCTACGCACACGCAAGATCATGGTGATGCATAGCAACAAGGGGGAGAGTATTGTCTACGTACCAACGCAGAGCGACTGCGGAAGCGATCTCACAATGTAGAGGAAGTAGTCGTACGTCTTCTTCCCGATCCGACCGATCCAAGCACCGTTACTCCAGCACCTCCGAGTTCTTAGCACACGTTCAGCTCGATGACGATCCTCGGGCTCCGATCCAGCAAAGCGTCGAGGAAGAGTTCCGTCAGCACAACGGCGTGGTGACGATCTTGATGTACTACCGACGCAGGGCTTCGCCTAAGCACTACAACGGTATGATCGAGGTGGAATTTGGTGGCAGGGGGCACCGCACAAGGCTAAGGAACGATCTCGATGATCAACTTGTGTGTCTTGGGGTGTCCCCTGCCCCCGTATATAAAGGATGGACGAGGAGGAGCTGGCCGGCCAAGGTGGGAGGCGCAGGAGGAGTCCTACTCCTACCGGGAGAAGGACTCCCCCTTCCAATCCTAGTCCAACTAGGTTTCCTCAAGAGGGAAGTGAAAGAGAGAGATGGCCGGCCCCTCTCCTAGTCCTAATAGGACTAGGGAGAGGGGGGAGGCGCAGCCCTATGTGGGCTGCCCTCTCACCTTTCCACTAAGGCCCATGTTGGCCCATTTGGCTCCCGGGGGGTTCCGGTAATCCGGTAAAATCCCGATTTCACCCGGAACACTTCCGGTGTCCAAACATAGGCTTCCAATATATCAATCTTTACGTCTCGACCATTTCGAGACTCCTCGTCATGTCCGTGATAACATCCGGGACTCCGAACAACCTTCGGTACATCAAAATGCATAAACTCATAATAACTGTCATCATAACGTTAAGCGTGCGGACCCTACGGTTCGAGAACAATGTAGACATGACCGAGACACGTCTCCGGTCAATAACCAATAGCGGGACCTGGATGCCCATATTGGCTCCTACATATTCTACGAAGATCTTTATCGGTCAGACCGCATAACAACATACGTTGTTCCCTTTGTCATCGGTATGTTACTTGCCCGAGATTCGATCGTCGGTATCCAATACCTAGTTCAATCTCGTTACTGGCACGTCTCTTTACTCATTCCGTAATACATCATCTCATAACTAACATCTTAGTTATTATGCTTGCAAGGCTTATGTGATGTGTATTACCGAGAGGGCCCAGAGATACCTCTCCGACAATCGGAGTGACAAACCCTAATCTCGAAATACGCCAACCCAACATCTACCATTGGAGACACCTGTAGTACTCCTTTATAATCACCCAGTTACGTTGTGACGTTTGGTAGTACCCAAAGTGTTCCTCCGGTAAACGGGAGTTGCATAATCTCATAGTTATAGGAACATGTATAAGTCATGAAGAAAGCAATAGCAACATACTAAACAATCGGGTGCTAAGCTAATGGAATGGGTCATGTCAATCAGATCATTCAACTAATGATGTGACCTCGTTAATCAAATAACAACTCTTTGTTCATGGTTAGGAAACATAACCATCTTTGATTAACGAGCTAGTCAAGTAGAGGCATACTAGTGACACTCTGTTGGTCTATGTATTCACACATGTATTATGTTTCCGGTTAATACAATTCTAGCATGAATAATAAACATTTATCATGATATAAGGAAATAAATAATAACTTTATTATTGCCTCTACGGCATATTTCCTTCAGACACAGCACCATCTCCACTACAGAGCTCCCAAACAAGAGCAGTTAGTAAGGCTGCTCCAGTGCCCAAAGGGCCAGTACTACCACGACGAACCCCAACTCCACCAGTTAGTACGCCTATTCCTGTGGAGGAAGCACAACCAGCTAGTTGTATTTTAGCATCTATCGCATTTGATGTTGTTAAATCGTATGTGCATATCTTTCCATCTTGGAAATATTATACTGAAGATGATGGAAAATGCCAGTTGCAAGTGTTTGTCTAGGAGTTATGTGTAAGTAATGTTATTCATGGCAATTACTTTGCTTTGTCCCATACATCCTACCTCCATGATGGTTATAATACAGCAAATTTTCCCATTTTTCTCTATAGAAGGACCAATTTGGAAACTCAGGATGAGGTAACCTGTGCTAATACCTCGGCTATCTTCAAGAATGCTTGGTGGCAGTATCGGAATTTCCTGAAAAAACATACTTCACCGGCAAAGAAATTCATCAAATTCCCTTACGTTCTCCTGAGACACATTTACTGGACGATGACTGGGAACGCCTTGTTCTGTACTGGTCCCGAACCAATAATGTGGTAAGGTCTCATGTAGAACAAGTGCTTAAACCTGAAGAACAATTGTTCTAATTTAAGATTCCATTGCTATCAAGTTCAAAAAAGCGCTAGGCGTTAATTGTGCGTTTTGCCACCGCCTTGCGCTTTACTGACCAAAGCACATGCTTATGCGTAGTTATGCACAGACTAAGTGTAGTTATGCGAAATGCGTTTCTCTAACGCCTAGAGCCTAGGCGTGCTTAAGCGCTCACTTAGGCGTGCCTTTTTTAACTACGATTGCTATCGTGCATACTGCTTTGCTCTTGTATCACTCTATTTACTCATACAAACTTATTTTTAAATTGAAGGATCCAACCAAAACTCCAATGGCACAACACGTATGTTCACGCATGTTTCTTTAACAGGCTTGCTCTTATCAATAGCTCTGTTGATTTCAATTTCAATTATGTATACAATTGATTTCTCATATCATGCACATTACTGGCATCACAACAGAGCCAATAGTGTTGTTGTACATGTACACCTGTGGTACCCATCTGAAATCTTGTTGTGCCGTGTAGTTTCCCACGCTTTGTATTCTTTCATTGCTGCTTTGTCTTGAACTGATATGATTTGAACCGTGTCTCTATTTTGATTTAGCAAGACAATGCAGTGACCATAGGACATAGATATATGTTTGTTTGATGCTTTTATTATGTACTAGTACTTGGCAATAGAAGACTTGGTAGTTTAATCCTATCCACTTTACAAATTAACTGGTTCACCGAAATGAGTTTCATATACTAGTACATGCTAAACCTGTTATGCGTCTGCTTGTTTCTTCTTTTAGAATGTTGGTAGAATATTGGGGAAGAGTGCCTTATTAAGCAATGGTAATGGAAGTAATGCAGATAAGGTTCATGATAGTGACACATCCTTGTTAGTCTCCAACAAAGCTGATAAAACAGCTAAGGAAGACTATCTCGAAGATAGTGAGACAACCCCAAAGTCATGTCTTGGTTTACTGTTCGAGTTACTGGCCACTACCGCTTACACAAGCTATTCAAACTCACTGTCTGAATCAGTTCGGTTTCTTGAGTCTCAACTACAAGCTGAAAGACATCGATCAGCTGTGCTGCGACAAGAAGCGGAAGGACTGCGGAAGTCCCTGGAGTTTTCAGATGCATACTTTCTGGTACAATAGCAAGCGTTGGAGGATTTTAGCGCCAAACAGGACAAAGCTAATAACCTTTCTAAGCTTATTGCTAGCATGGTGGATACCATGTTTCTTGAGCTCTTCTAAAGTTGTTTTAGTTATGCTCTTGTTTTGCTGCCGGGTTTATTTGCACTGGTGGCCAATTTTGACGGCCAGTGTATGTAATATGCTGCTTTGTTCCCTATATTTGCACTGGTGGCAAACTTTGATGCCCAGTGGATGTAATATGTGTAATGGCGGTAATAGGCTAGCATTAATTGCTTGCTTATTTATTTCCTTATTGTCTTGTTTTGTTGTTTGCTTGTAGTCACTGCAGTTCTTTTTCTTTGTTTTTCTAGTGGCCATAATAACTTATTTTTGGAAACTAGGCCAAAATAATCATGGCAACACACGGACTGTTGTAACCATCGGCCTCCTATGGGTCGTAGGATCCATGGGCCTTCTACGGGCCGTTGGATCCATTGGCCTTCTATATGGGCCGTAGGATCCATGGGCCTTCTACGGGGCATATCATCATGCTAGGGGAGCCTTAATGGTGCAATGGAGGATCAACATCAGGTTTACTTACAAGAAAAGTAAATATATACTCTTCGTATCCATTCAATTCCTCTTCCTCAAATGGAGTGCCATATTGTTCCCTTATCTTGGGACCTAGACCACTTGTCTAATGGAAATTGCAGAGAATGGAATCATCCTGCAATAAGGGGTAAACAAGAATCAAGATACTTATGTATGACTGGAGTAAACAAATAGTTGCTAATAACATAAGAGAAAAGATTAAATGATCACATCAGTACTAACAGTTACAAGAAAATTGATGTTTCAATACTTGAAAGGTAATACTTCACAAGGAAGAAAAAGGGTTTATTCTCATGGTGATTGTCCATGTTGTGAACTTAGAGCTCAGTGGTAATTGATTTACCTGACCTTGTATCCATTTGGATGCTCTTTATCCTACTATAGCCGCATTATTTCAGCATAAATCTTTTTAAAGCATGTATGATGATGAAAATAATAGGATACATAAATCACATATATTAACTATTTTTTAGGAAAAAATAAATAAAAGTATCAGTAAGTTGGACAAATAGGATCCATTCAGGCATGAACCCAGCCACTTGTGAGACACATATGCCATTCATTTAGGCATAAGCACAACCACTAAAAAAGAAGATTCTTGGATGGAATCAGGTCAACTGGCTACCCATAATCCTGTGGACTGACAGCTCCATCGAGGTGGAGCTGATGGAAGCAGGGATGCGATCGGCCGACGTGCGTGGGAGGGAGCGGCCAGAGTGTGTGTGGCGGGGGAGGCGGACAGAGCGCGGGGAGGAAGGTGGACAGAGGGCCGCGACTGAGAAGCAGGTCGCGGCTGTGCCTGGGAAGACGAAAATGGGTTCGCCTGGGAAGAAGGCAGGGGAAGAAGCGAGGCCGCAGGAGGCCCATGGCAGTTCAGGGACGCAATGTGGCTGGTGCTGTGCTCAAGCATCACAAACTTCAAACAATTTATGAAGGAAACCATTCTTGAAATTGGGCTGAGCTTAAACTGTTCAGATTTTTGAACTCCTGTAGCAGTTATACTTGAACTTGCACGACACATTTTTGAAAGCATCTGATGTTCAGAATACACTATATGAAAAGAGGAAGGGGTAACACACTAAGAGACTGTCGGTGGGAACGACACCTATGGGATCACAAGAATCCCTACTACGGTTGCGGGGCGCGGGGTCGTGAGAAGAGCGGATCAAACAGATAGCACACGGTTCGTTTATCCAGGTTCGGGCCGCGAGGATGCGTAAAACCCTACTCCTGCTTTGGTGGATTGTATATCTGTGGTCTTGAGCTAGCTATGGGGCGTGAGGAGCTCCAAAAAGCCTAATCCTCCTCCTGGTCGCCTCGGGCCTCCTTTTATAGGAAAGGGGTTGCCACAGTGGCACACATGAGGTGGAAAGGGTACAGTGATGTGAGGTTATCCCTCACATTACATGACAAGGCGCATTTAATGTGTCTTGCCCACGTGTCCTTGCTTTATCAGGGATGGGGGAGAGCCCTGTCTCGTCCGTCGCCGCTCCCTCTCATGTCGACACGCGCCCTAGCCAGCGGCGCCCGCGGTGCCATGTAGGCAGGTAGGCAGCTGAGGTGGCGCAGCGGTGGGTCTCCGCGAAGATCCGCATGCCGCCACGCAGGTGCCTGCCCAGCTGGTTGGGTCGGCAGCTGCATACGAACAGCGGTGGAGGTTTGACTGGCGTGGGCCTGATGGTGGCCCTACAGGTGTTCTTGGCAGGGGCCTTGCCGGAGCCCCGGCAAGGGTCTTGCCGTGGCGCCTGCTGTCATCCCCGGCAAGGCTCTTGCCGGGGGCCTTGTGCTCATCCTTGGCTAGGATCCCGTCAATGATCATCATCTTCTAAAGGGTGTATTTGATCTTGAATGTCTTCACAAAGATCCGCATGCCACCACGGGGATGTCTCCCGAATCCTTGCCCCATGGGGGCAGTGGACTCAAGGGTGACTCACTCCTTAGGTGTGGGGCGAGCTGCCACGGCAAGGGTCTTGCAGGTTTGGTAAAACCGCCTCCCGGCAAGGATCTTGCCGGGGGGGTCCGCTTCGTCCCCTTTGCTCTTTGTGGTCTTGGTCTTGGCGTCGTTCTGCTTCTCCTGAGCTTCAGCCCTACCTTGGCTCACCTCCCTTGCCTTGCTTGGTGTGGTGGCGCCCGTGGCTCAGACTGCCCGTGCACAGTTTGTCAGGACCCCGATTCCAAGCCACATCGATCTAGCTGGTAACACCTCATATCACTTTGCGGCCTCACGCACGGTATCCCACGGGTGTCTCCTTACCATGGCCCGGGACTGTTTGCGCCATTTGGCTCACGTATATGATAGTGTCGCTAGCATCCATATGACAGAGAACCCGGGCCGACATGGCTAGTCGTGAACCCAAAGCGGCACAGACCTATGGAGACAGGCGTACATGAATCACATCGAGCATGTCGGTCATCAGCGAGTGATTCCGGGCTGTAGCGCTGGGCTAATAGGACTCCGGGGAACCCGGGCTGTAGCAAGCTAGGCTGGACTCCGGAAGTCACCGCATGACATTTCCCCGAAGGGACAGACATAGGAACGAAGTGAAACACATGCCGGCCAGTCAAGTGTCCTGAACAGTAGTGCTGGGCTAGCAGGACTCCGGTGAACCGGGATGTAGCGGACTATATGGCTCGAGGAACACTAGACTACATTTCCCCATAAGAAAGGCTGCCAAGGATAAACAACTAGATTGTCGGATCCCACTCATACCAATCATTTCAATCATACACACAATATGCCCGATATGAGTACATACAACATGGCATCACAACAAAACTCTACAACTCAAGTACTTTATTTAAAGGCTCCAGAGAGCCATACATAACATGTTCATACAGATAGGGGTCACATGACCCGACACTCAAGTCATACAATCATACAAGCACATGCGGAAGCAACCGGTCTGAGTACAGACACTAGAAAGAAAGAAGGCTTCTCGAAGCCTGTCTATCTACATAGGGCCCTCCATGGCCAGGATCACCACCTGGGTGGCTAGTCACTAGTCGACATCAAGGTCTACATAAAACCCATCGGAGGGGGCGGTGTTGTCGTCTAAAAACAATAAATAAGCAAACATTAGTACAAGGTACTCAGCAAGTCTTACATCAGAACCTACTATACATGCTCATTCTCAAGAAGGTGGCGGGGCTATTGCAGCAAGCCAGCTTTGACTCTTGGCTAAGCTATCCTACGAAACTTCACTGGTAAAATAGTATTCGCACACGAGTCCACTACTCACCAACACAATACTCCACCGAGGATCCTCCCTCGTCATCCTACAGGAGGGCCATCCTCGGTACTCACACTTATCTTGAGTCTTTTAGTAGTATCCATTAACTTGTCTATGAAATGTATAGGCAACCAAGTAGTCCTTTACCGCGGACGCGACTATTCAAATAGTTTTATACCCTGCAGGGGTGTACTTTGTCACACATGTTTCCACCACTTAGCGTCTGCACACGACATGTGCTCGGCAGACTTCAAGCGAAAACCGACGTGGGTGTAGACCACGACCTGACTAACCTCACAAGTCTCTAGTCCAGGTTTATCGCCTATTCAGGTTCCATCCGCAAGGAAATCCAGCCGGGTGTCCTCAACGGCCCCAAACGATGTGTACAGGGTTCTCGAGACACCAAACGGGCGACTCGGTACACCGTGCCACGGTGTATCTACCGCAACATAGCCCACCCCTAGGGTCAGCACTACGCACGGCTGCCAACACATAACCTACAAACACCAGAAACTAGTTGCAATTCCTGGACAGAGGACGAGATGGGTCAGTAAGTCGAGCGGGGTCATATTTCAGGGCCCAATGTGTGGTAGTAACTGAATCTTAAATCACGCATACAGATCTCAGTTCTTATGGACGGCCTCAATGAAACAACCCACCATGTACTCCTACATGGCCTCTCATCGATACCTTTACCAAAACATGTTCAACACATCCCTCACATTACCGACATAAGCATTTCACTCTAGCCCATCACCCAGATGAACCAGACCTGACACAACTCTAAGCATAGCAGGCATAGCAAGGTAGGAATCACAAACATGGCTCAATCAACTCCTACACATGCTAGTGAGTTTCATCTAGTTACTGTGGCAATAACAGGTCATGAAGAGGATAAGGGTTCAACTACCGTAGCACACAGTAGTTTGAAACGCGATGTCTTAATGCAGTAAACAAGAGCAGAAGCGAGAACATGGGTTGTATCGGAATGATCAATGGTTGCTTGCCTGATGGAGTGGTAGTGGGATACTGCCCTTCAGTTGGATACTCGTGAATATCCTCGGAGGCAGAACCTACCATGAAGAACACATCGGAACACAATCAACACATGACGATATGCAACAATATGATGCATGCTATGACATGGCAATATGAATGTGTCTTGGCCTAATGCAAGCCATAACAGAAAGGAATGAACTCATTTGAATCAAAGATTCAAATATTAGCTCATTAAACATGGCCTTAATAGTGCATTTCGTTATTCTGCTTAAACAGCAAGGTAAACTTGTTTTGTCATGCATGAAACAATTACAGATGGATAGATTGAATTTTTCTGATCATTTTTCATATATGAATCTTTGCATTTGGAGCTATGGTTGATTTTTTATGATTTTTAGAAGTTTTAAACATTTTCTGGAATTTCCTGTATAAGAATAATTCCAGTAATTTAATTATTGCGTCAGCATTACGTCAGGGTGACGTCAGTGGTCAACAGGGACGTCCAGGTCAAACCTGACTGGTGGGTCCCACGTCATTGACATAGGTGAATCAAACTGGGGTCAAACCCCTGGTCAGCGGGGCTAATCCCGCCGGCGTTGAGTCGCCGGCGAGGCCAAGACGGCGGAGGGCTTCGGATTTGGTCCTCCGGTGACCAAATGGACGGCGGAGACGTGCTACGCGTAGCTGGGGCTCATGCGCATCTAGTGGGGCAAGTGGGAGGAGCTGGGGTGGAGCGAGCTCGCCGGAATCGAGCTCGTGGCAGTGGTCGGAATTCGGACGGGGTTGGTTTCGACGCTACGGTGCACGGGAGGAAGAGCTGGTGGAGGCTACGGGCTCCTGGTGCTGCACTGAGCACAACGGCGAGCTTGGCTTCGAGCCACTATGGATCTGGCCACGACGGTGCCATGGCCGACGGCGGGGAGCTCTCGGGTGCGGTGGAAATGGCGGCTACAGAGGCCAAACGAGCACGGGAGCTAGGGGAAAAGGAAGAGGAGCTCACAGCGGGGTCGGAGAGGGGGTCAACGAGCTCGGGGAGGTCCTGGCGGCGGCGAATCGACTAGAGACGACTCGGGTGCCCGAGGTTGAAGACGAGGGCGAAGACGGCGTTTGGCGGCATTTGGAGTCGCGTGGGTCGGTGGAGAGGTCCAGGGCGACGTGGCGGAGCCATTGGGCTCGTCGGAGTGGCGAGGGAGTGGCTCTGGTGGCAACTACGGCGATCGACGGCGAGGTTCGCGCTCGGCCATCGCGGGAGAGAGTGAGGGAGACGAGGGGAAGAGTGAGAGAGAATGAGAGGGGGACATGGGGGTCGCGTGGCATCCCCTGGATGTCTCCAAGCGTCGGCGGAAGCAGGAGGTGGCCGGCGTGTGGCCGCGGGCGCCGGCCACGCGCTCCGCGTCCTTCTGGCGGGAGGAGGACGACGACTAGCGAGGCCTGTCAGCTGGGCCGAGCCAGGTGGCTGGGCCTACACAGGTAAGGCCCAGGTGGGCTTCCCTCTCTCTTTTTTTTGATTTCTTTCTGTTTTTCTATTTAACAGCAACTATTGGGCTTTAATTAAAATACTAAAACGTTTCCAAAAATCCTGAAAATAATTGTGGGCTCTGTTTAGATTATTTCCAATAGCAAACATTTATTTCCAGAATTATTTGAGCATTTAAATTATTTTATAGCATTTAAATGCCCAAATTCAAATAGTTATGATTTAATTCAATGACCTTCTGTTGGCCTAGAAAATTGTGCACCAATTTTGCCAGAGGTTCTAACCCGAGACAAAGAGGGTGAACTTTTTAGAAGGGCATTTCAGGTTCATTGAAAATAATTTTAGTAAACCCTAGTTGTTTCCAGGGGGGTGTTGAGTGTTTCTGCCTTCCCCAATTCAAATTTAAGAGGAATTTAAACATGATGCACATTCTAATGCTTGAACTAGCTAGGGTGTGACAACTTACCCCCACTCAAAAGAATCTCATCCCGAGATTTAGGATCCTCTGGAAAGAAGGTGGGGTACTCGAGTCGAAGACGATCCTCCCTTTCCCAAGTGGCTTCTTTCTCGGAGTGGTGTGACCATTGAACCTTGAGAAACTTGATATTATGACGTCGAGTGGTACGCTCGGCTTGATCAAGGATACGAACGGGATATTCCCGATAGGAGAGGTTATCTTGTAGATCAAGCGTTTCGTGGTCCACTCCATGGATAGGATCCGCGAAGCAACGCCTGAGTTGAGAAACGTGGAAGACATCGTGAACTCTGGAAAGATGCGAAGGTAGTTCCAATTGGTAGGCAACTTCTCCTCGTTTGGCAAGAATGCGAAAGGGTCCAATGTAACGAGGAGCCAATTTGCCTTTGATACCGAAATGATGGATTCCCTTTAACGGGGTAACCCGAAGGTAAGCCTTCTCGTCGACTTCATAAGTCATAGGCTTATGTTTACGATCATATTGACTCTTTTGACGAGATTGGGCTGTTTTCAATTTCTCACGAATAACCCGAACCTGCTCTTCTGCTTCTTGAATCATATCCGGGCCAAAGAATTGTCTTTCCCCGGTTTCTGACCAGTTAAGAGGCGTTCGACATTTTCATCCATAGAGAACTTCGAGAGGAGCCTTGCCCAAGCTAGCTTGATAGCTATTGTTATAAGCAAACTCCGCGAATGGGAGGCATTTCTCCCAACTCATTCCGAACGAGATAACAGAAGCTCGAAGCATATCTTCCAGAATTTGATTGACTCGCTCTACTTGACCACTTGATTGAGGATGGAAGGCGGTGCTAAAAGAGAGACGAGTTCCCATAGCATTTTGGAAACTTTCCCAAAATCGAGAGGTGAAGAGACTCCCACGGTCTGAGTTAATTTCCAATTGGACACCATGGAGAGACACTATTCGGGAGATGTATAAATCGGCTAGCTGGCTAGCGGTGATACTCTCATGAACAGGTAGAAAGTGGGCTACTTTGGAAAGATGGTCGATCACGATGAAGATGGCATTATTCCCTCTCTTGGTCCTGGGAAACCCAGTAATGAAATCCATACTGATTTTATCCCATTTCCACTCGGGAATAGCCAAAGGTTGAAGAGTGCCAGCAGGCCGTTGATGCTCTGCTTTAACACGACGACAAACGTCGCAATTAGCAATGTATTGAGCGATTTCTCTTTTCATCCTAGTCCACCAAAACCTCTAGCGTAGGTCTTGATACATTTTAGTACTACCGGGATGAATGGTGAGAGGGGATTCATGAGCTCCCTTAAGGATCAATTGGCGTAGATGTTGTTTCTTGGGAACCACCAATCTGTTCTCAAAGAAGACAGCACCCCGCTTATCCATGGAAAAACATTTAGCAACTCCGCCAGCAATGTTTTCCTTAATCCGGGATATGCCCTTATCACGCTTCTGGGCAGCTATGATTTGATCCATAAGGGTAGGTTTCGCCACCAGGGTGGATAGGAATCCTCGAGGAACAATGTGAAGATTAAGCTTACAGAATTCCTCATGGAGAAGTGGTTGACTTTGTTGTAACATCAGGTTGTTACAATAGGATTTACGGCTTAGCGCATCAGCCATGACATTGGCTTTGCCCGGGGTGTAAGTTATTCCTAAGTCGTAATCCGAGATCAACTCAACCCAACGTCTTTGCCTGAGATTCAAATCTGGTTGGGTGAAGATATATTTCAAACTTTGGTGATCGGTGAAGATCTCGCAACGATTACCGAGGAGGTAATGTCGCCAAGTTTTAAGTGCATGGACTAGAGCTGCCTGCTCTAGATCATGTGTGGGGTAATTTTCCTCATGTGGGTGTAATTGCCATGAAGCATAGGCAATTACTTGACGATCTTGCATGAGTATGCAACCTAGTCCTTGTCGTGAGGCGTCGCAATAGATAATAAAGTCCTTGGAGAAGTCTGGTGGTACCAGGTGAAGGAAATATGCCCTAGAGGCAATAATAAAGTTATTATTTATTTCCTTATATCATGATAAATGTTTATTATTCATGCTAGAATTGTATTAACCGGAAAGATAATACATGTGTGAATACATAGACCAACAGAGTGTCACTAGTATGCCTCTACTAGACTAGCTCGTTAATCAAAGATGGTTATGTTTCCTAACCATGAACAAAGAGTTGTTATTTGATTAACGAGGTCACATCATTAGTTGAATGATCTGATTGACATGACCCATTCCATTAGCTTAGCACCCGATCGTTTAGTATGTTGCTATTGCTTTCTTCATGACTTATACATGTTCCTATAACTATGAGATTATGCAACTCCCGTTTACCGGAGGAACACTTTGGGTACTACCAAACGTCACAACGTAACTGGGTGATTATAAAGGAGTACTACAGGTGTCTCCAATGGTAGATGTTGGGTTGGCGTATTTCGAGATTAGGGTTTGTCACTCCGATTGTCGGAGAGGTATCTCTGGGCCCTGTCGATAATACACATCACATAAGCCTTGCAAGCATAATAACTAAGATGTTAGTTATGAGATGATGTATTACAGAACGAGTAAAGAGACTTGCCAGTAACGAGATTGAACTAGGTATTGGATACCGACGATCGAATCTCGGGCAAGTAACATACCGATGACAAAGGGAACAACGTATGTTGTTATGCGGTCTGACCAATAAAGATCTTCGTAGAATATGTAGGAGCCAATATGGGCATCCAGGTCCCGCTATTGGTTATTGACCGGAGACGTGTCTCGGTCATGTCTACATTGTTCTCGAACCGTAGGGTCCGCACGCTTAACGTTACGATGACAGTTATTATGAGTTTATGCATTTTGATGTACCGAAGGTTGTTCGGAGTCCCAGATGAGATCACGGACATGACGAGGAGTCTCGAAATGGTCGAGACGTAAAGATTGATATATTGGAAGTCTATGTTTGGACATCGGAAGTGTTCCGGGTGAAATCGGGATTTTACCGGATTACCGGGAGGGTTACCGGAACCCCCCGGGAGCCAAATGGGCCTACATGGGCCATTGTGGAAAGGTGAAAGGGGCTGCCAAGGAGGGCTGCGCACCTCCCCCCCTCCCCTAGTCCTATTAGGACTAGGAGAGGTGGCCGGCCACCTCTCTCTCTTTCCCTCTCCCTTTTTCCCAAGGAGTCCTAGTTGGAATAGGATTGGAGGGGGGAGTCCTACTCCCGGTGGGAGTAGGACTCCTCCTGCGCCTCCCCCTCTTTGGCCGGCCAGCCCCCCTCCCTCCAACCTTTATATACGGAGGCAGGGGACACCCCAAGACACACAAGTTGATCCTTGAGATCGTTCCTTAGCCGTGTGCGGTGCCCCCTGCCACCAAATTCCACCTCGATCATACCGTTACAGTGCTTATGCGAAGCCCTGCGTCGGTAGTACATCAAGATCGTCACCACGCCGTCGTGCTGACGGAACTCTTCCTCGACGCTTTGCTGGATCGGAGCCCGAGGAACGTCATCGAGCTGAACGTGTGCTAAGAACTCAGAGGTGCCGGAGTAACGGTGCTTGGATCGGTCGGATCGGGAAGAAGACGTACGACTACTTCCTCTACGTTGTGTCAACGCTTCCGTTGCGATCTACTAGGGTACATAGATCAGACTCTCCCCCTCGTTGCTATGCATCACCATGATCTTGCGTGTGTGTAGGAAAATTTTTGAAATTACTGCGTTCCCCAACAGTGGTATCCGAGCCTAGGTTTTTATGGTTTCATGTTATATGCACGAGTAGAACACAAGTGGGTTGTGGGCGATACAAGTCATACTGCCTACCAGCATGTCATACTTTGGTTCGGCGGTATTGTTGGACGAGACGATCCGGACCAACCTTACGCGTACTCTTACGCGAGACCGGTTCCCTCGACGTGCTTTGCACATAGATGGCTTGCGGAAGACTGTCTCTCCAACTTTAGTTGAACCAAGTGTGACTACGCCCGGTCCTTGAAAAGGTTAAAACGGAGTCTATTTGACGAACTATCGTTGTGGTTTTGATGCGTAGGTGAGATGAGTTCTTACTTAAGCCCGTAGCAGCCACGTAAAACTTGCAACAACAAAGTAGAGGACGTCTAACTTGTTTTTGCAGGGCATGTTGTGATGTGATATGGTCAAGGCATGATGTTGATTTTATTGTATGAGATGATCATGTTTTGTAACCGAGTTATCGGCAACTGGCAGGAGCCATATGGTTGTCGCTTTATTGTATGCAATGCAATCGCGATGTAATGCTTTACTTTATTACTAAGCGGTAGTGATAGTCGTGGAAGCATAAGATTGGCGAGACGACAACGATGCTACGATGGAGATCAAGGTGTCGCGCCGGTGACGATGGTGATCATGACGGTGCTTCGGAGATGGAGATCACAAAGCACAAGATGATGATGGCCATATCATATCACTTATATTGATTGCATGTGATGTTTATCCTTTTATGCATCTTATCTTGCTTTGATTGACGGTAGCATTATAAGATGATCTCTCACTAAATTATCAAGAAGTGTTCTCCCTGACTATGCACCATTGCAAAAGTTCTTCGTGCTGAGACACCACGTGATGATCGGGTGTGATAGGCTCTACGTTCAAATACAACGGGTGCAAAACAGTTGCACACGCGGAATACTCAGGTTATACTTGACGAGCCAAGCATATACAGATATGGCCTCGGAACACGGAGACCGAAAGGTCGAGCGTGAATCATATAGTAGATATGATCAACATATTGATGTTCACCATTGAAAACTACTCCATCTCACGTGATGATCGGTTATGGTTTAGTTGATTTGGATCACGTGATCACTTAGAGGATTAGAGGGATGTCTATCTAAGTGGGAGTTCTTAAATAAATTAACTGAACTTAAAAAAAATTATCATGAACTTAGTACCTGATAGTATCTTGCTTGTTTATGTTGATTGTAGATAGATGGCTCGTGCTGTTGTTCCGTTGAATTTTAATGCGTTCCTTGAGAAAGAAAAGTTGAAAGATGATGGTAGCAATTACACGGACTGGGTCCGTAACCTGAGGATTATCCTCATTGCTGCACAGAAGAATTACGTCCTGGAAGCACCGCTGAGTGTCAGGCCTGCTGCAAGAGCAACACCAGAAGTTATGAACGTCTGGCAGAGCAAAGCTGATGACTACTCAATAGTTCAGTGTGCCATGCTTTACGGCTTAGAACCGGGACTTCAACGACGTTTTGAACGTCATGGAGCATATGAGATGTTCCAGGAGTTGAAGTTAATATTTCAAGCAAATGCCCGGATTGAGAGATATGAAGTCTCCAATAAGTTCTATAGCTGCAAGATGGAGGAGAACAGTTCTGTCAGTGAGCATATACTCAAAATGTCTGGGTATAATAATCACTTGATTCAATTGGGAGTTACACTTCCGGATGATTGCGTCATTGACAGAATTCTCCAATCACTGCCACCAAGCTACAAGAGCTTTGTGATGAACTATAATATGCAAGGGATGAACAAGACTATTCCCGAGCTCTTCGCTATGCTGAAAGCTGCGGAGGTAGAAATCAAGAAGGAGCATCAAGTGTTGATGGATAACAAAACCACTAGTTTCAAGAAAAAGGGCAAAGGGAAGAAGAAGGGGAACTTCAAGAAGAATGGCAAGCAAGTTGCTGCTCAAGAGAAGAAACCCAAGTCTGGACCTAAGCCTGAAACTGAGTGCTTCTACTGCAAGCAGACTGGTCACTGGAAGCGGAACTGCCCCAAGTATTTGGAGGATAAGAAGGATGGCAAGGTGAACAAAGGGACTACAGAATAAGCGGACACTAGCAAAGGACAAGGTGACGATGCGCGTGGGAAACGGTTCCAAAGTCGATGTGATCGCGGTCGGCACGCTACCTCTACATCTACCTTCGGGATTAATATTAGACCTAAATAATTGTTATTTGGTGCCAGCGTTGAGCATGAACATTATATCTGGATCTTGTTTGATGCGAGACGGTTATTCATTTAAATCAGAGAATAATGGTTGTTCTATTTATATGAGTAATATCTTATATGGTCATGCACCCTTGAAAAGTGGTCTATTCTTATTGAATCTCGATAGTAGTAATACACATATTCATAATGTTGAAGCCAAAAGATGCAGAGTTGATAATGATAGTGCAACTTGTTTGTGGCACTGCCGTTTAGGTCATATCGGTGTAAAGCGCATGAAGAAACTCCATGCTGATGGGCTTTTGGAACCACTTGATTATGAATCACTTGGTACTTGCGAACCGTGCCTCATGGGCAAGATGACTAAAACACCGTTCTCCGGTACTATGGAGAGAGCAACAGATTTATTGGAAATCATACATACCGATGTATGTGGTCCGATGAATATTGAGGCTCGTGGCGGATATCGTTATTTTCTCACCTTCACAGATGATTTAAGCAGATATGGGTATATCTACTTAATGAAACATAAGTCTGAAACATTTGAAAAGTTCAAGGAATTTCAGAGTGAAGTTGAAAATCATCGTAACAAGAAAATAAAGTTTCTACGATCTGATCGTGGAGGAGAATATTTGAGTTACGAGTTTGGTGTACATTTGAAAAATTGTGGAATAGTTTCGCAACTCACGCCACCCGGAACACCACACCGTAATGGTGTGTCCGAACGTCGTAATCGTACTTTACTAGATATGGTGCGATCTATGATGTCTCTTACTGATTTACCGCTATCATTTTGGGGTTATGCTTTAGAGACGGCCGCGTTCACGTTAAATAGGGCACCATCTAAATCCGTTGAGATGACGCCTTATGAACTGTGGTTTGGCAAGAAACCAAAGTTGTCGTTTCTTAAAGTTTGGGGCTGCGATGCTTATGTGAAAAAGATTCAACCTGATAAGCTCGAACCCAAATTGGAGAAGTGTGTCTTCATAGGATATCCAAAGGAAACTATTGGATACACCTTCTATCACAGATCCGAAGGCAAGACTTTTGTTGCTAAATTTGGAAACTTTCTTGAGAAGGAGTTTCTCTCGAAAGAAGTGAGTGGGAGGAAAGTAGAACTTGACGAGGTAACTGTACCTACTCCATTATTGGGAAATAGTACATCACAGAAAACTGTTTCTGTGAGACCTACACCAATAAGAGAGGAAGTTAATGATGATGATCATGAAACTTTAGATCAAGATACTACTGTACCTCTTAGATCAACCAGAGTAAGATCCGCACCAGAGTGGTACGGTAATCCTGTTCTGGAAGTCATGCTACTAGATCATGATGAACCTACGAACTATGAAGAAGTGATGGTGAGCCCAGATTCCGCAAAGTGGCTTGAAGCCATGAAATCTGAGATGGGATCCATGTATGAGAACAAAGTATGGACTTTGGTTGACTTGCCCGATGATCGGCAAGCAATTGAGAATAAATGGATCTTTAAGAAAAAGACTGACGCTGATGGTAATGTTACTGTCTACAAAGCTCGACTTGTCGCAAAAGGTTTTCGACAAGTTCAAGGAGTTGACTATGATGAGACTTTCTCACCCGTAGCGATGCTTAAGTCTGTCAGAATCATGTTAGCAATTACCGCATTTTATGATTATGAAATTTGGCAAATGGATGTAAAAACCGCATTCCTGAATGGATTTCTGGAAGAAGAGTTGTATATGATGCAACCAGAAGGTTTTGTCGATCCAAAGGGAGCTAACAAAGTGTGCAAACTCCAGTGATCCATTTATGGACTGGTGCAAGCATCTCGGAGTTGGAATAAAACGCTTTCATAGTGTGATCAAAGCATTTGGGTTTATACAGACTTTTGGAGAAGCCTGTATTTACAAGAAAGTGAGTGGGAGCTCTGTAGCATTTCTGATATTATATGTGGATGACATATTACTAATTGGAAATGATATAGAATTTCTGGATAGCATAAAGGGATACTTGAATAAAAGTTTTTCGATGAAAGACCTCGGGGAAGCTGCTTACATATTAGGCATAAAGATCTATAGAGATAGATCAAAACGCTTAATTGGACTTTCACAAAGCACATACCTTGACAAGATTTTGAAGAAGTTCAAAATGGATCAAGCAAAGGAAGGGTTCTTGCCTGTGTTACAAGGTGTGAAGTTGAGTCAGACTCAATGTCCGACCACTGCAGAAGATAGAGAGAAAATGAAATATGTTCCCTATGCTTCAGCCATAGGCTCTATCATGTATGCAATGCTGTGTACCAGACCTGATGTGTGCCTTGCTATAAGTTTAGCAGGGAGGTACCAAAGTAATCCAGGAGTGGATCACTGGACAGCGGTCAAGAACATCCTGAAATACCTGAAAAGGACTAAGGATATGTTTCTCGTATATGGAGGTGACAAAGAGCTCACCGTAAGAGGTTACGTTGATGCAAGCTTTGACACTGATCCGGACGATTCTAAATCGCAAACCGGATACGTGTTTACTTTAAACGGTGGAGCTGTCAGTTGGTGCAGTTCTAAACAAAGCGTCGTAGCAGGATCTACATGTGAAGCGGAGTACATAGCTGCTTCGGAAGCAGCGAACGAAGGAGTCTGGATGAAGGAGTTCATATCCGATCTAGGTGTCATACCTAGTGCATCGGGTCCAATGAAAATCTTCTGTGACAATACTGGTGCAATTGCCTTGGCAAAGGAATCCAGATTTCACAAAAGAACCAAACACATCAAGAGACGCTTCAACTCCATCCGGGATTTAGTCCAGGTGGGAGACATAGAGATTTGCAAGATACATACGGATCTGAATGTTGCAGACCCGTTGACTAAGCCTCTTCCACAAGCAAAACATGATCAGCACCAAGGCTCCATGGGTGTTAGAATCATTACTGTGTAATCTAGATTATTGACTCTAGTGCAAGTGGGAGACTGAAGGAAATATGCCCTAGAGGCAATAATAAAGTTATTATTTATTTCCTTATATCATGATAAATGTTTATTATTCATGCTAGAATTGTATTAACCGGAAACATAATACATGTGTGAATACATAGACCAACAGAGTGTCACTAGTATGCCTCTACTAGACTAGCTCGTTAATCAAAGATGGTTATGTTTCCTAACCATGAACAAAGAGTTGTTATTTGATTAACGAGGTCACATCAGTAGTTGAATGATCTGATTGACATGACCCATTCCATTAGCTTAGCACCCGATCGTTTAGTATGCTGCTATTGCTTTCTTCATGACTTATACATGTTCCTATAACTATGAGATTATGCAACTCCCGTTTACCGGAGGAACACTTTGGGTACTACCAAACGTCACAACGTAACTGGGTGATTATAAAGGAGTACTACAGGTGTCTCCAATGGTAGATGTTGGGTTGGCGTATTTCGAGATTAGGGTTTGTCACTCCGATTGTCGGAGAGGTATCTCTGGGCCCTCTCGGTAATACACATCACATAAGCCTTGCAAGCATAATAACTAAGATGTTAGTTATGAGATGATGTATTACGAAACGAGTAAAGAGACTTGCCAATAATGAGATTGAACTAGGTATTGGATACCGACGATCGAATCTCGGGCAAGTAACATACCGATGACAAAGGGAACAACGTATGTTGTTATGCGGTCTGACCGATAAAGATCTTCGTAGAATATGTAGGAGCCAATATGGGCATCCAGGTCCCGCTATTGGTTATTGACCGGAGACGTGTCTCGGTCATGTCTACATTGTTCTCGAACCGTAGGGTCCGCACGCTTAACGTTACGATGACAGTTATTATGAGTTTATGCATTTTGATGTACCGAAGGTTGTTCGGAGTCCCGGATGAGATCACGGACATGACGAGGAGTCTCGAAATGGTCGATACGTAAAGATTGATATATTGGAAGTCTATGTTTGGGCATCGGAAGTGTTCCGGGTGAAATCGGGATTTTACCGGATTACCGGGAGGGTTACCGGAACCCCCCGGGAGCCAAATGGGCCTACATGGGCCATTGTGGAAAGGTGAAAGGGGCTGCCAAGGAGGGCTGCGCACCTCCCCCCCTCCCCTAGTCCTATTAGGACTAGGAGAGGTGGCCGGCCACCTCTCTCTCTTTCCCTCTCCCTTTTTCCCAAGGAGTCCTAGTTGGAATAGGATTGGAGGGGGGAGTCCTACTCCCGGTGGGAGTAGGACTCCTCCTGCGCCTCCCCCTCTTTGGCCGGCCAGCCCCCCTCCCTCCAACCTTTATATACGGAGGCAGGGGACACCCCAAGACACACAAGTTGATCCTTGAGATCGTTCCTTAGCCGTGTGCGGTGCCCCCTGCCACCAAATTCCACCTCGATAATACCGTTACAGTGCTTAGGCGAAGCCCTGCGTTGGTAGTACATCAAGATCGTCACCACGCCGTCGTGCTGACGGAACTCTTCCTCGACGCTTTGCTGGATCGGAGCCCGAGGAACGTCATCGAGCTGAAAGTGTGCTAAGAACTCGGAGGTGCCGGAGTAACGGTGCTTGGATCGGTCGGATCGGGAAGAAGACGTACGACTACTTCCTCTATGTTGTGTCAATGCTTCCGTTGCGATCTACTAGGGTACGTAGATCAGACTCTCCCCCTTGTTGCTATGCCTCACCATGATCTTGCGTGTGCATAGGAAATTTTTTGAAATTACTGTGTTCCCCAACACCAGGCGGGAGCAGATGTCAGGCGTCTTTTCAGTTCCTGAAAGCTGAACTCGCACTGTGGAGTCCACTCGAACTTTTTATCTTTCTTGAGGAGTTCAGTTAGGGGTAACGCAACCTTGGAGAAATTCTCAACGAAGCGGCGGCAATTGCTCGCTAAGCCAAGGAAGCTCTGAACTTGCTTAACCATCTCAGGTGGAGTCCAATCAAGGACAGCTTGAACTCGCTCGAGATTGACAGCAATACCCTTGCCAGAGATTACATGGCCTAGATAGGTCACTTCTGGCAACCAAAATTCACAGTTGGAGAATTTGACATAAAGGCAATGCTCTCGAAGTTTCATCAATACCAGCCTTAGATGTTCGGCATGTTCCTCTTCACTCTTGGAGTATATGAGTATGTCATCGAGGTATACTACGACGAATTTATCCAAATACTCCATGAAAACCGAGTTCATTAACCGAGAGAAGCTAGCTGGGGCATTGGTTAAACCGAAGGACATAATGGTGTACTCGTATTGGCCATAACGAGTAACAAAGGCCGTTTTGGAAATGTCCCTGTTTCTGATTTTGATTTGATGGTAGCCCAACCTCAAATCCATCTTGGAAAAGACCGAGGATCCAGCGAGCTGATCATACAGATCGTTGATCCTAGGAAGCGGATATTTGTTCTTGATGGTGACCAATTTGACAGGTCAGTAATCCACAACCATTCGATCCGTTCCATCCTTCTTCTTAACGAAGAGGACGGGGCAAGCCCAAGGAGAGGAACTAGGATAGATGAAACCCTTTTTCAAGGACTCATCGAGTTGGTTCTTAAGCTCGGCTAGTTCAAAGGGTGCCATCTTGTAGGGTCTTCTAGAAATTGGAACGGTTCCTGGAACAAGGTCTATCACAAACTCGACATCCCTGTCAGGTGGAACACCTGGCAGTTCTTCTGGAAAGACATCCGGAAAGTCTCGGACTACCGGAACATCCTCAAGGTCTAGAAGGGGGTTGGCATTTAGGGAGTAAAGCTAGCGCTTGGCCACTCGAGTTAAGACATTGACTGTCTTGCCCAATGGGTGCGTAAGTTGAACGGTTCTAGTGGCACAATCAATCTTAGCATAATGAGCTGACATCCAGTCCATACCCAAGATGATGTTTATGTCCGAGGACTTGAGAGCTATTAAGGATGCAAGGAAGACAAGTCTATCGACAAGAATTTCGTTCCCATGGCTTACTCTAGACGTTTGCCATTTGGAACCCGGAGTTTGAATTACCATGGAAGTGGGCATGTCACAGAATGTCATGTTATGCATTCGGGCATAGTTCCCGGATATGAATGAATGAGATGCTCCAGTATCGAAAAGAAAAGATGCCGGATGGCAGTTAACAAGGAGTGTACCAAGGACGACGTTGGGATCCTCATGAGCCTCCTCGGCTGAAACATAGTTGACATGGCCACATGTAGTAGTGACCGGCTTGGCGTAGAATGTCTTTCCCGCTGGCTTACCACGGCCAATGGACTTTCCAGTTTGATTGGGGTTGTTGTTCTGGGGACACTCCTGGCTATAGTGACCCGGCTCTCCACACTTAAAGCATGTCACCAAATTGGGGCGTGGAGCAGCATTAGCAGCGGGGCCACCATAGGGCTTGGGCGGTACAAATTACTGGTTGGGACGAGGCGCCTCAAAAGATGGCCTCGGGATGAACCTGGGTGGCAGTGCCGTGCTTGGGATCCACACCCGGCGCTTCTGAGCTCCAGAGCGGGATGAAGAGCCAAAATCGCGGGAGTGCTTGCGTGAAGCGTCATAATCAGTCTGGCCTGTCTCAGCACGGATGGCTTTATTGACCAACTTCTGAAAGGAGGTGCACTCGTGCAGACGAAGATCGCGGTGAAGCTCAGGGCTAAGTCCCTTGCGGAACCTTGCCTGCTTCTTAAGTTCAGTAGATACCTCTTCAGGGGCATAACATGCCAGATTCGCAAATTCACGACTATAAGCATCCATAGTCAGTCTTCCTTGGGTGAAGTTGCAGAACTCCTCCCTCTTCTGATCCATGAGACCTTCCGGAATGTGATGCTCACGGAAAACCTCACTGAATTCAGCCCAAGTAGTGATTTCGCATAGCTTCGAAGTTTTCCCACCAAAGGCTAGCAGGGCCAGGCAGCATAAGTAACCTTGTCGGCTTCGGCTACGTTGGCAGAATGTACCTTGTGGGTGATGCTGGGAAGCCAGTCATCCGCATCGAGGGGCTCGACGGAATGGTTAAACTTTGGTGGGTACAGCTTGATAAAGTCATTAATTGACACCAAGTCATTTCGCGGGTGGCGTGCAGTGTTCTGCTCAATCCGCTCCAGCAGGCGGTTAGTCTCACGCTTGTTTCTTTCCGCCTCCAGCATTACTTCGGCCAGAGTAGGCGGGTGAGGCAGATTTTCACCTCTAGCTGCACTGGCTTCCCCCTGCTCCGGGGCAGCAGGGTTGCTGTGGGTGTTGACCATCCTAGGAGAAAACAAGACAACGGTTTAGACAAGGATGGCTCAAACTTAGCAAGGAAGTGCAGAATGTAATGGATAACACGGAATGCAGAGATGTTCATCCGTATGTCATGGTAATATAAAACTGCCATATATATACCAACGGTCATACACATCATACATAGTTTAGTACAAGCCCATGCTACAGTACAACTATGATGAAAGACGTTACATCTCATCGGAGGCATTCCAGGCTCCTATACATTATTGGTCTACACCTCCGGAATCGATTACACACAAAGTCATATTCCACAAGTCACACAGGACAGTGGAGATACAACCACTACAATACTAGTCGTAGTACTACTAACTCAGACAGCTCCGTAGTAGTCCTCATAGAATTCACCTCCATAGCCTGGAAGTTCAACATGACCATCCGGGAACAGACGGTCCTGAGGAGCCTGTCAACCATAGGGGCTAGGATGAGGTCTTGGACCAACAAACGGTGGCCTACGGGGACCGCGGGGTGATGCCTCCCACATCATGCCAATCCACCATGTCTGGCAAAGCAGATCTCACAGGATACAGATCCCTTGTATCCATACATCCAGCTTGCACCGCAGGTGCAAACTGAGTCAATGTAGCCCAATGATCAGCACGGGTATTAAAAAGCTCCAGCCTCAAGGGCCGATTCTCTCGGTCCTTATCTTCGAGCATCTCGGCAGTGGTACGACTTAATGAGTCCTCCTGAGTGGAGTCAGCATAGATAGCCTGAAGATACCCTTGCGCTCCCGGAAGTGAAGCTGGCATGTAACGGAAGTCGGTGTTCCGAAGCAGGCCAGTCCAGACTCGCATGATGGTCATCATGGAATAGGCAGCACCCTGCACAGACATCTCAACAGTAACCCCGAGTCCATTGGAACAGTGAAGGGGATCGGTAGATCCAGGATAAGAAGGAAATATCCTGACGGTACAGAAATATTGGCTTTGATTAAAGTCTCGGAATTGCTCTTCGACGGTGTACTCGGGATACCAACAGTAACCCGTCTTGATCATTACCCGGACTAACATAGCAGTATGACCGGGCACATCGAGGCACCGGGTCAGGCGAACCACTTGGTTCTGAGCACGGTTGGCCATCTGAAAGCACAACCACAATGCAAAGACATTAGAATTTCTAGGAAAATTGGACAGCATAACAGCTGTAAATGCTCAGAAAAAGATTTGAGACATCCACAACAGTTCGCAATACCACTCAACAACATCATATCAAGGTTCTAATCCAATTAGCAACATGCTAAGAATAGTAGAAACTGAACTGGAACTCGTAACAACAATCCTATAAGCTACTACGGATTAGTAACACGTGAACCTGATAGAAGAAGAGAGCCTAGTCCTTAATCCACGTTGAATGAGAAGAGAATGACTCAGATCAGAGGCATAGGGTAAAGGAGTAAAAGAGCCTTACGTTCCCTTCCACAATCAATTCCCCTACATATAACTAAAGCATTTCTAGACTCGGCATCGACCAGTTTGGCTCAACGAACCAACAGGCAGTCCGGCTCTGATGCCAACGCTGTCAGGACCCCGATTCCAAGCCACATCGATCTAGCTGGTAACACCTCATATCACTTTGCGGCCTCACGCACGGTATCCCACGGGTGTCGCTTTACCATGGCCCAGGACCGTTTGCGCCTTTTGGCTCATGTATATGATAGTGTCGCTAGCATCCATATGACAGAGAACCCAGGCCTACATGGCTAGTCGTGAACCCAAAGCGGCACTGACCTATGGAGACAGGCATACATGAATCACATCGAGCATGTCGGTCATCAGCAAGTGATTCCGGGCTGTAGCACTGGGCTAACAGGACTCCGGGGAACCAGGGCTGTAGGAGGCTAGGCAGGACTCCGGATGTCACCGCATGACATTTCCCTGAAGGGACAGACATAGGAACGAAGTGAAACACATGCCGGCCAGTCAAGTGTCCTGAGCAGTAGTGCTGGGCTAGCAGGACTCCGGTGAACCGGGATGTAGTGGACTACTATGGCTCGAGGAACACTAGACTACATTTCCCCATAAGAAAGGCTGCCAAGGATAACCAACTAGATTGTCGGATCCCACACATATCAAGCATTTCAATCATACACACAATATGCTCGATATGTGCAAATACAACATGGCATCACAACAAAACTCTACAACTCAAGTACTTTATTTAAAGGCTCCAGAGAGCCATACATAACATGTTCATACATATAGGGGTCACATGACCCGACACTCAAGTCATACAATCATACAAGCACATGCGGAAGCAACCGGTCTGAGTACAGACACTAGAAAGAAAGAAGGCTTCTCGAAGCCTGTCTATCTACATAGGGCCCTCCATGGCCAGGATCACCACCTGGGTGGCTAGTCACTAGTCGACATCAAGGTCTACATAAAACCCATCGGAGGGGGCAGTGTTGTCGTTTGAAAACAATAAATAAGCAAACATGAGTACAAGGTACTCAGCAAGTCTTACATCAAAACCTACTATACATGCTCATTGTCAAGAAGGTGGTGGGGCTATTGCAGCAAGCCAGCTTTGAATCTTGGCTAAGCTATCCTATGGAACTTCACTGGTAAAATAGTTTTCGCACACGAGTCCACTACTCACCAACACAATACTCCACCGGGGATCCTCCCTCGTCATCCTAACAGAGGGCCATCCTCGGTACTCACACTTATCTCGAGTCTTTTAGTAGTATCCATTAACTTGTCTATGAACTGTATAGGCAACCAAGTTGTCCTTTACCGCGGACGCGGCTATTCGAATAGTTTTATACCCTGCAGGGGTGTACCTTGTCACACATGTTTCCAACACTTAGCGTCTGCACATGACATGTGCTCGACAGACTTCAAGCGAAAACCAACGTGGGTGTAGACCACGACCTGACTAACCTCACAAGTCTCTAGTCCAGGTTTATCGCCTATTCAGGATCCATCCGCAAGGAAATCCGGCCGGGGTGTCCTCTTAGGCCCCAAACGATGTGTACAGGGTTCCCGAGACACCAAACATAGCCCTAGGGTCAGCACTACGCACGGCCACCAACACATAACCTACAAACACTAGAAACTAGTTGCAATTCCTGGACAGAGGATGAGAAGGGTCAGTAAGTTGAGCGGGGTCATATTTCAGGGCCCAATGTGTCGTAGTAACTGAATCTTAAATCACGCATACAGATCTCAGTTCTTATGGACGACCTCAATGAAACAACCCACCATGTACTCCTACATGGCCTCTCATCGATACCTTTACCAAAACATGTTCAACACATCCCTCACATTACCGACATAAGCATTTCACTCTAGCCCATCACCCAGATGAACCAGACCTGACACAACTCTAAGCATAGTAGGCATAGCAAGGTAGGAATCACAAACATGGCTCAATCAACTCCTACACATGCTAGTGGGTTTCATCTAGTTACCGTGGCAATGACAGGTCATGCAGAGGATAAGGGTTCAACTACCGTAGCACACAGCAGTTTGAAACACGATGTCTTAATGCAGTAAACAAGAGCAGAAGCGAGAACATGGGTTGTATCGGAATGATCAATTGTTGCTTTCCTGATGGAGTGGTAGTGGGATACTGCCCTTCAGTTGGATACTCGTGAATATCCTCGGAGGCAGAATCTACCACGAAGAACACATCGGAACACAATCAACACATGACGATATGCAACAATATGATGCATGCTATGACATGCCAATATGAATGTGTCTTGGCCTAATGCAAGCTATAACAGAAAGGAATGAACTCATTTGAATCAAAGATTCAAATATTAGCTCATTAAACATGGCCTTAATAGTGCATTTCCTTATTCTGCTTAAACAGCAAGGTAAACTTGTTTTGTCATGCATGAAACCATTACAGATGGATAGATTGAATTTTTCTGATCATTTTTGATATATAAATCTTTGCATTTGGAGCTATGGTTGATTTTCTATGATTTTTAGAAGTTTTAAACATTTTCTGGAATTTCCTGTATAAGAATAATTCTAGTAATTTCATTACTGCATCAGCATTACGTCAGGGTGACGTCAGTGGTCAACGGGGACGTCCAGGTCAAACCTGACTGGTGGGTCCCGCATGTCAGTAGTTAATTAAACTAATTATTTTTAGTTAAAACTAATTTGATTTAGTTAGCAAAGGGGGACCCACTTGTCATTGACTCACGGGAGTCAAACTGGGGTCAAACCCCTGGTCAGTGGGGCTAATCCCGCCGGCATTGAGTCGCCGGCGAGGCCGAGACGGCGGAGGGCTTCGGATTTGGTCCCCTGGTGACCAAATCGACGGCGGAGACGTGCTACGCGTAGCTGGGGCTCGTGCGCATCTAGTGGGGCAAGTGGGAGGTGCTGGGGTGGAGCGAGCTCGCCGGAATCAAGCTCGTGGTGGCGGCCGGAGTTCGGATGGGGTTGGTTTTGATGCTACGGTGCACGGGAGGAAGAGCTGGTGGTGGCTACGGGCTCCAGGTGCTGCACTGAGCACAACGGCGAGCTTGGCTTCGAGCCATTGTGGCTCTGGCCACGACGGCGCCATGGCCGGCGGCGGGGAGCTCTCGGGTGCAGTGGAAATGGCGGCTACAGAGGCCAAACGAGCACGGGAGCTAGGGGAAAAGGAAGAGGAGCTCACAGCGGGGTCGGAGAGGGGGTCAGCGAGCTCGGGGAGGTCCTGACGGCGGCGAATCGACCGGAGACGGCTCGGGTGCCCGAGGTTGAAGACGAAGGTGAATACGGCGTTCGGCGGTGTTTTGAGTCGCGTGGGTCGGCGGAGAGGTCCAGGGCGACAAGGCGGAGCTATTGGGCTCGTCGGAGGGGCGAGGGAGTGGCTCTGGTGGCCACTACGGCGATCGGCGGCGAGGTTCGCGCTCGGCCATCGCGGGAGAGAGTGAGGGAGACGAGGGGAAGAGTGAGAGAGAATGAGAGGGGGGCGTGGGGGTCGCGTGGCATCCCTGGACGTCTCCAGGCGTCGGCGGAAGCAGGAGGTGGCCGGCGTGTGGCCGCGGGCGCCGGCCACGCGCTCCACGTCCTTCTGTTGGGAGGAGGACGACGACTGGCAAGGCCAGTCAGCTGGGCCGAGCCAGGTGGCTGGGCCAGCACAGGTAAGGCCCAGGTGGGCTTCCCTCTCTCTTTTTTTTGATTTGTTTCTGTTTTTCTATTTAACTGCAACTGTTGGGCTTTAATTAAAATACTAAAACGTTTCCAAAAATCCTGAAAATAATTGTGGTCTCTGTTTAGATTATTTACAACAGCAAACCTTTATTTCCAGAATTATTTGAGCATTTAAATTATTTTATAGCATTTAAATGCCCAAATTCAAATAGTTATGATTTAATTCAATGACCTTCTATTGACTTAGAAAATTGTGCACCAATTTTGCTACAGGTTCTAACCCAAGATAAAGAGGGTGAACTTTTTAGAAGGGCATTTCAAGTTCATTGAAAATAATTTTAGTAAACCCTAGTTGTTTCCAGGGGGGTGTTGGGGGTTTCTGCCTTCCCCAATTCAAATTTAAGAGGAAGTTAAACATGATGCACATTCTAATGCTTGAACTAGCTAGGGTGTGACACGGTTATAGGGGTACAAAAAGTGTACCCCTCTTTTTGTACACCGACAGGAGCCCCCGGGCCTCGGCCACACATAAGCGCAATCGCGTCGTTGGGCTAGGCCCAAAAACGGTGCGCGGGTAGGCGGGGCAGTTTTTACCACGGTAAGTCTCTTCGCGCGCTGCGCTTCCCATGCTTCCTGCGCGTGGCACGGCGTGGGGAGGTGTGTGTGACGTGGGCAGCATGCGTGGGGTTGCTTCCCGTGGGCATGCGTCACATCACAGTTAATGTGAAAGGAGGCGGCCCGTTGTTTGCCCCCATAAGAAAGGAATAACCGCGGGCGTGCTGCTCACTTTCTCCTCTTTCCTCGTGCCTTTTCCAATCTCAGAGCCGCCGTTTGCTCTCTTCCTTCCTTCCTAAGCTTCCGCCGTCACCCGCCGTCGTTGCTTCGCCACCCCCCTTCCTCGTCCCTCTAAACTTCTTGGTCGCCATGGCTGCCAAATTCACCAAGGGCAAGGGGGTGGCTAAGGGCGCCGGGACGATGGAGCTACCGGAGAGCGCGCTGTCGGGGGACCGGACGAAGTCCACCTTCTTCTTCCCCTCGACGGTTGATGTTCAAGACCTCCGGGCCTCCTTCAAGCCCCTATGGGGAGTGAATACGGGGGGAGAGGATTCAGGACACCTGGCGACGTGCGTCATTCCTGCCGCTTGCGCTGATCCTGCCCCAAATCGGTACCCCTTCTTCGTCGATTACTTTTCTTGCGGGTTATGCCCCCCTTTCTCCGATTTCTTCTGCAACGTTATGCGCACCTTCGGCTTTCGCCTCTTGGATTTTACTCCGAATGCGGTGGTGTGCATGTCTTTCTTCGCGCATCTTTGCGAAGGCTTTGACGGGGTGCAGCCCAACACGGCACTCTTTCGCCATTACTTCTTCCCTCGAATCCAGCCGGGAGGAGCCGTCTCCGGTTGCGTCACCTGGATCCCAAGATCCAAGGGGCATACCCGGACCGTGAAGGAGAGGTGGGAGGAATGGCGTGGCCGGTGGTGCTGGATTGAAGATGAAAACCCGCCGGAATTCTGCAAGGTCCGCCGAGTGCCGCCGGTCCGTGGCAGCGATCGGAGCGATGTTGACGCCGCCAATGGGAGGGTCACCGTCGCCACCACCAGGATTCTCCGGCTCACCCAGGCCGGACTCGCCCTTGAGATGATCGGGGCGGACTTCATTCGCCGCCGGATCGCCCCGTTGCACAGCAAGGGGAGGCCAGCTTGGCTCTTTACGAACCTGGCTGACATTATGTGACTCCGCCCCGGCCTCGATCACAACTTCACAGTGCTGGCACATGCCCACTTCTGCCAACGGCTTTTCCAGCTTGATGTGGGTCACGATGGCGAGGTCGAGCAGACCGGCAAGGCCGTGAGGGCTGCCGCAAAGTTGGCAAGGCCCTCAAGGGGCCATTTTTCAAGCTGCCAGCAGGGGTGGTCCCGTTGTGCAACAATTCGCATCGGTCCAAGATCATCACTATGATGCCGGACTATAATGCGCACGGCCCTGTCCCGAGCTGGGAGGAGCCGAAGGACGAGGATGTGCATCAATTCTTCGACACCCTGATCGAGGTGTACGTCAATGCCGACGCCGAGCGGTGGCTTATCATGGACACCACCCAGGCAGAGCTTGACTACATCGCCACTAGGGCAAGGGAGGCACAGCTTGCCAGGAGGCCGGCAGGGCCGGGGGCATGGAGGACAAGGCCGCAACGGCGGCGGAGGAAGAGGAGCTCACCCGGTGGGTGGCGGCCACCGAGGAGGCCAGCAGCGCCGACATCGGAGCTCCGCTTGTCGAGGACGCGGCCGACGAGTCGTCGTCGGAGGAGGGCTTGGTGGCGGGCTCGACGCCAGCCAGGGGAAGAGGGCGAGTCCTGCGGCGGTCTGGCTCCGGCGAGCCGGTCCGTCCCGGTAGGGCTACGCGGCCTCAATTGACCCTAGAGGGGTCCGGGCGCCACACGAGGGCCACGGCAGCGAAGAGGCTGATGAGGGCCACTGAGAAGAAGAAGGCGACATCCCCTTCCTCATCCGAGCGCGCACATACCCCGCCGCCTCCTCCGGCAGGCGTCGACTCGGATGATGATGCGGAGTTCCCTTTTGATCTCGGGCCTCTCAGCCCGGAGAGGAAAAGGAAACTGGTAGAAGAGGAGGAGACGGATGATGAGTAAGTTCTGTGTTCCTTACTGTAATTTCCATTTCCTCGAATTGGGTCGCTTGTCTTGATCCATTTTTGTTCCGTAGGGAGACAGAGACGTTGGCCTAGAGGGTGAAGAGGTCGAGGACCTCGGCGAGCAGCCAGCCCCTGTTGGGGCTTCAACGACACCACTAGTGGTGCTGAGCAGCCCGGACAGCAGCCCCCGGTGCAGCCCCCAGCGTAAGTTCGTCACCCTCTTCTTACTCGAGATGTGGTAGGCGCTCGATGCTATGATGCTGACCTTGCCGGGTTTGCAGGAGGGGAGCGGCAGCAGGAGGAGCCACAGAGGGCTACTCCTAACACACCACCCCCATCGACTACGCCGCTGCGGGGGGCGTCCCCGACAAGGGCATCAGGCACGGTGCCCACACCCATGGTGGAAGAGGGGAACTTGGGCGCTGGTGGCTCTGCCACGGCGCCAAATGTTGTCGGAGAGGGGACTTCTGCTTGGCACTGGTGAGTCGCCTGTCCTTCGTCTCTCTTTTTCCCTTATTCTTTTCTTGGCTTCATTGCTCCCATTGCTGCCCAGGCCCTCCTTCAACAGACATGGAGGATGTGGACACTGTTATCGGGGATATTGCTGAGGAGGCCGCGGCGGAGGCCAGCAGGATTGCCGCCGAGGAAGCTGCCAAAGACGCTGACGAGGCCGCCGCCGACGAAGCCGCCAAGGGTACCACCGGGGATGTCGCTGCGGGGGCCGCCAAGGCGACCGGCGAGGCTTCTGCCGAGGGCGCCAGTGGTGGACCTGCCGGTGAGGCCGGCAAGGCCTCCGCCGAGGAAGAGGTGGTGGGTGACCAGCCTCCTACCTCCTCAACCTCGGGCCCCGGCAGATATCTGAAGGTGGGCGACGATCTCTTCGTCCACCTCCCAGGGGCGTCAAGCCTGGCGCCCGCCGAAGGGGAAGTCTTTGACGGCGAGGTGCTTGCCGCCACCGGGCTTGAGGTTGTCGATGAGCCGGGCGTTGGCGGTGACAGTTCTCCGGAAGAGCAGCTTTTCCGCTCTATGGGGGCCAACTTCCGAAAACTCCAGGCGCTCTACCGTGTTTGTCTGGACAAGGTTAAGTCCAGGATGGCAACGGTGGACCAGGCGGAGGTGGATTTCAAGGCGCGCATTGCTGAGACGCAGACCTGGTTCCACCAGACTCGTGAGGAGCAGAGAGCCCTTTAGGAGGAATTGGCCAAGCGCAATGTCGAGCTCACCATGAAGATGGCTGACATCAAGAAGGCCCAGGACAGGCGGCGAACTTGGCTGCCGCGGCCGAGGCCATTCAGAACCAGCATCAAGCCGCACTGGATTCCCAAGAAGAGGACCACACCGCGCGTGAGGCGAAGCTTGCCGTAGTGCTCCATGGCAAGGATGAGGAGCTCGAGGCCCTTGTCGCGCGGCGGACTCGCGAGCTGGAGCAGAGGCACAAGGAGGCACTTGATGCCCAGGCTCTGGCCCATGCCGGCAAGGTAAGGGAGTTGGAGGTCGCACGGGACGAGCTGAAGGAGCAGACCCTCAAGCTGTCCAACAAGAAGAGCACGCTCAACAGCGCCTTGGTGGAGGCGCAAGGAGCGGTCATCAGTAGGGCTGGGTGTAACGCCCTCGATGCGGCTATATCGTCCACGTGTCGAAGCACGACTTAGAGGCATAACCGCATTGGAAGCAATGTCACAAGTGAGGTAATCTTCACACAACCCAGGTAATACAATAGGGGGAAAAGATGCATAGTTGGCTTACAATCGCCACTTCACACAATTACATGAATAAAGCATTACATCAACCAGTTACAATCAAGGTCCGACTACGGAACCAAAATAAAACAAGACTACCCCAAATGCTACACGGATCCCCGATCGTCCCGACTGGGCTCCACTACTGATCAACTAGAACGAAACAATACAAAGGACAAGATCTTCATCGAGCTCCTCCTTGAGCTTGGTTTCGTCATCTGCACGGTTCAACAGCACCTGCAAACTGGTTTTGGAAGTATCTGTGAGCCACAGGGACTCAGCAATCTCGCACCCTCGCGATCAAGACTATTTAAGCTTATGGGTAAGGTAAAGGTATGAGGTGGAGCTGCAGCAAGCGACTAGCATATATGGTGGCTAACATACGCAAAAGAGAGCGAGAAGAGAAGGCAAAGCACGATCAATAAAAGTATGATCAAGAAGTGATCCTAGAACAACCTACGTCAAACTTTACTCCAACACCGTGTTCACTTCCCGGACTCCGCCGGAAAGAGACCATAATGGTTACACACGCGGTTGATGCATTTTTAATTAAGGTCAACTTCAGGTTTTCGACAACCGGACATTAACAAATTCCCATCTGCCCATAACCGCGGTCACGGCTTTCGAAAGTTCAAATCCCTGCAGGGGTGTCCCAACTTAGCCCATCACAAGCTCTCACGGTCAACGAAGGATATTCCTTCTAGCGGGACCACCCAATCAGACTCGGAATCCCGGTTACAAGACATTTCGACAAGGTAAAACTAAACCAGCAACACCGCACGAATGTGCCGACAAATCCTGATAGGAGCTGCACATATCTCTTTCTCAGGGCACACCGGATTGTCCAAACTTCCGGTAGGCTAGCCCAGAGTTGCCCCTGGTGGCCACCGGCGGCTGACAGGTTGGACCAACACTCAGAGGAGCACTAGCCCGGGGGTTTAAAATAATGATGACCCTTGGGCGCACGACCCCCAAGGGAAAAGAAAAGGCTAGGTGGTGAATGGTAAAACCAATGTTGGGCATTGCTGGAAGAGTTTTATTCAGGGCGAACTGTCAAGGGTTCCCATTATTACCCAACCACATAAGGAACGCAAAATCCGGGAACATAACACTAATATGACGGAAACTAGGGCGGCAAGAGTGGAACAAAACACCAGGCATAAGGCCGAGCCTTCCACCCTTTACCAAGTATATAGATGCATTAATTAAATAAGATAGATTGTGATATCCCAACAAGTAAACATGTCCCAACAAGGAACAACATCTCCATGTTCCAACAAGGAACAAACTTCAATCTTCACCTGTAACTAACAACGCTATAAGAGGGGCTGAGCAAAGCGGTAACATAGCCCAACAACGGTTTGCTAGGACAAGGTGGGTTAGAGGCTTGGTTCAACAATATGGGAGGCATGATAAGCAAGTGGTAGGTATCGCAGCATAGGCATAGCAAAGGAGCGAGCTACTAAGCAAGCAAAGATAGAAGTGATTTCGAGGGTATGATCATCTTGCCTGAAATCCCGCAAGGAAGAAGAACGAGTCCATGAAGAAGTCAAACTGACGTAGACGAACGGGTCCTCACAAACGCGACATTATCGGAACCAACCCGAAGAAGCAAACACCAGAAAGAAGCACACAACATAGTAAACAACGAACACATGAACATGGTATGATATGCGGGATGCGGTATGCGATGCATATGCATGATTTGCAAAAGAATGCATGAACCTGGCCTCAACTTCGAAATCCAAGTGTGCCACTGGAAAGGTGAGATGAAATCGCTTGAAAACGATATAAAGACCACCGGAATCGGAGTTACGGTTTGAAAATGGCAAGCAATTCAAATATGACCATGTTCTGCGATATACAACAAGTAGCCATATAAATGCAACAAGATAATTATGCTACAGCATTCAAACATGACAACAAAATACATGGCAGGGATCCACTCAAGATTGTTGACAAAAGATGAACACTGAGCTACAGCTAATTCATCCATTAACAGGTTCAAACCAGCATGGCAAAAGTGCAATTGGTAAACAGATTTTAGACTTAGTGAAATTAACACTTGTCTGGAATTTCAGATCAGGTAGCACACTTTGGAGCAAGAAAACTATATGCTACAGGAACTTAACATGGCAAAGTAAAGCATGGCAAGGAGCTACTCAAAGAGCTTAACAAAAGTCCCTTAGTGACCTTGAGCCAAAAGGGATCAGAAAATACAATTGCAAGCATGTGAACATGGCAAAAACATAATCAGTTCTCAGACTTGGTGAAAAACTGGAGCATGCAAATCAGATATCAAGTAGGCATGTTTACGAGCTCGATGCACTCACTACAGAGCAAGGCATGACAATCTAAGAATACACCCATCAAGAATACACATTAAACAAGCTAGACATGGCAAGAATAATAACATAGCATGCACGGATCAACTACAACATCCTCGGCAAAATCGCTAACTAGACAATCTGCCCAGATTCATGAAATAGCAAAAGTAGAGCTCGATTGACTCAAGCTACGGTGCTCCATAATTGCAAACAAAGACACGGATGGATAGAGCACTACAAGATTAACAAAACATCCTTACTGATCATCCTCAAAAGAGGCACGGATCACTAGGAAACAACATGAACATATGGCATATTGAGATAAACAGATCAAGGACTTAGTGGAAATGCTAATTCCCTGAAATCAGCATTAACAAATGCACCACTTTGCAAACTTGTGCTAGTCACCACACACATCACAAAAATACATGGATGGCACCTCTGGAAAGATGACAAAGCATATAACAAAATACACATAGAGCTCAGGCGCATATCATGCACATAATAATCATGGCAAAAATGACAAATAGCTATTTGGTGCAGCAGATCTGACAACTAACTCAAATAGCTCTCTTCCAACAGCATTTCGGGCATCGAGATGAACTCAAATGAAAATGATGCAATGAGATGAAATTATATACTCTCTGAGACGAACATTTTGATATGCTACACGCGCAAAACGGATTTACGGGTGCGGAGTTACGACATGATGAACATGGGCATTTAATCTGGAAAACTCGGGGACTTAGTGAAAATCGCCAAGTCTGGAACTAGGCGTAAGATAATATGTCGCGCGTGGGGCAGGGAATAGTGGTGTCTCACCCATGGGCTTCGGCCCAAAACGGAGAATAGGCACGGTGGGCCGGCGATGGAGATGGGCCTTGGGAGGCACTGGGCCGGACTCGGGACGCGGCCCACTCGGCCCATGAGCGTGAGGGGGAGACGCCCATGAGCGGGTCGTCGTTCTCCTCCTGCTGAGAGACATCACCGGCGCTCCGGGAGTGGACGGTGGCGGCGCTGGTCGCCGGAAGGAGGCCGGGACGGCGGAAATGGTCAGATCTGGCGCG
The DNA here is from genome assembly GCA_034509565.1 of Triticum monococcum. Classification (NCBI taxonomy): domain Eukaryota; kingdom Viridiplantae; phylum Streptophyta; class Magnoliopsida; order Poales; family Poaceae; genus Triticum; species Triticum monococcum. The sequence goes on along the minus strand of CM067847.1, from coordinate 654,751,510 downwards.
GGGGATCCCGATCCGGTCGGCGGCTTGCTGCAAGGGAGAGAGAGGGACGGTGAAGAGAGAAAAAAGAGAGAAGAAGAGAGAGAGAAGGAAACAAGGAGGAGCACGAGGCCGACCTGAGGTCGCTGGCGGCGTCTCCTGCCACCGGACAGGCCCAGCGAAGGGCACAACGGCAGGTGGCGGGGTGGAGGAAGAAGGTGAGGTAGGCGGGTCTGGGGCGGCGGCGAAGTCCGGCGAGCGATGCGCTCGTCGGCGGCGGGGCGAAGTGCAGCGGTGCGCGGGCTCGGCGGTGAACGCGGCTGCGAGGAAAGGCAGGCGGGGCGCAGGCGACTCGGGCCCGGTTCGGCCCCGCACGGGCCGGATCTGGGCCGGCGGGCGGCGCGGTGACGTGGCGGGATGTGATTGGGCGAGGGCGCTGGCGGCGGTGAGGTGGCGCACTCCGATTGGTCGGAGTGAGGTGGCTGAGGGCGGCAGACATGTCCGGCCGGTGGTAGGAAGTTTGTCCGGCGGTGCGAGGAGTGGGGCTAGGGTTTCATCTGCGCGAAAATTCGGGGAGACCCACATATTTATAGGTAGAGGGAGCTAGGAGTGTCCAAAAGAGGTGCGGTTTTCGGCCACGTGATCGTGATCGAACGACCGAGATGATGGAGAGGGTTTTGGTGGGTTTTGGGCCAAAATGGAAGGGTGTTGGGCTGCAACACACACGAGGCCTTTTTGGTCCCTCGGTTAACCGTTGGAGCATCAAACAAGTCCAAATGGCACGAAACTTGACAGGCGGTCTACCGGTAGTAAACCAAGGCCGCATGACAAGTCTCGGTCGAATCCGAAAACGTTTAACACCCGCACATGAAAAAGAGGTAGAAAGGGACACCGGGTGACATAGGAGCACCGGATTGCAAAACGGACAACGGGAAAAATGCTCGGATGCATGAGACGAACATGTATGCAAATGAAATGCACATGATGACATGATATGCAATGCATGACACACAAGCAATGACAAGGCAACAACAGCGAATAACTGGCGGACACCTGGCACATCGGTCTCGGGGCATTACAACACTCCACCACTACGAGAGGATCTCGTCCCGAGATCTAGAATGGCACCGGAGGGAAAACGGAAGAGAAAGCGAAGAGGTAACACTAAGTTGCTTCTTTGACAAACGAGTGAAACCAAAGAACCTCGAGAGGTTGAGTAAATTTGAAAGAAAAGAATACAATGAAGATGAACGAACTGGAAAAACACTCCGTTAGGAAAAGAGGGACAAGGAAGAACAACTTTGAGCAGCACTCCGGTTGAGAAGTTATGCAAGACTTGATAAGGCGAAAAGAACTTGAGCAAAAGGGCACAACACTTCAGTTAAATGGATAAGCGCGAAAATAACATGATCTTTGACCAAATGAGATGATGGGTTGAAAATATGAACATCACAATGCCTCCGGAACAAAAGTAAGAATGGAATGGAGTGAACGAAGGGAAACAAGGTCTTGAGAGAGAACGCTTACAACTAATGCTAGAACGGAGTTGTTGGAAAACCAACAACGAAAATAATAAGCTTGATATGGTATTATGGAAGACATCTCAAATTATGAGGTGACAACCTTCCACTCACGGGAAAAAGACTTGGATAGTTTTGAACAAATTGACGAGAAGGTTATTTCACCGAGAGGATAGATGAAGAACTTGGATCATATATTATCACCATTAATAGCAACAAACCTTGGGGAAAGTTTTAGGTGAAATATAACCCAAGATAACTCCAACGAAGAGGTTGATGGATTTAAAATACCCCATTCTTAACAACATGTGAATCATGAAACATGAACTCAGATTATCAAGAATGACATAATACCACCTCCGATGACACAGTAGAAAGAATTGCACTCCCGATAGCAAAATGAAGAATGCTTGCATTCCTCTGAAAAGAATCTTGATGAACACTTCTAGAAGGAATTAATTCCTTGATGAAACACCATGTCGAGCCTCCTTGAAGAACTCCGGTAACAAAAGGAAGATCAAACGGAAGGAAAAAGAAGTTGAAAACACCAGGTGAATCCTTGTAAAGATTTTTGATAGATCTCCATGATTACATAATTGCGAGAGCTTGGAACTCCGGGAAAGAAAGATGAGCACTTGAAACCAAGAATAAGTATGATGAACCACTCCGGAAAACAGGAATTGAATAAACTCGATGAAACAAGAATAAGAATTACATTATGCGTATCCTTCACCAATTAAAATTGATGACAAGCAATGGAATTGGTACACTACTTATTCTCGTAGAAAGGACTAAGATAGATATAGCGTCAACTTGAGAATGCCTTCAACGAAACCCCGGTAGGATTTGAAAACACGAATGAATTGGTGAGGAAGAGAAGTCTTGAATGAACCATCGTAAGAATTAAAATGAATGAAGAAAAGATAAAGAAACACTGGGATGAATTATAAAATGAACAGAGATTGAGAGGATTTAGAAACATGAGAACGAAGAGATCACGAGCCGATTAAAGATCACTAGAGCGAATGACCGGTAAAATAGGAGAATGATAACTGACAGCTGAGAATGAATAAACCTGAATTGATGGACTCCAGATAACAAACTAAGAAGACTCTTGAATTGCTCCGGATAGGTGAGAAGAATTGCCACATTCAAAACAATTATGAGGGGATGACATGTAGCTAGAACCACGAGTCTCTGAGAGAACGGATAAGATATGGAGAAGAAACTCTTCTTCGGTCTTAAAAATATGAGAATGACGATGAGAAACACCATCAAGAATCGTTTAGGCACTCCTTAAGAATCAAAAGCGAAGATATTGAGTCAATGATGAAAAGAATTTGAAAGATCTTGGAGAAGGACATTTGACTGATAACAAATCATTCTTAGGTCAAACTGTGAAATGAATTGAGACTAACTCCGGCAGAATAAGAAGAGTCAGGTAAGATCCTGGGAAAAGACCTGTGGGTTAGGGCCCACTCAAAAGAAACACCACTGAAATGATTTAAAAGAGAGGATTGCGTCAGTTGAATTAAATGGCTTGAATAAAATAAAAACCTTGAAATAGGTTGAACTGATCTTGAATGACAAGACAAGCCTTCTGAGGTATCTTCAGGGCACCGGAACAATTGAATAACGAGAAGTGGATGATTATGAGGTGCAACGGCATGAGAAAACATTTGAAACGAGGAAAAGGGATATGATCAACACCAAAAGCTTGACTTGGATCCACCGGAGAAGAAAAGAATGAATAATGGTGAACTAGAAGAACACCTTCAAGGAAACCACTGGGTAAGAATAATGATAGAAAAGAATGTTGAGACTTCGCATCAATACGATGGATACTTGATTAAGACATTAGATTCCTTGAAGAAAAACAAAGGGAGGGAGGGTGGGAAAAACAAAGACAATTTGGGATGGATGAAATGAACACCATTGAGAATAAGTGATAATTGATCTCGCGGAAGTTGAAATGATCGGATCCACTTGAAGAGAAACACACCGGTTGACAAGGATTGACATGACAATCTCGATTAACATTAAGGATTTGTATTCGCATAGGAGTATGAGAACACCACTTAAGAAAGGGATGGAATCAACATTTGACTTCGAAGCAACTCGAATACCACAACTGAAAACAAAAACAAAGGATTGGCTTGTGGAATAAGCCGGAACTAACATATGATAGAGATTTCGTCCGAAGTTTTTGTGGTGGGGCCTACATGGGCTCGATCGTACAGCACCATCATGTACAAGGAAGTGCACATGACATACGAAGCGTCCCCGAGTCGGCATAGCCCAGGACTCTTTAAGACACAACGAGACCACTGTAAAACCAACCGTGAATAGGCGGACCACTAGACGTCGAACCCCAATTTCATATCATACATCTGTCGGAAAGATATCCTAAGAGCTACTTGATTTCCCACTTATAAACTCCCGAAATTTTCCGGTTATGCAATCAGGTGTTGGGGATACAGGGGAAGCATAATATCTCACCCAAAACTAGCAAATCCTACATCCAGCTGTATCCATCCTTCAACACATAACCAAGAAACCTTCGGAAATCATCTACCTCAACCATCGAAAAGCATCCGTTATACAAGTTATGGCAATACTCCCGAACTCCCGCCCCAGTACTGGGTGGCGTCAAGGTTATCTCACCAACGAACTACATAAAAGAGATTTTCGATGTCACAAACTAAACTCAGGTATTCCAAAACTGCAACGATAAAATTGTGACGACAACACCTCGGAGCTCAACTCCCCGGGACACTGCCACAACCCCTAAAGACAGGAGGCACCAAGAACAATGTTCTCGTCACAAAACCATCGGAACGATTCCAAGATACCCGCGTGATCCTAAAAAAATTTAGTGAAATTTGAGAAGAGGAGAGTCACAACTCTACGTCAGGATGCCTTACCAGAGTAATGAGGAGACTGGGGAGTAAAAGAATTCCTAAACTCTCCGATATATAATTCCTAAATGACTAAAAACTTTTTTTTCTAGACTCAACAACGGCTGCTAAAAACGATCAAGCAATGGGGCTCCTAAGGCCGGGGAAGGCTCTGATACCAACTTGTAACGCCCTCGATGCGGCTATATCTCCCATGTGCCGAAGCACGACTTAGAAGCATAACCGCATTGAAAGCAATGTCGCAAGTGAGGCAATCTTCACACAACCCATGTAATACAATAGGGGAAAAATATGCATAGTTGGCTTACAATCGCCACTTCACACAATTACATGAATAAAGCATTACATCAACCAGTTACAATTAAGGTACGACTACGGAACGAAAATAAAAAGAAGACTACCCCAAATGCTACACAGATCCCCGATCGTCCCAACTGGGCTCCACTACTGATCAACTAGAACGAAACAATACAAAGGACAAGATCTTCATCGAGCTCCTCCTTCAGCTTGGTTGCGTCATATGCATGGTTCAACGACACCTGCAAACTGGTTTTGGAAGTATCTGTGAGCCACGAGGTGAAAGTGCAACTATCCCTAGGTGGTTTTGGTAATTCATAACAACATATAGCTCATTGAGCTAATGCTATTCCAAGATGATTATTTCAGGAAAGCTCAATGATTGGCATGGCATGGATGTGAAAGTGGAACCCACAAAATGCTAAGGACAAAGAATTGGCTCAAGCTCAAAAGTTCAAGACTCTTCATTTTATATTTTAGTGATCCAAGATCACATTGAGTCTTTAGGAAAAGCCAATACTATCAAGGAGGGATGAGGTGTTGCTTAATGAGCCTCTTGCTTTATGTGCTTAGTGATATGCTCCAAAATTCTCAACCACCTTTCCATATCCACAAATGACCTAAACCCTAAGCCAAACTCGGACATACCGATTCTGTCAATCCGGCGCCACCGAGTTTCACTTGTCATTTGCCACTGCCAAACCCTAGCAATCCGGTCCTACCGATAAGGATCTCGGTCACACCGAGATGGGGTTGCAAACTCTCTGTTTCCCTTTCGTAACTTTTCGGTCTCACCGAAAGAGCAAATCGGTCCCACCGAGAATGCAATGCAAACTCTCTGTTTCCTTCTTGTAACTTTTCGGTCTCACCGAAAGAGCAAGTCGGTCCCACTGAGTTTGCCTGACCAACTCTCTGGTTAGCTAATTGCCGAACTCGGTCTCACCGAGTTTGTGCGATCGGTCTCACCTAGATTACGTCATGCCCAAACCCTAACCGAATCGGTCCTACCGAGTTGCATCTCAGTCCCACCGAAATTCCTAACGGTCACTAGGTTTACTATTTCGGTCAGACCGAGTTTTCTGATTCGGTCCCACCGAGAGTGGTAGATTGTGTGTAACGGTTGGATTTTGTGTGGAGGCTATAAATACCCCTCCACCTCCTCTTCATTCAAAGAGAGAGCCATCAGAACACATACATCATTCCTACTCATATGTTCTGAGAAAGAACCACCTACTCATGTGTTGAGACCAAGATATTCCATTCCTACCATATGAATCTTGATCTCTAGCCTTCCCCAAGTTGCCTTCCACTCAAATCTTCTTTCCACCAGATCCAAATCCTATGAGAGAGAGTTGAGTGTTGGGGAGACTATCATTTGAAGCACAAGAGCAAGGAGTTCATCATCAACACACCATTTGTTACTTCTTGGAGAGTGGTGTCTCCTAGATTGGCTAGGTGTCACTTGGGAGCCTCCGACAAGATTGTGGAGTTGAACCAAGGAGTTTGTAAGGGCAAGGAGATCGCCTACTCGTGAAGATCTACCGCTAGTGAGGCAAGTCCTTCGTGGGCGATGGCCATGGTGGAATAGACAAGCTTGCTTCTTCGTGGACCCTTCGTGGGTGGAGCCCTCCGTGGACTCGCGCAACCGTTACCCTCTGTGGGTTGAAGTCTCCATCAAAGTGGATGTAGGATAGCACCACCTATCCGAACCACGGGAAAACATCCGTGTCTCCAATTGCGTTTGAATCCTCCAAACTCTTCCCTTTACATTCTTGCAAGTTGCATGCTCTACTTTCCGCTGCCAATAAACTCTTTGCATGCTTGCTTGAATTGTGTGATGATTGCTTGACTTGCTCTAAGATAGCTAAAATCTGCCAAGAACTAAAATTGGGAAAAGGCTAAGTTTTTAGTTGGTCAAGTAGTCTAATCACCCCCCCTCTAGACATACTTTCGATCCTACACGAGGACTCAGCAATCTCGCACCCTCGCGATCAGGACTATTTTAGCTTATGGGTAAGGAAAGGTATGAGGTGGAGCTGCAGCAAGCGACTAGCATATATGGTGCCTAACATACGCAAAAGAGAGCGAGAAGAGAAGGCAAAGCACGGTCGATAAAAGTATGATCAAGAAGTGATCCTAGAACAACCTACGTCAAACATTACTCAAACACCATGTTCACTTCCCGAACTCCGCCGGAAAGAGACCATCACGGTTACACACGCGGTTCATGCATTTTTAATTAAGGTCAACTTCAGGTTTTCTACAACCGGACGTTAACAAATTCCCATCTTCCCATAACCACGGGCACGGCTTTCGAACGTTCAAATCCCTGCAGGGGTGTCCCAACTTAGCCCATCACAAGCTCTCACAGTCAATGAAGGATATTCCTTCTAGCGGGAAGACCCGATCAGACTCGGAATCCCGGTTACAAGACATTTTGACAAGGTAAAACTAAACCAGCAACACCGCCCGAATGTGCCGACAAATCCTGATAGGAGCTGCACATATCTCTTTCTCAGGGCACACCGGGTTGTCCAAACTTCCGGTAGGCCAGCCCAGAGTTGCCCCTAGTGGCCACCGGCAGCTGACAGGTTGGACCGACACTCAGAGGAGCACTGGCCCGGGGGTTTAAAATAATGATGACCCTTGGGTGCGCGACCCCAAGGGAAAAGAAAAGGCTAGGTGGCGAATGGTAAAACCAATGTTGGGCATCGCTGGAAGAGTTTTATTCAGGGCGAACTGTCAACGGGTTCCCATTATTACCCAACCGCATAAGGAACGCAAAATTTGGGAACATAACACCGATATGACGGAAACTAGGGCGGCAAGAGTGGAACAAAACACCAGGCATAAGGCCGAGCCTTCCACCCTTTACCAAGTATATAGATGCATTAATTAAATAAAATATATTATGATATCCCAACAAGTAAACATGTTCCAACAAGGAACAACATCTCCATGTTCCAACAAGGAACAAACTTCAATCTTCACCTGTAACTAACAACGCAATAAGAGGGGCTGAGCAAAGCGGTAACATAGCCAAACAACGGTTTGCTAGGACAAGGTGGGTTAGAGGCTGGGTTCAACAATATGGGAGGCATGATAAGCAAGTGGTAGGTATCGCAGCATAGGCATAGCAAAAGAGCGAGCAACTAAGAAAACAAAGATAGAAGTGATTTCGAGGGTATGATCATCTTGCCTGAAATCCCGCAAGGAAGAAGAACTAGTCCATGAAGAAGTCAAACGGACATAGACGAACGGGTCCTCACAAACGCGACGTTATCGGAACCAACCCGAAGAAGCAAACACCGGAAAGAAGCACACAACATAGTAAACAACCAACACATGAACATGGTATGATATGCAGGATGCGGTATGCGATGCATATGCATGATTTGCAAAGGAATGCATGAACCTGGCCTCAACATGGAAATCCAAGTGTGCCACTGGAAAGGTGAGATGAAATCGCTTGAAAATGATATAAAGATCACCGAAATCGGAGTTACGGTTTGAAAATGGCAAGCAATTCAAATATGACCATGTTCTACGATATACAGCAAGTAGCCATCTAAATGCAACAAGATAATTGTGCTACAGCACTCAAACAAGACAACAAAATACATGGCAGGGATGCACTCAAGATTCTTGACAAAATATGAACACTGAGCTACAGCTAATTCATCCATTAACAGGTTCAAACCAGCATGGCAAAAGTGCAATTGGTAAACAGATTTCAGACTTGGTGAAATTAACACTTGTCCGGAATTTTAGATCAGGTAGCACACTTTGGAGCAAGAAAACTATATGCTACAGGAACTTAACATGGCAAAGTAAAGCATGGCATGGAGCTACTCAAAGAGCTTAACAAAAGTCCCTTAGTGACCTTGAGCCAAAAGATATCAGAAAATACAATTGCAAGCATGTGAACATGGCAAAAACATAATCACTTCTCAGACTTGGTGAAAAACTGGAGCATGCAAATCAGATATCAAGTAGGCATGTTTACGAGCTCGATGCACTCACTACAGAGCAAGGCATGACAATCTAAGAATACACCCATCAAGAATACACATTAAACAAGCTAGACATGGCAAGAATAATAACATAGCATGCATGGATCAACTACAACATCCTCGGCAAAATCGCTAACAACTAGACAATCTGCCCAGATTCACGAAATAGCAAAAGTAGAGCCCGATTGACTCAAGCTAGGGTGCTCCATAATTGCAAACAAATACATGGATGGATAGAGCACTACAAGATTAACAAAACATCCTTACTGATCATCCTCAAAAGAGGCACGGATCACTAGGAAACAACATGAACATATGGCATATTGAGATAAACAGATCAAGGACTTAGTGGAAATGCTAAGTCCCTGAAATCAGCATTAATGAATGCACCACTTTGCAAGCTTGTGCTAGTCACCACACACATCACAAAAATACATGGATGGCACCTATGGAAATATGGCAAAGCATATAACAAAATACACGTAGAGCTCAGGGGCATATCATGCACACAATAATCATGGCAAAAATGACAAATAGCTATTTGGTGCAGCAGATCTGACAACTAACTCAAATAGCTCTCTTCCAACAGCATTTCGGGCATTGAGATGAAGTCAAATGAAAATGATGCAATGAGATGAAATTATGTACTCCCTGAGACGAACATTTTGATATGCTACAAGAGCAAAACGGATTTACGAGTGTGGAGTTACGACATGATGAACATGGGCATTTAATATGGAAAACTAGGGGACTTGGTGAAAATCGCCAAGTCTGGAACTGGGCGTAAGATAATATGTCGCTCACGGGGCAGGGAATAGTGGTGGCTCACCCATGGGCTTCGGCCCAAAACGGAGAAGAGGCAAGGTGGGCCGGCGATGGAGATGGGCCGTGGGAGGCGCTGGGCCGGACTCGGGACGCGGCCCACTCGGTCCATGAGCGTGAGGGGGAGACGCCCACGAGCGGGTCGTCGTTCTCCTCCTGCCGAGAGACATTGTCAGCACTCCGGGAGTGGACGGTGGTGGCGCCGGTCGCTGAAAGGAGGTCGGGATGGCGGAAATGGTCACATCCGGCGCGGGGGATCCCGATCCGGTTGGCGGCTTGCTGCAAGGGAGAGAGAGGGACGGTGAAGAGAGAAAAGAGAGAGAGAGAGAGAGAAGGAAACAAGGAGGAGCATGGGGCCGACCTGAGGTCGCTGGCGGCGTCTCCTGTCACCGGACAGGCCCGGCGAAGGGCACAACGGCAGGTGGCGGGGTGGAGGAAGAAGGTGAGGCAGGCGGGTCCGGGGCGGTGACGTGGTGGCGGGGCAGCGGTGAAGTCCAGCGAGTGATGCGCTCGTTGGCGGTGGGGCGAAGGGTGGAGGCGCGCGGGGTCGGCGGCAAACGCGGCTGCGAGGAAAGGCAGGCGGGGCGTGGGCGACTCGGGCCCGGTTCGGCCCCGCGCGGGCCGGATCTGGGCCGGCGGGCGGCGCGGTGAGTGGGGCTCTGCGCGGTGACGTGGCAGGATGTGATTGGGCGAGGGCGCTGGCGGCGGTGAGGTGGCGCACTCCGATTGGTTGGAGTGAGGTGGCTGAGGGCGGCGGACATGTCCAGCCGGTGGTGGGAAGTTTGTCCGGCGGCGCGAGGAGCGGGGCTAGGGTTTCATCTGCGCGAAAATTTGGGGAGAGCCACATATTTATAGGTAGAGGGAGCTAGGAGTGTCCAAATGAGGTGTGGTTTTCGGCCACGCACTCGTGATCGAACGACAGAGATGATGGAGAGGGTTTTGGTGGGTTTTGGGCCAAAATGGAAGGGTGTTGGGCTGCAACACACACGAGTCCTTTTTGGTCCCTCGGTTAACCGTTGGAGCATCAAACGAAGTCCAAATGGGACGAAACTAGACATGCGGTCTACCGGTAGTAAACCAAGGCCGCATGACATGTCTCGGTCCAATCCGAAAACGTTTAACACCCGCACATGAAAAATAGGTAGAAAGGGACACCGGGTGACATAGGAGCGCCGGATTGCAAAACGGACAACGGGGAAAATGCTCAGATGCATGAGACGAACATGTATGCAAATGAAATGCACATGATGACATGATATGCAATGCATGACACGCAAGCAATGAAAAGGCAACAACAGCGAATAACTGGCGGACACCTGGCACATCGGTCTTGGGGCGTTACACTAGGGAGCTCTCCGAAGCGCAAAACTCCGTCAGAGACCTCAAGCTGAAGCTGGAGGATCTCGAGAAGATGCTGTCGGAGAGCAGGGCTCGGGAGGAGACCTTGACCAGGAGCTACGGGCGAACGAGGCTGCCTCCCACCAGGATTATGTGGCGGGCGAGAACAGATGGATCAGTCGTCTGGAGGAGGTCGCCGGCAGGGTCACCTCGCAGTTGGCCACCATGGGGATGCCAAACGTGAGGTACGCCCCTGAGCGCAGCGGGACCGTCAACACCAAGTTGACCCTGTTCTTCGAGGGCGTCCTCGGAGCCTTGGCTTATCTTCACTCCAACAGGACGGCCACGCTGGCCGAGGAGGCCCGACGACTTAGCCGGAGGGTCGTGGCCAAGGTCCTCACCAAGATGGCGTACTGGAATCCCAATCTTGACTTCGCGGTCGCGATGAAGAGCTTGCCGGATGGTGCTGACCTCACGGTGCTCAAGGAGCGCATCAAGCCCATCACCGACTGCATCTATGAAATCAAGAGGGTGGAAGGCCAGCGCCGGGATTAGGCATCCCATTCTTCTTCGCCGCTGTGGGCTTCCGACCAAGACAAATTTTATCTTTAGTTAGAACCGCAGCTATGAAGGGATGTAATATAACTTTAAAGTACTCTTAATTTTCATGCATGTTATTTCCCCGTTCAATTCCTCTTTGTATGCGTGCCCCACGTCGATCGGGAAGGCTTGCCGGCACGGAAGCCCCTAGCGGCGTTTTGGGGACGGATCCCCATGGCCAGCTGGGTACGTGTGCTGTCGGACGAGCCACCTTTCCGTTCTGAACGTGGCCGCTTGAACTGTCGAGCTTGACTCGAGTCAAAATCGGGGGCGTTGCTGATCGCGGAAGGCTACTCTACCATTCTCGACGCAGCCGCTTGAGCTGTTGAGCGGACTCGAAACAGGGCAAGGGCGTTGCCGATCGTGGTAGAGCCCCCTGGCGTGCAGGTTTCTCATACAAAGAAAATATCACCGGGGGGAATAACCTCAAATAAGAAGGGTAGCACAAATAAGGGTTCAGTGCAACTTAGCTTCTGTTTGCGATCGCTCGAGAATCGATCTTCTGGCCTCCTTTCTTCTTCAAGGGTCACGAAGATGAAGGAGTGCCGGGCTAACTGCTAGAGCCGATTCTCACAACTGCACCCCCTACCCGGCACGCCAAAGATGTCGGTGGGAACGACACCTATGGGATCACAAGAATCCCTACTACGATTACGGGGCGCGGGGTCGTGAGAAGAGCGGATCAACCAGATAGCACACGGTTCGTTTATCCAGGTTCGGGCCTCGAGGATGCGTAAAACCCTACTCCTGCTTTGGTGGATTGTATATCTGTGTTCTTGAGCTAGCTATGGGGCGTGAGGAGCTCCAAAAAGCCGAATCCTCCTCCTGGTCACCTCGGGCCTCCATTTATAGGAAAGGGGTTGCCACAGTGGCACACAGGAGGTGGAAAGGGTACAGTGATGTGAGGGTATCCCTCGCATTACATGACAAGGCGCATTTAATGCGTCTTGCCTAGGTGTCCTTGCTTTATCGGGGACGGGGGAGAGCCCTGTCTCGTCCGTCGCCGCTCCCTCTTGTTTTGACACGCGCCCTGGCCAGTGGCGCCCGCGGTGCCATGTAGGCAGGCAGGCAGCTGAGGTGGTGCAGCGGTGGGTCTCCACGAAGATCCGCATGCCGCCACGCAGGTGCCTGCCCAGCTGGTTGGGTCGGTAGCTACATGCGAACGGCGGTGGAGGTTTGACTGTCGTGGGCCTGATGGTGTCCCTACGGGTGTTCTTGGTAGGGTCCTTGCCGGGGCCCCGGCAAGGGTCTTGCCATGGCGCCTGCTGTCATCCCTGGCAAGGCTCTTGCCGGGAGCCTTGTGGTCATCCTTGGCTGGGATCCCGCCAAGGATCATCATCTTCTAAAGGGTGTATCTGATCTTGAATGTCTTCACAAAGATCCGCATGCCACCACGGGGATGTCTCCCGAATCCTTGCCCCATGGGGGCAGTGGACTCAAGGGTGACTCACTCCGTAGGTGTGGGGCGAGCTGCCACGGCAAGGGTCTTGCCGGGTTTGCTAAAACCGCCTCCCGACAAGGATCTTGCCGGGGGGAGGGGGTCCGCTTCATCGCCTTTGCTCTTGTGGTCTTGGTGTTGGCGTCGTTCTGCTTCTCCTAAGCTTCGGCCTTACCTTGGCTCACCTCCCTTGCCTTGCTCAGTGTGGTGGTGCCCGTGGCTCAGACTGCTCGTGCACAGTTATAGGGGTACAAAAAGTGTACCCCTCTTTTTGTACACCGACAGAGACATAGGCAAAAGAGAGAAAATCATGATCTATTAGCTAGGATATTTGTGATACTAGGCAGTGACATACATGTCAAACGTTTCCCACCAAGAAGTAGCAGCGGGGTTCTACTATCAGTGAGGAGATGCAAAAGAAATGCTGCTATACATTGAAAATTCCAATAAAAGCATTGAAAAAATCCTACTATTGGCCATTTGCGATGCAACTTAGAGGCTTGAAATACACAAGCATCATGAGAGAACTAAATCAAATAAAGTACCTTTCTTCCTCCACCTATCTAACACGCCGCCCCTACTTCCGCGGACTGACAACACCGGGGAAGTGGAGTTGAAGGAGCGCGGATCACCTTGCTTTCCCATTTAATTGAGGATTCATCTGACACTTGCTTCCCATTTTCATCAATAATAGTACTAGTACGACTCAACAATAATTACAGAATTGTAGACAGCATCCTTGCCAGTCCGACTCATCAGTACTAGTGCTCTTTTTTCCTAAAAATTGTGTGTTAGAATAGAAGCATTTTTCCTATATGGATGTGAAGGAAATATGCCCTAGAGGCAATAATAAAGTTATTATTTATTTCCTTATATCATGATAAATGTTTATTATTCATGCTAGAATTGTATTAACCGGAAACATAATACATGTGTGAATACATAGACAAACAGAGTGTCACTAGTATGCCTCTACTTGACTAGCTCGTTAATCAAAGATGGTTATGTTTCCTAACCATGAACAAAGAGTTGTTATTTGATTAACGAGGTCACATCATTAGTTGAATGATCTGATTGACATGACCCATTCCATTAGCTTAGTACCCGATCGTTTAGTATGTTGCTATTGCTTTCTTCATGACTTATACATGTTCCTATAACTATGAGATTATGCAACTCCCGTTTACCGGAGGAACACTTTGGGTACTACCAAACGTCACAACGTAACTGGGTGATTATAAAGGAGTACTACAGGTGTCTCCAATGGTAGATGTTGGGTTGGCATATTTTGAGATTAGGGTTTGTCACTCCGAGTGTCGGAGAGGTATCTCTGGGCCCTCTCGGTAATGCACATCACATAAGCCTTGCAAGCACTGCAACTAATATGTTAGTTGTTAGATGATGTATTACGGAACGAGTAAAGAGACTTGCCAGTAACGAGATTGAACTAGGTATTGGATACCGACGATCGAATCTCGGGCAAGTAACATACCGATGACAAAGGGAACAACGTATGTTGTTATGCGGTCTGACCGATAAAGATCTTCGTAGAATATGTAGGAGCCAATATGGGCATCCAGGTCCCGCTATTGGTTATTGACCGGAGACGTGTCTCGGTCATGTCTGCATTGTTCTCGAACCGTAGGGTCCGCACGCTTAACGTTACGATGACAGTAATTATGAGTTTATGCATTTTGATGTACCGAAGTTAGTTCGGAGTCCCGGATGTGATCACAGACATGACGAGGAGTCTCGAAATGGTCGAGACATAAAGATTGATATATTGGAAGCCTATATTTGGACATCGGAATTGTTCCGGGTGAAATCAGCATTTTACCAGAGTATCGGGGGGTTACCGGAACCCCCGGGGGGGTTATTGGGCCAACATGGGCCTTAAGGGAGAAGAGGAGAGGAGGCAAGAGGTGGCCGCGCGCCCCTCCCCTTCCTAGTCCGAATAGGACAAGGGAAGGGGGCCGGCGCCCCCCTTTCCTTCCTCTCTTCCTCCTATTCCCCCCCTTCTCTCCTAGTCCAACTAGGAGTCCTACTCCCGGTGGGAGTAGGACTCCCCTTGGCGCGCCACACCTTGGCCGGCCGCCTCCTCCCCTTGCTCCTTTATATACGGGGGCAGGGGGCACCCCATAGACACACAAGTTGATCCTTGAGATCGTTCCTTAGCCGTGTGCGGTGCCCCCTGCCACCAAATTCCACCTCAATCATACCGTTGTAGTGCTTAGGCGAAGCCCTGCGTCGGTAGTACATCAAGATCGTCACCACGCCGTCGTGCTGACGGAATTCCTCCCCGAAGCTTTGCTGGATCAGAGCCCGGGGATCGTCATCGAGCTGTACGTGTGCTAAGAACTCGGAGGTGCCGGAGTAACGGTGCTTGGATCGGTCGGATCGGGAAGAAGACGTACGACTACTTCCTCTATGTTGTGTGATCGCTTCCACAGTCGGTCTGCGTTGGTACGTAGACAACACTCTCCCCCTCGTTGTTGTGCATCACCATGATCTTGCGTGTGCGTAGGAAATTTTTTGAAATTACTACGTTCCCCAACAGTGGCATCCGAGCCTAGGGTTTATGGTTTCATGTTATTTGCACGAGTAGAACACAAGTGAGTTGTGGGCGATACAAGTCATACTGCCTACCAGCATGTCATACTTTGGTTCGACGGTATTGTTGGACGAGACGATCCGGACCAACCTTACACGTACTCTTACGCGAGACCGGTTCCCTCGACGTGCTTTGCACATAGATGGCTTGCGGAAGACTGTCTCTCCAACTTTAGTTGAACCAAGTATGGCTACGCCCGGTCCTTGAGAAGGTTAAAACGGAGTCTATTTGACAAACTATCGTTGTGGTTTTGATGCGTAGGTGAGATGCGTTCTTACTTAAGCCCGTAGCAGCCACGTAAAACTTGCAACAACAAAGTAGAGGACGTCTAACTTGTTTTTGCAGGGCATGTTGTGATGTGATATGGTCAAGGCATGATGCTAAATTTTATTGTATGAGATGATCATGTTTTGTAACCGAGTTATCGGCAACTGGCAGGAGCCATATGGTTGTCGCTTTATTGTATGCAATGCAATCGCAATGTAATGCTTTACTTTATTACTAAGCGGTAGTGATAGTCGTGGAAGCATAAGATTGGCGAGACGACAACGATGCTATGATGGAGATCAAGGTGTCGCGCCGGTGACGATGGTGATCATGACGGTGCTTCGGAGATGGAGATCACAAGCACAAGATGATGGCCATATCATATCACTTATATTGATTGCATGTGATGTTTATCTTTTATGCATCTTATCTTGCTTTGATTGACGGTAGCATTATAAGATGATCTCTCACTAAATTATCAAGAAGTGTTCTCCCTGAGTATGCACCGTTGCCAAAGTTCGTCGTGCCCAGACACCACGTGATGATCGGGTGTGATAAGCTCTACGTCCAAATACAACGGGTGCAAAACAGTTGCACACGCAGAATACTCGGGTTATACTTGACGAGCCAAGCATATACAGATATGGCCTCGGAACACGGAGACCGAAAGGTCGAGCGTGAATCATATAGTAGATATGATCAACATAACGATGTTCACCATTGAAAACTACTCCATCTCACGTGATGATCGGTTATGGTTTAGTTGATTTGGATCACGTGAACACTTAGAGGATTAGAGGGATGTCTATCTAAGTGGGAGTTCTTAAGTAATTTGATTTACTGAACTTAAAGTTATCATGAACTTAGTACCTGATAGTATCTTGCCTGTTTATGTTGATTGTAGATAGATGGCTCGTGCTGTTGTTCCGTTGAATTTTAATGCGTTCCTTGAGAAAGCAAAGTTCAAAGATGATGGTAGCAATTACACGGACTGGGTCCGTAACTTGAGGATTATCCTCATTGCTGCACAGAAGAATTATGTCCTGGAAGCACCGCTGGGTGCCAGGCCTGCTGCTGGAGCAATGCCAGATGTTATGAACGTCTGGCAGAGCAAAGCTGATGACTACTCGATAGTTCAGTGTGCCATGCTTTACGGCTTAGAATCGGGACTTCAACGATGTTTTGAACGTCATGGAGCATATGAGATGTTCCAGGAGTTGAAGTTGATATTTCAAGCAAATGCCCGAATTGAGAGATATGAAGTCTCCAATAAGTTCTATAGCTGCAAGATGGAGGAGAACAGTTCTGTCAGTGAGCATATACTCAAAATGTCTGGGTATAATAATCACTTGATTCAGATGGGAGTTAATCTTCCAGATGATTGCGTCATTGACAGAATTCTCCAATCACTGCCACCAAGCTACAAGAGCTTCGTGATGAACTATAATATGCAAGGGATGAACAAGACTATTCCCGAGCTCTTCGCAATGCTGAAAGCTGCGGAGGTAGAAATCAAGAAGGAGCATCAAGTGTTGATGGTTAACAAAACCACTAGTTTCAAGAAGAAGGGCAAAGGGAAGAAGAAGGGGAACTTCAAGAAGAACAGCAAGCAAGTTGCTGCTCAGGAGAAGAAACCCAAGTCTGGACCTAAGCCTGAAACTGAGTGCTTCTACTGCAAGCAGACTGGTCACTGGAAGCGGAACTGCCCCAAGTATTTGGCGGATAAGAAGGATGGCAAGGTGAACAAAGGTATATGTGATATACATGTTATTGATGTGTACCTTACTAGAGCTCACAGTAGCACCTGGGTATTTGATACTGGTTCTGTTGCTAATATTTGCAACTCGAAACAGGGACTACAGAATAAGCGGACGCTAGCAAAGGACGAGGTGACGATGCGCGTGGGAAACGGTTCCAAAGTCGATGTGATCGCGGTCGGCACGCTACCTCTACATCTACCTTCGGGATTAATATTAGACCTAAATAATTGTTATTTGGTGCTAGCGTTGAGCATGAACATTATATCTGGATCTTGTTTAATGCGAGACGGTTATTCATTTAAATCAGAGAATAATGGTTGTTCTATTTATATGAGTAATATCTTTTATGGTCATGCACCTTTGAAGAGTGGTCTATTCTTGTTGAATCTCGATAGTAGTGAAACACATATTCATAATGTAGAAGCCAAAAGATGCAGAGTTGATAATGATAGTGCAACTTATTTGTGGCACTGCCGTTTAGGTCATATCGGTGTAAAGCGAATGAAGAAACTCCATACTGATGGACTTTTGGAACCACTTGATTATGAATCACTTGGTACTTGCGAACCGTGCCTCATAGGCAAGATGACTAAAACACCGTTCTCCGGTACTATGGAGAGAGCAATAGATTTATTGGAGATCATACATACCGATGTATGTGGTCCGATGAATATTGAAGCTCGTGGCGGATATCGTTATTTTCTCACCTACACAGATGATTTAAGCAGATATGGGTATATCTACTTAATGAAACATAAGTCTGAAACATTTGAAAAGTTCAAGGAATTTCAGAGTGAAGTTGAAAATCATCGTAACAAGAAAATAAAGTTTCTACGATCTGATCGTGGAGGAGAATATTTGAGTTACGAGTTTGGTGTACATTTGAAAAATTGTGGAATAGTTTCGCAACTCACGCCACCCGGAACACCACAGCGTAATGGTGTGTCCGAACGTCGTAATCGTACTTTACTAGATATGGTGCGATCTATGATGTCTCTTACTGATTTACCGCTATCATTTTGGGGTTATGCTTTAGAGACGGCCGCATTCACGTTAAATAGGGCACCATCGAAATCCGTTGAGACGACGCCTTATGAACTATGGTTTGGCAAGAAACCAAAGTTGTCATTTCTTAAAGTTTGGGGCTGCGATGCTTATGTGAAAAAGCTTCAACCTGATAAGCTCGAACCCAAATCGGAGAAATGTGTCTTCATAGGATATCCAAAGGAAACTATTGGATACACCTTCTATCACAGATCCGAAGGCAAGACTTTTGTTGCTAAGTTCGGAAACTTTCTAGAGAAGGAGTTTCTCTCGAAAGAAGTGAGTGGGAGGAAAGTAGAACTTGACGAGGTAACTGTACCTGCTCCCTTATTGGAAAATAGTACATCACAGAAAACTGTTTCTGCGACACCTATACCAATTAGTGAGGAAGCTAATGATGATGATCATGAAACTTCAGGACAAGATACTACTGAACCACGTAGATCAACCAGAGTGAGATCCGCACCAGAGTGGTACGGTAATCCAATTCTGGAAGTCATGCTACTAGATCATGATGAACCTACGAACTATGAAGAAGCGATGGTGAGCCCAGATTCCGCAAAGTGGCTTGAGGCCATGAAATCTGAGATGGGATCCATGTATGAGAACAAAGTATGGACTTTGGTTGACTTGCCCGATGATCGGCAAGCAATTGAGAATAAATGGATCTTCAAGAAAAAGACTGACGCTGACGGTAATGTTACTGTCTATAAAGCTCAACTTGTCGCAAAAGGTTTTCGACAAGTTCAAGGGGTTGACTACGATGAGACCTTCTCACCCGTAGCGATGCTTAAATCCGTCAGAATCATGTTAGCAATTGCCGCATTTTATGATTATGAAATATGGCAGATGGATGTCAAAACTGCATTCCTGAATGGATTTCTGGAAGAAGAGTTGTATATGATGCAACCAGAAGGTTTTGTCGATCCAAAGGGATCTAACAAAGTATGCAAACTCCAGTGATCCATTTATGGACTGGTGCAAGCATCTCGGAGTTGGAATAAACGCTTTGATAGTGTGATCAAAGCATTTGGCTTTGTACAGACTTTTGGAGAAGCCTGTATTTACAAGAAAGTGAGTGGGAGCTCTGTAGCATTTCTGATATTATATGTGGATGACATATTGCTGACTGGAAATGATATAGAATTTCTGGATAGCATAAAGGGATACTTGAATAAAAGTTTTTCGATGAAAGACCTCGGGGAAGCTGCTTACATATTAGGCATAAAGATCTATAGAGATAGATCAAGATGCTTAATTGGACTTTCACAAAGCACATACCTTGACAAGATTTTGAAGAAGTTCAAAATGGATCAAGCAAAGAAAGGATTCTTGCCTGTGTTACAAGGTGTGAAGTTGAGTCAGACTCAATGCCCGACCACTGCAGAAGATAGAGAGAAAATGAAAGATGTTCCCTATGCTTCAGCCATAGGCTCTATCATGTATGCAATGCTGTGTACCAGACCAGTTGTGTGCCTTGCTATAAGTTTAGCAGGGAGGTACCAAGGTAATCCAGGAGTGGATCACTGGACAGCGGTCAAGAACATCCTGAAATACCTGAAAAGGACTAAGGATATGTTTCTCGTATATGGAGGTGACAAAGAGCTCACCGTAAGAGGTTACGTTGATGCAAGCTTTGACACTGATCCGGACGATTCTAAATCGCAAACCGGATACGTGTTTACTTTAAATGGTGGAGCTGTCAGTTGGTGCAGTTCTAAACAAAGCGTCGTAGCGGGATCTACATCTGAAGCGGAGTACATAGCTGCTTCGGAAGCAGCGAACGAAGGAGTCTGGATGAAGGAGTTCATATCCGATCTAGGTGTCATACCTAGTGCATCGGGTCCAATGAAAATCATTTGTGACAATACTGGTGCAATTGCTTTGGCAAAGGAATCCAGATTTCACAAAAGGACCAAACACATCAAGAGACACTTCAACTCCATCTGGGATCTAGTCCAGGTGGGAGACATAGAGATTTGCAAGATACATATGGATCTGAATGTTGCAGACCCGTTGACTAAGCCTCTTCCACGAGCAAAACATGATCAACACCAAGGCTCCATGGGTGTTAGAATCATTACTGTGTAATCTAGATTATTGACTCTAGTGCAAGTGGGAGACTGAAGGAAATATGCCCTAGAGGCAATAATAAAGTTATTATTTATTTCCTTATATCATGATAAATGTTTATTATTCATGCTAGAATTGTATTAACCGGAAACATAATACATGTGTGAATACATAGACAAACAGAGTGTCACTAGTATGCCTCTACTTGACTAGCTCGTTAATCAAAGATGGTTATGTTTCCTAACCATGAACAAAGAGTTGTTATTTGATTAACGAGGTCACATCATTAGTTGAATGATCTGATTGACATGACCCATTCCATTAGCTTAGCACCCGATCGTTTAGTATGTTGCTATTGCTTTCTTCATGACTTATACATGTTCCTATAACTATGAGATTATGCAACTCCCGTTTACCGGAGGAACACTTTGGGTACTACCAAACGTCACAACGTAACTGGGTGATTATAAAGGAGTACTACAGGTGTCTCCAATGGTAGATGTTGGGTTGGCGTATTTCGAGATTAGGGTTTGTCACTCCGAGTGTCGGAGAGGTATCTCTGGGCCCTCTCGGTAATGCACATCACATAAGCCTTGCAAGCACTGCGACTAATATGTTAGTTGTTAGATGATGTATTACGGAACGAGTAAAGAGACTTTCCAGCAACGAGATTGAACTAGGTATTGGATACCGACGATCGAATCTCGGGCAAGTAACATACCGATGACAAAGGGAACAACGTATGTTGTTATGCGGTCTGACCGATAAAGATCTTCGTAGAATATGTAGGAGCCAATATGGGCATCCAGGTCCCGCTATTGGTTATTGACCGGAGACGTGTCTCGGTCATGTCTGCATTGTTCTCAAACCGTAGGGTCCGCACGCTTAACGTTACGATGACAGTAATTATGAGTTTATGCATTTTGATGTACCGAAGTTAGTTCGGAGTCCCGGATGTGATCACGGACATGACGAGGAGTCTTAAAATGGTCGAGACATAAAGATTGATATATTGGAAGCCTATATTTGGACATCGGAATTGTTCCGGGTGAAATCAGCATTTTACCGGAGTACCGGGGGG
This sequence comes from Triticum monococcum, assembly GCA_034509565.1. NCBI lineage: Eukaryota > Viridiplantae > Streptophyta > Magnoliopsida > Poales > Poaceae > Triticum > Triticum monococcum. Next base: position 654,729,752 of record CM067847.1, on the reverse strand, counting down.
GTTACCGGAAGCCCCCGGGGGGTTATTGGGCCAACATGGGCCTTAAGGGAGAAGAGGAGAGGAGGCAAGAGGTGGCCGCGCGCCCCTCCCCTTCCTAGTCCGAATAGGACAAGGGAAGGGGGCCGGCGCCCCCCTTTCCTTCCTCTCTTCCTCCTATTCTCCCCCTTCTCTCCTAGTCCAACTAGGAGTCCTACTCCCGGTGGGAGTAGGACTCCCCTTGGCGCGCCACACCTTGGCCGGCCGCCTCCTCCCCTTGCTCCTTTATATACGGGGGCAGGGGGCACCCCATAGACACACAAGTTGATCCTTGAGATCATTCCTTAGCCGTGTGCGGTGCCCCCTGCCACCAAATTCCACCTCAATCATACCGTTGTAGTGCTTAGGCGAAGCCCTGCGTCGGTAGTACATCAAGATCGTCACCACGCCGTCGTGCTGATGGAATTCCTCCCCGAAGCTTTGCTGGATCGGAGCCCGGGGATCGTCATCGAGCTGTACGTGTGCTAAGAACTCGGAGGTGCCGGAGTAACGGTGCTTGGATCGGTCGGATCGGGAAGAAGACATACGACTACTTCCTCTACGTTGTGTGATCGCTTCCGCAGTCGGTCTGCGTTGGTACGTAGACAACACTCTCCCCCTCGTTGCTGTGCATCACCATGATCTTGCGTGTGCGTAGGAAATTTTTTGAAATTACTACGTTCCCCAACAGGATGTTACTTTTAACATTAAGAATATTACTGGTCAGTAATAGTATTGTGTAAGTCGTACTGATCAGTACTGCTACTTGTCGTACTGCTCAAAACTAGTACTGACCTAGCTAACACAGGACGACCGGGAAGTAGACGAACTGAAACACATTCAAAAGTTGAACTGAAAAAATTGAAGTTCCCCTCACAAAATCACATATCTGATGCAAAGCATAGTGGACTTATGTTCTTGTGTACTTTGAACTCTTAAAGTTTTGAAAATTGAACCTTTTTCCTTTGTGTACTTTGAACTCTTAATGCTTCATTGGCCACTGACCACACACACTCACATGAGAGATGAAAAATGACAGAGAGATCGATGATACAATTCTGTTTGTCATTTGATCAAACACAAGCAGGCCAAGAATTGCCATCACCGCATCGGCAGCTGCACGAATGCCTCTAACTAAACTTTACACTACAATAAGGCTTGAATTGAATGAAATTGAGAAATTGAACTGAACTGAAAAAGAAGCTACACTTGCTCCACTAGATCACTACAATATTTGAACCTCTTACAAGAACAATGCCTCCTGGTAGCATATAGGTACTAAGAAAAAGATTTTTGTCAGTTGGTTGAGCTCCCATGGTTCATCAAAATTGCTCTAATGGCAAACTTATAAAACAAAAATTCAACTCTCACAGGTACATCAATGGACAGGTTCAGTGCAAATAATTTCTGACCAAACTAAATCTTGCCACGGGGTGTGGAAAGGAGGGGGGTGCTCAATGGGGGAAAGGAGGCATGGTGTCCGGCTGTGTAGGAGCATGGTGGCAGGGGTTGACCCCAATTCAAACGTCGTGATTTAAATGAACTCTCACAAGTAGTATTTTTTGTACTTCTCATATAATAATTCATGGACTAGCTGTTAAACACTCCCTTCGTCACAAAATTAGTGTCTTGAGCTTAGTACAAATTTGTACTAGAGCTAGTAAAAAGTTGAGACACTTACTTTTGGGACATAGGAGGTGGTGGTGGAGTGACGCCGGGATTCTTAATTACATCATCCATTCTACACATTCTAAACACTCATATAGCAATACAAGAACTTACCGGAGAGGTCACACTGAACTGATGGGGCTCTGAAATGTAGATGGCAAGGATGCACTCTCCTGCTTTGCTGTGAGGGAGGTTTTCATTATCATTGACATCCTTGTCATACTGAGCAGAAGAGAGGTCGGTCATTTGGTCTGACCCCGCGTTGAGTTGTGAGGCTTGGACTCTTTTTGGCACGTCACCTGATGTGAGAACTGCAATTGGAAAGGCTGGGCATCAAGTGGTAATTAAGGAACTGTTTTTTAGTATAGGTGCTAAACCAGAAAATGTGTTTCTATCTTTGTTTAACGAACTGATGTAATTTATTATACCGAACTGCTACTGCGGTGTACACATATATAACTGAATTATTACTGATTTCACTTTTTATATTGAACTGACACAAAAATACATTAGCAAAACTTGAACCTAACTTTGAGGAAGGTTCAGAACAAAAGATGATAAAATATAGCTCTAGTAGAATGGACTACTGTTATTCCAGAATGACCTGCTATAAAATGTGTCGATCGAACTTCTTAGAGAAAATTCAGACTATTTTTTAGTTTTTATACTATGAACTAATATAACTTGGTAGATCAAACTTTCTACAGATAATAACCACAAACAAAAGAACCATGTCACGCACCTCCTTTTTTATCCATGTTCTTTTTGCCACTTTTTGTGATGCACTCAGATGCAAGAAATTTAGCAGCTGGGACGAGTGAGTTCTCTGCCAATGCACACAGAAGGAGTCAACAACAGGCTGACAGCCTCCTAGCGAGAGGAGGAATGCCGGTGAAGCGTTGTGTCGTGCATTTTTGCCAGCCGTCGCCTGTGCTCCTCTATGAAGGAGCCCTAACTATCGAGGACCCAAGCGCAACACCACGTCCACCTATAGCACGAACGCCCTCTCCGTTGTTGAACGGACTCGTGAGGCGATGGTGAATGGTCTAGAGTGGTGGCGGTGAATGCCATGGCACGAGCACTGGAAGCAGCCTACAGAACGACCTCCACCAATATTAAGCCACACAGCTGAACCATATAACATGTAAAAGGAAGAAAAACATGTTCAGATTCATGGATGAAAAAGTGCATGTGACGTAAATTATAAGTATAGCCTGACCTCCGGCTCAAATATGCTTCCAGATGTATTCTGAGCAATTCCTTCAATAATCATTATTGATACAGTAGCAAGATAGCTTATGAGTGTTAACTGGAGGATCCATCTTCTCACCACCAAAGTATGCCTCAACAATAGTCATCTTAATAATGACAATGAAGAAAGTGGAAAGGAGTCAAGGCCCAAGCATATTTGAGAAATCATGAATCCTACCATGGAATTTCCATGTATTAAGACAAGGACAATACTAAAAAGAAATAGCTTGCCACCTGATTTAAAGTTAATGTTCCAGTCTTGTCACTACAAATTGTTGTTGCAGAACCAGATGGCGAAAGGGTGACTGGCAGCCGGGCCTCGCGCGAACTGATGCGCGCGCATCACCTAGCCGGCCGGGACGAGGAGGTGGAGCCGCGCCGGTGGCCGGGAGGTGGAGGCGTGTTGGCGCAGGGAAGGAGGCGGCAGCTCAGGGTGGGAGGCGGCGGTGCGCGGGGAGGGAGGCGTGGGCGCATGGGGAGGGAGGCGGCAGCGCGCGGGGATGGAGGCGGCGCCGAGGTGGGGGCAGGTGGAGGGGGCGGCGACACGGTGGGGGGCCGATGGCTGGGGCAGCGGCGCGGTGGTGAGGCTGGTGGTCGGTGCAGCCGATCTAGTCGCTGCGGAAGAAGGAAGGTGGGAGAAGTGGGCCGCGGGGGAGGTTCAGTTTGATGTGCTCCGTCGGCGGCTAGTCGCGGCACCGCCGGCTCCCTCACTCCGGCTGACATGGTCGCTCGCTCGCCCATGATGGCTGCCTCCGGCGGAAGAAGGTGGGTTAGGTTCAGGATGGGTTGGGAAGTTTCTACGGTGTAGCGCGTCGCGCCCTTATAGAGCCGAGGATAATAGAATAATATTCTATTACTAGTAACAAAATAGCCCACCTTCTTCCGCCGACGCGCTATTCTCATAATATTATCAGAATAGTTATTCTGATAACACTTCCGCACTGCATGCTCAATGCGAGGGCACTGCACTTTCTTTAGCAAGAGCACTGCATTACAGAGACTAGTGAACTTCGTGTCGAAAAAAACTGCGCGTAGTGTTTTTTCGGTACTGTTTTCGCTCTAATTTTTTAACCGTTTATCGGAACGAGGCGTGTAATATACCATTAGAAAGCTACTGATTAGGCGCAACTTCGCCAAGTTGAACACTTTCCAAGATTCCCCGCGGTTTAAGAGAAGTTTCATAAACGGTGCAGCCCACAAAGAGTGGCAGCGAGCGTTTTTTCACGGTTTTTTCTTTACTGCTTGTGGGAATGAGGCAAATGATACACCGTTGGATAGATATCATTGAGGCGCATCTTTTTCATAACTATTGTCTTCTCTAATTCATTACTGTTTAAGAGAAGTTTCAAATTAACTATATCGCGGAATTCTGTTTTTTTTTATTTTTCCAATTTTCGGTACTATTTTCGCTCTAGTTTTTGAACCGTTTGTCGAAATGAGGCGTGTAATATGTCGTTGGAAAGCTATGGATAAGGCACAACTTTCCTATGTAGAAGTGGTTTTGAGAGTCCTTATAGTTTTAAGTTAATTTTGAAAATCGTGCGGCCGACGATGAGAGGCAGTGGTCATTTTTCATGAAATTTTTACAAACCGGATGTCGAAATGATTCAAATGATATGCCGTTGGAAAGATATCGATGAGACACAACTTCTTCATGTAGAACACTCTCTCTAATTCCTTACGGTTTAGGAGCAGTTTTAAATTTATCGAAATGCGCACACTGTTTTTCGCAACACCCAAATCGACGTGGGTACTTCATCCGACTGAAAACCGCACTGCATCGGACGAAAAACCGCACTGCATCAGACGTGTTAGAGAACTACATGGTTTATTTTATTCAAACGTTATTTTTTTAAGGACGAGAAAGTAGAGTGCACTTCACATCGGGTGTAAATGAACCACAACACTATCAAGAAGTGAACCACGTTACTTTTTTCGCTTTCGTAACAATTTTTTGCATTACGGGATGAACAACATCACACGTCCAACCGCACTGCTTTAGAATGAAAACTGCACTGCATCGGATGGGCAAGCGAGCTGCATAATTTCTTTTTGTCGGACGTAATTTTTCTCATTCGAGTTTTTGTTGTCTTTTTTTTACTTTTTTGATGAATGAGAGTGGACCGCAAAGATGAGGCAAGTGAACCGCGACAAATATCGTAGTGGACCACATTATTTTTTAGTTGTTTCGCTTAAAAAATTCGCACTTCCATCATGTGCACAAGTGAACGGCATCACTCGCAAAAGCGAACCACATCCGAGGACCAAACGGACTGCAGACGTTGATATAGCCAACTAATTTTTGAAACACGAAACAATTTTTGCATTTCATACATAGGGATAATGAAACATATTCTTTTTAGACAAACTGAGTGCACTTCAAAAAAATCTCCAAAAAATGAAGCACATGGATGGACTGAACTGCGTCGCCCAACTTTATCATAAAAAATGTACTCCACACCCATGCCCCAAGGAGAAACACCGCCGCACTGCACCACCTCAAAACACAAACAGAAGTCAAGTAGTGGACTGCACGCCCAAGCAGCCTGAACCACGAGCCACTCGCCAACGAGCTGCATGTCTTCAACGAAGAAGAATTCACTGACCCCCATACTGCAAGGTGGCATGGAGTCGAGGAGGGCACACACCCACTATGCACGTTGGAGTCGCGGTGCACTGCATCACTATGGTCATGCTGCTTGAGTGGCGGAGTACCAGCTAAGCAAACTACAAACAAAATTTACACTAAACCACATCTGAGCATCACAAAAGGTCGTCGCTGAAGCAGTGCACTCAGCAGGTGCGTGTAGCCATCATCGACTCCCCACGGAGCACACTTCTGTATTGTGAGTCGAACATCAACATGATTCGTCAGTAGCAAGTGCTCCTTCACCTGAATGGGTTGACAGAGGATACCGCCATGGGTGCTGGACGCCGACCGCATTGCGCCAACCGCAAGCGATAGTGGACTGCATGCCCGTGTTGTGCCAACCGCAAGCCGCTCGCTGGTGAGATGCAAGTCCTTACTAAAGAAGTTTTTCGTTGCCGCGCTGTACTGGAAGGTCGCGTGCCGCCCAACTTCAGTGGTCGCTGCCTGTGACTTGCTTATCGTCCTCCTGGTGGATGTTGGGGAAGAAGAAAAGAGTTAGAATGGGTGGAAGCAGAGACAGAAGTGGCTATTGGGCCAGATCTGGCAGCCATGGACCATGGTGGTGGATTGAGAGAGGGTGGTTGTTGGAATGCGACAGGACCTACAGAAGGGGAGAACAAGAGAAAGTCACGCTGCCAAATTTTTCTGCACGCAAGTGCTTCATGAACTGCCCAAGCGGAGCAGCTGTGGAATGCAATTCCTCGTTGGACGCACATGTATGCAAGCACGCACTGCCGCACTGCACAATCAGCGGGCTATGAGCTGCACCGCTAGAAACATGGACCGAGAGCGACCTTCAGCGGTGTGGACTGCACCATTTGTGGACGGCCACGCACTGCAGCGGTAGGAGGTGGGCACTGCACGTGGGGCCGCCCTCCACCTCCACGCTGGAGATCAGCCCGGCCGGCAGCGCCGGCCAAACCACCCCCAACCCCGGATCCATAGATTCCACATCACCCACGCAGGAATCAGATGGCGACGCTAGAGGAAGGAGGTGGGTCGGGCCGCCGTGGTGGTTGATGGATGTTGTGGATCAGGGGCGCGCCAGATCCGGGCGAGGTGGTCCGTCGGCAGGCTTGCAGCGGTGCCCGAGTGAGCGCGACTGTGCGTGTGGGACGGTGGCGATTGTTGCATCGCGGTTGGGCAGTTGGTCATGGCACGACGGCGCGTGGGTGGGTCACGATGAAGGGGGTCGCTGGATCTGTAGGTGGTAGGCAACGGGATCAAGTGGCGAAGGAACATGGCTGCTTTGGCCTGGTCAAGGCGATAGCGCCCCGTGTCGGAGGAAGGTGGAGGGGATCGTCGGGTGGAACTGCTACCGGCGGCCTAGGAACTCCAGGTAGACCCATGGATGGTGCGGGAGGGGATTGGGGGGCGATGGTGGTGAGATGTGTCAGGGAAGTTGGGTTGTGGGGCCCCTAGATTTATTAGATTTCAACCTGAGCTCCTTTCCTCTATCTTATCCAGACGCTCAACTCCAGCCGCGGCGGCGCATGGCTCATGCACACTGTCGGGGATATACCCCGCGGCGTAACTCGGCCGGACTTGGCGATTCACCGGCGACCCGCACTGACCAGACGGTTTACACGCAACCTGACTAAACATTATGACTCACTGCTAACCCGGCGGGCGGGACAGATGGATGACAAGGCCCAAGGCCCAGAAGGCCGGTTTATGTTAATGGTGGGCAAGTTTAAGAGAAAAGGTGTGAGTAATATTTCCCTTACAAGGAGTCAAGACCCGGACTTGTATTCGGTTTGTATTAGAAGATAGACTAGTCCTAATCCTAATAGGACTCCGCATGTAACCCGCCCCTTCAACATATATAAGGAGGGGCAGGGCTCCCCAAAAGGGACAAGATTCACAAGTTCCACAAGTTGGACAAGTTAGGTTTAGACAATAGCTCTCGAGATAGCGCACTCTTGTAACCGTGATCATCATCATTGTCAGGACCGCCTTTCCAATATAACATTTATTGAAAAGCCGACCTTTGTGTTGACCAGTACAGAAGAATTCTTCTTACTGGCAGACAAAATCTTGATACAGGAATCTAGCAGTACTAAATATTATACATGGTTGAGCTGAGGATGCTCAACAATTTATTACAAGCACGCCTATATTATACATAAAGGCAGATATGGCACAAGGGTAGGGTGGCATAACTACTGACTCGTAATAAAGGTGGTGGTGGATATGTCACAAGGAGATGGGTGACATGACTCTGAAATCTTACAACTCATCAAGCGTCGGAGTGAGGCTTGATGATTTTATTTGGGTGGCGGAAGCGTGTATAATACAAGTGAACAACTCCAGGATCACACGTGACTGACTGGGACTCCTCTAGGCGTCGGACTCGCTATCGAACTCTTCATCCATAAGATCACCTTCGTCAACATCTGGCCAAATCAACAAGCCAGGTGAGTACTTTGAATGTACTCGTAAGACAGTTCAGACATAAGATATAACAAATGTAAACATGATGCACATGAGCAGGTTAGTATGCACAATCAAATAATAGATTTGCACTGCACGATAAATAAGAGGAAATCAGGCGGTAGTCCTCCCGAAATCCCAATAAAAATAACTGAAGACCGATCGAGTGTCTGAAGCGACGCCTATAAGGTGAAAATGAATTTTACATGCCGCAGTCGGGCGTCGAGGCGACACCACATAAAGGGCTTATATTGAAAAGTAAATAACAATAATGCCACAGTCGGACGTCTGAGCGACATCACATAAAGGGCTTATATTGAAACGTAAGTAACAATAATGCCACAGTCGAACGTCTGAGCGACATCACAGAAAGGGCTTATATTGAAAAGTAAATACAATAATGGCATAGTCGGACGTCTGAGCGGCATCACAAAAAGGGCTTATATTGAAAAGTAAATGACAATGATGCCACAGTCGGACGTCTGAGCGACATCACATAAAGGGCTTATAGTTTATCATTTGAATTTAAATAGCTCATGAATTTAAATCATCGCAAGGAAAATACTCAGCATATAATAATATACTGGTTAGTCCATTCACATAAATAACCTTCAGCCGAGTTTACCACTCTCGGTTTTAAGTTCATTCTCCGGAGACTGCCACTGGGGTTGACACTGAGATTTGCCACTGAGGCTGAGACTGACACAGAGATGATGTCCAAGTCCTTGCTCGTGGACATGGATACTCGGATGGTTTTGACTCTGCAGAGGTTGTACTCTTTACCACAGCCAACGGATTTCGGTAGTCACAAGGACTAGTTCCGTTTACGGTGTTTTAGAAGAAACACGTCTAACCAGCACACACCCATTCCACATTCTGTTGCCAGGAATCACCCTCGGAAACTTTCAAGAAAAACCTTAAGACGGGGAGGCCACAACCTCGAATAGCATGGGATCAAATTCATATTGCGTGCTCTAAGGGGTGCCCCCCTCTCGGTCCCAACCGGAAACACCCATGCCCCCTGACCGGATGACTGGCTTTAATCCAGGGCCGTGGAACCCTCATCGCGGTCTCTCTGTTTGGTGTGTACCAGGAAAGAGGTTTGCAACTTACTAAACATCACTCTTTGCAGAAAACATGTGGCAGCATGAAGGGGAAACGAACGGGATCGAGACTTGACCCACGTTAGAACTGGAGCTAATGGTTGGCATAAGACTGGCATGCTTCAACAATACCAGCTTGCAACCCATCATGTCACCACATGATCGTGTTGCCTTATCATCATAAGGACACATCGAACTTCGAAGCTCACATGTAGCTTGCCTTGCATGTGCATAACATTCACAAATGCTTATATAAACATGCCATGAGAAAAACTACTCAAGCAACCATGCAAAACACTCTTCATATCAATGGTTCAAACATGCTTGCCTGGTTCGGAGAAGTCGGAGTCTAGCTCGGTGAAGTTCGCGTCTCCCTTACTCCTTCCGGTATCTACGTATTAGAAGAAAATCGGATACTACATGAATACCATGCATGCACAAAAAGTATCCCAAATATTTTTCAAATAAATATGATAAAAAACTAGACAGAAAAATAAAGATGACAGAAAAAGTTTCAAGTTAAAATCATCTTTTGTTTAAAAGTTATAAGAGTTTTAGTCCAGGGACCTTTCTGTAATGAAACAGAAAGTTTCCAGGGTTCACTTTATAAAAACAAAAAACGTTTCAGTCTAGAATACGTCAGTCCAGGGGGAAGACGTATTTTGCTCGAAGGAGTTTTTAGAAAACGTTTCGAAAAAGAGAAAAAGCTGACGGGGAGGTCCCACCCGTCGGGTTTCAAAACTAAAACAGAGCGCTGGCGCCCGAGGGCCGCGGTGGTCGCCGGCGGCGATCCACGACGAGGCAGGGGGATCGGAAGGTACCAACGTGTTCACCGTGTTCTTTCGCACCTGTGGGTGGTGGAGTTGAGCATCGGCGAGCACCACGTCGACGGCGGCCTCAACTCCGGCGGATGGTGGTTCAGGCGTTGGTGGATCTCGCCGGGGAGAGCTGCAAAGGTCGAATTGAGGCTCGGGTTAGGGTACTGGGTTCATTAGAGGGTTGCTGACGCGGTTTGGGAGGCAGGGATGGCCTCACTTGAGTGAATCAAGCCTGAGCCCGAGGCGGATCGGGGCGGCCAGAGTCGGGGAAGGTGACCTCCTCGAGGTCCTCCTAGTGGCTAGGCGGGGCTCTGGTGAGGTGGAAGTGTGGCGCTGCGTCGAGAATGAGCTCGGGGGCTCCTTTTATAGCCGATCCGAGGCGGTGGCCGAGAACGGGATAACGCCGGCGATGATTACGGCGGGGCAGAGGTCGGTCAGGTGGTTTAGGGAGCTAGGAATCACCGCGATGGTCCACTGGTTCCGTTCAAGTGCTAAGCTTGGCCTGCCTTGGGTGGTACTCCACGTTCTCGACGGAACGGCTCACGGGACTCGTCGGCGGCAGAGAGCACGCTCTGTGCTGCTCAGGCCACGGTGACGGTGCCGCAGCGTGCACAGGCAAGCGGACAGCCACGCGGAGGCCACGGGTGGCTTGGGCGGTGCTGGACGGCGTCGAAAGGTGGTGCTGATCCCTGCTGGCCGCCACGGGTGGCTCTGCCACCGCAGAAGCTGCCGACATCGGCGAGACACGTCACCAGCGACGATGGTGCCCGAACAAACGAGTGTGTGGCGCTCTGGATAAGGAGGGGGAACAGGGAGCAAGGCGCCACTACAGTTACTGGCGAGATCGACGCTGTGCTCTGAAGAAAACGACACTGACGGCGAAACAGAAACACTGAACGTCTGAACTTTCTGAATTTGAACAGCAACAGTGCATGCCAGGTGCTCGATGAAATGATTTTGGCGTGTGGGAAATTTTTCTGGAGCTGATCTTTGGTGAGGTGGCCTCTTGGTGTATCTAGAAGCTGCATGAGTTATTTCAGAATTTTTGGAAAAAGAAAAAATATGAATCCCACCAAAAATGGCATTTCTGTTCCAAACTTGTAGAGGGCAAATTTTAAAATATTTGAACTGAGGACAAGTGGATCTTGATGGATCTAGGTTGAGGGTGCTAAGGACTAGTGAGAGGAGTTGGTTTGGGATCAAAACTCAAAAGAAATATGGTACTTCCTTTGTAAATCACCTAGGTCCATAAATAATGGCAGAAATAGTGTTGAGGATTAAATAAATGGAATAAAAATCAAAATTGGTTTGAAACTTGCTGGAGTTGGGAGTCTTGACTTGATCCCAGGCAGGGAGGGGTTTTGGAATGCTATGTCAAAATGTGACATGGCAAAAGAGGAAATTTGAAAGGGAAAAGAATAAACCCATAATCCCTAGGGTTTCTTCTTAATAGAAGAAACTTCAAAAAAAAGTAGAGTAGAGTCAAGACAAAATGAAAAGCTCTCAAGACCAAAAATCAAGGTTGAGAAGAGTACCAAAATATTTGTCATAAAAGTTTTGAGAAGGAGAGTTCTTAAGAAAAAATTTAAATACCCTTCTTCAAATCAAATAAAGATTTTGATAAAAACCAAATCAAAATTTTTGGAGTGACACAATCATCAATATCAATCAAGCAGGATGTAGGCTTTTACCTCCACCGTGAGGGGCCAAACCTGGGTAAAACATCGTGCCTCTCGTCCCGATCAACCCCTCTCAAGCTACCACATAGATGCGTTGGCCTCGCGACTAAGTCTTGACACTAAGGACATATGTCGTGACAATTCCACGACAGTTGGCGCCCACCATAGGCCTGCGCACGGTGGTGATGAGTTCTTGGAGGGATCTTACCCAGGGTTTGAGAAGTTTGCATCCGGATGAGGAAAAGACCAGTTTCTTGAAAGGATCTACATCAACGTTAAATTCACTAGAGATTTTTTATTGATGGTGTTCGTCGGTTCCTTTGGTAAGATCATCAGAGAAGATCTCGAAGGTTGAGGATTTTTTTTTGGTTCAACAAGTATTCGCCGGGTCGGATGGATGCAAGTCGCCAACAGGCGCAAGGACAAGTTGCTGTCGAGCGATCAAATCAAAAAATATAAGCAAAAGCACTGTCTCATCGCATTCAAGGATTTCGAGTACTAGTACATCGTCGGTCACGCCACCTGAGACCGAATCGGTCTTTTTCTTTGTCAACTCTGTTTGGATCCATCAGGGAAAGATTACGACGGGAAGGACTCGTCTCCGTTTCGATCTGCGTTTTCAAGTCGGCCGTAGGTCACCTAGCCTGTAGCCTCCGAGCCGCGGAGACGACCCGCCACCAGCCGTTGCAGCGGGACAGGGCCGGCCATGAGGAGGGGCAGGGGGGGCGACCGCCCCGGGCCCCCAAAATCCAGGGGGGCCCACCCAGGTACTACGCAGCTTATGGCCCAGGCACCGGACAGGCCCAACGATGCTAGCAGCTATAGCCCACAGAGCCACTCGTTTGTTCCTCGTCCTGTAAATTAGCCTGCAAGTCTTCCACAACCGTCACGATGTTATCTGTTCAGCTGTTCCTCAATCTTCGCTATTCCTTGATCTCCGCTAGTCATGACCGTTCCTTCTCTCGCCGTTGCGTTTTCTTCCTCCTACATCGACGGGGCCGGCGACAACGGCAAGTCGGCGGGATGCCGTTCATGCTGGAGTCCAAGGGGATGTGACCATGGTGAGACGGGCGGATGGCACTGACGCAGGTTGCGAGTTGAGACTTCGACAAACTCCGCTGATTCCATTCTCTAGTTTCTAGGCGCTGCAGGCACACACACACGTCGCCCAGCATGTCCCGTCACAAGCCAGTCTACATCTCATCATCTGCGAGCGCCCGATCAGGTGATCACTGATGCCGATCCGACTTACCATATTACCATTTTCTATTCCCTATTCCATACAATACATATTGCCAATTAAGTAATTTATCTCGCATATATGCTGCACAAATGCAGCGTTCAACCTTTGATGCAACTTATTTTCAATTTTAGCATTGGGTGTGTCATCATGTCGACTTAATATATGGGTTTTAATAAAAAGAAATGAAAGGGAAACAACGTCAACGTGTGGTTGACTTGAGAAAATCACAGAGCTATTGACCCGTTGACCCGTCATAAGTGAGAGTATTGTAAGAAGAATTTTAAAGGTAATATATATGCACAAATTATTTGATATGAATGTTTCTTTTCGATGCATATACGCTTTTTTAGACAATTCGGTGCATTTGAGTGATTATTGATAACATCGCTATATCCATATACATATATACCTATAGTGATATATTAAGGGCCCCAAATTTTAGGCTTGCCCCGGGGCCCCCAAAACTCAGGACCGGCACTGCAGCGGGAGAGCCGCCATTGCAGTAGGAGAGCCGCCGCTGAGCCGCCGGCCCCGTCGCCAAACCGCCGTCTGCCTCCGACGGCCGTGTCGTGCACCATGGCCTTATTCAGCCACCTCAATAAACGGGTGAAGCACAGGCTTAATATTCCTCTGCCCACACTTGGTTTATGGAAGACTTACACTAGGTTTGTTCAACCGTCAAAGATAAATTTGCTATACGGGAAAAGGTTTCAGCATCAACGTAAATCAGATCAGAATCAACATGGACAGGCAGCAGCCTGTGCATCGTAAATCAGATCGGATCCATATTCTACAGATTGATCTGGTCAGAACAGCCACCAGCAAAGAGACCAAGTCCCGTTCGGACGCAAGTTTCCAAACTACCCAAAGCAATCACGAGTGTACTCCAATTATGTGCTCAAGTCTCCCATGGAGACTCCCTTAATCCAAATCAAGTTACGAGAGTGCTAAAAGAGCTCTTGCCTGCACAATCCTATCGAATCAATACATCCGACTCTGCTGTGGTCTCTTTCTAAGCCACTGTTGTGGCCCGCCGTTGCAAGCCGCCGGCCGCCGCCACCACAGCCTCAAAACGCCCAGCTACGGCCTGAGCATCTCCACTCCGTCGCCCGCTGCTGCGACCCATTGCTTTGAGTCGCCACCGGGGCGTCGACCTGCCCACTTCACCGTTGCTGCAGCCTTCGCCGTCGACCCGGGCGACCCGGCCACAGCTGTTGCTTGCGAAGCTGCCCGGCCTCATGCTTGATCTGAGCCACCTCCGGCTTCGCGCTGACGCGCCCCGGCGCCGAGCTTCCTTCGCCATACCGCTAGTGAGCCGCCTGGCTGTTTCCCCCGAGCCGGCCTCCTTCCAGCGTACCAAGCCTCCTCTGCAAGACCTTTTGAAGGAAAGTGGGCTTGCTACGAAAATGAAATTTTCTGTTGGCAATGGATGAGCTATACTATAATCAGGTTAAATACGAACGTAATATACGGATCATCCGTCGTCTGAACAATCAGGACCACTATTAAAAGAAAAAGGGTGACATTATACCGTGGATGCACGATCGGCGGTGCTGCACGGCTTCACGGGCGCGCGTGTCGTGGTCCAGTTTACATCGAACGCGCTGGCTGACTCGCCCGTCGCACCACCTTACAGTCGGTTCACGTGTCCACGCCAGCTTACAACACTGTGGCCGACTCGCTGTCCGCACCGGCTTACAAACGTCGCGGCCGATCCACCCGTCCGCACCGGTTTACAACGACATGGCCGTCTCTCGTGACCACGCCGGCTTACAACAAGGAGGACAACTTGCATGTCCGCACCGGCTTACAACGCCACGGCCGGTTCATCTGTCTATGCCGCCTCTGATGTTACGGTCATCTTTACCGTTCGTCTCTCGCGGCCTGGTCTACATCAACCCGCCGGAGCCGCGCTGAGCGGCCCTTGCCGCTTTGAGCCGCCGAGGTTATATTAAGTTGCCGGTCTGCCTGAGCCGCCGGAGCTATATTGAGCCGCTGGTCTACCTGAGCCACCTCTGTCGCGATAAACAGATCATTCGTCATCCAGACAAATCAGGTGATATCCATCCAAGTTTGATTTATTAGCACATGTTCTTTTTGGTAAAGAACGAGTTTATCTTTGCCTTGGTCTCCAATATTGTTTATGCAGGGCAATTATTTATGAAAAAAGTGATATAATACCACGGAGATGGAGGCACGCCAACATCTTTTGGCCTAGGTGGTCGTCGTTATTCAACGAACAACCGCACCGGCTTACAGCGTCATGGCCGTCTCTCGCGACCGCACCGGTTTACAACACCGCGGCCGATTCTCCCATCCACACCGGTTTAAAACGCCGCGGCCGAAAAATCTGTCAACACCCGCGGCCGACTCGGCCGCGATTGTTTCCAGTTTCACCATGGTGATCATCAACTTCGCGGTGATAATTGCTGACCTGACGCATCAGGTGAAATTCATCCAGCATATTTTTATAAATTATATATTGCTTTCATTAAAAGAGCAATTACTCCGGTTTGCAAGTTGTCCCATGCAAGATTCAAACTGGTCTATATCACGGTTAAATATGAAGAATCTCAAGCCAACTCCTCAAGTCGCCTTGAGACTCGGAGGCTACAATGACGTGACTTAGCAAATATCGTGAGATTTAAGACCCCGGGTCATTGGAGGGAAGATAACCCGGTCCCGGAGGCTACCGCCATATTGGTAAGAATTTAAAGGCCGTCAGAAAATTTCCAACTTAAAAAGTATATGACAAATACAAAATCCCGGCTCAATGAAGGAGTTCTGGGTCATCAGAAAGGATTCCGGTTCAAAATCTGGTTCAAGAGATATCTCTCTTCCATAAAACATTGAAGCTCTCAAATATCCGGTTTAAAATCCGGCTTAAGGGACGTCAGTCTTACTAAAGCTCTCCAATATCCGGTTTACAATCCGGTTTAAGAGGAAACTATCTTTTGCAAAGCTCTGACGCTCTCAATATCTGGTTCAAAATCCCGGTTCAAGAAGAATTTATCTCTTGCAAAAAGTTAAAGGTTGCCGAAGAGGACCTATTGCCATGACGCGCGGTTCAAACATGTGTTATCCTGCCTTATTGGCTTATCATATTATTGATCACATGGGGGGCTTCTGTTTATAAAGCGGAGTTCTGATTACATATTGATCCGGCTATCAAGCCAATATTGTCATAAGAGCACAACTCTGGTTACTTCGGTAATCCGGCTATCAAGCCAATATTATCATGACGGGCCAAAGAGAGTCTGTCGCACAACACAGCTCAAACATGGGTATCCAGAGCATAACTCATAATATCACTTGGGGGCTATGTTCAACCATAGTCACACCTCTTGATCGGCGTAAGGCCACCAGGGAAATCACTTGGGGGCTTGGTCGTATTCGAACCATAGCTACACCTCTTGATCGGCGTAAGGCCACTAGGGAAGTTACTTGGAAGCCAATTGTACGCACCTAAAACCCCGGATTAACCTGCCTTCTTTAAGTAAATCACTCCGTCCAGGTAGACCTAGTATGACCCGCGAATGTTTGACAGTCAATCTCATAGACCCTGAACTTGTCAAAGTTAAAACATGACTGGTTAAAGATTGAGGTCCATCTTAAGAGGCTTTGTGAAATGGTTAATTCAGTGGCCTGGCAGCCCATGAAAAGCCTCGATTTGGAGCCTAGCAGCTCATAAAAAGCCTCACATGTTCTTTTTGAGTTCTATTTGCCAAGTTTTTTCGCCTTTGTCGAGGTTCATAATATCTTTTGATAAACCGGTGTCCTTGACCCGGCTTGGCTTTCAACTACAACTTGTCAGTACATGGTCAGTTATAATCCGGCTTTATTAACCCGGTCTGGTTTCGACTATAAGTCGCCAGTATTATATATGGTTAATCCGGTGTTTATCACAACCCGGTACGGTTTTAACATAAACCGGCACAATATGCAAGGAGTTATCAATACTCAAGATTGGGGTTATCACCCTCACTACAAGAATTGGTTAAACCAACGAGGTGATTCAATGTCACAGGATAAGAATGCATTCGGGTGGCTACCCACCCTGCCTTTTGATGTTAAATCGCCAGGGCATATGTTATTTACACTTTGGGCAGGATTTGCAGAATTATGACATATAAATTCAAGCTCATAATCAAAATTGATGCGTCAAAAGGGTTATCCATTTTGGATTTTCTCAAAGGCTATCAGCCGCCGGGTTATAAAAATTCCGGCTTACAATGAATGCGCATTAAGTCGCCATCGGCCAAGAGCCGCCGAGGTTTTAAACTCCGGATTTACTTATCAACTGGTAAGGTATTCATATCTTTCATAGCCAAAATTGGCTGGATTTTCATGATGATATTGAATGATTGAGGTTTTTAAACCGGATTATATTATTCAAATCTTCAAATAGCCAAACATGGCTGGATTATTATTATTATTATGGTTATCAATAACCAGTATTATGATTAAGGTTTTCAAAGTCGCTTCAGCGCGATGGTTATTATTTATCAATGGATATGATTTATTCTACAAAGGAATAGTCCCAAGGCGCTGCAGGCTTACGACCCGGCACTTGGGGGCTACATTACTCAGGTTGAGATTACATCAAAATATGCAAGTCTCATGTTGCTGCAAGCATGCGACATGAAACTTGGGGGCTAATGCAAAGTCATTTTGACTGGCCTTATTGAAGACCCGACTCATCACATCATAATGAGCCGGCACTTGGGGGCTACCAATTGCTCCTATCAATGATTCAAGGTACAGAAGTCTTAATCCATTATATTCAAGGTTCCACTGCTCAGTTGGTAAAGCATAAAGCTCTTAACCTTGTGGACATGGGTTCAAGCCCCATGGTGGAGTTACATCATATGATGTTATTTTCAAAGAAGCATGATTATATTTATAAAGACCTGACTCATCACATTGTAATGAGCCGGTCCTTGGGGGCTACATATTGCTGCTCAAGTTTACATGATCATATTTACAAAGTCCCTTCTCATTATTGCATAATAACCCGGCCCTTGGGGGCTACACTGTTTGAAGTTTTTATGAGCACAAGGCAATTTCAAGTCCCAGGTTGCTGCAAGCATGACAACCCGGCACTTGGGGCCTACATATGTGGAATACTCAGTTCTGACTGGTGATTGAGATGAACAACCTAGATTTCTTCAAGCTTGTGACATTCATATTGAAGCAAGTCTTAAGCTGTTGCTATGCTACCTTCTTAAGACTTGGGGGCTACAAGTGATAGGCATATAAGAGGTATATTTTCAAGCTTGATGTTAACTACAATTATGACCTGGTGCCATCAATATTTGTAAACCGGCAACGATAAACCGTCAAGTTCAAGTCTTAAACCGGCAAAGTTCTACATTCTTAAACCGGTTGAAGATCAGATGAATATTTCAAAGAATAATATTTTTGTTAAGCATTGGGAGCTGAGTCAAAGGAGTTATTCTTCACAATATTTCTCTATGACAAACCAATGTCAGCAAATTGATTATGAACCTGGTCTATTGACCCAGACTTTCCAGAAGGAGGAAATAACAAGGACTTAAGGGTGATCAGGTACCGGTTTACAAGAATTCTTAACCCGGAGCACAACGTGTCAAATTTGTTCTTGTGTTTATTTTGTAGAATAAGTTTACCATGGATAAATCCAAGCTAAACTTGGGGGCTAATGTCGGGGATATACCTCGCGGCGTAACACGGCCGGAAGTATAACCCGGCCGGACTTGGCGATTCACCGACGACCCGCACTGACCAGACGGTTTACACGCAACCTGACTAAACATTATGACTCACTGCTAACCCGGCGGGTGGGACATGCGGATGACAAGGCCCAAGGGCCAGAAGGCCGGTTTATGTTAATGGTGGGCCAGTTTAAGAGAAAAGGTGTGAATAATATTTCCCTTACAAGGAGTCAAGACCCGGACTTGTATCCGGTTTGTATTAGAAGATAGACTAGTCCTAATCCTAATAGGACTCCACATGTAACCCGCCCCTTCAACATATATAAGGAGGGGCAGGGCTCCCCAAAAGGGACAAGATTCCCAAGTTCCACAAGTTGGACAAGTTAGGTTTAGACAATAGCTCTCGAGATAGAGCACTCCTGTAACTGTGATCATCATCATCAATATCAATGAAGCAGGATGTAGGCTTTTACCTCCACCGTGAGGGGCCGAACCTGGGTAAAACATCGTGCCTCTCGTCTCTCTCAACCCCTCTCAAGCTACCACGTAGATGCGTTGGCCTCGCGACTAAGTCCTGACACTAAGGACATCTGCCGTGACAATTCCACGACAGTTACAAGTGATAGGCATATAAGAGGTATGTTTTCAAGCTTGATGTTAACTACAATTATGACCCGGTGCCATCAATATTTGTAAACCGGCAGTGAAAACCGGCAATGATAAACCGGCAATTTCAAGTCTTAAACCGGCAAAGTTCTACATTCTTAAATCGGCAATTTTCTACATTCTTAAACCGGCTGAAGATCAGATGAATATTTCAAAGAATAATATTTTTGTTAAGCATTGGGAGGTGAGTCAAAGGAGTTATTCTTCACAATATTTCTCTGTTACAAACCAATGTCGGCAAATTGATTATGAAGCTGGTCTGTTGACCCAGACTTTCCAGAAGGAGGAAATAACAAGGACTTAAGGGTGATCAGGTACCGGTTTACAAGAATTCTTAACCCGGAGCACAACGTGTCAAATTTATTCTTGTCTTTCTTTTGCAGCATAAGTTTATCATGGATAAATCCGAGCTAAACTTGGGGGCTAATGTCGGGGATATACCCCGCAACGTAACACGGCCGGAAGTATAACCCGGCCGGACATGGCGATTCACCGGCGACCCGCACTGACCAGACGGTTTACACGCAACCTGACTAAACATTATGACTCACTGCTAACCCGGCGGGCGGGACATACGGATGACAAGGCCCAAGGGCCAGAAGGCCGGTATATGTTAATGGTGGGCCAGTTTAAGAGAAAAGGTGTGAATAATATTTCCCTTAGAAGGAGTCAAGACCCGGACTTGTATCCGGTTTGTATTAGAAGATAGACTAGTCCTAATCCTAATAGGACTCCACATGTAACCCGCCCCTTCAACATATATAAGGAGGGGCAGGGCTCCCCAAAAGGGACAAGATTCCCAAGTTCCACAAGTTGGACAAGTTAGGTTTAGACAATAGCTCTCGAGATAGAGCACTCTTGTAACTGTGATCATCATCATCAATATCAATGAAGCAGGATGTAGGCTTTTACCTCCACCGTGAGGGGCCGAACCTGGGTAAAACAGCGTGCCTGTCGTCCCTCTCAACCCCTCTCAAGCTACCACGTAGATGCGTTGGCCTCGCGACTAAGTCCTGACACTAAGGACATCTGCCGTGACAATTCCACGACAGTTACAAGTGATAGGCATATAAGAGGTTTGTTTTCAAGCTTGATGTTAACTACAATTATGACCCGGTGCCATCAATATTTGTAAACCGGCAGTGAAAACCGGCAATGATAAACCGGCAATTTCAAGTCTTAAACCGGCAAAGTTCTACATTCTTAAATCGGCAAAGTTCTACATTCTTAAACCAGCTGAAGATCAGATGAATATTTCAAAGAATAATATTTTTGTTAAGCATTGGTAGCTGAGTCAAAGGAGTTATTCTTCACAATATTTCTCTGTTACAAACCAATGTCGGCAAATTGATTATGAAGCTGGTCTGTTGACTCGGACTTTCCAGAAGGAGGAAATAACAAGGACATAAGGGTGATCAGGTACCGGTTTACAAGAATTCTTAACCCGGAGCACAACGTGTCAAATTTGTTCTTGTGTTTATTTTGCAGCATAAGTTTACCATGGATAAATCCAAGCTAAACTTGGGGGCTAATGTCGGGGATATACCCCGCGGCGTAACACGGCCGGAAGTATAACCCGGCCGGACATGGCGATTCACCGGCGACCCGCACTGACCAGACGGTTTACACGCAACCTGACTAAACATTATGACTCACTACTAACCCGGCGGGCGGGACATACGGATGACAAGGCCCAAGGGCCAGAAGGCCGGCTTATTTAATGGTGGGCCAGTTTAAGAGAAAAGGTGTGAATAATATTTCCCTTACAAGGAGTCAAGACCCGGACTTGTATCCGGTTTGTATTAGAAGATAGACTAGTCCTAATCCTAATAGGACTCCACATGTAACCCGCCCCTTCAACATATATAAGGAGGGGCAGGGCTCCCCAAAAGGGACAAGATTCCCAAGTTCCACAAGTTGGACAAGTTAGGTTTAGACAATAGCTCTCGAGATAGAGCACTCTTGTAACTGTGATCATCATCATCAATATCAATGAAGCAGGATGTAGGCTTTTACCTCCACCGTGAGGGGCCGAACCTGGGTAAAACATCGTGCCTCTCGTCCCTCTCAACCCCTCTCAAGCTACCACGTAGATGCGTTGGCCTCGCGACTAAGTCCTGACACTAAGGACATCTGCCATGACAATTCCACGACAGTTACAAGTGATAGGCATATAAGAGGTATGTTTTCAAGCTTGATGTTAACTACAATTAGGACCTGGTGCCATCAATATTTGTAAACCGGCAGTGAAAACCGGCAATGATAAACCAGCAATTTCAAGTCTTAAACCGGCAAAGTTCTACATTCTTAAATTGGCAAAGTTCTACATTCTTAAACCGGCTGAAGATCAGATGAATATTTCAAAGAATAATAATTTTGTTAAGCATTGGGAGATGAGTCAAAGGAGTTATTCTTCACAATATTTCTCTGTTACAAACCAATGTCGGCAAATTGATTATGAAGCTGGTCTGTTGACTCGGACTTTCCAGAAGGAGGAAATAACAAGGACTTAAGGGTGATCAGGTACCGATTTACAAGAATTCTTAACCCGGAGCACAACCTGTCAAATTTGTTCTTGTGTTTATTTTGCAGCATAAGTTTACCAGGGATAAATCCAAGCTAAACTTGGGGGCTAATGTCGGGGATATACCCCGCGGCATAACACGGCCGGAAGTATAACCCGGCCTGACATGGCGATTCACCGGCGACCCGCACTGACCAGACGGTTTACACGCAACCTGACTAAACATTATGACTCACTGGTAACCCGGCGGGCGGGACATACGGATGACAAGGCCCAAGGGCCGGAAGGCCGGTTTATGTTAATGGTGGGCCAGTTTAAGAGAAGAGGTGTGAATAATATTTCCCTTACAAGGAGTCAAGACCCGGACTTGTATCCGGTTTGTATTAGAAGATAGACTAGTCCTAATCGTAATAGGACTCCACATGTAACCCGCCCTTCAACATATATAAGGAGGGGCAGGGCTCCCCAAAAGGGACAAGATTCCCAAGTTCCACAAGTTGGACAAGTTAGGTTTAGACAATAGCTCTCGAGATAGAGCACTCTTGTAACTGTGATCATCATCATCAATATCAATGAAGCAGGATGTAGGCTTTTACCTCCACCGTGAGGGGCCGAACCTGGGTAAAACATCGTGCCTCTCGTCCCTCTCAACCCCTCTCAAGCTACCACGTAGATGCGTTGGCCTCGCGAATAAGTCCTAACACTAAGGACATCTGCCGTGACAATTCCACGACAGTTACAAGTGATAGGCATATAAGAGGTATGTTTTCAAGCTTGATGTTAACTACAATTATGACCCGGTGCCATCAATATTTGTAAACCGGCAGTGAAAACCGGCAATGATAAACCGACAATTTCAAGTCTTAAACCGGCAAAGTTCTACATTCTTAAATCGGCAAAGTTCTACATTCTTAAACCGGCTGAAGATCAGATGAATATTTCAAAGAATAATAATTTTGTTAAGCATTGGGAGATGAGTCAAAGGAGTTATTCTTCAAAATATTTCCCTGTTACAAACCAATGTAGGCAAATTGATTATGAAGCTGGTCTGTTGACTCGGACTTTCCAGAAGGAGGAAATAACAAGGACTTAAGGGTGATCAGGTACCGATTTACAAGAATTCTTAACCCGGAGCACAACCTGTCAAATTTGTTCTTGTGTTTATTTTGCAGCAGAAGTTTACCATGGATAAATCCAAGCTAAACTTGGGGGTAATGTCGGGGATATACCCCGCGGCATAACACGGCCGGAAGTATAACCCGGCCGGACATGGCGATTCACCGGCGACCCGCACTGACCAGACGGTTTACACGCAACCTGACTAAACATTATGACTCACTGCTAACCCAACGGGCGGGACATACGGATGACAAGGCCCAAGGCCCAGAAGGCCGGTTTATGTTAATGGTGGGCCAGTTTAAGAGAAAAGGTGTGAATAATATTTCCCTTACAAGGAGTCAAGACCCAGACTTGTATCTGATTTGTATTAGAAGATAGACTAGTCCTAATCCTAATAGGACTCCACATGTAACCCGCCCCTTCAACATATATAAGGAGGGGCAGGGCTCCCCAAAAGGGACAAGATTCCCAAGTTCCACAAGTTGGACAAGTTAGGTTTAGACAATAGCTCTCGAGATAGAGCACTCTTGTAACTGTGATCATCATCATCAATATCAATGAAGCAGGATGTAGGCTTTTACCTCCACCGTGAGGGGCCGAACCTGGGTAAAACATCGTGCCTCTCGTCCCTCTCAACCCCTCTCAAGCTACCACGTAGATGCGTTGGCCTCACGACTAAGTCCTAACACTCAGGACATCTGTCGTGACAATTCCACGACAGTTACAAGTGATAGGCATATAAGAGGTATGTTTTCAAGCTTGATGTTAACTACAATTATGACCCGGTGCCATCAATATTTGTAAACCGGCAGTGAAAACCGGCAATGATAAACCGGCAATTTCAAGTCTTAAACCGGCAAAGTTCTACATTCTTAAATCGGCAAAGTTCTACATTCTTAAACGGCTGAAGATCAGAAGAATATTTCAAAGAATAATAATTTTGTTAAGCATTGGGAGATGAGTCAAAGGAGTTATTCTTCAAAATATTTCCTTGTTACAAACCAATGTAGGCAAATTGATTATGAAGCTGGTCTGTTGACTCGGACTTTCCAGAAGGAGGAAATAACAAGGACTTAAGGGTGATCAGGTACCGATTTACAAGAATTCTTAACCCGGAGCACAACCTGTCAAATTTGTTCTTGTGTTTATTTTGCAGCAGAAGTTTACCATGGATAAATCCAAGCTAAACTTGGCGGTAATGTCGGGGATATACCCCGCGGCGTAACACGGCCGGAAGTATAACCCGGCCGGACATGGCGATTCACCGGCGACCCGCACTGACCAGACGGTTTACACGCAACCTGACTAAACATTATGACTCACTGCTAACCCAACGGGCGGGACATACGGATGACAAGGCCCAAGGCCCAGAAGGCCGGTTTATGTTAATGGTGGGCCAGTTTAAGAGAAAAGGTGTGAATAATATTTCCCTTACAAGGAGTCAAGACCCGGACTTGTATCTGATTTGTATTAGAAGATAGACTAGTCCTAATCCTAATAGGACTCCACATGTAACCCGCCCCTTCAACATATATAAGGAGGGGCAGGGCTCCCCAAAAGGGACAAGATTCCCATGTTCCACAAGTTGGACAAGTTAGGTTTAGACAATAGCTCTCGAGACAGAGCACTCTTGTAACCATGATCATCATCATCAATATCAATGAAGCAGGATGTAGGCTTTTACCTCCACCGTGAGGGACCGAACCTGGGTAAAACATCGTGCCTCTCGTCCCTCTCAACCCCTCTCAAGCTACCACGTAGATGCGTTGGCCTCACGACTAAGTCCTGACACTAAGGACATCTGCCGTGACAATTCCACGATAGTTACAAGTGATAGGCATATAAGAGGTATGTTTTCAAGCTTGATGTTAACTACAATTATGACCCGGTGCCATCAATATTTGTAAACCGGCAGTGAAAACCGGCAATGATAAACCGGCAATTTCAAGTCTTAAACCGGCAAAGTTCTACATTCTTAAATCAGCAATTTTCTACATTCTTAAACCGGCTGAAGATCAGATGAATATTTCAAAGAATAATATTTTTGTTAAGCATTGGGAGGTGAGTCAAAGGAGTTATTCTTCACAATATTTCTCTGTTACAAACCAATGTCGGCAAATTGATTATGAAGCTGGTCTGTTGACCCAGACTTTCCAGAAGGAGGAAATAACAAGGACTTAAGGGTGATCAGGTACCGGTTTACAAGAATTCTTAACCCGGAGCACAACGTGTCAAATTTGTTCTTGTGTTTATTTTGCAGCATAAGTTTACCATGGATAAATCCAAGATAAACTTGGGGGCTAATGTCGGGGATATAGCCCTCGGCGTAACACGGCCGAAAGTATAACCTGGCCGGACATGGCGATTCACCGGCGACCCGCACTGACCAGATGGTTTACACGCAACCTGACTAAACATTATGACTCACTGCTAACCCGACGGGAGGGACAGACGGATGACGAGGCCCAAGGCCCAGAAGGCCGGTTTATGTTAATGGTGGGCCAGTTTAAGAGAAAAGGTGTGAATAATATTTCCCTTACAAGGAGTCAAGACCCGGACTTGTATCTGATTTGTATTAGAAGATAGACTAGTCCTGATCCTAATAGGACTCCACATGTAACCCACCCCTTCAACATATATAAGGAGGGGCAGGGCTCCCCAAAAGCGACAAGATTCACAAGTTCCACAAGTTGGACAAGTTAGGTTTAGACAATAGCTCTCGAGATAGAGCACTCTTGTAACCGTGATCATCATCATCAATATCAATGAAGCAGGATGTAGGCTTTTACTGCCACCGTGAGGGGCTGAACCTTGGTAAAACATCGTGCCTCTCGTCCCGCTCAACCCCTCTCAAGCTACCACATAGATGCGTTGACCTCGCGACTAAGTCCTGACACTAAGGACATCTTCTGTGACAATTCCATGACACACACCCTCCCCGCCATTCCTCCTGCCGCTTGGCCCTCCGCCCTGTAGTGGTGCGCCTGAGGTTGGGGGCACCACCGCTGCGTCCGCGCTGGTCCTGGATCCTAGACGTCGGGCCTCCCCGACCTTCGATCCCCTTGCTTCAACGACGGCGGCAACCTTCCATTGACCTCCCGATTCAGGCCAACTCCGGTGCCTTACCCGGGCTTCCGCTCACGAGAACGGATCCCCTCGCCGCCCCTACCAATTAGCCCTGTAGCTGGCCTTCGCACTGACCCGGCGAGCCCCTTGGCCACCGAGGAGACGAGTTGCGCCGCCCGTGAGCTCCTCTCCCGATTCCTCTCTTCCCTCGCCCGCATCGGCCACCCGAGTAGGAGCACGCCGCCCTGCCGCCCCCACCCTGTCGGGCACCGTCAGCCACGGACACGGCCTAGAACTACTGCCGCCCCTGCCCTACCGTGCGCCAACGACCATGGACCAGCCGCGCGAGTAGGAGGACGCCACGGAGGCCGCACATGGATGCGATCGAGAAATGCTACCGCCCCCGAACTCAGTGATGCGGAATTTTTGATGCAACTACATGTATATATTGTTCATGAAAGCTCATATGGTCAACTTTATTCTTAAATTTGAAAGCTCATATGGTCAACTTTGGAGGCAACTACATGTATATATTGTTGATGTTACATGTAAACAAATTATGGCAAGCAGGACAAGTTTCTTTGTTTGTAAATTAAGCAGTCTGGTAGATTTGGAAAGGAGGAACAGGGTACTGAGCTTTTATATATCAGCATAAGGTACATCCCAATTAAGTTTTTCTGTTCTAAACAGGGTAATGAACTTGATAATTTTGCCTTTCTGTTCTGCATGATCCATCTAGTCATAGTTACAAAGCCTGGGAAGCCATCTCCCATCTTACACGTCCTATGAAACTCAAAAACATGCACCTGCTCTGAACTTTTTCACATTTTCTCTGCTGCTCCCAATTTGCAATTGATTTCAGGCAATCTGAACTTTTTCACATTTGCTCTGCTGCTCCCAATTTGCAATTGATTTCACACAATCAAAAATGGAGTGGAGGGGAGTAGATTTTCACAGAAATACGACTGCTAGAACAGAATAATCTCTCCCTCTCTCTCAGTATACATGCACATATACACAAGCAAGCAAATAAAACTTAAACTAAGCGTACTAATATCACGTTCAGAGGTGAAACCGAGGAACCTCGAAGGTTTAGAATGTACTAAAACACCGTAAGATTTTGATAAATTGCCTTTTTTTACAATTGACAGGGGGCCAAGGAGCAAGGTGTGCACAGAGTACGTGACATACCCACTTTTTTCGAGTCAGAAGTACGTGACATACAAACTAAAAATCAGAAGTATAAGACCAGCATAGTTTTGAAATCTGTGCTGGCAGATCTTTTTTACCTGATGCGTGATCAT
This sequence comes from Triticum monococcum, assembly GCA_034509565.1. Taxonomy (NCBI): domain Eukaryota; kingdom Viridiplantae; phylum Streptophyta; class Magnoliopsida; order Poales; family Poaceae; genus Triticum; species Triticum monococcum. The sequence goes on along the minus strand of CM067847.1, from coordinate 654,702,520 downwards.
TATGTGAAGTACGCCAATAATAACGACAGCATCAGGCCATTTGAGAGTCGGGTTGGAACTTCCCTGGAGTTATTCTCGCTTAAATCTTACTGCAGCCTTTTATTCAGATTTCCTATTGTGTAGTTGGTGACAGTAAGGAATTGTTATTCACTTGAGAAAATAAAGATTAAATCGATGATGCTCTCAGAAGTAAAATGACCGCTCTCAGAAGTAAAATGACTTTCTGAGCTAGGTAGTGACTTTCTGAGAACCAATAGAGAAACCATTCCCATGTCTATCATAATGATTTTTGTATTTTTCTTTGTATATTAAACTACAGAATATTATTCTACATTATTTTCACCCGTTACTTTTTATCTATTTGCCTTATGAATGTTTGGTTATCCCTCAAAAATAGGCCAATAATCTCTTTTGGGGACTTCTTATCACCACATATATGATCTTATTGAACTAGATCGAGAACTACAAACCCCAAAGGGTCATATATGCTTGATGTGCCTGAGCATATGGTGTATCTATAACACCATTCATTTTGAACCACTGAAATAGTAAAAGTTGTTTGATTGGTAAATTAATTTTTAGCTTTCTAAACAAAAAATTTTAGCACAAGATTTCTAAACACATTTTTATAGATCGGAATTACATTTGTTCAGCACTAAAGCTCTCCAAAGATCTTCATATTTTGCAAACAAAACTCCAAATTCGAGAGGAGATATGCATCCATTGTATGAGTAGCCTCTACAGCCAGCCAACTGAACGATGTGGCAGCTCACGTAAACACTTTGGTTAATATCGTATGCAGACTGTTCGGTGCCCCCTAAAGTGCCAACTCCTTCAGGTCCATATTGTCCATTAAAGTCAGACACAACAGAGCAAATATCTTCCTTGCCTTTCTACTTTGCTGTAGGCGCAGCATCTAATAGGAATTTATCTCTACCAGTTTCATCGGCAAAATTGCTGGTCTTCATGGATAAGTAGATTCGATTTGTCAGGACCCCGATTCCAAATCACATCGATCTAGCCGGTAACACCTCATATCACTTTGCGGCCTCACGCACGGTATCCCACGGGTGTCGCCTTACCATGGCCCGGGACTGTTTGCGCCTTTTGGCTCACGTATATGATAGTGTCGCTAGCATCCATATGACAGAGAACCCGGGCCGACATGGCTAGTCGTGAACCCAAAGCGGCACAGACCTATGAAGACAGGCATACATGAATCACATCGAGCATGTCGGTCAACAGCGAGTGATTCCGGGCTGTAGCATTAGGCTAACAGGACTCCGGGGAACCCGGGCTGTAGCAGGCTAGGCAGGACTCCGGAAGTCACCGCGTGACATTTCCCCGAAGGGACAGACATAGGAACAAAGTGAATCACATGCCGGCCAGTCAAGTGTCCTGAGTAGTAGTGCTGGGCTAGCAGGACTCCGGTGAACTGGGTTGTAGCGGACTACTATGGCTCGAGGAACACTAGACTACATTTCTCCATAAGAAAGGCTGCCAAGGATAAACAACTGGATTGTCAGATCCCACTCATACCAAGCATTTCAATCATACACACAATATGCCCGATATGAGTACATACAACATGGCATCACAACAAAACTCTACAACTCAAGTACTTTATTTAAAGGCTCCAGAGAGCCATACATAACATGTTCATACAGATAGGGGTCACATCACCCGACACTCAAGTCATACAATCATACAAGCACATGCGGAAGCAACCGGTCTGAGTACAGACACTAGAAAGAAAGCGAAGCCTGTCTATCTACATAGGGCCCTCCATGGCCAGGATCACCACCTGGGTGGCTAGTCACTCATCGACATCAAGGTCTACATAAAACCCATCGGAGGGGGCGGTGTTGTCGTCTGAAAACAATAAATAAGCAAACATGAGTACAAAGGTACTCAGCAAGTGTTACATCAGAACCTACTATACATGCATATTCTCAAGAAGGTGGTGGGGCTGATGCAGCAGGCCAGCTTTGACTCTTGGCTAAGCTATCCTACGGAACTTCACTAGTAAAATAGTTTTCACACACGAGTCCACTACTCACCAACACAATACTCCACCGGGGATCCTCCCTCGTCATCCTACGAGAGGGCCATCCTCGGTACTCACACTTATCTTGAGTCTTTTAGTAGTATCCATTAACTTGTCTATGAACTGTATAGGCAACCAAGTAGTCCTTTACCGCGGACGCGGCTATTCGAATAGTTTTATACCCTGCAGGGGTGTACTTCGTCATCCACGCTTTCACCACTTATCGCCGTTTACATGACATGTACTCGGCAACCTTCAAGCGAAAGCCCAGCGAGGGTGTCGGCCACGGCCTACCTAAACACCTAAGTCTCTAGTCCAGGTTTATCGCCTATCCAGGTTCCATCCGCAGGGAGTCCGGCCGAGGTTTCCACATACGGCCCCGAACGATGTGAACAGGGTCCCGAGACGCCAAAAGGGCGTCCGGCATACCCGGCCACGGTGTATCTACCGCAACATAGCCCACCCCTAGGGTCAGCGCTACGCACGACTGCCAACACATAACCTACAAACTCCAGAGACTATTTGCAACTCCTGGACAGAGTACTAGGGTGATTAAGACGCCGAGAGGGTCCATTGGTTTCGGGCCCAATGTACGGTAATAACTGCATCTTAAATCACACATACAGATCTCAGTTCTTATGGACGGCCTCAATGAAACAACCCACCATGTACTCCTACATGGCCTCTCATCGATACCTTTACCAAAACATGTTCAACACATCCCTCATATTACCGACATAAGCATTTCACTCTAGCCCATCACCCAGATGAACCAGACCTGACACAACTCTAAGCATAGCAGGCATAGCAAGGTAGGAATCACATACATGGCTCAATCAACTCCTACACATGCTAGTGGGTTTCATCTAGTTACTGTGGCAATGGCAGGTTATGCAGAGGATAAGGGTTCAACTACCGTAGCACACAGCAGTTTGAATCGCGTTGTCTTAATGCAGTAAACAAGAGCAGAAGCGAGAACTTGGGTTTGTATCGGAATGATCAATGGTTGCTTGCCTGATGGAGTGGTAGTGGGATACTGCCCTTCAGTTGGATACTCGTGAATATCCTCGGAGGCAGAACCTACCACGAAGAACACATCGGAACACAATCAACACATGACGATATGCAACAATATGATGCATGCTATGACATGGCAATATGAATGTGTCTTGGCCTAATGCAAGCTATAACAGAAAGGAATGTGCTTATTTGAATCAAAGATTCAATTATTAGCTTATTAAACATGGCTTTAATAGTGCATTACATTATTCTTCTTAAACAGCAAGGTAAACTTGTTTTGTCATGCATGAAACCATTACAGATGGATAGATAGAATTTTTCTGATAATTTTTCATATATAAATTATTTCATTTGGAGTTACGGTTGAATTTCTATGATTTTTAGAAGTTTTAAACATTTTCCGGAATTTTCTGAATAAAAATAAATCCAGAAAATGCATTACTGCGTCAGCATTGCGTCATGCTGACCTCAGCAGGTCAAAGGCGCCAGCCCAGGTCAAACCTGACTGGTGGGCCCCTTCTGTCAGCCTCTCAGCTAATAACAAGATTAGATTAACACTAATTAGCTGTTAGGGGTGCCTGGGCCCACATGTCAGTTACTGATTAACTTAAATTTAGTTAAAACTAATCCTAGATTAGTTAGCAGACCGGCCCCACCTGTCATAGACTCAGGGGGGTCTACCTGGGCCCACCCAGGGGTCAAACTGGGTCAACTCGCCGGCGACTCGACGCCGGCGAGGCCCGAGACAGTGGAGGCCTTCGGATTTGGTCCTCCGATGACCAAATCGACGGCGGAGAAGTGCTACGGGTAGCTGGGAATGAGCCGCAGCGTTTGGTGGTGGTGGTTGGGCTTGGGGTGGCCGGAAACGACGCCGGCGAGCTCGACAGCGGCGGCCGGAGTTCGGCCAACGGCGGGTTAGGCGATGCAGGGCGCTAGGGGAGGCGCTGGTGTGTGCCACGTGCTCCTGGTGAGGTGTGGAGCACGGTGGTGTGCCCGGCTTCAAGCCACTGTGGCTCTGGCCATGATGGCGACAAGGCACGGCGCCGGAGAGCTTCGGCCATGGTGGAAGATGGAGCTAGGGGACGGAAACGGAGGGGGCGAGCATGGGGAAAGAATCAGGAGCTCACATGGAGTCGTGTGGCGGTCTCAGCGGGCTCGGGGACGGGCTGGAGAAGAGGTGCGGTCGCCGGCGATCTCGGATGCCCGAGGTAGAAGACGATGGTGGTGGCGGTGCTGCAGGGCCTTCGGCAAAGCGTGGCTCGATGGGGAGGGCGAGGAAGTCGAGGCGGGGCTAATGGGCTCGTCGGAGGGGCGAGGGGATGTCTCTGGCGGCGACTACGGCGATCGGTGGCGAGGGACGCGCTCGGCCATCGCGGGGGAGAGTGAGGGAGACGAGGGGGAGAGCGAGAGAGGATGAGAGGGGGACGTGCGGGTCGCGTGGCGTCCTTAGGCGTCTCCCGGGCGTCGGTAGAAGCAGGAGGTGGCCGGCGCGTGGCCGCGGGCGCCGGCCTTGTGCTCTGCGTCCCTCTGGCGCGAGGAGGACGACGACTGGCAGCGCCAGTAGGCTGGGCCGAGCCAGGTGGGCTGGCCAGCACAGGTAAGGCCCAGGTGGGCTTCTCCCTCTCTTTTTTTTGTTTTTGTTTTTGTTTTCTATTTAACTGCAGTTGTTTAGCTTTATTAAAAATAATAAAATGTTTCCAAAAATCCTGAAAATAAATGTGGCCTCTGTTTAGACTATTTCCAACAGGAAACATTTATTCCCAGAATTATTTGAGCATTTAAATTATTTTATAGCATTTAAATGCCCAAATTCAAATACTTATGATTTAATTCAATGACCTTTTGTTGACCTAGAAAATTGTGCACCAATTTTGCCAGAGGTTCTAACCCAAGACAAAGAGGGTGAACTTTTTAGAAGGGCATTTCAGGTTCATTGAAAATAATTTTAGAAAACCCTAGTTGTTTCCAGGGGGGGTGTTGGGGGTTCTCTCTTCCCCAATTCAAATTTAAGAAGAATTTAAACATGATGCACATTCTAATGCTTGAACTAGCTAGGGTGTGACAACTCACCCCCACTCAAAAGAATCTCGTCCCGAGATTTAGGATCCTCTGGAAAGAAGGTGGGGTATTCGAGTCGAAGACGATCCTCCCTTTCCCAAGTGGCTTCTTTCTCGGAATGGTGTGACCATTGAACCTTGAGAAACTTGATATTATGACATCGAGTGGTACGCTCGGCTTGATCAAGGATACGAACGGGATATTCCCGATAAGAGAGGTTATCTTGTAGATCAAGCATTTCGTGGTCCACTCCACGGATAGGATCCGCGAAGCAACACCTGAGTTGTGAAATGTGGAAGACATCATGAACTCTGGAAAGATGCGGAGGTAGTTCCAATTGGTAGGCAACTTCTCCTCGTTTGGCAAGAATGCGAAAGGGTCCAATGTAACGAGGAGCCAATTTGCCTTTGATACCGAAACGATGGGTTCCTTTTAACGGGGTAACCCGAAGGTAAGCCTTCTCATCGACTTCATAAGTCATAGGCTTATGTTTACGATCATATTGACTCTTTTGACGAGATTGGCTGTTTTCAATTTCTCACGAATAACGCGAACCTGCTCTTCCGCTTCCTGAATCATATACGGGCCAAAGAGTTGCCTTTCCCTGGTTTCTGACTAGTTAAGAGGTGTTCGACATTTTCGCCCATAGAGAACTTCGAAAGGAGCTTTGCCCAAGCTAGCTTGATAACTATTGTTATAAGCAAACTCCGAGAATGGAAGGCATTTCTCCCAACTCATTCCGAACGAGATAACAGAAGCTCAGAGCATATCTTCCAGAATTTGATTGACTCGCTCTACTTGACCACTTGATTGAGGATGGAAGGCGGTGCTAAAAGAGAGACGAGTTCCCATAGCATTTTGGAAAGTTTCCCAAAATCGGGAGGTGAAGAGACTCCCACGGTCTGAGTTAATTTCCAATGGGACACCATGAAGAGACACTATTCGGGAGATGTATAAATCGGCTAGCTGGCTAGCGGTGATACTCTCACGAACAGGTAGAAAATGGGCTACTTTGGAAAGATGGTCGATCACGACAAAGATGGCATTATTCCCTCTCTTGGTCCTGGGAAACCCAGTAATGAAATCCATACTGATTTTATCACATTTCCACTCGGGAATAGCCAAAGGTTTAAGGGTGCCAGCAGGCCGTTGAAGCTCTGCTTTAACACGATGACAAACGTTGCAATTAGCAATGTATTGAGCGATTTCTCTCTTCATCCTAGTCCACCAAAACCTCTGGCGTAGGTCTTGATACATTTTAGTACTACCAGGATGAATGGTGAGAGGGGATTCATGAGCTTCCTTAAGGATCAACCGCCTCAGGTTTTGTGCCTTTGGAACCACTAGGCGATTCCCAAAGTATACGACACCTTGATCATCAATGGAGAAACAATTCGTGACTCCTTTCTTAATGTTTCTCTTAATACGGGATATTCCCGGATCTACCTTCTGTGCCTTGATGATCTGATCCGTAAGGGTAGGTTTCACCACCAGGGTGGATAGGAATCCTCGAGGAACAATGTGAATATTAAGCTTACGAAATTCCTCATGGAGAAATGGTTGACTCTGTTGTAACATCAGGTTGTTACAATAGGACTTATCACTTAGCGCATCAGCCATGACATTGGCTTTGCCCGGGGTGTAAGTTATTCCTAAGTCGTAATCCGAGATCAACTCAACCCAACGTCTTTGCCTGAGATTCAAATCTGGTTGGGTGAAGATATGTTTCAAACTTTGGTGATCGGTGAAGATCTCGCAACGATTACCGAGGAGGTAATGTCGCCAAGTTTTAAGTGCATGGACTACAGCTGCAAGCTCTAGATCATGTGTGGGATAATTTTCCTCATGTGGATGTAATTGCCGTGAAGCATAGGCAATTACCTGACGATCTTGCATGAGTATGCAACCTAGTCCTTGTCATGAGGCGTCGCAATAAATAATAAAGTCCTTGGAGAAATCTGGTGGTACCAGTACGGGGGCAGATGTCAGGCGTCTTTTTAGTTCCTGAAAACTGAGCTCGCACTGTGGAGTCCACTAGAACTTTTTATCTTTCTTGAGGAGTTCAGTTAGAGGTTTAGCAACCTTGGAGAAATTCTCGACGAAGCGGCGGCAGTAGCTCGCTAAGCCCAGGAAGCTCCGAACTTGCTTGACCGTCTCAGGTGGAGTCCAATCAAGGACGGCTTGAACTCGCTCGGGATTGACCGCAATACCCTTACCAGAGATTACATGGCCTAGACAGGTCACTTCTGGCAACCAAAATTCACACTTGGAGAATTTGGCATAAAGACGATGCTCTCGAAGTTTTATCAATACCAGCCTTAGATGTTCGGCATGTTCCTCTTCATTCTTGGAGTAGATGAGTATGTCATCGAGGTATACTACGACGAATTTATCCAAGTACTCCATGAAAACCGAGTTCATTAACCGGGAGAAGGTAGCCGGGGCATTGGTTAAACCGAAGGACATAATTGTGTACTCGTATTGGCCATAACGAGTAACAAAGGCCGTTTTGGGAATGTCCCCATTTCTGATTTTGATTTGATGGTAGCCCAACCTCAAATCCATCCTGGAAAAGATTGAGGATCCAGCGAGCTGATCATACAGATCGTTGATCCTGGGAAGCGGGTATTTGTTCTTGATGGTGACCAAGTTGACAGGTCGGTAATCCACAACCATTCGATCTGTTCCATCCTTCTTCTTGATGAAGAGGACGGGGCAAGCCCAAGGAGAGGAACTAGGACGGATGAAACACTTTTTCAAGGACTCATCAAGTTGGTTCTTAAGCTCGGCTAGTTCTAAGGGTGCCATCTTGTAGGGTCTTCTAGAAATTGGAACGGTTCCTGGAACAAGGTCTATCACAAACTCGACATCCCTGTCAGGTGGAACACCTGGCAGTTCTTCTGGAAAGACATTGAGAAAGTCTCAGACTACCGGAACATCCTCAAGGTCTGGAAGGGGGTTGGCATTTAGGGAGTAAAGTTGGCGCTTGGCCACTCGAGTTAAGACATTAACTGTCTTGCCCGATGGGTGAGTAAGTTGAACGGTTCTAGTGGCACAGTCAATCTTAGCATAATGAGCTGACATCCAGTCCATACCTAAGATGATGTTTATGTCCGAGGACTTGAGAGCTATTAAGGATGCAAGGAAGACAAGTCTATCGACACGAATTTCGTTCCCATGGCTTACTCTAGAAGTTTGCCATCTAGAGCCAAGGGTTTGAATTTCCATGGTAGAGGGCATGTCACAGAATGTCGTGTTGTGCAATCGAGCATAGTTCTCGGATATGAATGAATGAGATGCTCCAGTATCGAAAAGAACAGATGCCGGATGGCAGTTAACAAGGAGAGTACCAAGGACGACGTTGGGATCCTCATGAGCCTCCTCGGCTGAAACATAATTGACATGGCCACGTGCAGTGGTGGCCGGCTTGGCGTAGAACGGTTTTCCCGCGGGCTTACCACGGCCAACAGACTTTCCAGTTTGATTGGGGTTGTTGTTCTAGGGACACTCTCGGCTATAGTGACCCGGCTCTCCACACTTAAAGCATGTCACCACATTGGGGCATGGAGCAGCGTTAGCAGCGGGGCCACCATAGGGCTTGGGCGGTGCAAATTGCTGGTTGGGACGTGGTGCCTCAAAGGATGGCCTCGGGATGAACCTGGGTGGCAGTGCCGTGCTTGGAATCCACACCCGGCGCTTCTGAGCTCCCGAGCCGGATGAAGAGCCAAAAACACGGGAGTGCTTGCGTGAAGCGTCATAATCAGTCTGGCCTGTCTCAGCACTGATGGCTTTATTGACCAACTTCTGAAAAGAGGTGCACTCGTGCAGACGAAGATTGCGGCGAAGCTCAGGGCTAAGTCCCTTGCGGAACCTTGCCTGCTTCTTAGCGTCAGTAGATACCTCTTCAGGGGCATAACGTGCCAGATTTCCAAATTCACGACTGTAAGCATCCACAGTCAGTCTTCCTTGGGTGAAGTTGCAGAACTCCTCCCTCTTGCAATCCATGAGACCTTCCGAAATGTGATGCTCACGAAAAGCCTCACTGAATTCAGCCCAAGTAGTGATTTGACCGACCGGGCGCATAGCTTCGAAGTTTTCCCACCAAAGGCTAGCAGGGCCTTCGAGGTGATAGGCAGCATAGGTAACCTTGTCGGCTTCGGCTACGTTGGCAGAACGTAGCTTGTGGGTGATGCTGCGAAGCCAGTCATCCGCGTCGAGGGGCTCGACGGAATGGTTAAACTTTGGTGGGTATAGCTTGATAAAGTCATTGATTGACACCAAGTCATTTCGCAGGTGGCGTGTAGTGTTCTGCTCAATCCGCTCCAGCAAGCGGTTAGTCTCACGCTTGTTTCTTTCCGCCTCCAGCATTACTTCGGCCAGAGAAGGCGGGTGAGGCAGATTTTCACCTCTAGCAACACTGGCTTCCCCCTGCTCCGGGGCGGCAGGGTTGCTGCGAGTGTTGACCATCCTAGGAGAAAACAAGACAATGGTTTAGACAAGGATGGCTCAAACTTAGCAAGGAAGTGCAAAATGTAATGGATAACACGGAATGCAGAGATGTTCATCCGTATGTCATGGTAATATAAAACTGCCATATATATACCAACGGTCATACACATCATACATAGTTTAGTACAAGCCCAGGCTACAGTACAACTATGATGAAAGACGTTACATCTCATCGGAGGCATTCCAAGCTCCTATACATTATTGTCTACACCTCCGGAATTGATTACACGCAAAGTCATATTCCACAAGTCACGCAGGACAGTGGAGATACAACTACTACAATACTAGTGGTACTACTACTAACTCAGACAGCTCCGTAGTAGTCCTCATAGAAGTCACCTCCATAGCCTGGAAGTTCAACGTGACCATCCGGGAACAGACGGTCCTGAGGAGCCTGTGGACCATAGGGGCTAGGATGCGGTCTTGGACCAACAAACGGTGGCCTGCGGGGACCACGGGGTGGGGTGATGCCTCCCACATCGTGCCAATCCACCACGTCTGGCAAAGCAGACCTCACAGGATACAGATCCCTTGAATCCATACATCCAGCTTGCACCGCAGGTGCAAACCGAGTCAATGTGGCCCAATGATCAGCAGGGTATTAAAAAGCTCCAGCCTCAAGGCCCGATTCTCTCGGTCCTTATCTTCGAGCATCTCGGCAGTGGTACGAGTTAATGAATCCTCCTGAGTGGAGTCAGCATAGATAGCCTGAAGATACCCTTGCGCTCCCGGAAGTGAAGCTGGCATGTAATAGAAATCAGTGTTCCGAAGCAGGCCAGTCCGGACTCGCATGATGGTCATCATGGAATAGGCAGCATCCTGCACAACCATCTCAATGGTAACCCCGAGTCCATAGGAACAGTGAAGGGGCTCGGTAGATCCAGGATAAGAAGGAAATATCCTGACGGTGCAGAAATACTGGCTTTGATTAAAGTCGCGGAATTGCTCTTCGACGGTGTATTCGGGATACCAACGGTAACCCATCTCGATCATGACCCGGACTAACATAGCAGTATGACCGGGCACGTCGAGGCACCGGGTCAGGTGAACCACTTGGTTTTGAGCACGGTTGCCATCTGAAAGCACAACCACAATGCAAAGACATCAGAATTTCTAGGGAAAATTGGACAGCATAACAGCTGTAAATGCTCAGAAAAAGATTTGAGACATCCACAACAGGTCGCAATACCACTCAACAACATCATATCAAGGTTCTGATCCAAATAGCAACATACTAAAAATAGTAGAAACTAAACTGGGACTTGTAACAATAATCCTATAAGCTACTACGGATTAGTAACACGTGAACCTGATAGAAGAAGAGAGCCTAGTCCTTAACCCACGTTGAATGAGAAGGGAATGACTCAGATAAGAGGCATAGGGTAAAGGAGTAAAAGAGCCTTGCGTTCCCTCCCACAATCAATTCCCCTACATATAACTAAAGCATTTCTAGACTCGACATCGACCAGTTTGGCTCACCGAACCTACAGGCAGTCCGGCTCTGATACCAACGCTGTCAGGACCCCGATTCCAAATCACATCGATCTAGCCGGTAACACCTCATATCACTTTGCGGCCTCACGCACGGTATCCCACGGGTGTCGCCTTACCATGGCCCGGGACTGTTTGCGCCTTTTGGCTCACGTATATGATAGTGTCGCTAGCATCCATATGACAGAGAACCCGGGCCGACATGGCTAGTCGTGAACCCAAAGCGGCACAGACCTATGGAGACAGGCATACATGAATCACATCGAGCATGTCGGTCATCAGCGAGTGATTCTGGGCTGTAGCATTAGGCTAACAGGACTTCGGGGAACCCGGGCTGTAGCAGGCTAGGCAGGACTCCGGAAGTCACCGCGTGACATTTCCCCGAAGGGACAGACATAGGAACAAAGTGAATCACATGCCGGCCAGTCAAGTATCCTGAGCAGTAGTGCTGGGCTAGCAGGACTCCGGTGAACCGGGCTGTAGCGGACTACTATGGCTCGAGGAACACTAGACTACATTTCCCCATAAGAAAGGCTGCCAAGGATAAACAACTAGATTGTCGGATCCCACTCATACCAAGCATTTCAATCATACACACAATATGCCCGATATGAGTACATACAACATGGCATCACAACAAAACTCTACAACTCAAGTACTTTCTTTAAAGGCTCTAGAGAGCCACACATAACATGTTCATATACATAGGAGTCACATGACCCGACACTCAAGTCATACAATCATACAAGCACATGCGTAAGCAACTAGTCTGAGTACAGACTCTAGAAAGAAAGAAGGCTTCTCGAAGCCTGTCTAGCTACATATGGCCCTCCATGGCCAGGATCACCACCTGGGTGGCTAGTCACTCGTCGACGTCAAGGTCTACGTAGAACCCATCGGAGGGGGCGGTGTTGTCGTCTGAAAACAATAATAAGCAAACATGAGTACAAAGGTACTCAGCAAGTCTTACATCAGAACCTACTATACATGCTTATTCTCAAGAAGGTGGTGGGGTTGATGCAGCAGGCCAGCTTTGAGTCTTGGCTAAGCTATCCTACGGAACTTCACTAGTAAAATAGTTTTCGCACACGAGTCCACTACTCACCAACACAATACTCCACCGGGGATCCTCCCTCGTCATCCTACGAGAGGGCCATCCTCGGTACTCACACTTATCTTGAGTCTTTTAGTAGTATCCATTAACTTTTCTATGAACTTTATAGGCAACCAAGTAGTCCTTTACCGCGGACGCGGCTATTCGAATAGTTTTATACCCTGCAGGGGTGTACTACGTCATACACACTTTCACCACTTATCACCGTTTACATGACATGTACTCGGCAACCTTCAAGCGAAAGCCCAGCGAGGGTGTCGGCCATGGCCTACCTAAACACCTAAGTCTCTAGTCCAGGTTTATCGCCTATCCAGGTTCCATCCGCAGGGAGTCCGGCCGAGGTTTCCACATACGGCCCCGAACGATGTGAATAGGGTCCCGAGACGCCAAACGGGCGCCCGGCATACCCGGCCACGGTGTATCTACCGCAACATAGCCTACCCCTAGGGTCAGCGCTACGCACGGCTACCAACACATAACCTACAAACACCAGAGACTATTTGCAACTCCTGGACAGAGTACTAGGGTGATTAAGAAGCCGAGAGGGTCCATTGGTTTTGGGCCCAATGTACGGTAGTAACTGCATCTTAAATCACACATACAGATCTCAGTTCTTATGGACGGCCTCAATGAAACAACCCACCATGTACTCCTACATGGCCTCTCATCGATACCTTTACCAAAACATGTTCAACACATACCTCATATTACCAACATAAGCATTTCACTCTAGCCCATCACCCAGATGAACCAGACCTGACACAACTCTAAGTATAGCAGGCATAGCAAGGTAGGAATCACATACATGGCTCAATCAACTCCTACACATGCTAGTGGGTTTCATCTAGTTACTGTGGCAATGACAGGTTATGCAGAGGATAAGGGTTCAACTACCGTAGCACACAGCAGTTTGAATCGCGTTGTCTTAATGCAGTAAACAAGAGCAGAAGCGAGAACATGGGTTTGTATCGAAATGATCAATGGTTGCTTGCCTGATGGAGTGGTAGTGGGATACTGCCCTTCAGTTGGATAGTCGTGAATATCCTCGGAGGCAGAACCTACCACGAAGAACACATCGGAACACAATCAACACATGACGATATGCAACAATATGATGCATGGTATGACATGGCAATATGAATGTGTCTTGGCCTAATGCAAGCTATAACAGAAATGAATGTGCTTATTTGAATCAAAGATTCAATTATTAGCTTATTAAACATGGCTTTAATAGTGCATTACCTTATTCTTCTTAAACAGCAAGGTAAACTTGTTTTGTCATGCATGAAACCATTACAGATGGATAGATTGAATTTTTCTGATAATTTTTCATATATAAATTATTTCATTTGGAGTTACGGTTGAATTTCTATGATTTTTAGAAGTTTTAAACATTTTCTAGAATTTGCTGAATAAAAACAAATCCAGAAAATGAATTACTGCGTCAGCATTGCATCATGCTGACCTCAGCAGGTCAAAGGCGCCAGCCCAGGTCAAACCTGACTGCTGGGCCCCTTCTGTCAGCCTCTTAGCTAATTAACAAGATTAGATTAACACTAATTAGATGTTAGGGGTGCCTGGGCCCACATGTCAGTGACTGATTAACTTAAATTTAGTTAAAACTAATCCTAGATTAGTTAGCAGACCGGCCCCACCTGTCATAGACTCAGGGGGGGTCTACCTGGGCCCACCCAGGGGTCAAACTGGGTCAACTCGCCGGCGACTCGACGCCGGCGAGGCCCGAGACGGCGGAGGCCTTCGTATTTGGTCCTCCGGTGACCAAATCGATGGCGGAGAAGTGCTACGCGTAGCTGGGAACGAGCCGCAGCGTTTAGTGGTGGTGGTTGGGCTCGGGGTGGCCGGAAACGACGCCGGCGAGCTCGACAGCGGCGGCCGGAGTTCGGCCAACGGCGGGTTAGGCGATGCAGGGCGCTAGGGGAGGCGCTGGTGTGTGCTACATGCTCCTGGTGAGGTGTGGAGCACGTTGGTGTGCCCCGCTTCAAGCCACTGTGGCTCTGGCCACGACGGCGACAAGGCACGGCGCCGGCGAGCTTCGGCCGTGGTGGAAGATGGAGCTAGGGAACGGAAACGGAGGGGGCGAGCACGGGGAAAGAATTAGGAGCTCACAGGGAGTCGTGTGGCGGTCTCAGCGGGCTCGGGGACGGGCTGGAGAAGAGGTGCGGTCGCCGGCGATCTCGGATGCCCGAGGTAGAAGACGATGGCGGTGGCGGTGCTACAGGGTCTCCGGCGAAGCGTGGCTCGGTGGGGAGGGCGAGGAAGTCTGGCGGTGACTACGGCGATCGGCGGCGAGGGACGCGCTCGGCCATCGCGGGGGAGAGTGAGGGAGACGAGGGGGAGAGCGAGAGAGGATTAGAGGGGGACGTGGGGGTCGCGTGGCGTCCTTAGGCGTCTCCCGGGCGTCGGCAGAAGCAGGAGGTGGCTGGCGCGTGGCCGCGGGCGCCGGCCACGTGCTCCGCGTCCCTCTGGCGCGAGGAGGACGACGACTGGCAGCGCCAGTAGGCTGGGCCGAGCCAAGTGGGCTGGCCAGCACAGGTAAGGCCCAGGTGGGCTTCTCCCTCTTTTTTTTGTTTTTGTTTCTGTTTTCTATTTAATTGCAACTGTTTAGCTTTATTAAAAATAATAAAACGTTTCCAAAAATCCTGAAAATAAATTTGGCCTCTGTTTAGACTATTTCCAACAGGAAACATTTATTCCCAGAATTATTTGAGCATTTAAATTATTTTATAGCATTTAAATGCCCAAATTCAAATACTTATGATTTAATTCAATGACCTTCTGTTGACCTAGAAAATTGTGCACCAATTTTGCCAGAGGTTCTAACCCAAGACAAAGAGGGTGAACTTTTTAGAAGGGCATTTCAGGTTCATTGAAAATAATTTTAGTAAACCCTAGTTGTTTCCAGGGGGGGGGGGGTGTTGGGGGTTCTCTCTTCCCCAATTCAAATTTAAGAAGAATTTAAACATGATGCACATTCTAATGCTTGAACTAGCTAGGGTGTGACACGATTCTTCTAATGAAGCATTTCACAGCCTAAATTCAGTGTCATGCTTGAAGCCATCTGTAGCGACCAGACCTCAAACGGTCCAATCTCTGTGCTGCGGTGTCATCCTTGGATCAGTAATGCTGACACCACACAGTACTTGAAGGATTTATAACAGAGTAGCAATCACACACTTATTACATCGAGTGTCATCTAATAACGATAGAGAACTTATTACAAACAAATATGGCTTAAGGCCATCTAATAACGATAACAGCGGAAGGCTTATCGCACATGGACTAAACAATGGAACCCACCTCCCACCTCCCACCTCCCACCCCACCTCCGGCGATCTCCTCCCACCACCACTAAAACCCTAATCCTTCCCTACCAATCTCTCCGGCGTCTCCCCCTCACTCAGGGGTCATGGTTTTCTCATCGGGATCAACCCTTGGCTTGGACTTCTCTAAGGGTTTGGAGTTTGCGGATAAAGTTTTCATATCTACTGGTTTTTCGGTTCATCCTACGGAGGACACAGGTCACTTCACGTTGGTGGTGTCCTTTAGCCGTCATGTTTTCAGGCTTGATGATCATTCTGTGGCGGCGGTTCTGGAGGCTGTTGTTGGTGGATCTGCGATCGAGTTGGGTGTCTCATGTTTACGTGACAAGGTTTATTCCTTCAACGTTTCTTCCAAGCAAGTTGGTTTATATATTGTTGATCTTCGATCTTTTGCTTGCCCGCAATTCAAATGTTATTTTAATCTTTGGGGCCGTGGAGGACCAAATTTGGTTCGTGAGTTTAAACTTTGGAAGTTACAAAGTGATGCGGAATGGATCTTAGTTAGTCCATCTAAGAGACGGGCGGCGCTTGGGATGATCGCTATGCATAAACCACCGTCTAAGTCCTCTTTTAGATCTTCTGGTTCTATGCAGAAGAAAATTTCTTTTGCAACTTTCCACAATTATGATGCATGCAAGGGTTATAGATATCCAGCCACGCAGGCTTGTATTGATACAGTTTCTGATGCTTGATATGTTGTCTCGGCAAATGAGCGTTTGATGATTCGACCATCGCCGCCGGCGAATCTCCAGTGGACTGTTGCTTCTCCGTCGATTGTTCTCGGTTCTGTTGGCTCGCCGCGGATTCAACGGTCTGCTTTTTTGGCTGAGATTTCTCACTTGCCTTGCAATTCACCTGAGGCTATTAGTTTGGATTCATCTGCCCTCGACTCTCCTGCATCCCATGTTGGGCCAGTCCCCCATGATGGGCTACAGCCCACCACCCAGCCAATGGATATCCCATCTACTCAGGAAGCTGATGATTTGTTTGATGAGATGGTCAATGACATGGTGAACCGTGTTCTAACTTGCTCCAACTGTCACCAGCGGGGCCACTTGTCGGTCTCTTGTCATGTTTGCCTGGCTTGCTCACGTTATGGTCATCGTCGTCAGGATTGCATTAATTGGGCACAGGATAATGGTTATGTTTGGAGAGTTAAACACACGAAACATAATCCAGAAAAATCTCCACTGTTGATTCCCATGCCCGCCATGAGTCAGCCTACTACTCCCTCGCCTAGGGACTCCTCGGGTATAGAGACGACCCACGCGCCGGCACAGACGAGTCCCATCACGTCTTCATCTCTTCCCGTGCACCACCAACCTGCTCCACCTCCACCAGAGCAAGACATGGCCAACTTTCCCCTCGATCCTCTCGAGTTCCTTCCACCGGGGTTCGAGATCATCGATGGAGGGCCAACCCGCGTGCCTCGGACTTTCTACTCTCCAGCCATTGCGCCGGACCGTCACCATGAGCAGTTCGCCATTGGCTTTGTTGAGCCTCCGCCGCCACCTGGACAGATTCATCACTTCCGGCAACTGGTTAGTGATTTTTTGATGACTCAGCTTCACCGTGATGTTCTTAGTGATCAGCAATGGATTGAGGGTGTCGGTTTGTTTGAGTTTTGATCTCCTGCATCTAGGCATGCCATTATAAATCATCCTCCTTATGATCTTGGCAATGGTCACTTTGTTCGGTTTGTTCCTCATGATCAAGGCATCAATCATAGAGCTATTCAGGGTTTTCGTAGGGGCTGGATTATGATGTTAGGTGTTCCTTTGGATTACCGCACAACACAGCATATATCTGAGGCAGTTAGCACCTTTGGTCATTTTCATATCTGGCATCAGGATGATCCGCGGCTAGTCAGGACTCTTGTTTATGTTTCTTTCCCAAGCCCTCAGCAAGTACCTATGGATGTTGTCTATCGTGAGTATGCAGACTTTGGAGCTACACGTCTTTCTTGGACAACACCTATCTATGTTCCCTCTGCAGAATTTGCTGACATTATGCCAGCTGATGAAGATCCGATGCCTTTCAATGGAAACCCTCATCCGCTGCCCGGGAACATGCCTTTTGATGATGTTAACTTTGTCATGCCTGAGTTTCCAGAGCTGGGTTGGAATGAGGCCCCTCATGCTCACAATGATGATCTGCAGCCTCATAACCAGCATGACAATGTCATTATTGAGGAGATTCATGAGGATGAAGCACTACCTGCCTCTCAAGAGTCGGTGGTTTTAGGGAATTCAGGGCCTGTTGATTCTCCTGAGGGATCTGTCAACGTTCAGCAAGGTGTTGTGGCAGCCTATGTGCCTCCTCTGATCCAGCCTCCTGTTGTTATTGGTCAAGTTCTCACAGTTTTCAGACCAAAGCTTCCTCCGGTAATGCAATGGACAAGATCTTTTCAGCGTATGATGCCAGTCTTTGATACAATGCATGTTCCTCGAGGGTTACAGTTCTGTAGTCCTTTTAAACGAGTTTTACTATCTAACCGCTCTTGGGAGGTATCTTTCTCTTACTCTGCCATGAAGAACAAGCTGGTTTTTCATCCTTCACCTGTTCGTCGGACGGTGAATGTTCCAAGGAAGCCTCCTATTGCTCGTGCACTTTGTTTTGACACTGTTGCTGAGGATTGTGCCATGGTTGATCCAACATTGTCTGCTGTTGAGATGTCTGCTTTCAATTTCTCGGCAGCCCCAAGTCAGTGTCCAGCTTGTGCTGTAAAACAAATTCTGTGATTGTTGAGTCTGAGGTTAGGCGCAGTGCCAGGCTCTCAGCCCTACATGATGGCTTCAGGCATTCTACTCCAGCCAAGTCCCCTATGAAGAAACCTGCAGCAAAGCCTCAGAAGAAGGGCAAAGTTACTGTGGATGGACAGCTGCCACGGGCTACTCCTCATGTTGCAGATCAACTCACTGTGCCGCCGCCCACGCTGATCAATGTGCTGCAGCAGGTTGGCCTTTGCCTCGGCATTGGGCCAGAGAAGCTCACTAAGGAGAAGCTTGAGGCTTCTTCTTGCAAGCCTTCTGCTCCTTCTAGTTCCAATGATAGCTGATCGTTTCATTTGGTGGGGTTTATGGTTAACCCTTGTGAAAACCATTTATCTGCTCTTATTTTTTAGGCTTTGTCTGAACTTTTATGCAATCCCATGGCTGAACTGGTACTGTCATTATGTGACAGTCTTTTGCTACTACTTTATTATGGTCTGTAATGAATCAAAATGAGTTTAGAGATTGGAAAGTTCTTTGTTGGAATGTGCGAGGTCTGAAGTCAGATGACAGAAAGCGTGTAGTTCGTCAGAAAATTGATGAAAGTGCTTGTTCTGTTGCTTGCCTCCAAGAAACAAAATGTGAGGTCATTGATCAATGGTTCATCCGTAAGTGTTGTCCATGATGTTTTGATCAGTTTATCCATGTGCCTTCGTCTGGAGCTTCGGGTGGGTTGTTAGTCGTATGGAATACTGCTTTGTTTGCTGGAAAGCTAATTGAGTCCAATAGTTTTGGTATTGTGGTGGAGTTCAAGTCCGTTCATAACTCCCAAACCTGGACTTTAGTTTCAGTCTGTGGACCCTGTCAAAACCCAGCTAGAGATAATTTTATTAATTGGTTGCATGATATAATTATCCCTGATGATGCTAACTGGCTACTACTGGGTGATTTCAATTTCATGCAATCGATGGACAATAGGAATAAACCAGGTGGTGATATTAATGACATGTTTATCTCTAATGAGGTTATTGGGCATCTGGGCTTAATTGAATTACCTCTCAAGGGCAGAAAGTACACTTGGACAAATATGCAAACTGTTCCTTTGCCTGAACAGATTGATTGGTTTTTTACAACCCCTTCATGGACATGTTCTTATCCTAACACTATGGTCCTACCTCTGGCTAGAACCGCTTCAGATCATGTGCCATGTGTGGTGCAAATCAAAACCATTATTCCCAAGGCCAAAGTGTTTAGATTTGAAAATTACTGGACTAATTTGCCTGGTTTTCTTGATTGTGTCAGTGAATCTTGGAGTAGGCCAATTCATAAGAGATCTTCTGCTGCTATAATATCTGCAAAGTTCAAAGCTCTCAGGCATGCACTCAAGCAATGGCACATTAGTCTTTCTACAGTCAAGGCTCTAATTTCCAACTGCAATAAAGTAATTCTTTGTGTGGATGGTCTTGAGGAGTTAAGACCTTTGTCTGGGCCTGAGGAAAATTTCAGGAAAATTGTAAAGTTGCATTTGGAGGAAACTCTAAGGTTCCAATTTATCTACTGGAAGCAAAGATGTACCATTAGAAACATTAAAGTGGGAGAGGAAAACACCAAATTTTTCCATGCCATGGCCATAGAGAGATACAGAAATAACTCTATTTCTAGTATAACTTCTGATGATGGGCAAGTGACCTCTGATCATGCATCAATTGCTGGACTATTTTTGCAGGAGTTCAAGCAGAGGATGGGATGCACAAATACTACACAAATGGGTTTTGATATGCCAAATATCATCAAGAAGGTTTAGGGACTAGATGACTTGACCAAGCCCTTTTCTGAGCAGGAAACTGATTGTGTTATTAAGGAAATGCCTCCTGACAGAGCACCTGGGCCAGATGGTTTCACTGGCCTTTTTCTTAAGAAGTGTTGGCACATAATTAAAGATGACTTTCATCAGCTGGTCAAAGAGTTCTCTGAGTGGCACCTTGATTTGGAGTGTATCAACAGTTCTCTCATAACCTTGATTCCAAAAAAGCTTTCACCTGAGGGTTTGACTAATTACAGGCCAATATCTTTGACAAATACCTGTTTGAAATTCGTCACTAAACTTTTGGCAAACAAGTTGCAGAAGGTCATTCTTTCCTGTATTCATAAAAACCAATATGGGTTTATTAAATCCAGGTCTATTCAGGATTGTCTAGCTTGGTGCTTTGAGTACATCCATCAGTGTAATGCTTCAAAGAGACCAATAGTGCTGCTGAAATTGGATTTTACTAAAGCCTTTGACACTATTGAGCATGATGCCATTCTTAGAATCTTAAGATACAAGGGTTTCAATGACAAATGGATTTCCTGGATGCAAACTATTTTGTCTTCTGGTTCTTCTTCTGTGCTTCTTAATGGTGTTCCTGGTAACCATTTTAAATGTAAGAGAGGAGTCAGGCAAGGAGACCCAATGTCACCTCTTCCTTTTGCCCTTGCTGCTGACCTGCTTCAGTCTGTTGTGAATGACATGTGCAGTAAAGGAATTCTGACTTTGCCAATCCCTTCCAACAGCCAGGATTATCCCATTGTTCAGTATGCTGATGATACACTAATTGTGTTGCCTGCTATTGATCAACAACTGCTTGCTCTTAAAGACATGCTTGATGTTTTCGCGGCCACAACAGGATTATCTGTGAATTTGCCTTATGGTGCCTATGAACATGTCATCTGATGAAGCTAACAGGTTGGCCTCGATTCTTGGATGCAGTATAGGAACCATGCCTTTTACTTACTTGGGACTACCCATGGGGACTACAAGGCCCTCAATCCACTTCATGTTTTCTGAATCAAGGTAGCAGGTTGCAGTTGCTCCAGTCTGTTTTAACATCAATGCCCATATACTTCCTGTGCACACTAGTCATCCCACCTAGAATTTTGAAGCAAATTGAAAGGATTCAGAGACAATGTCTATGGAGAGGGAACTCTGATACCCCAAGACAATCTCTGGCTGCTTGGGACTTGGTATGCTTACCAAAAAACAAAGGGGGTCTTGGTGTACTTAATCTCAGGGTGCAGAATGAGGCCTTGCTTATGAAGTTCTTGCACAAATTTTATAATCATCATGACATCCCCTGGGTTGGTCTTATTTGGAATGCCTACTATGCCAACTTTGTCCCTCATACTACCACACTTTGTGGATCCTTTTGGTGGCGTGATGTGTTTAAATTGGCTGACAAATATTGTCAGATGGCTACTCCAACGCTGGGTGATGGCAGGTCCATTCTCTTTTGGTCTGACAGATGGACGGTTGAGCTTAATGGTTCCTGCCTTAGTGAAAAATTTCCCAGGCTCTTATCCTTTGTTATTGATGAGCAGCTTTCAGTGTCTGATGTGCTTTCCCAGGAGTTTTTGTCAAATTTGCATTTGCCCCTCTCTACACAAGCCTTTGCTGAGCTTGAATGTCTTCAACAGCTGACTCATGCTTATTCTTGCTCTACAACTCAAGACACATGGATTTGGCCTTTTCATAAGGGTTGTTTCAGACCCAAATCCTTCTATGTGTATGAGCATCAGCATATTGTTGTTGATCCAATCTTCCAATGGATTTGGAAATCTTCATGTACATTGAAAATCAAAATGTTTGGTTGGTTACTGCTGAGGGATCGTTTAAACACCAGAGACATGTTACTCAGGAGGCATTGGCATGTGGAAGATCATACTTGTGTCCTATGTCCATATCTGATCCACGAAGATCGTGCACATTTGTTCTTCTCTTGTAATTTTAGCATTAGAGTCTGGAATTACTTGCAGATTATCTGGGACCCACAGCCTGGGATGACAACATACAACATGGCAGTAAAGGCTAGGAAGGATTTTGGGCATTCTTTCTTCACTGAAGTGGTCTTTACAGCAGCTTGGAACATTTGGATCTTGAGGAATGGCAAAGTTTTCAGGAATGAGACACCTTCTTTTAGAGCATGGAGACATAACTTTATCCATGACATTACCCTTCTTTCTCATAGGGTAAAATGTAAATACAAGGATAGCCTTCTCACTTGGATCTCTAACCTCCCTTAGGTAGTGTTTTCTTTGCCCTGCTTGGTTGTAAGTATGTAAGTTTTTCTGTCTTCCTCTTTCCTTTACTTGTATGGACTTGTAATAGGACTCTGTTACTTTGTTGTTTTCAATAGAGAGCTATGAGGCTGTTGCCTTGCAGTACATATTAAAAAAACAGCGGAAGGCTTGGAAGATAAGTGAGTCCATCAACTCCAACGACATCACTGAGTATAGAACCACGACCTAAAACGCCTTAATCGTCGTCTGAAAAGTCTGCAACATGAATGTTGCAGCCCGAAACGTGTTAGCACATGGAATATGCTAGCAAGGTAACACATAGAGAATAATGGAATGAAACAGCTATTTTATATGCATATTTGGCTGGTGGAAGGCTCTATGGTTACAGTTTTGCGTAAAGCCAATTTTTCCCTACTACAAAGGAATAAATTTGTTTAACTATCATGGTGGTTGTTAAACATTGAGAATGGTTGACATCATTCTCAATCCCAATTAAGCATCATCGTTAAACAAACCCATCAAAATTAATTTTATAGTAACATGTTGTGATTCACATGATAATCCAGGTACTAGATACTCAAGATGTCCATAACCGGGGACAAGGCTAACCATGATTAGTTTATATAGTCTGCAGAGGTTTGCGCACTTTTCCCCACAAGTCTCGATCTCCTCCGTTGGATTTCTCGCACTACATGGTGTTTGAGAAACGGATGACCGAGACATAGTCTTTCAGAAGCGCTAGCACCTTACGATGGGTAGATCGTACCACCTACATCCCCTGCATCTGCTAGTCTACCACTGTAAGAGTTCGCACGACTTAGTCAACTATGCTAGAGCCCATAATAGCTTGTGGCTGCACACGGAAGTTTCTAACATGAACAATCTCATGATCCCTTTGAGCCTGGGTGGCGGTCCGAAAAAAACAGGCAATCCTACAATACCCAGGTACCTCAATCCACCCAGATGTGTGTTTAAGTTGCCACCTTAAATAAACCATTAATTAACAATCTCACATCTGTCATGGATACACTCACCCAATCCACGTCTACTAGCATAGCATGGCATAATAAGCAACCGTAGAAGTAACTCCCAAAGGTTTGATAATAAATAGGTAATAGGTACTACCTCAACTACTTCCCAAACCCACAATTTTAATTAGATCCAAATCATGCAATGTGTAAGGATTGATCTAATGCAATAAAACTGGGTAGTAGGAGGTATGATCAAAGTGTTACTTGCCTTGCTGATGATCCGCGAAACCTAGCGATTTGAAGTAGCAAGCGGCGCACTTCGGGTCCTCTATCGCAAACAAACAAGCATACAATAAGCACTCAACTAATGCATGGGTAAAACTCAAATAAGAGATCTAACCAGAAAGTTCAACTTAAGAACTCCGGTTGGCAAAAAGAATCAAATCGAACGAAGCAACGAAAGACAAACGGCAAAAGAAACAGGCTTCGTTTACTATTCTGGATCTAAGGCAATTTTTACAGTGGCAAAAACTTGTTTGATTTGGTTAAACAGAAAGAGAGTTTTGAGACGAAACTCCAGGCACTTGAATCGCCTGATTCCGATAAATGAGCAAAAAGTTAGGCTAAAACGAAAATCGGATCAGAGATCGCGATCAGAAAAATCGCGGATTTAATACGAGAAAAATAAAAACGACGAATGTTCATTAAAACGAACGAATGGGCGAATGCTCACTATTTAAATAAACCGGAAAAAACGATCTATTTAAAAAAACCAAAACTAAAAAAACAAACAAAACCGTCAGAAAAACCGAACGGTTTTTCAAAAAAACCGGAGGCGAAAAATACCTCCGGCAACTCCTGCGACGGCGGCGGCGGTGGTCCGACGGCGGGGCAGCAAGGCGGCGATGTGGCGGCGGCGAGGCAGCAGCGGCGGCATGGGGCGGCGCGCGGCGGCGATGGCGGCTCGGGCCGGCTAAGGTTAGGGTTTGGTGGGGCGGCGTGCGGTGGCGGCTCGGGCCGGCTAAGGTTAGGGTTTGGTGGGGCGGCGGCTTGGGCTTCGGCCGGGGTGGGGGCGGGGCTTAACAGAGGCCCGGCCAGGAGAGTCCTGGTCGGTTACGGCCCAAAGTCGGTTCGGACGTTTTTTTATAATTACGCTCAGAAAAAAAACAAAAGGACTACTAAACTGTAGCGACCAGACCTCAAACAGTCTGATCTTTGTGCTCCGGTGTCATCCCTGGATTAGTAATGCTGACACCACACAGTACTCAGAGGATTTATAGCAGAGTAGAAATCACACACTTATTACATCGAGTGTCTCAAAAGAGAACTTATTACAATAAATATGTCTTAAGGCCATCTAATAACGATAACAGCGGAAGGCTTGGAAGATAAGTGAGTCCATCAACTCCAACGGTATCACTGAGTATAGAACCACGACCTAAAACTCCTTAATCATCGTCTGAAAAGTTTGCAACATTAACGTTGCAGCCCGAGAACGGGTCAGCAGATGGAATATGCTGGCAAGGTAACACATAGAGAGTAATGGAATGAAACAACTATACGATATGCATATTTGGCTGGTGGAAAGCTCTATGGTTACAGTTTTTGCGTAAAGCCAATTTTTCCCTACTTCAAAAAATAAATTTAATTACTATCATGGTGGTTGTTAAACATTGAGAATGGTTGACAGCACTCTCAATCCCAATTAAGCATCATCATTTAACAAACCCAACAAATTTAACTTTAGAGTAACATGTTGAGATTCACATGATAATCCAGGTACTAGATACTCAAGATGTCCATAACCGGGGACACGGCTAACCATGATTAGTTTATTACACTCTGCAGAGGTTTGCGCACTTTTCCCCACAAGACTCGATCGCCTCCGTTGGATTTCTCGCACTACATGGTGTTTGAGAAACGGATGACCGAGACATAGTCTTTCAGAAGCGCTAGCACCTTACGATGGATAGACCGGTACACCTACTTTCCCCTACATCTGCTAGTCTACCCTGTAAGAGTTCGCACAACTTAATCAACTATGCCAGAGCCCATAATGGCTTGTGGCTACACACGGAAGTTTCTAGTATGAATAATCTCATGATCCCTTTGAGCCTGGGTGGCGGTCCAAAAGAAAAACAGGCAAGTCCTGAAATACCCAGGTGCCTCAATCCACCCAGATGTGTGTTCAGGTTGCCACCTTAGATAAACCATTAATTAACAATCTCACATCTGTCATGGATATCACTCACCCAATCCACGTCTACTAGCATAGCATGGCATAATAAGCAAACGTAGAAATAACTCCCAAATGTTTGATAATAAACAGGTAATAGGTACTACCTCATCTACTTCCCATCCCACAATTTAATTAGATCCTAATCATGCAATGTGTGAGGATTGATCTAATGCAATAAAACTGGGTTGTAGAAAAGGTATGATCAAAGTGTTACTTGCCTTGCTGATGATCCGCGAAACCTAGAGATTCGAAGTAATAGGCGGCGCACTCCGGGTATTCTATCGCAGACAAACGAACAAGCATACAATAAATACTCATCTAATGCACAGGTAAAACTCAAATAGAAGATTTAACCAGAAAGTTCAACTTAATAACCCTGGTTTGCAAAAAGAATCAAATCGAACGAAGCAAAAGAAATCAAACGGCGAAAAAATCAACTTCGTTCTAGTAATCTGGATCTAAGTCACATTTTATAGTAGCAAAAACTTGTTGAAGTTGATTATTCGGAAAGAGGGTTTCAAGATGAAACTCCAGGCGCTTGAATCGCCTGATTCCGATAAACGAGCGAAAAGTTATACTAAAATGAAAATCGGATCAGAAATCACGATCAGAAAATAACCGCGGATAATCCGACGAAAAAGAAAAACGACGAACAGATTAATCGTTAATTAACCTAATTCTAAAATAATTAAAATAATATTAAAATAATAATAAAAATCGAAAAAAACAATGAAAAAAAATATATTTTTTAAAAAAATTCGGCACGGAAGTTGAGGCGGCGGTGAACCTCGGGCGGCGTGCAACTCCGGCGAGTCGGCGGCGGGTCCGGCGGCGGCGGGCCAGGGTTTCGGGCGCGGGCGCGGTTATGGGCTGGGGCGCCGGGTGCCTCGCTATTTAAAGGCGCCCCCGGGCGGAGTCCCGCTCGGGTACGACCCATAGTCGGTTTCGTTTTTTTAATAATTACGTTAGGAAAAAAATAAAAAGAAATACTAAACAGACTCCAAATATCCTGAAATAAATTTTCCCGGGTTTCTAAAATCAAGCCCGATAGAGTGAACAATTATTTGGGCCCAAAATACAACTTTGAAAAACGCGTATTTTTCCTAAATTCAATTAAAAATACCGAAAAACTCCGAAATAAAACTTATTTGATTTTTTTATTAAATCCTCAATATTTCGATATTTCGGGAAAGTCATTTTATTCCCTCTCTCATATCTTTGTAATAGAAATAATTGATGATAAAATAAATAAAATCAAATGATCCTATTTACAAAATTTGAGAAAACTCAAATATGTAACTAACGAAATCCCCAACTCTCTCCGTGGGTCCTTGAGTTGCTTAGGATTTTCTAGGATCAAAACCAAAAGCAAAATAGAATATGATATGCATGATGATCTAATGTATAACATTCCAAATTGAAAATTTGGGATGTTACAAACCTACCCCCCTTAAGATGAATCTCGCCCTCGAGATTCGGGTTGGCTAGAAAATAGGTGAGGGTGGTCCTTGAGCAAATCTTCCTCTCGCTCCCAGGTGGCTTCATCCTCCGTGTGGTGGCTCCACTGAACTTTGAAAAACTTGATAACCTTGCTGCGAGTGACTCGGCTGGCAAACTCAAGAATCTTGACTGGTTTCTCCTCATAGGTCAAATTGTTATCCAACTGAATTGCTTCCAATGGCACTGTGTCTCTTAAAGGTATGTCAGCCAGCTCCGCGTGACACTTCTTCAACTGAGAAACGTGGAACACATCATGAACTCCTGTCAATCCTTCTGGCAATTCCAACTTGTAGGCCACTTCTCCCATACGCTCCAAAACTCGATATGGCCCTACAAATCATGGCGCTAACTTCCCCTTAACTCCAAAGCGCTTAATCCCTTGAAGTGGGGATACTCAAAGATAAGCTTTGTCTCCGACTTTGTAAACTGTCTCCTTGCGTTTAGAATCTGCGTAGCTCTTCTGCCTGGACTGGGCTACCTTGAGCCTATCGCGAATCAACTTCACCTTTTGTTCAGACTCTTTAATCAGATCTGGTCCAAACAACTGGCGGTCTCCAACTTCGTCCCATGACAACGGTGTCCTGCACCTCCTTCCATACAAAGCTTCGAAAGGGGCCATCTTCAAACTGGTCTGATAGCTATTATTGTAAGAGAACTCTGCATATGGCAAATTATCGTCCCAACTAGATCCATAATCTAGCGCACAAGCTCTCAGCATATCCTCCAAAATCTGATTGACTCTCTCGGTCTGTCCATCTGTCTGCGGATGAAAAGCTGTACTAAATTCTAGCCTAGTACCCAAAGTCTCATGCAACTACTTCCAGAACTTTGAGGTAAACTGGGTTCCTCTATCTGATACGATGCTCCTCAGAACTCCATGCAGACATACGATTCTTGTCATATATATCTTTGCCAACTTAGCACTGGTGTAAGTGGTCTTTACTGGGATGAAATGAGCTACCTTCGTCAATCGATTAACTACAACCCAAATCAAGTCATAGCCTGAACGAGTCCTTGGTAATCCCGTGATAGAATCCATGCCTAGCTTATCCCACTTCCATTCGGGTATCGGCAATGGTTGCAACAATCCTGATGGCTTCTGATGCTCTGCCTTTACTCTCTGACATACGTCACAAACTGCTACATACTCCGCAATATCCTTCCTCATTCCGGTCCACCAGAAAATATCCTTCAAATCCAAATACATCTTGGTATTTCCTGGGTGAATCGAATACGGTGAATCATGTGCCTCTTGCAGAATCAACTTTCTGATCTCCGGGTCATTGGGTACATAAACACGATCTTCAAACCATAGGGTGTCATGCTCATCCTCACGAAATCCCTTAGCTTTTCCTTGGCTCATTTTCTCTTTTATAGAAGCAATCTCCTTGTCAGATTTCTGAGCCTCTCTGATTTTATCCATCAATGTTGACTGAATCTCCAATGCTGCCGCATAGCCTCTCGGAACTATCTCCAAACCTAGTTCATGAAGGTTTCTGCTAACTCCTTGGGTATTTCTCCCGTCATTAACGTATTGACATGGCTCTTACGGCTCAATGCGTCAGCTACTACATTAGCTTTTCCGGGATGGTAATGCAATCTTATATCATAATCCTTGATGAGCTCCAGCCATCTCCTTTGTCTGAGGTTCAACTCCTTCTACATGAAAATGTACTTCAAACTCTTGTGATCCGTGTACACCTCACAATGATTTCCAATGAGGAAATGTCTCCACATCTTCAATGCATGCACTACGGTTGCTAACTCCAAATCATGCGTGGCATAATTCAATTCGTGAGGCTTCAGTTGTCGTGAAGCATACGAAACAACTCTTCCCTCCTGCATAAGCACTGCTCCAAGTCCTCGACGTGAAGCATCACAATACACCTCATAATCCTTGGTTTGATCTGGCAAAATCAACACTGGTGAGGTAACCAAACGTTTCTTCAATTCCTGGAAACTAGCCTCACACTCCTCAGTCCATTAGTCTCCTTCTTCAGCAACTCCGTCATAGGCTTCGCAATCTTTGAGAAGTCCTCAATAAATCTCCGGTAGTATCTTGCGAGTCCCAGAAAACTCCGGATCTCTCCAACTGTTGTTGGTGCTTCCCAATTGGTCACAGTGATAACCTTGGTGGGGTCAACTGCTATTCCTTCTCCGGTTATAACATGTCCGAGGAATCCAACTTCCTTCAACCAAAACTCACATTTGCTGAACTTGGCATATAACTGATGTTCTCTGAGCTTCTCAAGTACCAATCGCAAATGTTCTTTATGCTCCTCTTCATTCTTTGAGAATACCAGAATATCATCGATGAAAACCACGACGAACTTATCCAAAAACTCCATAAACACTTTGTTCATCATGTTCATAAAATAGGCAGGTGCGTTAGTCAGTCCAAATGACATAACGGTATACTCATACAGTCCATATCTTGTGGTGAATGCTGTCTTAGGTATGTCCTGCTCTCGAATCTTCAACTGATGGTACCCTGATCGCAAATCGATCTTGGAAAACACTTTAGCCCCTTGCAATTGATCAAACAGATCATTGATCATTGGTAGCGGGTACTTGTTTTTGATTGTTACTTCGTTCAATCCTCGATAATCAACAACCATTCTTAGCGATCCATCCTTCTTCTCCACTAGAAGTACTAGTGAGCCCCAAGGCGAAGAACTTGGGCGAATGTAACCTTTATCCAGTAACTCCTTAATCTGCTTCTTAATTTCCACCAAATCCTTTGCGGGCATCCTGTATGGTCGCTTCGATATTGGCCCAGTGCCTGGCAAAAGCTCAATCAAAAACTCAATGTCTCTATCCGGTGGCATGCCTGGCAACTCTTCTGGAAATACGGCAGGAAAATGCTTTACCACTGGTACTTCCTCTTGCACAACTCCTGATAAGGAATTTAATTGTGTCCTGTTTGGCGCATGTCGGGATACAAACTTGATCCTTCTTCCTTCTGGCGTTGTGAGCAAAATTGTCTTACTAGCGCAATCGATGTTTACTCCATACATCAACAACCAATCCATACCGAGAATTACATCCAAACCTTGGGATTCCAGAATAATTAAATCCGTTGGGAAAACATGCCTTCCTATACTTAATGGCACTTGAAAACATCCTTGTCCGGCCATGTACTCTGCTCCTGGCGAGCTTACTAGCATAGGTGTTTTAAGAACCCTAGTGGGCAGGCTATACTTTTCGACAAATCCCCTTGATATGTATGAATGCGATGCACCAGTATCAAAAAGAACGAGTGCAATAAATGACTTAACCAAAAACTTACCTATTACTCCATCGGGCTGAGCTTCAACCTCCTCCACATTAACGTGGTTCACCTGTCTCCTGTTGAAAGGGTTCGGCTTCTTTCCAGAGCTTCCATTGCCGTTTTGGCCTTCAGGACATTCATTGGCATAATGTCCGGTCTTGGTACACTTGAAACAGGTGACTTGACTCAGATCTCTCTTGGCTGGGGTTGATGGGGTGTTGCGGTTCTGTCCATTGCTTCCTCCATTCCCATTACCATTCTTGGTGCCATTGTGATTGTGCGAGCTACCTACTCCATGGGTATGCTGAAAATGTCCTCCCGGTCTAGGGGTAAAATGTGGCTTCTGCTGAGCTCCTGAATAATACTTTCCTTGTCCATACTTCCTCTTGCGGTTCTCAATTTGCTGCTGCTTCCCTTCAATCATAAGAGCACGATCTACCAACTCCTGGTAGTTGTTGAAGGTGGCTACCATCAACTCCATACTCAACTCATCATTCAGTCCTTCCAGGATTTTCTCCTACTTAGCTGCATCCGTAGCAACATCATCTGGGGCATAACGTGCTAGCTTACTAAACTCCTCCACATACTGGCCAACTATCCGTCCTCCTTGGCGCAAGTTATGAAACTCACGCTTCTTCATGGCCATTGCTCCTGCTGAAACATGGGCAGTACGAAAAGCCTGCTGAAACTGGTCCCATGTGACAGTGTCGACTGGGAAGGTGGCTGTGAAATTATCCCACCATGATGTTGCGGGTCGTTCTAACTGATGTGCGGCAAACTTCACTTTCTCCGCATCTGTGCATCCTGCTGTGGTCAACTCCCTAGCTATCTTGCGGAGCCAATCATCTGCTACTATCGGCTCGGTGCTACTAGAAAACACCGGCGGATTCAGCCTACGAAAACGGGCTAAGTGGTCAATAGGTGGTGGTGGTGGTGGGTTGTTGTTGTTGTTCCCCTAATTCTGATTCTGAACTAGCAACTGCATCAAGGTGTTCTGCTGCTGGATCAACTGGGTGAGCTCCGGCGGAAAGGCAAATCCGGGGTCACGTCTCGGAGGCATCTGAGGGTTTAGAAAAGATGAGATATAAGAATAGAGGGGGTCTAAAGAGAAAACACTACCCATATGCACATGAGGCAAAAGCAAACAATTTACTTCATTCAATCAAACAAAGGCATACAATTGATCTACTATCGCAAAAGTGCTCGGACTACTAAATTTACATGGTGGACTACTACTACTGGTGAGGTGGTCTACTAGAAATATTCTACGGTTGTAGACTCCATGATATCAGCTCCAGCTTCATCAACATAGTCATCATCGCTACTATCTGCTTCCGAGTCGGTGCTGTCGATGATGATGTAGTCTTCCGGGCTAATCTCCTTGGGTTCTTCGTCTTCATCTACTGGTGTCGGGCCTCCCATAAATATTCCAATCTTCTTGATCAGGTCGTCATTCTTCTCCACCAATACTTCAATTTCTTCTTCATAATCTTCACGTGTAGCCTTGAGTTCTTCCTCCAGTTCCTTGATTCTAGTCTTAGCCTTCTTTAGATCTATCATGTCGGCGCACATCTGATTCTCCAGTCGTCGAATGTGCTGGTTTAACTCCTGGATAAAAGCTGCAATTGATCTATCTTTCCTGGTGCTGATCATCTCCCAGTGTTCATCTCGGCGTCCGCAAATCTGGTAGATAGTATCCTTGAGATCCTTGCGGGAGACTTCTCCAATGCGTCCCATGGCAATGTGAGCTGCCATACTCTTTCCTAGACTCCAAGTTGGTGCATCAAAAGAAAACTCTATGGGCTCAGTGACTGGCATGAACGTCCTTCCTGGAACTTGAACTTGAATTATCCAGCGCTCTTCTTCAGGTAAAATGGCATTGTAGGTTCCCGTGAAGCTTGGTACTCCTATGTTCAGGTATCTAGTGACTTCCTTCAAGTGGCGTCCAAAGGGTGTATCTTCATCTGGTTGTGTGAACTTGTTCCTTGCATCCGCCATCCTAAAGAGTAGAAAAGATGAGAAGTCAGAAGAGAAGAGAGTGAGTAGTGATCTAGGTCTTTTAGCTTAGTGGTCGTGTCCTATAGTCAGCGTGTGCTCTGATACCATCTCTGTAGCGACCAGACCTCAAACAGTCTGATCTCTGTGCTCCAGTGTCATCCCTGGATCAGTAATGCTGACACCACACAGTACTCGGAGGATTTATAGCAGAGTAGCAATCACACACTTATTACATCGAGTGTCTCAAAAGAGAACTTATTACAATAAATATGGCTTAAGGCCATCTAATAACGATAACAGCGGAAGGCTTGGAAGATAAGTGAGTCCATCAACTCCAACGGCATCACTGAGTATAGAACCATGTCCTAAAACTCCTTAATCGTGGTCTGAAAAGTCTGCAACATTAACGTTGCAGCCCGAGAACGGGTCAGCACATGGAATATGCTGGCAAGGTAACACATAGAGAGTATTGGAATGAAACAACTATACTATATGCATATTTGGCTGGTGGAAAGCTCTACGGTTACAGTTTTTGCGTAAAGCCAATTTTTCCCTACTTCAAAGGAATAAATTTAATTACTATCATGGTGGTTGTTAAACATTGAGAATGGTTGACAGCACTCTCAATCCCAATTAAGCATCATCATTTAACAAACCCAAGAAAATTAACTTTAGAGTAACATGTTGAGATTCACATGATAATCCAGGTACTAGATACTCAAGATGTCCATAACCGGGGACACAGCTAACCATGATTAGTTTATTACACTCTGCAGAGGTTTGCGCACTTTTCCCCACAAGACTCGATCGCCTCCGTTGGATATCTTGCACTACATGGTGTTTGAGAAACGGATGACCGAGAAACAGTCTTTGAGAAGCGCTAGCACCTTACGATGGATAGACCGGTACACCTACTTTCCCCTACATCTGCTAGTCTACCCTGTAAGAGTTCGCACGACTTAATCAACTATGCCAGAGCCCATAATGGCTTGTGGCTGCACACGGAAGTTTCTAGTATGAATAATCTCATGATCCCTTTGAGCCTGGGTGGCGGTCCAAAAGAAAAACAGGCAAGTCCTGGAATACCCAGGTGCCTCAATCCACCCAGATGTGTGTTTAGGTTGCTACCTTAGATAAACCATTAATTAACAATCTCACATCTGTCATGGATATCACTCACCCAATCCATGTCTACTAGCATAGCATGGCATAATAAGCAAACGTAGAAATAACTCTCAAAGGTTTGATAATAAACAGGTAATAGGTACTACCTCATCTACTTCCCATCCCATAATTTAATTAGATCCTAATCATGCAATGTGTGAGGATTGATCTAATGCAATAAAACTGGGTTGTAGAAAAGGTATGATCAAGGTGTTACTTGCCTTGCTGATGATCCGCGAAACCTAGAGATTCGAAGTAACATGCGGCGCACTCCGGATATTCTATCGCAGACAAACAAACAAGCATACAATAAGTACTCATCTAATGCACAGGTAAAACTCAAATAGAAGATCTAACCAGAAAGTTCAACTTAAGACCCCTAGTTTGCAAAAAGAATCAAATCAAACGAAGCAAAAGAAATCAAACGGCAAAAAAAATCAACTTTGTTCTAGTAATCTGGATCTAAGTCAAATTTTATAGTAGCAAAAACTTGTTTAAGTTGATTATTCGGAAAGAGGGTTTCGAGACGAAACTCCAAGCGCTTGAATCGCCTGATTCCGATAAACGAGCGAAAAGTTATACTAAAATGAAAATCGGATCAGAAATCGCGATCAGAAAATAACCGCGGAAAATCCGACGAAAAAGAAAAACGACGAACAGATTAATCGTTAATTAACCTAATCCGAAAAGAATTAAAATAATATTAAAAATGGTATTAAAATAATAATAATAATAATAAAATCGAAAATAAAACCGACGAAAAAAATATTTTTTTAAAAAATTCGGCACGGAAGTTGAGGCGGCGGCGAACCTCGGGCGGCGTACAACTCCGGCGAGTCGGCGGCGGGTCCGGCGGCGGCGGCGGGGGGGGGGGGGGGCTAGGGTTTCGGGCGCGTGCGCGGTTATGGGCTGGGGCGCCGGGTGCCTCGCTATTTAAAGGCGCCCCCGGGCGGAGTCCCGCTCGGGTACGGCCCATAGTCGGTGTCGTTTTTTTTAAATAATTACGCTCAGAAAAAAATAAAAAGAAATACTAAACGGACTCCGAAAATCCTGAAATAAATTTTCCCAGGTTTCTAAAATCAAGCCCGATAAAGTGAACATTTATTTGGGCCCAAAATACAACTTTGGAAAAGCGTATTTTTCCTAAATTCAATTTAAAATACCGAAAAACTCCGAAATAAAACTTATTTGATTTTTTATTAAATCCTCAATATTTCTATATTTTGGGAAAGTCATTTTATTCCCTCTCTCATATCTTTGTAATAGAAATAATTGACGATAAAATAAATAAAATCAAATGATCCTATTTACAAAATTTGAGAAAACTCAAATATGTAACTAACGAAATCCCCAACTCTCTCCGTGGGTCCGTGAGTTGCTTAGGATTTTCTAGGATCAAAAACAAAAGAAAAATAAAATATGATATGCATGATGATCTGATGTATAACATTCCAAATTGAAAATTTGGGATGTTACATAAATCACGAAATAAAATTTCCCCGGCTTCTAAAATCAAGCCGCACAGGATGAACATTTCTTTGGGGCCTAATTGCAATTTTGAAAAACGCATATTTTTCCTAAACTGGATGATACCCCGCACTTTGTTGCGGAAATATTTGCAATACATTTCAATAATATGTGATTTCTATGGAACGTGAATAGTGATACTACGAAAACTAAAATTGCAAATCCATATGCTTTATTGTGTTTGATTAATGTATTGTAAAATATTTAATATATGTTTGCATGTTGAGGTGGACATTTTCATGTGTATGAATGCATGTTGTGGTGGGCCTTTTGCCATGCATGTTGCTTGATGATGTGGCATGCTTGCATGTTGAGAGAAATATATTAGTGGGGGCTAGCTATTTAGATATAGAAGATTGAAATAAAATAGCAAATAAAACCAAATAAAATCTTATTTGATTTTTTTATTAAATCCTCAATATTTCTTTATTTTGGGAAATTTATTTTATTCCCTCTCTCATAATTTTTATAATAGAAATAATTGAAGATAAAATAAATAAAATCAAATGATCCTATTTTCAAAATTTTAGACAACTCAAATATGAAAATAACGAAATCCCCAACTCTCTCCGAGGGTCCTTGAGTTGCGTGAAATTTCTAGGATCAAACAAAATGCAATAAATATGATATGCCATGATGATCTAGTTTATAACATTCCAAATTGAAAATTTGGGATGTTACAAACCTACCCCCCTTAAGATGAATCTCGCCCTCGAGATTCGGGTTGGCTAGAAAATAGGTGAGGGTGGTCCTTCAGGAAATCTTCCTCTCGTTCCCAGGTGGCTTCATCCTCTGTGTGGTGGCTCCACTGAACCTTGCAAAACTTGATAACCTTGCTGCGGGTGACTCGACTGGCATACTCTAGAATCTTAACTGGTTTCTCCTCATAGGTCAAATCACTATCCAACTGAATCGCTTCCAGTGGTACCATATCTCTCAGCGGTATGTCAGCTATCTCTGCGTGGCACTTCTTCAACTGGGATACATGGAACACGTCGTGAACTCCTGACAATCCTTCGGGCAATTCCAACTTATAGGCAACTTCTCCCATACGCTCCAAAACTTTGTATGGGCCTACAAAACGTGGCGCTAACTTTCCCTTAACTCCAAACGCTTAACTCCTCGAAGTGGTCATACTCGAAGATAAACTCGGTCTCCGACTTCGTAAACTATCTCCTTGCGTTTAGAATCTGCATAACTCTTCTGCCTGGATTGAGCTACCTTCAGCCTGTTGCGAATTAATTTCA
Source organism: Triticum monococcum (assembly GCA_034509565.1). Classification (NCBI taxonomy): domain Eukaryota; kingdom Viridiplantae; phylum Streptophyta; class Magnoliopsida; order Poales; family Poaceae; genus Triticum; species Triticum monococcum. Next base: position 654,666,256 of record CM067847.1, on the reverse strand, counting down.
CTTTCTGTTCAGACTCCTTTATCAGATCCGGTCCAAACAACTAGCGATCTCTAACTTCATCCCAGGACAATGGGGTCCTGCACCTCCTTCCGTACAAGGCTTCGAAAGGGGCCATCTTCAAACTAGATTGATAGCTGTTGTTGTAAGAGAACTCTGCATACAGCAAATTCTTGTCCCAACTAGATCCGTAATCTACCGCACAAGCTCTTAGCATATCCTCCAAAATCTGATTGACTCTCTCAGTCTGTCCATCTGTTTTCGGATGAAAAGCTGTGCTAAACTCCAGTCTAGTTCCCAAAGTCTCATGCAACTGATTCCAGAACTTTGAGGTAAACTGGGTTCCTCTGTCTGATACAATCCTCCCTGGAACTCCATGCAGACATACAATTCTGGTCATGTATATCTTTGCCAACTTTGCACTGGTATAGGTAGTCTTCACTGGAATGAAATGAGCTAATTTTGTCAAACGATCGACTACAACCCATATCGAGTCATAGCCTAAACGTGTTCTGGGCAATCCTGTAATAAAATCCATGCCTAGCTTATCCCACTTCCATTCAGGTATCGGCAATGGTTGTAGCAATCCTGTTGACTTCTGATGCTCTGCTTTCACTCTCTGACATACATCACAAACTGCTACATACTCCGCAATATCCTTCTTCATTCCGGTCCACCAGAAAATATCCTTCAAATCCAAATACATCTTGGTATTTCCTGGGTGAATCGAATACGGTGAATCATGGGCCTCTTGTAAAATTAACTTCCTGATCTCCGGATCATTTGGCACATAAACACGGTCTTCAAACCATAGGGTGTCGTGCTCATCTTCATGAAATCCCTTAGCTTTTCCTTTGATCATTTTATCCTTAATAGAAGCAATCTCCTTGTCAGTCCTTTGAGCTTCTCTGATCTTATCCATCAAAGTAGACTGAATCTCCAATGCTGCTACATAGCCTCTTGGGACTATTTCCAAACATAGCTCTCGAAGATTTTCGGCTAACTCCCTTGGTAAATCTCCCGTCATTAGGGTGTTGACATGGATCTTACGGCTTAACGCGTCAGCTACTACGTTAGCCTTTCTAGGGTGATAATGCAATCTCATATCATAATCCTTGATGAGCTCGAACCATCTCCTTTGTCTGAGATTCAACTCCTTTTGTGTGAAAATATACTTCAAGCTCTTGTGATCCGTGTACACCTCGCAATGGTTTCCAATCAGAAAATGTCTCCAAGTCTTTAATGCATGCACTACGGCTGCTAACTCCAAATCATGCATAGCATAATTCAACTCATGGGGCTTAAGCTGTCGTGAGGCATATGAAACAACGCTTCCTTCCTGCATAAGCACTGCTCCAAGTCCTTGATGTAAAGCGTGACAATACACCTCATAATCGTTGGTCTGATCCGGTAAAATCAACACTGGTGAGGTAACCAAACATTTCTTCAACTCTTGAAAACTAGCCTCACATTCCTTAGTCCATATGAACTTGGTATCCTTCTTCAACAACTCCGTAATAGGCTTCGCAATCTTTGAGAAATTCTCAATAAACCTCCGGTAGTATCCTACGAGTCCAAGAATACTCTGGATCTCTCCAACGGTGGTTGGCGCTTCCCACTTGGTCACGGTATCAACTTTAGTGGGTCTACTGCTATACCTTCTCCAGATATAACGTGTCCGAGAAACCCAACTTCTTTCAACCAAAACTCACATTTGCTAAACTTGGCATATAACGGATGTTCTCTGAGCTTTCCAAGAACCAAATGCAAATGCTCCTTATGCTCCTCTTCATTTTTCGAGTAAACCAGGATATCATCAATGAACACTACGACGAACTTATCCAAGAACTCCATAAACACTTTGTTCATCATGTTCATAAAATATGCATGTGCCTTAGTCAGACCAAATGACATAACGGTATACTCGTAAAGCCCATACCTGGTGGTAAAAGCCGTCTTAGGTATATCCTATCCTCGAATTTTCAACTGGTGGTATCCTGATTCCATATCGATCTTGGAAAATACCTTAGCTCCTTGCAATCGATCAAATAGATCATTGATCATCGGTAGTAGGTACTTGTTCTTGATGGTTACTTCATTCAATCCTCGATAATCAACAACCATCCTTAACGATCCATCCTTCTTTTCTACTAGAAGTACTGGCGAACCCCAAGGCGATGAACTTGGGTCAATATATCCTTTATCCAGTAACTCCTTAATCTGCTTCTTGATTTCCACCAAATCCTTTGCGGGCATCCTATATGGTCTCTTTGATATTGGCCCTGTGCCTGGCAAAAGCTCAATCAGAAACTCAATATCTCTATCTGGTGGCATGCCTGGCAACTCTTCTGGAAATACATCGGGGAAATCCTTCACTACTGGTACTTCCTCCTGCACAACTCATGTTAAACAATTTACTTGAGTCCTCTTCGGCACATGCCGGGATACATACTTAATCCTTCTCCCTTCTGGGGTGGTAAGAAAGATCGACTTACTGGCACACTAAATATTCCCTTCTTACTTTGACAACCAATCCATGCCTAATATCACATCCAATCCTTGAGATTCCAACACTATTAGGTCTGATGGAAATACGTAGTTACCAATCCTTAATGGTAACCAATCACACTATAGACTAGCCATATATTCTGCTACGGGCGAGGTTACTAACATGGGTGACCTAAGGGCTTGGGTTGGCAGTTTATACTTATCCACTAATCCCCTTGATATGTATGAATGTGATGCACCAGTATCGAAAAGAACGAGTGCAGTAAATGACTTAACCAAAAACTTACCGATTACTGCATCCGGCTGCTCTTCAACCTCCTCCACATTAACGTGGTTCACCTGTCCCCTGTTGAAAGGGTTCGGCTTCTTCCCAGAGCTTCCATTGCCATTTCCATTCTGTGATTCAGGACATTCGTTGGCATAATGTCCGGTCTTCTAGCACTTAAAGCAAGTGACTTGGCTCAGGTCTTTCTTGGTGAGGGTCGATGGGTTAGTGCGGTTCTGGCCGTTGCTTCCTCCATTCCCATTACCAGTCTTGGGGCCATTGTGATGGTGCGAGCTACCTCCTCCATGGTGTAAGTGCATCTAGTGCCACCCCTAGTTGGTTTTGGAGTATTGACGACAAACCTAGTTGAGGGACTAATGTGTTTGTGAGAATTGCAGGATAACACAGGTAGAAGTCCCTCATTGATTCGGTTTTACTACCAGAGATGACCCCTAAAAATGTACGAAGACATTGAAGTCAATGGTGGTATATGAAGATATTCACATTGAAGACTATGACATGAGAAGACACCACGTGAAGCCTATGGAACTCGAAGACTTAGATGTTTCGTAGTTCTTTTTCATTTGTATTGAGTCATAGGAACCACCGTACTGTTAAGTGGGGTCCAAGAGAACCATTCAGAATGACTGAAGTGATGCCTAATTCAAATCCTATGTCTTCGAGCGAAGACTATGAGAGCAAATCTTGTCCAGAGTCGGACAAGTTAGCTTTACTTGTAGCCCAAGTAAAGTTGCTGTGTGAGTTTGAAATCTGACCGTTGGTACATGTGCCAGTTCCTTAGTGACTCAGGGTCATTTCGGACAAATCAGGTCGGGTTGCCCAGTGGCTATAAATAGTCCACCCCCTACAACCATAAACGGTTGGCTGCTCAGATTTCAGTACACGGCTTTTGTCGTTTGAGAGCAACCCACCTCGAAGCCTTTGATAGAAAATTCCTAGCGAGGAGAAAAGCCCTAACCACCCAGAGCCAGAGTAAATTGGGCATCACTTAAGTCTTCTTGTCTGAGTGATCTGAAGACTTATTACACTAGGACTGTGCATCCTCCAGCCGGTTAGGCGTCGCGTTCTGAGCATCCAAGAGAAATTGTGGATTGCCGGTGAACGAAGTCTATGAAGGTTTGGGAGTCTACCTTGAAGACTTACCAGAGTGATTGGGCGAGGTCTGTGTGACCTTAGCTCAAGGAGAAAACGGTGAGGACTGGGTGTCCTCAGCTGCATGTTCAGGACTGGGTGTCCGGGACTGTGTGTCCTTTGGTTTAAATACCTAGCCGCTCCAACCAGACGTACAGTTGTCACAGCAACTGGAACTGGTCCAACAAATCATTGTCTTCAGCGTGTCACTGGTTTCATCTTCACTTCCTTTTACTTACTGTTACACATTGTGAAGCCATTGCATGCTTGCTTTATCTTCTATCTTCACAACATAACTATATGATTTGTTTGGCTTCATAACTTCTTCCTACCTGATCCTTATTACACTGCAGCTACTTGTCATTGTGCTTTCACTCTATTGAATACTTGACCATGGCTTGCCTAGTGTAATCTAACTTCCGCTGCTTAAGTGATAGGCATATCTGTACTGTTTGTCTTCATAACCTTCACGTTTTGAAGACTTTCATAAAAATCGCCTATTCACCCCCCTCTAGTCGATATAACGCACTTTCACATGGGTATGCTGGAAATGTCCTCCTGGTCTAGGGGTAAAACGTGGCTTCTGCTAAGCTCCAGAATTGTACTTTCTTTGTCCATACTTCCTCTTGCGATTCTCAATTTGCTGCTGCTTCCCTTCAATCATGAGAGCACGATCTACCAACTCCTGGTAGTTGTTGAAGGTTGCTACCATCAACTGCATGCTCAACTCATCATTCAGTCCTTCCAGAAACTTCTACTGCTTTGCTGCATCCGTAGCAACGTCATCTGGGGCATAACGTGCTAATTTACTAAAGTCCTCCACATACTAGCCAACTGTCCGTCCTACTTGGCACAAGTTGCGAAACTCTCGCTTCTTCATGGCCATAGCTCCTGCTAAAACATGGGCAGTTCTAAAAGCCTGCTGAAACTGGTCCCACGTGACAGTGTCGATAGGGAAAGTGGCTGTGAAATTCTCCCACCATGATGCTGCGGGTCCTTCAAGCTGATGTGCGGCAAACTTCACCTTTTCCGCATCCGTGCATCCTGCTGTGGTCAACTCTCTAGCTGTCTTGCGGAGCCAATCATCTGCTACTATCGACTCGGTGCTACTGGAGAACACCGGCGGATTCAGCCTAAGAAAACGGGCTAAGTGATCAACAGGTGGTGGTGGTGGTGGTGGGTTGTTGTTGTTGTTCCCTTGATTCTGATTCTGGACTAGTAACTGCATCAATGTGTTTTGCTACTGGATCAGCTGGGTGAGCTCCGGTGGGAAGGTTAATCCGGGGTCACGTCTCGAAGGCATCTGAGGGTTTAGAAAAGATGATATTTAAGAATAGAGGGGGTCTAAGGAGAAAACACTACCCATATGCACATGAGGCAAAAGCAAACAATTCACTTCATTCATCAATCAAACAATGGCATACAATCGATCTAACTATCGCAAAAGTGCTCGGACTGTAATATTTACATGGTGGACTACTACTACTGATGAGGTGGTCTACTAGAAATATTCTTCGGTTGCAGACTCCATGATATCTGCACCAGCTTCATGAACGTAGTCATCATCGCTATCATCTGGATCTGAGTCGGTGTCGTCGATGATGATGTAGTCTTCCGAGCGAATCTCCTTGGGTTCTTCGTATTCTTCTACCGGTGTAGGGCCTCCCATAAATATTCCGATCTTCTTGATCAGATCGTCATTCACCTCTACTAATACTTCAATTTCTTCTTCATAATCTTCACGTGTAGCCTTGAGTTCTTCCTCCAGTTCCTTGATCCTTGTCTTTGCCTTCTTCAGGTCTAGCATGTCGGTGCACATCTAGTTCTCCTAACGTCGAATGTTTTGGTTTAACTCCTGGAAAAAGCTGCGACTGATCTCTCCTTTCTGGTGCTGATCATCTCCCAGTGCTCATCTCGGCGCCCACAAATCTGGTAGATAGTATCCTTGAGATCATTGCGGTAGACTTCTCCAATGCGTCCCATGGCAATGTGAGCTGCCATGCTCTTTCCTAGACTTCAAGTTGCTGCATCAAAAGAAAATTCTATGGGCTTAGTGACTGGCATGAACGTCCTTCCTGCAACTTGTACTTGTATCATCCAATGCTCTTCTTTAGGTAAAGTGGCGTTGTAGGTGCCCGTGAAGCTTGGTACTCCTATGTTCAGGTATCTAGTGACTTCCTTCAAATGATGTCCAAAAGGTGTATCTTCATCCGGTTGAGTGAACTTGTTCCTTGCATCCGCCATCCTAAAAGAGTAGAAAAGATGAGAAGTCAGAAAGAGAAGAGAGTGAGTAGTGATCTAGGTCTTTAGCTTAGTGGTCGTGTCCTACAGTCAGCGTGTGCTCTGATACCATCTTGTAGCGACCAGACCTCAAACGGTCCAATCTCTGTGCTCCGGTGTCATCCCTGGATCAGTAATGCTAACACCACACAGTACTTGAAGGATTTATAACAGAGTTGCAATCACACACTTATTACATCAAGTGTCTCAATAGAGAACTTATTACAAAAAAATATGGCTTAAGGCCATCTAATAATGATAACAGCGGAAGGCTTGGAAGATAAGTGAGTCCATCAACTCCAACGCCATCACTGAGTATAGAACGACGACGTAAAACTCCTTAATCATCGTCTGAAAAGTCTGCAACATGAACGTTGCAGCCCGAAACGGGTCAGCACATGGAATATGCTGGCAAGGTAACACATAGAGAATAATGGAATGAAACAACTATTCTATATGCATATTTGGCTGGTGGAAGGCTCTATGGTAACAGTTTTGCGTAATGCCAATTTTTCCCTACTTCAAAGGAATAAATTTATTTAACTATCATGGTGGTTGTTAAACATGAAGAATGGTTGACAGCATTCTCAATGCCAATTAAGTATCATCATTAAACAAACCCATCAAAATTAATTTTATAGTAACATGTTGAGATTCACATGATAATCCAGGTACTAGATACTCAAGATGTCCATAACTGGGGACACGGCTAACCATGATTAGTTTATACACTCTGCAGAGGTTTGCGCACTTTTCCCCACAAGTCCCGATCTCCTCCATTGGATTTCTCGCACTACATGGTGTTTGAGAAACAGATGACCGAGACATAGTTTTTCAGAAGCGCTAGCACCTTACGATGGGTAGACCGTACCACCTACATCCCTACATCTGCTAGTCTACCACTTTAAGAGTTCGCACGACTTAGTCAACTATGCTAGAGCCCATAATAGCTTGTGGCTGCACATGGAAGTTTCTAGCATGAACAATCTCATGATCCCTTTGAGCCTGGGTGGCGGTCCGAAAAAAACAGGCAATCCTACAATACCCAGGTACCTCAATCCACCCAGATGTGTGTTTAAGTTGCCACCTTAAATAAACCATTAATTAACAATCTCACATCTGTCATGGATACACTCACCCAATCCACGTCTACTAGCATAGCATGGCATAATAAGCAAACGTAGAAGTAACTCCCAAAGGTTTGATCATAAACAGGTAATAGGTACTACCTCAACTACTTCCCAAACCCACAATTTTAAATAGATCCAAATCATGCAATGTGTGAGGATTGATCTAATGCAATAAAAACTAGGTAGTAGGAGGTATGATCAAAGTGTTACTTGCCTTGCTGATGATCCGCGAAACCTAGCGATTCAAAGTGGCAAGCGGTGCACTCCGGGTACTCTATCGCAAACAAACAAGCATACAATAAGCACTCAACTAATGCATGGGTAAAACTCAAATAAGAGATCTAACCAGAAAGTTCAACTTAAGAACTCTGGTTGGCAAAAAGAATCAAATCGAACGAAGCAACGAAAGACAAACGACAAAAGAAACATGCTTCATTTGCTATTCTGGATCTAAGGAAATTTTTACAGTGGCAAAAACTTGTTTGAGTTGGTTAAACAGAAAGAGAGTTTTGAGACGAAACTCCAGGCGCTTAAATCGCCTGATTCCGATAAACGAGCGAAAAGTTAGACTAAAACGAAAACCGGATCAGAGATCGCGATCAGAAAAATCGCAGATTTAATCCGAGAAAAGGAAAAACGACGAACGTTTGTTAAAACGAACGAACGGGCGAACTCTCACTATTTAAATAAACCGGAAAAACCAGTCTATTTAAAAAAACCGAAACAAAAAACGAACAGAACCGTCAGAAAAATTGAAGTGTTTTTCGAAAAAAAACCAGAGGCGAAAAATACCTCTGGCAACTCCGGCGACGGCGACGGCGGTGGTCCGACGACGGGGCGGCGAGGCGGCGACAGGGCGGCCGCGAGGCGGCAGCATGGGGCGGCGCGCGGCGGCAGCGGCTCAGGCCGGCTAAGGTTAGGGTTTGGTGGGGCGGCGGCTTGGGCTTCGGCCGGGGTGGGGGCGCGGCTTAAAAGAGGCTCGGCCAGGAGAGTCCTGGTCGGTTACGGCCCAAAGTCGGTTCAGACTTTTTCTTATAATTACGCTCGAAAAAAACAAAAGGACTACTAAACGGACTCCAAAAGGTGTATCTTCATCCGGTTGAGTGAACTTGTTCCTTCCATCTGCCATCCTAAAAGAGTAGAAAAGATGAGAAGTTAGAAAGAGAAGAGAGTGAGTAGTGATCTAGGTCTTTAGCTTAGTGGTCGTGTCCTACAGTCAGCATGTGCTCTGATACCATCTTGTAGCGACCAGACCTCAAACGGTCCAATCTCTGTGCTCCGGTGTCATCCCTGGATCAGTAATGCTGACACCACATAGTACTTGAAGGATTTATAACAGAGTAGCAATCCCACACTTATTACATCAAGTGTCTCAATAGAGAACTTATTACAAAAAAATATGGCTTAAGGCCATCTAATAATGATAACAGCGGAAGGCTTGGAAGATAAGTGAGTCCATCAACTCCAACGGCATCACTGAGTATAGAACCACGACCTAAAACTCCTTAATCATCGTCTGAAAAGTCTGCAACATGAACATTGTAGCCTGAAACGGGTCAGCACATGGAATATGCTGGCAAGGTAACACATGGAGAATAATGGAATGAAACAGCTATTCTATATGCATATTTGGCTGGTGGAAGGCTCTATGGTTACAGTTTTGCGTAAAGCCAATTTTTCCTTACTGCAAAGGAATAAATTTATTTAACTATCATGGTGGTTGTTAAACATTGAGAATGGTTGACAGCATTCTCAATCCCAATTAAGCATCATCATTAAACAAACCCATCAAAATTAATTTTATAGTAACATGTTGAGATTCACATGATAATCCAGGTACTAGATACTCAAGATGTCCATAACCGGGGACACGGCTAACCATGATTAGTTTATACACTCTGCAGAGGTTTGCGCACTTTTCCCCACAAGTCTCGATCTCCTCCGTTGGATTTCTCGCACTACATGGTGTTTGAGAAACGGATGACCGAGACATAGTCTTTCAGAAGCGCTAGCACCTTACGATGGGTAGACCGTACCACCTACATCTGCTAGTCTACCACTATAAGAGTTCGCACGACCTAGTCAACTATGCTAGAGCCCTTAATAGCTTGTGGCTGCACACGGAAGTTTCTAGCATGAACAATCTCATGATCCCTTTGACCCTGGGTGGCGGTCTGAAAAAATAGGAAATCCTGGAATACCCACACTACTAGAAAAAGGGCTATAGATGGGATTGACACTAATGGCGCACCAGACAAGCGGTGCGCCATTAGTATATACTAATGGCGCACCACCTTCTGATACGCCATTAGAGTTGAAACTACTAATGGCGCACCTGGCCCAGGGTGCGCCATTAGTATCAAATTTTTTTTGAACTAGTGCGCCTGTCCAAACATACTAATGGCGCATCCAGACACAATGCGCCATTACTAGTTGTAACTAGTAATGGCTAACCTGTCGAAAAGTGCGCCACTAATGTTGTTTTTTATTATATTTTTTATTCCTTTTTTTGCAAAACTACTAATGGCGCACTGTTCCACCGTGCGCCATTACTAGTTTAAACTAGTAATGGCGCACTGTGGAACAGTGCGCCATTAGTATGTTTTTTTTGCAAAACTACTAATGGCGCACCACCAGAAGGTGCGCCATTAGTAACCTGGATTACTAATGGCGCATTTAGAGTTGGTGCGCCATTAGTAAGTGGGCAGCAACAAGATATTTTGGACAGCCTCTCCTACCCACACACACTTTCTCCCCACTTCATTCTCTCCACCTCCTCCTTGTCTCGGGTGCCTCCTCTTTTTCACCTCATTCCACCATAGATTCATTCAAATTAAGTGGTTAAATTACCTTGTTTTGATAGGTAAGTAAGGGGGGAAGCTATATTTATGTTGTTCTCCCTACAACAATGTGCACATGCACTTTTCATGCCCTAGCTAGATCTATGTATGTTCGTGGTGTTGCATATGTTTGTGGTGTTGCATATGTGTTTGTGTTTTTAGGTGTACCGGTATTTGAAATGCGGTAGTTGCCAATATTTTGCCGGAATGTTGATTCATTTCCGTTTCGGCGAGAATTTTGGCATTAAGCATTCTTTTGGACCTATTTTTAGGGAAAGTCATGCCAAATTTTTTCTTGGTTCTAAAATATTGTTTTGCTCTACCCCGCAGGCGACCATGGTCCGCACGATGACCTAAGGCATCGTGAATAGGTTTTTGAGGTCCGCGAAGGCTGAGATGCTTCAAAATAACGAGACAGAGATAAGATGTCCGTGTCGAAGATGCAAGCTGAAGAGCCTTATTGCGGACCCAGATTCCGAGCAGGTGCGGGACCACCTGCTCTTGTGTTGTTTCATGGATGGCTATCGGTGGCAAGGTGATGAAGATGACTATGAAGTCGTCCATGGGGGCTGCGCAAGAAATGAGGAAGGGCAGCAAGACAACCACCGCAGCTCGGGCAGGCGAGAAGACAAAGAATCCCCAGGAGATGATCATGACGGTGATGCTATACACAGTCATCATGTAGAAGATGCAGGACATGATGAGGAAGATGTCGGAGTAGACGACGGGCATGATCCTGAAGATGATGATGCCGGCGGAGCAGACGACGCTGGACCATCGATGGGCTGGGTGCAGGACCCACATATTCAAGAGCTGCTTCTCAAGCAGACGGATAACGCAAGAGCTGCCGCCCGAGAGAAAGCCAAGATGGATCAACTTGAGTTAGACGTGGTTACTCCATTGTATGAAGGATGCAGGCCCGAGGATACCCGCCTGAAAATAACGCTCATGGCTCTGGAGATGAAGGTAAAACACAAAATGACCGACGCATGCTTCGACGAGAACATGTCATTCTGGCACGAACGTCTTCCCAAGGGGAACAAGTGCCCGACCAGTTTGGAGGAGGCGAAGAAAATCGTGTGTCCTCTGGATTTACCGCACGTGAAATACCATGTGTGCATTAACAATTGCATCATTTATCGGGACGAGCACGCGGAGTCTACCGTATGTCCGGTGTGCGGCGTCACTCGATACAAGAAGAGGAAGAAAGCTCCTCGAAAAGTGGTGTGGTACTTTCCGATCACTCCTTGTCTGCAGCGGTATTTCGTGGACCCTAAGGTAGCAAAGCTCCTGCGTTGGCACGCGGATAGGGAGGAGAAGAAGCGAGAAGATGAGGCAAATGATCCGGAGATAGATAAAAAAGACAAGATGCTGAGTCACCCTAAGGATGCGAGCCAGTGGCAACCGTTGAACTTCGAATACCCAGAATTTGGGAAGGATCCAAGGAACATCGTGCTGGGCGCGAGCACCGATGGAGTCAATCCGTTTGGCAGCCAGAGAAGCACACATAGCACCTGGCCTGTGTTTGTGTGGATGTACAACCTTCCCCCCTGGTTGTGCATGAAGAGGAAGTACATTCACATGAGTATGCTAATTGAAGGGCCGAAACAACCAGGGAACGACATCAATCTGTATTTGGGGCTGCTGAAGGAGGAGCTAGACACACTGTGGAAAACGCCAGCCAATACGTGGGACGCCGCAGAGAAAGAATATTTCCCTATGAGAGCCGCACTGCTCACGACGATGCACGACTATCTCGGTTACGGATATCTCGCGGGGCAGGTAGTCCACGGATTTTATGGATGCGTAAGGTGCATGGATGACACAATGTATCACCAGCTAGATAGAGATCCCGGGTCTTCGAAAACCATGTTCATGGGACATCAAAGGTGGCTTCGCGACGATGACCCGTGGAGGAAACGCAAGGATCTGTTCGATGGTGAAACTGAACCCTAGAAACGCCCGTGTACGAGGAGCGGCAAGGAAATAGACAAGCTGTTGAAAAATTGGAAAGACTGCCCACTGCCGGGAAAGAAGCAAAAGGCGCCAGAGCCGGGAAAGAAGCGAAATGCGCTAGAGCCGCTGCTGAAGGTATGGAAAACGAGGTCTGTTTTCTGGGACTTGCCATACTGGAAGATCCACCGTGTGCCTCACAGCCTTGATGTCATGCATATCACGAAGAACATGTGCGAGAGTCTGCCTGGTACCCTGCTCAACATGCCAGAGAGGACCAAAGATGGGCCGAAAGCAAGGGAAGACTTGAAATCAATGGGCATCAGGCAGGAGCTTCACGCTATATATGATGATGGTGATGATGATGAGGCGAAGCAGGATAAAGAAAGTCGTCACAAAGGCAAGAAGACCAGAAATGACTACCCTCCCGCATGCTTCACTCTAAGTCAGGAGGAGATCGAGCAGTTTTTCACCTGCCTCCTAGGAGTAAAACTTCCTTATGGTTACGCAGGGAAGATAAGCAGATACCTAGACCAGCGAAGAAGAAGTTCAGCGGGATGAAGTCTCACGATTGTCACGTGCTGATGACGCAGATACTTCCAGTTGCAATCCGTGGGATCATGGACGCGCACGTCCGTGAAACGCTATTTGGCCTATGCAACTTTTTCGACGTCATCTCTCGGAAGTCGATTGGCGTGAGGCAACTCAGAAGGCTACAGGAAGAGATCGTGGTGATACTATGCGAGCTTGAGATGTACTTCCCGCTCGCATTCTTCGACGTTATGGTGCATCTGCTGGTCCATATAGTGGAGGATATCATCCAACTCGGGCCGACGTTCCTGCACAGCATGATGCCATTCGAAAGGATGAATGGTGTCATCAAAGGATACGTTCGCAACATGTCACGTCCAGAGGGAAGCATAGCCAGGGGCTTTCTGACCGAAGAGTGCATATCCTACTGCATGAATTATCTAGGCATCGAGAACCCCGTTGGTCTACCCGTCAACAGGCACCTCGGCAGGCTCGCTGGATGGGGTCACCGTGAGGGTCGCCGCGAAATGCATGTCGACTTCGAGGGTCGACTCACCGACTTTGAAAGAGCAAACCTAGTCGCGCTACAACACATAGACGTGGTCGATCCTTGGGTGGTAGAGAACAAAACCTTTATTAAGAAGACGTAGAATGACCGAGGCCAACAGAGGACGGGCGAAGATATACTCAAAGAGCACAATTCATGTTTCACGCGTTGGTTCAAGCAGAAGCTTCTGTCGTACCCTTTACATGAGGATTATTCCACGGAAGAACAACTCATATTCACCTTGTCACAGGGCGCCGAGCACAACCTGATGACCTATGAGGCGTACGATATCAACGGCTACACATTCTACACCGAGGCCAAGGACATGAAGAGCGATGGTTATCAGAACTCCGGGGTAACGATGGAATCCTACACCGGTAACGACAAGGATAGATACTACGGAAGGATCGAGGAGATCTGGGAGCTGAGCTACGCTGGAGAGAAGGTCCCGATGTTCCATGTCAGATGGGCCAAGAGCGTCCTAAAAGAAGACCGGTATTTCACCACCATGGTTATACCCGAAGCCAAATCCAAGACCGCGGGCGCAAACATCACCGCGAAAAATGAGCCATGGGTACTGGCTTCCCAAGTGGACCAATGCTTCTTCATTACCGACCCGTCAAAGCCCAGTCATGTACGGCGACCCGAGGATCGAACATGACGACGATGATGAAGTAGCAAGATACACCACAAGAAGAAGCAGGACCACCCTACCTAAAGGACGTCCATTCCACAGAAGAACTCCATTTGCGAAAAAGAAGGGCAAGAAGATTGTGAACAGATAGCTAGCTAAGATCGATTGTATTTCATGGGCACTTTTTGAACTATCATGAATATTTCTAAATTTCATGGACACTCGATCTCAATCCCCCTCCATCTCGATCGCTATCCCACCTCGCCAGATCCGGTCCCCCTCGCCGCCGAGCACCCCCCGGTCCACCGGCCGCCGCCGCCGACCCCCCGCACCCTCGATTCCCCTACTCAACCGCCGCCGCCGACCCCCCGCACCCCTCCCCTACTCAACCGTCGCCGCGGACCCCCCGCACCCTCCCCCGCTCCACCGGCATTACTGTTTGATGATATTTTTTTAAAAAATATTACTGTCTTATAAAAAAATATTACTGTTATGATTTAAACAAGTTTGAACATATTTAGACACAAATAAGTATCAAACAGCATTTTAAATGCATAAAAAAATTGTGGAGCCTGGGAATCGAACCCAGGACCTCCTGGTGTGAGAAATGGCTGCTGACCAGTCGAGCTAGTAGAGGGAACTTGATGTGGATCAGGTCAGGTGGTAGATAACCTGTTGGCTCGAGCAGAAATCAAAAAAAAATACTAATGGCGCACCAGGGTGAGGTGCGCCATTAGTATGGATGTACTTATGGCACACCGAGGGGTGGTGCGCCATCAGTATTGTGCCGCCCCCATCCATATTTCCTCCCCGGCCCAAACCTATCCCTCTCTCTCCCTTGCCCTCGCCCTCGATCCCCTTCCCCTCTCCTCTCCCGACGCCGCTGCCCCACCGCCTCGACACCGCCCCGACGCCGCCTCGACGCTCCGACGCCGCCTCGACGCCCCGACGCCGCCTCGACGCCCCGACGCCGCCTCGACGCCGCCCCGACGCCGCCTTGACGCCTCGACGCCTCGACGCCGCTGCCCCGCCGCCTCGACGCCGCACGCTCGTGCCCCACCCTCCTCTTCTTCATCGACGTCGTGCCCAGGGACTACTCCGGCGGGAGGACCAAGTGAGCAATTTCTGCAGATCCCCAATTCCCTCCCTGTTCCCGCTTCGCAGCTGCTGAGAATTTTGTTTTTGCTTTGCTATAGGGACGCCATTGTCGCTTGGATCGGCAAGAAGCTGGGCCCTGTGGTGCAGAACCTCACCGCCGTCGACGACACCGAGAAGATCGTCACCGGTGATGACGTGGCCGTGCTCGCCTTCCTCGACCACCTCTCGGCATGCAATGCGCCTTCTCTAGTGGCAGCAAAGTCAAACAAACCCAAAATTGGTTCAATTGCAAACCATGTTACCCACATTGACCCAAAATTGGTTGAATTGCAAACCATGTGACCCAGATTGACCCAAGAATACAATGCTTGAATTGTGGCCAAACCGAGAACATGTGGCCATGTTACCCAAAATACAGTGCACCTAGTTTTCCCAATGCCTTTATTCTTCTGCTTGCTTACTACTAGATGACATGTCAACCTGCATTTTCCATTTCCATGTTCTAAGAACAAATCCGAGATGTGCTCGTATGTTTAGCTCTCGGTACGCAATGCACCTTCTCCAAGCACAGCAAAGTCCAGCAACCCAACCTGCTTCAACTGCATCCTTTACAAGCATAGTGTTCCTTTACAAGCATAGTAGAGCATAGTATGGATTCTAATGTTCAACTCTGACTAAACAGGTTCTGCAAACGGTCTTTTACTACACTTGACTGAAGAAGTACGTGTCTGCTATATCCTGCACTTGAGGTGAGTTGTGTTCTCAGGTTTACATTGCAATGGGCACTCTTCTTGTAAACACAAATTCAGATTTATATCCTATATGCTGGCATGACTGTTTTTATTAGGCAGGACAGTGCAGTAGTTGATGTATCTTGGGTTGATTATAAAGTTGCTTGGGTTTAATATTACCCAGCATGATGATGTATCAATGTAGCATTAGCATATGATCCAAGTGCTAGTACTACTAGTAAATAGCTAATACAGTTAATGAAGAAGAAGAAAAACTACTAGTACAGTTAATGAAGAAGAAAAAAACCTGCTACTACTGCTAGTAAATAGCATCAGACTAAATGTCTTTTATATATGGCCAATACAGTTATTGAAGAAGAAAAAAAAACTGCTAGTACTGCTAGTAAATAGCATCAGACTGAATATCTTTTATATACGGTACTGCTAGTAAATAGCTTCTTCTATATACTAATTTGCATCAAAGTGTAGAACAAAGCATCAGACTGAATAACTAACAGTGGGTAATTAACCTAACTATTCATTTTTCCTTAGGTTAATATTAAAATGTCCAGTGTATATATATTTGAAAATGATTGCTGCTAGATGTTAATTTGCTGGTACTAGCTAGAATTTGGCACTGAAAAGCAAAAGCAAAAGCTAATTAACTGCTGGGTAATAGCACTGGTACTAGGTAGCTAAAATATGTGTTCTGAAACACTCAGAGCAGAAACACTTACTACATACATATGCTCAAGAAACACTTACTAACCAGAAAAGGTTTTGACTTGAAATGTTAATAGCACAAAGAGCACCAGAAGTTAAACACCTCAATCTGTTAGTATTTGTCTGCATTTTCTCACATTCTTCTTGTATCTGATCCAGTATTTCTTGTAGTGGTTTGTCCAAAATGTTGAATGATATTGCTTGGAGATGCATATATTGTTTCACCTCTTCACATGCCAATGTATTTTCCATGTTGTGATGGAGGCCTTCTTTGCCTTGTCCACCCGAGAGGCCCTTGAGTTTGCTGGAATGTCGATTAACTTCCGTTCCGGCAAATTCGGGTAGTCCATATGTCCTATTTTCAGCAAAGGTCATGCTAAAATTTTCCGTGAATTTTAGCATGACTTTGCTAAAAATAGGACATATGGGGTACTTGTGACTAATGCATGGGTGTCGACAAACCATTAATTATACAACCTTGGCTTTTAGGGTGCCTCGGTGTCGATAAAAACCAAAATAATGAAAGCTTAGGCTTTTAGGGTGCCTCGGCGTTGAAAAACCCTCAATGATAAAAGCTTACCTTTTAGGATGCCTCGGTGTCGACAAACCCTAAATGATGAGATCATGATCTTGTTCCTTGACAATAACCAACTTTTTGACCAAACTTTGTTCCTATTTAGAGAGAAACATGGCCAACAACGATGAGGCCGGGGGTTCGGGTGGCAAGGCATTCTGGGAGCTGTCCCAGGAGATGGAGGAACAACCTCACTTGTATGAGGACGCCGCCTTCCCCATCGATCCTGAGACCACTGATGGTGCCGCCGAGGATGACCCCACTGATGATGGCGGCGCACGCACAGATGGCAGCCAACCGAAGAGGCAACGGAAGGACCGGCGCCCGACCGTGCTCCGCACCCTCAAGGAGGAAGTTACTGAAGTGGACTCCGACGGGAATCCAACAGCGCCCGAACGAATAGTCAAGGGGTACTCGCTTCAGCTCGGGTGCATTCTCCGGAGCACCGTCTCGATCAACACCGAGAACCTGAGGCATCCTAACCGAGGGAATTTGCGCAACCTCCTCTTCACGAAGCAGCACGAACGATACAAGTTCCCTGCTGAATTTGAAAACACAAGCCTCCAAGGGAATAAAGTGAACAATGTTGCCCTCACGAAGATGAGCAAGGCCCTGTCTACTTGGAAAAGCAATATGAAGAGAAAGATCGAGAAAGGTGAGAGTTATGAGAAGATCAAGGAGAAAAATCCTTCAATCATCGAAGATGACTACAATGACTTCAAAATCAATTGCTCGAGCACCGCAAACTCCGAATCAAGTCAGTGGGGGAAAGAAATGCGGGAGATGAACTTAGGGGAACACACACTCGGTCCCGGCGGTTACAGAGTGGCGGAGCCTATATGGGACAAGGAGGAGGCGGACCGTGCCGAGCAAGGCCTACCGCCCCTCTTCGATAAATACGGTGACAAGCAGACCATGAACTTTGTCAGGGCACGGTACAAGAAGGACCCGAGAACAAAGGAGCTTACCACGGATCCGAAGACCAGGGCGCTTGAGCTTGTTCTGGTAAGGAATACACCCCCGCGTAATTAGCTCCATATGGTTGCATTCTAATTAATGAAGCCAAATTTCTAAATGGTTCACATTCCTTCCGCAGGCGACAGAAAGCAGTAGCACGGGGTCGACTAAGAGCAACCCTTGGG
The DNA here is from genome assembly GCA_034509565.1 of Triticum monococcum. NCBI lineage: Eukaryota > Viridiplantae > Streptophyta > Magnoliopsida > Poales > Poaceae > Triticum > Triticum monococcum. The sequence continues at coordinate 654,648,151 of CM067847.1, read as the reverse complement.
ACACCACTCTAAATAGGGCGTTGAATGTAATGAAGAACAAGGATAAGCTCAGTAAGCCGACGTCAGCTGGTCGTGCGGCCGGCAAAGGCTTGTCGACAAAATGGTCGTCATACTATAACACTGGTGGGCGAAAGGAGAAAAATACCAGCTCGGAAAGCCAGGCGCGCGAAGTTCAAGAACTCAAGGCACAGGTGGCGCAGATTCCGGAGATTGTCCAAGAGCAAGTGCAACAACAACTCGGAGCGACGATCACCGCCATTGTGCCTACCTTGATCGAGGGGCTGAGTGCGTGGATTGCGGGCGGCCAACAGGGGCCGCCCCCGATTCCAAGCTTCACGGCCAGCAACTCGCAGAACGCGATGGCGGAGCCATTGATGTCTCCGGCGGCATTGCTGTCTCCGACGCCGGCACGGGAGCTTAATGCACCCGGGTGTACGCCGGCCGGCACCTCTGCAGGAAGCGGCCCCTCCGTCAACTGCACGCCCGCCGTTGGCGGTGCCTCACCATTAGCTGAGCTCGACGCCATCATCACGGTAACTAATTAAGCCTCTCTTAGCCAAGGACTTCATCTCCTTGCCTTTTACTGGGCATCCCTGGTGCCCTACATGTTTTCGTAGGGCGCCGCAGATGTTCCGTGCACTCTCCTGCACTTCGTGAACAACGAGTTGGTCGATGTCGCCAAGGGCAAAATCGTTCAACTAGGCAACCCCTTGTTCCACGGTACCCAGATGCCACCCAACTTGTTTAGGGTTCAACTAGTTCGGGTGCTGCCAGGCTGCGACGAGTTGTTACCTCCGATTCGACCCGTCGGGGCCGACGATGATGACGTGATGATGCTCAGCGCCTGCCTGAGCTGGCCCCTGCTTTGACCGAAGAGCCAGATTCGTTCGGGGGCGGGGGACACCACCCCAAAGACAACACCGCCAGTCGTGCCGGCGCCAAGTTGGCCCCATGGCAAGACCGCCGCGACGGTGCCGGACATCCCTATGCCACTGGATCCAAACATGCATATGGCACAGGATCAGAACGACGACGACGACGATACATTTGGCAATGTCGATCAGTACTTTGCCGATCATGGGTACGGTGGCGACTTCATGGGGCCTCCTTCTCAAGAACCCAACCCAACAAAAGACGTGCGCGATCTAGCTGGGGCGGAGAAGCCAACTTGCAATAGGCGTCGTCTGCAGTTCAGCTCTCAGGAGACGCCTCCAGCTGCCGACTTCACCGAGCCTTAGATAGGCGAGGTGCGAAATATTATCAGCCCCAACACAATTAAGAAGGCGGTCTGTGAGCAGAACTCGGTCCCATTACAGGAGAAGAAGAAGGCACGCAAAAGAAAGACTAACAAGGGTGCGAGCCAGCCGGCACCGAGTACGATCCGTGCTCAGGATGGGCCACCTTCACCTGAGGATTTAATGAGGAGGGTGCATGTGGCGGGTAGGCCGATGCTACCGAGAAATATGCTCGATGCTGCAACCGGTGCTATGCGGAGTCTGCATGACAGTGTTCTTTCTTTGGAGAAGCGGCGTCTCAGAGAGAAGGATGTGGCATACCCGGTTTTCGTGGCCAAGGTGCCAGAGGGCAAGGGCTTTGTGGATAACTCCATCAGGGGTACGATCGTCCTGCCGTTTGATGACATCCACGCTATGTTGAACCTTCATCCGCTGCACTACACCTCCGTTCGGCTATTTTCGCTGAGTATGGAGATGCGGATCATTCGCGACAAGACCTCGGACATCGTGATAGTCGACCCCTTCTACATGCGTGCCAAGATCTTGGGCAGCGCTGGGGACCGACAAGTCGCGAGTTCTTACCTCGAAGGCGTCATTCTGGCAAACCAAGATAAGGATAACTTCCTCGTGCCTTACTTTCCCGAGTAAGTCCTCCCCTCAACCGCCCCGTAACATATGAATTCTTAGATTTTGATCATTTTTCTTTTAACAATCTATGTTTTCTGCAGTGACACACATTGCACGCTCATCCTCCTAAGCCCCAAATATTCCATGGCCACGTATTTCGACCCGGAGCGCCAGTCGAACGTAGACTACACAAATGTCAAGAAGGTTCTTGATGATGTTCTCCCCGGCTACGCCAAATCTGGAGGCACCTTCACCAGGCCTATTCGTAAGTACGGCAAGAACGTGTTCTCCCACAATACGACGTTCTGCTGCGTCAAGCAGCCGCCTGGCGGTCAGAAGGGTCCCTACTACGCCATCCATCACATGCGGGCGATCATACGGGACCAGCATCAACTTCTGCTACCGAGTAAACTCAAAGATTGGGCTGCGAGCGTGGCGGCAATCCAGGACGTGGACATCAGACAAGAATTCTTTTGCATCCAGTCGGAGTTTGCGGAAATCATCCATCAAGATGTCCTTCGTACCTCGGGGCAGTTCTACCTGAGAAATCAACCGTCCAACAGTGACATCGACACAATGCTACAAATGCAGGCTGACAAGGACCATTATTTCATGACTCCCACGATAGACGGCGGCTTCATCCACGCTCCGGTCTCTTGAGTCGAGTCAAAAGCAGTGATGCTGTGTCTAGTTCTGAAACATCGATTGGCTCATGTTGTAATTAAACTTTAATGAACTTGTAGTATGTCTCTTTGGTTTCGAGAGTCGTTCAACTTAGATGTAATCAATGCTATTAATGTCTTGCTTTTCTCTTCCGATCGTTCTGTTGCATACTTATATATTGCTTATGTATTGTCTGTGAATTGGTACTAACGTTTTGTTTGGCTAGTGCATAGGGATGCCGTCGTATGTCGTGTACAAGGGTAAGGTTCCCGGAGTCTATGATGACTGGGAGGAGTGTCGGAGACAGGTTCACCGATTCAGCGGTAACAGTTACAAAGGGTACACCACTAGGGCCGAGGCCGAATCTAGATACGCCCGCTATCTAGCGAGAGAGGGGAGGGAGCGTTGGAGGAACCAGATGAAGACGAGTTTCATTGTGATGATGCTCATCGTGATGACCGCAGCTCTCTTCTATGTGATGGTAGTTTAGATGATCGATATCGACTTGTAATGTGAAGACAAACTCGCTACTCGCGGTCTCGAGACTTGTAAAATAATGTTCTATCTTTGTTCGGTCTTTTCAATTCGGAGACTAATATGATGAATTGTATTCAGAGACTAATCTTCTATTGTATTCGATGAATTTGTTGTTGATGTGTGCTGTCTATATTTTGTCCAATTATACATTTTGTAACCTATGCAAAAAACAGAAAATAAAAAAAAACATAATATTCATACTAATGGCGCATCACATCATAGTGCGCCATTAGTATGCCAAAGGATACTAATGGCGCATCATTAAACAGTGCGCCATTAGTATGCCGAAGTTACTAATGGCGCATCTTGTTGTTGTGCGCCATTAGTATGCCAAAGCACTTGGATATACATGGCCCCCTGGGAGGCATACTAATGGCGCACTGTTGTATATACTAATGGCGCATCTGAGGTCCGCCATTAGTATACCAGATACTAATGGCGCACCAGTGGTGGCGTGGCACTAATGGCGCACCACTAATGCGCCATTAATGGCCAAATTAGGTGCGCCATTAGTAGGCCTTTTCCTAGTAGTGCCAGGTACCTCAATCCACCCAGATGTGTGTTTAAGTTGCCACCTTAAATAAACCATTAATTAACAATCTCACATCTGTCATGGATACACTCACCCAATCCACGTCTACTAGCATAGCATGGCATAATAAGCAAACGTAGAAGTATCTCCCAAAGGTTTGATAATAAACAGGTAATAGGTACTACCTCAACTACTTCCCAAACCCACAATTTTAAATAGATCCAAATCATGCAATGTGTGAGGATTGATCTAATGCAATAAAAACTGGGTAGTAGGAGGTATGATCAAAGTGTTACTTGCCTTGCTGATGATCCGCAAAACCTAGCGATTCGAAGTAGCAAGCGGCGCACTCCGGGTACTCTATCGTAAACAAACAAGCATACAATAAGCACTCAACTAATGCACGGGTAAAACTCAAATAAGAGATCTAACCAGAAAGTTCAACTTAAGAACACCGGTTGGCAAAAAGAATCAAATCGAACGAAGCAACGAAAGACAAACGGCAAAAGAAACAGGCTTCATTTACTATTCTGGATCTAAGGCAATTTTTACAGTGGCAAAAACTTGTTTGACTTGGTTAAACAGAAAGAGAGTTTCGAGACGAAACTCCAGGCGCTTGAATCGCCTGATTCCGATAAACGAGCGAAAAGTTAGACTAAAACGAAAATCGGATCAGAGATCGCGATCAGAAAAATCGCGGATTTAGTCCGAGAAAAAGAAAAACGACGAACGTTCGTTAAAACGAACAAACGGGCGAACGCTCACTATTTAAATAAACCGGAAAAACCAATCTATTTAAAAAAACCGAAACAAAAAAACCGAACACAACCGTTGGAAAAACCGAACGGTTTTTCGAAAAAAAACCCGGAGGCGAAAATTACCTCTGGCAACTCCGGCGACGGCGGCGGCGGTGGTCCGACGGCGGGGCGGCGAGGCGGTGACAGGGCGGCGGCGAGCGGTGGCGCGGCGAGGCGGCAGCGTGGGGCGGCGCGCGGCGGCGGCGGCTCGGACCGGTTAAGGTTAGGATTTGGTGGGGCGGCGGCTTGGGCTTCGGCCGGGGTGGGGGCGCGGCTTAAAAGAGGCCCGGCCAGGAGAGTCCTGGTCGGTTATGGCCCAAAGTCGGTTCGGACGTTTTTTTTATAATTACGCTCGAAAAAAAACAAAAGGACTACTAAACGGACTCCAAAAATCCCGAAATAAATTTTCCCCGGCTCATTTATTTGGGGCCTAAATGCAATTTTGATAAACACGCATTTTTCCTAAATTCAAATAAAATAGCAAATAAAACCAAATAAAATCTTATTTGATTTTTTATTAAATCCTCAATATTTCTTTATTTTGGGAAATTCATTTTATTCCCTCTCTCATAATTTTTATAATAGAAATTATTGAAATAAAATAAATAAAATCAAATGATCCTATTTTCAAAATTCGAGACAACTCAAATATGAAAATAATGAAATCCCCAACTCTCTCCGAGGGTCCTTGAGTTGCGTGAAATTTCTAGGATCAAACAAAATGCAATAAATATGATATGCCATGATGATCTAGTGTATAACATTCCACATTGAAAATTTGGGATGTTACACCATCACAATCTGAACGAGTTTCTGACTAATTATAATCATCCTATCAGCAGAGTTCTCCTTAGAAACTTTCTTTTTATCTAAAGACAAGGGATCATCAAGAGAATAATTGTATTTCCTAGCTTTAGCACCCCTCTACTGATTTCTTTGATTCGTTCTTGTCAGTACCACCCCGATGGTGTTTCCCCCCGGAATGTCTTAAACTTATATGGGAGTGCGAAGATGAATGGTGAGAATGTTTATCTCTAAAATGTTTTGATTCATCTTCTCTATATTTCTGCGTTGCAAGAGGAATAATCAGTGTCACACTCCGTGACATCAGATGCCTAGATTTCTTGTGATTGCTCATTGTCAATATCCAGCATTTCATCTTCAGATACAGATGAACCCTTTTTACAGACATTTCATCTTGCGATTACCCATTGTCAATATATAGATGAACGGCAACAACATAAGTATCTGCATTCTTATCTTCCATTGTGTCATTTACAAACCTTTCATCTTTACAACCTCTATCAGATCTTTTTTATGGGCGTCAGCGCTACGCATCCGTCACTGCATGTTCGATGGGTCATCTATAAGATCTCTTTTTGTCATCCTGCACCTCCGATTGTAAGATTAAGAAGAGTTTTGGAAGGTTTGGTGTTACCTAATGTTATTTTTGTTTCTCAAATATTTTGTCGTTGGTCTGTCCCTACTTCTACAACTCTAAAATTTTAGTTAGATGCCACGGTTGTCAAAAGCATTGAAACTGCATCCTTTAATATTTTCAGCGATGATTATGAATAGCCCCCACAATTATTTGTCTTTTGTTATGGACGATCTTTTTTGCAGGGACGTTATGGATGATCTTCAAGGGTATCTATTTTGACAAAATTATTGTTTATCCACGTTGCAATGCACGGGCATATATATGTGTGCCTACGTGTCTCCCGCACGCACATTATCTTTAGGCCTCTCATGCACACATTGCCCCCCAGACACACCTCTCTCTTAGTAGTTGGCAGATATGATTCCATCATATCATTCGGTAGGATATCCCTGACTGTTAGGCTGGATGGTAATATGAGGCAAAGTTTTACCCTAGTTCGGACCCTTGCAGTTGAGGAAAAAGCCTACTCCTGGTACTGTATATTAGTGATAGGGGTGCGTACAAACTACACGTGAATACCAGACATTGTGCGTGTGTGTATGCTATCGACGAACTAGCCCCCAAGCTTCTATAACATACTGGGGGCCTAGGGTTACAAATCATATATAGTCGGCTTATCACTAGTGGGGATAGAGTCCTCCACGACTCTGGTAGCTAGCTTCATGTTGTACGCCGAGTGCTCCACATAGGTCTTAGTATAACGCGTCTCGATCCAACCTATGTGGCGTAGGATGGAACCGACCCATCAGTCCTCATGTTGACCCACCACAACTAGAAATGATGTGCCCACCACACCACACACGCAATCGGCCACTAAGAAAATAAGCATATACAATAGTACAATGTTATAGATGAAAGTTAATTGCATGGTGCATCCAAAAATATTTGTTCTGCATTGTGAATGTTTATATATTCTCCTACAATATTAGTCACGGGAAAGAGAAACGAATGGCATATCTCTCCTAGTCTCCACCGGACATCCCCTCTTTCTACACCACTTTCATGTACGCACACAAACTATCTCTTGGCCCTCTAAAAGTATGCATGCCCATGACACATTCACGCATGATGGTCACTCTATTTCAAGCTAAGGCACTATACATTCACTAGAGTTCAGAATATGCTCATTACGGTCACCGTATACATTCTCGTGGTGATCATATGGTATCTAGCTCACGATACGTCTTCGTATTTTCTTGATGACACTAGCGGACTTTGCATTTGATGCATGCTCTGTATTTTGTTGACAACACTTACGGTCATTATATTTGAAGCGAAAGCACGATATGGTCACTGGACTTCAGAATAAGCTCAGCATGGTCGCCACATACATTATGTCGTGCTAATGAACATGTGGTTGGATGGTTAGGAGGACAGTGGTTTCTCGAGCCCACCATGGTTAAAGTCCCGGTGCTCGCATTTATCCTGGGTTAATTTCAGTATTTTCTGGTGATGTGCGTTCAGTGGGAGGGGACGTTCCACTCGACTACGAGGCACCTATGGTGACTTCGTAAAATCTCAAGATCATATCCTGGGTCACTCTCTCGAATGTCCTCATAGGGGTAGGGTGTGCGTGTGTGTGCTTATAGCGGTGAGTGCTTGCGCGTATATATGAGCCCTTGCGTCTGTACCGTGTTAAAAAATACATGTCGTGGTTATACGGTCACTGGCTCACCCGTACAACTCCGTATTTTGTTGATGACACAATCAATTCACCAGTCAAACGTTCCACGTGGCACAACTAGTGTTGCACCATCGGGGCGCGTAATCGTGGGGCCCACCTATCAGCCCATATATGAAAGAAAGAAATGGTAGTTTAAGTCTGTACTGTGTTAATAAAATACATTTTAGGGTGATCATACGGTCACTGGCTCACCATATAGCTTCGTAATTTGTTGATGACACGATCAATTGACCAGTCAAACGGTCCACATTCAGCAGCACACATTACCATAGGGACCACCCGTCAGTGCGTATATGAAGGACAGAAATGGTAATAAATTAGTTGTCGGTGGGTACTCGAAGTCGTGAGACCTCTGGTTGGCAGTCGCCGGCGGTGGGGGCGCGTTGATTGGGTGGTGGGGTGGGGATCGCCGGAGAAAAAGCTCGGCACAAGGGGGGGTGCTAGAGGGATGGCCGGTGCATCGGCGGACCGACAGTGGGGAGTGGTTTCGGGGCGGGCGAGGGCCGGCGGTTCGGCCGGTGGTGGCTGGTGGCTCAGGAGGGTGGAGGTTGATGATAAACTGCAGGCCCTTGATTTCGTATCCAACAGCTGGAAAATCTAATGACCAGAGATGAAAAAGTCAATCGACTGACGTGTAGCCTCACCCCGCACGTACACATGCACGCACACAAGACATGCACGCATGCAGGCGTGAAACACTAACACGTACACATAACGAACACACGCACGCATGCAGGCTTGCAACACTGAGACATACACATGCACTCACGAACACACGCACGTACGCACACATGCATGCAACACTGAAACATACCCTTGCAAGCACGCAACACTCGCACGCCTACATGCACACAACACACGACGCAAGTCACATGCTCAACCTATACGTGCATGCACCCTTTGTTAAGGACATGGATTGTTACGGGTATTAATCAATCTTATCTATGATAACCAGAACATTGATGTTTGCAGCGGTCTTTATGAATCACAACGTATCGAACGGGTTATCAACGGAGTAGGATTATGTACATGAAAAGGACGACATCACACTCAATGAACAATCATCGGTTTATGAAATACCTGCTTCTGACCGCCCTGTCCCACCAAAGGTTCCTCTGCTGTGCGCTGCCTGCGTTGGGTCACTGACATGCAGGCCATGTACTCAAAGAGCCCACACATCAGTGGAAGAACGGCGTGGTGTCCTACGTCAGAGTCGAGGGCGCCACTCGCTGCATGCCCGACTGAACACGCCTCCTTGCCGCATTCAAACGCCTCCATGCAGCTGAGAAACCCACTATGGACACACGTCCGTTCATGACCAGGCTGGCATTAAACGCAACACCGGCCGAGCTCCTCCCGTCCGCCGTCTATTTAATCTCCTATTTAAACGAGGCCAAACGCCGGCCAAGAATCACACACCTCCGCCGCTCCCCTATCTCCTCCTTCACCATTTTGTCCACTCTTACAATGGCTTACGAAGAGTAGTTATTCCGCACAAGCCATTTGTCTAGGTTTGTATCTCTCACACACACCCACGTAAGTGGGGGACATGCACGAAGAGAAGAGCTGCACGCACAACACACGTACTCTCGTCTCTTTCCCAACCACACCTGCGCGGGTACACAGTGGAGCTCATTTCTGTACGAAAAGGCAGCTCACGTGGTAATTTGACATGTGTACTGGTTGTCCATTTGGTGGAGGGAGGATCGTCTACCACGGGTGAAGAAACAAATTGCGACCTGACGCGTTATGTTAAAAAAGAGGCAAACCATGTGGGGCCTACCTTAGAGGCAATGCTCTATACTCTGGAGTACTTTTGATGTGTCCCATCAACTCGTAGAACGAGGAGAAGCTTGCTTAGTACGCCGTCTCCCCCGCCCACGGGCACGGTGGCTCGCAGGATGAGGTGAAGCTTGCTTACTAGTAGTAGTACTGTACTCCTTACGCCTGCTCCCTCGCCCACGCGTGCGGTGCCTCGCAGGACGAGGAGAAAATTTTACTACTCCCTCCGTTTACTCCTTGTCCCTACTACCTTGGTTAGAGAGATTATCATATTGTTTTGAATATATATGTTCTTTAGTACTCCTTCCATTAACTTATACAAGGCCAATATAAAAAAATACATTTTGCATCTATACAAGGACACAAATAGTAATCGAGACAAAAGTTACTACTCCCTCCTTTCCAGTTTATGGCTCAATTTCAAAATCTCTCCAACCAAGGTAGACGGTGAGTGATCGAATTAATTTCGTACTCCTAGGTTGCACAAGTAATTAGTACGCTCGTTTTTCTCAAGAAGTTATGTTTACCGAGGCATTAATTAGAACGAATGCATGAATGACCACTAAATTTTCATGAACTTCTACATGCATTGGTGAGTTTTCTCTTGACACTGCTTGCATCAGGTGATCTAACGCACCTCGAAATCCAACATGTGATGGTACTACTACTAAGTAGTAGAATTGAGAATTATAAAATGGAAAAACGAATGTTTTTTAGATGAGCCCTATAAACCCTAGTGGGTTCGTACTCCGTAAAATCAGATTTTCCCAAAACTAAGTCGCTCAATCTTTATTTGCTTGTTTCCCTTCCTGCCTCCTTGCCTCGAACAGACCATGCCAAACTCCCCTGCCTGCCGCACGGGAAAAGACCCACCCTCGCCTTTTTTTAGTCCGGGATTGTATAGATGGATCGCGCGAAGCAGCAAAAACCCAAGACATGTCTTGTACTCCTCCGTCGACGCTCGCTTTCATGAATTTTGTACTTCCTGTCGCTGACATGTGGGACATATAGCAACCGGGTTGACGTGTCAAGCACCAAATAATAGTGCAGAATAGCAGGGGGGACGCACCCCAGTTGTACCGCCCCAGCAGTAGTCGTAGTAGTAATGAGCAATGAGACATCAAATCACAATGCCGCACGTTCCTAGACGGACGAAGCAACCATTATTTCACACTTCGGTTCGCCATCATCTCAAACCACGTAGTATTGCTTTTGCCTCAAGAGGGACACCTGCATCGCCTTGGTAAATCATGACACGTGGGACCGCATGACAGGCCATGCTTCCACGCTGATCGCTCGGTAAAATCACCTCATTTTTACTACTATACTTCCTCCATATTGGTTTATAAATGGCATGCGCGTCGTTCTAGGTTGAGAATTTAACTGGCTATATATGGGATGAACAACATATGTTTAGAAACTAGATCCGCTTAATAATCCAATGATATACTTTTTGTGACATAGTAACTCTGATTTAGTTAGTCGAATGGATGACCTAGAACTACAGGCACGCCCTATAAACCGAGACGTCTAAAAAACGAGACGGAGAGGGTAGTTTAGTACGTATCTTTTTAGATCAATATAGTCGGGATTCACCATGGAAAAAACCAAGTGGTAGGCTGTACCTGTCGTGTCGGCGTAGCGACTCAAGCAGGGCCAGTCCGCACACGAAATGGCGACACACTTAACAGGACCCCTTTGGACGACATGTGGCTCATCCACCGTCTTGTTCCACCTGCGATGCACCGAATTACGTTTCAGAGTAGCGGTTGGAATCGGAGGCACCCCGGTCATAGTGCTGCAGTAGTAGAAAATGAGCGATGAGGAGTCAAATCACAAAGCCCCACCTTTCCCGCATTAAGCTAGACGTATGAAGCAACCATCATTTAACTCTAGGGCGCAAGAGCATAAAGAAAAGAGAAAACCAATGATGCATGCGGCAGCTACCTAGGTCACTCTAGGGTAGGGGTCTCCACTATAGATCTTTTCCTTTTTGAAAGCGCCTCCACTACAAATTGGCTTCTCCCACGTCCTCTTGAAGAAAAACGATGATGCATGCGGCGGTAGTGTTTGTAGGAGTACTACTAGGGTGTGCGGGGCCATGTCGTAGTAAATGGGAGAGGGATTTAGTTCGAGTCGACGCCTTAAATATGTGTGGGCCGCTTGGTTTTAGGGAAACGAGGTAGCATTTTGGGTTCGGCGACCAGTGGAGATATGGTACGTACAAAAAATTGTGGACGTAGGTTCGACCGAAAGGCAATGATGCATGGGCCCTGCATTTTGATATACCCGGGGCCGCGTGAAATTTGCTACTCTACTCAAAACTAGTAAGGTACACATGCATTGAACGCATGAGATTTCGAAACCAAATTATGAATAAATACACACTATAGCATGTAAAGCTTTGAGTCATATACGCATGATGTAGATGTTCATTTAGTTCTTATAGTTCATCTCATTCAAAATCAATTAGTTTTATAAAAATGTTAAGATTCATGGGGTTGTGCATTGTAAAGCATAAAGTAAAAAACAAATAATGGCAATTCATTTAGAAAAAATCAATTATGATACGGAAGATTCTAGAACAAAGGAGAAGTGCTTGTGTTTTGGGAAAGCATGCACGGCCAATCATGGAGTCTTCTAAATTGTACATGTGGCAGATCTGGTGGAATGTTGATGATATCCAATGGCCAATAGTGCTTGGATTTGCCATCTCTACACTATCGGATTAGCTTCATCCAGCGACCATCTTTCAAGTTATTCGCACACTATATAGTTCTTGTGCCATAGTTGCATGTCCTGGAAAAAAGCTACTAGTGGGTTGTACTAGCTATTTAGGAATGGAAGATGTATACATGGAAGTTGCAGGGAAAGATATGACATTGAGTATCTCAATTCCTATGAGTAGGGATTGGAAAAGAGATGTCATTTGGTTGACATCATAGGAACTTTTCTATTGAATCTAGAGATGCCATGTATCTCAATTCCTATGAGGAGGGATTAGAAAAGAGATGTAATTCGGTTCATATCATAGGAACTTTTCTATTGAATATACGCTAATGTTTACTTTCCTTTGAAATTATGGGAATATAGGAATCCATTCATATGAACCAGGTGGCTCTAAAGCTATAGAAATGATATCATGTTTATTTCCGTTGAAATGTTGAGTATATGAATCTATTCCTATGAACCTGCTTTAAAGAAAAAATCTTATAAAAATCATATCATATAGAGTTCCTATGATATTCCTCCACACCAAAGGATGGTTGAAATTGCCGCAGGTGATACGATGGTCTTTCTTTGTAGACTCCTCCCCCATCTTTATAGTTACCTCTCGAAGATGAATTAAATGATATATACAGGGTATTCTACATATGCAATTTGGTACATGAAAACTCGGTAAAAGATTACGAGATTCGAATTTTCAATAAAGCTATATGCACTGCATTTTGGAATGGAGGGAGCATACGGTAGTTGCTAACACTCACGTGGAAGATTTGTGTGTAGGAGGAGTGGCTGTTATGTTAAATGACATGGCAAAACTGACACTTTCGGACGCCGATATAACGGTTCTTACGGCATTCGTCAGGAACAGGATTGTGGCGAATGTTTGTCGGATAATGATTTATGGACACATGCATTGCATTGATACGTGCCCCCTCTCTCGCGCATACACGCACCCTCCCGAGTCCTCTCGCACCCACCGTCTATCTACAGGTAGACGTCAGACACATATGTTCTCTTCACACCCTACCCTCGGAACTTCTAAAAAATAAAAGACGTCGTGCACATTTTATTTTAGCTCACACGTCACACACTTATACTATTACTCTTGTGGCGAACGTTCTTTGGGCATAGTATATTGTACTCCCACGAAGAGAAGCGGTGCATGAACGCACTAGTTCTATCACGCCCACTCGCGGGTACACGTAGGAGCGCATTTTTTGAAGCTGGTACAACAAAATCACTCCACTATATATATAAGCAGGAGCCTTAGCGCTTGCTTTACTAGGGTTCCTCTCGTTCACTCTCTCATGCTCTCCAGATCTAAGCAAGACATAGGTGGCCACACTATCTCTCAGCTCAGGCTGGTCACAAATCCGACCGGACAACCTCGGCCGGGGTAGGGGTGTAGGTGCATCGTTCACACTGTGGTCCGCGGCGAGGGAGGAGAACAACGACTGCCCACGCGTCCTGATCGGCGGCCGTGCCATTCTCTCAAGAGAGCGCCGGCTCCGGAGGCCCTCCGACCCCTTCTTCCTCCCTGAGGTATTGTGGCCAAGATGCAGCCTCCCGACACCGTCTTTGCCACATGCCAACGACCCTCAGGTATATATTCTTTCAAAACCTGCCTTGCTCTACTGCCCCAGCTCCCCACTTGGCTTCGTGTGGATCTTTTTCCACTTTCGTCCGCTGTTCCAAAGCCACCTATACTTTTACTATTATTAGAGGTAAAGCTAGTTCATACAGTTGACTCTAAGAGTTGGTTCAAACAGGGAAGAAAGTGGGAAAGCTGTAGCATGAATCTAGGACTTGGTTCTAAGAGGAAACGGGGGAAAGTAGTAGATACTGGCTACCCAACCGGTCTCTTGGTTGCAAATACGAAGAAAGCATGGTGGACGGCGAAGGGTGTGGGGGAAGTGGACCTATCTCTTGGTTGAAAACGGAAACAAAGTGATGGGTGTTGGGGGACAACGCAAATGAGAATGAGCAGGTCTATATTTCCTGTGCTCACATAGGAAAATGTCGCCGAGGAGATAAAAAATGGGACAAATGCAGACATGCTTCCTGATTGTTTGCCTCTCTTGGCAACCACATCTGCCTCACCACTTTATGCCCCTGCTGTCCCTACGTCCATATCACTACCGTTAATGTAAAATCACATGAAGCATTAAGCAGTGCCACCTAATGTCACTAATAAGTAATGGTCTAGTGCCGTCGATAAATTGAAGCAATGCCACCACCATTTTATGAAGTGCTTCCGTCTTGCTTTATTTCCCATGAATTGTGTTTTTGCAGTTACACTTTAATCTCACACCGCTAAAATTGCTTCATCCTAGTGGAACTGCACAAATTTGATAGTACTACTAATGCTATTGTTCTGCATGTTAATCTAGTGGCAGTGTTGATGTGATGTGATGCTACTGACTTAATGACACTTTCATACTGTCAATCTCATGCCAAATATAACACAATAGATGATGCTGTTAATCATACGCCACTGCAAATATCTATCAATTTTTAAATAACTGTATTTCGTATTTGCGCAAACAGGGATGTCTGTCTCCATATCGTTTCGGGATGTCTGTCTCTCTATCGTTTCTATCCACGCAATCAAAAGCACACACATTTGTTTTAGTAGAACTGCGCAAAATGAGATGGCTATCCCTCGTTGCCGTCGTCTAACCACCCGTCTTCCAGGTATTCCTACATTGGTAGTTACTCGGTAGAATGACCAATCCAATATAAAAGAAGTTGATTCATACGTTTTACTTCCCGATTGTAGTGTAGGGACAAGCGAAAACAACCGCATCCTAGTCCGGCATGCACTTTCTACCAGTTCATCCATGGACCGAGGACTAGCTGGGACGGCTGCGCGGCGGTTTTTTGGATAGGTGCGCGGACAAGAGGCATTGTGGTATGCTTATTTTTGCAAATAGCGGTGCTTAAATTTAGTGGAATGCACAAGAATTTCAGCTGGTCAGTAAACTACATGGTTCAGTTCAGCATTCCAGCTGAGAACACAATTATAATTGGTTATTCTGGAATGAGAGAACCTTACCCTGGATGGTGGCAATAAGAAAAAACCATAGTGAACTCCAGGAAATTTAAGCCTGCCGGGAGGCCCTTTGCTCAGAGAAGCCTTGCTTGTTTTTTCTTGATTTGTGAACCTTCTCACAACTTTGTCTTTTGCTGTGAACTAGTATATGTTTGTTATGTTCTATGAATCATTGAGATGTATAAAATTGCTTAACTTATGCTTTTCAAGTTTTTTATGAAGCCGAGTTTAATGTGAGTGTTCCACATGAATGCTGGAGTAGCATGTGAATGTTTGGAATTTACATTGTGGCCTTAGTTAACTGCATGAACCACTTTAACAAGATACATAGTTGCTTATATGTCAGACAGCAGATTGTTGATTGTTAGCTGCTCGATAGCCTAGTGTTGAAGCAAGCTGAGCCAATGTGCCGTGTTTTGCACAACTGCTTACAAGTGGGGTAGCACCAACAGTGTTTACAAGTACTTATGTATACGTCGGCGCATAGTTCTCAAATGAGAACTCTATTGCATCAAAACACACACTGCTTGTATGATAAAACTAGTGAGGACGCATCTATTTGGGCAACAATTACGATGATTCACGGTCACACAAAAGTAGCAGCAGTTCCAATAGACGGATTCAAACAGAGTACTAGCCCTAGAGGGCTCGATAACAGGCAAGGTTCGGATAATTAGACAGAATCCAAACTACTATTAAACACTAGTTTGGGCAAGTATTTCATGCCTCGATCTAATTTGGGCTGGACACAAGACGGACCTTGGCATGAACATCATCGAGGACGTCCGGCAGCAGGTCAATGCTGTGAACCTTCATGAAGACAACCTTGTGGCCTTGCCACTCAGAAACTTGTTTGTGGAGGCATGCCACGTCATCTTCCTGCGTAAGCTTGACAAGAATAGTATGCCTCACAAACGAAGGAGTAGCTTTGAACTTCTTGTGCTTCAGTACACTCTAGACAACATGCCTGACAAAAGTGAGGCTAGAATACAACTCTTCATTGGTATAAGCGCAAATGGCTTCCAGGACCGAACAGCCTAAAAACTATGTTTTCCCAGTGCATATATTCAGGTCATCCTCCTCATAGCGAGTGACATGTACAACCACACAATCCTTGTCTACGTCAGAGCTCTAATTAAAACAGAAACAAATTCTGAATTACTTTCCAGTATAAGAAACACAAGTGATTTAAACCACTATGTATAGCATGGCATCGAAGCTAATAAATTTTTGCATTATTCATCACCACATACTTAGATGAAAAACCACAATCGAGATCACAAAGAAGAAAATCACCTTGGGCAGCTTAGGGGGGGGGGACACATCCTCGAAGGGGGGAAACTGCTCCTGCAGTGCCACGGGGGCTGTAACCTCAAACGGGGCGTTGTCCATCTCAGTAGTGGTTGTGAGCGTATCTAGGGTCGGCTCGGTGGCTGCCTCCATCTTCTTGGAGCTCTTTGTCTCATGGGGATCAGCCTCCCGCGTCTGCTCCGATATCGACAGATCTTTGCCTGGTTCCCCTTGGTCCATCATGAAAATGACGAATACTAGGAGACCACTAAAAGGAAAACACAATCGCAATGACAATGAAACAAAAAAGAGAGTGAGGATCGGTTACTACTTTGCAAAAGTTCTTTTTTTACTCTGAACGAAAATAGACCAACATCGTGGATCCGCTTACCTTCCCTTCATTGAGAGAGAAGAACAGTGGCACATGCGAGTGTTGCCTTTCTTGAAGACGGTGAGGGAGATGGGGATTCAGCGAAGAGTGAAATGATGTTGCTTCGTCCGTCAAACTTAGACTGCGGGGAGGTGGGGTTTTTTGATACGACGGCTCATTATTGCCGCGCTACGACCGGGGTGACTCCCCGCCTGCATACTGCCTTCTAATTTAGTGGATGGCATTTGGGCCCGCGTGCTGCATGGCCTGCATGTCGGTGAACAAAAGTATAACGGCATTCAGTAGAGGTAGACGTTTCGATGACCTAGGAGGAGCCAGAAGCAGTATTGTATCCATTGTACTAGTAGTAATTGTTTTTCTGGGTAGCTATAGAGTGTCTCCACTGTACTAGTAGTAATTGTTTCTCTGGGCCCAAGACAAAACAGCCCATCCACCCTAGTAAATAGGAAAATCAATTCAAAAGTCCATATATTTACTGAATGAGAGGCGCTACCCACACCAGCACACCGCCCCCTAAAAAACCTGCGTGTTCTTCTCCTCCTCAGTCCCACCCACCTCACCTCAGCTCGCTCCACTCGTACCCCAAAATTCCTCACCTCACTCCTACAGAAAACCCCAGCTCCCCTTCTTCCTTACTACTACAGAAAAACCCCAGCTCCCCTTCTTCTTCACTTGCACTACAACTAGTCTCGTCTTTCGTTACTCTGCTCAAATCCGTGAGCGCTGCGCGACACCCCCGAGGAAAATGGAGTCGGCTGACCCCATCGCCAAGAAAATGAGGCTCCCGCCAGCGGCGACGCCTGTTGTAGATCCCGCACCCGGCAGTGCGGGGAGAAGCGGTGATCCCGCCCCCACCGGATGCCAGGAACCCATAGAATCTCGGGTGGACCGCATCAGCGATCTCCTGGACGCCGTCCTTGGGGAGATCATCCCGCTTCTACCCACAAAGGATTGCTGCCGCACCCAAGTCCTCTCAATTCGGTGGCGCCCTCTATGGCGCACCATGCCCGTTAATCTCGACTGTCGTCAGCTACCTCTCTACAATGATTTTGAAATCCCTAGAGCCATCATCTCCTCCCACCAGGGCTCCGTTCAAAGCCTCTGCATCCCATCATGCTACCTGAGCAACCATACCATGCCCTGCACGGTGGACGCCTGGCTGAAATCCCCTGAATTCACAGAACTACAGCTGCTTGAGTTCTACTATTCCCCTGGAAATCACCTACCAGATACCGAACGCCATCTACCTGTGCCCTCAACACCGATGTCCATCTCGCGGTTTTCCTCCTCTCTCCACACCGCTACCTTTGCATTGTGCGACCTACCAGACAATTTGGTACTAAACCTTCGACTCCCATTTCTCAATAAACTTTCACTTGTGCGGCTTCGTATACCGGAGACCTCATTGCACAACATCATCCACTCTAGTTTCCCTGCCCTGGAGTGTTTGGTGCTTGTTTTCATAGTTAGAATCGGTTGTCTGCAAATAAAGTTGCCTAACCTTGTAAGAATTGGAATTTGTTTTGATGGAAGCCAGCTCATCATCCAAGATGCCCCTTCACTTCAAAGGTTGATCCTTGATTCTAGTTATTAACCGTTGCAAATAACTGTCATCTCTGTGCCTAAACTGGAGACCTTGGGTGTAATACATGATCTTTGTGCTCATTTCGATATGGTGTTTAGCTCCACAGTTCTTTAGGTAATTTACATTATCATCTACACTTGTAACCATAAGCTACATTTTAAATGTCTGTGCATAAGTTATATGTCATCTTGGAGTACACATTTTGTACTAATATTATGTTCTATGCTCAATGAAGAGTTTCTCCATGGATGGCCTATCAATGGTGTTGGATTCTGTCAAGATCTTATATATCCAAATGAATAGTTTTGATCTGAACAAGATTATTGCCTTGCTGCAATGCTTTCCATGTCTGGAGAAGTTGTATATAAAGGTGATAATTTCACGCACATTGGAAGCCCGTATACAGTGTACTAGAATAACCGTTTAGATGTTGCACTTTCGACACTCTTTTTTTAGACCTTAACAGTTTTCAATCTTCATGTCTATTTAGGCAACAGGACGGGGTAAGAAAGTTATAACCAATCGGTGGATTCGTAAGCATCGGGAATTTCTCACTTCTCATGAGATTCCATTGAAGACAATAATGCTAGAACGATATGTAGCCAACCGTGCAAACACTAGATTTGTCACATTCTTCCTGCTGAATGCGAGGTTACTATTGTCCATCAGGCTTAAGTTTATCAGCAACATGGTTTTGATGGGTGGGTATGTGGAAGAGAAAAAAAAGGAGTTTTACGTGGGCAAAAGAGCTTCTGAACATACCGGGCTTCTATTTACAACATATTGTGGTCATAATCCAGTAAATTTTATGACCCAAGATGTTCATTCTATGGACCTGACGGATCCATTTGACTATGACTGCCGAAAACAGTGCTGGACTTAGATGTTGTTGCCCTTTTCAACCTGGTTTTTTTTGCAAACCCGATGAACAATTAACCCTCATGCTTTTGTACAGTTTGTAAGCTGGAGTTAGATGTTCTTGCCCTTTCCAACTCGGCTGCGACTGTCATATTTTCTTTGAAGCAAGGAAAATGGCTTGCTAGTCGTTTAATTTAGAGTGAAATATTGTAACAACTAACAAATCCCAACCAAGGGAAATAACATCACTCTCGCCAGCTGCTTGAGCTCACTATGCATTACAGAAACCAAGTGATTAGCCCCCGCCAGCACCCACAAACTTATTTCGAACTAGCACATCAAATGGGCTGTAAATTTCATAAGAAAGGATGCATGACCATGACATATTTGGATTCTGACATTTGGGATCCGCGAGGAAATAGCCTATCCAAGGTGGTGTCGACTTACTAGCCAGTCAACAAACGATTCTGCCTACCAGCCGTTGGATTAACATCCAACATCTATCGTGTATCTTCTATCTCTTGTCTTCTTCTTCCTCCAGCAACCCAAACCAAACCACCCCGTCGGCTCCGCCTGACATCTCGGACCCGCCGGAAGGGCCTCTATATTTCGCGAAAAGAACGTTCCCTCTGCTGACAGGTCGGACCCACCAACTATATCTTCACATGCAAGGAAGTGACTCCTTATTGCACATAAAAAATGAATACCCCCTGCCAGCTGGGACCCACCATAGTGGGAGGCTGACTTGTGGGCCTACTAAGTTGATGGGGATGGAGGGCCTTGTCAACTTAGTCAATATGAATGATTCTAGCTCTAGTGACCCTAAGATGTCCATCCAATGGCCTTAGTGCTTCTTCAACCTCTGGTCTTCTTGCTCCAGCCGCCCAAAGCAGTGCCGGTCATGCCGCCTGCTCCTGCCTCCCGTGGCCAGCTGTGCTACCGCGGAGGCCTAACCGCCCCATACTACTCCCACCGCTGGCCAGGCCATCCCTCCACTCACCCACACCCCCTGTTATTCTGCGGCGATGACAGCCTCACACCGCAGCCGAACCAGTGAGCCCTCGTACTCCTCCCCGTGGGCATCCACTGCCGCGTCTTCCCCGGCTCTGCGTCGTCCCCTTCCCAGGCCTCGCCGTCGTCCACCGCCTTGGTGCTATCGGTGCGGCGTGGTCAATGTGGTCAACGACCGACTTTCATCGGAAGAGTACTGTACGTGGAGAGGCTGACAGCTGGGTCCACGGCCATGGCCCAGTTTTTTGTGATTTGCCAAGTAAGTCGCTTTGTTAGGCCTGTTTGGCTGCAAATCTTTCAAGATGAGGACAGCTTCATTCGGCTGGCCGAGAAAATGGCCTATCAGTAAAGAGAAATGAGTTGTGCATTTTTAAAACACATCAAACCGGCAATTTGTTTCAAATTTCTTTTTTTCATTTCGAGATTTTAAATTGCATTGATTTTTAGGCGTGGACAATTTGTTGGATCTTATATTGCTATACAATTATTTTTAAAATCAGTTTGAATGTGACTTGAAATTTCGGGATTAAAAAAAGTTCGGACCGCACCGAAATATGCAAATTTTCGTATAATTTTTTAACCATGGCCACATTATAGGCTGTAATGCTAACCAAAAGAATATGGGCTCCAAAAAAACCTTTTCCCCGCGGCCGTCGTGCTTCTTCAATCTCTGCTCTTCCCCATGGCCACATTATGGGCTGTAATGCTAGCAAATGGGCCGTAAATTGTTAGAAATAATGGCAGATGGGTTATATGATGTTTTCCACAGATTTGAGACTTTCCTAAAAAAAGGTTGACGCACAAGCAGTGACTATTCGATTTCCATCCAACGGTCGTCGTGCTTCTTCAATCTCTGCTCTTCCTGCTCCAGCCGCTCAACCAAGCGCCGGCCTGACTTCCTGCTCCATCTTCCCCGCGGCCGGCTGTGCTGCCGTGTAGGCCTCACCGCCCCACCGTACTCCCATCGCTGGCCTAGCCATCCCTCTACTCACCCACACCTGCGGTTATTCTCCGGCGATGGCAGACGAACCAGTAAACCCTCGTACAGTCGTACTCCCCTCCATGTGGGAAACAACTGCCGAGTCTTCCCTGCCTCCGTGTCGTTCCCTTCCTAGGCCTCGCCGTCGTCCACCGCCCTGGTGCTCTCGACGCGGCCTGGTCAACGTGCTCAACAACCGACATGAATCTGAGGTGGACTGCACATGGAGAGGCTGACAGTTGGGTCCACGGCCACACGCAAGGAAATGCCTCCTTATTACGTGCAAAATAATGATTCCTCCACCTGACATTTGTGACCCACCGGAAGGGCCTCTGTATTTCGCGAAAAAACTTTACCGCTGCTGACAGCTCGGACCCACCAGCTATATCTTCGCACACAAGGTGCCTCCTTATTACGCCCAAAAAAATGAATACTCCCCCTGCTAGCTAGGACCCAGTATAGTGGTAGGCTGACTTGTGGGCCTACTAAGTTGATGGGGACGGAGGGCTTTGTCAACTTAGTCAATATGCACGATTCTAGCTCCAGTGACCGTACGATGTCCGTCCAATGGCCGTAGTGCTTCTTCAACCTCTAGTCTTCTTGCTCCAGCCGCCCAAACCAGCGCCGATTGTGCCTTGTGCTCCTGCCTCCCTTGGCCGGCTACGATGCGGCAGAGGCCTCACCGCCCCTACTACTCTCACCGCTGGCCAGGCCATCCCTCTACTCACCCACATCCCCTGTTATTCTACGGCAACGACAGCCTCACACCGCAGCGAAACAGTGAACCCTCATACTCCTCTACGCGTGGGCATCCACTGTCGCGTCTTCCCTGGTGATAACCCAGAAGTATAGGGGATCACAACAGTTTTCAATAAGTAAGAGTGTCGAACCCAATGAGGAGAAAAAGGTAGAACAAATATTCCCTCGAGTTCTATCGACCACCGATACAACCCTACGCACGCTTAGGGTTCACTTTACCTAGAACAAGTATGAAACTAGAAGTACTTTGTAGGTGTTGTTGGATAGGTTTGCAAGATAATAAAGAGCAAGTAAATAAAAGGTAGGGGCTATTGTAAGTAAAGAAGCAATAAAGTAAATATAGCGAGTGTGGAAAAGTAGTGGTAGGAGTTGCGAAATTGCCCCTAAGCAATTGACTACTTTACTAGACCGATAGCAAGTATTATGTGGGAGAGGCCACTGCTAGCATGTCATCCCTGACTTGGAATTCTATGCACTTATGATTGGAACTATTAGCAAGCATCCGCAACTACTAATGTTCATTAAGGTAAATCCCAACCATAGCATTAAGATATATCCGTCCCCCTTCAATCCCGTATGCATCAATTTCTATGCTAGGTTGAAGCTTCTGTCACTCTTGCCCTCCAATACATAGTCCTATCAACATACAACTAACTCTAGGGTGTGATCCACGTGCGCAATCATATGATGGGCACCAAAGGACAACAACATAACCATAAGCAAATTAAATCAATCATAGCAATTCATCAACCACCGATAGGACAACGAAAATCTACTCCGAGATCATAGGATGGAAACACATCATTGGATAATAATATGAAGCATAAAGCACCATGTTCAAGTAGAGGGTGCAGCGGGTTGCGGGAGAGTGGACCACTATAGATAGAGGGGGTAAGGTGATGGAGATGTTGGTGAAGATGGCGGAGGTGTTTGTGTAGATCGCGGTGATGATGATGGCCCCCGGTGGCACTCCGGTGCCACTGGAAGCAAGGGGGAGAGAGCCCCCTCCTTCTTCTTCTTCTTCCTTGACGTCCTCCCTAGATGGGAGAAGGGTTTTCCCTCTAGTCCATGGCCTCCATGGTGTGGGAGGGGCGAGAGCCCCTCCGAGATTGGATCTGTCTCTCTCTGTTTCTGCGTTCTCAAATTCTACCCTTTCACCGTTTCTTATATTCCCGGAGATCCGTAACTCCAATTGGCTGAAATTTTAACACGATCTCTATCCGGATATTATCTTTCTTGTGGCGAAAGAAGGGCATCAACCGCCTTACGGGTGGCCCACGAGGGTCAGGGGCGCGCCTGGGGGGGGGGGGGCAGGCGCGCCCCCTGCCTCGTGGCCACCTCGAGCACCATCTCGCATGGATTTTTCTTCCCAAAAATCATATATACTCCAAAAAATCTCCATAAATTTTTATCCCGTTTGGACTCCGTTTGATATGGATATTCTGCGAAACAAAAAACATGCAACAAACAGGAACTACACTGGGCACTGGATCAATATGTTAGTCCCAAAAATAGTATAAAAAGTTGCCAAAAGAATATGAAAGTTGTAGAATATTGGCATGGAACAATAAAAAATTATAGATACGACGGAGACGTATCAGCATCCTCAAGCTTAATTCCTGCTCATCCTCGAGTAGGTAAATGATAAAAAGATAATTTTTGATGTGGAATGCTACCTAGCATGATCTTGATCACATATCTAATCATGGCATGAATATTAAGATACGAGTGATTCAAAGGAATAGTCTATCATTTGACATAAAACAATAATACTTGAAGCCTACTAATAAAGCAATCATGTCTTTTCAAAATAACAAGGCCAAATAAAGTTATCCCTACAAAATCATATAGTCTGGATATGCTCCATCTTCACCACACAAAATACTCACATCATGTACAACCCGATGACAAGCCAAGCAATTGTTTCATACTTTTGACGTTCTCAAGCCTTTTCAACTTTCACGCAATACATGAGTGTGAGCCATGGACATAACACTATAGGTGGGATAGAGTGATGGTTGTGGAGAAGACAAAAAGGAGAAGATAGTCTCACATCAACTAGGCGTATCAACGGGCTATGGAGATGCCCATCAATAGATATCAATGTGAGTGAGTAGGGATTGCCATGCAATGGATGCACTAGAGCTATAAGTGAATGAAAGCTCCAACTGAAACTAAGTGGGTGTGCATCCAACTTGCTTGCTCATGAATACCTCGGGCATTTGAGGAAGCCCATCATCAGAATATACAAGCCAAGTTCTATAATGAAAATTCCCACTAGTATATGAAAGTGATAACTCAAGAGACTCTCTATATGAAGAACATGGTGCTACTTTGAAGCACAAGTGTGGTAAAAGGATAGTAACATTGCCCCTTCTCTCTTTTTCTCTCATTTTTTTCAGTTTTTTCATTTTTTTGGGCCTTCTCTTTTTTTGGCCGTTCTCTTTTTTTATTTTTCTTGGGGCTTCTTTGGCCACTTTTATTTTGATAACCTCACATGGGACAATGTTCTAATAATTATGATCATCACACTTTTATTTACTTACAACTCAATATTACAACTTGATCTAGAACAAAGATATGACTCTATATGAATGCCTCCGGTGGTGTACCGGGATGTGCAACGATCTAGCGTAGCAATGACATCAAAAAACAGACAAGCCATGAAAACATCATGCTAGCTATCTTATGATCATGCAAAGCAATATGATGATAAATGCTCAAGTCATGTATATGATGATGATGGAAGTTGCATGGCAATATATCTCGGAATGGCTATGGAAATGCCATAATAGGTAGGTATGGTGGCTGTTTTGAGGAAGGTATATATGCTGGGTTTATGGTACCGGCGAAAGTTCGCAGTACTAGAGAGGCTAGCAATGGTGGAAGGGGGAGAGTGCGTATAATCCATGGACTCAACATTAGTCATAAAGAACTCACATACTTATTGCAAAAATCTATTAGTGATCGAAACAAAGTACTACGCGCATGCTCCTAGGGGGATAGATTGGTAGGAAAAGACCATCGCTCGTCCCCTACCGCCACTCATAAGGAAGACAATTAATAAATACCTCATGCTCCAACTTCGTTACATAACGGTTCACCATACGTGCATGCTACGGGAATCACAAACCTCAACACAAGTATTTCTACAATCCACAACTACCCACTAGCATGACTCTAATATCACCATCTTTATATCACAAAACTATTGCAAGGAATCAAACATATCATATTCAGTGATCTACAAGTTTTATGTAGGATTTTATGACTAACCATGTGAATGACCAATTCCTATCATCTCTCTAAATAGATATAAGTGAAGCAAGAGAGTTCAATTCTTTCTACAAAAGATATGTCCATGCTATAACAAATATAAGTGAAGCAAAAGAGCATTCTACAAATGGCGGTTGACTATGCAAAGAGAAACATGCAATCCAAACTTCAAATGATATAAGTGAAGCACATGAAGCATTCTTTAAAGCCTTACTCAAAAGATATAAGTGAAGTGCATAGAGCATTCTATAAATCAACCAAGGACTATCTCATACCAGCATGGTGCATAAATGAAAAATGAAAACTAAATGCAAAAGACGCTCCAAGATTGCACATATCGCATGAACGAAACGAATCCGAAAACATACCGATACTTGTTGAAGAAAGAGGGCATGTCTTCCGGGGCATCCCCAAGCTTAGACGCTTGAGTCTCCTTGAATATTTACTTGGGGTGCCTCGGGCATCCCCAAGCTTGAGCTCTTGCCTCTCTTCCTTCTTCTCACATCGAGACCTTATCGATCATCGAACACTTCATCCACACAAAACTTCAACAGAAAACTCGGTAAGATCCGTTAGTATAATAAAGCAAATCACTACTCTAAGTACTGTTGCAAACCAATTCATATTTTTTTTGCATTGTTTATACTGTAATATAACCTTTTCATGGCTTAATCCACTAATATAAATTGATTGTTTCATCAAAACAAGCAAACTATGCATCAAAAACAGAATCTGTCTAAAACAAAATAGTCTGTAATAATCTGAACATTCACCATACTTCTGATACTTTAAAAATTCTACCAAAATTAGGAAAAATAAACAATTTGTATAGGAATAAAGTGCAAAAAGAATCATAATCATTTGACGTTCCATCGAAAAAGGTAAAATCGCGCACTACAGCCAAACTTTCTGTCCTGCACCGTACAAACCATCAAGCAAATGTAAACATCCTAAAGGCAACCTTGGCACATTATTTTTATAATACAATGGAATTGTACAAGGGGACAATTATTTTTTGTGAAAAGTTTCTATAATCAAGATTCAAAAAAATTCCGTGAGCATGAACAAAGTTCAAGGCTAGCTCCCACTTCAACAATGCTTGTCTTTCTCACTTTCGCTTTCCTTTTTGAAAAAGTTTTGGGTTCCCCTATTTATTTTTGTTGTTTTTAAACTATATAAAAGCACTCAACAGAAATAAATGACTCTCTAAAACTTCCGGGTTGTCTCCCTGGTAGCGCTTTCTTTAAAGCCATTAAGCTAGGCATCTAATGCTCAAGTAATGGATCCACCCGGATCCCAATGTATATCAAATCCAATTTTAATTAACAATGATTTTTAATTCAGTGGTGAGCACAAGGTAACATATATCATGTAATGACGAAGTCTAACTCTCTTCATATGCATCGGCATGTCATAAAAGAACAATTCACATGCACACAAAGTAAAGGCCAATGCATAGTATAAACAGTTTCTTGCAATTTTATCATATTGGAAACATAGAGAGGTGGAGATATAGTTCCTCTCTCATAATAATTGCAAGTAGGAGAAGCAAGCACATGCATATTATATTCATCAAAATCATCATGTGTAGTAGTAAAAGGCAACCCATCAATATATTCCTTAATAAGAGCAAACTTCTCCGATATAGTGTAGTTTGGAGAATTCAAAAAGATAATAGGACTATCATGTGTGGGTGCTATAACAACAATTTAATGTTTAACATAAGGAATTATAGCAAGTTCATCTCCATAAGCATAATTCATATTGGCATCTTTCCCACAAGCATAGCAAGCATCATCAAAAAGGGATATTTCAAAAGAATCAACGGTATCATAACAATCGTCATAGCATTCATCCTTCGGTAAGCACGAAGGGAAATTAAACAATGTATGAGTTGAAGAGTTACTCTCATTAGAAGGTGGGCACGGGTAGCTAGTCCACTCTTCCTCCTTTTGTTCTTCGCTCTCCTCATCATCTTTTTCATCCAATGAGCTCACAGTTTCATCAATTTCTTCTTCCATAGACTCCTACAAAATATTAGTCTCTTCTTGGACAGAGGAGACTTTCTCAATAAGTGCATTAATATCGTAATTGTATTCATAATTCTCATAACAATATTTAAGGATAGCTAAATTTTCAGGTCTATAAACTTAATCATCAAAATCTTCAAACTCTTTAAACATAGATTCAATTTCATAAGCACCCATAAAAGCAACAAATTCTTCTATTTGTTCCACATCATACTAATCATATGTACCATTAGCATAAGAAGCTAAGGTTTTATTATCATTACATTCGCATAAAAAGGGAAGGTGTGGAGCCTTCATCCTAGAGCAACAAGTATAATCATATCTGAAGAATAGTTTCCTAGCTTACCAATTCAATAAATGAGATTGATCCCATAATAGTTTCCCTTTTTTTGTAAAGCGGTAATCCCTAAAGTATTCACGTCGATCCAACGTTACTCCCATTACATAATTGAATGGGGTTTTCTCAGGATTATTAAAGTAGTACATAATATTTTTCACATAACCAGCATTGAGGGTTTTAGGAGGTTCCCCATCTCCATGAGCAGAAAGTACACCTAATGTTTTTTGTATTTTGTGTTCCATATCCATAACTAAAGATAAAGAACAACTAAGAACAGCAAATAAAAATTACTTAGTGATAAAGCAAACAAGCACAAACGAGAATATTCACCCCACGCTATTGCTCCCCGGCAACGGCACCAGAAAAAGGTCTTGATAACCCACAAGTATAGGGTATCGCAACAGTTTTCGATAAGTAAGAGTGTCGAACCCAACGAGGAGCTAAAGGTAGAACAAATATTCCCTTGAGTTATATCGACCACCGATACAACTCTACGCATGCTTAGCATTCGCTTTACCTAGAACAAGTATGAAACTAGAAGTACTTTGTAGGTGTTTTTGGATAGGTTTCCAAGATAATAAAGAGCAAGTAAATAAAAGGTAGGGGCTGTTGTAAGTAAAGAAGCCATAAAGTAAATATAGCGAGTGTGGAAAAGTGGTGGTAGGAGTTGCGAAATTGCCCCTAAGCAATTGACTACTTTACTAGACCGATAGCAAGGATTATGTGGGAGAGGCCACTGCTAGCATGTCATCCCTGACTTGGAATTCTATGCACTTATGATAGGAACTATTAGCAAGCATCCGCAACTACTAATGTTCGTTAAGGTAAAACCCAACCATAGCATTAAGATATATTGGTCCCCCTTCAATCCCGTATGCATCAATTTCTATCCTAGGTTGAAGCTTCTGTCACTCTTGCCCTCCAACACATAGTCCTATCAACATACAACTAACCTTAGGTGTGATCCACGCACACAATCATATGATGGGCACCAAAGGACAACAACGTAACCACAAGAAAACTAAATCAATCATAGCAATTCATCAACCACCGATAGGACAACGAAAATCTACTCAGACATCATAGGATGGAAACACATCATTGGATAATAATATGAAGCATAAAGCACCATGTTCAATTAGAGGGTACAGCGGGTTGCGGGAGAGTGGACCTCTATAGATAGAGGGGGGAAGGTGATGGAGATGTTGGTGAAGATGGCGGAGGTGTTGGTGTAGATCGCGGTGATGATGATGGCCCCCTCCTTCTTCTTCTTCCTTGACCTACTCCCTAGATGGGAGAAGGGCTTTCCCTCTGGTCCATGGCCCCCATGGTGTGGGAGGGGTGAGAGCCCCTCCGAGATTGGATCTGTCTCTCTGTCTCTCTCTATTTCTGCATTCTCAGATTCTACCCTTTCACCGTTTCTTATATTCCCGGAGATCCGTAACTCCGATTGGGCTGAAATTTTAACACGATCTCTATCCGGATATTAGCTTTCTTGTGGCGAAAGAAGGGCATCAATTGCCTTACGGGTGGCCCACGAGGGCTAGGGGCGCGCCTGGGGGGTGGGCCCGCTCCCTTCCTCATGGCCACCTCAAGCACCGTCTCGCGTGGATTTTTGTTCCCAAAAATCATATATATTCCAAAAAAAATCTCCATCAATTTTTATCCCGTTTGGACTCCGTTTGATATGGATATTCTGTGAAACAAAAACATGCAACAAACAGGAACTGGCACTGGATCAATATGTTAGTCCCAAAAATAGTATAAAAATTGCCAAAAGTATATGAAAGTTGTAGAATATTGGCATGGAACAATAAAAAATTATAGATTCGATGGAGATGTATCACCTGGCTCCGCGTCTTCTCTTTCCTAGGCCTCGCCATCGTCCACCGCCTTGGTGCTCTCAGCGCGGCGTGGTCGATGTGGTCAACGACCGACTTCCATCGAAAGAGTACTATACATGGAGAGGCTGACAGCTGGGTGCACGGCAGCCGCAAGGAAGTGCCTCCTTATTACGCGCAAAACAATTATTCTTGTACCTGACAGCGGGGACCCACCAGACAGGCCACCGTATTTCATGAAAAAACGTTTCCCCCTGACTGCTGGGACCCACCAGCTACATCTTCGCACTCAAGGAAGTGCGTCCAGGAAAAAGACGATTCGCCCCCCTGACTGCTGGGACCCACCAGCTATATCTTCGCAAGCAAGGAAGTGCCTGATAGTCGGGACCCACCTGGTCGAAGCGTACATAACATTGTCATTCTGGTCGCGAACGTGTACATACATATTGGTTGATGTAGAGCGCGCACGTGTCATAGTTGAGGCACGCATGTAGCATGTACACGGACGTACATCGGCCAGCATGCAAGATAGAAAATACGGCCACTTACGTACATACGGGCAGGGTCTCGAATGCCTAGTCGCGCATATGTACGACCAGGGCTCATGTACATGGCTGGGTTAGAACGGAGAAACTGCGTCGTCGTCGTGTTCATGGGGAGGGCTTGGACGGAACAGCCGATGGAAACGAGGCCTGGCGTACTGCAGAACGGAGGAAACAGCCTTGTGTTTGACCGGCCATGGTCAAAACAGGATCCTGTTCATCGGGAGGGGTCTGGCGTGCCACAAAATGGAGGAACCAGACCTCCTACGGTAGAAACGGGGGTCCTGTTGATCAGGAGGGGTGTGGCATACCGTAAAACGGAGGAAACAGACTTGTGTTGGAGCGCTACGGTCGAAACAGGTGTCCTGTTCATCCAGAGGGGTGTGGTGTACCGCAAAACGGGACTCCACGGAATACTGTTCATCTCCACCGTCGACCCCCTCCAGCCTCCACGGGCTACTGTTCATCCACCATCTACCTCCTCCAGCTTCCACCTGCGACTGTTCATCCACGAGCTCCTGTTAATCCAGCCTCCACCGCGCGCTACTCCACCGGCTACTCTTCAACCAGCCCTCTCCACGGGCTCCTGTTCAACCACCCCTCCACGAGCTACTATTCATCCATCCCTCCACCGTCTATTGTTCATCCAGCCCTCCACGGGGTGGTCCTATTCATCCTGCCCTCCACCGGGTCCTGTTCTTCTAGCCCCAACCGGCTCGATCGATCGGGGCCCT
This sequence comes from Triticum monococcum, assembly GCA_034509565.1. NCBI lineage: Eukaryota > Viridiplantae > Streptophyta > Magnoliopsida > Poales > Poaceae > Triticum > Triticum monococcum. Next base: position 654,617,438 of record CM067847.1, on the reverse strand, counting down.
GTTCATCCAGAGGCAACACCACGGGGTCCTGTTCATCCACCCCCACCGGGAACTATTCATCCAAACCCCCCCGCAATGCTCACTGTTCATCCAGAGGCAACATCGATCGGCTTCAGTTAGCAACAGTAGCGAAGGAATCGCTTGATCGGGTTTAGTTAATAGCCCTTGATCGATCGCTCGGGTTCAGTAACGCGTAGCCTGCAGTGAAATCGCTCGGGTTCAGTTAGAGCCCAATGCCTCGCACCCACGCGCGTGCGTGTACGAGATAAACGTGCATCGCTCGGCCCCGACCACCCACCATAACCGGGAACACCCAATATTTTCCTCGCCCTCGCTTCTACCACGGTCTTTTCCGTCATGGACTGCCCAAAGAATGTCATGCAGCTGCGTCTCCGGCCCACCCAGGACGAAAAGCCCATTTTCTGTCATGATTTTTTGTCATAGAAGTAGGACCTCACCACATCTATGGTGATACTGTATTTTTTCACAATTATTGTCATAGAAGTGTCATAAGTATGACAGAAAAAAATTTCGTTCGGCCCAAAATGTCACGGATGTGTCTTTTTTTTGTAGTGCTCTCTATATGTGGTGCACGTGCTTTTCGAAAGTAAAGTAGGACCATTAGCTGACCAATTAAACATTATCTGTTTTAGTAATATCAGCATCATATCTGATTCTTTGAGCAACAAGTTTGGAATTATGAGTGGTACGCTGTTTAGCTTGATGGCTTTAGAGAAGTGCTAAGCAGGTACGATGATGGTACGGAATATAAAGGCATGTCTGCATGCAAGTCGTGTGACTTTTGTCATTTGGGTTAGTCGACCATTTCAGGCGGTTGGATGAAGATCCTACATCTCCTAACCCTTCTTCTTCCTTGTCTCTGATTCTTCCCATACAGAACACCGCACGGGCCGCCGGTCGAACCACCGGCCTACACCGCCCGTGTTCCTCCGCCACCACCCGCCACCCCTTCCCCCACCCGCGTCGAGTTTTCTTCGTTCGGCGAGGTCCCACCACCGCCCCACAACTACCGCCCCCACCCGAGCCCCTTCCTTCGCACGGGCGAACTCCGGTGAGCTCTCAAAAATTGACTGACCCAATTTTGAAATTTAGTCTACTGTCATTTAACTAGTGTGGAATATAAAAGGGAAAACCATAAGCATTGCGAGTATAGTGTGGAGCATGCCATGGTGGATCTGAAGGTGCAAACCGGACAAAGGCAACTTCGCAACCAATGTTTGCTTTCAACTAACAAGTAAGTGATGGACAAGAAATCAGAGTAAAGCAGTGGCGATCTATTTTCTTGCTGCGATAAATATGTTGAGCAGATACAAAAGAGTACCGCCTCTAGTGCGGTGTCGTGTATGCATGTGCTGAGAATTTGACGGTGCTACGGTAGCGATGGCTGTCGGCGGCGTGGAAGCAGATCTAGGAGGGTAGATGGTGGCGGCGGGGCGAGGTGGACGAGACGGTCATGGGAGCGGCGCTGGCAAGGTGTACGACGTCGGGGATGAAGTGAGAGGATGGGATGAAACGATCCAAGTTCGAAGCCGTGGCTGAGAGAGGTTGATCTCTTGTAATGGCCGACGGCGTCGGGGTATCAACTCTTGCATGGTGGAGGAGGATAGTGGTGGATGGGGTGGCGGACGGAGGAGGCTGGGGTGGAGAGGACCCCGATTCCAAGTCACATCGATCTAGCCGGTAACACCTCATATCACTTTGTGGCCTCACCCATGGTATCCCCACTGGTGTCGCCTTACCATGTCCCGGGACCGTTCGCGCCTTTTGGCTCACGTATATGATTGTATCGCTAGCATCCATATGACAGAGAACCCGGGCCTACATGGCTAGTCGTGAACCCAAAGCGGCACAGACCTATGGGGACAGGCATACATGAATCACATCGAGCATGTCGGTCAATAGCGTGTGAATCCGGGCTGTAGCACTGGGCTAACAGGACTCCGGGGAACCCGGGCTGTAGCAGGCTAGGCAGGACTCCGGAAGTCACCGCGTGACATTTCCCCGAAGGGACAGACATAGGAACGAAGTGAAACACATGCCGGCCAGTCAAGTGTCCTGAGCAGTAGTGCTGGGCTAGCAGGACCGGTGAAACAGGCTTTAGCGGACTACTATGGCTCATGGAAGCACTAGACTACATTTCCCCATAAGAGAGGTTGCCAAGGATAAACAACTAGATTGTCGGATTGCACACATACCAAGCATTTCAATCATACACACAATATGCTCGATATGTGTAAATACAAGATGGCATCACAACAAAACTCTACAACTCAAGTACTTTATTTAAAGGCTCCGGAGAGCCATACATAACATGTTCATACAGGTAGGAGTCACAAGACCCGACACTCAAGTCATACAAGCATACGAGCACATCTAGAAGCACATAAGTCTGAGTACAGACACTAGAAGGAAAGAAGGCTTGTCGAAGCCTGTCTAGCTACATAGGGCCCTCCATGGCCAGGATCACCACCTGGGTGGCAAGTTACTCATCGACGTCGATGTCTACGTAAAACCCATCGGAGGGGGCGGTGTTGTCATCTGAAAACAATAATTAAAGAAACATGAGTACAAAGGTACTCAGCAAGTCTTACAACAGATCCTACTATACATGCTTATTCTCAAGAAGGTGGTGGAGTTTAATGCAGCAAGCCAGCTTTGACTCTTGGCTAAGCTATCCTACGAGACACCACTGTAAAATAGTTTCCCCACACGAGTCCATTAATCACCAACACAATACTCCATCGGGGATCCTCCTTCGTCATCCTACGAGAGGGCCGTCCTCGGTACTCACACTTATCTTGAGTCTTTTAGTAGTAACCATTAACTTGTCTATGAACTGTATAGGCAACCAAGTAGTCCTTTACCGCGGATGCGGCTATTCGAATAGTTTTATACCCTACATGTCACATCCTAGCTAATCATGCATTAGAGTGTTGCATCATGTCTACCTTTTATCAGAAACTTGAATTGGGGACGACAGAACCCCCAGCAACCCCTCTAGACTCAACTAAGGTTTACTAAAAATATTTTCAATGAACCTGAAATGCCCTTCTAAAAAGTTCACTCTCCTGTCTTGGGTTAGAACCTCTGGCAAAATCGGTGCACAATTTTCTAGGTCAAGAGAAGGTCATTGAATTAAATCATATGTAATTTGCATTTGGGCATTTGAATGCTAGTAAATATTTTAAATGCTCAAATAATTCTGAAGATAAGTGTGGGCTGTTGGAAATTTTCTAAACAGAGCCTCTAAATATTTTCAGGATTTTTAGAAGTGCCTAGCTATTTTTAATAAAGCCACAAACCTACAGAAAAATAGAAAACAGAAATTAAAAGAGAGGGAGAGAACTTACCTGGCCGCAGCCCATTAGCCGGCCCACCTGGCGGCCCAGCGCTGTGCTGCCCCATGCCAGCCAGCTGCTTTGTCCCCGCCAGGCAGGCAGAGAGCTGACGCAAGCTGGATGTATGGATACAAGGGATCTGTATCCTGTGAGATCTGCTCTGTCAGACATGGTGGATTGGCGTGATGCGGGAGGCATCACCCCACCCCGTGGTCCCCGCAGGCCACTGTTTGTTGTTCCAAGACCTCATCCTAGCGCCTATGGTCCACAAGCTCCTCAGGACCGTCTGTTCCCGGATGATCACGTTGAACTTCCAGGCTATGGAGGTGACTTCTATGAGGACTACTACGGAGCTGTCTGAGTTAGTACTAGTATCACTAGTATTGTACTAGTTGTATTTGCACTGTCCTGCGTGACTTGTCGAATATGACTTAGTGTGTAATCAATTCCGGAGGTGTAGAAAAATAATGTATTGGAGCTTGGAATGCCTCCAATGAGATGTAACGTCTTTCATCATAGTTGTACTATAGCCTGGGCTTGTACTAAACTATGTATGGTGTGTATGACCGTTGGTATATATATGGCAGTTCTATATTACCATCTCATACGAATGAACATCTCTACACTCCATGTTATCCATTACATTCTGCACTTCCTTGCTAAGTTGTGCCATCCTTATCTAAACCGTTGTCTTGTTTTCTCCTAGGATGGTCAACACCCGCAGCAACCCTACTGCCCCGGAGCAGGGGGAAGCCAGTGCAGTTAGGGGTGAAAATTTGCCTCACCCGCCTTCTCTGGCCGAAGTGATGCTGGAGGCGGAAAGAAACAAGCGTGAGACTAACCGCTTGCTGGAGTGGATTGAGCAGAACACTGCACGCCATCAACGAAATGACTTGGTGTCAATCAATGACTTCATCAAGTTGTACCCACCAAAGTTTAACCATTCCGTCGAGCCCCTCGACGCGGATGACTCGCTTCGCAGCATCGCCCACAAGCTACGTTCTGCCAATGTAGCCGAAGCTGATAAGGTTACTTATGCTGCCTATCACCTTGAAGGCCCTGCTAGCCTATGGTGCGAAAATTTTGAAGCTATGCACCCGGTCTGCCAAATCACTACTTGGGCTGAATTCAGTGAGGCTTTCCGTGAGCATCACATCCCAGAAGGTCTCATAGATCGCAAGAGGGAAGAGTTCTGCAATTTCACCCATGGAAGACTGACTGTGGATGCATATAGTCGTGAATTTGGGAATCCGGCACGATATGCTCCTTAAGAGGTAACCACCGACGCTAAGAAGCAGGCAAGGTTCCGCAAGGGACTTAGCCCTGAGCTTCGCCATGATCTTCGTCTGCACGAGTGCACCTCCTTTCAGAAGTTGGTCAATAAAGCCATCAGTGCTGAGACATGCCAGTCTGACTATGACGCTTCACGCAAGCACTCTCGTGATTTTGGCTCTTCATCCGGCTCTGGATCTCAGAAGCGTCGGGTGTGGATTCCAAGCATGGCACTGCCACCCAGGTTCATTCTGAGGCCATCCTTTGAGGCGCCTCGTCCCAACCAGCAGTTTGGACCGACCAAGCCCTATGGTGGCCCTGCTGCTAATGCTGCTCCATGCCCCAATGTTGTGACATGTTTCAAGTGTGGAGAGCCGTGTCACTATAGTCGAGAGTGTCCCCAGAACAACAACCCCACTCAGTCTGGAAAGTCCGTTGGTCGTGGTAAGCCAGCAAGAAAGACATTCTACGCCAAGCCGGTCACCACTGCACGTGGCCATGTCAACTATGTCACAGCCGAGGAGGCTCATGTGGATCCTAACGTCGTCCTTGGTATGCTCCTTGTTAATTGCCATCCGACATCTATTCTTTTCGATACTGGAGCATCTCATTCATTCATATCTGAGAGCTATGCTCGATTGCATAACACAACATTCTGCGACATGCCCACTACCATGGAAATTCAAACCCCTGGCTCTAGATGGCAAACTTCTAGAGTAAGCCATGGGAATGAAATTCTTGTCGATAGACTTGTCTTCCTTGCATCTTTAATAGCTCTCAAGTCCTTGGACATAAACATCATCTTGGGTATGGACTGGATGTCAGCTCATTATGCTAAGATTGATTGTGCCACTAGAACCGTTCAACTTACTCACCCATCGGGCAAGACAGTCAATGTCTTAACTCGAGTGGCCAAGCGCCAGCTTTACTCCCTAAATGTCAACCCCCTTCTAGACCTTGAAGATATTCCGGTAGTCCGGGACTTTCCAGATGTCTTTCCAGAAGAACTGCCAGGTGTTCCACCTGACAGGGATGTCGAGTTTGTGATAAACCTTGTTCCAGGAACCGTTCCAATTTCTAGATGACCCTATAAGATGGCACCCTTAGAACTAGCCGAGCTTAAGAACCAACTCGATGAGTCCTTGAAAAAGGGTTTCATCCGTCCTAGTTCCTCTCCCTGGGCTTGCCCCGTCCTCTTCGTCAAGAAGAAGGATGGAACGGATCGGATGGTTGTAGATTACCGACCTGTCAACTTGGTCACTATCAAGAACAAGTATCCGCTTCCCAGGATCAACGATATGTATGACCAGCTCGCTGGATCCTCGGTCTTTTCCAAGATGGATTTGAGGTTGGGCTACCATCAAATCAAAATCAGAAACGGGGACATTCCCAAAACGGCCTGTGTTACTCGTTATGGCCAATACGAGTACACCGTTATATCCTTCGGTTTAACCAATGCCCCATCCACTTCCTCTCGGTTAATGAACTTGGTCTTCATGGAGTATTTGGACAAATTCGTCGTAGTATACCTCGATGACATACTCATCTACTCCAAGAATGAAGGGGAACATGCCGAACATCTAAGGCTGGTATTGGCGAAACTTTGAGAGCATCGCCTTTATGCCAAATTCTCCAAGTGTGAATTTTGGTTGCCAGAAGTGACCTATCGAGGCCATGTAATCTCTAGTAAGGGTATTGCTGTCAATCCCGAGCGAGTTCAAGCCGTCCTTGATTGGACTCCACCTGAGATGGTCAAGCAAGTTCGGAGCTTCCTTGTCTTAATGAGCTATTGCTGCCGCTTCGTCGAGAATTTCTCCAAGGTTGCTAAACCTCTAACTGAACTTCTCAAGAAAGATAAAAAGTTCGAGTGGACCCCACAATGCGAGTTCAGCTTTTAGGAACTGAAAAGACGCCTGACATCTGCTCCCATACTGGTACCACCAGATTTCTCCAAGGACTTTATTATCTATTGCGACGCCTCGTGACAAGGACTAGGTTGCATACTCATGCAAGATCGTCAGGTAATTGCCTATGCTTCACGGCAATTACACCCACATGAGGAAAATTATCCCACACATGATCTAGAGCTTGTAGCTGTAGTCCATGCACTTAAAACTTGGCGACATTACCTCCTCGGTAATCGTTGCGAGATCTTCACCGATCACCAAAGTTTGAAATATATCTTAACCCAACCAGATTTGAACCTTAGACAACGACGTTGGGTCGAGTTGATCTCGGATTATGACTTAGGAATAACTTACACCCCGGGCAAAGCCAATGTCATAGCTGATGCACTAAGTCGTAAATCCTATTGTAACAACCTGATGTTACAACAAAGTCAACCACTTCTCCATGAGGGATTTCGTAAGCTTAATCTTCACATTGTTCCTCGAGGATTCCTATCCACCCTGGTGGCAAAACCTACCATTACGAATCAGATCATCAAGGCACAGAAGGTAGATCCGGCAATCTCCCATATTAAGAGAAACATTAAGAAAGGAGTCGCGAATTGTTTCTCCATTGATGATCAAGGTGTCGTATACTTTGGAAACCGCTTAGTGGTTCCCAAGGCACGAAACCTGAGGCGGCTGATCCTTAAGGAAGCTCATGAATCCCCTCTCACCATTCATCCCGGTAGTACTAAAATGTATCAAGACCTACGCCAGAGGTTTTGGTGGACTAGGATGAAGAGAGGAATTGCTCAATACATTGCTAATTGCGACGTTTGTCGTCGTGTTAAAGCAGAGCATCAACGGCCTGCTGGCACCCTTCAACCTTTGGCAATTCCTGAATGCAAATGGGATAAAATCGGTATGGATTTCATTACTGGGTTTCCCAGGACCAAGAGAGGGAATAATGCCATCTTTGTCATGATCGACCGTCTTTCCAAAGTAGCTCATTTCCTACCTGTTCGTGAGAGTATCACCGCTAGCCAGCTAGCTGATTTATACATCTCCCAAATTGTGTCTCTTCATGGTGTCCCATTGGAAATTAACTCAGACCGTGGGAGTCTCTTCACCTCTCGATTTTGGGAAAGTTTCCAAAATGCTATGGGAACTCGTCTCTCTTTTAGCACCGCCTTCCATCCTCAATGAAGTGGTCAAGTAGAGCGAGTCAATCAAATTCTGGAAGATATGCTCCGAGCTTCTGTCATCTCATTCAGAATGGGTTGGGAGAAATGCCTTCCATTCGCGGAGTTTGCTTATAACAATAGTTATCAAGCTAGCTTGGGCAAAGCTCCTTTCGAAGTTCTCTATGGACGAAAATGGCGAACGCCTCTTAACTGGTCAGAAACCGGGGAAAGACAACTCTTTGGCCCGGATATGATCCAGGAAGCAGAAGAGCAGGTTCGCGTTATTCGTGAGAAATTGAAAACGGCCCAATCTCGCCAAAAGAGTCAATATGACCGCAAGCATAAGCCTATGTATTATGAAGTTGGCGAGAAGGCTTACCTTCGGGTTACACCTTTAAAGGGAACCCATCGATTTGGTATCAAGGGAAAGTTGGCTCCTCGTTACATTGGACCCTTTCGCATTCTTGCCAAATGAGGAGAAGTTGCCTACCAATTGGAACTACCTTTGCATCTTTCCAGAGTTCATGATGTCTTGCACGTTTCTCAACTCAGGTGTTGCTTCGCGGATCCTATCCGTGGAGTGGACCACGAAACGCTTGATCTACAGGATAACATCTCATATCGGGAATATCCCGTTCATATCCTTGATCAAGCCGAACGTACCACTCGACGCCATAATATCAAGTTTCTCAAGGTTCAATGGTCACACTATTCCGAGCAAGAAGCTACTTGGGAAAGGGAGGATCGTCTTCGACTCGAGTACCCCACCTTCTTCCCGGCGGATTCTAAATCTCGGGACAAGATTCGTTTGAGTGGGGGTGAGTTGTCACATCCTAGCTAGTCATGCATTAGAGTGTTGCATCATGTCTACCTTTTATCAGAAACTTGAATTGGGAAATATAGAACCCCCAGCACCCCCTCTGGAATCAACTAAGGTTTACTAAAAATATTTTCAATGAACCTGAAATGCCCTTCTAAAAAGTTCACTCTCTTTGTCTTGGGTTAGAACCTCTGGCAAAATTGGTGCACAATTTTCTAGGTCAACGGAAGGTCATTGAATTAAATCATATGTAATTTGCATTTCGGCATTTGAATGCTAGTAAATATTTTAAATGCTCAAATAATTCTGAAGATAAGTGTGGGCTGTTGGAAATTTTCTAAACAGAGCCTCTGATTATATTCAGTATTTTTAGAAGTGCCTAGCTATTTTTAATAAAGCCACAAACCTACAGAAAAATAGAAAACAAAAATTAAAAGAGAGGGAAAGAACTTACCTGGCCGCATCCCATTAGGCGGCCCACCTAGCGGCCCAACACTGCGCTGGCCCATGCCAACCAGCCGCTTCGTCCCCGGCAGGCAGGCAGAGAGCTGGCACCAGCAGCTTGCCGCTTCGCGCTCCTGGACACCAGATAGGCTCCATGTCGCCGCGCCGACCCCGTGGACACCTCACTCGCCGCCCTTCCTCTCTCCCTCGCTCTCCCGCACCATGGCCGATGCACCTGCTGCCGCACTGCCGCCGTAGTCACGCCCTCCGTCGTCCCCGCGCCGAGCCATCATGTCCAGAAGCTCCGCCGCCCTCCACTCCTTCGAGCAAGCCAAGCCCCGAGCGCTCGCTTGCCCCGCAGCCTCTGCAACAACCTCGCCCGACTCTGCCATAGCCGGAGATCCTCTTCGTCGTCGCCACCGCATCAGCTCGTCCCCGACTGCGCCGTCCATTTCTACGTGACCACCGTGAGCTCAGCTACCTCCCCATCCTCTCCGTTTGCTTTCTCGTGCACCATAGCAACTGCACGAGGCTTCACCACGCGCGCCACCGTCGAGCTCGTCGCTGATGTGTCTCCGGCCAACCACCGGCCACACCACCATGTCCAACACACTCACTGCACCCCCAGGAGGCCGTAGCACCCCTCTACGCCCCCCTGCCGTGCCTCCTAACTCCGTTTCCGTGCACGCCCGAACTCCGGCCGCTGCCTGGATCGACACCGGCGTCATCTCCGGCCACCCCCGCACACACCGCTTGCTCCACTCAGCGCGCGAGTTCACCAGCAGCACGTAGATGCCCTCCACCAGCCATTTGGTCGTCGGAGGAGGAATCCCGACAACCTCCGTTGCGTCTGTCCTCGCCGGCGGCTTAACGCCGGCGGGTTTGACTAGTTGACCTTGACTGGGTGGGCCCAGGTTGACTCCCTGAGTCTATGACAAGTGTCTCCCCCTCTGCTAATTAATCCAGATTAGTTTTAACTAAATTTAGTTAGTTTAAATAACTGCTGACACGTGAGACCCACTGGTCAGGTTGACCTGGACGTCCCCATTGACCACTGACGTCACCCTGACGCACTGCTGATGCAATAACTAATTTCTGGATTTATTTTTATATAGAGAATTCCAAAAATTGTTGCAAACTTTAAAAAATCATAGAAATTAATTTGTAACTCCAAATGAAAAGATTTATATATGAACTTTGATCAGAAAAATTCAATCTATCCATTAGTAATCCTTTCATGCATGACAAAACAAGTTAACCTTGTTGTTTAAGCAAAATAAGATAATGCACTAATATGGCCATGTTAAATGAACTAACATTTGAATCTTTGATTCAAATGGGTTCATTCCTTTCTGTTTTAGCTTGCATTAGGCCAAGATACATTTATTCTTGCCATGTCATAGCATGCATCATATTGTTGCATATTGTCATGTGTTGATTATGTTCGGTGTGTCTTTCGTGGTAGGTTTTGCCTCCGAGGATAACCCCGAATATCCATCTAAAGGGTAGTTCCCTACTAGCACTACATCAGGCAAGCAGCCCCATTAATCATATCGATACAATTCCATGTTCTCGCCTCTACTCTCATTTACTGCATTAAGACAACAACGTTTCAAACTGCTGTGTGCTACGGTAGTTGAACCCTTATCCTCTACATGACCTGTCATTGCCGCAGTAACTAGATGAAACCCACTAGCATGTGTAGGAGTTGATTGAGCCATGTATGTGTTTCCTACCTTGCTATGCCTGCTATGCTTAGAGTTGTGTCAGGTCTGGTTCATCTGGGTGATGGGCTAGAGTGAAATGATTATGTCGATAATGTGAGGGATGTGTTGAAACATGTTTTGGTAAAGGTATCGATGAGAGGCCATGTAGGAGTACATGGTGGGTTTTTTCATTGAGGCCGTCCCTAAGAACTGAGATCTGTATGTGTGATTTAAGATTCAGTTACTACCATACATTGGGCCCGAAACCAATGGTCCCTCTCGGCTTCTTAATCACCCTAGTACTTTGTCCGGGAGTTGCAAATAGTTTCTGGTGTTTGTAGGTTATGTGTTGGCGGCCGTGCGTAGCGCTGACCCTAGGGGTGGGCTATGTTGCGGTAGATACACCGTGGCCGGGTATGTCGGGCGCCCGTTTGGCGTCTCGGGACCCTGTTCACATCGTTCGGGCCGTATGTGGAAACCTCGGCCGGACTCCCTGCGGATGGAACCTGGATAGGCGATAAACCTGGACTAGAGACTTGAGTGTTTAGGTAGGCCATGGCCGACACCCTCATTGGGCTTCTGCTTGAAGGTTGCCGAGTACATGTCGTGTAAACAGCGGTAAGTGGTGAAAGCGTGTATGAAGAAGTACACCCCTGCAGGGTTAACATCATCTATTCGAATAGCCGCGTCCACGGTAAAGGACTACTTGGTTGCCTATACAGTTCATAGACAAGTTAATGGATACTACTAAAAGACTCGAGATAAGTGTGAGTACCGAGGAGGGCCCTCTCGTAGGATGACGAGGGAGGATTCCCGGTGGAGTATTGTGTTGATGATTAGTGGACTCGTGTGCGAAAAACTATTTTACTAGTGGTGTCCCGTAGGATAGCTTAGCCAAGAGTCAAAGCTGGCTTGCTGCAATAACTCCACCACCTTCTTGAGAATAAGCATGTATAGTAGGTTCTGATGTAAGACTTGCTGAGTACCTTTGTACTCATGTTTGCTTATTTACTATTTTCAGACGACAACACCGCCCCCTCCGATGGGTTTTATGTAGATCTGGACGTTGATGACTGACTTGCCACCCAGGTGGTGATCCTCGCCATGGAGGGCCCTATGTAGATAGACAGGCTTCGAGAAGCCTTCTTTCTTTCTAGTGTCTGTACTCAGACTATTTGCTTCCGCATGTGCTTTTATGTTTGTATGACTTGAGTGTCAGGTCACGTGACCCCTACCTGTATGAACATGTTATGCATGGCTCTCTGGAGCCTTTAAATAAAGTACTTGAGTTGTAGAGTTTTGTTGTGATGCCATGTTGTATTTTCACATATCGAGCATATTGTCTGTATGATTGAAATGCTTGGTATGAGTGGGATCCGACAATCTAGTTGTTTATCCTGGGCAGCCTTTCTTATGGGGAAATGTAGTCTAGTGCTCCCCGAGCCATAGTAGTCCGCTACAGCCCGGTTCACCGGAGTCCTGCTAGCCCAGCACTACTGCTCAGGACACTTGACTGGCCAGCATGTGATTCACTTCGTTCCTATGTCTGTCCCTTCGGCAAAATGTCACACGGTGACTTCCGGAGTCCTGCCTAGCCTGCTGTAGCCTGGGTTTCCCGGAGTTCTGTTAGCCTAGTGCTACAGCCCGGATTCATGTATGCATGTCTCCATAGGTCTGTGCCGCTTTGGGTTAACGACTAGCCATGTCAGCCCAGGTTCTCTGTCATATGGATGCTAGTAACACTATCATATACGTGAGCCAAAAGGCGCAAACAGTCTCGGGCCATGGTAAGGCGACACCCGTGGGGATACCGTGCGTGAGGCCGCAATGTGATATGAGGTGTTACCGGCTAGATCAATGTGACTTAGAATCGGGGTCCTGACACTGTAGGGGTGTACTCCGTCACACATGTTTCCACCACTTAGCGTCTGCACACGACATGTGCTCGGCAGACATCAAGCAAAAACCGACGTGGGTGTAGACCACGACCTGACTAACCATAGAAGACTCTAGTCCAGGTTTATCGCCTATTCGGGTTCCATCCGCAAGGAAATCCGGCCAGGGTGTCCCCAACGGCCCCAAACAATGTGTATAGGGTCCCGAGACGCCAAACGGGCGCCCGACATACCCGGCCACGGTGTATCTACTGCATTATAGCCCACCCCTAGGGTAAATGCTACGCACGGCCGCCAACACATAACCTATAAACACGAGAAACTAGTTGCAAATCCTGGACAGAGGATGAGAGGAGTCAGTAAGTCGAGCGGGGTCATATTTCAGGGCCCAATGTGTAGTAGTAGCTGAATCTTAAATCACGCATACAAATCTCAGTTCTTAGGGACGGCCTCAATGAAACAACCCACCATGTACTCCTACATGGCCTCTCATCGACACCTTTACCAAAACATGTTCAACACATACCTCACATTACCAACGTAATCATTTCACTCTAGCCCATCACCCAGATGAACCAGACCTGACACAACTCTAAGCATAGCAGGCATAGCAAGGTAGGAAACACATACATGGCTCAATCAACTCCTACACATGCTAGTGGGTTTCATCTAGTTACTGTGGCAATGACGGGTCATGCAGAGGATAAGGGTTCAACTACCGTATCACACAGCAGTTTGAAATGTTGTTGTCTTAATGCTGTAAATGAGAGCAGAAGCGAGAACGTGGGATTGTATCGATATGATCAATGGGGCTGCTTGCCTGATGTAGTGCTAGTAGGGAACTGCCCTTCAGTTGGATACTCGGAGATATCCTCGGAGGCAGAACCTACCACAAAAGACACCACGGAACACAATCATCACATGGCAATATGCAACAATATGATGCATGCTATGACATGGCAATATGAGGTGTCCTGCCTAATGCAATGTGAAACAAGTTGGTTTGGGTCCATTTGAATCAAAGATTCAAATAGTAGCTTATGTTCTTTAGCATTATAAGTGTATTAACTTGCTTCACCTAAAATGAAAGGTTAAAGTGTTTTGTCATCCATGAAACCATTACAGATGGAAATATTGAATTTTTCTGATCAAATTTCATATATAAATCTTTGCATTTGGAGTTATAGATTAAAAGTTATGAATTTTTGAAGTTTTTAATATTTTCTGGAATTTCCTGTATAAGAATAATTCCAGTAACTGAGTTATTGCGTCAGCATTGCGTCAGGGTGACGTCAGTAGGTCAAAGGCGCCAGCCCAGGTCAAAACCTGACCAGTGGGCCCTGTCTGTTAGTGGTTAATTAACTAACTCATTTTGATTAGTGCTAATCTAAGTTAATTAGCAGGGCCGTCCCACATGTCATAGACTCAGGGAGGTCAACCTGGGCCCACACAGGGTCAAACAGGGTCAAACTCGCCGGCGTTTAGCCGCCGGCAAGGCCAGACGCGGCAGAGTGATGCGGGTTTCGTGCTCTGGCGACCAAAATGACGGCGGAGAGCATCTACCCATAGCTGGGAGCAAACCGCATCGAGTGGTGGTAGTGGGTGGAGCTGGGGTGGCTGCAAACATCGCCGGCGACGACCTTGGCGGTCGCCGGAGTTCGGGCGAGGTCGAAACCGAGGCTACGGGGCATGACGAGGCGCGTGGAATGGTGCTGCGGGCTCCTACGAGTGCGGTGAGTGCGTTGGTCACCTAGGTGTGGCCGGTGGTTGGCCAGAGTCACGTCGTCAACGAGCTCGGCGGCGGCGGGTGCTCGGGTGTGCATGGTGCGGTGCACACGGTGCAGGAGAGGATAATGGAGAGGAGGAGAAGGTAGATGGGCTCACGGCGATCACAACGAGGCAGACGGAGAGCTTGGGGACGAGCTGGTGCTGCGGTGAGGGCGAAGGGGATCTCCGGCGGCCGGAGTTGAGGAACACGGGGTTGGGGCGATCCAGAGCGGGCCAGCGCTTGGGGCTCGGCCTGCTCGACGTAGTCGACGACGGCAGAGCTCGTGGACACGGTGGCGCGGCGCGAGGACGACGGAGGGCGCGGCTACGGCGACGGTGCGGCGGCAGGGGCGTCGGCCATGGTGGGAGAGGGCGGGGGAGAGGCATTGGGAGCGAATGGAAGGGTCCAGGGAGTCGGGGCGACGATGTGGAGGTCGTCCAGACGTCCAAGGACGCGGGCGGCAAGCAGGTGGCGCCGTGGCGAGCTCAGGCGCACCGACGCTCACCTCTCTGCCTGCCTGCCTGGCGAGAGGAAGCAGCTGACTGGCCATGGGCCATCACAGTGCTGGGCCGCCAGGTGGGCCGGATGGTAAGTTTCCTTTCTCTCTCTTTTTCTGTTTTTTTATTTATTCTATTTTGTGTTTTGAAATAGTAAAAATACTATTTCATTTAGGAAAAACCTGAAAATATTCAGAGGCACATTTGAAAATATTCTCAACAGCCTAAAAATACTTTCAGTATTATTTGGGCATTTTAAAATATTTATAGGATTTAAATTGCCCAAATGCAATTAGTAATGAATTAATCCAATGACCTTATGATGTCCTAGAAAAATGTGCACCATTTTTGTCAAAGGTTTTAACCCAAAACAAAAAGGGTGGACTTTTTAGAAGGGTATTTCAGGTTCATTGAAAAAGTTTTTAGTAAACACTAGTTGTTCCAGGGGGGTGCTGGGGGTTCTGTCATTCCCTTTTCAGTTTTCTGAGAAAAATAAACATGATGGAACACTCTAATGCATGAACTAGCTAGGGTGTGACACCCACGGAGTACGAATGGGGAAATGGAGGGAGAGAGGAAGGGGGAACCATGTCTTCAGGGCGCGTTTGTCTCAAATGCAAGGAAATTTACAAACTTAACCCCGTTTAAAAATCCTACATCACAGCAGTATTAGTCGATTGGGTATAGGACGGTAATCTCGCATACAGCGAAAATTTGCTGACGAGAGTTTGTTTTTGGCACCCACCATGTATGAATCGGGGAGGGAGTCGATTTCGGCCGAGGAGACACTGTGTTTTGGTGCCCACCGTGTATGAATTCGGGTGAGAGGCGGTTATGTCATGTTTGAGTGAAATTACTAAGCTACCCCTATTGAAATCTATAGAAATCAAGCCGATAGGCTTTGTGTGGCAGGTATAGGCAATAATTTCCATCTCGCAGATTTTGGTTTCCGGCGGTTACTGCGACTTTCCCTGCTTCGTTCAAATTTTTGCGGAGCAAGAGTGCACTTTTACCGTGTCAACTCAATTCAAATCCAGTTTGTATTCTATTTTTGTTCGGGCAGGATCCATTTTTGATTGGAATAAAATTCTATATACATCATTTTATAAATATACTTTCAAAAGCACATCATATAATTTTGCTCCTTTATATGTATAATATGATTTACAAATACAATGATCTCAAAATAATAAGGTTGAATTCAAAAAATTTAAACCAAATTATGTTCTACTAAAATGTATGGATCAGTAATATCTACATATTAAATAACATAGATGCACGTGAATTCATATGAGTATGCATGTTTGATAGATCAATTTTGGTTCGAGTATGAATTACATGTATCATCATCCCGAATTCAAATATTTGAATCCCTTTTATGTTGACTCCTTTCACGCCCATCTCTCTCGCATGCATGCTCCTTCATGTAGCTATCACTCTCTTTTCTCCGGCTCACCCGCACGCTCACTTCATGTTTCTCCTATCTTCGCAAGCATGGTCTCTCGACGTCTCCCTTGAGAAGTCTCACAATCTTCCTATCGTTTTACATTACATGATTTTCATTACCTCTCACGTCTCTACCGTTCGCTAGTATCTACCTAAGCTTTCTTCTTCACTGCCACACACAGAGTCTCACTCGTCTTTCACTTTTTCTTTCTCTCTATGGAGTTCTCTCACACACCCTATATGTCTCTAGATATGACTCATACCACTAAAATTACTATCTCCTGCAGACACAACATTCATTGCGGTCTCCTTTCCGTCTCCATCCCTGTTATAAAATTGACATTATTCATTTGTTTACCGATCAGACAAACCCCACCCCTATCTCTCTCACACACACAACTCCCACCTCCAGTCCTCTCCCCGACTACCATCTCTCTCTCTCACACACACAAAACTCTCGCTTTCGCACCCCCGACCCGTATTTCTCTCCCAAACATTTATCGACTAGCCTCAAGATAGGTTTATACACCCGCACACTCGTGCTTCCACTATCGCATACATGTCTCTCTTGCGCTCCTTGTATCTATGTAATTTTCTCTTCCCTTCTTGAGACACGCTCTCTCGATCGTGCACACACACACTATCGCCTCATTTTAAGCTGATACCTCTCGCACACACACACTCTCTGTGTCTTTGTCACACATGCACTCCGTCCGACTCCTCTCTCCCTCTCTCTCTCACACACATGGGCTTTTTGCAACAACTAGCAAGATGCCCATGCGTTGCACGGAACATCAAGATGCATTTGTATGAGTAGTTTATCTTGTGGGAGAAAAGGATGAATGAGGGAAGGCCTTATTTGCAAATGTGGAGAGGGGTGTGGGTATATTTTTGCAAAATTTCCTTAGTTTCCTTCCTATCTACCTGATATAAATTGTACGACCTATATTGCAGGATGTCAGGCACACCATCATCACCAACTCTGTTTTTGTCTCTACTCTTATAGAAAAGCATAGTCGGTGATGATGGTATGCCTACCGTCCTGCAATATAGGTCGTCCGATCTATATCTAATGGATAGGAAGGAAACTATGGCAATTTACCCGCACTCCTCTCCACATTTGCAGATAAGGCCTTCCCTCGTTCATCCTTTTCTCCCACAAGATCTTAATGTTCCGTGCAACGCACGGGCATCTTGCTAGTAAGAGTAGAAATTAGACATATACCACTTCTCGAATCTTGAAACCAACAACATTCCTCCCTTACAACCGCCAAAGGAATATATTTTGAGTGAAACATAACATATTTTTAGTGATATACGTATTTCGAAACTAGACTCTTTTTTCTATAAAATCAGTGAATATATATTAATCAACTTTGATCGTGTGGCAATGCATCGTTCCATAATGTAGTGCCTATAGAATATTTAAGAAGTCAAACTTTGCAAACTTTGACAAAGTTTGTAGAGAAAAATATTTATATCTACAATAGCAAAAATATATAATGCGAAACTACATCATATGATGAATCTAGTGATATATGTTTCGCACTCTAGATGTAAATATTTTTCTCCACAAACTTGGTCAAAGTTTGTGAGGTTTGACTTTTCAAAAAATCTATAGGCACTACATTATGGAACAGAGGGAGTAGTTATTACCACTGTACAATTTTTTGGACACCAGAGAAAAGGTGGAGTACATATACGAAGAGAAGAGGCGCACGCACGCAGTCGATCTCTCGCTGTCTCACACACATGAGAGTTACGTAAAGGCACCACTAACAAATAAACCCTAAAACCCTAGGTGCACGATTGCTGGGTACCGTCTACGTGGTCGAGCGCACATTTGTAGGAATAGTCAGGTCGCGTGATAATTTGATCCGTAGGAGTTGATGGTCGGGGCCACAGGTGAATGACCTGGAGGCGTGGCTCGCCAGTTGCCACAGATCGAGTAGCCGTGTTTAAAATATCATTTTTAGCGGGGTAAGAGTTCCGATATTGAATGGCGCATTATAAGTACTAAGTAGTTTTTAGAACGATTGGTATGGAGCGAAAATGGAATTCATAACTACTACCTCCTTGGCGTGTGGTTGTATGGGTTTATGTCGCGAGATGTTGTACCTGGTAGTTCTAGGGAAAATACTATGGTTTAGATGTTGGTTTTCAGTAATGAAAATCAAAAGGGGAAACACTTCTTTGATAAAAAAACTACTACCTCCAGGTGGACATTCTTCATGGCGTCGGTGGGCAGTCGCAGGGCCACCAGTGCTTGAAAGAGGTTCCGGCCATGGAGGCCGATTAGGGTGGTAGGCAATGAGGAGCCCGGGCGCGCGGGCTAGAGGAGTACGGCGATGTCGTCTGTGAGCTTCTTGAGGATGGTGAACTTGTTGCTGGTGGCAACGATCATTTGGTCCAAACTGAGAGTCGTAGTTGGCGTCGAAGGCTGCCATCCACCAGCCGGTCTCCAACACCGTCTGGAGACGATCCTCGATGCCATGCCACAGGCCGGCGTCGTGGACCATCTGGCGCCGCCACTAGCCGCTCACGAGCATCGCCGCCATGGGTCTGGAGTGAGCTCTTTTGCGCTTAGTGTAGGTGCTTAGGCAAATGCTTAGGTGCATACGATGTGGTAGATGCATTGGAATGGAGGGGCACCTTTATATGAGGACAATGAGGGCAAACTGCATTGCATTCACATCGTGCAACCTCTTTTCCCGGACCTCCTCCCATTACTTCCCTCATGCATTAATTGAAGGAGGATGCATTGTCCATTCAACATATCGGGAACCGCTACTCCCTCCCTCATCTGCATTAAAGCCGTATCGGCAACTGCGCCGCCCGCTGTCAAATCGAATACTCCCTCCGTCTAGGTGAGTATTAAGTCATCTTACGAAAGCCAAATACTAGTAAACACATAGGCGTGGTGCATTAACTCTCACGTTGTTTCTTATTTTTTGACATAAATAGAGGAATCAACCAAGCAGAGATGTGGGGCTAGCATGCTTTTAATGACTTGAGATTATCAAACATGCCATGCAGTGGTCAGTTCGTTGCACAAGAACAAATACAACCCATGTCAGCACACATGCATCTTATATAGCATCACATCCAATGGCTATAAAAGATGAATGAGACCAAATTATATCTCATCTAGATGAGTTCTAGCAAAACTGTATTAAAATACTTAATACTCCTGCGCCATGTATCATATATTAGTATCATGTAGTACATTATTTATTTATGAGGTATCCAGATGGCACTGCACCACAAAGAAAAGAGGGTAACATCAAAATTATGTACTACTTTTTTGAGTATGTTGGTAAGGTCCGGTCATAGTCACATGTTGAAATCTCTCAAAAGACAAATACTCCCTCCGTCCAGAAATACTTGTCATCAAAATGGATAAAAGGAAATGTATCTAGACGTATTTTAGTTTTAGATACATCTCTTTTTATCCATTTTGATCACAAGTATTTTCGGACGAAGGGAGTAGAAAACAGAGTTGGTGATGATGGTGTGCGTGCCATCCTGCAATATAGTCCGTCAGATTTATATCTAACGGATAGGAAAGAAACTATGGCAATTTTGCAAAAATATACCCACACGTCTCTCCACGTTCGCAAATAAGGCCTTCCCTCGTTCAACCTTTTCTCTCACAAGATAAACTACTCATACAAATGCATCTTGATGTTCCGTGCAACACATGAGTAGCTAGCTAATTTCTTTTAAAATAGTTGCTGTGATAATTGGGTTGAAGTGATATATTTTATGTCTGCCCCGAATGATTTCAGATTCACTAGTAGTAACAAAGAAAAGGTTGCCTTGTTAATTAACAGAAAACAGGGTGAAAACTATCACATGAGGCCGGTAAAAACAAGGCACACTGGGTTCAGCGTCATCGTCACTACAGCTGTGCGCGCGCGAGAAGTCTACATATCGAGGGGGCTACCGAGCGAGGCACCGAGACACAATGTTTGAGAGAGAAACCAATTGACAGATTATGATCAGATCGAGTTGTCACCCTTCTGCTATCATTGTTGGGGGGAGAGAAAGACGTATGGAGAGTGTGCGTGATAGGCATAGAGGCACAACTAGTGTGTGTGTGTGTGTGTGTGTGTGTGTGTGTGTGTGTTTGAAAGAGGAGTAGATAGATTATTATCAAGCTCGATGTGCCACCCTACGCCTTCGGTGCTGGGTAGTGTGTGTGTGTATGTTTGAGAGAGAAGCCATTCGATAGATTAGTACCAAGATCGAGGTGTCACCCTACTCCTTTGGCGTTGGGAAGTGTTGGTGTGTGGGGGGGGGGGCAGTGACACTCACATATCTCTACTCTCATAAAAACAGAGTTGGTGATGATGGTTTCCCCGCCATCCTGCAATATAGGCCATCCGATTTATATCCGATGGACATGAAGGAAACTATGGCAATTTTGCAAAAAGATACCCACACCTCTCTCCGCATTTGCAAATAAGGCATTCCCTTGTTCATCATTTTCTCCCACAAGATAAACTTCTCATACACTTGAATCTTGATGTTCCGTGCAATGCATGGGCATCTTGCTAGTAGGGCGAAGGAGTTTGTGTGACACACATCTAGCTATATTAAGGGATAGGTAGATACCATATGTGCGAGAGGCATTATTATACTTTGAGACATTAGTGGTTGTGGGTGGGCGGAATTAAAGGGGTGGGCGTGTTAGACATAGAGAGCGTGTGTGTTTCTGTGTGAGACACTTGTAGGACGGGGTAGAAAGACGAATTTAACCCTGACGGAGGGAGAGAAATACACGAAGTGCGCGTGTGTGATTCCGATGCCCACAAGGAAATGAGATATGTATGCGTGTGAGAGAGATTGCACAATTCATTCATGTATCACTATCTAGTGATCGTGGACGTGCATCGCTTGAACATAAGTCAATATCTACTTTGTATCGTGGCCAAAGGTAAAATATCGATTCAACGCTATAAAGATTGGACACTGACATATCACTTTTTTCTATTTAAATAAACCTTTTCAGTTGTGCATGCCAAAGTTACAGTGATGTTTCTTCAAACAACCAATGTAGCTATCATGTACATGCACCATTGTTACTCTTGCATTCAAATCATTAGTCTTGGATGATTTAAGTTTCTATTTGAAGTAATATATGTAATATTCATATATGAATTCAACGGGTACGCAATTTATGAAATGGAGGCTATGTAATCATATGAGGTAACACTTTTAAGTAGCTGACTACAATATCCATTTCTTTTTGTGCGCCTCTACACTAACACGTCAATGCATTATGTTTAAAGTAAATACCCAATGGTACTAAATTATCTATTTACATGAGAAATACATAGGCTGAGCGTTTGATCCCTTTTTTGTGAACGCGCCACTACACCCGTACGATTGGCCGCGCCCGTGTGAATGTCCAAGTTATCGGCGCATCATCCCGAGTTATTGTATTTTTTCTGGGGTGGACATCACACCAGTTATTAACTGCTGACGCGTGCCCCGTGTACACAGTCTAGCATGACCTTCCTGCTAGCACGGTCCAAAATTAGTTGAAACTGGATACGAACGATCCCGCGGGCGGCAAAATCTCCCGCCTCCTTCTAAAATTTCCGCCACCTTAGTCTTTAGCATGCGAAATCCCCCTTTTTTCCTTGGTGCACGGAGACCAACAATAACAATACCGCCCTCATCTACATGATAGGTCGGGGCTGCTTTGGTAACTTCTGGTTCCCCCACTACACGGCACCCCCATTTCCTCTCCCCCTCCCACAAAAATGACTAACTCCACAGCACCAGAGCATTTTACATCATGCCGTTCATACTTCATCGCCATTTCTCCCCTCCCCTCTCAAAACCCTAGTCTTCTCATCCACTGGCGTACCATAGCCCATTCACTGCCAGCGGTGTGCACCTCGCCGGATCTGCTTCTCCAGCCGCATCTACCCCACCCACCTCCCCTAGAAACAAGTAGACTGCTCATACACCACTGTACCATAGCCATTTCAGTGTCGGCCTTGTCCATGGCACCAGATCTGCTTCGCCGGTACTCTCGTCAACCGCCGCGCATCTGCAGCGGCTCATTCATACTCCCCACCGGAGACGCTTTGTCCACACCCCCCGGAGCCGCCCCACCGATGCCCCCGTTGACGGCCTCTGATCCACTTCGCCGACACCTTCCTCAACCCTACCGGAGCCGCTTCGCCGACACCTTCCTCAACCCTACCAAAGCTTCTTTGCCGACACCATCATCAACCCTACCGGAGTAGCTTCGCCTATACCATTCTCAACCCTACCGGGGCCGCTTTGCCAACTCACAAGTCCACGGCCTCAGATCCGCTTCCTCGCACCCTCATCCAACCTACCGGAGCAGCTTTTGACGCCCCGTCCACGGCCGCAGATCCGCATCGTCGACAGCACCCTTAACCCAACCACCGGAGCAGCTTCTGACGCCCCGACCACGGCCGCAGATCCGCATCGTTGACACCATCCTTAACCCAACCACCGGAGCAGCTTCTGACACCCCGTCAACGGCCGCAGATCCGCGTCGTCTACACCATCCTTAACCCAACCACTGGAGCAGCTTCACCTACGCCCTCGTCCACGGCCACAGATCCGCTTCGCCCACACCGTAGTCCACCCTACTGGAGCCGCTCCACAAACACCCTACTCGACGGTTCTAGATCTCCTTACCGGACCCCGACAGCCAGCGCAGGGTCATCACCCTCGACATTTCGAACCTGATTCCCACCGTCTGGAGAGACGCCAAGCACCCGCCACTTCCTAGGTACTTGTCACCTTTAAACCCGTCCAGCATCACCTGCTCGATGTACTTCAAATATACTAACCGGTCGCTGTTACCTGTTATGCAGCTGGCAAAAACTACAAGGACGATGTTTCTTCTGGATCTAACTGCTTGGCCAACCAAGATCCTGGACTTAGGCATTGCTATGATCTTGTAAGCGCGTCTCTCTCTCTCTCTTGTATTGTTCTGTGCCTGCCATCGTGCTTTGCTAGGATTTTCGACTAGTAATCCTTATGTGCAGACAATGATTTCTACTACTGGCTGCTAAATTAGATATGTAGATGCCATACATGATACAACCTCATACCTTCATTCCTAAATATAAGTCTTTCTACAGAGTCCACTATAGGCTACATATGGAGCAAAATGAGTGAATCTACACTCGAAAATGCATCTATATACATCTGTATGTGGTCCATACTGGAATCTCTACAAATACATATATTTAGGAACATGGGCAGTACATTACAAAAAATCGTAGGTGGCATGTAGGAATTCCAGTGCACTACATTAGGCTCCCTTAGAGTGCCTGCTAGTGCAGCATATAGAGTCATGGCTAGTTTACGGTACGCACACAATCGTTAATTGGTGGTTTAAATATGCTCAAGGGATATGCAATGTTGTGTCATGTAGAGATGTCTGAAATTAGCCATGTCAACTTGCAGATAGGGTTACACAATGAAAAAGTACAAGATGTATGTGGCAATTTCATGGAACATCGCAAAAGAAGGAGAGGCAGCGGTGAGCCTATACAGTGTGCTATGGTACGTCACTCCTCCATTGCAATCATCGTGACATGTTATTTGTATGCCTGTTCTATTAGCCAAGTTTCTTAGGGACAGTTATTACGAGTTATCATAAGAAAATAAGCACCTCTGAATATAAGCTCCATGTAATAAGCCAACCAGTTCTTTTCATTGCGTTTTCAGCTTATCTTTGGTATGATTAGTGGAAAGTCTAGATTGCATTATAATTTTTCATTTTGCTGCCCATGTGGAAATTAATTTGACTTGCAAACATCACAAATTGAACCCAGTGCAGTAATTAATATGATAGGAAAACAGACCATCACTATTTGCTCAAAATGCAAATACAAAGATACCATCTACTTGGCACAATCTACTTTGGTCAATGTTTTCCATAGAGATCCGATTGCCAAATTTAAACGAAGAACGCATGACCCACATTTAAATGAAGAACAATTATTTATTGAAATTCGATGGTCCAACTTGCTGGTTATTATCGTATAGCAGCACCACCTGAAAGCATCATATAGCAGCAGTAGTAGCTCATAGCAACTCATCATACAGCACCAGCAGTCTGCAATTCATCATATACCAGCAGCAGCTCATAGCAATTCATCATATAGCAGCAGTAGGAGCAGCTCATAGAAATTCATCATGTAGCAGCAGCAGGAGTAGCTCATAGCAATTCATCATATAGCAGCAACAGGAGCAGCTTGTAGCAACTCATCATATAGAAGCAGCAGCAGCTCATAGCAATTCATCACATAGCAGTAGCAGCAGCTCATAGCAACTCATCATACAGCAGCAACATCTCATAGAAATTCGTCATATAGCAGCAGGAGGAGCAGCTCATAGGAATGCATCATATAGCAGCAGAAGAAGCAGCTCATAGCAATTCATCGTATAGTGGATCAGAATGAAAATTTGGCAAAAAATCAAAGGAGATCCTCACCTTGTTGGATGAGTTCATCCTTCAACAGCACCTCAAGGCCATGGCCTGGGAGGAGGGGAGGGGGAATAAGGCGCCTTATGCCGCAGTGTGGCATCAGTCGTAGTTGTCTAGCGCCCACCGGAGTAGTGTGTTGGATGAACCACAGTGGAGCAGCTACTAGAGACCATGAGAATGAGGGGCGGCGCCAAAGGGAGGAGCAGCCAGGAAGATTTGCCCCTAGCCGGCGGCCATGTAGCCTAGCTAGACATAGTATCGTCGAGGACCAGGCCAGATGGGACCAGTGGCGACGACTCGCTGGAGGAACCCTAGTGCTGCAGGCAGGGTATCGAGGTAGAGGGAAAGGGGATAGGAGATGCAAGTGGGCAGGGCAATGAATGCTTGCGTGTTTGTTTTTACTTGACGGTCAGGTGTGACACGGGCGTCAGCAGTTGCATTTTGAGTGTAATATAGGCAGACAACAGAGTCATTTCACTATTCCCCTTCCCTTCAATTTTTAGTGAGGTTCTACCCGAAACACCCCCTCCAAAGCGAAATTAGTTAAGCCCAAGCCCATAACTCAAAAATGACTTCTTTACATCTTTTATGGCTTATTTTGACAATATAACCTGAAAAGGCGGAATCGAACTGGCCCTTAACCTGCAATTCAATTGTGCATGCAATGATGAATCACTCCTGCCTGCTATCTGTACATTTAGGCATCATCATACATGGCATAACCTAATACATGTGCATTCCATTGTAGAATCTGGAATATGCAATGTTTATGTTAGTTCATACGTTGCACATGATGTTTAAATGCCCCTTAAATCTGGTCAGTCAAGTGATGGTCTTTAAGCCTCCTTCTTTGCTTCTTTTCTTGATATGTAAGATTTGCTCACACATCTGTTCAATTGCTTGTTTGCATCAGCCAACCATACTAGGACTGTTTATTTTGATTACTTGCTGTTCTTGACCTAACACTCTAACAGAGCCTGTCAATGATTTAAACACTAAGGGCTGCTGTAGTGGGGCCTTGTCTAACTCATAGGTGACATAAAGGTTTGGCTGTACACAAGAGTAGGCTCTCCAAGAGTACCTGGAGATCCAGTTCGAAGGTATGCCTAGTTTTTACATAGTGCAGACATAGTAAATGCTCATTTAATTGTGTGCAAGTGCAAGAGATGCGGCATGTTTCATTATGGGGTGTTGTTTTGTTATAATCTCATTCTTTTGTGTTCACAGACTGGAAAGTATGCATATTTGTCTTCCAAGGAGATGAGTAACTAGTTTGTGTCACCTTGCGGAGGGGGTCCAATGAAGATAAGATTGAGGATTTACAAGTACAAGATGTTAGGAAGGAGCCTTGCAAGAGAAGTTGGAGCTGCGCTGAGCCTCTTCAACCTGCTAAGGTAAGTCACTGTATGCAACTCAACAGTTCAATTCCTTGTTTGTTTTAGGCATAGTTAATTTTCTCTTTTCAATTGCTTTATTTGTTCTTAGTTAATGAGATGCCCAAATAATCATGCCCGATGTTCGGTACTTGTATCACTATTAGTTGACATAATTAAAGGCCTTACCGTTTAATTACTCTGCCGAAGTGTGCCTGAAGCTTTGAAGTCTATTAACCAACTATTATTGCATGAGGCTCAAAATCTAGTTTATACTACGCTAATCATTGCATAGTTTTGCCTGCTATAGTATGTTTGTATGAAACCCTCTGTTGTTCATTATGCTCCCTAAGACTTTAATTGAGGCACAGAATGGCCAACTGCTTGCTTACTTATACGCAACATGCTGTCTAAATTTGTAACTTGTCTGTGTTTTCGATTGGGCCCCAACATCATGCTCCTCTGGTGAGCTAAGAGGGATTTCTGTATGCAGGCTGCATAGACTATCTTTTTATAATTTTAAAATATCACATGCTTATGCTTCATGACATGTAACACTTTTTTTGAAAGTGACGTGTAACTTTATTGTTAGTCCTGTTTTTCCATGTAGTACTCCCTCCGTTCCAAATTACTTGTCGCAGGTATGGATGTATCTAGATGTATTTTAGTTCTAGATACATCCATTTCTGCGACGAGTAATTTGGAACAGAGGGAGTACAAAATAGTGGCTTTCATTGCTTCACTGTTGTAACTATATTTTTGCCCTAGTCATGTGTACTTACAGAAACATTTCCGGATGAAGTGACATCAACACAAAGATCTGCGAGTAGTGTGGCATGGCCGTTACCGAATGATTATGGATTGGAATTGGAATGTGCTGATGTTCTCGAGCATCAACTAGAGGTGGCAAGACAACGTGTGCATGATTGTCAATGTATAATCAACAAGTTGAGACTAGACATGCAGGAATTAGATGCAAGAGTCAAAAAAATGAAACAAGACACTGAGGTAACCATGAAGGAATTGGAGATTTTGCAGACTGAAATTTGTGCTATCTAAATCCGGCCAATCCTATTTTCTGAAGAGATTATAGTTCAAATGGAGTTAAGTTGATGCGCGTCCATGAAGTATGAGCTGTATTTGCCCAGTGTATGTAATTTGCTGTTTGTGTATGCTTTATTATCACCTGTGCCGAACCATAATGCCCTGTGGGTATAATCGGCTGTAATTTCTTTATTGTATAGTGTAGGATTATTCTACCTTTCTATGCCTTGATCTCTTTGTTGTATAGTGTATGCCTTTTAGAGGTCATAGTATTGAGTAGGATAATTCTTTGAATATGCTATATCGTTCAAACGGGGGCCAACTCGCCTGACCATGGCCCTTCACGGGCCGTCGGATCCATGGGCCTTCTACGTTTCGTAGGATCCATGGGCCGCCAACTCTTTTATGAGGTCTTGTACGGGCCTTTAATGGGCCGTAGACAGGCCTTTAATGGAAATCATACATTTTACGAGCTGACCATAACGGGCCGTTAATAGGCCGTATTTGGTGATGCTAGGAACATGGCCCAACAAACTAACGGTCCACAAACAGGCCGACTATAATGATGGGCTGAATTTGGCCCACAAGCAGAAAATGACAGTAATGGGCCGTAAGTAACCGAATGCTGCAAATGAGCCCAAGAATAAATGGGCCCTCAGAAGGTCGAAAGTTAACTTGTGCTAGAAACGGCTGTCGGTGTTAAAATCAGCGGATCTCGGGTAGGGGGTCCCAAACTGTGCGTCTAGGCCGGATGGTAACAAGAGGCAGGGGACACAATGTTTTACCCAGGTCCGGGCCCTCTTGATGGAGGTAAAACCCTACGTCCTGCTTGATTAATATTGATGATATGGGTAGTACAAGAGTAGATCTACCACGAGATCAGAGAGGCTAAACCCTAGAAGCTAGCCTATGGTATGATTGTTGTTTGTCCTACGGACTAAAACTCTCCGGTTTATATAGACACTTGAGAGGGCTAGGGTTACACAGAGTCGGTTACAATGGTAGGAGATCTACATATCCGTATCGCCAAGCTTGCCTTCCACGCCAAGGAAAGTCCCTTCCGGACACGGGACGAAGTCTTCAATCTTGTATCTTCATAGTCCAGGAGTCCGGCCGAAGGTATAGTCCGGCCATCCGGACACCCCCTAATCCAGGACTCCCTCAGTAGCCCCTGAACCAGGCTTCAATGACGACGAGTCCGGCGCGCAGATTGTCTTCAGCATTCCAAGGCGGGTTCCTCCTCCAAGTACTTCATAGAAGATTTTGAACACAAAGGTAGTGTACATCTCTGCAAAATAAGTTTCCACATATTGCCATAGAGAGAATAATATTTACACAAATCTAATCTACTGACGTATTCCGTAGCGTGACATCACACCACGACCAAGTCTTTATTTGAATCATTTTATTGTCCCACCTCAGCGCGTTTAGTGAGGCAGTTTCCTTGGCACGTCTTGTTAAAGCAGAGATCGTTTCCCCTTATTCCGGGATTCGTATTAATATGGGTGTGGGTAACCCAACCGCGCCATTGACTATGGCGCTTGGGAGATAAGCGAGTTTTACCAGGCTGGTGGGGGCGTATAGTCGCGTCCGCCCATATAAGGGGATAAGGATCCACCTTTTCATCCATGCCTTCTTCCTCCTTTGCCTATCCATTTCCGCGCACTCGAGCTCCAGCGCCCAAGTCCGCACACCCCACCTCAACCTTTTGCAGCCATGTCCGGAGCGGGAGGCAAGTGGATTGTCTCCTCTGTCACGGAGGGACACATCAAAAGACTGAGGAAGGCCGGATACTTGTCTAACGACATTGCGCACCGGCTTCCTGAAGAGGGGCAACTCATCCCCACCGCTAGGCCCCATGAGAGGGTGGTGTTCCTCCCCCATTTCCTCCGCGGACTGGGCTTCCCTCTCCACCCATTTGTTCAGGGGCTCATCTTCTACTATGGCCTGGATTTCCACGATCTGGCCCCGAATTTTGTCCTCAACATCTCGACGTTTATCGTCGTGTGCGAGGCTTTCTTCCGCATCCGCCCCCATTTTGTCCTACGGCTCAAGACTTTCAATGTCAAGTCGAAGGTGGTGCGTGGCACCCAAGCGGAGTGCGGAGGCGCCATGGTGGGCAAGATGCCCAACGTCCTATGGTTTGAGGGCTCCTTCGTGGAGTCCCTAAAGGGGTGGCAGTCAGGGTGGGTTTACATTACTGAGCCGCACGACCCTGAATGGGTCGCAGCCCTCAAGTTCCGATCCGGAGCCCCTACGTGGCTCACCTCCTGGAAAGAGACGGGCCTGTCGTGGGGTAAAAAAGGAGAGCTGACCGGAGTCCAAACATGCGTCCAAACCCTGGTGGACAGGAATCTCAAACTTGTCAACGTAGTCCAGGTTATGCTCATCCGTCGGATCCTCCCATGTCAACAACGGGCTTTCAACCTGTGGGAGTTCAACCTGGCGCGGCACCGAACTCTGAGCAGGCTCTTCGACACGACGTACGAAGATGCCTGGAAGGTGCTTTTCAAGGGCGCCTAGCCCCCCGCATCCTCTACCGAGGACCGTGGATTCAGCACGCAGCGTCACGCTCGTGCGGTAAGCTATTTTCACCTTTTATAGGGTATTAGTTTTTCATAGTTTGACTCCATGCGGGATCTAAGTTCCCTTACCTTTGACAGGATTGGCAGGAGACGTCCGGACAGATCAACTGTCCGGCTCCTTTGCCCGAAGGCCCAGCGGACGCTCGCTTGGCGAAGCTGCTGGTTCTGGCACCTTACGTGGTGCCGGAGAAGAAGGCCACGGGGACTCGAAAGAGTGTCCGGCGCCAGGAGGTGTCGGATTCACCATCCGATGACTCCAAGGTGCGCTCCTCCCATGAAGACGAGGAGGAGGAAGAAGAGACCTCTCTCCCCCCAGCAGGGGCAGGGAAGAAAAGGAAGGCTGCCCCAACCGGGGAGGCCGAAGGGTCCAAGAGGGGGAAGACCCCTCCTCCGGACTACTCCACCAACGCCGATGACGGCGAAGAGGAGTGGTCGCACAGGACCAAGCCCCTGGCGAAATCTTAAGTATCCAGATACCAGAGTGATTCATAGTATTCCCCCATTGCACAGCTTTTGCTTACGTCGAACATGATTGTGTAGTCCACCCAAGGCCGGGCTCGATGAGTCATCGAGCCGCTCCCTAGACTCGTCGGATGTGAATTCTCTTCTGACGGCTTCCTCCCCCCACCCAATAGATGGCGCTGAGGTGGCATCCCAACAGGTTCCAAGCCAGGAGGAGGTGGTCCTGGAGGCGCCGCAAGGCAACCTCTCGGACTCCGGGCGTAAAGGGGATAGAACCCCCAAGGGCTCCAAGTCCGGCCTTGAGCCGGACACCGCACCGGAACCTTCAATGGTTCCGGACTCCGGTAGGCAGCCTCGTTCCAAGAGGAGCAAGCCTACCGAGCCAGTGACCTCCGTCCAACCGGAGGCACCCGACAATTTGCTGGAGACGCTTAACGGCGCCTCCATCGACGAGGAGCACCGCACTGTTACGAGCATGGTGATCCAGAAGGTTCGGTCCGCCAAGAGCGAACTAACTAAAGCCTATGCCAGCCTTCTAATAGGCTTTGAGGTAGGTAAAGAATATGTAAAAATATTACCGCATAGACAGTAGGCCCCGAACCTCTGTTCGGTGTTCGGAAAGAAAAGATGAATAGAGGATCTAATAATCGCAGGAGTCCAACATAATCAAATCAATATGCGTATGCAGGCTTCGCTGCTGGCCTCCGCCGCACTGACTGCGGAGGTGGATACGCTAAAGCAGAACCTCGAGCGGTCCAAGCAAGAGCTCGGCCTAGCCAAGCAGCAGCTCGAGGAGAAGGAAGGTAAGAACTACCTTATTGAAATATGTGAAAGGTGCAATTGCAAAAAGTGACAGGATTAACACGGCTATTGTAGGGGGCACAATTGAGGTGGTGACCCTTAAGCAAGTGCTATCCGAGGCCAAAAAGAGGGCGGCCACGGAGCGCACCGAGCGGGAGAAGCATGAGACGCAGTTTGGCGAGGTACGGCAAGAGCTCCAGGCTATCATAAAAACATGAGAGTTTGGAGCTTGACTCGAAGATGCGAGAGTCTGAGCTCGCGGCGGCCATTGAAGATGCCAAGTTTGCCAAGGCCGAAGCCCAGAAGGCCCTCCAGAAGGTTGAGGCAATAAAAAGGATAGCGGAAGGCAAGGCATTCTTTATGCAAAGCAAGCACGTAAAAGTGAATTACTTGTCACTTACCCGAATCCGGAGCTCTCCAGGAGCATTCGCAAACTTCCCCCGTAGCATGTCGGATGCTGCCGCCTTCTACCGCGCCGAGGATGGAAGCTCGACGGAGAAGGTGTTCTGGTCTCAGTATGCTAAGGCCGAACACCCAGTGCCCTTAAGCGACCAGCTGAAACAGCTGGTCGAGCTCCATAAGGTGGCCGAACAGGCCAAGAGGGGCCTCATAGTCCGGCTGTGGCCTGGAGAGGCCAAGCCTGGGAGCTACTTCGGCCTGGTGAGGCGGCTGGTGGAGGCCTATCCAAGGCTCGAAGTCATCAAGCGCTCCGTATGCATCGAGGTTACCCGTAGGGCGCTTTCCCGTGCGAAGGTGCACTGGGGCAAGCTGGATGCTGAGAAGCTTGTGAAGGACGGGCCACCGCTGGGCAAGGAGCATCGCAAGCCCGAGATGTATTATGAGGGCATTCTTAAGGGTGCCCGCCTTGTGGCGGATGAATGTTCCATGAATGTAATTTTTTAGTGAATTCGCTCGTTTTGTCCTGTGTGCTGAAAACTTGTTCATGTGCGCTAAGCAATGCTTTTTGAATTTAAAATATTACCTTCTGTGCGGCCGTTTATCAAATTTGAGAGATGCCGAGTCGTCGGCTTCTGCCCCCATGACACGAGTGCTCGGGTGTTCGGGATAAACATGAGCGCTCTTTTTCCCATTCTTGGGTCCTTCGAGGGAGGCGCTCAACACAACGAACAAGGCAATCGGACTATAATGCTTGAACACTCTCACTTAGCCATAGAATTCTATAATTTTAAATTTTGGCGAAGCCCCTAGTGTTCAGAAGTCCGAGTTCGGTGCACTATCCATGCCTAGGCCAGACAAAGCCGACTCCTCGCTCTAAGCGGCATAAGTCTTTAGGGACTCGAAAACCTCTCGAACAGCGACCAGCTCTCGCCTCATCATGACAATCAGTTTTAGCTTTCTCTACTGAGGTGCTTAGCCTAGCTCAACTGGGGCACAATCGGAGTAGTTCTCCTAGTGCTACCTTAGCCGATATAACGGAACGTAAGGTACCAAAACATAGGAGCCGGGCAAACCCAACATTTGACCCAAGACAAGATTCGGAGCCGATGCATATAATGCTATAAGTTCGTGGTGCCGCACTTGTGAAAGTGTTCAGACTTCTCACGCCGTATTGTGGGGTACTTGAGCCCCTGGCGTATTGGCCGTACCAAAGTGTACGGGTGCAACATGTCATTAATGAACATATATTCATAAAAAAGGTAATGCAATAATAGACGGAAGCTATGCATTGTTTATTTAAAAAAGCTGCGATCAAAGAAGAACGATACAAATAGTGCGATAAGGAAAAGATGGGACTATCAAATATGTCCTTTCCAGGTGCGAGCTGTGGAATGTTATGCGAAACAGGTATACTGATTGTTATAGAGACCACCTTAGAGTTCCGTAGTGCGGCATAGCTTTCTGCTTCCCTGGTTGTATCGTTTGTGCGGCAATTGTACTGCCGGACAAGCCTTCCGAAGAATGGAGTCCTGAAAATAAGAGAAAATTAAGAAATCGGCAGCCCCTAGTGCGGTTTAAGCCGCGTTTCGGGCGTGCCATGATGGTGCCCCTCCCCCTGTGCCCATTGTATTTCTAGAGCATAGTTATGTACGCGCAACACTGGTTTCGCAAGTTCGCGAGGGCTGGGGTTGGGGCCGCATTGCTATGCTTGCTCGGAACGTGCCAGGTGGTCTTGTTGTAGGTTACTCCGGGCGCGCTTGACGGTGTCCAGACGTTTAATGGCCGGACTGGAGAATTGCCTTGAGAGGCTGCTTTGTCCTTCCGCTGCGATAGCCGCCGTATGCTCCTCCGTTCGGAGAGAGCATTAAGTGTTTCCATTGACCGTGATGACGCCTCGAGGGCCCGGCATCTTGAGCTTGAGGTATGCGTAGTGCGGCACCGCATGGTACTTGGAAAATGCGGTTCGCCCGAGCAGTGCGTGATAGCCACTGCGGAACGGGACTATGTCGAAGATTAACTCCTCGCTTTGGAAATTATCCAGAGATCCGAAGACCACTTCAAGTGTAACTGAGCCTGTACAATTGGCTTCTACACCTGGTATGACGCCTTTAAAGGTTGTTCTGGTGGGTTTAATCCTCGAGGGATCGATGCCCATTTTCCGCACTGTATCCTGATAAAGTAGGTTTAGGCTGCTGCCGCCGTCCATAAGGACTCTAGTGAGTTGAAATCCGTCAATAATTGGGTCTAGAACCAATGCGGCAAATCTGCCATGACGGATGCTAGTGGGGTGGTCCCTTCGATCAAAAGTGATCGGGACGGAAGACCATGGGTTGAACTTTGGGGCGACTGGCTCCATCGTATAAACGTCCCTTAGCACACGCTTCTGCTCCCTCTTGGGGACGTGGATTGCGTATATGATGTTCACCGTCCGCACTTGTGGGGGAAAACCTTTCTGTCCACTGTTGTTCGGTGGCCGGGGCTCCTCCTCGTCATCACTATGCAACCCCTTGTCTCTACTTTCAGTATTTAACTTGCCTGCCTGCTTGAACACCCAACAATCCCTGTTGGTGTGATTGGCTGGTTCTTCGGGGGTGCCATGTATCTCGCATGAGTGGCCGAGTATTCGGTCCAAACTGGACGGGCCCGGAGTATTTATTTTCCGCTGACCGGGTTTAGAGCCTCTGAATCCGGCATTAACTGCTGTATCCTCAGCATTGTCGCCGTTAATGCGGCGCTTTTTCTTGTTGCAACGCGACCTGCCACTGCTGTCCTTGGTATCCGAATTACCAGGGCTCTTGGTCATGTTATTGCTGCGAGCTAGCCAGCTGTCTTCTCCCGCGCAAAAGCGGGTCATAAGTGTCGTGAGGGCTGCCATAGATTTCGGCATTTCCTGTCCTAGGTGCCATGCAAGCCACTCGTCGCGGATGTTATGCTTGAAGGCTGCTAGGGCCTCTGCGTCCGGACAGTCGACGATTTGATTTTTCTTGGTTAGGAACCATGTCCAGAATTGCCTGGCTGATTCCTCTGGCTACTGAATTATGTGGCTTAGGTCATCGGCATTTGGTGGTCGCACATAAGTGCCCTGGAAATTGTCAAGGAATGCAGCTTCCAGGTCCTCCCAACAACCAATTGATTCTGTTGGCAAGCTGTTAAGCTAATGCCGAGCTGTTCCTTTAAGCTTGAGTGGGAGGTATTTGATGGCATGTAGGTCATCATCGCGGGCCATGTGGATATGAAGGAGATAGTCCTCGATCCCTACCGCAGGATCTGTTGTGCCATCATATGATTCGATGTTCACGGGTTTGAAACCCTCGGGGATTTGATGATCCATTACTTCATCTGTGAAGCATAGTGGGTGTGCGGCGCCTCTGTACTGGGCTATATCACGACGCAGCTCAAACGAGCTTTGTCTACTGTGTTCGGCCCGGCCGGATTTACTATATCCGGCGTGACGAGTACCGTCTCGTGCCGTGGGGCGCCCACGTGATCCGTAGATCGATCTTGTTTCCTTGCCTTGTCCTCCAATATGTCTCACAGGTCTGGCGCATTTTCCCATGCCTTGGTATTTTTTGAGCGGCACCGGGGTGCGGCTTGAGTGGAGGGCCGAGAGGCCTCTCTGTCGCGGCCACGGGGTGGCCGGTCGGCCACATCATGCGCTGGTGATTTAGGTGCTTCCTCCTCTAATTGGGGTAGCAACCTGCGCTTTGGGTAGCTCTTGGAGGGGCGTTCGAGTTCATACTCTTCGGGTGCAAGGCCTTCAGTCCATCTGTCGGCTATCAAATCTTG
The DNA here is from genome assembly GCA_034509565.1 of Triticum monococcum. Lineage (NCBI taxonomy): Eukaryota > Viridiplantae > Streptophyta > Magnoliopsida > Poales > Poaceae > Triticum > Triticum monococcum. Next base: position 654,582,217 of record CM067847.1, on the reverse strand, counting down.
ATCAGCTCTAAGTTGTTGTTGTTTTTTCTTGAGGCTGCTCGCCATGGCCATAAGCCTGCGTTTGAAATGCTCTTGTTCGACGAGATCCTCCGGCACGACAAATTCATCGTCATCGATGCTTGCCTCGTCTTCGGAGGGAGGCATATAATTATCATCCTCGACCTCTCTGTCTGCCGCTCCCTCATGAGGGCTGGCTTCTCTATCCTCCTGTGCTGAATCTTGCTGGAGGTGGTTGTCTTCGGCACTGTCCGGGGTGTTATTATCCCCCATGCCGGAATCACCGTTTTTGTTTTGGCGGGATTTAGAGTGGCGCCGCTGACGCCGACGCTTAGGCTGCTTCTTGGAGGGGCCATCTTCCGCTGTTCCATCGCCATTGCCTTCTTTTGGGATGTCCACCATGTATATATCATACGATGAGGTGGCTTTCCAGTGCCCTATAGGCATTGGTTCTTGATCGTCTCCTGCATCGGCATCCATACCGTCCATGTCTTCAGAGTCGAAGTCGAGCATGTCGGTTAAATCATCGACAGTGGCTACGAAGTGAGTGGTGGGTGGGCTTTGAATTTCTTCATCATCCGCATCCCAACCTTGCCGACCATAGTCCGGCCAGGGCTCTCCGGACAAAGAGAGAGACTTTAGTGAATTCAGAATATTACCGAAGGGCGAGTGCCGGAAGATGTCCGCGGCGCTGAACTCCATGATCGGTGCCCAATCGGGTTCGATCGGTCGGGGCGCAGAGGGCTCGAAGTCTGGAGAGGAGTCCGGCTCCTTGGAGTCATGGGCTTCGCAGAGAATAGGGCTAGTGTTCGGCTTGATCGCAATAGAGATTGCAGCCCCCGAGGCGGTGTCTAACCACCCATCCTCAGTTGGTGTAATCGGCTCCGAGCTAGGGGTCGGAGCGGACACGGGTGCGGCCTCCAGGGCACTGTTCGGCGGCAGAGCTAAATCATGCCCATCCTGACAGTGCGGCGCGCTCGGCTGTGGCTCGAATCCGTCGAAGATCAAGTCTCCGCGGATGTCGGCCGTGTAGGTCAAACTTCCAAAGCTGACCTGATGGCCAGGGGCGTAGCTTTCGATCTGCTCCAGATGACCAAGCGAATTGGCTCGCAGTGCAAAGCCGCCGAATACGAAGATCTTCCCAGGGAGAAAAGTCTCACCCTAGATTGCATCGCTGTTGATGATCGGAGAAGCCATCGGGCATAAAAGTGATGACACAGAGGAACTCTCAATGAAAGCACCAATGTCGGTGTCAAAACCGGTAGATCTCGGGTAGGGGGTCCCGAACTGTGCGTCTAGGCCGGATGGTAACAGGAGGCAGGGGACACGATGTTTTACCCAGGTTCGGGCCCTCTTGATGGAGGTAAAACCCTACGTCCTGCTTGATTAATATTGATGATTTGGGTAGTACAAGAGTAGATCTACCATGAGATCAGAGAGGCTAAACCCTAGAAGCTAGCCTATGGTATGATTGTTGTTCGTCCTACGGACTAAAACTCTCCAGTTTATATAGACACCGAAGAGGGCTAGGGTTACACAAAGTCGGTTACAATGGTAGGAGACCTACATATCCGTATCGCCAAGCTTGCCTTCCACGCCGAGGAAAGTCCCTTCCGGACATGGGACGAAGTCTTCAATCTTGTATCTTCATAGTCCAGGAGTCCGGCCGAAGGTATAGTCCGGCCATCCGGGCACCCCCTAATCCAGGACTCCCTCAACGGCCCAACGGAATAACAGGCCGTTAATGGGTATAAAGTGATACACTGTTCATTACGGGCCAGTTTCATCACGGGACGTTAATGGGTGTAAAGTAATACACTGTTCATTACGGGCCAGTTTCACCACGGGCCGCTACTGGGCCAAGTTATAAAGGGACTCATATGGGCCGAAAGACGTCATGGGCTATACATGGGCCAGAAGTGAAAATGGGATGGAATCATATTGGATGGCCCAAATGACGCTATTGGTCCTAATTCGGATAGGGCATAACGGGCCTTGGGTTAGCAAGCTGTAAATGGGCTATATGTGGACAGGCCGTTAATAGGCTTTCCATGGGCCGGCCTGCTAGCTTTTGACCAAGTCCAACGGGCCGGCCTTGTCATAGGAATGGGTCGCTGTTGGGCCGTGCCACGTGTCGACGTATCATAGGCGCCTTCTTTCCAGTAAGCAGATGACATCTATCCCAACGATGAGCCGACACGTGTTTCCTCTAGCCAATGATGATTTTACACGTGGAAAATCCCCATTGGTCGGGGCTGTTAACGGGTTATCGGATTCAAAAACCGACCCGATAGCTTAACGGCATTCCGTTACGGTGGATGCCACGTGTCGGTCACCCTTGACGAAAGCACTTCTGTGACGCGTGATTTATCGTCATGGAAGTGGACACTTCCGTGATGATAATTTTGGTAATGTCATGGAACACTTCTACGACAGCACATGTATGACTATCTTGATTCCGTCATAAATTTGTCATGGATGTACATGGATGACAAAAAACGCGACCTACCGTGACAAACACGTATCATCACGGAAGTGTATTTTTTTGTAGTGACTGCTCGCACGCGTCCCGTCAAAGCTGCACGTCAGACTTCTTGCGCTCGTCCCATCTAATCAAACAGCTGCATGCACGCCACCGAGTATGGTTAAATTTCGACACGGTAAATATAATACAACCTTTTGCGATATTAATGCGTCCATTTTTTTTAAAAGGACTTAGTTGGCTACTAATGTGTGCGCCTCTTCTCAAAGTGGACAATTTTTCTTACCATGGCATATATGTGCCATGACATGAAACTATGCCAAGTTTCATGTTTTTAGGTGACTTTTTTATTTACTGGGATTTAAAAATCGAGATTCTCATTGTTTCAGGATGATGACAGGTTTGTAATTCATTCTCATTCCTTAAACGAGACCTAAACATGCACTCAATGACACATGTATGATTTCCCACCCATTTTGCTTCACTAGAGCATGTGGTTGTAGTTCAAATTTGAATTATGGACTACAATGGCCAAACGAACCCTGAACAGCTTGAAATTTCATCCCGACAGTCCTGTTATTATATGTTGCATGTTGAAAACAAAGTTCAAAGCGAGAAGAGGCATCGATTATCGTTTCGCCCACAAGAGGGGCATTTTCCCTACCAGAACCACGAGGGTTGCGACAGGCTCCACTTTGTTAAAGGATTGTAATATAGCTTCACCCAAATTGGACAATTATATATACCATGTAGTGACACCATACCAAGTTTCGTGATTTCCTGGTGATTTTTTGATTTACAGACATTTCAAAACCGAGATTCGCAATGTTTGTGACCAGGCTAGGATGGCGAGACGATTGCATTCATTCCCATTCGTTCCATGGGACCTAAACACGCACCCGAAGGAAACATATATGTTTTTTCTAGTCATTTTGGTGCACTGGAGCATGTATTTGTAGTTCGTATTTGGATGATGGACATTAAATGCCTAGAAAACTCAATTAATGAATAAAAAAGGTCAAACGAACCCTGAATAATTTTAAAGTTTAGCCCGAATCTCCAGTTGTTCCGTGTCACGTGTAGGAGAAAACACGAGGCTAGAAGAGGGAGTGATTATCATTTGGCCCACAAGGGGACACGTTTCCCTATCGAAACCACGAGGGTTCTTGCGACGGGCTCGGGATTGTAAGCGATTTGTAATAAAGCTTGGCACAAATTGGCAATGGTTTTACCACGACATATATGTTCCATGACATGACACCTTACCACCTTTGATGACTTTCTGGTGAGTTTAGGATTTATGGGGACTTAAAAACTGAGATTCGAAATGTTTGAGGAAGAGCCAGTACACCGGTATGGTTGTAATTCATTCCCATTCCTGGCATGAGACCTAAACATGCACCCAAGGACACATGTATAATTTTTCTAGCCATTCTGGTGAACTGGAGCATGTATTTGTAGTTCAAATTTGAATTATGGACATTCAATGCCTAGGAAACGCAATTAGTATATAAAAGTCAAACGAACCCTGAATAAGTTTAAATTTCAGCACAAATATCCTGTGATTCCATGTTGCCCGTGGAAGAAATTACAAGGCAAAAAGAGTCAGTGATTACGTTTCGCCCACAAGGGGAACACGTTTCCCTATCAGAACCACGAGGCTTCTTTGAGAGAAGCTCCAGTTTTTGTAAGAGGTCTGTAATAAAGCTTGGCCCAAATTGGACAATGTTTTTACCATGACATATATGTGCCATGATGTGACACCATGCCACCTTCGATGACTTTTTGGAGAATTTAGGATTTATGGGGACTTAAAAACCGTGATTCAAAATGTTTGAGTATGAGCCATGACACCAGTATAGTTGTAATTCGTTCCCATTCCTGGCATGGGACCTAAACATCCACCCAAGGACACATGTATAATTTTCTAGCGATTTTGGTGAACTAAAGCATGTATTTGTAGTTCAGATTTGAATTATGGACATTAAATTCCTAGGAAACTCAATTAGTGTATAAAAAGGCTAAATGAACCCTGAATAAGTTTAAATTTCAGCACGGATACTTGTCATTCCATGTTGCCCGTAGAAGAAAATACAAGGTGAAAGAGGCAGTGATTACTTTTCGCCCACAAGGGCGAGACGTTTCCCTATCGGAACCACGAGGCTTCTTTGAGAGAAGCTCCGGTTTTTAAGAGGCTTGTAATAAAACTTGTGCTACAATGGACGAAATGTTTTGGATTTACGGTTTCACGATTTTCATGATTTTCAGCTTAGTTTTGGATTTACGGAGATTTAAAAACCGAGATTCTTCTCACGAAATGTTTTCAAATAACACACGGTACACTCAAAAATCTATATTCAATGAAAACTTCATGGAAACCATATTTTTAAGTTTCATAAAAATCTAAAAAATGTGGGATGTTAAGAAGGTGATGTTTTATTGCGACACAAAATTTCAAGTTGAAAAACATTATGAGATGTGAGCTATGAAAAAGACAAATTCTGCCCTGAATAGTGACATTACTATTCGGCACTATTCAACACTGATTTTGTCTTTTTCATAGCTCACATCTCTTAATGTGTTTCAACTTGAAATTTTGTGTGCGAATGAAACATCCTCTTAACATCCCGCATTTTTTTCAAACTTCAAAACATCTTTTCCTCGTGGTTTTCACCGGTTTCCACTAAATGTTGGTTTCCGTATGATATCCCCCCTGCTGCGCGCGCGTTCTAAGTCCTGCGTTCTAACTGGCCAGAACCCAAACCCCACGGATCGTACGTGTGCACCGTTGGATGCTCCCAGATCAAACGGCAACCCTAAGCCCTTTCGATAGCGCATGCACTACATGGTTAAGCACTGTGCGCATGCGTCGTGTAGCTCATGCTTCCTTCTCTACTAGGCTTTCACTAAAAACAGACTACCGTTTCTCGCCACTCCTCTCATCGGTTTCCCGCCTCTTCTCCAAGATATCCATGATGTAGATTTTCGTTTAATTCTTATAGTTCATCTCATCCAAAATCAATTAGTTTTGTCAAAAAAGTATTTTAAGATTCATGGAATTGTGCATTGTAAAGGTAAAAACAAATAGTGATAATTCATTTAGAAAAAAAGGTTTGGGCAATTAAGATATATGGAAGATTCTAGAGAACAAAGAAGAAGTGCTTGTGTTTAGAGGTTTGTGCATTATGCTTAAGTTCAACCATGGAGTCTTCTAGATTGTACATGTGGCAGAATTTGGTGGAATGTAGATGATATCCAACGACCAGTAGTGCTCGGATTTGCCATCTCTGTACCGTCGGATTGGCTTCATCCAATGAGCAACTTTCATAGTTAATTGCATACTATATATATGTGTATAGATGTATAGATATATATAGATGTGTCCCATGCTAGACAAAATAAAGTTTGAGCGCATGCGTGGGACGACCCCCCCCCCCCCCCCCCCCCCCCCGTTGCCGCCTCGAAGTTCGGAAACTGACATCATATGTATTCAACCAGGCTTGGAGTCGGGTGCGGTGTTCGGTTTGTAATGTACTTGGCGTGGCCCATCGAAGTTGCGCATTTGGGATTTAAACACATCATACACCATCGTACATATACATATTTTTGGGCCGCATGCAGTGTATACGGGGTGTTCTGATCGACCCTATCTCCCTTGTGTGGTTTTTTGTGAAGACACGGATATATGTGGGCTCCCCCAGTGTATATATATCATCCCTTTGACCGATAATGAGTGGTATGTTTTCCCATGAATGTATTCCTCCTTGTTCTTGTTAGGGCCGGTCACCGTCAAATGTCGGTCAACCAAAACTTGAGCTCATGCGTTGTTAGGATTCCCTCCCAGATGCTTGGATTGCTGGGATCGACCTACATCAAACCCTACGTATGTATCTCATCCTTAACTACCTTGCCTTCATGGTTGTTGTCTGTATCGAGAGGTAGGCACCACATCTAAATTGTACATTATTCTATATTGAAAACACACATCACCCCTTCCCAACGTACATCATTTTGGTCCGGATGCAAGAGGTGTTGGTTTTGTGGTCCCTCTCGTCCGATGTTTATGATGGTTCAATCTATTGGCCCATGCGGTTTATCGACAACAACAACTGTCAATTGACCAAACGGAAGATTCATTGGTTCATCTTATGGTAGGTCAAGTCGACATGCATGTATGACCAAAGTATCGATCATTACGTGCATCCGCCCCGCTGACACAAAGTGGATGGTGGTGGGCCAAGCATCCTAGCTAGGTACGACATTATGCCGTTATATATATCCTAGCTAGGTGGTTGTTAAGGTGCTTTCGGGTTTGCGAGGCAGGTGCCGCCAAAGTTATGCATTGTGTATTTAAGGTTTTAAACATCCCCAATATTCGTACATATATTTGGCCACTTCCAGGTGGTTCTTGACTTCTGGCCCCTCTCTTTGATCTTCAATGACGCGCCCAAGTGTGGGCCCACAGGGTCAAAGTTGTGCATTGGAATTTTGAACATCACATACCACCCTTTTCACTCATATATATTTGGGCCACATGCTGGTATGGCTGTCTTTTGACCCTCCCTTACGTTATATTTTGCTGCAAAGACTCTGATGATCCTCAACGGACACGGGGTATAATATCTAAACCGTGTGCGATACAATTGCGATGTGAATCACCACGACCGTGCAAGTGCGAGCAAATTAGGGTGGAGGTACTGGACTAACCGTGTGTGATGCAAGTGCGCTGTAAAATCACCACCTGTGGAAGCTAAAGGCGGGTAAGTTTATTTGGAAATTAGGACGAACCACGTGCGATAGACCAGCTAGCTAGAAATATAAAAAAAACTACCCAACTTGAGTGTTGCAAAAATCGGTGGATTCGTGCCACTTTTCCTTATTATCATACACGCATATTGTTATTGGACCGTGCGCGATCTTAGGCACTCCCGCCCCACATCAATTCCTTTACCCAAATTTTAGTAGCGGCCGTACTTCAACCGTCGCCCACACTCCTCCAACACTGACCTTATAGTAAAATTTTAGCAGCCAAGGCATTTGAACTGTCGTCCTCCCTCGTGCACCACCATCTCCACCCACCATTACTAAAATTGTCAGTAGCCGCGGCGTATCCTCAAACACCACCCCCCTCTACAGTCCCCCCACCCGCCCCCTCCCCCCTTCGAACCCTAGCTCGCGGCCACCGCTGGGACCACCGCCAATGAGGGAGTCCTGGACTAAGGGGTCCTCGGGCGCCTGGCCTGTTAGCCATGGGCTAGACTGTTGGGCTGTGAAGATACAAAGACCGAAGATTCTACATGTGTCTGGATAGGGGCTCTCCTTGGAGTGGAAGGCAAGCTTGGCGACCAAATATGAAGATTTTCTTTTTCTGTAAATGAATTTGTGTAACCCTAGATTCCCCCAGTGCCTATATAAACCGGAGGGCTAGCACTAGTTGAAAAAGGGGGCTTCCCGAAACCCTGATACTTCGAAAGAGATTGTCTATTTTGTACACGAAGTGCATCCAGTTTTTGTCGTAACCCTCTCAACTTTTTAGTACATGCTATGTGGGTGAAATTATGATACCATGCAACTTTCAACCTTTTTAGAGTTCATTTGTAGTGCTTTTCAATTTCAGGGTCATTCAGCTCAAAAAAATCAATACATGCATGAAAAATAACAAATGAAGTCAGAAAGGGTTGAAAATTGATGATGTGGCTTTGAATGGTGCATTTTGTGAAGGAAATATGCCCTAGAGGCAATAATAAAGCTATTATTTATTTCCTTATATCATGATAAATGTTTATTATTCATGCTAGAATTGTATTAACCGGAAACATAATACATGTGTGAATACATAGACAAACAGAGTGTCACTAGTATGCCTCTACTTGACTAGCTCGTTAATCAAAGATGGTTATGTTTCCTAACCATGAACAAAGAGTTGTTATTTGATTAACGAGGTCACATCATTAGTTGAATGATCTGATTGACATGACCCATTCCATTAGCTTAGCACCCGATCGTTTAGTATGTTGCTATTGCTTTCTTCATGACTTATACATGTTCCTATAACTATGAGATTATGCAACTCCATTTACCGGAGGAACACTTTGGGTACTGCCAAATGTCACAACGTAACTGGGTGATTATAAAGGAGTAATACAGGTGTCTCCAATGGTGGATGTTGGGTTGGCGTATTTCGAGATTAGGGTTTGTCACTCCGATTGTCGGAGAGGTATCTCTGGGCCCTCTCGGTAATACACATCACATAAGCCTTGCAAGCATAATAACTAAGATGTTAGTTATGAGATGATGTATTACGGAACGAGTAAAGAGACTTGCCAGTAACGAGATTAAACTAGGTATTGGATACCGACGATCGAATCTCGGGCAAGTAACATACCGATGACAAAGGGAACAACGTATGTTGTTATGCGGTCTGACCGATAAAGATCTTCGTAGAATATGTAGGAGCCAATATGGGCATCCAGGTCCCGCTATTGGTTATTGACCGAAGACATGTCTCGGTCATGTCTACATTGTTCTCGAACCGTAGGGTCCGCACGCTTAACGTTACAATGACAGTTATTATGAGTTTATGCATTTTGATGTACCGAAGGTTGTTCGGAGTCCCGGATGTGATCACGGACGTGACGAGGAGTCTCGAAATGGTCGAGACGTAAAGATTGATATATTGGAAGCCTATGTTTGGACACCGGAAGTGTTCCGGGTGAAATCAGGATTTTACCGGAATACCGGGAGGGTTACCGGAACCCCCCGGGAGGCAAATGGGCCTATTGGGCCTTAGTGGAAAAGAGAAAAGGGGCAGCCCACAGCTGGCCGCGCCCCCCCCCCTTTCCCAAGTCCTAGTAGGACTAGGAGAAGGGGCCGGCCCCCCTCTCTTCTTTTCCCCTTGGAATCCTAGTTGGAATAGGATTGAGGGGGGGAGTCCTACTCCCGGTAGGAGTAGGACTCCTCCCGCGCCCTCTCCCTAGCCGACCGAACCCCCTCCCCCTGCTCCTTTATATACAGGGGCAGGGGGCACCCCATAGACACACAAGTTGATCATTGTTGATCGTTCCTTAGCCGTGTGCGATGCCCCCTGCCATCAAATTCCACCTCGGTCATATCGTTGTAGAGCTTAGGCGAAGCCCTGCGTCGGTAGTACATCAAGATCGTCACCACGCCGTTGTGCTGACGGAACTCTTCCTCGACTCTTTGCTGGATCGGAGCCCGAGGATCGTCATCGAGCTGAACGTGTGCTAAGAACTCGGAGGTGCCGAAGTAACGGTGCTTGGATCGGTCGGATCGGGAAGAAGACGTACGACTACTTCCTCTACGTTGTGAGATCGCTTCCGCAGTCGGTCTGCGTTGGTACGTAGACAATACTCTCCCCCTCGTTGCTATGCATCACCATGATCTTGCGTGTGCGTAGGAAAATTTTCGAAATTACTACGTTCCCCAACATTTTGAACATAGAAAAAGTATGGAGTTCAAATAAGTTCAAAAAAATGAAATCGCTTTGTAACAGACGAGTTTCCGTATGAAACCCTTATACTTCGAAAGAGATTGTCTGTTTTGTACACGAAGTGCATCTAGTTTTTGCCGTAACCCTCTTAACCTTTATGCACATGCTATGTGGGTGAAATGATGACACCATGCCAACTTTCAGCATTTTCAGAGTTCCTTTGGAATGCTTTTGAATTTCAGGGTCTTAGAGCTCAAAAAAAATCAGTAAATGCATGAAAAATAACAAATGAAGTCAGAAAGCATTGAAAATTGATGATGTGGCTTTTAATGGTGCATTTTGAACAGACAAAAAGTCTGGAGTTGAAATAAGTTCAAATAAATGAAACCCCTTTGTAACAGACGAGTTTTCGTCCGAAACGCTGATACTTCGAAAGAGATTGTCCATTTTGTACACGAAGTGCATCTAGTTTTTGTCGTAACCCTCTCAACTTTTTTAGTACATGCTATGTGGGTGAAATGACGATACAATGCCAACTTTCAACCTTTTTAGAGTTCATTTGTAGTGCTTTTCAATTTCAGGGTCATTCAGCTTAAAAAATCAGTAAAAATAAAAAATGAAGTAAGAAAGGGTTGAAAATTTATGATGTGGCTTTGAATGGTGCATTTTGAACACAGAACAAGTATGGAGTTCAAATAAGTTCAAAAAATGAAATCCCTTTGTAACAGACGAGTTTCCGTATGAAACCCTTATACTTCGAAAGAGATTGTCTGTTTTGTAGATGAAGTACATCTAGTTTTTGTCGTAACCCTCTCAACTTTTATGCACATGCTATGTGGGTGAAATGATGATACGATGCCAACTTTCAATATTTTCGGAGTTCATTTGTAGTGATTTTTAATTTCAGGGTCTTATAGCTCAAAAAAATCAGTAAATGCATGAAAAATAACAAATGAAGTCAGAAAGGGTTGAAAATTGATGATGTGGCTTTGAATGGTGCATTTTGAACACAGAAAAAGTCTGGAGTTGAAATAAGTTCAAAAAAAATCAGTAAATGCATGAAAAATATCAAAGTATTATCATAAAAAAATGGTGACGATACTACGAATTTCAGGGTCTTTCAGCAGAAAGAATTATCATAAAATAAAATAAATAAGTAATTTGAAACAAAATAATATAAACTTTAATAAAATATATAAGTAGAAACAAAATAAAACAAAATAAAATTTAATAACATAAATAAAATTTATGAAACTAAAATTATCACAGTATTTTCTGTTCAAAACATTATAAGCACCTCTAAAATTTATGAAACTAAAATTATATAAAATTTATGCAACTAAAATTATCAAAGTATTTTCTGTTCAAAATCATTAAAAGCAAGAAGAACTTTCATAAAGAACTTTTTTTGTTAGAAACTTTAATAGCAAAAAGAATTATCATAAAATAAAATAAATAAGTAATTAGAAACAAAATAAAATAAAATAAATAAGTATTTTGTTGTAAGTAGAAACAAGACTAAAAAATAAAGCAAAAAAGAAAACAAAAAACTGGGAATTTTTTTGCCACCCACTAGGCACGACGGCCTGAATACGACTAGAAACCCATCGATGGGCCAGGATTCAGGCCCGCACAAGGCCCAGTAGGCCCATCAGGCATAGTAGTTACAACTAGGCCCGTAGGCCTGCAATGGAGAGGAGCTCGAGAGGGGTGCGGCAGTGGGGCTTATAAACCACTGCACGCCCCTCTCGACTAGCGAGGTGGGACTAAACTCCCACCAACACCCCGCTGTGCAAGGCCTTTGGTCCCGGTTGGTGGCACCAACCGGGACTAAATGGGGTGCATTGGTTCCAGTTCGTGGCACCAACGGGAACCATTGCCCCCCTTTTAGCCCCAGTTGGTGCCACCAACCGGGACCAAAGGCCACCGCTTCCCGCCCTTTGGGCTGCTGAAAAGATACCTTTGGTCCCGGTTGGTGGCATGAACCGGGACCAAAGGGGGGTATTCGTCCCGGTTGATGCCACCAACCAGGACCAAAGGTCCTACTATATAAGCCCACACTTAGAAAATTTGGCAGTTTCATCGCTAATTGCCTCCTGACGACGCCGAGCTCATCGACGCTGCCAGGCTGCCCAGACGCCGTCCGCCGCCCCTGCCGTCGCCCCCGACCGCACCGTCGCCGTCGCCCGTGCCTCATCGTCGCCATCTCCGTCGCCGTCACCGACGTTGTCCACGGGCCCGCGCGCCCCTGCCCTCGCCCCCGAGCGCGCCTTCGCCATCCGCCGTCCTCGAGCCTTCCTCGTCGCCGACGCCACCTCGTTGTGAGAGCCGCCCCGCTCCCCTGCTCCTCCCCCTGTATTGGTCGCCGCCACCGCGCCGCCGCCCCTGCCCTTTGCTGCCGCCGCGCGCCGCCCCTACCCCGCGTGGCCGCCGCGCACCGCCCTTGCCCTTCGCTGCCGCTGCACCCGCCCCACCGCGCGCCGCCCCTGCCCTGCCGTGCGGCCGCCCCCTTCCTTGAATTTTATTTCATAGCATTTTTTCATAAATGTATTTTTTTGTATATGTGTGTGTATGTTTATATATGTGCGTACATGTTCATAGCATTTTTTCATAAATGTATTTTTTTTTAATTTATGTATATGTTCATATATATGTGCATATTTGTAAAACAATTGTTTATGTATAGGAAAATTTATGTATATGTTTTTGTGCATATTTTTTGTCAATTTATGTATATGTTCATATTTAAAAGAAAAAATGGAGTGGAAAAAGAAGGTTAGTGCATTTTAGGTTAGTGTAGAGGAAAACGTAAAGTAAGGAAAAGGAAGAAAAGTTTTATATATCTCGCTAGGAAAGGAAGAAGAAGAAAAAGAAGGAGAGGAAAAATGAAAATAAGAAGAGGAAGAAAGGAGAAGAAGAGGAGAAATAAATAAGAAGGAGGAAAAAGAATAAAAAGAAGAGGAGAAGAAGAAAGGAATAGAGGATTCTATTCCTTTCTTCTTCTCCTCTCTTTTTTCTTCGATCTCCTCTATTCCTTTCTTCTTCTCCTCTTTTTATTGCTTCTTTGTCTTCTTTTGTCATCGCGTATGTCGTTGTCGATATACCCCCTCCCCGATAACATTATTTTCCAATGTATGTATGTCGTCGTTGTTGCTACCTCTTGACCACTGCGTTGGATTTCCCCGAAAAGGAGAGGACGATGCAGCAAAGTAGCATAAGTATTTCCCTCAGTTTTTGAGAACCAAGGTATCAATCCAGTAGGAGGCCACGCACAAGTCCCTCGTACCTACACAAAAACAATAGATCAACGCAACCTACGCGCTTAGGGTTTGTCAATCCCTTCACGGTCACTTACCAAAGTGAGATCTGGTAGAGCTGATAAATAATATTTTTGGTATTTTTGGTATAGAGATGCAAAGTAAAAAGTAAAAAGAAAGTAAAAAAGCAAAGCAATAATAAAGTGATGGATATTAATATGATGATAAAGAGACCCCGGGGCCATAGGTTTCCCTAGTGGCTTCTCTCAAGAGCATAAGTATTCTACGGTGGGTGAACAAATAATGTTGAGCAATTAACAGAATTGAGCATAGTTATGAGAATATCTAGGTATGATCAGGTATATAGGCATCACGTCCGAGACAAGTAGACCGAAACGATGCTGCATCTACTGCTATTACTCCACTCATCGACCGCTATCCAGCATGCATCTAGAGTATTAAGTTAAAACCAGAGTAACGCCTTAAGCAAGATGTCATGATGTAGAGGGATAGTTTCATGCAATATGATAAAAACCCCATCTTGTTATCCTCGATGACACCGATACAATACGTGCCTTGCTGCCTCTTCTGTCATTGGGAAAGCACACCGCAAGATCAAACTCAAAGCTAAGCACTTCTCCCATGGCAAGAACAACCAATCTAGTAGGCCAAACCAAACTGATAATTCGAAAAGACTTGCAAAGATAACCAATCACCACTACTAGGGAAAAGCCTATACACAGAATCTTACCAGCATCGCGCTTTAAAATCAGGCGCTGCTGCTAAGTAGCAGCAGCGCGGGTTTTTAAACCTCGCTACTACTAAGTTGATAGCAGTAGCGCTGATTTTTAACCCTCGCTACTACTAAGCGGTCTCTACTGTGCCCCCGGGGACATGCCATAGTAGTAGCACGGGTTTTGAACCCTTGCTACTACTAAGTTGATAGCAGTAGCGCTGGTTTTTACCACTCGCTACTACTAAGCGGTCTCTACCGTGCCCCTGGGCCATGCCATTGTAGTAGCGAGGGTTATAAACCCGCGCTACTACTAAGTTTTTACCCCTCGCTACTACTAAGAGGTCTCAACCGTGCCCCTCTGGGACATGCCATAGTAGTAGCGAGGGGTAAAATCCCTCGCTACTACTAAAGGTCCCATTTTGAAACTCTACCCCCCCCCCCCCCGGTGGATCGCCTTTTCGGTTTTGTAAAAAGCAAAAGAAAATGATAAAAACTGGAAAAATTAAAATCCTTCGAGATGTAGTTATGTTACTACATCTACTAGTAAGGAAAATTTAAAAACTTAAATTTGGACATGTTTTGCAAAAAGTGTAGGGAAAATGTAAAACGGCTATAACTTTTGCAGACAATGTTAGAAAAAACGTATAATATATCAAAATGTTTCAAAAATTAAAATCCTTCGAGATGTAGTTATGTTCTTACATCTACTAGTTAGGAAAATTTAAAAACTTAAATTTGGACATGTTTTGCATAAAGTGTAGGGAAAATGTAAAACGGCTGTAACTTTTGCATACGATGTCAGAAAAAAACGTATAATATATCAAAATGTTCAGCACGAAAATGCACATACGATGGAGACCGCCTACGGCCTGTTTGCAAATTTTTAGAATCCTCAAATTCTAAAAGGAAAAAAAGTTATGCTCAAATTTCAGTTTTTTTTAATTTTAGTCAAATCTGGTCAAACTGTGGTCAAACTACTTATTCAAGACGTATTAGTGTTACTAAATAATTATTCAAGAATATTAGTGTTACTAAATAATTATTCAATAAATATTAGTGTTACTAAATAATTATTGTGGTTTAGAACAATAGTTTTAAACTCAAAGAGCGAAATGTATGACTTCATGCTCAAGCTAAACTCCCGAGGGTTAATAGGATTGACATCTTACTATTGTCAGGAAAACAACAAGTGCGGACTTGGAATCGAGGGAGAATAGAACCCGGAAGTTAAGCGTGCTCAGGCTGGAGTAGTGAGAGGATGGGTGACCGTCCGGGAAGTTAGATGATTTGGAATGATGAGGGGTGATTAGAGATTAAATTGAGCAGCGATGAGGGTGATTAGAGATTACAGGTTAAAATAATTCAGAAATTTGAAAATTCGGGCAAAAAATTCGAAAAAAAAATTCCGCGGGTTAGTAGTAGCGCGGGTTTTTTCCCACGCTACTACTAACGGACGTAGTAGTAGCGCGGGTGCGCCCGCGCTACTGCTATACGTTAGCTGTAGCGCCTTATTAGTAGCGCCGGCCCCCGCGCTGCTAATAGGCCCAAAACCTGCGCTGCTGCTAGGCTTTTCCCTAGTAGTGCACACATAAAAGAATTCAGAGATGATTCAAATATTATTCATAGATACACTGGATCATAAACCCACAATTCATCGGTCTCAAAAACACACCGCAAAAAGAAGATTACATCGAATATATCTCCACGAGAGAAGGGGAGAACATTGTTTTGAGATCCAAAAAGAGAGAAGAAGCCATCTAGCTACTAACTATGGACCAGTAGGTCTGAAGTAAACTACTCACACTTCATTGGAGAGTCTTGGATGATGATGTAGAAGCCCTCCATGATCGAAGCCCCCTCCGGCGGAGCTCCGGAACAGGCCCCAAGATAGGATCTCGTGGATACAGAAAGTTGCGGTGATGGAATTAGGTTTTTGGCTCCGTCTGATTGTTTGGGGGTACCTGGCTATATATAGGAGGAAGAAGTACGTCGGCGAAGCAACAGGGGGGCCACGAGGGTGGGGGTGCGCCTGGGGGGGGGGGGGGGTAGGGCGCACCCCCTACATCGTGGCCTCCTGTTACGTGCCTTGACATAGGGTCCAAGTCTCCTGAGTTGTATTCGGTGAGAAAATCATGTTCCCGAAGGTTTCATTCTGTTTGGACTCCGTTTGATATTCCTTTTCTTCGAAACCCTAAAATAGGCAAAAAAACAGCAATTCTGGGCTAGGTCTCCGGTTAATAGGTTTGTCCCAAAAATAATATAAAAGTGGATAATAAAGCCCAATGATGTCCAAAACAGTAGATAATATAGCATGGAGCAATCAAAAATTATAGATACGTTGGAGACGTATCAAGCATCCCCAAGCTTAATTCCTGCTCGTCCTCGAGTAGGTAAATGATGAAAACAGAATTTTTGATGCGGAGTGGTACTTGGCATAATTTCAATGTAAATCTTCTTAATTGTGGTATGAATATTCAGATTCAAAACATTCAAGACAAAAGTTCATGTTGACATAAAAATAATAATACTTCAAGCATACTAACAAAGCAATTATGTCTTCTCAAAATAACATGGCCAAAGAAAGCTATCCCTACAAAATCATATAGTCTGGCTATGCTCTATCTTCACCACACAAAGTATTTAAATCATGCACAACCCCAATGACAAGCCAAGCAATTGTTTCATACTTTTGACATTTTCAAAACTTTTTCGATCTTCACGCAATACATGAGCATGAGCCATGGATATAGCACTACATGTGGAATAGAATGGTGGTTGTGGAGAAGACAAAAAGGGGGGAAGATAGTCTCACATCAACTAGGCGTATCAACGGGCTATGGAGATGCCCATCACTCAATAGATACTTTTGAGTGAGTAGGGATTTCCATGCAACGGATGCACTAGAGCTATAAGTATATGAAATCTCAACAAAAGAAACTAAGTGGGTGTGCATCCAACTCGCTTGCTCACGAAGACCTAGGGCATTTTGAGGAAGCCCATCATTGGAATATACAAGTCAATTTCTATAATGAAAAATTCCCACTAGTATATGAGAGTGACAGAATGAGAGACTCTCTATAATAAAGATCATGGTGCTACTTTGAAGCACAAGTGTGGTAAAAGGATAGTAACATTGTCCCTTCTCTCTTTTTCTCTCATTTTTTTGGGCCTTTCTTTTTTTATGGCCTCTTTTTTTCGTCCGGAGTCTCATCCTGACTTGTGGGGGAATCATAGTCTCCATCATCCTTTCCTCACTTGGGACAGTGCCCTAAAAATGATGATCATCACACTTATTTTAGCTTACAACTTAACAATTACAACGCAGTACTTAGAACAAAATATGACTCTATATGAATGCCTCCAGCGGTGTACCGAGATATGCAATGAATCAAGAGTGACATGTATGAAAGAATTATGAATGGTGGCTTTGCCGCAAATACGATGTCAACTACATGATCATGCTAGCAATATGACAATGATGGAGCGTGTCATAATGAACGGAATGGTGGAAAGTTGCATGACATTATATCTCGGAATGGCCATGGAAATGCCATGATAGGTAGGTATGGTGGCTGTTTTGAGGAAGGTATTTGGTGGGTGTATGATACCGGCAAAAAGTGCGCGGTATTAGAGAGGCTAGCAATGGTGGAAGGAAGGAAAGTGCGTATAATCCATGGACTCCACATTAGTCATAAAGAACTCACATACTTATTGCAAAAATCTAGAAGTTATCAAAGCAAAGTATTACCGGCATGCTCCTAGGGGGATAGATTGGTAGGAAAATACCATCGCTCGTCCCCGACCGCCACTCATAAGGAAGACAATCAATAAATAAATCATGCTCCGACTTCATGACATAACGGTTCACCATACGTGCATGCTACGGGAATCACAAACTTTAGCACAAGCATTTCTCAAATTCACAACTACTCAACTAGCATGACTCTAATATCACCATCCTCATATCTCAAAACAATTATCAAGCATCAATTTTTTTCTTAGTATTCAACGCACTCAAAAGAAAGTTTTACAAATCTTGAATACCAAGCATATTATTATTAAGCAAATTACCATGCTATTAAGACTCTCAAAATAATCTAAGTGAAGCACGAGAGATCAATAGTTTCTGTAAAACAAATCCACCACCGTGCTCTAAAAGATATAAGTGAAGCACTAGAGCAAAATTATATAACTCAAAAGATATAAGTGAAGCACATAGAGTAAAACTTATAGAGCTCAAAAGATATAAGTGAAGCACATAGAGTATTCTATCAAATTCCAAATTATGTATGGCTCTCTCAAAAGGTGTGTACATCAAGGATGATTGTGGTAGACTAACAAGCAAAGACTCAAATCATAAAATACGCTCCAAGCAAAACACATATCATGTGGTGAATAAAAATATAGCTCCAAGTAAAGTTACCGATAGAAGTAGACGAAAGAGGGGATGCCTTCCGGGGCATCCCCAAGCTTTGGGTTTTAGGTGTCCTTAGATTATCTTGGGGGTGCCATGGGCATCCCCAAGCTTAGGCTCTTGCCACTCCTTGTTCCATAATCAATCAAATCTTTACCCAAAACTTGAAAACTTCACAACACATAACTTAAAGTAGAAATCTCGTGACCTCCATTAGCGAAAGAAAACAAAAGACCACTTCAAGGTACTGTAATGAACTCATTCTTTATTTATATTGGTGTTATACCCACTTTATTCCTACTTCTCTATGGATTATAAACTATTTTACTGGCCATAGATTCATCAAAATAAGCAAGCAACACACGAAAAACAGAATATGTCAAAAACAGAACAGTCTGTAGTAATCTGTAGCTAGCGCAAGATTTGGAACCCCAAAAATTCTAAAATAAATTTCTGGACGTGAGGAATTTATCTATTAATCATCTGAAAAAAGAGTTAACTAAATAGCAATCTCCAAATAAAAATTACAGCTGTTTTGAGCGCTAAAGTTTCTGTTTTTTACAGCAAGTTCAACAAGACTTTCCCCAAGTCTTCCCAACGGTTATACTTGGCAAAAACACTAATTAAACACAAAAAACACAACCAAAACAGAGGCTAAATAAATTATTTATTACTAAATGGGAGGAAAAAGCAAGGAATAAAAATAAAATTGGGTTTCCTCCCAACAAGCGCTATCGTTTAACGCCCCTAGCTAGGCATAACAAGCAAGAATAGATCTAGGTGTTGCCATCTTTGGTAGGCAATCCATAAGTGACTCTCATGATAGATTAATATGGTAATATTATTTTCTATCTAGGGAAGTGTGCCATGACCTTTTTTAATGGAAATTGAAATCTAATATTCCCTTCCTTCATATCAATAATTGCACCAACCGTTCTAAGGAAAGGTCTACCGAGAATAATAGGGCAAGAAGGATTGCAATCTATATCAAGAACGATAAAATCTACGGGCACATAATTCCTATTTGCAACAATAAGAACATCATTAATTATTCCCATAGGTTTCTTAATAGTGTAATCCGCAAGATGCAAGTTTAGAGAGGAATCATCAAAATCACGGAAATCTAGCTAATCACACAAAGTTTTGGGAATAGTAGAGACACTAGCACCCAAATCACACAAAGCATAAAACTCATGATTTTTAATTTTAATTTTAATAGTAGGTTCCCACTCATCATAAAGCTTTCTAGGGATACAAACTTCCAATTCAAGTTTTTCTTCATAAGATTGCATCAACGCATCAACGATATGTTTAGTAAACGCTCTATTTTGACTATAAGCGTGAGGAGATTTTAGCACGGATTGCAACAAGGAAATACAATCAATCAAAGAGCAATTTTCATTGTTAAATTCCTTGATATCCATAATAGTGGGTTTAGCAACATCTAGGCTTTATTTTCTTCAATCCCACTTTTATCAAATTTAACATCAAGATCAGAAGATTCACAATTATTGGAACGCCTTCTAGGTAAAGGTGGATCATATTCAGTCCCATCATTATCAAGATTCATATTGCAAAACAAAGATTTAATAGGGGACACATCAATAACTTTTAGATCTTCATCATTATTTTCATAGGAATCCGGTTTAGTGGCCATCTTATTCACTAAGGTAGCTTGCATTTCCGAGATTTCAGCAGTTAGTTTTTCAAGACGAGCAATTTGGGATCTTATACCATCAAATTCTTTAGACATATCATCGAGCTCTTTATTCATATAATTCATGAAACTTTTTTGTTCCTTAAGCTCATTTCTACAGAAATTATTATGCTCAAATTGCAAAACCATAAACTTCCTGACGTTGTTTTCGATCTCCTCCAGCCTTTTAAGGTGAAGATCATTAAATCTAGGTAGAGCCATCGCGACAACAAGCAAACTAACACACAAGAAAAAAAGGGAAAACGGGCAAAAGAGACAAATAGAGAAAGAGAGGGAGGATAGAGAGAGAGAGCGAATAAAACAGCAAGGGTGAATTGGGGGAGAGGAAAACGAGAGGCAAATGGCAAATAATGTAATGTGGGAGATAGGGATTGTAATGGGTACTTGGTATGTTGACTTTTGCGCCGACTCCCCGGCAACGGCGCCAGAAATGGCTCGTTTTCGGGAGTCAAATCTTGACTTGCGTGAACCTCCCCGGCAACGGCGCCAGAAATTCTTCTTGCTACCTCTTGAGCACTGCGTTGGATTTCCCCGAAGAGGAGAGGATGATGCAGCAAAGTAGCGTAAGTATTTCCCTCAGTTTTTGAGAACCAAGGTATCAATCCAGTAGGAGGCCACACACAAGTCCCTCGTACCTACACAAAAACAATAGCTCAACGCAACCAACGCGCTTAGGGATTGTCAATCCCTTCACGGTCACTTACGAAAGTGAGATCTGATAGAGATGATAAATAATATTTTTGGTATAGAGATGCAAAGTAAAAAGTAAAAGCAAAGCAATAATAAAGTGATGGAGATTAATATGATGATAAAGAGACCCGGGGGACATTGGTTTCAATAGTGGCTTCTCTTAAGAGCATAAGTATTATATGGTGGGTGAACAAATTACTGTTGAGCAATTGACAGAATTGAGCATAGTTATGAGAATATCTAAGTATGATCATGTATATAGGCATCACATCCAAGACAAGTAGACCGAAACGATTCTGCATCTACTACTATTTCTCCACTCATCGACCGCTATCCAGCATGCATCTAGAGTATTAAGTTAAAAACAGAGTAACGCCTTAAGTAAGATGACATGATGTAGAGGGATAGTTTCATGCAATATGATAAAAACCCCATCTTTTTATCCTCAATGGCGACGATACAATACATGCCTTGCTGCCCCTTCTGTAATTGGGAAAGGACACCGTAAGATCGAACCCAAAGCTAAGCACTTCTCCCATGGCAAGAACAACCAATCTAGTAGGCCAAACCAAACTGATAATTCGAAGAGACTTGCAAAGATAACCAATCATACATAAAAGAATTCAGAGAAGATTCAAATATTACTCATGGATAGACTTGATCATAAACCCACAATTCATCGGTCTCAACAAACACACCGCAAAAAGAAGATTACATCAAATAGATCTCCACGAGAGAGGGGGAGAACATTGTATTGAGATCCAAAAAGAGAGAAGAAGCCATCTAGCTACAAACTATGGACCCGTAGGTCTGAAGTAAACTACTCACAGTTCATCGGAGAGGCTTGGATGATGATGTAGAAGCCCTCCGTGATCGATGCCCCCTCCGGCAAAGCTCCGGAAAAGGTCCCAAGATGGGATCTTGTGGATACAGAAAGTTGCGGTGGTGGAATTAGGTTTGTGGCTCCGTATCTGATTGTTTGGGGGTACGTGGGTATATATAGGAGGAAGAAGTACGTCGGTGGAGCAACAGGGGGCCCACGAGGGTGGGGGCACGCTTGGGGGGGTAGGGCGCGCCCCCTACCCCGTGGCCTCCTGTTACGTGCCTTGACATAGGGTCCAAGTCTCCTGAGTTGTGTTCGGTGAGAAAATCACGTTCCCGAAGGTTTCATTCCGTTTGGAATCTGTTTGATAATCCTTTTCTTCGAAACCCTAAAACATATAAAAATAGCAATTCTGGGCTAGGCCTCCGGTTAATAGGTTAGTCCCAAAAGTAATATAGAAGTGGATAATAAAGCCCAATAATGTCCAAAACAATAGATAATATAGCACGGAGCAATCAAAAATTATAGATACGTTGGAGACGTATCAGTTGTCAATAAATATAACTCCCTCCCAGATAACTTCGACATGAGGGGCGGTTGATATATATACCCCCTCTTGACCGTGATAACTTATACCACGGGAGCACCCTCCGGCTCTCTCGCTCGACCAAAACTCTCGAGGACACCCAAACCCTAGAAAAAAAACAATGTCGGTCTCCTACCCCCCCCCCCCCCCCGCCGCGCCCCTACCCAATCGATGAACTCTCTTGAGGTCACCCAAATTTACCATGTTAAAAGAGCGTTGTCGTCGAGGCCACCCCGAACCCTTGAAGTGTTGTTGAGGCCACTCCAAACCCTTGAAGCGTTGTCGAGGGCACCCAAACCCTAGAGAAGCGTCGAGGCCAGGCCACTAATATATCCATCTGTCATGTTTGAATAATAATTGCCATGTTGTAAATATTTGCAGAAACTATGGATCCGCACCCCCGAGACGAAGCAACAGAAGCGGTGTTGGGGGAGATAATCGCACACGGAAGTGATGCCATCTTGTCGTTTATCAACGGCACATGCATCGATGGTCTGGAAAGACAGGATGAAGAAGCAGGCTATGACGATGATCAAACAACGGAGGAGGAAGGACACTGTGATGACGCCTCCGGTGACCGAATGGAGGGGGAAGGACACCGTGATGACGGCTCCAATGATCGAACGGAGGGGGAAGGACACCGTGATGACGGCTCCGGTGACCGAACGGAGTCCGGCCAGGTATATATATATATTAATTAATTAAGCATGTGCTGACTATAGCTAATTGATGCATTAATTGTTTTTGGTATGTACACATATTAACTCTCTTATTTTTCTTCTTTTCTAGCCCTCTGGATCGAGCAACACTTCGGTAACAAGACGAGGCCCGAACAGAAAGTTGCGCAGGGATGAAAGGTACACGATCGTTGAAATTGATCACGCTGGCCAACCGATTGAACCCCTCCGGACCAAGAAAAAATTTAATTCTTAGTGCGGGGTTCTAGTTAGGGACATGATCCCGATCAGCATCGAGCAATGGTTGAAGCCTAAGGACAAAGACTCTTAGGTGTCTTATGTTAGCGATAGGCAAAAAGCTGATCTTTGGACCGTGCTGTAGGAAAATTTCACCTTCCCGCCAGAGGATGATCCGGAGAATCCAGTTAAAAAGCCAATGATCAAGGCTTATGCTCTTAAGAAGATGGCTGAGCTATTCAGGAGGTGGAGGAATGAGCTGAAATCATCGTTTGTCGACCAAGACAAGACTCCAGAATTCATCGGCCGATTTGAGAAGATCAAAGATCAGTGGCCCGCATTTGTCACCAAAAAGAAATCTGAGAGAGCAGCGAAGATGTCAGCGACAAACAAGAAAAATGCTGCAAAGAAGAAGCATCACCATCATTGCTAAAGGGATCGAACCAGAGACGCGACGCTGGCCAGACCGTTGCAGGACTTGGTTCTTCGGGGTTGGGGGAAAATTGGACCCTGTAACAGGGAAGTGCGTTTGGACCAATGAGCAGCTGAACACACCCATCGAGAAGCTTTAGGAGTATATCGAAAAGGCGCAGCAAGGGACGTTCGTTCCAGACAGAGAGAACAACGAGCTCACAAAGGCCCTCGGGAATCCTGAGCACCCCGGACGGACACGAGGCACGCCAGGCTCCCTTTCGTGGAAGGCTAGATTTCTCGACGCATGCAGTTACAAATGCTGGGAGAGGAAGAGGAAAAAGGTGCTGACCCAACTACAGGCGTTGCACGCAAGTGTACAAGCTCTAGAGGAACGAGACGAGGCACGCAGTGCGCGACCTGCGGATGCTGCTACACCCGAAGCTACCCCGCCATCTCAGCGGAGAAGCAGCGTGGCTTCCACACAACTGCTTCAGGAGCCTGTCTTCATGGCTCCTACTAGCTACCCCGTGGATGCTATCACGGAGTCTCAGAATTGCCACCTTATGACGTAGTGGATGGATTTGAAAGTCAAGGCGGCTGTTGGCTCTGTTGCACCTCCTGAACCTGGCGCAACTTTTCACTGCCGGCCGATTTGAGAAGGATATGCTAGGGTGATGGTGGATGAAATCACAGAAGGATTTGAGGACCTCCAGCTTGACCACCCTACAGGTGACGGGGAGACTCGGCTGGGTTCTTGTCTGAAGACTCCATGCCTATGGCGGAAAGAGCTCATCAACCTTCCGAACTGGACGCCTCCACCTCCTCCTCCTCCTCCTCCGGCGAGTCAGGGCACTCTGCCTCCTCCGGCGAGTGATCAGGGCACTCAGCCTCCTTCTCCAGCGTGTGGCAGCACTCCGCCTCCTTCTCCGCCTGCGCCGGCGCACCCGAGTAGCCACCAGCCTACTCCTTCTCCAGCGTGTGGCGGCACTCTGCCTCCTTCTCCGCCTGCGCCGGCGCGCCCGAGCAGCCACCTGCCTCCTCCTTCTCTGCCTCGCCAGCAAGGGCGGAAGAGACCCGCCGCCACCCCGGCTACTTCGGCACGTCGTAGTCCTCTGCCTCATAAGCAAGCACGAAAGAAGACAGCCGCAGCCATTCCGTCTGCTCCGACGTCTAGCAGTACAGCCAGAGGCGGGAGGCAATACCGATTCGGTCCACCTCTCAAGCCTCTAGAGAACTTACCATACGAGAGGACCGTGGAAGAAAACGCAAAGCTCGTGGAAAAAGAAGTGAATAACTTCTTTGAAGGGGTGAAAGCAAACAACCACCTCCAGAGGAGAAGGTAGACCGGGTGAAAGCAAAGAACACTATCGATGCCCTGAGGAAACCACCAAAGTCTCCGCTAAAAAACAACTATGGGAGAATTACTGCAAATGTATATATTGAAGCGGAGTGGTCGGGAAATACTACCAGTGATCGAAGGTTAGCAGCACGACGACTTGGGAAAAAATTGCCCAGCTCGGCGAACAAGCGGACCAATCGTGCCCCCTGCTCAAGGTGTCTAGTGATATCGTTGCTAATGATTAGGGGATGGTGCCTGGTTATAGCAATCTTGAAGATTACCTGCCTGACGATGTACATTATGATTTGTTGGAGGTGGAAGAACACCAATACCATTACGGGAAGCCTCTTGTCAAAGATGAAAAATCTCTAACAACGATGATGCGAAGATTCCATGATTGGTACATGAAAACCTGCAGACAGTCTGGGGGGACGAATACTTTGTATCTAAGAGTTAAAGAGGATCACGACCTCATTGGATTTGATTTGTTGACTGTTCCATTTGAGGAGTTCTTCCAGTGGATCAATCAAAAGGCCCTCGATAAATTAACGGTCACTTGCTACTTTCTGTAAGTACTACTTCTGTCATTAAGTCTCTATATATAGCTCAGCTCTTTCATTGCATGTATATATGATTATCCTCACTATATTATGCAGCCTGAATATTGTCGAGTGGAGAAAAGCAGAAATGTATGATATTGGGTTCATTAACACAAATCTCATAGATAAATTTGAGGTTGAAAAGAAAGCCGATGATGCTGAGGCCAACTTGCTCAAATCATTGATAGTAAATCAAAACAAAGATAAAATACTCTTTCCTTACAACTTCGAGTGAGTGTTACTATCTGTGCATATTCGGTTTCCCTTATTACTCGAGCGATGCTATAGTAATGTAATTGACCAGTTATGCATGCGTGCACAGCTTCCACTATATTCTCCTAGAGATTAAGCTTGAGCAGGGACTAGTAACCGTCTTAGACTCGAGAGGAAAATCTCCCGAGACCTATGCGGACAAGACTAAAATGTGTGAGAAGTAAGTTCAATCGTTCATTATCGCACCATATCGGCAACTTTTTGTTCATTTCCTGATATAAAGTAATTGTTTTCATTGTCTCGCAGGGTTTGGAAAGTATTCACCGCACAAGCTCCAGGACCGCCGGGGGAGCTGCGATGGACAAACCCGAAAGTAAGTAGTGCTAGCTAGCTAGTTCCACGCATCTCGATCCCGTTGATTCTAGCTACTTTCATCAATGCCATTTAGAATGCTTCATTATCAGTTTGATTAACCTCTATTTCTCGTAAAGTTCTTGTGGCAGGAACAAGGGAATGATTTCTGTGGATACTATGTGTGCGAGTTCATCTACAACGCGACTTGCAAAGATAAGCGGGGCTACTCTAAAAGATAATTTGATGTGCGTAAGCAGCAATATTCAAAATTTCATTTTATTACACCATCATTTCTGTTGAGTTTCATTCATATATATGTATTAACCCCCTTCTTCAAATTAGAAGTGGGAGATGCGGAATGAACTCCTACGAGAAGATCGCATGAAAGCAATTCAAGAGGAATTACCGGGTGTCGGTGTCAAAACCGGCGGATCTCGGGTAGGGGGTCCTGAACTATGCGTCTAAGGCAGATGGTAACAGGAGGCAGGGGACATGATGTTTACCCAGGTTCGGGCCCTCTTGAAGGAGGTAATACCCTACGTCCTGCTTGATTGTTCTTGATGATATGAGTATTAAAAGAGTTGATCTAGCACGAGATCATAGAGGCTAAACCCTAGAAGCTAGCCTATAGTATGATTGTATCTTGTCCTACGGACTAAACCCTCCAGCTTATATAGACACCGGAGGGGGCTAGGGTTACACAGAGTCGGTTACAAGGAAGGAGATCTACATATCCGTATTGCCTAGCTTGCCTTCCAAGCCAAGGAGAGTCCCATCCGGACATGGGACGAAGTCTTCAATCTTGTATCTTCATAGTCCAACAGGCCAGCTGTCCGGAAACCCCCTAATCCAGGATTCCCTCAGTAGCCCCTGAACCAGGCTTCAATGATAATGAGTCCGGCGCGCAGCATTGTCTTCGGCATTGCAAGGCGGGTTCTTCCTCCGAATACTCCATAGAAGATTTGAACACAAGGATAGTGTCCGGCTCTGCAAAACAAGTTCCACATACCTCCATAGAGAGAATAATATTTCCACAAATCTAATCCGCTGACACGTTTTGACAGCATGGCATCACGCCACGGCCCGGCCATTATTCGAACCATTTTTCTCAACCAGCACCGCACATATCATGAGGCAGTTTTCTTGACACGTCTTGTCAAAGCAGAGACCACGTTCCCCTGATTACGGGATTCTCATTAGTACAGATGTGGGTAAACCAACCACGCCATCAATTACGGCACTTGCGGAATAAGCGATTTTATCAGGCAAGTGGGGAAGCACATCACCTCTTCTTCCTTTATAAAGGGATTAGGATTCATTCTTTTCACCCACGCCTTCTACCTCCTCGCTTATCCATTCTCACGCATTCTCGAGCTCTAGCGCGCAAGCTCGTGTTCTTCTTCTCAAACCACTCCAAGCATGTTCGGAGAAGGAGGCAAGTGGATGGTCTCTTCCGTCATGGAGGAGAACATCATAAAGTTACGGGAAGCCGAATATCTGGCCGCGGATATCGCGCACCGGCTGCCAGATGCGGGGCAGATCATCCCAATGCCCGAACCCCATGAGAGGGTAGTTTTTCTTACCCACGTTGTCTGTGGACTGGGTTTTCCCCTCCACCCGTTTGTCCGTGGGCTCATGTTCTACTACGGGCTGCATTTTCATGATGTGGCCCCCAATTTCATCCTCAACATCTTGGCGTTTATCATCATGTGCGACCCCTTCCTCCGCATCAAGGCCCATTTTGGCCTGTGGCTGAGGACCTTCAATGTCAAACCGAAGGTGGTGATTGGACAGCAAGCAGAGTGCGGAGGCGCCATGGTGGGCAAGATGCCTAATGTCACCTGGCTGGAACGCTCCTATGTGGAGACAATAAAGGGGTGGCAATCGGGGTGGTTCTACATCACCGAGCCGCGCGGCACCAACTGGGTGGCGGCCCCCAAATTCCGATCCGGAATCTCCACACGGCTCACCTCCTGGAAAGAGAAGGGCCTGTCCTGGGGTTCCTCGGTAGAGCTGACCGGACTCCAGACCTGCATCAAGAACATGGTGAACAAGAAAATTAAGCTCATCAACGTGGTCCAGGTCATGCTCTTCTGCCGGATTCTTCCGTGTCAACAACGGGTATTCAACTTGTGGGAGTTCGACCCGTCCAACCACCAGACGCTGCGAGAGCTCTATGGCACGACGCAGGAGGACGTCTGGAGGGTGCTATTTAAGGGCGCCGAGGTACCTCCTTCCCTCACTGAGGACCGCGGACTGAGCGCAAAGCGCCGTGCCAATCCGGTAAGTTTTTATATTTCACAGGGTATCTATTTGCCCTAGTTTAATCATGTGCGGGATCTAAGCCTTCCATGCCTTTAACAGGATTGGGTGAAGACAGCGGAGCAGATCGATTGCCCGCCCCCCTGACGGAGAAGCTAGTTCCGGCACATTACGAGGTGTCGGTGAAGAAGACCAAGTAGATGGCCGCGGGGACGTGAAAGGGTCTCCCACGCAAGGTTGTATCGGACTCATCATCCGATAACGTCAACACGCCCTCCTCCCACGAAATCAAGGAGGAGGAAGAAGAAAGTTCTCCCCCCCCCCCCGCCCATCCGGGGGAGACAAGAAAAGGAAGGCCGACCCAACCGGGGAGGCTGAAGGGTCCAAGAAGGGCAAGACCCTCCCTCCGGACTGCTCCATGACGGCCGCCTACTGCGACGACGAGTGGCTACCCAGGGTCAAGCCCCTGGCGGAGTCGTAAATATCCGGACACCATAGTAATTCGTGGTATGTTTTACTGCACTGCTTCTTCTCATGCCGAACATGATTATGCAGTCTGTCCCGAGCTCATCTCGACGAAACTTCGTCGAGTGGTTCGTTGGACTCGTCGGATATGAACAACGGTTCTCTTCCGACCGCCTCCACTCCTTGCCCTGTGGACAACGTCGAGGTGTTGTCTCAACAGGCACCGGGCCAAGGGGAGGCAGTCCTGGGGGCGCCTAGAGGCGACCTTCTGGACCCTGGGTGCAAAGGGAGCCGGACTCCCATGGGCTCCAGGTTCGGCCCCCAGCCGAACACTACACTGGAATCTTCAGTGGTTCCGGACTCCGGCGGGCGACACCCCATTAAGGGGGGCAAGCCGCCCGTGCCAGTGTCCTCTGTCTATCCAGAGGCACCGGATAACTTGCTGGAAGCGCTTCGCGGTGCTTTCATGGACGAAGAGCACCGTACTATCATGAGTGTAGTGATTGAGAAATTTTAATCCGCCAAAAACGGACTGACTGAAGCTTGCGCCAGCCTCCTAACAGGCTTTGAGGTAAGCAATCAAAATATAAGAAAATATTACCACATAGATAGTAGCCCCTGATGCTCTGTTCGGCCTTCGAGTAGAAAGGCTGAATAGAGGATCAAATGATGACTCATGAGTCTAATCAGAATATATCTATGTGTATGTGCAGGATTCGCTGCTGGCCGCTGCCGCACGTACTGCGGAGGTCTCTACGCTGAAGCAGGACCTGGAGCGGTCCGAGAACGGGCTTGGCCTTACCAAGAGGCAGCTCGAGGAGAGAAAAGGTAAGCAATACCTTGCTTATATTAAATAAAAGAAGTTCGGGTGTAAAGTAATAGGATCATCATGAATTTCCCTGTGGCCACGACCGAAGTGGCGACCTGAAGAAGGCGCTGTCCAAGGCCAAAGACAAACTGTCTGAGGAGCGCATTGAGCGGGAGAAACAAGAAGCCCGAGTGGGCGAGGTGCAGCAAGAGCTCAAGGCTCTCGGCAAGAAACACGAGTCCTTGGAGCTTGACTCTAAGACGCGAGAGTCCGAGCTAGAGAAGGCACTCGAAAGCGCCCGGAGCACCAAGGCTGAAGCCCACAAGGCCCTCCAAGAGATTGATGTGGTGAAGAAGATAGCAGCGGGTAAGGCATTCATTATGCAAAGCAAGCATGTGAAGGAAACTTCCCTTTTTCTTACCCTAGTTCGGAGCTCTCCAAGAGCGTTTGCAGATCTTCCCCATAGTGTACTGGATGCCGCGGAGTTTTACTGAGCTAAGGAGGGGAGCTCGACAGAGAAGTTGTTCTGGTCTCAGTATACTGGGACTGAGCACCCCGTGCCTTTGAGCGACCAGCTGAAGCAGTTGGACGAGCTTCACAAGGCGGCCGAAAAACCCATGAAGGGCCTTATATTCCGGATTGGCCTAGTGATCCCCTGTCCGGCAGCTACTTCGGTTTGGTGAGGCGGCTCATCGACACCTACCCATGGCTTGAAGTTATAAAGCGGTCCGTCTGCATCGAGGGTGCGCGCAAGGCTTTTGCCCGGGCGAAGGTGCACTGGGCGAAGCTAGATGCTGTGAAGCTGGTGAAGGAGGGGCTGCCGGAGGGCAAAGAGCATCGCTGCCCCGAGATGTACTATGAGAGTGTCCTGAAGGGTTCCCGCCTTGTGGCGGATGAGTGTGCCAAGGATGTAATATTTGAATGAACATGCTCATGTGATCCTGTAATATGAAACGAGTTCATTTGCGCCATGTGACGCTTTTTTAATTTAAAATATTACGTTATGTGCGTCCATTTATAAAATCTGAGAGTTGGCCAGTCGTCGGCTTCTGCCCCATGTAACTAGTACTGGTGTGTTCGGGATAAACCTGAGCACTCTTTACCCCAATTTTGGGTCCTTCAAGGGAGGTGTTCAGCGCAACGAACCAGGCAATCAGACTATAATGCTTTATCACTCTCACTTAGTCATTGAAGTCTACAAATTTAAATTTTGGCGAAGCCCTTGGTATTCGGAAGGCTGAATTTGGTGCGCTATACACGCATAAGCCGGACAAGGCCGACTCCTCGCCCAAAGCGGAAAAAGTTTTAAGGACTTGAGACCTCTCGAATAGCGACCAGTCTCTCGCCTTATCATGATAGTCAATTTTCGGCTTTCTCTACTGAGGTGCTCGTCCAGAAGAACCGGGACACAATCGCAGTAGTTCTCCCACAGCTACCTGAGCTGATATAGCGGAACATAAGGTACCAAAGCATGGGAGCCGGGCAAACCCAACTATTGACCCAAGACATGATTTGGAGCTGATGCATGTAATGCTATAAGTTCAGGGTGCCACACTGTAAATGTGTTCGGACTTCTCGCGCCGTATTATGGGGTAAACGAAAGCCCCAGGCATACTGACCGTACCTGAATTTACGGGTGCAGATTGTCGTAAATGGACATAAAGGAAAAAAAGAGTGAATAATGCAATAATACACTAATGCTATGCATTGTTATTTAAATAATACGTCGAAGCATACTGGTACAGGTTGTGCAATAAGCAGAAAGTAGGACTATTCGAAATGTCCTATCCAAGGGCAAGCTGTGTATGGATAGCAGAAAGCGGGTATTATTATTAGAGACCACCTGGGGGTTCCTGTGTACATCTTAACTTCTTGCCGCCTTGGTTGTTCCTTCTCGTAATGTGTCCGGCAATCATACTGCCGGAAAGGGCTTCCAGAGAGTTAGGCCTTGAAAGAGAAAAGAAATGGTAAAAGTATACAACCCCTAGGGCGGTCAAGCCACATTGCGGGACGTGCCCTGATCATGCCCCCACCTATGTCCATGGTATTTTCAGTGCGTATTTATGTACGCATGGCATGGATTTCATTGCTTTACCGGGACTGGGATGGGGGCCGAATTGCTAGGCGAGCTCTGAATGTGCCAGGCGTTCCTGTTGCAGTTTACTCCGGACACGCTTGAAGGTGTTCGGGGGCTATATCGCCGAATTAGTGGTTTGCCTTAAAAGGTTGCTTTGTGCTTCTGCTGCAAGGGCCGCAGTGTGCTCTTCCGTGCGGAGCGAGCATTCTATGTTTCGATTTACCGTTATGACCCCCCTAGGTCCTGGCATCTTGAGCTTGAGGTACGCGTAATGCGGAGCTGCATTAAATTTTCGAATGTTGTTCGTCCGAGCAGTGTGTGATAGCCACTATGAAATGGGACAATATCGAAGATTAAATCCTCGCTCCGGAAGTTGGCCGTGATCCGAAGACCACTTCGAGTGTGATTGAGCCTGTGCAATGGGCCTCTACACCTGGGATGACGCCTTTAAAGGTGGTTTTGCTGGGTTTGATCCTCGATGGATCGATACCCATTTTTCGCACTGTATCATGATAGAGCAGGCTCAGGCTGCTGCCGCCGTCCATAAGGACTCGAGTGAGGTGAAATCCGTCGATGATGGGGTCTAGGACCAGTGCGGCGGATCCGCCATGACGGATGCTAGTGGGGTGGTCCCTGCGATCAAAGGTGATCGGCCAAGCAGACCATGGGTTGAACTTTGGGGCAACGGGCTCCATGCATAGACGTCCCTTATTGCACGTTTCCGCTCCCTCTTGGGAATGTGGGTTGCATATATCATGTTCACCATCTTCACTTGTGGGGGGAACCCCTTCTGTCCTCGTGTGTTCGGCGGCCGGGGCTTCTCCTCGTCATCACTATGGTGCCCCTTGTCCTTGTTTTTGGCGTGTAACTTGCCGGCCTGCTGGAACACCCAACATTCTCTGTTGGTGTGATTGGCTGGCTTGTCGGGGTGCTGTGGAGTTGACACGAGCGATCCAGTATGCGATCCAATCTGGACGGAGCCGGAGTACTTCTTTTAAATGGCTTTTTTTGCTGACCGGATCGAGAGCCTCTGAATCCGGCATTGACTACAGTATCCTCTGTGTTATCGCTGTTACTGCGGCACTTTGGTCTGTTACGACGTTGGCTACCGTTGGCATCTTTGGTATTCGAAGTGCCCGGATTCCTCGTTGTGTTGTTGCTGTGAGCCAGCCAGCTATCCGTGCCCGCGCAAAAGCGGGTCATGAGTGTTGTGAGGGCTGCCATAGATTTCGGCTTCTCCTGGCCAAGGTGGCGAGCCAGCCATTCGTCATGGATGTTATGCTTGAATGCCGCTAGGGCCTCTGTGTCAGGACAGTCGACAATTTGATTTTTCTTACTCAGGAACCGTGTCCAGAATTGTCTGGCCGATTCCCCTGGCTGCTGCGTTATATGGATCAAGTCGTCAGCATCCGGTGGCCGCACGTAAGTGCCCTAGAAGTTGTCCAGGAATGCGTCTTCCAGATCCTGCCAACTGCCTACGGAGTCTGCTGGCAAGCTGTTTAGCCAATGCCGAGCTGGTCCTTTGAGTTTTAGTGGGAGGTACTTTATGGCATGTAGATCATCGCGGCGAGCCATCTTGATGTGAAGGAGGAAATCCTCAATCCATACCGCGGGATCTGTTGTACCATCGTATGATTCCATATTTACGGGTTTGAAACCCTCCGGGAATTCATGATTCATAACTTCATCAGTGAAGCATAGGGGGTGTGCGGTGCCTCTGTGTCGGGCTATAGCCCGACGCAGTTCGTATGAGTCTTGTCTGCTATATTCGGCCCGGCCGGATTTACTCTTGATGTATCCGATGCGACGATCATCGTCCCGTGTTGGCGCGTGTGCCCGTGAACCGTATATTGACCTTGTGATTTTTGCATTACTATCCAATATATCTCGCAGGTCCCCTGTGTTGCCCCGGGCCTTAGTATTTTTTATTGAGTGGCGGCGGGGTGCAGGTTGAACTTCAGGATGAAACACCTCTCTGGCTCGGCCACGTAGTGGCCGTTCAGCCGCACCGTACACTGGTGAATGAGGTTTTAATGCTTCCTCCTCTAGGTGAGGTAGCAACCTGCATTTTGGGTAAATCTTGGAGGGGCGCTCGAGTTCGTACTCCTCGGTGGCAAGGACTTCGGTCCATCTGTCTGCAAGCAAGTCTTGATCAGCTTGAAGCTGTTGCTGCTTTTTCTTCAGGCTATTTGCCATGGCCATAAGCCGGCGCTTGAAGCGCTCTTGCTCGACGGGGTCCTCAGGCACGATAAATTCTTCGTCGCCGAGGCTCGGCTTGTCTTCGGAGAGAGGCATGTAATTGTCCTCCTCCGGTTCTCCATATGCTGCCTGCTCTAGAGGGTTGGCTTGTTCATCCTCCAGCTCTACATCATGCTGGAGTGGATTGTGATTGTCTTCGGCACTATCCGGAGTGTTATTATCTCCTGTGTCGGTATCACTACTTTTGCTCTGGCAGGACTTAGAGCGGCGGCGCTCATGTCGGTGATTGGGTTGCTTCTTGGAGGGGTCATCCTCCGCTGTCTCATCGCCATTGCCTGCTTTAGGGGTGTCCACCATATATATGTCGTATGATGATGTGGTGGTCCAGCGCCCTGTGGGCGGTGGTTCCTGCTCGTGTCCTGCGTCGTCGTCCATACCATCGATGTCTTCAGAGTCGAAGTCTAGCATGTCGGTTAACTCATCGATAGTGGATACTAAGTGGGTGGTGGGTGGGCAGCGAATTTCTTCATCGTCCGCATCCCATTCTAGCCGGACATAGTTCGGCCAAGGTTCTCCTGACAGGGAGAGGGACCTCAATGAATTTAGCACATCGCCGAAGGGCGAGTGCTGAAAGATATTCGCGGAGGTGAACTCCATGATCGGCGCCCAGTCAGATTCGACGGGCATGGATGTAAGCGGCTCGGAGTCCGTGGCCGGAGGTGAATCCAGTGATTCGGCTACACGGCTCTCGTAAGGGGTGAAGTCAGTATCCGGCTCCATCGCCACTAAGAGTGCGGTCTCCTTGGCGGGGTCTAATCCTCCGCTCTCGGATGGCGTGATTTGCTTCGGATTGACGGCCGGAGTAGTTGCAGATGCGATCTCCCAAACACTGTCCGACGGCAGAGTTACATCATGCTTGTCATGACTGCGCGGCGCACCTGACATGGGCTCGAACCGTCGAAGATCAAGTTTCCACGGACATCGGCAGTGTAGTTTAAGTTGAAGGAAATATGCCCTAGAGGCAATAATAAAGTTATTATTTATTTCCTTATATCATGATAAATGTTTATTATTCATGCTAGAATGGTATTAACCGGAAACATAATACATGTGTGAATACATAGACAAACAGAGTGTCACTAGTATGCCTCTACTTGACTAGCTCGTTAATCAAAGATGGTTATGTTTCCTAACCATGAACAAAGAGTTCTTATTTGATTAACGAGGTCACATCATTAGTTGAATGATCTGATTGACATGACCCATTTCGTTAGCTTAGCACCCAATCGTTTAGTATGTTGTTGTTGCTATTCTTCATGACTTATACATGTTCCTATGACTATGAGATTATGCAACTCCCGTTTACCGGAGGAACACTTTGGGTGCTACCAAACGTCACAACGTAACTGGGTGATTATAAAGGAGTACTACAGGTGTCTCCAAAGGTAGATGTTGGGTTGGCGTATTTCGAGATTAGGATTTGTCACTCCGAATGTCGGAGAGGTATCTCTGGGCCCTCTCGGTAATGCACATCACATAAGCCTTGCAAGCACTGCAACTAATATGTTAGTTGTGAGATGATGTATTACAGAACGAGTAAAGAGACTTGCCGGTAACGAGATTGAACTAGGTATTGGATACCGACGATCGAATCTTGGGCAAGTAACATACCAATGACAAAGGGAACAACGTATGTTGTTATGCGGTCTGACCGATAAAGATCTTCGTAGAATATGTAGGAGCCAATATGGGCATCCAGGTCCCACTATTGGTTATTGACCGGAGACGTGTCTCGGTCATGTCTACATTGTTCTCGAACCGTAGGGTCCGCACGCTTAAGGTTTCGATGACAGTTATATTATGAGTTTATGAGTATTGATGTACCGAAGGAGTTCGGAGTCCCGGATGAGATCGGGGACATGACGAGGATTCTCGAAATGGTCGAGATGTAAAGATCGATATATTGGACGACTATATTCGGACATCGGAAAGGTTCCGAGTGATTCGGGTATTTTTTGGAGTACCGGGTAGTTACGGGAGAAGTAATGGGCCTTGATGGGCTTTAGTGGGAAGAGGAAAAGGCTGCTGCGCCCCCCCTCCCCTTTGGTCCGAATTGGACTAGGGAAAAGGGGGCCGTCCACCTCTCCTTCTCCTCCTATTCCTTCTCCCTTCCTCCCCTTTTTGTGGACTCCTACTAGGACTTGGAGTCCTAGTAGGACTCCCTATCCTGGCCGCACCTTTGCCTTGGCCGGCCTCCTCCTCCTCCATCCTTTATATACAGGGCAGGGGGCCCCATAGACACACACGTTGATCCTTGAGATCGTTCCTTAGCCGTGTGCGGTGCCCCCTGCCACCAAATTCCACCTCGATCATACCGTTGTAGTGCTTAGGCGAAGCCCTGCGTCGGTAGTACATCAAGATCGTCACCACGCCGTCGCGCTGACGGAACTCTTCCCCGAAGCTTTGCTGGATCGGAGCCCGAGGATCGTCATCGAGCTGAACGTGTGCTAAGAACTCAGAGGTGCCGGAGTAACGGTGCTTGGATCGGTCGGATCGGGAAGAAGACGTACGACTACTTCCTCTATGTTGTGTCAACGCTTCCGTTGCGATCTACAAGGGTACGTAGATCAGACTCTCCCCCTCGTTGCTATGCATCACCATGATCTTGCGTGTGCATAGGAAAATTTTGAAATTACTACGTTTCCCAACAGTGGCATCCGAGCCTAGGTTTTATGGTTTGATGTTATTTGCACGAGTAGAACACAAGTGAGTTGTGGGCGGTACAAGTCATACTGCCTACCAACATGTCATACTTTGGTTCGGCGGTATTGTTGGACGAGACGACCCGGACCAACCTTACGCGTACGCTTACGCGAGACCGGTTCCCTCGACATGCTTTGCACATAGATGGCTTGCGGGCGACTGTCTCTCCAAATTTAGTTGAACCGAGTGTGGCTACGCCCGGTCCTTGAGAAGGTTAAAACGGAGTCTATTTGACAAACTATCGTTGTGGTTTTGATGCGTAGGTGAGATGAGTTCTTGCTTAAGCCCGTAGCAGCCACGTAAAACTTGCAACAACAAAGTAGAGGACGTCTAACTTGTTTTTGCAGGGCATGTTGTGATGTGATATGGTCAAGGCATGATGCTGATTTTATTGTATGAGATGATCATGTTTTGTAACCAAATTATCGGCAACTGGCAGGAGCCATATGGTTGTCGCTTTATTGTATGCAATGCAATCGCGATGTAATGCTTTACTTTATTACTAAGCGGTAGTGATAGTCGTGGAAGCATAAGATTGGCGAGACGACAACGATGCTACGAT
The DNA here is from genome assembly GCA_034509565.1 of Triticum monococcum. Lineage (NCBI taxonomy): Eukaryota > Viridiplantae > Streptophyta > Magnoliopsida > Poales > Poaceae > Triticum > Triticum monococcum. The sequence continues at coordinate 654,545,096 of CM067847.1, read as the reverse complement.
GGAGATCAAGGTGTCGCGCCGGTGACGATGGTGATCATGACGGTGCTTCGGAGATGGAGATCACAAGCACAAGATGATGATGGCCATATCATATCACTTATATTGATTGCATGTGATGTTTATCCTTTTATGCATCTTATCTTGCTTTGATTGACGGTAGCATTATAAGATGATCTCTCACTAAATTATCAAGAAGTGTTCTCCCTGAGTATGCACCATTGCAAAAGTTCTTCGTGCTGAGACACCACGTGATGATCGGGTGTGATAGGCTCTACGTTCAAATACAACGGGTGCAAAACAGTTGCACATGCGGAATACTCAGGTTATACTTGACGAGCCAAGCATATACAGATATGGCCTCGGAACACGGAGACCGAAAGGTCGAGCGTGAATCATATAGTAGATATGATCAACATAACGATGTTCACCATTGAAAACTACTCCATCTCACGTGATGATCGGTCATGGTTTAGTTGATTTGGATCACGTGATCACTTAGAGGATTAGAGGGATGTCTATCTAAGTGGGAGTTCTTAAGTAATATGATTAAATTGAACTTAAATTTATCATGAACTTAGTCCTGGTAGTATTTTGCAAATTATGTTGTAGATCAATAGCTCGCGTTGTTGGTTCCCTATGTTTATTTTGATATGTTCCTAGAGAAAATTGTATTGACAGATGTTAGTAGCAATGATGCGGATTGGATCCGTGATCTGAGGATTATCCTCATTGTTGCATAGAAGAATTGTGTCCTTGATGCACCGCTAGGTGACAGACCTATTGCAGGAGCAGATGGAGACGTTATGAACGTTTGGCTAGCTCAATATGATGAATACTTGATAGTTTAGTGCACCATACTTAACAGCTTAGAATCGGGACTTCAAAGACGTTTTGAACATCATGGACCATATGAGATGTTCCAGGAGTTGAAGTTAATATTTCAAGCAAATACCCGAGTTGAGAGATATGAAGTCTCCAACAAGTTCTATAGCTAAAAGATGGAGGAGAATCGCTCAACTAGTGAGCATGTGCTCAAATTGTCTGGGTACTACAATCGCTTGAATCAAGTGGGAGTTAATCTTCCAGATAAGATAGTGATTGACAGAATTCTCTAGTCACCATCACTAAGTTAGTAGAACTTCATGATGAACTATAATATGCAAGGGATAATGGAGACAACTCCCAAGCTCTTCGTGATGCTGAAATCAACGAAGGTAGAAATCAAAGAAAAACATCAAGTGTTGATGGTTGACAAGACCACTAGTTTCAAGAAAAAGGGCAAAGGAAAGAAGGGGAACTTCAAGAAGAACGGCAAGCAAGTTGCTGCTCAAGTGAAGAAGCCCAAGTCTGATCCTAAGCCTGAGACTAAGTGCTTCTACTGCAAAGGGACTGGTCACTGGAAGCGGAACTACCCCAAGTGATTGGCGGATAAGAAGGATGGCAAAGTGAACATAAGTATATTTGATATACATGTTATTGATGTGTACTTTACTAGTGTTTATAGCAAACCCTCAGTATTTGATACTAGTTCAGTTGCTAATATTAGTAACTCGAAACGGGAGTTGCAGAATAAATAGAGACTAGTTAAGGGTGAAGTGACGATGTGTGTTGGAAGTAGTTCCAAGATTGATATGATCATCATCGCACACTCCCCTATACTTTCGGGATTAGTGTTGAAACTAAATAAGTGTTATTTGGTGTTTGTGTTGAGCATGAATATGATTTGATCATGTTTATTGTAATACGGTTATTCATTTAAGTAAAAGAATAAATTGTTGTTCTGTTTACATGAATAAAACCTTATATGGTTACACACCCAATGAAAATAGTTCATTGGATCTCGATCTTAATAATACACATATTCATAATATTGAAACCAAAAGATGCAAAGTTAATAATGATAGTGCAACTTATTTGTGGCACTGCTGTTTAGGTCATATTGGTATAAAGCGCATGAAGAAACTCCATGCTGATGGGCTTTCGGAATCACTTGATTATGAATCACTTGATGCTTGCGAACCATGCCTTTTGGGCAAGATGACTAAAACGCCGTTCTCCGGAACAATGGAGCGAGAAAAGATTTGTTGGAAATCATACATACTGATGTATGTGGTCCGATGAATATTGAGGCTCGCGACAGGTATCATTATTTTCTGATCTTTACAAATGATTTGAGCAGATATGAGTATATCTACTTGATGAAACATAAGTCTGAAACATTTGAAAAGTTCAAAGAATTTCAGAGTGAAGTGAAAAACATCGTGACAAGAAAATAAAGTTTCTACGATCTGATCGCGGAGACAAATATTTGAGTTACGAGTTTGGTCTTCAGTTAAAACAATGTGAAATAGTTTCACTACTCACGCCACCTGGAACACCACATCATAATGGTGTGTCCGAACGTCATAACCATACTTTATTGGATATAGTGCAATCTATGATGTCTCTTACCGATTTACCACTATTGTTTTTGGGGTCATGCATTAGAGACAGTTGCATTCACGTTAAAAAGGGGCACCATCTATATCCGTCGAGACGACGCCTTATGAACTATGGTTTGGCAAGAAACCAAAGTTGTCGTTTCTTAAAGTTTGGGGTTGCGATGCTTATATGAAAAAGTTTCATCCTGATAAGCTCAAAACTCAAATCGGAGAAGTGCATCTTCCTAGGATATCCAAAGGAAACTATTGGATACACCTTCTATCACAGATCCAAAGGCAAGACTTTTGTTGCTAAATTCGGAAACTTTCTGGAGAAGGAGTTTCTCTCGAAAGAAGTGAGTGGGAGGAAAGTAGAACTTGATGAGGTAACTGTACCTGCTCCCTTATTGGAAAGTAGTACATCACAGAAAAATGTTTCTGTGACACCTACACCAGTTAGTGAGGAAGCTAATGATGATGATCATGAAACTTCAGAACAAGACACTACTGAACCTCGTAGATCAATCAGAGTAAGATCCGCGCTAGAGTGGTACGGTAATCCTGTTCTGGAAGTCATGCTACTAGATCATGATGATCCTACGAACTATGAAGAAGCGATGGTGAGCCCAGATTCCGCAAAGTGGCTTGAAGCCATGAAATCTGAGATATGATCCATGTATGAGAACAAAGTATGGACTTTGGTTGACTTGCCCGATGATCGGCAAGCCATAGAAAAATGGATCTTCAAGAGGAAGACGGACGCTGATAGTAGTGTTACTATCTACAAAGCTAGAATTGTCGCAAAAGGTTTTCGACAAGTTCAAGGTGTTGACTACGATGAGATTTTCTCACTCGTATCTATGCTTAAGTCTGTCCGAATCATGTTAGCAATTGTCGCATTTTATGAAATCTGGCAAATGGATAAACAAAACTGCATTCCTTAATGGATTTGCTAAAGAAGAGTTGTATACGATGCAACTAGAAGGTTTTGTCGATCCTAAAGGTGTTAACTAAATATGCAAGCTCCAGCGATCTATCTGTGGACTGGTGCAAGCATCTCGGAGTTGGAATATATGCTTCGATGAGTTGATCAAAGCATATAGTTTTATACAGACTTGCGGTGAAGCCTGTATTTACGAGAAAGTGAGTGGGAGCACTACAGCGTTTCTGACAAGTATATGTGAATGACATATTGTTGATCGGCAATAATGTAGAATTATTCTGTAAAGCATAAAAGGAGTGTTTGAAAGGAGTTTTTCAAAGAAAGACTTCGGTAAAGCTGCTTACATATTGAGCTTCAAGATCTATAGAGATAGATCAAGACGCTTGATAAGTTTTTCAATAAGTACATACCTTGACAAGATTTTGAAGTAGTTCAAAATGGAACAGTCAAAGAAAAAGTTTCTTGCCTGTGTTACAAGGTGTGAAGTTGAGTAAAGACTCAAAGCCCGACCACGGCAGAAGATAGAAAGAGAATGAAAGTCATTCCCTATGCCTCATTCATAGGTTCTATAAAGTATGCCATGCTATGTACCAGATCTATTGTATACCCTGCACTGATTTGGCAAGGGAGTACAATAGTGATCTAGGAGTAGATCACTGGACAGCGGTCAGAATTATCCTTAGTGAAATAAGGATATGTTTCTCGATTATGGACGTGACAAAAAGGTTCGTCGTAAAGGGTTACGTCGATGCAAGTTTTTGACACTGATCCAGATGAATCTAAAAGTCTCAATCTGGATACATATTGAAAGTGGGAGCAATTAGCTAGAGTAGCTTCGTGCAGAGCATTATAGACAAAGAATTTTGCAAAATACTTACGGATCTGAATGTGACAGACCCGTTGACTAAAATTATCTCACAAGCAAAACATGATCACACCTTAGTACTCTTTGGGTGTTAATCACATAGAGATGTGAACTAGATTACTGACTCTAGTAAACCCTTTGAGTGTTGGTCACATGACGATGTGAACTATGGGTGTTAATCACATGGTGATGTGAACTATTGCTGCTAAATCACATGGCGTTGTGAACTAGATTATTGACTCTAGTGCAAGTGGGAGACTGAAGGAAATATGCCCTAGAGGCAATAATAAAGTTATTATTTATTTCCTTATATCATGATAAATGTTTATTATTCATGCTAGAATTGTATTAACCGGAAACATAATACATGTGTGAATACATAGACAAACAGAGTGTCACTAGTATGCCTCTACTTGACTAGCTCGTTAATCAAAGATGGTTATGTTTCCTAACCATGAACAAAGAGTTCTTATTTGATTAACGAGGTCACATCATTAGTTGAATGATCTGATTGACATGATCCATTTCGTTAGCTTAGCACCCGATCGTTTAGTACGTTGCTGTTGCTATTCTTCATGACTTATACATGTTCCTATGACTATGAGATTATGCAACTCCCGTTTACCGGAGGAACACTTTGGGTGCTACCAAACGTCACAACGTAACTGGGTGATTATAAAGGAGTACTACAGGTGTCTCCAAAGGTAGATGTTGGGTTGGCGTATTTCGAGATTAGGATTTGTCACTCCGAATGTCGGAGAGGTATCTCTGGGCCCTCTCGGTAGTGCACATCACATAAGCCTTGCAAGCACTGCAACTAATATGTTAGTTGTGAGATGATGTATTACGGAACGAGTAAAGAAACTTGCCGGTAACGAGATTGAGCTAGGTATTGGATACCGACGATCGAATCTCGGGCAAGTAACATACCGATGACAAAGGGAACAACGTATGTTGTTATGCGGTCTGACCGATAAAGATCTTCGTAGAATATGTAGGAGCCAATATGGGCATCCAGGTCCCGCTATTGGTTATTGACCGGAGACGTGTCTCGGTCATGTCTACATTGTTCTCGAACCGTAGGGTCCGCACGCTTAAGGTTTCGATGACAGTTATATTATGAGTTTATGAGTATTGATGTAACGAAGGAGTTCGGAGTCCCGGATGAGATCGGGGACATGAGGAGGAGTCTCGAAATGGTCGAGACGTACAGATCGATATATTGGACGACTATATTCGGACATCGGAAAGGTTCCGAGTGATTCGGGTATTTTTCGGAGTACCGGGTAGTTACGGGAGAAGTAATGAGCCTTGATGGGCTTTAGTGGGAAGAGGAAAAGGCTGCTGCGCCCCCCCTCCCCTTTGGTCCGAATTGGACTAGGGAAAAGGGGGCCGGCCACCTCTCCTTCTCCTCCTATTCCTTCTCCCTTCCTCCCCTTTTGGTGGACTCCTACTAGGACTTGGAGTCCTAGTAGGACTCCCTATCCTGGCCGCACCTTTGCCTTGGCCGGCCTCCTCCTCCTCCATCCTTTATATACAGGGGCAGGGGGCCCCATAGACACACAAGTTGATCCTTGAGATCGTTCCTTAGCCGTGTGCGGTGCCCCCTGCCACCAAATTCCACCTCGATCATACCGTTGTAGTGCTTAGGCGAAGCCCTGCATCGGTAGTACATCAAGATCGTCACCACGCCGTCGTGCTGACGGAACTCTTCCCCGAAGCTTTTCTGGATCGGAGCCCGAGGATCGTCATCGAGCTGAACGTGTGCTAAGAACTCGGAGGTGCCGGAGTAACGGTGCTTGGATCGGTCGGATCGGGAAGAAGACGTACGACTACTTCCTCTACGTTGTGTCAACGCTTCCGTTGCGATCTACAAGGGTACGTAGATCAGACTCTCCCCCTCGTTGCTATGCATCACCATGATCTTGCGTGTGTGTAGGAAAATTTTGAAATTACTACGTTTCCCAACATAAGTTTCCGGATCTGACCTGATGGCCAGGGGCGTAGCTCTCGATATGCTCCAGATGGCCAAGTGAATTGGTCTGTAGTGCGAAGTCGCCGAATACAAAGATCTGTCCGGGGAGAAAAAACCTCACCCTGGACCGCATCGCTACCGATGATCGAAGGAGCCATCAAGCCTTATGGTGACGACACAGTGGAACTGTCAATTAAAGCATCAATGTCGGTGTGAAAACCGGCGGATCTTGGTTAGGGGGTCCCGAACTGTGCATCTAAGGCGGATGGTAATAGGAGGCAGGGGACACGATGTTTACCCAGGTTCAGGCCCTCTTGAAGGAGGTAATACCCTACGTCCTGCTTGATTGTTCTAGATGATATGAGTATTACAAGAGTTGATCTACCATGAGATCGTAGAGGCTAAACCCTAGAAGCTAGCCTATAGTATGATTGTATCTTGTCCTACGGACTAAACCCTCCAGTTTATATAGACACCGGAGGGGGCTAGGGTTACACAGAGTCGGTTACAAGGAAGGAGATCTACATATCCGTATTGCCTAGCTTGCCTTCCATGCCATGGAGAGTCCCATCCGGACAAGGGACAAAGTCTTCAATCTTGTATCTTCATAGTCCAACAGTCCGGCCAAAGGATATAGTCCGGCTGTCGGAAACCCCCTAATCCAGGACTCCCTTAGCGGGATTCTTTCTTGACCATGTCATCAATAAAGCCGGAGAACACCATGTGGAACTTAATTTCAGATGCTAGGGGATTGTAACAGATCTTACATATTGTATATGTATGTAGCTAGTAGCGTCAGATACATAACACAAAAACTTGTTGTTCGACCAATCTCTTGGAGAAGGAGAGGTCGATCAGTTCTCTCGGTATGCATGACGAACTTGCGTACTTAATGGTTTCCTTCATTTTCTTACTAGCTAGCGTGTCAAGGGCCTATCTATACATATAGTACGTAGCGTCGACCAAGCACAGAGATAAGAGAGGACACTTCTCTCTATTAATTAATTAGCTACCTAACACAATATATGAAACATCTTAATTTACCATACAAAACCCCCAAATCTACCCCCCCCCCTTTCAGAAAAAAACAAAAACCGTAGCCCCTGAATAGCTTACGCGTGGATGCCTATTGGTCCCGGTTGGTGCCAGCAACCGGGACTAAAGGCCCTCTTGCCTAGGCTAGCCACAGCAGCCACGTGGAGGCCCATCTGTCCGGATTCATATAAGAACCGGGACTAAAGGCCAAGGGCATTAGTAACGACGCTTTAGTCCCAGTTCCGCAACCGGGACAGATGGGCCTTATGAACCGGGACAAATGGCCCTTTTTCTACTAGCGTAGGTCCATAGAGGGACAGTCATAATCGTAATCATAGTCATATAGGTTAGACTCCTAGGGTTTCGCCATTACGATCTCATCGTAGATCAACTCTTGTAATACTCATATTCATCAAGATCAATCAAGCAGTAAGTAGGGTATTACCTCCGTAGAGAGGGCCCGAACCTGGGTCAACATTGTGTCCCCTGTCTCCTGTTACCATCGACCTTAGATGCATAGTTTGGGACCCCCTACCCGAGATCCGCCGGTTTTGACACCGACATTGGTGCTTTCATTGAGAGTTCCTTTCACAGCCCTAGAATTTGATCGCAATTAGTTTCATAAGCATCCATGCATCATGTCTACATTTGTTTGAAATTTGAAATGGGGATGACAAACCCTAGCACCAAATAAATTCAACTAGGTTCAAATAAAAATATTTTCAATGAACCCAAAATGCCTGCAGAAAAGTTCATCATTTTTGAATTGGCTAAAAACCTCTTCCAAAAATGGTGCACATATTTCTAGGACATTCTGGATTTTTGAATTAATCTTAATTGTATTTGAATTGGGGCATTTAAATTCTATAAATAGTTTAAATGTTCTAATAATGGTGAAACTAGTTGAGGGCTGTTGGAAATAATTTCAAAAGTGCCACAAATATTTTCAGCATTTTACAAAATGGTTTGGTATTTTATTACTAAATCAAAACAGAGGAAAGAATAGAAAAACAAAAAAAAGAATTAGAAAAAGAGAGAGAGAGAGAGAAAACCCACCTGAGGTTACCTGCGCAGCCCACCTGGTGGCCCACTTACCTGGCCCACCTCTGTAGCAGCCCAGCTGGGCAAAGCCAGCCAAGCCTGTCAAGGGCAAGGTTGTCTTCAACCTTGCACCAGTAGGACGCAGAGCGTGTGCTCGCCGCACGCGCGCCCTCCGAGCGCCACCTCCTCTCTGCCTGCTCGCCCGGATGCTTCTTGACGACGCCATGCAGCTCCCCCGACCTCCTCTCACTCTCCCTAGCCATCATCCCCTCTTCTGCTTCCTCCCTTCTCTCTGTTTGTGGGCGCCGAGACTGCCGACGAGCACCACCGCGACCACAGCCTTCCCCGTGCCTCTCCGACGTGACCTCGATCTCCGCCGTTGACCCATACGCCGTCTCCACCGAGCCACGTGACGAGAAGAGCCTCAGAGCGCCTCCCCGGCGTCTTCTTCCTCCTCGGGTCACCGAGATCGCTGGCAACCGTGCTTCCGCTCTGACGCGTCCCCGAGCCCGCTGGCCTTCTCCTCCACCCCAGTGAGTCCCTGATCGCTTCCCCCATGTCCCCTTCTTTGATAGCACGCCCTATCTAGGCCACCGTTGAGGTCGAGATTTTCCCCGCCGCCGGCCATGTCACCACCGTGGCTGCGGCCGCGCAAGCTCGCGTCTGAGCTCACGGCTGCACTCACCGCACTCCCTCAAGTCGAACACGACCATCCACGGCTCCTTTCGTGCCCCGCATCGCCCAAACCATTGTTAGCCGAACTCCGGCCACCGCACTCGTCGTCGCCACCGCCCCTATAGTCCACTCCGCTCCCTCCCGTGGCCACCACTAGATGTGTGCGTGTGCCAGCAACCCGTAGCCGCAAACCTCGCCCGAAGCCGTCGCCCGTAGCTCAATCCCGAGTGGACTCTGCCGCGGCTTGAGGTCACCGCCGGCCAAACTCCGGCGTGCTGATGTGGCCGCGTAATTAGTGCTAATCACCGCCAGCTAAACCACTTTTAGACGCTGACAACGGGCCCCGCAGCGGGTCAAAGCCCAAGTCAACGCGGGATTAGTGTCTGACTCACTGGCCAATGGACCCCACGGGTCAGTTTTAACCCTGTTGACCTTCCTGATGTCGTGCTGTCGTCATGCTGACGCAGTAAGTGATTTTCTGGATTTTAAAATAATCCAGGAATTCCATAAAATTGCCTAAACTTCTAAAAATCATAGAAATTCTACCGTAACTCCAAATGAAATAATTTATATATGAAAAATTATCAGAAAAATCCAATCTATCCATTTATGCTACTTTCATGCATGATAAACCAACTTATACCCACTGTATAAGTGAAAACATGATAATGGCATTTTAAATGCTAAATATTGAGTTTGCATATGAACCCTTGGTCCATATGGACTTCATTTAAATTGTTGCTAGATGCATTAGTGCAAATCATAACATCATTGCCATGTCACATTCATGCATCATATTGTTGCATTGCATTGATTGTGTTTCCTCTCTGTTGCTGGTGTTTGTCCCCTCTCAGTAGACGATGTTCCAACGATTTTATCGATGACACCGATGAAGAACTATACTATCTTCAGAAGTGACAGGCAAGCAAAACCCCCTTGTTCATTCTGATACAATCCCACTCTCTCGCTCCTGCTCTCTTTTACTGCATTAGGACAACATCGATTCAACTGTTACGTGATGCGGTAGTTGAACCTCTTCTCCTCTACATGACCTGTCATTGCCACAATAAATAGATGAAGCCCACTAGCATGAGTAGGAGTTGTTTGAGCCCTGATGTGCCTCCTCATTCATGCTTGTTTGTCATGCCTGCTATTGCTTAGAGTTGAGTCAGGTCTGATTCATCGAGGATGAATTGGAATGTGGTGAACATGTCCTACTGTTGAGAGCTAAGTGTGTGAACACAATTTGGTAAACGTAGCGGTGAGAGGCCATGTAGGAGTACATGGTGGGTTGTCTCATTGCAGCCGTCCTCAGGAACTGAGTTTTGTGTTTGTGATCCATGAACAGTTACTACCACACATTGGGTTCCGGTAACTCGGCCCCTCTCGGCTTATTAACCAACTCGATCTATGTCCAGGAGTTGCAACTAGTTTTTGGTGTTTGTAGGTAGTGTTAGTAGTCTACCAAGTGGCACCCGGTACAGGTGGGCTTGGGACAGACTAGGCACAGTGGCATGGTGGCACGGTGTACCAAGTGGCACCCGGATGGTGGGCTTGGGAACCCTGCACACATCGTTTGGGGCCGTGAGCGACACCCCGGCCGGATCTCCTTGCGGATGGAACCCGAATAGGCGATAAACCTGGACTAGAGACTTGTTGGTTAGTCAGGTCGTGGCCGACTCCCTCGCCCGGCTTCCGCTTGAAGGTTGCCGAGGTACATGACATGTACAGGGCGATATGTGGCGAGAGCGTGTGTGAACAAGTACACCCCTGTAGGGTTATCATTATCTATTCGAATAGCCGGATTCCTCGGATATGGAAACTTAGACCCCTTGCATAGTTCATAGACAAGTGGAACTGGATACTCTAAAATGCGCAAGATAAGCGTGAGTGCTATGGATGGCCTTCTCGTAGGGAGACGGAAGCGGATCCATAGTGGAGTATTGATATGGTGAATATGTGGACTCGTGTGCGCCACCTCAAAAGAGTTACTTGCAGTCATAGTTCAGGTTAGCCACTGAGTTAAAAGCTGGCGTGCTGCAGTTAAACCCCACCATCCCTTTTGTTGATAATGATGCATATGTAGCTAGTTCTGATGTAAGTCTTCCTGGGTACATTTGTACTCACGTTTGCTTAATTTATGTTTTGCAGAGAGACGTCAGTATCACTAGTAGTTCCACTTGGACTTCGACGTTTAGCTTGTTACCTCAGCTACGATCTTGTACCCTTGGGAGGGTCTTGTAGATAGTCAGGATCCTCAACCTTCTTCATTTTTAGTTGCCTGTACTCAGATAAGTTAAGATTTAGCATGTGCTTGTTGCTTGTATGCTCTGTATGATGGGTCAGCAGACCCATGTTTGTAATACTTGGCTCCACGGAGCCTAATGAATAAATACTTGAGTCGTAGAGTTATGTTGTGATGCCATGTTGTATTTACACATATCGAGCATATTGTGTGTATGATTGAAATGCTTGGTATGTGTGGGATCCGACAATCTAGTTGTTTATACTTGGCAGCCTATCTTATGGGGAAATGTAGTCTTGTGCTTCCATGAGACATAGTAGTCCGCTACAGCCCGATTCACCGGAGTCCTGCTAGCCCAGCACTACTGCTCAGGACACTTGACTGGCCGGCATGTGTGTCACTTCGTTCCTGTGTGTCCCTTCGGGGAAATGTCACGCGGTGACATCCGGAGTCCTGCCTAGCCTGCTACAACCCGGGTTACCGGAGTCCTGTTAACCCAGTGCTACAGCTCGGATTCACACGCTGCTGACCGACATGTTCGAAGTTGATTCATGTATGCCTATCCCCATGGGTTAGTGCCGCTTTGCGTTCACGACTAGCCATGTCGGCCCGGGTTCTCTGTCATATGGATGCTAGCGACACTATCATATACGTGAGCCAAAAGGCACAAATGGTCCCAGGCCATGGTAAGGCGACACCCGTGGGAATACCGTGCGTGAGGCCGCAAAGTGATATGAGGTGTTACCAGCTAGATCGATGTGACTTGGAATCGGGGTCCAAACAGTTCCACTGTGCCGTCGTCAAAAGGGTTGGTGGCTCGCCTCGTCATCAAGGAAAATATCAATATCACCTCCGGAGGAGCCCTGGCCTCAGGCCAAACCCTTCGGCTGGGCAGCTTCCTCATGACCGGCTGTTCGGTCCTTAAGCCGACGATGACCTCTCAAGCCATCCATAATCATCTCCGCGTTGATTCCGAGCACGCCAAACGGATGGATCCGACGGAGTTATCATCTTTAAACGAACTACTTGATCGCATTGCCACCTTGGGGGTTGCTACAGACTACAATCGGATTGGGCTTATACCCGACCGGAGAGAAATTAAAACTCCGCCAATCACCCACCAAATAGCGGTAGTCGAGGAGCAAGACAACTCTTCCTCTATGTTGAGGACGAACTATGTTCGGCTACCGGCAGAAAGACACGCCTTGTCCTCCGAACATAGAATCGGACGATAAGCTAAAAAAATCAGTTGATATCTCGGAGCCCGGACTGCTAAGTGCGAAAGATCTTCAGACTCCAGATCCAAAATTGGATTAGGGTTCGGATTTAAATCCACCCACCCACCCAGACATAAGCGATCTCTTGAGCATAGAGCAGCAGTCTCAGGAAACGGTCCACCACTTCTAGGCCGGATTCCTCCTAGTCAAAAACAAGATTAAAGATTGCTGCTACGAAGACGCGATCTCAGCGTTTCGCAACAATTTCATGGACGAGGGAATCCTCAACGTCGTCAACCGCTATCACAATTACACTTTGCTGACTTGGCAACTATAGTACAGAAGTACAACGTAATGGAAAGCGCCTGGAAAACTCAGGCAGCCCGTTGGGAACCATCGGTCCCCACTCAACCCCTCGTTCAGGCGAAAAGGGCGCACCCTCATGGCACGGCCGAACCAATAGTACAGAAATATAAGCCCGTTACGGGGCGCAGAACCGTTCTGGAAAGATGGCTCGATGGGCCATGCAAAAGACACACAACACCGGATAACATACCAACCCATAGCCTTAGAGCATGGTAGATACTCTGGCATGTGGCCAAGAGCGGTGAGGATATCCTCACCAGTAATACCCCAGAACAACACCCCCCTGAATACGACGACCTCAAAATATTGACGGTTTTCGAGACATTCGCGTCAAATAATTGGTGCAAAAGGGCACTCTGCGAACTCACCGAAGTTTGCCAAATTGCGGCAATAAACCCCTGGAATGACATGGCTATAACTTTTAATGATGGTGATGAGCCAAAATACAGGATAGTCCGAGCACTAGCCACCTTGGTCCTCAGCCCAATCGTGGACAGCTTTCGGCTCACCAAGGTTCTCATGGACAGCGGTAGCGGACTAATCCTCATCTATGAGGATACACTCCACAAAATGGAAATAGACAGGAGCCGCATCAAGCAAAGTAACACGACCTTCCAAGGAATCATTCCCAGTCGGGAGGCATGGTGTGCGGGAAAAATCACACTTGACGTGGTATTCCGCACGCAGGAGAATTATCGGTCCGAAGAGATAACCTTCCAAGTGGCCCCTTTCAACAGCGGATATCACGCCCTCTTGGGGCGATACGCATTTACACGCTTCCAAGTTGTACCTCATTACAGATACATGAAGCTTAAGATGACTGGGCCCAATGGCATAATCACTCTAGCTAGTGATCCGGACATAGCACTCCGCGCCGAAAATAAAACCGCATCTCTGGCCCTCGAGGCATTATCTGAAACCCTCGCGGCCAAAGAATTAACAGCATTGCGCTCCATGGTGGACAGGGACGATGTGATCCTAGACAAACGACCCAAATCCACTTCCTTTAAATCGGCAGAAGAAATAGTCAAATTCCAAGTCCATCCAATGGATCCCAAGAAGACAACATCTATTGGAGTACAACTAGACCCAATGGTCGATGCCGCGCTATGAGAGTTCCTACGCGAGAACTGGGATATATTCGCCTGGCACCCTTTTGATATGCCATGAATCCCATGCAAGTTGGCTGAACACAGCCTTAATATATTGAAGGGATAGAAACCGGTCAAGCAAACACTGCGGCGCTTTTTCCGAACCCAAACATCAAGCTACAGGGGAGGAGCTAGCCAAACTAATCGAGGCTGGATTCATTAGAGAAATAAAACACCCAGACTGGCTGGCAAACCTAGTGATGGTGCCAAAGAAAGACAAATCATGGCGCATGTGCGTCGATTTCAATGACCTCAATAAGGCTTGCCCCAAGGATCCCTTCCCCCTCCCCCGCATCGACCAAATCGTTGATGCTACTGCAGGACATGACTCATTGTGCTTCCTCAATGCATATTCCAGATACCATCAAATTAAAATGAGGAGTGCGATCAAGCCGCAACAGCATTGATTACCCCATATGGGCCATTCTGCTTCAACACCATGACCTTCGGGCTCAAAAACGTCGGTGCCACCGAGCAACGCATGATTCAAACATGCCTGGAGAAACAGATCGGCAAGACAGTTGAAGCATATGTGGATGATGTCGTCATCAAAACTACACATGTTGAAACACTCATAGGTGATTTACGTCTCACATTCAATAACCTCCGTGCATATGACATCAAGGTCAATCCAGAAAAGTGCGTTCTCGGGGTCCCCGCAAGAAAACTGTTGGGCTTCATCATTTCCAATAGAGGAATTGAAGCAAATCTAGCCAAAATCCGAGATTTTTCACAATTGGCTACGCCAATGGACCTTAAACAGGTCCAAAAACTCGCCGGTTGCGTGGCACCTTTAAGCCGCTTTATCTCTAGACTAGGAGAAAAGGCATTGCCACTCTATCACCTTCTGTGGTGCACCAATCACTTCGAGTGGACGGATGCAGCAACGACCAGAATAGAAGAAATAAAAACCCTTCTAGAAAGCAACCCAATGCTGGCCGCGCCTAATGTTGGCGAACCTATGTTATTATACATAGCGGCAACACACCAGGTGGTGAGCACCGTGCTCGTTGTTGAGCGTGAGTAGCACAAACACAAATTCCCGCTTGAGAAGCCGGTATACTACGTATCCACTGTCCTCACACCATGCAAATCCCTGTACCCTCATTATCAAAAGATAGCATATGCACTTTCATGGCATCCCGAAAGGTACGACACTACTTCCAGGAGTGTTCGATCACGATGGCCTTTAAAGTACCCCTCAATGACATAATAAAAAAAAGTGATGCCACAGGCCAGATTGCCAAATGGGTCATTGAGCTCCTTCCATTTGACATAACATACAAACCGCGTCAAGCCATTAAATCCCAAGTACTTGCTGACTTTGTTGCCGAATGTAGAGAGGCCAAACTCCCTAAAGAGTATGGCACATATTCCAACTTGGTT
The DNA here is from genome assembly GCA_034509565.1 of Triticum monococcum. NCBI lineage: Eukaryota > Viridiplantae > Streptophyta > Magnoliopsida > Poales > Poaceae > Triticum > Triticum monococcum. The sequence continues at coordinate 654,529,777 of CM067847.1, read as the reverse complement.
ATGTATTTTGATGGTTCCAAAATGCTGGTAGGTCTAGGAGCGGGCGTCGTTTTAACGTCCCCCACTAGAGACATCGTCCAATACATACTCCAAATATTATACATAGACTCCAACAATGTAGTCGAATATGAGGCCTTATTGCATGGCCTTCGGATGGTCGTCTCCATGGGCATACAACGCTTGGAAGTGCGCGGGGACTCAAACCTCGCAATATCACAAATAAATGGAGACTTTGATGCCAAAGATCCTAAGATGGTAGCATATCGTAATGTCGTCCTAAAAATGTCGGCCCGGTTAGAGGGGCTCGAGTTTCATCACGTGGCACGAGAAAGCAATCAAGCGGCGGACGTCCTTACATGCATCGGCGCCAAGCACGACCCCGTACCACCTAACATCTTTCTAGAAAAGCTTTTTAAGCCATCCATGGTGTGGCAATGGGAGAGCGGCAACACCAGTCCGGATCCGCACACAACCCTAGAATCCGAACACACCGATATCATCGGGGGCTCAGCCACCGAAATAACACCGATGACCCATCTCACTATGGTAGTCATTGCCCCATGGACCTAACCCTTCTTGGCCTACCTCAATAGGAAGGAACTCCCTAAGGATCAGAACGAGGCCTGCCGCATTGCCCGGCGTTCGAAGGCATACAAGGTTCATGACGGAGAGGTCTACAAGAAAAGCGCTACCAGAGTCCTTCAAAGATGTATCTCCGAGGAAGAGGGGCGGCCGCTCCTGGCTGAAATTCACGCCGGTCTCGGCGGGCACAACGCCGCAGCTCGGGCACTTGTTAGCAAGGCCTTCCGTACAGGTTTTTATTGGCCGATGGCCTGAGCAGATGCACAGGACCTTGTTCAACGTTGCGTCGGATGCCAACTCTTTGCCAACCAAAGCCATATGCCGCCCAACGCCTTACAAACAATCCCAATCACTTGGCCTTTCACGGTCTGGGGGCTCGATATGGTCGGACCCCTTGAAGGAGGAAGCCATAAAAACGTATCTGCTGGTCATGGTGGATAAATTCACCAAGTGGGTAGAGGCCAAATGAGTTAAAACGGCTGAGTCCGGGCAGGTGATAGAATTCATATCTGGTGTTGTACACTGTTATGGCGTTCCACACAACATCATCATCGATAACATCTCCAATTTTACAGCCGATGAGGTGAAAACCTGGTGCGCTAATCTAGGTATCAAACTCGATTACGCCTCTGTCTATCATCCACAAACAAAATGCTCAAGTCGAACAAGCCAATGGTCTTATTATAAACGGCATCAAGCCTAGACTAGTGCGATCTTTGAAAGAATCAGACAAGAATTGGGTTGAGGATCTCGACTCCGTACTCTGGGGGTTGCAAACCACACCCAATCATACTACCCGATATATAACTTTCTTCATGGTGTACGACGCAATGGCAGTGTTACCCTGTGACATTATTCATGACTCACCTTGAGTGCGCATGTACGAAGAGAGAGAGGCCGAGCTTGATCGACAAGACAACTTAGATGCCCTGGAGGAGGAGCGTGACGTCGCAAAAGCCCGTTCCGCATTTTATCAACAGCAGGCTCGCAGGTATCAAAGCAGAGAAGTGCGGGCCAAGACTTATAATGTTGGCTAACTCGTTCTATGTCTGCTGGAGAAGAAAAAGGACAAGCTCAAGCCCAAGTGGGAGAGTCCCTTCATCATTGACGAAGTTCTCACCGGAGGAGCGTATCGCTTGTGTGATGCGCCACACAATCGCTTAGAGGCGAACCCCTGGAATGCGGCCAGACTCCGACGATTCTATGCCTAGCGCCAAACCCTGTGTTCATCTCCTTCCTCTTGTTGTTTCCATTATTTTTTCTCTCTTTTTGTTTTTTCTCTTTAGCATTAAAGTTTTCGTGCGGCTAGGCCATACACCCCTGACGCATACATCTTCAAATATGTACGTCCATTACTCCTGGTGGCTTCTTGGACAAAAGCTTGCTATTATTATTTTCTAAGCATTAAGCTCATCACATATGTGTCCTTTCCCATATGTACCTTTTCTTCGCCATTATATGCATCAATATGACTTAAATTTTGGCTAAGCTGGGTTTCTTGGCTCCTGTGCTTGGACCCTACGTTCCCGTTAATTCGGCTAGGGTATACACTATAAAAAAAGACACATCCGCGACATTTTGGGCCGAACGTTTTCTGTCATACTTATGACACTTCTATGATGATAATTGTGACAAAACCCAGTATCATCATAGATGTGGTGGGGTCCTACTTCTATGACAAAAAATAATGATAGAAAATGGGCTTTTTGTCCTGGGCGGCCCGGAGACGCAGCTGCATGTCATTCTTTGGGCCGTACATGATGGAAAAAACCATGGTAGAAGCCAGGGCGTGGAAAATATTGGGGAGTCCCCGGTTACGGTGGGTAGTCGGGGGCCGAGCGATGCGCGTTTCTCTCATACGTACGGGCGTGTGTGCGAGGTGTTGGGTTCTAACTGAACCCGAGCGATTGCACTGCAGGCTACGTGTTACTGAACCCGAGCGATTGATCGATGGCTGTTAACTAAACCCGATCGAGCGATTCCTTCGCTACTGCTGCTAACCGAAGCCAATTGATGCTACCGCTGGATGAACAGTGAGTGTTGTGGGGGGGGGGTGGATGAACAGTTCTCCGTGGGGGTGGATGATCAGGACCTCGTGGTGTTGCCTCTGGATGAACAGTACCCTGATCGATCGAGCCAGTTGGGGCAGGATGAACAGGACCCCGTGGAGGGCAGGATGAACAGGACAACCCCGTGGAGGGCATGATGAACAGTAGACGGTGGAGGGCAGGATGAACAGTAGCCCGTGGAGGGGTGGTTGAATAGGAGCCCGTGGAGAGGGCTGGTTGAACAGTAGCCAGTGGAGTGGCACGCGGTCGAGGCTGGATGAACAGGAGCCCGTGGATGAACAGTCACAGGTGGAGGCTGGAGGGGGTCGACGATGGAGATGAAAAGTATCCCGTGGAGTCCTGTTTTGTGGTACGCCACACCCCTCCCGATGAACAGGACCCCCTTTTCGACCGTAGCGCTCCAACACAAGTCTGTTTCCTTAGATTTGCGTATGCCACACCCCTACCAATCAACAGGAACCCCGTTTCGACCGTCGGAGGTCCGTTTCCTCCATTTTGCGGTACACCAGATCCCTCCCGATGAACATGATCCTGTTTCGAACGTGGCCGGTTAAACACAAGGTTGTTTCCTACGTTCTGCGGTATGCCAGGCTTCGTTTCCATCGGCTGTTCTGTCCAAGCCCTCCTGATGAACACGACGACACATTCCGTTCCGACCCAGCCGGTTGGCTCCCCATGATCATGATGACGACGTTGTCTCTCCGTTCTGACCCAGTGATGTACACGAGCCCTGGCCGTACGTATGCGCGAGTAGGCATTCGAGACCTGCTCGTATGTACGTACGTGGCCGTACTTTCTTTCTTGCAGACTGGCCAATGTATGTACGTGTACATGCTACGTGCGTGCCTCTACTACGACACATGCGCGCCTCTACATCGACCAGTATGTACGTACACATTCGCGACCAGAATGACAATGCTACATACACTTCGACCAGGTGGGTCCCGACTGTGAGGCACTTGCTTGCGTGCGAAGATGTAGCTGGCGGGTCCCAGCAGTCAGGGGGGCCAATCGTTTTTTTTTGCCCGGACACACTTCCTTGCATGCGACGATGTAGCTAGTGGGCCCGAGCAGTCAGGGGGAAACTTTTTTTTGGTGAAATACGGTGGCCCGTCTAGTGGGTCCCCGCTGTCAGGTTGAGGAATAATTATTTTGCGCGTAATAAGGAGGCACTTCCTTGCTGCGGCCGTGGACCGAGCTGTCAGCCTCTCCACGTACAGTACACGTCCGATGGAAGCCGTTCTTTGACCATGTTGACCACGCCGCACCGAGAGCACCAGGGCGGTGGACGACGGCGAGTCCTAGGAAGGGGACGACGCGGAGCCGGGGAAGACGCGGTAGTGGAAGCCCACGCGGAGAGGAGTACGAGGGTTCACTGGTTCGGCTGTAGTGTGAGGCTGCCGTCGCTGTAGGGCCTAGCCAGCAGTGGGAATAGTAGGGGGTGGTGAGGCCTCCACGGCAGCACAGCCGACCACGGGAGGAAGGAGCATGCGGCACTACCGGCGCTGCTTTGGGCAGCTGGAGCAAGAAGACCAGAGGTTGAAGAAGCACAACGGCCATTGGATGGACATCGTACGGTCACTGGAGCAAGAATCGTTCATATTGACTAAGTTGACAAAGCACTCCATCCCTGTCAACTTAGTAGGCCCACAAGTCAGCCTCCCACCAAGGTGGGTCCTAACTAGCAGGGGGAGTATTCATTTTTTTGTGCGTAATAAGGAGGCACCTCTAGCGTGTTAGAGCTGACAGCGGGGGGAACGTTTTTTTTGCGAAATACGTTGACTCGTCCGGTGGGTCCCAACAGTCAGGGGGAAACGTTTTTTTCGCGAAATGTGGTGGCCCGTCTGGTGGGTCCCTGCTGTCAGGTGGAGGAATAATTATTTTCCGCATAATAAGGAGGCACTTCCTTGCGGCTGTCGTGGACCCAGTTGTCAGCCTCTCCACGTATAGTACTCTTCTGATGGAAGTTGTTCCTTGACCATGTTGACCATGCCACGCCGAGAGCAACAAGGCGGTGGACGACGGCGAGCCCTAGGAAAGGGACGACACGGCAGTGGATGCCCACGCGGAGAGGAATATGAGGGTTCACTGGTTCGCTGCTATGTGAGGCTGCCGTCGCTGCAGAATAACAGGGGGTGTGGGTGAGTAGAGGGATGGCCTGGCCAGCGGTGGGAGTAGTAGTGGGCGGTGAGGCCTCCACCGCATCGCAGCCGGCCACGGGACGCAGGAGCACGAGGCACGACCGGCGTTGGTTTGGGCGGCTGGAGCAAGAAGACTAGAGGTTGAAGAAGCACTACGGCCGTTGGATGGACATCGTACGGTCACTGGAGCTAGAATCGTGCATATTGACTAAGTTGACAAATCCCTCCGTCCCCGTCAACTTAGTAGGCCCACAAGTCAACCTGCCTCTATACTAGGTCCCAGCTAGCAGGGGGAGTATTCATTTTTTTGTGCCTAATAAGGAGGCACTTCCTTGCATGCGAAGATATAGCTGGTGGGTCCAAGCTGTCAGCAGCAGTAACGTTTTTTTTTGTGAAATACAGAGGCCCTTTCGGTGCGTCCCAGATGTTAGGTCGAGGAATCATTATTTTGCTCGTAATAAGGAGGCATTTCCTTGCGAACGGCTGTGGACCCAGTTGTCAGCCTCTTCACGTACAGTCCACTTCAGATCCATGTCGGTCGTTGACCATGTTGACCAGGCCGTGCCGAGAGTTCCAGGGCGGTGGACGACGGCGAGACCTAGGATGGGAATGACACGGGGCAGGGAAGACTCGGCAGTTGTTTCCCACGTGGAGGGGAGTACGACTGTACGAGGGTTTACTGGTTCGTATTCCGTCGCCGGAGAATAGCAGCAGGTGTGGGTGAGTAGAGGGATGGCTAGGCCAGCAATGGGAGTATGGTGGGGCGGTGAGGCCTACGCGGCAGCACAGCCGGCCACAGGGAGGAGAGAGCAGGCAGTCCCGCCGGCGCTTGTTTGAGCGGTTGGAGCGGGAAGAGAGAGATGGAAGAAGCACGACGGTCGTTGGATGGACATCCAACAGTCACTGCTTGTGCATCAATCTTTTTTTAGGAAAGCCTCAAATCCGTGGAAAACATCATACAACCCATCTGCCATTATTTCTACTAATTTACAGCTCATTTGCTAATTCTTAAGGTTTTTTGGAGCCCATATTCTTTTTGGTAGCATTACATCCCATATTGTGGCCATGGTTAAAAAATTATACAAAATTTTGCATATTTCGGTGCAGTCCGAACTGTTTTTAATCCCGAAATTTTGAGTCACATTCAAACTGATTTTTAAAATAAATTTATATCAATATAAAGTCCAACAAATCATCCACATATAAAAATCAATGCAATTTAAAATCTTGAAATGAAAAAATAATTTGAAACTAATTGCCAGTTTGATGTGTTTTAAAAATGTACAACCCAATTCTCATTACTGATAGGCCATTTTCTCGGCCACCCGAATGAAGCTCTCCTCGTCATGAAAGATTTGCAGCTCAACAGGCCCGACAAAGTGACTTACTTGGCAAATCACAAAAAACTAGGCTGTGGCCATGGACCCAGCTGTCTGCCTCTCCACGTACAGTATTCTATCGATGGAAGTCGGTCGTTGACCACATTGACCACGCCACGCCAAGAGCACCAGGGCGGTGGACGACGGCGAGGCCTAGGAAGGGGATGACGCGGAGCTGGGCAAGACGCGGTAGTGGATGCCCATGCGGATAGGAATACGAGGGTTCACTGGTTCGCTGCGGTGTGAGGCTGCCATCGCCGCAGAATAACAGGGGGTGTGGGTGAGTACAGGGATGGCCTGGCCAGCGGTGGGAGTAGTAGTGGGCGGTGAGGCCTCCACCGCATCGCAGCCGGCCACGGGAGGCAGGAGCACAAGGCTCGACCGGCGCTGGTTTGGGCGGCTGGAGCAAGAAGACTAGAGGTTGAAGAAGCACTACGACCGTTGGATGGACATCGTACGGTCACTGGAGCTAGAATCGTGCATATTGACTAAGTTGACAAAGCCCTCCATCCCCGTCAACTTAGTAGGCCCACAAGTCAGCCTGCCGCTATACTAGGTCCCAGCTAGCAGTGGGAGTATTCATTTTTTTGTGCGTAATAAGGAGGCACTTCCTTGCGTGCGAAGATATAGCTGGTGGGTCCAAGCTATCAGCAGCAGTAACGTTTTTTCGTGAAATACGAAGGCCCTTTCGGTGCGTCCCAGATGTTAGGTGGAGGAATCATTATTTTGCGCGTAATAAGGAGGCATTTCCTTGCGAACGGCCGTGGACCCAGCTGACAGCCTCTTCATGTACAGTCCATGTTAGATGCATGTCAGTCGTTGACCATGTTGACCAGGCCGTGCCGAGAGCTCCAGGGCGGTGGACGACGGTGAGACCTAGGAAGGGAACAACACGGGGCAGGAAAGACTCAGCAGTTGTTTCCCACGTGGAGGGGAGTATGACTGTACGAGGGTTTACTGGTTCGTATTCCGTCGCCGGAGAATAGCAGCAGGTGTGGGTGAGTAGAGGGATGGCTAGGCCAGCAATGGGAGTATGGTGGGGCGGTGAGGCCTGCGCGGCAGCACAGCCGGCCACAGGGAGGAGAGAGCAGGTAGTCCCGCCGGCACTTGTTTGAGCGGTTGGAGCAGGAAGAGAGAGATTGAAGAAGCACGACGGTCGTTGGATGGACATCCAACAGTCACTGCTTGTGCATCAACCTTTTTTTAGGAAAGCCTCAAATCTGTGGAAAACATCATACAGCCCATCTGCCATTATTTCTACTAATTTACAGCTCATTTGCTAATTCTTAAGGTTTTTTGGAGCCCATATTCTTTTTGGTAGCATTACATCCCATATTGTGGCCATGGTTAAAAAATTATACAAAATTTTGCATATTTCGGTGCGGTCCGAACTGTTTTTAATCCCGAAATTTTGAGTCACATTCAAACTGATTTTTAAAATAAATTTATATCAATATAAAGTCCAACAAATCGTGCACATATAAAAATCAATGCAATTTAAAATCTTGAAATGAAAAAATAATTTTGAAACTAATTGCCAGTTTGATGTGTTTTAAAAATGTACAACCCATTTCTCATTACTGATAGGCCATTTTCTCGGCCACCCGAATGAAGTCCTCCTCGTCATGAAAGATTTGCAGCTCAACAGGCCTGACAAAGTGACTTACTTGGCAAATCACAAAAAACTAGGCTGTGGCCATGGACCCAGCTGTCTGCCTCTCCACGTACAGTATTCTATCGATGGAAGTCGGTCGTTGACCACATTGACCACGCCACGCCGAGAGCACCAGGGCGGTGGACGACGGGGAGGCCTAGGAAGGGAACGACGCGGAGCTGGGCAAGACGCGGCAGTGGATGCCCACGCGGATAGGAATACGAGGGTTCACTGGTTCGCTGCGGTGTGAGGCTGCCGTCGCCGCAGAAAAACAGGGGGTGTGGGTGAGTAGAGGGATGGCCTGGCCAGCGGTGGGAGTAGTAGTGGGCGGTGAGGCCTCCACCGCATTGCAGCCGGCCACGGGAGGCAGGAGCACAAGGCACGACCGGCGCTGGTTTGGGCGGCTGGAGCAAGAAGACTAGAGGTTGAAGAAGCACTACGGCCGTTGGATAGACATCGTACGGTCACTGAAGCTAGAATCGTGCATATTGACTAAGTTGACAAAGCCCTCCGTCCCCGCCAACTTAGTAGGCCCACAAGTCAGCCTGCCGCTATACTAGGTCCCAGCTAGCAGGGGGAGTATTCATTTTTTTGTGCGTAATAAGGAGGCACTTCCATGCGTGCGAAGATATAGCTGGTGGGTCCAAGCTGACAGCAGTAGTAACGTTTTTTTCGTGAAATACGAAGGCCCTTTCGGTGCGTCCCAGATGTTAGGTGGAGGAATCATTATTTTGCGCGTAATAAGGAGGCATTTCCTTGCGAACGGCCGTGGACCCAGCTGTCAGCCTCTTCACGTACAGTCCACTTCAGATGCATGTCGGTCGTTGACCATGTTGACCAGGCCGTGCCGAGAGCTCCAGGGTGGTGGACGATGGCGAGACCTAGGAAGGGAACGACACGGGGGCAGGGAAGACTCGGTAGTTGTTTCCCATGCGAAGGGGAGTACGACTGTACGAGGGTTTACTGGTTCGTTTGCCGTCGCCGGAGAATAACAGCAGGTGTGGGTGAGTAGAGGGATGGCTAGGCCAGCAATGGGAGTATGGTGGGGCGGTGAGGCCTGCGCGGCAGCACAGCCGGTCGCAGGGAGGAGAGAGCAGGCAGTCCCGCCGGCGCTTGTTTGAGCAGTTGGAGCAGGAAGAGAGAGATTGAAGAAGCACGACGGCCGTTGGATGGACATCCAACAGTCACTGCTTGTGCATCAACCTTTTTTTAGGAAAGCCTCAAATCTGTGGACAACATCATACAGCCCATCTGCCATTATTGCTACTAATTTACAGCACATTTGCTAATTCTTAAGGTTTTTTGGAGCCCATATTCTTTTTGGTAGCATTACATCCCATATTGTGGCCATGGTTAAAAAATTATACAAAATTTTGCATATTTCGGTGCGGTCCGAACTGTTTTTAATCCCGAAATTTTGAGTCACATTCAAACTGATTTTTAAAATAAATTTATATCAATATAAAGTCCAACAAATCATCCACATATAAAAATCAATGCAATTTAAAATCTTGAAATGAAAAAATAATTTTGAAACTAATTGCCAGTTTGATGTGTTTTAAAAATGTACAACCCAATTCTCATTACTGATAGGCCATTTTCTCGGCCACCCGAATGAAGCTCTCCTCGTCATGAAAGATTTGCAGCTCAACAGGCCTGACAAAGTGACTTACTTGGCAAATCACAAAAAACTAGGCTGTGGCCATGGACCCAGCTGTCTGCCTCTCCACGTACAGTATTCTATCGATGGAAGTCGGTCCTTGACCACATTGACCACGCCACGCCAAGAGCACCAGGGCGGTGGACGACGGCGAGGCCTAGGAAGGGGATGACGCGGAGCAAGGCAAGACGCGGCAGTGGATGCCCATGCGGATAGGAATACGAGGGTTCACTGGTTCGCTGCGGTGTGAGGCTGCCATCGCCGCAGAATAACAGGGGGTGTGGGTGAGTACAGGGATGGCCTGGCCAGCGGTGGGAGTAGTAGTGGGCGGTGAGGCCTCCACCGCATCGCAGCCGGCCACGGGAGGCAGGAGCACAAGGCTCGACCGGCGCTGGTTTGGGCGGCTGGAGCAAGAAGACTAGAGGTTGAAGAAGCACTACGACCGTTGGATGGACATCGTACGGTCACTGGAGCTAGAATCGTGCATATTGACTAAGTTGACAAAGCCCTCCGTCCCCGTCAACTTAGTAGGCCCACAAGTCAGCCTGCCGCTATACTAGGTCCCAGCTAGCAGTGGGAGTATTCATTTTTTTGTGCGTAATAAGGAGGCACTTCCTTGCGTGCGAAGATATAGCTGGTGGGTCCAAGCTATCAGCAGCAGTAACGTTTTTTCGTGAAATACGAAGGCCCTTTCGGTGCGTCCCAGATGTTAGGTGGAGGAATCATTATTTTGCGCGTAATAAGGAGGCATTTCCTTGCGAACGGCCGTGGACCCAGCTGACAGCCTCTTCATGTACAGTCCATGTTAGATGCATGTCAGTCGTTGACCATGTTGACCAGGCCGTGCCGAGAGCTCCAGGGCGGTGGACGACGGCGAGACCTAGGAAGGGAACAACACGGGGCAGGAAAGACTCAGCAGTTGTTTCCCACGTGGAGGGGAGTATGACTGTACGAGGGTTTACTGGTTCGTATTCCGTCGCCGGAGAATAGCAGCAGGTGTGGGTGAGTAGAGGGATGGCTAGGCCAGCAATGGGAGTATGGTGGGGCGGTGAGGCCTGCGCGGCAGCACAGCCGGCCACAGGGAGGAGAGAGCAGGTAGTCCCGCCGGCACTTGTTTGAGCGGTTGGAGCAGGAAGAGAGAGATTGAAGAAGCACGACGGTCGTTGGATGGACATCCAACAGTCACTGCTTGTGCATCAACCTTTTTTTAGGAAAGCCTCAAATCTGTGGAAAACATCATACAGCCCATCTGCCATTATTTCTACTAATTTACAGCTCATTTGCTAATTCTTAAGGTTTTTTGGAGCCCATATTCTTTTTGGTAGCATTACATCCCATATTGTGGCCATGGTTAAAAAATTATACAAAATTTTGCATATTTCGGTGCGGTCCGAACTGTTTTTAATCCCGAAATTTTGAGTCACATTCAAACTGATTTTTAAAATAAATTTATATCAATATAAAGTCCAACAAATCGTGCACATATAAAAATCAATGCAATTTAAAATCTTGAAATGAAAAAATAATTTTGAAACTAATTGCCAGTTTGATGTGTTTTAAAAATGTACAACCCATTTCTCATTACTGATAGGCCATTTTCTCGGCCACCCGAATGAAGTCCTCCTCGTCATGAAAGATTTGCAGCTCAACAGGCCTGACAAAGTGACTTACTTGGCAAATCACAAAAAACTAGGCTGTGGCCATGGACCCAGCTGTCTGCCTCTCCACGTACAGTATTCTATCGATGGAAGTCGGTCGTTGACCACATTGACCACGCCACGCCGAGAGCACCAGGGCGGTGGACGACGGGGAGGCCTAGGAAGGGAACGACGCGGAGCTGGGCAAGACGCGGCAGTGGATGCCCACGCGGATAGGAATACGAGGGTTCACTGGTTCGCTGCGGTGTGAGGCTGCCGTCGCCGCAGAAAAACAGGGGGTGTGGGTGAGTAGAGGGATGGCCTGGCCAGCGGTGGGAGTAGTAGTGGGCGGTGAGGCCTCCACCGCATTGCAGCCGGCCACGGGAGGCAGGAGCACAAGGCACGACCGGCGCTGGTTTGGGCGGCTGGAGCAAGAAGACTAGAGGTTGAAGAAGCACAACGGCCGTTGGATAGACATCGTACGGTCACTGAAGCTAGAATCGTGCATATTGACTAAGTTGACAAAGCCCTCCGTCCCCGCCAACTTAGTAGGCCCACAAGTCAGCCTGCCGCTATACTAGGTCCCAGCTAGCAGGGGGAGTATTCATTTTTTTGTGCGTAATAAGGAGGCACTTCCATGCGTGCGAAGATATAGCTGGTGGGTCCAAGCTGTCAGCAGCAGTAACGTTTTTTTCGTGAAATACGAAGGCCCTTTCGGTGCGTCCCAGATGTTAGGTGGAGGAATCATTATTTTGCGCGTAATAAGGAGGCATTTCCTTGCGAACGGCCGTGGACCCAGCTGTCAGCCTCTTCACGTACAGTCCACTTCAGATGCATGTCGGTCGTTGACCATGTTGACCAGGCCGTGCCGAGAGCTCCAGGGTGGTGGACGATGGCGAGACCTAGGAAGGGAACGACACGGGGGCAGGGAAGACTCGGTAGTTGTTTCCCATGCGAAGGGGAGTACGACTGTACGAGGGTTTACTGGTTCGTTTGCCGTCGCCGGAGAATAACAGCAGGTGTGGGTGAGTAGAGGGATGGCTAGGCCAGCAATGGGAGTATGGTGGGGCGGTGAGGCCTGCGCGGCAGCACAGCCGGTCGCAGGGAGGAGAGAGCAGGCAGTCCCGCCGGCGCTTGTTTGAGCAGTTGGAGCAGGAAGAGAGAGATTGAAGAAGCACGACGGCCGTTGGATGGACATCCAACAGTCACTGCTTGTGCATCAACCTTTTTTTAGGAAAGCCTCAAATCTGTGGACAACATCATACAGCCCATCTGCCATTATTGCTACTAATTTACAGCACATTTGCTAATTCTTAAGGTTTTTTGGAGCCCATATTCTTTTTGGTAGCATTACATCCCATATTGTGGCCATGGTTAAAAAATTATACAATATTTTGCATATTTCGGTGCGGTCCGAACTGTTTTTAATCCCGAAATTTTGAGTCACATTCAAACTGATTTTTAAAATAAATTTATATCAATATAAAATCCAACAAATCGTCCACATATAAAAATCAATGCAATTTAAAATCTTGAAATGAAAAAATAATTTTGAAACTAATTGCCAGTTTGATGTGTTTTAAAAATGTACAACCCATTTCTCATTACTGATAGGCCATTTTCTCGGTCAGCCGAATGAAGCTCTCCTTATCATGAAAGATTTGCAGCTCAACAGGCCTGACAAAGTGACTTACTTGGCAAATCACAAAAAACTAGGCTGTGGCCATGGACCCAGCTGTCTGCCTCTCCACGTACAGTATTCTATCGATGGAAGTCGGTCATTGACCACATTGACCACGCCACGCCGAGAGCACCAGGGCGGTGGACGATGGCGAGCCCTAGGAAGGGGACGACGCGGAGCTGGGCAAGACGCGGCAGTGGATGCCCACGCGGATAGGAATACGAGGGTTCACTGGTTCGCTGCGGTGTGAGGCTGCCGTTGCCGCAGAATAAAAGGGGGTGTGGGTGAGTAGAGGGATCGCCTGGCCAGCGGTGGGAGTAGTAGTGGGCGGTGAGGCCTCCACCGCATCGCAGCCGGCCACGGGAGGCAGGAGCACAAGGCACGACCGGCGCTGGTTTGGGCGGCTGGAGCAAGAAGACTAGAGGTTGAAGAAGCACTACGGCCGTTGGATGGACATCGTATGGTCACTTGAGCTAGAATCGTGCATATTGACTAAGTTGACAAAGCCCTCCGTCCCCGTCAACTTAGTAGGCCCACAAGTCAGCCTGCAGCTATACTAGGTCCCAGCTAGCAGGGGGAGTATTCATTTTTTTGTGCGTAATAAGGAGGCACTTCCTTGCATGCGAAGATATAGCTGGTGGGTCCAAGCTGTCAGCAGTAGTAACGTTTTTTTTCATGAAATACGAAGGCCCTTTCGGTGCGGTCCCAGATGTTAGGTGGAGGAATCATTATTTTGCGCATAATAAGGAGGCATTTCCTTGCGAACGGCCGTGGACCGAGCTGTCAGCCTCTTCACGTACAGTCCACTTCAGATGCATGTCGGTCGTTGACCATGTTGACCAGGCCGTGCCGAGAGCTCCAGGGCGGTGGACGACGGCGAGACCTAGGAAGGGAACGACACGGGGGCAGGGAGGACTCGGTAGTTGTTTCCCATGCGAAGTGGAGTACGACTGTACGAGGGTTTACTGGTTCGTTTGCCGTCGCCGGAGAATAACAGCAGGTGTGGGTGAGTAGAGGGATGGCTAGGCCAGCAATGGGAGTATGGTGGGGCGGTGAGGCCTGCGCGGCAGCATAGCCGGTCGCAGGGAGGAGAGAGCAGGCAGTCCAGCCAGCGCTTGTTTGAGCGGTTGGAGCAGGAAGAGAGAGATTGAAGAAGCATGACGGCCGTTGGATGGACATCCAACAGTCACTGCTTGTGCATCAACCTTTTTTTAGGAAAGCCTCAAATCTCTGGACAACATCATACAGCCCATTTTCCATTATTTCTACTAATTTACAGCACATTTGCTAATTCTTAAGGTTTTTTTGGAGCCCATATTCTTTTTGGTAGCATTACATCCCGTATTGTGCCCATGGTTAAAAAATTATACAAAATTTTGCATATTTCGATGCGGTCCGAACTGTTTTTAATCCCGCAATTTTGAGTCACATTCAAACTGATTTTAAAAATAAATTTATATCAATATAAAATCCAACAAATCGTCCACATATAAAAATCAATGCAATTTAAAATCTTGAAATGAAAAAATAATTTTGAAACTAATTGCCAGTTTGATGTGTTTTAAAAATGTACAACCCATTTCTCATTACTGATAGGCCATTTTCTCGGTCAGCCGAATGAAGCTCTCCTTGTCATGAAAGATTTGCAGCTCAACAGGCCTGACAAAGTGACTTACTTGGCAAATCACAAAAAACTAGGCTGTGGCCATGGACCTAGCTGTCTGCCTCTCCATGTACAGTATTCTATCGATGGAAGTCGGTCGTTGACCACATTGACCATGCCACGCCGAGGGCACCAGGGTGGTGGACGATGGCGAGGCCTAGGAAGGGGACGACGTGGAGCTGGGCAAGACGCGGCAGTGGATGCCCACGCGGATAGGAATACGAGGGTTCACTGGTTCGCTGCGGTGTGAGGCTGTCGTCGCCGCAGAATAACAGGGGGTGTGGGTGAGTAGAGGGATGGCCTGGCCAGTGGTGGGAGTAGTAGTGGGTGGTGAGGCCTCCACCGCATCGCAGCCGGCCACGGGAGGCAGGAGCACAAGGCACGACCGGCGCTGGTTTGGGCGGCTGGAGCAAGAAGACTAGAGGTTGAAGAAGCACTACGGCCGTTGGATGGACATCGTATGGTCACTGGAGCTAGAATCGTGCATATTGACTAAGTTGACAAAGCCCTCCGTCCCCGTCAACTTAGTAGGCCCACAAGTCAGCCTGCCGCTATACTAGGTCCCAGCTAGCAGGGGGAGTATTCATTTTTTTGTGCGTAATAAGGAGGCACTTCCTTGCGTGCGAAGATATAGCTGGTGGGTCCAAGCTGTCAGCAGCAGTAACGTTTTTTTCGTGAAATTCGAAGGCCCTTTCGGTGTGTCCCAGATGTTAGGTGGAGGAATCATTATTTTGCGCGTAATAAGGAGGCATTTCCTTGCGAACGGCCGTGGACCCAGCTGTCAGCCTCTTCACGTACAGTCCACTTCAGATGCATGTCGGTCATTGACCATGTTGAGCAGGCCGTGCCGAGAGCTCCAGGGCGGTGGACGACGGCGAGACCTAGGAAGGGAGCGACACGGGGGCAGGGAAGACTAGGTAGTTGTTTCCCATGCAAAGGGGAGTACGACTGTACGAGGGTTTACTGGTTCGTCTGCCGTCGCCGGAGAATAACAGCAGGTGTGGGTGAGTAGAGGGATCGCTAGGCCAGCAATGGGAGTATGGTGGGGCGGTAAGGCCTGCGCGGCAGCACAGCCGGCCGCAGGGAGGAGAGAGCAGGCAGTCCCGCTGGCGCTTGTTTGAGCGGTTGGAGCAGGAAAAAAGAGATTGAAGAAGCACGGCGGCCGTTGGATGGACATCCAACAGTCACTGCTTGTGCATCAACCTTTTTTAGGAAAGCCTCAAATCTGTGGACAACATCATACAGCCCATCTGCCATTATTTCTACTAATTTACACCACATTTGCTAATTCTTAAGGTTTTTTTGGAGCCCATATTCTTTTTGGTAGCATTACATCCCATATTGTGGCCATGGTTAAAAAATTATACAAAATTTTGCATATGTCGGTGCGGTCCGAACTGTTTTTAATCCCGAAATTTTGAGTCACATTCAAACTGATTTTTAAAATAAATTTATATCAATATAAAATCCAACAAATCGTCCACATATAAAAATCAATGCAAATTAAAATCTTGAAATGAAAAAGTAATTTTGAAACTAATTGCCAGTTTGATGTGTTTTAAAAATGTACAACCCATTTCTCATTACTGATAGGCCATTTTCTCGGTCAGCCGAATGAAGCTCTCCTTGTCATGAAAGATTTGCAGCTCAACAGGCCTGACAAAGTGACTTACTTGGCAAATCACAAAAATCTAGGTTGTGGCCATGGACCCAGCTGTCTGCCTCTCCACGTACAGTACTCTATCGATGGAAGTCGGTCGTTGACCACATTGACCATGCCGCGCCGAGAGCAACAAGGCGGTGGACGACGGCGAGGCCTAGGAAGGGGACGACGCGGAGCCGGGGAAGACGAGGCAGTGGATGCCCACGCGGAGAGGAGTACAAGGGTTCACTGGTTCGGCTGCGGTGTGAGGCTGTCATTGCCACAGAATAACAGGGGGTGTGGGTGAGTAGAGGGATGGCCTGGCTAGCGGTGGGAGTTGTAGGGGGCGTTGAGGCCTCTGCGGCATCATAACCGGCCACGGGAGGCAGGAGCACGCGGCACGACCGGCGCTGGTTTTGGCGGCTGGAGCAAGAAGACCAGAGGTTGAAGAAGCACTACTGCCGTTGGATGAACGACGTACGGTAACTAGAGCTAGAATCTTTCATATTGAGTAAGTTGACAAAGCTCTCCATCCCCGTCAACTTGGTAGGCCCACAAATCAGCCTCCCACGATGCTGGGTTCTAGCTAGCAGGGGTTGTATTTATTTTTTGTGCATAATAAGGAGGCACTTCCTTGTGTGCGAAGATAGCTGGTGGGTCCGACCTGTCAGCGGGGATCAAGTTTTTTTCGCGAAATACAGAGGCCCTTGCGGTGGGTCCCAGATGTCAGGTGGAGGAATTAAAGACTTGAGAAGGTGTACAGAACAAGCTAGTGTACCAGTAAAGAGACGTTGCTGCATGTTAGAAAAAAGAGAGACGTGCTCCTGTAGCTGGTTCGAATAGAAACCTACACTATGACTACATATGGTGCTATGCTACTCTGCAAGTAATGAAACTGACATATCCAACGTTCGCCTCTCCTCTTCTCTACTTACTCTGCCTAGCATCAGAAGCCGTGGCCGCAGCAACCATGTCCGTTGGCTGCTCACCTGCTCTTTAGTAGGCAACAACCGAATATGCGCCAAGTCGCCACCCGTACCATCGCCTGTGGGTCTCATCACACCCCCACTGGCACGCGCACCGTAGCCGGTTTCCCATCGCAACCCGCTACCATTGGTGTGGTGCCACTGCTGCAAATCACGCAGAGTCATCCGTCGCGTCTCAACCACAATCCTCAACCCTGGCCGAGTCCTCTACAAATGCCTGAATCATGGGGTAATAATATGTTTAAGTGTTGTTTTGCTGCTTTCAGTTGCTGATTTTTTTAATAGTTTGGTTGATGATCTTCTAATTTGATAAGTGCAGAAAAGGGAAGATTCGTGTGATTTGTATTTCTGGGAAGTTGCTGATGTGGGGGAGTGCAACTACGCTGATTATTTTGTTAGCCGAGGAATCCCAATACCAGCAGGTTGGGGTGTTGGACAAGTAACTGAAGGAACGGCGAAAGAGGAAGATGCAGAGCAGAAGGTTAAATATGCAGTTCCTCTGATCATGGCCAAGCAAAAGCTGCTGAACGGCCTTGACAGCGATGAGGAGATGAAAGGGCTTGTGAAGATAATGGGCAAAATCGATGTGCTCTGTAGGATCATTGTCTCTTTATTTGCAGTGTATGTAGCACTCGTGATGTATTCAGTGGCTATGACATGAGCAATTTGCTGAAACTAGTAATGAATGAAAGTTGTGTAGCAGGCTGGGCGTAGTGTTGTGAACATCTAATGATTTCTATTAACAGAAATCAGGGGGTATCCCCTTTTGCTCATAAATAAATAAATAGCAGAGGCCCTTTTGTTACTAAATAAATAAATTAGCAAAGGGCCTATCGGGTCAGCTTTGTTCTCCTTCGAAGACGTCGAGCAAATTGCAGTCCAACAACAAACTATGTCATCAAATTCAAGTTTCACAGCCAAATATGAGTACAACTAAACAACAATGTCATCATGTTTTATTCGTCATACAATCACCAAATACAAATCAGCATACATAATAAGTAATCTTCTCACAGGAAAATACTAAACAACATGTTCATCAAGGTTCGGTTGTCATAGCAAACACAATTTCAAATAGTATGTAAAAAACATCTTCTGACAGGAAAATACGACAAAAGCAATGTAATCATCATCCGAAGCAGCAGCATCAACATCTTCGCCATGTGTATCAGTCTGAATCGTAATTCCCCATGGTGTCATCTTCTTCTTCGTCCTCAACGTCCTCGAACATTGGCTTCTTCTTTATCAACTCTTGCATGTCCACATCACGACAGGCAATCTTTTCGCCGACGTCATTGACGTGATGGTTCTCAAAGATATTTGGAACATCTGTGTTATCTTGTACATCAGGAGTAGTGTAAGCATCATCTTGTTGTGCAACTTCATTAAACGAATTCCTCTGCTCAAACCTTTGCACTACTCTACAATCATCGCTACGTGCAAATGTGTCGTCCAAAATAAAAGTCTTGTTTATCTGGTATGCCGCCTTGACATTGATGGATTTGAAATAATCATCAGCTCAGGGTTTTGTGATCCTGGAAAACAGGTTATACCAATGACAGCACAACAGAACCACACACCTATGATCCTCGAAATTGGAGATATACTGCAACTGAACAATGTATGTTATCTTAGCATACATTTCAGTTGTCTGTTTGTCATACGTATCTGTGCTCATGATGGGACTGTTTTGTGTCTTCCTGCCTTCGTCTCGTGCAAGGGTGTTGTAGCGCACATCTCCAACAACGCAAGATTCATAATGTCTTACCCGAGTATCAGGACCAATTGCTAGTGAGTAAAGGGCATCATCAACTGCCTGCCCATCCTCCCGCATCTTCTTAACCTATTGTTAGAAAATAGACAAGCTGATCATCTTATCTACTCAATATATTAAAAAAACAGACAGTGCAATTCAAAAGCTTACATGGCTCTTGAACTATTTCACAAATCCTGCCTTAACTAGTTTGTCAATGTTTCTTGGATTTTGCGGCAGTAACTCCTTTTTGTAGATGCTGCACAACATAGTGATCACGTCAAACATCTAGATATATAAGAATGTGCTGCAAGTTTAGTAGATTATGATGTATAAGCTGTAGTACTTAGAACTTACTTGATATAAGGTAGTATCTCAGGTTTGTTCAAATCTTTAGGTTTGTTCTCTTGTCGACTCTTCCCTGTAACTCGAACAGAATAATAGAAAACATTGAGCCCGGGATTGTCTTCATCCACGTCTTTGCTAAGCTGATCAGCTGTTTCAATGTATTTTGAGAAGAATGTCAACGCTTCTGTAGCAATGTAGGCCTCTGCAATGGAACCCTTAGGTCTATCTCTGTTCCTAACATAGCCCTTGAAAGTGCCTAGCCGCCTTTCAATAGGGTACATCCAGCCATACTGTACTGGACCTCTAAATAGTGCCTCATCAGGTAGATGAACAGCCAAATGCACCATCACATCAAAGAAGGATGGAGGATATATCTTCTCAAGGTCGCATAGGATAGTTGATATCTTGTCTTTAAGACACTCCAAAGCATCTATCCTGATATTTCTACTGTAGAGTTCCCTGAAGAATTGTCCCAACTCTGCAACTGCTCTGTATAAGTTAGGGCGGCCCAATCCTCTAAGGATAACAGGTAAAACCCTTTGAAGTCGGACGTGGCGGTCATGAGTTTTCAACCCTTGTACCTTGTCTCCATCTGTACTGACTCTCCTATCAGGTTTGGAAGAAAATCCATGTGGGAATCTCACACGTGACAGGACCTTGCAGAATTCTATTCTTTTTACCTTGTCCAAGACGTACACAGCTGGTGCTATATCCCGTGGTTTACCTTCATCTTGCACCTGCAAATCCTATCTGATGCCCAGGTGTGTCAAATCAATCCTAGATTTGAAGGTATCTTTCGTCTTGCCTTCAATATTAAGAAGTGTGACGATAATGCTGTCACATATATTTTTCTCGATGTGCATCACATCAAGATTATGCCGCAGATCCAAATCTTTCCAATACTACAAGTCCCACAATGTGGACCTGCGGGTAAACAATAATCTCTCTTCTGCCCTGCCATGCTTCCTTTTCCCGCTACCATTATCAGGATGGTTTCCTGGTGTAATATGCCTGACCTTCTCTAATTCCACTTGCAACTCATCAGCGGTGAGCCTCTTTGGCGCATCACGGTTTTCATGCTTTGCATTGAACACATGTCTTAGGTATTTTCTAGGATGGGACTTGTCCTTGGCAAGGAAACGATGGTGTCCAATGTAACAAATCTTGCTAAATATTGCATATGACAGCGGATTCCTGTCAGAGCGAACACATGCATTGTAACCATGTGTCATTCGCCCTGACATAGTTCCCAAAGCCGGATAATCATGGATGCACCAAATTATAACAGCACGCAGAAAGAAATCAGCTGGTGGGATGCTATATAGGTCTCGAGTGAGTACACCCCTCCATAGCTGTTGAAGTTCCTCCACAAGAGGCTCCATGAACAAATAAAAATCCTTTCCAGGAATTTTTGCACCTGGGATGAGCCAGGCCATCATGTAGTTTGATTCTTTGGTGCAGAAATTTGGAGGCATGTTGTATGGGATAACAAGCACTGGCCACATGCTATATGTGGCGCTCTGGTGGCCAAATGGGTTAAATCCATCTGAAGCTAAGCCACGTCTAATGTTTCTCGGGTCAGCAGCAAACTTTTCGTGCTTGTGATTGAAGCTTTTCCACTCACTACCATGTGATGGATGGCTCATTACATTCTGATCTCTCTACTCTTGGTTCCTAGAATGCCACAGTACATCCTCTCTTGTTTCAGCATCATGAAACAACCTCTGCAATCTTGGTGTAATTGGAAAATGTCTCAGAACATTATGAGGAATCCTCTTCACAACATCGCCATCTTTCCATCTTGATGATTTGCATTTCAGGCATTCACTTAAGTTGGCATAATCCTTCCGGAATAGAACACAATTATTGTTACAAACATGGATCATATCATATCCAATTCCAACTGCATGAAGGAAATTCTTCATTTTACTGTAGGTGTGTGGCAGCTCAGACGCATCTGGGAGAGCTCTGCGGAAAAATGCCAACATCGCATCGAATGATTTGTTGGTCATCTGCTCAGATGTCTTCACCTGAGGAAAGGTGACCATAGCTGAGAATACAGACAGCTTATTTCCTGGGGTGACAGCCATGTTGCATTGTTCCAACATGCGGGCCCATCGTTTTTCTTCTGCAGGTGAAAGTTCACGAAATGCACGAGCATTTAGACTGATACACATGGCATAGATGTTGGTCAAACTCACTGGCTCCACCACCACCTCCCCCTTCTCCTCTTCCACCCGAGCATCACGCAGATCAAGATGGTGATCTGCTGCTTCCACGTAGTCAATAACATTGACGTTCACAGCTTCACCATGATGAACCCACCTAGTATATTGACCGACATCCTATACAAGTGTAGATGATTTTTCACAGTTGATTGGGGTCTTGTAACTGAATTCATACAACTGCTACACGGGTAGAGCACATCTGATTTCAGACCACCGTACTCAGCTCTGATAAAGTTCATGAAGTTTTCAACCCCCTCGACATATGCAGCGGAGAATCTTCGAGCAGAAGTTATCCAAGTCATGTCCATCTGTTAGACATATAAATTAGTTCTTCTACTAGATATTACAGGAAAAACATATATGCTTTTTTATGAAGTCCAGGAGAAAATACCTAGGTCGATGTCTAAAGCTATGGCTAGATATTTGGCTGAGCAGATCTAAGTAACGAAATATATGTAAAGCTAATTCAACAAACAGATTTGAGTGCTAAATTATGGCCGGCTATTTCAACAGTCAACGAGGCCGAGCACACAGCCATCGAACTATCGAAGGCCATCGCAGCAACAAAGATCGAGTATAAAATGGTGTAGAGCTATTTCACCTAACAGATTGGCTACTACACCATGGAAATCTATGTCACAATAAATATATGGCAGGATATTTTAGCAACTAATCAGCCTTGGCATGCCATCTTAGCTAAGCAGATTGAGTGTGGAACAGGGCAAGGAAGCTTCTTAAGCAGAGCATATTGACTGTAAACTACTTTGGCAAATAGTGAGTTCAACAGCGTCTATTAGCTAACATTCAGCGCTACACCGACATGCACGGGCCTCAGTCTAGAATGCGCGTACCGTGGGAGAAGCTGGCTGCCGTGCGTCTCCACACGAACGTCGCCAGCGGTGGCGGCGCTGACCGCCGTGCGCCTCCACAAGAACGTCGCCAGCGGTGGCGGCGCGGCTAGAGGACAGCAGTCTATGAGAACGTCGACAACCATGCGTCCGCTCGACGAACCGCGGCGCCGATGTATCGGCGTGGCGGGGAGGGTGGATTTGGCGAAGCAAATGGAGTGGAGGGGACGGGGGGAGGATTTTCACGCGGTGGGCGGGGGAGTTTGGCACATGGTCGGTTTCTCCAAGTGCAGTCCAACGTGTCAGTGAAGAGGCAAGCCGAAGCACGTCTCGTTTGCGTGAGCCGTGTGCAGGACCGAACATGTGTGGGGTGCAATGCGACCGCGACAGGGGTGCTACTAGTAATCTGGTAATCCCGACTAACACGGCGCGGCCGGGTCTTTTCTCGTGCGATATGCTGGGAGGTTGGCTTAGTTCTGTTTTTTAGGACGAGTAATGCTACACCTATGTAGTCCCAGTTACGTAATTAACATAATGTGAAACGTGTGCGCTGTTGATTGTAGATTTGGGGGAGGGAGGGGCCCATGTCGGGGGTGCTGATCCCATGGACACCTATGGGGATCGGCGGACCGAGCCCCTTTCGGTTCGGCAGGGGGCGGAGAGAGCACGAAGAGCAGATCGAGGCGAAGCCCATGAGCGACACGATCAGTTTACCCAGGTTCAGGCCGCATGGATGCGTAAAACCCTACTCCTGCTTTGATTTGTATTGATTTCTTGCTCGGGAGCGCGGTGTGCTACAGTACACTCCAGCAGCTAGCGAGACCGAGCGTGAGTGTGTTCTGTTGGCCGACCCCTTTTCTACGTTGCGCATGGGCCTCCTTTTATATGCTTAAGGGGTCACCGACAGGTGGCAACGTAGATGTGGGTTAAAATGGAAAAGGGGTGGCGGTTGGCACCGCCGCCTACTACAGTGTTATCATACCTAACCCTGACGGCAGGGGACAAAGGCATTAAATGCCTGTTTGTGTCGCCTGGACGGTGCAAAAAGGGACCGCTAGGGACGCCACTGCTTGCCACGATGGCAATCTTGTCAGCGCCGCTTGCCACCATGTACCTCTGGCTGCACAGCCTTCCTCCACGTACGCCCGGAAGGGTCCCAGGGCGACACGTTGGTGGATGTGCTGGAGCGCAGGTACAGAGTGGAAGCTTGCCGCGGCAAGTGCCTTGTCGCGGTTGTTGTCTTGTCGCATCCGGGAGCTTGTCACTCACCGGGCCTTGCCGGGTCGCGTGGTGCACTGCGGCAAGTTCCTTGAGATGCCTTGGTTGGCCTTCCCGGCAAGCTCCTCTTGTCGGGGTCTTGTCTCCTTCCCGGCAAGCTCCTCTTGCCGGGGTCTTGGATACTTTGTTCTTGAATGGCTCCAAAGGAACCATGGAGGATCTTGGCGGTCACCCGGCAAGCCTTGCCGCGGGACGCTGCGACTGCCCGTGCACAAGTTCGGGATACTAAGGTACCCCTAATTTAGTACACCGACAGGAGCCCCCGGGCCTGGGCCATACACGGTGCCGAGCGCTGTTGGGCCAGGAGTGGAGAGCACACCCGAGCACCAAGGTACTCCCAGCCACTGCTCACAAAATGGCTCCGCAAGGATATCCCTTCTTCGCTCTGTTCTTTTACTGCAGGCTCTGCCCGCCCTTCTCCGAATTCTTTTGTGATATCATGAACACCTATGGCCTCTGCCTCCTTGACTTCACCCCCAACACCGTCTTGACCATGGCAGTTTTCGCACACCTTTGCGAAAACTTTGTCGGAGTCCACCCAAACGTAGCTCTTTTCTGCCATTTCTTCATGCCCCGAGTAGAGAGAGGAGAGCCTCTATCCGGCGGAATCGCTTGGATCTCAAGGGCTGGCAAGAAAGACTCTTATCTGGAGGGCGAGTTCCGCGGCAAGTGGGAGGAGTGGAGAGCAGATTGGTGTTGGATAGTTGAGGAGAACCCGCAGCCATTTACCGCCCGGCGCCAAGTAGCAGCAGCACGCGGCAGCGACTGGAGCGACGTGGCCCCGGAAGACAGCAGGCTGAGGATTGCCGTCACCAGGATCCAACGCCTCAGGCTTGCCGGACTCACTGTAGGCGCCGTTGGCGCAGACTTCCTTCGCCGCCGCATCGCCCCCCTGCAGGAACGGAGGAGGCCCGCCTGGGAGTTCAAGAACGCGGCGGATATCATGAGGCTGCGCCCGGGCCTCAACTACAACTTCACCGTCTTGGAGCTCAACGCAATGCTTCAGGAGCTCTTCAAGTATGATCCTGATCACCCAGAAGTCTTTAGGTTGCCACAGGGCGTCGTCCCGCTGTGCAACAATTCTACTCTTGACCGCATCCGTGCAATGATGCCGCTGTGCGACTCGCATGGAATTGTGCCAACTTGGCAAGAGCCTGAAGACGACGTCGTGCAGCAATTCTTCGACAACTTGGTAGAAGTGCCGATCCGCCCCGACGAGAAGGATGGCCTCACTCGCGACACCACCGAGGCGGAGTTTAAGCGCATTGCCACCAGGCTGGAAGAGGCAGCGGCAGCCGCAGCGGCAGGCGAGTTCGGTTTCACCTTGGAGGAGGCAGAGGCAGCAGAGGCGGCAAACCGTGCCGAGCGAGAAGAGATTGTCGGCAAGAAAGAGCTTGCCCGGCAAGAGGAGCCTGCCGGCAAGAAAGATCTTGCCGGGCGTGACGCCGAGCCGAGCGAGCCTGCTGAGGATACGAGCGGCTCGTTGGAGGTCGACTCCTCTTCCTCCTCATCTACGGACAGCACGCCGCAAGCAGAGCCTCCATCTCCACCAAGAAGGCGTCTCGGTGATTGTCAACGAGGATGAACCCACCGCGTCAGCAGGGGACGCGCCCGAGACAACCTTGCCGGACCTGGCAGCTGATCTCCAGAGCAGCCCCCAGCGTAAGTATCTTGTTTACTTCCCGCCGTTGGGCGCGCATGAAAAGTCTTGCTTTGCTGATATCTGTTTGCTGACTTGTGCAGGAGCAGAGCAGCCCCACCAGGAGAGTCCGGAGGCCGCCCCCGAAGCGCCAAGGGAAAGTCCTCCGACAAGGGAGAGGTCCCCGGCAAGGGAGAGCTCTCCAGCAAGGGAGACGTCTCCGGCAAGGGAGGGTTCTCCGGCAAGGGACAGCGCTAGAGGCCCCCCGACGACGGAGACCACGACCGCAGAGCCTGGCACAGGTAATCTTCTAGCTTCAAGACTTCCCTTGGGTTCTTCTTCTTTTGATCTTCTTCTTTCTTGGATTTTTGCTTGAATCTTCTCCCCTTTTTCCGGCTGTCAGATCCATCTGCTCCGGAGCCGATGGAGACTGAAGTTGCCGCCGACGACGCCGTTGCCGCCGAGGAAGGGGCCGGCGCTGACGGGCCAGCCAGCGAAGAGGCCGCCAGGGCTGCCGCCGCTGAAGCAGGCGGGGGATCTGGCGATCGTACTGACGACCCGGAGGCCGCAGGAGCGCCAGGCGCTGCACCGACCGTCGATCCCTCCACCGCTGCCGCAATGCCGGGCTCCGACGAGCCCCAGCCTGGCGTCTACTTGAAGGCCGGCGACGACATCTTCATCAACCTCCCCTGGGCATCAAGCTCCAGGGCGCCGGTCGAGGGAGAGATCTTCGACAGAGAAGTGCTTGCCTGCGCCGGGCTGGCGCTTGTTGACGCGCCAAGCAGCAGCAGCGGCGAGCCTAAGAAGGAGCGGCTGCTACGGAAGCTGGTGTCACTCTACCGCGCCCGGCAAGCCAAGCTGGAAACCTGTGAAGCGCTTGTCGCCAAGGCAGGAGCCAACATCGAGAAGTGCGCGGAGGAGCTCCGGGGTCAAAATCAAGAAGCTCTCCGGTCCTTGGCAGTGGAGCGGGAGCAGTTTGCCGAGGAGCAGAGGGCCTTCCTCCTCGAGAAGGCCGAAATCGAAGAGCAACATAGACTTGCCGCTGAGAAGCTGTCCGTGCAGGAGGGCGAGCTAGTGCAGCGGAAAGTTGATCTTGACAGCCACGAGGAGGAGCTTGCCGCGCGCGAGAGAACAGTGGGCGGAGCCCTCAAGCAAGCAGAAGACGCTGCCGCAGCTGCCGAGGCCGCCAAGAAGGAGCTGGAGACGAAGGTGGCGCAGCTGGAGGCGGATCTCAAGGCGAGCGGCGACGAGCTTGCCGCGTTCAAGCTTGAGCGGGAGACGGACGCCAACAGCTATTCAGAGCTGTAGGCCCATCCCGTCGAGAAGGGCAAAGAGCTTGACGCCGCCAAGGATTCCAATGCGGATCTTGAGTTGAAGCTGGCCACTTTGACCAAGACACTGGACAGCGCCAAGGAGCAAGAGACGGCCCTGAAGGAGGAAGTCAAGGCCGACAAGGCACTGCTGGCGAGCGCTGCCGCCGCCCAGAGCACATTTCGGGAGAATGTGGAGCACTGGACGGAGGGGCTCGTGGATGTTGCTGCCGACATCGACAAAGAGCTGGTGCAGCTGAGAATGGGGGATCTCGAGTATTCCTCCGACGAGAACCTCCAACCCAGCGCCAAGCTCACTTCATTCTTCAAGGGTGTGGCGACGGCGCTCCGGCGACTCCGGGAAGGGATCCCGAAGCAGCTTGCCGACGAGTCGCGCAAGATCTGCGTGGGAGCTCTTTAGAAGGTGCTGATGAAGGTGGCGTTCCGCAATCCGGGCCTCAACCTCACCAACGTCCTCAGGTCCATGCCGCCGGATGCTGATCTGGAGGCGCTCAAGACCCTTGTCGCACCCATTGTGGACAGGGTGAGCGGGATCAAGAGGGTCGAGGGCGATCGCGTGGACTAGGCCACCCATTTTCTTCTTTTCTTGTCGCTTCTGGTCATGTCATGAGAACAATTTGTTAGAGCCGCGACAAGCTTATCTTGTAATATAACTTTATTCTGTGCAATGATTGCAATGTTATTTCCTTTACTTGATTCCTTCCTTTCTATGTTTTTACCCTACGCTTTTAGGGAACTTGCCGGCGCAGGCACCTTTGCCGCGAGCGCTGAGTGCGGAACGTCAGCAGCCTGCTGGCAGTGCCGCAGCCGACAAGAAACCTTGTCGCAGCTATTCGCAGCTCACTTAAGTTGTTGAGCGGACTCGAAACAATAGTCAGGGCGCAACTAGCTACGAGTTGGTTCCTCCGCGCACAGGTTTTCCATACAAAGCACGGTCGTTCAAGGAAAATAACTTATAAAATTTAAAGGGAATCTGATTGCTCAAACTTTGGCAACTTATCTTTTCTGTTGTTTGCTTCCCGGCAAGGCGAAACCTTCTTGAACGATGCCTGGTCCATACCGTATCTTCCCGGCAAGGCTCGTTGTTGCTTACCGGGGGTAAGTGCTGCACAAAGTGTCAGATAACACATGCAAATAATAAAAAGCATGAAATCGACAAGGTGTGCTGAGCACATAAGCTTTATGCGCGGGATCTGCGCCTGGCTATCTTTATGCACGGGATCTGCGCCCAGCTTTGTACAAAGGATTACATGCAACAGCGGCAAGACTTGTACAAAAGGTGGTTGCCGGAACAGGTTCCGGCAACCGCGCCCTACGGGTAAAACTTACGAAGATGCTCAATATTCCAGGTGTTGCTCACTGGGATGCCATCTTCGGTCTCCAGGCGGACAGCGCCAGGCCTAGTGACTCGTTTCACCCGGTAAGGGCCTTCCCACTTTGGCGTCAACTTGTTGGAATTCTTGGCGGACTGAACGCGCCGAAGAACAAGGTCGCCTTCCTCGAGACTTCTGGCATTAACTTTATAGCTATGGTAGCGGCGCAAAGCTTGCTGGTAGCGAGCGGCTCGCACAGCAGCCTGAAGACGGTCTTCCTCAAGGAGCAACGCGTCATCTTGTCGCAGCTGCTCTTGCTCAAGCTCATCATAAGCGAGCACTCAAGGCGACCCGTATACGAGTTCCATGGGGAGAACTGCCTCTGCTGCATAGACTAGAGTGAAAGGTGTCTGGCCAGTGGCTCGATTTGGCGTCGTCCTAATCGACCAAAGAACCACCGGCAGCTCCTCGATCCAGTTTCTTCCTCACTTGTGCAGCCTGTCGAAAGTCCTGGTCTTGAGCCCACGCAGCACTTTAGCATTTGCCCTCTCCGCTTGACCGTTGCTTCTCAGGTGAGCAACAGAAGCGAAGCTGACCTTGGCGCCAAGATCTTGGACGTATTGCATGAAGGTGCGGCTCGTAAATTGTGTACCGTTGTCGGTGATTATCCTGTTAGGGATCCCAAAATGGAAAACAATCGACCTGAAGAACTTGACTGATGACTGTGCTGTCACCTTCCTCATTGGTTCCACTTCCGGCCACTTTGTGAACTTGTTGATTGCAACATACAAGTACTCAAAGCCCCCGACTGCTCGGGGAAAGGGGCCGAGGATATCGAGCCCCCAGACCGAAAATGGCCAGGATAAAGGGATCGTCTGGAGAGCTTGAGCTGGCTGGTGTATCTGCTTGGAATGGAACTGGCACGCTTCACATTTGGTTACTTGTGCAGTTGCATCCTGGAGGGCTGTCGGCCAGAAGAAGCCTTGTCGGAATGCTTTGCCGACAAGTGCTCTTGCGCCAATGTGGTGACCACATATGCCTCCATGTATCTCTGCCAACAGCTTTTGTCCATCTTCCCGGGGAATACACTTCAACTTCACACCGTTGAGTCTTCTTCTGTATAGTATGCTGTCGACAAACTGGTACATACTTGACTGCCGGGCTACTCTTTCCGCTTCTTCTTGCTCTTCGGGAAGTTCTCCTGTCTGAAGGAAAAGGACAATCTGTTGTGCCCATGCTGGAGGTTGCGGCTCGACAACAAGGACTAAAGGCACATCTGCTGCTGCGGGAACACACGCTTCTACAGCAAGAGCCTGCGGCTCTGCCAAAGCTTGACGTTCCCCAGCAAGCTTGCCGGAGCAAAACTTGTCGGGAGCGTTTGCTTCAACGGAACAAACCCTGGGGCTTGCCAGAGCAGACTGCTCCTCAGCACTCTTGGTGTTGATCTTGGGGACCTTCTTGGCGGCGGCTTCGGGAAGCTCTGCCGGAAAATAGTCACCAGAAATCAACTTCCTCTTCTTGCTCTGTCCAGTTGACGGTTTTACGGACGGTTGAGTCAGCTTGAGCACAAAGATCACTGGTTCCACAGGTAACTTAAGTGCGGCGCACTTTTACAGGCCATCGGCAATGTCGTTCTGAGCTCTTGGGACATGCTCCATCTGTAGGCCGTCAAAGTGCTCTTCCAGCTTTCTCACTTCGTCGACGTAGGCTTCCATCAACGGACTCTGATAACTCTTGTTCACTTGGCAGACGACAAGCTGCGAGTCACCCCTGACAATGAGCTTCTTGATCCCAAGGTCCGCCGCGATCCTGAGACCGGCAAGCAAGCCCTCATACTCTGCAGTATTGTTTGTCGCTTGCTCCTTGGGAAAGTGCATCTGGACTACGTACTTGAGGTGCTCTCCGGTGGGTGCGACAAGCAGCACACCAGCGCCGGCGCCTTGCAGCGAGAAGGCACCGTCAAAGTACATAAGCCACTCTTTGCTTGCCTCCTTGGCGGGGATGCTCGTTTCTCGAATTTCTTCATCTGGTGTTGGCGTCCACTCTACTATGAATTCTGCCAATGCTCTGCTTTGGATAGTTGAAGTGCTCTCAAACTTAAGGCCAAAGCTTGACAGTTCCAGCGCCCACGCGACAATCCTGCCTGTCGCTTCTGGATTCTGTAGTATCCTCTTCAGCGGAAAGCGAGTGACAACTGTGATCTCATGTGCTTGGAAGTAATGGAGCAGCTTTGTCGAGGCCATGAGAAGGCCGAAAAGCAATTTCTGCACACCAGAGTACCTTGACCTAGCCCCCTGCAGAAGGGAGCTGACAAAGTAAACTGGGCGCTGCACCATTCTCTTTTGTATCTCTTCGTGCATCTGCGCAGATCCATCCTCGTCGAGACCAGAGCTTGTCGGGGAAGCCCCCTGCTTGTAGCTGGATGCGCTTGCCGTGGTTGCTGGCTCGTCATCTGCCTCCCTCTCTGCCACTAACGCAGCACTAACCACTTGATTGGTTGCCGCTACATACAGCAGCAACTTCTCCTGCGGTTTAGGTGTGACAAGTGTTGGAGTGGAGGACAGGTATCTCTTCAAGTCCTGCAGTGCAGCCTCCACTTCCGGAGTCCATTTCATTGGACCTGCCTTTTTCAAAATTTTGAAAAACGGCAGGGCGCGCTCAGCTGACCGAGAGATAAACCTGCTGAGAGCAGCCACGCAACTGGCAAGCTTCCGTA
Source organism: Triticum monococcum (assembly GCA_034509565.1). Classification (NCBI taxonomy): domain Eukaryota; kingdom Viridiplantae; phylum Streptophyta; class Magnoliopsida; order Poales; family Poaceae; genus Triticum; species Triticum monococcum. Next base: position 654,499,229 of record CM067847.1, on the reverse strand, counting down.
CATCCTTGACGCGCTTTGGTGCTTCGATCTGCTCAATGGCCGTAATCTTGTCGGGATTGGCTTCAATTCCCCGCTGAGACACAAAGAACCCAAGAAGCTTGCCGGAGGGGACTCCAAACACACACTTCTCGGGGTTGAGCTTGAGGTTGATCTTGCGCAGATTTGCAAAGGTCTCGTCTAAATCTTGAATCAGAGTTGCCCTGTCCTTGCTCTTGACCACTATATCATCCATGTAGGCTTCCACATTTCTGTGTATTTGCGGCTTAAGAGCGACATGGACTACTCTTGCAAATGTTGAACCAGCATTCTTTAATCCGAAAGGCATCCGTATGAAACAGTACGTGCCACATGGAGTAATGAATGCGGTTTTCTCCTCATCCTCTTCTGCCATGAAGATTTGATGGTATCCTGAGTATGCATCAAGAAACAAAAGCAAATCACATCCGACCGTGGAGTCAACAATCTGGTCAATGCGCGGCAAGGGAAATGGGTCTTTGGGACAAGCTTTATTAACATCAGTAAAGTCAATACAAAGCCTCCATTTCCCATTTGCCTTGCGCATGACTACAGGATTGGCCAACCACGTGGGATGGAGCACTCCTCTGACAAGGCCTGCTGCTTCCAACTTCTTGATTTCTTCTGCTATGAATTCTTGGCGCTCCACTTCTTGCTTCCTGACCTTCTGCTTGATGGGCCGCGCATGAGGACAAACGGCAAGGTGGTGCTCAATTACTTTCCTGGGAACACCGGGGATGTCAGATGGTTGCCACGCAAACACGTCGACATTCGCCCGCAGGAAAGCAATGAGCGCGCTTTCCTATCTAGCGTCGAGAGTGGCACTGATGGTAAAGGTACCACCAGTGTCGTTCTCCTTTGCGGACACCTTCTTAGTATGTGGCGGAGCTGCCATTGCCTTCTTACACTTGCCGGTGGAGCTCGATGGTGCGTCCTCGACGGTAACGCAGCACTCCGAAGAGGTGCGCTTGCCGGAGTGGGCATCAGAGCTCTTGCCGGACTTGGTCTTCTTCTTCCCCCCGGGAGCTTCAGCGGCAAGTGTCTCGTGATCTGTTGTGGCTGCTGCTTCCCGGTAGATCTTGTCGGCGCAGATAAGAGCATCCTTCTTGTCGCCAGGGACAGAGATGATGCTTATCGGGCCTGGCATCTTGAGCATGTTGTATGCATAGTGAGAGGCTGCCATGAACTTGGCGAGCGCTGGACGGCCAAGTATCCCATTGTAAGGCAATGGAAAATCAGCAACGTCAAAAGTGACCCTCTTAGTCCTGAAGTTCATCTCGCTGCCAAATGTTACCGGCAACGTGACCTTTCCCTTCGGCTTGCTCCTTCCCGGGTTAATTCCTTGGAATGTGCCGGTCTCTTCGAGCTCGCTGTCAGGGATCTGGAGTTTCTGGAGTACAGCGGAGGAGATCAGGTTCAAACCGGCCCCGCCGTCAACTAGCATCTTAGTGACTTTGAGATTGCGGATAGTTGGTGAGACCAACAACGGCAAGCACCCGACCGCAGTTATGCGATCAGGGTGGTCCTCAATATCAAAGATGATAGGCGTGCTGTACCATTTCAGAAGTTTGCGCGATTCGACGGGTGGTTCTGCCGCATTGACTTCCCGCGCCCATTGCTTGAGTTGGCGGTGGGAAGTATGCAGAGAAGCACCGCCGTCAACGCACAAGACTTCTGTGGCTTTCTGAAACTCCTGCTCACTGTTCTCGACATCATCCATATCTTCATCGTCGTCGTCGTCTTCATCCTTGTCGCGCCCGCGGGGAGGTCTGTCTCCTTGCCGCTGCTTGGCCTTGCCGCGGCGTCCTCCCTGGCCGGGGCGTTTCTTATCAGCTTCTCCAGCGCCTCCTTGGGCCCTCTCCTTGTCGCGCCGCTCGTACTCAGCTTTCTGCTGCTGGACAAGCTGCTCGACCTTCTTGCAATACTGCTTGTCGGTGCCGTCCTGCTTGTCGGCAGCTGCCACAGCCTGGCAGTTGGTGCATGCAGCAACCTCCTTGCCGGAGCTACCAACTTTGGCTTACTTGGCGCCACCGTCGTTGCCGGACTGCTCAACGACTAGCACCTCTTTGCCTTTCTTCCTCCTGTTGTTCCGCCGCCGGTTTTTCTTTGCCGGGGCAGCATCCTCGCTGTTAGATCCTCCTGCTCCAGTATTCTCTCCGGGGATTTCCTCCCTTCTTCAGCACGTGCACACTTGTCGGCCAGGGCATATAGCTCACTGACGTCTCTGATCCTGCTCATCGCCATCTCCTCCCGCATCCTGCGGTTACGCACATTCTGATGGAACGCGCTGATGACCGCGGCAGGGTGGATGTCTGGGATCTTGCGCTGTACACGGCTGAATCTCTGAATGTACTTGTGCAGGGGCTCTCCTTCCTTCTGGGCGAGCAGGTGAAGGTCACTCTCTTGGCCATGAGGTTTGTGGCCGCCTGTAAAGGCACCGACAAACTGATGGCATAGGTCTGCCCAAGAGGATATGGAGTTGTCCGGCAAGTGCATGAGCCAGGACCTGACGTCGAGCTTGAGCACCAGCGGGAAGTAGTTGGCAAGGACCTTGTCGTCTCGCCCCCCGTCAGCCTGCACCGCGATGGTGTAGATGCTGAGGAACTCCGACGGGTGCGACTTGCCGTCGTACTTGTCCGGTACGTCTGGCTTGAAATGCTTCTGGCTGGGCCACTGGACTTGCCGCAGCTCACGGGTAAACGCAGGGCAACCTACCGCGTACGGCAAGTCGCCTGGTTCCCCTGGCGCATGCATATCGATAGAAGGCCCAGCGCGCAGGTCTGATTGACGCCGCGCTTCTCTTCGGCGCTCGATGCGAGTACGAGCATCTTCTTGCTATCGTTCGTGAAGAACTTGGCGCTGATCGCGACGAGCTCGCGGATCTGATGACGCGGTGGAGTCGCTGTCGAGGTGGATCCGGCGAGTGGGCGATCATGGCCTTCGGGGCGGAGAGTGCACAGTGGTTGCACCCCCACCGGTCTTGTCGCCACCGGCTCGTGCCTGGCTGACTTGCCGTGGCAGCGAAGTACTCGGCTGCCGTGGATTGTCGCCGTTGGCGAAGCCGATGAGACTCTGGATGGTGGCCCTCCAGTCGTCGATCTTGTCTACCGCTGGAGGGTAATCTAGGAGCAGTTGAGCTCGCGCCAAAGCTTCTACCGGAGTGGCGGGCGGCGGTGGCGAACGGTGCGAGGAACGGGATATGCTCGGACTTGTAACTACATTAGAAGGAGCAGTATCTCGTCCAAGCGACCGTGCTCCGCTCGCACCAGCATGTTGGCATGCATGCTGGTCTTGAGCACTCCGGGATCCACCAGCTTGGTCTTGGCCCAGCAAACGTATGGTACCGTGAGTACCATGACGCTGCTGGTCCCGCGCCTCCTGAGAAGGGCGCGGTGCGTGTACGGACGTCGAGGTCTTGGAGTGCGCCCGGTCGTTGTGGGAGCCGACTGCGCCGTCGATGTGCAACGCAGTCTTGTCCTGGGAACTGGCAGCACCGTGAGCTCCCTCGTCGACGCCCGTTCTTCCGCCGGCGTCTACTCCACCAGCCGTTCGCTCCGGCGATGGTGGGCTTGGCGCAGACGGAGCAGCTGCCTCCGAAATCTTATTCTTTGGTGGCATGTCGATGAAGACGATCAAGATCTGGCTCGTGCGAACGCCGGATCAGGTTCGCACAACCTCGACGCACCCCTACCTGGCGCGCCAAAGATGTCGGGGGTGCTGATCCCACGGACACCTATGGGGCTCGGCGGACCGAGCCCCTTTCGGTTTGGCAGGGGGCGGAGAGAGCACGAAGAGCAGATCGAGGCGAAGCGCACGAGCGACACGATCAGTTTACCCAGGTTCGGGCCGCACGGATGCGTAAAACCCTACTCCTGCTTTGATTTGTATTGATTTCATGCTCGGGAGCGCGGTGTGCTACAGTACACTCCAGCGGCTAGCGAGACCGAGCGTGAGTGTGTTCTGTTGGCCGACCCCTTTTCTACGTTGCGCATGGGCCTCCTTTTATATGCTTAAGGGGTCACCGACAGGTGGCAACGTAGATGAGGGTAAAAATGGAAAAGGGGTGGCGGTTGGCACCGCCGCCTACTACAGTGTTATCATACCTAACCCTGACGGCAGGGGACAAAGGCATTAAATGCTTGTCTGTGTCGCCTAGACGGTGCAGAAAGGGACCGCCAGGGACGCCACTGCTTGCCACGATGGCAATCTTGTCAGCGCCGCTTGCCACCGTGTACCTCTGGCTGCACAGCCTTCCGCCACGTACGCCCGGAAGGGTCCCAGGGCGACACGTTGGTGGATGTGCTGGAGCGCAGGTACAGAGTGGAAGCTTGCCGCGGCAAGTGCCTTGTCGCGGTTGTTGTCTTGTCGCATCTGGGAGCTTGTCACTCACCGGGCCTTGCCGGGTCGCGTGGTGCGCTGCGGCAAGTTCCTTGAGATGCCTTGGTTGGCCTTCCCGGCAAGCTCCTCTTGTCGGGGTCTTGTCTCCTTCCCGGCAAGCTCCTCTTGCCGGGGTCTTGGATACTTTGTTCTTGAATGGCTCCAAAGGAACCATGGAGGATCTTGGCGGTCACCCGGCAAGCCTTGCCGCGGGACGCTGCGAGTGCCCGTGCACAAGTTCGGGAGTCTAAGGTACCCCTACTTTAGTACACCGACAGCCCACTACCATGAAAATCAGGGGAGGAGAGAGAGAGGCAATTTACGTTAACCCTTTCGTAGGTTCCCGTAGATGTAGAAAAATGTGAAATGCATGAATGTGCATTTGAAGATAAGGACTTCCCGCGTTCATCCTTTTCTCCCACAAGATCTTGATCTTTCATGCAATGCACAGGCATCTTGCTAGTACTCCTACAATATACTATATTATTGTGAAAGTTAATATACAACGGCTGAGATTAATGCAAACACGACAGATTTTCATTGCATTTCGAACTCTTATAGGACAGAAAAATAAAAGAAACTCGACCCTAAACCTATTCTACGGCGGCGACCGACGTCCTTCATCTGCAATATCCATGTACGGGGGCGGGGTTCAAGACCCGTGAAGTGAAGGTGCGGTCTCCGACGAGGAAAAGTAGAACACGAGAGACGGACCGACCAGTTGGCACGCCATGCCTTGCCCCTCCCATGCCCTACTCATCCTCGGAGGAGTCCCCGACCTCGTCGGTGCCAGACGTTGGACGGCGGCAGGTAGGACGCACGACTGACGATGCTCCCGTCGTCAGCCGCCAGCGTGGCCACCGCTTGTGTGGCGACTTGAGACCTCGAGCTCCATCCCCGAAGACAAGATCTCCCGCAGAGTGTTCGCGCTTGCAGTCATGGCGGATGTGGTGCCAGGTAGGAAGACGATGCGCTATGGTGTGGAGGTTAGCTGAGCGTTGCCACTTTAAGTAGCGCATTCCGGTGAGGCCAAGCATCTTGGTGCATCATTAAGTCGCCGGAGTTGGTTCCTCGGGCACCGAGCCTCTTAACGACGGCATACGGACGGATGACATGAATGCGGGCAGCTAGCGCCGGCTGGGAATGCACCGTGCAACAACGCGAGGGACAAGGGTTTTTGGTGTGCCAGGGTAGTCAGCTGCGGTCATGGCAAAGTTGGATATGCCCATTGCTCACATGCGATCGACGCATGTCACTGAAAAAGCAAGATGACCCGGCATGGTCTCAGGTCCTGAGGATGCAGTTGGCCACGCTACACCACTCCGCGGACGCGTCCCGGCGCCCCGTGCATCCTCGACGAGCTGGGTGTTGTGGTGTATTTGGATTGTGGCCAAAGTGCACCTTACCAAATTTTTGGTCATGACCCAAAGATTGGTCTTTGTTTGGTTGGTTGCCATTTTTTTGAGGTTTTGGTGATGACCAAAATTGGATGGTTGCTATTTTTTTGGCATGCCAATGAACTCTAGCCAACTCTAGTTCATTTTTCTTGCCCATGTCGGCCAAATCATGGGCAACGAAAAACTCAACCAAAATTTTGGCTACCCAATGATTTGATGGGGCAGCCTTGGGCACAAACCAAACATACTATTGGTCGTGCCACAACACTAACGCCACCCTCGGCACAGTGAAACCAACCGTGTCTAGCGATGATGAGCGTGTCGCTCACCGCGGTTGCCGTGTCCAGAGGCGATGCTGAAGTTGCGCCATGTTGTTGGCCCCCATGACCCACATGAACGATTGCCGGTGGCGAGGAGGTCGTGGGCCACCTCCTCCATTGGACTAGTTTGCGCTATGTCGTCCCGGCCGGTGTGCCCCACATGTCGGTTTCCCTGTTTTCCCGGCCATATTCGAGCGTCAGTGCTCCGCGTTGCACATTAGGCCTTTCACTATGTAGGCCAAGCGAGACAACTTATTGCTTATTTGAGCCATTCAAGTATAATCATGTGGTGTTTGCTTATTTCTCATTCCTCTCCAACCCTCTTCTCCATCGATCATGTCGCCCTCCGATCGAGTCCATCCTCCCGCATGCCTCATTTGAACATTCCGCCGAGTATCATCCGCATGTGAGCCTAGAGCATGCTTGAATTTCTAATTTTTATTTGTAATTTGTCCGACATGCATACAAACAAACGGTTCGTTTGAAGTTTCACTTTGCCTCCACTATGTGTCGCTTCGCGTCTTAGTTTTGACATCCCATTCGGTTCATGCCCCGACCCATGTTGACGAGATCGATCGATGTTCAGAGAACAATTGCGTGTCGTGCAAGGAGATAAAGGTTTGGTCTGTTTATATGATAGAAATGACCCACGAGGGGGGTCTGTGGGGATCAGAGGGAGTATATTGTACGTTCATAAGCGAAACGAACGTATTGTACCCACCCTAGTCCTCTTTCAATCTATCTCCGGACCCCGAGATTAAATCGAGAGAGAACGAGTGGGGGCATGGGTGGTACCTAAGGCGGATTCAAACTTTTGAACTGGTGATCATAGGATCCACAAATCATATATAAAGGGTATTCAATGTTCGTTTCGTTTTTGAATGTACAATATACTCCCTCCTATCCTTCCTAGTTTACATATAAGTTTTATGTGTAGTCAAAGTATCTCTACTTTGATAAAAAAGTATCAACATTCAACAATGCCCAATCAATATTGTTAGATTCGTACGTACTCCTAGATTTGTACTCGAGATGGTTTCCAATTTGTTTTCAACCACGTGAATGTGCTTTTTCTCGCGCATTCTCTTCCTAGTAGGATTTCGCCACGTATAACCAGTCCAATAGTAACTTTTTTAAGCTCCCTGTCCAATAGTAATAGTGGAGTACTGACAACATCTGTACTAGAGTATGAAGTGCTCATAGTTGTACTCCCTCCTTCCATTTATATAGGGCCTATGTGGATGAGAGAGATGTGAAAAAGTAAGGGGAGTGAGCTCTCATGCAAGAGCCTAGCTATATATGCATTCCTAGTTAAATACGTACAATAAATATGAAGAAAGAGATGGAAAAAAATACAATAGCCAACCTTATAAAATTGTTTTGCGGGAAATAGCCAACCTTATAGCCCACACTACTGTATGAGTGCATATAATAGATGATGGCTATCGATGACATGGTAGTTCCTTATAGCCATCGACTGAATATATTATTAACCATGTTCTAATGCGTTTTTCAAAACCGCATTTGACTATTGACAAGATTAATAGTACATGATATGTATAATGTGAAAATTATATCATTGGAAGCTCCTATCACATACGTATCCCTGCCTTATCCTCCCTTTCGATCACTTACTGGCGGACCCCATGCTTGCTAGGCCCCGCATGTCAGTTACCCAATGGGTTCGGCCACGTCAGGGGATCCTCATCCGTAGTATACTTCCTCTATTTTTATTTACTCTGCATAAAATGACCCGGGTGGGGGAGGAGGGGGACATCGGTTTTCTCTCAACTATGGTCCCACAAGCGAGCAAAAACGCAAGACGAAGCGCGTTCCATTCGGTGAGTGACGTGGAGGGTCCAGCGTGCCGGGCTGCAACGCGAACGCGACAAGAGTGATGTACAGTCAAAACCTATTGACCGGTTATTACCGAAACCACTATTCACACCAGAACCTTCACTGCTCGGCCTATGCCAGCCACTACCCAAAAACCACACCTAATCTCCAGCCCCTTCCCCCTCCTTTTGATCCCCTAGCCTGCATCAAGCGTCCCCTAGTTCGCCGGAAAGCCATGGTGCGCCGCAAGGTCACGTACTACAATATGCTGACGCTGGAGCGCCGCGCAAAAATTGCGGCAGTGGTCGGCGCCAGAGAACTCCTTCCCAAGCTCGCTTTGCAGCGCGCCAATCCCCGAGTTCTTTGGAGCCAAGCTATGAGGAGGAGGAAGCCGATCCAATGTTCATGGAGGAGGTCGCGGTGCAGAAGGCCCCTGATGGGTATGATACGATGGACATCGACTTCGTGCCGGCGTCCGAGTCCCCCATGGTGCAGGCGGACCAGCGGTTCAACCTAGCGATACTAAAGGAGCACCAGGAGGTAGAGGCTCAACTCGACGCAGAGCGCGCGCATGCCGCTTCCATCGAGGCACTCCTGCAGGCGGAACCGGATGTCGTGGATGTGAACCAGGCGGCGGAGGCTCAACTTGAGGTGGAGCGCACGGATGCCGCTGCCATCGAGGCCCTCCTGTAGGCGGAACCGGGCGTCCTGGACTTGAACCGGGCGGCAGAGGCTCAACTCGACGTGGAGCGCGCGGATGCCACTCTCATCGAGGCCCTCCTGCAGGCAGAACCACACATCGTGGACTTGAACCGGGCGGCAGAGGCTCGACTCGACGCGGAGCACGCGGATGCCGCTGCCATCGAGGCCCTCCTGTACGTGGAACCGGACATCCTTGACTTGAACCGGGTGGTTCTCTTGTCCGTGCAAAGCGCCCGCACGCTCCGAGTGAACGAGTAGCTGGAGGCCAAGGACAACCATGGTGCGGAGACACACGTCGACAGCTATGGCTGGTTCGCGCCGGCAGCCAAAGACGACGAGGCTGTCTCGTTCCGCGAGCAGTGGTAGTTTTTCTTTATGTTGTTGTTTTTATGGATCTTTTGCTGTGTAGTAAAAACATATATTGTTATGAAAGTCGCCTGACTTGGGTCGGTCTAGCATTTCAGCCGGTTGGATGAATATCCTACGTCTCCTAACCCTTCTTCCTCACCTCCTCTTCTTCCCAATAGACCACCGCACGGGCCGTACGGATACTCCCCAACATGCGGTTGGATAAACATACTCTATGAACGAAAATTATGTGTTAGCGGTAGGATTGCTGAGTTTGGTTTGTTCACATGCGACAGCACGTGTCAGTGAGGGTGCGTTCCCTTGGTTGGGTTTACGGCGTGCAGGAGCGACTATGCATGTGTGGGTGCGGTGCGACCGCGACGTGCAGGAGCAACCGTGTGAGGGTGCGGTGCGACCGCAACAGCCGTGCGCAAGTGTACCTCCTTTTCACTTTGAAAAATTAGGAAAGCTTGGCAAAATGTGTGGCGAAGTATGGCAATGCAAGGCAATGCAAGGCCAAGACCCAAACAGGATAAGTACGTAGTACTACTTACTAGGAGTACTAGTGTTAAAAAAGAAAGGCGCGGTTTTCCTTTGCGGGATTAATCGATACAAATCCTCATTTAATGTGTCAATGAATGCGTATTTTTTCTCCAAAGCCCAAAGAGTAACCATCTCACTCCTCATCGGTTGATTAATGCAGCGCCATGCAAACCAACCTTCTAACTTCGCATGCATGCAGTGGATATTAATGTCCTTGGTTTCTAGGACGAGCCAAACCCCATCAATTTTTCCTCGATTAGTGTTAGTGGCCTTTTGCAAATTGTAATTTTGATATACTGGCCTTGTGTACAAAAAATGGAGGTAGTAACTATATTTGACTTCCTTCCCCATTGCGGTGACGTCGATGATATCTCGAACGTTGTGGTTTGGCGAAGTGCGTTCGACAGAGAACACCATTGAGGGAGACCATGGTAAGTCGTTCGCAAGTGCCGCCTGCAAGCCGAGACAACCGCCTTATACTTTACATGCATCCAAGCACGGGAGAAAGAGGAGAGACATTGCATTTTTCTATTCCTTGAATCAATCAATCAGGGAGCTTCGGTTCCATCCTTTTGGCTTTGGCAACACCGTCCATAATGGTTCCCACGAGGCCAAAAGCTATTTTCACATTTGGCTACACATTGTGGATGCCCTTAACCATACCACTTGGTTTTGGTCCTGTGTGCTATCTATACAAATCTCAATTATATTGATCTAAAAAATTATAGAATCAAGATTAGTAAAAAGGAGGTGATTTTGCCGCGTGGGTGGCGGGGGAGGTTTCTTATTTTTAGGGGATGTTGTCCTGGCGGTTTGCTAATGTGCGGTCCCAAGTGTCAGTGCTTTACCAAGCTGATCTGCTTCCGACATGAGGCAGAACAACGGCAGAAGCAACACGTGATTAACTTGAAGAAGATGCGGAAGAAGCAGATTCAGCAACGAGTGACATGATGGTTGCTTCGTCCCTCTAACTTCTTTTTTTAGGATTATTACTTCGTCCCTCCAACTTAACTATGGGAAAGGTGCAGCTTTGTGATTTGACGCCTCATTGCTCATTACTACGCCGGCGCCATGACTGGGTGCTTCACCCCGGCTGCTCTACACTGTATTCCGGTATGGCACGTGGAGCCGGTAGCTTAATGCCCCACATGTCGGTGAAAGGGACTAGAAGATTTATGAAAGGGAGCGCTCCACTCTTACGTCGGATGAGTACACGACACGACGGCCCAGTGAACTGTCACTTGTACTATATGTAGTAATATAGTTTTGCTGTTTCGCACGATCCATCGATACAAACCCGATTAAACAGGAATGGGCGGGATTTTTCCCACGCGGTATATGATACCGCCCATACATTTCAAAGGCAATTTTAATGTATGCAAACTGAATAATTAAGTAATAATATGATATCTAGTAAAACTAAAAACACATATGATTTATTGTGTTAGAGTATAGTAGTAGTGCTGTATTGCATAGTTGTTAGATGTAACATGCGAGAACGTGTAGAGATGTAGTTTTGGAGGGCCTACAGAGAGAAAAGCGTAATATGTTCACCGAACTTCAGAATAATCTGATTATGGTCACTATATACGTTTTGCGGTGATTATACGATCACTTGCTCACAGTTCAGCATCGAATAGCACTCTGTTGACCGGACAAATAGTCTGCGTGGCACCATGTTGACTAGTTAAATTGACCATGTTCCTTGTGGGTCCCACCTATCAGTTCGCATAGGGAAAAGGTCAGATAAACACAAATTTACGCAGGCGCGACATTAATCCACCCCGTGCGCGGGAATCACCTGGTTGTGTATGTGTCTATCAGGGCCTGATGTGTGCGCGTGCACGTGTAGGTTGAGCACTTGAGCGTGAGAGTGTGTGTTGGTCGTGTGGTGTACTGGTGTGTGCATGCATGTGTGCGTGTGTGCGTGTGAGTGTTGCGTGCGTGCGTGGCTGCATGTGTACGTGTGAGTATTGCGTGCGTGCGTGGGTGCATGTGTTCGTGTGAGTGTTGCGTGCATGCAGTTCGTGTGCATGCGTCCGTGTGTGTATAACCACCACACCAGCTCATGTGTGTTAAAACAGATGGCTCGGCATACCAATACAAGGCCACCTTGTCCGCTGTGCCCGCGGTCATGACTTCGAACCACCGTCCAATATTTTTTTTTGTCGTTTGTTTTCATTCTTACTAGCAAGATGCCCTTGCGTTGCACGTAACATCAAGATGCATTTGTATGACTAGTTTATCTTGTGAGAGAAAAGGATGAATGAGGGAAGGCCTTATTTGCAAATGTGGAGAGGTGTGTGGGTACCTTTTTGCAAAATTTTCATAGTTTCTTTCCTATTCGTCGGATATAAATCGGACGGCCTATATTGCAGGATGGCAGGCACACCATCATCACCAACTCTATTTTTTATAAGAGTGTATTTTATCCTTACTCTTATAAAAAGCATACTCGGTGAGGATCGTGTGCCTGCCATCCTGCAATATAGGCCGTCTGATGTATATCTGACAGATAGGAAGGAAAATATGGCAATTTTGCAAAAAGATACCCACACCCCTCTCCACACTTGCAAATAAGGCCTTCCCTTGTTCATCCTTTTCACCCACAAGATAAACTACTCATACAAATGCATCTTTATATTTTGTGCAATGCATGGGCATCTTGATAGTATTTTATAAGAGTGTAGGTGTAGAGTCCATACAAGCCGACAGGTGGGCCCGATGGTAGTGAGATAATGTGATGCAACACTAGAGGTGCCACGTGGAGCGTTTAACTGGTCAACTAGTCGTGTCTTGAGCAAATACAGAGTTGTACGGTGAGCCCGTGACTGTATAATAACCACAAAACATAAATGGTGACCGTAATGAGTGGATTCTGAAGTCCAATGTACGTATCGTGCTTTCTCTTCAAATACAATGATCATCACTATATATATCGAGAGAGAAAGATGAAACATGCGTGAATGTGCTGGGGGCTTACTTTTAGAGGACCTGGAGATAGTTTGTGTGCGTATGTGAAAGGGGCGTAGAGGGGGGCGGGGGTATGCGATGGAGAGAGAGATGCTCTTTGTTTTTCTTTATTATGACTAACTTTATATATAGTATAAAAATATACAAATTCACAGTGCGGAATAAATATCATTGCGAGCACCATGCAATGCAAGCGTTCATACTCCTCCATATAACTTTGTAATGTTGTATATATGTAGAAATTCCAAAACATTTGTTTGGCCACACATTATTCAAAAGGAATGTTGTATGCGAAATAAACGTGAAGAGAGGGCTTTTCAGATCAATGGGGTGTGTGATGTAACATGTGTGTATGTGTAGTTGATGCATTTGGCGGGGCCTAGAGATGTATGTGTGTGTATTACGTATTCGAGAGAGCCATGGATAGAGGGGCCGACAGGGGGGGCGTGGGAGAGATAGCACGAGAAATGAGAGTGGTCTAGAGAGGGAGACGAATATGACGTCATGGCGAGAGATTCCCTTGAGTGTGTATATGCAAGGTGGGAGTGGATAGAGGCACCAGGAGAATATATTTTTTTGTGTGGTGTCTGTGTTGGTATGTGTGGGGGTGAGAAGATAAAAATACATGGGGGCAGAGGGTGTGTCACCGCATGAGGTCTGGTGGGTCGAGGTGAGGCCCTTCGTTCGGTTCCATCCTGCGCCACATTGGTCGGCCCATGACGCATTTAGGGAGACCCATGGATGACTAGTTGTACAAGACAAAGATAGAATAATTGTGAAGGACTCTGTGTCCACTGACAAAGCCGGCTAGGATTTGTAACCCTAGGTTCTCGGACTATAAGGTAACCCCTTTATCTCTGATATTACTATTCATCCAAGCTAACTTTAAGGGGCATCCTACAAAATGCTCTCCTAGAATCATACTCATCGATTAGGAAGACAGGCGTGAGACAATGCGTGAGAGACAGGCCTAAAGATAATGTGCGTACAGGAGACACATAGGCAGGTCTATGTATATAGAAAGGGTTGATGGGGATTGTGCGTGTGTATGCTTGCGAGAGGAAGAGTGCTTGTGATAAAGGTTAGTGAAAACAGTCATAAATAGTTACGAGAGGGTCGAGGGTTATATCGAGATCATGTGTGCGAGAAAGACACCTCGGGAGAGAGAGTGTGGGAATGTGTGAGAGACCACCGATGGAGAGTGAAACTACACGTACAAGACTTCTTGGGGATATTACTATTGAGTATAAACCGGCCACGAGGGGCAGGGTTATGTTCACAAGGAGTTAGTCATATTTGAAGCCCATGAAGGTAAAAGGGATGGCGCTTTAAGGAGGAGATCTAACATGAAGGCCCAGGGCCCAAAGGCAATTAGGGCCCGTAGATGTAAACCGCCATATAGTATGTAACTTATGTTATAAGGCAAGGAAAGGTAGAAACCGAGCCGGGCACGTTTATGAACCGGCCTCGGGATTCTGTAAACCACTGGGCGTCAACCTGCGTATATAAAGGGACGACCCGGCGGTGGTTTAGGGACAACAGACAACAACTCGAGAGCCAGGCAAAGAGTGTTCGCTCCCTGGTCATCGAAACCCTAGCAATTCCATCACAACTGGAGTAGGCTTTTACCTTCACCGTAAGGGGACGAACCAGTATAACTCTTGCGTCCTTTGTCCGCTTTAACCCCTTCTATACCTATACTAATTTGTGACTCCCTAAAAATTACGATGTTAATTAGATTTTACGAGCCGTTAATCTGGTGGGACCAAATTATTACGGTGTAGATCGACTCACAAGAAAAAATATATGTATCTTTTTCTACGTTGAAAAAAATTTATGTATCTCTCTGCCACGTATCAAAACTCAAGTATCTCTCTCCCACGTATATCTCTCCCATGATCCAACTCCCACAATAAAAACTGATTTATCATTACTATTTAATCAATTGGATCAATCTACCATGGCTCAGTTTCTTACATTTTGTCCAACTATAAAAAATATTCTCTCGCATCCATCTCTCTCACGTCTCTCTCATCTCTCATGTATATATATCCAACAAACGCATTTATCAAAAATCGGTCCACTCCCAACCCCTCACGCCTTATACTCTTCAAAAACTGACATGACTCCTCTCCTTCATCTAGGTTTAAAAAAATTTCTCTCCTAAAATCACTGCCAATTCCTTTCCTACCTCTCAATCCTAAAAAAGCTCCCCCTCAATTCCTCACGGCCACGGTTTTCCCTACTATTCTTGCATGACCCCAAGAGCAAATCCTACACTGCTACATCGTCGGCCGGCTGGTCGGCTGCACGATCGATGCACAGGTGCACCATCGCAGAATTTGTATGTTCAGTGTGAATGAACTAGACATGCAGATGCGTGTTGTTCGACGCCTTTGGTCAAGTAACATAGTTACAAGCATTATAAAGCATGAGTTGTTACATCAACTTCAGCAGGTTACTGGAGCTATGGCGTCCAGGATTTCTCTAAGCTCCTTAGCCTCCATAATTGAATCTAGGGAGATTAACCCGTGTGATCTTTTGTTTTTTGCAGAGAACTCACATAATTGTATCACAGGTGGACTCTATATGGCCTCCACAACTGAATCTAGGGACACATTTGGACTCTATATGTCCTCGACTCTCAATCTAGGATAGTCAGGAGCACACGCCAACATCTCTCTCCCAATGGACATCTTCACTTCGCCTCTCTCGCCACGCATCGTGCTGCGAACCATCATGATGTTCGTCCACATGATCAGCATTGCAGCACCATCCAGTTCGTCCTGATAAATTCCCTCAGGCCAAATGAACTCTAGCTTCAATCCGATCCATTCCTTTCCGATCTCTGAATTTCTCCAAAATTTCGACCAGTTTACAAATTTAGCATCTTTTTGCAGGATCAATTCCCATGATTGGTAGATGCAGAAGAGAAGTCATACCGACATCAATTTACTCCAGACATGGTAGTTGCGGGACTCCTCACAGTAGTCCCTCTCAACCTCCTCCCGCTAGCAAAGAAGACCCACATCGGCTCCACATACAGGGATCCCTCTTGGGGCATGTACACTTCGAGCACGTAAAAATTCTCAAAAGTAAATGGACCGTGATTGCTCAATTCTTTTGGAAAATTTTGGCAGAAGCAATATGGGTATGTGATTTTTTTCCTTGCTGTAGTCATGAGGACTTAGTTATGTTAAGGAAGAGTAAAGCATAGCGTTCGAGCTTAAGATGGGGAGGATTGCTGGACATCCACTAGATTACGCACGATGTGGTAAGCATTATATAAAAGAGTACAGGAAGTTCTTCTGATAGCATCACCGATGATTAAGCTGAGACAAATGACCTATTGTTCATATTATGTAATTTTATCTCCTCAATGTTGAATTTTACCATTCACAATCGTATTAGTACTAGCCCTTCCCCCGGCGTCCTTGATATATACACATATACTGCTTTATGGTTCCACATAAAACCAGGGAAGCTGTCATTTTATAGTGTAACTCCTTATTATTGCCTTTCTGACGTACATCAATTCAGTTTTCAAGTCTTAATTTTCTAAATTCTTTCATTTAGCTGAACTTGGATATTCCTTCTGGAATTGGTCAGATATGGGAGTGCAGTCCGCTGGTGAGAAGGATGGAATGCTATATACAAGGTGTGTAGGTAAACATATTTGTAATACCGAAAGGACTATTGACCCTTTTTCGTTTTGTAGGCCTGCTCTCAGTTATGTTGGATCTGGGTACAAAGGCCAAAAATTGACAACTTTGCATTTTCTGTATTCACTAGTAGAAAACGGAGCTTTAGCGCCGGTTCGTAAGGGCCTTTAGTGCCGGTTCCATAACCGGCACTAAAGTGTGGTCACTAAAGGCCCCCCTCCCTTTAGTACCGATTCAGCACGAACCGGCGGTAAAGGGCAACCACGTGGCGTGAGCACGCGCCCTGGTATGGGGGACCTTTAGTACCGGTTGGTGTTACCAACCGGTACTAAAGGTTTTTTGTTTTTGAATTTTTTTTAAAATTTTGGAAAAAAAATTGATTTTTTTTCGATTTTTAATTTTTCTGAATTATTTGATGATTTAGTCTCTAATCACCTCTCTTAACTGCTCAAGTGTGGATCACTCATTCCAAATCGCCTGACTTCTCGGCCGGTCACCCATCCTCTCACTCCCCCAGCCTGAGCACGGTTAACTTCGGAGTTCTATTCCCCCTACATTCCAAGTCTACACTTGTTGTTTTCTTGACAAATGTAAGCTGTCAA
Organism: Triticum monococcum; assembly: GCA_034509565.1. NCBI lineage: Eukaryota > Viridiplantae > Streptophyta > Magnoliopsida > Poales > Poaceae > Triticum > Triticum monococcum. The sequence continues at coordinate 654,482,454 of CM067847.1, read as the reverse complement.
TCCTATTAACCCTCAGTAGCTTAGCTTGAGCATGAAGTCACATGTTTCACCGTTTGAGTTTGAAACTAATATTCTAAAAAACAGTAATTATGTATTAACACTAATATTTCTTCAATAAGTAGTTTGACCACAGTTTGACCAGATTTGGCAAAATTCAAAAAAACTGAGATACTTATTTAGTAACACTAATAGTATTGCGTAATTATTTAGTAACACTCTATATTTCTTGAATCAGTTGTTTGACCGGTTTGACAAGATTTAACCAAAATTCAAAAAAACATAAATTAGAGCATATCTTTTTTTCCTTTTACAATTTTGTCATTTCAAAAATTGTCCTAAACCCTAAACCCGGGGCTTAAAATGTCGGAAACTCTATGCTAAACAGTAAAAATAAGGGTTTAAAACCATAAAACCTAACCCTAAACTCTGAAATCTAAACCCTAGCACTAAACGCTAAAAACGTCTAAAACGCCCAAAAACTCTATTTTCCCTTTGGAATTTTATGATTTTAAAAAATTGTCGAAATGAAAAATTGTGAGCGGATCAATCTTTTTGTTCTACAAATTTTGATATATTATATGTATTTTCTGAATTACGATGATTTAGTTATGATTTTTTCAAGTTTGAAAATTGCCCTATAGTCCCGGTTTGTGTCTCCAACCGGGACTATAGCTTAGACCCCTTTAGTGCCGGTTCGTCGCATGAACCGGTACTAAAGGTTGGCCCTTTAGTAACGGTTTGTGCCACAAACCGGGACTAAAGAGGCTCGTGGGGCCCCCGCCTGACGCCAGCCTGCCACCACCCCTTTAGTACCGGTTCGTGGCACGAACTAGTACTAATGGTTCAACACGAACCGGCATTAATGCAAATCCATTCAAACCGGCACTAATGGTACCATTAGTACCGGGCCAAAATCAAATCGGCAGTAATGTGCTTCATGTTTGACCCTTTTTCTACTAGTGATTTTTGATCATAATTATATCTTTAGACTACTCATTCATTTGATGCTTCGTAGTTGTGTACAATACATACAGTTGCAGGATGAGATTACTAATAATCTTATGATTTATGTAAGTTGCTCTCATTTTATACTGTATCTGATATTTTGACATATAAAGGTAATAAATTAATTATGAGTATAAATTTTCCACGGTCTACTGTAAAGCGATTTGTTTTAGGGAACACACTATACAACAAAAGTTCAAATTTCATTCTGCATATATTCTCCTATTCTGTAATTTCGCAAAAAAAAGAAAAAAGAATAGACACAAAATAGTGGCTGTCACACATAAAGTGTATATATTACAGTCATATTTCCTTACATATCTGCGGGCCCGAAGGGAATAGGAGAAAATAACAACCGGGTACACATAATGGGTTATTCTCTATTTAGATGAAACAACAAAGGCTCCAACAATGCTATAGTATTACTTTTAGATAGTTTCATATTTGCATTGGCAGTGGGTCCCAACGGGTCAGCAAGACGGTTCTGAATAAACAAAAGCAAAGGATCTCAGTGCTCTACCCAGACATGATTTAATGAAGGTATAGAATAGTGATGATTACTGTGAGAAATATCTTCTATTTCATTTGCTATAATTATTCCACATGCCATGTATCACACTCTCCATTATTCTTACGGATGCAAGACTATCAACAATAAAATAGTTGGATATCTGGATTGCCACCTTCAATGCGAATCTTAATTTCATTTATTTGATATTTCCCTTCTCCACTGCAAAATTTAGAAACTGTTTGCCTGATAACGTCTTGCTAGATGCTTGAGTTAGCAAGCAGTGAACACTCAAGCTATTTTTACCATCTCTTTTCAGAATAATTTGAACATATATCTTCGGTGTCCTACTATCCTCACTTATATTGCAGATTGTGCCTTTTTGTCTCTCATTCTAAGAGAACAAGAACAAATATGATGAGGATTCGGGCATCACATACTTCAGGTACTTCACAGGTAGTGCTTTTCCTCCTTGATTCTTCTTAGCCATGAATTTTTCCTTCTCTTTCCATTATACGTGATTCTCAATCTCACAGATTACAAAGATTATTTCCAGCATTCTATAAAATTGTAAAATTCTAATATGGTGAATACATGCCTCTTAATAATTATTGTTTCCAAACTTGTTATTTTGTACATATTCTGCCTTTGGGCAGTCAGGACGATCTTTGCATAGTACATAAGTGTTTCATTTGAGACTCTAATTACCCCATACACATGGTAGTAAAGATGCTATACATTTTCTTAATAATAGAAATCAATGGTGTGCTTTTTTAATAATATCCCACCGGAACCACCAATTGTTTTACAAACCATCCTTCGTAATTCGATTAAATAAGCATATTACTTCCACGTCAAAACCCGAGATTTATGATTGTGTCCTAAACAATATTTTTGCTTTGTCCAGTTAATGCAGACAACAATGTGTAATTTACAACAATAGATTATATACATGTCGATCTTAGTGAAATGGTGATGCTGATATAGTTGCAGAAAAAAATTGAACTAATCGAAGATAAATGTACCTTTTGGTCCTACTAATCATACTACCAACAGTTACATGTTCTATATAGTAATATTTAGTATATGTATTCACAAAATTCTTACATTCCAATTTTTTAAGAGATTTTACAAGTAATTGATGGTACTGAATGTGTAAATGTGATTAATTTAGCTAGCATGTGCATAGTAATTAATGTATTCAACCACTCCACATGCTCCTCAAACGACGCAATTTTTCCGGCCAATGTGACTTGCCATAGAGTAAATGGTTTTTTGATTCTTAATTTCTATTCTTCATATAGTGGAAACAAAAACAATATAAATAATATCAGCATGCTATTTTAAGACGTGTAGTTTTTGTGGAAATTTAGTTTATGGCCAGTGAGACGTATCCATCACTTAGTCACAGAAATATATTCCCTTTTGAATAAGTCTTGATATCTAAAACCCATTAAGTTCCCATAGAATATTTGGCCAATGTGATTGTACAAAACACATTTGATTTCCTATGGTATGAGATTCTATGTTAATATTTTGCAACTAGCCCGTGCGAATGCACGGGTTCACAACTAGTTAAGCTAACCCGTAGCGATGGCTCCATGACTAAGTCCTTTCACAAGGACATCTGCCGTGACAAAACCACGACAGTTGGTGCCCACCATGGGGTGATCTCACGATGGTTTCGAGTTCTTGAAGGGCAGCTTCGAAGGACTCAAGGGATACGTTGTGGACCGGATGACTAAGAGTCATCGCGGCAAGCTCTACATCGATGATGCAGGATGGGGCCACGAGGCCGGCTCAATTGAGTACGAGTACCGGGTCCCCTTTGGAAGAATTCACATCTTCATCGACAAGATCGGCGAACCGGGCCCTGAGCCGGACATCTGCACCGACATCATCGAGACGGCTTAGCATGCAAGATCTGCCCAGGTTCAGCCCGCCGTAAAGCACACCTTCATAGGTGTCATGCATTGAGCGAAACCGTTGTCTACACTGATAACGAGTCTTCAACTTGAGAGACCGAGTCACTATATTAGCTGCAGGACGGCCGGATTAGTGGTGGTTCCGATGGCGACAGTATTCCGGACCCCCTTGATCCGCCGAGTCGGGTCGCGGTCTTCATGGCCGGTACACAATCAGCGGAACACTCTTCTACCGCTGCAGCAATGATTTTCGGTTCACCAGCAGCAACACCAGTAGGAGAAGGGTCTCTACGTCGCCTCCGGCTCAGGTTTTGTCCGATTTGTTCGACGCTTTGGCAACATTGCTAGCAGCGGAGGTTGACGTGGCAAACCGGGATCAGCACAATGTGGAGATTGCAAAGGTGAAGGATGAGATAACTCAGGCTAAAGCGGAGCTGGCGGCAGAAAACACCAGGATGGCTACAGAGAAGGCCGAGTTAGAGGCTTACCGACTTATGCTGGATGAGAGTGTGTTAGATGATGTCATGAGGAGAAGATATCGGTCGCACCTTCCACCGGGTTTTGAGGCAAGAAATCTCTTTAACACGCCTGGAGCAGGCACCAGCAACCAGCCAGTGGTAAACCGGGCGGAGGCACCTGGGACCGGGGCACCGGTTCAGCCGTGCGCGATGGATCCACCCCCTCAGCCTCGTCAGAACGATGCCCCATCACGACACGTCTCGACGCCTTCGGGTCATTACTCTAACCCGTTGGATAACATTGTCGCCGCCACTTCACGATTGGCGGCTCTCCTGATCGATGGCAAGTCCCCAGTAGCAGTTGAAACACGACGGGCTAGGGAGCTCCTTCAGACGGCCTTGACTCAGCAGCAGGCTTATTCATATAGCCGCGAAAGGATTCATTCTACTCCCCACCCGAGCCAGAGCTACATCAGGCATATCGATAAACCAGTCGTATCAAGCAGTGCGCGGAATCGTAATCCGCCCCATGGCCATAACCCGGCAGGTGGTGGCGGCAATGCTCAGGATGTAGTGGATCGCGCTAGGGCACGTCGAGAGGCCGAGTTAGCGACACAGCATGAGGCCTGCCAGCTCACTCCGGTTCGTCCAACAATGTCGGTGAAACCAGGGGTTACCTATAGTTCTTTGGGGGTAGCATGTCTCGACCCAGCACTGCGTAATGTACGGCTACCCAAGGATTTCAAAGGCCCACGCAAGGTCCGAATTACACTGCTGATTTATCCCCCAAGTCATGGGTGGAAAGCTATGAGATGGCAATGGAAATGCTGGGTGTGGGTGAAGCGGCGTGTGCCAAATACTTTACCATGATGTTGGAGGGAACAACTCGCACATGGTTGAAAAACCTGCCGGCCAACTCCATTGGGTCGTGGTCCGAGTTAAGGGCCCGGTTCATCCAGAATTTCAAGGATACATGCAAGCAGCCCATGTCAATCGTGGATTTAGCTCCCTGTGTCTAGGAGGAAGGAGAATCAACAACCCGCTGGGTGCGCCGACTTTTGGAGATTTTGCATTCATCAAACCGCATCAACGCTGACACAGCAGTGTTAACATTGGAGGGCAATTGCCGGTTTGCACCTCTGAAGCTGAAGTTGGGACGGCTCAAACACCATTGCAATGACACGAGAACACTTATGGCAGCTCTGGTGAAGTATGCCGACTCTGATAGTAACAAGGACCCTGAGTCTGATGACGACAAGACAGGGAAGGGAAAGAAGAGCGGCAGCACCAATGGGTAGCAGCATGACCCGGCAGGTCATGGGAACAACGGTAAACGCAAGGAGGATAATAGCTTGGACTTTGTGGCTAACACCAACACTCAGGATAACGGTCAGCATCGTAAGGGTAAACTGCCTCAGCGGGGTGGAGGGTCAGGCCGCAATCTTGAGCGCTTGTTAAATCAGCCTTGCCCAAAGCACGGATCGAAGGAGAGGCCAGCTAGGCATCTTTGGAAGAATTGCTTCATTATGCGGGAGTTCAAAAATTCAAATCTCTTTCAGTACGACAATGGACTGCCCGGCGGTTCAGGAGGCGGTTTCCATGGGCCAGGTTATGGTGGTGGCAGCTCCGGTTCAGGATTCCAAGGCAACGAAACCGGACATGGCAGTCAAGGCACTCAGGGCAATCAGGGAGGTTATAACCATCAGGTGAATCAACAGCAACAGCAATCGGGTTATCAGAGCAATCCGAAGAAGTGGAATAGTGGGCAGTACCATGTCTTCACGACTAGCTTATGTAAGCGCAAACATAAGCTTTATAAAAGGGCCGTGAACTCCCTTATCTAATCGGGTGCTGGTACTTAAGAAAAACGGCACTTGGTGTATGTGTGTGGATTACATAGACTTGAATAAGGCCTGTCCAGCTAATCCATTTGCCCTCCCTCATATCAATCAAATTATTGATACTACGGCAGGTTGTGACCATTTGTGTTTTCTGGATGTGTATTCTGGTTATCATCAGATCAAAATGGCAGTTAAGGACTAGGAGAAGATAGCTTTCATAACTCCCTTTGGAGCCTTCTACTATGTATCTATGCCTTTTGGGCTCAAAAGTGCCCAGGCGACTTATCAGCACTGTGTCCAAAATTGTCTTCATAAGCAGATTGGGCGCAATGTTCATGCTTATGTGGATGATATTGTGGTGAAGTCCAGAAAGGAGGAAACATTGATAGATGATTTGAAGGAAACATTTGATAACCTCCGGGTTTGTAAGATGATGCTTAATCCGGCCAAATGTGTCTTTGGTGTACCGGCAGACAAGCTCTTGGGTTTTCTGGTGTCTAACAGGGGCATTGAAGCTAATCCGGAGAAGATCACAGCTATCACATCTCTGGCTAAACCGGTGTGTATCAACGATGTTCAGCGTTTGGTGGGCCGGATTGCAGCCTTAAGCCGGTTTATCAGTCACCTTGGGGAGAAGGCTATCCCTTTGTATCAGATGCTAAGGAAGACGAATGACTTTGTCTGGGGTGATGCTGCTGATAAAGCGTTTGAGGACTTGAAGAGACAGTTAGCCAAGCCACCTATCCTTGCGGCTCCAGTCGATAAAGAGCCCTTATTGCTATATGTGGCTGCTAATGCCTGGGCTGTTAGTGTGGCCATTGTTGTGGAGCGCAAGGAGGCTGGAAAAGAGTATCTGGTTCAACGGCCGGTTATATCAGCGAGGCGCTTATTGAGTCCAAGGAGAGATACCCACATTGGCAGAAGCTGGTGTATGGGGTTTTCATGGCAAACCGGAAGCTCAAGCATTCTTTTCAGGGTCATCCTATCACAGTGGACAGTTCAGCCCCCTTGGAAGATATCATCCAAAACAGAGAAGCAACTGGCTGGATTGCCAAATGGGCTATTGATCTTGGACCTCACGGGTTAAAATATACGCCTCGCACAACAATTAAATCCCAAGCACTTATGGACTTCATCCATGATTAGACAGAGTTGCAGGCACCGAAGGAAAAGCCAGACAATACTTATTGGACTATTCATTTTTATGGGTCTAGGCAATTGGAGGGCTCGGGGGCTGGAGTCATATTAACTTCTCCACGAGGTGATAAGTTTTGTTATGTTCTCCGTTTAATGTTCCCTTGCACTAACAATGCAACTGAGTATGAGGCCTTGCTCCATGGTCTTCGGATGGCTAAGGAGATGAATTTGAGCCAGGTTAAGTGCTTTGGGGACTCATTCCTGGTGGCTCAACAGGTGTCTGGCACTTGGGATTCCAAGGATCCACTCATGGCGGTGTATAGACGAAAGGTGGATACAGTGGCCGGTCATTTCAAGGGTTATCAGGTTGACCATATAGACTGGCGAAAGAATGAAGCAGCAGATGCTTTAAGTCGCTTAGGCTATGAACGTAAACCGGTGCCACCCAATACCTTTTTAGATGGCTGCATAATCCGTCAATCAAGATACCTACGGAGGAGGATTTGGCTGTGCCTGACCCAGAGCCTCAATTGGTGGCGGCTCTTCACGTTATTCCGGATTGGACGGTCCCATACCTGGCATATATGAACCGGGGCGAGTTACCAGACGATGGAACATTGGCCCGGCAGATAATCCGGCGATCCAAGTCCATGACCATTGTCAATGGGGAGATGCATCATTGCAGCATAACAGGGGCGTTTCAGCGTTGTGTGTCTCCTCAAGAAGGTTGTGAGATTTTGCGTGAGAACAACGAAGAAGATTGTGGTCACCACGCCGGTTCAAAATCCTTGGTGGCTAACGCCTTTCATCATGGCTTCTATTGGTTGACGGCTCATGCTGATGCAGAGGATTTTATAAAGAGGTGTGACGGTTGTCAGAAGTTTGCACGCCGCGCTCATGTTCCGGCCCAAGAATTAAGGATGATTCCAATCTCTTGGCCGTTTGCAACTTGGGGGCTGGATATGGTTGGACCCTTTAAGAGGTCCAAGGACAAGAAGACCCACTTACTGGTGGCGGTTGATAAGTTCACCAAGTGGGTAGAGGCAGAGCTAGTCAGCAAGTGTCATGTGGCTACGGTGGTTCAATTCATCAAAATGGTGATCTTCCGGTTTGGTTTTCCACAAAACATTATAACTGATAATGGTACTAATCTGTCAAAGGGTGCAATGGAAGAATTTTGTCAATGTGAGTACATCCGGCTTGACGTCTCATCAGTTGCTCACCCCCAATCTAATGGTCAAGCAGAGACGGCCAATGAAGAGATTTTGAGAGGTATCAAACCCCGGCTTATGGTTCCTTTAAAGCGGACGCTGGGTTGTTGGGTGGAGGAGTTACCTTCTGTGTTATGGAGTATCAACACCACACCGAACAGATCTATGGGTTACACGCCTTTCTTCATGGTTTACGGAGCAGAGGCGGTTCTCCCTAGTGACATCCGTCATGACTCGCCCCGTGTGGCGGCTCATGTTGAAGCTAATAATGAGAAAGCACGTCAGGACTCACTGGACCTGTTAGATGAGGAGCGTGATCTTGCAGCGGCACGTTCGGCGATTTATCAACAAGATCTGCGACGTTATCATAGCCGCCGGGTTAAAACCAGAACTTTTCAATAAGGCGATCTGGTGCTCTGGCTCATCCAGGATCAGTTTGATATGCACAAGTTATCCCCACCTTGGGAAGGGCCTTTTGTGGTCAGCAAAAATTTGCACAATGGATCATACTACCTTATCGATGTTCGATAGCACAAAGACTCACGTAAATCGAAGGAGGAGACCCAACGGCCGTGGAATATAGCTCATCTTCGGCTTTACTATACTTGAACCATAAGCTCTTCTTATGTACATAATTATGACAATGTATATATTATGCTCAATATAATAAACCGGAGCCTCATCTAAAGCAGGGTCTTTGTTGTTTTTTCATCATGTGTGTATTTAAATGGTGGCTTCTATTTATAATGCAAAGTTCTACTGATCCGGCTTATAAAGCCACACATATAAAAGGAAATCCCTAGGGGGATTGGTCGTATTCGAACCATAGCTACGCCTCTTGATCGGCTCACGGCCAAAGGGAAATCACTAGGGGGCTTGGTTGTATTTACACCATAGCTACACCTCTTGATAGGCTTAATGCCAAAAGGAAATTATGTGGGGCTAAAGAGAGTGTTGCACCAGCACATCTCAAACATAGGTACCCACCGAACACAGCTGAAATGTTGCTAGGGGGCTCTTTGCTTCTCAAAGAACAAAGAGTTTGCACCCTTGCAATAAGCTATCAAGCCAGGCTTGGAAGCCAGGTGTATTCACCTAAAACCCCGGGTTATCCTGCCATTTTAAGTAAGCCACTCCGTCCTGGTAAACCTGGTATGACCCATCGAATGTTTGACAAGTCAATCTCATAGATCCTGAACTTGTCAAAGTTAAAACGATGATTGGTTAAAGATTGAGGTCCATCTTAAAAGGCTTTGAAAAATGGTTTTACTCAGTGGCCTGGCAGCCCATGAAAAGCCTCAATTTAGGGCCTGGCAGCCCATGAAAAGCCTCAATTTAGGGCCTGGCAGCCCATGAAAAGCCTTGCATATTCTTCTTGTGTTTTTTGCAATGTTTTTTCTCTTTTATAAGATTCATAAATATTTTCTGATAAACTGGCATTTATTAAAACCCGGCGTGGCTTTCAACGCTAAGTTGTCAGTACATGATCAGTTATAATCTGGCACTCATTGATCCGGATTGGTTTTGACTACAAGTCACCAGTATTATATGGATAAACCGGTGTTTATCATAACCCGATACGGTTTTATCGTAAACCGGCAAACATAGAAGGAGTCGTCAATACTCCGGGTTGGTGTTATCACCATACTATAAACAACAGATTGGCCAGCCAACGAGGTGATTCAATATAACATGTATCATTTATGTTATATATGGTTGTTTTTAAATACAGCCTTGGCTCTACACCTAGGCTATATATTTGGGCATCATGACTCGTCCAGCGGTAAACCGCCAGGACACTTTCAATCTCTTGTATGCAGGAACAAGTTAAAATACAGCCACTCCAGATTATGCATATAATAGATCCCAAAAGCATGGAGAGTTATCAGTATCAAGCAAAACAAATATGCTCGACGGTATAATAGACAAGTGTTTGAACTAGCCTATTACAAGGCGCTTTAATGCCCACACAGAATAATTGTTTCAGTAAGAGTGATAGGCTGCGACAGGCTAAACCGGCCTCCGGTTTAGGATTCATCACCAAGACGACTTGAAGATTGGGGGTCATCTTGAGTCGGTGCATCCTCCTCCTCCCTACCTAGTGGATGGAAATCAATGGTTGCCCAATCGATTCTAGTTAAAGCTTGGAACACAACTTCTTCACTTATAAGGTTGGAAGGATCAATGTCAGGGGCATAAGTGTGCTTACGAATTGGCGGAACAAGATCTTCTACATCATGTGTTGGCGCAGGATATCTTTTTGATCAGCATCATAAACCGGCTGATAATGAGAGAGATTTGTTTCCTCCGCCAATTTACTCGCTAAAGGTCGCATTTCCCTTGTCAGCCTTCATGCAGGATTGCCTTTGCCAATATCTAACGGTTCAAGATCTGGAATCCATGCCTTGGCCCGGATTAGCGCAGTCAGAGCGCCTAACCTTGCAGCTGATCTTTTAAGTTCATCCAACCGGGCAGGCAACATTGACAGTTTCTCAATGGGTTCTTTTATCAAGGTTGGAGGAGGCTTGTTATGAGCAGCAGTGCAAATATCCCACTCAGCTCCGGAATGTAACTGCTCTATCAAAGTGTAGGCAGCCTTCAGCTTCATCCGCATGCCAGGGCCCGGTAATGCAGGTCCCTGTGACATTGCAAGCATCAGTGAACCAGTAACGGATGAGATAAAATGCATTGAAAAACATCAGATTAGGATACTTACCAAATACAATAGAGGTCATAGCATTTATCTACCGCTTTAAACCGTTCAGCTCTTCGAGCACCGGTTTAAGGGCAGCTTCTACGTCCTCGGATCTTTTTGCTAAAGCGGTTTTCTCTGTGTCCCAATCAGCCCGTTCCTTATTAAAGGTCTCCGTCAGCTTCTCCATGGCTACTAAGGCATTGGTCAGTTCCTCCTTGGCTTTAGAACCCTCTGCTTGCTGAGATTTAATGTCCTGTTGAAGATCAGCAGTTTGAGTGTCCTTTTTGCTCAGCTTAGCCTACAAATGAAAGACATATCATCAGTGGGCCGTATATATTTGAAGTACCAAGCACATAACAAGTTATGCACTCTGCACTTGGGGGCTAATGTACGTCTGCACAAAGTAAGAGTGCTTAAAGTCCCGGTTCACCTTGGAAAGATAAACCGGCCCTTGGGGACTAAATAGGCGCAAAGTTGTTCTAAATAAGTATGCAGAGTTGAGATATTGCAAAGTCTCGGTTTTTTATTGCCATCATAAATCGACCCTTGGGGGCTACTAGAGTTGGTACTTAAAATTGGATTTAAGAGATAAATGGTTATGTAATTACCTCATAACGCTCCTTCATCAAATTCACTAAACCGGGTTCGTAGTCACGGTTTGTATACAGACGGATTAAAAAACCGGAATGGAGTTCCTGGGCATTGAGGTGGGCATAGCTTGATAATTCGGTGCTCCATTTTCCTTTTGCCATAGCAGAACGACCTTCCTTGGTGTTATGCTTGGATAATGCAACAGGGTTCCCAGGGGAGGTGTGGCCAACGCCAGTAATGATAACATCATCTTCCTTGTCACCGGCAGCCTTCACTAGAGTTGACGGGATATCAGCAGCCTTAACCGGACTAGATGGTCCATCATCAGTACGGACTGGGCTCGTCGGTTTATCAGCATGGTCTACTGCTTCAACTTCTACTTGTCCATCAAAATCATGATCTTCAAGGGGCGGTTCATCAAACATGGCGTCGGCATTTGGACCTTCCGGTTCTGGAGTCTTCTCCGGTTCAACAACCACATGGTCGTCAGACGGTTTACTCGCCCAAGCCTTCTTGCTGGGTCTAGCCTTGGCTCTGAAAGGAAAAATATGCAAGGGTTAATATAGCATGCAAGTATAAAGCGTCAAAAGATTCAGTTAAAAACTTACCCAACAACTATCTTAAGAGGAGGGAGTTGTGTGGCTGTTGACTCGCGAGATGACGAATGAGGCATTCCCTAATAATTTGAATCGGATGGATTAAGAGGTTGTCGGAAATAACCTGCCTTGGGATAATAAGTATCAGAAGTGGGTGAGACCTTAGGTCGATGTTTCCGAACCGGAATGTTCGGTAAACCGGCCAAAGTGACTACTTGGCCGTTGTGCTGGGTTGTGCGGCGAGCTTCGTGGTGCTGCTTCTTCAAAAGAAATTTTGGGTCCAAGTGAGCAAGGGGGTGAGAAAATTTTATTTTTCGGATTGTTTGATGGATTTTCTATGTTGACGGAGTGTCGGAACCGGAGGGAAGAGTAATTACCTATGCGTCATCAGCCTGGCTGCCTTCAGCGTCATCCTGATAAGAATCATTGTCAATGAGGTGTATGAAAAGCGAACCAAGAGAGTCAAGTTCTACCTCTGAATCCGGATTATCGATGTCTTCATCAAGGTTTGTTGGGGGTTGCTGATCCCACGTACACCTATGGGGATCGGCGGACCGAGCCCCTTTCGGTTCGGCAGGGGGGCGGTGGATGCACAAAGAGCAGATCGAGGCGAACGCATGAGCGACGCGGTTGGTTTACCCAGGTTCGGGCCGCACGGATGCGTGAAACCCTACTCCTGCTTTGGTAGTTGTATTGAGTTCTTGCTCGGGAGCGATGAGTGCTACAGTACACTCAAGCAGCTGGCGAGACTGAGCGTGAGAATGGCCGCCCCCCCCCCTCTCTCTGCTGCGCATGGGCCTCCTTTTATATGTCTTAGGGGTCACCGACAGGTGGCAACAGAGGTGGGGGTAAAAATGTAAAAGAGGTGGTAGTTGGCTCCACCACCTACAACAGTCGTATCATACCTAACCCTGACGGTAGGGGACAAGGGCATTAAATGCCTGTCTGTGTCACCTAGACGGTACAGAGAGGGACCGCCAGGAACGCCACCGTTTGCCACGATGGCTATCTTGTCAGCGCTTGCTTGCCACCGCATGCCCCCGGCCGCACAGCCTCCCGCCACATACGCCAGGAGCGGTCCCAGAGCAACACGTTGGTGGGTGAGCTGGAGCGTGGGCTGCGGAATAGTAGCTTGCCGCGGCAAGCGCCTTGCCGTGGATGTTGCCTTGTCGCGTCCAGGAGCTTGTCGCTCACCTGGTCTTGTCGGGACGCGCAGTGCGCCGCAGCAAGCTTCTTGAGATGCTTTGGTTGGTCTTCCCGACAAGCTCCTCTTGCCGGGGTCTCGTCTCCTTCCCGGCAAGCTCCTCTTGCCGGGGCCTCGTCTCCTTCCCGGCAAGCTCCTCTTGCCGGGGTCTTGTCTCCTTCCCGGCAAGCTCCTCTTGCCGGGGCCTTGTTTTGCTCTTGGATACTTTGTTCTTGAATGGCCTCAAAGGAGCCGTGGAGAATCTTGGCGGTCGCCCGGCAAGCCTTGCCGCGGGGTGCTGCGACTGCCCGTGCATAAGTTCGGGATACTAAGGTACCCCTACTTTAGTACACCGACAAGGTTCAACCCGGTGGATTCAACCGCCTTATTCTTGGCAGGCCTCTTGACCGCCTTCATCTTAAGTCGAGGGGTTTTCACCGCTTTTCTTGAGGGCTCTTCTTCCAAAGTGGGTCATCACCATGTTAAAAGAATTGACAAAAGATTAGGATGTTACACAGATTAAGTACAAGCAGAAGTGAGGCAATTCTTACAGCTGGCGGTTTATTCAAAGTGTAGTAGGGACTTAACCCGGTCCTACTGCAGACAGCCTCCGATTCATTCAGTATTTTCTTCACAGCTTCAGTAACTTCAGCTTCTGTCAGTTGAATATCAATATGACGTTGAGAGCCTTTTGAGTCACCAGTATACTCGCACATTAAACCGGAGCGGCAGTTTAAAGGCAATATACTCCATGAAATCCCACTACAAAAAAATACACTTCCGTGATGATACGTGTTTGTCACAGTAGGTCGCTTTTTTGGCATGCATGTACATCCATGACAAATTTATGACAGAATCAAGATATTCATACCTGTGCTGTCGTAGAACTGTTCCATGACATTACCAAAATTATCATCACGGAAGTGTCCACTTCCATGACGATAAATCGCGCGTCACAGAAGTGCTTTCGTCAAGGGTGACCGACACGTGGCATCCACCGTAATGGAACGCCGTTAAGCTATCAGGTCGGGACTTGGATCCGATAACCCGTTAACAGCCCCGACCAATGGGAAATTTCCACGTGTAAAATTCTTATTGGCCGGACGAAACACGTGTCAGCTCGTCAGTGGGTCAGATAGGCACCTATGATATGTCGACATGTGGCACGGCCCAACAAAGGCCCATTCTTGTGAAAAGGCGAGCCCGTTTGACTTTGTCAAAAGGTGGCGGGCCGACCCATGTAAAGCCTGTTAATGGCCTGTTCGCATATAGCCCATTTACAGCCCGCTAACCCAAGGCTCGTTACGCCCTATCCGAATTAGGCCCAGTAGCGTCATTTGGGCCATCCAATATGATTCCAGCCCGTTTTCACTTTTGGCCCATGTATGGCCCATGACGTTTTTCGGGCCATATGAGGCCCTATGTAACTCTTGGCCTATTAACGGCTCGTGGTGAAACTGGCCCGTAATGAACAGTGTATCACTTTACACCCATGAACAGCCCATGGTGAAACTGGCCCGTAATGAATAGTGTATCACTTTATACCCATTAACGGCCCGTTATTCCGTTGGGCCGTTTCTAGTCCATGTTATCTTTCGGCCTTCTCAGAGCCCATTTATTCTTGGGCTCATTTCCAGCATTCATTTACTTACGGCCTGTTACTGTCATTTTCTGCTTGTGGGCCAAATTCAGCCCGTGGTTACAGTCGGCCCATTTGTGGTCCGTTAATATGTTGGGCCATTTTCATAGCGTCATCAAATACGGCCTATTAATGATGTACCGTTACGGTCGGCCCATGAACGGACGATTCCAACTCTAGCCCGTTTACGGCCATAATGCGGCCTGTTATTGGCCCATGTTTGGCCAATCGATCATACGGCCCGTATAAGGCCCATTGATGATATGGCCCGTAGAAGGCCCATTGTTTCTATGACCCATGGAAGGCCTACTGTTTCTACGGCCCGTAGAAGGCCCACTATTTCTACGGCCCGTAGGAGGCCCAGTGTCACTACAGTAAATATTAGCCCATGGTTATTGTGGCCAAGTTTTAAAAAATAGGTTATTGCAGCCACTAGTTAACCGCGGAAAAAGAACTGCAATGACTACAAGCAAACAAATAAACAAGACAACAAGGAAATAAATAAGCAA
The DNA here is from genome assembly GCA_034509565.1 of Triticum monococcum. Taxonomy (NCBI): domain Eukaryota; kingdom Viridiplantae; phylum Streptophyta; class Magnoliopsida; order Poales; family Poaceae; genus Triticum; species Triticum monococcum. Next base: position 654,467,156 of record CM067847.1, on the reverse strand, counting down.
GCAACTAACGCTAGGCTATCACGGCTATTACACATATTACATCCACTGGGCATCAAAGTTCGCCACCAGTGCAAATATAGGGAACAAGGCAGCATATCATATACACTGGCCGTCAAAATTGGCCACCAGTGCAAATAAACACGGCAGCAAAACAAGAGCATAACTAAAACAACTTCAGAAGAGCTCAAGAAATGTTATCCTGGGTATCCACCATGCTGGCAATAAGCTTAGCAAGATGATTAGCTTTGTCCTGTTTCGCGCTAAAATCCTCCAACACTTGTTGTTGCACCAGAAAGTATGCATCTGAATGCTCCAGGGACTTCCGCAGTCCTTCCGCTTCTTGTCGCAACACAGCTGATCGATGTCCTTCAGCTTGTAGTTGAGACTCAAGAAACCAAACTGATTCAGACAGTGAGTTTGAATAGCTTGTGCAAGTGGTAGTGGCCAGTACCTCCAACACTAAACCAAGACAGGATGTGTCACTATCCTGAACCTTATCTGCATTACTTCCTTTACCGTTGCTTAATAAGGCACTCTTCCCCAATATTCTGTCAGCATTCTAAAAGAAGAAACAAGCAGACACATAACAAGTTTAGCCTGTACTAGTATATGAAACTCATTTTGGTGAACCAGTTCATTAGTAAGGTGGACAGGACTAAACTACCAAGTCTTCTATTGCCAAGTACTAGTACATAATAAAAGCATCAAACAAACATATATCTATGTCCTATGGTAGCAATGGAATCTTATATTAGAACAGTTGTTCTTCAGGTTTAGGCACTTGTTCTACATGAACAGAGTACAGTAAGACGCAAGAATATAATACTTAAAAATAGAAAATGAGCTCATAGACCTTACCAAATTCTTGGTTCGGGCCAGTACAAAACAAGGCGTTCTCAGTCATCATCCAGTAAATGTGTCTCGGGAGAACGTAAGGGAATTTGATAAGTTTCTTTGCCGGTGAAGTACGTTTTCTTTAGGTAATTCCGGTACTGCCACCAAGCAATCTTGAAGATAGCAGAGGTATTAGCATAGGTTACCTCATCCTGAGTTTCCAAATCGGTCCTTCTCTATAGAGAAAAATGGGAAAATTTGCTGTATTATAACCATCATGCAGGTAGGATGTATGGGACGAAGCAAAGTAATTGCCATGAATAACATTACTTACACATAACTCCTGGACAAACACCTGCAACTGGCATTTTCCTTCATCTTCAGTATAATATTTCCAAGATGGGGAGATATGCACATACGATTTAACAACATCAAATGCGATATATGCTAAACTACGACTAGCTGGTTGTGCTTCCTCCACATGAATAGGCGTACTAACTGGTGGAGTTGGCGTTCGCCGTGATAGTACTGGTCCTTTGGGCACTGGAGCTGCCTTACTAACTGCTCTTGTTTGGGAGCTCTGTGGTGGAGATGGTGCTGTGTCAATAGGAACTGGGTTACTATCGGCTGGGGTTGGGGTTAGATTGGGTGAAGCTGGTTCTCTGTCCATCGTAGTAGGGGTACAATCTGCGAGAGTTTGGGTTATGTGTGGTAGGGCTGGTTCTTGGGCATGTACAACCGGGGTGCTATCTCCACCAAGAGGTAGCACTGTTTTATTTGAAGACCGTGTTTTTAGTCTGCTAGATACTGGCATCACCCGCTCCAATTCAAATGGCTGATAAACAGGAAACATAGTTGAATGTACAAACATTGTAGGAGAGACACATGCAATAGATAGTGTGGAAAAAAGAGGGCATTAAATAGTTGACATGTATATTGTTTAACTAAAACGGATAGCATGACATAATTTCACATATATGATGTCTATCTAAACTAGATAGCATAGCATAACATAATTCAAAGATATGATGAATAACTAAACAGGATAACATGACATAATTCACCTACATGTTATCTAAGTAATCAGGATCTCATCATTTAGTTCACATATGTGATTTATATGCTAAACAGAGGGCATTCGATATGATGTCTGAACTAAGAACATGGTGTTGAATATTGTGTATATGATGTCCAAACTATGCAATGCAAGACACCGTATGCATGATATGAGCAGTATAACCGTGCCAAGTTAGAGCATACACCTCAGTGGGGGAATAGGACTGGATTTCTATCTCTGAATCCATCTCTAAGGAGCAATTGGGACCCAACAAGAGATCTGCTTCGACAGGTAGCACTGTCTGCTCTGAAGGCCTTGTTTTCACTTCCAGATTTTTCCATCTCCCACCCAAATGGCTGATTCACAGGAAGAGTAGTTTAATGTACAAACATTGTCGACAAATGGAAATGTAATGAAGAAAAGGATGGGCAAGATATCATTCAAATATATGATGCCTGGTTAAATAGGATGGCATTGCACATTTCACATATATTATGGCTGGCTAAAAGACATGAGACTGCATAATTCCCATATATGATATAGAAACTAAACAGGTGGCACTACAGAACATGTCTAAACTAAGCAGATGACATATATGAAGTAAAAAGTAGGCACTGCAAGGCAACATATGCATGATATGACTAACATCATCATGCCAAGGTAGAGAAAACACCTTGGGGGTAAATAGGAGTGGTCAGCGGCGTCCGAATCCGCCTCAGAACAGATATCTTCCTTTGCATTACAATCTGGAGATGGGTGGGGAGGGTTTGCCATTGAACCCACCATGGAGCGATGTCTGCATGACATTGTATTGCCGCGCAAAACTCTTCTCTTTTTCTCTACATGTTCAGCATGACTGTGTACAATATCTGACATGCATACGAAAAAAATATGGTGATATTATGTAAGGAGAGCATGCAGAAATTTAGAGTGATGGTAACTGAAGGAAATATGCCCTAGAGGCAATAATAAAGTTATTATTTATTTCCTTACATCATGATAAATGTTTATTATTCATGCTAGAATTGTATTAACCGGAAACATAATACATGTGTGAATACATAGACCAACAGAGTGTCACTAGTATGCCTCTACTTGACTAGCTCGTTAATCAAAGATGGTTATGTTTCCTAACCATGAACAAAGAGTTGTTATTTGATTAAACGAGGTCACATCATTAGTTGAATGATCTGATTGACATGACCCATCCCATTAGCTTAGCACCCGATCGTTTAGTATGTTGCTATTGCTTTCTTCATGACTTATACATGTTCCTATAACTATGAGATTATGCAACTCCCGTTTACCGGAGGAACACTTTGGGTACTACCAAACGTCACAACGTAACTGGGTGATTATAAAGGAGTACTACAGGTGTCTCCAATGGTAGATGTTGGGTTGGCGTATTTCGAGATTAGGGTTTGTCACTCCGATTGTCGGAGAGGTATCTATGGGCCCTCTCGGTAATGCACATCACATAAGCCTTGCAAGCACTGCAACTAATATGTTAGTTGTGAGATGATGTATTACGGAACGAGTAAAGAGACTTGCCGGTAACGAGATTGAACTAGGTATTGGATACCGACGATCGAATCTCGGGCAAGTAACATACCGATGACAAAGGGAACAACGTATGTTGTTATGCGGTCTGACCGATAAAGATCTTCGTAGAATATGTAGGAGCCAATATGGGCATCCAGGTCCCGCTATTGGTTATTGACCGGAGACGTGTCTCGGTCATGTCTACATTGTTCTCGAACCGTAGGGTCCGCACGCTTAACGTTACGATGACAGTTATTATGAGTTTATGCATTTTGATGTACCGAAGGTTGTTCGGAGTCCCGGATGAGATCACGGACATGACGAGGAGTCTCGAAATGGTCGAGACGTAAAGATTGATATGTTGGAAGCCTATGTTTGGACATAGGAAGTGTTCCGGGTGAAATCGGGATTTTACCGGAATACCGGGAGGGTTACCGGAACCCCCCGGGAGACTAATGGGCCTATTGGGCTTTAGTGGAAAAGAGAAAAGGGAAGCCCACAAGCTGGCCGGCGCCCCCCCCCCTTCCCCAAGTCCTAGTAGGACTAGGATAGGGGGCCGGCCCCCCTTCTCTCTCCTTTTCCCCCCGGGAGTCCTAATAGGATTAGGATTGGAGGGAGGAGTCCTACTCCCGGTGGGAGTAGGACTCCCCTGCGCCTCCTCTCCCTGGCCGTCCGGCTCCCCCTCCTCCAACCTTTATATACGGGGGCAGGGGGCACCCCAAGACACACAAGTTGATCCTTGAGATCGTTCCTTAGCCGTGTGCGGTGCCCCCTGCCACCAAATTCCACCTTGATCGTACCGTTACAGTGCTTAGGCGAAGCCCTGCGTCGGTAGTACATCAAGATCGTCATCACGCCGTCGTGCTGACGGAACTCTTCCTCAACGCTTTGCTGGATCGGAGCCCGAGGAACGTCATCGAGCTGAACGTGTGCTAAGAACTCGGAGGTGCCGGAGTAACGGTGCTTGGATCGGTTGGATCGGGAAGAAGACGTACGACTACTTCCTCTACGTTGTGTGATCGCTTCCGCAGTCGGTCTGCGTTGGTACGTAGACAACACTCTCAACTCTCGTTGCTATGCATCACCATGATCTTGCGTGTGCGTAGGAAAATTTTCGAAATTACTGCGTTCCCCAACAGAGGCATCCGAGCCTAGGTTTTATGGTTTGATGTTATTTGCACGAGTAGAACACAAGTGAGTTGTGGGCGATACAAGTCATACTGCCTACCAGCATGTCATACTTTGGTTCGGCGGTATTGTTGGGTGAGACGATCCGGACCAACCTTACGCATACTCTTACGCGAGACCGGTTCCCTCGACGTGCCTTGCACATAGATGGCTTGCGGAAGACTGTCTCTCCAACTTTAGTTGAACCAAGTGTGACTACGCCCGGTCCTTGAGAAGGTTAAAACGGAGTCTATTTGACGAACTATCGTTGTGGTTTTGATGCGTAGGTGAGATGAGTTCTTACTTAAGCCCGTAGCAGCCACGTAAAACTTGCAACAACAAAGTAGAGGACGTCTAACTTGTTTTTGCAGGGCATGTTGTGATGTGATATGGTCAAGGCATGATGCTGATTTTATTGTATGAGATGATCATGTTTTGTAACCGAGTTATCGGCAACTGGCAGGAGCCATATGGTTGTCGCTTTATTGTATGCAATGCAATCGCGATGTAATGCTTTACTTTATTACTAAGCGGTAGTGATAGTCGTGGAAGCATAAGATTGGCGAGACGACAATGATGCTACGATGGAGATCAAGGTGTCGCGCCGGTGACGATGGTGATCATGACGGTGCTTCGGAGATGGAGATCACAAAGCACAAGATGATGATGGCCATATCATATCACTTATATTGATTGCATGTGATGTTTATCCTTTTATGCATCTTATCTTGCTTTGATTGACGGTAGCATTATAAGATGATCTCTCACTAAATTATCAAGAAGTGTTCTCCCTGAGTATGCACCGTTGCAAAAGTTCTTCGTGCTGAGACACCACGTGATGATCGGGTGTGATAGGCTCTACGTTCAAATACAACGGGTGCAAAACAGTTGCACACGCGGAATACTCAGGTTATACTTGACGAGCCAAGCATATACAGATATGGCCTCGGAACACGGAGACCGAAAGGTCGAGCGTGAATCATATAGTAGATATGATCAACATATTGATGTTCACCATTGAAAACTACTCCATCTCACGTGATGATCGGTTATGGTTTAGTTGATTTGGATCACGTGATCACTTAGAGGATTAGAGGGATGTCTATCTAAGTGGGAGTTCTAAAGTAAATTAACTGAACTTAAAAATATTATCATGAACTTAGTACCTGATAGTATCTTGCTTGTTTATGTTGATTGTAGATAGATGGCTCCTGCTGTTGTTCCGTTAAATTTTAATGCGTTCCTTGAGAAAGCAAAGTTGAAAGATGATGGTAGCAATTACACGGACTGGGTCCGTAACCTGAGGATTATCCTCATTGCTGCACAGAAGAATTACGTCCTAGAAGCACCGCTGAGTGCCAGGCCTGCTGCAAGAGCAACACCAGAAGTTATGAACGTCTGGCAGAGCAAAGCTGATGACTACTCAATAGTTCAGTGTGCCATGCTTTACGGCTTAGAACCGGGACTTCAACAACGTTTTGAACGTCATGGAGCATATGAGATGTTCCAGGAGTTGAAGTTAATATTTCAAGCAAATGCCCGGATTGAGAGATATGAAGTCTCCAATAAGTTCTATAGCTGCAAGATGGAGGAGAACAGTTCTGTCAGTGAGCATATACTCAAAATGTCTGGGTATAATAATCACTTGATTCAATTGGGAGTTACACTTCCGGATGATTGCGTCATTGACAGAATTCTCCAATCACTGCCACCAAGCTACAAGAGCTTTGTGATGAACTATAATATGCAAGGGATGAACAAGACTATTCCCGAGCTCTTCGCTATGCTGAAAGCTGCGGAGGTAGAAATCAAGAAGGAGCATCAAGTGTTGATGGTTAACAAAACCACTAGTTTCAAGAAAAAGGGCAAAGGGAAGAAGAAGGGGAACTTCAAGAAGAACGGCAAGCAAGTTGCTGCTCAAGAGAAGAAACCCAAGTCTGGACCTAAGCCTGAAACTGAGTGCTTCTACTGCAAGCAGACTGGTCACTGGAAGCGGAACTGCCCCAAGTATTTGGCGGATAAGAAGGATGGCAAGGTGAACAAAGGTATATGTGATATACATGTTATTGATGTGTACCTTACTAATGCTCGCAGTAGCACCTGGGTATTTGATACTGGTTCTGTTGCTAATATTTGCAACTCGAAACAGGGACTACAGAATAAGCGGACGCTAGCAAAGGACGAGGTGATGATGCGCGTGGGAAACGGTTCCAAAGTCGATGTGATCGCGGTCGGCACGCTACCTCTACATCTACCTTCGGGATTAATATTAGACCTAAATAATTGTTATTTGGTGCCAGCGTTGAGCATGAACATTATATCTGGATCTTGTTTAATGCGAGACAGTTATTCATTTAAATCAGAGAATAATGGTTGTTCTATTTATATGAATAATATCTTTTATGGTCATGCACCCTTGAAGAGTGGTCTATTCTTGTTGAATCTCGAAGATAGTGATACACATATTCATAATGTAGAAGCCAAAAGATGCAAAGTTAATAATGATAGTGCAACTTACTTGTGGCACTGCCGTTTAGGTCATATCGGTGTAAAGCGCATGAAGAAACTCCATACTGATGGGCTTTTGGAACCACTTGATTATGAATCACTTGGTACTTGCGAACCGTGCCTCATAGGCAAGATGACTAAAACACCGTTCTCCGGTACTATGGACAGAGCAACAGATTTATTGGAAATCATACATACCGATGTATGTGGTCCGATGAATATTGAGGCTCGTGGCGGATATCGTTATTTTCTCACCTTCACAGATGATTTAAGCAGATATGGGTATATCTACTTAATGAAACATAAGTCTGAAACATTTGAAAAGTTCAAAGAATTTCAGAGTGAAGTTGAAAATCATCGTAACAAGAAAATAAAGTTTCTACGATCTGATCGTGGAGGAGAATATTTGAGTTACGAGTTTGGTGTACATTTGAAAAATTGTGGAATAGTTTCGCAACTCACGCCACCCGGAACACCACAACGTAATGGTGTGTCCGAACGTCGTAATCGTACTTTACTAGATATGGTGCGATCTATGATGTCTCTTACTGATTTACCGCTATCGTTTTGGGGTTATGCTTTAGAGACGGCCGCATTCACGTTAAATAGGGCACCATCAAAATCCGTTGAGACGACACCTTATGAACTATGGTTTGGCAAGAAACCAAAGTTGTCGTTTCTTAAAGTTTGGGGCTGCGATGCTTATGTGAAAAAGCTTCAACCTGATAAGCTCGAACCCAAATCGGAGAAGTGTGTCTTCATAGGATATCCAAAGGAAACTATTGGATACACCTTCTATCACAGATCCGAAGGCAAGACTTTTGTTGCTAAATTCGGAAACTTTCTAGAGAAGGAGTTTCTCTCAAAAGAAGTGAGTGGGAGGAAAGTAGAACTTGACGAGGTAACTGTACCTTCTCCCTTATTGGAAAATAGTACATCACAGAAAACTGTTTCTGCGACACCTATACCAATCAGTGAGGAAGCTAATGATGATGATCATGAAGCTTCAGAACAAGATACTACTGAACCACGTAGATCAACCAGAGTAAGATCCGCACCAGAGTGGTACGGTAATCCAGTTCTGGAAGTCATGATGCTAGATCATGATGAACCTACGAACTATGAAGAAGCGATGGTGAGCCCAGATTCCACAAAGTGGCTTGAGGCCATGAAATCTGAGATGGGATCCATGTATGAAAACAAAGTATGGACTTTGGTTGACTTGCCCGATGATCGGCAAGCAATTGAGAATAAATGGATCTTCAAGAAAAAGACTGACGCTGACGGTAATATTACTGTCTATAAAGCTCGACTTGTCGCAAAAGGTTTTTCGACAAGTTCAAGGAGTTGACTACGATGAGACCTTCTCACCCGTAGCGATGCTTAAGTCCGTCAGAATTATGTTAGCGATTGCCGCATTTTATGATTATGAAATATGGCACATGGATGTCAAAACTGCATTCCTGAATGGATTTCTGGAAGAAGAATTGTATATGATACAACCAGAAGGTTTTGTCGATCCAAAGGGAGCTAACAAAGTATGCAAACTCCAGCGATCCATTTATGGACTGGTGCAAGCATCTTGGAGTTGGAATAAATGCTTTGATAGTGTGATCAAAGCATTTGGATTTATACAGACTTTTGGAGAGGCCTGTATTTACAAGAAAGTGAGTGGGAGCTCTGTAGCATTTCTAATATTATATGTGGATGACATATTGCTGATTGGAAATGATATAGAATTTCTGGATAGCATAAAGGGATACTTGAATAAAAGTTTTTCGATGAAAGACCTCGGGGAAGCTGCTTACATATTAGGCATAAAGATCTATAGAGATAGATCAAGACGCTTAATTGGACTTTCACAAAGCACATACCTTGACAAGATTTTGAAAAAGTTCAAAATGGATCAAGCAAAGAAAGGGTTCTTGCCTGTGTTACAAGGTATGAAATTGAGTAAGACTCAATGCCCGACCACTGCAGAAGATAGAGAGAAAATGAAAGATGTTCCCTATGCTTCAGCCATAGGATCTATCATGTATGCAATGCTGTGTACCAGACCTGATGTGTGCCTTGCTATAAGTTTAGCAGGGAGGTACCAAAGTAATCCAGGAATGGATCACTGGACAGCGGTCAAGAACATCCTGAAATACCTGAAAAGGACTAAGGATATGTTTCTCGTATATGGAGGTGACAAAGAGCTCACCGTAAGAGGTTACGTTGATGCAAGCTTTGACACTGATCCGGACGATTCTAAATCGCAAACCGGATACGTGTTTACTTTAAACGGTGGAGCTGTCAGTTGGTGCAGTTCTAAACAAAGCGTCGTAGCGGGATCTACATGTGAAGCGGAGTACATAGCTGCTTCGGAAGCAGCAAACGAAGGAGTCTGGATGAAGGAGTTCATATCCGATCTAGGTGTCATACCTAGTGCATCGGTTCCAATGAAAATCTTCTGTGACAATACTGGTGCAATTGCCTTGGCAAAGGAATCCAGATTTCACAAGAGGACCAAACACATCAAGAGACGCTTCAACTCCATCCGGGATTTAGTCCAGGTGGGAGACATAGAGATTTGCAAGATACATACGGATCTGAACGTTGCAGACCCGTTGACTAAGCCTCTTCCACGAGCAAAACATGATCAGCACCAAGGCTCCATGGGTGTTAGAATCATTACAGTGTAATCTAGATTATTGACTCTAGTGCAAGTGGGAGACTGAAGGAAATATGCCCTAGAGGCAATAATAAAGTTATTATTTATTTCCTTACATCATGATAAATGTTTATTATTCATGCTAGAATTGTATTAACCGGAAACATAATACATGTGTGAATACATAGACCAACAGAGTGTCACTAGTATGCCTCTACTTGACTAGCTCGTTAATCAAAGATGGTTATGTTTCCTAACCATGAACAAAGAGTTGTTATTTGATTAAACGAGGTCACATCATTAGTTGAATGATCTGATTGACATGACCCATCCCATTAGCTTAGCACCCGATCGTTTAGTATGTTGCTATTGCTTTCTTCATGACTTATACATGTTCCTATAACTATGAGATTATGCAACTCCCGTTTACCGGAGGAACACTTTGGGTACTACCAAACGTCACAACGTAACTGGGTGATTATAAAGGAGTACTATAGGTGTCTCCAATGGTAGATGTTGGGTTGGCGTATTTCGAGATTAGGGTTTGTCACTCCGATTGTCGAAGAGGTATCTATGGGCCCTCTCGGTAATGCACATCACATAAGCCTTGCAAGCACTGCAACTAATATGTTAGTTGTGAGATGATGTATTACGGAACGAGTAAAGAGACTTGCCGGTAACGAGATTGAACTAGGTATTGGATACCGACGATCGAATCTCGGGCAAGTAACATACCGATGACAAAGGGAACAACGTATGTTGTTATGCGGTCTGACCGATAAAGATCTTCGTAGAATATGTAGGAGCCAATATGGGCATCCAGGTCCCGCTATTGGTTATTGACCGGAGACGTGTCTCGGTCATGTCTACATTGTTCTCGAACCGTAGGGTCCGCACGCTTAACGTTACGATGACAGTTATTATGAGTTTATGCATTTTGATGTACCGAAGGTTGTTCGGAGTCCCGGATGAGATCACGGACATGACGAGGAGTCTCGAAATGGTCGAGACGTAAAGATTGATATGTTGGAAGCCTATGTTTGGACATAGGAAGTGTTCCGGGTGAAATCGGGATTTTACCGGAATACCGGGAGGGTTACCGGAACCCCCCGGGAGACTAATGGGCCTATTGGGCTTTAGTGGAAAAGAGAAAAGGGAAGCCCACAAGCTGGCCGGCGCCCCCCCCCCTTCCCCAAGTCCTAGTAGGACTAGGATAGGGGGCCGGCCCCCCTTCTCTCTCCTTTTCCCCCCGGGAGTCCTAATAGGATTAGGATTGGAGGGAGGAGTCCTACTCCCGGTGGGAGTAGGACTCCCCTGCGCCTCCTCTCCCTGGCCGGCCGGCTCCCCCTCCTCCAACCTTTATATACGGGGGCAGGGGGCACCCCAAGACACACAAGTTGATCCTTGAGATCGTTCCTTAGCCGTGTGCGGTGCCCCCTGCCACCAAATTCCACCTCGATCGTACCGTTACAGTGCTTAGGCGAAGCCCTGCGTCGGTAGTACATCAAGATCGTCATCACGCCGTCGTGCTGACGGAACTCTTCCTCGACGCTTTGCTGGATCGGAGCCCGAGGAACGTCATCGAGCTGAACGTGTGCTAAGAACTCGGAGGTGCCGGAGTAATGGTGCTTGGATCGGTTGGATCGGGAAGAAGACGTACGACTACTTCCTCTATGTTGTGTGATCGCTTCCGCAGTCGGTCTGCGTTGGTACGTAGACAACACTCTCCCCTCTCGTTGCTATGCATCACCATGATCTTGCGTGTGCGTAGGAAAATTTTCGAAATTACTGCGTTCCCCAACAGTAACAACCAGTGGATCGATGTTTTTCCGTTGAACCAAAATAGCCCTAATGGATCGACGTGAATGTATAGTAATAAGTGATGCAATAAGTGTACAACCTCTTTGCCGTAGCCGTGTCGACCTCAGCATCATTGGGTTGGTCGCTGAAGCAGTTGAGGCAGAGGTGGCTGTCGGAGGTGTGGAGGAAGATCTGAGTAATATGTAGACGGCGTCCAGGGCACTGCTGTGTTGTGACGGATCGTTTTGTCGTTGGAGCAGCTCCAATGACCCGTAAGACGTCAAGGCTGAAGCAGCACAAGATAGATATCGTCAATCTCAAGTGGGATTCTAATAGCATCTCCAATAGATGATGTAAAATCGATGTAAAATTAACATCACCAAAAACCACCTGACTACAACAGATGAGGTAAAAACTATTGACTCTGAACTTAACTGTCGAAATTGAAATTTACTGTGGAATCTGAATGCTACTGTCGAAACTGAATGCAATGGTAGCATAGAGGCACTTGACATGTAGTTCAGGGAGGGCCTGCAGTTCATCTTCAACCTGCACCCCCTGAGCCGCCAGCCACCACCGACCGAACCATCAGCCCCAGCGCCGCCTCGCCACCCCGAAACAACTCGCCGCCACCGCCCCGGCCATCCCTCTAGGCTCCCGCCCCCACCCTGAACCCTAAGATCCATAGATAGTGGGGTACCTCTCTGGCGAGCCCCCGTCCCCACTGCGGGTGGTTCTTCCTTAACTCCGGCGAGCCCCCCAACCCCTGAAAATTGACTGACCCAAAAGTCGATTCAGTCGACTAAAGTGTGGCTTAATTGGAGCAGAGCAGCAGCACGAGCGAGGGGGAGAGCAGCAGCAGCAGCAACTGGGCGAGCGGGCGATCAAGCGAGAGCCGAAGTAGCAGCAGCAGATCCGGCTGGTATGGCCACCGCCGCCGATGGGGCCTCGCACTGGGGGAGAGCCGCCGTGGAGATGTCGCCCACGGCGCCGGCTTCAAGGTAGCCGCTCCATGGGGGTACGGGATGGAGCACCGTCGGTGCCGGTAGGTCGAGTTAAGGAGGAGGTGTGATGCGATGAGTGTACAACCTCTTTGGTGGCGCCGAGTAGGCCTCGGCTTCGTTCGAGGAGTCGGTGAGGATGTTGCGGTTCTGGTGGAGCAGGTTAAGGCAGCATTGTGGGGATGGAGCAGCCACGATAGACAAGGCGATCGTCAGAGCAGCTCCTTGGAGGTGTAGGACGGGGCGGCTGAACCAGCGGGACGGCGAGATGGACGACGAATCCTCATCCGGGAAGGTGGACGAGGGACGTCGAGCTGTTGCGGTGGACGACATCGTCGGGGAAGAGGCTCCCGCTGGGCAGCGGTGACGTGGCGGACAGAGGAGGGTGGGGTTCCGCGGCTGGAGCAGAGAGGTTATGGCGAAAAGGGAGCGATGGGAGGGGATGAAGCATGACTTAGGAACGAGCTTGTGCAAAATGTAGGGTGTGTTACAAAAGTACACCCCACCGATTTGAACTAGCGGCCCTTTCGGCTTCGGGTTAGAAGGGGGATTTCGCATGTCAGGATTTGGCAGCTGGAGGGAGTGTTCGCGCGCATTGTAATTTCGGGATAGCAAGGCGCGGGTTGTGAAGGCGCTAGTTTTGGGAGCACGATATCTGAATTTTCGGGATATCACAAGATGCGGGATGAATTTTAGAGACAAGCCTAACGTGTAGTAATATTGTACTTGTACGTACCAAATCAATTCGCACTTCCCTCAACCAAAAAGAAAACGAAAAAATAAAACTATTCGCACCACACAAAGAGAGAGTCTTCCCTGTTTTACTATACAAATGCTATTAAAAGTTACTCCCTCCTTCCATCTATATAGGGCCTAATGCGTTTTTCGATGCTAACTTTGACCAAATATTAGAGCAATGATATATGACATGCAACTTACACAAAGCACACCGTTAAATTCGTCTGTGAAAGGTTCTTTGAATGATATAATTTTCACATTGTGCATGTCATGTACTATTAATCTTGTCAATAGTCAAAGGCGGTCTTAAAAATCTTATTACGCCCTATATAGATGGAAGGAGGGAGTATGAATCCATGTTATGTCTGATTAAATTTTTTCGCTTGCTGTATAATGCATGTAACCTACTCATACCAACATTTTAGTGCATTCCAAATGTCTATACTACCGCTGCAATTCGAACTAAATTTGAATTCGTTTCTCTATTTCAATAAGAATCTACAATCATGATTGTTGCCAACTTCAACCATCATAGTTTCCTTGCTATCCGCCAGATATAAATCAGACGGCCTATAATGCAGGATGGCAGGCACACCATCATCAACAACTCCGTTTTTTTATAAGAGTAGAGATAAAATATATTAAATGTAGTATACCATGATCATAACCACACCATGTGTATCACCGTTATATATATTCACACATCCGTCGGTTTGAAACACTATGATAAATTCTTCAAATATCCGAATTCGCTTTTTATAATGAAGTATATATGATCTCTATTCGTATTTTACACCCACACAACCCTCTTATCTTTGTAGCTAGCGCTAACTTTCTCTTGTGCACGCACACGCCCGCATCCCTCTCACCCTCCCTCAGCATTCTCTAGCTCCATCGAGCAAATTCGTCTTTTCACTTTAGGTCATTCACCCACGGTGTCTGTAGGCCCCCCAGCTCCTTCTTTACGGCACACATCGATCGATATGCCTCTCTAGCCAGGTGTACCTAGCACAAACACAAGCTTCCCCTCTTCTCTTGTCACCGTCCATGCCTCACTCCCACCACTCTTTTCATCGTTCTCGTACTCGCACACTCCTCCCCCTTGATATAGTATGCCTCTCGTACCACCTCCTATATGCATCCCTCTCTCTCTATCCTTCTCCTCGTGCCTCATTTGCTTCTGACACACACATGCATGTATACTGATGGATCTCCCAACATATACCTAGATCGACTTTAACTACCCCCCATCGATCGATGTACCTCACAAGTTATGTCTCTCCTTTCTCTTACAAAGGGCGATTGATCTTCCTATGTAGTTACGTCTGCTTACCACAACCACATCGTCCCCCCTCATCATTCATGCATGCCTCTTGACCCGTCTCTCACACGCACGTGCACAGACAACAAGCAGCCATCTCCTCTCTTATTGATATTGCAGGCGTGCCCTCCATTTGTCTAGCTAGCCTATCCCACCATTTGTTAGAAGCAACTCCACTACCACCCCCTCCAACACTCTAGCTCTGTCTCTCTCCCAACCTTATTCATCTCCTGCACATATGCATGGATGCCGATCGATCTCCCTTAATACGTGAGGCAGATCGATCTCCTTAATACATGAGGTAGGCCTCTCTCCTCCTCCACACATATACCAGCCATTGTACCTCTATAGTTAATTGGGCCTCCCTCTTCCCCACCACACACCGATAGTCGAGCGCTGCAGGTAGGTATCCATGCCACAGAGACAAACTGCACATTTCCCATCTCACGTTCCAGTAGGCCAGCCACTCTATATCTTTGACGTGGGCACACACAAATTCGATGGCACTCTTTATCGATCGCGTGCACACACACACACATCATCCCTCTCTTCGATTCTATGGACACCTCAAGCCGATGATACCTCCACTCTCTTCTTGTGGATCGCCCCCTCTATATATATGTTATATCCAGGACTCTATTTCACACACATTGCATAAGTTAAATTTTATGATTGACCCCCCCTCCCAAAAAAAACTCTGAAGAACCCACACACTATATCTCTCTAGGTTTGTATCTCTCTCACACAACCCCACGTAGGTGGTGTACGTATACAAGAAGAGAATAGGTGCACCATGCACGTACTCACGCTTCGTGCCCAGCCACACCCGTGCGGGTACACAGTGGAGCTCATTTCTCCGCAGAAGCTGAATTTGTTTTTGAAACATCAAGTGGCCAGAGACTCGAAAACTTATTTTCCCATTAGTGACTTTGTAAGGCGGTGGATTATAGTTTGTACGATAATGCTGCATCCACCTAAAGTAACGAAAGTTCTTACGTAAACTTCCTAGTAATTCCCTCTTCGTAGGTGCAGCATTACTCCTAACATTTGTAATATTAGTTTGAAACTTGTAATATTGCCGTGTCCTATTCATGCGTTTTCAAAATCCTGCGAATCAAACAGGTCCTTAGTTGGTCATGATGTTGTGCCTCCCATCTTTCACCAATCGCCGTCGAATCTAGATCTGACGCATACAAACCAAGCTTCTCCATTTTTTGCAAAAAGATGCCCGCACTTGTTCCGTATTTACAAACAACTCCTTGTCTCTCACAATCTAGGAGTAGAAGGGTGTGGAAAAATCTGGCAGGATGGCCACTGCCGGAGCCGTCCACCCCCAATCTTGGTGTTCTGTGCAATGCATGGGCATCTACGCACGGGAAATTATGTCGAACATGGCTAGTTGTAAGCAGGCTAGCTCTGCTGCCATGATGATAGTGACTGCAGACGGTGAGGCTGACTATGGTATGCCGAACACGGCGCCTATACTCAGGAGTCATATCCGGTGCAGGGTCTTGTCACTTCACTGTGAGGAGCAGCACGTAATAATTTGACCAACGGGTAGTACAGTGCTAGTACTCCTACTACTACATTGGTAGTACTACTACTAGTACAAGTAGCACCACCGTCTGGATTTAGGAGTACTACCACGTCCACCGGCACCGAGGAACGTCTCCAGGTAGTATTGCTTGAGGCCGCCAGGGCGAGGGGCCGCTTGGACGACAGCTTCGTCTCCTTGTTCGACGAGGTCCTCGTCAGTTTCCTCGACAAGTTCACTGTCGTCAAGAAGCTTGTGGACGACTTTGACGTAAGCCTCCAGCCAACGCGCCCAGGCTCTGCGATGCCCGCCACCCTCAACGGCCACTATGGTAACAACCTCTTCGACGCACTGGTGGCCCTGCGACTGCCCGCCGTCACGCCAGAGAATGTCCACCTCGAGGTCGCGCTCGCCGCGCAGCGCCTGGCGCAGCAAGACACCATCGACATAATCACCCACGTCTACGCGCAAATCATCCACATGGACTACTACATGCAAGAGGAGGACGATAGGATGCTGGCCTTCTTGGAGCGCAGGGCAACCTTGGACGGCAGTGTTCAGAAGCACGTTGAGCTCGCCGCCAACGCCGCTGCTCCTCACAGGTCGGTTGGTGACCCGGCACACTAGTGCGTCAGGATGTCGTTGAACGTTGATGGATCTGTATGTATTTTTATCTTTCCGTCAAATCCATGTAGTAGTATATGATACTACAGTAATTATCTTACCTTTCGCATCAACTTCATAATTTTCGTACGTACTCCATGCATGAACGGCGCCAGAACCAAACTTCTCATTACTCTAGGCAAAATTGTTATTTTCTATCTATCGGTCACGCCATGGAGCAGAACCAAATTTTACAAGTTACGAGTTCAAAAGGAAAAGCCTGCCATGTTCGCGTCGCACCCCCACACGGTTGGTCTGGCACGCCGCTCAAGCGGGAATGCGTGCGGTGTTGCATTTTCACTTACAAGTGGGACCACAGTTGAGTAAACCGACTATCGGCAAACCCCCACCCCGCCCACTGCGTGATGGCTGAGAAAATAGGAGGGAGAAGAGATGGCTATAGCACGGACTCCAAGAAAATTGGTGTCGGATGGGACTCGTGTGGGTGGCGTGTGCCATACTGCTAGACGTGAATGCTACTGAGTTATGGCCCATGCCACCCCACTATATCGAGCCTATATCGAGGTACGTAGAACAAATTTCCTGCAGTCCGTGCTCAGCTCTCCTCTATCTCTCTTCTCAGCCAGCCAGCGGACGCGCGGAGCCCATCGTATGTTTGCTCACATGCGGCCCCACATGTCAGTGAAAACGCAAGAGGACCCACTGAACCTGCACATGTTTCACCTCGACGTGCTAGTGATGAAAAACAAATCCTATAAAGATCTTCAGTGGCCACTTTTGGAGTTACTCAAGAGTAGTAAGATTCTATTTACAATTTAACCCAAGATGCACATCTCGTGGCTTCAACTACCACTCTATTTTCTTTCATGACACGACCTGAATGCTGGATGTCCCACGTGTCAGCAAAAGGAGGAAGAACCCGACCAAATCTTCGGTTCTGCTCTCGGATGAGATTAGTGCACTTGTTGACACTCCTACTAGAATAGAGGCTAGACATGAGACTAGATGCGAGGAAGCAACGTCTACTTCTTTACACTCGAAGAAGAAAGAAGCACGCAAGATCGAGCCTCCGCAGATCAACAATGAATGCATCGAGAAGGCACTAATCCAACTTACAGGAGTAGTAAAATGTATTCTTGTGGTTCTTGTTTTCTTTGGTCTCGCTTTTCTAGTCAAAATTATCGTTGGAGTTCATGCAAAACGAAGGTTCGTTTGGGGTCGTGCATTGGAGTTGGCCTTACAAGTGGGACAACAGTTATGGAAACCGACTGTCGGCAAACCCCCACCTCGCCCGCCGCGCGATGGCTGAAGTTAGAGAAACGACGAGGTTGAAGAGATTTCTCTAGCACGGACTCCAAGAAATAATATGGTGTCAGATGGATGTCGTGGTGGTGGCGTGTGTCGTACTCCTGGACGTGAATGCTTGTTCTGGCCCATGCCACCCTACTACTCCTACTACTTACTCCTACTAGTATATAGTATAATAGTATCGAGGATTTGAGGTGCTGGTTACGTACAACGAACACATTAACATATGGCTACAGTAAAAATACCCGCCCGACGCGCGAAGCATGTGAAGCTACTAGTACAAATTATAGAAGCGACTCGAAAGCCATTCATAAATTTAGTAAGTTTATCACAGGCATATCATTTTATTACATACAACAGGTCATCAACCCACATCGACAACGAGGATACATTATAAATACTAAAGTTTTCACCACACAACAAATAACAAGCCATGAAATGAACTTCAACTCAACCATTCCGCGGTGTTGGAAACGCTTGCTTTGAACCACAAGTGATTCTCTGGGACGGTCCATCCGTTGTCGATCTGGAGACCAATGCAGGACTGATCATCTAGGCTGAAGCGGCCTACTATATCAGTACCAGGGTAGGCAACCACCCAAATGTCCGAGGTATAGACACAGTTGCTTCTCATACATGTGTCAACAACAGTTGGATCGCCTTTCACCATCATCGGATAGTTTTGTCCAAGGAAGAGCGAGTTTTCTCCAAGACTATCAATTCTGTGCCAGGAAGAAGGAGTTGGCGCTAGCACACTAGTATCCATCCCGAATACCATGCAACAGGTGTTGTATTAGGTCCGGAGAGTGTGACCATGGGCGACACCTGCTTCCTTAGCAGTAACATCATCAGTGGGTTGTATACACACAAGAAGAGGTGATCCATCGGAATTAGTTGCCAAGCGCCACAGAGTATATGGGTGCTGCTCGTGATCGTCAGCATCGGCATCTCCCCCTTGGTTATAAAATTTTTCAAGTATAGGTGGTGGGATGTTCACAGGACCTTGGAAACACAAGAAGAAGGTTAATTAGTAAAGGGAAACTTGCTAACCCGCATGCATGTGGATGAAACAATTATAATTACGGTGGAAGACAAACGTACAGAAACTACGAGGATACCATGCAAAAAGAGTGCCATGAGTGGTGGCAGCAAACACAAGGCCCTCGTATTGAATTGCATCACAGTACTCATTCGTGCACAGAAACTGATTTTTGAGCAATGTCCATCGAGTCAAACCACTAAGGATGGCAACAAGCTTGTCGAAGATAGCAACAACTTCATAGTTGTTGTAATTCCAAGAGCGGTTGGGAACTCGACAAATTGCTATCTTCCGTAGAAGATAGTCATGATGATCGTATTTGAAAGTGCGTACATTACCGGTGTGCTCAACCTCTGGGCAGTGTGCTGAGATTTTTGGAAGTGGAACCCGGTGACGAGTGTACACATTCACAAGTTCCCACTCGCAGTTGGACCCAATGTAAACAACCCAATCTCCATTTGCGCCTGCCCAAGTCTTGCCCTCAAGTGATAGCATCTTAACATCATACGTATCATTATCAAGCGGCATCAACTTGCACATGGCGAGGCCTCCGTCATGCTGGTGCCAGTCATCAGGGTCACGGTGAAGAAGATAGAGGAGATCAAACCGCTCCTTGACTCTTGGGTTCTTTGTAATGATGTTATTAGTTGAGTCGAGAATGGGCTTGAATGAACCTGCCATGCTAGCCGAGGTGATGACGTCACACCGATCAATGAGTTCCTCCAGCACGTCATCTTTCAGATCGGAGCAAGAATAACGGGGTCGTTTCCGGCCTGTTCCCTCCATGGAGAAGACGATCGAACAATGGCAGAAGAAAGGGTGTAGGGTTGAAGGAAAATGGAGGAGGGAGAGGAAGAGCATGTGACAACAGTTCCAAATCGAGAGGGAAAGGCAAAGAGTCGGTGGACGGTTGCGAGTTTGCCAGGTTCACGAAGAGGCGCCTCGGCCTACACGTCCGTTCGGAAATACTCCTACTACTCACCGTCGTCTCACTGATATGTTGGAACGGGACCACATGTCAACGAAACATGGAGTGTAATTTCTTGTGCAAAATGCGATCTAGCCGCGTTGGCCCGAGGTGCCACATTAGTTATCGACTTTATTTTTTTTAATGGCGTGCTGATCAGTTTTGAAGCGCGACTAACTGTTACTATACGTGGAGAGGATGGCAGCAGGGACCCGCTATGGTCATGGCAGTACGCAAGCAAGTGCCTCCTTATTTCAAGCCAATAAAAAAATGGCTCCTCCTAGTGGATTTCTGACATCTGGGTCCCATGCCATTGTCAACGTAGTCAATAAACGAGAGAATTGCACAATGAGCGGCTGACACCAGGGACACAGCAGCTCGCCCAGTTATTTTTGTTTTGGGTTAATTTGATAAATGCCACTCCAAATCTGGTGTATCCGAGAAATGCCACTGCAACTTCCAAACTTTGAAAAATTCCATTTCATGCCATTTCTAGTGGCATTTTTCGAAGTCTGGAGTGCCGTTTTTAAAAGTTTGCAAACTGCAGTGGCGTTTTTCAAAGTTTGCAAAAATTGCAGTGGCATTTTTCAAAGTTTGGAAATTGCAGTGGCATTTTTATGAATCGCCATAATTGGAGTGGCATCTATACCTATACTAATTTGTGACTCCCTAAAAATTAAGACGTTAATTAGATTTTACGAGCCGTTAATTTGGTGGGACCAAATTATTACGGTGTAGATCGACTCACAAGAAAAAGAATATGTATCTTTTTTTACGTTGAAAAAAATAAATGTATCTCTCCGCCACGTATCAAAACTCAAGTATCTCTCTCCCACGTATATCTCTCCCATGACCCAACTGCCACAATAAAAAATTATTTATCATTACTATTTAATCAATTGGGTCAATCTACCATGGCTCAGTTTCTTACATGTTGTCCAACTACAAAAAATATTCTCACGCATCCATCTCTCTCACGTCTCTCTCATCTCTCACGTATATATATCCAACAAACGCATCTATCAAAAATTGGTCCTCTCCCAACCCCTCACGCCTTATACTCTACTTCAAAAACTGACGTGACTCCTCTCCTTCATCTAGATTTAAAAAAATATCTCTCCTAAAATCACTGCCAATTCCTTTCCTACATCTCAATCCTAAAAAAGTTGCCCCTCAATACCTCACATCCGCGGTTTTCCCTACTATTCTTGCATGACCCCAAGAGCAGATCCTACACTCCTACATCACCGGCCGACTGGCCGGCTGCACGATCGATGCACAGGTGCGCCAGCGCAGAATTTGTATGTTCAGTTTGAATGAACTAGACATGCAGATGCGTGTTGTTCGACGCCTTTGGTCAAGTAACATCGATTTTACAAGCATTATAAAGCATGAGTTGTTACATCAACTTCAGCAGGTTACTGGAGCTATGGCGTCCAGGATTTCTTTAAGCTCCTTGGCCTCCATAATTGAATCGAAAGTTACACAATGAACATTATAAATAGCTACCTATGAACTAGCATACATTTGAATTCAACTTAAGGTGGTTTTAAAAAATCGAATTCAACATGAAGTCCATTAAATTATTTGAATTTGATATCATGGCATTTTTAAATCATACCTAAATTATGGGGCCACCAATATTTGCTCTGATTTTGTACATAATAGCATATGTAGTCGTGTACAAAATAGATTCTAATTCAGCTCCTCCATTCCAAAATAATCGTAGTTATAGGATTTTCAAGTGTCAAAATTTCAAAAAGAAGCGGATAATTTAATGAGGTTTTCAAACATACAAGGTCAAATTTAACATTGTCTATTTAGGTCAACCCTCAAAGTTCAAGAGTACTCTAAACGTGAATGCTTGTGTTTCAAAATTTTGAGTGAAGCGCTAAAAGAGCATCTACTCGCCCGAAACCGCGTGAGACCAATGTTTGGTAGTACAAGGAAATTACTTTTGTAATAACTCCAACCCGTGAAACCTACCGACCTGACGTCCAAAGGTCTAAACCGGGGTAGGTTTGTAGCTTCATCTAGACGACATGCAACCACCTCCGAAAAACATTCATACACAAGGGCCGCCTAAGCACACATGCGCGCGGCCGAAATTTGTCCCGCCCACTATTTGGGACACCTGGGATTACCATCCAATCCCCGACCCGCAGTAGGTCTAAAATTTAAGAGGGGGGCAAAGTTTTTACTTTCCCCAAATTTCAAACAAGCACATCCCATCTTCTGTTCAAAAAAGCCAAAAACAAGCGCGTCCCAGACCGAAACATGGTTCTCCCCCCGCCCACCCGCCCGACTTCCCATTCGTACTCCGTGGGCACAAAAACTACCTCTCAACCAGCCGCAAAACCCCGGCGTCCTCCGTCCGCCACCCCATTCCACCCATCAACCGTTGCCCTCCTCCATCACGCCAGAGCCAATACCCCGACGTCATCGTCCACCGCAACCTCAACCGCAACGCCCTCCACGGCTAGTAGTTGAAGCGGAGGTCGAGCCATCCGTACCCGAGCCAGTTCAACCATGTCGTCTTGCGCCTCAGCGCTGCCGCTCCAACTTCGCCACCCTCCACCGCACCGGAGCTATTCCTGCTACGCCATCCTTTGCCGTCTCGGATCTGCTTCCCCTCCGCCGACATACGGCCACGGCAACACAGCCAACAATTTGGCCATGGGTTCGTCCAAGCCTGCACCCTCCAGAACATCAGTTTCCCCAGCAAAAATAAGAAGATCGGCGCGACATGTGGAGGCGACCACACCGGCAACCGTAAATGGTACTCATCTTCCCTTATTCATGCAAATCTTACATGTCTGCTTGCACGGTATTCATCCCACAGAAGATACTAGTTGATCGCTTCTTCTTCATACTGGATGTTCCTAGTAACTCGTGATGCACAAGGTTTCTCCACATATACTATGTCACCTTAGCTAGAGGTCCGTCACCCCCCTGAATTTCAATTCCTGGTCAGTTTATTCCCAATTAACAGAAGCATTCCCCGGCGTAACATGCGCTAGTCCGCCTATTACGCCAGGGAAGCAACGCCTCGGTGTTTATCTTAGGGGCGTGTAGGGCCTAGAGCTACTGGCGCCCGATCTGGATCTCGGCCCGGATGAAAGGGATGGCCTGGGGCGCTAATGTCTACTACACAACCTTCTTCTTGTAGACGTTGCTGGGCCTCCAAGTGTAGAGGTTTGTAGGACAGTAGCAAATTTCCCTCAAGTGGATGACCTAAGGTTTATCAATCCATAGGAGGCGTAGGATGAAGATGGTCTCTCTCAAGCAACCCTGCAACCAAATAACAAAGAGTCTCTTGTCTCCCCAACACACCCAATACAATGGTAAATTGTATAGGTGCACTAGTTCGGCGAAGAGAGGGTGATACAAGTGGTATATGGATAGTAGATATGGGTATTTGTAATCTGAAATTATAAAAACAGCAAGGAAACGAATGATAAAAGTGAGCGTAAACGGTATTGCAATGATAGAAAACAAGGCCTAGGGTTCATACTTTCGCTAGTGCAAGTTCCCTCAACAATGGTAACATAATTGGATCACATAACTATCCCTCGACATGCAACAAAGAGTCACTCCAAAGTCACTAATAGCGGAGGACGAATGAAGAGATTATGGTAGGGTACGAAACCACCTCAAAGATATTCTTTCCAATCAATTCGTTGGGCTATTCCTATAAGTGTCACAAACAGCCCTAGAGTTCATACTAGAATAACACCTTAAGACACAAATCAACCAAAACCCTAATGTCACCTAGATACTCCAATGTCACCTCAAGTATCCGTGGGTATGATTGTATGATATGAATCACACAATCTCAGATTACTCTATTCCACCAACACATAGAACCTCAAGGAGTGCCCCAAAGTTTCTATCGGAGAATCACGACGAAAATGTGTGCCAACCCCTATGCATAGGTTCATGGGCGGAATCCCAAGTTGGTCACCAAAACTTACATCAAGTGAATCACGTGATATCCCATTGTCACCATAGATACGCACGGCAAGACATACATCAAGTGTTCTCAAATCTTTAAAGAATCAATCCAATAAGATAACTTCAAATGGGAAACTCAATCCATTACAATAGAGTAGAGGGGGAGGAGAAACGTAAGATCCAACTATAATAGCAAATCTCGCGATACATCAAGATCGTGCCAAATCAAGAACACGAGAGAGAGAGAGAGAGAGAGAGATCAAACACATAGCTACTGATACATACCCTCAGCCCCGATTGAGAACTACTCCCTCCTCATCATGGAGAGCACCGGGATGATGAAGATGGCCACCGGAGAGGGATTGCCCACTCCGGCAGTGTGCCAAAACGAGTCTAGATTGGTTTTCGGTGGCTATGGAGGCTTCTAGCAGCGGAACTCCCGACCTATTGTGCTCCCGGATGTTTTTAGGGTATATGGAGATACATAGGCGGAAGAAGTACGTTGGGGGGGCCACGAGGGGCCCACGAGGGTAGAGGGCACGCCCAGGGGGGTGGGCATGCCCCCTACCTCGTGGCCTCCTCGAAGCTTCCCTTACGTGCACTTCAAGACTTCTGGGCTTCTTTCTTTCCAAAAATGAGTTCCGTGAAGTTTCAGGTCAATTGGACTCTGTTTGATTTTCCTTTTCTTTGAAACCCTAAAACAAGGTAAAAAACAGAAACTGGCACTGGGCTCTAGGTTAATAGGTTAGTCCCAAAAATGACACAAAGTGTATAATAAAGCCCATAAACATTCAAAACAGTAGATAATATAGCATGGAGCAATCAAAAATTATAGATACGTTGGAGACGTATCAGCATCCCCAAGCTTAATTCCTGCTCGTCCTCGAGTAGGTAAATGATAAAAACAGATTTTCTGATGTGGAGTGCTACTTGGCATAATTTCAATGTAATTCTTCTTAATTGTGGCATGAATATTCAGATCCGAAAGAATCAAGACAAAAGTTCATATTGGCATAAAAATAATAATACTTCAAGCATACTAACTAAGCAATCATGTCTTCTCAAAATAACATGGCCAAAGAAAGTTCATCCCTACAAAATCATATAGTTTAGTCATGCTCCATTTTCGTTACACAAGAATGCTCTCATCATGCAGAACCCCGAGGACAAGCCAAGCAATTGTTTCATACTTTAGTAATATCAAACCTATAAACTTTCACGCAATACATGAGCGCAAGCCATGGATATAGCACTATTTTTTTACTATACACAGTATGGCAAAACCCCACTGCAATTTTTATATTATTACAACAAAGAGATCCAGCAATACAAAAGGCTTGAGATAAGCCAAGAACAAAAAGAAGGAAAAAAGAAAGAAAGAAAGAAAAAAATAAAGAAAGAAACAAGAAGCTAGCAGCTACTACAAAACAAAAGATTACAGGACAAGGTTGTCAAGCCAGAGATAGAAAGCTCTAGCATAGCTCTTCTTAATTCTAAACCTAACCAAATTGATTTCCTCCAAGAGGATGACTTTCCATCCCTGAATGCTTGGTTGGATGGCTTGAAAAATGAGGTTGTTCCTAGAGATCCAGATGGCCCATGATGCTAGGATGATGATTTCCATGAAGAAAGGCACATGAAGTTTTAATTTTAGATCAGCAAAGGCCTCGAGAACTGAGACATTTGCCTGCCTAGTAGGGAAAATTATGTCCCAACGCTGTGTAGCAAAAGGACATGTCCAAAAGAGGTGTTGAAGTGTTTCCTCTTGCTGGCAATTGTTTACAGCACAATTGTAATTGTCCAAATGAAAAGATTTCCTTCTAAGAAGATTCCTGGTATTAAGTCCGTCATGTAGTAGCCTCCAAAAGAACACCTTGTGCTTGGGTTGACAAGAGCTATTCCAAATCCAGTTAAATTGTTGTGGCACTATTTTAACTCCCATCATCAGTTTATATGCCTTTGCAACAGAGAATTGATCACTTCCCCAAATATAGCTCCAGGTGTCTGTACATTCCAGATATTCAGAACCCCTCAAAGTTATACAAATATCTTCCATTGCTTCAAATTCTTGGAATGCTTGCACTGTCAATGGTAAGTGAAAGAGATCCTCCAGGAATTCAGTGTGAATAATGGTATGCACAGTGGAGTTTCTATTTTTCACAAAAGAAAAGGGATGAGGGAACATGTCCTGAAGGCAGTCTGAGTGCCAAAGATCAGACCAAAAAAAGGCTCTTTTGCCATCTCCAATGTGGCATCTGGCCATGGATTTGAAATTGTCAATGAGCTTAAGATTAGCTTTCCACCAAAAGGATCCTATCCAACTGTTGCCAGGCAGTGAACCAGCACTGTAATGTGCTTCCCAGATCAAGTTAACCCATGGAATGTTGTGTCTGTTGTAAAACTTGTGCAGATTCTTGAGAAGCAAAGCTTTGTTTTGGACAAAGATGTCCATTACTCCCAATCCTCCTTGGTCCTTTGGCCTACAAATAGTACTCTAAGCCACCATGGCAGGCCTATGATCCTCCAAATTAGGGCCTCTCCCAAGGCAGTGCCTCAATAATTTAATTGCTTGAGCTTTAATGGTGACAGGTACATCAAGACACCCCATAAGGTAAATCAGCAGGGAGTTGAGCACAGATTTTACCAACAATAGTCTTCCAGCCATGGCCAAAAAAGAAGATAGGCCCATCAGTTTCTTCTGAAGTCTTGTGACCATAGGTAAACATTGCTCAATAGTGCGTTTATAAATACCCAGGGGTGCACCCAAATATTGGATGGGAAAGAATTCCCTTTTACATTGGAAAGTATTAGTCAGAATTTCAACTTTCTCCTCAGGTACATTGAGTGGGATGAGGCTAGATTTAGAGTAATTGACTTTCCGCCCAGTAGCATCTGCAAAAGTATTGAGGAGGGCTTTGAGGTAGTGTAGTTGTTTGGTATCTGCTTGAAGGAGGACCAAAGTGTCATCTGCATATTGTACTATTGGGAAATCAGGGCAGGAGTTCACTTGCAGAGGTGATTAGAGTAAACCCATTTGCATGGCCTTGTTGAGGATTGACTGAAGAAGATATGCAGCAAGTACAAACAGTAGTGGTGATAGAGGGTCTCCTTATCTTACACCTCTGAGGCAATAGAATTTTTTACCAGGCACACCAATAAGCAGAATGGCATATGAGGCAGAAGTGAACAACATTTTGATCCAATTAATCCATCTATCTCCAAATCCTTTAGCTTTTAAAATATCCAGAATTGCCTGATGTTCAATGGTGTCAAAAGCTTTTTCAAAGTCCAATTTCAGTACAATAATCTCTTCCTTTGATTTATGGCACTGATGCAAATATTCATAGGCCCAACCCAAGCAGTCATGAATAGATCTCTCTTTGAGGAAGCCATATTGGTTAATGTGAACTAGCTTTAAGATGACTTTCCGTAACCTGTTTGCCAACAGTTTAGTGACTAGCTTGAGACAACAATTGAGGAGGGAGATTGGCCTGTAATCATTTGCTGTGAGAGGAGAATTTCCTTTTGGAATCAGAGTAATGAATGAGGTGTTCAAACTTTCCAGAGAGATTTGTCCAGCATGGAAGTCAGAAATGAAGTTGAGCACATCTCCTTTAATTATGTCTGAGCACGATTTAAAAAACTCATTATTGAAGCCATCAGGACCAGGTGATTTGTCTATAGGTAATTCTTTCACTACTTCATTGATTTCTTCTTCAGAAAAAGGCAATTCCAATGACTCAAAAAGTGTGGAATCCTGTCTTTGGTGAAACAATGACTGCAAGTCAAAATGCATAGAAGTTTTGAGAGATGTCCCCATTCTTTTCTTATAGGTGTCCCATAGTATAGCAGCTTTCCCAGCATGATCCGATATATCAACTTGATCATCATTTTGCAGGACAGCAATATGATTATGCCTCTGATTGATAGAAACCTTGGTATGAAAGAATTTAGTATTTTCATCCCCAAACTTTACCCCTTTAATTTTTCCCCTCTGTTTCCAATAGATGTTTTGGTTCCTCAAAAGAACTAGCAGATGTTCTTTAAGGAGAATCCTACAATTCCATTCATAAGTGTCCAGGGGTCTAAACTCCTCAAAAAAGTCCCAAAGCAAAATGAGTTCATTGATTTTAGCAATTTGAGTTTTCAGACAAGAGAAAGATCTGGCCCACAACTTCAAAGCTCTCCTCAAATTTTTAAACTTTGCATTCAACCTTTTGACTGAATCCAGATTCCCTACTGGAATATTACAAGCAGCATGAACTACCTGTTTGAAGTCTGAGTGATGCAACCAATAATTCTCAAATCTAAAAACTTTTGCTTTGGGAATTAAGGTACCAACTTTGATTACACATGGCAAGTGGTCTGAAATTGGTTTTGCAAGAGGTAGAACCATAGTATTTGGAAATGTGGTCATCCAAGAAGCTGAAGTGAAAAACCAGTCAAGCTTGACCAGCAGAGGATTTTGCTACATGTTACTCCAACTGAATTTCCTTCCATGCAGAAGAAGCTCTAATAAACCTTGGTTACTAATTGCTTCATTGAACATGAGCATCTCATTAACATCTCCACCAGGTTTATTTCTGTCTGATGGATCCCTCATGAAATTCAAATCTCCCATAAGAATCCGGTCCACTTCATCAGGCATATGAATATTTAAAAACCACTCAATGAAGTCAATTTTGTCCTGTGGGTCACAAGGACCATAGATATTGGTGAGAAGCCAGGACTGATTGCAGAGCAAACTTGTGAATTTGATTGAGAGTGAAAATATGTTTTGAGAAATTACTTCTCCAGCAAAGAGAGAGCCATTCCAAGCCACTAGGAGACCCCCTGAAGCTCCAACAGAAGGAAGGAAAGCAAACTTATTGATTCTATTGGGACAGAAATTTTTTATGTAAGTAGCATCAAAGTTTTCTCTCTTAGTTTCTTGTAAGCACAGAATATTGCAGTCACTCTCATCAATTTTCTGCCTTAAAGCCAGCCATTTATCCTGTGAATTCATCCCTCTAATGTTCCAGTTCAGAATGTTCCAACTTCTATTAGTGTTACTCATGGAGACAAAGATGTGAACTGCAACAGAGGTCAAGCACCAGCACTTGACTCATTATTAAAGTGGAGAAAAGATTATCTTAAGTTCTGGACCACAGCATATGACAAAACCAGCAATACATCCAAGTAGCATACACCACAGAGGTTCCATTAAGATAGATCATCTCCAGAGCAAAAAGTTGCTTAAAGTACCAGCACTCAAAGATTACAACATAAATAAGATTGACCAAAAGGGCACATGAGACTTCATCCAAACTACCCCCCAACCACTAGCCCAGTGATGTCTAGTAATCATCATGAAGATGTTGGTGTGTTATCCTCTCCCGTGGCCAAGGGCACCTTGACCAAGTCCTCATCAAGCTTTCTTCTTGGCTTCTTGGCCAGCTTGCTATCCAGCTCCCCCTCAGCAACCTTACAGAAAGAGGCAATGAGGTTTCTAACAACTGAGTTTTGAATGACAGGAGGAATAGCATGACAAGGCAGACAACTAGTATTTGAGCATGGGTTTCCTTTATATCCATCATTCACTTTTTTAATTCTGTCACTTCTCCTTACCTCAGTTTCCACTAGGGGGGTTTTACCACTCCTTCTCTTCCTGAGGTTGTCAGTGCCAAAAGGCTGCAGAAGGGCCTGGGACTCCAAATCTTGCATGTTGGAAGCCACCTCAACATTCTCCTTGCCCTTATCCTGTCACACCCCTAGCTTCTGGTGTTGCCTAGTGTTTGCATCTTGCTTGCATCATGTTTAAATTTCTAAAACTTGAATTGAGGATTGTTGAAGCCTCAAAACTTTAGTTAAAAGAAGGGCATGAACCCTTTAAATTGCATTCAGTGATTCCAACTAGTCCTAGAAATAGTTTTGAGAATTTTGGCAAGGGTTATATACCTAACCAAAATTTTGGAACATTTTTCAGGAATAATTTGGTCTCTGAATTTAAAACAATATTCAATTTGAATTTGAAAATATATTCAAATATATGAGATATATTTTCAAATGCTCTGTGATGATTTATGTGCCTTTGGAAAAGTCCATGAAGCAACATAAAAATACTCAGAGGATGTTTTGGCATTGTTGAATTTTGTTTGAATTCAAAACAGTGGCAAAAGATTAAATAAAAGAAAAACAGAAGGAAATAAAACAGAAACAGAATTAAGAGAGAGAGAGAGAGTAATCTCACCTGCAGCCCACCTGGCCGGCCCAGCTGGCAGCCCAGCCAACTGGCCTAGCCCACCGAGGGCAGGGGCGTCTTCTTCCTCCTGCCAGAGGCAGAGGAGAAGACAGCCACGGCGCCGCGGCGTGCCAAGCTGGCAGCTGCCTGCTTGGCTGCCCCCTCATCGCCCTGGACATCCCCAACGCCGCCACGCACGCCCCTGGAACCCCTCGCACTCTCCCTCGCTCATCCCCCTCCTCCGTTTCTCTTACGCGCAACCGCCGAGCGTAGCCGTCGCCGCCGACGCGCACCGCCATGGCCACCGGCTACCCCACGCCTCACCGACGCGCCCAGAGGCTCCGCCACTTCATTCTCCACCTCCTTGATGAGCCACGCGGCACCAGACGCCTCCGAACACCGTCACCGTGGTCGTCTTCTACCTCGGGCATCCGAGATCACCGGCGACCACACCTCGTCTCCAGCCCGTCCCCGAGCCCACTGGGACCGCCACACGACTCCCTGTGAGCTCCTGATTCTATCCCCGTGCTCGCCCCCTCCGTTTCCGTCCCCTAGCTCCATCTTCCACCACGGCCGAAGCTCGCCGGCGCCGTGCCTCCTCGTCGTCGTGGCCAGAGCCACAGTGGCTTGAAGCTGGGCACACCACCATGCTCCACACCTCACCAGGAGCACGTAGCACACACCAGCGCCTCCCCTAGCGCCCTGCATCACCTAACCCGCCGTTAGCCGAACTCCGGCCGCCGCTCGACTTGACGCCGCCGTCGACTCCGGCCACCCCAGGCCCGGCTACTGCCACCAGGCGACATGCTGCAACGCCAGCTACCCGTAGAGACCAACCGCGGCTCAAACCGCGGCCTGTACGCGAAACCCGAGCAACTCCGGCGAGTTTCCGCCACGGTTTTGGTCGCCGTCGGCTGAACTCCGGTAACTCCGACGTGGCACACTTAGTTAACACTAATGACGCCATTAGCTAATCACTGTGCCACTGACGGATGGGCACCACGCGCTAATTAACCCCAGGATTT
This sequence comes from Triticum monococcum, assembly GCA_034509565.1. NCBI lineage: Eukaryota > Viridiplantae > Streptophyta > Magnoliopsida > Poales > Poaceae > Triticum > Triticum monococcum. Next base: position 654,435,864 of record CM067847.1, on the reverse strand, counting down.
ATTCCCTATTTAACTTAGACTAAACCACCGGGCCCACACGTCAGGTTGACTTCGCTGACGTGGCCTTTGACCGGTCCCACCTGTCATTGACTCAAGCCAGCACTGTGTCACTGACCAGTAGGCCCCACTAGTTAGGTTTGACCTAGCCAGCCACAGTTGACCTGATGACGTCACTCTTACGTCATGCTGACGTAGTAAAACCTTTTCTGCATTTTAAATAAATCTAAATGATTTATTTATTTCTAGGAAATATCCAAAACTTTGAAAAATCATAGAAATTAAACCATAACTCCAAATGAAATAATTTATATATGAAAAATTATCAGAAAAATTCAAGGAATCTGTTTATGGCATTTTCATGCATGTTAGAACAACTTAAGGCCACTGTTTAGGACAAATCCAATAAAGGGCATTTAAAAAATCATATATGGAGTTGGAATTTGAATCTTATATTCAAACCAAATTCATTTAATTGTGTTCCTAGTTGCATTAGCTCAATCAACAACATATTGCCATGTCATTATCATGCATCATGTTGTGCATTGCATTGATTGTATTCCTTCTCTATTGCCGGTGGTTGTCCCCTCTCGATAGACGTTGTACCGACGCTGTGATCGTTGACACTGATGAAGAACCAATGATCTCTTCAGAAGTGTCAGGCAAGCAACCATTGATCATTCCGATACAAACCCATGTTCTCGCTTCTGCTCTTGTTTACTGCATTAAGACAACGCGATTCAAACTGCTGTGTGCTACGGTAGTTGAACCCTTATCCTCTGCATGACCTGTCATTGCCATAGTAACTAGATGAAACCCACTAGCATGTGTAGGAGTTGATTGAGCCATGTATGTGATTCCTACCTTGCTATGCCTACTATACTTAGAGTTGTGTCAGGTCTGGTTCATCTGGGTGATGGGCTAGAGTGGAATGCTTATGTCGGTAATATGAGGGATGTGTTGAACATGTTTGGTAAAGGTATCGATGAGAGGCCATGTAGGAGTACATGGTGGGTTGTTTCATTGAGGCCATCCCTAAGAACTGAGATCTGTATGCGTGATTTAAGATTCAGCTACTACCACACATTGGGCCCTGAAATATGACCCCGCTCGACTTACTGACCCCTCTCGCCTCTGTCCATGAGTTGCAACAAGTTTCTAGTGTTTGTAGGACATGTGTTGGCGACCGTGCATAGCGCTGACCCTAGGGGTGGGCTATGATGCGGTAGATACACTGTGGTCGGGTATGCCGGGCGCCCGTTTGGCATCTTGGGACCCTGTACACATCGTTTGGGGCCATTGAGGACACCCCGGCCGGATTTCATTGCGGATGGAACCTGAATAGGCGATAAACCTGGACTAGAGACCTGTGAGGTTAGTCAGGTCGTGGTCTACACCCACGTCGGTTTTCGCTTGAAGTCTGCCGAGCACATGTCGTGTGTAGACGCTAAGTGGTGGAAACATGTGTGACGAAGTACACCCCTGCAGGGTATAAAACTATTCGAATAGCCGCGTCTGCGGTAAAGGACTACTTGGTTGCCTATACAGCTCATAGACAAGTGAAAGTGGATACTCTAAAACTCGCAAGATAAGTGTGAGTGCTATGGATGGCCTTCTCGTAGGGAGACAAGAGCGGATCCATAGTGGTGTATTGAATGGTGAATATGTGGACTCGTGTGCGCCACCTCAAAAGAGTTGCTTGTAGTCGTAGTTCAGATAGCCACCGAGTCAAAGCTAGCTTGCTGCAGTTAAACTCCACCCCCCCCCCCCTTTGTTGATACCGATGCATATGTAGCTAGTCCTGATGTAAGTCTTGCTGAGTACCTTTGTAGTCACGTTTGCTTAATTTATGTTTTGCAGAGAGACTTCAGTCTCGCTAGTAGTTCCGCGTGGACTTTGACGTTTAGCTTGATACCTCAGCTATGATCTTGTGCCCTCGGCAGGATCTGGTAGATATTCAGGCTTCTTAGCCTTTTTCATTTGTAGATGTCTGTTCTCAGACATGTTAAGCTTCCGCATGTGCTTTGACTTGTATGCTATGATTGTTGGGTCATGAGACCCATGTTTGTAATATCTCACTCCTCGGAGCCTAATGAATAAATACTTGAGTTGTAGAGTTATGTTGTGATGCCATGTTGTATTTACACATATCGAGCATATTGTGTGTATGATTGAAATGCTTGGTATGTGTGGGATCCGACAATCGAGTTGTTTATCCTTGGCAGTCTCTCTTATGGGGAAATGTAGTCTAGTGCTTCCATGAGCCATAGTAGTCCGCTGTAGCCCGGTTCATCGGAGTCCTGTTAGCCCAGCACTACTGCTCAGGACACTTGACTGGCTGGCATGTGTTTCACTTCGTTCCTGTGTCTGTCCCTTCAGGGAAATGTCACGCAGTGACATCCTGAGTCCTGCTTAGCCTGCTACAGCCCGGGTTCCCGGAGTCCTGTTAGCCCAGTGCTACAGCCCGGATTCACATGCTGCTGACCGACACGCTCGATGTGAATCATGTATGCCTGTCCCCATAGGTTAGTGCCGCCTTGGGTTCATGACTAGCCATGTCGGCCCGGGTTCTCTATCATATGGATGCTAGCGACACTATCATATACGTGAGCCAAAAGGCGCAAACGGTCCCGGGCCCTGGTAAGGTGACACCCTTGGGATACCGTGCGTGAGGCCGCAAAGTGATATGAGGTGTTACCGGCTAGATCGATGTGACTTGGAATCGGGGTCCTGACAGCGTTGGTATCAGAGCCTAACTGCCTGTAGGATTACCAAGCCAAACTGGTCGAAGTTGAGTCTAGAAATGCTTTAGTTATGTAAGGGAATTGATTGTGGAAGGGAACGTAGGCTCTTTTTACTCCTTATCCTCATGACCTTCTGATCTGAGTCATCTTTTCCTTCCTACGGGGTTAAGAACTAGGTTTCTCTTCTATCTCTTAGGATGACGTGTTACTAAACTGTAGTTGCCTAGGATTGTTGAGTTAAAGCCTCAGTTCAGTTCCTACTACTTCCATATGTTCATAGCTGGCACCAGAACCTTGATATGATGTTGTTAAGTGGTTATGCCACCATCTTTGCAGGTTGTCTCAAATCTTTTTGAGCAATTACAGCCGTTATGCTGTCCGAGTCATCCATATGTTCATAGCTGGCACCAGAACCTTGATATGATGTTGTTAAGTGGTTATGCCACCATCTTTGTAGGTTGTCTCAAATCTTTTTGAGCAATTACAGCCGTTATGCTGTCTGAGTCATCCCAGGTTTCTAAACAATCTGATGCATTTGCAAATCCTTCCTCCCAGTTCTCGATGTCCTTTTGGGCCAGTTTAATCACACTAATCGGTGAGTCGAGGTACTCTGTTGCCTCGACATATATGTTGGAGATATTACTATGACCCTAGGTGTTTTAGGGAGTCACCTAGTGATCTAGCCATGTTTTGTATTCCCAGTGTGTGATTCTGGCCATTATTCTCAAAAGCACCCCGCGATGCCATGTAGTGGTAGGTATTCTATTCATGGGTTCTTGAACCCGAGATTCACTCTACTTTACCTCTTGTTGATAGTGTTGCTAGTTCCTTTAGGATATTAGAAACCTTTGCGATAGTCCTCGAGGTTCGTGGTACATCCTTCTTCCAATTATCATGAACCATTCTTGGCAGGAGTTCTTTTGAACCAAAAGGTCACGACAGAGTGCTCCTGATGAGTTCTCCATTCTATGTTGTGACTCTGCCAACCCTACCTTTCTGCATGGGTTATCCGGAAGAAATATGTTAAACTCGTTCGACATACTAATCTATGCATCCACAGCTCAGAAAGTTATATGTACCTTTGAGTTGTCCCCCTTCCGTTATATTTCGATCTTCGTCTATCAATTGATAGTGAGGAGTATGTATGCATTCGTGTTCATCGATGCCTAGTATTCTTGTGGTTCGTCAAGCCGTTCTATTTCAGAATGACTGGGAGAAATAAACTTCAGTACCTCATCCATATCCAGGATTGGGTCAAAGCAGTTGTATTCCACAGATCAAAATGCAACCCAGCTTTTGGTTCTGTTCTACCCTGAGGTATTACCCACTTTATGTCAAGAGCGTCGTGAGAATTGCACCTTCTCCTATGAATTCTTGACGCAGTGATACTTTTTTCCATCATTGTTCATTCCTCGGTTCCCTTGTTATTGTAACCGGAATGCCGGCAAGTGAGTCGTGATGTGTGAAATCAATACTCCTAGCAACTCCGTTGCTTGGTAGTTAATGGACAATATTCTCATTCTTAGCGTGTTGGTTATTGAATAATCATTCTAAGATAGATTGTGCTACCTAATCCTTATTTCCTGGTGCGCTCTTCGATCAACAAGTTAGGATTTTGCCAAACCCTTGCTCTATCGATCATATCGTCTTGCCCTGAAAAGCAAGATTGATCTCGAGCTTAGTATCATATCAGTGGTTCGTGATGTTCCGATTATCTTCTTGGAAGTATTACCTGGTTGTCACCTGACCGCTATGTTGAGTTCCTGATCATGTTGGTTTTCCTCCAACCACCCATTCTCCAAGAATCTGTGTTGGATACCCCTGAGCTAGTTGGTTAAGCTTAACAACAACTTGGAGAGTTGGAAGATAAAAGCTTGTCTGACTTAGTTCATGTTAAGGGATATCTTTGTGTTTGTGCATGTGTTGAAGAAAGATGATATCTTCACCAATTGGTCCTCGTGATCAGTTGTTGGATCTATTGTCTTGTCAAAACTTTGACTTGAGTATGAGCTATCGTCAAGTCAAATCAGAACCAACGATGTTCGTAATGTTGTTTTACTTGTGGTTGATCCCTCGAGCATACACCATTACATCCTTTGGTCTGACCAATGCTACCACCGTGTTCACATGATGGTGGAAGTCCAGTGATATGGAAATTTTGATGAGTTGCTGTTGAGCCCATCAGCAGCATGTTGTCTCCCCCATGATTCATGTTGAACATCTAAGTTAGTGTTGGAAACTTTTGTAAGCATTATCTTCATGTCCCGTTCATGAAATACATGTTTGGTGTAAGAAGTGACTTTCTCCAAGTTCATGTGCATTAGGTGCAAGTTGCCGCCATGAATTCGAGAAAGATTGTTTTTGCTTCCTTTGGAATCGTCCCAAGTCAGTCATGTACGTGCGAAGTATTCTATGGTCTGATAGACTGATCATCTTCATTCTATACGTATCCCTAGCACACCAAGCCACTGATTGATTTGTTCAAGGAGAAGAAGTTCCTTCTTAAGAATCATGACTTATGTTAGGACTTTGTTATCCTCGATAATGGTTCCCCACCTGAACTCGGTAGTGTTTTATTATAAGACTACCATGTGGTCATGCTTGTCTGGGACATCGTGTTCACATGTGTTTAGCAGAACCAGCTCATGTTTTGGAGCTTACTACCATAGTCCATTTCCTGAGAATCTCGCAATGTCATCCCGTCGATTTGTGTTGCAAACTTTCATTTCTTTCTAGACTCGATGAGTTTGGAATATCCTGACACCAACCAGATCTGAATCTCAGGCAGATATGATGGTTGGAGCATTTTCCAAGAACTATAATATTGGTCTCTCGATAACCGGTAAAGTGGATGTCGTGGCCAACACATCCAGCCGGAAGACCTATTATTGTAGTATCTCGATTGAAGAAAGTTGGCCACCTTCCCATGAGTATTTCGTAGGATTTACCTCCGTAGTTAATCCTTACGGATTCTTGAGCTTCCGAAGTCCGACCTTTACTTGATGTCCTAGATACCAAACCATATCAATAAATGGGATACACTAGCACATCAAGGAGAACATTAGAAGCAGAGTGCTATATGTCTCTCGGTCGATCATCCAGATTTCTTTCCCTTGGCCTCGCCAAGGTGAAATATGAGAAAGTGTTATCTTCATTTGCACCCACATTATCCATCACTATTCATCATGGTAGTAACATGTGTTCCCAGGATCCTCGGCACAGATGTTGGTAAGACCTTGATGAGTATGGAAATGCTCAAGTTCTTGAGAGAACGGCAGTTGTTCGATAGCCATCCAATTGGTGGAATCACCTTTGCTGGTGAACCTTCTCCCCATTTACTAGAATCATTCCCAACATTTGCATTTTGTTCCCGGCTTACACCTCAGTAGCTGTTGTTCAGGATCATCTTCAAAAGTGGACTTACCATGGGTCTCATCCATTTCTGATGATAAGCAAAAATCATCCATTGCGTTGTCTTCAACAAGGTAGTCCACATCATCCATCCTAGTCCAAGTATGCCATCTCTTCAAGCTACCTCAAACGATCAATTGTAAATTGCCTTAAGCTGGTATGAAGAGTTTCAATGATCTCTGAATCAAAAGTAATTCTTTTTTCCACTTAAGGGAATATTTCTGCGAGTCACTTTCCTTAAGATGTCTCGTTATGGTATCATGGCAATTTCCCTCGCTACTTTGAAACCCTCGTCAAATTGTTTCTTCTATCGCTCCTGATTCAAGTTTTGCCTCTCAGCTCCAGAGATGCTCCTATGTCTCACTCCATGAGTTGATCCTGAGTTGTTCGATCTTCGAGAAGATCGATCCTTCTAGAGTGTTCCCTTCCCTCTCGTTGTCATGTGGGTGGGAGTTCTCAGAGCAAGACATCGAGACAATGATGGTGATCGAATCAACAACCTTATGAGATGCAACTTGGATCGTGAAGATTATGTTAGCTTGTGTTTTCCCCTTCATCTTACCTCACGTCTTGAATCTCAGGACGAGATTCTTGTTTAGTAGGGGTGAGCTGTCACACCCCTAGCTTCTGGTGTTGCCTAGTGTTTGCATCTTGCTTGCATCATGTTTAAATTTCTGAAACTTGAATTGAGGATTGTTGAAGCCTCAAAACATTAGTTAAAAGAAGGGCAACAACCCTTTAAATTGCATTCAGTGATTCCAACTTGTCCTAGAAATAGTTTTGAGAATTTTGGAAAGGGTTTTATACCTAACCAAAATTTTGGAACATTTTTCAGGAATAATTTGGTCTCTGAATTTAAAACAATATTCTATTTGAATTTGAAAATATATTCAAATATATATGAGATATATTTTCAAATGCTCTGTGATGATTTATGTGCCTTTGGAAAAGTCCATGAAGCAACATAAAAATACTCAGAGGATGTTTTGGCATTGTTGAATTTTGTTTGAATTCAAAACAGTGGCAAAAGATTAAATAAAAGAAAAATAGAAGGAAATAAAACAGAACAGAATTAAGAGAGAGAGAGAGTAATCTCACCTGCAGCCCACCTGGCCGGCCCAGCTGGCAGCCCAGCCAACTGGCCCAGCCCACTGAGGGCAGGGGCGTCTTCTTCCTCCTACCAGAAGGCAGAGGAGAAGACAGCCACGGCGCCACAGCGTGCCACGCCGGCAGCTGCCTGCCTGGCTGCCCCCTCGTCGCCCTGGACATCCCCAACGCCGCCACGCACGCCCCTGGAACCCCTCACACTCTCCCTCACTCATCCTCCTCCTCCGTTTCTCTTACGCGCAACCGCCGACCGTAACCGCCGCCGACGACGCACACCGCCATGGCCACCGGCTACCCCACGCCTCACCGACCCGCCCAGAGGCTCCGCCACTTCGTTTTCCGCCTCCTCGATGAGCCACGCGGCACCAGACGCCTCCGAACGCCATCACCGTGGTCGTACTCTACCTCGGGCATCCGAGATCGCCGGCGACCGCACCTCGTCTCCAGCCCGTCCCCGAGCCCGCTGGGACCGCCACACGACTCCCTGTGAGCTCCTGATTCTTTCCCCGTGCTCGCCCCCTCCGCTTCTGTCCCCTAGCTCCATCTTCCACCATGGCTGAAGCTCGCCAGCGCCGTGCCTCGTCGCCGTCGTGGCCAGAGCCACAGTGGCTTGAAGCCGGGCACACCACCGTGCTCCACACCTCACCAGGAGCACGTAGCACACACCAGCGCCTCCCCTAGCGCCCTGCATCGCCTAACCCGCCGTTGGCCGAACTTCGGCCGCCGCTCGACTTGACGCCGTCGTCCACTCCGGCCACCCCAGGCCCGGCTACTGCCACCAGGCGACGCGCTGCAACGCCAGCTACCCGTAGAGACCAACCGCGGCTCAAACCGCGGCCTATACGCGAAACCCGAGCAACTCCGGCGAGTTGCCGCCACGGTTTTGGTCGCCGCCGGCTGAACTCCGGTGACTCCGACGTGGCACACTTAGTTAACACTAATGACGCCATTAGCTAATCACTGTGCCACTGACGGATGGGCCCCACGCGCTAATTAACCCCAGGATTTATTCCCTATTTAACTTAGACTAAACCACTGGCCCACACGTCAAGTTGACTTCGCTGACGTGGCCTTTGACCGGTCCCACCTGTCATTGACTCGAGCCAGCACTGTGGCACTGACCAGTAGGCATCACTAGTCAGGTTTGACCTGGCCAGCCACAGTTGACCTGATGATGTCACTCTTACGTCATGCTGACGCAGTAAAACATTTTCTGCATTTTAAATAAATCTAAATGATTTATTTATTTTCAAGAAATATCCAAAACATTGAAAAATCATAGAAATTAAACCATAACTCCAAATGTAATAATTTATATATGAAAAATTATCAGAAAAATTCAAGGAATCTGTTTATGGCATTTTCATGCATGTTAGAATAACTTAAGGACACTGTTTAGGACAAATCCAATAAAGGGCATTTAAATAATCATATATGGAGTTGGAATTTGAATCTTATATTCAAACCAACTTCATTTAATTGTGTTGCTAGTTGCATTAGCTCAATCAACAACATATTGCTATGTCATTATCATGCATCATGTTGTGCATTGCATTGATTGTATTCCTTCTCTATTGCCGGTGGTTGTCCCCTCTCGATAGACGTTGTACCGACACTGTGATCGTTGACACTGATGAAGAACCAATGATATCTTCAGAAGTGTCAGGCAAGCAACCATTGATCATTCTGATACAAACCCATGTTCTCGCTTCTGCTCTTGTTTACTGCATTAAGACAACGTGATTCAAAATGCTGTGTGCTACGGTAGTTGAACCCTTATCCTCTGCATGACCTGTCATTGCCACAGTAACTAGATGAAACCCACTAGCATGTGTAGGAGTTGATTGAGCCATGTATGTGATTCCTACCTTGCTATGCCTGCTATGCTTAGAGTTGTGTTAGGTCAGGTTCATCTGGGAGATGGGCTAGAGTGGAATGCTTATGTCAGTAATATGAGGGATGTGTTGAACATGTTTGGTAAAGGTATCGATGAGAGACCATGTAGGAGTACGTGGTGGGTTGTTTCATTGAGGCCGTCCCTAAGAACTGAGATCTGTATGCGTGATTTAAAATTCTACTACTACCACACATTGGTCCCTGAAATATGACCCCGCTCGACTTACTGACCCCTCTCGCCCCTGTCCAGGAGTTGCAACTAGTTTCTGGTGTTTGTAGGACATGTGTTGGCGGTCGTGCGTAGCGCTGACCCTAGGGGTGGGCTATGATGCGGTAGATACACTGTGGCCGGGTATGCCGGGCGCCCGTTTGGCGTCTCAGGACCCTGTACACATCGTTTGGGGTCGTCGAGGACACCCCGGACGGATTTCCTTGTGGATGGAACCTGAATAGGCGATAAACCTGGACTAGAGACCTGTGAGGTTAGTCAGGTCGTGGTCTACACCCACGTCGGTTTTCGCTTGAAGTCTGCCGAGCACATGTCGTGTGCAGACGCCAAGTGGTGGAAACATGTGTGACAAAGTACACCCCTACAGGGTATAAAACTATTCGAATAGCCGTGTCCACGGTAAAGGACTACTTGGTTGCCTATACAGTTCATAGACAAGTGAAAGTGGATACTCTAAAACTCGCAAGATAAGTGTGAGTGCTATGGATGGCCTTCTCGTAGGGAGACGAGAGCGGATCCATAGTGGTGTATTGAATGGTGAATATGTGGACTCGTGTGCGCCACCTCAAAAGAGTTGCTTGCAGTCGTAGTTCAGATAGCCATCGAGTCAAAGCTGGCTTGCTGCAGTTAAACTCCACCCCCCCCCTTTTGTTGATACCGATGCATATGTAGCTAGTTCTGATGTAAGTCTTGCTGAGTACCTTTGTACTCATGTTTTCTTAATTTATGTTTTGCAGAGAGACTTCAGTCTCGCTAGTAGTTCTGCGTGGACTTCAACGTTTAGCTTTATACCTCAGCTACGATCTTGTGCCCTCGGCAGGATCTGGTAGATAGTGAGGCTTCTTAGCCTTTTTCATTTGTAGATGTCTGTTCTCAGACATGTTAAGCTTCCGCATGTGCTCTGACTTGTATGCTATGATTGTTGGGTCATGAGACCCATGTTTGTAATATCTCGCTCCTCAGAGCCTAATGAATAAATACTTGAGTTGTAGAGTTATGTTGTGATGCCATGTTGTATTTACACATATCGAGCATATTGTGTGTATGATTGAAATGCTTGGTATGTGTGGGATCCGACAATCTAGTTGTTTATCCTTGGCAGTCTCTCTTATGGGGAAATGTAGTCTAGTGCGTCCATGAGCCATAGTAGTCCGCTACAGCCCAGTTCACCGGAGTCCTGTTAGCCCAGCACTACTGCTCAGGACACTTGACTGGCCGGCATGTGTTTCACTTCGTTCCTGTGTCTGTCCCTTTGGGGAAATGTCACGCGGTGACATCCGGAGTCCTGCTTAGCCTGCTACAGCCCGGATTCCCGGAGTCCTGTTAGCCCAGTGCTACAGCCCAGATTCACACGCTGCTGACCGACATGCTCGATGTGAATCATGTATGCCTGTCCCCATAGGTTAGTGCCGCTTTGGGTTCACGACTAGCCATGTCGGCTTGGGTTCTCTGTCATATGGATGCTAGAGACACTATCATATACGTGAGCCAAAAGGCGCAAACGGTCCCGGGCCATGGTAAGGCGACACCTGTGGGATACCGTGCGTGAGGCCACAAAGTGATATGAGGTGTTACCGGCTAGATCGATGTGACTTGGAATCGGGGTCCTGACATATCCTTTGCAACCTGATTCTCCTGTGCAAGGACCTGGAAAATAGGAGCATGTGAAGCTGGGCATTTAGCAGGTATATGAAAGAGAATAGCTTGTTCCATGTTCTCAACAGCAGAGAAAAGTTCCCACATCCCAGACTTAAGCATATTCACAGTCCAGTCAAACTTATCTAGAGTCAATAGAAGGTGGACAATGAAATTAAACCAGCTTACAGGAATGTTGGCAGAAAAAGAGCTTTGCTTATCCACAGACTGCTCCTAAAAGTGCTTCTTCCACAGCAAGAGACCTTCTTCAGATATCAGTTTGTCATTATCTGCAGTTGCAGCCAGCTGAATACATTTCAAACCTAGGAGGGAAGGTGCCATGCTAAAATGCTCATTGATTTGATTTACCCATTTACCTTGCAGACCAGACTGAAGATTCTCAATACTGGTGACAGGATCCAGCCCTCCTCTGAAAGTATTGATGTGAGAAGGACTTGACTGAAAGACCTGGTCAGAAGCACCAACTGCAGCTGCCAATTCAGACTCAGAACCAGGCATAGGATCTCCTTGAGGAAAGATAGGAGGCAAATTATTTTCCATAGCAGAACAAATTTGCAGAACATTGGAATTAGGGCCCAAGACTTGATCTTCGGAGCTAGTAACAGCCTCTGCATTCCCAAACAAAAGATGCAACTGGCATGCAGGCACTTGAACAGGAAGGGCTACATCTTCAGTTGCTACAACCTCATTTTGCACAGGCAACACGTTGGGCTCTTCTTCATCAGAAAGGTATGCTTGAATAATGTTCTGAAGCCCATTTCCAACCACATTGGCTGGAGGAGGCAGAGCAATAGGTTCAACATCTATGTGAAATACATTCCCAGCAATCACAGGTGGCAGAGGAATGTTGGAATTAACTCCTTCAGAAAATGACATATCTGAAGAAAGGCTGCTATTACTGAAAGCAGGCACTAACTCCTCACCATCTGCCCAAGCCATCTCCTCTTGCTGCACAGCATCCAGAATGTCAGCAAGGGGTGCATGCATGTTGTCCTGTTGTGGAATATTCCAGTTGTCCTCTTGCTCCCAATTGTCTTCCTGCCGAGTATTTAAATTGTTGTTGTTGAGTGCAGCATTGTGAAAACCAGCACCAGGGTCAGCATTCTCGGGCAAAGGGTGTGGATCCACATTGTCTGGTGGAATCGGATCTTCATCTGCTGGGCCCCCACCAAGAAACTCACTAGCCAACACTTCAATGGAAGAGGACCAACCATCCTCTTCAAACTCATCTCCCTCTGACCATCTCATGCTCTTGGGGATAATATCCAAATTCATAACACGAGCCTTGACCACAATACGGCCCATGTGGTCGTCCTCCTTGTCCCAGAAAATCATGCGACCGAACTTACTAACAGCACAGGCCAAATCTTCAGTATTTCGAAAATCAAATGGGACACTAGTCAGCAGCAACCAAACTGTTCTATTGAAATGCACCCGCCTATGATTCCTTCCCTCATCATGCTTCGCAAAAGAGATGAAAACATCTTCGAATTCATGCGGGCTATCCAGCACGAGCTTGTCCCTATCTCTAACCCTTGTCAGACGCACATACGCCTCACCAAACAGGCAACACTGGATGTCCCTCAGCCCTAGCTGCCTATGCTCAACGATAAATTCTTCGAGAACATCTCTTACATTGGGAAACAGACATCGTATGGGAGTGGATGGATAGTTGCGATATCCCAGTCTTCATGGTGGCGAGGACGATGCGGAAGTACCACACGAGCCACCCCATTGTGGCCCGGAAGCTGCTGGATAGCGAACCCATGCGGCACAAATGGCCGCGGGTAGATCGGAATGTTGGCCATCGGAGAAGCCGCGGAGGCGCACCCTGTCACTGGCGAGCAGGAGGTGACAGGTGCAGAGTTTGGGAACTATGGTGAAGCAGAGGCTGACTGAGGAGAAGTTGAGGAGGCAAGTGCCAATCGAGGCTGGAAATTAGGAAAAGATCCCGTGGCGAGCTCGCCAAAAGAGGAAACCACCGGAGGGTCGCGGGTTGGGCCGACTGACTTAAACCAATCCTGGACCGCATCCATGTTCCAGGCTTCAACGGGTGGGTGAAAGTGCAACTATCCCTAGGTGGTTTTGGTAATTCATAACAACATATAGCTCATTGAGCTAATGCTATTTCAAGATGATTATTTCAGGAAAGCTCAATGATTGGCATGGCTTGGATGTGAAAGTGGAACCCTCAAAATGCTAAGGACAAAGAATTGGCTCAAGCTCAAAAGTTCAAGACTCTTCATTTTATGTTTTAGTGATCCAAGATCACATTGAGTCTTTAGGAAAAGCCAATACTATCAAGGAGGGATGAGGTGTTGCTTACTGAGCCTCTTGCTTTATGTGCTTAATGATATGCTCCAAAATCCTCAGCTACTTTCCCATATCCACAAATGACCTAAACCCTAAGCCAAACTCGGTCATACCGATTCCTTCATTCCGGCACCACCGAGTTTCACTTGTCATTTGCCACTGCCAAACCCTAGCAATTCGGTCCTACCGATAAGGATCTCAGTCTCACTGAGATGGGCTTGCAAACTCTCTGTTTCCCTTCCGTAACTTTTCGGTCTCACCGAAAGAGCGAATCGGTCCCACCGAGAATGCAAGGTAAACTCTATGTTTCCTTCTTGTAACTTTTCGGTCTCACCGAAAGAGCAAGTCGGTCCCACCGAGTTTGCCTGACCGACTCTCTGGTTAGCTTATTGCCAAACTCGGTCACCGAGTTTGTGCAATCGGTCTCACTGAGATTACATTATGCCCAAACCCTAACCGAATCGGTCCTACCGAGTTGCATGTCAATCCCACCAAAATTCCTAACGGTCACTAGGTTTACCATTTCGGTCCAACCGAGTTTTCTGATTCGGTCCCACCGATATTGGGAAATTGTGTGTAACGGTTGGATTTTGTGTGGAGGCTATAAATACCCCTCCACCTCCTCTTCACTTAAGGAGAGAGCCATCAGAACACATACATCATTCCAACTCATATGTTCTGAGAGAGAACCACCTACTCATGTGTTGAGACCAAGACATTCCATTCAAACCATATAAATCTTGATCTCTAGCCTTCCCCAAGTTGCTTTCCACTCAAATCTTCTTTCCACCAGATCCAAATCATATGAAAGAGAGTTGAGTGTTGGGGAGACTATCATTTGAAGCACAAGAGCAAGGAGTTCATCATCAACACACCATTTGTTACTTCTTGGAGAGTGGTGTCTCCTAGATTGGCTAGGTGTCACTTGGGAGCCTCCGACAAGATTGTGGAGTTCAACCAAGGAGTTTGTAAGGGCAAGGAGATCGCCTACTTCGTGAAGATCTACCACTAGTGAGGCAAGTCCTTCGTGGGCGATGGCCATGGTGGGATAGACAAGGTTGCTTCTTCGTGGACCCTTCATGGGTGGAGCCCTCCGTGGACTCGCGCAACCGTTACCCTTCGTGGGTTGAAGTCTCCATCAACGTGGATGTAGGATAGCACCACCTATCCGAACCACGGGAAAAACATCCGTGTCTCCAATAGCGTTTGAATTCTCCAAACCCTTCTCTTTATATTCTTGCAAGTTGCATGCTTTACTTTCCACTGCCAATACACTCTTTGCATGCTTGCTTGAATTGTGTATTGATTGCTTGACTTGTCCTAAGATAGCTAAAAACTGTCAAGAACTAAAATTGGGAAAAGGTTAAGTTTTTATTTTGTCAAGTAGTCTAATCACCCACCCTCTAGACATACTTTCGATCCTACAAGTGGTATCAGAGCCTTGGTCTCCATTTGCCTTGATCTCCATAGCTTTGGGTGGTCATAGCCTTGGTCTCACAACCTAGGAGAGTATGGCGTCTAGCGAGGGAAACTATCACCGTAGAGGTCCTTACTTTGCTAGTTGGAAGCATAAAATGAAAATGCATATTCTTGGACATAACCCCGCCGTATGGGCTATTGTTTGTGTTGGCTTGCAAGGTGAGTTCTTCGATGGGAGGGAACCAAACCATGAAGCTACCGCGGATGAGTTGAAGATGTTGCAATACAATGCTCAAGCTTGTGATATTCTCTTCAATGGATTGTGCCCTGAAGAATTCAACAAAATCAGCCGCCTTGATAATGCAAAGGAAATTTGGGACACTTTGATTGATATGCACGAAGGTACCGACTCCGTCAAGGAATCCAAGTTGGATGTGCTCCAAAGTCAACTTGACAAGTTCAAGATGAAGGATGGTGAAGGTGTCACCGAAATGTACTCTAGGGTTGCTCTCATCACAAATGAGATTGCCGGCTTAGGAAGTGAAGAGATGACCGATAGATTCATCATCAAGAAGATCCTAAGAGCCTTGGATGGGAATTATGACACCGTGTGCACATTGATTCAAATGATGCCCAATTACAAAGATCTCAAGCCAACAGAAGTGATTGGAAGGATTGTTGCTCATGAGATGTCACTCAAGGATAAATAGGAACTTCACAACAAATAAAGTGGTGCCTACAAAGCCTCATGTGAAGTCCCCACATCATCAAGTGAAAAGCAAACCTTCAATGAAGAATTGAGCTTAATGGTGAAGAACTTCAACAAGTTCTACAAGAGTAGAAGCAAAGATAGAAGCTTCAAGTCAAGGTCCTACAATGACTAAAGATCTTCTAGTCGAGAGCGAAACTGCTACAATTGTGGAAGACCTGGACACTATTCCAATGAGTGTACGGCTCCCTACAAGAGAAGAGAAGATTCTCCAAAAAGAAGAAGCAAAGAATCACCACCAAGAGAGAGAAGGAGTAGAGATGATCGTTATGAACGGAGATACTCACGGAGAAGCAAGGATTCGGAAAGGAAGGAAAAAGCATCAAGGAGCTACACAAAACGAAGACATCAAGCTCATGTTGGTGAATGGGTATCCGGCTCCGACTCCGACAGCCACTCCGAGAGAAGTTATCACTCCGACTCCGAAGATACTCAAGATGAAGGTGTTGCCAGTCTAGCACTTGTGTCAACCAACTCCTACGACATATTTGACTCACCAAATGTAGGAATTGGAAGATGCTTCATGGTCAAAGGACCTAAGGTAACACACCCCGAGTATGTTGATTTTCGTAGTGATGAAGATGACTTGTTAGGTGATGATGACTTGCTTGTTGACAACTCTAGTGATGAGTACTATGGTGAAACATCAATTAATCATGCTAAAACGAATGACAATGATAAGGAGAAGATTGAGGATCTAACTAAAGAACTAAACACTCTTAAGTTAGCTCATGAAACTATCTTCGAAGATCATCAAGAACTTTTAAGAGCTCATGAGAAATTACGCTTTGAAAAGCTCAATCTTGAGCAAGAGCATGAGTTCTTAAAGGCAATCAATGATGATCTCCGCAAGAAAAGTTCTTCTTACATTGCCAAGCGTTTACTATTATCCACTTACATGCCTCAAGTCAAGTCTAGTCTAGTAACAAGAACAAGAAAGATTCTTCCTCTAGTGGTAACAATGATCATGCTAATCCAATATTGTTGCTTCTAGTAGTTCTCTTGATTCCACTAATGATTCTCTTAGCCAAGTTATGCTTGAGCAATAAAATAGCTTATTGAAGGGGATCATAGAGAAAGGAGTGTACAAGAGCCTTGCCGGGAGTAAGCAATTCGAGGAAATTGTGCGCAAGCAAGGAATGCACCGGAAGAATCAAGGTGTTGGTTTTGAACGAAAGTTCAATGCCAATGGAGTTGAATGGGAAGAAGATCAATACCCTAAGACAAAGTTTGTTCCTCAACAAGAGAAGTATGACACCTCTTTCAAGGGGACACAAGCTCAAGATGATCTTCCACCACAAGACTACAAGCAAAAAGGCAAGGACAAGCTTCAAGAGGAGATTGATGCATTTGAAGAAGCTCCTAAGACCTTAGTCAAGTGGATTCCCAAGACCACGTCAAGTTCCACTTCATCAAGTATGACTACAACTCCAAGGATTCCCATCAAGATGGTGTGGATCCAAAAGAAGAAGAACTAGAGAGTTCTTGAGGGTGACTCCACCAACATATTTCATTCTCATCATTTTGGCAAGAACAAGTGCAATCAACTTCCACATAATGCACTAGTTCAAGGAGTCACAAACCCTCTTGTTGGTAAGACAAGGGACAAGGTAACCTAAAGTTTTCATGGACATCATCTTGTGTATGCATCACTCTATGTCTATGGATATCCTTGTTTGTTCCTTGTGGGACTAACCCATGTAGGTATTGAAAGTGCAATTCACTCAAATGGATAGCTCCAAGTGATCTACATCAACATTGAGCATCCACATCTTCAACATCTACATGAAGTCATCATCGACAAAACCCAAGGTTAGTTCATCCCTCTTAGGGGGGATATCACATCTAGGGGGAGCTTTACTCTAAGACTTGAGCTAAAGCAACTCTAAAGATTTGAATACAACAATGCTTTATGTAAAAGTGGTAACCCCACTTGAGCTTAAACGATGAGTATGACCTACGATCAAGTGTTCTCACTTGACTCCTAAGTCAATATACTCATATATAGATGACCCAGTCATCGCAAATTGCTTGATAGATGCTAGAATTGTTTGTGCATGCTTTGCCACATATTTCATTTGCCATCTTATTGTGTGAGCATGTTGGTGCATATTTTACTCATTTGAGGACATCCACTTGTTGTTTTGATTGTTTGGCTTTATCTTCTTTTGCCAAGTGGATGGACAAGAATGCCTAAGAACCTCCTCTAGCTATCTATGCTTTTCTCGTCTCAAACTCTATTCATGTTGCATCACAAAACTTGATCAAGTCAGATTCGAACCACTCTGTGTGAGGAGCGCTCGGAGTCCCCGATTCGTCATAGACTTAAACTTCCAAAACCTCTTTGTGATTCTCGGTCTGACTGATACCATACTTTCGGTCCTACCGAGATCATTAAGTTGATCTAGGTTTTCGATTTCGGTGCAACCGATTTGAACCACTCGGTCACACCGAGTTGCAATAACTGTATACAATTTTGCATCTCGGTGCCACCGAGTTGTTCCACTCGGTCACACCGACAGGGTCGGGCTATATATAGTGACGGGCAAAATTTTGGAAATTTCTCCGAAACCTCTTCGCCCGCGCATAGCTCGCTCTGCCTCCTGGGTCTCCGGATCGTCCTCCTCGCCGCCAGCAGCCTCAAGTCGCTGGTCTCCATCACCGTCAACGGAATTTCTGCCCCGCCATTGCCGCCGTAGCGAGTCTCCGCCGAACTAGGGTATGGACTCGATCTTTGTGCTATTCTTCAATACGATTCCTAGCACATTGTGATCATCATGATTCTTGCCACGTTTGATAAACTCCTATCCAGTCAATGAACTCATAGATTAGGTTTAATTCGGAAATTTTAGGGTTAGGTTTCCGCCGAAACCATCTCGGACCCACCGAGTTGAAAAACTCGGTCCCACTGATTTGGCTTATGCCATTGCACAAGTAAAACTCGGTCTGACCGAGAATTACTTATCGGTCTGACCGATTTTGGAACTCTGTGAAACCCTAGCAGTCTTGGTGCCACCAAACTGTGACTCGGTCTGACCGAGTTCACTAGTTCTGGTGCCAACACTGCTTCGGTGTCACCGAGTTTGAAAATCGGTAGATCCGAGATGATCTCAGTGGGAAACTAAAACTAAGTTTTTGAATTATTCTTTTGCAAAAATCTCTGCATTTTGTGATGCTCATCCACTCTATCTCATCTATAATCTATTCACAGGGTCAGCAGTCAGTTTGCATCATGTCAGACCAGAGTGACAGCCAGAACTTGTCAGAGCAGCAAGTACAGTTGAGTGAGGGCACTAGCCCCTCAAGCTCCTCATATGATGGCAGCAGGATCACACCCAGCAACCTGCCTAAAGCTGCTACACGTCACAGGAAGAAGAGAACCTCAGATTCTGAAGATGAGGACTATGTGGCAGAGGAAGAGGCCACATCAAAGAGAGCTGAGCCAGCAGCAGGCACAAAGCCCGGCCTGAAAATCAAAAGGCCAGCAGGCAGGCAGCCCATGTCAAAGGCTAGGGCTTCAACTGTGAAGCCTGCTCCCATTGAGCCCATTGCTGCTGAGGGCAAAAAGAGGAAAGAACGAGTGAAGAAGACTGTGGCCAGAGTGCTTGGGAAGGCCTCCATCATGGTAGATGAGGAGGAGGAAGAAGAAGAGGTTGCTGCACCAGCACCCAAGGCAGCCAAACTTATGGGAGATGCCATAAGGTCAGGGACAGCTGCATCCAAGCCCAAGGCTGCATGTAAGCCTAAGAGTGCACCAAAGAGAAACACCAAAAGCATCCCAGCCACTGAGAAGAACAAGGCCCCAGTGCCTGAAGTTGCAGAGGAAGAAGAAGAAGAGCATGTCCTTAGGAAGCTCAAGCCCAAGATCCCAGCCACAGCGATGCTCATCCTGTGGCTGAGGACATGAAGCTAGGGAGAGATTCAGGGCTGAGGAAGTGGAGAGAAGCAGATCTGTATGCTTCTAGGAGAAGGACTGTAGTGGACTACCGATTTCATACCAAGGAGCAGCAGGATTTCTATGAGACTGTTTTGCTTGACAAGAAGCCAATTGTGTGTGACATGAGATGGGTCGACTGGACCTACATAAAGGAGAATGAGGAACACTACCCTGGAGTACATGACAGTTTTAGTGCGTGTGGAGTGGCAGACTTTGTTGGGCAGAAGCTCACAAAGTGGAACAAGGAGCTAATCATGCAATTCTACTCCACAGCACACTTTTATCCGGATGGCAGGATCACTTGGATGTCAGAGGGTACAAGGTACCAATCCACTGTTGAGGAATGGGCGAGGTTGATCAATGCCCCAGAGGAGCAAGCAGATGACTTGGACATTTATGCCAAGAAGAAGATGGACCACAACACCATGTCCAACATGTACAAGGAGATTCCGAATGAAGCACTTGACACGTTCAAGTTTGGCTCAGTGCACTATCTTCTTTCAGGATTGCCTATGATCAACTGGATCCTTAGGCACACTCTTCTGCCCAAGTCTGGAGATCACAAGATGATCAGAGGTCACGCGATCAATTTGCTTCATGTTTTTGACGTGCCCCAAAAATTCAAAGTCATGAGTCTCATAGTGGAAACAATCAAGAGGACAGCAGCAGACCAGAAGAGGAGCTGTGGATATGCCCCCACAGATTCAGGAGCTCATCAACTCCAAGATGGGCACGGGCATATACCTCTTGGATAAGGAACATCTGCCCATCCATCCAGATTTCGAGGATAACCAAGTGGTCATGACTGAGAATGAGCCATCATCTGTCCATGCACAAGCTCAGAAGGAGAAGGCGAAGAAGGAGAAAGCTGCCAGGATGCCTACTCAAGCGGAGGCATCTGATTACTTCCTGAAAACCAAACAAGAGCAGCTTGGTTACCTGAATGCGTCCACCCTGCGTATTGAGCAAGGACTTGCCACCCTGACTCAGAACCAGGCAAGCCTAGAGAGGATCATGCAACAGAGGTTCTATGACATGGACATCAAAGTGATAGAGATACAGACCACCGTGGAGCAGCTTCAGGAGGACATGCATGAGAGGAGAGGCAGGACCATGACTGATGCTTTTGCGAGGGTGCCACGAGGTCTGAGGTCGTCTGCACTGCCAGTTGCTGACACCAGAGCCACAACGTCTGTGCCAGCCACAGCCTCAGTTCCACCAGCTCCAGCATCCACTTCAGCCTCGACTCCGACCACGTCTACCGAAGGCTTCGTCCTTGGAGTGCTCCGGACTCCACCACCACCTGAAGATCAAGCCTGAGCGTCGACTTAGCACTATGCATTTTCTAGGAACTTTTTGGTAACTTGTTGCCAAAGGGGGAGAAAATGTATAGATCATAGGCTTCGAGAGAGAGTGTTGCTTTTATTCTCTCTTGTTTATTTGGTGGTTTTTCGAACTTTGTTTGCTTGTGTGTGAGATACAATGCCCTTATGTTTGTGAGACATCGATGATCATGTGTTTGATCATAAGCTACACTTAATGTTTGCTTAATGCTTGCTTAAATATTATCATTCTATCTATCGTTTGTGATCATTCACTATTCTTGGTGATGAGTGCATGTATTTCAATCTTATCATTCTTGAGCGCTCCACCAAGATGTATGTGACATGGAAGAGTAACCCATGATTCTAACTCCTTGTGAATTTGCAGTCCAAAGCAAATTTTAAATATACACAAATTTAGGGGGAGCTCTTATTTGTCACATACTTGTCAAAGCGACGATATATTTCATGCTTATTATCATTTGTCGAAGCTTTGATCTATATGTTGTCATCAATTACCAAAAAGGGGGAGATTGAAAGTGCAACTATCCCTAGGTGGTTTTGGTAATTCATAAAAACATATAGCTCATTGATCTAATGCTATTTCAAGATGATTATTTCAGGAAAGCTCAATGATTGGCATGGCTTGGATGTGAAAGTCGAACCCTCAAAATGCTAAGGACAAAGAATTGGCTCAAGCTCAAAAGTTCAAGACTCTTCATTTTATGTTTTAGTGATCCAAGATCACATTGAGTCTTTAGGAAAAGCCAATACTATCAAGGAGGGATGAGGTGTTGCTTAATGAGCCTCTTGCTTTATGTGCTTAATGATATGCTCCAAAATCGTCAGCTACTTTCCCATATCCACAAATGACCTAAACCCTAAGCCAAACTCGGTCATACCGATTCCTTCATTCCGGCGCCACCGAGTTTCACTTGTCATTTGCCACTGCCAAATCCTAGCAATTCGGTCCTACCGATAAGGATCTCAGTCTCACTGAGATGGGCTTGCAAACTCTCTGTTTCCCTTTCGTAACTTTTTGGTCTCACCGAAAGAGCGAATCGGTCCCACCAAGAATGCAAGGTAAACTCTTTGTTTCCTTCTTGTAACTTTTCGGTCTCACGGAAAGAGCAAGTCGGTCCCACCGAGTTTGCCTGACCAACTCTCTGGTTAGCTTATTGCCAAACTCGGTCTCAGCGAGTTTGTGCAATCGGTCTCACTGAGATTACGTTATGCCCAAACCCTAACCGAATCGGTCCTACCGAGTTGCATGTCAGTCCCACCGAAATTCCTAACGGTCACTAGGTTTACCATTTCGGTCCAACCGAGTTTTCTGATTCGGTCCCACCGAGATTGGTAAATTGTGTGTAACGGTTGGATTTTGTGTGGAGGCTATAAATACCCCTCCACCTCCTCTTCACTTAAGGAGAGAGCCATCAGAACACATACATCATTCCAACTCATATGTTCTGAGAGAGAACCACCTACTCATGTGTTGAGACCAAGACATTCCATTCAAACCATATAAATCTTGATCTCTAGCCTTCCCCAAGTTGCTTTCCACTCAAATCTTCTTTCCACCAGATCCAAATCATATGAAAGAGAGTTGAGTGTTGGGGAGACTATCATTTGAAGCACAAGAGCAAGGAGTTCATCATCAACACACCATTTGTTACTTCTTGGAGAGTGGTGTCTCCTAGATTGGCTAGGTGTCACTTGGGAGCCTCCGACAAGATTGTGGAGTTGAACCAAGGAGTTTGTAAGGGCAAGGAGATCGCCTACTTCGTGAAGATCTACCGCTAGTGAGGCAAGTCCTTCGTGGGCGATGGCCATGGTGGGATAGACAAGGTTGCATCTTCGTGGACCCTTCGTGGGTGGAGCCCTCCGTGGACTCGGCAACCGTTACCCTTCGTGGGTTGAAGTATCCATCAACGTGGATGTAGGATAGCACCACCTATCCGAACCACGGGAAAAACATCCGTGTCTCCAATAGCGTTTGAATTCTCCAAACCCTTCTCTTTATATTCTTGCAAGTTGCATGCTTTACTTTCCACTGCCAATACACTCTTTGCATGCTTGCTTGAATTGTGTATTGATTGCTTGACTTGTCCTAAGATAGCTAAAAACTGCCAAGAACTAAAATTGGGAAAAGGTTAAGTTTTTATTTTGTCAAGTAGTCTAATCACCCCCCCCCCTCTAGACATACTTTCGATCCTACAGTGGGCCGTCAAATGTAGCAAACAGAAGAAATGGGAACAGCCCAGGTAGCCTTTGTACGTGACACTCCCTGGCAAAGTGGCCCAATAGACCACAAGAATAGCATGTAAGCGCTCCATTTGAAAAACCCTGATTGCCGCCCTGAGAAACCGCAGCATGAACCTCTCCTGAGGTATTAAGATTCTGCATTGAAGATGCATTATTGTCGGAGACCGCATTATTTTCGGAGACCACATTATTGCTAGAACTCGAAAAATCCGCGAGGTGAGCAAAAACCGACGGCCGGAGTTGATCGCCGGAGCTAGTAGATGTGGCAACAGCTCGAGCACGCGGACCATTAGTAACCAAGGTCCAAGAAGATTCTTCCTCATGATAAAAAAGTTGTTCTTCACGCAACCAGTTGGGGCCTACGAAACCCCAAAGATTAAACACTAATTCGAAATCCTTTTCAACCACGCGGCCATGATTATAGATCTCAAAACCCACAGCTTTAGAAGCAACCGAAAACTTGAAGGATCTGTCCTTGAGATGATGGACACAAAAACCTTGTGGATAACCACCAAAGCAAGATTGAAGTGTGATGCTAACCGTGTGACAATCCAACCGAAAGCGAGCACAACAGAAGGAAACCACCAAAGTGAACTCCCGTTGGCGAAAACCAGGGGAGAAAACCACTAGATGACCAAACTTCTCCCTCATAGAACGTCGAAAGTCTTTACCTCTTGCAAAGTTGAGAGATGGAGGACCCATGGCCATAGTCTAGTTGATTTGTCCTTGAATATTACCTAGGGGTGCCTTGGGCATCCCCAAGCTTAGGCTCTTGCCAATCCCTATTCCATAGTCCATCGAATCTTTACCCAAAACTTGAAAACTTCACAACACAAAACTTAACAGAAAACTCGTAAGCGCCGTTAGTATAAAAAAATAAATCACCACTTCAAGGTGCTGTAATGAACTCATTATTTATTTGTATTGGTGTTAAACCTACTGTATTCCAACTTCTCTATGGTTTATAAACTCTTTTACTAGCCATAGATTCATCAAAATAAGCAAACAACACATCGAAAACAGAATCTGTCAAAAACAGAACAGTCTGTAGTAATCTGGATCAAACGTATACTTCGAGAACTCATAAAATTCTTAAATAAATTGCTGGACGTGAGTAATTTATATATTAATCATCTGCAAAAATAATTAACTAAATATCTCTATCCAAATAAAAATGGCAGCAATTCTCGTGAGCGCTAAAGTTTCTGTTTTTTACAGCATGATCAACTAGACTTTCCCCCAAGTCTTCCCAACGGTTCTACTTGGCACAAACACTAATTAAAAGCATTTCTTCAGATCCTGCAATGCTGCCTCTGCTTCTGGGGTCCACTCCATTGGGCCTGCCTTCTTCAAGATTTTGAAGAAAGGAAGGGCGCACTCGGCTGACTTGGAGATGAATCGGCTCATGGCGGCGACGTAGCCGGTGAGCCGACGCACATCCTTGATCCACTTGGGTGCCTCAATCTTCTCAATAGCCTTGATTTTGTCTGGGTTTGCCTCGATCCCGCGCTGCAACACAAAGAACCCGAGAAGCTTGCTGGACGGAACGCCGAAGACACACTTCTCAGGGTTCATCTTGAGGTTGATCTTGCGAAGGTTGGAAAATTTCTCTTCCATATCTTGCACAAGAGTTGCCCCGTCTTTGGTCTTGACCATGATGTCATCCATGTATGCTTCCATATTTCTATGGAGTTGGGGTTCAAAACCAATTTGGACTGCTCTTGCAAACGTCGAGCCAGCACTCTTCAACCCAAAAGGCATCCGCAAAAAGCAATACGTACCACATGGGGTGATGAATGATGTCTTCTCTGCATCTTCTCTTGTCATGAAGATTTGGTGGTAGCCCGAGTAGTCGTCAAGGAATGACAACAGATCACACCCGCCCATGGAGTCGACAATCTGGTCGATGCGCGGCAACGGGAAGGGGTCCTTAGGACAAGCCTTATTGATATCTGTGTAGTTAATACACAGCCTCCACTTCCCATTTGCCTTGCGCACCACTACTGGATTGGCCAACCACGTCGGGTGGAGCACTCCTCTCACCAAACTTGCAGCTTCCAACTTCCTGATCTCCTCTGTGATGAACTCCTGCCTCTCCAGAGCCTGCTTTCTGACCTTCTACTTGACGGGCCACGCATGAGGACAGACAGCTAGGTGGTGCTCAATCACCTTCCTTGGAACACCGGGGACATCGGATGCTTGCCACGCAAACACGTCGACATTCGCCCGCAGGAAGGTGACGAGCGCGCCTTCCTATTTGCTGTCGAGGGCGGAGCCTATGGTGAAGGCCCCTCCTATGCCATCCTTCCTAACGGACACCTTCTTGGTCTGTAGCGGCTCAGCTCTAGATTTCTTGTTCTTGCCGATAGAGCTCTCTCGCACGTCCTCGACGGTAGCACAATGCTCAGAGGAGGTGCGCTTGCTGGAGTGGGTGCGAGAGGTCTTGACGGGCTTCTTCTTCCCTCCCGGGCCTTCCGCAGCAGGAGCAGGTGCCTTGATGGCAGCTGCTGCAATAGCTTCCCGGTAGAGTTGGTCAGCGCAAATCAGCGCGTCCTTCTTGTCGGAGGGGACGAAGATGATGGTCAACGGCCCGGGCATCTTTAGCATGTTGTAGGCGTAGTGTGATGCCGCCATGAACTTGGCTAGTGCCGGGCGGCCGAGGATCCCGTTGTAGGGCAAGGGGATCTCGGCCATGTCAATGATGATCCTTTTCGTCCTGTAGTTCAACTCCCCTCCAAACGTCACGAGCAGTGTGACCTTCCCCTTCGGCTGGCTCCTCCCCGGATTGACCCCTTGAAACGTGCCCGTTTCCTCGAGGTCTCCATCAGGGATTTGCAATCTTTTGATCACGACAGGCGAGATCAAGTTTAGGCCGGCCCCGCTGTCGGGACCCCGATTCCAAGTCACACCGATCTAGCATGTAACACCTCATATCACTTTGCGGCCTCACGCACGGTATTCCCACGGGTGTCGCCTTAACATGGCCCGGGACCGTTTGCACCTTTTGGCTCACGTATATGATAGTATCGCTAGCATCCATATGACAGAGAACCCGGGCCGACATGGCTAGTCGTGAACCCAAAGCGGCACTAACCTATGGGGACAGGCATACATGATTCACATCGAGCGTGTCGGTCAGCAGCGTGTGAATTCGGGCTGTAGCATTGGGCTAACAGGACTCCGGATGTCACCGCGTGACATTTCCCTGAAGGGACAGACACAGGAACAAAGTGAAACACATGCCGGCCAGTCAAGTGTCCTGAGCAGTAGTGCTGGGCTAGCAGGACTCCGGTGAACCGGGCTGTAGCGGACTACTATGGCTCGAGGAAGCACTAGACTACATTTCCCCATAAGAGAGGCTGCCAAGGATAATCAACTAGATTGTCGGATCCCACACATAGCAATACACATCACACATACGCATGACATGTAAGTTTGTGCTGTACAACATGGCATCACAACATAACGCAAACTCATATAGATAAAGGGTCGGAAGAGCCGCATGGCATTAGAACAAACAGGGGTCACATGACCCATCATTCAGAGCATACAAGCAACAGAAGCATTACATGTCTGAGTACAGACAACTACAAAAGAAAAGGCCGAGAAGCCTGACTATCTATAAGTCCCTCCAAGGTACAAGATCGTAGCTGAGGTAACAAGCTACTCGTCGAAGTCCAAGCGGTACTAATAGTGAGACAGGTGTCTCACCTACAAAACATAAATAAGCAAATGTGAGTACAAAGGTACTCAGCATAACTTACAACAGATCCTATCATAGATGCATTGTATCAAGAAGGTAATGTGGGGTTTAGTTGCAGCAAGCTAGCTTTGACTCAGTGGCTATCCTGTTCTACGACAACGAGAAACTTCTTTGAGATGAGGCAGCGCACACGAGTCCACTAATCACCACATCAATACACTACTATGGATTCATCCTCGTCTCCTTACGAGAAGGCCATCCATAGCACTCACACTTGTCTTGAGCATTTTAGAGTATCCACTTTAAGTTGTCTATGTACCACGTAAGCATCCAAGAAGTCCATAACCGAGGACACGGCTATTCGAATAGATCATGATAACCCTGCAGGGGTGTACTTCTTCACACACGCTCTCACCACTTATCACCATGTACGCGTCATGTATCTCGGAAACCATCAAGTGGAAGCCTGGCGAGGGTGTCGGCCACGACATGACTAACCAAACAAGACTCTAGTCCAGGTTTATTGCCTATTCGGGTTCCATCCGCAAGGAGATCCGGCCGGGGTTTCGCTCACGGCCCCAAACGATGTGTACAGGGTTCCCGAGCCCACCATCCGGGTTCCACTCGGTACACCGGGCCACATGTGCCTAGTCTGTCCCAAGTCCACCCTGCCGGGTGCCACTCGGTAGAAGAATAGCACTACCTATAAACACCAGAAACTATTTGCAACTCCTGGACAGATATCAAGTTGGCTAATAAGTCGAGAGGGGTCGAGTTACCGGAACCCAACGTGTGGTAGTAGCTAGTCCTTGTACAACATACACAGAACTCAGTTCTTAGCGACGGTTCAAGTGAGACAACCCACCATGTACTCCTACATGGCCTCTCACCGCTACCTTTACCAAATCATGTTCACACGCTTAACTCTCAACATCAGAACATAGCACTGTACTCTAATTCATTCCCAATGAATCAGACCTGACATACTCTAAGCAATAGCAGGCATGGCATGGCAAGAACACAACATGGCTCAAGCAACTCCTACACATGCTAGTGGGTTTTAACTATTTACTGTGGCAATGACAGGTCATGCAGAGGAATGGGTTCAACTACCGCAGCATAAAGTAGCAGTTGTATCGCTGTTGTCCTAATGAAATAAATGAGAGCAGGAGCGAGAGAGTAGGATTGTATCGGAATGAACAAGGGGGGGTTGCTTGCCTGGTAGATCAACAGGGGGCACTACTCCTCAGACAGGTACTCTCGAACACTCTCTGGAGCGGGACCTATCAACAAGGAACGGTGTCGGAAATCAAAACACAAGCATATGCAACATTATGATGCATGAACATGGTAATGATGTTATGATTGCAATAATGCATCTAGCAACCATTTAAATGAAGTCCATATGGACCAAGGGTTCATATGCAAACTCCATATATAGCATTTAAAATGCCATTATCATGTTTTCACTTATACAGTGGTATAAGTTGGTTGAACATGCATGAAAGTGGTACAGATGGATAGATTGAATTTTTCTGATAATTTTTCATATATAAATTATTTCAATCTGAGCTACGGTTGAATTACTGTGAATTTTTGAAGTTTTGAATATATTCTGGAATTTCCTGATTAAATTAAACCAGAAAAAGAAATATTGCGTCAGCATGGTGTCATGCCTGCATCAGCAGGTCAACGGAGCTGACTAGGTCAAACCTGACATGTGGGGTCCACACGTCAGTGACTTAGTTAGTTAACAGAGGAGTTATTCCTAATCTAATTTAGATTAGTGGCTCTGAGGCCCACTGTCAGTGTCAGGGGGTTAGCAAAAATGGTGATTAGCCTTAAGCTAATCACCTAGCAGGTTGGGCCCGCACGTCAGGCCAGCGAGGTCATCGCCGACGACCTCTGGACGCGGCGGCGTCCATGCTGCAGGGCACGGGGGCGGCGGCTGGGAGTACCGGGGCGTAGCCCGTGCTCTCGCGCATCTAGTGGGGTAGGTAGGAGGAGGAGGGGTGGCCGGAGCTCGCCGGAGAGAAGCTCGGGGCGGCGGTTGGAGCACGGCCAAGTGCGGGCGAGGGCTGCGGTGCATGGGAAAGCGAGCGGAGAGGCTCTATGGCCTCCTGGCATCACCAGGAGCAGGGTGATGCGCTCGGATGCGGGCTGCGGTGGCCAGGGCGACGGCGGCAACATGGACGGCGGCGGGGCGCTTCGGCCGTGGTGGGGAATGAAGCTATGATGCGGGAACGAGGGGGAGAAGAGAGGGGAAACAGGGAGATGCTCACGGCGATCACGCAGAGCAGCACAGCGGGCTCGGGGAAGACCTGGTGATGGAGAATCGACGGCGGCGGACGGCGGAGCCCAAGGAGGAAGACGATGTCGAGGGCAGCTCTGCAGGGCGTCCCGGCTTGCGTGAGTCGTCGGAGAGGTCGAGGAGGACGGCGCAGAGTATCTGGGCACGGAACAAGGGCGAGGCCATGACGGTGGGCGCGGCAACGGCGAGCCGTGGCGACGGAGCCGTTCGGGGGGGGTGAGAGAGAGAGATCCAGGGGAGGAGGGAGAGCGAGAGGGAGTGAGAAAGGCCGAGGGGAGTGTGTGGCGTCGTCGGGGGCCTCCAGCAGCGAGCGGGGAAGCAGGAGGTGGCCGGCGCGTGCTCGCGCGCGGCGAGCGCGTGCCCCTATCCTCCTGGCGCGAGGAAGGGGACGACTGGCAGTGCCAGTCGGCTGGGCCGGCCTGCTGGGCCGCTGGGCCAGGCCGGCTGCACAGTGCCAGGCCGCAGGTAAGCACAGGTAGGCTTTCCATTTTTATTTTCTTTTCTAATTTTTTGACATTTGTTTGGTTTAAATAAAATACTAAACCATTTTATTTTCTTATGCCAATTTTTGCAGGGGCTAGTGGTATTATTTCAGAGCTCCTCAACAACTGGCATAATTTTTGGACAATATCTTATATATATATAAATATTTATCCAACGCAAATAAATACTGGCTTAATTCCAAATGCCCAAAATAAATATTTATGAGCTCCTAAAAATATTGGTTTGATTTTTACCTCTGACCAATATTTTCAGAGAGTAACATGAACATTTTCTTGGACCTTTTTGGAGAAATTTTTATCTGGATTATTTCCAGAAATGATTTCTGAGGGTTTCACAAATCCCCATTTCAAATTTATATGGAATTTAAACATGATGCAAACATGAAGGGCTAGCCTAGGTCATACCAGAACTAGGTATGTGACAACTCGCCCCCACTCGAAGAAATCTCCTCCTGAGATTCAGGAGTTGGCGGAAAGAAGGCGGGGTACTCAAGTCGAAGACGATCTTCACGCTCCCAGGTAGCTTCTCTCTCGGAATGATGAGACCACTGAACCTTGAGAAACTTGATGTTATGACGTCGAGTGACACGCTCTGCTTGATCAAGGATGCGAACAGGGTGCTCTCGATAGGTGAGGTTATCTTGAAGATCAAGCGCTTCGTGGTCCACTTCGCGGATGGGATCCGAGAAGCAACGCCTGAGTTGAGAGACGTGGAAGACATCATGAACTCGAGAAAGATGTGGCGGTAGTTCCAACTGGTAGGCAACCTCTCCTCGTTTAGCGAGAATGAGAAAGGGACCAATGTAACGAGGAGCCAACTTGCCCTTGATACCGAATCGATGGGTACCCTTCAAAGGGGTAACCCGAAGGTAAGCTTTGTCGCCAATGTCATAAGCCACTTCCTTATGACTACGGTCATACTGGCTCTTTTGACGAGATTGGGCTATTTTCAAGTTCTCATGAATGATGCGAACTTGCTATTCTGCCTCCTGGATCATATCCGGTCCAAAGAATTGTCTTTCACCGGTTTCTGACCAGTTCAAAGGTGTTCAACATCTTCGTCCATATAGAACCTCAAAAGGAGCTTTCTTGAGGCTGGATTGGTAGCTGTTGTTATAAGCAAACTCGGCGAAGGGAAGACACTTCTCCCAATCCATACTGAATGAGATAACACAAGCTCTAAGCATGTCTTCGAGAATTTGGTTGACCCTTTCCACCTGACCACTTGATTGAGGGTGGAAAGCTGTACTGAAGGAAAGATGGGTGCCCATGGCAGTTTGGAAACTCTCCGAGAAGTGAGAAGTGAAAAGACTACCATGGTATGAATTGATCTCTAGTGGAACACCATGAAGTGACACTATTCGAGAAATATATAAGTCAGCGAGCTGACTAGAAGTGATACTCTCTCGAACAGGTAGGAAGTGAGCCACTTTAGAAAGACGATCAATGACTATGAAGATAGCGTTATTCCCTTTCTTGGTCCTGGGAAAGCCGGTGATGAAGTCCATACCAACTTTATCCCATTTCCATTCAGGAATAGCTAAAGGCTGAAGGGTGCCAGCAGGTCTCTGATGCTCTGCCTTCATGCGACGACAAACGTCACAGTTAGCAATAAACTGAGCGATTTCTCTCTTCATCCTCGTCCACTAGAACCTCTGGCGTAGGTCCTGATACATCTTAGTACTACCGGGATGAATCGTGAGAGGAGATTCATGCGCCTCCTTAAGGATTAATTGCCGAAGATGCTGCTTCTTGGGGACCACCAGGCGATTCCCGAAGAAAACAACACCCCGATCATCTATAGAGAAACTACCAGCAATGCCCTTGGCAATGTTTCTCTTGATCCGGGTAATCCCCGTATCATGCTTCTGGGCTTCTATGATATGGTCCACAAGAGTAGGTCTCGCCACCAAGGTAGAAAGGAACCCGTGAGGAGCAATGTGAAGGTTAAGTTTACATAATTCCTCATGGAGAAGTGGTTGGCCCTGCTGCAACATGAGATTGTTGCAAATAGGACTTACGACTTAGCGCATCAGCCATGACATTGCCCTTGCTTGGGGTGTAGGTAATCCCTAAGTCGTAATCTGAGATCAACTCCAGCCAACGTCTTTGCCTAAGGTTCAAATCTGGTTGGGTGAAGATATACTTGAGACTCTGGTGATCGGTGTAAATCTCGCAACGTTTACCGAGAAGGTAATGTCGCCATGTCTTAAGTGCATAGACTACGAATGCAAGCTCTAGATCATGTGTAGGATAATTCTCCTCATGTGGATGCAACTGTCGAGATGCATAGGCAATCACATGGCGATCTTGCATAAGAATGCAACCTAGTCCCTGTCGTGAGGCATCGCTGTAGATAACAAAGTCTTTAGTAAAATCCGGTGGCACAAGCATGGGAGCAGAAGTCAAGCGTCTTTTCAGTTCCTGAAAACTGTGCTCACACTGTGGGGACCACTCAAACTTTTTATCTTTCTTAAGAAGTTCCGTGAGAGGTTTGGCCACTTTGGAGAAGTTCTCAACGAAGCGGTGACAATAACTGGCTAGGCCAAGGAAACTCCTAACTTGCGTAACTGTTTCAGGCGGAGTCCAATCAAGAATGGCCTGAACTCTCTCGGGATTGACGGCAATGCCCTTACCAGATATCACGTGGCCTAGGTAGGTCACTTCTGGCAACCAAAATTCGCACTTGGAGAACTTGGCATAAAGGCGGTGCTCTCTGAGTTTTTCTAACACAAGTCTAAGATGTTCGGCATGCTCTTCCTCGTTCTTCGAGTAAATAAGGATATCATCGAGGTAAACCACGATGAACTTATCTAAGTACTCCATGAAGATCGAGTTCATCAAGCGGGAGAATGTAGCTGGAGCATTGGTTAGACCGAAGGAGATGACGGTGTACTTGTACTGGCCATAACGAGTGACAAAAGCTGTCTTAGGAATATCCCCATTTCTGATCTTGATTTGGTGGTAGCCTAACCTCAAATCCATCTTGGAAAAGACTGAGGATCCAGCGAGCTGATCATACAGGTCGTTGATCCTGGGGAGCGGATACTTGTTCTTTATCGTGACCAAATTAACGGGACGATAATCTACAACCATCCGGTCCGTACCATCCTTCTTCTTGACAAAGAGGACGGGGCAAGCCCAGGGAGAAGAACTAGGACAGATGAAACCCTTTTGCAAGGATTCATCAAGTTGTTTCTTAAGCTCAGCTAGTTCTAAGGGTGCCATCTTGTAAGGTCTCCTAGAGATAGGAGCGGTTCCTGGGATAAGATCTATGACAAATTCTACATCTCTGTCAGGTGGAATACCTGGCAGTTCCTCTGGAAAGACATCCGGAAAGTCATGGACTACCGGAATATCTTCAAGGTCTGGAAGAGGGTTGGCATTAAGAGAATAGAGCTGACGCTTTGCAACTCTAGTGGAGACGGTGACTATCTTGCCAGATGGGTGTGTAAGCTGAACAGACCTAGTGTAACAATCAATCTGGGCACAATGAGCTTTCATCCAGTCCATACACAAGATGATGTTAATATCTGTAGACTTGAGGGCTATAAGTGATGCAAGGAATACAAGTCTGTCAACAAGGATTTCATTACCATGGCTTATCCTGGTAGTTTGCCATCTAGACCCTGGAGTTTGGATTTCAAGTGGAGTTGGCACATCACAAAATGACATGTCGTGCAAACGAGCATAGCCTTCAGAGATGAAGGAGTGAGATGCTCCGGTATCGAACAGAACTGAAGCTGGATGACAGTTGACAAGGAGTGTACCAAGAATGGCATCCAGATCATCATGAGCGTCTTTAGCTGAGACGTGACGCACACATCCACGTTCAGTGGAAGCTGACTTGACACTAATCATCTTGCGTGATAGCTTACCACGGCCAACAGACTTCTCAGGCTGGGGTGGAGCATAATTGGTTTGAGGGCAGTCACGTGCATAGTGTCCTGGCTCTCCGCATGTGAAGCAAGTCCCTAAGGTAGGACGTGGACCCGCATTGACAAGCGTCCTACCGATAGGTCTAGGTGGAGCATGTAACTGAACTGGGTGAGGTGCCACACAAGATGGCCTTGGTGTATAACCGGGTGGAAGAGCGGAGTTCGGAACCCAAATCCGACGCTTCTGTGAAGTAGAACCGGAAGAAGAACCCAAATCACGGGTGTGCTTACGAGACTCCTCGTAAGTGAGCTGAGCTGTCTCTGCATTAATGGCCTTGTTCACTAGAGCCTGGAATGTATTGCAATGATGCAAGTGGAGCTCACGACGCAACTTGGGGTTGAGACCCTTCCGGAACCTAGCCTGCTTCTTGGCGTCCGTGGACACCTCTTCTGTAGCATAGCGGGCAAGGTTCTCAAACTCTCTATTGTAGGCATCAGTAGCCATCTTACTCTGAGTGAAACTACAGAACTCTTCTCTCTTACGGTCAATGAGAGCCTGAGGGATGTGATGCTCGCGAAAAGCCTTAGTGAAATCTCTCTAGGTAGGTATCTGGCCAGCTGGAAGCATAGCCTCATAGTTCTTCCACCAAAGACTAGTAGGACCTTCCAGATGATAAGCAGCATAGGTGACCTTGTCACTTTCAGCTACGTTCGCAGAGCGCAGCTTGTGTGTGATACTACGGAGCCAGTCATCTGCATCGAGTGGTTCAATGGAATGATGGAAGGTAGGTGGTTTAAGACCAATGAAATCATAGATCGACGCTGACTCTTTGTGCTGATGGGAGGTGTTCTCCTCAATATGTGCCAACAAGAGGTTAAAATCTCACTTGTTCTTCTCCATCTCTAACATGAACTCTGCCAACGAAGGCTGGTCGGGGGGATCCTCATCCCTACCATCCCCGTGGTTCTGGCTATGAGTAACAGAACTTCGGTTAACTAACGACATCCTGAAGAACCAACCAAGGAAACAAGGACGGATTCAGCATCATCATAAGGATGTAGAATATAGTACGACAATAATACTATCTCTTGAACTCCTAGGACAATTCCGGCAGCATAATGGCAGTAAAATGCTCAAAATGAGACATCCTCCAAATGATGGGGTAGCATCAAACTCAACATCATCACCCAAGGTTCTGAGATATTACTAAACAGGCTACACCAGAGGTACTCAAAACTGGAATATGACTTAGATCAACCAAACCTTAGAGACTACAGAGTAGTAACATGTGATCCTGATAGACGGAAGAGAAAGCCTAGTTCCTTAACCCCGTAGGAAATATAGGATGACTCAGATCAGAAGGCATGAGGCATAAGGAGTAAAAAGAGCCTTACGTTCCCTTCCACAATCAATTCCCCTATATAGTTAAAGAATTTCTAGACTCAACTTCGACTAGGTTGGCTTGGTAATCCTACAGGCAGTCAGGCTCTAATACCAAAGCTGTCGGGACCCTGATTCCAAGTCACACCGATCTAGCATGTAACACCTCATATCACTTTGCAGCCTCACGCACGGTATTCCCACGGGTGTCGCCTTACCATGGCCCGGGACTATTTGCGCCTTTTGGCTCACGTATATGATAGTATCGCTAGCATCCATATGACAGAGAACCCGGGCCGACATGGCTAGTCGTGAACCCAAAGCAGCACTAACCTATGGGGACAGGCATACATGATTCACATCGAGCGTGTCGGTCAGCAGCGTGTGAATCCGGGCTGTAGCATTGGGCTAACAGGACTCCGGATGTCACTACGTGACATTTCCCCAAAGGGACAGACACAGGAACGAAGTGAAACACATGCCGGCCAGTCAAGTGTCATGAGCAGTAGTGCTGGGCTAGCAGGACTCCGGTGAACCGGGCTATAGCGGACTACTATGGCTCAAGGAAGCACTAGACTACATTTCCCCATAAGAGAGGCTGCTAAGGATAATCAACTAGATTGTCGGATCCCACACATAGCAATACACGTCACACGTACGCATGACATGCAAGTATGTGATGTACAACATGGCATCACAACATAACGCAAACTCATATAGATAAAGGCTCAGAAGAGGCGCATGGCATTAGAACAAACAGGGGTCACATGACCCATCATTCAGAGCATACAAGCAACAGAAGCATTACATGTCTGAGTACAGACAACTACAAAAGAAAAGGCCGAGAAGCCTGACTATCTATAAGTCCCTCCAAGGTACAAGATCGTAGCTGAGGTAACAAGCTACTCGTCGAAGTCCAAGTGGTACTACTAGTGAGACAGATGTCTCACCTGCAAAACATAAATAAGCAAATGTGAGTACAAAGGTACTTAGCATAACTTACAACAGATCCTATCATAGATGCATTGTATCAAGAAGGTAATGTGGGGTTTAGTTGCAGCAAGCTAGCTTTGACTCAGTGGCTATCCTGTTCTACGACAACGAGAAACTTCTTTGAGATGAGGCAGCGCACACGAGTCCACTAATCACCACATCAATACACTACTATGGATTCATCCTCGTCTCCTTACGAGAAGGCCATCCATAGCACTCACACTTGTCTATGTACCACGTAAGCATCCAAGAAGTCCATAACCAAGGACACGGCTATTTGAATAGATCATGATAACCCTGCAGGGGTGTACTTCTTCACACACGCTCTCACCACTTATCACCATGTACGCGTCATGTATCTCGGCAACCTTCAAGCGGAAGCCTGGCGAGGGTGTCGGCCACGACCTGACTAACCAAACAAGACTCTAGTCCAGGTTTATCGCCTATTCGGGTTCCATCCACAAGGAGATCCGGCCGGGGTTTCGCTCACGACCCCAAACGATGTGTACAGGGTTCCCGAGCCCACCATCCGGGTGCCACTCGGTACACTGGGCCACATGTGCCTAGTCTGTCCCAAGTCCACCCTGCCGGGTACCACTCGGTAGAAGAATAGCACTACCTATAAACACCAGAAACTATTTGCAACTCCTGGACAGATATCAAGTTGGCTAATAAGTCGAGAGGGGTCGAGTTATGGGAACCCAACGTGTGGTAGTAGCTAGTCCTTGGACAACATACACAGAACTCAATTCTTAGGGACGGTTCCAGTGAGACAACCCACCATGTACTCCTACATGGCCTCTCACCGGTACCTTTACCAAATCATGTTCACACGCTTAACTCTCAACATCAGAACATAGCACTGTACTCTAATTCATTCCCAATGAATCAGACCTGACATACTCTAAGCAATAGCAGGCATGGCATGGCAAGAACACAACATGGCTCAAGCAACTCCTACACATGCTAGTGGGTTTTAACTATTTACTATGGCAATGACAGGTCATGCAGAGGAATGGGTTCAACTACCGCAGCATAAAGTAGTAGTTGTATCGTTGTTGTCCTAATGCAATAAATGAGAGCAGGAGCGAGAGAGTAGGATTATATCGGAATGAACAAGGGGGGTTGCTTGCCTGGTAGATTAATAGGGGGGCACTGCTCCTTAGACAGGTACTCTCAAACACTCTCCGGAGCAGGACCTATCGAGAAGGAACGGTGTCGGAAATCAAAACACATGCATATGCAACATTATGATGCATGAACATGGTAATGATGTTATGATTGCAATAATGCATCTAGCAACCATTTAAATGAAGTTCATATGGACCAAGGGTTCATATGCAAACTCCATATTTAGCATTTAAAATGCCATTATCATGTTTTCACTTATACAATGGTATAAGTTGGTTGAACATGCATGAAAGTGGTACATATGGATAGATTGAATTTTTCTGATAATTTTTCATATATAAATTATTTCAATCTGAGCTACGGTTGAATTACTATGAATTTTTGAAGTTTTGAATATATTCTGGAATTTCCTCATTAAATTAAACCAGAAAAAGAAATATTGCATTAGCATGGCATCATGCCTGCGTCAGCAGGTCAACGGAGCTGACCAGGTCAAACCTGACATGTGGGGTCCACACGTCAGTGACTTAGTTAGTTAACAAAGGAGTTATTCCTAATCTAATGTGCCCTGGTAGATCCCTCGGCACCATCCTGGTCCTTCTCCTTGTCCCGCCTCTCGTACTCAGCTTTTTGCTTCTCAGCAAGCAGCTCAACTTGTCGGCAGTTCTGGAGATCGTGGCCCTTGGTGTGGTGGATCTTGCAGTATTGCTTGCTAGAGCTTCCTGGCTTGTCTATAGCCGCCAAGGCCCGGCAGGCGGTGCACAGGGCAATCTCCTTGCCGAGGTCGTCTGCCTTCACCTTCTTGGCAGCGCCGGTATCATCAGATCCTTCAACGGCAAGCACGGCCTTCCCTTTGTGTTTCCTGTTGCGACGCCGGCCCTTCTTCGTCGGGGCAGCGGCGTCTTCGTTAGTGGAGTCGGTTTCCGCACAGGCGTCTTCGCCGTGGTACTTCCTTCCCTCCTCAGCCTGGGCGCATCTGTCGTCCAGAACGTAGAGCTCGGCCACATCCTTAACCTTGGTCATCGCCAGCTCTTCGCGCATCTTGTGGTTGCGCACGTTCTGATGGAACGCGCTGATCACAGCGGCGGGATGAACGTCGGGGATGTTGTACTGCACCCGGCTGAATCTCTAGATGTACTTGCGCAGGGTATCCCCTTCCTTCTGGGGAATGATATGCAGATCACTGGCCTGGCCATGAGCTTGGTGGCCTCCTGTGAAGGCGCCAACGAACTCATGGCACAGATTCGGCCAAGAAGAAATGGAATCTGCTGGCAAGTGCATCAACCAAGACATAACATTGGGCTTTAGTGCCAGCGGGAAATAATTGGCAAGCACGTTGTCGTCGCGGGCTCCGGCCACCTGCATCGCGATGGTGTAGATGCTGAGGAACTCGAACGGATGGGTCTTGCCAGTGTACTTCTCGCCGACGTTAGGCTTGAACGTGTGGTGGGACGGCCACTGGAACTGCCGCAGCTCACGGGTAAAGGCCGGGCAGCCCACCTCGTAAGGTAGGCCGCCGGAGCCGCCCGGTGCTGGGTAGTCCATAGTGGGCCCCGCCCGCTTGTCTGACTGGTGGCGTGTATCACGCCGGCACTCAATAGTGGTCCGAGCATCTTCGTGAGCTCGTTCTCGAAGAACTTGGCGCCGGTCGTGGTGGGTCCGCAGGTCGAACGATGCTATAGAGATGTTATCACAAGCGTCGTCACGACGGGCAGACGCCCGCGGCGGCTGGCGAGGAAGAGGAGAGTGCACCGTGGCTGCAGCTCCCCCGGTCCTCCCAGCGCCAGCACGTGGTGGCTCGGTGGAGCGCCGCCCCGAGGGCCTCGCCGGTCCCGGGTCATCTTTGTTGGTGAGGACAACGAGGCTCCCGATGGTGGCCCTCCACTCATCGAGGTTCTCTACGGCAGGATGGAAGTCGAGGAGCAGCTACGCGCGCGCCAAAGCTTCCGCTGGCGTGGGTGGCGGCACTGGCTGCGTGGACCGTGGCGTGCTTCGACTTCTAATCATGTTAGAAGGAGTTCCACCATGACCCAACAGCCACGTGCCGTTTTCGGCAGCACTTCGACGGGCATGCTGAACTCCTTCATCCCGCGAATGACACACAAGGCTCTTCCCACGGCGGTGCCCAGGGCCGCCGGCGTGGTGATGTTGTTCATCGCGCACACCATGGGAAGAGCGCGCAGTGGTCACCGGCGTGGGTGTCTTGGAGGTTGATGCACCGCCCGAAGGTGGAACAACGACACCCCTGGAGGGCCCTGCGCCGCCTGCGGGGGCCCAGCTCCATCTTTGGATCTGGCGACGTGCGGCCGGTTGTCGGGCATGCGAACGATGCCGCTCGCTAGGCTCTGACTGCCAGGGTGATGGTGGTGCTCATGAACCATGGCCCGGGTCCGGTCCACGACCGGGCCACTGCTCGCCCGTAGTGGTACGGGCCGTTCGGCCCCCGACGAGCCGATCGCCGTGGCCGTTTTCTTCTTGGGAGCCATGGCGATAAAGAAATGCTAGGCTAGCTACTAGACCAGATTCTCACAATTGTGCCCCCTACCTGGCATGCCAAAGATGTCGGTGTGGAATGACACCTATGGGATCACAAGAACCCCTACTACGGTTGCCAGGGCACGGGGTTGCGAGAAGAGCAGGATTAGTAACCAACACGAGGATCGTTTACGCAGGTTCGGGTCGCGAGGATGCGTAAAACCCTAGTCCTGCTTTGGTGGGTGTATTTCAGAGAGTTCTTGAGCTCTCGAACTAGCTGTGGTGAGTGTGTGGTTCTAAAAGGCCGAATCCCTCTCCAGTATGCCATGGGCCTCCTTTTATAGTCGAAAGGGGCTGCCACAGTGGCACACAGGAGGTGGAAAGGCGCATAGTGCTATTAGCTTATCGCTCGTATTACAGGACAAGACACATTTAATGCGTAGCTTAGGTGTCCCCTAACTTTATCGGGGACAGGGCGAGGCCCGTCCCGTCCGTCGATGTTCCTCCTTGCTTCGACACGCGCCCTAGCTAGTGATGCATGCATCGCCATGTAAGCAGGCAAGCAGCTGGGGTGGCGCGGTGGCAAAGCCTTCACGAAGATATGCATGCCGCCACGCAGGCGCTTGCTGAGTTGGCCTGGGAGCTGCATGTTGCCACGCAGGTGCCTGCCTAGTAGGTTGGGCTAGCAGCTGCATGCGAACGGCGGTGGAGACTTGGTTGGTGCGGGCCTGGTAGTGGCCCTATCGGCGTCCTCGGTGAGGGCCTTGCCGGGTGTGTTGGGGAACGTAGCAGAAATTCAAAATTTTCCTACGTGTCACCAAGATCTATCTATGGAGAGACTAGCAACGAGGGGAAGGAGAGTGCATCTACATACCCTTGTAGATCGCTAAGCGGAAGCGTTCAAGTGAACGGGGTTGATGGAGTCGTATTCGTCGTGATCCAAATCACCGAAGATCCTAGTGCCGAACGGACGGCACCTCCGCGTTCAACACACGTACGGCCCGGTGACGTCTCCCATCCCTTGATCCAGCAAGGAGAGAGGGAGAGGTTGAGGAAGACTCCATCTAGCAGCAGCACAACGGCGTGGTGATGATGGAGGAGCGTGGCAATCCTGCAGGGCTTCGCCAAGCACCGCAGAAGAGGAGGAAGAAGAGACGCAGGGCTGCACCAACGAGAGATAGAATCGCGTGTGTTTTATGTGCAGCCCCTTAGGCCTCATATATATAGGGGATAGGGAGGAGGGCTGCGCCCTAGGGTTTCCCCTAGGGGGGCAGCGGCCAAGAGGGGAGGGGAGATGGGGGGCGCCCCCTAGGGTGGGCCTTAGGCCCATCTAAGCCTAGGGTTTCCCCTCTCTCCACCTCTTAGGCGCCTTGGGCCTATGTGGGAGGCGCACCAGCCCACTAAGGGGCTGGTCCCTCACCACTCTTGGCCCATGCAAGCCTCCGGGTTGGTGGCCCCACTTGGTGGTCCCCCGGGACCCTCCCAGTTGTCCCGGTACATTACCGATAAATCCCGAAACCTTTCCGGTGACCAAAACAGGACTTCCCATATATAAATCTTTACCTGCAGACCATTCCGGAACTCCTCGTGACGTCCGGGATCTCATCCGGGACTCCGAACAACATTCGGTAACCACATACTAACTTCCTTTATAACCCTAGCATCATCGAACCTTGAGTGTGTAGACCCTACGGGTTCGGGAGACATGCAGACATGACCGAGACGTTCTCCGGTCAAGAACCAACAGCGGGATCTGGATACCCATGTTGGCTCCCACATGTTCCACGATGATCTCATCGGATGAACCACGATGTCAAGGACTTAATCAATCCCGTATACAATTCCCTTTGTCTATCGGTACGATACTTGCCCGAGATTCGATCGTCGGTATCCCAATACCTTGTTCAATCTCGTTACCGGCAAGTCTCTTTACTCGTTCCGTAACACATCATCCCGTGATCAACTCCTTGATCACATTGTGCACATTATGATGATGTCCTACCGAGTGGGCCCAGAGATACCTCTCCGTTTACACGGAGTGACAAATCCCAGTCTCGATTCGTGCCAACCCAACAGACACTTTCAGAGATACCCGTAGTGTACCTTTATAGCCACCCAGTTACGTTGTGACGTTTGGTAAACCCAAAGCATTCCTACGGTATCCGGGAGTTGCACAATCTCATGGTCTAAGGAAATGATACTTGACATTAGCAAAGCTTTAGCATACGAACTACACGATCTAGTGCTATGCTTAGGATTGGGTCTTGTCCATCACATCATTCTCCTAATGATGTGATCCCATTATCAACGACATCCAATGTCCATGGTCAGGAAACCGTAACCATCTATTGATCAACGAGCTAGTCAACTAGAGGCTTACTAGGGACATGGTGTTGTCTATGTATCCACACATGTATCTGAGTTTCCTATCAATACAATTCTAGCATGGATAATAAACGATT
Source organism: Triticum monococcum (assembly GCA_034509565.1). Lineage (NCBI taxonomy): Eukaryota > Viridiplantae > Streptophyta > Magnoliopsida > Poales > Poaceae > Triticum > Triticum monococcum. The sequence goes on along the minus strand of CM067847.1, from coordinate 654,393,962 downwards.
ATCATGAACAAGGAAATATAATAATAATCAATTTATTATTGCCTCTAGGACATATTTCCAACAGTCTCCCACTTGCACTAGAGTCAATAATCCAGTTCACATCGATATGTGATTAACACTCAAGGTCACATCCTCATGTGACTAACACCCTAAAGAGTTCTGGGTTTGATCATGTTATGCTTGTGAGAGAGGTTTTAGTCAACGGGTCTGAACCTTTCAGATCCGTGTGTGCTTTACAAATCTCTATGTCATCTCCTAGATGTAGCTACCACGTTCTATTTGGAGCTATTCCAAAATAACTGTTCTACTTGGAGCTATTCTAAATTGTTGCTCCATTATACGTATCCGGTATCTCTACTCAGAGCTATCCGGATAGGTGTTAAGCTTGCATCGACGTAACCCTTTACGACGAACTCTTTTACCACCTCCATAATCGAGAAAAATTCCTTAGTCCACTAGTTACTAAGGATAACTTTGACCGCTGTCATGTGATCCATTCTTGGATCACTCTTGTACCCCTTGACTGACTCATGGCAAGGCACACTTCAGGTGCGGTACACAGCATAGCATACTGTAGAGCCTATGTCTTAAGCATAAGGGATGACCTTCGTCCTTTCTCTCTATTCTGCCATGGTCGAGCTTTAAGTCTTAACTTCATACCTTACAACTCAGGCAAGAACTTCTTCTTTGACTGATCCATCTTGAACACCTTCAAGATCATGTCAAGGTATGTGCTCATTTGAAAGTACCATTAAGCGTTTTGATCTATCCTTTATAGATCTTGATGCTCAATGTTCAAGTAGCTTAATCCAGGCTTTCCATTGAAAAACACTTTCCAAATAACCCTATATGCTTTCCAGAAATTCTACGTCATTTCTGATCAACAATATGTCAACAACATATATTCATCAGAAATTCTATAGTGCTCCCACTCACTTCTTTGGAAATACAAGTTTCTCATAAACTTTGTATATACCCAAATCTTTGATCATCTCATCAAAGCATACATTCCAACTCCGAGATGCTTACTCCAGTCCTTAGAAGGATTGCTGGAGCTTTGCATACTTATTAGCATCTTTCAGGATTGACAAAACCTTCCGGTTGTATCACATACAACCTTTCCTCAAGAAAATCATCGAGGAAACAATGTTTTGACATCTTATCTGCAAGATTTCATAAATAATGCAGTAATCGCTAATATAATTCCAATAGACTCTCAGCATCGCTATGAGTGAGAAAGTCTTACCGTAGTCAACTCCTTGAACTTGTCGGAAAACATTTTAACGACAAGTCGAGCTTTCTTAATGGTGATACACACCATTATTGTCTGTCTTCCTTTTAAAATCCATCTGTACTCAACAGCCTTACGGCCATCAAGTAGTTCTTCCAAAGTCTACACTTTGTTTTCATACATGGATCCTACCTCGGATTTTATGGCCTCGAGCCATTTATCGGAATCCGGGCCCACCAACGCTTCTCCACAGCTCGTAGGTTCATTGTTGTCTAGCAACATGGCTTCAAGACAGGATTACGTATCCTTGTCATCCTACGAGGTTTGGGAGTGACTTGATCCGAAGTTTCATGATGACTATCATAAGCTTCCACTTCAATTGGTGTAGGTGCCACAGGAACAACTTCCTGTGCCCTGCCACACACTAGTTGAAGAGACGGTTTAATAACCTCATCAAGTCTCCACCATCCTCCCACTCAATTCTTTCGAGAGAAACTTTTCCTCGAGAAAGGACCCGATTCTAGAAACAATCCCTTATTGCTTTCGAATATGAGACAGGAGGTATACCCAACTATTTTGGGTGTCCTATGAAGATGCATTTATCCGCTTTGGGTTCGAGCTTATCAGCCTGAAACTTTTCCACATAAGCATCACAGCCCCAAACTTTTAAGAAATGACAGCTTAGGTTTCTCTAAACCATAGTTCATACGGTGTCATCTCATCGAAATTACGTGGTGCCCTATTTAAAGTGAATGTGGTTGTCTCTCATGCCTAACCCATAAACTATTGCGGTAATTCGATAAGAGACATCATGGTATGCATCATATGCAATAGGATGCAGTTATGATGTTCGGACACACCATCACACTATGGTGTTCCAGGCTGTATTAGTTGTGAAACAATTTCCACAATGTCTTAATTCTGTGCCAAACTCGTAATTCAGATATTCATCTCTATGATCATATCATAGATATTTTATCCTCTTGTCACGACGATCTTTCAACTTCTCCCTGAAATTACTTGAACCTTTCAATAATTCAGACACGTGATTCATCAAGTAAATATACTCAACATCTACTCAAATCATCTGTGAAGTAAGAACATAACAATATCCACTACATGCCTCAGCACTCATTGGACTGCACACATCAAAATGTATTACTTCCAACAAGTTGCTTTCCAGTTCCATTTTACTGAAACCGAGGCTTTCAGTCATCTTGCCCATGTGGTATGATTTGCATGTCTCAAGTGATTCAAAACCAAGTGAGTACAAAACGGTCCATTTGCATGGAGTTTCTTCATGCATATATACCAACAGACATGGTTCGCACGTCTCAAACTTTTCAAAATGAGTGAGTCCAAAGATCCATCAACATGGAGCTTCCTCATGCGTTTTATACCGATATGATTTAAGTGGCAGTGCCACAAGTAGGTGGTACTATCATTACTATCCTATATCTTTTGGCATGAACATGTGTATCACTACGATCGAGATTCAATGAACCATTCATTTTAGGCGTAAGACCATTCAAGGCATTATTCAAATAAACAGAGTAACCATTATTCTCCTTAAATGAATAACCGTATTGCGATAGACATAATCCAATCATGCCTATGCTCAACGCAAACACCAATCTCGATGGTAGAGGGAGCGTGCGATACTTGATCACATCAAGCTTGGAAACACTTCCAACACATATCGTCATCTCACCTTTAGCTAGTCTCCGTTTGTTCCGTAGCTTTTATTTCGAGTTACTAACACTTAGCAACCGAACCGGTATCTAATACCCTGGTGCTACTAGGAGTACTAGTAAAGTACACATCAACATAATGTATATCCAATATACTTCTATCGACCTTGCCAGCCTTCTTATCTACCAAGTATCTAGGGTAATTCCGCTCCAGTGGTTGTTCCCCTTATTACAGAAGCACTTAGTCTCGAGTTTGGGTTCAACCTTGGGTTTCTTCACCAGAGCAGCAGCTGATTTGCCGTTTCATGAAGTATCCCTTCTTGCCCTTGCCCTTCTTGAAACTAGTGGTTTCACTAACCATCAACAATTGATGCTCCTTCTTGATATCTACTTTTGCAGTGTCAAACATCGCGAATATCTCAAGGATCATCATATATGTCCCTGATATATCATAGTTCATCACGAAGCTCTAGCAGCTTGGTGGTAATGACTTCGGAGAAACATCACTATCTCATCTTGGAAGATCAACTCCCACTTGATTCAAATGATTGTTGTACTCAGACAATCTGAGCACAAGCTCAACAATTGAGCTTTTCTCCCTTAGTTTGTAGGCTAAGAAAATCGTCGGAGGTCTTATACCTCTTGACGTGGGCACGAGCCTGAAATCCCAATTTCAGCCCTCAAAACATCTCATATGTTTCGCGACGTTTCAAAACGTCTTTGGTGCCTCAATTCTAAACCGTTTAATTGAACTATCATGTAGTTATCAAAACGTGTATGTCAGATGTTCGCAACATCCACAGACCACGTTCGAGGTTCAGCACACTGAGCGGTGCATTAAGGACATAAGCCTTCTAAGAAGCAATGAGGACAATCCTCAGTCTACGGACCTAGTCCGCATAATTGCTACTATCAACTTTCAACTAATTTTTTTTCTCTAGGAACATATCTAAACAGTAGAACTATAGCGTGAGCTACGACATAATTTGCAAAATCCTTTTGACTATGTTCAGGATAATTAAGTTCATCTTATGAACTCCCACTCAGATAGACATCCCTCTAGTCATCTAAGTGATTACATGATCCGAGTCAACTAGGCCGTGTCCGATCATCACGTGAGACGGACTAGTCAACCTCGGTGAACATCTTCATGTTGATCGTATCTACCATACGACTCATGCTCGACCTTTCGGTCTTCTGTGTTCCGAGGCCATGTCTATACACATGCTAGGCTCGTCAAGTTAACCCTAAGTGTTTTGCATGTGTAAAACTGTCTTACACCCGTTGTATGTGAACATAAGGATCTATCACACCCGATCATCACGTGGTGCTTCGAAACGACGAACTGTAGCAACGGTGCACAGTTAGGGGAGAACACTTCTTGAAATTTTTATGAGGGATCATCTTATTTACTACCGTCGTTCTAAGCAAATAAGATGTATAAACATGATAAACATCACATGCAATCAAATAGTGACATGATATGGCCAATATCACTTTACTCCTTTTGATCTCCATCTTCGGGGCTCCATGATCATCATCGTCACCGGCATGACACCATGATCTCCATCATCATGATCTCCATCATCGTGTCTTCTTGAAGTTGTCACGTCATCTATTACTTCTACTACTACAGCTAATGGTTAGCAATAAAGTAAAGTAATTACATGACATTTATGTTGACACGCAGGTCATAAATAAATAAAGACAACTCCTATGGCTCCTGTCGGTTGTCATACTCATCGACATGCAAGTCGTGATTCCTATTACAAGAACATGATCAATCTCATACATCACATATATCATTCATCACATCCTTTGGGCCATATCACATCACATAGCATACCCTGCAAAAACAAGTTAGACGTCCTCTAATTGTTGTTTGCATGTTTTACGTGGCTGCTATGGGTTACTAGCAAGAACGTTTCTTACCTATGCAAAGACCACAACGTGATATGCCAATTGCTATTTACCCTTCATAAGGACCCTTTTCATCGAATCCGATCCGACTAAAGTGGGAGAGACAGACACCCGCTAGCCACCTTATGCAACTAGTGCATGTCAGTCGGTGGAACCAGTCTCACGTAAGAGTACGTGTGAGGTCGGTCCGGGCCGCTTCATCCCACGATGCCACCGAATCAAGATAAGACTAGTAACGGCAAGCATATTGAACAAAATCAACGCCCACAACTACTTTGTGTTCTACTTGTGCATAGAATCTACGCAATAGACCTAGCTCTGATACCACTGTTGGGGAACGTAGCAGAAATTCAAAATTTTCCTACATGTCACCAAGATCTATCTATGGAGAGACTAGCAACAAGGGGAAGGAGAGTGCATCTACATACCCTTGTAGATCGCTAAGCGGAAGCGTTCAAGTGAACGGGGTTGATGGAGTCATATTCGTCGTGATCCAAATCACCGAAGATCCTAGTGCCGAACGGACGGCACCTCCGCGTTCAACACACGTACAGCCCGGTGACGTCTCCCATGCCTTGATCCAGCAAGGAGAGAGGGAGAGGTTGAGGAAGACTCCATCCAGCAGCAGCACAACGGCGTGGTGATGATGGAGGAGCGTGGCAATCCTGCAGGGCTTCGCCAAGCACCGCAGAAGAGGAGGAAGAAGAGACGCAGGGCTGCACCAACGAGAGATAGAATCGCGTGTGTTTTATGTGCAGCCCCTTAGGCCTCATATATATAGGGGAGAGGGAGGAGGGCTGCACCCTAGGGTTTCCCCTAGGGGGGCGGCGGCCAAGAGGGGAGGGGAGATGGGGGGCGCCCCCTAGGGTGGGCCTTAGGCCCATCTAAGCCTAGGGTTTCCCCTCTCTCCACCTCTTAGGCGCCTTGGGCCTATGTGGGAGGCGCACCAGCCCACTAAGGGGCTGGTCCCTCACCACTCTTGGCCCATGCAAGCCTCCAGGGTTGGTGGCCCCACTTGGTGGTCCCCCGGGACCCTCCCGGTGGTCCCGGTACATTACCGATAAATCCCGAAACCTTTCCGGTGACCAAAACAGGACTTCCCATATATAAATCTTTACCTCCGGACCATTACGGAACTCCTCGTGACGTCCGGGATCTCATCCGGGACTCCGAACAACATTCGGTAACCACATACTAACTTCCTTTATAACCCTAGCGTCATCGAACCTTAAGTGTGTAGACCCTACGGGTTCGGGAGACATGCAGACATGACCGAGACGTTCTCCGGTCAATAACCAACAGCGGGATCTGGGTACCCATGTTGGCTCCCACATGTTCCACGATGATCTCATCGGATGAACCACGATGTCAAGGACTTAATCAATCCCGTATACAATTCCCTTTGTCTATCGGTACGATACTTGCCCGAGATTCGATCGTCGGTATCCCAATACCTTGTTCAATCTTGTTACCGGCAAGTATCTTTACTCGTTCCGTAACACATCATCCCGTGATCAACTCCTTGATCACATTGTGCACATTATGATGATGTCCTACCGAGTGGGCCCAGAGATACCTCTCCGTTTACATGGAGTGACAAATCCCAATCTCGATTCGTGCCAACCCAACAGACACTTTCAGAGATACCCGTAGTGTACCTTTATAGCCACCCAGTTACGTTGTGACATTTGGTACACCCAAAGCATTCCTACGGTATCCGGGAGTTGCACAATCTCATGGTCTAAGGAAATGATACTTGACATTAGCAAAGCTTTAGCATACGAACTACACGATCTAGTGCTATGCTTAGGATTGGGTCTTGTCCATCACATCATTCTCCTAATGATGTGATCCCATTATCAACGACATCCAATGTCCATGGTCAGGAAACCGTAACCATCTATTGATCAATGAGCTAGTCAACTAGAGGCTTACTAGGGACATGGTGTTGTCTATGTATCCACACATGTATCTGAGTTTCCTATCAATACAATTCTATCATGGATAATAAATGATTATCATGAACAAGGAAATATAATAATAATCAATTTATTATTGCCTCTAGGGCATATTTCCGACAGGGTGGCCCGGCAAGGGTCTTGCCGTGGCGCGCTGTCATCCCCGGCAAGGACCTTGCCGGGGGTCTGGTGGCCTTCCTCGGCAAGGATCTTGACGAGGATCATCGTCTTCTAATCCTCATCTGATCTTGAGTGTTCCTTGTCTCCACAAAGATCTGCACGCCACTATGGAGGTGCGTCCCGAGCCCTGGCCCAATGTGATGTTGGAGACTGTGGGCTCAAGAGTGGCTCGCTCTGTTGGTGTGGGGCGAGCTGCCCCGCCAAGGATCTTGCCGGGGCTGCTGAGGCTGCCCCAGCAAGGGTCTTGCTGGGGGAACCTACTTCGTCCCTCTGCTCTTTGTGGTCTAGGCCTTGGCGTTGCTCTGGCTGTCTTAGCCTTCGGTTTTACCTCGGTTCACCTCCCCTGTCTTCTTGGTGTGGCCGCGGGCGCGGCTCTGACTATCCGTGCACCGGTAAAGGGGTACAAAAGTGCACCCCTTCTTTTGTACACCGACACAATTGATCGTTTAAGTTTACTGCTATTGCTTTCTTCATGACTTATACATGTTCCTGTGACTATGATATTATGAAACTCCCGAATACTGGACGAACACTTTGTGTGATACCAAACGTCGCAACGTAACTGGGTGATTATAAAGGTTCTCTACATGTGTCACCGATGGTGTTCGTGGAGTTGGCATAGATCAAGAAAAGGATTTGTCACTCCGATTGTCGGAGAGGTATCTCTAGGCCCTCTCGATAATGCAAATCATTATAAGCCTGGCAAGCAATGTGGCTAATGAGTTAGTTGCGGGATGTCGCATTATGGAACGAGTAAAGAGACTTGCCGGTAACGAGATTGAACTAGGTATTGAGATACCGATGATCGAATCTCGGGCAAGTAATAAAACGATGACAAAGGGAACAACGTATGTTGTTATGCGGTTTGACCGATAAAGATCTTCGTAGAATATGTAGGAACCAATATGAGCATCCAGGTTCCGCTATTGGTTATTGATCAGAGACGTGTCTCGGTCATGTCTACATAGTTCTCAAACCTGTAGGGTCCGCACGCTTAAAGTTCTGTGACGATCAGTATTATGACTTTTTGTGTTTTGATGTACCGAAGGTAGTTCGGAGTCCCGGATATGATCACGGACATAACAAGGAGTCTCGAAATGGTCGAGACGTAAAGATTGATATATTGGATGACTATGTTCGGATACCGGAAGGGTTCCGGGAGGTTTCGGACATTTACCGGAGTACCAGTGGGTTACCGAAACCCCCCGGGGAGTATATTGGGCCTATTGGGCCTTAGTGGGAGAAGAGGAGGGGCGTCCAAGGGCAGCCGCGCACCCCCTCCCCCTCTAGTCCGAATTGGACAAGGAGGGGGCGGCGCCCCCCTTACCTTCTCTCTTCTCTCCCTTCCTTCTCCTCTCCTACTCCAACTAGGAAAAGAGGGACTCCCCCCTTGGCGCGCCCTCCTCCTTGGCCGGCCGCCTTCCCTAGCTCCTTTATATACAGGGGCAGGGGCACCCCATAGACACAACAATTGATCTATTGATCTCTTAGCCGTGTGCGGTGCCCCCTCCACCATAATCCACCTCGGTTATATCATAACAGTGCTTAGGCAAAGCCCTGTGTTGGTAACTTCATCAACATCGTCACCAGGCCGTCGTGCTGATGAAACTCTTCCCCGAGCTCTACTGGATCGTGAGTTCGCGGGACGTCACCGATCTGAACGTGTGCTAAACACGGAGGTGCCGTACGTTCGGTGCTGAGGATCGGTCGATCGTGAAGTCATACGACTACATCAACCGTGTTGTTATAACGCTTCCGCTTAACGGTCTACGAGGGTACATAGATGACACTCTCCCCTCTCGTTGCTATCCATCACCATGATCTTGCGTGTGCGTAGGAAATTTTTTGAAATTACTACGTTCCCCATCAGTGGCATCCGAGCCAGGTTTATGCATAGATGTTATATGCACGAGTAGAACACAAGTGAGTTATGGGCGATACAAGTCATACTGCTTACCAGCATGTCATACTTTGGTCCAGCGGTATTGTTGGATGAAGCGGCCTGGACCGACATTACGCGTACGCTTACGTGAGACTGGTTCTACCGACGTGCTTTGCACACAGGTGGCTGGCGGGTGTCAGTTTCTCCAACTTTAGTTGAACCGAGTGTGGCTACGCCTGGTCCTTGAGAAGGTTAAAACAGCACTAACTTGCCGGACTATCATTGTGGTTTTGATGCGTAGGTAAGAACGGTTCTTGCTCAGCCCGTAGCAGCCACGTAAAACTTGCAACAACAAAGTAGAGGACGTCTAACTTGTTTTTGCAGGGCATGTTGTGATGTGATATGGTCAAGACATGATGCTATATTTATTGTATGAGATGATCATGTTTTGTAACAGAGTTATTGGCAACTGGCAGGAGCCATATGGTTGTCTCTTTATTGTATGCAATGCAATCACCCTGTAATTGCTTTACTGTATCACTAAGCGGTAGCGATAGTCATAGAAGCAATAGTTAGCGAGACGACAACGATGCTATGATGGAGATCAAGGTGTCGCGCCGGTGACGATGGTGATCATGACGGTGCTTTGGAGATGGAGATCAAAGGCACAAGATGATGACGGGCATATCATATCACTTATATTGATTGAATGTGATGTTTATCCTTTATGCATCTTATTCTGCTCTGTTTGACGGTAGCATTATAAGATGATCTCTCACTAAATTTCAAGGTAAAAGTGTTCTCCCTAAGTATGCACTGTTGCCAAAGTTCGTCGTGCCGAGACACCACGTGATGATCGGGTGTGATAAGCTCAACGTTCATCTACAACGGGTGTAAGACAGTTTTACACACGCAGAATACTCAGGTTAAACTTGACGAGCCTAGCATATGCAGATATGGCCTCGAAACACTAAGACCGATAGGTCGAGTGTGAATCATATAGTAGATATGATCAAGATAGTGATGTTCACCATTGAAAACTACTCCATTTCACGTGATGATCGGTTATGGTTTAGTTGATATGGATCACGTGATCACTTAGATGATTAGAGGGATGTCTATCTAAGTGGGAGTTCTTAGGTAATATAATTAATTGAACTTAAATTTATCATGAACTTAGTACCTGGTAGTATTTTGCTTGTCTATGTTATTATAGATAGATGGCACGTGCTGTTGTTCCGTTGAATTTTAATGTGTTCCTTGAAAAAGCAAAGTTGAAAGATGATGTTAGCAATTACACGGACTGGGTCCGTAACTTGAGGATTATCCTCATTGCTGCACAGAAGAATTACGTCCTGGAAGCACCGCTGAGTGCCAAACCCGCTGCAGGAGCAACGCCAGATGTTATGAACATCTGGCAGAGCAAAGCTGATGAATACTCAATAGTTCAGTGTGCCATGCTTTACGGCTTAGAACCGGGACTTCAATGACGTTTTGAACGTCATGGAGCATATGAGATGTTCCAGGAGTTGAAGTTAATATTTCAAGCAAATGCCCGGATTGAGAGATATGAAGTCTCCAATAAGTTCTACAGCTGTAAGATGGAGGAGAATAGTTCTGTCAGTGAACATATACTCAGAATGTCTAGGTACCATAATCACTTGACTCAGTTGGGAGTTAATCTTTCGGTTGATAGTGTCATTGACAGAGTTCTTCAATCACTACCACCAAGCTACAAGAGCTTCTTGATGAACTATAATATGCAAGGGATGGATAAGACGATTCTCGAGCTCTTCGCAATGCTAAAGGCTACAGAGGTAGAAATCAAGAAGGAGCATCAAGTCTTGATGGTCAACAAGACCATCGGTTTCAAGAAAAAGGGTAAAGGGAAGAAGAAAGGGAACTTCAAGAAGAACGGAAAACTAGTTGCTGCTCAAGAGAAGAAACCCAAGTCTGGACCTAAGCCTAAGACTGAGTGCTTCTACCGCAAAGGGACTAGACACTGGAAGCGGAACTGCCCCAAGTATTTGGCGGATAAGAAGGATGGCAAGGTGAACAAAGGTATATGTGATATACATGTTCTTGATGTGTACCTTACTAGAGCTCACAGTAGAACCTGGGTATTTGATACTGGTTCTGTTGCTAATATTTGCAACTCGAAACAGGGACTACGGATTAAGCGAAGACTGGCTAAGGACAGGGTGACGATGCGCGTGGGAAATGGTTCCAAAGTCGATGTGATCGCCGTCGACACGCTACCTATACATCTACCTTCGAGATTAGTTTTAGACCTAAATAATTGTTATTTGGTGCCAGTGTTAAGCATGAACATTATATTTGGATCTTGTTTGATGCGAGACAGTTATTCATTTAAATCTGAGAATAATGGTTGTTCTATTTATATGAGCAATATCTTTTATGGTCATGCACCCTTGAAGAGTGGTCTATTTGTGTTGAATCTCGATAGTAGTGATACACATATTCATAATGTTGAAGCCAAAAGATGTCGAGTTGATAATGATAGTGCAACTTATTTGTGGCACTGCCGTTTAGGTCATATTGGTGTAAAGCGCATGAAGAAACTCCATACTGATGGACTTATGGAATCACTTGATTATGAATCACTTGGTACTTGAGAACCTTGCGTCATGGGCAAGATGACTAAAACGTCGTTCTTTGGAACAATGGAGCGAGCAACAGAGTTGTTGGAAATCATACATACTGATGTATGTGGTCCGATGAATGTTGAGGCTCGCGGCGGGTATCATTATTTTCTCACCTTCACAGATGATTTGAGCAGATATGGCTATATCTACTTAATGAAACATAAGTCTGAAACATTGGAAAAGTTCAAAGAATTTCAGAGTGAAGTGGAAAATCATCGTAACAAGAAAATAAAGTTTCTACGATCTGATCGTGGAGGAGAATATTTGAGTTACGAGTTTGGTCTACATTTCAAACAATGTGGGATAGTTTTGCAACTCACGCCACCTGGAACACCACAGAGTAATGGTGTGTCCGAATGTCGTAATCATACATTACTAGGTATGGTGCGATCTATGATGTCTCTTACTGATTTACCGCTATCGTTTTGGGGTTATGCTTTAGAGACAGCTTCATTCACGTTAAATAGGGCACCATCGAAATCCATTGAGATGACGCCTTATGAACTGTGGTTTGGCAAGAAACCAAAGTTGTCGTTTCTTGAAGTTTGGGGCTGTGATGCTTATGTGAAAAAGCTTCAACCTGATAAGCTCGAATCCAAATCGGAGAAATGTGTCTTCATAGGATACCCAAAGGAAACTGTTGGGTACACCTTCTATCACAGATCCGAAGGCAAGACATTTGTTACTAAGAATGGATCCTTTCTAGAGAAGGAGTTTCTCTCAAAAGAAGTGAGTGGGAGGAAAGTAGAACTTGATGAGGTAATTGTACCTGCTCCCTTATTGGAGAGTAGTTCGTCATAGAAACCAGTTCCTGTGACACCTGCACCAATTAGTGAGGAAGATAATGATGATGATCATGAAACTTTAGATCATGTTATTGCTGAACCTCGTAGGTTAACTAGAGTAAGATCCGCACCAGAGTGGTACGATAATCCTATTCTGGAGGTCATGTTACTTGACCATGACAAACCTACGAACTATGAGGAAGCGATGATGAGCCCGGATTCCACAAAATGGCTTGAAGCCATGAAATCTGAGATGGGATCCATGTATGAGAACAAAGTGTGGACTTTGGTTGACTTGCCCGATGATCAGCATGCCATTGAGAATAAATGGATCTTTAAGAAGAAGACTAACGCTGACGGTAATACTACTGTCTACAAAGCTCGACTTGTTACAAAAGGGTTTCGACAAGTTGTTGATTAGAAATGATATAGAATTTCTGGGTAGCATAAAGGGATACTTGAATAAGAGTTTTTCAATGAAAGACCTTGGTGAAGCTGCTTATATATTAGGCATCAAGATTTATAGAGATAGATCAAGACGCTTAATTGGACTTTCACAAAGCACATACCTTGATAAAGTTTTGAACAAGTTCAAAATGGATCAAGCTAAGAAAGGGTTCTTGCCTGTGTTACGAGGTATGAAGTTGAGTAAGACTCAATGCCCGACCACTGCAGAAGATAGAGAGAAAATGAAAAGTGTTCCCTATGCTTCAGCCATAGGCTCTATCATGTATGCAATGTTGTGTACCAGACCTGATGTGTGCCTTGCTATTAGTTTAGCAGGGAGGTACCAAAGTAATCCAGGAGTGGATCACTGGACAGTGGTCAAGAACATCCTGAAATACCAGAAAAGGACTAAGGATATGTTTCTCTTTTATGGAGGTGAGAAAGAACTCGTCGTAAATGGTTTCATTGATGCAAGCTTTGATACTAATCCGGACGATTCTAAATCGCAAACCGGATACGTGTTTATATTGAACTATGGAGCTGGCAGTTGGAGCAGTTCTAAACAAAGCATCATCGCGGGATCTATGTGTGAAGCGGAGTACATAGCTACTTCGGAAGAAGCAAATGAAGGAGTCTGGATGAAGGAGTTCATATCCGATATAGGTGTCCTACCTAGTGCATCGGGTCCAATGAAAATCGTTTGTGACAATACTGGTGCAATTACCTTGGCAAAGGAATCCATATTTCACAAGAGAACCAAGCACATCAAGAGACGCTCCAATTCCATCCGGGATCAAGTCCGGGTGGGAGACATAGGGATATGCAAGATACATACGGATCTGAATGTTGCAGACCGGCTGACTAAACCTCTTCCATGAGCAAAACATGATCACCACCAAGACTCCATGGGTGTTAGAATCATTATTGTGTAATCTAGATTATTGACTCTAGTGCAATTGGGAGACTGAAGGAAATAGGCCCTAGAGGCAATAATAAAGTTATAATTTGTTTCCTTATTTCATGATAAATGTTTATTATTCATGCTAGAATTGTATTAACCGGAAACATAATACATGTGTGAATACATAGACAAACATAGTGTCACTAGTGTGCCTCTACTTGACTAGCTTATTGATCAAAGATGGTTAAGTTTCCTAGCCATAGACATGAGTTGTTATTTGATCAACGGGATCACATCATTAGGTGAATGATGTGATTGAATTGACCCATTTCGTTAGCTTAGCACTTGATCATTTAAGTTTACTGCTATTGCTTTCTTCGTGACTTATACATGTTCCTATGACTATGAGATTATGCAACTCCCGAATATCGGAGGAACACTTTGTGTGCTACCAAACATCACAACATAACTGGGTGATTATAAAGGTGCTCTACAGGTGTCACCGATGGTGTTCGTGGAGTTGGCATAGATCAAGAATAGGATTTGTCACTCCGATTGTCGGAGAGGTATCTCTGGGCCCTCTCGGTAATGCACATCATTATAAGCCTTGCAAGCAATGTGGCTAATGAGTTAGTTGCGGGATGTTGCATTACGGAACGAGTAAAGAGACTTGCCAGTAACAAGATTGAACTAGGTATTGAGATACTGACGACTGAATCTCAGGCAAGTAACATACCGATGACAAAGGGAACAACGTATGTTGTTATGTGGTTTGACCGATAAAGATCTTCGTAGAATATGTAGGAACCAATATGAGCATCCAGGTTCCGCTATTGGTTATTGACCAGAGACGTGTCTCGGTCATGTCTACATAGTTCTTGAACCCGTAGGGTCCTCACGCTTAAAGTTATGTGATGATCGGTATTATGAGTTTTTGTGTTTTGATGTACCGAAGGTAGTTCGGAGTCCCGGATATGAGCACGGACATAAAGAGGAGTCTCGACATGTTCAAGACATAAAGATTGATATATTGGATGACTATGTTCGGATACCGGAAAGGTTCCGGGAGGTTTCGGACATTTACTGTAGTACCGAGGGGTTACCGGAACCCCCCGGGGAGTATATTGGGCCTAATGGGCCTTAGTGGGAGAAGAGGAGGGGCGGCCAAGTGCAGCCGCGCGCGCCCTCCCCCTCTAGTTCAAATTGGACAATGAGGGGGCGGCGCCCCCCTTTCCTTCTCTCTTCTCTCCCTTCCTTCTCCTCTCCTACTCCAACTAGGAAAAGAGGGAGTCCTACTCCCGGTGGAAGTAGGACTCCCCCCTTGGCGCGCCCTCCTCCTTGGCCAGCCGCCTCCCCGCTAGCTCCTTTATATACTGGGGAAGGGGCACCCCTTAGCCACAACAACTGATCTGTTAATCTCTTAGCCATGTGCGGTGCCCCCCCTCCACCATAATCCACCCCGGTTATATCATAGAGGTGCTTAGGCGAAGCCCTGCGTCAGTAGCTTCATCAACATCGTCACCACGCCGTCCTGCTGACGAAACTCTTCCTTGAGCTCTATTGGATCGTGAGTTCACGGGACGTCACCGAGCTGAACGTGTGTTGAATGCAGAGGTGCCGTATGTTCGGTGCTGAGGATCGGTCGATCATGAAGACGTACGACTACATCAATCGCGTTGTTATAACTCTTCCGCTTAACGGTCTACGAGGGTACGTAGACAACACTCTCCCCTCTCGTTGCTCTACATCACCATGATCTTGCGTGTGCGTACGAATTTTTTTTAAATTACTACGTGCCCCATCACCCCCCTCCCCACATATATAAAGGAGGGAGGGGAGGCTGGCCGGCCTGTCTAGGCACGCCAAGGGGGGAGGAATCCTCCTCCTAGTAGGAATAGGATTCCTGCTTTCCTAGTCCTACTAGGAGGGGGAAGGAAGGAGAAGGGGGAGGAGAAGGAAAGAGGGGCGAAGCCCCTCCCCTAGTTCAATTCGGACTAGGCCCATGGGGCGCGCGGCCAGCCCTCGTGGCTTCTCCTCTTTTTCCCTTAAAGCCCACTAAGGCATGTACTCCTGTATTCCCGTAACTCCCCCGGTACTCTGAAAAATACCCGGATCACTCGGAACCTTTCCGATGTCCGAATATAGCCTTCCAATATATCGATCTTTACGGCTTGATCATTTCAAGGCTCCTCGTCATGTCCATGATCTCATCTGGGACTCCGAACAACCTTCGGTATATCAAATCACATAAACTCATAATACCAATCGTCATCGAACGTTAAGCATGCGGACCCTACGGGTTCGAGAACTATGTAGACATGACCGAGACATGTCTCTGGTCAATAACCAATAGCGGAACCTGGATGCTCATATTGGCTCCTACATATTCTACGAAGATCTTTGTCGGTCAAACCGCATAACAACATACGTTGTTCCCTTTGTCATCGGTCCGTTACTTGCCCGAGATTCGATCATTGGTATCTCAATACCTAGTTCAATCTCGTTACCGGCAAGTCTCTTTACTCGTTCTGTAATGCATCATCCTACAACTAACTCATTAGTCACATTGCTTGCAAGGCTTATAGTGATGTGCATTACCAAGAGGGCCCAGAGATACCTCTCCGACAATCGGAGTGACAAATCTTAATCTCGATCTATGCCAACTCAACAAGTACCATCGGAGACACCTGTAGAGCACATTTATAATCACCCAGTTACATTGTGACGTTTGGTAGGACACAAAGTGTTCCTTCGGTATTCGGGAGTTGCATAATCTCATAATCAGAGGAACATGTATAAGTCATGAAGAAAGCAGTAGCAACAAACTAAACAATCATCGTGCTAAGCTAACAGAATGGGTCAAGTCAATCACATCATTCTCTAATGATGTGATCCCGTTAATGAAATGACAACTCATGTCTATGGCTAGGAAACTTAACCATCTTTGATTCAACGAGCTAGTCAAGTAGAGGCAAACTAGTGGCACTCTATTTGTCTATGTATTCACACATGTACTATGTTTTTGGTTAATACAATTCTAGCATGAATAATAAACATTTATCATGATATAAGGAAATATAAATAACAACTTTATTATTGCCTCTAGGGCATAGTTCCTTCAGTGGCAACCAGTGTTCCGCTGGCGTTTGGTGTAGCCTTGGCTACATCAACTCCTTCCACACACAGATTCACTTTTCGTGCACACCACCACAGCATAGTAGATCATAATACCGGAGTTTCCTCGAGATTTGCGTGCTTAGGTGTGCATGCATATTATTGTTGTGAGTTGTAGGAATATGTGATGTTGCTTGATCATTATTGTATTATTTGTGTGCTTTTCTTTTTGTCGTTTCTTTTGGTTCTTTCATTGGGCCTTCGGTGTTACACAGTTTCCCCTTATTAAAGTTGCTCGTCAATAGACACTAGACCCGAAGAATCAGCAAGGAATTCAAGTATTTGGAAACTCAGCTTAACAGAATGGAATTCTTAGCCGACTGCAGTGAAATGGGAAAATTTTATTGTGAGGATGATAATCAAGTTTGCATTAGTGTGCCCTCCTCACAATAGTACTTATAATCGAGTCTACCTCAGTATGCACTCCTCATAGCAGTGATGATCAAATCAGCAAGAAGATAAATTGTGTGCAAGATCGAAGCCTATCATCGGTCAATGGTATGGTTCAGATGCAAGGTTTGATTCTTCGTTGAGGATGATTTTGAAACACGATATACCTAGAAGAAAGCGAGAATGTGCCATGTATGCAATGCTCAGAAAGAAGGATAGTATAGCAAACCCTGTTTCATACCAGTAATCAATAGCAGAAATATTAAGATGGTATGTATATGTGGTAATCGGTCTGCATATCACAATGAGAATCTTCTGGTGTAAGCAACCCAGTCTTTCCTCGCAAGCTACCAGAGAAGCTTCCAATGCAAGATTCCTCTATCTTCCTCAGTATGATATATGGACGACTTCCCATGCAAGATACTATGTCTTCTTCAGTAAGCAATCGCAAAAGCTTCCGGCATAAGGTACCGAGTCCTTCCCCAGCAAGTCTTTAAGGGGGGGAAGCTTCTGCAGCACGATACCCAGTCTTCCTCAGCAAGATACACTCGATGGTTTCCAGCATAAGCCATTCAATCATCCTCAGTACGGCATTGGTGCAAGATATTACACTATGAATTGACAGCATATGGCAGTGCCTCCCAAGAGTCAGATCCACATAAGTTTGTTCAAAAGCAAAAATCAGTCAGAACACAAGTCTGCCTCGGGAATCAGATTCTTAGATATATGTGAAGGAAGCCAGATATACACCTCATTGTAACAAAGGACTATGAAGATTCATGGCAACAGTGAGCCCTGTACAAGTACCCGTGAACCTGGAATATGATCTTGATGAGCCCTTGTCTACTTTTCTCCGGTAACGGCACCACACCTGTGTTCTGAGTTGTTTTTGGCCGACCGGGGTGGATGCCGACTTTACTTTTCTCTATTCAACAACTGTCATGAGTTCTGAGCTGCCAATCAAACTTTTTGATTTTCTAGGGATTAGTTGAGAAGGCCCGGGTCTACACTTCCACCAAGAGAAATTTCAATCCCCCCACTAATCCCTTGCGGATCTGGTTACTCTTGGGTGTTTGAGCACTCTAGATGGTTGAGGTCACCTCAGAGCCATATTCCATTGTGGTGAAGCTCCGTGGTGTCGTTGGGAGCCTCCAATCAAGTTGTGGAGATAGCCCCAACCTTGTTTGTAAAGGTTCGGTCGCCGCCTTCAAGGGCACCACTAGTGGAATCACGGCATCTCGCATTGCGTGAGGGCGTGAGGAGAAAATGATGGCCCTAGTGGCTTCTTGAGGGGCATTGTGCCTCCACACCACTCCAACGGAGACGTACTTCCCCCAAAGGGAAGGAACTTCGGTAACACATCCTCGTCTCCATCGGCTCCACTTGTGGTTATCTCTTCCCTTTACTTTGTGCAAGCTTTTATTGTGTTATATCTCTTGCTTGCACTTGTTGTTGTTGTTACCATCATATAGGTTTCTCAACTAGTTGCACATCTAGACAACCTATTTGATACTAAACCTAATTTGTTAAGAAAATCTAAAAATTGGTAGTTTCCTATTCACCCCCCTCTAGTCAACCATATCGATCCTTTTACTTATGTGTCACCAAATAAAGCTATTGGAATGAACCTTGTCAAGGAAAATACCAATACAGTACAGACATAATCATTTGTAGATAGTTGGGGGAAAAGATCCTTCAAATAGTTCGCTTAACTTCCGGATTGTAGTTGGTTTCTGCGTCAATTGTTATTGTTTGTATTTGATAAATGTATGGGGTAGAAACAATGCAATACAAACATAACCACAGTCAGACCATTCATGACAAACTTCCTTCAAATAGTTTACTTAACTTCCATTTTATGTTTCAAATATCTCACTTGATTTCCAGGCTGTAGTTGGTCTTTGTGTTGGGGAACGCAGTAATTTCAAAAAAATTCCCTACGCACACGCAAGATCTATCATGGTGACGCATAGCAACAAGACGGGAAGAGTGTTGTCCACGTACCCTCGTAGACCGTAAGCGGAAGCGTTATGACAACGTGGTTGATGTAGTCGTACGTCTTCACGATCCGACCGATCCTAGTACCAAAAGTACGACACCTCCGCGATCTGCACACGTTCGGCTCGGTGACGTCCCACGAACTCTCGATCCAACTGAGTGTCAAGGGAGAGCTTCGTCAGCACGACGGCGTGATGATGGTGATGATGAAGCTACCGGCGCAGGGCTTTGCCTAAGCACTATAACGATATGATCGAGGTGGATTATGGTGGAAGGGGCCACCGCACACGGCTAAGGGATCAATGATCAACTTGTATGTCCTAGGGTGCCCCCTGCCCCCGTATATAAACGAGCAAGGGGGGAGGCCGGCCGGCCCTTGGAGTGCGCCAAGGAGGGGAGGAGTCCTCCTCCTAGTAGGAGTAGGACTTCCCCTTTCCTAGTCCAACTAGGAGGAGGAAGAGGGAAGGAAGGAGAGGAGAAGGGAGAAGGAAAGGGGGCGCCCCCCCCCCCCCCCTCCCTACTCCAATTCGGACTAGAGGGGGAGGGGCGCGTGGCCCTGTCTTGGCCGGCCCTCTCTCTCCACTAAGCCCCATGTGGCCCATTAGTTCCCCGTGGGGTTCCGGTAACCCTCCGGCACTCCGGTTTTCTCCTAAATCACCCGGAACACTTCTTGTGTCCGAATATAGCTGTCCAGTATATCAATCTATATGTCTCAACCATTTCGAGACTCCTCGTCATGTCCGTGATCACATCTGGGACTCCGAACTATCTTTGGTACATCAAAACATATAAACTCATAATATCGATCGTCACCAAACGTCACTACAAGAGATCGGGCCTACTATGACGAGCTAAAAAATGTCATCGAATAGCTAATAACGTCACAAATTACCCCCCGGTGACATTTTATGGGCGTCACAAGCATCGTCACGGAATCCCCGTCACAGATTACTCCTAGTGACGGCGCGCGCGCAAAAATGTCATCAAAATTGGGACCTTCGGTGACGTTATATAGAACGTCTTCGACTTGCTATTTCCATGACGGTCAATTAATGTCACATGTTAGGAGAAAATATGCCATATTGTACCATATTCGGTGACGAGGCAACGTCACTAACTTTATGCCACATCAACACCCATGGGCTATCCCACTACTAGTGCCACTACTTTTATTATGGATGAAGATGACGTCATCAAAAATATAGTTACTTTCGAATATAAATTTCGATGAAAAAGTATTTACTTCACATCACATCACATATGATTATATGAAAAAGTTAAAAGAGAAAAATCACATCATAAATTTATATGAAAGTCAAATCATATTATATATGAAATCGTCTCAGCCAAATCATTCTGTAAACAAAAATGACAATAAAAAACTGACTCAAGTTTGACACAGATAATAGACAAGATGAAAACTAACATTAACTAAAGACCACATATGTTATCCTGATGATTCCAATGTAAGGATGGCATTCATGAATCATCTGGTTTGGACTGGGACTGCTGAGTTGCTTGAGCCCTCAAGAGAAAATCAAGCAGATTATCCGTCTCCTTTTGCTTCTTTGTCCAAGCTTCATTCTTCTCTTGCTGGATCTTCTTTAGAGCTTCCAATTCTTCTTGCTGCTTCTTTTGTATCTCTTCAAATGCTCTTTGTTGTTCTTCAAGTCTTGCGGCTAACTCCTCCCGATGCCTATAAATCAGAAAACACAACAACATTGCATCGTATTGAGATGAAAATAGACAAGATAACAAGGTACAAGGGTACCGATTTGAAATAGAGAAGTACATTATTAAATTCCAAGGCAAGCATGTGGATGGGCTAATGAAACAGTAAACCCAAGAATAACTTGTAATGTTTTAAAATATGCATAACCAACAGCTTGATTACAGGAAGCATCACCAAAAGGATATCAAGTCAACAGCCCAGGTTAAAAGAAGCACTTGTTAGTTGAACTTTTGTTCATTGCAATGAGTGCACTGTGCACACAGAAGCAAGCAAAAAGAAAGAACAAGAACAGAAAGGGGAATAAGATAATTACCTGTCATTTGCATCTCTTGCCTCTCTATCCTTTTGTTCAATTCTTTCTTCTAAAACTTTGATCTGGGCTGATGAAGTAGAGCTCCCAGACCTCCCAGATCTTGATGCATACCCCATGCTGGAAAGGAAGGTGCTATGGGCGCTTTCTTCCTTTAGAACTTCAGCCACAATCGCTGTATCGGATACTGGTTGCTCACCTTCTGATTGTGTTTTCCTTTTCTTTTCCATCGCATTCTGTAGTATAAAGAAAGACATTGATTCTAAGGCAAAGTTCATATGCTAGATTACACTTGATCAATATGAGAATCTATTTCAAGTCAGAAACAATGGAGGAAGAAATCTTACATGAGCTAGAAGTACTGGCTCGCTCATGCTACCAGTCTTGCTGTTTGTATGGGTGTCTTTGAAAAAATCAATGGGACTTGGGTCCTGATTATTGTACTTGTCTTTTTTCTACAAGATATATGAAATTTTAACATTAATACTACATATATATTGGCCAGATGCAATAGACATAGGACTACAAGTAAGATATTTGGAATTCTTACAAGTTTGCTGAAATAGGCAACATAAGACATGGATCCAGTCTTTTGGTGATGCTTCATAGCTTCTCGGTTTTCCTTATTCATTTGACATATTTTCTATATAAATAAAATGAATATAAGTATTTACACACGGTATAGTAGATGTGAGTGCAAAAAATATTGTTGGTCGCATATCTTGTTACAAACCTTGTTTCTTTCATCAGACCATTTATTGACAAGGCTGGTCCAATTCTCATGAGTAATATTCGCTGGCTTTTTTGATAATGCTTCCTAAGAAGTGTAACCATTGAAGTATTTCTTCTTTAGCCTGTAGCGTTGTTGTCGAACACCCTTCTGGATTACTTTTGTGCATACATCATTCCCAACCTTGTCATCCTTTTCCATCTCAAAGTTAAGCTGAAATACCAATCATATATAGGATATATCACTAAATTGACTATGCAACATGTGAACACGTGAATGAAAATTGAAGGAAAATATCCCACCGCGATATCTTTAATAGCATGGGGAATAACATGTTTGAGTGGGCTTTTGTCATAGTCATTCCAGTGCGTAGCAACATGCATTCTGCTCCTGATGTGAATACCACACTCAGAAGAAAGCTTTGCTGCTTGGACTGGGTCTGTAGGTCTCACTTTCCCCGCTGTAAAATCAATATGCATTTTCCTCCCTCCATTTCTGCTTGCATACTCCTGAAGCCCATGCCCCATGGTTGGTCTACGTCCACGACCTCTCCTTGACGGCCGTGGTTCAGTTAGACCAGTGGAGCATGCTAATGCATCTACATTACAAGCTGGCAGATAAATTAGAAGGTTACAATTTCAAGTGGAAAATAGAAGGGGTGACGCGATGATGTCACATATACCGTGGCCTTGTAATGTAACCATGTTATCTGATTGTCCAGATGTGTGTATCATGTCTTGAGAACCTTGTACCCCTGAATCAGCATCAGGCGAGTTGCTATCCTTAGAAGTTAGGTGAGGTGATGTGTTTGTTGGATTTGGTGCAGACTGTTCTTGATGGTTTGTAGCTTCAACTGACTCAGTTGTTGTGGTAGCTCTAGATCTTGTTATTCTTGAGGTAGCAGCTGCACTATTTTTGCCTCTGGCACGCTTTTTCGTTTTTGGCATGGTAGAACCTTCAGGTGCCTGGGTCACACAAGTGAGTAAAACAAGGCAGTTAATCAACACCAACTTATGCAATGTCAACACAGGTTCAAATAGGAATGCAGTGAACAGAGATATTATCATCTAGATTAATTGGGAAAAGTGGAGGGACAAAAAATGTGAATAAATCTTTGAGTCAACTATTTGTGATACGTATAGTGCACAGTGGCATACACATGATACAAGCAAGGAGAAATTAAAGCAATTGAATCCACAGTGTACATATTATTTAAGATGTAAGTCTGGATGATATATATTACCATTGCTTTGGACGTAGCAACATCGACCTCCTCTTCATCTGTCAAATCCTCTTCCTCTCCATGGGCCTCCTCTTCAACATCTGGTTCATATTCTGAGTCGCCGCGATCATCAGCAGCTCGTGCATTTTGTGTCGGTTGCACATTAGAGGCACTAGGGTATACAAGGCTACGAGCTAAGCTTTTTATGTCCTTAAGATGCTTCCGCTCCGCAGCCTTGCGTTCCGCAATCCTTGCATCCCTTTCCTTCAAATATGCATCACCCTTGCGTTTCTGTTCCGCAAGATATTCACTGCTATGCATATCACTCTCCAGTATTGGTGGCATGATTTTAGCAACTGGAGCTGGAAAATATGACAGAGAGTGAACTTAATGAATTGCCAAAAGACCTACCAGCCTACATTATCATGACTAGATGATTGAAATCTTCTTAGAGCTGTTTGGAGGAGTACTTGTAACATACATGATTGCATTAAATTATCTCTTGAAACCTGGCTATCATTGCTAGTAGACAAAAAAAGCTAGATTGTGTAAAACAGTTGTAAAGACGCAGCTCTGCTAACTAGTAGTTAATGTGTTCCTTTATACTTAAACTTAGAATTGATGCTTGTATAATTTGAGGTGGCAAATACATTACTGTATGATGCTTTTGAGGATTGTAGAACAGATCGAAATAAATAACATACTTGGAAATATGGAGCGTCCAGAATTCAGTTAAACAAGAACAAGTGCAGACTCAGTCTTTAATAAGTTTCAGACAAGTGCAGAGTTGCTCTTTATTCAGTTTTGAACAAGAAGAAGTGCAGACTCAGTCTTTATCTAGAATTCGAAATAAAGAACATACACTGTGGACTCCGTATGGTAATATATTGTATCAAGAACAAGAGCAGACTCAATCTTTATTCAGTTATATGACGATCCTAGGTAAGGACTATTTATGGGGTAGCTAGCAGAGCCACAAACAGGGAGATGGTCGTTGTATTATAGGAAATCTCACGACAACTGAATAAAGACCAAGTAAATCTTACAGAGTTATTGGATTTGCCACATGGTCGCTATATTCAGACATGTAAAGAAGTCCCACACCCGTGTGTGCTTTTATCCCCCAAATCCCTTCCCTGATGATCCCTTACGTCTAGAGCTTGGGGTATGAGGAGGGCGGGATGAGAAATTTACGGTGAGCCGCCGCCGATCGCTGCAATCGTTGGGGAAAGAGAGCTGGGTGGGGCGGCCTCCAATCCGCTGTCGCCGATTGATGCAGTGGATCCGTGCTCGGCCAGTCGGGCGGCCTCCTCGAATCCGCCGTCGCCGGTCGCTGGAATCAGGGAGGAATATAGCGGAGTGCTCACGGGGATGGTTGATGTTGGTGGATCCGAGCTCGGACGGCGGGGCGGCCACCCCCAATCTGCCGGCCCTGATCGCCGCAGTCGTGGTGTCGATTGAATCTGACCAAAAAAATGCCCGGGTGGGCGGTGGCTTTTAGCGGGGACTCTTCGCGGGCGAAATAGAAGGATAATTTTTGACTGGGTCTTTGACAGGTGGGGACACAGGGTGAATGCAGAAAAAATATAGAAAAATGGAGGGAAAATAGTACGTGGGTGGAGGGAAAAGAGTTTTCTTTTGCGAGGAGATGGTGTATTTTCATAATTTAATTTCCAATTAATATTATGTAATTCATTTAATTCGAAATAAGTACAAAATGATTATTAAAAAGTAAATCTTATATGAAAAATATGATGTGGTATTTTACATGTTTTTTGGGATAACTGTAAATAAATATGTCAAAAATTGTATAGAGGGGTCGTAAGTATGTGATCTGGAAAAAACAAAATGCAAATGAGTGATTATTTTAACTGCTTGTGTAAATAAAATTGGTAACTTGGGATGATTTTTTTTCTTTTTTGGGGATAACATCTGATCTACTCGTTTCAATCATGGCAGTACAATGAATACCAGAAATAATAATAAAATATCTAGATTCGTAGACCACCTAGGGACAACTCCAAGCGTTGAAGCGAGGTGAAGGCGCGGCGCTGTCATCGCCCCTCCCTCATTGGAGTCGGGTGAAACTTGTTGTAGTGGATAGTCGGAAAGTCGTCGTGCTGGCCCCATATAACCAGCGCATCAGGACAACAACTGTCACTGAGGAAGAGTAGCATAGATCAGAAGGATCCAACATGAAGAAAATATCCGAGTAAATCCACCAAAGACGGATCTGCAGGAGACACACCTCCACACGCCCACCGACAATGGTAAATGCACCACGAAAACTGCTGCTAGGCAAGGAGAGTCGTATTCCATCTTCAGGGAGTCCCCGCCATCTCGTCTTCCTGAAAATGGAGCACTCCCACTGGTAAAGCCCGGGATCCACCACGCTCCAATGCCCTACGGCCACCGGAGACGAGGCGGACCGACGGCCGCGTCGGTGGGAGAGAGAGGAGCCCTAATTTCTTGGGGAGGAGGGGGCTCCGTGATGATGGGTTTCAATGACGATTGTTTCATAGTCTAATTTTACTCATGCGCATAGCCCCCAATCTCCAACGTAACCGAACTAGGGTTCATCGTCCATCGTCACCCTCCTAGTCCTTCATCAACTAAATCCATGCGGGTGTATGTGGGATGTTAGATGGGCTCCTCGTGCCATCCATATATGGTCGGGCTGAGCGGTAGTCCTCATATAAAGTCCATACCTCGGGTGGGTATGGGGAAGACCGGGCGCATCCGCCAGGCAGACCATCCTGCCCTAACCCCACCCCTGTCCCTACAAATATCCGACAGCGACTCCTCAAGCTCGTCGGCGCTGGACAGGGAGGAGCTAGCAATCCACAAGTTGCGGATGGACGGGGCAGGAGCTCGTCGTCCACGGCGGCCCGGGTGGGTAGTAGCATCTCCGCAGCGCCGTGCGGTCGCCTGACACAATCACTTCCTTCCCCGATCATTGATCCATAAAAATGTTCGCGAATTCAGAGAAATGTTCACAGTTTGTAAATTTTGAGCATTTTTTAGTTTTGATTGAACATTTCTAATTTTTTGAAAATCATTTTTTTGAATTCAATGAACATTTATTGTATTTTCAATGAACATTCAGAAAAATTATGTTTGTCTGCCACTATGGGGTATGCTTAAGAAAACGCTCACACTCAGCTAGCTCCTCGTCTCCTCCATGTCGTTATCCACAAAAATTCCCCAAATCACACCACACCCCGCGTGAAGACCAAGACGACCCGCTGCCGCACCTCGCCGCCGGTGGCTCCCAAAGAGCGCCGTTTCGGCGGAGCGCCCTCGCCCCTCTGCCTGCTGCTCGAGCTGCACGGGCGCCTGCTTCCCCGGCGGCGGTTCCGCAACAGCGTGCTATCGAAGCACAGCGGCAGTCCCTTCCCCCGCTGCTCCCACGGCGCGGCTTCTTCTTCCAGCCGTTCGGCGGGGGCCCAGGCGGTGCTGGAGGATGCACGCGGCGTAGGGGACAAGTCGAGAGGGGTCGTGTGAGAGGAGAAGGATCGGGTCTCGGTGGTTCTTCAGGAGGCGCGTGCAAAGCGGAACGCGCGAGAATACTTCAGGGTGAGTGCTCGATGAATCGTAATGTTGACTACTACAGTTTTGCACATACCTATCAGTTAGATGTCAAGTAAAACTATCTACAAGTCCAATTACCTGTAAGTACTGACTAAATCAGCCATGTATGTGTCAAATCTGAACCATGGTCTCTACTGTATTATGTGAACATGAACATATAAAAAACATAAAAAAGCTGAACTTTGGTAAAATACAAATATGCATTACACAATCTATTCATCATCACTTGAATGCTCATTCTCACTCAATGCACCATCTTCCTGTCCATCATCGTCAGTACCATTATCTTCATCATAGTTGTTGTCATTTTTCAGAAGATCGTAAACAATACTAGCATGAACAGGCGTGCCTTCTTCATCATCACGGCTATAAGTGT
This sequence comes from Triticum monococcum, assembly GCA_034509565.1. NCBI lineage: Eukaryota > Viridiplantae > Streptophyta > Magnoliopsida > Poales > Poaceae > Triticum > Triticum monococcum. Next base: position 654,366,778 of record CM067847.1, on the reverse strand, counting down.
CCAACAATTGATCAATATCCTTCACAGTGGAAGTTGTCGAGGGCATTTCTTCCTGGTATGCATCTGTAGCATTGAGCTCGCCTGTCTCCAGTTCAGGAACATCATACAAATGTCTATGACTGAAAGTCTGCACCACATTCTAGTCCTTTCCATATTTTGTGTCCTCCATGTAAAACACTTGCTCTGCTTGAGAAGCCAAGATGAAAGGATCCTTCTTGTATCGAAGCGCCTTAACATTAAGACTTTTGAAGTAACCATCATCTTTCATGCCGGTCACCTTGCCATTGAGATCAAACCAATCACCACGAAACAAAAAGACCGATCTTTCTCCATGCTTATTTTTGGGGTACCGTAACTCAAGAACTTCTTTTAGAACACCATAGTAGTTAGTCTCTACATTATTGACAACTGCCTTCACCATGATTCCTGAATTTTGAGTTTTTCTCTTCTTTTCACGATCAAATGTGTGATACCGAACACCATTCACATTGCACGCAGAGTATACCACTAACCGCTTGTTTGGCCCACATGCTAGTGAGTACAAATCCCCCGAAACATGTTGTTCTCCTAAAGTATATATCTGTCACAAGATGCGCACACATTAGTTACATGGTCAGGCTATTAACATTAAAAACTACAAGATGGCCATAGTAAAGACATAAACAGATAACATACATGCTTTTCGAACCATGTAGGGAATTCGTTCTTAAGTGTCTGCTCAATGTTAATGACACCTTTCCTTCGAATTTATTCTCGACAAACCCTACAATAATAAAGCAAAAAAAATATCATTATAATTCATTTTCGCTAAGAGCCATACTTTACTAGTATTAATGATGATGAAAACTTGACAAGTGAACTTACTCCATGTACTCCTCTACTTCAGGACAATTGGTAAGCACATACCAAACCATTTGGTCATACTCAGTTGGATAATAATGGAGTTTGGATGACCCAAAACCTTTTGCAGCAACTGAAAAAACTTCCAATTCATCAAGAGAAACACTCCGCTTTCCATCCCTGTTCCTATCTTCCTTGTTAAACCTTGTCTCAATATTAATCAAATATCTGGAGCAAAAGGTTAAGCACTCATCCACGATATAGCCCTCTGCAATCGACCCTTCTGGCTTTGCTCTATTACGAACAGTTCCCTTTAGGTACCCAAGCCTTCTTTCTACTGGATACATCCAGCCATAATGCACGGGCCCCCTCAAAATTGCCTCTTCAGGTAGGTGAACAGCTAAATGGACCATTACATCGAAGAAGGCAGGTGGAAAAATTTTCTCAAGCTTGCATAGAATTATAGGAATATCTTCCTTCATCTGATGAAGCACATCAAGTCTAAGAGTTTTTGAGCACAACTGCCTGAAAAAGTTACCCAATTCAGCACTGGCTTCATAGATATCATTTCTGACAAGTCCTCTTAGCGAAGCTGGCATTACTTGTTGCAGAAGTATGTGGCAGTCATGGGTCTTCAACCCATGCACTTTACATGATTCAAGATCCACGCATCTTGCTAAATTACTAGCGTATCCATCTAGGAATTTCACATTAGCTAAATACTCGCAGAATTTTTTCTTGTTTTCCCTCTTAAGATTATACTCTGCTTTTGGCTTCGTAAATCCACCCTTCCCATCAGGTTTCATATGCAGGTCTGTCCTTATTCCAAATTTTTGTAGATCCACTCTTGCACTTACTGTATCCTTATTCTTTCCATCACTCTCTAGTAGAACCCCAAGTATATTCTCACATATGTTCTTCTCAATGTGCATTACATCAAGATTGTACGCTAATTTCAGTTTCGACCAATATGGCAGATCATACAAACTCACCTTTTGACTCCAGTTTGGTTCGCCTTTTTCAGGGCGCTTCCTCTTATTTCCTGGATACTTGCCTGGTTTGAAAACAACTTTTTCTAACTTGTCCACCACTTCTTTATTCGTGAACTTCCGGGGTTTCCCTCTACTCTCAGCCTTTCCATTGAAAAGTTTGCTTCTTCTGTAAGGATGATTAGTAGGCAGAAATCTTCGGTGCCCAACAAACCCAATTTTATTTTTCAATGGCTCAGAGCAAGGGTCCACATCACAGTGCACACATGCATGATAACCTCTTGTGCTACGGCCCGATAAAGTGGCCAGTCCAGGGTAATCATGAATCGACCACAAGAATGCCGCATGCAAATTAAATGGTTCCCCCGTCAATGCATCATATGTTTCCACACCAGTTCCCCAAAGCTTCATCATATCTGCAATCAGCGGTTGCATAAATACATGGAACTCCTTTCCAGGTGCTTTTCTCCCAGGAATAAGCAAAGACATCATGAAATTAGATTGGTCCATGCACATCCAGGGTGGGAAGTTGTAGGGGATGATAAAAACAGGCCACATACTATATGAACTCGTCATGTTTCCAAAGGGGTTGAATCCATCCGTGGCAATACCAAGCTTCATATTATGGGCATCCTTAGCAAACCAACCGAACTCACTATCAAAGTGCTTCCATGCTTCACCATCAGCAGGGTGTCTCATAACATTTGCCTCAGCAACCCTCTTCTCCTTATGCCACCTTGCATCTGCTGATTGTTCCTTTGACACAAAAAATCTTTGAAGCCTTGGGATGATAGGAAAGTACCTAAGCACCTTGTGAGGTATCTTTTTCCTCCCCACCTCGTCTTTCCATCTTGATGTCCCGCATTCAGGACAATGACTCTTGTTGGCATGTTGGCCCCAAAACAATGCACAATCAAACTTGCAAACATGAATTGTCTCGTAACCCAGCCCGACTTCACTAAGAACATTCTTAGCTTCAGTGTATGATTTAGGTATATCAGCATGTGGAAACGCCACACTAATCAGCTCAACAAACTGATTAAATGCTCTATTTGTAATCCGGTTGTATGATTTGATATGGAGGAGCTTAATAATGAATGACAGCCGTGTGAAATCACTACATCCTTCATAAAGATCTTTCTTCGCTTCATCCATTAGCTTGGAAAAGAGGTTAGGCTTACCCTCGCCCTGCCTTCCAGACATGAACATATCATCTACCATATACGCAACATCACCTCCGTTGGCTACATCACGCTCATCATCATCATCTGATTGATATGCAGCACCCTCTGTATTATCACCTTCATCATCACTCACCGCTTCACCATGAAAGACCCACCTTGTATATGTAACAGACATACCATTGCATAGTAAGTGCTCCTCTACTTCAGCCTGGCCGCGGTGTTCCACATTCAGACAGTCCTTGCATGGGCACAATATGTCCTGATTTTCCCTGAAATTTTGGCGAACGAAACCCATAAAATCTTCAACACCTTTCATGTATGGTGGTGTGAAACGCGTTCCCTGTATCCAGCTTCGATCCATTGCACTACAACAAAATAGTTTACCGTTAGCAAAGTTATGCTTCCACCGCATTGAAGCAAAATCTACTACTAACACAATTAGTGAACCCACTACTAAACTGAAATAAGAAAACGGGCACAAATTTAACCCTTTCAAGATTGATGAGAACATATACTCAGTCAATGTATTTAGCAAAACAAAACCTCCTAAACATTGTCTTTCCTAAGTACAGCATATATGCTTGGTTTCCAAAGGCCACTGACTTGTGCATGTCTTATACAAAAACATATATATTCGCACTATCATTGCAAAACCATGCATCTATCTATGCTACATCATAGTAACATTCGTACACACAATACAACAGTAGAAGTAACAGTTCAGTTGTTCACACAATTTACCTTGCAGGGGTCGGCTGGATCGATGCTTTGGGAGTTGGAGCCAAGCGGGGAACCTGGCAAGTCTAAACTCTGCACCTTCGTCAGGTGATGGATAGACTGCAAACTCTGAGCACAGTTGGTGACGGGACGGTGGCCAGTTGGGGACAGGTTGGGGACGAGCGACGTTGTCCCCGTCGTCGACGAGAAAATGTGATGCCTGTGGTAGAAGACCAGAGGTAAGAGGGGGAGGCGGAGGCGCGGTGTGGTAGCCGGTGCGATGCGGCGGCGCTGTAATACCTCGTATGATATGGTGGCCGGATGGATCCGCGTGAGGTGGTACAGGGGAGTGGATGCACTTACTTGCAATTGGCAACAGCCAGCCGGAACCGATATGTGTCGTGCTTCAGCTATCACCGCCCTGCTTCTCCCCGCCGCGAAGCACCGCCAGCTAGAACCGAGAAGACGATCAGATCGAGTCACATATGCCCCGGGAAGAAATAACTAACCTCCAGATATAGTCTCCCTAAAAAAACTACAGATATAGTCAACACGCCCAGGCGTATACTCCAAGAATATGATAACACAGTTTGTATAGCATCCGAACTCTTTCCTAATGGCAACGTATAGTCCAAGAATATGATAGCACGATTTGTATAGCGTCCCGTCCGAACTCTTTCCTAATGCCGGTTCGAACTCTTGTACCAATCCTTTTTGCATCGACTCTCCTGTTTTAATTTTAAGTTTTTATAGATAGAACGAAACAACATGACGTCATGAGCGCCCCATTTAAGTTTTTTTTGCCTAGTGTGTTTATAGATAATAAGAATAAGAAAAAAGTAGCATGTCATCGACTCTCCTATTGCCATTTTAACTTTTGATATAGAACATAACAAAATTAGCTCATGAGCGCTAGTTGAAGTTTTCGACATAGACACACTGCCGAACAAAAACAATTGTGTTCAAATATATATTTTTAGTGCCTGATTAAATTTCTTATTGTGTTCAAAATAATTACAGCGCTCAATAGGCTTTGGAAAAATAATGGCGGGTCCCACTGCCAAAACGGACACATGGCTCCTACATCTCAATAACCTGTCAACTAGCTATGACGGGTCCCACTGCTAGACGCTACATGACAAAAAAAATGATCATCACACATTTGTATTATTCGGTGACTTTAGCTAGTTCGTCATGCAAAATACCAAACCATCACAGAAATTGGCAACCATGTGTGCTGAAAGGCCGAGGCACTCCAGTGACGTCTAACGTCACCGATCTGTGGTAATTGGTGACGCCACCTACGAGAACATCACACATTAGGCATTTCGGTGACGTTGTCCACCATCGTCATGAGGATTTTCGTCACAATATGTCAATTTTGTTGTAGTGCGTTAAGCTTGCAGACCATACGGGTTCGAGAACTATGTAGACATGACCGATACACGTCTCTGGTCAATAACCAAGAGCGAAACCTGGATGTTCATATTGGCTCCCACATATTCTACGAAGATCTTTATCGGTCAAACCGCATAACGATATACGTTGTTCCCTTCGTCATTGGTATGTTACTTGCCCGAGATTCAATCGTCGGTATCTCAATACGTAGTTCAATATCGTTACCGGCAAGTCTCCTTACTCGTTCCATAATGCACCATCCCGCAACTAACTCATTAGTCACATTGCTTGCAAGGCTTTATAGTGATGTGCATTACCGAGAGGGCCTAGAGATACCTCTCTGACAATCCGAGTGAGAAATCCTAATCTCGATCTATGCCAACTCAACAAACACCATCGGAGACACCTGTAGAGCATCTTTATAATCACCCAGTTATGTTGTGACGTTTGATAGCACACTAAGTGTTCCTCCGGTATTCGGGAGTTGCATAATCTCATAGTCATATGAACATGTATAAGTCATGAAGAAAGCAATAGCAATAAACTAAACAATCATAGTGCTAAGCTAACAGATGGGTCTTGTCCATCACATCATTCTCTAATGATGTGATCATGTTCATCAAATGACAACACATGTCTTTGGCTAGGAAAGTTAACCATCTTTGATCAATGAGCTAGTCAAGTAGAGGCATACTAGGGACACTTTGTTTGTCTATGTATTCACACATGTACTAAGTTTTCGGTTAATACAATTCAAGCATGAATAATAAACATTTATCATGATATAAAGAAATATAAATAACAACTTTATTATTGCCTCTAGGGCATATTTCCTTTAGTCTCCCACTTGCACTAGAGTCAATAATCTAGTTCACATCATCATGTGATTTCACACCAGTAGTTCACATCTTTATGTGATTAGTTCACATCTTCATGTGACTAATACCCAAAGGGTTTACTAGAGTCAATAATATAGTTCACATCGCTATGTGATTAACACCCAAAGAGTGATCATGTTTTGCTTGTGAGAGAAGTTTAGTCTATGGGTCAGCAACATTCAGATCCGTATGTGTTTTGCAAATTTCTATGTCTACAATACTCTGCATGGAGCCACTCTAGCTAATTGCTCCCACTTTCAATATGTATCTATATGAAGACTTAGAGTCATCTAGATCGGTGTAAAAATCTTGCATCGATGTAACTCTTTACAACGAACTCTTTTATCACCTCCATAACCGAGAAATATTTCCTTAGTACTCTAAGGATAATTTTGACTGATGTCCAGTGATCCACTCCTAGATCACTATTGTATCCTCTTGTCAAACTCTTGGTGAGGTACACAATAGGTCTGGTACACAGCATAGCATACTTTATAGAACCTATGGCTGAGGCATAGGGAATGACTTTTCATTCTCTTTCTATTTTATGACGTGGTTGGCTTTTGAGTCTTTACTCAACTTCTCAACTTGCAACACAGGCAAGAACTCCTTTGACTTTTCCATTTTTAACTACTTCAAAATCTTGTCAAGGTATGTACGCATTGAAAAATATATCAAGCATCTTGATCTATCTCTATAGATCTTGATGATCAATATGTAAGTAGCTTCACCGAGGTCTTTATTTGAAAAAAAACTCCTTTCAAACACTCCTTTATGCTTTCTAGAAAATTCTACATTATTTCTGATCAACAATATGTCATTCACATATACTTATCAGAAATGTTGTAGTGCTCCCACTCACTTTCTTGTAAATACAGGCTTCACCGCAAGTCTGTATAAAACCATATGCTTTGATCACTTTATCAAAGCATATATTCCAACTCCGAGATGCTTGCACAAGTCCATAGATGGATCATTGGAGCTTGCACACTTTGTTAGCACCTTTAGGATTGACAAAACCTTCTTGTTGCATCATATACAACTCTTTTTTAAGAAATCCAATAAAATGTGACAATTGCTAACATGATTCGGACAGACTTAAGCATCGCTACAAGTGAGAAAATCTCATCATAGTCAACATTTGTTGAAAACCTTTTGCGACAATTCGAGCTTTGTATATAGTAATACTACTATCAGCGTCTGTCTTCCTCTTGAAGATCCATTTATTCTCAATGGCTTGCTGATCATTGGGCAAGTCAACCAAAGTCCACACTTTGTTCTCATACATGGATCCCATCTTAGATTTCATGGCCTCAAGCCATTTTGCGGAATACGGGCTCATCATCGCTTCCTCATAGTTCGTAGGTTCGTCATGGTCTAGTAACATGACTTCCAGAAAGGATTACCATACTACTCTGGTGCGGACCATACTCTGGTTGACCTATGAGGTTCGGTGGTAACTTGATCTGAAGTTTCATGATCATCATCATTAGCTTCCTCACTAATTGGCATAGGAATCACTAGAACTGATTTCTATGATGAACTAGTTTCCAATTTGGGAGAAGGTACAATTACCTCATCAAGTTCTAAATTCCTCCCACTCACTTCTTTCGAGAGAAACTCCTTCTCTAGAAAGGATCCACTCTTAGCAACAAAAATATTGCCTTTGGATATGTGATAGAAGGTGTACCCAACAGTTTCTTTCTGGGTATCCTATGAAGACACACTTCTCCTATTTGGGTTCGAACTTATCAGTTTGAAACTTTTTCACATAAGCATCGCAACCCCAAACTTTAAGAAATGATAGCTTTGGTATCTTGCAAAACCATAGTTCATACGGTGTCATCTCAACGGATTTAGACGGTGCCCTAGTTAACGTGAATGTAGTTGTCTCTAATGCATAACCCCCCAAAACGATAGTGGTAAATCGGTAAGAGACATCATAGATCACACCATATCTAATAAAGTACGGTTACGACATTCAGATACACCATTATGTTGTGGTGTTCTAGGTGGCGTGAGTTACGAAACTATTCCACATTGTTTCACATGAAGACCAAACTCGTAACTCAAATATTCGCCTCTACGATCAGATCATAGAAACTTTATTTTCTTGTTATGATGATTTTCCACTTCACTCTGAAATTCTTTGAACTTCTCAAATATTTCAGACTTATGTTTCATGAAGTAGATATACCCATATCTGCTCAAATCATCTGTGTAGGTCAGAAAATAACAATACTCGCCGCGAGCCTCAACACTCATCGGACCGCCTACATCGGTATGTATTCTTTCCAATAAGTTAGTGGCTCGCTCCAATGTTCCAGAGAAAGGAGTTTTAGTCATCTTTCCCATGAGGCGTGGTTCGCAAGCATCAAGTGATTCCAAAAGCCCATTATCATGGAGTTTCTTCATGCGCTTTACACCAATATGACCTAAACGGCAGTGCCACTAATAAGTTGCACTATCATTATTAACTTTGCATCTTTTGGCTTCAATATTATGAATATCTGTATCACTACGATCGAGATTCAATAAACCATTTATGTTGAGTGTATGACCATAGAAGGTTTTATTCATGTAAATAGAACAAAAATTATTCTTTGACTTAAATGAGTAATCGTATTGCAATAAACATGATCCAATCATATTATGCCCAACGCAAACACCAAATAACATTTATTTTAGGTTCAACACTAATCCCGAAGGTAAAGGGAGTGTGCGATGGTGATCTTATCAACCTTGGAATTACTTCCAACACACATCATCACCTCGCCATCAACTAGTCTCTGTTCATTTTCTAACTCCTGTTTCAAGTTACTAATCATAGCAACTGAACCAGTATCAAATACCCAGGGGCTACTATGAACACTAGTAAAGTACACATCAATAACATGTATATCCTATATACTTTTGTTCACTTTGTCATCCTTCTTATCCGCCAAGTAATTGGGGCAGTTCCGCTTCTAGTGAGCATTAGTCTCGGTTCGAGCGGCGAGGGCACCGTACAAGCATTACTCCCGGTTCAAATGGGACCTTTAGTCCCGGTTGGTGCCACAAACCGGTTCTAAAGGGTGCGATGCCCAATAGTACCGGTTCGTGGCATGAACCGGTACTAAAGGTCCTTTAGTACCGGTTCGTGGCATTTAGTACTTGTTCATGCCACAAACCAGTACTAATGGGGTTGAGACCTTTAGTACCGGTTCATGCCACGAACCGGTACTAATGGTGCAATTTTCAAATCCTACCCCCCCCCCCCCGGTGTATCGCCTTTTCAGTTTTGTAAAAAGCAAAAGAAAATGATGAAAACTTCAAAAGTTAAAATCCTTCAAGATGTAGTTATGTTACCACATCTACTAGTTAGGAAAATTTAAAAGCATAAATTTGGACATGTTTTGCAAAAAGTGTAGGGAAAATGTAAAACGGTTGTAACTTTTGCATACGATGTCAGAAAAAAAAATGTATAATATATCAAAATGTTCAGAACGAAAATCCGCATCCGATTTTGACTGCCTACAGCCTATTTGCAAATTTTTAGAATTCTCAAATTCCAAAAGGAAAAAAGATATGCTCAAATTTCAGTTTTTTGAATTTTGGTTAAATCTGGTCAAACTATGGTCAAACTACTTGTTCTAAAAGTATATTGGTGCTACTAAATAATTATTCAAGAATATTAGTGTTACTAAATAATTATTTCAATTTTTTTGAATTTTGGTCAAATCTGGTCAAACTGTGGTCAAACAGGGGTCAAATTATGGTCAAACTACTTATTCAAGAAATATTAGTGTTACTAAATAATTATTCAAGAATATTAGTGTTACTAAATAATTATTCAAGAATATTAGTGTTACTAAATAATTATTTCAATTTTTCTAAATTTAGGTCAAATCTGGTCAAACTGTGGTCAAACAGGGGTCAAACTATGGTCAAACTACTTATTCAAGAAATATTAGTGTTACTAAATAATTATTCAAGAATATTAGTGTTACTAAATAATTATTTCAATTTTTTTAAATTTTGGTCAAATCTGGTCAAACTATGGTCAAACTACTTATTCAAGAAATATTAGTGTTACTAAATAATTATTGTTTTTAGAATAATAGTTTCAAACTCAAACAGTGAAACATGTGACTTTATGCTCAAGCTAAACTCCTAAGGGTTAATACGATTGACATCTTACTATTGTCAGGAAAACAACAAGTGCAGACTTGGAAACGAGCGGGAATAGAACCCGAAAGTTAAGCGTGCTCAGGCTGGAGTAGTGAGAGGATGGGTGACTGTCCGGGAAGTTAGATGATTTGGAATGATGAGGGTGATTAGAGATTAGAGGTTAAAATAATTCAGAAATTTCAAAATCGGAAAATTTAAAAAAAAATCATAAATTTTTTCAGAAAAATTTCAAAAAAATTCATAAAATTTCCTTTAGTCCACGTGGAGGGCCTTTAGTCCCGGTTGGTGTAAGAACCGGGACTAAAGGGGGGAGGCTTTAGTAACGACCCTTTAGTCCCGGTTCAGGAACCGGGACTAAAGGCCCTTATGAACCGGGACTAAAGGCCCTTATTCTACTAGTGTCAGTTTCAGGCTTGGGTCTAGCTTTGGGCTTCTTCATGGGAGTGGCAACTTGCTTGCCATTCTTCTTGAAGTTCCCTTTCTTTCGCTCGCCATTTTACTTGAAACTAGTGGTCTTGTCAACCATCAACATTTGATGATTTTCTTGATTTCTACCTTCGTCGATTTCAGCATCACAAAGAGCTCGGGAATCGTTTTCGTCATCCCTTGCATATTATAGCTCATCACGAAGTTCCAGTAACTTGGTGATAGTGACTAGAGAACTCTATCAGTCACTATCTTATATGGAAGATTAACTCCCACTTGATTCAAGCGATTGTAGTACTCAGACATTCTGAGCACATGCTCACTGGTTGAGCTATTCTCCTCCATCTTGTAGGAAAAGTACTTGTCAGAGGTCTCATACCTCTCAACTCGGGCATGAGTCTGAAATACCAATTTCAGATCTTGGAACATCTTATATGCCCCATGGCGTTCAAAACGTTTTTGAAGTCCCGGTTCTAAGCCGTAAAGCATGGTGCACTAAACTATCAAGTAGTCATCATACCGAGCTTGCTAAATGTTCATAAGGTATGCATCTGCTCCTACAATAGGTCTGTCACCTAGCGGTGCATCAAGGACATAATTCTTCCGTGCAGCAATGAGGATAATCCTCAGATCACGGACACAGTCCACATCATTGCTACTATCATCTTTCAACTTATTTTTCTCTAGGAACATATCAACAATAAAACAGGGGAGCTATATGCGAGCTATTGATCTACAACATAGATATGCAAAAACTATCAGGACTAAGTTCATGATAAATTAAAGTTCAATTAATCAAGTTACTTAAGAACTCCCACTTAGATAGACATCTCTCTAATCATCTAAGTGATCACGTGATCCATATCAACTAAACCATGTCCGATCATCACGTGAGAGGGAGTAGTTTTCAATGGTGAACATCACTATGTTGATCATATCTACTATATGATTCATGCTCGACCTTTCGGTCTCAGTGTTCCGAGGCCAGATCTGCATATGCTAGGCTCGTCAAGTTTAACCCGAGTATTCTGCGTGTGTAAAACTGGCTTGCACCCGTTGTATGTGAACGTAGAGTTTATCACACCCGATCATCACGTGGTGTCTTGGCATGACGAACTGTAGCAACGGTGCATACTCAGGGAGAACACTTGTATTTTGAAATTTAGTGAGAGATCATCTTATAGTGCTACCATCGAACTAAGAAAAATAAGATGCATAAAGGATAAACATCACCTGCAATCAATATAAGTGATATGATATGGCCATCATCATCCTGTGCCTTTGATCTCCATCTCCAAAGCACTGTTGAGGGAGTCCTGGACTAAGGGGTCCTCGGGCGTCCGGCCTATTATCCGTGGCCCAGACTGATGGGTTGTGAAGACATGAAGGCCGAAGACTATACCTCAGTCCGGATTGGACTCTCCTTGGCGTGGAAGGCAAGCTTGGCGACCGACTATGAAGATTCCTTCTTATGTAACCAACTCTATGTAAACCCTAGATCCCCCCGGTGTCTATATAAACCGGAGGGGATAGTCTGGAAAGGACACCATTCATTACCATAGTCATATAGGCTAGGCTTCTACGGTTTAGCCATCATGATCTCGTGGTAGATCAACTCTTGTAACACCCATATTCATCAATATCAATCAGGCAGGACCTGGTATTACCTCCATAGAGAGGGCCCGAACCTGGGTAAACATTGTGTCCCCTGTCTCCTGTTACCATCGATCCTAGACGCATAGTTCGGGACCCCCTACCCGAGATCCGCCGGTTTTGACACCAGAATAGCTTCTCCGTAGGCATCCCTTCTTCGGCTCTGTAATACTCGACAGCATCCGATATATTGCGCGGCAGATCCGCAAACGCCCCTGGAAAACACGAATTCGAATAAGTACATGGAACATTTCTTTTACATACTTGCTTTGCATGGTGAAAAAAATTACCCGTCGTAATCTCTTTGGCCGCCTGAATTTCCTGGAGGGTGTTCTCGGCTTCGGCTCGTGCATCCTGTGCGCTCCAGCGAGCCGTCGCCAGTTCGGACTCTTGCACCTTACAATCACGCTCCAAGGACTCAAATCTCTGGATCGCGTCCTGGAGCTGTTGATGCGCCTCGCCGACCTAGGCCTCGTGCTTCTCACTCACGGCACGCTCCTTGGCCACTTTGTCCTCGGCCTCGGCCAGGCGCCTTCTTAAGGGCTGCCACCTCGGTCGTGGCCCCTAATCAAGTCCATGACAACTCAGTCGGGATGGACTTTTCATTTGTTTTCTTAAAAGGTAACAACAGATCAGCACATACCTTGGCGTTCCTCTAGCTGCTTATTTACGAGGCCGAGCTCTTCCTCGGCCCGCTCCAGTTTCCGCTTCAGTCCGGAGACCTCGGCAGTATGAGCGATGGCAGCCTGCAGCGACACCTTCTCATTCACAAAGACAACTTATGTTAGACTTCTGTGACCTTTTCTTTTCGATCCTTTGTTCGGCTTCTTCTTTCCGAACACTAAACAGAGCATCAGGGGCTACTGTCTATTGCTACCTCTTGAGCACTGTGTTGGATTTCCTTGAAGAGGAAAGATGATGCAGCAAATTAGCATAAGTATTTCCCTCAGTTTTTTAGAACCAAGGTATCAATCTAGTAGGAGGCTGCACACAAGTCCCTAGTACCCGCACAAAACAAATAACTACTCGCAACCAACGCGATAAGGGGTTGTCAATCCCTTCACGGTCACTTACGAGAGTGAGATCTTATAGATATGATAAAATAATATTTTTGGTATTTTTATGATAAAGATGCAAAGTCAAATAAAAGCAAAGTAAAAAAGCAAAGGAAATAACTAAGTATTGGAAGATTAATATGATGAAGATAGACCCGGGGGCCATAGGTTTCACTAGTGGCTTCTCTCAAGAGCATAAGTATTTTACGGTGGGTGAACGAATTACAGTAGAGCAATTGACAGAAATGAGCATAGTTATGAGAATATCTAGGTATGGTCATGTATATAGGCATCACGTCCGACACAAGTAGACCAACTCCTACCTGCATCTACTACTATTACTCCACTCATCGACCGCTATCCAGCATGCATCTAGAGTATTAAGTTCATGAAAACAGAGTAACGCCTTAAGCAAGATGACATGATGTAGACGGATAAGTTCATGCAATATGATAAAAACCCTATCTTGTTATCCTAGATGGCAACAATACAATATGTGCCTTGCTGCCCCTACTGTCACTGGGAAAGGACACTACAAGATTGAACCCAAAGCTAAGCACTTCTCCTGTTGCAAGAAAGATCAATCTAGTAGGCCAAACCAAACTAATAATTTGAAGAGATTGCAAAGATAACCAATCATACATAAAAGAATTCAGAGAAGATTCAAATATTGTTCATAGATAATCTTGATAATAAACCCACAATTCATCGGTCTCAACAAACACACCGCAAAAAGAAGATTACATTGAATAGATCTCCACAAGAGAGGGGGAGAACATTGTATTGAGATCCAAAAAGAGTGAAGAATCCATCTAGCTAATAACTATGGACCCGAAGGTCTGAGGTAAACTACTCACACTTCATCGGAGAGGCTATGGTGTTGATGTAGAAGCCCTCTGGCGGAGCCCCGGAACAGGCCCCAAGATGGGATCTCGTGGATACAGAAGGTTTTGGCAGTGGAATTAGGTTGTTGGCTTCGTATCTGATCGTTTGGGGGTACATAGGTATATATAGGAGGAAGGAATACGTCGGTGGAGCAACAGGGGGCCCACGAGGGTGGAGGGAGCGCCTGGGGGGGTTGGCGCGCCCCCTACCTCTTGGCTTCCTCCTTTGTTTCTTGACGTAGGGTCCAAGTCTCCTGGATCATGTTCGGTGAGAAAATCACGTTCCCGAAGGTTTCATTCCGTTTGGACTCTGTTTGATATTCCTTTTCTTCGAAACCCTAAAATAGGCAAAAAAACAGCAATTCTGGGCTGGGCCTCCGGTTAATTGGTTAGTCCCAAAAATAATACAAAAGTGGATAATAAAGCCCAATAATGTCCAAAACAGTATATAATATAGCATGGAGCAATCAAAAATTATAGATACGTTGGAGGCGTATCAAGCATCCCCAAGCTTAATTCCTGCTCGTCCTCGAGTAGGTAAATGATAAAAACAGAATTTTTGATGTGGAATGCTACTTGGCATAATTTTAATGTATCTCTTCTTAATTGTGGTATGAATATTCAGATTCAAAAGATTCAAGATAAAAGTTTAATATTGATATAAAAATAATAATACTTCAAGCATACTAACAAAGCAATCATGTCTTCTCAAAATAACATGGCAAAAGAAAGTTATCCCTACAAAATCATATAGTCTGGCTATGCTCTATCTTCACCACACAAAGTATTTAAATCATGCACAACCCTGATGAAAAGCCAAGCAATTGTTTCATACTTTTGACATTCTCAAACTTTTTCAATCTTCACGCAATACATGAGCGTGAGCCATGGATATAGCACTATAGGTGGAATAGAATCGTGGTTGTGGAGGAGACAAAAAGGAGAAGATAGTCTCACATCAACTAGGCGTATCAACGGGCTATGGAGATGCCCATCAATAGATATCAATGTGAGTGAGTAGGGATTGCCATTCAATGGATGCTCTAGAGCTATAAGTATATGAAAGCTCAACAAAAGAAACTAAGTGGGTGTGCGTCCAACTCGCTTGCTCATGAAGACCTAGGGCATTTTGAGGAAGCCCATCATTGGAATATACAAGCCAAATTATATAATGAAAATTTCCCACTAGTATATGAAAGTGATATCATAGGAGACTCTCTATCATGAAGATCATGGTGCTACTTTGAAGCACAAGTGTGGTAAAAGGATAGTAGCATTGCCCCTTCTCTCCTTTTCTCTCTTTTTTTATTTGGGCATTTTCTCTTTTTTTTCATGCCCTCTTTTCTTTCCCCTTTTTTTTATTTTTCGTCCGGAGTCTCATCCCGACTTGTGGGGGAATCATAGAGTCCATCATCCTTTCCTCACTGGGACAACGCTCTAATAATGATGATCATCACACCTTTATTTTCTTACAACTCAACAATTACAACTCGATACTTAGAACAAAATATGACTCTATGTGAATGCCTCCGGGGGTGTACCGGGATATGCAATGACTCATGAGTGACATGTATGAAAGAATTATGAACAGTGGCTTTGCCACAAATACAATGTCAACTACATTATCATGCAAAGCAATATGACAATGATGGAGTGTGTCATAATAAACGGAACGGTGGAAAGTTGCATGGCAATATATCTCGGAATGGCTATGGAAATGCCATAATAGGTAGGTATGGTGGCTTTTTTGAGGAAGGTATATGGTGGGTGTATGATACCGGCGAAAGGTGCGTGGTATTAGAGAGGCTAGCAATGGTGGAAGGAAGAAAAGGTGCATATAATCCATGGACTCAACATTAGTCATAAAGAACTCATATACTTATTGCAAAAATCTACAAGTTATCAAAGCAAAGTATTACATGCATGCCCCTAGGGGGATAGATTGGTAGGAAAATACCATCGCTCGTCCCCGACCACCACTCATAAGGATGACAATCAAAAAATAAATCATGCTCTGACTTCATCACATAACGGTTCACCATACGTGCATGCTACGGGAATCACAAACTTTAACACAGGTATTTCTCAAATTCACAACTACTCAACTAGCACAACTTTAATATCACCATCTTCATATCTCAAAACAATTATCAAGCATCAAACTTCTCATAGCATTCAACACACTCATAAGAAAGTTTTTACTATTCTTGAATACCAAGCATATTGGGATTATTTAAGCAAATTACCATGCTATTTAATACTCTCAAAATAATCTAAGTGAAGCATGAGAGATCAATAGTTTCTATAAAACAAATCCACCACCGTGCTCTAAACGATATAAGTGAAGTACTAGAGCAAAACTATATAACTCAAAAGATACAAGTGAAGCACATAGAGTATTCTAACAAATTCCAAATCATGTATGGCTCTCTCAAAAGGTGTGTACAGCAAGGATGATTGTCTTAAACTAAAAAATAAAGACTCAAATAATACTATATGCTCCAAGCAAAACACATATCATGTGGTGAATAAAAATATAGCTCCAAGTAAAGTTACCGATAGAAGTAGACGAAAGAGGGGATGCCTTCCGGGGCATCCCCAAGCTTTGGCTTTTTGGTGTCCTTAGATTATCTTGGGGGTTCCATGGGCATCCCCAAGCTTAGGCTCTTGCCACTCCTTGTTCCATAATCCATCAAATCTTTACCCAAAACTTGAAAACTTCACAACACAAAACTTAAAGTAGAAAATCTCGTGAGCTCCGTTAGCGAAAGAAAACAAAAGACCACTTCAAGGTACTGTAATTAACTCATTCTTTATTTATATTGGTGTTAAACTTACTGTATTCCAACTTCTCTATGGTTTATAAACTATTTTACTAGCCATAGATTCATCAAAATAATCAAACAACACACGAAAAACAGAATCTGTCAAAAACAGAACTGTCTGTAGTAATCTGTAGCTAGCGCAAGCTCTGGAACCCCACAAATTCTACAATAAATTGCTGGACGTGAGTAATTTATCTATTAATCATCTGCAAAAAGAATGAACTAAATAGCGCTTTCCAAATAAAAATGGCATCAGTACTCGTGAGCGCTAAAGTTTCTGTTTTTTACAGCAAGATATCAAGACTTTCCCCAAGTCTTCCCAACAGTTCTACTTGGCACAAACACTAATTAAACACAAAAAACACAACCATAACAGAGGCTAGGTGAATTATTTATTACTAAACAGGAGTAAAAAGCAAGGAATAAAAAACAGAATTGGGTTTCCTCCCAACAAGCGCTATCGTTTAACGCCCCTAGCTAGGCATAAAAAGCAAGGATAGATCTAGGTATTGCCATCTTTGGTCTTAGGAAAGAAAAGAGCAAACTTGTTATCTATAGAATTAATCCTTATATTTTGATAGAGCACATGGCTATTAATGGTATAGGAAAGATTAAGTATGTTACGGAAATTTGTATCTAGGCTAGCCTTTATCTCTTTAATAGATTCGTTATGGTAAGAGAGAAAAATAGATGTAGATTCAACTTTCTCATTCATGGGGTGCCCAAATATGGTTTTCATTTTTTCATAAGTGTCTACGACATCCCCTTCAATAAAACTTTCTTCAAATATAGAATCTAAGACATGCTTAAAAGAAGAAGGAAGGGCAATATAAAAGCTTTTTAAGTAAACTTCAATTTGGTATTGAGGCACATAGCTAGCCCTGATCCTTAATAGTCTTACCAAGCATCTTTAAAAGATTCATCAAATAAATAACGAAAAATTCCAGAATCATCTTCATCAAAATTATTAAGATTCTCATTGATAACTTCGGTAGGTTTTTCCATAGTATCCTTATTTATGAGCTTAGCGAGAATAGAAGGGTTATCCAAAGTACTAAAACTCTGGAGAGAACTCCCAACCCTTTTTGATTCAGACATGGCGGAAGAAAGGCGAGCGAGAAGAGAGGGCAAATAAAACGGCAAGGGTGAAGTGGGGGAGAGGAAAACGAGAGGCAAATGGCAAATATTGTAATGCGGGAGATAAGGGTTGTGATGGGTACTTGGTATGTTGACTTTTGCATAGACTCCCCAGCAACGGCGCCAGAAATGGATCGTTGTCGGGAGTCAAATCTTCACTTGCGCGAACCTCCCCAGCAACAGCGCCAGAAATCTTCTTGCCACCTCTTGAGCACTACATTGGATTTCCTTGAAGAGGAAAGGATGACGCAGCAAAGTAGCGTAAGTATTTCCCTCAAATTTTGAGAACCAAGGTATCAATCCAGTAGGAGGCTGCACGCAAGTCCCTAGTACCTGCACAAAACAAATAACTCCTCGCAACCAATGCGATAAGGGGTTGTCAATCCCTTAACGGTCACTTACGAGAGTGAGATCTTATAGATATGATAAGATAATATTTTTGGTATTTTTATGATAAAGATGCAAAGTAAAATAAAAGCAAAGGAAATAACTAAGTATTGGAAGATTAATATGATGAAGATAGACCCGGGGGGCATAGGTTTCACTAGTGGCTTCTCTCAAGAGCATAAGTATTTTACGGTGGGTGAACGAATTACTGTTGAGCAATTGACAGAATTGAGCATAGTTATGAGAATATCTAGGTATGATCATGTATATAGGCATCATGTCCGAGACAAGTAGACCGACTCCTGCCTACATCTACTACTATTACTCCACTCATCGACCGCTATCCAGCATGCATCTAGAGTATTAAGTTCATGAAAACAGAGTAACGCCTTAAGCAAGATGACATGATGTAGACGGATAAATTCATGCAATATGATAAAAACCCTATCTTGTTATCCTAGATGGCAACAATACAATATGTGCCTTGCTGCCCCTACTGTCACTGGGAAAGGACACTACAAGATTGAACCCAAAGCTAAGCACTTCTCCTGTTGCAAGAAAGATCAATCTAGTAGGCCAAACCAAACTGATAATTCGAAGAGACTTGCAAAGATAACCAATCATACATAAAAGAATTCAGAGAAGATTCTAATATTGTTCATAGATAATCTTGATAATAAACCCACAATTCATCGGTCTCAACAAACACACCGCAAAAAGAAGATTACATCGAATAGATCTCCACAAGAGAGGGGGAGAACATTGTATTGAGATCCAAAAAGAGTGAAGAATCCATCTAGCTAATAACTATGGACCCGAAGGTCTGAGGTAAACTACTCACACTTCATTGGAGAGGCTATGGTGTTGATGTAGAAGCCCTCCGGTGGAGCTCCGGAACAGGCCCCAAGATGGGATCTCATGGATACAGAAGGTTGCGGCGGTGGAATTAGGTTTTTGGCTCTGTATCTGATCGTTTGGGTGTACGTAGGTATATATAGGAGGAAGGAGTACGTCGGTGGAGCAACAGGGGGCCTATGAGGGTGGAGGGCGCGCCTTGGGGGGGTAGGCATGCCCCCCTACCTCGTGGCTTCCTCCTTTGTTTCTTGGCGTAGGGTCCAAGTCTCCTGGATCATGTTCGGTGAGAAAATCATGTTCCCGAAGGTTTCATTCCGCTTGGACTCCGTTTGATATTCCTTTTCTTCAAAACCCTAAAATAGGCAAAAAAAACAACAATTCTGGGTTGGGCCTCCGGTTAATAGGTTAGTCCCAAAAATAATATAAAAGTGGATAATAAAGCCCAATAATGTCCAAAACAGTAGATAATATAGCATGGAGCAATCAAAAATTATAGATACGTTGGAGACGTATCATCTATACTGTGATATTCCTCCTACAAACACATTACTTACCTCAAAGCTTGATAGAAGGCTAGTGTAGGCTTCGGTCAGTCCGCTTTTCATGAACTGGATCTTCTCTATTACCGTGCCCATAAGGGCGCGGTGTGCATCCACAATAGAGGCGCCTCGTAGGGCCTCCAGTAGGCAATCCAGTGCCTCTAGTTGGATAGAGGTCACCGTCGGAATAGGCACACTCCCGCCTCTTGGAGCATGCCGTTCGATGGACTCCGAAGCCGCATAGGTCTCCGGAATGGTACCCAACTCAGGTCCAAAGGGAACCCGGCCCCCATAACCGTTCCTTGTAGGGGTTGTTCCCCCCATGCATCCGGCAATTGAGGAATCGTCCTGGGGCACCGCCCCGACGATCTCCGGAAGCCCCCCTGGTCGAGGATGACCTTTGGCGACACCACCTCGTCGTCACCCCTGGGAGAGACGGAATTAGCAGGTGCCGAAGACATGCTAGCCATCTCCTTTGAGTCTAGCGATCCCTCGGACGAAGATCGCGGGGAGACATCGCGCGCTGGACTGCAATAACAAGGTTCATCAATATTACAAACCGGGAAAGCTAGATGTTTTCGGATCCCGGTACTTACGAGGCAGCCTGAGGCTTGGTCCAGCGAGGTCGCTCGGGACTGCTGTCCACATCCCACACAGAGTTATCCGCGTGGGAACCTCTAACCCTTTTAGGCGCTCCCGCATCCGGATTTGTGGAGGCCGCCCTCTTCTTCCTCCCCACTTCAGGTGGGGAATCGCTTTCTTCTTCCTCTTCATCATCGTCAGCGGCGGACGAAGAGGAAGTCTCGTCTTCGTACATCATGTCCGGAGCGCCTTTTCGGGACAGGCCCTTCTTGGCCCCTTTGGCCGCTTTCTTGGCCGTCTTCTTCGGCACCTCATAAGGTGCCGAAAAAAGCATTTTTGTCAATAATGGGAATTCTTGGTCTTCAGGTAGCGGAGCCGGACTGTTAATCCCCTCCGCTATCTTGATCCAGGCCTGAAAACACGAGTAGGAAGGCTTAGGCTTTTTCTCAAAATATGCTAGTAAAGGGTATGCCTTGAAAACATTAGAAGAGCTTACCGGGTTAGCCTGGCGTTTTAAGCTAAGCCCGCGATCTTCGTGGATTGCCGGCCGGTCAGGGGCGGTGGCACCTCGCCGGCCTTAAAGAGCACTTTCCAGATTTCTTCGTGCATTATGCCATAGAGCTCTTGTAGCGTCTGGTGCTTGGACAGATCGTACTCCCACAGATAGCAAGTCCGGCGTTGGCACGGAAGAACCCGACGAATGAGCATGACCTGGACCACATTGACGAGCTTGATCTTCCTATCCATCATATTCTGGACACACGTCTGGAGCCCAGTCAGTTCGTCCAAGGGACCACTGGTTAGGCCCCTCTCTTGCCAGGAGGTGAGCCGCATCGGGAATCCAGATCTGAATTCGGGGGCCACCACCCAGTTGGCGCCATGTGGCTCGGTGATATAGAACCACCCAGATTGCCACTGAGGGAGTCCCGGATTAGGGGGTCTCCGGACGGCCGGACTATATCCTTTGGCCGGATTGTTAGACCATGGAGATACAAGATTGAAGACTTCGTCCCGTGTCCGGATGGGACTCTCCGTGGCGTCGAAGGCAAGCTTGGCAATATGGATATGTAGATCTCCTCCTTTGTAATCGACTCTGTGTAACCCTAGCCCCCTCCGGTGTCTATATAAATCGGAGGGTTTAGTCCGTAGGACAACAACAATCATACCATAGGAGAGCTTCTAGGGTTTAGCCTCTATGATCTCGTGGTAGATCAACTCTTGTAATACTCATATCATCAAGATCAATCAAGCAGGACATAGGGTATTACCTCCATCGAGAGGGCCCGGACCTGGGTAAACATCGTGTCCCCCGCCTCCTGTTACCATCCACCTTAGACGCATAGTTCGGGACCCCCTACCCGAGATCCGCCGGTTTTGACACCGACATTGGTGCTTTCATTGAGAGTTCTGTTGTGTCATCATCATAAGGAGGGATGGCTCGTCTCGTTGTCAAGAACAACATCCCCTCAGGGGGAGCCCTGGCTGTAGGCCAAACTCTCCCACTAGGCGGCTTCGTCATGACCACCCGCTCGGCCGCTGCGCCGATGATGACTTCTCGGGTCATTGAAAATAGCTTCCACATCGGCTTGAAATTCACTGAGCAGATGGATCCGATGGAGCTCTCCTCCTTGAACAAGCTCTTGGATCGCAGCACCGCTCTGGGAGTCGCTACGGACTATGATCGGATTGGGCTTAAACCCGACCAAAGGGAGATTAACTCTCCGCCGGTCACCCATCAGATAGCGGTGGTGGAGGAGCAATGTGGCGATTCTTCCTCTATCATGAGGACGAACTATGTCCGGGTCCCCAGCACTCCGAGCCGGATACCCGTCCACGGGAGGACATCGCCCTAACCCTGAACCTAGAATCAGGCATCATGCCGAACCTGCGGGGCAATATCCCGGAGCCCGAACTTCCAAGATCGGAAAATCCCCCGCCCCTGGGTCTCAGATTGGGTCAAGGTATGGACTTAAATCCACCCACCCACCCAGATATAAACGATCTTTCCACATTAGGCAAGAGCCCCAAGAAACAGTACATCAATATTGGGCCAGATTCCTCCTTGTAATGAACAAGGTCAAGGACTGTCGCGAGGAAGACGCAATTTCATTTTTTTTGCAACAATTGCACGGACAAGGGAATCCTCAATGCCATAATTCGCTGTGACATAGCACACTTCCCTGACTTGGCGGCCATAGTACGGAATTACTGTGCGATGGAAAGCGCCTGGAAAACCCAAACAAAATTTTGGGATAATCCGGCTCTAACAAAACCCCCAGTCCGAACTAAAAGGGTGCACTCTCATAAGTCGCCCGGCTCAATTACAAAGAAGCAAAAACCCACTACAGGGCAAGGAACCGTATTGGAGGGATGGCTTAACGGGCCCTGCAAAATTCATAGTACAGCGAATACCATACCAACAAACAGTCTTAGAGCATGTTGGGTACTCCGGCAGGTGGCCAAGAGCGGTGAGGATCTCCTCATTCAAAACACCGCAGAGCACCATCCCATGGATAACAATACAGTATTGACAGTCTTCGAGACCTTCACCTCAAATAATAGGCGTAAGCAAGCACTCCGCAGCCTTGCCGAAGTCTGCCATGTGGCAGCAATAAATCCATGGAGCGAAACGGCTATCACCTTCAATGCCAGTGACGAACCTAAATTCCGAACAGCCCGAGCACCAGCCGCCTTGGTTCTCAGTTCAATTGTGGACGGCTTTCGGCTTGCTAAAGTGAACATGGACGGCGGCAGCGGATTAAACCTCATTTATGAGGAGACTCTTCAAAAAATGGAAATAGACAGAAACCACAATGAGGAAAGCAGCACGACCTTCTGAGGAATCATCCCCAGTCGGGAGGTACGTTGTGCTAGGAAAATCACACTAGATGTGGTATTCGGCACTCCGGAGAATTACAGGTCCGAAGAAATTACATTCCAAGTGGCCCTGTTCAGCAGCGGATACCACGCCCTTCTAGGGCGGGAGGCATTCACGATCTTCCAAGTCATACCCCATTACGGGTACATGCAGCTCAAAATGCCCGGGCCCAATGGAATCATCACTCTAGCTAGTGATCCGGACATAGCACTCCACACCGAGAACAAAACAGCCGCACTGGCCCTCGAGGCATTATCCGAAGCCCTTGTGGCGGAGGAATTAACCACGCTGCGCTCCACAGTGGACAGGGACGATGTGATACTCGACAAAAGATCCAAGTCCACCTCTTTTAAACCAGCGGATGAAATAGTCAAATTCCAAGTCCATCCAGTGGACCCCACAAAAGCAGCATCCATCGGGGCACAGTTAAACCCCACTGTAGACGCCGCACTACGGGAGTTCCTGCGCGTGAATTGGGACATATTCGCCTGGCATCCTTCAGACATGCCAGGAATCCCACGCAGGCTGGCCGAGCATAGCCTTCATATTCTAAAGGGATTCAAGTCGGTCAAGCAGAATCTTCGGCGTTCTCCGAACCTAAGTGACAAGCCATGGGAGAGGAGCTAGCCAAGTTACTGGAGGCCAGATTCATGAGAGAAATAAAACATCCGAACTGGCTAGCAAACCTGGTAATGGTACCAAAGAAGGACAAATCATGGCGCCTATGCGTCGACTTCAAGGACCTTAATAAGGCCTTCCCAAAGGATCCATTCCCCCTCCCTCGCATCGATCAAATTATTGACGCCACCGTAGGACACGACTCATTGTGCTTCCTCGACGCATACTCCGGTTACCACCAAATTAAGATGGCGGAGTCCGATTAAGACGCAACAGCATTTATCACTCCATAGGGCCCCTTCTGTTTTAACACAATGCCCTTCGGGCTCAAAAACACCGGCGCAATGTATCAACGCATCATTCAGACATGTTTGGAAAAGCAGATCGGCAAAACAGTGGAGGCATATGTAGACGATGTGGTCGTTAAAACCAGACACGTCGACTCCTTAATAGACGACTTGAGGCTCACGTTCGACAATCTCTAAACATACGACATTAAGCTCAATCCGGAAAAATGCGTTCTCGGCATACCTGTCGGTAAGCTCCTGGGCTTGATAGTCTCCAGTAGAGGAATTGAAGCAAATCCGGCTAAAATCCGAGCTTTGTTGCAGTTGGCTATCCCAACTAACCTCAAGCAAATCCAGAAGTTAACTGGATATGTGGCGACCTTAAGCCGCTTTATCTCCCGATTAGGAGAAAAGGCACTCCCCCTTTATCGCCTTCTTCGGCGCACCGAACACTTCGAGTGGACAGACGCAACCACGGCCGGATTGGAAGAAATAAAAGCCATCCTGGCCACCAACCCAATCTTGGTCGCGCCAAATGTCGGCGAACTAATGCTGTTATATTTAGCGGCAACTCACCAAGTTGTAAGCGCAGTGCTCGTCGTCGAACGAGAGACAGACGGACATAAATTCCCACTTCAAAAGCTGGTATATTATGTATCCACTCACTACTAGGGAAAAGGCTACTAGCAGCGCGGGTAAAATGGCTACTAGTAGCGCGGGTACTCGCGCTACTAGTATCGCGCTACAGCTAAAATTTAGTAGTAGCGTGGGTCGTACCCGTGCTACTACTAACTTTGTTAGTAGCAGCGAGGGTTCAATCCGCGCTACTAGTACTATGAACCGCGCTACTACTAATGAAATAGTAGTAGTGTGTCTATAGTCCCAACGCTACTAGTATCCTAAATACTAGTAGCGCACCATTTTATCCCCACGCCACTACTAACTTATTAGGAATTAAAAAAATAAAATCAACCAAATTCATTCTATCACACAGTTGTCGTGTCTTCTCTAGTTCCTCATTGTAGCAGCAACTCATGTATAATTTCATTCTATCGCACAGTTACATAAGCAACTACTTTCCTCCTTGTAGCAGCAACTCATGTATAATTCCATTCTATCGCATAATTACATAAGCAACTACCTACGTAAGTTGTTATGGCCCAATCCGAAAATTCGACCACTCGTCAATGTGCGGCGCCTGCCCGGCCTGATCTCGCGGCCTGCAGCTGTGACGAAACACATTGGATAGCCTCGAAGAGCCACACCTGACTAGCGGCAGCCGCCACCTTGAGCTACGACGCAGTCACATCCCTCGCTCTGGCCCTCAGCTCCAACTGGACCGGTCGATGTCGTCCTTGTGCCTCGCCACCAGCGGACGGAGGAAGCTATCGTACACATGCCCCGCTCCCCGCACTCTGAAACCCAAACATCATTAAGATTCAAATTCAGAATTGGGCACATACCGAATCAAGTATATCTGAATGTTTATCATCTCTCGGGCTCGGGGTGTCTGGTCGACTGCTTACTCGTGTACTGGGGTGACAGAGGTAGAGAATGAGCAGCAGCTTCGCTTCTCTGTACATCGGCAGCCATGACACCGTCCAGTCCACAAACCTCTCAACGACCGTCATCGTCTCTACCAAAACCCTGCAGCATTACAAACAAAGGTTCAGAAACTTCAGATTCTTCAGAAGAATGGCACAAAAATATGCGGTACATGTAGATGCCAATGTGCAACATTTTTTCCAGAGATTCTTATTTAAGCCTTAATGCACAATTGAAGCTATAAGCACACGGCAACCCACCCATCACGCCTCCTCAGGCCTCTCTTCATCCTTCAGGAGATTGGGATGGTCCGCGATGACTTTGGCTTTGGCTGCCCGTTGTCACGCCTCCTTGGATCACGTTGTTGTTGCATTCTTGGATCGCGCTGTTGCTGCATTCCAGGGAGCGCCCAGTTCTTTCGCAGGCTGCCTGGCACCGTTGGCACCATGGTTACCTGTTGTGAATCAATCAGTACAGACTTAATGGTTAGAGAGGGCAACGCCATGCAAATTAGTATGCTCACAAATATATAAATGATGCTGCCATGATGTATTAGACAAATCATCTCAGCAAGTACAAGACAATCAACATGTTTAAAGAACCACATGGTGTCCGTTTAATCGCAAATTGTAGTTGTAATGCTAGGCAGAACAACAAATTTGTGCAACAATGCCCTGTTTGTTATTAGGTCCGCAATCGTATATTCATCTAATTATCTTGCTACATTCGACCATAACATACAGTAATACTCCATCAATGCATAATGTCCCATCAGTCAGTTCGTCATACTTGATGAAAATGACAACAACCACATCAACACTTGTGAACAGGTTATCTGGCACTTAATTTGATCTTTCAAGTCCGCGAAAAACCCAGTAAACAAAAGTCAAAGCTAAGGAAAAAACTAGAACTGGATCCTAGTCTTTACATCTCATCAAGACAGACCTCATAGAACCAAATAATCACCCTGTAGAGGATCATCCAGCCTCCAGGGAGTAACTAGTTTCAGTTTCAAGTCGAATCATGTTAACATTTGCTGAACAGGCACCAAAAACATTTCACAGGTCCAACTTCTCAGTCCAACTTCATATTTGAGCAATCAATAATGTCTAACAATTTTTCTCCAGCACTGCAATTGTAATTGATGCCCCACTAGGAAGCTGTTCACATGGAAATGTCCAATCTGATCCCTTTCTACTTTAGCTACTTGAATGCATTTTCTTTTGTCATTTCCAGCCAATTTTAAGACGCAAGAGATAAATTTTCTACCAAAGAGAGAAATACTGCAATATCTATATGCGGTTGGTACCATTCTAATTGAACGGGCAAGTCAACAATGATGACATGAAATTTGTGCATGTCACGACGAGACAAGAGACGGAAATTGCTTACCAGAGTTGTCACCATTAGACATACCAACATTTTGGTTCCAGCCTGGTAAGTGTGGTCCAGTATTGCCCTTCCATGATTCTTCAAATCCAGGTAACTCATGTGTATAAAAAAACATTGTTGATGACATATAAGAAGTGTATTGTGGGCACATTAGAGTAGGGAAGGCTAGAAATATAAAACAAACCTTCATTGAGACTGTGCAGTATTTGTGTACTGTCCACCTTCCCATCTGATTTCAGCTTCCTTGTTACTGAGTGTCCCTAACATAAATTAATGCAAGGACAATGAGCCACATACACAAATTCACCAGATATAATCTTAGCTAGACAGACAATTTATACATGTCACCGCTTCTGGCTCAATTGATTAATACTCCCTCCGTAAAGAAATATAAGAGCGTTTAGATCACTAAAATAGTGTTCTAAACACTCTTATATTTGTTTACAGAGGGGGTACAAGGGAAAATAGGTGCAAACTCATAATCACTAGATATAATCTAAGCTTTAGATAGTAGAATTAATACATGTCATCATTTCTGATTCAATTGACTATCTAATAATCCAACTCTATATCATAAACAGGCCATCCTCTAAAGAACAAATTAGATTTATGTTTCAATCCAGTGTGCATAGAGTTACTCAATATGACTCTAATTATTTAGTAGGTCAATGAACATATCAAGGGGCCATCTGGTTACCATATCATGAATTCCCCTGGAGATCCTATGAGTGGCCTCTTTAGTGGTAGTGTCTGCTTCCTTGCTTTCTTCGATACTAATCTGCATGAAACACACTAATCGGCACCACTTCTGATCACCACAAATCGACCGAATAAAGTGAACTAGTCCCTCATCAGTAATTTACCTACCCCATCACTGTCGCTCCTTCGGGTCTTGGAAGCCGTGTAGTAGGCTCCATGAATTCCACCATAAGTCACCGTGGAGCTCTGGTACGTGAATGAACGCGACTGCGGCTGGCCGCCCCCGTTCGCCCTGTTGGGATCTCGCCGCAACTGAACACGGGCGGGCACGTGCGCGGCGGAGGGGGGCGGGGGCGGGCAGCAGCGCGAGACGGGGAGCGGCGGGCACGCGGCCGCCGGCGTGGCACACGCGGCGGGGGGCATGGGGCGGACGGACGGAAGAGAGGAGGTGGAAGGGAGGTCGACGGCGAGTGGGTTGGGCGAGGAGAGGAGGTTGGGGATCTGGATTGGGCTGCGTGGTTTTTTTTTGAGACAGGCGGGGGTGGGTGGTGTGGGACGGTTGCTGGGGTGGGAGGTGGTGGTGGGGTGGGAGTGTGGATCGGGCCAGGGTGGACACGCTTAGTAGTAGTGTGGGGGTCTTACCTGCGCTACTACTACTTACTTAGTAGTAGCGCCGGTTTTATACCCTACGCTACTACTATGGCCTATCCCGGGGGGACTGTTGGAGACCATTTAGTAGCAGCGCGGGTTTTTACCCCTCGCTACTACTATCAACTTAGTAGTAGCGCGGTTTTTATACCCCTCGCTACTACTAATTAGCAGTAGCGCCCATTTTTAAACCGCGCTACTGATAAACTTCTGTGTATAAGGTTTTTCCTAGTAGTGAATGTCCTCACTCCATGCAAATCACGGTACCCACATTATCAAAAGATAGCATATGCGGTATTCATGGCATCCCGGAAATTACGACACTACTTTCAAGAGTGTTCAATCACAGTGGCCTTAGAAGTACCACTCAACGACATAACAAACAACCGCGATGCCACGGGCCGGATTGCCAAATGGGCTATCGAGCTCCTCCCGTTCGACATAACATATAGACCACGATGAGCCATTAAGTCGCAAGTACTGGGCGATTTCATCATCGAATGGACAGAAGCCGAACTCCCTAAAGAGTACGGCGCATACTCCTATTGGATCATGCACTTTGACGGCTCTAAAATGCTGGCTAGTCTGGGGGCTGGCGTCGTCCTGACGTCCCCCACCTGAGATACAGTCCAATACATACTCCAAATACTATATATAGACTCCAACAATGCAGCTGAATACGAGGCCCTATTACATAGTCTCGGGATGGCAGTTTCCATGGGCATTCAACGCCTGGAGGTGCGTGGGGACTCGAACCTCGCAATATCTCAAATAAATGGAGACTTTGATGCCAAGGATCCAAAAATGGCGGCATATTGCAACGCCGTCCTCAAAATGTCAGCTCGGTTCGAGGGGCTTGAATTCCACCATGTGGCTCGGGAAAACAATCAGGCGGCGGATATCCTCGCCCGTATCGGCGCTAAGTGCGATCCTATCCCACCTAACATCTTCTCGGAAAGGCTGTTTTAGCCATCCGTGGTATGGGAAGGGGACACTGGTAACAATAGTCCAGACCAAGCCACAACACCAGATACCGAACATTCTGACACAATCGGAGGCTCTGCCATTAAAATAACACCTTCAGCCCACGTGATAATGGCCATCATCGCCCCGTGGACAGAACCATTCCTGGCCTACCTAACCAGGCAGGAACTACCCGAGGACCAAAATGAGGCACGCTGTATAGTACAGCAATCTAAAGCCTACAAGGTCCATGAGGGAGAGCTTTATAAGAAAAGCACTACCGGAGTTCTTCAAAGGTGCATCTCCAAAGAGGAAGGCCGGAAGCTTTTGGCAGAAATCCATGCTGGACTCAGCAGCCAACCCGCCGCAACCCGGGCCCTTGTAAGCAAGGCCTTCCGTACAGGTTTCTATTGGCCGACGGCCTGAGCAGATGCATAGTATCTAGTCCAACATTGCGTCGGTTGCTAGCCTTTTGCAAACCAAAGCCATATGCCGCCTACCGCTCTCCAAACAATCCCCATTACTTGGCCCTTTGCGGTCTGGGGGCTTGATATGGTCGGACCCCTTAAAGGGGGAACCCACAAGAAAAAATACTTACTGGTCATGGTGGATAAATTCACCAAATGGATAGAAGCCAAACCGTTAAAACGGCTGAATTCAGACCGGTGATAGACTTCATATCTGGGGTTGTACACCGTTATGGCATCCCCCATAGCATCATCACTGACAACGGCACAAACTTTACAGCCGACGAGGTAAAACTTTGGTGCAGCAACATGGGCATCAAGCTCGATTATGCTTCTGTCTATCACCCGCAAACTAATGGTCAAGTCAAGCGAGCAAATGGTCTTATCATGAGCGGCATCAAACCCAGATTAGTGCAGTCCTTAAAGGACTCAAACACGCACTACATAGAGGAGCTTGACTCCGTACTATGGGAGCTGCGGACCACGCCGAATCGCAATACCGGATACACAGCGTTTTTATGGTGTACAGCACAGAGGCGGTTCTGCTTTGCGGCATAATTCATGACTCACCTCGAGTGCACATGTACGAAGAAAAAGAGGCCGAGCTCGATCGGCAGGACAGTTTGGACGCCCTGGAGGAGGAGCGCGATGTGGCAAAAGCCCGTTCCGCATTCTATCAACAACAGGCTCAAAGGTATCAAAGCAGAGAAGTACGGGCCAAAACCTATAACGTTGGCAAACTAGTTCTACGCCTGCCGGAGAAGAAAAAGAACAAGCTCAAGCCCACATGGGAAGGTCCCTTCATTATTGACCAGGTTCTGACCGGTGGAGCGTACCGTCTGCGGGATGCATCGGACAATCGACTCGAGCCAAACCCATGGAATGCAGCCAGACTCCGAAGATTCTACGCCTAGTGTCGGACTCTATGTTTGTCTCCTTACCTCCGTCAATTTTTTTGCATATCAATTATCTGTCTTTTCTCTCTTTCTCTCTTCTTTTTTCTTCTCCTCAAGGCCTTAAAAGGCTAAACTTGTGTCTTGGTTACACAATCTTGATGCGCTAACCGCGCTCATTATACCTGGGGGCTTCTTATACAGAAGCTTAATATAACTATTTTCTAGGCTTTATGCCCCCACACATGTGTTATTCTTCCACACGTATCTTTTTTCGCCATTATATGCATTGATATGACTTAAGTTTTGGCCAAACTGGGTTGCCTGGCTCTTGTATTTATGCCCTACGTTCCCGTTAATTCGGCTAGGGCATAAGGGGAGCACCTCTGCGATTGTTACTGTTGGGTCAGCCGGATGTGTACCTCAGACTGGGTGAAGCCGAAAGCTAGCGTTCTTAAGGGAATATTCGTTCGGTGAACAAAAGATGACTTTTATTTATTTTGATACATGCCCCAGATGTTTATAGCCTGCGTCTCTTTTCGCAGTTCGGACATGCACATTAGGTCATGCGTACCCAGGGAAAGGAACCCTTAACGGAACTATTCTCCCTGGAAGATGTTTCTTACTATCCATGTAATATAACATAGCTAGTTGGGTACTTGTCTGTTCAAGCACTTATGACTGCTACGCCTGCTTTCCACGCATACCCCGGTTTTTACATAACCGCGCGGGTATTCGGATACACTCCGGACTATCGGGTCCAGAGGTCAAAGCAAAAAGGTTCGCCATGACAAATGATTTACAATCCGGCTAGGGACATTATATATATCACTTGAAGTACACAGTCACTAAGACTGATTAAATTCTTCTTCTATACCATCCAACAGGTTGTCTAGCCTACAATCCTGTTGGGAATACTTTGCGGCTAATTCTACTTGGTCATACACCAAACTGACAGGGATCTCTTTCCCATCGGGCTCCACAGGTCCGACCTCGGCCATGTGGTTTGGGTCAGCTTTGGTATATCGCATCTTCACCATGGCCCAGGCTTCCCTTGCACCTTGTCGGCAGGCTGATATCTTCCATAATCGGAAGCGCCGCCGTGCTCCCTTGAGCTTCTCTATAAGCTCCCCTATGCCTCCTGGTGGGGACGCGGACGGCCACAAGGCTTGGGTAATACCCTGCATCACCTGCTGAACTTGTTCATGCAGTTGTGAGAGCTTTGGTAGAAGATCACCCACAGACCCGGGCGTCTCCTCCGTGGGACGACCCGTCAGCATACCTGCAAACATAACTCTGTTAGTCGGCTTCTTTGCCGAACTCTTTCAAAAGTTCGTTCAAGCACTTACTGAAAATGTCGCATCGAAGCCGCTTATTCTCCTTCACGGAGTCCGCAAGCTGGGCTCGGACATCTTTCAGTTCCACGCCCAGATGGGTATTGGCGTCCTGGAGATTTTTTTTCTCCTGCCTGATCCGCGTAAGCACGCGCTCACCAGCATTTAGTTGTCGATCAGCACGTTCCGCATTCTCCGGCACGGCCTCCGGATTCACTCCGGAGTCATCTGCAACATCTATGGTTAGATTTACATGCATGCTGCATACTATCTGGTACTTGTCATTCTTTACAATGGAAACGAGTGTTACCAGAGGGGTCCTTCTCGGACTCCTTCAACGTGGCAACTGCGGCCCATAGCTGGGCTTTGCACTCTTCCAGCTCTTGAGACAATTGGGTATTCTTCTCTGTAAGAACCTGCACAAATAATGATCCTTAAATCAGTTGTGTCAACTGTTTCAAGTCTCAGGGGCTATTGATATATATAATCGTCAGATTTTCTTACCTGTATATCCCTTACATACTGGTCTGTGGCTCTGGCTAGACCGTTTTGAGCAGCACGGATGTACGCGTCTCCTGAGTTGAAGGCATCGAACGCCTCTTGGGAGAAACAAGCGTCACAGAGTACGGCCCGGCGATGCCTGTGATTCATGGCGCCCTCCACTTCGGAATTTGTAGCAGATAGTCTGTCTGCATCCTCTGTAGGAGGAGCATCCAGCGTCCGCCCCATATTAGCTTCCGCCTCTATGTCCAGCCCTGGAGCCCGACTGGTGGAGGCGTGATCGGCGACCTCTCCGGATATAGTCCCGCGAGCGTTTTTCCTACTGGGAAACATGGACATCGTTATATTTTAAGAAGGATGACAACCACGGAGCAAGGTTCTGTATCATACCTCGGTGCCGGCGTCTCGGTCCTGACCGCCTTCCTTTTTGGCCTACCCGGCTTCGGTGTCCCTTGCTGGCGAGTCACTACAGGTTCGGCATGGCGTCCCGAAGGCCTTCCCTGTAAAACACCATATGTGTGCGGTAGGTGAAGTGCATAAAAGGGGATCCTTCTCGGAAGTTGGGACTCCGGTTTTTCTTACATGCGATGTAGGGAGTAGCCCAGGATAGTCGGCCATGATGGCCACCATGGCATCATCGCAGCTCAATTGATAGAATGTCCTGTCTATCATCTCCACAAATATATCCGGATACTCTTCGAGTCCGGGATCAAGGGCCCGGTCAGGGTCCTCCGGTTGTGGAGGTGGGCTGTTGATCTCCCTTATAGCTTTTCGCAGTTCCTGCAAGGTGAGTATTTACGATGAAGAATGCGGGAAGGTTGGGAGTAAAGAGTGACACCTCACCCAGCTTGGAGGGTTGTACATGGAGAATCCATCCCGTGGCTTAATACGGATGGACTCCTCTTCCTCTCCCTTGAACAAATTGGACAAATTTTTTGCTAGAGCAGTAGCTGAGTCCGGTCCCTTACGCCCGCAGCGGGTGGCATCATCTTCCCCGTTAAAACGCCACATGGGGTGCCCTCGATATTGAAGTGGATGCACCCCCCGCATTATACATATTGACATGACCTTGATTTATTGTTAGTCCTGATTGAGCCAGCACTTTAATCTGGTCCATCAGGTAAAGGACTTCCCCATTATCTTCCTCCTGGGGGCTCCGCGGGCGCCAGCTTCGGCGTTTCTTCAGAGGAGCATTGTTGAACTCGGGAAGACCCCTCCGAATAGGATCTGGAAGGGGGACGTCCTCCATGTAAAACCACTCCAAAGGCCAGTCTTCGGACGTCTTCTTCGGGGTACCGGACAGGTATCCGGTCCCGGCGATGTGCCATATTTCGGCTCCGCCCACTTGATATATTGACCCGTCCTGTGTACGGGGCACAAGGCAGAATAACGTCTTCTACAACTCGAAATGAGCCTTGCAGCCAAAAAACAGCTCGCAAAGGGCAACATAACCAGCGATGTGTAATATGGAAGCATGGGTGAAATTATGCAACTGGAGGCCATAAAACTCCAGGAGCCCGCGGAGGAACGGATGGATTGTAAATCCAAGTCCCCTTAGTAAGTAAGGGACAAGGCATACCCGCTCCCCCTTGGAGGAATTGGGGAGGCTCTCCGCTTGCTCCCCGCCATTATAGGTGGCAAGCCTGGCTCGAACGGGGACCATATACGCTGGAGGGAGAAATCCCTGGGTCTGTAACTCTACTAATTGGCTGTGTGGGATGGAACACTTCTCCCAATCACCGGGCTTAGGGCTATGGGAGCGGGAGGAGGAGCTATGATGGCCGGCCATGTTGGAATGGATTTTCCGAGCGCGCTCCGATGGATACACGCCGTGGGAGGATGGTGTGGTCTGGATCTAAGAATCCCCGTCTTTTTAATAGATAGTTTACTTACATGGCTAGGGTGGCAAATGTAAAAATGCCCTGGCTCCTCGCATTCGCTCGACATGTGGAAGATAGCCCTTATTGGGCGCGGAAGCCAAGAAGTGCAACATTTATGGGGAGTCGGACACTACTCAGCAGATATTCAGGATTTGGAGAAGCACCCTCCTTGCAATGCCGAAGAAAATCCGCGCGCCGGACTCATCGTCATTGAAAGCCTGGTTCGGGTGCTACTGAGGGAGTCCCGGATTAGGGGTCTCCGGACAGCCGGACTATATCCTTTAGTCGGACTCTCGGACTATGGAGATACAAGATTGAAGACTTCGTCCCGTGTCCGGATGGGACTCTCCTTGGCGTGGAAGGGAAGCTTGGCAATACGGATATGTAGATCTCCTCCCTTGTAACCGACTCTGTGTAACCCTAGCCCCCTCCGGTGTCTATATAAACCGAAGGGTTTAGTCCGTAGGACAACAACAATCATACCATAGGCTAGCTTCTAGGGTTTAGCCTCTACGATCTCATGGTAGATCAACTCTTGTAATTCTCATATCATCAAGATCAATAAAGCAGGACGTAGGGTATTACCTCCATTGAGAGGGCCCGAACCTGGGTAAACATCGTGTCCCCAGCCTCCTGTTACCATCCGCCTTAGACGCAAAGTTCGGGACCCCCTACCCGAGATCCGCCGGTTTTGACACCGACAACCACCCTTTCACCGTCTTCGCGAACGAGCCTTCGGGCCAGGTAACGTTGGGCATCTTGCCCACCATGGCGCCTCCGCATTCTGCTTGTTGGCCGCTCACCACCTTCGGCTTCACGTTGAAGGTCTTCAACCATGGGCCAAAATGAGGCGGGATGTGGAGAAAGGCCTCGCACACGACAATGAATGTCGTGATGTTGAGGATGAAGTTGGGGGCTACGTCATGAAAGTCTAGCCCGTAGTAAAACATCAGTCCCCGAATGAAGGGATGGAGAGGGAAACCCAGCCCGCGGACGAAATGTGTGAGTAAAACAACCCTCTCGTGGGGCTCTGGAGTAGGGACGATTTGTCCCTTATCCGGGAGTTGGTGAGCGATCTCCTTGGCCAAATATCCGGCCTCCTAGAGCGCCTTTCCTTCTTCTTGACGGAGGAGGCCATCCATTTACCCCCAGCTCCGGATCCGGACATTTTTGGAGTGTTTTCTCGGTTGAGGGAAAAGCTAGAAGCTTGGGCGCTGGAGCTCAGGGACGGAAAGGCTGAGGTGTGGGTGAAGGTAGGGAATCCTTATCCCCTTATAAAGGCCGCAAATGTCAAGCATCTCCGCACTCGCCTTGAACTCGCTTATTCCCAAGGGCCGTGCAAAACGGCACAGTTGGGTCACCCACGCCCGTACTGATGAGAACCCCGTAATAAGGGGGCACGATCTATGCTTTGACAAGATGTGCCTATGGCAACCGCATCTCGAAACGTGGAGCGGCAGACGAAAAACGGTCCAAAATTATGACCGGACAGGCGTGATGTCATATTGTAAAAATCTGTCGGTGGATTAGACTCGCTCAAAAATATATATTCTCTCTACAGTTTTGTATGGTGTGTGTGACAGGTCCGGATACTATCATCGCATCCGAAGACTATTTTGAAGTTTGGATAAAAGGGAATCCGCCTTGCAATACCGAAGACAATCTATGTGCCAAACTCATCATTTAAGCCAGGTTCAGGGGCTACTGAGGGAGTCCTGGACTAAGGGGTCCTCGGGCATCCGGCCTATTATCCGTGGGCCGGACTGATGGGCTGTGAAGACATGAAGGCCGAAGAATATACCTGAGTATGGATTGGACTCTCCTTGGCATGGAAGGCAAGCTTGGCGACCGACTATGAAGATTCCTTCTTATGTAACCGACTATGTAAACCCTAGATCCCCCGATGTCTATATAAACCGGAGGGGATAGTCTGGAAAGGACACCATTCATTACCATAGTCATATAGGCTAGGCTTCTAGGGTTTAGCCATCACGATGTCGTGGTAGATCAACTCTTGTAACACCCATATTCATCAATATCAATCCAGCAGGACATAGGGTATTACCTCCATACAGAGGGCCCGAACCTAGGTAAACATTGTGTCCCATGCCTCCTGTTACCATCGATCCTACACGCACAGTTCGGGACCCCCTACCCAAGATCCGCTGGTTTTGACACCGACAACTGTCATGATCACCATTGTCACCGGCTTGACACCTTGATCTCCATCGAAGCATTGTTGTCGTCTTGCCAACTATTGCTTCTACGACTATCGCTATCGCTTAGTGATAAAGTAAAGAAATTACATAGTGATAAAATTTAGCATCATCTCTTGACCACATCACATCACAACATGCCCTACAAAAACAAGTTAGACGTCCTCTACTTTGTTGTTGCAAGTTTTACGTGGCTGCTACGGGCTGAGCAAGAACCGTTCTTACCTACGCATCAAAAAGTACAACACGGTATAGTGATTGCTTTTTGATCTTCAGAAAGAACCCTGTTCATTGAATCTGATTCAACTAAAGTTGGAGAAACCAACACCCACCAGCCACCTATGTGCAAAGCACGTCGGTAGTACCAGTCTCACATAAGCGTACGCGTAATGTCGGTCTGGGCCGCTTCATCCAACAATACCGCCGAATCAAGAATCAACAAGTGATGGCAAGCAATATGTATATACCCACGCCCACAACTCCTTTGTGTTCTACTCGTGCATATAATATCTACACATAGACCTGGCTCCGATACCACTGTTGGGGAACGCAGTAATTTCAAAAATTTCCCTACGCACATGCAAGATCTATCATGGTGATGCATAGCAACGAGAGGGGAAGAGTGTTGTCCACATACCCTCGTAGACCGTAAGCGGAAGCATTATGACAACACAGTTGATGTAGTCGTATGTCTTCACGATCCGACCGATACAAGTACCGAAAGTACGGCACCTCCGCGATCTGCACATGTTCGGCTCGGTGACGTCCCACGAACTCTCAATCCAGCTGAGTGTCAAGGGAGAGCTTCATCAGCACCACGGCGTGATGACAGTGGTGATGAAGCTACCAGCGCAGAGCTTCGCCTAAGCACTATGACAATATGACCGAGGTGGATTATGGTGGAGGCGGGCACCGCACACGGCTAAAGGATCAATGATCAACTTGTGTGTCCTAGGGGTGCCCCCTGCCCTCGTATATAAAGGAGCAAGGGGGGAGGACGGCCGGCCCTTGGGGCGCGCCAAGGAGGCGAGGA
Source organism: Triticum monococcum (assembly GCA_034509565.1). Lineage (NCBI taxonomy): Eukaryota > Viridiplantae > Streptophyta > Magnoliopsida > Poales > Poaceae > Triticum > Triticum monococcum. The sequence continues at coordinate 654,328,905 of CM067847.1, read as the reverse complement.
GTCCTCCTAGTAGGAGTAGGACTCCCCCTTTCCTAGTCCAACTAGGAGGAGGAAGGGGGAAGAAAGGAGAGGAGAAGGGAGAAGGAAAGGGGGGCACCGCCCCCCTTCCCTACTCCAATTCGGACTAAAGGGGGAGGGGCACGCGGCCCTGTCTTGGCCGGCCCTCTCTCTCTCTCCACTAAGGCCCATGTGGCCCATTAGTTCCTCGGGGGGGTTCCGGTAACCCTCCAACACTCCGGTTTTCTCCGAAATCACACGGAACACTTCTGGTGTCCGAATATAGCTGTCCAATATATCAATCTTTATGTCTCGACCATTTCGAGACTCCTCGTCATGTCCGTGATCACATCTGGAACTCCGAACTATCTTTGGTACATCAAAACACATAAACTCATAATATCGATCGTCACCGAACGTTAAGCGTGCCGACCCTACGGGTTTGAGAACTATGTAGACATAACTGAGACACGTCTCTGGTCAATAACCAATAGCGAAACCTGGATGTTCATATTGGCTCCCACATATTCTATGAAGATCTTTATCGGTCAAACCGCATAACAATATACATTGTTCCATTTGTCACCGGTGTGTTACTTGCCCGAGATTCGATCGTCGGTATCTCAATACGTAGTTCAATCTCGTTACCAGCAAGTCTCCTTACTCATTCCATAATGCATCATCCCGCAACTAACTCATTAGTCACATTGCTTGCAAGGCTTTATAGTGATGTGCATTACCGAGAGGGCCCAGAGATACCTCTCCGACAATCCGAGTGAGAAATCCTAATCTCGATCTATGTCAACTCAACAAACACCATCAGAGACACCTGCAGAGCATCTTTATAATCACCCAGTTACATTGTGATGTTTGATAGCACACTAAGTGTTCCTCCGGTATTCGGGAGTTGCATAATCTCATAGTCATAGGAACATGTATAAGTCATGAAGAAAGAAAGAGCAATAAACTAAACGATCATAGTGCTAAGCTAACAGATGGGTCTAGTCCATCACATCATTCTCTAATGATGTGATCCCGTTCATCAAATGACAAAACATGTCCATGGCTAGGAAACTTAACCATCTTTGATCAACGAGCTACTCAAGTAGAGGCATACTAGGGACACTCTATTTTTCTATGTATTCACACATGTACTAAGTTTCCGGTTAATACAATTCTAGCATGAATAATAAAAATTTATCATGATATAAGGAAATATGAATAACAACTTTATTATTGCCTCTAGGGCATATTTCCTTCACTTTGCACCATCAAACAATTCACCTATTTTTTGTTGTATTAGTTGCTTGTCTTCTTGGTCTCTTCAAATAGTTCACTTGACTTCCATTCTAGGTTTCATATAGTTCGCTTAACTTGTACGTTGGAGTTGGTCTCTAGGACAATTGGCGCAATGGGTCATTTGGTGGTATTGAAGATCCAAAAGAGATAGATTCATCTAGCTACTATATGGACCCTATGGTCCTAATGGAACTACTCACACATAGTCATGGAGGCCGCAAGGTTGATGAAGGAGCCTCTGGCAATGGATTCCCCTTCCGGCAGATCTCCGGAACAAGCCTCCAGATTGGATTTTCATGAAACGGGAACTTGCGGTGGCAGAAAAATTCTTCTATAGATATGGCAGAGGGTTTCATAGAAATTTATAGCGGTGGAATGGACAAAGGGCGATGAAGGTGGGCCCCACACGACCTAGGGCACACCCTAGGGCTAGGGCGCGCCAGGTGGTTGTGTGCCCCCTATGGCTTCTCGTGATCTACCCAAAGCTTCTTGGGTCCTCTGTTACCCAAAAATCGAATTAAATCAACAAGTTATTTTGACCTCCGTAGATATTGATTTCCTGTAGAACCAAAATCATGCGGAAACAAGGAACTAACACTAGGCACTAAATTAATGGGTTAGTCCAGATTAACAATATAAAATGGTATAAAAAGTATACAAAAGTGCTAATATAACATCATAGAACAACAAAAATTATAGATCCATTTGAGGTCTATCAGCCGCTAGTTGCGAAACACCCAATATCAATTGAACAGATGGAGTAGCTTTTTTTAGGTGTGTTATACAATACTTGAAAGAAACACAGTGATATCAATTGATCGTGGAAGATATAGAAATATGCTTTCCAAATTGTTCTAGCAATAACCCGAGTTTACACCTTCGCACTAGTCTCGTCACAGGCACACACCTCACGGGCCCACCAACCAGAAATCCATCAGAAAATTTGTGGCACCGAGCAACGCCGTGCGGAAACACAATCCATCCAAAAACCATTTGATCCTACCTGCCATCCACCTACCCGAGATGCACATCCTCCTCGCATCGCCGCACCCCACCTCACCCTAAAAAATTAAACAGACCTCCCCCGCCATGTCATGTATCCGTGCAACCCTTTTTCCCATTCCCTACCACCCATCTCTCACTCGACGCCCCGCACCCCGCATCACACGGATCACAACCGCGCTCCTAGTCCCAAACCGCACAGCTATAAAGCCACCTCGCCCCACATGACACAACCATCAACATTAGACCTAACTATTTTCTCCCCCACCCGCCGCCGCCACCACTCTCAAGACCTAAATATCTTCTCCTCCAACCTCAACCACCAATATTCTCTAGATCTAACCATCTTCTACTCCACCCTTCGCCGCCGCCGCCACTCTTTAGACATAACAATCTTCTCCTCCACCACAACCACGAACATTCTCTAGATCTAACTATCTTCTCCTCCACCCATTGTTGCCCGCCACTCTCTTGATATTTTTGCCCTCATAATTGTGAGCCATCGTCTATGTTTTCCTCTTAGGTTAGATCTGTGGTATTCCAAGGCACCTACGCGTTGCACCATTCGCGTATTCTCGACGAACCACAGTCGCTGCCCAACTATTAGGCCATGCTCCATTTACATCTCGAACTAATACGACGAGATCCAAAGTCAAAGGTAAGGAAAATTAATTTATTAACTAGCAGCAAAAAAAGGTTTCTACTCATACCATTTTCTTTATAGGGAGAAAATTAGAACTAAATGCATGTTACCCAGGATTCTGCGGAAATCTCATTATTCAAGTGCAGTAAGTGCGTTAAGATGCCACTTTTGAAATGGAGAAGACGAGGTCTAAAATCCAAGGTAAGGAAAATTAATTTACTCATTAGGAGCGTAAAAGGTTTGTCTTGATACCATATTTGTTTTTCCTAGGGAGCATATTAGAACTAAATGCCTATTTTCTAGGCTTCTGTGAAAATCTCATTGTTCAAGTGTAGTAAGTGCGGTAAGATGCCACTTTTGGAACAGAGAACGCGAGGTCTAAAATCAAACGTAGGAAAAGTAATTTATTCACTAGGAGCATAAAGGTTTCTGTTGATATCATTTTTGTTTTTCCTAGGGAGCATATTAGAACTAAATGCCTATTTTCTAGGCTTCTATGAAAATCTCATTGTTCAAGTGCAGTAAGTGCGTTAAGACTCCACTTTTGGAACGGAGAAGACGAGATCCAAAATCAAAGGTTAGGAAAAGTAATTTATTCAGTACGAGCATAAAAGGTTTCTGTTGATACCATTTTCATCTTCTCTAGGGAGCGTATTAGAACTAAATCCCTATTTTACAGGTTTCCGTGAAAATCTCATTGTTCAAGTGTAGTAAGTCCATTATGATGCCACTTTTGGAGTGGACAAGAAGAAATCTAGAATCAAAGGTAACGAAAAATAGTTTGTTCATTAGGAGCATAAAAGGTTTATGTTGATATTATTTTTGTTTTTCCTAGGGAGAATATTAGAACTAAATGCCTATTTTCCAGGCTTCTGCAAAAATCTCATTGTTCAAGTGCAGTAAGTGCGTTAAGATACCACTTTTGGAACGGAGAAGATGAGGTCTAAATTCAAAGGTAAGGAAAAGTAATTTATTCAATAGGAGCATAAAGGTTTTTGTTGATACCATTTTTGCTTTTTCTAGGGAGCATATAAGAACTAAATTCCTATTTTACAGGCTTCCGTGAAAATTACATTGTTCAAGTGTAGTAAGTGCTTTAAGATGCCACTTTTGGAATGGAGAATACGATATCTAAAGTCAAAGGTAAGGGAAAGCAATTTATTTAGTAGGAGCACAAAAGGTTTCTGTTGATACCATATTTTTATAAGGATCGTATTAGAACTAAATGCCTATTTTCCAGGCTTATGTGAAAATCTTATTGTTCAAGTGCAGTAAGTGTGTTAAGATATTCGACTAGAATTATACCAAGGTGATCTTTTGAATTATGTGTGACTAGAATTATACCAAGGTGATATTTTAAATTATGTGTCTATGCTGATGAAGTTGAATGAAATAACCAATCAAGGGCACATCTATCCAACGCAACAACCACCTCACTTGGGATTCACTGAAAAATTCAGCCTATTGTTACTAGCTTCTAATTCAGCCTATTATTACTTTTTGACTGTAAACTGTAGGGAACCCCCCCCCCCCACACACACACACACACAACACTTTAACTTTATTGCCAAAAAGAGTTACAAATTACATTGATTACAAGAGGTAATCAAAGTGGTAAAGTAAAAAAACTGGAGAACTAAAAAACTAGTGAACTACAAGACAATACCTCGAGGAGGCAAAAAAAGAAATCCATCTCAATAACTCATCTCTAAAGACATGTTTGATTCTATGCCGCGTGAGAGTAATATCATGGATGAAAGCACTTCTTCATTTATTAAAGCTAGGCCTTTCATGACTGAACACCTTAGCATTTTTTACTATCCAGATGTTCCAGCAGGCAACAAAAACCACCTTAGTGAAGAAAGGTTTTGCAAAATCTCGTTTAGCTTGCAGCACAATGTTGCTCATATCATCTCCCTGTGGCCAACAGATTTGAAGATAATTCCAGACTCCCACACTGAAATTACAGTGGAAGAAAAGATGGTCTCTGGTTTCCCTTGTCAGCAAAGGACAAAGAACACAATTAACCCCATCATCCATATGCCAATGCCTCCTATCAACCATATGTTTAGTGTTAAGCCCGTCCATGATCAACATCCAAGAAAACACTTTTATTTTCATTGTGCGTGATGATTTCTAGATCCATAGTAGCAGAGGATTAAATGACAAGGTATAATGCATGAAGGAATAGAATATCTTAGGTTTAAAAGCATTGCATGTCCCCTGCCAGTACTAGATATCATTTGCATCCAATCTCTGCTGTTAGTGGTCATCATTGCCTGAATTGCCATATATTCATGATATGCCTGTTCAGACAAAGGTAAATGAAACATATCTGAGATATCATGTGCTTGAAAGGCTTCAGCTATAGTTATCGATGGATCTTTCACATAAGAAAATAGCCTTGGAAACCTTGATTGCAAGGTTGTAACATAATCACCAAGCTTCCATCTGCCAGAACAAAATATATCTTTCCACCAAAAAGATCCACAGCTGGCAGTACCCTGTGGTACCCTCCCATGATAATATGTATTCCAAACAAGAGATACCCATGGCAGATCCATCTTGTTCAAAAACTTATGCATATGCTTGAGCAATAGAGCAATATTCTGGACCCCCAAGTTCAAAATCCCTAACCCCCCCCCCCCTTGCTTTTAGGCCTACAAATCAGGTCCCATGCTGCTAAAGATGGAGAGGGCTCATCTCTATGCTTTCTCCATAGACATTGTCTCTGGATTCTCTTGAGTTGTTAAAATTCTAGGGGGGGCTAGCAAACTGCGAAGATAGAATATGGGCATAGAGGACAAAGCAGAGTTTAGAAACTGCAATCTTTCACCCTGATTGAGGAAGGAGGAACCTGTTGTCATTCTTCTTTCGATGCAATCCACCAATGGCATGAAATCAATCATCTTTGGCCTAGTTACTAGCAATTGTTTTTATGCAATCATCATGATTTACCTGCTATTTTATTGTTAAGCACTTATTTGCTAAGAATTTAATACTTACCAAACAGAATATGTTTTTATTATGGTAAGTTAATAAAACATGAGACAATTGATTCTATTTTATGGATGATGGATGGGAGAAAAAATAGAGATGGGAGGAAAAAATCAAAGAGAAGGAAAGAGTGGGACGTATTATAAGGAAAGTTGGACCAAAAGAGGTCAAATGCGAACCTTACGTTCTTTTTAAGTAAGTAGAGAAGATAAAGATTTTATTATTAAGTACTTATTTGCTAAGAATTTAATGGTTTGCCAAACAGAATATGTTTTTCTTACGGTAAGTTAACAGAACATGAGACAATTGATTCTATTTTTAGGAAGAATTGATAGGAGAAAAATCACAAATCGAAGGAAAAAATCAAAGAGGAGAAGAAAAGAGTGAGATGTATATAAAAAAAGTTGAATAAAAAATAGGTGAAATGAAAATCTTACGTTCTTTTGAAGTACTTGAGATATACCAATATAAAACACCCAAAAGGACGTATCAAATCAATCTTGACCATCAAACCAATTCAATCAATGACCTAGATTGCCTCATTGGTGAGCGTTTGACATGTTCAACACCTAATTAATATTATACCAAGTATCAACATGAGTGCTAGTCATACAATTAATGCGTATATAATATCCTACCTAATATATGTGCGCAATTAATATCCTGCCTAATTTCAAAGCAATCGCGATTTCATGAATATTCGTTGATGTAAGTATTAAAAGTGTACTATTATTATTATGGTAAAAAAATGAAATATTTTTTTGAATATCAGTGCAGACACAAGCGCTCATATACACGCGCATACACTCACCCTTATGAATCCACACACGCACATCCTACCCCTATGAGCACCTCCGAGAGACTGAGGCGGCATATCATCTTGAGATTTACGGAGTCATCGTAGGCTCCTCGTCGTCGACGGGAACGTCTCCTCCCACTGAAAGCGCATCGCCGGAAATACTAAAATAAATTAAAAATAATGCGAGCACCAAGACATGAACCCTGATGCGCTGGAGATACCACTGTACCTTTAATCATCCAATCACATGTTGGTTCGCAAAGAATAAAATGTTTTTTAACATCAACACAAGCCCTCATATATATACGCGCATACACTCACCTCTATGAATGCATACATGCACACCCTATCCATATGAGCACCTTTGAGAGACTGAGCCGGCATATCATCTTGAGATTTTACGAATTCACCATAGACACCTCGTAGTCGACGGGAACGTCTCCTCCCATTGAACGCGTATCGTCGAAAATCCTGAAGCGAGCATTAGGATTTGAACCATGTCCACCTAACCATCCAACCACAGGTTGGTTCGCGAATAATGATATGTTGTTGTCCAACAAAATTTGTTCCGCGAACCAACGTGTGGTTGGATGATTAGGAGAACAATAATATCCTCTGTCCAATAGAGTTTAAGTCTTAGACTTGATAATGGTGCTTGCATTTTCATGGAATTATTCCAAACCTTCCGATGATTTGCGTTCGGTGGGAAGTGACTTTCCTGATAATTAGGTGCTTATACAAGTAAGATGCGCATGCGTATTTTGATAAGGATGAATGTACTTCCACCCTTCCTAAATATAAGTTATTTTAAAGAATTCAAATGAACTATCATATATGAATGTATATAGACATATTTTAAAGTATAGATTCACTTATTTTGTTCTGTATATACATGTATTGAGAAAAACAAAATTTGTTGCCAACCCACCCACTCACCCACCAGTGAATGTCCAGCGATTGAAACCCGTCGTCTCGTCAGTTTCAGAAACGGCAAACAGTCAAAGTCCTTTTCATCTCTTCCCAAAAACCCGAGTTCCCTCCTCGCCCTCGCCGCCTCCTCCCTCCTCTCTGCCACCCGTGAGCGCCCCGCTGATTATAAAAGCAAAAGCCAGAGCGCAGCAGAGACCACGACGCGCAGCGCAACAAGGAGAGGAGACGGGGCGCGAGATCGGGCTCATCGCCGTCAAACCCCGGCTACTCCGTCGACGGCGCCCCCAGCGCCTCGGAGGCAGGTCGAGGTGCTGCGCGGCGCGGCGGCGGCCTGCTGCGAACCCCTCCTTGTTCTCGCGCCGGAGGGGACAAAAATGGTAAGTAATTGAAATCCCTCACGATCTTCTGTTCTGGAATGAAGCCGGCGAGAGGGAAATAGGCAGTGGGCTGTGACCCGCGATGCTGTCCAGGGCTTCCTGCTGGGAAGAATCCCCCTCTCTCCGCTTTAGGTTTTGTCTGATTTTGGGAGTCGGGTAGCGTCATGTTGGATTTCGAAAGGCGTTTAAGCCGATTCGAAGGAATTGCTAAAACTTTGAGGGGAGGCGCTATTATTTTGTCGGATTTTAGTATCGGGAAAAAAGAGTCGCTGCTGGCCATTGGTCCAAGAGGGGGTATTGTTACTAGATTTGTAAGATCATCATGCAGTCTTATGTTTATACCATATCACTGATCTTTGAAAGGGTAAATATTACTCCAATTGTCCTGTGGGATAGTACCGAAATAGTTAACCTTTTACTTGCACCGAACTATTTCGTATGGTTCATTTGAATCCTTCAGGATTGTAAGCATCGAATTTTAGTCTGTTTGTGAGGAACAACTGTCTAATCTAGTTACAGTTACATGTTTCTGGAGTGTACCATGGTGAAAATGGCCAATTGTTGACTGCCCTGTTGAAGCTGCTGTTAATTCATTGCATCAGTGCTCAGAGATTTGTTGCCCTGAACTTGTAATTTGTGAAGCTCTTGCCTTCAGTCTGTTGGTAAATATACTATGAGCCGTTGACCATGCCTCTCTGTGCTCTTCTTGAAGAGTTATACAGACAAACTGTTCTTTATCAGAAAAAAAATACAGAACAAACTGTTTCACCCAGTGACCCTATGTTTAAAATTCTAAGATACAGTGTTTAGTCGGATCACAGTCTTCTCTGTTCACATGTGGTAAATTCATCAATAGTAGTACATTATGTGCTGTCATTAACAGGAAGCAGATGAAATCTCATCATTGGTGAAATGTTGCACTCATGTTTTGGGAATTTGACATTTTAATTTTTGCACTACTGAAGTATCTCTCATTGCTTTTCTTCAGGTTTTTTCCGCACAAGGTCCTCAGACAAGTAATCATGGAAAAGAAAGGCATGGCAAAACCATTGATGAAGAAGGCAGCAGAGTCAGCTGCAATTACTGCGGTGAGGTGGTTTGTAGTTACAACCGTCTAGAGCAACATGTAGCAGGCATCAAGGGCAATGTTCGTCCATGCAACCTAGTACCGGACAGTGTCAGGACAAGCTTAAGGAGTTCACTTGTGGATTGCAAGAAAGATCAGATGCTCGGAAAAACGAAGAGACTGAAGCAAAATCATGATGAGGTTCCTCACACAAACCCAGCCCTTCCATCTCCTCAAGTCCAGCAACCACAGCTACAGCCAACTGTGTCCAATAACAACCGCTGCTTTGTTCATTATCAACCGGATCTGACGCAGGCCAAGGAAATCACGTATAGTTCTTGTCAACCGAAACCCAAGGTTGAGACAAGTGATTATTTCGATTCTCAGTCAGCAAAGTCAATAGGCAAGTTCTTCTCCGAAGCTGCACCTGAGCCTGGTGTTCTCCATTTATCATCTTTGAAGGAGATGGTTGTGTTTTCCCATGGGCCCGGGGCTGTAATGCCTACGTACGAAGCTGTTCTGCAGGAGCAACTAAGAGAAACTGAGAACCGCACAAAGGAACTCAAGCAAGAGTGGCAAACAAGTGGCTGCACTGTAATTGTGCATAGTTGGAAGAGCAAGTGTACCAAAAGCTTCGTAAGTGTCCTGGTGCACTGCAGCAAAGGTACGCTGTTCCTCAGATCCATTGACGTCTCTGAAATCACTGAGGACTTTGATGAGCTAGAATCAATGCTTTCTCGCGTGGTTGAAGATGTTGGTGCTCATAACATTGTTCAGATTGTCATGAATGACGTGTCACCCCATATGCAGATGGCACGGCAGTATGTGCTAGATAAATATGATAGTTTTTTCTTCACACTATGTGCTGACCATTGCATCAACCTTCTGCTTGAGAAAATAGCAGCGCTCGAGCATGTGAGTGAAGTCCTAATGAAGGCAAGGGAAATTACATGGTTTTTATATGACCATGCACTGCCAATGAAACTGAAAGGAAGGTATGTTCAGGAGGAGATTTTGAGCAGTTCCTATTTAAAATTTGTGGCAATGTTCATCACATTAGAGAGGTTAGTTTCTGCAAGAGTAGATCTGGTGCAGATGTTAAACTCGCCTGTATGGGTTTCCTCTGGTTGGGCTTGTCTTGACTTGTTCAAGCGTATCCAGAGCATAGTGAAGACAGATGATGAATTTTGGAATGCTGCTGCAGAAGTCGTCAAGGTTACAGACCCACTTGTCAGCGTGTTGTATAAACTGGAATATGATATCTGTCCGATGGGTATCTTGTATGAAGCCATGGATAGAGCAAAAGAAGAGATATCTCTCAATATCGGAGATGAGAGTGACTTTTATTGGTGTATGATTGATAGGATATGGGATGATTACTTGCATACTCCTCTCCATGCTGCTGGTCAGATGCTAAACCCAAGGATCTTTTACACAGCTGGATTCCAGCCTGATACTGAGATCAGCAGCGGCATCGCGGCCTGTACAATCCAACTGGGCAAGGCTCATTACAATGCCAGAAAAGCGTCTGCACAATTGAAAGTGTATGAGAAGAAGTTGGGCTATTTCGACACAGATCCAGCAATGCAGCAAATCATGGAATTACCACAAGGTAAGCTACACCCTAACCACTTGCAAAATGCCCACTCCTTAACAACCACTGACGGTCGTGCCTTTATGTGTCATATGTACTTGCTTTTTTGCAATATTTAGATCGAGCTGGAATAATGTCTGAGGTCCTCCACAAAATCTCATATGTGCATTTGTGCACCGTAACATACAGTGCGCCAGCATATTTAGTTAGCATGTCAAGTATATCATGTCATAATGCACTTGTATTCAAAGTCAGAATGGTATGATGATCAACTTCTCTGCATTAGCCTAACTTGTCATCCTGGCTGTTTAAATAAATAGCAGAAATTTTAAAAGGTTTACAGATGAATGTGTAGAATGATCAACTTCACTGAATTAGCCTAGCTTGTCAACATAGTTATTTAGTTAGTATGTTGCAAACTGGAGTATGTGGTGTATAGGAGCCTTTCTCTTCTTCTGTTTTGCACTTCAACTTTCAAACCCAAACACCTACTGAGATCATCGCCATTTCATTCACCCGTTCTATCATACTACATGAATTGCTATCTTCTTACCACGTTTATGACCTGAAATCGCAGTTGAATGGTGGTTGACGCACGGGGCTCGCGTGCCCGACCTGCAGACCCTGGCGAGGCGTGTCCTGAGCCAGACGTGCTTCGGCGCCACCAGGTACAACATCGACTGGAGCCTGTCGGAGAAGCTGCACGCCGAGTGGGACGAGATGATGCTGCCCGAGCAGGAGAGATTCCGGCAGAAGGAGTACGTCCACTACAACCGCGTCCTCGCCCGCGCCGCCCCGCTCCTGCATGGCTCCTCCGTGAAGCAGCACGACAGGGTCACCTTGGTGCTGCACGACTGGATCAGGCCACAGAAACCGGCCGCTGGGTCGCCACTGACTGAGTGACGGCCTTCAGTTGTGCCTGGAGCGATGCTTTCGCCTCTCCTCCGTTTAGTATTTGTATGTGTGTGTATGCTGCTGTAATCCTGTGCAGCAGTAATAATCTGTCGGATGCTCACTAGTGGCATTCCCTTTGGTACTGTCGTGGTCTGCTGAATCTCCCGGGTTTTTATTTCTTGAACTCCTGCTGGATTGCCAAGTTAGTTATGTTGTTGAAACCCTACTGAATTTCCAAGTCATTATTTGTATGTGCGGAGAAACCCTGATGAATTTCCAAGTTATTATAACTATGTTTGGAAAACATAATGTCGCTCTGTTGGTAAGCTGTGCGAGTCTGCAGTGAGCCCACCAAGGTTCAAGTCTCGGACTTCAGTTAGGCCTTGTTCGGTTAAGCCATTCCCCAAGTGAATTGGAGTGGAATGGAGGGGATTTGGGGGGAATTTGAACTAGATGGGATTTAATCCCTGCCAATCCCTGCCATTTGTTATGGAACCGAACAAGGCCTTAGGGGCGAAATTGGGCCTGGGGCAACTGGGGCTGTAGCCCCAGGCGTGGCCCATCTAGTACGTTATACATCCAGCAGAATTTCTCCAATTTTGTAGACTAATATAGGCCCAGCCCCAGGCATGTGACCCCAGCCGGGCAGGCACTCAGCCCATGTACAATCCAAGCTCTCCCTCCATTGTGAGTTTGCCCCAGCCCAGTTAGCACTTGGCATTGATCGCTAAAAGGAATCGCTAGCGCCTTCGACCAGATCGGATCTCCGTGACACACGATTATTGCTTTCAGCCTTCGAGCTTTCCCTCGTCTCGCCAGATCGGACTAAAAAAACCTCCTGACGCTGCGCCTCCAATTCTCCTCGATTGTTGGATCGACTCCACCAGACGCGCGCCGCGGCTGGCGCTCCGAATCTCGGATCTCTAAATTTGTTGGAGCAGTCCCTCCAGGCCTTTTTTCTGCTCCATCAGTCTATCTCCACGACCGGGCAGCGGTAGGTAATGTTAAGTTTTCTGTATCATCTAATTTTTCACCGTAATTACCATCTTATCAGCCGAAATTGATGAATTGGCGATGTTAAATTGTACTAATTACTTTAGTCAACTCATTTTTATTTGTTATTAGGGAAAACAAATATAAATCCCAGATGAAGAGGCCCTGGACAATTTTTTTTTTAAGAAACATCCAACCAGCCTGCGCCCAACAATGCTACTACATCATGCACTTCATGATAATGGCCCCATATGTTCTTTTTGTTATGAATGGTGTTTGACATTTTTTTAGGTAGTGATATTTGGCATTTTTTGAAGCTGCTTAGGTTTAGCCCTAGGCTTTGAGAAATCCTGACTCCGCCTCTGACTTCAGTTGTTTCTTCTATAAAAATATGTCGCCAAGGTGAGTAATATATTCTACTGTAAATTAGTTTTATTTTCAGGCAGTGCATAGTGGATTAGCCTTTTTCTTCAGCGTAATGTGGATGACGTGGCATCGCATTTTGCAAAAAATCCCTGCACACAAAGGCCCACCTGTCAGCTGGCTGCTGGAGTGGGAGAAATAAAAGGGTGTCCTCGGCTCTAGCACACTGCGGTGTGGTCGCGCCGCGGAGCCCGCACGCGTGTGAGTCGCCGACGGCGAGCCTGTGGGGGTCGAGGTCGCTCTATGGGAGGACGCCCGCGCCCGAGCTGGAGCAGAGCACAAGCAGACACCATGCCGCACGCTCGGGAGCCCCCCGCGGCGAGTGACGAGACATAGGCATTGGCGAAGGCCGCCTGCACGGCGCTACCACACGGCCCCAGCAACGGCCATGGAGGAGGAGCCGGTCTTGAGCGCGCAGGTGAAGCCGTGGCCGAGACGAGGGAGCCGAACGCGCCCTGGACCAGGTCGGACCCGCTCCGTGGCGTTTGCGTGCTCGGCGATGTGAATGCGTACGGATGGGGAATTCAGTCGAGAACCTAGCGTGCATGCAGGACGAGGCAAGTGGAGGAGGAGCTGCGGATACCTTTGATCTTGAAGAGCTTGCAGCGGATGCGGTGCATGCAGCCGGCGTAGTGGAGACCGGCGGTGAGCACCACCGTGACGATCACGGGCTGCCATGAACCAAATCGAACGATCGGTCGAGTAGAGCAATCTCATCAGCAAAATACTGCAACAGATGAGAGCGGGACATGATGCGAGTCGACTGAAGAGAATAGATAGTATTCAAGGACAAACCATGGCTGGCTTCTTGTTGTCCTTGCCGCCCTTCCCCTTCCCGACATTGCCGCCGCACTTGTCGTCCTGCTCTTTCTCCTCCTCCTTGTCCGGCACCTGCTTGCCCTCGCCGTCGGCGCACTTGTTCTTGTCCCCACCACCGCCACCGCCACCCTTGTTATCTTTGCCGCCGACGAGCTAGACCTTGTTCCTGGTCTTCGAGGCAACGCGGTCCTAAGCTTCTTGGCGTCGAAGCGGCCGACGATTGTCGACCTCCATGGCCACGCCCTCCACCCCTGCATGTCGACACGCACACTCACGGAGCCGATCATCGTCAGAAAATTAAGGGAGAAAGCATGCACAGACACGCGCGGAGAGAACCGAACCGAATCAAACTTGCTTAGTTGGCATGCATGATACTATCTATGATACTCTCATTACGCGCAGCCTTACGAACGCATGCTCCCAACCACTCCAACTGACAAGCATTGCTTGTAGTAGAACAGCACGCGTTTGGAATAACTTAGCACACCTATACAATCGGACCTGTCTACTGTATTGAACCGGAATTAGTTACTGTAGAGGGGAACATCTTAAAAAAAATGCACATTTTTTCTGAAGGGGTATATTTTGAAAAAGTACAAACATTTTTTGAATTTCTGAACAATTTTTCATAGACAGGAACATTATTTTGCATATGTGAACAAAAAATTTGAAAACCGCAGATTTTTTTTTTGAAAAACGTGAACCATTCTTTGAAATAATGAAAAAATTATGAAATTCCGAACAAATTTTTAAACCGCATTTTTTGTTTGATGTTTAAACAAATATTTGAAAAATGGAACATTTCATAAAATTATAAAAATGCACTACAAGAAATATGTCAACTTGTGACTTTGACTATTGGTCACTGAAAGGTCATTATTTTTTATTTGCGATCTTTTTTTGAACAAAAATAGAAGGTCAAAAGCTGGCGGTCATAAACTGAAATTAACGACCTTCTGTGTGAGAAGGTCGTGGACGTTTACGACCAAAATATGCCTATTGTTTTGTTTTGGTCACTAGCAGCCTCCCCAGACCACGTAGGCATCCGACGTGACAATCTGATGTGGCACAAGAATCAGCACGGTCCAATTCGATTTTCTACATGGGCCGAGCCCATTAATTCAGCCTTTTAGGATATTTTTTTTTGCTTGATGTTTTTGGGCCTTTTCTATAATGGGCTTTTACCTTCCACATAGTTTGTTTCCTTTTTGTTTCTATTTTCTATTTGAGTCGAGGCCTCCTTATAATACTTCTGAATAGCTTTTCAGCCCAGGTTATTTTGGGCCATGGCATCTTAATAGTATGAGTATATTTGGGCCGTTGCCACTATCAGGTCCAGTAAGAACATTTTTTCTGAAGAATTTAATGTTCAAGTAAAATGTACACAAAACATTACAGGGAAATAGCACATACAACAGCAGATAAATTTTCGTTTAACTCCTACTACAGCTCACTACAACATAGACAGTACATGACATTTCATCCTTCAATTTTTTGCCAGGCACTAGACGAGTACATCTTACTTCAAATAAACAGTACTGTTCTCGAAAGCAAAATACACCACCACACGCCATAGTGTGCCATCTTACTCAATCTGGCCTCAATGAACTAGCAGCGCTGCTTGCTCCTTTGGCCCAGAGCTCCTTGCTGTAGAGGATGGCTAAAACTCGGATGCAGAGCTCCCTGCACATGACATATTGTGTCAATGCTTGCAGCAACAGAAAAAACTCACATACCATAGAACTTGCACAGTAATATATCAACCACCAAACAGTATGAAGCAAAAACAAACAAGAGGGGGAGGAGTTTATAACTGATCTTCTTGAGCCTCTCCTTAAGCAAAAGCATCATCCAAGGTAATCGTCTAAACAAGAACACTCCTTAAGATTCTGGAAATGGACCAACACAGCAGTAGTGAAGCTATGCGGGGATCTTTGTGAAGCAGTTTATCGCTTCTTGGAGACACCAACAGTCTTTCCTCTCCTGCCCCAGTAGTGATACAGACCATGATGGTTCCTGGGAAAGAGAGCAAGGTTTCAAGCATAAGTGATCTCTCATACATCTATGCACTAAGGAAAAATGCTACTGCTGCAACAGTGAAGTTTTAAGGAATCAGCCATCAGGCATCAGCATACATCTATTGGAAACAGAGCATTGATATACAGATCAGCTGGGTCACATACAAGGTACACTAGAAAGGTATAAATGAATACATTGACAATCATCAATACCAGATTGCAAGACATAACAATTATGTACCTAAGAAAGTCGACAATGGCATATGGCAGGATATGAAATCGTATACAAGTAATAGACAAACTAGTTCCAACAGATTGACTGAATTGAACTGCTATATAACCAAGTTAGAGCTGGCAGAAGTTGCAGGTAAATACACATCCATAGAGCTAACAGTAGCAAAAGATGACTTTGGTCTCTGCTTGACTAATGAATCAGTACATCTTCAAGCGAAAAATCATGAAGATCACACTACGATGTCCCTAACAGCAGTAGAAGCTCAGAGGTGTGACAATATTTCGTAATATACAAGCCTTAGCTACAACTTTCCGCTTAACATGCAAATAAAAATCAGCCACTTATTGCTTATTTCATGCTTCAATTTTTATTTTCAACTTTGTTAGGATAATCTGTATGCATAGGTACAGTCCTATACTTGTTTGGGAAGTCAAGATATTCATGTCAACAATTATAGAGCCAAGCAATCATTTAAGCATAGAAGGCACGCCATTTCTATATATAACTAAAACATATTCAGCAAGCTACCGAAGCCAACAACTATGATTACTTAAGAAGGAAAATAGTCATCATAAGCCTATATTTCTTCAGGTTGGGCTCATGCACCACGAAACAACTTTAAAAATATAGAACCAATCCAGTAGGGGAAATTGATATGTAGTAGAGTTGCCTTAACTAATATATTGTGCTAGCTAGTGTAATGAGATGAATACAACAACAACAAAGCCTTTAGTCCCAAACAAGTTGGGGTAGCTAGTGTAATGAGATGAATGCATTTAATAAAATGGATTGCTTCTGGCTGCTGTAGTAGTACATATATGCATGCTAACGACATGAAGTTTCCATCAGGCCATGATCAACTACTCCAAACCATTGCATGCTTTGCAAAAAAAAATACTAGATGAATCTCACTAACAGGAGCACTAGGTTATTAATGGAAGAAGTAATCTGCAGATTACATAGTGAACAAGTGAAGGATTTAGATCTCTCCCTGTGGAAGAACTAAGTTGATGAAGACATGCAGCAGAAGGAGAAGCCTTGCATCATTGGTTTGGTCGGGTCAACCCCAGAAGGAGCGCCGATGTACATGATCAGCACCCGAGCGGCTCAACATTCCTATCCCCTACCTCAACTCGACCCGGCCTCAAGGAACTAGCAGCACCACTGTACCTGGGTCATATTTAGGTACACAATTAGCTAATATGTCAACATTTAGTTACCATGAAAATAAAACAACGAACTCGGATAGGCATTAGCAGTGTAGTACATAATGTATCACTCTAACTTTGGGAAATAGTTAGTCTGGTGGGTATCCAGTTTACTTGCATATGACCAACACTAACCAGTATGAGTTCGTTCAATAAATAAAAAGTACTCAATAAATTATACAGAATTTAAAGGATTATTTGTTTTTTTGTGGGCCTTTGATGCTAGAGTAAGAAGATGCAAATGGGTGAATAATACGTAGTGGAAGCACCAACAATAATACTCAATCACAGTAGATAGTACTAGTAAGTATATACCGTGGGTCATGGCTCTGAAATCCTTATAACCAGAGATTCATGTACCCAACTGAAGCAAAAACTAGCAGCAGAAAAAAGCCCCTCCTACTGAATGATTGCTCCAGAAAAAAGCCCCTCCACAGCCAGCAGTAATCATAATTGATTTATTTCATCTTAGCTATTAGAGGGTATGAAACTAAGTGCAGTTTACAGATTGCTGCTAAAATTCCCTTCCATCATCTATCCATAATAGCACTATTATCCTTCTTTTCTTTTCATTTGCTAGGAATAATTAGCACTATTTGATATGACAGCATACTACACTAGTGGAGGTGGAGCGAGGAACAAACCTGCCTGACGTGAACTGGCAAATCAAACCTACACTCCACTAGTATAGTATTTCTCCGTCTCGAAAACTAGGCACCTAAAATTAAGATCACAAACACCAATTAGCTACTCCATCTATCGTACTAAAAAAATACCACTGTATCAAATTTCCCATATCAGAAAACTTGTGCAGCTTTTTCAATCCAGTTTTTCTACCAACAAATTAAATTACTGCAGATTACTATACACCCAACCATGATACAGGATATAAAATTAAGCTTAAATGCAATGTTCACACAGCTGACAGTTCCATTTGAGTAATTTGGATGACATTTTCTACCTGGTATGCCCTCTAAGTGTTGCTCGAACTAGCACGATTTTAGAAATGATCAAACCGTGTACTAGACAGACATATCATGTGACTGCTGCAGACTGAACCTATTTTATACACACATGGCTGCTTGAATACAAGAACAAGCAGGACCAAATAGAAAAGAAAAAAAGTCCTTCCATGGCATCCTGTTCCTATAGTAGCAGGCAGGGTGGGTTGGAGGTGGAGCAGAGCATCTTCTCCATGGACCTCCTATCTCTTCCGCATGCCCTTGATTTCCTTACACAATACAAGCAGACGAGATGGTATAATACACGCGTACATCAGATGTTGGAGGAGATGTTGGAGGAGCAGACAAGAAGGGAGGGGGTTTGGGGGTTACCTGCCTTGACGTAATTCCGACACCGGTGGTGGAGGCTGCAGGTCCCAGTTGCTGCGTGCATGAAGGCAGGAGGAAAGAAACCCTTGGCGGCGCTGGTGACCCACTGCGGCGGCTAGGATTGGAACCGCCTCGCCTTCGTCCAGCTCGCTCTCCTCCACCTTCGTCTTCATCTTCGAGTCCGCGGAGCCGACGACCACCATGCTGGAATCGCCTGCGGGAGCCAGGAAACCGTCAGCACTGGTCTAGGTCCACGGGGAAGCGAAGGATCGACGGTGAGGAGGAGGCGGTTCAGGCGGGGGAAGGCGGGGAACGAGCGCGTCGGCTTCAGGGAGGAGGAGGAGGGGCGGGTGAGCTGCTGCGGGTGGCCTAATGGGGATGACCGTCGGGCGTCGAGGGAACAGAGCAGGGGAGGGGGTGGATCTACCCGCCGCCATGGCCATGGTCGTGCCATGCAGCTAGGTCTAGGTCATGAGCGAGGGGGGAGCGCGGATCCGATCGCGGTCGTGGGAGAGAAGGGAAGGGGAGGGGTTGCCGGCGGCCGGGCTTGGGGGAGAGGAAGGAGGACGGTGGCGGCGGCTGGGTGGTTGGGGATCGAGAGATTGAGAAGGAGCGAGAGGGTTGGGGGGTGGCGGCTGTGGGACGAGAGGGGAGAGTGGATCGGCGAGAGGAGGGGATCCAGAAGTTAGGGTTTAGGTGAGAGGGTAAGGGGGCGAGGGCTGCCGTTGGATCCAGAAGCATCCAACGGTGGTTGACGCATGATCCGCGTGATATACCTATGGACCAATGAGAGCGCACCAAATAATTTGAAGATCTTTTGACCATATAAATTGGTCGTGATTGATTACATACAAATTTTTCATTCCATTTTTCAATGCTCAAAATGAGTTTTTTTTATGAAAGACATATAAAATATTTGTTTAAATGATGTCATATTTTGCACAAGTTTACATCTTACACTGTGTTTGGATGTCTCCATTGGAGCCCTGGAAATGGATTTGGTAATCATCTCACATCAATACACTTGTTTGGCTAGACACTGAATTCGTATTGGAAATAAAAACCGATTCAGTCCGTTTTGGCTACGACGTAAATCTGCCTCACATGTTTTGGAGGGCTACCCCTTCGAAATGGACTGAAATGGCCACCTCCCGCAAAGCATACATGTTCGAGCCCGCAACGAGAAAATAGAAGAGAGAAGGGAGGGGATACGAGAAGGCGACCTCGCGACGACCTAGCAGGTAGCAGGGGGGCGGCGACAACGACCTAGTAGGTTGGTGGCGGCGGTAACCACCATGGAGTCCGACGGCGGCACAGGTCCCTTCCTCCCCGGTCCTTCCCGAACTCCTCTTCTCCTCCCCACTGAGCCACACCCCGCCATGGAGGTCGGCGGCGGCCCAGGACCGGCGCGCCCCGCCCCCTTGTGCCACGCCCCGCCGTCCTCCCCGGCCACCGTGCCCCGCCCTCCTCGGCCACGCCCCGCCCTCCTCCCTGCCCGTCGTCCTCCGCCTCTCTTCTACTCCATGGCCAAAGGAACTGCTGCTCCTCTTCTGCTCCATGGCCAAAGGACATTGCTAGAATATTTATTTCTTACTGCCATATTTATTTCTTCTGCTCCATGGCCAAAGGAGATGCCCCGCTAGAGTATAATTTTCATGGCAATATAGCTATGCAATTCCAAAGTTTGTCATCCAAACAGGATTTGGTATTGCAACCTCATAGGCATTTCAAGGGGCAATTCAGTGAACAACCAAACAGGCGAATTCATATTCGTGCCATTTTAATTTCCTCACTGATTTCGAATTCCAGACCAATTCAATACAGAGCTCACCAATGGAGACATCCAAACGCAGTGTTTGATTGGCAAACAACATTGACAAAGGGAGTTTTCATTTTCTATGCATAGAAAATTCATTTTCCATTTTTTGAGTGCCCGAAATGAGTTTTTTTGTGAAGGACCTACCATATATTTGTTGCAAAATTGGACCAAATCAATTTTATAAAATACTAGGCCATATTTAATTCACAATTGACCAAATGGTTGGGTGTCAAAAGTTTTGATCCACCTCTGGTGAAAAAGACAAATTCTCGCCGATTCAGTAGGAAGCGGGTCAAATTTGAACTATGGCTGCCTCATAGTTTTCTCTTTATTTTTTCCAAAAATCATTTCTAGGTACGAAATTATCTATTTAATCAGAGAAACATCAAAAAAAATCCAAGATTCAACCACTAGCTAGGAACGGTGAAGCCCGTCATTTTGACCGCATTTTGAAACGGGCATAAAAAATTCAAAAAATATCAGAAAATTGGAAAACCTTCACATTGTGTCATTATATGTGATCATGTTTTCAGAAAAAATAATAAACTTGTAATACGGCAATTATTTTTAAAACGTGTTCTCAGAAATGAGCAATCATGCGTGAAGATGCATGACTTTCAAGCCAAATGATCAATCTTATGGCCACATTCATGGCATAATTTGTTCAAATGATCTCATATTGTGCACAAGGGTGAATATTGGAATGGCAAACAATGTTGCCTAAGGAAATTTTCATTGTCTTTGCACGGAAAATTCATTTTCCATTTTCCGAGTGCCCGAAATGAGGTTTTTTTGTGAAGGACCTACCATATATTTGTTGCAAAATTGTACCAAATCAATTTTCTAAAATACTAGGACATATTTGATGAACAATTGAACAAATGTTTGGGTGTAAAAAGTTTTGATCCACCTCTCGTGAAAAAGACAAATTCCCACCGATTCAGTTGGAAGCGGGTCAAATTTGAACTGTAGTTGCCTCGTAGTTTGCTCTTTATTTTTTCCAAAAATCATTTCTAGATACATAAGTATCTATTTAATAAGAGAAACACCAAAAAAATTCCAAGATTCAAGCACTAGCTATGAACGGTCAAGCCCGCCGTTTTGACCGCATTTTGAAACGGGCATAAAAAATTCAAAAAAAAATCAGAAAATTGGAAAACCTTCGCATTGTGTCATTATATGTGATCAAATTTCTAGAAAAAATAATAAACTTGTAATACGGTAATTATTTTCAAAATGTGTTCTTAGAAATGAGCTATCATGCGTGAAGATGCATGGCTTTCAAGCCAAATGATCAATCTTATGGCCACATTCATGGCATAGTTTGTTCAAATGATCTCATATTGTGCACAAGGGTGCATCTTGGAATTCCAAACAAATGTTTTCTAAGGGATTTTTCATTGTCTTTGCACGGAAAATTCAATTTCCATTTTCCGAGTGCCCGAAATGAGGTTTTTTTGTGAAGGACCTACCATATATTTGTTGCAAAATTGTACCAAATCAATTTTCTAAAATACTAAGACATATTTTATGCACAATTGAACAAATGTTTGGGTGTAAAAAGTTTTGATCCACCTCTCGTGAAAAAGACAAATTCCCGTCGATTCAGCTGGAAGCGGGTCAAATTTGAACTGTAGTTGCCTCGTAGTTTGCTCTTTATTTTTTCCAAAATCATTTCTAAGTACATAAGTATCTATTTAATCAGAGAAACACCAAAAAAATTCCAAGATTCAACCACTAGCTAGGAACGGTCAAGCCCGCTGTTTTGACCGCATTTTGAAACGGGCATAAAAAATTCAAAAAAAATCAAAAAATTGGAAGACCTTCGCATTGTGTCATCATATGTGACCAATTTTCCAAGAAAAATAATAAACTTGTAATACGACAATTCTTTAAAAAAAGTGTTCTCAGAAATGAGCTATCATGTGTGAAGATTCATGGCTTTCAACCCAAATGATCAATCTTATGGCCACATTCATGACATAGTTTGTTCAAATGATCTAATATTGTGCACAAGGGTGCATATTGGAATGGCAAACAATGTTGCCTACGGAAGTTTTCATTTTCTTTGGACAAAAAACCCATTTTCCATTTTCCGAGTGCCCAAAAGGAGGTTTTTTGTGAAGGACCTCCCAAATAATTGTTGCAAAATTGGACCAAATCAATTTTATTAAATACTAGGACATATTTAATGCACAATTGACAAAATTGTTGGGTGTAAAAAGTTTTGATCCACCTCTCGTGAAAAAGACAAATTTCCGCCGATTTAGTTGGAAGCGGGTCAAATTTGAACTGCGGCTGCCTCATAGTTTGCTAGTTATTTTTTCCAAAAATCATTTCTAGTTACATAAGTACCTATTTAACCATAAATACATGGTTTGGTGGCGATACGTCGAGGTTTGGGCGGTGGCCGAGGGGCCCAACTCTAGAGCGCGTAAACTCGCATGCCCGCCGCGTGGTCACCGCGTGACCGTGGCGTTGCCATGTGTTCTGGGTGTCCTAGGCATGTCTAGTGGGTTGGGCACTCCCCAGGTAGGTGCCAGGAAGAAAATTACAACAAAATATTCTCACGAGGAGAACGATCGATGCTCAAACATGAATTCACAACCAAGTGTTTGATTAGCGGTACGGGAAATGTACATGGCTAATGGGCGTGAGTTTTGGCTGAGGATGATCAGTTACTAAGAAGACTGTCTTCACAAATTTTCAGCTCAAAAGGAGTAGCCTAGGTGGTACTTGCTTTGCAAACTACCACACTGGACATAACTACGAATGTTGAAGCTCGGCTCAAAATAATGAATGGATTGAGCTGGCATTTGGTGGAGGATGGTTATTTGGGCATAGGAAAGCACTGTAGAAAATGGATACTATTTGGACATGCCAAAGTGGTACTTCACAAACTGTTGTTCTGAACATAATAGGAAAATGAATATTTTTGAATTATTTTTGAACTAGGCAAGGAAGGCTTTTACATATTTGACGAAGATATGACCCAAAGAATTTATGAGATTTTTTTGGGAATTTTGAAAATGACAGAAATATAGGTTGCTTCACAACCTAGGGCAAAAACTGCCACATGGACATGACACATAGGCAAAACTGATGAGGTGGCGCCTAGTCATAGCAACCCACCACAATTTACAAGGCTATGACCATCTGTATTGGTTGTTAACAACTAGAAATAAGGCAGCGGACTAGCGCTGTTTGCTTTATGACTATTTCATCTAAGGAAATTATGACCTTTCTGACCAAAATGGTCGCAATGGTTTAGGGTTTGGAGCCCCCCGAACAGCTTTTGACTAATTGGTCTAAAATGGTCATAGATCTATGACCATTTCTTCCAGGGTCACTGATAGAAGGTCACTAGTTGACATATTTCTTGTAGTGATGAAAATCTTGAACATTTTTTTAATTTTTGAACAAAAATTTGAAAATGGAACTTCACGAAATATCTAACAAAAAATTGAAACGGCGAACATTTTTAAAAATCCACGAACAAGTTTCAAACGCGCACATTTTAAAAAATTTAGACCAAATTTTGCAACCGCGAACATTTTTTGCAATTCCAAAAGTTTTTTTAAAATATGAACATTTTCTAAATTTATGAACAAATTTTGGAATACATGAACATTTTTCGAAAGTCCTGAAATTTTTTTGAATTTGTGAACAAAAACTTGAAAATGGAACTTCATGAAATATCCAACAAAAAATTGAAACCACGAACATTTTTTAAAATTCCTGAACCGGTTTTCAAACACGGACATATTTGAAATTTCAGACCAAATTTTGCAACTGCAAACATTTTTTGCAATTCCAGAAGTTTTTTTGGAATATGAACAATTTCTTTATTTGTGAACAAATTCTGAAATACATGAACTTTTTTGAAAGTCCTTTACATTTTTTGAATTTGTGAACATATTTTAAAAGGTGGAACATTTTTCAAAATCTAAAAAATTTGAATTAAAAAATAAATATCAACTTGAATTTTTTGGAAGAAATGAAAAAATAAACAAAAAGAAAAAAGAAATAGCAAAAGGAAAAGAAAAGAAAAAGGAAAGAATAAAGAAGAAAATAAACAAAAAAACTAGAAACAAAAAAGAAAATGAAAATGAAATAGAAAAACCGGTTCGAAGAACCTTCTAGAAGGTTCCCAAAACCAGAAAAACCGACGGGGGAACTCTAGAAGGTTCCCAAAACCGGAATCGCTGCAACGCTTTAATGGGCCGGCCCAAGTCATCGCTCGAACACCAGGTCTCTATGCGAAAGGTCGACTCTTTGACGCAACTTGCGTCCAATAGGGAATTCCGACGAAAAACCCAGGACAGCCGGCTGGCATGCGTAGCGTGGCAGGCCACGCGGAGGCCAGACAGGGCGCTAGTGCAGGGCGAGCAATGCCCATGTTGGGCTGGCGCTATGATAACCCACAGGTATAGGGGATCGCAACAGTTTTCGAGGGTAGAGTATTCAACCCAAATTTATAGATTTGACATAAGGGGAGCCAAAGAATATTTGTAGGTATTAGCAGCCGAGTTGTCTATTCAGTCACACCTGGAGATTAATTATGTGCAGCAAGGTGATCAGTAGCACAGTAATATGATAGTTTTGATAGCAATAGTAACAGTAATAGTAA
Organism: Triticum monococcum; assembly: GCA_034509565.1. NCBI lineage: Eukaryota > Viridiplantae > Streptophyta > Magnoliopsida > Poales > Poaceae > Triticum > Triticum monococcum. Next base: position 654,303,831 of record CM067847.1, on the reverse strand, counting down.
CGATAATAGTGATAGCAATGATTTTGTAGCAAGTGCAACAGTAGCAATATGAGTAGTAACTTAGCAAGAACAATATGTGAAAAATTCGTAGGCATTGGATCGGTGAATTCGTTGGATGATATTCATCATATAATAGTCATAACCTAGGGCGATACAAAACTAGCTCCGGTTCATAAATATAATCATACGTGCTTATGGAAAGAACTTGCATGACATATTTTGTCCTACCCTCCCGTGGCAGCAGGGTCCATAAGAAAACTAAGGGATATTAGGGCCTTCTTTTAACAGAGAACCGGAACAAAGCATTAGCACATAGTGAATGCATGAACTCCTCAAACTACGGTCATCACCGGAAAGTATCTCAATTACTCTCACATTGGGGTTTAAGGATCATAACACGTAATAGGTGAATATGACTTGAAAGATCGGATATAGAACATGGATATAACATAAACAGTTCATATCTGAAATCATGGCACCCCGACCAAAAGTGACAAGCATTAAGCATGGCAAGGTCATAACAACATCAATCTCAGAACATAGTGGATACTAGGGATCAAGCCTTAACAAAACTAACTTGATTACATGATGAATCTCATGCAACTCCTCACCCACCAACGAGCCTACGAAGGAATTACTCACTCCTAGTGGGGAGCATCATGGAATTGGTGATAGAGAAGGGTTGGTGATGACGAAGATCGAAGATTCCCCTCTCCGGAGCCCCAAATGGGCTCCAGACATTACCGGTGATACTGTTTGGAGATGGGGGCTGAAGGGGCAGGTGGCTCCATCCAGGTAGTGGTGGGGCTGAGTTCCCGATGGCCCCCGACTGTTACATTGAGGCGGAGCGACAGGGAAGGTTGAGACCACCTAGGAGAGAGGTGGGCCTGGCCCTGGTCGGCGTTCGTGGATACTTAACACGCTTAATGAGATCTTGGTATTTGATCTGAGTCTGGCTACTGTCCTATAAGCACTAACCATCTACGCGGGGACAGTTATGGGCACTCGACGTCATGGTATCAGCCGAAGCCTTCGTGACGTCAGCGACTGAGCGGCGCGCGCCGGGTTGGACTGGAACGCCTACTCTTGTATAAGGGAGGCTAGGTCTGCTCACCGGCCGCGTACGCAACGTGCAGGTGTGCAATGGGCGATGGGCCCAGACCCCTGCGGCATAGGATTTAGACCGGCGTGCTGACCTCTCTGTTGTGCCTAGGTAGGGCTGCGACGTGTTGATCTTCCGAGGCCGGGCAGGACCCAGAAAAGTGTGTCCGGATAAAGGGGATCGAGCGTGTTGGGAAATGTGGTGCACCCCTGCAGGGAAGTTAATCTATTCGAATAGCTGTGATCTTCGGTAACAGGACAACTTGGAGTTGTATCTTGACCTTATGACAACTAGAATCGGATACTTAATAAAACACACCCTTCCAAGTGCCAGATACAACCGGTGATCGCTCTCTCACAGGGCGACGAGGGGAGGATCATCGGTTAGGATTATGCTACATGATGCTACTTGGTGAACTTACCATCTACTCTCTTCTCCTGCTGCAAGACGGAGGTTACCAGAAGCGTAGTCTTCGAAAGGACTAGCTATCCCCCTCTTATACCGGCTTTCTGTAGTTCAGTCCACATATGATACCCTTATTCCCTTTGATACCAATGCATACATATGTAGGTAGCTCCTTGCTTGCGAGTACTTTGGATGAGTACTCACGGTTGCTTTGCTCCCTCTTTTCCCCCTTCCTTTACCCGATTGCTGCGACCAGATGTTGGAGCCCAGGAGCCAGACGCCACTGTCGATGACGACTACTACTATTCGGGAGGTGCCTACTACTACGTGCAGCCCGCTGACGATGACCAGGAGTAGTTTAGGAGGATCCAAGGCAGGAGGTCTGCGCCTCGTTCGATCTGTATCCCAGTTTGTGTTAGCCTTCTTAAGGCAACTTGTTTAACTTATGTCTATACTCAGATATTGTTGCTTCCGCTGACTCGTCTATGATCGATTTCTTGTATTCGAGCCTTCGAGGCCCCTGGCTTGTAATATGATGCTTGTATGACTTATTTTTATTTGTAGAGTTGTGTTGTGATATCTTCCCGTGAGTCCGTGATCTTGATCGTACATGTTTGCGTGTATGATTAGTGTACGGTCAAATCGGGGGCGTCACAAGTTGGTATCAGAGCCGACTGCCTGTAGGAATCCCCCTTCCACACTCCTTGGCCGAAGTCGAGTCTAGACATTAGAAAACTTTTCACTAACTTGGTTGTGTGTCTTACGGGCCCACGTCGCCAATTGGATGGTATTAGGATCTTTTATTCCTCGTCTATACTCTGGGATTCTGATCTCTCTTCTATTCGGGTTAAATGTTTTTACTGATTATAACTCTAGGTTCTCGATACCACTTCCTGCCGGAGAGCCCCTTCATTACAGATGATCGACTGCTTCACTAGAAGGTTCCGAAGATGCTATTCGAATTTTCCCCAAGACACATGTGTCCACCGCCTTTGTAATTCCATACCGCTGTTATATCCTTATGGATAACTACATACCCTTGCCACTCTGACATTCAATCCCCTTTGGTCTTGTTATTACAAGATGCCTCGTAATACTCTCCGTTGACCCGATAACCCTTTGAGCTTACTGCCTTGCAGTTCTTGCCTCATGAATACCTCCTATGGATAATTCCTCGCACTTGCCGAGTATCTTTTCGTCCCTAGTTGTTCAAGTGTTTCATGAAGGTCTTCGAAATACTATTCGATCTTCCGAAAATCCTCAGTAGCTTAATGCTTTGTGAATACTTGTCTGCTTACATTATGGTTAATTCCATATGTCTAGTAGTCTTCATTGATATCCCTTGACTTTGCCATTTTGACCCTAATGATTCAATATGTGTGTATGCACGCGATCATCAGGATATCCTTTTAAATTATCTTCCCGGTTCAGACGTCATTTTAAACATGAGCCGGATCTCGACCAATTAAATTTTGCCATCGATTGTATCCCTAAGGCTATTCAACTTATCAATCCCTAATCAGAGCATTGCTTCTGATCTCTTGTCTTGGAATTGATAATTCCTTTGCATTTGAACTTAGAGTTAGTCAGTTGTTTCTATAAACTGATCTCCTTGCATTCCTTCTTCCTCTGGTTGAGTACCGATGCTCACATCAGATCCCTTGTGGACCATCGGATCATTTGTTAGATTTTATCCGACAACGTCCTTCATATTCTATCACTTTGGAAGTTCTTCCTCTGATATATAATGCCATTGGTAAATCCTATTCTCTGATTGGCCAACCATGCTCTGCTTTTGAGCTGGAGATATTTTCTCTTGAAACTTGTGGTATATGTTTATAAGAAGCCCCTATGGGTTGAACCTATGCCTTCCTTCATCTGTGTGATCCCGAAAGATTTCACATTTCATACTTATCTGGTATTTCACAAGGTAAAAAATTTCAACACTAATGTCATTTTTGAAACGCGAGGGGTGAACGAAAGGTTATGCATTGAAGAAGTGGGAGTCGACCTTGAACTTTGTGTTCATGCCCATGGACACGATGTATATCCTATCATGGAAGCTTCTTATAATACTAATTACTCCCTTGATATAATATCATTTGGTATCTGTGAATTGATCATTTGCAATCGTGGTTCCTGAAAGGATCAATATGGTTGACTAGAGGGGGGGGGGGTGAATAGGCAACTACCAATTTTTAGCTTTTCTTTACCAAATTAATCTTTGCATCAAAGTAGGTTGTCTAGATGTGCAACTAGGTGAGCAACCTATATGATGCAACAACAACAAGCACACAAGCAAGCAAGGGAATAAACACTAAAGAGCTTGCACAAGTAAAGGTAAGAGATAACCAAGAGTGGATTCGGTGAAGACGAGGATGTGTTACCGAAGTTCCTTCCTTTTGAGGGGAAGTACGTCTCCGTTGGAGCGGTGTGGAGGCACAATGCTCCCCAAGAAGCCACTAGGGCCACCGTATTCTCCTCACGCCCTCACACGATGCGAGATGCCGTGATTCCACTATTGGTGCCCTTGAAGGCGGCGACCGAACCTTTACAAACAAGGTTGGGGCAAACTCCACAACTTAATCGGAGGCTCCCAACAAGACCACGAAGCTTCACCACAATGGAATATGGCTCCGAGGTGACCTCAACCGTCTAGGGTGCTCAAACACCCAAGAGTAACAAGATCCGCTAAGGATGAATGGGGGAATCAAAAATCCCTTGGTGGAAGTGTAGATCGGAGCCTTCTCAACCACTCCCGAGCAAATCAACGAGTTTGATTGGCTAGGGAGATAGATCGGGCAAGAGGAAGCTTGGGGTATGCAATGGAGCTTGAGCAATAAATGGTGCTTGGGCAATAATGAAGGTTGGTGGAAGAGGTGAGGCAAAGAGGGAGGAGAAGGAGCCCTTTTATAGTGGGGGAAACAAGTCAACCGTTATCCCCCACTCAGCCCCGCAGAGGGCGGTACTGCCGCTGAGGCAGAGCGGTACTGCCACCCTCAAGCGGTACTACCGCTCCCCCTCAGCGGTACTACCGCGCCAGAAGAGAAGGCCTGGGGCAGGGGCCCAGGGCGGTACTGCCGCCCTCAAGCGGTACTACCGCTCCCCCTCAGCGGTACTACCGCGCCAGAAGAGAAGGCCTGGGGCAGGGGCCCAGGGCGGTACTACCGCGGAGGTAGAGCGGTACTACCGCTCCCAAGCAGTACTACCGCCACTACTGCCGCAGCTAGTACCGCAAAACCCGACACGAGAAAATGCGCGCAAGAATCGAAGCGGAAGAAGCACCATGCCACCACGGTACTGCGGCTGAGCCCCAGCAAGCGGTACTACCGCTCCGAGGAGCGGTACTACCGCTACAGACGCAGTGACAGGACGGCAGTAGCACGGAACCGCAAAGGTACTGCCGCTGAGGCCACCCAGCGGTACTACCGCTCGGGGAGCGGTACTACCGCTCCAGGGAGTGGTACTACCGCTCCAGGAGCGGTACTACCGCTTAGGGAGTCTCAGCCGCACTACCGCTGTGGACCGCGGTACTACCGCTGGGTCCTGGACAAACAGAGGAAGGAGGGAAAGAAAGGCCCCATAGGTGCGGAAAGGAACGGAGGGTGTGATGAGAACATGTACGTGTTGATTCCACCCAAGCCATACCGAAGCGGACCCCCTCTTGATAGTACGGTGACTACTACGAAACTTAGTCCACCAACAAAGTCACGGAATAGACTACACCGTCTTGAGTAGAGCGCCAAAGGGAAATAATCGTTCCGTGCCGAAAGATGAATATCTGAAAGCACTCAAAGCACATGATTAGTCCGCAAATGCATTGTCATCAATCACCAAAACACCGTAGGGATAAATAAGCCCTTACAGTTCCGGTCATATTTTCTCCTTGATTTTAATTCTCGGACTAGTTAAAGCACTTGTCTTCTGCAGATCAATACACCTCTACAACCTCTATTATGTTCTACCTTCGAGTATTACCCCATGGTATCTCGATAAAATCACAGAACAATATTACTTCTTATGAGTTCTTCAAGTATTATTTCTCACCGATCCCAATTTTTCCCCGGGTTCTGAGTTGTTAGACACTCAGGGACACTGATAGTGAATCAAGTCCATAATATGATTCATTAACTCTAAGTACTTTTCGTTGCTTATGAGTTTAATAATCATTCCTAGCCCGATCGGCTATATCATTATCGTGCTAAATTTTAATTGTGCTACCTAGTCCTTCTCGGAGCACAATTTTCGACGATGAGCTAAGCTTACGTCGATCTTCCTCATCAAACCATTTTGCCTTAACAACGAGCTTAGTTTCGAGTTTGTGTCATACCCTTGGGTTCAATAACCTTTCGCTTCATCATTCCTTTGGCTTGATGTCATCGCCGACCGATTACATCTTCATGAAATCTCTCAACAATTGTGTCGTGATCATCATCGGCATTTTGAGCTCTTACAGGATGTCAATTGAGTTCATTATGAGAAATACCATCCCTGCCCTCGATGATCTGTGTTATCATCGACCACTTTATTGACTTCCCCCCAACACAAACTTATTCGTGTTTTGTGTTATACCTTGAGATCCTTGCTATCCAACAATTATTCTTCTTTACCTTGGAGTATTACTATCTTATATGTCAAGAATGTCGTGAGAATTTCACCACCTCTTAAGAATTCTTGATACAAGTGATACTTCTTGCCATCTCCATTCATTCCTTGGTCCTTGTGTTGTTTCTAACCGGAAACCGACAATTGAACTATGATGTGCGAATCCAAAACTTCTAGCAACCTTATTGCTTTGGAGTTAATGGTCAACATTTCATTCTTAGACCATTGGTTATCGAACCACCATTCTAGCATTGATCATGCTACCCAACTCCATAATTCGGGTGCACCTTCCAACCAAATTGTGCATGTTTTCCTCGAGCATACATCAGTATATTATTGGAGTTGACAAATGCTATCTCCTTGTTCACATGGTTGTGGAAATTCATCTTTTTGGAAATCTCGATGGATTGTCCCTGAGCCCATCAGCCACCTCATCCTCTCCTTGGTTTAAATGAACTCTTGTGTTGGAACTCGCTCCCATATTTCATTTCCCGAGAATCTTACATTGTCATCTCGTCAAGTTGTGTTGCACCTTTTCTTCTCAGGCATCCTGAGTCTGAGGTATCCTGACATTAATGAGATCTGAATCTCGGTCAGATATGTTGGTTGGAACATTTTCCAAGAGTCACAACATTGGTCTTTATATGACCCGGTAAGGTGATGTCATGCCTAGCACACCTGGCCGGAGGACCTATTGTTATAGTTTCCATCTTAGCAAGGTTAACCATTCTTCCATGAGGAAATTGTGAGACTTATTCTATAAGTTGTTCCTGATGAATCCTTTGTATATCCAAGTCTGGCCTTTACTTGAAGACCTTGTCAATGCTATCTCAAAGCATGTCTGTGGTACTCCGATTTTCGACAAGAACATTTGAAGCCCAATGCTAAATGTTTTCTTGCTCAATTATCCAAACATCATGGTATGAGAATTGTCATGAAATTTCTCTCCCCTCACCTAAAGAGTTTTCTACATTGTATCCTGTCATGGATATCATGCTCTGCTTGTCCTTACGAAGGATATACCCTTCAAATATGTGTTTAAACATTTTCCTTTCCATTGTTCTATTTAAACCTGATAATCACTTTTCCTTTCCATTGATTTGTTTAACCTTCCTTGTGATCCATAGGATCTAAGCAATAATATTCTTCTGCTTATGTAAACACCTTGGTGTACAACCGTGTCAGTAAGACCCTGTTGAAATTGTCGATAGCATTCCGGTCACCACCGATGGACGAGAACTTTGCCTATTGGTCCGCCTCGTTCAACGAGCAGGAAAATGGTTCTCTTCGTCCCTCGCCCTTGGTACCGACATTGTTGCTGACATAACTGATAGGCTACCCTCTGACATACCTTGCTATTGTGACCGTGCAAGATGTCACCGCTCTTTTTTTTACTCACATGGTGGGCCCATAATCCACAGTTCCACAGGATCGAAACCTGACTCTCCTATACACCCTGTTGTCAAAATTATTCCTCGCGCTTGACTTTGTATGTAATTCACGGGCCACCTGCCTGTTGATCTATTCAGGTATCAGATGCAATGCTTATTCACATTGCTCTAAACCCCTTCAACACTTTGTTTCAGGCATCGAACGATTGCCTGCCCGCTTGAAAGTTCCCATGATACCTCCTTACTTTGCTCTAGATATTTTCTTAAGTTTCAATTCGAGAGTTACTTTCTGCCACCTTCCCCGATGTTAACTACCAGATAGTCAACCTTGCAGATGTCCGTTCTTACAGAATAACCACCCTTGTCCTTTCGTAAGTACGATGAAATTTCCGAAGAAAGGATTATGACTTCATCATGATGACCTGAAGCAGAGAAATGAAGACATCAATATAATGGATCGACCTCTTCGAGAAGAGCAACCAAGGCCGAGTAGCTCCGTTAGAATTTCGTAACCAGAACCTTCCCCCTTTACTCCGCCTCTTAAATCTCGGGACGAGATTTCTTGTAGTGGAGGAGAATTGTGACGCCCGGATAATTAAGCTACAGTAACCCTTTGCTAATGATGCAACGTCACCATGATTATGCTAATCTCGCGTTAGTTCAAAACCAATTACAAAAAAATTCAAATTCAAAATCAAGTCAAACAATTAAAGTTTTCAAAAGTCAAAACTAAAATGTTCTTAGTGTGAAAAATAAATCATGGATAATATTGTTGGAGAAACAACATTTTATAAAATAATCAAATACCCTAAGGTGATTAAAACAGCGGCAAAAACAATTATTTAAATGTCTTTGATATTTTGAAAAATACTAAACTAATTTATTTGGAGGTTAGACATTTTGTGATAGTGTTATAATTAGCATTACTGATTTAGGTGCAATTCTGGTAAATTATAAAACTAGTTGTAAAATAAAACAAAAAAGGAAACATAAGCAAAAAAACAAAAAAAACTAAAAACTAAACCCCCCCTTCCCCCCTGGGCCGCTCGGCCCAGCTGGCCGCGGCCAAACCAGGCAGGCCGGCGAGCCCACTGGCCATTTGGCCCCCCTCACTCCCTTAACCCCCACTCCCCATCGGAACCCTAGCCCACTACCGCATAACCCCTACCACTCCCCTGATTTCTCTCCCCTCCCCCGCGTGGATCTGAATCGGGGGCGCTCGCCCCCCGACAACCGCCTCACGACCCCGACGCCCAATCCCGCGCCACCTGGCGCTGCTTGCCGGCACCGCCGGCCATCGTCTCCATCTCCCCCCAAGCGGCTTCCTCGCCCCTCGTCGGACTACCCCACCATCGCCGCCTCACGACCTCGACGCCACCCCGAACTGCCGTCGTCGGGCGCCCTTCGCCGAGCTCCTCCGTCGCTGCCGGATCTCGCGTCCCCGTCCTCCTCCACAATGACGTCCACAAGCGACTCCATCCACCCCTTCTCAGCAACGCTGTGAGCCGCCCCTGTTTCCCTCCTCTTTCCCTGCGTTCACCGCATCGCTCGTCGTACCCCTGCGCCACACGCACGCATCGCCGCACACTGCACGGCCACACCGGCGCCCGCCCCACGTCCTGGCTACTCTGGCCTCGCTCCCGCAGATCTCGCTGCTGCTGTTGCTGCACCCCACCGGCGCTCGCTCGCGTGCTCGCCTCACTGCGGCCCCTGCCCGACCTCCTTGTCTGACCGCCGTGGCCATGTTCCGGCACGCCCTGCCGCACCACCAGCTCCCCTCGCCGGCGCTCGCTGCCGCGGCTGCGCCCGCAGCTCCTACGGTGCTCATGTGCGAGCACGCGCCTCGCCCCTGGCCTGTGCCTCTGACCACAGGGCCCCTGGAAAAGGACGTAAAGAAAAGAAAATACTAGATACAAATAATAAATAAATTAACTAATTAATTAATTAATAAAATAGTTAATTAATTTAATTAGCTAATTAACTTCTAAAATGGCCTATTGTGAGGATGACAGTAGGCCCCACTACTTAATTAGATTAATTAAAACGTTAACAAAACTCTGGTGGTTAAAACTGTGACCTACAATGGGGTCCCACTGGTCCCATTGACCAGTCAAATGCTGACTGGGATTGCCCCAGTCAATGACAGGTGGGCCCCTGTTGACCCAGATGACCAGTCAACTGGTCAACATTTGACATGCTGACTCAGCCCACGACCCCACTGTCAGCCTCACATTATGCTGTGTACACTTTCTGTGTGCACTTAGCATTCAACTATTTGATTTTCGATTAATGTTAATTCCAGAATTTTAGAAAAAGTATAAAACTTCTAAAATCAATATAAAATAAACCGTAGCTCGGATGGAAAAACTTTGTACATGAAAGTAGCTCAGAACGACGAGACGAATTCGGATACGCAGCCTGTTCGTCTACCACGCATCCCAAGCATAGCGAACACGCAACCTTCCATCTCCGGTTCATCTGTCCGAAAACGCGATACACCGGGAATACTTTCCCGGATGTTTTCCCCCTTCACCAGTATCACTTACTACCGCGTTAGGTCACCTCTAGCACCGCTCATTGACATGTTATACTTTGATTGCTCTATTATTTATTGTGTTCCCCCTACGTTACCTCTTTCCGGTGGACCTCGAGACCGCTGCCGGTACCCCTGTGATAGACTACATCGACGACGAACCCTTCTTGCCAGAGCAACCAGGTAAGCCCCCCCTTTGATCACCAGATATCGCCTACTCTTCTCTACTACTTGCATTAGAGTAGTGTAGCATGTTACTGATTTCCGTTAATCCTATCCTGATGCATAGCCTGTCCTTGCTACTACTGTTATTACCTTTACCTGCAATCCTAATGCTTAGTATAGGATGCTAGTTTATCATCAGTGGCCCTACACTCTTGTCCGTCCGCCATGCTATACTACTGGGCCGTGATCACTTCGGGAGGTGATCACGGTGCATATACACTGTTACATTATCGGTGGTACTGTTTGGTGATGGGGGCTGAAGGGGCAGGTGGCTCCATCCAGGTAGTGGTGGGGCTGAGTTCTCGACGGCCCCCGACTGTTACTTTGAGGCGGAGCGACAGGGCAGGTTGAGACCACCTAGGAGAGAGTTGGGCCTGGCCCTGGTCGGCGTTCGCGGATACTTAACACGCTTAACGAGATCTTGGTATTTGATCTGAGTCTGGTTACTGGCCTATACGCACTAACCATCTACGCGGGGGCAGTTATGGGCACTCGACGTCGTGGTATCAGCCGAAGCCTTCGTGACGTCAGCGACTGAGCGGCGCGCGCCGGGTTGGACTGGAACGCCTACTCTTGTATAAGGGAGGCTAGGTCTACTCACCGGCCGCGTACGCAACGTGCAGGTGTGCAATGGGTGATGGGCCCAGACCCCTGCGCCATAGGATTTAGACTGGCGTGCTGACCTCTCTGTTGTGCCTAGGTAGGGCTGCGACGTGTTGATCTTCCGAGGCCGGCCATGACCCAGAAAAGTGTGTCCGGACAAACGGGATCGAGCGTGTTGGGAAATGTGGTGCACCCTTGCAGGGAAGTTAATCTATTCGAATAGTCGTGATCTTCGGTAACAGGACAACTTGGAGTTGTATCTTGACCTTATGACAACTAGAACCGGATACTTAATAAAACACACCCTTCCAAGTGCCAGATACAACCGGTGATAGCTCTCTCACAGGGCGACAAGGGGAGGATCATCGGTTAGGATTATGCTACACGATGCTACTTGGTGAACTTACCATCTACTCTCTTCTCCTGCTGCAAGATGGAGGTTACCAGAAGCGTAGTCTTCGAAAGGACTAGCTATCCCCCTCTTATACCGGCTTTCTGCAGTTCAGTCCACATATGATACCCTTATTCCCTTTGATACCAATGCATACATATGTAGGTAGCTCCTTGCTTGCGAGTACTTTGGATCAGTACTCACGGTTGCTTTGCTCCCTCTTTTCCCCCTTCCTTTACCCGATTGATGCGACCAGATGTTGGAGCCCAGGAGCCAGACACCACTGTCAATGACGACTACTACTATTCGGGAGGTGCCTACTACTACATGCAGCCCGGTGACGACGACCAGGAGTAGTTTAGGAGGATCCCAGGCAGGAGGTCTGCGCCTCGTTCGATCTGTATCCCAGTTTGTGTTAGCCTTCTTAAGGCAACTTGTTTAACTTATGTCTGTAATCAGATATTGTTGCTTCCGCTGACTCGTCTCTGATCGATTTCTTGTATTTGAGCCTTCGAGGCCCCTGGCTTGTAATGTGATGCTTGTATGACTTATTTTTATTTGTAGAGTTGTGTTGTGATATCTTCCCGCGAGTCCCTGATCTTGATCGTACACGTTTGCGTGTATGATTAGCGTACGGTCAAATCGGGGGCGTCACACGAAGCTTCCCTCGAAGCTACCCCACCATCTCAGCGGATAAGCAGCGTGGCTTCCACCGAGCTGCTTCAGCTAGAGCCTGTCTTCACGGCTCTTGCTAGCTACCCCGTGGATGCTATCATGGAGTCTCAACATTGCCACCTTATGACGCAATGGATGAAATTGAAAGTCAAGGCGGCTGTTGGCTCTGTTGCACCTCCTGAACCTAGCGCAACTTTTCACTGCTGGCTGATTCCAGAAGGATATGCTAGGGTGATGGTGGATGAAATAACTGATGGATTTGAGGACCTTGAGCTTGACCACCCTACGGGTGAAGGGGAGACTCGGCTGGGTTCTTCTCTGAAGACTCCATGCCTATGGCGGAAGGAGCTCATCAACCTTCCGAACTGGATGCCTCCGCGTCCTCCTCCTCCTCCGATGAGTCAGGGCACTCCGCCTCCTCCTCCAGCGAGTGATCAGGGCACCCAGCCTCCTTCTCCAACACGCGGCGGCACTCCGCCTCCTTCTCCGCCTGCGCCGGCGCGCCCGACCAACCAGCCTCCTCCTTCTCCGCCTCGCCAGCAAGGGCGGAACAGACCCGCCGCCACTCCAGCTGCTCTGGCGCGTCATTGTCCTTCTCCTCCGCCTCATAAGCAATGAAAGAAGATAGCTGCAGCCGCTCCATCTACTCTGGCGTCTAGCAGTACAACCAGAGGCGGGAGGCAATACAGATTCGGTCCATCTCTCAAGCCTCTAGAGAAGTTACCATACGAGAGGACCGCGGAGGAAACCACGAAGATCATGGAAACTGAGGTGAAGGACTTATTTGATGGGGTGAAAGCAAAGAAACATCCACCTCCGGAGGAGAAGAGAGATCTGGTGAAATTAAAGCGCATTATCGATGCCCTGAGGAAACCACCAAAGTCTCCGCCAAAAAGCAACTATGAGCGCATTACTGAAAAGGTATATATCAAAGCGGAGCGGTCGGGAAGTACTATCAGTGATCGAAGGTTAGTAGAGCGATGAGCTGGGGAAAAATTGCCCAGCTCGGCGAACAAGCGAACCAATCGTGCCCCCCGCTCAAGGTGTCTAGCGATATCATCGCTAATGATCAGAGGATGGTGCCCGGTTATACCAATCTTGGAGATTACGTACCCGACTATGTACATTATGAATTCTTGGAGGTGGACGTACACAAATACCATCATAGGAAGCCTCTCATCAAAGATGAAAAGTCTCTAACAACGATGATGCGAAGATTGCATGATTGGTACATGAAAACCTGCAGAGAGTCTGGGGGGACGAATACTTTGACGCTGAGAGTTAAAGAGGAGCACGACCTCGTTGGAGTTGATCTGTTGTCTATTCCATTTGAGGAGTTCTTCCGGTTTTTCAATCAAAAGGCCCTCGATAAATTAACGGTCACTTGCTACTGTCTATAAGTACTACTTCTGTCATTAAGTCTCTATATATCGCTCAGCTCTTTCATTGCATGTATTTATAATTATCCTCACTATATTATGCAGATTGAAGATCTTCGAGTGCAGAAAAGCAGAAATATATGATATTGGGTTCATTGACACAAATCTCAAAGATGAATATACGGTTAAAAAGAATGCCAAAGAAGCCGAGGCCAACTTGCTCAAATCGTTGGTAATAAATCAAAACAAAGATAAAAATACTCTTTCCTTACAACTTCAAGTGAGTGTTATTGTCTTGTGCATATTCGGTTTCCCTTATTACTCAAGGTTATAGTAATGTAATTAATTGATGAGTTATGCATGCATGCGCAGCTTCCACTATATTCTCCTAGAGATTAAGCTCGAGCAGGGACTAGTAATCGTCTTAGACTCGAGACGAAAAGTTCCCGAGACCTATGCAGACATGACTAAAATTCTCAACAAGTAAGTTCAATCGATCATTATCGCACCATATCGACAACTTTTTGTTTAATTCCTGATATCTCAAGTAATAATTATTATCTTTGTCTTGCAGGGTTTGGAAAAAGTTCACCGCAGAAGCTCCGACACTGCCGAGGGAGCTGCGATATACATACCTGAAGGTAAGTACTACTAGCTAGCTACTTCCGCGCATCTATTTCTAGCTACTTTCATCAATGCCATTTATAATGCTTCATTATCTGTTTGATTGACCTCTATTTCTCATAAAGTGCTTGTGGCAAGAACAAGGGAATGATTACTGTGGATACTACGTGTGCGAGTTCATCTACAACGCGACTTGCAAAAATAAGCGGGGCTACTCTCAAAGACAATTTGATGTGCGTAAGCAATAATATTCACAATTTCATTTTATTACACCATCATTTCTGTTGAGTTTCATTCATATATATGCATTAACCCCCTTCTTCAAATTAGACGTGGCAGATGCGGAATGAACTCCTACCAGAAGATCGCATGAAAGCAATTCAAGAGGAATTGGCGGGATTATTTTTTGACCACGTCATCAATAAAGCCGGAGAATACCATGTTGAAGCTGGGTTCTTATATAATTAGGGGAGATTATATTGTAAGAGATCTCAATATTGTATATATGTAGCCAGTAGCATTGGATAGATATACGAAAACTTGTTGTTCGCGCAATCTCTCAGAGAAGGAGAGGTCGATATCACTTCTCTCGGTATGCATGACGAACTTCTGTACTTAATGGTTTCCTTCATTTGCTTACTAGCTAGCGTGTCGAGGGCCTCTCTATACGTATAGTACGTAGCATCGACCAAGCACGGAGATAAGAGAGGACACTTCTCTCTATTAATTAATTAGCTACCTAACGCAATATATGAAACACCTTAATTAACCATACAAAACCCCCAAATCCCCCCTTCAGAAAAAAACAAAAACCATAGCCCCTAAAAAGCTGACGCGTGGATGCCTTTTGGTCCTGGTTGGTGCCACCAACTGGGACCAAAGGCCCTCCTGCTGGGCTCGCCGCAGTGGCCACGTGGAGGCCCATTTGAACCGGTTCGTATAAGAACCGGGACTAAAGGCCTAGGGCTTTAGTAACGACCCTTTAGTCCCGGTTCCTAAACCGGGACAGATGGGCCTTACGAACCGGGACAAATGGCCCTTTTTCTACTAGTGTCGGGGGCTTAGCTACAGTACCGTACTCGCCTAAGTTTCTAAAATCCTACCCAGTGGAGAGCAATTCTCCCACTCGGGGACTTAGCTGCAGTCCCATACTCGCCTAAGTTTTAAAAAATCCTACCGAGTGGAGAGAAATCCTCCCACTCAGGGGCTTATCTGCATTCCCGTACTCGCCTAAGTTTCTAAAATCCTACCGAGTGGAGAGCAATCCTCCCACTCGGGGGCTTAGTTGCACTCCCATACTCGCCTAAATTTCTAAAATCCTACCGAGTGGAGAGAATATCTCCCACTCGGGGGCTTAGCTGCATTCCCGTACTCGCCTAAGTTTCTAAAATCCTACCGAGTGGAGAGCAATCCTCTTACTCAGAGGCTTAGCTACGGTCTCGTACTCGCCTAAGTTAAAAACCACTCCTAGTGGCCGAGTCACAAGTACAACGTGCGCTCCATCCCAATCCGCAAGGATGACGAAGTGCAGGTCGTGCATAGCACCTAGTGCTCTTGTCCATGACCCACTCGACGGAGCTGCGTCACAAGTACAATGTGGGTCCATCCCGATATGTAAGGACGACAAAGTGCAAGTCGTGCACAACACCTAGTTCTCTTGTCCATGAGCCACTCGACGGAGCTGCGTCACAAGTACAATGTGCGCTCCATCCCGATCCGCAAAGACGACGAAGTGCAGGTCATGCACAGCACCCAGTGCTCTTGTCCATGGCCCACTCGACGGAGCTGCGTCACAAGTACAATGTGCGCTCCATCCCGATCCGCAAGGACGACGAAGTACAGTTCGTGCATAGCACCTAGTGCTCTTGTCCATGACCCACTCGTCAGAGCTGCATCACAAATTTAATGGCAGTTCTGAGTGAAGAATCAAGTTTCATTCAGAGTCAAGAGATTCAAAAGTAGCAAAGATGAAGACAAACATATTCAAAGAAAAACCAAGTTCAGATAAGTCTCGCAAGGTTCAGAACCGCAGATAAAAGTGCTCAGACATCAGGCCCGAAGAAGTTCAACGGTTACAAAATCACTCGGCAGTCCGAGGAAAATTTAATTGAGGCATAAAGTTTGTTTACTCCACAGGCGGAGGGCTGGCAGGCTCGACGAACTCGTCCAGGTCAATTCCGTCTGCAATGTGAGTGGCTGCTTCGAGGAAGATGAAAGTGCAACTATCCCTAGGTGGTTTTGGTAATTCCTAACAACATATAGCTCATTGAGCTAATGCTATGCCAAGATTAATATTTCAGGAAAAGCTCAATGAATGGCATGGCATGGATGAGGAATGTGGACCCCTCAAAATGTTAAGGACAAAAAGATTGGCTCAAGCTCAAAGCTCAAGACTCTACATTTTATATTCTAGTGATCCAAGATCACATTGAGTCTATAGGAAAAGCCAATACTGTCAATGAGGGATGAGGTGTTATTTAATGAGGTTCTTACTTCATAGTGCTTAGTGATATGCTCCAAAACCCTCAACTACCTTCCCATGTTCACATATGAACTAAACCAAAAGTCAAACTCGGCCCTACCGATTCTTTCTATCCGGCGCCATCAAGTTTCAAATGTCATTGCCAGTGCCACAAACCCTAGGCAAATCGGTCTCACCGATAGGGATTTCGGTCACACCAAGATGGGGTTGTAATCTCTCTGTTTCCCTTCGTAACGTTTCGGTCCTACTGAGATGAGCGATCGGTCCCACCAAGATTGCAATGTAAACTCACTGTTTCTCTTTCGTAACATTTTGGTCCCACCGAAATGAGCGATCGGTACCACCGAGTTTACCTGACCAACCCTCTGGTTAGCTTATTACCAAAATCGGTCCCACCGAGTTTGTGTAATCGGTCACACCGAGATTACGTTATGCCCTAACCCTAACCATATCGGTCCTACCGAGTTGCATCTCAGTCCCACCAAAAATCCTAACGGTCACTAGGTTTGCTGAATCGGTCTGATCGAGTTTCTCCATTCGGTCTCACCGAGATTGGTAAATTATGTGTAATGGTTAGTTTTTGTGTGGAGGCTATATATACCCCTCCACCCACTCTTCATTTGTGAAGAGAGCCATCAGAACATACCTACACTTCCAATGCACATTTTCTGAGAGAGAACCACCTACTCATGTGTTGAGGCCAAGATATTCCATTCCTACCATATGAATCTTGATCTCTAGCCTTCCCAAGTTGCTTTCCACTCAAATCATCTTTCCACCAAATCCATATCCTGTGAGAGAGAGTTGAGTGTTGGGGAGACTATCATTTGAAGCACAAGAGCAAGGAGTTCATCATCAACACACCATTTGTTACTTCTTGGAGAGTGGTGTCTCCTAGATTTTCTAGGTGTCACTTGGGAGCCTCCGACAAAGATTGTGGAGTTGAACCAAGGAGTTTGTAAGGGCAAGGAGATCGCTTACTTCATGAAGATCTACCGCTAGTGAGGCAAGTCCTTCGTGGGCGATGGCCATGATGGGATAGACAAGGTTGCTTCTTCGTGGACCCTTCGTGGGTGGAGCCCTCCGTGGACTCGCGCAACCATTACCCTCCGTGGGTTGAAGTCTCCATCAACGTGGACGTACGATAGAACCACCTATCGGAACCACGACAAAAACATTCGTGTCTCCAATTGCGTTTGAATTCTCCAAACCCTTCCCTTTACATTCTTACAAGTTGCATGTTTTACTTTCCGCTGCTCATAGACTCTTTGCATGCTTGCTTGAATTGTGTTAAGATTGCTTGACTTGTGCTAAGTTAGCTAAAATCTGCCAAATAGTAAATTTGGGAAAAGGATAGTGTCGGTGTCAAAACCGACGGATCTCGGGTAGGGGGGTCCCAAACTGTGCGTCTAGACCGGATGTTAACAGGAGGCAAGGGACACGAAGTTTTACCCAGGTTCGGGCCCTCTTGATGGAGGTAAAACCCTATGTCCTCCTTGATTAATATTGAAGATATGGGTGTTACAAGAGTGGATCTACCACGAGATCAGAGAGGCTAAACCCTAGAAGCTAGCCTATGGTATGATTATATGTTGTGATTGTTGTCCTACGGACTAAAACCCTTCGGTTTATATAGACACCGGAGAGGGTTAGGGTTACACAAGGTCGGTTACAAAGGAGGAGATATCCATATACGTATTGCCTAGCTTGCCTTCCACGCCAAGTAGAGTCCCAGCCGGACACGAGACAAAGTCTTCAATCTTGTATCTTCATAGTCTATCAGTCCGGCCAATGGAGATAGTCCGGCTGTCCGGAGACCCCCTAATCCAGGACTCCCACAGTAGCCCCCGAACTAGGCTTCAATGATGACGAGTCCGGCGCGCAGTTGTCTTCTGCATTGCAAGGCGGGTTCCTTCTCCAAATTCCATGTACCTGTCGAAATAATGTCCGGTTCCTTGTATTGATTCGTACTTCTTGGCTTCTACGCCCAATAATGGCCTCTTTCCACGTGTCGAGTGAATGTGAAGAGCCAGGGTGTTTTCACATTTACTCCCTAGCTATGTAAATGAGCCGCCTATTTAAAAAGACGAGGATTCAGATCCAAATCACATCCTCCTCCCTTGTCGAGTCTTCATTGGAGTGTGCCCGACAGAGATCCATTCCACCATGGCTGGTCGATGTAGCTCCTCCTCTCGCACCCCTAGTTCCAAGCCTGGAGATTGGGAGAGATGTTCCATCCCGCACAGCAAATTGGTGATGCTTCAGTCCAAGGGATTTCTTACCCCAGCGTACCTGGTCCCGGTTCGAGCCGAGCTTGCCACCTATAATTGCGGAGAGCAAGCGGAGAGCCGTCCCAATCCCTCCAAGGGATAGCGGGTGTGCCTTGTCCCTTATCTGGTAAGAGGGCTCGGATTCCCAATCCATCCGTTTCTCTGAGGGCTTCTGGAGTTCTATGGCCTCCAGCTGCACAACCTTACGCCTGCCTCCCTGCTGCACATCGCAGGATTCGTAGCCCTTTGTGAGTTATTTTTGGGCTGTGAGGCTCATTTTGCTCTGTGGAAGAAGTTGTTCTGCCTTGTGCCCCGTTCTAAGAAGGGATCAATATATCAAGTGGGCGGAGCCGAAGTGTGGCGTATCGCTGGGACCGGATACCTATCCGGGACCCCGAAGAAGACGTCCGAAGACTGGCCTTTAGAATGGTCTTATATAGAAGATGTCCCCCTTCCGGACCCTATTCGGATCGGCCTTCCTGAGTTTGACAACGCCCCTTTGAAGAAGCGGCAGAGCTGGCGTCCACGGAGCCCCCTAGAGGAAGACGACCGGGACATTCTTTATCTGATGAGACGGATAAGCTCTTTAGCTCGATCTGGATTGACCATGATCGAGGTCATGACTATATGCATTATGCGGGGGGTGCAGCCGCTCCAGTACAGAGGCCACCCCATGTGGGACTTCAACGGGGAGGATGACGCCACCCGCCACGGCCGCAAAGGGCCGGGATCGGCTGCTGATCTAATAAAGATCTTGTCCACTTTGTACAAGGGAGAAGAGGAGGAATTCCTCCGTATCAACCCGCAGGGCGGATTTTCCATGTACAATCCTCCGAGCTGGGTAAGCGGAGATTTTTCTCGCCCATCCTTTTCGTATTCCCGTAGTTTAAGTATTCATGCTAGCGATTTTATCGCAGGAGCTGCGCCAGGCAGTAAAGGAGATAAATAGCCCTCCTCCACAGCCCGAGGACCCTGGACGGTCCCTTGACCCGGCCTCCCAGGAGGATCCGGACATATCCGTGGAGCTGATCGATGGGGTTTTTTTTACCAAGGGAGTAATGACAATACCTTGGTGGCCATTACGGCCGATTACCCTGGGCTAGTTCCAACCTCACAGGTGACTGAGACCGACATCCCAGCATTTTAAAAAGGATCCGTCCTTGTGCTCTTTTTTTCATTGCCGTATAACAGCCATGTCTTGCAGGGGAGGTCCTCGGGGCAGAAGGCCGAGCCTATGGCAACTAGCCAACAAGGGGCCGCTAGGCCAGGCAGGCTGAAAAGATCCATAGTCCGGATTGACGCACCGACGCAACGGTATAGCGCATCGTCTTTATTGCAAGACATTGTTTACAGAGGCATATTAACGCCCATTGTCGGTGTCAAAACCGGCGGATCTCGGGTAGGGGGTCCCGAACTGTGCGTCTAGGCCGGATGGTAACAGGAGGCAAGGGACACGAAGTTTTACCCAGGTTCGGGCCCTCTTGATGGATGTAAAACCCTATGTCCTGCTCGATTGATATTGATGATATGGGTGTTACAAGAGTAGATCTACCACGAGATCAGAGAGGCTAAACCCTGAAGCTAGCCTACGGTATGATTGTATGTTGTGATTGTTGTCCTACGGACTAAAACTCTTCAGTTTATA
Source organism: Triticum monococcum (assembly GCA_034509565.1). Lineage (NCBI taxonomy): Eukaryota > Viridiplantae > Streptophyta > Magnoliopsida > Poales > Poaceae > Triticum > Triticum monococcum. The sequence continues at coordinate 654,283,501 of CM067847.1, read as the reverse complement.
TAGACACCGGAGAGGGTTAGGGTTACACAAGGTCGGTTACAAAGGAGGAGATATCCATATACGTATTGCCTAGCTTGCCTTCCACGCCAAGTAGAGTCCCATCCGGACACGAGACGAAGTCTTCAATCTTGTATCTTCATAGTCTAATAGTCCGGCCAATGGAGATAGTCCGGCTGTCCAAAGACCCCCCAATCCAGGACTCCCTCAGTAGCCCCTGAACTAGGCTTCAATGACGATGAGTCCGGCGCGCACTTGTCTTTGGCATTGCAAGGTGGGTTCCTTCTCCGAATACATCACAGAAGAATTTGAATACAAGGATAGTGTCTGACCCTGCAAAATAAGTTCCACACTTCGCCGTAGAGAATAATGCTTTCGCAGATCTAATCCGCTAGCTTGCTTTGGCAACGTGACGTTACGTCATGGCCCGGTGATTATTCGAACCGTTTCTTTTAACCAGCCCCGCACATAACGCGAGGCAGTTTTTCGACACGTCCTGTCAAAGCAGAGATTGTGTCCCCCTATTACGGGATTCTCATCAATACAGGCATGGGTAACCCAACCGCGCCATCAATTGCGGCGCTTGGGGGATAAGCGAGTTTTACTAGGCAAGTGGGGACATTTAATTTTGTCCGCGCATATAAAGGGATAAGGATTAACCTTTCTATCCACGCCTTCTTCCTCCTCTGCTCATCCGTTCCCGCATACTCGAGCTCTAGCACCCAAGCTCTCACTTCCACCTCAACCTTCTCCAACCATGTCCGGAGAGGGAGGCAAGTGGATGGTCTCCTCCGTCACGGAGGGAGACGTCAAGAAACTGAGGAGAGCCGGATACCTGCACGACGACATCGCGCACCGGCTCCCAGATAAGGGACAGCTCATCCCCACCCCCGAGCCCCATGAGAGGGTGGTATTCCTCACTCATTTCCTCCGCGGACTAGGATTTCCTCTCCATCCCTTCGTCCGGGGGCTCATGTTTTATTACGGCCTAGATTTCCACGATCTGGCCCCGAACTTCATCCTCAACATCTCAGCGTTTATCGTCGTGTGCGAGGCCTTCCTCCGCATCAAGCCCCACTTCGGCTTATGGATGAAGACCTTCAATGTCAAGCCGAAGGTAGTGAGCAGCCGCCAGGCAGAGTGCGGAGGTTCCATGGTGGCAAGATGCCCAACATCACATGGCTTGAGGGCACCTTCGTGGACACCATAAAGGGGTGGCAATCGGGGTGGTTCTATATCACTGAGCCGTGCGACCCCGCATGGGTAGCGGCCCCCGAGTTCCGATCTGGCATCCCCATGCGGCTCACCTCCTGGAAAGAGAAGGGCCTGTCCTGGGGTAATTCAAAAGAGCGGACCGGACTCCAGTCATGTATTCAGAACATGGTAGATAAGAAACTCAGGCTTGTCAACATAGTCCAGGTTATGCTCGTTCGCCGGATACTCCCGTGCCAACAACAGGAGTTTACCTTGTGGGAGTTCAATCCGGCGCAGCACCGAACTCTGAACAGGCTCTTCGACACGACTCATGAAGATGCCTGGAGGGTGCTGTTCAAGGGCGCCGCGGTCCCTCCCCCCATTACTGAGGATTTTTTTACCTCTTACAGGATATTATATATATATATATATATATATATATATATATTGGCTCTATGCGGGATCTAAACTCTAGTAATTTTGACAGGACTAGCAGAAGATGGCCGGACAGATCGACTGTCTGGCTCCCTTGCCCGAAGGCCCCGCAGACGCTCTTCTGATGAAGATGCTGACTCTGCCCCTTATAAGGTGCCGGAGAAGACCAAGAAGGCCAAGGGAGCTCGAAAGAGTGACCGACGCCAGGCGTCGTCGGACTCACCGTCCGATGACTCTGCGGTGCACCCTTCCCCCGTAGACGAGGAAGAGGAAGAGGAGGCTCCCCCATCGACTGGGGAAGACAAGAAAATGAAGGCCTCCCCAACTAGGGAGGCCGAAGGGTCCAAGAAGGGAAGGACACTCCTTCCGGATAGCTCCACCGCCACCGACGAAAGTGAAGATGAGTGGTTGCCCAGGGGCAAGCCCCAGGGGAGATCGTAAGTATTCCGATACCAAAGTAACCCATAGGATTCCTTTGTCGCATTGCTTTCCCTAACGCCGAACTCAATTGTGCAGGCCGCCCTGAGCCAATATCGAGGTATCCTCGGACGGCTCCCTAGGCGCGTCGGACATGGATAGCGATCCAGTCCCGACGGCCACCTCCCCTCATCCGGCCGATGACACCGAGGTGCTGTCTCAACAGGCACTGGATCGGGGGGGCAGTCCCGGAGGCGCCTCAAGGCGACCTTCCGGACTCCAGGAGCCGAGGGGACGGAGTCCCCGGAAGCTCCGAGTTCGGCCCTCAGCCGAACACAGCGCCGGACCCTCCAACGGATCCGATCTCGGGCAGGCGGTCCCCTTCTAAGGAGGGTGAGACGCCAGTGCCGGTGACCTCTGTCCATCCAGAGGCGCTGGACACTATGTTGGAAGCACTTCGTAGTGCTTCCATCGAGGAGGAGCACCGCACTATCATGAGTGCGATGATCCAGAAGGTTCAGTCCGCCAAGAGCGGATTGACTGAAGCCTGTACTAGCCTTCTAACAGGCTTCAAGGTAAGTGTTTTAAAATGTAGTGGAAATATTACCACATAGACAGTAGCCCCTGATGATGTGTTCGGTGTTCACAAAGAAAAGTCGAACAGAGGATCAAATAATACCGCAGGAGTCTAATATGAGTATGTAAATATGCATATGCAGGCTTCGCTCCTGGCGTCCGCCGCACTAACTGTGGAGGTCGCCGTGCTGAAGGAGGCCCTCGAGGGGTCCCAAAAAGAGCTTGGCCTTGCTAAGAGGCAGCTCGAGGAGAACAAGGGTAAGTAATACCCTGTCTGTAGATGAGAAAAAGGAAGTGATTGCTAAAATGACAGGATCATTGTATGTTTGCCAGGGGCCACGACCGAGGTGGCGACCCTGAAGCAGGCGTTGTCCCAGGCCGAAGAAAAGGCGGCCCAGGAGCGCACCGAGCGAGAGAGGCACGAGGTTTGAGTGGGCGAGGTGCAGCAAGAGCTCCAAGCTCTCGTGACGAAGCACGAGGCGTTGGAGCTTGACTTGAAGACGAGAGAGTCTGAGCTTGCCGCGGCCCGTGAGAGCGCGAAGAGTGCCAAGGCCGAGGCCTAGAAGGCCCTTCAGGAAATCGACGCGATGAAGAAGATAATGGCGGGTAAGGCTTTCTATATGCCAAGCAAGCATGCAAGGGTGAATTACCGATTACTTACCCAAATCCGGAGCTCTTCAGGAGCATTCGCAGATTTGCCCCGCAGTGTGTCCAATGCCGCACTATTCTACCAGGCCGAGGACAGAAGCTCGACGGAAAAGCTGTTCTGGTCTCAGTATGCTGAGGCCGAACATCCGGTGCCAATGAGTGACCAGCTGAAGCAGATGGCCGAGCTACACAAGGCGTAAAATCAGACCATGAAGGGCTTCATAGTCCGATTGTGGCCTGGCGACGCCCTTCCGAACAGCTTCTTTGGCCTGGTGAGGCGGCTTGTGGATGCATGCCCATGGTTGGAGGTTGTCAAGCGATCCGTCTGCATTGAAGGTGCACGCCGGGCCTTCGCCCGTGTGAAAACGCAGTGGGTCAAGCTAGACGCTGTGAAGCTTATCAAGGAGGGGCCGCCGGAGGGCAAGGAGCACTGCCACCCCGAGATGTACTACGAGGGTGTTCTGCCGGGCGCCCGTCTTATCGCGGATGAGTGTTCACAAAATGTAATATTTGAATGAGACTTGCTCGTTTTTTATCCTGTGTAATTGTAACGCCCTCGATGCGGCTATATCTCCCACGCGTCGAAGCACGACTTAGAGGCATAACCGCATTGAAAGCAATGTCGCAAGTGAGGTAATCTTCACACAACCCATGTAATACATAAGGGAAAGAGATACATAGTTGGCTTACAATCGCCACTTCACACAATACATGAATAAAGCATTACATCAACCAGATACAATCAAGGTCCGACTACGGAACCCAAAATAAAAGAAGACTACCCCAATGTTACACAGATCCCCGATCGTCCTGACTGGGCTCCACTACTGATCGACTAGAACGAAACAACACAAAGGACAAGATCCACATCGAGCTCCTCCTGAGCTCAGTTGTGTCATCTGCACGGTAACATCGGCACCTGCAAACTGGTTTTTGAAGTATCTGTGAGTCACGGGGACTCAGCAATCTCACACCCTCCCGATCAAGACTATTTAAGCTTATGGGAAGGGTAAAAGGTATGAGGTGGAGCTGCAGCAAGCAACTAGCATATATGGTGTCTAACATACGCAAATGAGACTGAGAAGAGAAGGCAAAGCACGTTCGAGAATCTATGATCAAGAAGTGATCCTAGAACAACCTACGTCAAGCATTACTCCAACACTGTGTTCACTTCCCGGACTCCGCCGAGAAGAGACCATCATGGTTACACACGCGGTTGATGCATTTTAATTTAAGATAAACTTCAGGTTTTCTACAACCGGACATTAACAAATTCCCATCTGCCCATAACCGCGGGCACGGCTTTCGAAAGTTCAAATCCCTGCAGGGGTGTCCCAACTTAGCCCATCACAAGCTCTCACGGTCAACGAAGGATATTCCTTCTAGCGAGAAGACCCGATTAGGCTCGGAATCCCGGTTACAAGACATTTCGATAATGGTAAAACAAGACCAGCAAAGCCACCCAGATGTGCCGACAAATCCCAATAGGAGCTGCACATATCTCGTTCTCAGGGCACACCGGATGAGCAAGACGTCGGGTGGGCCAGCCCAGAGTTGCCCCTGGTAGCTCCGGACATCGCTCAGTTGGACCAACACTTAGAGAAGCACTGGCCCGGGGGGTTAAAATAAAGATGACCCTTGAGCCGGCCGACTCAAGGGAAAGAAAAAGGCTAGGTGGAAAATGGTAAAACCAATGTTGGGCCTTGCTGGAGGAGTTTTATTCAAGGCGAACTGTCAAGGGGTTCCCATTATTACCCAACCGCATAAGGAACGCAAAATCTGGGAACATAACACCGATATGACGGAAACTAGGGCGGCAAGAGTGGAACAAAACACCAGGCATAAGGCTGAGCCTTCCACCCTTTACCAAGTATATAGATGCATTAATTAAATAAGAAATATTATGATATCCCAACAAGTAAACATGTTCCAACAAGGAACAACATCTCCATGTTCCGACAAGGAACAAACTTCATCTTCACCTGCAACTAACAACGCTATAAGAGGGGCTGAGCAAAGCGGTAACATAGCCAAACAACGGTTTGCTAGGACAAGGTGGGTTAGAGGCTTGGTTCAACAATATGGGAGGCATGATAAGCAAGTGGTAGGTATCGCAGCATAGGCATAGCAAAAGAGCGAGCAACTAGCAAGCAAAGATAGAAGTGATTTCGAGGGTATGGTCATCTTGCCTGAAATCCCGCAAGGAAGAAGAACGAGTCCATGAAGAAGACAAACGGACGTAGTCGAACGGGTCCTCACAAACGCGACGTTATCGGAACCAACTCGAAGAAGCAACACCGGAAAGAAACAAACAACATAGTAAACAACCACGACATGAACATGGCATGATGCGCAACCAAGTATGATGCATGTCTGGTTTAATGAAGCATGGCATCGCAAAGAGCACAAACAATCCTACAAATTTAAGTGGAGCTCAATATGCAACGAGTTGCATATTGACGGAACACCACATTAATTATTTAGTTCTCTCCCGGTTAGGTACTCAACAAATTTAAATGTTGGTTAACATGGCAAGAGGTGAAGCATAACAAAACTATACCATTTAAATGGGGGCGGATATAACAAACAACAAATCCGGTAAATCCCCATATGCATTAGTAATTTGGTGCAACAACAATCTAAACATTTTAATTGTTGTTATCATGATGCAGATGACATGAACAAGTTTATGAAATTTTTATTAAAAGTTGACAAGAGCATTATGAAACATTTTTCATCGTGGCAGAAATGAAAGGGGTGCCACTGCGACGATAACGAAACGGTGCCATGGCAATGTTCCGGTTCCGTCAACTCATTGAGACGTCGGTGCAAAAGAAAGTGATGGGAGCGTGTCATGCGATGAACAGTGGGGTGCTCCCGGTAACCGGGTTCCCACGGGTTAGTGGCAAAAGAGGAGGACCAAGCAAGTGACAACTCGGACACGGTGCAGACAACGGGTGCATCTCATACAACACATGCAAACGTTCTCGGACGATCGTCTCGGGGTTATACCTTCGAAGCATGCAAAAGGGATGGTTCTCATTCGGTGCAAAGCAGAGGAAGTAGACGTTCTCAGGACGTTCGTAGTTGAGGTAGTCATACACGGTGATGGTAGTTGTACACGGGTCTTCGGCCATGGAAGTCGTACGCGTCCGTAGATGTTCGGGGTCGCGACATGGAACTAGACGTCCACGGGGTCTTCGAGGGTTGACGGTAGTGGTACTCGGGTCGTCGGCGACGGTAGTTGTTCTATGAATCGGGCATCAAGGTACTTGTCGTTCTTAGTGATTCCAAAGACGGTGGTAGTGGTACACTTTCAAAAAGGGACTTGACGCATCAAAGGTCTTCGGTGCCATGGTACTTGTCGGTCCGGGTCTTGACGTATCCAAAATGGTCGTCGGTGGTGGAACTTGGCGCTGTTGTGGTGGACGTTCGGGCACCGTACGTCGTGGTATTTGGTAAATCCCGGAGACGGTAGTTGACGATCCAGGTAGGCGGTCTTGATGAATCCAAGTAGCACCAGGCACAGGTCCACGGTCAGTCTTCAGACTTGTTTTTTTCCTGTACATGACTGCAGGGGGTCCTGGGGGGGGGGGGGGAACTCGGCGATGGCCATGGCAAAGAGGCGACGGTAGTGGAGAAGCAGGGAGCAACAGCTCAAGTCGCGGCAGCAGCAACTGTCACGGGCGGAGGTTGGGGTCGGCGTAGAGCAAGGTTCCCGCGGGCAGCCAAGAGGCCGTCCCTCGCGAGGTGGCGCAGGACTGCGATGGTGGTGGTGCGCTCCGGCGAGACGGGGACGCATGGAAGGGGTAGAGCGCTGCAGGGCAGGTCGGGTCGACAACTCCGATGGCCGGCCGGCGAGGCCGTGGTGTTGGCGCAGAGGGGATGCGCAGCTAGACTTGTGGGGGTGCGGTGTCGCAGCAGCTCGCCCGGGAGGACGAAGAAGGAGCGGAGGAGAGGACTGCGTGGGGCTGCAGGATCCGACATGGACGAGCGCTGGTCCGACAGAGAGGGGGCGCTGGGAGGACGGTGATGCCATGGCCGTGACGTGGTCCTGTTCGTCGGCGCGTGGAGGAGAAACAGCGAGGCAGAGGGGCTCCTCTGAGTGGGGATCGATGGAGATGGGGGAAGAAGACGGTCGGCGCACCCTCTCCTACGTGTGGTGACGCGTGAGGGAGGAGAAGGGATCGAGCACGTGGCTCTCGTGGCGTGAGGAGTGAGTGGCGGCGCGAGGGAAAGGAGATGAGGATCGGGAAGGAGAGAACGAGAGGGAGAGAAGTGGGATCGGGCAGAGAAGGGGTCGAGCGCGTGGCCTCCTCTCCTGGCGGCGCGAGGGAGGGATCAAGAGGGAGAGAAGTGCGGTGCAGGAGCTGGGCTTTGGGCCATCTAGGTCAGGCCGCAAGGTATAGTTAGGTGGGCCTTAGGGGCTGGTTGGACTGCGGGGAAAATATGGGCCTGGGTTCTCTTCTCCCTCTCCCTCTTTAAAACTTAATCCTTTAACAGAAAAGAAATTAGAGAGAGGAAAAGAAAGAGAGGGTTAGGGAAGGATTTTGAGCATGGGGATAATTTTACTGGACTCGCAATAAAGATCTTGATCCAATAAAAGTATAAATGGGCATGTGTACAAAGTTTGGATTCGAACTCGTTTGAATTAAATTCAAATGAGTTCGAATAAGAAGTGGGCGTTAGAAAGGTCCCAAAATGTTGAGATTTTTGGTAGACCTCCGGAAAGTGAAGAAAAAATTTAGGGAAAAGTTTGGAGACGAGGAATATAGTAAGAAAAGCATGGAATATTTTGCAAGTGTGTTGCGGCAATTTCCAAGGGATGGAATATTTATTATAGCCCCCCTAATATTGGGAGGATATGTTATAAAGAGAATCACCACGTGAATTCCCTCGGTTTAAATGGACTGAAGATCCATGCAATTTATTTAGTTGAGTTAAGAAAAGAAATGACATGATGGCAAGACGACATGATGCAATACACAAGATGCAATGATGAATGCAAAGAACCAAACAAATCACACGACGAAACCCGGAAACCCTGGAAGGCATCTGAAGCTCCGGTCTTGGGGCGTCACAGTAATGAAAACTTGTTTCATATGCGGTATGCAACGCTTGTGTGAATTTAAAATATTACCTTATTTTTGGCTGTTTATCCAATCTGAGAGATGGCTAGTCCTCGGCTTCTGCCCCCATGCCACGAGTGCCGGGGTGTTCGGGATAAACCTGAGCACTCTTATTCCCATGTTTGGGTCCTTTGAGGGAGGTGCTTAGCACAACAAACAAGGCAACCAGACTAATAATGCTTTATCACTCTCACTTAGCCATAGAATTCCATAGTTTTAAATTTTGGCTAAGCCCCTGGTATTCGGAAGGCCGAATTCGGGGCGCGATACATGCCTGTAAGCCAGACGGAGCCGGCCCCTCGCCCTAAGTGGCATAAGTCTTTAGGGACTCGAAAAACCTCGCCGCACAGCGACCACTCTCTCGCCTTATCATGACAGTTAGTTTTAGCTTTAACAACTGAGGTGCTCGGCCCGGCAGAACCGGGGCACAATTACAGTAGTTCTCCTAGCGCTACCTTAGCCGATAGAGCGGAACGTAAGGTACCAAAACATAGGAGCCGGGCAAACCCAACATTTGACCAAAGACATGATTCAGAGCTGATGCATATAATGCTATAAGTTCGGGGTGCCGCACTTGTGAAAGTGTTCGGACTTTTCACACCATATTGTGGGTACGTAAGCCCTTGGTGAATTGGCCGTACCAGAGTGTACGGTTGCTAGGCATCATTAATGAACACATAGATATGTATACATATAACAAAAGTGTGATAATAATCGTAATGTCATGCATTGTATATTAAAAAATTGCATTAAAGCAGAGTGATACAGATAGTGTAATGAGCAAAAGAGTAGGACTATGTCCCTTCCAAGGGCGAGCTGAGGAATTATGTGAAATCTGTAATCCACCTGGGAATTCCGTAGTCGTCGGCCTCCTTGGTTGTTGTATCATGTGTTAGGCAATAGAGTTGCCGGACAGTGTTTCCAGAGATTGAAGTCCTGAAAGAAAAAGAAAAATAACCAAACGAGAAGCCCCTGGTGCGGTTTAGGCCGCGTTTTGGGACGTGCCGTAGTTGTGCCTCCCCCTCCCCATCTGTGCCCATGGTATTTTCAATGCGTAATGATGTACGCGCGGCACGAACAACGTCGTTGGGCTGGGATTGGGGTGGCCGTCGTATTGCTACGCGAGCTCAGATCGTGCCAGGCGGTCTATTTGCCGATTGCCCCGAGCGCGCTTGAAGGTGTCCGGGCTTTGAAATGCCGAACTGGTAGATTGCCTTGAGAGGCTACTTTGCGCTTTTGCTGCAAGGGCCGCGGTGTGCTCCTCTGTTCAGAGAGATTGCTCTGTGTTTCCATTGACTATAATAACTCCGCGAGGTCCTGGCATCTTGAGCTTGAGGTATGCATAATGTGGTACCGCATTGAGTCTAGCGAATGTGGTTCGTCCGAGTAGTGCGTGATAACCACTGCGGAACGGGACTATATCGAAGATTAACTCTTCACTTCGGAAGTTATCCGGGGATCCGAAGACCACTTCCAGTGTAATTAAGCCTGTGCAGTGGGCCTCTACGCCTGGAATGATGCCTTTAAAGGTCGTCTTTGTGGGTTTGATCCTTGAAGGGTCTATGCCCATTTTGTGTATTGTATCCTGATAAAGCAGGTTCAGGCTGCTGCCGCCGTCCATGAGGACTTGAGTGAGGTGAAATCCGTTGATGATTGGGTCTAGGACCAGTGCGGCGAATCCGCCGTGATGGATACTAGTGGGGTGGTCCCTGCGATCGAAGGTGATCGGACAGGAGGACCAAGGGTTCAACTTCGGGGCGACTGGCTCCAACGCATATATGTCCCTGAGCGCACGCTTCCGCTCCCTCTTGGGGATGTGGGTTGCGTATATCATGTTCACCGTCCGTACTTGCGGGGGAAACCTCTTCTGTCCTTCGGTGTGCGGCTGCCGGGGTTCTTCCTCGTACATGCTATGCGGCCCCTTATCCTTGTTTTCGGCGATTAACTTGCCGGCCTGCTTGAACACCCAACAATCCCTGTTGGTGTGATTGGCTGGCTTGTCTGGGGTGCCGTGTATTTGGCACGAGCGATCGACTATACAGTCCAAGCTGGATGGACCCGGCGTACTTTGTTTGAATGGCTTTTTTCGCTAACCGGGTTTAGAGCCTTTGAATCCGGCGCTGACTGCTGTATCCTCAGTACTTTCGCCGTTAATGCGGCGCTTATGCTTGTTGCGACGCGACCTGTTGTTGCCGTCCTTGGTATCTGAGGTACCATGGTTCTTTGATATGTTGTTACTGCGAGCCAACCAGCTGTCTTCTCCCGCACAAAAGCGGGTCATGAGCGTCGTGAGGGCTGCCATAGATTTCGGCTTTTCCTGACCAAGGTGTCGGGCTAGCCACTCGTCTTGAATGTTGTGCTTGAAAGTTGTTAAGGCCTCCGCATCCGGACAGTCGACGATTTGGTTTTTCTTTGTAAGGAACCGAGTCCAGAATTGCCTGGCCGACTCTTCTGGCTGCTGAATTATGTGGCTCAAGTCATCGGCGTCTGGTGGTCGCACATAAGTGCCCTGAAAGTTGTCGAGGAATGCGGCTTCCAGATCTTCCCAACAGCTAATGGAGTTCGCTGGCAAGCTATTAAGCCAATGCCGTGCTGGTCCTTTGAGTTTTAGTGGAAGGTACTTGATGGCATGTAAGTCATCACCACGGGCCATGTGGATGTGGAGGAGGAAGTCCTCAATCCATACCGCGGGATCTGTTGTGCCGTCGTATGATTCAATGTTTACAGGTTTGAAACCTTCTGGGAATTGATGTTCCATTACTTCGTCTGTGAAGCATAAGGGGTGTGCGGCGCCTCTGTATTGGGCTATATCGCGACGCAGCTCGTATGGGTCTTGCCCGCTGTGTTCGGCCCGGCCGGATTTGCTTTTACTGTATCCGGCGTGACGTTTACCATCTCGTAGAGTGGTGCACCCTCGTGATTCGTAGATCAATCTTGAGTGCTTTGCTTTGTCCTCCAATATGTCTCGCAGGTCTGGCGTATCTCCCCATGCCTTTTTATTTGGATGGCGTTGGGGTGGAGGCTGAGCTTTCGGCAGGAATGCCTCTCTATCGCGGCCACGAGGTGGCCGGTCAGCCGTATCATATGCTTCTTCCTCCAGTCGGGCTAGTAACCTGCGCCTTGGGTAACTCTTGGAGGGACGCTCGAGTTTATATTCCTCGGTTGCGAGGACTTCAGTCCATTTGTCAGCTAGCAGATCTTGATCAGCTTGAAGCTGCTGCTGTTTTTTCTTCAGGCTATTTGTCATGGCCATAAGCCTGCGCTTAAAGCGCTCTTGTTTGACGGGATCCTCTGGTACGGCGAATTCATCGTCGCCGAGGCTTGCCTCATCTTCGGAGGGGGGCATGTAATTGTCATCCTCCTCCTCTCCGCCAGCCGCTTTCTCCAGAGAGCTCGCACCTTCATCCTCCTTATCTAACTCTTGCTGGAGGGGGTTTTCTTTGTTTTTGGCGCTATCCGGAGTGTTATTATCTCCTGCACCGGTATCACCACTTTTGCTTTGGCAGGACTTAGAGCGGCGCCACTGTCGTCAGTGCTTGGGTTGCTTCTTGGAGGGGTCATCCTCCGCTATCTCGTCGCCGTTGCCTTCATTGGGTGTATCCACCATGTATATGTCATACGACGAGGTGGCTTTCCAGTGCCCTATAGGTGCTGGTTCATGTTCGTCTCCTACATCGTCGTCCATACTGTCGATGTCTTCGGAGTCGAAGTCGAGCATGTCCGTTAAATCATCGACAGTGGCTACAATGTGGGTGGTGGGTGGGCGTCGAATTTCTTCGTCGTCCGCATCCCAGTCCTGTTGGCCATAATCCGGCCAGGGCTCTCCTGACAAAGAGAGAGACCTTAGTGAATTCAGAATATCGCCGAAGGGCGAGTGCTGAAAGATATCCGCGGCGGTAAATTCCATGATCGGCGCCCACTTGGATTCGATTGGCAGGGGCGCGGATGGTTCGGGGTCCGGAAGAGAGTCCGGCACCTTGGAGTCACGGGTTGCACAGAGGATTATGCTGGTGTTTGGCTCGATCGCCGTTGAGACTGCATCCCCTGAGGCGGTGTCTAGCCACCCGTCCTTGATTGGCGCAGTTGGCTCCGAGCTAAGGGTCGGACCTGGTGTGGGCGCAGCCTCTGGAGTACCGTCCGGTGGTAGAGCTAGGTCATGCCCATCGAGACAGTGCGGCGCGCCCGGCTGTGGCTTGAATCCGTCGAAGATCAAGTTTCCGCGGATGTCGGCTGTGTAGTTCAAACTTCGAAATCTGACTTGATGGCCAGGGGCGTAGCTTTCAATCTGCTCCAGATGGCCAAGCGAATTAGCCCGCAGTGCAAAGCCGCCAAATACGAAGATCTATCCGGGGAGAAAAGTCTCACCCTGGACCGCATCGCTACCAATGATAGTAGGAGCCATCAAGCCTAACGGCGACGACACAGAGGAACTCTCAATGAAAGCACCAATGTCGGTGTCAAAACCGGCGGATCTCGGGTAGGGGGTCCCGAACTATGCGTCTAGGCCGGATGTTAACAGGAGACAAGGGACACGAAGTTTTACCTAGGTTCGGGCCCTCTTGATGGAGGTAAAACCCTACGTCCTGCTCGATTGATATTGATGATATGGGTGTTACAAGAGTAGATCTACCACGAGATCAGAGAGGCTAAACCCTAGAAGCTAGCCTACGGTATGATTGTATGTTGTGATTGTTGTCCTACGGACTAAAACTCTTCGGTTTATATAGACACTGGAGAGGGTTAGGGTTACACAAGGTCGGTTACAAAGGAGGAGATATCCATATACGTATTTCCTAGCTTGCCTTCCACGCCAAGTAGAGTCCCATCCGGACACGAGACGAAGTCTTCAATCTTGTATCTTCATAGTCTAACAGTTCGGCCAATGGAGATAGTCCGGCTGTCCGGAGACCCCCTAATCCAGGACTCCCTCACCCATGCCTTCTTTTCAGGAGAAAGAGCGCTCGTCGGACTATACCCGGAGAGGCTACCAACCGTGCCTCCACAAGCCAGGATCCAAGGCCGGACTCAGGGGCGGGAAAGAGTACAAGGCGTGCACCGAGTGCTCCTCCGACAGAGGATACAGATAGACTGTCCGCCACCCCATCCGAGGTGGAAAGTGCCATGAACCATAGGCGTCGCCAGACTGTTCTTCATGACGCTTGTTTCTCCCAAGAGGCTTTAGATGCCTTCAACTCGGGAGATGCGCACCTCCGTGCTGCTCAAAATGGTCTAGCGAGAGCCACGGAGCAGTATGTAAAAGACATACGGGTGAGAAAGTTTGATGATTATATATATCAGTAGCCCCTGAGACTTGAAACAGTTAGGATAACTGATTTAAGGATCATTTGTTATGTAGGTTCTTACAGAAAAGAATACTCAACTGTCCTAGGAGCTGGAAGAGTGCAAAGCCCAACTTCAGGCCGCACTATCCGCCGCAGGGGAGCCCAAGGAGACCCCCACTGGTAACATATCCGTCAAATGATAAGTATCATATTGGAGTGCGGCTTTATATGCAAATCTGACGATAAAATTGCAGATGACGCTGGAGCGAATCCAGATAAGCAGCAGCTCATACGCCAACTGAAGGCTGGTGAGAGCGTGCTAATGAGGGTGAGGCAGGAGAAGAATGATCTCCAAGATGCCAACACCAAGCTGGGCGTGGAACTGAAAGATGTTTGTGCCCAACTGTCGGATTCTGTTAAGGAGAATCGGCGGCTTCGACATGGCATATTTAGTAAGTGCATGAACGAACTTTGTAAAAGAGTTCGGCGAGGAAGCTGGCTGACAGGGTTATGTCTGTAGGTATGCTGACAGGACGTCCTGCTGGGGAGATGCCTAGTTCAACGGGTGATCTTCTTCCCAAGCTCGCACAGTTGCACGAACGAGTTCGGCAGGTGATGCAAGGCGTTGCCCAGGCCTTGTGGCCATCCATATCCATACCCGAAGGCCTTGGAGAGCTTGCAGAAAAGTTGAAGGGAGCACAGTGGCGTTTTCGATTGTGGAAGATATCAGCCTGCCGTCAGGGCGCCGGGGAGGCTTGGGCAATGGTGAAGACACGGTACACGAAGGCTGACCCGAACCACATGGCCGAAGTTGGACCTGTGGGGCCTGACGGCAAGGAGATCCCTGTGAATTTAGTGTACGGCCAAGTAGAGTTGGCCGCAAAGTATTCCCAATAGGACTGTAGACTAGACAGCCTATTCGAGGGCATTGAAGGGGAATTCAACCAGTCAAATTGACTATGTAATTGTAAAGTGACATATATGATGTCTTCTAGCCGGATTGTAGATCGTTTGTCATGGCGGACCTTTTCGCTTCAACCTCGGGACCCGACAGTCCGGAGTGTATCCGAATACCCTCTCGGTTATATAAGAACCGGGGCATGCGTGGAGACCAGGCGTAGGGGTTATTAGTGCTTTATCAAACAAGTGCCCAACTAGTTATGTTATATTACATGGGTAGTAAGAAACATCTTCCAGAGAGAATAGTTCCGTTAAGGGTTCCTTTCCCTGGGTAGGCATGCCCTAAAGTGCATGTCCGGACTGCGACAAGAAGTGCAGTAAAAGCGTCTGTGGGCAGATATGGTTAATAAATAAAAAGTCATCTTTTGTTCACCGACCGAATATTCTCTTAAGAACGCTAGCTTTCGGCTTCACCCAGTCTGAGGTACACGTCCGGCTGACCCGGCAGTAACAATCGCAGAGGTGCTCCGCTTATGCCCTAGCCGAATTAACGGGAACGTAGGGCATAAATACAAGAGCCAGGCAACCCAGCTTGGCTAAAACATAAGTCATATCGATGCATATAATGGTGAAAAAGGTACATGCGGAAGTATAACGCATGTGTTGGGTGTGATGCCCAGGTAAATAATTTAAGCTTCTGTGAAAGAAGCCCCCAGGTGTAGATAGTGCGGCTAGCACCTCTGTAATGTACAAGTGAGGCACAAGGTGACCCGTGAAGGTCTAGAGGAATGAAAGAAAGAAAGGGAAACAAGACGGACGACGCATATGCAGAAAATGGACAAAGGGAGGAGACTAACATAAAGTCCGGTGCTAGGCGTAGAATCTTCGGAGCCTGGCTGCGTTCCATGGGTTCGGCTCGAGTCGACTAGTCAATGCATCCCGCAGTCGGTACGCTCCGCCGGTCAGAACTTGGGCGATGATGAAGGGACCTTCCCATTTGGGCTCTAGCTTGTTCTTTTTCTTATCAGGCAGCTGGAGAACTAGTTCACCAACGTTATAAGTTTTGGCTCGTACTTCTCTGCTTTGGTATCTGCGAGCCTGTTGCTGGTAAAATGCGGAACGGGCTTTGGCTACATCGCGCTCTTCCTCCAAGGTGTCCAGACTGTCCTGCCGATCGAGCTTGGCTTCTCTTTCTTCATACATGCGCACTCGAGGTGAGTCATGAATTATGTCGCAGGGCAGGACTGCCTCTGCGCCGTACACCATAAAAATGGTGTGTATCCGGTACTACGATTCGGCGTGGTCCGCAGCCCCCAGAGTACGGGGTCGAGCTCCTCTACCCACTGCGTGTCAGACTCTGATAAGGAGCGCACTAGTCTGGGTTTAATGCCGCTCATTATAAGACCATTTGTTCGTTCGACTTGACCGTTGGTTTGTGGGTGGTATACTGAAGCATAATCGAGCTTGATGCCCATTTTGCTGCACCAGAGTTTTACCTCGTCGGCCATGAAGTTCATGCCGTTATCAGTGATGATGCTGTGGGGGACGCCGTAGCGATGTACAACCCGGGATATGAAGTCTATCATCGGTCCGGATTCGGCTATTTTAACGGGTTTGGCCTCTATCCATTTGGTGAATTTATCCACCATGACCAATAAGTATTTTTTCTTGTGGGTTCCACCTTTAAGGGGTCCAACCATGTCAAGCCCCAAGACTTCAAAGGGCCATGTAATGGGGATTGTTCAGAGGGCGGTGGGTGGCATATGGCTTTGATTTGCAAAGAGCTGGCAACCGGCGCAGCGTTGGACTAAGTCTTGTGCGTCTGCCCGAGCCATTGGCCAATAGAATCCTGTATGGAAGGCCTTGCTCACAAGAGCCCGGGCTGCGGCATGGTAACCGCCGAGTCCGGCATGAATTTCTGCCAAAAGGTTCTGTCCCTCCTCTTCGGAGATGCACCGTTGAAGGACTCCGGTAGCGCTTTTTTGTATAATTCTCCCTCGTGGACCCTGTAGGCCTTTGATCGCCGCACTATGCAGCGTGCCTCATTTTGGTCCTCCGGGAGTTCCTGTCTAGTTAAGTAGGCTAGGAATGGTTCTGTCCACGGGGCAATGATGGCCATTATTTCGTGGGCTGATTGTGTCATTTCGGTGGCGGAGCCTCCAATTGTGTCAGGGAGTTCGGTATCGGGTATTTTGGCCGGGTCCGGACTGTTGTTACCGGTGTCCCCTTCCCATGCTACGGATGGCTTGAAAATCCTTTCCAGAAAATTGTTGGGAGGGACTGCGTCGCGTTTGGCGCCAATGCGGGCGAGGATATCCGCCGCCTGATTGTTTTCCCGAGCCACATGGTGAAATTCGAGCCCTTCGAACCAAGCTGACATTTTTAGGACGACATTGCGATAAGCGGCCATTTTTGCATCCTTGGCATCAAAGTCTCCATTTATTTGGGATATCGCGAGGTTTGAATCCCCGCGCACCTCTAGGCGTTGAATGCCCATGGATACTGCCATCCGGAGACCATGGAGGAGGGCCTCATATTCGGCTGCATTGTTGGAGTCTGTATACATTATCTGCAGTACATATTGGATGGTGTCTCCTGTTGGGGACGTCAAACCGACACCAGCCCCCAGACCAGCCAACATTTTGGAGCCGTCGAAGTGCATGATCCAATTTGAATATGTGTCGTACTCTTTAGGGAGTTCGGCTTCCGTCCATTCAGCGACGAAGTCAGCCAAAACTTGCGATTTAATAGCTCGCCGAGGTTTGTAAGTTATGTCGAACGGGAGGAGCTCAATGGCCCATTTGGCAATCTGGCCCGTTGCGTCGTGGTTGTTTATAATATTGTTGAGTGGTACTTCCGAGGCTACCGTTATCGAACACTCTTGAAAGTAGTGTCGCAGCTTCCGGGATGCCATAAATACCATGTACGCTATCTTTTGATAATGCGGGTACCGTGATTTGCATAGGGTAAGGACTGTGGACACGTAGTAAACTGGCTTTTGAAGGGGGAATTTGTGTCCGTCTGCTTCTCGCTCGACGATAAGCACTGCGCTTACTACTTGATGAGTTGCCGCAATGTATAATAGCATTGGTTCGCCAGTGTTTGGCACGGCCAGGACTGGGTTTGTATTCAGGGCCGGATTATCCCAAAATTTTATTTCGGTTTTCCAGCCGCTTTCCATGGCACAGTACTTTCATACTATGGACACCAAGTCGGCAAAGCGTGTAATTTCGCGATGACTTATGGCGTTGAGGATTACCTTGTCCGTGCAATTATTGCAGAAGAGTGAAATTGTGTCTTCCTCGCGGCAGTCCTTTATCCTGTTCTTGACCAGGAGGAATCTGGCCCAGTAATGGTGTACTGTTTCTGTTGGCTCTTACCTAATTTGGGATAGATCGCGTACGTTTGGGTGGGTGGGTGGAATTAAATCCAAATCCTCACCCAATCTGAGGCTCAGTGGACAAGGAGTTTCCGAACTCAAAAGTTTGGATTCTTGGATGTTTTCCGGTAAATCTGGCCCGCTGCCTGATTCTAGGTTCAGGCTTTGAGTGAAATCCTCCCCTCCGCGGGTATCCGGCTTGGAGGGATCGGGAATCCGGACGTAGCTAGTCCTTAATATAGATGAAGTTTTGCCGCATTATTCTTCCACCACTGCAACGTGATGGGTGACCTGGGGAGAGTTAATCTCTCTTAGATCAGGTTTAGGCCCAATCTGATCGTAGTCTGTAGCGACTCCCAGGGCGGAGATGCGATCCAAGAGCTCGTTCAGGGAAGAGAGCTCCATTGGATCTAACTGCTCGGTGAGTTCCGAGCTGATGCGAAAATTGCTTTCGATGACCCGAGAAGTCATCGTCGGCGCAGCGGCCGAACAGGCGGTCATTAGAAAACCACCTAGCCGAAGAGTTTGGCCGATAGCCAGAGCTCCCTCAGCGATAGTGCCGTCTTTAAAGATGGGACAAGACATCCTTCCTTGTGGCGACGACACAGCGGAACTCTCAATGAAAGCACCAATGTCGGTGTCAAAACCGGCGGATCTCGGGTAGGGGTCCCGAACTGTGCGTCTAGGCCGGATGGTAAAAGGAGGCAAGGGACACGAAGTTTTACCCAGGTTCGGGCCCTCTTGATGGAGGTAAAACCGTACGTCCTGCTTGATTAATATTGAAGATATGAGTGTTACAAGAGTGGATCTACCACGAGATCAGAGAGGCTAAACCCTAGAAGCTAGCCTACGATATGACTATATGTTGTGATTGTTGTCCTACAGACTAAAACTCTTCGGTTTATATAGACACCGAAGAGGGTTAGAGTTACACAAGGTCGGTTACAAAGGAGGAGATATCCATATACGTATTGCCTAGCTTGCCTTCCAGGCCAAGTAGAGTCCCATCCGGACATGAGACAAAGTCTTCAATCTTGTATCTTCATAGTCTATCAGTCCGGCCAATGGAGATAGTCCGGCTGTCCGGAGACCCCCTAATCCAGGACTCCCTCAGATAGGTTTTTATTTGGTCAAGTAGTCTAATCACCCCCCCTCTAGACATACTTTCGGTCCTACAAGTGGTATCAGAGCCTTGATCTCCATTTGCTTTGATTTCCATAGCTTTTGGTGGTCATAGCCTTGGTTTCACAACCTAGGAGAGTATGGCGTCCAGCGAGGGAAATCATCACCATAGAGGTCCTTACTTTGATGGTACAAATTTTGCTAGTTGGAAGCATAAGATGAAAATGCATATTCTTGGACATAACCCCGCCATTTGGGCTATTGTGTGTGTTGGCTTGCAAGGTGAATTCTTTCATGGGAGAGAACTGAATCATGAAGCTACTGCGGATGAGTTGAAGATGCTACAATACAATGCTCAAGCTTGTGATATCCTCTTCAACGGATTGTGCCCCGAAGAATTCAACAAAATCAGCCGTCTTGAGAATGCAAAGGAAATTTGGGATACTTTGATTGATATGCATGAAGGTACCGACTCCGTCAAGGAATCCAAGTTGGATGTGCTTCAAAGTCAACTTGACAAGTTCAAAATGAAGGATGGTGAAGGTGTCGCTGAAATGTACTCTAGGCTTGCTCTTATCACAAATGAGATTGCCAGCTTAGGAAGTGAGGAGATGACCGACAAATTCATCATCAAGAAAATCCTAAGAGCCTTGGATGGAAAATACGATACCATATGCACATTGATCCAAATGATGCCAAATTACAAAGATCTCAAGCGAATGGAAGTCATTGGAAGAATTGTTGCTCATGAGATGTCACTCAAGGATAAGGAGGAGCTCCATAACAAGTCAAGTGCTGCTTACAAAGCCTCGTGTGAAGCTCCCACATCATCAAGTGAGAAACAAAGCTTCAATGAAGAATTAAGCCTAATGGTGAAGAACTTCAACAAGTTCTACAAGAGTAGAAGCAAGGAAAGAAGTTCCAAGTCAAGGTCCTACAATGACAAAAGATCTTCTAGTCGAGAGCAAAACTGCTACAATTGTGGAAGACCCGGACACTACTCCAATGAGTGTACGGCTCCCCACAAAAGAAGAGAAGATTCTCCCAAAAGAAGAAGTAGAAGAGAAGAATCACCATCAAGGGAGAGAAGGAGTAGGGATGATCGATATGAACGAAGACACCCTCGGAGAAGCAAGGATTCGGAAAGGAAGGACAAGTCATCAAGGAGCTACACAAAACAAAGACATCAAGCTCATGTTGGTGAATGGGTATCCGGCTCCGACTCCAAAAATGACTCCAAGAGAAGCTATCACTCCGACTCCGGATATACTCAAGATGAAGGTGTTGCCGGACTAGCACTTGTGTCAACCAACTCCTACGACATATTTGATTCACCAAATGAAGGAATTGGAAGATGCTTCATGGCCAAAGGTCCAAAGGTATCACACCCCGAGTATGTTGATTTCAGTAGTGATGAACATGGCTTGTTAGGTGATGATGAGTTACTTGTTGACAACTATAGTGATGAATACTATAATGAAACGAATGACAATGATAAGGAGAAGATTGAGTCTCTAACTAAAGAACTAAACACTCTTAAGTTAGCTCATGAAACTATCTTAGGAGATCATCGAGAACTTTTAAGGACTCATGAGAAATTACGTTTTGAGAAGCTCAATCTTGAGCAAGAGCATGAGTTCTTAAAGGAAATCAATGATGAACTTCGCAAGAAAAGTTCTTCTTACATTGCCAAGTGTTTACTCTTATCCACTTACATTCCTCAAGTCAAGTCTAGTAGCAAGAACAAGAAAGATTCTTCCTCTAGTAGTGACAATAATCATGCTAAATCCAATGTTGTTGCTTCTAGTAGTTCTCTTGATTCCACTAATGATTCTCTTAGCCAAGTTACACTTGAGCAAGAAAATAGCTTATTGAAGGGAATTGTAGAGAAAGGTGTTTACAAGAGCCTTGTCGGGAGTAAGCAATTCGAGGAAATTGTACGCAAGCAAGGAAGGCACCGGAAGAATCAAGGTATTGGTTTTGAGCGAAAGTTCAATGCCAATGGAGTTGAGTGGGAAGAAGATCAATACCCCAAGACGAAGTTTGTTCCTCAACAAGAGAAGTATGATCCTACTTCATCCAAAGGGACACAAGCTCAAGATGATCTTCCACCACAAGACCACAAGTGAAAAGGCAAGGACAAGCTTCAAAAGGAACTTGATGCATTTGAAGAAGCTCCTAAGGCCTTGGGAAAGTGGGTTCCCAAGACTACATCAAGTTCCACTTCATCAAGTACAACTACAACTCCGAGGATTCCCATCAAGATGGTGTGGATCCCAAAGAAGAAGAACTAGAGAGTCCTTGAGGGTGACTCCGCCAATATACTTCACTATTATCATTTTGGCAAGAACAAGTGCAATCAACTTCCACATCTTGCACTAGTTCAAGGAGTCACAAATCCTCTTATTGGTAAGACAAGGGACAAGGCAATATAAAGCTTTCATAGACATCATCTTGTGTGTGCATCACTCTATGTCTATGGATATCCTTGTTTGTTCCTTGTGGGACTAACCCGTGTAGGTATTGAAAGTGCAACTCACTCCAAAGGATAGCTTCAAATGATCCATATCAACATAGAGCATCCACATCTTCAACACCTACATGAAGTCATCATGGACAAAACCCAAGGTTAGTTCATCCCTCTTAGGGGGGATCTCACATCTAGGGGGAGCTTTACTCTAACAATTGAGTTAAAGCAACTCTAATGGTGTGAACACAACAACGCTTTATGTAAAAGTGGTAAGCCCACTTGTGCTTAAACGATGAGTATGACCTATGATCAAATGTTCTCATTTGACTCCTAAGTCAATATACTCATATATAGATGACCTAGTCATCGCCAATTGCTTGATAGATGCTAGAATTGTTTGTGCATGCTTTGCCACATATTTCATTTGCCATTTTATTGTGTGAGCATGTTGGTTGCATAATTTACTCATTCGAGGACATCCACTTGTTGTTTTGATTGATTGGTTTCCTTTTATTTTGGCCAAGTTGATGGACAAGAATGCCTAAGAACCTTCTCTAGCTATCTATGCTTTTCTTGTCTCAAACTCTATTCATGCTGCATCACAAAATTTGATCAAGTCAGATTCGAACCACTCTGTGTGAGGAGCACTCGGGGTCCCTGATTCGTCATATACTTAAACTTCCAAAACTTCTTTGTGCGTTTTGGTCTGACCGATTCACCCATTTGGTCATACCGAGATCACTAAGTCGATCTAGGTTTTCTACCTCGGTGCAACTGATTCGAACCTTTCGGTCACACTGAGTTTCAGTAACTGCTTGCAATTATGAATCTCGGTGCCACCGAGTTGTTCCACTCGGTCACACCGATAGGGTCGGGCTATATATACCCACAGGTCAAATTTTGGAAACTTTCTGAACCTCCTCGACCCGCGCTTAGCCCGCTCTGCCTCCAGGGTCTCCGGATCGTCTTCCTCGTCGCCAGCCGCCTCCTGTCGCTGGTCTCCACTGCCGTCAACGGGAATCAACCCCACCGTTGCCGCCGTAGCGATTTCTCCGCCGAATTAGGGTATGAACTCGATCACTGTGCTATCCCTATTTGATTCCTAGCACATTGTGTTCGCCATGTATCTTTCCATGATTGAGATCACTCTTATCCAGTCAAAACACTCCGTAGTTTAGTCGTGAATTAAGAATTTAGGGTTAGGTTTCCGCTGAAACCATCTCGGACCCACCGAGTTGTGGAACTCGGTACCACCGATTCGGCTTAGGCCATTGCACATGTGGTTCTCGGTCTGACCGAGAATTGCAAATCGGTGTGACCGAGTTCAGGACTTTGTGAAACCCTAGCATTCTCGGTGCCACCGAACTGTGACTCGATCTGACTGAGTTCACTAGTTTAGGTTCCAATAGCTGCTTCGGTATCACCGAGTTTACAAATCGGTTGATCCGAAATGCTTTCTGTGGAAAACTAAAACTAAGTTTTTGACTCATTCTTTTGCAAAAACCTCTGCATTTTGTGATGCTTATCCACTCTGTCTCATCTATATCTATTCACAGGGTCTGCTGTCAGTGTTTGCAATATGTCTGATCAAAGTGACAGCCAGAACAGGTCAGAGGAGCAGGTTCACCTGAGTGAGGGCACTAGTCCCTCTAGTAGTTCAGATGATGGTAGCAGGAGCACCCCAAGCAACTTACCCAAAGCTGCCACCAGGGCCAGAAAGAAGAAGACCTCTGAATCTGAGGATGAAGACTATGTGGCAGTTGAGGATGAGGCCACTTCCAAGAAGAAAGTGGTTAAGAAGGAATATAGCACTGCTGCTGTCACTAAGCCTGGCATGAAAACCAAGATGCCTGCAAAGAGAATTCCAATGTCTAAGGCCAGAGCATCTACTCAAGTCCCTTTGGAATCTGAACCCAAAGAGGCTGCTGCAGAAGGGAAGAAGAGGAAGGAGAGGGTCAAAAAGACCACTACTAGAGTGCTTGGGAGGTCCTCTATCATGAGAGATTCTGAAGAGGAAGAAGAAGAAGATGTTGCACCAGCACCCAGAGCTCAAAAGCTTATGGGTGATGCCATCAGGGCAGGGGTTGTTCCATCTAAGCCTAAGACTGCTCCAAAGGCTGCAGCTCCAGCTCCAAAGCCAAAACCGAAGAGGAGTACCAAGAATAGCCCTACCGAGGAAAAGAACAAGGCCCTAGTGCTTGAAGCTGAAATGGAAGAAGAAGATGATGAGTCACATGTCTTGAGGAAGCTAAAGCCAAAAATCCCAGATCACAATGATGCTCATCCAGTTGCTGAGAACATGAAGATCAGGAAGGACTCAGGTCTGAGGCTATTGAGAGAGTCTGATCCATATGCCACCAGGAGGAGGACTGCTGTGGACTACAGGTTCCATACAAAGGAACAACGGGACTTCTATGAGACCATCTTGCTTGACAAGAAGCCCATAGTGTGTGACATGAGATGGGTCGACTGGGACTACATCAAGAAGAATGAGGATCACTATCCAGGTGTACATGATAGTTTCAAGGCTTGTGGAGTCGATGATTTTGTGGCTCAGAAGCTCACAAAATGGAATGATGAGCTCATCATGCAGTTCTACTCCACAGCTCATTTCTACCCAGATGGAAGGATTGTCTGGATGTCCGAAGGTACGAGGTACCAATCCACGGTTGTTGAATGGGCGAAGTTGATCAATGCCCCAAAAGAGAGTGAAGATGACTTGGATGTCTATGCCAACAGGAAGAAGGATCACAACACAATGGCACACATGTACAAGGAGATCCCAGATGCTGCTCTTGAGACACATAAGTTTGGATCTGTACATTACCTTCTGTCAGGCTTGCCAACCATCAACTGGATCCTCAGGCACACTCTCTTGCCAAAGTCAGGTGATCACAAGATGATCAGAGGCCATGCAATTAACTTGCTTCACATCTTTCATGTCCCATAGAAGTTCAAAGTCATGAGACTAATAGTTGAAACTATCAAGAGGACAGCTGCAGATCAGAAGAGGAGTTGTGGATATGCCCCACAGATCCAGGAGCTGATCAACTCCAAGATGGGCACTGGTACATATCTGTTGGACAAGGAGCACATGCCTATCTATCCAGACTTCGAGGACAACACTGTGGTTATGAATGAGGATGAACCATCTTCTGTGCATGCACAAGCCAAGAAGGAGAAGGCAAAAGCTGAAAAGGCTGCAAGGATGCCAACTACTGAAGAAGCATCTCAGTATCTCCTAAAGAGCAAGCAAGATCAACTTGGCTACCTGATTGCATCCACTCTGAGGATTGAGAAAGGACTGGCCACCCTAACTCAAAACCAGGAGAGCCTAGAAAGAATCGAGGAGCAAAAATTCTATGACTTGGATGTGACGGTAACTGAGATTCAGTCTGTTGTGGAGCAACTTTAAGATGATATGCAGGAGAGGAAGGGCAAGACAACCACTGATGCATTTGCCAGAGTGCCTAGAGCTCAGAGGTCTGCTGCAGTGCCTGTTCCAGACACCAGAGCCACGTCATCTGCACCAGCTACAGCTTCTGTGCCACCAGCTCCAACACCTACTCCATCAGCTCCATCTACTTCGACTGAAGCCTTTGTTCTTGGAGTTATCCGGACACCACCACCTGAAGACCAAGCCTGAGAGACGATTTAGTGCTATGCATTTCCTAGGAACTTTTGGTAACTTGTTGCCAAAGGGGGAGAAAAATGTATAGATCATAGGCTTCGAGAGAGAGCGTTGCTTTTTATTCTCTCTTGCTTTGGTGGTTGAAGTTTATTTGCTTTGCCTGTTTGAGATAATTTTTGTCTGTGTGATACTTGGATGATCATGTGTTTGATCATATGCTACCTTAATGCTTGTTGGATGATATTATCATTTTATCCCTATATGATCATTCACCTTGCTTGGTGATGAGTGCATGTATTTAATTATTATCATTTTGAGCGCTCCACCAAGATGTATGTGACATGGAAGAGTAACCCATGAGCCTAACTCTTTGTGCATTTGCAGTCCAAAGCAAATCATAAACTATGCACAAATTTAGGGGGAGCTCTTGCTTTTCACATAGTTCTCAAAGCGACAATGTTTTTCACTCTTATTATCATTTGTCGAAGCTTTGATCTATATGTTGTCATCAATTACCAAAAAGGGGGAGATTGAAAGTGCAACTATCCCTAGGTGGTTTTGGTAATTCCTAACAACATGTAGCTCATTGAGCTAATGCTATTCCAAGATTAATATTTCAGGAAAAGCTCAATGAATGGCATGGCATGGATGAGGAATGTGGACCCCTCAAAATGTTAAGGACAAAAAGATTGGCTCAAGCTCAAAGCTCAAGACTCTACATTTTATATTCTAGTGATCCAAGATCACATTGAGTCTATAGGAAAAGCCAATACTATCAAGGAGGGATGAGGTGTTGTTTAATGAGGTTATTGCTTCATAGTGCTTAGTGATATGCTCCAAAACCCTCAACTACCTTCCCACATTCACATATGACCTAAACCAAAACTCAAACTCGGCCCTACCGATTCTTTCTATCCGGCGCCACCGAGTTTCAAATGTCATAGCCACTGCCACAAACCCTAGGCAAATCGGTCTCACCGATAGGGATTTCGGTCACACCGAGACGGGGTTGTAATCTCTCTGTTTCCCTTCGTAACGTTTTGGTCCTACCGAGATGAGCGATCGGTCCCACCGAGATTGCAGTGTAAAATCTCTATTTCTCTTTCGTAACATTTCGGTCCCACCGAAATGAGCGATCGGTACCACTGAGTTTACCTGACCAACTCTCTGGTTAGCTTATTACCAAAATCGGTCCCACCGAGTTTGTATAATCGGTCACACCGAGATTACGTTATGCCTAACCCTAACCATATCGGTCCTACGGAGTTGCATCTCGGTCCCACCAAAAATCCTAACGGTCACTAGGTTTGCTGAATCGGTCTGACCGAGTTTCTCCATTCGGTCTCACCGAGATTGGTAAATTATGTGTAACGGTTTGTTTTTGTGTGGAGGCTATATATACCCCTCCACCCACTCTTCATTTGTGAAGAGAGCCATCAGAACATACCTACACTTCCAATACAAATTTTCTGAGAGAGAACCACCTACTCATGTGTTGAGGCCAAGATATTCCATTCCTACCATATGAATCTTGATCTCTAGCCTTCCCAAGTTGCTTTCCACTCAAATCATCTTTCCACCAAATCCATATCCTGTGAGAGAGAGTTGAGTGTTGGGGAGACTATCATTTGAAGCACAAGAGCAAGGAGTTCATCATCAACACACCATTTGTTACTTCTTGGAGAGTGGTGTCTCCTAGATTGGCTAGGTGTCACTTGGGACCCTCCGACAAAGATTGTGGAGTTGAACCAAGGAGTTTGTAAGGGAAAGGAGATCACCTACTTCGTGAAGATCTACCGCTAGTGAGGCAAGTCCTTCGTGGGCGATGGCCATGATGGGATAGACAAGGTTGCTTCTTCGTGGACCCTTTGTGGGTGGAGCCCTCCGTGGACTCGCGCAACTGTTACCCTCCGTGGGTTGAAGTCTCCATCAACGTGGACGCACGATAGCACCACCTATTGGAACCACGACAAAAATATCCGTGTCTCCAATTGTGTTTGAATTCTCCAAACCCTTCCCTTTACATTCTTACAAGTTGCATGCTTTACTTTCCGCTGCTCATAGACTCTTTGCATGCTTTCTTGAATTGTGTTAAGATTTCTTGACTTGTGCTAAGTTAGCTAAAATCTACCAAAGACTAAAATTGGGGAAAGGATAGATTTTTATTTGGTCAAGTAGTCTAATCACCCCCCCCTCTAGACATACTTTTGATCCTACAGAAGATCTCCATGAAAGACTTGAAGTGAAGCTTCTTTGTATTGGCAACCTTGAGCGCTTCTAGCTTCTCTTCCTTGGCCTCTTTACAATGGACGCGAACCACGGACAGAACCACATCAGCACCGCACCGGGCGGATGACTTCTTCCATTCCTACACTCGACCGGGGATTTCGTTGAGTCGAGTCATCGGAGACTCGAGATCATTTTGGAATGTCACCCTTGGCTAAAGCGCCGCATCAATCCGTGACACTGCCACCTTCAGTCGCGCGAGGTAGTCCATGGTGCTGGCAAGTCGAGATTCCAGTCGGAGCACGTTCATAGCAACTTCATCCTTAACAGGAGAGTTGATGGGGTCCAAGCTCGTCTCAATTCGACCAGTCACTTCCTTGAAGTTTTGGTAAAATTCTACGCACACAGTGAAATGATGAGTCGACGGTTGTATGACAAGTCAGCAGCAACAAATCAGTCGGACAAGGGAAAGTACCTTCAAGCATACGGAACAGTCTCTTGGCGAGTCCTCCCAGATAAGCTTCCAGATCATCCCTCTTCCAAGTGAGGCCTTCAACTTTGTCATTAAGAGTCCCCTTGTCTTTCTTCAGCCGCGTCACTTCCTTATTGGCTTCGTCAAGGGCAGCCTTCAGCTTGGCATTATTTTCTTCTAACTTGCCGACTGAAGACAGCTTCTGGTCGGTGAGTTCTGATTTATCTTGCGTCGTTTTTTGTGTGGTCGCAAGGTCAAGATCCTTCTTCTCTAGAGCCTGCCTCATTTTTTCTAAAGGAAATAACACTCGGATCAGAAGGAAGAAAGAAAAAGATATCAAGAGAGAGTCGACAAGTTTTTTACCTCCTATGCCAGCAGTTTCATCCTGAGCCTTCTGCAAGTTCTTCTTAGCTAACTCCAGGTCAAGGTTGAGTTGGATCTGTTTCTTCTCCAAATCAGCAAACCGAGCCCCGAGCTCACAAGATCTCTGCAGTCAGTCCACAAAGTCAAAGATTGGTCGCTTTCGGGCAATAAAGTACAAGTTCGATTTGTTATGAAAAAAAGAGTTCTAAGACTACTGTTGAATCAAACATTCAACAGTAGTCTCGGGGACTACACCCAGTGGGTGCACGTAGCATGCCCCCATTGGTTCGATTCTTTAATCGACTTGGTCCGTCCAGTCGACAAAAAAAAGAAACAACAATTATTCTCAGACCACAGACGACTGCCAGCAGTCGACTGCGGTCTCGGGGACTACACCCAGTGGGTGCACTCAACGTGCCCCCACTGGTCCAGATTCCACTCAATATGGTCCGCCCAGCCAAAGTGGAAGAACGAGCAAGAAGTATTATGTTCAAAGACCCTCGCCGAATCAAACATTTGATGGTGGCCTCGGGGGCTACACCCAGTGGGTGCACTTTGCATGCCCCCACTAGTTCAAAGATACAATCGACGCAACCTAGTCGACTCAAGTGAAAAAACTACTCAGCAAAAATTGAAACATCCAGCGGGTGAATAGATGCAAGGTGCAGATTGACACTAGATGCGCATTAAAGGTTTTCGGGTAGCATGTCCTAACAGAACAAGCAGCAAGATAAAGGTCAGTCGGAAATCAACTAACTTGGACGTTGGTATGGAGAGCTGAGCTGGCATCATAAGCAGCTTGACTGGCCTCATGCACCGTCTTCATCCGTTCCATCATAATGCCTGCTTGGTGTATAGCTTCCTTGGCAGCGCTCACTGGATTCTCCGGGACATGATGGGTAACGAAAAGTGGGCTTGATGGGGCAGTCACAACAGCCTGAGGATCCGAGGCATGGATTTTAACAGACGAAGAAGGGACTTGGACAGTCGACGCTGATGGGTGCGCAGTCGACACAGGTTCAGCAAAAGTAACAGAGGCCCGTTTAAGGTCTCCGGACTGCTGGGTCACCGGTTCTAGCGCTAGAGTCGTCAAGGACGCTTTCTTGGCTGGCACCCCCCTGCCTGAGGTCCTGCCCCTCCTTCCTGTAGGCTTCTGGGGCATATCTTCATCATTTTCTAGAAGTTCGATAACATTCTGCGACACTGCAAAAGACTCAACCACAAAAATTCAGTCGACCAATAAATCAATTGACAGAATGAAGGCAAGATGGCAAGAGTCATACCTGCTTTGGAAGTGACCGAATCTTCCGTCTCCTCATCATCCTCGTCCTTGTAAATGGAAGTCCCAGAAGTAGCAGCACTACAAGTTTTCAGGACTCACTCGGTCAAGTTGGAGAACGAGTCGACCAGAATACAGAAGTTTCCGAACAACACAAGAGCAAAGAAATAAAGTAAAGTACTTACGCAGAGGCAACGAGAACATCCACCTTCATTTTAGGAGGAGCCTTCCGAGGCTTTGCAGGTGCAACCATGGGCTGCTTTGGAGCCTTTTCGGTCGCCTCAGGAGTAGATGTCCGAGTGCGCTCCGGGGCTTGCACACTCGACGTAACTGCTTTGCCCAGTCCACCTGCTGGATCATGTGTCTGCTTGGAACGTCTTTCAAAGCGGGGAGGTGATTCGACCTCTTCGTTGTTGCTTGAATCGCCACTCTCCTCTTCGTCCGAGTCCCCTGATTGCCACTGAGTGCTTTCGTCTGCACTCGCTTCTCCTTCCTGGGCCAGATCCCCATTCAGCATTGAATACATTTCAGTGTATATCTACAAGACAAAGAGTCAAACAGACGTCAGTCAAAATTCGAGGATAACTGCAATTCAGAATTAGAAGACATTTGGTATCAAATGTTAGACCTTGTCCGGTTCATGTTCGGAGTCGAATGGCGCAACTCTTCGGGACCCCCTAGGGTTGCCCTTATTTCCGGTGATGCTCTGCAGCCACTGTGCCACTGTCTTCTCGTCAACCTCCTCTGGGTGGATCCAGGCGGTGTCGTTTGATCCCAAGTACATCCACATCGGATGATCGCGTGCCTGGAGAGGCTGGATGCGTTGACTGAGGAACACCTCCAACAAGTCCATACCAGTCACGCCGTCACGAACCAGCTGAACTACCCGGTCGACTAGCATCAACACTTCAGCTTTCTCCTCCGGGGTCTTGAGCAACGAAGGAGGTTGGTGGACTCGGTTCATGGTGAAGGGAGGAAGACCGGCCGATTGACCAGGAGTCAGAACATCCTTGCAGTAAAACTAACTCGACTACCATCCCCTAACCGAATCAGGAAGAGTCATTACCAGAAAAGCACTCCTACCTCTCGTATGGATCCCTAAACCCCAACACATTTGGATCACTCGGGTCTTACCATCAGTCGGACTAGCCTTCTTCACATACTGAGAGCGGCAGGTAAAAATGTGCTTGAAAAGACCTCAGTGCGGTCGACAACCCAAGAAGTTTTCGCACAAAGAGACATATGCGGCAAGATATGTGATTGTGTTGTGAGAAAAATGGTGAAGTTGGGCTCCGAAAAAGTTCAGGAAACATCAGAAAAAAGGATGAGGAGGCAAAGAGAAGCCACGGTCGACATGAGTGGCAAGGAGGACGCACTCACCCTCTTGCGGCTGCGGCTTGAGTTCGTTCCTCGGTAGCCTCCCAGATCCAGGGGCAATCAAGCCCCTGCTTCCAGATCATCCAAGTCTTCTTGTCGAATTGTAGACCGGATCCAGTCCCCCTGAATCTAGCCGGGCGGCAATCCGGACCTTGGTGACAACCCCCGACTCGTCTTCTTGCCCTTCGACTTCGCCGCCGCCGTCGCCTTCTTGGCGTGCTCCAGGGCCGTTGTCCTGTCCTTCCCCATCGTTGTGGGTTGCTCACGGGCAAAGCAGCGGCGTTGAGAGCAGAGAAGGGCATGGTGGAGAAGCAGAGTTGGAGGAAGAGGAATAAGGGACACTATGCAAACCCATCAGCCTCAACGCCTTTTATGGGCTCACTTCCGAGTGGCTGACGTGTGGGCCCAAGCAATCCTGTCAAATCCCGCAACAGTCGCGTGCTCGATACATGGCGAAAAAGGCGGCACGAGAATCGAGGCAACCCTGCCTAATCCGTTCCGTTTACCGCGGTGCCCTCCGTCCCGCGCGCTTCTCCAAATTTCGAATCCCGTAAGATCCGGGAACGATAGTGCAACCAGTTGCGCCAAAGATTTCGTACCATTCCAACAGTTGAAGCACATCAGTATAAGTTCACTCGACAAACCCTGAATGGACCAAGGCGACTGAGAATGAAGTTAAAGGTTCAGCATGGTTCGCCGACCCAAGTAAAATGCCTCTGAAGCATTAAAATCAGGTCAGAACCATCTCCAACTTCATCTCCCTTCGGGGGCTAATGAAGATGACATGTACCTAGGGTAGGGTAATAGGCCTGAGCTAGACACCCTTCCCAAGGACACTGTCCTATAGTCAAAGACATTCAAAGGACAACAACATCTACCGACTGAAATGACCTCAGAGTGCAACCCACTCGACCAACAATTTTACTCGGATAACCCAATTCCATTCGACCAAGATATAATCACTTGACCATACTAGAAACCACTCGAAGTACAGAAGATCTAAAGTCACTTAGGATGGCAACGGTCAGGCGTTCACTCGTAGTCTTAATGATCATTTATATGTCTTTATTGTTGGTGTTACCAGTAACGTCTCACCTTAATGTACATTGAACTCCTTATAACATGGGCTGGCTTGGGTCATGGCACACTCTATATAAGCCACCCCCTCCTTTGGGACAAGGGTTCGCACCCCCTGTAACTTCACGCATAATCCAGTCGACCGCCTCCGGGCACCGAGACGTAGGGCTTTTACTTCCTCCGAGAAGGCCTGAACTCGTAAATCTTGCGTGCACAACCTCATCGTAGCTAGGATCTTGCCTCCTCTTACATACCGCCTATTCTACTGTCAGACTTAGAACCATGACACCGACCGACCCAGAATTTCCGGGGGATGGAAGTTCCAGCCAGGTTCCGGGCTACACAGAGAGATTGCACAAAAAGAGCAGTTTCTCTGGGTACCTCGGAAGTTTCCCGGACCCCTGCCGAACCTTTCGGTCCCCGGAAGTTCCGGCCATCCCGAAAGTTCTCGCCTGAATAGAAGCTTTGCACTGTGAGACTTTTCAGATCAATGTGAGAAAGTAAGTTGATTCCCCAGATGTTTTTATGATGCACCCCCTCATAATAGTGTGGCTGCCCTAAAGACTCAAGAAATAAGAAAAACACTATCGAACTCCGCTTTTCTTGGGCACTCCGCTTTTCCTTTTTCAATAAGAGAGGGAAAAACCATCCATGCTTCACTTTAACTTAATCAGTGATGTTTACACTAGAGCATGTGGTTAGAAACACAAATGAAGTTGTCATAGATGTTAAAAACAATTTAGTGTAGCAATGCACTTTCACACGCTGATTAGAAAGAAAAAGCTAGAGTGCAGCAGCGACCATGAAACGCAACACAACAAGGAGAGGAGGGGCGTCATTGCCATCAAACTTCGGCGTCTATGTCGCTAACGCTCTGAGTCCCTGGGGGCAAGTCGAGGTGTTGTGTTGCGTGACGGCGCTGCTGAGAAACAACTAGATAATAGATGAACAAAGGGAGTACTTTTTTGTTGAGGCGTGTTATACAATACCTGAAAGAAGCACCCCTCGTATCAATTGATTGTGGAGAACATAGAAATACGCTTTCCAAATTGTCCTAGTAATAATATGAGTTTATGCCTTCGCACTAGTCTCGTCACGACCACACATCTCATGGGCCCATCGACCATATATCCATCCAAAATTCACGGCAACGAGCAACGCTGCGCGCAAAAGCAATCCATCCAAAAAAGCCCGGTCCCAACTGACATCCACCTACCCAAGACGCATGACTTCCTCGCATCCCCACACCCTGCCTCACCCTTAGAAAAGAAACACACCTCCCCCGCCACGTCACCTATCCGCGCCACCCCCTTTACCCCATTCTCTGTCACCCATCTCCAATCCGACGGCCCGCACCCCGCATCACGTGGATCGCGGTCACACCCCTAGTCCCAAACCGCACTGCTATAAAGCCACCTCCCCCCCCCCCACACACACACAACACAACCATCAACATTATCTAGATCCACCTATCTTCTCCTCCACCTGCAACCATCAATATTGTCTAGATCTAACCATATTCTCCTCCACCCGCCGCCGCCACCACCACTCCTTATACCTAACTATCTTCTCCTCCACCGGCAACCATGAACATTGTCCAGATCTAACTATCTTCTCCTCCATCCACCGCCGCCACTTCCACTCTCTAGACATGTTTGCCCTCGTAAATCCATCATCTATGTTTTCCTCTTAGGTGATATTGTGGTATTCCAAGGCGTTGACGCACTGCACCATCCACCCTTTTCCCGACGCACCACAGTCGCTGCCCAGGCCATCCTCCTTTTGCATCTTGGACGAAGACGGCGAGATCCAAAGTCAAAGGTAAGAAAAAACAAGGTATTCTCTAGGAGCATAAAGGATTTTGTTCATACCATTTTTTGTTTTTTCTAGTGAGCATATTAGAACTAAATGCATATTTCCCAGGCTTCCATGGAAATCTCATTGTTCAAGTGCAGTACGTGCATTAAGATATTCAACTAGGATTATAGCAAGCCACAGACGCGTCGCACCATTCACCCTTTTCCAACGCACCACATCCATTGCCCCACTATTAGGCCATCATTTACATCTTGGAACGGAGAAGACGAGATCTAAAGTCAAAGGTAAGGAAAAGCAATTTATTCATGAGGAGCATAAAAGTTTTTTGTTGATACCATTTCTGTTTTTTTAGGGAGTATATTAGAACTAAATGCATGTTTCTCAGGCTTTTTTTTTAAATCTCATTGTTCAAGTGCAACATTAAGAGCTAGGATTATCCCAAAGTGTTCTTTCGAATTATGTGTTTATGCCAATGAAGTTCTCTGAAGTAACCAATCAAGGGAACATGTATCCAAGACAACACCCATCTCACTTGGGTTTCTCATTTTTTCCGAGCCTATCTTTGTTTGTTTTCCAATGTCTCTCTAGTGCACATCCACCCCAGTCGGATTCTCTTTCGAACCATGCTCCGTTCACCGAGGTTTGCCCCAATAATCCACCGAAGTTTGTGTTGCCTCTTTTGGTGACCGCGATTTCGGGAATAATTGCTGATCTAACTATTAAAAACATGTCAAGGTAAAAAGAATGAAATGTTGTTCTTCATTGTTTCACCCACCCACCCATCACTGAATGTCCTTTCCTCGATTAAACCCCGTCGTCTCGTCAATGCCTAGAAATGGCAAACAGTCAAAGTCATTTGCGGCTTTCTTGTGCATAGAGGGTGTGCATTGGAGCATGCCGGGAAGAATTCCCCTTTCTCCATTTTAGGATTTTTCTGTTTTTTTTATGAATTGGGCAGTGTAATGTTAGATTTTGAAAGGGGTTTGAGCCGATTCTAAGGAAATGCTAAAACTATGATTTTTTTTATTTTAGTATCAGAAAAAGAAGTTCACTGCATGCCATTTGTTTCAGAGGGGTATTGTTTTTCCGAATGACGGGATTTCTACATTCATTAAGAAAAAAAAAGATAAGTTTCTTGATTAATTAGGAAACACCGAGCGAAAATCAGATTACCCATTTACTATTACTAAAGGAAACCGGGACCCCCCCCCCCCACACACCAATCCGCGCACCACCGCGCCCCTCGCGGCCGAATGCCGCAACCCGACGCGCTCCACCGGGCCTCCACCACGCCCGACAGTTCAGGGCCCGGCCGCTGCCCGTGCCGCCGGCAGACGGGGCCGCACGGCAGCGAGCGAGCTGGGATGAAGTCAGGCGTGGAGGTGGACGGCGGCTCCGATCCTGGTGACGGCGCCGCTGGACTTCGGGATGGATGGAGAGAGGGTAGCGAGAGGGTTCCGGATCTGCTCTTTGTTGTGGCTGGGTATCAGAGGGCTGAAAGGGGGTATGTTACTGGCTTTGTAAGATCATCGTGCAGTCTTATGCTTATACCACATCTCTAGTCTGTGAAAAACTACATATTACTCCAATTGTCCTGTGGGATAGTACCGAAATAGTTAACCTTTTATTTACACCGGCCTATTTCGTATGGTTCATTTGAATCCTTCAGGATTGTAAACATCAAATTTTAGACTGTTTGCGAGGAACAACTGTCTAATCTAGTTGAAGTTACATGTTTCTGGAGTGTACCATGGTGAAAATGGCCAATCGTTCACTGCCCCGTTAGAGTTACTGTTAATTCATCGCATCGGTGCCCAAAGATTTGTTGCCCTGGTGATAATGAACTTGTAACTTGTGAACAAGCTCATGCCTCCAGTCTGCTGGTAAATATACTATGAACCATTGACCACGCCGCTATGTGTTTTTCTTCAAGAGTTATATAGACAAACTGTTCTTTATTGGGAAAAAAATACAGAACAAACTGTTTCATCCAGTAATATTGTGTTTATAAACTTCTAAGGTACAGTGTTTAGTTGGATCACAGTCTTCTCTGTTGACATCATGTGCTGTCATTAAGAGGAAGCAGATGAAATCTAATCATTGGTGAAATGTTGCACTCATGTTTTGGGAATTTGACATTTTAATTTTTGCATTACTGAAGTATCTCTCATTGCTTTCCTTCAGGTTTTTTCTGTACAATATCCTCAGACAAGTAACCGTGGAAAAGAAAGGCATGGCGAAACCATTGGTGAGGAAGGTTGCAGAGTGAGCTGCCATTACTGCGTTAAGGTGGTTTCGAGTTACAACCGCCTAGAGCACCATTTAACAGGCATCAGGGGCAATATCAGCACAAGCTTAAGGAGTTCACTTGTGGATCGCAAGAAGAGAAAGCTTGGATGCTCAGAAAAATGAAGAAACGGAAGCATGAACATGATGAGGTTCCTCACACAAGCCCAGCCCTTCCATCTGCTCAAGTCCAGCAACCACAGCTACAACCAACTGTGTCCAATAACCGCTGCTTTCTTCATTATCTACCGGATTTGAGGCAGCCCAAGGAAATCACATATAATCCTTGTCAACTGAAACCAAAGGTTGAGGCAAATGACTTTGATTCTCCTTCAGCAAAATCAATAGGCAAGTTCTTCTCCAAACCTGCACCTGAGCCTACGTACGAAGCTGTTCTGCAGGAGCAACTAAGAGAAACTGAGAACCGCGCAAAGGAACTCAAGCAAGAGTGGCAAACAAGTGGCTGCACTGTAATTGTGGATAGTTGGAAGAGCAAGTGTGACAAAAGCTTCGTAAGTGTCCTGGTGCACTGCAGCAAAGGTACGCAGTTCCTCAGATCCATTGACGTCTCTGAAATCACTGAGGACTTGGATGAGCTAGAATCAATGCTTTGTCGCGTGGTTGATGATGTTGGTGCCCATAACATTGTTCAGATTGTCATGAATGACGTGTCACCCCATATGCAGATGGCACGGCAGTATGTGCTAAATAAATATGACAGTTTTTTCTTCGCGCTATGTGCTGACCATTGCATCAACCTTCTGCTTGAGAAAATAGCAGCGCTCGAGCATGTCAGTGAAGTCCTAATGAAGGCAAGGGAAATTACAAGGTTTTTATATGGCCATGCACTGCCAATGAAACTGAAAGGAAGATATGTTCAGGAGGAGATTTTGAGCAGTTCTTATCTGAGATTTGTGGCAGTGTTCATCACATTAGAGAGGTTAGTTTCTGCAAGAGTAGGTCTGGTGCAGATGATCAGCTCGCCTGAATGGGTTCCCTCTGGTTGGGCTTGTCTTGATTTGTTCGAGCGTATCCAGAGTATAGTAAAGACAGACGATGAATTTTGGCATGCTGCTGCTGAAATCGTGAAGGTTACAAAACCACTTGTTAGTGTGTTGTATAAACTGGAATCTGATATCTGTCCGATGGGTATCTTGTATGAAGCCATGGATAGAGCAAAAGAAGAGATATTTCTCAATGTTGGAGATGAAAGTGAGTTTTATTGGTGTATGATTGACAGGATATGGGATGGTTATTTGCATAGTCCCCTCCATGCTGCTGGTCAGATGCTAAACTCAAGGATCTTTTACACAGCTGGATTCCAGCCTGATGCTGAGATCAGCAGCGGCATCGCGGCCTGTACAATCCAACTGGGCAAGGCTCATTACAATGCCAGAAAAGCGTCTGCACAATTGGAAGTGTATGAAAAGAAGTTGGGCTATTTCGACACAGATCCAGCAATGCAGCAAATCATGGAATTACCACAAAGTAAGCTATACCCTAACCTCTTGCAAAATGACCACTCCCTAACAAGCCACTGACGGTAGTGCCTTTATGTGTCATATGTACTTGATTTTTTCCAATCTTAAGAGTGAGCTGGAATAGTGTCTGAGGTCCTCCACCAAATCTGATATGTGCCTTTGGGCACCGTAACATACAGTGCGCCAACATATTTAGTTAGCATGTGAACATGGCACAAATATATCATGTCATAAGTGCACTTCTATTCAAAGTTCAACTCCTCTGCATTAGCCTAACTTGTCAACATGGTTGTTTAAATAAACACTCCCGCCATCCCATAATGTAAGACGTGCTTGCAAAAACGTCTTACATTATGGGACAGAGGGAGTAGTAGAGAAGTTAAAAGGTTTACAGATGAACGTGTAGAATGATCAACTTCTCTGCATCAGGCTAAGTTTGTCAACATAGTTGCTTAGTTTCTTGCAAGTTACAAACTGGGGTATATGGTCTGCTTAAACTGTACAGGAGCCTTCTCTTCTTCCATTTTCACTTCAACTTTCAAACCCAAACATTTACACCCACTGAGATGATCACCATTTCATTCATCCGTTCATATCATACTACATGAATTACGTACCTTCTTACCATGCTTCACTCGACATTCGCAGTTGAATGGTGGTCGACGCACGGGGCTCGCGTGCCCGACCTGCAGACCCTGGCGAGGCGGGTCCTGAGCCAGACGTGCTTCGGCGCCACCAGGTACAACATCGACTGGAGCCTGTCGGAGAAGCTGCACGCCGAGTGGGACGAGATGACGCCGCCTGAACAGGAGAGGTTCCAGCAGAAGGAGTACGTCCACTACAACCGCGTCCTCGCCCGCGCCGCCCCGCTCCTGCACGGCACCTCCGTGAAGCAGCACGACAGGGTGACCATGGTGCTGCACGACTGGATCAGACCGCAGAAACAGGCCGCTGGTTGCCACTGAGTGACGGCCTTCAGTTGATGCTTTCGCCTCTCCTCCCGTTTTGTTATATGTATGTGTGTGTGTATGTGTTAAAGCCGGACCCATCTGACGTCTTCGTTCTAAAAAAAATGTGTGTGTATGCTGTTGTAATGGTGTGCCGCAGTAATCTGTCGGATGCTCACTAGTGACACTCCCTTGGTACTGTCGTGGTCTGTTATGTTGTTGAAACCCTGCTGAATTACCATGTTTGTTATGTTGTCGAAACCCTGCTGAATTTCTTGAACTCCTGCTGGATTACCAAGTTTGTTGTGTTGTTGAAACCCTGCTGAATTTCCAAGTTATTATTAGTGTGTGCCTGACATAAACTGTAGTATATTCTACTGTGAATTAGTTTTATCTTCAGACAGCATGTCGTGGATTAGCCTTTTCTTCAGGGTATTGTGGCTTTGCTAGAGCTTTCGTGCTTGTTTTTTCATGTTCACTGGGTACAACAATCATCATCTTCTTCTTTGTTTTTGCGAAAAGGTACAGCAATCATCTGAACATACAAACATGACGGCAAGGAGTTCTTGTAATCTCCTAGTACTAATTAGCAAGCCAATCACAATTTCAACATAGCTGCACCAAATCTGCCCCCTCTCGCTTAGAACTTAAGAAGCAAGCTTCCAGCAGACAGCAGCGACAAAGGGCGGCCAAGCTGAAACACACAGAGAGAGAGAGAAGAGAGAGAGAAGAGAGAGAGAGAGAGAATGCATGTCAGCAAGCTGGTGTCGCTACACTTGTATTTCTGCAAGTTTCATATACTCCCTCCGTTCCTAAATATAAGTCTTTTTAGTGATTTTAATATGAACTACATACGGAGCAAAATGAATGAATCTACACTCTAAAATACGTCTATATATATTCATATGTAGTTCATATTAAAATCTTTTAAAAGACATATATTTAGGAACTGAGGGTAGTAGTAGATAAATCAGTGTACATTGTATGCTCCGAACAAGAGAAAAATGGAATACGACTTTTTCAGGCATGCTCCGATTCTCTGAATTCTGTGGTAACTAAGTTTTGGATAAATTGCTCTGGAAATATGAAAAGGTCTCAGAAACGTTGACCTTCAGCTGTTGTCATTTCAATAAACGGTCTAACTGCATATTTTTATTTATCATTTACGAATCACAAATATCTTTCCACACCAAAAGGCCTAGCGTGACGGACAGCTACGAGGTTGGCTGAGTCAACCACTCCTAGTGACAGACACATCAGAACGGCAGCAACGACGAGTCACGAGGCGAGGGATGCGGGGCCCACCTCACCCACCAACGAACCCAACCCACTCCCCTCCCGGCCACACAAAACACCAGCCCCTCCAACGTCCAGTCCGACGCCGACGACCCACCGGCGACGGCGAGATCAATCTAGCTTCAGTTCAGAGATCTAACGCGATACTAGATCCGAGACGAAGGACGACTTGGAAAACCGGGAAGAGGAAGGAGGCGGGCTCAGTCTTACTATCCCTCCATGAAGGAGGGGGCGCTTTTAACAATAATAATTTCTTTTTCCTTTGGTGCTTCTTTTGCAGGTTTTGGAAACGAAGAAGATCAATCTTGAAGATTTATATATGTTTAAATAGGATAGAAAATAGATAGATTTACTATAGTTCATTCTTTTTGTAAGAATTTTGTAATGGTATTTTTTAAGATAACTTTTGTCATTCAGAATTAATGCATAGAATTCAGAGCGGATTTGAGCTGGGCATAATGGCTCCCTCTCCTCCTCCCACCTGCCTCTCCCTCACCACCTCCCCACCACCTCCAATGGAGATCTCTAGTTCTATCCTCGATGGATGGTCTTCTACATTGGGATTTTGCTCCGGCCTTGCCCTAGCAGATCAGGTGAGACACAAGTTCGGCTCAACGGTTCACTTCTCCCCTTCTCGGGATTTCAAGGAGTTCTTTTTGCTGGCCATGTTCTCCTCAGCCTCCTTCCCTCTCTCAGTGGACTCGGTTGGCATTGTTGTACAATGCTGCATCGGTGGTTTAAGCTCTGGTTTTAAGGTTCTTCAGATCAATTCTTGTTCATTCAAACTCTCTGCGACCAATAACAAAGTGGGGCATTTCATATATGGTTTGAAAGATCGTATTTGGCCGGATTTTGTGTGTCACTTTCATTTGTACAATGGTCGGTTTACTCGAGCTCCCATCTTCGATTCTTGTTGGCATGCTGATGAGGAATTGTTAGACATCTCTACGAGATACCCTATAGCGGTCAAAACTCATTTGGGTTCTCCTCCAAAGAATTCTACTTTGGTCTCCATGTCGACTCATGTCCTAAGCAAATTTCAGCTTGCTCGCATTGATCACATGGCTTTCTCGAACAAGAATTTTGCTGAAGCTTCCACTTCCCACCTAAAAGATCATAGCTCCAAGGTTCCAGATCAGTCACTGGTTCAGTCAGATTTGAATCCATAGCCCATTAAGACGAATTATTCAAATTCTTTTTCATTATTGGAGCGGTTTCTCAAGCAGGAGCAATTTGGGAAAAATCAATCAGCTGAGTATATTCTCCTGGGCAGCTTTAAATGCTCAATTATGGCCCAATATCCATCACCGTCGCAATGTTTTCTCGCCTCGGCATTCAAATATGCTCCCCCATGAGGACTGGCCTCCTTTGCTCGAAACTCACCACAAGGCCGACCTGTCCCAAGCCCAATATTCTACTAAGGAAATTATGGAATTGGCCACTAGTTGGGCTTCTTTATGCTCGAGATGCCCCCAATGGGGCCATAAAAATATTTCTTGTCAAGCCAGGCTCATTTGCATTAAATGTTCAGTGCCTGACCACAAGGCAGTTAATTGTCCCATGATAATCAAGCAATGACCCAATTTTGGTCAAATGTCTGCTGACCCCGGGAACCTTAATCACAACGGTGTTTTCGCACCTACAGTTCCCTCTCACCGTAAACAGAAGTTGCATCCTATCGTGAGATGCACAACGTGTGGATTCTATGGACACGTGGATCGATCCTGCTTCCTAGGATCACAGAGAATAGATGGGTATGGGTCCCGAAATCACCTCCTCTTGACAACCCTACCCCTCACGCTCCGTCTTCCACCTCGATTACCCAAACGTCCCCCTCCTGCTCCACTCCAAGCCCCCCAATGGCATCCTCACTGCCACTGCCACCATTGACGCCACCCCCAACACCATCCTCCGCCATGGCGAACTACCCCCTCAACCCCGTACCCTTCCTGCCGCCAGGCTCTGCGGTGGAGCCAGGGCCAGCGGATCGTCTGGTGCGGTCAGGCATGGTGGTTGGACCTATCGTGCCGCTCAACCACGACTTCCTGGCCATAGCTGAAGCAAGTCACTACGTTCCACTCCACCGTCGGGCTGCCATTCGTACAATGGTTGAAGGTTTGCTTCATGAAGCCCAGCTTTTCACTACTGAATCCAGTGACCATCCGTTTGACATGGGTTTTTTTGGTTTTGTGGATTCTTTTATGCACGATACTGTTGTTGCCACCCCCTTGAACTTGAAGATGAGGATTTATTAATCACCTTTGTTCCTCACAACGAAGCTCTGAACAGACGTAGCACTTCTTTCGGTCCAGTGATTTGGCTTATGTTTTTTGGTTTTCCATACGATTACCAAACTGACTACTACATCAACAAAGCTTTTGGGGGTTATGGTTCCTTGGTTTCTGTGTACAATCTGCGACAAGATAGGCAGTTCATCCTTCTCAAAGCACGGGTGATTCGTATGAATTTGATTCCTAAGAGCTTTGTGGTCTAGCAATTGGGTGGTGTGCGCGACTGCTGGACAGTTCAGATCACAATCCTTCGTAGTAATTAATGAAATGGATTGCTACCAGAAGTGCCTCTGGCTAGCGAGGAACCACCACCCCCTGACGGTAATCCACACCCATAGTTTCGTCCAGATCTTACTGCTGAACAGTTGTATCAACAACAAGTTCATAATTGGCTAGTTCAAAATGCGGCACCCCCAATGGTGCTCAACATAACAATGGTGCTCCTAATGCGGGCCGGGGAGCCTGGCCTGAACCCCCTGCTCCTCCCATGCCACCTCATCTAGTGAATTACCAAGCATGGCTTGCAGCTCAAGGTCTCACAGTTTTGCATGGAATTATGCCTGATAACAATATCTCTGACAACCCAATACAAGCCTGGAATGATTCTATTACAATTTCTGATGATAGTACTTCTGCACAATCAAACTTGGTCATTGTTCCTCTCCATGCTCAAGGTTCAGCTATTGCATCCCAGCCCAACCAGATGATCCAATCTATTGAAGAAGTCTTAACTATCTTGGTGGATATTCATAGCCAAGGTATGCAGTTTGGTCTGTCTGCTCAGGGCGATGCTCTGTTATCCATCATGTTGTCAGATCCAATACCATGTCAGCAGCTCAATAATGTCTTGCTTGATGCTCTTCACCCGCTGATTGCTTCGATGGGACCCTAGTTTACCGGCTATGGTTTTAGGCAGGATAGTTATCACATTGAGGTTCAGGTTTCAGCTGGTTCTGATGGTCTGCAGTTTAACCAGATTGCCCTCCTAGCACTTGTGATGGAGTCCTCGGTGATCATCAAGGAGATTGATGATGGCCTGGATATTGTCTCTGATAGGATGATTGATCCTCAACCAGTGAATGTGGAGACCTATGAGATATCTGACACTTATATCACTCCTGCTGCTGTTGATACTAAATCATCTCTGACTGGTCTGGTGTCTGGACACTCTGAAACCCAGGCGGGTTTGTTGCAACCAACGACTCTGGTAATCTCTGAGTCTACTCTCATTGACAGCTCTATGGCTAGCAAGCGTAAGGGGAAGCTGCCGGCCCCGGTTGACATTTCCACACTCAGGCGCAACAACCGTTCTGACAAATATGATGGATTTCGTGCCTCTTCGCTCTCTGAAGCCTGTCCCAACAAGTCCAAAGTGAAGCCCCGTGCCATGCCTTCTGCTGCTACCAATACTTCCAATGTTGCTTCATTTGTGCT
The DNA here is from genome assembly GCA_034509565.1 of Triticum monococcum. NCBI lineage: Eukaryota > Viridiplantae > Streptophyta > Magnoliopsida > Poales > Poaceae > Triticum > Triticum monococcum. The sequence goes on along the minus strand of CM067847.1, from coordinate 654,239,974 downwards.
GCCATCACCACCATGCAATCCATTGGCACCTAGTTATGTGCCATTCCCGAGGAGGAACTCTCCATCGCTGCGCTCACTGAAGACAAGACAGGCTCCTCTGCCTTTGCTTAAGAGCTGCATTTGCTTTATTTTTAGTTAAATTGTACTTTTGAAGAACTAGAATGTTTTATGTTGGAATATTCATGGACTTAATTCCTCCCAAAAATAATTAGCGCTATCGAATGCTATCCAGAATAGTGGGTGCGCGATTATATGCTTGCAAGAAACAAAAATGACGACATTTGATGCCACCACCCTTAAGTCCCTTTGCCCTAAACGCTTTGATAGATATGCATTCATTCCATCTATAGGTGCATCGAGGGAGGGGGGGCTAGTGACGATATGGAATAGCAGTATTTTATCTGGCACCGTGATAATTGAAGAACAATTTGCGTTAGATATCAACTTTATATCCACCCAAAATGCTCATAGCTATAACTTGATAAACATTTACGGGTCGTGCCAAGGGGAATAACGTGCCAATTTTGCCCAGTGGTTATTTGATCTTGACATTCCCTCTACTGAAGATTGGTTACTTCTTGGTGATTTCAATTATATTAGTTCACATGATAATTGTAACATGCCTGGAGGAAACACACAAGATATGTTCACCTTTAATGATTTTATTCGAGACCAAGAACTCACTGAACTTCCTATCAAAGGTAGGGCCTATACATGGTCCAACATGCAGCAAAACCCTCTCCTCGAATAGCTAGATTGGTTTTTTTACCACTCTAAGTTGGACCACCTCCTTCCCCAATACAATGGTAAACCCTCTTGGATGTCCTGTATTTGATCACATACCTTGCACAGTTGTTATGCAGACCAAGATACCTAAAAGCAAAATATTCAGATTTGAATCATATTGGATTGCACACCCGGGCTTTCATGGAATTTGTTGAAAGTGCCTGGAACAAGCCAATCAAATTTGGAAAAAATAATAAGGCTGCTTCCATACTCTGTCAAAAACTCAAAGTTGTGCGTCGGGATTTAAGTCACTGGAGTAAGAAAATCTCTCGTCTCAAGGTAGCTATTGACAACACAAATAAAGCTATTTTGGAGCTAGACTCGATTGAAGAGTGCCGAAAGTGAAGGCAACTTGAGGAACATTCTCAAACATCACCTCATTAGATTACTCCACTATCAAAAGGAGTATTGGAAGAAAAGATGCATGATTCGATGGATTAAATTTGGCGACGAGAACATTAAATTTTTCCAAATTGTTGCCACAGAGAGATACAAGCGTAATTGCATTGCAACTCTGAAAACTGACCAGGGGTGCTTGTCGACAACCACACAGGCAAAGAATCCATTCTGCTAGAAGCGTTTAAACAACACTTGGGTATGTGCACCACTCTGAACATGAAATTTAAAATATCGTCTCTTCTTAGGTAGCATGTGGACTTTGATAGTCTCACCACACCCTTCTCACATGCTGAGGTTGACGCGGTGATCAACGAGATGCCCCTGATAGGGCCCCGAGCCCTGATGATTTTAATGGGGCATTTCTGAAAGCATGTTGGTCTATCATCAAATTCGACTTCTATAAATTATGTGATGAATTCTATAATGGAGAGCTCATTCTGGAGTGTTTGAACAATGGATACATCACATTAATACCCAAGAACAATGTACAAGAAACGGTCAATGACTTTCGTCCGATCACATTGCTCAATTGTTGTCTTAAAATGATCACCAAACTCTTGGCCAACCGACTACAGAAAATCATCCTATAAATTGTGCACCGCAACCAGTATGGTTTTCTACGTGGAAGATCTATACATGACTGCCTAGCATGGGCATTCGAGTACATACATCAATGTCAAACATCACAAAAAGAGGTGGTTTTGCTTAAACTTAATTTCTCCAAAGCCTTTGACACTATCCAACATTCTTCCATGCTGCAAATTATGAAGAACATGTGCTTCAATGACAAATGGATCTAATGGATTCAATGTATATTCTCTTTAGGCAAATCCTCTGTCCTCTTAAACGGCACCCCGGGAGAAATCTTCCACTGCAAATGTGGTGTCCAACAAGGCGACCTATTGTCCCCCCTGATCTTTGTTCTTGCCACGGATCTTCTTCAAACAACAATCAATGATGCTCTCTGTAGGAATCTACTAGATTATCCCATTTGCTCTTGCAATAATGGAGATTACCCTGTCATACAATATGCGGATGACACTATCATAATCATGCCAGCCTGCCTGAGTCAAGCCAATAAGATCAAAGAGATCCTAGCCGATTATGCCACGTCTATTGGGCTCAAGATTAACTTTCATAAGTCAACGCTGGTCCCGATCAACACCCCAACGGACAAATGCAACGGTCTTGCTACCCTTTTTGGTTGCTCTATGGCCACCATGTCATTCACGTACCTGGGGCTCCCCTTGGGCATGCACCACGAGACCGTCAGTTCAAGACATGACACCATTGGTCTGCAAAGCAGAAAGAAACATCACAGCGGCCATGTCCTTGATGTCGTACGCCGACAAGCTATCCCTCATGAACTCCTTGATCACATCACTAATTATGTTTTCAATGGGCACCATTAGATTACCACCAAAAATTGTAACCCAACTAGACAAGATCGGATGACATTGCTTGTGGAGAAAGAAGAGTGATGATGGTATCAAGTGTAACTCGCTCGCGGACTGGGACATGGTGTGCAGACCAAAGAAGGGCGGGGGTTTGGGGATCATTAACTTGCGAGTTAAAAATGATGCCTTGCTGCTCAAATTTCTTCATAAATTTTACAACAGACAGGATAAACCTTGGGTGAATTTGATATGGGAGTCTTAGTATGGGAGCTCAGTCCCGCATGCAAAGGACCTGTGTGGATCCTTTTGGTGGAAGTATCTGATCCAACTTATGCCCACCTACCGCGGTGTGGCCAAAATTCAAGTTGGTAGTGGATCCTCAGCCCGTTTCTGGAAGGATAACTGGAACCAAACAACTGACGCTGAAGCTTACCCTAGGTCCTTCTCCTACATGATGATTGAAGACGTTGATTGCTTGTATCCGCGTTGGTAATTCCCCAAAGAGGAGAGGATGATGCAGCACAAGAACGGTAAGTATTTCCCTCAGTTACGGAACCAAGGTTATCAATCCAGTAGGAGAACCGAGCAACACTATGTAAACAACACCTGCACACAAACAACAAAAACTTGCAATCCAACGCGTAAGAGGGGTTGTCAATCCCTCCTCGGTATTGACATATATTAAATTGTATGAGATTTGATAAATAGATCTAGCAAAAACACAAAATAAAGTAAGTAAATAAAAGTGTAGCAAGGTATTTTTGGATTTTTGGATAAATAGATTTGGAAATAATATGATAGGAAATAGACCCGGGGGGCATAAATTTCACTAGAGGCTTCTCTCAAGAAAATAGCATACGGTGGGTAGACAAATTACTGTTGGGCAATTGACAGAAAATAAAATAATTATGATGATATCCAAGGCAATGATCATGTATATAGGCATCACGTCCATGATTAGTAGACCGACTCCTGCGTGCATCTACTACTATTACTCTACACATCGACCGCTATCGAGCATGCATCAAGTGTATTAAGTTCATGGAGAAATGGAGTAATGCAATAACAATGATGACATGATGTAGACAAGATCTATTCATGTAGGAATAGACCCCATCTTTTTATCCTTCATGTCAAATATACATGCGTGTCATGTCTCTTTCTGTCAATGAGATTGAGCACTACAATATCGAACCCACCACCAGAAAAATCAATCTAGTTGGCCAAACCAAACCAAAGTTTCGGAGAAGAAATACGAGGCTATAAAGATCATGCATAAAAGAGTTCAGCAAAGACTCAAATAATATTCATGGATAGATCTGATCATAAACTCACAATTCATCGGATCCCAACAAACACACCGCAAAAAGTCATTACATCAAATAGATCTCCAAGAACATCGAGGAGAACATTGTATTAAAGATCAAAAAGAGAGAAGAAGTCATGTAGCTACTACCTACGAACCCGTAGGTCTGTGGTAAACTACTCATGCATCGTCAGAGGGGCAAGGGTCATGATGAAGAACCCCTCTGTGATCGTTGCCCCCTCCGGCAAAGTGCCGAAATAGGGCTCTGGATTGGATCTCGTGGTTCTGGAACTTGCGATGGCTGGAATTGTGTTTCGTCGACTCCCCTAGGGTTTTTGGTATTTTAGAGTATTGATAGAGGTAGAGGTCGATGGAGGGGTGCATGTGGGCTCCACTACCCACCAGGGCGCGCCCTGGTGCCTAGTGGGCCCCACAGGCCCCCTCTGGTGCATTTCTTGGGCCTCATAGATGGCTTTTGGGCAGAAAAAATCTCCAAAAAGTTTCGTGGCATGTGGACTCCATTTAGTATTGATATTATGCGAAGTAAAAAACAAGTAAAAAATAGCAACTGGCACTGGGCACTATGTCAATAGATTAGTCCCAAAAAATGATATAAAGTTGCTAGTAAATTAGTATAAAACATCAAAGAATGATACTTTAATAGCATGGAACAATCTAAAATTATAGATACATTGGAGACGTATCAACATCCCCAAGCTTTTCCCGTCAACGAAAACGACCGAGAATTCCCAATACTTGCTATGCTAGATAGATCATAGGTGGTTCCCAAACATAAAATAAAGTTTATTCCTTTTTCCACCATCCATTCACAATCCATGGCTAGCTGTATCCATAGGTGCCTTCCATACCAACACTTTCCAAGGAATTTATGATTTGACAACATAAAGTAAATTTCTTTTCCAATTCAGGATTGGGCATCCCTATTACCGGCCACACTCTTGTGCAATGACAAGTGAATGAACAATCATCTTGAGAATAACACATCTAGTATGGAAAATTTGGCCACCCCCTGCCGCTTCATGAGCGTACAGGCACACAAAGAGTAAATTCATTTTGAAAATTAGAGTTGGCACATACAAATTTACTTGGAACGACATGGAAATACCACATATAGGTGGGTATGGTGGACTCATTTGGCACAACTTTGGGTTTAAGGAGTTTGATGCACTAGCAGTATTCTTGCTTAGTACAAGGAAAGGCTAGCAAATAGATTGAGAAGCAACCAACCAAGAAAGAAAAATGATCATAAATAATTATTAAGCATAATTAACACCGAATAATGCACCACAAGTAGGATGTAACTTCATTGCATAAATATTAACTTCCGTGCTTGCATAGGGAATCACAGACCTTAACACCAATATTCCTACTAAAGCATAATTACTCACCAACATGACTCACATATTACTATCTCCATATCGCAAAACTATTGCAAGGAATCAAGTTTTAATATCCAATGTTCTTCATGATAGTTTTTATTATCCCTCTTGAATATCTATCACTTTGGGACTAGTTTCATATATTACCATTGCTTATAACAAGCTCTCAAGCAAATTTAAGTGAAGAACAAGAGCACAAATATTTCTTCAAAATTTTCATCTCTCAAATAATATAAGTGAAGCATGAGAGGATATTTCTTTAAAATTGTATCAACTCACAAAATAATCTAAGTGAAGCATGAGAGTATATTTCTTCAAAATTAAATCACCGTTGTGCTCAAAAAGATATAAGTGAAGCACTAGAGCAAATCCCTAGCTCAAAAGATTTAAGTGAAGCAAATAGAGCAATTCTAATAAATCATAGCATCATTATGGCTCTCTCAAATAGGTGTGTCCAGCAAGGATGATTGTGACAAACTAAAAAGCAAAACAAGCAAAGACTCATATAATACAAGACACTCCAAGCAAAACTCATGATATGTGATGAATAAATATATATTTCCAAGTAAAATTACCGATGGTTGTTGGAAGAAACAGGGGATGCCTTCATGGGAATCCCCAAGCTTAGTTGCTTAGTTATCCTTGAATATTACCTTGGGTTGCCATGGGCATCCCCAAGCTTAGGCTCTTTTTACTCCTTATTCCTTCATCCATCGTGATCTCACCCAAAACTTGAAAACTTCAATCACACAAAACTTAACAAAACATTCATGAGATCCGTTAGTATAATAAAGCAACCACTTTAAGTACAATTGCAAACCCATTCATATTTTATTATTGCATTATACCTAATGTATTCTAACTTTACCATGGCTTATGCCCTCGATACAATCCATAGATTCATCAAAATAAGCACACAATGCAATGAAAACATAATCTGTTAAAAACAGAACAGTCTGTAGTAATCTGGACTTTGACCATACTTCTGTAACTCCAAAAATTCAAAAAAATTAGGTAGGAAATTTTTATATCAATCTTGTGTAAAAATTTTAGAATTTGTCGCTGCTTCAGTGTTTTTTAACAATTGTGTTATTGGACGCAAAAGTTTGTGTTTTTCAATAGGATCAAATCAACTATCACCCAACATGATCCTAACGTATTTACTTGGCACAAAAACTAATTAAAACATAAAACACAATCATTATAGTAGCATAATTGCGTATTTATTAAATAACAGAAAAGAAAAACAAATTGGGTTGTCTCTGAACAAGCGCTTTTCTTTAAAGCCTGTTAGGTAGGCATTGATAATTTCAATGATGCTCGCACGAAGGACAAGAATTGAAGCACAAAGAGAGCATCATATAGCATGTGAAAGTTGCATTTAAGTCTAACATACTTTCTATGCATAGGCATTTTATAAGCAAACAAATTATCAAAACAAGCAAAGGCTAGCATATGCAAAGAAGATGAATAAAACATAGAAAATCTCAACATGAAGAGAGGTAATTTAGTAACATGAAAATTTATACAACCATATTTCCCTCTCTCATAATAATTACATGTGGGATCATATTAAAATTCAACATATAGCTATCACATAACATATTCTCTACATGATCCACATGCATGCAAAGTTGATACTCTTCCAATATAGTGGGATTATCATCAAATAAAGTCATGACCTCTCCAAGCCCACTTTTATAAAAAAAATCACAAGATTGATCATTCTCCAAAGTAGTGGGATAATTATTACATAAAGTTGGGACTCTTTCAAACTCACTTTTAATATTATTGCAAACACTATTATCAATATCATATTCATCATGAGGCTTAAATAAATTTTCAAGATCATAAGAAGAATCACCCCAATCATGATCATTGCAATAAGTAGTGGACATAGCAAAATTAGCATCCCCAAGGTTAGGGTTTTGCATATTATTAGCACAATTGACATTAATAGAATTTATAATAACACCATTGCAATCATGCTTTTCATTCAAGGAGCTATCATGAATCACTTTATAAATTTCTTCTTTTGACACATCATCACAATTTTCAGATTCAGAATCTCAAGCAAAACTTCATAAAGATAATCTAGTAAACTCAATTCACTAGCAATTGGTTCATCATAATTGGATTGTATCTTTCAAAAAGATTAGCAAGTGGATGAGGATCCATAAGCTTTTTTGTTTTCTGATTTTCAATAAATACACAGTTATGGCAAACAAACAAGCAAAGCAACAAAGTAAAACATTTTTTGTGTTTTTTTATAAAACATTTTAGAAGTGGGGGAGATAAAACGAGAGGCAAATGGCAAATAATGTAAATGCAAGGAGATGAAAGTTTATGCGTAGATACTTGATAGATGTTGATGATGTCTCCCTGGCAACGGCAGCAGAAAGTCTTCCTGATTGCTTGTATCTGCATTCGTAATTCCCCGGAGAGGAGAGGATGATGCAGCACAACAACGGTAATGTAACATCCCAATTTTCAATTTGGATGTTATTCATTAGATCATCATATGCATCCATAATTTGTGCATTTTTGAATTTTTTTTATTTGGAAATTTGATCCTAGAAACCTTAAGCAACTCAAGGACAAATAGAGAGAGTTGGAGGTTTTCACAAAAATCCATTTTTGAATTTTTCAAAATTGGCAAATTAGATCAAAGTGATTTTATTCAAAATTATTTTCCAATTATTTCAAAATAAATAAAATAATGAGAGAAGATAACATGACTTCTTCAAAACAACAAGGAAATATTGGAAATTTAAATTTGAATAAAAATATTTTTATTTGGATTTTATTTGCAACTTTATTTATTTTTATTAGTACTAAAATGTTGATTTTATTTTAGGCATTTAGGTCCATAAAAATGTTCACTTTAGCCCATTTAATTAGGAGGGACTGTGTGAATTTTGCTAGAATTTTTGAAAATATTTTTATAAGATTTTTCCTATTTTTCGTATTTTTGGAAAATGTCTTTTCAAAAAAAACTTCAGACCGAACTGGGCCGAAGCCCAGCCGCGCCACCGCCTACCTCCGTTGTGCCCAAGCCGGACTCATCCCAGAGTCCGAGCGCGCCCCGCCGCCGGCCGCCCCCTTCCCCAAGTCGGACCCCCGGGCCTCTTTATAATTTGTCGTCGCCGCCCCTCTCTCCCCTCGTCAGCCGCGCCGCCCCTCGCAGAAGCAGCAGCCGCCGCTCGCCGCGGTAGTCGCCCTGCCTTGCCGCTCGCCGCCGACGCCGCTAGCCGTGCCGTGCCGCGCCACCACCGCCATTGCCGGAGCTTGCCGCCGCCGAAGCCCGCTGCCACTAGAGACCGCCCGATCCGCCGCCGACTCGCCGGTTTTTGCCGGTCCGGTAATAAACCGCCCCAATTCGCTGGTTTTCTTTTTAGGTTTTCGATTTTCGTTCAAACCCGGTTCGTTTTTTATTTTTAGTTATTTAGTGAACGTTCTTTAGTTAGGGTTCTGTAGCGAACGGAATTCGTCGCGTTAGGTTCTGGAGCGAATGTTCGTTTGATAGATTTTACTTTTTCTGTTTATTTTCGGCCAGGGTCCTATACGTAATTATTTCCTAGCAGTTTAGTCCTTGATCTTTAAACCCTCACAATTTTTTGCTCGTTTATCCAAATCCAACGAAACCAATGCCAAATTCTTCGTTGTGATCCCCTCTGTTCAGATAATCAACTTAAACATGTTTTTGAAAGTTTAAAATTTGGTTTCAAACAGATTTGAATTTGAACTTCGTTTGATCGTAACTGGAGTTTCGCATCTCCGATTTGATTGATTATTTTTGTAAATCAAAGCTCTTCACTTGAACTTTCTATTTAGATATTTTTCTCTGGTTTTCCTTTGCATCTTATGCTTGAGTTCTTATGTATGATATTGTTTGTCTATGATAGATTTTCCGGAGTGCGAAGCTTGCTACTATGAATCTCTAGGGTTTTCTGATCGTCAGCAAGGCAAGATACACTTTGATCATATCCCTTATTACCAAGTTTTTATGCATTAGTTTCAACTCTTAAAGATTGCATGAGTAGGATTGTGAACATGTGGTTATTGCTGTGTAGTTGATGAGGTAGGAACCTAATACCTTTGCTCACCCCGGGAATATACGTTATGCATATATTGCTTAGCCATGCTCATAGACGGGGATTGGAATGTGAGAATCATGCAAGTTGTGAGAGATAATAACTAAGGGAAACTTAAGGTGGCTACTTTAATACACATCTGGGTGGTTTGGTTGCGGGCACCTGGAGAATCCAGTGTTGCCTAGGATATCCCAGAGTACCCATGTGATCATCCTATGGAATGCCACCCAGGATCAAAGAGATCATAAGATTATTCATGCTAGAAACTTTCGTGTGCAGCCACAAGCCATTATGAGCTCTGGCATAGTTGAGTAAGTTGTGTGACCTCTTTCAGTGGTAGGCTAGTAGATGTAGGGGAAAGTAGGTATAACTGTCTGCCCAGAGTAAAGAGTTAATGCTTCAAAAAGACTATGTCTCGATCTTCCGATCATGGAGGTGGTCGAGTCTTGTGGGGAAAAGTGCGCAAACCTCTACAAAGTGTATAAACTAATCATGGTTAGTCGTGTCCCCGGTTATGGACATCTTGAGTATCTGGTATTTGAATTATTGATTGATCTCATCACTTTACTTAATGAATTTGTTGGGTTATTAATTTTATTACATGGTAATTTGGGATTGAGTTGGGGGAACCTTCGCAATAATGGCATAAACTTGGTAGTTAAATAAAATGTATCCCTTTTGTTGTAGGGAAAAATTAGCTTTATGCAAATGTTAAACTTAGAGCCTCCACCAGCCAAATATGCATGTAGTGATAGCTCTTATTTCATCATTTACCTTTAGTGTGATCTTGCCAGCATATTCCATGTGCTGACCTACGTAGCTGCAACGTATCATGTTGCAGAATTTTCAGACGAAGAGTAAGGTGCAATAGGTCGTTGTCATGCACTCAGTTTTGCCGTGGAGTTGGATGGACTCATTTATCTTTGAAGCTTCCACAGTTATTTTGATTAGATAGTCTTCAGCCATATTATTGTAATAAGTACTTGTTATGGTACTCTCTCTCGATGTAATAAGTGTGTGATTGAACTCTGTTATAAATCCTTGAGTACTATGTGTGTCAGCAATACCAATCCAGGGACAACACTTAAGCACAGAGACTTCGGTCCATTGGGATCGGGTCGCTACAGGTAAGTATTTCCCTCAGTTATGAAACCAAGGTTATCAATCCAGTAGGAGAAGCAACACTATGTAAACAGCACCCGCACACAAACAACAAAAACTTGCAACCCAACGCTTAAGAAGGGTTGTCAATCCCTCCTTGGCATTGAGATAGATTAAATTGTATGAGATTTGATAAATAGATCTAGCAAAAACAAAAATAAAATAAGTAAATAAAAAGTGCAACAAAGTACTTTTGGATTTTTGGATAAATAGTTCTGAAAATAATATGACAGGAAATATACTCGGGGGCGTAGATTTCACTAGAGGCTTCTCTCCGGAAAATAACATACGGTGGGTTGAAAAATTACTATTGAGCAATAGACAGAAAAGCAAATAATTATGATGATATCCAAGGCAATGATCATGTATATAGGCATCACGTCCAAGATTAGTAGACCGACTCCTGCCTCCATATACTACTATTACTCCCCACATTGACCGTTATCGAGCATGCATCTAGTGTATTAAGTTCATGGAGAAACGGAGTAATGTGATATGATACGTCTCCAACGTATCTATATTTTTGATTGTTCCATGTTGTTATATTATCATTCTTGGATGTTTTATAATAATTTTATATCATTTTTTGGTACTAACCTATTGACATAGTGCCAAGTGCCAATTGATGTTTTTTGCATGTTTTTTACATCGCAGGAAATCAATACCAAACGAAGTCCAAACGCAGCGAAACTTTTTGTGGATTTTTTATGGACCAGAAGACATCCAATGGGCCGGAGAAACGCCCGGGGGGGGGGGTCTCCGCGGCGAGGACAACCCACCAGGGCACGCCTGGAGGCCCAGGCGCACCCTAGTGGGTTGTGCCCACCTCGGGTGTCCCCCGGACCGCCTCTTTACTCTATAAATACCCCAATATTCCAGAAACCCTAGGGGAGTCGACAAAAATCAATTCCAGCCGCGGCAAGTTCCAGAACCACTAGATCCAATCTAGACACCATCATGGAGGGGTTCATCATGTCTCTCTAATGATGCGTGAGTAGTTCTTTGTGGACCTACGGGTCCATAGTTAGTAGCTAGATGGCATCCTCTCTCTCGTTTGATTCTCAATACAATGGTCTCTTGGAGATCCATATGATGTAACTCTTTTTGCTGTGTGTTTGTTGGGATGGGATGAACTTTGAGTTTATGATCAGATCTATCTTTTTATCCATGAAAGTTATTTGAGTCTTCTTTTGATCTCTTATATGCATGATTTCTTATAGCCTCGTATTTCTTCTCCGATATTTGGGTTTTGTTTGGCCAACTTGATCTATTTATCTTGCAATGGGAAGAGGTGCTTTGTGATGGGTTCGATCTTATGGTGCTTGATCCCAGTGACAGAAGGGTAACCGACATGTATGTATCGTTGCTGGTAAGGATAACAAGATGGGGTCTATTTCTACATAAATAGATCTTCTCTAGATCATGTCATCGTTCTTATTGCATTACTCTGTTTCTCCATGAACTTAATACACTAGATGCATGTTGGATAGCGGTCGATGTGTGGAGTAATAGTAGTAGATGCAGGCAGGAGTCGGTCTACTAATCTTGGATGTGATGCATATATAATGATCATTGCCTAGATATCATCATGATTATTTGAAGTTCTACCAATTGCCCAACAGTAATTTGTTCATCCACCATTTGTTATTTTTATCGAGAGAAGCCAGTGAAACCTACGGCCCCGGGTCTCTTCTTTATTATATTTCCCTTTGCGATCTATTTTTATTTGCTTTTATTTTAAAATCTATTAAACCAAAAATACAAAAATACCTTGTTGCGCCTTATTTTATTTGATGTTCGATCTATGAATATTTACAACTCTCTCACATCCATTTGCCAATTTCTAGCGCCGTCACCCGAAAAGGATTGACAACCCCTTTTACACGTCAGGTTGCGAGTATTTTTTATTTGTGTGCATGTGCTGTTTATGTAGCATTGCTTGGTTCTCCTACTAGTTCGATAACCTTGTTCTCATCACTGAGGGTAATACCTACCGTCGTTGTGGTGCATAATCCCTTCCTCTTTGGGGAAATACCAAAGTAGTTCTAGCAGACATCAAAAGGAATTTCTGGCACCGTTGCCGGGGAGACATCATTAACATCTACCAGGTTCCTAATCACAAATCTCATCTCCTTGCAATTTACATTATTTGCCATTTGCCTCTCGTTTTCCTCTCCCCCACTTCAAAAAAATTTGCCATTTTATTCGCCCCCTTTTTCGTTTGCCATTTTCTCGTCAGATCTATCTTTCGTTTGCAATCGTGAGTGATTTCGGTATGGCAGCAACAGATGATGGCCTAACTCCTAAGATTGGACGTATGGGCAATCTAGATGCTAAAACTTTTATCTTGGGGCAAGTGAATGTTATGGGAAAAGAACATATCCAAGATTTTTTCAATTGTGTTGGAAATCTAAGTCTTGATGCTGCCCCTATACTTAGAAATACTAGATCTTATGCGGATGCTATTTCAGCACTAGTTCTGAAACTGGAAAGTTAATTTATCCGTACTCATACTACTTTGCAAAGATTGTTTTTTGAGCTTCCCGTTATAAAGAACCCTAAGGCTAAAAAGTTGGCCACTCTCGTTCTGATGAACGAATTTGACTACATAATACATTAAGCTAGGGAGATCTTTGATTTTTATGGTATGAATTGTGAAAAGCCCGTGATAGATGAAATTCTTTACAATAGTTATTATGCGCTAAGACATTTGCTTGGGGATAATCAAATCTTTGATGGGAATCTCAAAAAGAATGTCCCCATTTTTGATGCAATCCAACAAGTTTTCAATAATGTTAATCAACATTACTCTTGGATTGTTGCCGGAAATCAAAGAGGTTATGATGATCAGCAACTTAATAGTGCTAAGGTTTCTATGGATAATATGTTCTATGTTGTTTTTACGAAACCTCATGACAAAAACATCTCTAAGGAAATTAAGAAGAAGGATGACAAAACTTAGATCCTTGCTTTATGCCTAGCTAGGGGCGTAAAAAGATAGCGCTTGTTGGGAGGCAACCCAATGAATACAATTTATTTCTGCTTTTTTGCTTTCTATTCTTGAGTGTTTGCAAATTATGCTACTGTTATGATTGTGTTTTTGGTGTTTTAATTAGTGTTTGCGCCCAGTAAAGCCTTTAGGATCTTCTTGGGTGATAGTAGATTTGATCTTGCTGAAAAACAGAAACTTTTGTGCTCACGAAAATAATTCTCATTTTTAACAGGAGCATGATAAAATACCAATTCATTTTTCAAAAGATTAATATACAAATTTCTCAGGCTGTCCTACTTTTTCAGATTTTTTGGAGTAACAGAAGTATTCTAAATATCCAGGTTGCTAGAGACTATTCTATTTTAATAGATTCTGTTTTCTTTGCGTTGTGTGCTTATTTTGATGATTCTGTGGTTTTCTTTCAAGAGTGTTTGCCATAGAGAAGTTGGAATACAGTAGATATAATGCAATAATACAATATGAATAGGTTTCAACAGTACTTATAGTAGTGATTTTCTTTCTTATACTAACGGATCTCACGAAGGTTTTGTTGAGTTTTGTGTGACTGAAGTTTTCAAGTTTTGGGTGATGTTACGATGGATGATGGAATAAGGAGCAAGAAGAGCCTAAGCTTGGGGATTCCCATTGCACCCCAAGCTATTATACAAAGAGAAGCAAGCAACTAGGCTTGGGGATGCCCGAGTGGCATCCCCTCTTTATTCTAACAACCATCGGTATTTTACTCGAAGCTATATTTTTATTCGTCACATACTATGAGTTTTGCTTGGAGCGTCTTGTTTGATATGAGTCTTTGCTTGTTTTACTTTTTTGTTTTAGTCTTGAATCTCTTCTGTACACACTTGTTTGAGAGAGCCTAAATTATTCCATGACTTGTTAGAATTGCTCTCTATGCTTCACTTAAATTGTAACACCCACGATGCGGCTATATCTCCCACGGGTCGGGGGCACGACTTAGAGGCATAGCCGCATGGTAGGTTTGTCGCAAGAGGGGTAATCTTCACACAATCCCATGTACTGAATAAGAAAGGGATAAATAGTTGGCTTACAATCGCCACTTCACACAAATACAAGTTAAACATACATCATCTAGAATACAATCAAGGTCCGTCTACGAAACCAAAACAAAAGAAGACAACCCCAATTGCTTGATCCCCGATCGTCCCAACTGGGCTCCACTACTGTCAAAAGGAAACAAGACAAAACAACGACCAAGGTCTTCATCGAGCTCCTCCTTGAGCTCGGTTGCATCACCTACACTGATATCGTCGGCACCTGCAACTGTTTGGAAGTATCTGTGAGTCACGAGGACTCAGCAATCTCACACCCTCGCGATCAAGACTATTTAAGCTTATGGATAGGATATGGGTAATGAGGTGGAGCTGCAGCAAGCACTAAGCATATATGGTGGCTAACATACGCAAATAAGAGCGAGAAGAGAAGCAATGCACGGTCGAGAAGCTATAATGATCAAGAAGTGATCCTGAAACTACTTACGTTCAAGCATAACACAAGACCGCGTTCTCTTCCCGGACTCCGCCGAAAAGAGACCATCACGGCTACACACGCGGTTGATTCATTTTAATTAAGTTAAGTTTCAAGTTCTCTACAACCGGACATTAACAAATTCTCATCTGCCCATAACCGCGGGCACGGCTTTCGAAAGTTCAAAACCCTGCAGGGGTGTCCCAACTTAGCCCATCATAAGATCTCACGATCAACGAAGGATATTCCTTCTCCCAGGAAGACCCGATCAGACTCGGAATCCCGGTTACAAGACATTTCGACAATGGTAAAACAAGACCAGCAAGACCGCCCGATGCACCGACATCCCGATAGGAGCTGCACATATCTCATTCTCAGGGAAACACCGGATAAGCTAAGCGTACAGGTACCAACATAACCCAAGTTGCCAAGGGACGGTCCCACATGATGCTCTAGTTCGAACCAACACTTAGACAAGCACTGGCCCGAGGGGTTAAAATAAAGATGACCCTTGAGTCTGGAGAACCCAAGGAAAGGTGATAGGTTGTTAGGAAAATGTAAAACCAAGGTTGGGCCTTGCGGGAGGATTTTTATTCAAAGCTAATTGTTAAGGGGTTCCCATAACACCCAACCGTGTAAGGAACACAAAATCAAGGACATAACACCGGTATGACGGAAACTAGGGTGGCAAGAGTGGAACAAAACACTAGGCATAAGGCCGAGCCTTCCACCCTTTACCAAGTATATAGATGCATTAATTAAATAAGAGATAATAATGATATCCCAACAATAACCATGTTCCAACATGGAACAAACTTCATCTTCACCTGCAACTAGCAACACTATAAGAGGGGCTGAGCAAAAGTGGTACCATAGCCAAACAACGGTTTGCTAGGAAAGGTGGGTTAGAGGCTTGACATGGCAAAATGGGAGGCATGATATAGCAAGTGGTAGGTATCATGGCATAGCGAAAGAGTGAGCAACTAGCAAGCAAAGATAGAAGTGATTTCGAGGGTATGGTCATCTTGCCTGCAAAGTTCTCCGAGTTGACGAAAACTTGATCCTCGTAAGCGTACTCAACAGGTTCCTCGATCACGTACTCGTCTCCTAGCTCTACCCAAGGCAAGAACACAAGCAAAGGACCAACAATCAATCATGGTGCAATGCGCAAGCAACATGATGCAAAACATGGCATGATATGCGAGATGTGATATGCGATACATATGCGTGCTTCGGAAGGGAAAGATTGAACTAGACCTCAACTTGGGAAACCAAGTGTGCCGCTGGAAAGATGAGATGATTTCGGTCAAAATCGATATAAAGATCATCGGAATCGGATGCACGGTTTGCAAATGGCAAGCAAAATAAGAATGGCACAATTCTGCGATTAACAGCACGATGTCATCTAGAATTAAACAAGAAACTAAGCTACTGCACTCCAACATAGCCACAAGGCACATGGCAGTGATCTACTCAAGATGCTTGACAAAACATGAACACTGAGCTACGGCTAAATCACACAAGAGCAGGTTCAAACAAGCATGGCAAAAGTGCAAAAGATATCAGCATGACAGACTTAGTGAAAATACTAACATGCCAGGAATTAACATCAGGAAGCAATGTTTAGAGCAAGCAAACAACATGCTACAGGAACAGAACATAGCACACAAAGGCATGGCATGAATCTAATCAAAGCATAGAACAAAAGTCCCATACTAACCATAAGCCAAAAATTATCAGAAGATATGATGGCACCCACGTAAACATAGCAAGTTTCATTAACAGATTCAGACTTAGCAGAAAACTGAGCATGGCAAAAACAGAGTTACGAAGTCAACTTTGCGAGATCAATTCACTCAACACAAGGCATTGCATGATAAGATAAGCATACTACCAGCAATAAGACATGATCATGAAGCTAACCAAAGCAAGAACAAGCTCATAGCATGCATGGATCAACTACAACAACCTTGGAAAAATTGACTAACACGTAAACAATATGCAAGGAACATTTTATAGCAAAAGTAGAGCAAGATTAAGTCATGCTAGGGCACTCCATAATTGCAAATAGGGGCATGTATGGGTAGAGAATAACCATATGTAAAAATCATCCTTAATGAAGATACTCAAAACAAGCATGGATCACTCTGTAGCATCATGGATACATGGCATAAAAATAACAGCAGAGCAATGACTTAGTAAAATTCTAAGTCCCAGAAATTAGCAATATCACGAGAGCTACTTTGCATTCTTGTGCTAGGCACCACAAATGTCACAAAAATACATGGCATACACCCCTGTAAATATGGCGTGGCATAGCCCAAAACACATGTAGAGCTCATGCCCATATGCAACACACAACAAATGTAGCAAAAATGACAAATGATCATACTCTGCTAAGAATTAGTATCTAACATTTTATAGCACTCTTGCATCAACGATTTGGGCAACAATATGGACTCAAACAAGCATGGCATAATGGAACAAAATTAAGAGCACATCCTGTTGAACATTTTGATATATCAAGCATGCAAAACGGATCTATGGATGAGGATTTATGGCATGTTGAACATGGCTATAAAATGTGAGGGAGAAAAGGCTTAGAGATATTTTGGGGTCAACCTCAGAGAAACGGGACGAGGGGAATCTAGGACGGGCAGATCCGGGCACTCCGTTTGGTTCGGGGCGATGGCGATCCGGGATGGCGGTGTCCCGATCTGGACGAGACAGAGGAGGACGGTCGTGGTTGAGCTCGCTGGAGCATTGGCGGAGGGCGGCGATTGCGGGGAGGCCGTGGCCATCCAAATCCGGCCATGACGACGGGGCACAGCTCTGCGGCGATGGAGGGTGGCGAAGGCGGCGGTGCGGGCGGTGGGGCTGACCGGCAGGGCGCGGGGTCCGGCTCCGGCAAGGTCGCCGGCCGGCAGGAGGATGAGGCGGCGGCGGTTGCGTGTGGGGGTGCGCGCGTGCATGTGTGCGGTGGAGGCAATGGCGAGGCGAGGGGCGGCGCAGAGCGAACGGCGGCGGTGATCCGACAGGGAGTTCGCCGGCGGCGAGCAGCGGCGGAGGCAACGAGCAGGCGGCGGCGGTGCTTCGGGCGCGGGCGGTGAACGGGCTCGCGCGGGCCCGATCTGGGTCCCGTGGGCCGCGCGGTGGGAGGAGAGAGAGGCGCGGTGAGGTGGCAATGCCGGATTGGCTGCGCCGGCGCGATTAGCTGAGGTGGCAGCCTCCCATTGGTTCGGGTGACGTGGCTGAGGGCGGCGGACATGTCCGGCATGGCGCGGGCACGTCCGGACGCGCGGAGGAGGAGGTTAGGGTTTGTACTGCGCAAAAAATGGAAGAGTAGGTGTTTATATAGGTAGAGGGAGGTAGGAGTGTCCAAATGGAGTGCGGCTTTCGGCCGCGCGATTGTGATTGAATGGTCGAGACGATGGAGGGGGTTTGGATGGGTTATTGGGCCACTTTAGAGGGGTGTTGGGCTGCAACACACACGAGGCCTTTACGATTCCTCGGTTAACCGTTGGAGTATCAAACGGACTCCAAATGGCACAAAACTTGACAGGCGGTCTACCGGTGGTGTACCAAGGCCGCTTGGCTAATCTCGGTCCAACCCGAGAAAGTTCAACACCCGCTCACGAAAAGAGACAAAAGGGGCGCCGGAGGACGTAGGAGTGTCGGATTGCAAAACAGACAACGGGGAAAATACTCGGATGCATGAGACGAACACGAATGCAAATGCGATGCACATGATGACATGATAGGAAATGCATGACATGAAGAAAATGCAAAACGAAAAACAAAAACCCAACCATGAAGGGAATCTCATATCGCATCTCCGGAAAAGGCAAGATTCGCAGTTACAAATATGGAAACTTGTATCCGGGGAGTTACAACACTCCACCACTACGAGAGGATCTCGTCCCGAGATCTAGGATGGCACCGGAGGGGAAAGGAAGAGGAAGATAAGAGATAAAACTAAGTTGCTTCTTTGACAAACGAGTGAAACCAAAGAACCCTGAAAGGTTGAACAACTTGAAAGAAAGAATACAACGAAGATGAACAAAGTTGAAAAACACTCCGGTTAAATGGATAAGCAAAGGAAATAACATGATCTTGGGGAAAACAAGATAATTGGTCGAAGGGAGCAACATCACAATGCCTCTGGAAGAAATGAAAGAATGGAATGGAATGAACGGAGGGAAACAAGATCTTGAGAGAGCACGCTTACAAAAAAAATGCTAGAACGGAGTTGTTGGATTATCAACAACGAAAGCATAAGCTTGATGTGGGCTTATGGAAAACACGTCGAAATCTTGAGGTGAAATTCTGCCACTAGCAAAAACAATAGATTGGATTGATATCAACAAGGAGATGAAAACTCCTTCATCGAGATGAGAAGCGGAAATTGGATCATAGATAAGCACCATAATGGCAACATTCCCAATGGAAGGCTTTAGGTGAAATCTATACACTACAAAAAATACACTTCCATGATGACACGTGTTTGTCACAGTAGGTAGCATTTTCTGTCATGCATGTACATCCATGACGATTTTATGACAGAATCAAGATAGTCATACGTGTGTTGTCGTAGAATTGTTCCATGACATTACCAAAATTATCATCACAGAAGTGTCCACTTCCATGACGATAAATCCTGCGTCACAGAAGTGCTTTCGTCAAGGGTGACCGACACGCGGCATCCATCTTAACGGAACACCGTTAAGCTATCAGGTCGGGTTTTGGATCCGATAACCCGTTAACAGCCCCGGCCAATGGGGATTTTCCACGTGTAAAATCATCATTGGCTGGAGGAAACACGTGTCGGCTCATCGTTGGGACAAATGTCATCCACTCATTGGACATAAGGCACCTATGATACGTCGACACATGGCACGGCCCAACACAGGCCCATTCCTATGAAAAGGCCGGCCTGTTTGATTTGGTCAAAAGGTGGCGGGCCGGCCCATGTAAAGCCTGTTAACGGCCTGTTCGCATATAGCCATTTATAGCCCGCTAACCCAAGGCCCGTTACGCCCTATCCGAATTAGGCCTAGTAGCGTCATCTGGGCCACCCAATATGATTCCAGCCCGTTTTCACTTCTGGCCCATGTATGGCCCATGACGTCTTTCGGCCCATATGAGGCCCTATGTAACTCTTGGCCTATTGTAACATCCCAAAATTCTAAATTTTGAAATGTTATAATAAATAGATAGATTTGATTGATTGTTTGATTGATTGACTGAAAGTGAGTGAATTCGAACTTTTTGAAAGTTAAATGAGAGGGAATAAAAGGACTTTCCCAAACTTACATTTTTTCTTTTATGATCTCTGTGAATTCAAATTCTTTTCACCACAAAACCCTGGAGAGAAGATGACATGACTTCTTCCATTTATTTAAATGACAAGGGGTGTTGGAAATATTTGAATTTCATTTGAGAACATTTCCAATTCTGAAACTTTATGCAACTCAATGATTTTCACGAGAGAAGATAAAATGACTTCTTCAAATTATATGAAATATGAGTTGGGAGTTTCAAAGAAACTCAAATTCAAAATCCATTGAAATTATTTTTCAATTTGGGTTATTTGAGTTTTATTCAAATTATTTTTCTCCAAAAACAGAATACATGGAAAATAGGGTAACGTGATTCCCTACAATAGAAAATTGGAGAAAAATTAATTTGAAATCATTTCGGTATTTTAAAATGATTTTTATTGGATTTTATTAGACCTGTAGCACTCTTTCAATTATCTGAATTTGCGTGGATTTTATTTTGCATTATAAAAATGCCCATGTTGTAGAAAATCTTTTCTGAAATTTTTGATATATTATATGCCTGTGTAGTATTTTTTTATTTTTCTCTGGGAAAATGTTTTATAAAAAAACCTTTCCACCGAACTGGGTCGGCCCAGCCAATCGGCCAGGCCACGGCCCAGCCCAGCCGCACCGCCTCCCTCCACCCTAGCGGGAGACCGCCACCACCGACCTCGGCGTCCGTGCCGAGGCAGGGCACCTCTGCCCCCTTGCCCAAGGCGCTCCGCCTCCAATAAATAGGCCGCCCCGACGCCTCTCTCTCCCCTCGCGCCGTCGCCCTCCCGCCGCAAGCCGCGCCGCGTCGGAGCTCGCCTACCGTCGCCGCCGCCGCACTTAGCCGCCGCCGCCTCCCTGCACTGCACGCCTCCGCCGTGCCTGGATCCGCCGCCTGCGCCGCCGTTGCCTGCCGCTGTGACCTCGTCGCCTCGTCGCGCTTCTCCGCCGCCAGCGCCGCCGCCCCGCGCCACCGCCAACCGTCACCGGAGCCGCTGCTGCCGTCGACCGTTGTCGTTCGGTTTTCCTACCCAAACCGCTGATCCGGTAAACCGCCAGGCCCGGTTAATTTTTTTGGGTTTAGGTTTTTCTTCGGTTTTCCATTTTAAAGCCCGGTTTTTCTTTTAATCTATTTATTTAGGGAACGTTCGCTGGTTAGGTCTTTGCAACGAACGATTTTCGTTCGTTAGCGTTCGGTAATGAACGTTCACTATTTAGTCTTTTTTTATTTTATTTTAGTTTTCGGCCAGGGACCTATCTACGAGTGTTTTATTTACAGTTTAGTCCCTGATCTTCAAACTATCATAACTTTTCAACCGTTTGTCCAAACCCAACAAAACCAACGCTCACGCCTTCGTTATGATTCCCTCTATCCAGTAATCCAACTCAAGCATGTTTTTGAAAAGTTTAAAATTTGAATTAGATCAGATTTGAATTCAAACTTCGTTTGATCATAACTTGAGTTTCGTAGCTCCGTTTGAGTTGATTCTTTTTGCAAATTGAAGCTCTTGACCTAAACTTTCTGATAAGGCCAAATTCACATAATTTTGGTACTGTTAGAAATTGTTTTATGTTGCAAGAGTTATTCGCTTGGTTTTGATGTTTTCCGAATCGTCTTCTTCGTTCTTTCTGATCTTTTGAGTGATTGCTCATGTGTGGTTACTATTGCTTGCTTACGATAGATTGACCGGAGTATGACGAGTAGAACTATCAAGAGTTATGAGTGCGAATCATCTTCATCAACATTGCAGGCAAGTTCACACTTTGATCATATCCCCTTTCATACCTAGTTTTTATGCATTAGTTTCACCCTCAAACATTGCATGAGTAGGATTGATAACATGTGGGTATTGGGAATTAGTTGACAAGGTAGGAACCTATTGCCCTGCATTCAAACCTTGGGAGTTACTATTATGTTATGCTTATAGTGCCATGCTATGCTCGTAGACGTGGATTGGGTTTTGAGAGTACTCATGACAGATGTGAGATTGTTAATTAATGGTTTACTTAAGGTGGCAACTTAAACACACATCTGGGTGGATTGAGGTACCTGGGTATTCCAGGATTGCCTGTCTAGGCACCTGGGTAGACCAGGATTGCCTTTTTTTTATGGACCGCCACCCAGGCTCAAAGGGATCATGAGATTTTTCATACTAGAAACTTCCGTGTGTAGCCACAAGCTATTATGGGCTCTAGCATAGTTGATTAAGTCGTGTGAACTCTTACAGTGTAGCCTAGCAGATGTAGGGGAAAGTAGGTGTAACGGTCTATCCATCGTAAGGTGCTAGCGCTTCTGAAAGACTATGTCTGGGTCATCCGTTTCTCAAACACCGTGTAGTGCGAGAAACCAAACGGAGGCGATCGAGTCTTGTGGGGAAAAGTGCACAACCCTCTGCAGAGTGAATAAACTAATCATGGTTAGCCGTGTCCCCGGTTATGGACAACTTGAGTATCTAGTACCTGGATTATCATGTGAATCTCATCATGTTACTTTAAATTAATTTTGTTGGGTTAAATGATGTTACTTAATTGGGATTGAGAATGTTGTCAACCATTCTGAATGTTCAACAACCACCATGATAGTTAAATAAAATTTATTCCTTTGCAGTAGGGAAAATTGGCTTTTCGCAAAAACTTTATAACCCTAGAACTTTTCCACCAGCCATATATGCATGTAGTGATAGCCTTTATTCATCATTCTTTATGGTGTGAATTTGCCAGTACATTCAATGTACGGACCCCTTGTGGATGCAACGTCTCATGTTGTAGGATTATCTTACGACGAGTAAGTGATATGTTAGGGTTATGATTTCTACACTCAACTTTGCCGTTGGTGTTGATGGGAATCCACAATCTTGTTACTTCCGCTGTTTGGATTGAGGTAATTTTAGCGACCCGACCCGAATGGATCAAGTCTCTGTGCTTAAGTGTCATCCCTGGATCGGTATGCTGACACACACAGTACTCGAGGATTTATAACAGAGGCAAATCACATGTATAAGTAACGTAAATACTATTACCTCAATCCAAATTGCGGAAGTAACAAGGTTGTGGATTCCCATCAACACCAACGGCAAAGTTGAGTGTAGAAATCATAACCCTAACGTATCACTTACTCGTCGTAAGAAATCCTGCAACATGAGACGTTGCAGCCACAGAGGGTCAGTACATTGAATGTACTGTCAAATTCACACCAGAGGATAATGATGAATAATGGCTATCACTACATGCATATTTGGCTGGTGGAAAAGCTCTACGGTTATAAGGTTTTTGTGAAAAGCCAATTTTTCCCTACTGCAAAGGAATAAAAAAATTTTGACTATCATGGTGGTTGTTGAACATTGAGAATGGTTGACAGCATTCTCAATCCCAATTAAGTAACATCATTAAGCCCAACAAAATTCATTTAAAGTAACATGATGAGATTAACAGGATAATCCAAGAACTAGATACTCAAGATGTCCATAACCGGGGACACGGCTAACCATGATTAGTTTATACACTCTGCAGAGGTTTGCACACTTTTCCCCACAAGACTCGATCGCCTCCATTTGTTTTCTCGCACTACATGGTGTTTGAGAAGACGGATGACCGAGACATAGTCTTTCAGAAGCGCTAGCACCTTACGATCGGGTAGACCGTACCACCTACATCCCCTACATCTGCTAGTCTACCACTGTAAGAGTTCGCACAACTTAGTCAACTATGCTAGAGCCCATAATAGCTTATGGCTGCACACGGAAGTTTCTAGCATGAAAAATCTCATGATCCCTTTGAGCCTAGGTGGCAGTCCAAAAAAAACAGGCAAGTCCTGGAATACCCAGGTGCCTCAATCCACCCAGATGTGTGTTTAAGTTGCCACCTTAGATAAACCGTTAATTAACAATCTCACATCTGTCATGGATATCACTCACCCAATCCACGTCTACGAGCATAGCATGGCACTATAAGCATAACGTAATAGTAACTCCCAAGGGTTTTGATAATAAATAGATAATAGGTACTACCTCAACTACTTCCCAGCCCACAATTTAATTAGATCCTAATCATGCAATGTTTGAGGATTGATCTAATGCAATAAAACTGGGTAGTAGGAGGTATGATCAAAGTGTGAACTTGCCTGCAATGTTGATGAAGATGACTCACACTCAAAACTCTTGATAGCTCTACTCGTCACACTCCGGTCAATCTATCGTAAGCAAGCAATAGTAACCACACATAAGCAATCACTCAAAAGATCCGAAAGATCGAAGAAAACAATTTGGAAAACATCAAAACCAAGAAAATAACTCTTGCAACATAAAAAAATTTCTAACAGTACCAAAATTATATGAATTTGGCCTTATCAGAAAATTTAGGTCAAGAGCTTCGATTTGCAAAAAGAATCAACTGAAACAGAGCTACGAAACTCAAGTTATGATCAAACGAAGTTTGAATTCAAATCTGATCTAATTCAAATTTTAAACTTTTCAAAAGCATGTTTGAGTTGTTTATCCTAATAGAGGGGATCATAATGAAGAAGTGGTCGTTGGTTTCGTTGAATTTGGACTAACGAGTAAAAAGTTATGCTTGTTTGAAAACTAAAGACTAATTTGTAAATAAAATCATCACCGATAGGTCCTTAGCCGAAAACTAAAAAAATAAAAGAAAAAAAATCCTATCAAACGTACGTTCGCTACAGAAGCATACATGACGAAAACCATTCCTAAAGAAGCTAACTAATGAACGTTCATTAAATAAATAAACCTAAACAAAACCGGTTTTATAACAAAACCGATCTAGCGTTTTTTTAAAGAAAACCTAACTAAACCGAAGAAAAATGCGGCTCGACGGCGGTTACCGGTGACGGCGAGACGAACAGCGGCGGCGGCTTCGGGCGCGGCTGCTCCGGCGGGCGATGGCAGCGGCAGCTCCGGTCGGCGAGAGCTACGGGCGAGGCGACAGCGGCTGCGGGCAAGCGGCGAGGCGGCGGAGGGGCGCGGCACAGGCGGTGGCTTGCCGGAAGTGCGGCAGTGGCGGGGTGCGCGAGATGCGGCGGCGGCGCGAGGGGAGAGGGGCGGCGTGGTTTTATAGGAGGGGAGGGGAGGTGTTGCGTGGAGGAGGGGCAGGGCAGAGGCGGCGGGCGCGGAGTACGGAGGCGGCACGGACGCCGAGGTGACACTGGCGTGCGGCGGCAGGTCTCCCACTCGGGAGGGAGACGGAGAGCAGAACTGGGCTGGGCCGGCTGGCTGGGCTTTGGCCCAGTTGGCCCGGTCTGGCTAAGATTTTTTTTAAAAAAAACATTTTTCCAGAGAAAGAAAAATAAAAACTAAATAAAAATATATATATATATAGGCATATAATATATCAAAATTTTCAGAAAAAGATTTTCTACGACATGAACGTTTTTCTAGCATTAAATAAAATACACACAAATTCAGATAAATCAAAGAGTGCTACTGGTCTAATAAAATCCAATAAAACTCATTTTAAAAATATCAAAATGATTTCAAATTTATTTCTCTCCAATTTTCTATTGTAGGGAATCAGTATACCCTAATTTCCATATATTTTATTTTTGGAGAAAAATAATTTGGATAAAACTCAAATAACTCCAAATTGAAAATAAATTCAAAAGAACTTTGAATTTAATTCTTTGAAACTCCCAACTCATATTTCATATAATTTGAAGAAGTCGTTTTATCTTCTCTCATGAAAATCATTGAGCTGCATGAAGTTTATGAATTGAAATATTTCCAAATGAAATTCAATTATTTTCAAATACCCTTTCATTTAATTTAAATGGAAGAAGTCATATCATCTTCGCTCAAGGGTTTTGTATTTGAAAAGAATTTGAATTCATGGAGATCAGAAAGCAAATATGAAAGTTTGGGAAAGTCCTTTTATTCCCTCTCATTTAACTTTCAAAAAGTTCCGAATTCACTCACTTTCAGTCAATCAATCAAACAATCAATCAAATCTATCTATTTAATATAACATTCCAAAATTTAGAATTTTGGGATGTTACAAATCTACCACCCTTAAAATGAATCTCGTCCTCGAGATTCGGAGAGGCTAGCAAGAAATAGATTAGGGTTTGGGGGTCTCCTCAAAATACATCGATCATCACACGGGGTCTGGGGTGCTACCACCCTTAGAAGCATGGTTACTGTTCCATCAAAACTCATATACTTCATCCATATTCTTGACAGTGTCGGTCTTCTTAGATCTTCAGTATAATTCCATCTCTGGGCCCTTCCGGTAGTGGCATAACCTTTTCCTCAATTCTTCTCTCATTTCCTCTTGGTAAGGTTATTCCGAGATTGGGTCTTCTTAGCTGACGGGTCTGGCGCCAAAACTAAACAACTATCGATATCTCATGGTGGTCAGCAATTTATGGTTTCTCCTGCAGGAAATGGGTCTAGGTTGATCCTCACCGTATAACCTACGGTTGGCAAAAACTGCCTTGTACAAGGAAAAATATCTATACCATTCTAAGGCTTAAACAAGGTTTTGATCATCGTCTCTCTACTATAGGCAAGTCACTCAGATTTACCATCCCACATAGCAAGGTGAATAATAAGAGTAAGTCGGTATGGTGACCAATCCATCCCGCACTCAAATCATTACCATGTATATGGTTTAGCGAATCTCGCATTCTAACACTCGGTCATCCTCACAAGCATTGCAAAATTTCTCTTGTCAATGAACCAGGTTCGGATAAATCCATAGATTCTACAAGCCAACAACCATCTATCGTTCCTTCACAACTCTCAGGTTTTGCGTAACTCCTATAAAATCGTTTGGCGATAAACATCGTATCTTCCTCCAGGGTTTTCCTTCAGCAAGAATGTGCTTGCTTC
Source organism: Triticum monococcum (assembly GCA_034509565.1). Taxonomy (NCBI): domain Eukaryota; kingdom Viridiplantae; phylum Streptophyta; class Magnoliopsida; order Poales; family Poaceae; genus Triticum; species Triticum monococcum. Next base: position 654,212,782 of record CM067847.1, on the reverse strand, counting down.
TTGGCAGGTCCTGGGGCATGTGGGTTATGGCCCATCTTATTACTTAATCCTTGAACTCATCCTCGGGGCAGCTGGTCGTTATTCCAACATCCAACTTTTAGCTTCCAAGCATACTTAAAATCCATCCAATTGTACTATCTTCCTTCCTTCTATTGACACCAAACTAGGACATGATTACTCAGACTCATCATGGAGTTTCCATTGATCCATATTTACGACATCATACCTCCTTTATATCCAATAGTAATTTATCTATTAATCCTCATGGGATATCCCTCATACCGAGATAAAAACTTATACTTATGAAGTCCATGTTCCACTTCGTGGAACATCATTATCCTTTCCAGGGTCAAGCGTCCTTACAGGGGAATATTGGCCATCTCTGCATGGCACTTCTTCAACCGGGGAACATAAAACACATCATGAACTCCTAACAGTCCTTCAGGTGACTCCATATTGTTGGCCACTTCTCTCATACGCTCCAAAACTCGGTATGTCCAACAAATCTTGGGGCAATTTTTTTTTAACTCCGAATCATTTAACTCCTCACAGAGGGGTCACACGAAGACATGCTCTGTCTCCAATTTCATAGACTACCTCCTTGAGTTTTTGAGTCTACATAACTCTTCTGCCTGGACTGAGCTACCTTCAGTCTATCTCGAATCAACTTAACATTCTCTTCTGACTCCTTGATCACATTTGGTCCAAACAACCGACGGTCTCCAACTTCATCCTACATACTCTTGGCGTATCACACATACCGAGACAAAACTCGTATTTAATTTTTTCTGAAATCCACTCACTGGGGTATCCTTATCTTTTCCAGGGGTCAACTATTCTTATAGGGTACTACCACCCTTAAAATGCACAAATCTCCCATAGACCATATTTCTCATATCCTCAGAATGGCAAAAATTCTTCCTCATAGAGTAACAACTCATAAAATCCATATCAGTACCAATGATGCTAACTTTATTCATTCTCAAGTGATTACAATCTCTCGCTTTTCCATTACATGTCTCAACTCAACACCTCAATGTAAAAGAAAATGTTCTCACTTCTACTGCTATACTTCTCACAGACTCAACTATTTATCGCAAGTCTCCTTCTCTTTGGGACAATCTCTGGCAAAGTGCCCTGCTTCATTACAACGAAAACATATTACTTCTGACAAGTATCGAGGTTTCCTTTTTTGGCAACTGTTGAGGTAGTGCCCTGACTCCTTGCACCTGTAACAGGTGATATGACTCAGGTCCTTCCTGGGCTCCAATCGGTTTCTCTTCCTGGACTTTTCTAGTTCAATCAGGGCTTCTATTTCCTGTGGGTCATACTCTACTTCCTCCATCGGGAATTCTACTAGATCCCCATTCAAACAATTTTGGGAGATGTGTCCTTCTTCTCCACATGAATAGCAAGACTTAGTGCAGGGTTTACTCGGGTCCTCTTTAGGTGTGTCCTCCACATTTTCCTTCATCACGGGTTCTTCTATAATTTCCATAAGGGCTCCTTTCTTTAATTCTTTCTTTTGTTGTACGGTTCTTCATACCATGGGGTAAATGTGACACTGAGCAGGATAGTGGGTAGCCCCTTCACACAAGAAACAAGTAATCTGCCTAATTGGGCATTCTTCAACTGGGTGACTTCCTTCACAATTAGGGCATTCATCCTTGTGTTCTCTATGGGTGTGTCCTATTTCTCCACAAATCTTGTATGCACAAGGTTTCCTCATATCCTTTCCATAAGGCTTCAACTTCTGGGACACAAGGTGAGATCTTTGCAGAGTCAACTTAAATTCTTTCCAAGTGGTTATTCCTTGCCATCCATTGATGGTTTGGTACATCCTCCACCAAGTAGCAGCACCTCTTTCAAAGCACTGAAGAGCATGCTGGGACATATCATTTCCAACTATAGGGTTATTTTTCATGTGATCCTCCATGTTCTGAATCCATTGGTCTGTCTCCAATTGACCCATCGGTCCAGAAAATATAAGCTCATCTTCATTCATCCTCTATTGGTTCCATGTGGGTTTGGGGTAAGATAAGAGAGAGGGAGAGGGATACATACAATAGAAAAAAAGTTTTGAAAAGACAGATTTTATTTGTGGCCGTCAGGAAAAAAACATCAAACAAATGACAGCTCACAAACGTCGCATCTAATGTAGGTATATAACAGGGGTTTGGTCTTCTAAAGGTCAATAAATCTTCAAAGTCATCAAACCCATCAAGTCTTGTTCATGCCTCCAATGGCTTCTTCCAATCATGCTTGTCCTTTTCCAGTTCTTTTGCCAGATCATCTCTATTGACATGAAGTCTCTCGTGACCTCCTTTAATATTTCTGGAGTTGCATTCCAAACTTCCGGGTTTCAACATCCTTGACATGAACCATGATCCTGCTGTCCTTCAGTTCTTAACGAATCTCCGGTATCTCGAGGTTTTGCTCCTCCAGCTTGGCTACTTCAGCTCCTTGGTCCTAAGTTCTTCACGGAATGCTTCTTTGTCGAATATAGCTTCCTGCAGGTCCATCTTAAAATCCTTGATGTAATACTCCAGATCATGGTGATACACTAGCTAAGGTTAAAACTTCATCTTTTGCTGACAGATGCTCCATTAGCCTTCTACTATCCAATCCTTCCATGCATATGCATGCTTAACTCAGCACGGTGACAATAGCATAAGCGGGCGATAACATCATGGATAGCCGTGTTTCTGCCTTTGTCATTTCCTCGAGCTATCATTCCATAGTTGATATCTCCTGCCTTAGGGTTTTCCTTGGCAGAACTTTGAGTTTTTAACTCTCCATGCTCCGGTCTTTCTCCGATACACCTTGATCTCGAGTATTGACAACTTTCATAGTCTGCCAAGTTCCAAAAGGGTAGCCTTCCTAGGTCATACAAATCTGGGAATTCTTCAGAGCCTTCAAATTCTCCTTGTCTTCGGTCTTCAACCGTTGTAGTTTCCATTATTCAGATGCACAGTAAAATCCTCTTCCTTCCACAGCGGTCTTAGCTGTCCAATATCTTGTACTTCTTGGAGTGGTCTCATCAGTCGAATCCTCGAGTGGTCAAAAGGGAAAAGGGTATGGTCTCACCAAAGGGAATTTTTGAATAAGCTCAGAAGAGAAGAGAGGTAAAAGGTCTTTTTGAAAGGGAAAGTTTTAGAGAAAAATCTTTGCTATGGGCTTGCCAGTTTCTAGGGTCGCGTCCTACAGTCAACATGTGCTCTGATACCATCTTGTAGCGACCCGACCCGAATGGATCAAGTCTCTGTGCTTAAGTGTCTTCCCTGGATCAGTATGCTGACACACACAGTACTCGAGGATTTATAACAGAGGTAAATCACATGTATAAGTAACGTAAATACTATTACCTCAATCCAAATTGCGGAAGTAACAAGGTTGTGGATTCCCATCAACACCAACGGCAAAGTTGAGTGTAGAAATCATAACCCTAACGTATCACTTACTCGTCGTAAGAAATCCTGCAACATGAGACGTTGCAGCCACAAAGGGTCAGTACATTGAATGTACTGGCAAATTCACACAAGAGGATAATGATGAATAATGGCTATCACTACATGCATATTTGGCTGGTGGAAAAGCTCTACGGTTATAAGGTTTTTGCGAAAAGCCAATTTTTCCCTACTTCAAAGGAATAAAAAAAATTTAACTATCATGGTGGTTGTTGAACATTGAGAATGGTTGACAGCATTCTCAATCCCAATTAAGTAACATCATTAAACCCAACAAAATTCATTTAAAGTAACATGATGAGATCAACAGGATAATCCAAGAACTAGATACTCAAGATGTCCATAACCGGGGACACGGCTAACCATGATTAGTTTATACACTCTGCAGAGGTTTGCGCACTTTTGCCCACAAGACTCGATTGCCTCCATTTGTTTTCTCGCACTACATGGTGTTTGAGAAGACGGATGACCGAGACATAGTCTTTCAGAAGCGCTAGCACCTTACGATCGGGTAGACCGTACCACCTACATCCCCTACATCTGCTAGTCTACCACTATAAGAGTTCGCACAACTTAGTCAACTATGCTAGAGCCCATAATAGCTTATGGCTGCACACGGAAGTTTCTAGCATGAAAATCTCATGATCCCTTTGAGCCTGGGTGGCGGTCCAAAAAAACAGGCAAGTCCTGGAATACCCAGGTGCCTCAATCCACCCAGATGTGTGTTTAAGTTGCCACCTTAGATAAACCGTTAATTAACAATCTCACATCTGTCATGGATATCACTCACCCAATCCACGTCTATGAGCATAGCATGGCACTATAAGCATAACGTAATAGTAACTCCCAAGGGTTTTGATAATAAATAGGTAGTAGGTACTACCTCAACTACTTCCCATCCCACAATTTAATTAGATCCTAATCATGCAATGTTTGAGGATTGATCTAATGCAATAAAACTGGGTAGTAGGAGGTCTGATCAAAGTGTGAACTTGCCTGCAATGTTGATGAAGATGACTTGCACTCAAAACTCTTGATAGCTCTACTCGTCACACTCCGGTCAATCTATCGTAAGCAAGCAATAGTAACCACACATAAGCAATCACCCAAAAGATCAGAAAGATCAAAGAAAACAATTCGGAAAACATCAAAACCAAGCAAATAACTCTTGCAACATAAAACAATTTCTAACAGGACCAAAATTATATGAATTTGGCCTTATCAGAAAATTTAGGTCAAGAGCTTCGATTTGCAAAAAGAATCACCTGAAACGGAGCTACGAAACTCAAGTTATGATCAAACGAAGTTTGAATTCAAATCTGATCTAATTCAAATTTTAAACTTTTCAAAAACATGTTTGAGTTGTTTATCCAAATATAGGGGATCATAATGAAGAAGTGGGCGTTGGCTTCGTTGAATTTGGACTAACGAGTAAAAAGTTATGCTTGTTTGAAAACTAAGGACTAATCTGTAAATAAAATCATCACCGATAGGTCCTTAGCCGAAAATTAAAAAAATAAAAGAAAAAAAATCCTATCGAACGTACGTTCGCTACAGAAGCATACACGACGAAAACCATTCGCTAAAGAAGCTAACTAATGAACGTTCATTAAATAAATAAACCTAAACAAAACCGGTTTTATAACAAAACCGATCTAGCATTTTTTTAAAGAAAACCTAAATAAACCGAAGAAAAACGCGGCTCAACGGCGGTTACCGGCGACGGCGAGACGAACAGCGGCGGCGGCTTTGGGCGCGGCTGCTCCGGCGGGCGATGACAGCGGCAGCTCCGGTCGGCGACGGCTGCGGGCGAGGCGACAGCGGCTGCGGGCGAGCGGCAAGGCGGCGGAGGGGCGCGGCACAGGCGGCGGCTTGCCGGAAGTGCGGCAGCGGCGCGGTGCGCGAGATGCGGCAGCGGCGCGAGGGGAGAGGGGCAGCATGGTTTTATAGGAGGGGAGGGGATGTGTTGCGTGGAGGAGGGGCAGGGTAGAGGCGGCGGGCGCGGAGTCTGGAGGCGGCACGGACGCCGAGGCGACACTGGCGTGCGGCGGCAGGTCTCCTGCTCGGGGGGGAGACGGCGAGGGGAACTGGGCTGGGCCGGCTGGCTGGGCTTTGGCCCAGTTGGCCCGGTCTGGCTAAGATTTTTTTTTAAAAAAAACATTTTTCCAGAGAAAGAAAAATAAAAACTAAATAAATAAAAAAATTATATAGGCATATAATATATGAAAATTTTCAGAAAAAGATTTTCTACGAGATGAACATTTTTCTAGCATTAAATAAAATACACACAAATTCAGGTAAATCAAAGAGTGCTACTGGTCTAATAAAATCCAATAAAAATCATTTTAAAAATATCAAAATGATTTCAAATTTATTTCTCTCCAATTTTCTGTTTTAGGGAATCATGTTACCCTAATTTCCATATATTTTATTTTTGGAGAAAAATAATTTGGATAAAACTCAAATAACTCCAAATTGAAAATAAATTCAAAAGAACTTTGAATTTAATTTTTTGAAACTCCCAACTCATATTTCATATAATTTGAAGAAGTCGTTTTATCTTCTCTCATGAAAATCATTGAGCTGCATGAAGTTTATGAATTGAAATATTTCCAAATGAAATTCAATTATTTTCAAATACCCTTTCATTTAATTTAAATGGAAGAAGTCATATCATCTTCGCTCAAGGGTTTTGTATTTGAAAAGAATTTGAATTCATGGAGATCAGAAAGGAAATATGAAAGTTTGGGAAAGTCCTTTTATTCCCTCGCATTTAACTTTCAAAAAGTTTCGAATTCACTCACTTTCAGTCAATCAATCAAACAATCAATCAAATCTATCTATTTAATATAACATTCCAAAATTTAGAATTTTGGGATGTTACAGTAATAGTATTTACGTTACTTTACACATGTGATTTACCTCTGTTATAAATCCTCAAGTACTGTGTGTGTCAGCATACCGATCCAGGGATGACACTTAAGCACAGAGACTTGATCCATTCGGGTCGGGTCGCTACATGATAGTATCAGAGCACATGTTGACTGTAGGACGTGACCCTAGAAATTGGCAAGCCCCTGGCAAAGATTTTTCTCTACAACATTCCCTTTCAAAAGATCTTTTACATCTCTTCTCTTCTAAGCTTATTCAAAAATTCCCTTTAGAGAGACCATACCCCTTTCCCCTTTTGACCACACGAAGATTCGACTGATGAGACCACTCCAAGAAGTACAAGATATCAGACAACTAAGACCACTTCAGAATGAAGAGTATTTTACTGTGCATCTGAATAATGGAAACTACAACGGTTGAAGACTCCGAAGACTAGGAGAATTGGAAGGCTCTAAAGAATCCCTAGATTTGTATGACCTAGGAAGGCTACCCTTATGGAATTTGACAGATTATGGAAGTTGTCAATGCCCGAGATCAAGGTGCATTGGAGGAAGACCGAGCATGGAGAGTTAAAAACCTCAAATTTTTGTCAAGAAAACCCTAAGGCAGGAGATATCAACTACGGAAGATAGCTCATGGCAATGACAAGAGTAGAAACCCAGCTATCCATGATGTTATGGCCCGCTTATGCTATTGTCACCGTGTTGAGTTAAGCATGCATATGCATGGAAGGATTGGATGGTAGCAGGCTGATAAAACACCTATCAGCAAGACGAAGTTTTAACTTTAGCTGGTGTATCGCCAGGATCTGGAGTGTTACATCAAGAAGTTAAGATGGACCTACAAGAAGCAGTATTTTGACAAGGAAGTATTTCATGAGGAACTCAGGACCCTGAAGATGAGAGTAGCCAAGCTGGAGGAGCAAAACCTCGAGAAACCGAGATTCGTCAAGAACTAGACCATGGTTCATGCCATGGATGTTGAAACCTAGAAGTTTGAAATATAACTCCGGAATATTAAAGGACGTCACGAGAGACTTCGCATCAACAGAGTTGATCTGGCAAAAGAACTTGAAAAAGGACAAGCACGATGGGAAGAAGCCATCGGAGACATAAACAAGACTTGAAGAGTTTGGCGATTTTGAAGATTTATTGACCTTTAGAAGACCAAACCCCTGTTATATGCCTATGTTAGATGCGACGTTTGTGAGCTGTCATTTGTTTGATGTTTTTCCCGATGGCCACAAATAAAATCTGTCTTTTCAAAACTTTTGTTTGTATTGTGTGTATCCCTCTCCCTCTCTCTTATCTTACCCCAAACCCACATGGACCCAATAGAGGATGAATGGGGATGAGCTTGTATTTTTTGGACCGATGAGTCAGTTGGAGACAGACCGATGGATTCAGAACATGGAGGATCACATGGAGAATAACCCTATAGTCGGAAAGGATATGACCCAGCATGCTCTTAAGTGCTTTGAAAGAGGTGCTGCTACTTGGTGGAGGATGTACCAAACCATCAATGGATGGCAAGGAGTAACCACATGGAAAGAATTTAAGTTGACTCTGCCAAAGTCTCGGCTTGTGTCCCAGAATTTGAAGCCTTATGGAAAGGATATGAAGAAACCTTGTGCATGCAAGATTTGTGGAGAAATAGGACACACCCATAAAGAACACAAGGATAAATTCCCTAATTGTGAAGGAAGTCACCCAGTTGAAGAATGCCCAATTAGGCAGATTACTTGTTTCTTGTGTGAAGGGACTACCCACTTTCCTGTTCAGTGTAACATTTACCCCATGGTACAGCGAACCATCCAGCAGAAGAAAGAACATGAAAGGAGCCCTTATGGAAATTTTAGAAGAACCCGTGATGAAGGAAGAGATGGAGGACACACCTAAAGAAGACCCGAGTAAACCCTTCACTAAGTCTTGCTATTCATGTGGAGAAGAAGGACACATCTCCCAAAATTGTTTGAATGGGGATCTAGTAGAATTCCCGACAAAGGAAGTAGAATATGACCCACAGGAAATAGAAGCCATGATTGGCCTAGAAAGGTCCAGGAAGAGAAGCAGATTGGATTCCAGGAAGGACCTGAGTCATATCACCTGTTACAGGTGCAAGGAGTCAGGGCACTACCTCAACAGTTGCCCAAAAAGGAAACCTCGATACTTGTCAGAAGTAATATGTTTTAGTTGTAATGGAGCAGGGCACTTTGCCAGAGAATGCCCCAAGGAGAAGGAAACTTGTGCTAGATAGTTGAGTTTGCAACAAAAGAAAACGGAGTAGTAGAAGTGAGAACATTTTTTTATATTGAGGTGTTGAGTTGAGACATGTAATGGAAAAGCGAGAGATTGTAATCACTTGAGAATGAATAAAGTTAGCATCGTTGGTAGTGATATGGATTTTATGAGTTGTTACTTTATGAAGAAGAATTTTGGCCATTTTGAGGATATGAGAAATATGGTCTATGGAAGATTTGTGCATTTTAAGGGTGGTAGTACCCTGTAAGAACCCTTGACCCCTGGAAAAGATAAGGATACTCCACTGAGTGGATTTCGGACAAAATGAATACGAGTTTTGTCTCGATATGTGTGATGCCCCAAGAGTATGTGGGATGAAGTGGAGACCGTCAGTTGTTGGACCAAATGTGATCAAGGAGTCAGAAGAGAATGTTAAGTTGATTCGAGATAGACTGAAGATAGCTCAGTCCAGGCAGAAGAGTTATGCAGACTTAAAAAAACGCAAGGAGGTAGTCTATGAAATTGGAGACAGAGCATGTCTTCATGTGTTCCCTCTACGAGGAATTAAACGATTTGGAGTTAAGGGAAAATTAGCCCCGAGATTTGTAGGACATACCAAGTTTTGGAGCGTATGAGAGAAGTGGCCTACAAGTTGGAGTTACCCGAAGGACTATCAGGAGTTCATGATGTGTTTCACGTTTCTCAGTTGAAGAGTGCCATGCAGAGATTGATGAAGCTATGTACCTAGGGTAGGGGCACGGACCCGTCCTAAAGAGCCCTACCCTAGGACATCCCTAGAAGAAGTCACCTTTCAATCAACTTGAAGGTATCCCACTCGACGGGTTCAAGACACTCGACCAAGAAGTTATCACTCGACCATGAAGCCAACCACTCGACTGCCAGAAGACCTAAAGTCACTCCGCATGCAAACGGTCGGCTATTAAGTAGTCTTTATGGTCATTATAACACTTTATTAGGTAACGCCCCACCTTTAATGTACCTTAAACCCTGCATTACTGAGGGCAGGAGAGGGCCGGCGAACTCTATATAAGCCACCCCCCTCCTCAGTATGAGGGGTTCGCACCCCTATCATTTACACACGCATAATTCAATCGACCGCCTCCGGGCACCGAGACGTAGGGCTGTTACTTCCTCCGAGAAGGGCCTGAACTCGTAAACCTTGCGTGCTTACAACTTCCCAATAGCTAAGGTCTAGCCTCTTCATACACACCCCCCTACCTCACTGTCAGACTTAGAACCACGACAGTTGGCGCCCACCGTGGGGCATTAGTCTTAGCGCCTAATTGGAGAAGTTGCGATTTTTCCGATCCATTTGATCATGTTTTCCTACGGAGCTTTGGGAGAGGGCCGCGAGATCCGTTCGGCGCGCTCACCTTCATCGCCGACGACTCCGCCTGGCTCAAGGAGGCGCCACTCGACATTGACGCGCTCCCCGTCCGCGGTGCGACACACTTCTGTGCGTGCGTTCGTGGCGTCCTCCTGCGGCAGCCGTCAACCCCATATCGGTCGACTCCCGTGTCATCTCCCCGCCCCGTCTCCCACCAGCGCAAGCGCTCAGGTCGGCCGAGACTCCAGCGGTGGGTGAGGCACGCCATGGCCCGCCAGTCGGCGGCCCCACAAGTTGCGGCAATCGAGCCCGACAAATCCCTCTGCGGCCTGTTTGATCTGTCGACTGGCTCCGCGGAGACCGCATCCGAGTGCGATAGCAGCGACCCTTTGGCGGAGGTTCTGGCGGTCGAGGGGAGACATAGTCCTCCTGGATTCCATCACGCTGATGGTGGTGCGGATAGAGGCGATCCGCCGCATCCCCACGAAGAATACCTCCCCGAACCTCTTACGTCATTACAGCGAGAGGAGCTTCGCCACCGGAACATGGACGCGCTCCACACTCCTATTGTTGGAGAAACCCCCAAGGCCCGGGCCTTGGAGGACGCGCGCTTGGCTAATCTGGCCGAGCGCACTCGACTGGAGAATCTACAGCGAGCACTCGACGAGCGAGCGCATCAGCGGGCTCCCGAGTCCAGTCGACGACAGCAAGCTCCCGAATCCAGTCGACGTCAGCTCTTCCCACCGCCGCAGGTATACCGAACTCCAGTTCAGAATTTGGCTGCCGCGGCCCGCATAGCAGAGTCAATCCAGCCCTCCCAGTCAGAGGCTGGCAGAGGATTGTTGCAGATCAGAGCATTGCTCCGAGCGGCGGGAAATCAGAATTCCGCCGTCTCTCAGTCGCGGGACAGGATCCACAGTCGATCCGTTGCAACAGAAACAGTCTAGTCGGCTCACTGCCCGAGATCGCCCCCGAGGCGTGAGGGGCGTGGGGACCGGCACGATCAGTACAAGAGGAATGAACAGTATGATCACCGACCCGACCGTGATGATAGACGTTGAGTGCCATCCCCTACCCCGAGGAGTGGATCATATGCACCCCGGCATCGAGATGACAGGCGCCCCCATAATGTTGGGCAGAGGATCCCAGTCGACCCGAGGGACCCAGGCTTTGACGCGAGATCCATCCTCGTTCAAGGTTTGGTGGACAGGAACAGGGCTCATCGAGAGGGCCACAACAGAGATACGCCCACCGGCAGCAGAGCGCATGCTTTGGGGTCTGAATGTTTCAGTCGAGCCATCAGGGCCGCGGTGATCCCTCCCAACTTCAGGCTGGCGACTGGAGTCAGCAAGTTCACCGGTGAATCCAAGCCCGACACATGGCTCGAAGATTACCGAGTGGCTGTGCAGATTGGCGGCGGCAATGATGAGGTGGCCATGAAGCATTTACCTCTCATGTTGGAAGGCTTAGCCAGGGCGTGGCTGAATCAGTTGGCACCCAGCAGCATTTACACTTGGGAGGACCTCGCCCGAGTGTTTATCACAACCTTCGAAGGAACATGCAAGCGCCCTGCAGGCCTTAGAGAGTTGCGGTCTTGCATGCAGAAGCCGAATGAAACACTGAGAGAATACATCCAGAGGTGGATCACTCTGCACCACTCGGTCGAGAACGTGCCAGACCATCAAGCAGTTTGCGCTTTCAAGGAAGGCGTCAAATACAGAGAGTTGAATATGAAGTTTGGTCGGACTAGAGAGATGTCCCTGAATCGGATGATGGAGATTGCCACCAAGTACGCTAATGGTGAAGACAGGACCGACTCCGAAGTGGCAAACTCAAATCAGTCGCCCAAGAAACCGGAGGAAACTCCAGTCGGAAGCAGAAGCGGAAGGCCGAGCCAGCTGCCCCTGGGGAGGCCCTGGCTGTGGCCCAGGGAAACTTCAAGGGAAAACCCAACGGCACATGGAATCCCAAGAAGGTTAAGGATCAGGATGGGAATGATGTTTTGGACCTGCCATGTCACATCCACACCAAGAAAGATGAAGAGGGAAATTTTATTTTCCCAAAGCATACCACTCGATAGTGCCGGCTCCTGATTCAGCAGTTTCAGGGCAAGCAGCCCAAGGATAAGGAAAAGGAACCAGACAGAGTTGAGGACAAGGATGATAGTGACGATGGATACCCCCAAGTCAATTCCACATTGATGATTTTTGCTAATGTCGAAAGCAAAAGTCGATTGAAAGTCATTAACCATGAGGTAAAAATGGTTGCTCCGGCAACGCCAAGTTACCTGAAGTGGTCTCAGACCGCCATCACATTCGACCAGTCTGATCACCCGACGCACATTGCCACCCCAGGGAGGCAAGCTTTGGTGGTCGACCCAGTTGTCGAAGGCACTCGACTGACCAAAGTTCTGATGGATGGCGGCAGCGGTCTCAACATACTGTATGCTGAAACTTTGAAAGGAATGGGCATTCCGATGTCCAGGCTCAGCACCAGTAACATGAGCTTCCACAGAGTCATTCCTGGGAAGAAAGCCGAGTCGCTCGGCCAGATTGCTCTCAATGTGGTTTTCGGTGATTCAAAGAATTACCGCAAGGAAAAGTTGACATTTGAAGTTGTGGACTTCAGAGTGCTTATCACGCCATTTTGGGCAGGCCAGCTTACGCACGCTTCATGGCTCGACCATGTTACATGTATCTTAAATTAAAGATGCCTTGCCCCAAAGGTGTGATCACTGTTATGGGCAACCAGAAGAAAGCAGAAGAATGTTTTCAGAAAGGATCAAAGATCGCTGACGCTCAGATGGCAGTGGTCGAGCTGAAAGAATACCAGAAGACTGCCGATCCGAGTGAATTGCTGCGAGCTAAGAAGCCTGCCTCCGAGTCAGCTTTTCAGTCGGCTGGTGAAACAAAGACAGTCCGCATTCACCCGACCGACCCCGACGCTGCTCCGACTCACATCTCGACGACGCTTGACTCCAAATAGGAAGAAGCGCTCGTCCAGCTCCTCCGTGAGCACTGGGACATCTTCGCATGGAAACCCTCTGACATGCCTGGAGTTCCCAGGGGGCTGGCTGAGCACCGTCTGCGAGTCGACCCGAAATTCAAGCCCGTGAAGGAAGATCTCCGACGGTCCGCCATCCAGAAGAAGCAAGCCATTGGCGAGGAGGTGGCTCGGCTCTTAGCAGCTGAGTTCATCCAAGAGATTTACCACTCCGAGTGGCTCGCCAATGTCGTCATGGTCCCCAAGAAGGACAAGTCACTCCGCATGTGCATTGATTTCAAACATATCAATCGGGCCTGCCTGAAAGATCATTTTCCTCTCCCTCGCATCGACCAAATAGTCGACTCAACCGCGGGGTGCGAGAGATTGTCTTTTCTAGATGCCTATTCCGGGTACCATCAGATCCGTCTGTACGGGCCCGACGAGATCAAAACGGCTTTCATCACTCCATTCGGATGCTTCTGTTACGTCACCATGCCGTTCGGCCTCAAGAACGCCGGAGCCACATTCATGAGAATGATTCAGAAGTGTTTACTCACTCAAATCAGTCGAAATGTGGAGGCATACATGGATGATATTGTGGTCAAGTCCCGGAAAGGTTCCGACCTACGGGCTGACCTTGCTGAAACCTTTGCCAACCTCAGGAGGTATGATATCAAGCTCAATCCATCAAAATGCACTTTCGGGGTTCCAGGTGGAAAGTTACTCGGTTTTCTCGTTTCCGAACAAGGGATCGACGCCAATCCTGAAAAAATTGGCACCATACTCCGGATGAAGTGTCATGTACGCGTGCACGATGTCCAAAAGCTTACAGGCTGCTTGGCCGCCTTAAGTCGATTCATTTCTCGACTCGGTGAAAAGGCGTTGCCTCTTTACCGACTGATGAAGAAGTCTGACAAGTTCGAGTGGACTCCCGAAGCTGATGCAGTGTTTGCAGAGCTCAAAGCTCTGCTCTCCACCCAGCCGGTGCTAGCTGCCCCAATTAGCAAAGAGCCTCTGCTGCTTTACATTGCAGCCACAGGACAAGTTGTCAGTACAGTACTTACGGTCGAGCGAGAAGAGGAGGGAAAGGCCTTCAAAGTTCAACGCCCAGTATATTATGTGTCTGAAGTTTTGACCCCTTCAAAACAAAGATACCCTCACTACCAGAAGCTTGTATATGGATTTATATGACCACAAAGAAAGTTGCACATTACTTCTCTGACCACTCCATTACAGTCGTCAGCGACGCCCCACTATCAGAGATCCTGCATAACAGAGACGCAACCAGTCGAGTGGCCAAGTGGGCGATTGAACTCCTTCCCTTAGATATCAAGTTTGAAGCAAAGAAGGCTATCAAGTCCCAAGCAATCGCGGATTTCATCGCCGAGTGGATTGAACAGCAACTTCCGACTCAAGTTCACTCGGAACACTGGACTATGTTCTTCGATGGATCCAAGATGCTGAATGGTTCGGGCACGGGAGTAGTCCTAGTCTCCCCTCGAGGAGATAAGCTCAGATATGTTCTCCAGATTCACTTCGATTCCTCCAATAACGAAGCAGAGTATGAGGCACTTTTGTATGGATTGCGGATGGCCATTTCACTCGGCGTCTGTCGCCTCATGGTCTATGGCGACTCAGATTTGGTGGTTAATCAAGTGATGAAGGAGTGGGACGTCAGGAGTCCGGCAATGACTGGGTATTGCAATGCAGTGCGAAAGCTGGAGAAGAAGTTTGAGGGTTTAGAACTCCATCACATCCCCCGACTGAAAAATCAGGCAGCCGACGATTTGGCAAAGATAGGCTCCAAGAGAGAAGCCATTCCTAGCAACGTGTTCTTGGAACACATTCGTTCACCGTCAGTCCAAGAGGATCCTTTCACAGAAGAGCCCCCGCAGCTGAAAAGTGCCATAGATCCGACTGAAGTTGAAGTACCTGCAGTGGTCGACCTAATCATGGAAGTCTTGGCAATCACCCCTGACTGGACCATACCGTACATTGCGTATATCCTAAGGAAAGAACTCCCAGAAGACGAGGAGGAGGCTCGACAGATCGTCCGCCGATCCAAAGCCTTCACAGTCATAAGGGGACAGCTGTATAGAGAGAGCGTGACTGGAGTCGGCCAGAAATGCATAACACCAGAAGAGGGTCAGATAATCCTTAATGATATCCACTCGGGGACCTGTGGTCACCATGCGTCCTCTCGGACCATTGTGGCTAAAGCATACCGAGCTGGATTTTACTGGCCAAGAGAAAATGAGATGGCAAAAGGGATAGTCGACATATGTGAAGGGTGCCAGTTCTACTCCAACATGTCACACAAGCCTGCATCAGCCCTAAAGACCATTCCGCTCGTCTGGCCCTTTGCCGTTTGGGGATTGGACATGGTCGGTCCACTAAGAACGGGCAGGAGTGGATTCACTCATGTGCTTGTGGCAGTCGACAAATTTACTAAATGGACCAAAGCTAAGCCCATCAAGAACCTCGACGCTGGCACTGCTATCAGTTTCGTCAGAGGGTTAACCTTCAGATATGGAGTCCCACATAGCATCATCACTGATAACGGGTCAAACTTTGATTCGGACGAGTTCAGAGCTTTTTGCGCCTCTCAAGGCACACGAGTCGACTACGCATCGGTCGCTCATCCCCAGTCGAATGGACAGGCTGAGAGAGCGAATGGTCTGATTCTCAAAGGGCTAAAGCCTCGATTGATGCGCGATCTCAAGCACGCGGCAGGTGCTTGGGTCGACAAGCTTCCATCAGTTCTGTGGGGATTAAGGACCACCCCTAACCGGTCGACTGGAAGAACTCCATTCTTTCTGGTTTATGGAGCCAAAGCAGTCCTGCCGAGTGATCTTCTTCATAATGCACCCCGAGTCGAACTTTACACCGAAGATGAAGCAGAGCAGGCCCGGCAAGACACAGTCGACCTCTTAGAAGAAGAAAGGGAGATGGCCATGATCAGATCGACCATTTATCAGCAAGACTTGCGCCGTTTTCATGCCTGGAATGTGAAAAGTCGAGCCTTCCAAGAAGGAGATCTAGTCCTCTGAGTGGATCAACAGAAGCCACACAAACTTGCTCCTACTTGGGAAGGCCCCTTCATAGTCACCAGAGTCCTCCACAATGGAGCATACCACCTCTACAATGTCGATCGCCAGATCGATGAGCCACGACCTTGGAACGCGGAACTGCTCCGCCCCTTTTACACCTGAGTTCTCCCTTAGATGAGATGTAATAAGAAAAAATAATTTCTACAGTTCATTTTTATCAAAGACAAGAGTGTCCCAATAATGGCTGTCACTTTGTTTGCATACAAAACCCCCAGCGGCTGACTTAGCTACGAATCCGTTTCGCCTAAGTTTGAAAAATCCTACCGAGTGGAGAGCAATCCTCCCACTCGGGGGCTTAGCTGCAGTCCAGTACTCGCCTAAGTTCTCCCACTCGAAAACTTAGCTGCAGTCAAGCACTCGCCTAAGTTTGAAAAATCCTACCGAGTGGAGAGCGATCCTCCCACTCGGGGGCTTAGCTGCAGTCCAGTACTTGCCTAAGTTCTCCCACTCGGAAACTTAGCCGCAGTCAAGCACTCGCCGAAGTTTGAAAAAATCCTACCAAGTGGAGAGCGATCCTCCCACTCGGGGGCTTAGCTGCAGTCCGGTACTCGCCTAAGTTCTCCCACTCGGAAACTTAGCTGCAGTAATACACTCGCCTAAGTTTGAAAAATCCTACCGAGCGGAGAGCGATCCTCCCACTCGGGGGCTTAGCTGCAGTCCAGTACTCGCCTAAGTTCTCCCACTCGGAAACTTAGCTGCAGTCAAGCACTCGCCTAAGTTTGAAAAATCCTACCGAGCGGAGAGCGATCCTCCCACTCGGGGGCTTAGCTGCAGTCCAGTACTCGCCTAAGTTCTCCCACTCGGAAACTTAGCTGCAGTCAAGCACTCGCCTAAGTTTGAAAAAATCCTATCGAGTGGAGAGCAATCCTCCCACTCGGGGGCTTAGCTGCAGTCCAGTACTCGCCTAAGTTCTCCCACTCGGAAACTTAGCTGCGGTCAAGCACTGGCCTAAGTTTGAAAAAACCCTACTGAGTGGAGAGCAAATCTCGCACTCGAGGACTTAGCTGCAGTCCGGCACTCGTCTAAATACAAGACCAAAGTCCCACACGACAGATCAAAACCACGAAGATATTCAGCAAAGAAATCAAGTTTGGATAAAGCCTAAAAGGCCCCAGGCCTCAAATCAAAGTACTCGAGCCCTCGGCTCGGCAGAGTTTAAACGGTTACAAATCCACTCGGCATTCCGAGGCAAATTCAAGAAGAATCATAAAAGTTTTTCACTCCTCAGGTGGAGGACTGGCAGGGGCGACGAACTCATCCAGGTCGATTCCATCCGCAATACGAGTGGCGGCAGCAATAAAGGTCTCCATGAAGTCTTGAAAGCTGTGCCTCTTGGTATTGGCGACTTGGATGGCGGCCAGCTTCTCTTCTCGCGCCTCCTTGCAATGGACGCGGACTAAAGATAGAGCCACATCAGCGCCGCACCGAGCAGAAGACTTCTTCCACTCCTGCACTCGGTCGGGGATTCTGTCAAGTCGAGTCAACAGAGACTCGAGATCATTCTGGAGCGTAGACTCTGGCCAAAGTGTCGGGTCGATCCGCGACATGGCAACCTTCAGCCGAGCCAAGTAATCCACGGCGCCATCGATACGAGATTCCAGTCGGAGCAGATTCATGGCAGCATCATCATTCACCGGAGAATTGATTGGGTCCAAACCCATTTCAATTCGCCCAGTCTCCTCTTCAAAGTTCTGACAAAACTCTGCATACAAGACCCAAGGATAAGCCAATTCTCACAAACTGAGTCGACACAAAAGAAAACCAGTCGGAATTGAATGCGCACCTTCGAGCTTGGTGTACAACGTCTTGGCAAGACTCCTCAAGTAGCTCTCCAGGTCGTCCCTCCTGCGAGCGACGCCTTCCATCTGCTCGCTCAAGGTGAGGTGCTCCTTCTTCCAACGCAAGCAGTCCCTGTTGGCTTCATTCAGAGCGGTCTTCAGCCTAGTATTCTCATCTTCTATCTGGCTGACCGAAGCCAGCTTCTGTTCAGCCAGGGCAATCTTGTCATCAGCCTCCTTGTGGGCAGCAGCCAAGTCCCGATCCTTCTTCGCCAGGGCCTCGCTCAGTTCTCCTGCAAAGAATGATGATTGGTTCAGAAACAGCAGAAGGGTACTCAAGCCTAAAGACAAAACCAGTCGACAAAGTCGTCTTACCAGCAACGCCATCTCTGACCTTCTACAGCTCTGTTCTGGCCAGCTCCAGATCAAGGTTCAGTTGAATACGTTGCTTCTCCAACTCAGTGTAGCGAGATGCAAGTTCACAGGATTTCTGCAAAAGGAAAAATCAGTCGACAGACATCCAAGATAAGTTGCTTCCGAGTAACTGAGGGAAAAAGGTGACATTTCTAAGACTACAGCCGAATCAAAAACATTCGACAGTAGTCCCAGGGACTACACCCAGTGGGTGCACTTAGCGTGCCCCCACTGGTTCAAAAAAACAGAGCGAAAAGTCGACTGTCCGCAGTCGACCGGATCCAGATCCATTCGACATGGCCTGATCGGACCAAGAAAAGGAACACAGATACAGAAACACAATGTAAAAGACTACAGTCGACTGCCAGCAGTCCACCGTAGTCTCGGGGACTACACCCAGTGGGTGCACTCGGCGTGCCCCCACTGGTCCAAGAAGGATAAACACACCCAGTGGGTGTACAGATACAAAGATCTTCAAAAAAAGAGAGGGAGAAAGACTCTTCAAATAATCAAGTATCAAGTCGACTGACCTGGACGTTGCTCTGAAGCGCCGAACTTGCGTCATAGGCTGCCTGGCTGGCCTCCCGAGCCTTCTTCACCTGCTCCATCATGACCCCCGCCTGGCGTATAGCCTCCTTCGTAGCAGCCACTTCGTCCTTAGGGGCAGGGTATGCGACAAAAAGCAAAGTTGGATCTGCAGTCGACGCCGAAGGCTGCGCACTCGACAGGGGATTGGCAAAGGTCACAGAAGCCCGAGGGGCATCGCCACCATCTCGAGCCACGGGCTCAGGCGCCGGAGTAGGCTGGGGAGTCCTGTCAGCCGACGACCTCTTGGTCCTCCTCATCCTCAGCGGTTCGTTGTCGTCGTCATCCGGGAGGTCAATAACATGAGGAGGGGCTGCAAGGGAAACTTTCAATCGACCAGAATTGCAAGAAACGACCAGTCGACTCAAAAACAGAACGTCAGTAATCGTACCAGGGTTGGAGGTAACAGCGTCCCCCATCTCTTGGTCGTCGTCCTTGGCAAAGACCTCAGAGGTAGCAGCGCTGCAAATTTCGAAAAGTCAGTCAGTTAGCTTAATGAATCGACCAAGGATCCGTCCATGATCGACGAAGGAAAACAAGCTTTATTACCCGGAAATAACAGGGACGGTGATCTTCATCTTAGGCAGAGTCTTGGGCGGCTTGGACAGCGTCATGTGTGGTTGCTTGGGGACCTTCCCAGTCAGTGTTGGAGAAGAAGTCCGAGGGCGTTTTGACGACGGCCCAACGGAGGCAGTCGCCTTGCCACGTTCCTGCGCCGGGTCGTGTGCGAGCTTGGTCGCCTCTCCGGGCGGGGGGGTTCGGCCTCCTCCTCCTCCTCTTCACTGGAGAAGACGTCATCGCCTCCCTCTCCTTCACCATCAGACTCCCACTCGCCTTGGTCATCCCCGCTCTCGCCTCCGCTCCCTTCTCCTTCCTCAGTAGACCCCTGTGCCCCATTGGGCGTCGAGTACATCTCAGTGGTCGCCTGGAAAACAGCGGACAAAACGAAAGTCAATCGACCTACTCAAAAGAAGACCAACGCAAAAAACGAAGATTTCAGTCGGGAGCATGAAGACACACCTGGTCGACCTCATACGAACTGTCGAGTGGGATGACCCTCCTGGCTCCTCGGGGGTTGTCCTTGTTTCCTGTGATGCTTGACAGCCACCCCTCCAACATCTCGTCGGTGACCTCCTCCGGGTGGATCCGAGTGGTGTCCTCGAGGACAGAGTACAGCCACATCGGGTGGTCACGAGCCTGGAGCGGTTGGATTCGCCTCTTGAGGAAGACTTCCAGCAGATCCATCCCCGTCACGCCCTCGCGGACAAGTTCAACCACTCGACCCGCCAGTACCTTGACCTGGGCCTTTTCTTCAGGCGTCACCTTCAGAGAAGCAGGCTTTTCGGCTCGGTCGAGAGAGAAAGGTGGGAGCCCAGTCGACTGCCCTGGAGTCGCCTGATCCTGGCAGTAGAACCAAGTCGCCTGCCAGCCTCGGACTGACTCCGGGAAAGTAATGGATGGGAAACAGCTCTTCCCCCTCGTCTGGATCGCCAAGCCCCCGCACAGCTGGATCACTTGTGTCTTCTCATCACTCGACTTGGCCTTCTTGACCGACTGAGAGCGACAGGTGAAAATGTGCTTGAAAAGCCCCCAGTGTGGGCGGCAACCCAGGAACGCCTCACACATAGAAATGAAAGCGGCAAGATAGACTATGGAGTTTGGGGTAAAGTGATGGAGCTGCGCTCCAAAGAAGTTCAAGAAGTTTCGGAAGAAAGAATGGGGCGGCAGAGAAAACCCTCGGTCGATGTGAGTGGCCAGAAGCACGCACTCACCGTCACGAGGTTGGGGCTCCATCTCTCCCCCCGGAAGACGCGTGGCTTTGTGAGGAATGGCTCCCCCCTCAACCATGTCATCGAGATCCTCTTGCCGGGGCACCGATGGCATCCAGTCGCCCTGGATCCAACCTTTGGGCAGGGCCGTCCTGGAGGAAGATCCGCCGCGCGCAGACTTCTTCCCCTTCCCTGCCGCCGCCGCCTTCTTCGCGCGCTCCAGAGCGGTTGTCTTGCCCATCACCATCGTCGCTGGCGAGATCTTGAACTGGTTTTCGGTGGTTGGGCGAGAGCGAAGGCTGCGGAGGAGGTTACGAAGACAGAGAGGAAGAAGGAGAAGAGAAGAGCACGCGCACTGTTGGAGGACTCCGAGCCGGCAACTTATAAGGGGCCGCTTCCGAGTGGCTGACCAGTAGGCCCAGGCTATCCAGTCAAATCCCGCGGCAGGCGCGCGCGCAGTACATGGCGAAAAAGGCGACGCGGAGATCGAGGAGCCTTCGCATTGTCACTTCCGATTACTGCGGCCACCCCCGTTCCGCGCGCTTCCCAAAAAATCTGAATCCCGTGATATCCGCTGGCTGCAGAACGATTTGTCAAAGTAGAAAATCCCGCGCGCACCGGCGCTTGGTACGTCACAGGTAAAGGAATCCACTCGACGAAAGGCCTGGAACGGATCAAGGCGACTGAAAGAAGTTGATGACGTCATCCGTGACGGTCGACCCAGAACGAAGCACTCATATGACCCGAAGAATCAGTCGGAAAGGTCACTAACCCTTTTTTCACTCTAGCCTCAATCCGTTCGGGGGCTAATGATGAAGCTATGTACCTAGGGTAGGGGCACGGACCCGTCCTAAAGAGCCCTACCCTAGGACATCCCTAGAAGAAGTCACCTTTCAATCAACTTGAAGGTATCCCACTCGACGGGATCAAGACACTCGACCAAGAAGTTATCACTCGACCATGAAGCCAACCACTCAACTGCCAGAAGACCTAAAGTCACTGCGCATTCAAACGGTCGGCTATTAAGTAGTCTTTATGGTCATTATAACACTTTATTAGGGGCATTACTAGTAACGCCCGACCTTTAATGTACCTTAAACCCTGCATTACTGAGGGCAGGAGAGGGCCGGCGAACTCTATATAAGCCACCCCCCTCCTCACTATGAGGGGTTCGCACCCCTGTCATTTACACACGCATAATTCAATCGACCGCCTCCGGGCACCGAGACGTAGGGCTGTTACTTCTTCCGAGAAGGGCCTGAACGAGTAAACCTTGCGTGCTTACAACTTCCCAATAGCTAAAGTCTAGCCTCTTCATACACACCCCCTACCTCACTGTCAGACTTAGAACCACGACAGAGATGGCCAATATTTCCCTGTAGGGATGCTTGACCCTGGAAAGGATAATGATGTTCCACGAAGTGGAATATGGACTTCATGAGTATAAATTTTATCCTGGTATGTTGGATATCCCACAAGAATGAAGAGATGAATTACTATTGGATATAAAGGAGGTATGATGTTGGAAATATGGATCAATGGAAATTCCATGATGAGTCTGAGTAATCATGTCCTAGTTTGGTGCCAATAAAAGGAAGGAAGACAGTACAATTGGATGGATTTAAGAATACTAGGAAGTTGGAAGTTGGAATAATGATCAGTTGCCCGATGATAAGTTCAAGGACTATAAGTGATAAGATGGGCCATAACCCACAGGCCCAGGACCTGCCAAGAAGCGAGCACATTCTTGCTGAAGGAAAACCCTAGAGGAAGATACGACATTTATCGACATACGATTTTATAGGTTACGCAAAACTTGGGAGTTGTGAAGGAACGATAGATGTTTGTTTGGCTTGCAGAATCTATGGATTTATTCGAACCCAGTTCGTCGACAAGAGAAATTCTGCAATGCTTGTGAGGATGATCAAGTGTTAGTATGCGACATTCGCTAAACTGTATACATGGTAATGATTTGGGTGCGGGATGGATTGATCACCATACCGACTTACTCTTATTGTTCGCCTTGCTATATGGTATGGTAAATCTGAGTGACTTACCTATAGTAGAGAGATGATGATCAAACCTTGTTTAAACCTTAGAATGGTATAGAAAATTTTCCCTTGTACAAGGCAGCTTTGCCAACCATAGGTTATACGGTGAGGATCAACCAGACCCATTTCCTGCAGGAGAAACCATAAATTGTTGACCACCATGAGATATCGATAGTTGATTAGTATTGGCGCCAGACCCGTCAGCTAAGAAGACCCAATCTCGGAATAACCTTACCAAGATGAAAGGACAAAAGAAATGAGGAAAAGGTTATGCCACTATCGGAAGAGCTCAGAGAAGGAATTTTCCCGAGATTTGAGAAGACCGACACAGTCAAGAATAAGGATGAAGTATATGAGTTTGATGGAACTGTAACCATGCTTCTAAGGGTGGTAGCACCCCAGACCCCGGAGATGATTGATGAAATTTTGAAGAGACCCCCAAACCCTAACCTTTTCTTGCTAGCCTCTCCGAATCTCGAGGACGAGATTCATTTTAAGGGTGTTAGGTTTGTAACATCCCAAAATTCTAAATTTTGGAATGTTATAATAAATAGATAGAATTGATTGATTGTTTGATTGATTGACTGAAAGTGAGTGAATTCAGACTTTTTGAAAGTTAAATGAGAGGGAATAAAAGGACTTTCCCAAACTTTCATTTTTTCTTTTATGATCTCTGTGAACTCAAATTCTTTTCACCACAAAACCCTGGAGAGAAGATGACATGACTTCTTCCATTTATTTAAATGACAAGGGGTGTTGAAAATATTTGAATTTCATTTGAGAACATTTCCAATTCTGAAACTTTATGCAACTCAATGATTTTCACGAGAGAACTTCTTCAAATTATATGAAATATGAGTTGGGAGTTTCAAAGAAACTCAAATTCAAAATCCATTGAAATTATTTTTCAATTTGGGTTATTTGAGTTTTATTCAAATTATTTTTCTCCAAAAACAAAATACATGGAAAATAGGGTAACATGATTCCCTACAATAGAAAATTGGAGAAAAATTAATTTGAAATCATTTCGGTATTTTAAAAATGATTTTTATTGGATTTTATTAGACCTGTAGCACTCTTTCAATTATCTGAATTTGCGTGGATTTTATTTGGCATTATAAAAATGCCCATGTTGTAGAAAATCTTTTTCTGAAAATTTTGATATATTATATGCCTGTGTAGTATTTTTTGTTTTATTTTTCTCTGGGAAAATGTTTTATAAAAAAAACCTTTTCGCCGAACTGGGTCGGCCCAGCCAATCGGCCAGGCCACGGCCCAGCCCAGCCGCACCGCCTCCCTCCACCCTAGCGGGAGACCGCCGCCGCCACGACTGCCGCCACCGACCTCGGCGTCCGTGCCGAGGCAGGGCACCTCTGCCCCCTTGCCCAAGGCGCTCCGCCTCCAATAAATAGGCCGCCCCGACCCCTTTCTCTCCCCTCGTGCCGTCACCCTCCCGCCGCAAGCCGCGCCGCGTCGGAGCTCGCCTGCCGTCGCCGCCGCCTCCCTGCGCTGCACGCCTCCGCCGCGCTGGATCCGCCGCCTGCGCCGCCGTTGCCTGCCGCTGCGACCTTGTCGCCTCGCCGCGCTTCTCCGCCGCCAGCGCCGCCGCCCCGCGCCACCGCCAACTGTCGCCGGAGCCGCTGCTGCCGTCGATCGTCGCCGTTCGGTTTTCCTACCCGAACCGCTGATCCGGTAAACCGCCAGGCCCGGTTTTTTTGGGTTTAGGTTTTTCTTCGGTCTTCCGTTTTAAAGCTCGGTTTTTCTTTTAATCTACTTATTTAGGGAACGTTCGCTGGTTAGGTCTTCGCACCGAATGATTTTCGTTCGTTAGCGTTCGGTAACGAACATTCGCTATTTAGTCTTTTTTTCTTTTATTTTAGTTTTCGGTCAAGGACCTATCTGTGAGTGTTTTATTTACAGTTTAGTCCCTGATCTTCAAACTATCATAACTTTTCAACCGTTTGTCCCAACCCAACGAAACCAACGCTCACGCCTTCGTTATGATTCCCTCTATCCCGTAATCCAACTCAAGCATGTTTTTGAAAAGTTTAAAATTTGAATTAGATAAGATTTGAATTCAAACTTCGTTTGATCATAACTTGAGTTTCGTAGCTCCGTTTGAGTTGATTCTTTTTGCAAATCGAAGCTCTTGACCTAAACTTTCTGATAAGGCCAAATTCACATAATTTTGGTACTGTTAGAAATTGTTTTATGTCGCAAGAGTTATTCGCTTGGTTTTGATGTTTTCCAAATCGTCTTCTTCGTTCTTTCTGATCTTTTGAGTGATTGCTCATGTGTGGTTACTATTGCTTGCTTAAGATAGATTGACCGGAGTATGATGAGTAGAACTATCAAGAGTTATGAGTGCGAATCATCTTCATCAACATTGCAGGCAAGTTCACACTTTGATCATATCCCCTTTCATACCCAGTTTTTATGCATTAGTTTCACCCTCAAACATTGCATGAGTAGGATTGATAACATGTGGGTATTGGGAAGTAGTTGATGAGGTAGGAACCTATTGCCCTGCATTCAAACCTTGGGAGTTACTATTACGTTATGCTTATAGTGCCATGCAATGCTTGTATACGTGGATTGGGTTTTGAGAGTATTCATGACAGATGTGAGATTGTTAATTAATGGTTTACTTAAGGTGGCAACTTAAACACACATCTGGGTGGATTGAGGTACCTCGGTATTCCAGGATTGCCTGTCTAGGCACCTGGGTAGACCAGGATTGCCTGTTTTTTATGGACTGCCACCCAGGCTCAAAGGGATCATGAGATTTTTCATACTAGAAACTTCCGTGTGCAGCCACAAGCTATTATGGGCTCTAGCATAGTTGATTAAGTCGTGCGAACTCTTACAAGGTAGACTAGCAGATGTAGGGGAAAGTAGGTGTAATGGTCTATCCATCGTAAGGTGCTAGCGCTTTTGAAAGACTATGTCTCGGTCATCCATTTCTCAAACACCGTGTAGTGCGAGAAACCAAACGGAGGTGATCAAGTCTTGTGGGGAAAAGTGCGCAACCCTCTGCAGAGTGTATAAACTAATCATGGTTAGCCGTGTCCCCGGTTATGGACAACTTGAGTATCTGGTACCTAGATTATCATGTGAATCTCATCATTTTACTTTAAATTAATTTTGTTGGGTTAAATGATGTTACATAATTGGGATTGAGAATGCTGTCAACCATTCTCAATGTTCCACAACCACCATGATAGTTAAATAAAATTTATTCCTTTGTAGTAGGGAAAATTGGCTTTTCGCAAAAACTTTATAACCCTAGAGCTTTTCCACCAGCCATATATGCATGTAGTGATAGCCTTTATTCATCATTCTCTATGGTGTGAATTTGTCAGTACATTCAATGTACTGACCCATTGTGGCTGCAACGTCTCATGTTGCAGGATTATCTTACGACGAGTAAGTGATACGTTAGGGTTACGATTTCTACACTCAACTTTGCCGTTGGTGTTGATGGGAATCCACAATCTTGTTACTTCCGCTGTTTGGATTGAGGTAATAGTATTTACGTTACTTTACACATGTGATTTACCTCTATTATAAATCCTCGAGTACTGTGTGTGTCAGCATACCAATCCAGGGATGACACTTAAGCACAGAGACTTGATCCATTCGGGTTAGGTTGCTACACCTATTAACGACCCGTGGTGAAACTGGCCCGTAATGAACAGTGTATCACTTTACACCCATTAACGGCCCGTGGTGAAACTGGCCCGTAATGAACAGTGTATCGCTTTATACCCATTAGCTGTTGGAAATATGCCCTAGAGGCAATAATAAAAGCATTATTATTATATTTCCTTGTTCATGATAATTGTCTTTATTCATGCTATAATTGTGTTATCCGGAAATCGTAATACATGTGTGAATAATAGACACCAACATGTCCCTAGTAAGCCTCTAGTTGACTAGCTCGTTGATCAACAGATAGTCATGGTTTCCTGACTATGGACATTGGATGTCGTTGATAACGAGATCACATCATTAGGAGAATGATGTGATGGACAAGACCCAATCCTAAACATAGCACAAGATCGTATAGTTCGTTTGCTAGAGTTTTTCCAATGTCAAGTATCCTTTCCTTAGACCATGAGATCGTGTAACTCCCGGATACCGTAGGAGTACTTTGGGTGTGCCAAACGTCACAACGTAACTGGGTGACTATAAAGGTATACTACGGGTATCTCCGAAAGTGTCGGTTGGGTTGATACGAATCAAGACTGGGATTTGTCACTCCGTATGACGGAGAGGTATCACTGGCCCACTCGGTAATGCATCATCATTATGAGCGCAAACTGACCAAGTGTCTGGTCAGGGGATCATGCATTATGGTACGAGTAAAGTGACTTGCCGGTAACGAGATTGAACGAGGTATTGGGATACCGACGATCGAATCTCGGGCAAGTAACATACCGATTGACGAAGGGAATTGTATACGGGGTTGCTTGAATGAGATCATCGAGGAGCATGTGGGAGCCAACATGGGTATCCAGATCCCGCTGTTGGTTATTGACCGGAGAGCGGTCTCGATCATGTCTACATGTCTCCCGAACCCGTAGGGTCTACACACTTAAGGTTCGGTGACGCTGGGGTTGTAGGAATATGTATATGCAGTAACCCGAATGTTGTTTGGAGTCCCGGATGAGATCCCAGACGTCACGAGGAGTTCCGGAATGGTCTGGAGGTAAAGAATTATATATAGGAAGTGCTATTTCGGCCATCGAGACAAGTTTCGGGGTCACCGGTATTGTACCGGGACCACCGGAAGGGTCCCGGGGGTCCACTGGGTGGGGCCACCTATCCCGGAAGGCCCCATGGGCTGAAGTGGGAAGCGACCCAGCCCATAGTGGGCTGGGGCGCCACTTCCCAAGGGCCCATGCGCCTAGGGTGGGGGGGAAACCCTAAAGGGGGTGCCCCCTTGCTTGGGGGGCAAGCCCCCACCCCTTGGCCGCCGCCCCCCTAGGAGATTGCATCTCCTAGGGCCGGCGCCCCCCTAGGCCCCCTATATATAGTGGGGGAGGAAGAGCCATCACACCCATGCCCTGGCGCCTCCCTCTCCCTCTCCAACACCTCCTCCTCCTCCATAGAGCTTGGCGAAGCCCTGTCGGAGTACTGCAGCTCCATCACCACCACGCCGTCGTGCTGCTGCTGGAGCCATCTTCCTCAACCTCTCCTTCCCCCTTGCTGGATCAAGGAGGAGGAGACGTTACACTGACTGTACGTGTGTTGAACGTGGAGGTGCCGTCCGTTCGGCGCTAGGATCTCCGGTGATTTGGATCACGTCGAGTACGACTCCCTCATCCCCGTTCTTTGAACGCTTCCGCTCGCGATCTACAAGGTACGTAGATGCATCAAACCACTCGTTGCTAGATGAACTCATAGATGGATCTTGGTGAAAGCGTAGGAATTTTTTTTGTTTTCTGCAACGTTCCCCTACGGTGGCATCATGAGCTAGGTCTATGCGTAGTTCTCTATGCATGAGTAGAACACAATTTGTTGTGGGCGTAGATGTTGTCAACTTTCTTGCCGCTACTAGTCTTATCTTGCTTCAGCGGTATTGTGGGATGAAGCGGCCCGGACCAACCTTACACGTACGCTTTCGTGAGACCGGTTCCACCGACTAACATGCACTAGTTGCATAAGGTGGCTGGCGGGTGTCTGTCTCTCCCACTTTAGTTGGAGCGGATTCAATGAAAAGGGTCCTTATGAAGGGTAAATAGAAGTTGACAAATCACGTTGTGGCTTTCACGTAGGTAAGAAAACATTCTTGCTAGAACCCTATTACAGCCACGTAAAACTTGCAACAACAATTAGAGGATGTGTAACTTGTTTTTGCAGCAAGTGTTTTGTGATATGATATGGCCAAAGTTGTGATGAATGATGAATGATATATATGTGATGTATGAGATGTTCATGCTATTGTAATAGGAATCACGACTTGCATGTCGATGAGTATGACAACCGGCAGGAGCCATAGGAGTTGTCTTTATTTTTTGTATGACCTGCATGTCATTGAGAAATGCCATGTAAATTACTTTACTTTATTGCTAAACGCATTAGCCATAGTAGTAGAAGTAATAGTTGGCGAGCAACTTCATGGAGACACGATTATGGAGATCATGATGATGGAGATCATGGTGTCATGCCGATGACAAGATGATCATGGAGCCCCAAGATGGAGATCAAAGGAGCTATGTGATATTGGCCATATCATGTCACTATTATTATTTGATTGCATGTGATGTTTATCATGTTTTTCATCTTGTTTACTTAGAACGACGGTAGTAAATAAGATGATCCCTCATAATAATTTCAAGAAAGTGTTCCCCCTAACTATGCACCATTGCGACAGTTCGTTGTTTCGAAGCACCACGTGATGATCGGGTGTGATAGATTCTAACGTTCACATAGAACGGGTGTAAGACAGATTTACACATGCAAAACACTTAGGTTGACTTGACGAGCCTAGCATGTACAGACATGGCCTCGGAACACAGAAGACCGAAAGGTCGAGCATGAGTCGTATACAAGATATGATCAACATGAAGATGTTCACCGACATTGACTAGTCCGTCTCACGTGATGATCGGACACGGCCTAGTTAACTCGGATCATGTTATACTTAGATGACTAGAAGAGGGATGTCTATCTAAGTGGGAGTTCATTAAATAATTTGATTAGATGAACTTAATTATCATGAACTTAGTCTAAAATATTTACAATATGTCTTGTAGATCAAATGGCCAACGTAGTCCTCAACTTCAATGCGTTCCTAGAGAAAACCAAGCGGAAAGACGATGGCAGCAACTACACGGACTGGGTCCGGAACCTGAGGATCATCCTCATAGCTGCCAAGAAAGATTATGTCCTACAAGCACCGCTGGGTGACACACCTGTTCTCCCTGCAGAACAAGACGTTATGAACGCTTGGCAGGCACGTACCGATGACTACTCCCTCGTTCGGTGCGGCATGCTTTACAGCCTAGAACCGGGACTCCAAAAACGTTTTGAGAGACACGGAGCATATGAGATGTTCGAAGAGCTGAAAATGGTTTTCCAAGCTCATGCCTGGGTCGAGAGATATCAAGTCTCCGACAAGTTCTACAGCTATAAGATGGAGGAAAACAGTTCTGTCAGTGAGCACATACTCACTATGTCTGGGTTGCATAACCGCTTGACTCAGCTGGGAGTTAATCTCCCGGATGACGCGGTCATTGACAGAATCCTTTAGTCGCTTCCACCAAGCTACAAGAGCTTTGTGATGAACTTCAATATGCAGGGGATGGAAAAGACCATTCCTGAAGTATTTGCAATGCTGAAATCAGCAGAGGTAGAAGTCAAAAAGGAACATCAAGTGTTGATGGTGAATAAAACCACTAAGTTCAAGAAAGGCAAGGGTAAGAAAACCTTCAAGAAGGACGGCAAGGGAGTTGTCGCGCCCGGCAAGCAAGCTGCCGGGAAGAAGCCAAAGAATGGACCCAAGCCCGAGACTGAGTGTTTTTATTGCAAGGGAAGTGGTCACTGGAAGTGGAACTGCCCCAAATACTTAGCGGACAAGAAGGCCGGCATCACAAAAGGTATATGTGATATACATGTAATTGATGTGTACCTTACCAGTACTCGTAGTAGCTCTTGGGTATTTGATACCGGTGCAGTTGCTCACATTTGTAACTCAAAGCAGGAGCTGCAGAATAAACGGAGACTGGCGAAGGACGAGGTGACGATGCGCGTCGGGAATGGTTCCAAGGTCGATGTGATCGCCGTTGGCACGCTGCCTCTTCATTTACCTACGGGATTAGTTTTGAACCTCAATAATTTTTATTTAGTACCAAGTTTGAGCATGAACATTGTATCAGGATCTTGTTTAATACGAGATGGCTACTCATTTAAATCCGAGAATAATGGTTGTTCTATTTATATGAGAGATATGTTTTATGGTCATGCTCCGATGGTGAATGGTTTATTCTTAATGAATCTCGAGCGTAATGCTACACATATTCATAGTGTGAGTACCAAAAGATGTAAGGTTGATAATGATAGTCCCACATACTTGTGGCACTGCCGCCTTGGTCACATAGGAGTCAAACGCATGAAGAAGCTCCATGCAGATTGACTTTTAGAGTCTCTTGATTACGAATCATTTGACACGTGCGAACCATGCCTTATGGGAAAAATGACCAAGACTCCGTTCTCAGGAACAATGGAGCGAGCAACCAACTTATTGGAAATCATACATACTGATGTGTGCGGTCCAATGAGTGTTGAGGCTCGCGGTGGCTATCGTTATGTTCTCACCCTCACTGATGACTTGAGTAGATATGGGTATATCTATTTAATGAAACACAATTCTAAGACCTTTGAAAAGTTCAAGGAATTTCAGAGTGAGGTTGAAAATCAACGTGACAGGAAAATCAAGTTCCTACGATCAGATCATGGAGGAGAATACTTGAGTCACGAATTTGGCACACACTTAAGAAAATGTGGAATAGTTTCACAACTCACGCCGCCTGGAACACCTCAGCGTAATGGTGTGTCCGAACATCGTAATCGCACTCTATTAGATATGGCGCGATCTATGATGTCTCTTACCGATTTACCGCTATCTTTTTGGGGCTATGCTTTAGAGAATGCCGCATTCACTTTAAATAGGGCTCCGTCAAAATCCGTTGAGACGACACCGTATGAATTATGGTTTGGGAAGAAACCTAAGCTGTCGTTTCTAAAAGTTTGGGGATGTGATGCTTATGTCAAGAAACTTCAACCTGAAAAGCTCGAACCCAAGTCGGAAAAATGCGTCTTCATAGGATACCCTAAAGAATCTATTGGGTATACCTTCTACCTCAGATCCGAAGGCAAGATCTTTGTTGCCAAGAATGGATCCTTTCTAGAGAAGGAGTTTCTCTCGAAAGAAGTAAGTGGGAG
Organism: Triticum monococcum; assembly: GCA_034509565.1. Classification (NCBI taxonomy): domain Eukaryota; kingdom Viridiplantae; phylum Streptophyta; class Magnoliopsida; order Poales; family Poaceae; genus Triticum; species Triticum monococcum. The sequence goes on along the minus strand of CM067847.1, from coordinate 654,181,194 downwards.
GAAAGTAGAACTTGATGAAGTATTACCTCTTGAACCGGAAAATGGCGCAACTCAAGAAAATGTTCCTGAGGTGCCTGCACCGACTAGAGAGGAAGTTAATGATGATGATCAAGATACTTCTGATCAAGCTCCTACTGAAATTTGTAGGTCCACAAGGACACGTTCCGCACCAGAGTGGTACGGCAACCCTGTCTTGGACATCATGTTGTTAGACAACGGTGAACCTTCGAACTATGAAGAAGCGATGGCGGGCCCGGATTCCGACAAATGGCTGGAAGCCATGAAATCCGAGATAGCATCCATGTATGAAAACGAAGTATGGACTTTGACTGACTTGCCCGTCGAGCGGCGAGCCATAGAAAATAAATGGATCTTTAAGAAGAAGATAGACGCGGATGGTAATGTGACCATCTATAAAGCTCGGCTTGTCGGTAAGGGTTATCGACAAGTTCAAGGCATTGACTACGATGAGACATTCTCACCGGTAGCGAAGCTAAAGTCCGTCCGAATCATGTTAGCAATTGCCGCATTCTATGATTATGAGATATGGCAAATGGACGTCAAAACGGCATTCCTTAATGGTTTCCTTAAGGAAGAATTGTATATGATGCAGCCGGAAGGTTTTGTCGATCCTAAGAATGCTAACAAGGTGTGCAAGCTCCAATGCTCAATTTATGGGCTGGTGCAAGCATCTCGGAGTTGGAACATTCGCTTTGATGAGATGATCAAAGCGTTTGGGTTTACACAAACTTATGGAGAAGCCTGCGTTTACAAGAAAGTGAGTGGGAGCTCTGTAGCATTTCTCATATTATATGTAGATGACATACTTTTGATGGGAAATGATATAGAACTCTTGGACAGCATTAAGGCCTACTTGAATAAGAGTTTTTCGATGAAGGACCTTGGAGAAGCTGCATATATATTAGGCACCAAGATCTATAGAGATAGATCTAGACGCCTCATAGGTCTTTCACAAAGCACATACCTTGATAAGATATTGAAGAAGTTCAATATGGATCAGTCTAAGAAGGGGTTCTTGCCTGTGTTGCAAGGTGTGAAATTGAGCTCAGCTCAATGTCCGACCATGGTAGAAGATATAGAAGAGATGAGTGTCATCCCCTATGCCTCAGCCATAGGTTCTATTATGTATGCCATGCTGTGTACCAGACCTGATGTAAACCTTGCCGTAAGTTTGGTAGGAAGGTACCAAAGTAATCCCGGCAAGGAACACTGGACAGCGGTCAAGAATATCCTGAAGTACCTGAAAAGGACTAAGGAAATGTTTCTCGTTTATGGAGGTGATGAAGAGCTCGTCGTAAAGGGTTACGTCGACGCTAGCTTCGACACAGATCTGGATGACTCAAAGTCACAAACCGGATACATGTATATTTTGAATGGTGGGGCAGTAAGCTGGTGCAGTTGCAAGCAGAGCGTCGTGGCGGGATCTACATGTGAAGCGGAGTACATGGCAGCCTCGGAGGCAGGACATGAAGCAATTTGGATGAAGGAGTTCATCACCGACCTTGGAGTCATACCCAATGCATCGGGGCCAATCAAACTCTTCTGTGACAACACTGGAGCTATTGCACTTGCCAAGGAGCCCAGGTTTCACAAGAAGACCAGGCACATCAAGCGTCGTTTCAACTCCATTCGTGAAAATGTTCAAGATGGTGACATAGATATTTGTAAAGTACATACGGACCTGAATGTAGCAGATCCGTTGACTAAACCTCTCCCTAGAGCAAAACATGATCAACACCAGAATTCCATGGGTGTTCGATTCATCACAATGTAACTAGATTATTGACTCTAGTGCAAGTGGGAGACTGTTGGAAATATGCCCTAGAGGCAATAATAAAAGCATTATTCTTATATTTCCTTGTTCATGATAATTGTCTTTATTCATGCTATAATTGTGTTATCCGAAAATCGTAATACATGTGTGAATAATAGACACCAACATGTCCCTAGTAAGCCTCTAGTTGACTAGCTCGTTGATCAACAGATAGTCATGGTTTCCTGACTATGGACATTGGATGTCGTTGATAACGAGATCACATCATTAGGAGAATGATGTGATGGACAAGACCCAATCCTAAACATAGCACAAGATCGTACAGTTCGTTTGCTAGAGTTTTTCCAATGTCAAGTATCCTTTCCTTAGACCATGAGATCGTGTAACTCCCGGATACCGTAGGAGTACTTTGGGTGTGCCAAACGTCACAACGTAACTGGGTGACTATAAAGGTATACTACGGGTATCTCCGAAAGTGTCTGTTGGGTTGACATGAATCAAGACTGGGATTTGTCACTCCGTATGACGGAGAGGTGTCACTGGGCCCACTCGGTAATGCATCATCATTATGAGCTCAAAGTGACCAAGCGTCTGGTCATGGGATCATGCATTATGGTACAAGTAAAGTGACTTGCCAGTAACGAGATTGAACGAGGTATTGGGATACTGACGATCGAATCTCGGGCAAGTAACATACCGATTGACGAAGGGAATTGTATACGGGGTTGCTTGAATCCTTGACATCGTGGTTCATCTGATGAGATCATCGAGGAGCATGTGGAAGCCAACATGGGTATCCAGATCCCGCTGTTGGTTATTGACCGGAGAGCGATCTCGGTCATGTCTACATGTCTCCCGAACCCGTAGGGTCTACACACTTAAGGTTCGGTGACGCTAGGGTTGTAGGAATACGTATATGTAGTAACCCGAATGTTGTTCGGAGTCCCGGATGAGATCCCGGATGTCACGAGGAGTTCCGAAATGGTCCGGAGGTAAAGAATTATATATAGAAAGTGCTATTTCGGCCATCGGGACAAGTTTCGGGGTCACCGGTATTGTACCGGGACCACCGGAAGGGTCCCGGGGGTCCACCGGGTGGGGCCACCTATCCCGGAGGGCCCCGTGGGCTGAAGTGGGAAGGGACCCAGCCCATAGTGGGCTGGGGTGCCACTTCCCAAGGGCCCATGCGCCTAGGGTGGGGGGGGGGGAAACCCTAAAAGGGGCGCCCCCTTGCTTGGGGGGCAAGCCCCCACCCCTTGGCCGCCGCCCCCTAGGAGATTGCATCTCCTAGGGCCGCCGCCCCCCCTAGGCCCCCTATATATAGTGGGGGGGAGGAAGGGCCATCACACCCATGCCCTGGCGCCTCCCTCTCCCTCTCCAACACCTCGTCCTCCTCCATAGAGCTTGGCGAAGCCCTGCCGGAGTACTGCAGCTCCATCACCACCACGCCGTCGTGCTGCTGCTGGAGCCATCTTCCTCAACCTCTCCTTCCCCCTTGTTGGATCAAGAAGGAGGAGACGTTACGCTGACTGTACGTGTGTTGAACGCGGAGGTGCCATCCGTTCGGCGCTAGGATCTTCGGTGATTTGGATCACGTCGAGTACGACTCCCTCATCCCCGTTCTTTGAACGCTTCCGCTCGCGATCTACAAGGTACGTAGATGCATCAAACCACTCGTTGTTAGATGAACTCATAGATGGATCTTGGTGAAACCGTCGGAATTTTTTTTGTTTTCTGCAACGTTCCCCAACATTAACGGCCTGTTATTCCGTTGGGCCATTTCCAACCCATGTTATCTTTCAGCCTTCTTAGAGCCCATTTATTCTTGGGCTCATTTCCAGCATTCGTTTACTTACGGCCCGTTACTATCATTTTCTACTTGTCGGCCAAATTCAGCCCGTGGTTACAGTCGGTCCGTTTATGGTCCGTTAATACGTTGGGCCGTTTTCATAGCGTCATCAAATACGGCCTATTAACGATGTCCCGTTATGGTCGGCCCATGAACGGACGATTCCAACTCTAGCCCGTTTTCGGCCATAATGCGGCCTGTTATTGGCCCATGTCTGGCCAATCGATCATACTGCCCATATAAGGCCCATTGATGATACGGCCCGTAGAAGGCCCATTGTTTCTACGGCCCGTAGAAAGCCCATTGTTTCTACGGCCCGTAGAAGGCCCATTGTTTCTATGGCCCGTAGAAGGCCCACTGTTTCTACGGCCCGTAGAAGGCCCACTGTTTCTACGACCCGTAGGAGGCCCAGTGTCACTACAGTAAATATTAGCCCATGGTTATTGTGGCCTAGTTTTAAAAAATAGGTTATTGCAGCCACTAGCAAACCGCGGAAAAAGAACTGTAATGACTACAAGCAAACAAATAAACAAGACAACAAGGAAATAAATAAGCAAGCAACTTACGCTAGGCTATCACGGCTATCACACATATTACATCCACTGGGCATCAAAGTTCGCCACCAGTGCAAATAAACGCGCCGACAAAAGAATATACGAAACTGAGAGCACTTCAGAAGGCACTAGGCCTGGCCAGGTCGGGGCCCCCAAACAGCTGAAGAAGCTGAGTAGACCTCAGTTGTGTCAACGATAGATGCATCAACACTAGATTTAAGGCATGATGGTGCGCACGACAGTCCTCTGACATCTTCATTGCATCTTTGACTTCAAGTCGGAGCTGAGCTGAAGCAAGCCTTTCCGCTTTAAGTTGATATTGAAGAAGTCGAACTGATTGAGGCAGTGACTGCACAGAGGTTGTCTCACACCTGCTGGTGAGTAGCTTCAACTCACTGTCTTCATCAAGACAGGACCTTGGGGTCATCTCGCTGTCCTCAAGATGGTTTGGCTCACTATCTTCCCTAAAGTTCTGCCTGGCGTAAGAGATACGAGTCTGAAAGAGAAACAAGGAGACATGTAACAGGTTTAACAATTATATAAGCAAATAAATGGATTTGTTCTGCATAAGGAACATGTTTTTACAACTACAATTTGAAACTGGTAGTTGTTGCAAACATCCAATCAAATGTAAACAGCAAAGCAAATAGCAGTGGAGGATGCCTATCCAAATCTATACTAGAACAAAGTTTGAAGGCTTGAGAAGGATGAACTTACATTACATGTTAACACGGGCTAGAAAAAGCCCTTCTCCATGTTGATGGAAGGATAATTCAATAAATTCCTGAAAGAAAATTCTTTATAAGCGTTGCCATTATTCTACATTTTGCAAAGAGTAAATATAGATCAAATAATATTGGAAGAAACAGAGGATAATGAAGCTCAGGTGCAGACTGATGATACATAATCAAATAGCAATTAATTAAGTACAGCATTACAAGGCAAAAGGAGAGAGGTACTGACAAGAGCAATGCAGAGCCCATTATTGTTTTGAGATCGTATGATCCTTTGAGCAAGGAGATTCATCTGAAATTAGTTTTCATACAAGAGAGAAGGTAAGGCACAAGCAGAAATTTAGGAGTTCAAATTTTGAATTGATATCATAGACAGTACCTGACGCTGGGCTCCCAGCAATTCTAATAGGGGTTTGGCCACTGGAGTAGGGGTAAAGTGTGGTACAGTTGGGCCTGTGTTTTCTGTGGTTGTTGATCTATCTGATTTAACAAGTATCACTACCTTTTCCAAATACCTAGTTTGTACTCCTTGAGGATCTGCACTCACCCTCTTCCTTTTGGACATCTATTACGAAAGAACAACATTTGACTGGAAAAACATAGTGTTACGACACATGGAATAGGTACAGAAAATGGATAGGTATGTCATATACTCATATATGATGCTTAAACTAAGCAGATGGTGTAACAAAGTAGAAGTAATGCAACAGGTCAGATGCAAAATATGTGCGACCAATACAACTTTGCAAAGTTAGAGCAAGCACCTTGATGGGTGAATAAGATAGGCCATCCTCCACCATGCCAAGTTTGTTAGCCAGTGGATCGTTCCGCAACATTCCTCTCGTGCGCCCATTCTCATATTCATTTTGATAATGTTCAATATCTGACATGCACGAAAACATAAAAACAAGTGAGATTTTCTTTGTAATGCAGAAGTGATTCTAATCCAAAGTTGCCTCCCTGTAAACCCATTTGTGCTATCTTTGCAATTCTTTTAAAAGATGTCATGCATGCTGTAATTTGTTGTGTGCATTAATATAATGTGGCCTACTACTCAAAATATGAGAGCTCCAGAAGTGATGACACTTCGCAGGTGATAGCTTCAACATATAGTAAAGAAGAACAAGTCGACCTGACCTGACAGATTCAAAATATACTAAGGGAGAACAACTCGACCTGACCAGTCGACCGCAAGAGAAGAGTATCATCTTAAAGAAGAGCAGAAGAGCAAGTAGATTGAAGATATTACAAGTCTTTCAATACAATGTCAGTTGGCCACCCATGATGAACCAGAGCACACAGAGAAATACTATTCTTTCCGGTCTCTCCATATGTGGCTCACATGCATTTCGAAACTAAAGTAGGAACATTTAGCTAACTAATTAAACATCTCTCAGTTTTACTAATATCAGCAATAATATCAGATATGAATTTGTACAACTAAGCTTGTTTAGCTCGATGGGTGGAGCAGTGCTATTACGACACGAACCACGTAGGCTGATTGTGGTCATCATAAAATGGGGAAAACATAAGCATGATGAGTACAGTGTTGACCGTGGTAGTGGGATGGCAGATCTGAAGCTGCAAACCGTGCAAAGGGTAGTTAGCAACCAATGTTTGCTTTGAAATAACAACTAAGATTTGGTATGGACAAGAAAGTACGGTCAACAAGTGACAAAGAAATGCAATTATGATGTCTCTCTATATGTCGCGACATGCATTTGGAAACTCAAGTGGGACCTTTAGCTAACCAATTAAATGTGTCGGTTAACTAATATCAGTATCATATCACAATCACATTTGAACAACTAAGCTTTCGAATTCTGAGTGTTGTGTTGTTTAGCTTGAAGGGTCGAGTAATGCTAGTACGACAGAAAGCACCTACGCAGATCATAGTAGATTAGATAAAAGGGGAAAACCCTAAGCATCAAGAGAAAAATTAGGAAAGTGGAACTAGCTGGACCAGTGGGTGGCGCACATGCTTTTCGAAATGAATATAGGAACACTAGGTGACCAATTAAGCGTTCTCTGTTTTAGTGATATGAGCATCATATCAGATTCGTATTTCAACACGTAAGCTTTGGGTTGAGGTCTTGAGGAGCAGTGCTAGCACGACACGAAGCACCTACGATGATGGTAGTGAATATAAAGGGGGGAAACCATAAGCTTTACGAGTATAGTGCCCGTGCCATGGCGGATCAGAAGGTGCAAACCGGACAAAGCTACTTCACAACCAATGTTTTCTTTCAACTAGCCGCTACGATTTGGTACGGACAAGAAAAGTACAGTAAGCAAATTACGATCTATTTTCCGGGTGAGATCAATAACTTAAGCACATATGGAAGAGTACCACCTCTCTTGCGATGCCGTGTAGGCCTATGTTGATACATTGAGGGTGCTGCGGATGTGATGGCTGTCGGCGGCGGGGAAGAAGACTTTAGACGGCAGACGGTTGGGTCGGGGGATTGCCGTGGACGAGGCGGTCGTAGGAGCGGCAACGGCAAGGTGGACGACGGCACCGATGAAGCGAGAGGAGGCGATGAGAGGATCCTGGTCCAGCGTTGTGGATGAGAGACGTACATCTCTTGAAGTGCACGACGGGGTAGGGGTAGCGGCTCCGGCAAGGTGGAGGATGGGGTGGCGGACGGAGGAGGCTGGCCGCAGTGCGGAGGTTGTCGTGCCGCCGACGGTGTATGAATGGGGAAATGGAGGGGAGGGGGATCTCAAACTTTGGGACGCGCTTCTCTGAAATGGGGGAAAGTTACGAACTTATCCCCCGTTTAAAATTTCGGACATCACGTCGGTTGGGGATAGGACGGTAATCTCGCATCTCCAAAATATTTGCCGGTAACTATTTCGGGCGAGGAGAGGGTGTTTTTCCGCCCACGGTTGGCACCCACGGTGTATGAATGGGGCTGACAGGTAGGGCGGTTGTGTCTTGTCTGATGGAAGTTACACATCTGCCCCTATTTAAAATATTAGCCTACATCGATTTCGGATGAGGAGAGTTTGTTTTGCCGCCCACCGTGTATGAATGGGGAAATGGAGGAAGAGACACATGTCTTTCGGACGATCTTGAATCAAATGTGTTTTGCCGCCTACGTTTGGCGCCCACCGTGTCTAAATGGGCTCAGACACCGTCGTGTCATGTCTGATTGAAGTTACTAGTCTACCCCTATCGACAACAGTGTAAATCCGGTCGATAAGGATGTCAAGTGTCAGGGGTGGACAATAATTTCCACCTCGCAAACACTTGCTTCGGGCAGCCCACAAATTATAGTGGGTGTTTAGCCGCTTCGTTCAAAACTTGGGAGAATTAGCATTCACATTTTCCCTGGGACCTGGCAAACTAAATTCAAATCCAATTTGTATTCGATTACGAATATCCACAGGTAATTATACGTTTTGTTATTTATTTCTTCAAAACCACAACAAAGATTTATTCCACCTTTATATATGATTATGATTTAGAAATGTCGTGATATTCGAATTCAGTAGGTTGGATACACTCTGAGTCAAACAGTTATTTCATCCAATACAATATGCTCACATGAAAAACAGTTCACCTTATGTCAATCATACAAGTACTGAGGATTACCTCGCCTAAAAAATTCGGATCATTACAACACATGGACAACATAGGGGGTCTTGCAACATAATCCATTCAGAGACATGACACAACATGCAAGTACAATAATCTAATGACAATTTCAACTGGTATCTAAAGAGGAACCGGGATTACCTTGGGCTTCAGATAGCAGAAACAGCAGGACCTCCTCCGTCTTCAAATGCAACATTCTTACTTCCTCCAATTCTTGGGTTGCTTGCATAATGCGTGCCGCTAATTCCGTAATTTCCAGCCTCAAGATAAAGATTACCTCATTCATGGCAGACACACCATCTCTTTCTGCCTCTAGTAGAGCCTCAAGCACTATAATATATGTACTCAGACTGCTCTCCGGCGGTGTTGCCTCTGAATTGCTACCATGTGGTAACATGGATGGCGCACTGCTTCCACAAATTGATTCTGGGGTTGTACATTGTGTCCTAGTGTGAACGGCATCCTGAAAGGTTTCCGTTGGACATCAGTAAGAGATAGTGTTCGTATGATCCAGGCAGTAAGCTTACATGGTAAACGACGGACGAATTATTGCCGAGCATGGCAAACTATATTTAAATGGTTCGAAGCAGCATCAGTCGAAAAGAAATTAAAATGGTAAGATGAAACTAGGGATGTAAGTGGCAAATAAACGACATCCGCCAGTCCCATCTAGTTAGTTTTTGCTACCTCCCTAGTTCATTTTCCTCAAAAAACAAAAACTCTTTCGAACTATCATACCACTAGTGGACTTTAATCGGGATTAAACTGAACCCAGTTGACATCCCTAGTTGAAAGGGAGTGTACAACCGCTATATTTAAGTTGCCAAGGCATCTAAGCAGTTGAAATAATCTAAGAAAGCACTTAACAGTGTGGCCTCATATAAACTACGAAGACAGTCTTGTGATGAAGTTGAGAGGAAAAGTTAAGGACTCAAATGAAATAGGCATGCATTTCTTTACGATAGTATAGCAGGCACTGCTGACATATTGGCCAACTCAGGTATAGCGTAACAACAAATAAGCATTCGAATCAAGCAATACAGCAAAGCGGACAACTGAACTATTTGTAATTCGGTAGGATTACACGTTGAGGGCACAAGCCAAGAAAGCAGCACACTCGCATTACATTTCACATGTACTAAAACACACTGGCTTACCATATGTTGCTGTGAAGCCTAGCTGCTGTTGCAATGTTCTTTGAAGATATTGTTAGCATCTCGTGGTTGCAAATCTAGTTGTTGTAGTTTATTCTGCACCATCTATTTAGGTAAAATTAGTTTTAATCGCATGCACTGGTCCGAATTGATCATCAATGGTTCATCTAAACTAATGAAAGAAGGGTGTGTGCATACACGACAATATATCTGCTTCCCTCTATTTTTATGCTTGTTCGAGGTGCCAGCCCCAAAAGAACAAATATTTTGCTTGATGGGGTTGGCAACTCCATAATTAATAGAAGCATCAAATTAGCCATGCAACTTGGGAAGATCAAGAACACACAAACAAGTAATGAACAGAGGCTCGGAGCAGTGATGTAATAGCTAGCATCAGAAAATGTAGGGTAAAACAAACAAAAAGCAGCGGAACCACATGCTAGTTTGCTGATGTGTAATTAAGCATAGAGAACATTAAGAAGTCTGATGGAACCAACAGGTGGCATCAGAACAAAACTAAAGCATATTAACTATATGTGCAGGTATGTAATTTAGCACATGTAACATGTTCACTGCCAGAAGTATGGCCCTACAGGTGCAAGCAGAATAACGCGTCTCATGAAAAACTGAATGATGCCCTGAAGAAATTCAAAGGTACGTTGCTTATGCTAGGAAAGTGAACATAGGCGCCGGCCGTTGGATAATAGTACCTGATTCTTGGTGGCGTATGGGTATCGTTGTCATACTTGCTAGCTAAGGATTGTCGATGGTGCTCGTGTTGCGGTTGAGTTTGGGTCGGCTGTCACCGTCGCTGAAGTGGCTTCAGTGCTACGGTTGCAGCACCTGTCGACATACAAGAAAGCTCATCTATGGTAAGTGAACAGTTGCACTATAAAGAGAAAAACCGAAGGAGTACAAATCGAAATAACCTGATGAGGCTGCGACATCGGTAAAGCAGGGCCGGTGGAGTTGAATATGGCGTCCGTGGAGCGGGTCCGGTGCAGTGGACGAAGGCTTCGGCGGGCGCGTTGTATAGTGCTTTCGGTGAGGCAATCTGTTGTGGCGGATGAGGGCTTGTTTGAAGGGCCAGCGAAGGAGCGGACGAGGGAGTCAGTGAAGGGCCTACACTATGGTGGACGAGGGCGCCGGTTAAGCAGATCCGCTGCGGTGGACCATGATGGCGGTCAAGGAGATCTGGAGCGGTGGACAAGCCAGTCGCTGAAGCGGCTCCGGTGAAGTGGTGAGTTGGCAGTTGGGGGTTCCAAGGTGCGGAAGGTAGATCCGGTGGGGTGTGAGGTCCACCGCTGCGGTGGAGGACTAGATTTGGCGACTTGCTGTGGTTGGGGGGTCGGGGAGGGGCTCTGGGGAAGAATGTTGGGGGCAAAGAGGGGAAAACAATGGAGTTACCAAAGCAGCCCTTTTTCGTTCATGTGGCAGGGGTAAAACAGGAATATCGTAGGGCTAAACTTTCGGGCGCGTGATATTTCGATGTGAGCGGGAAGTTTGAAAGCTTTTGGCGCCTAAAATTATAAGTATTCTGCTCTTGTACGGCCGACTATGATATCATGGCCGACAATTTGTTTGTTTTCCAGGCAAAAAAATGTGCAAGTTTTGAAAATCAATGTCTCCAACTCGAAACTTAGATTGTCCATTCAATTTAAATATGGATCATTGAGCTACTACAAGCAAATACAATCATACGGTCCAATTCAAATGAAATTCCAAATGTGTTTATCCTAAATATGATGACAAAAGCAAAAATGTGTATGTGTATGAATAAAGTGGATGATTATAAAGTTTGAACATGCCCGTATGTGTATATCTCTAGGTTTGATATATGAATTTGAAATCACGAAATCCCGGCTTAAAAAATGTACCTCCGTTTAAATGAATTGCAAAAGCTAATGATGGAGTCGAATTCCAAAATTCCAATCTTAGGTTTGTAATTCTGGTACATCAAGGTATATCACGCATGTTCAAAAGTGTCGTTATCTCATAGTACAAACTGTGAAACAAATTGATCAACCATTGTAGGACCGAAAGTATGCCTAGAGGGGGGTGATTAGACTACTTGTCCAATTAAAAATCTATCCTTTTCCCAATTTTAGTCTTTGGTAGATTTTAGCTATCTTAGCACAAGTCAAGCAATCTTAACACAATTCAAGCAAGCATGCAAAGAGTCTATGACCAGCGGAAAGTAAAGCATGCAACTTGCAAGAATGTAAAGGGAAGGGTTTGGAGAATTCAAACGCAATTGGAGACACGGATGTTTTTGTCGTGGTTCCGATAGGTGGTGCTATCATACATCCATGTTGATGGAGACTTCAACCCATGAAGGGTAGCGGTTGCGCGAGTCCACGGAGGGCTCCACCCACGAAGGGTCCACGAAGAAGCAACCTTGTCTATCCCATCATGGCCATCGCCCACGAAGGACTTGCCTCACTAGCGGTAGATCTTCATGAAGTAGGCGATCTCCTTGCCCTTACAAACTCCTTGGTTCAACTCCACAATCTTGTCGGAGGATCCCAAGTGACACCTAGCCAATCTAGGAGACACCACTCTCCAAGAAGTAACAAATGGTGTGTTGATGATGAACTCCTTGCTCTTGTGCTTCAAATGATAGTCTCCCCAACACTCAACTCTCTCTCACAGGATATGGATTTGGTGGAAAGAAGATTTGAGTGGAAAGCAACTTGGGGAAGGCTAGAGATCAAGATTCATATGGTGGGAATGGAATATCTTGGCCTCAACACATGAGTAGGAGGTTCTCTCTCAGAAAATGTGTATTGGAAGTGTAGGTATGTTCTGATGGCTCTCTCCACGAATGAAGAGTGGGTGGAGGGGTATATATAGCCTCCACACAAAAACTAACCGTTACACACAATTTACCAATCTCGGTGGGACCGAATTGAGAAACTCGATCGGACCGATTTAGAAAACCTAGTGACCGTTAGGATTTTCGATGGGACTGAGATGCAACTCGGTAGGACCGATATGGTTAGGGTTAGGGCATAACATAATCTCGGTGTGACCGATTACACAAACTCGGTGGGACCAATTTTGGTAATAAGCTAACCAGAGAGTTGGTCAGGTAAACTCGGTGGGACCGATTTGCTCATTTCAGTGGGACCGATATGTTACAAAAGGGAAACAGAGAGTTTACATTGCAATCTCGGTGGGACCGATCGCTCGTCTCGGTAGGACCGAAATGTTACGAAGGGAAACAGAGAGATTACAACCCCATCTCGGTGTGATCGAGATCCCTATCGGTGAGACCGATTTGCCTAGGGTTTGTGGCAGTGGCTATGACATCTGAACTCGGTGGCGCCGGATGAAAATAATCGGTGGGGCCGAGTTTAACGTTTGGTTTAGGTCATATGTGGATGTGGGAAGGTAGTTGAGGGTTTTGGAGCATATCACTAAGCACTATGAAGCAAGAACCTCATGAAGCAACACCTCATCCCTCCTTGATAGTATTGGCTTTTCCTATAGACTCAATGTGATCTTGGATCACTAAAGTATAAAATGTAGAGTCTTGAGCTTTGAGCTTGAGCCAATCTTTTTGTCCTTAGTATTTTAAGGGGTCCACTTTCCTCATCCATCCCATGCCATTCATTGAGCTTTTCCTAAAATATTAATCTTGGAATAGCATTAGCTCAATGAGCTATATGTTGTTAGGAATTACCAAAACCACCTAGGGATAGTTGCACTTTCAATCTCCCCCTTTTTGGTAATTGATGACAGCATATAGATCAAAGCTTCGGCGAATGATAATAAGAGTGAAAAACATTGTCGCTTTGAGAAGTATGTGAAAAGCAAGAGCTCCCCCCTAAATTTGTGCATAGTTTATGATTTGCTTTGGACTGCAAATGCACAGAGAATTAGGCTCATGGGTTACTCCTCCATGTCACATACATCTTGGTGGAGCGCTCAAAATGAATGATCATATAGGGATAAAATGATGATGTCATCCAACAAGCATTAATGTAGCATATGATCAAACACACAGACAGACAGAAAGTGTCTCAATCAAGCAAATAAAGTTCAACCACCAAAGCAAGAGAGAATAAAAAAGCAGCACTCTCTCTCGAAGCCTATGATCTATACATTTTTCTCCCCCTTTGGCAACAAGTTACCAAAAAGTTCCTAGAAAATGCATAGCACTAAATCGTCTCTCAGGCTTGGTCTTCAGGTGGTGGTGTCCGGATAACTCCAAGAACGAAGGCTTCAGTCGATGTAGATGGAGCTGATGGAGTAGGTGCTGGAGCTGGTGGCACTGAAGCTGTAGCTGGTGCAGATGAAGTTGCTCTGGTGTCTGGAACAGGCACTGCAGTAGATCTCTGAGCTCTAGGCACTCTGGCAAATGCATCAGTGATTGCCTTGCCCTTCCTCTCATGCATATCATCCTGAAGTTTCTCCACAACAGACTGGATCTCAGTTACCTTCACATCCATGTCATAGAACTTCTGCTATATGATCCTTTCCAAGCTCTCCTGGTTTTGAGTCAGGGTGACCATCCCTTTCTCAATCCTTAGAGTGGATGCAATCAAGTAGCCGAGCTGATCTTGCTTGCTCTTCAGAAGATACTGAGATGCCTCTTCCATGGTTGGCATCTTTGTAGCTTTCTCAGCCTTTGCCTTCTCCCTCTTTGCTTGAACATGCACAAAAGATGGTTCATCCTCATTCATAACCACTTGGTTGTCCTCAAAGTCTGGATAGATGGGCAGGTGCTCCTTGTCCATCAGATATGTGCCAGTGCCCATCTTGGAGTTAATCAGCTCCTGGATCTATGGGGCATATCCACAACTCCTCTTCTGATCTGCAGCTGTCCTCTTTATGGTTTCCACTATTAGGCTCATGACTTTGAACTTCTGTGGGACATCAAAGATGTGAAGCAAGTTAACTGCATGGCCTCTGATCATCTTGTGATCTCCTAAATTCGGCAAGAGAGTGTGCCTGAGGATCCAGTTGATAGTTGGCAAGCCTGACAGAAGGTAATGTACATATCCAAACTTGTGTGTCTCAAGAGCAGCATCTGGGATCTCCTTGTACATGTGTGCCATGGTGTTGTGATCCTTCTTCTTGTTGGCATAGACATCCAAGTCATCTTCACTCTCTTCTGGGGCATTGATCAACTTAGCCCATTCTGCAACTGTGGACTAGTATCTAGTGCCTTCAGACATCCAGACTATCTTGCCATCTGGGTAGAAGTGAGCTGTGGAGTAGAACTGCATGATAAACTCATCATTCCACTGTGTGAGCTTCTGAGCCACAAACTCATCAACTCCACAAGCCTTGAAACTGTCATATACTCCTGGATAATGTTCTTCATTCTCCTTGATGTACTCCCAGTTGACCCATCTCATGTCACATACTATTGGTTTCTTGTCAAGCAACACTGTCTCATCTTCTTCTTCTTCAGCAGCAGTTTCAGGCACTGGGGCCTTGTTTTTCTCAGCAGCTGGAATGTTCCTGGTACTCCTCTTTGGTGCAGTTTTGGGTTTTGGAGCAGCTGGCTTGGAAGTTCCTTTGGGCTTAGATGAAGCAGCCCCTGATCTTATGGCATCTCCCATAAGTTTCTGTGCCTTAGGTGCTGGTGCAGCATCTTCTTCCTCTTCCTCTTCTTCAGAGTCTTTCATGATTGAGGATCTCCCAAGCACTCTGGCAGTGGTCTTTTTGACCCTTTCCTTCCTTTTATTTTCTACCACAACCTGCTCTTTGGGTGCAGATCCCAAAGTCTCTTGAGTAGATGCTCTGGCCTTAGACATTGGAGCTCTCTTGGCAGGAACCTTTTGCTTCATTCCTGGCTTGGTGGCAGCAGCTGTGCCATACTACTTCTTCAGGACTTTCCTCTTTGAGGTGGTTTCTTCTTCCTCGGCCACATAGTCCTCATCCTCTAACTCTGAGGTTCTTTTCTTGCTGGCCCTGGTGGCAGCCTTTGGCAGATTGCTTGGTGTGCTCCTGCTGCCATCATCTGAGTTGCTAGAGGGACTATGTAACACCCTCGATGCGACTATATCTCCCACGTGTCGAGGCACGACTTAGAGGCATAATCGCATTGAAGGCATATGTCGCAAGTGAGGTAATCTTCACACAACCCATGTAATATAATAAGGAAAAGGATACATAGTTGGCTTACAATCGCCACTTCACACAATTACATGAATAAAGCATTACATCATTCAAATACACTCAAGGTCCGACTACGGAACCAAAATAAAAGAAGAACCCCAAATGCGACAAAGGTCCCCGATCGACCCCAACTGGGCTCCACTACTGGTCAACTAGAACGAAACAACATAAAGGACAAGATCTTCATCGAGCTCCTCCTGAGCTTTGTTGCGTCATCTGCACGGTCTCATCGGCACCTGCAAGCTGGTTTTGGAAGTATCTGTGAGCCACGAGGACTCAGCAATCTCGCACCCTCGTGATCAAGACTATTTAAGCTTATGGGTAAGGTAAAAGGTATGAGGTGGAGCTGCAGCAAGCGACTAGCATATATGGTGGCTAACATACGCAAATGAGAGCGAGAAGAGAAGGCAAAGCACGGTCGATAAAGGTATGATCAAGAAGTGATCCTATAGCAACCTACGTCAAGCATAACTCCAACAACCGTGTTCACTTCCCGGATTCTGCCGGAAAGAGACCATCACGGTTACACACGTTGTTGATTCATTTTAATTAAGGTCAAGTTTAGGTTTTCTACAACTGGACGTTAACAAATTCCCATCTGCCCATAACCGCGGGCACGGCTTTCGAAAGTTCAAATCCCTGCAGGGTGTCCCAACTTAGCCCATCACAAGCTCTCACGGTCAACGAAGGAATAGACCTCCACCCGAGACGTTCCGATCAGACTCGGTATCCCGGTACAACAAGACATTTCGACAGGGTAAAACTAAACCAGCAACACCGCCCGATGCACCGACATCCTGATAGGAGCTGCACATATCTCGTTCTCAGGGCAACACCGGATGAACACTACGTACAGCTAAAACCAGCCCTCAAGTTTCCACGAGGTGGCGCCGCAAGTGGCTCTAGTTTGGACCAACGCTTAGACAAGCACTGGCCTGGGGGGGTTAAAATAAAGATGACCCTCGGGATGCGTGACTCCCAAGGGAAAAAGGCTAGGTGGCAAATGGTAAAACCAATGTTGGGCATTGCTGGAAAAGCTTTACTTAAGGCGAATTATCAAGGGGTACCCATTATAGCCCAACCGCGTAAGGGACGCAAAATCCGGGAACATAACACCGATATGACGGAAACTAGGGCGGCAAGAGTGGAACAAAACACCAGGCATAAGGCCGAGCCTTCCACCCTTTACCAAGTATATAGATGCATTAATTAAATACGATATATAGTGATATCCCAACAAGTAAGCAAATGTTCCAACAAGGAACGACTCCAATCTTCACCTGCAACTAACAACGCTATAAGAGGGGCTGAGCAAAGCGGTAACATAGCCAATCAACGGTTTGCTAGGACATGGTGGGTTAGAGGTTGAACATGGCAATTTGGGAGGCTGACAAGCAAGTGGTAGGCATCGTAGCAATGGCATAGCAAAAGAGCGAGCAAACTAGCATAGCAAAGATAGTAGTGATTTCGAGGGTATGATCATCTTGCCTGAAATCCCGCATGGAAGAAGAACGAGTCCATGAAGAAGACAAACGGACGACTGCGAATAAAATAGCTAGGAAGTCCAAATAAGAAAACGATGACGTTTTGTAGACGTTTGGGGATGTTCCGGACACAGCGGTAACGACTGTTCGAGTCGGGTCCGGGACAGCTTTCGGGCGCGCGCGCGAGGAGGGCTGCGGGCTGACGAGAGAGGTTAGGTAGGACCTGGTGGTGAGTAGTGGGCTGTGTAGACGGTCTCGAGCTGAGAGAAGAGAAGAGAGAGACCCGGCGACTGTTTCCGGAGACCGAAAACGTCCGACGTTTTGACCGGCTACTATTGCCGCTATATTTAACGGTTGGGCTATCAAACGAACTCCGAATGCGATGAAACTTGACAGGCGGCCTACTAACAACAAAACAACACCGCACGCCAACTTTCATCCCATTCCGTGAACATTTTCCGGCCACTTATAAAATAATATTTCGGACATGCCGCGGGCGCGTGCAAGTGTGTCTGGGCTCAGAACGGACAACGGAGAGAACGAGGAGGCCGGGACGGATGCAAGTTTTGAAAACATGATGATGCAATGCACATGATGACATGATGAAATGCAACACGCAAGCGAATGACATGGCAACGACAACGAATAACTGGAGGACACCTGGCATATCGGTCTCGGGGCGTTACAGACTAGTGCCCTCACTCAAGTGAACCTACTCCTCTGACTTGTTCTAACTGCCACTCTGATCTGACATGATGCAATCACTGAGAGCAGACCTGTGAATAGATTATAGATGAGGTAGAGTGGATGAGCATCACAAAATACAAAGGTTTTTGCAAAAGAATGAATTAAAAACTTAGTTTTAGTTTTCCACTGAAATACTTTCCGATCTACTGATTTGCAAACTCGGTTATACCGAAGCAGCTTTTGGAACCTAAACTAGTGAACTCAGTTAGACCGAGTCACAGTTCGGTGGCACCGAGACTGCTAGGGTTTCACAAAGTGCTAAACTCGGTCACACCGATTTGCAATTATCAGTCAGACCGAGAATCACATGTGCAATGGCCTGAGCCAAATCGGTGGAACTGATTTCATCAACTCGGTCGGTCTGAGATGGTTTCGGCGGAAACCTAACCCTAAATTTTCAATTCACGGCTAAACTACGGAGTGTTTTCGATGGATAGAATGGTTTCAATTGTGGCAGGATTCATGGCAAAGCAATGTGCTAGGGAATCGGAGTTAGAACAGCACAAAGTTCAAGTCCATACCCTAGTTCGGCGATGAACTTGCTACGACGGCAATGGCGGGGATGATTCCCATTGACGGCGGCGGAGACCAGCGACAGGAGGTGGCTGGCGACGAGGAGGATGATCCGGAGACCCAGGGAGGCAAAGTGGGCTAAGCGCGGCCGAGGAGGTTCGGAAAGTTTTCCAAAATTTGACATGTGGATATATATAGCCCGACCCTGTCGGTGTGACCGAGTGGAACAACTCAGTGGCACCGAGATTCATAACTGCAAGCAGTTACTGAAACTCGGTGTGACCGAAAAGTTTGAATCGGTTGCACCGAGATTGAAAACCTAGATCGACTTAGTGATGTCGGTATGACCGAAATGGAAGAATCGGTCAGACCGAAACACACAAAGAAGTTTTGCAAGTTTAAGTCTATGACGAATCGGGGACTCCGAGTGCTCCTCACACAAAGTGGTTCGAATCTGACTTGATCAAACTTTGTGATGCAGCATGAATAGATTTTGAGACGAGAAAAGCATAGATAGCTAGAGAAGGTTCTTAGGCATTCTTGTCCATCCACTTGGCCAAAAGAAAAGGAAACCAATCAATCAAAACAACAAGTGGATGTCCTCTAATGAGTAGATTATGCAACCAACATGCTCACACAATAAAATGACAAATGAAATATGTGGCAAAGCATGCACAAACAATTCTAGCATCTATCAAGCAATTGGCGATGACTAGGTCATCTATATATGAGTATATTAACTTAGGAGTCAAATGAGAACATTTGATCATAGGTCATACTCATCGTTTAAGCACAAGTGGGGTTACCACTTTTACATAAAGCGTTGTTGTGTTCACAACATTAGAGTTGCTTTAACTCAATTGTTAGAGTAAAGCTCCCCCTAGATGTGAGATCCCCCTTAAGAGGGATGAACTAACCTTGAGTTTTGTCGATGATGACTGTAGGTGGTGAAGATGTGGATGCTCTAAGTTGATTTAGATCATTCAGAGCTATCCTTTGGAGTGAGTTGCACTTTCAATACCTACACGGGTTAGTCCCACAAGGAACAAACAAGGATATCCATAGGCATAGAGTGATGCACACACAAGATGATGTCTATGAAAGCTTTAGGTTACCTTGTCCCTTGTATTACCAACAAGAGGGTTTGTGACTCCTTGAACTAGTGCAAGATGTGGAAGTTGATTGCACTTGTTCTTGCCAAAATGATAAGAGTGAAGTATGTTGGCGGAGTCACCCTCAAGAACTCTCTAGTTCTTCTTCTTCGGGATCCACACCATCTTGATGGGAATCCTCGGAGTTGTAGTTGTACTTGATGAAGTGGAACTTGATGTAGTCTTGGGAACCCACTTGACCAAGGCCTTAGGAGCTTCTTCAAATGCATCAATTTCCTCTTGAAGTTTGTCCTTGCCTTTTTGCTTGTGGTCTTGTGGTGGAAGATCATCTTGAGCTTGTGTCCCTTTGGAAGAAGTAGGATCATACTTCTCTTGTTGAGGAACAAACTTCATCTTGGGGTATTGATCTTCTTCCCACTCAACTCCATTGGCATTGAACTTTCGTTCAAAACCAATACCTTGATTCTTCCGGTGCCTTCCTTGCTTGCGTACAATTTCCTCGAATTTCTTACTCCCGGCAAGGCTCTTGTAAACACCTTTCTCTATGATTCCCTTCAATAAGCTATTTTATTGATCAAGTGTAACTTGGCTAAGAGAATCATTAGTGGGATCAAGAGAACTACTAGAAGCAACAATATTGGATTTAGCATGATTATTGTTACTACTAGAAGAAGAATCTTTCTTGTTCTTGTTACTAGACTTGACTTGAGGCATGTAAGTGGATAAGAGTAAACGCTTGGCAATGTAAGAAGAACTTTTCTTGCAAAGATCATCATTGATTGCCTTTAAGAACTCATGCTCTTGCTCAAGGTTGAGCTTCTCAAAATGTAATTTCTCATGAGTCCTTAAAAGTTCTCGATGATATCCTAATATAGTTTGATGAGCTAACTTAAGAGTGTTTAGTTCTTTAGTTAGAGACTCAATCTTCTCCTTATCATTGTCATTCGTTTCATCATAGTATTCATCACTATAGTTGTCAACAAGTAAATCATCATCACCTAACAAGTCATCTTCATCACTATTGAAATCAACATACTCGGGGTGTGATACCTTTGGACCTTTGGCCATGAAGCATCTTCCAATTCCTTCATTTGGTGAATCAAATATGTTGTAGGAGTTGGTTGACACAAGTGCTAGACCGGCAACACCTTCATCTTGAGTATATTCGGAGTCGGAGTGATAGCTTCCCTCGGAGTCATTGTCGGAGTCGGAGCCGGATACCCATTCACCAACATGAGCTTGATGTCTTCGTTTTGTGTAGCTCCTTGATGACTTGTCCTTCCTTTCTGAATCCTTGCTTCTCCGAGAGGGTCTTCGTTCATATCGATCATCCCTACTCCTTCTCTCCCTTGATGGTGATTCTTCTCTTCTACTTCTTCTTTTGGGAGAATCTTCTCTTCTCTTGTGGGGAGCCGTACACTCATTGAAGTAGTGTCCGGGTCTTCCACAATTGTAGCAGTTTCGCTCTCGACTAGAAGATCTTTTGTCATTGTAGGACCTTGACTTGGAACTTCTCTCTTTGCTTCTATTCTTGTAGAACTTGTTGAACTTCTTCACCATTAAGCTCAATTCTTCATTGAAGGATTGTTTCTCACTTGATGATGTGGGGGCTTCACATGAGGCTTTGTAAGCACCACTTGACTTGTTATGGAGCTCCTCCTTATCCTTGAGTGACATCTCATGAGCAACAATTCTTCCAATGACTTCCGTTGGCTTGAGATCTTTGTAATTTGGCATCATCTGGATCAATGTGCATATGGTATCGTATTTTCCATCCAAGGCTCTTATGATCTTCTTGATGATGAATTTGTCGGTCATCTCTTCACTTCCTAAGCCGGCAACCTCATTTGTGATAAGAGCAAGCCTAGAGTACATTTCAGCGACACCTTCACCATCCTTCATTTTGAACTTGTCAAGTTGACTTTGAAGCACATCCAACTTGGATTCCTTGACGGAGGCGGTACCTTCGTGCATATCAATCAAAGTATCCCAAATTTCCTTTGCATTCTCAAGACGGCTGATTTTGTTGAATTCTTCAGGGCACAATCCGTTGAAGAGGATATCACAAGCTTGTGTATTGTATTGTAGCATCTTCAACTCTTCCGCGGTAGCTTCACGATTCGGTTCTCTCCCATCAAAGAATTCACCTTGCAAGCCAACACACACAATAGCCCAAACGGCGGGGTTATGTCCAAGAATAAGCATTTTCATCTTATGCTTCCAACTAGCAAAATTAGTGCCATCAAAGTAAGGACCTCTACGATGGTAATTTCCCTCGCTAGACGCCATACTCTCCTAGGTTGTGAAACCAAGGCTATGACCACCAAAAGCTATGGAAATCAAAGCAAATGTAGACCAAAGCTCTTATACCACTTGTAGGATCAAAAGTATGTCTAGAGGGGGGTGATTAGACTACTTGACCAATTAAAAATCTATCATTTTCCCAATTTTAGTCTTTGGCAGATTTTAGCTATCTTAGCACAAGTCAAGCAATCTTAACACAATTCAAGCAAGCATGCAAAGAGTCTATGAGTAGCGGAAAGTAAAGCATGCAAAGAGTCAAGGAGATCTGGAGCGGTGGACAAGCCAGTCGCTGAAGCGGCTCCGGTGAAGTGGTGAGTTGGCAGTTGGGGGTTCCAAGGTGCGGACGGTAGATCCGGCGGGGTGTGAGGTCCACCGCTGCGATGGAGAACTAGATTCGGCGGCTTGCCGTGGTTGGGGGTCGGGGAGGGGAAGGGGAGGGGCTCTGGGGAAGAATGTTGGGGGCAAAGAGGGGAAAACAATGGAGTTACCAAAGCAGCCCTTTTCCGTTCATGTGGTAGGGGTAAAACAGGAATATCGTAGGGCTAAACTTTCGGGCGCGTGATATTTCGATGTGAGCGGGAAGTTTGAAAGCTTTTGGCGCCTAAAATTATAAGTATTCTGCTCTCATATGGCCGACTATGATATCATGGCCGACAATTTGTTTGTTTTGCACGCAAAAAAATGTGCAAGTTTTGAAAATCAATGTCTCCAACTTGAAACTTAGATTGTCCATTCAATTCAAATATGGATCATTGAGATACTACAAGCAAATACAATCATACGGTCCAATTCAAATGAAATTCCAAATGTGTTTATCCTAAATATGATGACAAAAGCAAAAATGTGTATGTGTATGAATAAAGTGGATGATTATAAAGTTTGAACATGCCCGTATGTGTATATCCCTAGGTTTGATATATGAATTTGAAATCATGAAATCCCGGCTTAAAAATGTACCTCCATTTAAATGAGTTGCAAAAGCTAATGATGGAGTCGAATTCCAAAATTCCAATCTTAGGTTTGTAATTCTGGTACATCAAGGTGTATCACGCATGTTCAAAAGTGTCGTTATCTCATAGTACAAACTGTGAAACAAATTGATCAACCATTGTAGGACCGAAAGTATGCCTAGAGGGGGGTGATTAGACTACTTGACCAATTAAAAATTTATCCTTTTCCCAATTTTAGTCTTTGGCAGATTTTAGCTATCTTAGCACAAGTCAAGCAATCTTAACACAATTCAAGCAAGCATGCAAAGAGTCTATGAGCAGCGGAAAGTAAAGCATGCAACTTGCAAGAATGTAAAGGGAAGGGTTTGGAGAATTTAAACGCAATTGGAGACACGGATGTTTTTGTCGTGGTTCCGATAGGTGGTGCTATCGTACATCCATGTTGATGGAGACTTCAACCCACGAAGGGTAACGGTTGTGTGAGTCCACGGAGGGCTCCACCCATGAAGGGTCCACAAAGAAGCAACCTTATCTATCCCATCATGGCCATCGCCCACGAAGGACTTGCCTCACTAGCGGTAGATCTTCACAAAGTAGGCGATCTCCTTGCCCTTACAAACTCCTTGGTTCAACTCCACAATCTTGTCGGAGGCTCCCAAGTGACACCTAGCCAATCTAGGAGACACCACTCTCCAAGAAGTAACAAATGGTGTGTTGATGATGAACTCCTTGCTCTTGTGCTTCAAATGATAGTCTCCCCAACACTCAACTCTCTCTCACAGGATATGGATTTGGTGGAAAGAAGATTTGAGTGGAAAGCAACTTGGGGAAGGCTAGAGATCAAGATTCATATGGTAGGAATGGAATATCTTGGCCTCAACACATGAGTAGGTGGTTCTCTCTCAGAAAATGTGTATTGGAAGTGTAGGTATGTTCTGATGGCTCTCTCCATGAATGAAGAGTGGGTGGAGGGGTATATATAGCCTCCACACAAAAACTAACCATTACACACAATTTACCAATCTCGGTGAGACCGAATTGAGAAACTTGGTCGGACCGATTTGGCAAACCTAGTGACCGTTAGGATTTTCGATGGAACTAAGATGCAACTCGGTAGGACCGGTATGGTTAGGGTTAGGGCATAACGTAATCTCGGTGTGACCAATTACGCAAAATCGGTGGGACCGATTTTGGTAATAAGCTAACCAGAGAGTTGGTCAAGTAAACTCGGTGGGACCGATTTGCTCATTTCTGTGGGACCAAAATGTTACAAAAGGGAAACAAAGAGTTTACATTGCAATCTCGGTGGGACCGATCACTCATCTCGGTAGGACCGAAACGTTACGAAGGGAAACAGAGAGATTACAACCCCATCTCGGTGTGACCGAGATCCCTATTGGTGAGACCGATTTGCCTAGGGTTTGTGGCAGTGGCTATGACATCTGAACTCGGTGGCGCCGGATAGAAAGAATTGGTGGGGCCGAGTTTAACTTTTGGTTTAGGTCATATGTGGATGTGGGAAGGTAGTTGAGGGTTTTGGAGCATATCACTAAGCACTATGAAGCAAGAACCTCATCAAGCAACACCTCATCCCTCCTTGATAGTATTGGCTTTTCCTATAGACTCAACATGATCTTGGATCACTAAAGTATAAAATGTAGAGTCTTGAGCATTGAGCTTGAGCCAATCTTTTTGTCCTTAGTATTTTGAGGGGTCCACTTTCCTCATCCATGCCATGCCATTCATTGAGCTTTTCCTGAAATATTAATCTTGGAATAGCATTAGCTCAATGAGCTATATGTTGTTAGGAATTACCAAAACCACCTAGGGATAGTTGCACTTTCAACCATGAGTGCACAATATCTCAATTACGCTAAAGTCCATCAAATATAGACACCTCACTCTTTATCTGAAGTCAACCCCCCCCCCCCCCCACCACACACACACACACATAGAGAGAAGTCGTTCTCTCCCCCAAACACCAACACATGAGCACATTAACACCCCTCTCTCTTGTAAAGTCCGGACCCCAACATAGGTCTCTATCACTTTGTCTCTCGGGCATGCACACATCTCTTCCCTCACTCTCTAGGTCTCCTGCTATCTCTCTTACCCAAGCACACGCACTATGTAGAGTGTATATTTCCCATACACACAAAACATCGCCCCCAAACGTCTATCTCCCTAGTTATGTGGTTCTCGCGCACTCACCTCACACACCACCCCCACTGCAAACAAGCACAATTTGTCTCCTTGTGCACCACTCTCCTCTTTCTATCTCTCCCACATGCGGACCCGCCCCAGCTCCTTCCCTGTATACATATATGTTGTGACTCTTTGCATAGCTCCCTAATGTATAATCGTTCTCGATTTCGCACATTGTTCTCTACACCATCTATTCTAGATCTCTCATGAAGTCCCTATCACACACACGATGACTCGCTTCCCTTGCGTCTCCGTTCATAGGCCAATTTCAGACAACATCAACATTGTCTCCCTATATATATGCCATTTATGGACACAAATGGCCCCTCTCGCCCCCTCTCTTCCTCTCTCTCTCTCTCTCTGTCGCTAGCTCTCTCTTTCTCTCGCTCTCACACCCCTCTCCCACACACACACTCGACGTCTCTTCCAAATAGTCTGCTCCCCCCCGCCCGCACCGGTGCTATCTCGCTACTACACATGTCACACCATTCCCCCTTCCCTTATACTAGGTTTACATCATCGGTGGTCTCTCTACTCCACATACACTCTCTCCCTCTCACACACAAACGTGTGCACAAACACACACAGACATGCACAAACACCCATTTATCTGGATCCTCATCTCTCCTCATGTCCGCATGTGTATCTCACACACTCACTCTCTAATTATGTATATGTGTCTCCACGTTACACAACACAAAGCCCCATGTACATGTCTCTTTATCCTCCACACACATAGACACAAAGAATATGTTATCATTGCCTCAGTCTCTAACATATCACACACGCACACTGTCTCTCCCTCTCACACAAACACGCTCAACAAGGGTTTCCCCATGAATAACTTACCGTATATTCATCAACAGTCGTGGAAGTACGGAGAACACGAGACGTGAAAAAGAATAAATCTACACGTGCTTAGACCACCTAGTATGACTACTAGGACTAGAGCAAGCCAAAAAGCGCACCGCCATCACCCCCTCCTTGTCGGCGACGGGAAAATCTTTGTTTTACACAGTCGAGAAGTCATTGTGCTAAGGCCCCACATGCCGAGGCGTCGAATAGAATGTAGATGCTAGTTTACGGAAGCAAGTGTCTATAATATGTTTGTATCTCCATACTTATATTTCTTCTCTTACAAAAAACCGAGTTGGTGATGATGGTACGTGTGCCATCTTGCAATATAGACCGTCCGATCTATATCTGACGGATGGAAATTAAACTAAAAGATACCCGCACCCCTCTCCACATTTGTAGACAAGGCCTTCCCTCGTCCATCCTTATCTCCAACAAACTTCATTGTTGAGCAATTAAGAAAGGAAGCCTCTGGAACAAACTGGCCTGGTGGCCGCTGCCGGCGTTGTCAATCCCCATGCCCCCGCTTAGTCCGACCACCAACCACCACCACACCCCCACTCCTCTTCACCTTATCTCATATTTCTTGAGATATCATTAGTTTTTACACATGGGATTACTCCCGCAAGGGTCAATCACAACAAGTGTTTTATAAAAAATGCATCTTGATGTTCCGTGCAATGCACGGATCTTGCTAGTACTCCTACACAAGACTAAGTTGGTGATGCTGGTGTGTCTGCCATCCGTCGTTTCTGACCATTAGATCTACATCTAACGATTGTGAGGTAAGTTGTTGCCTTTTCTCACCAACATCCCACTTGTCTACCAATTTGCAGAAAAACCATAATTAGTATCTTAAAACCAACCACATCCCTCCCTGACCTCAACAAAACAGCCCAAGGAATATATTCTAATTGAAACATAATATATCTCTAGTGACATATGTATATCAAAATTAGAGTGTTTTGTACCAAGTTTGTGAATAAGTATTATTCTAATTATGATTCGTTGCAACGGACATGAACATTGCTAGTATTTCCAACCATGCATTTTTCCTAGTATTCCATAGTTTCGAGTTTTCCATCAAGATGTTAGTCACTCATGGTTGATATTTACTTTCAATCATGTACACATATGCACTATGTAACTAGCCTTGCTTATTGGCTTCCAAAGCTTAACTTTCACTCCTACTTACAATATGTAGAGTATTTAACAAAAAACTACCACTTTCAACCAGCCCTAGGAAGAATCTATTGTACAAAAAATAGCAAAAACATACCCAAAATTTCTTAATCCATGCCAAAAACTACCTAGTACTCCTACAGATTAGGTTCGTTTAAACCCATTTATGACAGGGTTGGCCCACACGTCTGTGCTGACGAGCCAGCTTAAACCAACACATTTTGTTTGACCATTGACACGAGGGACCCACATCTGACCTTCTATCCTGTTATTCCCCCTCAAATCATTATTTTTCCTAAACATTACTTCAAATAGTACTGATGCGTGTTCGTCGGTGGCGCCGGTGATGAGCGAGTTGGCCGCCGCTCCGCCAGACGGGCCGGACGCCGCGCTGGCCTCCGCACGGGTTGGCAGGCTGGCCCGAGCGTGGCTCACGAGCAAGCAAGCCGCCGCGCTGGCCTTTGCTCGAGCTAGATGATTAGCCTTAGCGTGGCGCGCGCGAGAAAGCCGTCGCGCTGCCATGCCAATCTAGCTAGCAAACCTTGCAGACAAGCAGCTGGACGGAGCTATCTTGGCTAGCTAGCGGCCGCGAGCGCCGGACGGAGCTGGCATCCGGGCTGCCGCAACATGGGCTCCGTACCGCCGGCGGTTTTGACCTCGCCTTCTGCCGGCGGCGGTAGCTGCGTCCCATGGCCGAGGATGACTAGGTGGACGGGCCGGAGGTTGGAGGTCACTCGAGGATTTTTGTTGGTAAGAGCATGTACAATGGCTGATAAGGTAGTCTTATCTTAAGTCTGCCACATATGCAAGTGGTAGTAGTTTCTTGGCATTTTAGTGGTTTCTTGCATTATTAGAGCAAGTACAATAGAGCTGAGTCAGCGGGCAATAAGAAATAAACTAGTATATTTCTGCTTAGTTGGAGGAAAGAGAAGAGGAGAGAGAAGGTAAGCGGGATCTTCGTGAAGATCCACCTCTAGCACGTGCTCCTAAGCACTTTGTGAGAATGAGAAGTGGGCCACATAATATAAAGTAGTACACTCTTTTGATCTATTATTGTACATGTTGGCTATAAGATGGGTTGTAGATGACATGGCACTGGCTTATAGCCAGCAGCTGGCTATACTATTAACCATGCTCTTAGGGGTTTCTTGTAAGGAACAATGTACGTACTACTAGCGACAAAAGGCGATTCTAGGCTGCGTTGTACTCCAACGAGTACTACTAGTGGTCGCGGGAGTATATACCTCGTTTTGTGGGTTCTATCCCGGCTGAACGCACGGCGGCCTTTTTAAAAAAAAATAGTACTACTACACTTCGCTGCGAGCCAATATTTTACATGGATAGTTTGAGTTTTGAAGTCAAATGGACGTGTGGCCCCACAATCTGGGTGCACTGGACAGCCTAGCCATGTGAACGGGTTTTCCTTCCCAGCATCCTGTGGCTTGCGTGCTCGCCCTAGCCGCACCTCGCTTGCAGCTTCCTCATCAGCTAGTAGCATATTTAAACTAGAGCCTCCCAATTAAGCCCGAGGAGCCGGAAAAGCCTGGCGGGGCATTGGGAACTGTGCAATATGGCTCTGTACGTAAAGTGCTCTACTACTACTCTGTAGCTTGTGGCGTTGCACGCATGGACTTCACTCCATTATCGGCTCTACTATAAAAGAAATTCCTCTTGACGTGTTTTTTTAAACGGAGGCAAAAGCTTTGCTTCATCTCATTCATAAAGAAGGAACTACTAACAAAGTTCGACGAGATCCATTACACCTCCACAAATGGAAGCGAAAAGCCTAGTCTCGCTGTATCAAATAACTCAAATGTTCTGCCCCCATAGTAACCCTCGCTGATAAATAGGCTGCTAGTGTGTGCATGAGAGGAGCGACTGAATAGAGCACCGAGAGTACCCACTAGGCCACTACGCAGGTGTACTTCCCCTGCATTGATAGTACAGCGATGGTTCTAGAGAACAGTAGTACCCTCAACTTCCAACTATAGCTCCTTGGCCCTGAGATTCAAGAGTTCAAAACTGGTGCACTATACTAGACTAGACTAGAAGTACAGTACATCACACTACTAGTTGAGAAAAGTAGTACTAGTACTGCTATAGTACGAGTACGTACTCCTCCGTCACATAATGTAAGACGTTTTTTGACACTAGTTGGCGTGTACAAAAAATGGCAAAAACATACCCAAAATTTCTTAATCCATGCCAAAAACTACTACCTAGTGCCAAAATTTTCTTACTAGTGCTATTATTTACAGTATAATGCAATCCCATAATGTTCCATAATGCTAGTACTAGTAGTAAATAATAGCCTCACCCCTTCGCTGAGGAACAATCTACAGTTGGAAGGGACGAGGCCCTGCGGTTACTACGCTCTTATCTCCTCCTCGCCAGTTCCCCTCCCCCCGAAGAGAAGGCGGTTCATCGCTGCTCCCATGGATTCGCAAGGCGGTTCTCCTCCTCGTCGGGGCTGGGAGACCTTGGACGACGATCCTCTGGGAGATATCGCACGCCGCTTCGACGTCCTCACCGCCGCAAGACTCGGTGCTTCCTGCACCAACTTTTTCAAGACGCTTCTTAAACAGGCTTGGGAAAAGGCCATGCTTGTTGGTCTTCCATGCGTCCTCGAGGAGAAGGTTCTTCTATGGGACAATCCTTCGAATAGTCCACCGGTCCCTGGCCATGGTTGCACGTTGACTCCGCTAGAGTTGCCGGCGTTGAGAGGTAGTCGGATTTTGTCCGATGAGCAGGTCAGTAATGGAGTTTGATCATGTAGTACTTAGTTATTCCATTTCCATCCCGTAATTTCTCCGTCGCCCACCGTCTTATATATAGGTCTGGGTTGGTGCCAACGAAGATTGGCTTGCATACCTCCGGCCGGATACCACCATCATTTTGCACAACATCCACAGCAGTGCGGCCGTTTCGGTAGACCCCTTCTCCACCATTGGGATCGGCCTTCCGGACTGGCTGGGCTTGAATACGTATGATGATGCCTACATGAGATTGAAGAAGATAGCAATTGTGGACCCGCCGACAAAGCAACGCGGCTACGATGAATACTATCTCATCGTGGTGTTCGACATAAGGATTGCCATCAATGCAAGAGGCAGTAACGGCAGAGGCTGGCGCATGTTGGCGGCGGCAGATTTGTACCCCTACACGTTCGAAGACGTCGTGCGCCATCTAGCCCGCATCTTCGCGGTGACAAGCCAGGGGACTTGTTTCATCTGGTTGCCATCCTATGGTACGGGAGATTACAAACGGAATGCACAAACCATCATTTGCATCCCTAACGGTACTCCATTATTTTGCAGGGACCAGTCATCCCCCGATCAAAATAAGATCGCCGATCCTGGATGTGCATTTGCATCCGCGATTCGGTCTAACCTGGAACCTTGTAGCTGACTTTGGCATATTGAGACCAACTATCTTAGCAGTCGTTACCCATGGTACCACTGATGTGCAACATGGTCACACAATCTACCACGATCGGACCGTCACCATCTACCCAGGTATTCCATTTTTTAACCCTCTGGCCATCTCTTTCATTGTTGTATTAGTAGTATACTTTGTAGTACTAGTAGGAGTACTTTTTACCTTGGAGGACGCGTAAAGACTTGAACCCACTAGCTGCCACCATTTTTGTTTTTCCATATCTTACTATCTCATCCATGTAGCCAAGAGTGGCTATAAATAATAAGCCGGTTATTTTACTTCCTCTATACCGGAGTAGTACTATTTGCTGCACAGTATTACTGGCCGCCATATTTGAGCACAACATTATTATGCATGGACCTTGACTATGTACGTCACCATGTGTCCAGATCTGGGATGCCGCGTGTACCAGATGAACGGCGCCGAGTTCGACCCCCGTGATGCTGCGTGGGTGCCGAGGAACACTCTTGGAGAGTACTCGCTTTTCATCGGGGAAAAGCTACCCCATTGTGAAGTGGATGCCACCTTCCGTGCACGACACGGAAGGCTTGCCGTTCATGAAGCATGGTTGTGTCTTCAGTGTGCACCGCCGGATGAACGACATGCTGGGACACGCTATCCTTGATTTATGCCGCTTCAGCTTGGATGAGTCTCCATCATGTGGAACCGGACTAGAAAGCTGCGACAATGATTCCCGTTGCCCACCGCTATGGATCGTGTCATCCATGAAGAACACCTAGGAATGGAACCTGGAGGAGGACATGTAGCCCATCTATAACGTGTAAGTGGAGTACGGTAATTGTGAACGGTAGCGCTGCGAATATATGTAGACTAGTCGTGCACAAATTTATCACATGAATTGGAGATGAACTTGTGTGGCATACTGGCATTTGTCCTTTAGAATTTATTACTAGTAAATGTGTTATGTGTACGTGCAACTTGTGTGGTTGTTGCACAGGCTCGAACATGCTCTTTGAGAAAAAAAGGTGGCACAACTTTGGATATACATGACGTGGTGGCATCATACAGTAGCATCGTTCGCTATAGTTGTAGTACACTCCTACTAGGACGACAACTCCTATAAAACCTTGCGCTTGGCTCTTTGCCTCTCCGGGAGGTTCAACAGTTCGTACTCGTGTGAACCTTGCACTTGGCTCTTCGCCTCTTCGGAAGGTCCAACAGTGATGATACTACAGTACAATATGCTTCTTGCAATCTGACACCGATTGAACTGTTGCACGTCCACCGCGAGGGCGAGGGCGAGGGAGAGGGAGAGGGCGCTGTAGTCAAAATCCTCTCCTCGTCCTGCGAACCACCGCGCGCATGGGTGAGGGAGAGGCGTAGTAAGCAAGCTTCTCCTCGTTCGGCGAGTTGACGGGACACATCAAAGCAGTACTATTACTAGTAGTAGTAGTCCATACTGTGTCCTTTCCGATTAATATGGCTTAATTTGAAATGAGAAAATACACTGGCGGTCAATGTATGTAACAATATGTTGTTTACGGTCACTATATATAGTTTTGCGACGATTATACGATCACTAGCTCATCGTAGAGCACCATATTGCACCCTACTGACCGGCCACATAGTCGACGTGGCACTTTGTTGACTGGTTAAATTGTCACCTGGTTTCTGGGTCCCACCTATCAGTTGGCAGAGCAAAGAAATTAGTTAAACAAAACTTTACGCAGGCGCGATACGAGTCCAACCCTTGCGCGCGAACCGCCCTGGCTGTGTATGTGAGTGCATGCACATGTCCTCCCTCGGTCTTCCAACAAAGAGTGTACTTCGGCTATAAAACAAAGAGTGTAGTACATGATGTACATCTACAGTTCCAATCCATTTAGCCTTTAATCTAAATCGATATTGATTGACTAATGTACCAACTTGTGTTGTAGGTATAGGCTACATGTCTATCCTTAATTACAACATGCAACGGCCTTCATTTAATCTTCTCATCTCAATGGACGCATGCACACATAAGTATGCTACTTTTGGGCGTTAATTATGCCCTGGTCAATGTGTAAATCTCTAAATGTACAGTCTTTCACAGACGTAGGGAGTAGGTTGAGCACTTGAGCGTGAGCGTGTGTGTAGCGTCGTGTGTTGTGTGCCGCATGGGTGCGTGAGTGTTGCATGCATCCATGTGTACGTGTGAGTGTTGCATGTTGCATGCATGCATGCATGGGGTTTACTCCCTCCCATTGACATGTTCATATTTCAAGCTTCCTCTGTTCCCTCCATATGGTGATACTCCCTCTGTTCCCAAATAGTACGGAGTAAAAGCCTCCCTCTGTTCCCAAATACGGAGTATTTGTCTTTCTACAAATTTCAACAAGTGACTAGGTACGGAGAAAAATGAGTGAAGTGAGCATAGAGGCATAGGGATACTGTAGAAAGGAAGTCCTCGCGATCCATTATTCCCCATCTCGGTCAGAGAGAACTATTCAACTAGTCTTCGCAGTGAAGTGACAATACACGCTGCAGCAGATGGGACACGTAATTAATAAGCTGAACCAGCGTGTTGGTGTTACTAAATCAGCCTTACCCAGTACTGCCATCTCTTCTTCTTCCTCCTGTCTTCCCCATTGTCGGCCGCACACCATTTACCCCCGCTCACTGCTCGCCCGCCCGCGCCATCTTCCTTGGTAGCTCGCGCATACCATATCCCCCCGCTCACTGCTCGGACACACGAGGAGAAGCTTCTTCGCTCGCCCGCCCGAATCCACTTCCCCGCTGGCTCACAAGCACCGAAAACCCCAATGGCAGAACTGACTGACACGCAGAGCCGCGATTGGAATTCCCTCCCCGATGTTCTCTTGGAGCATATCTGTAGTCGTATGGACCTACTCAGCACCGTCCGTCTGGCCGCATGCTCGGTGTCTTTATACCATCTACTCGTCTGCAACCGGCTGGCTCTTTTCAAGACACCCTGCTTGCTGATGCCCTGATCCTCGCAGGTGGACCAGACACCGACTTGACGATCCTATGGAGGTTGCCATGGTGCCCCTCGACATGCTACCACTACCCGTCCACCTGTCCTTCATGCGCGACCACTACTGGGCGGGCTTGAAGACCAAGTGGATCGTCCTCATCCACCACACTGGTAGTCCGTGGCGTCTCGTGGATATCTACACCCAGCGAGAGATCACCTTCCATCATTGGATACCGCCGCCATCGAGCCTCGTGGCCCACCGGACACTCCTGCCTACTACGCATGAGACGTGTCAAGCTTTTGGCTCGACCTCTGTTTGCAGAAAGTTGTAATCTGTGAAGTGCCCACACCATCAGAAGACTACATGGATTACAAGCTCATTGCCTTGTTCAACATGGGATTAGTCTATCTGGAATCCGGTCGCCATACATGGTTATGGCTCATCATCAATCCTGTTGAGGCAACATTTCTGTCTGATGCTATAGTGCACGATGGCATCGTTTACGCGGTTGACGCACATATTGGCTGCCTACACTGGTGGAATCTATCGTCGTGTAATTGTTCTATCTCATCTCATCTTTACCTTATGAATATGACTGCTTGTTCATTTGTTACAAATTTAGAATGCATAGCATGTCTATAACCACAACATTGCTATATGTTCCTCTCATTTCCTAGATTTTTATGACCACACATGTTATTGTTAGAGTTAATATGAGAACAATTGGCATCTAATGATTGTTAGAATACATATTATGAGCATAACATCATGATTGTTATATGTTACTCTCGTTTACAAGATTTTTATAACAACGCATGTTATTGCTTAGAGTTGATATGAGAACAGTAGTAGTAAGTGCTATGGTAGAATATGAGTAGGCGCTGCCATAGCTGTTTTCCTCTCATTGTTACATGATGTTTGAACCATGACATATTGCTAGAATATGAAAGCCATTGGCTTACTTTTTAACTTGGGGTATGATTATGACCACGGCATTGCAATTCTCTGTCTATGATATGTGTCACTGTTATAATAATCTTAATTCCACACATACTCTGAACATGGTTGTTTATTTTGTTCTTTTGGTCTCCAATTTGAATTATTGCAGCAGACGCAAATGCGCTAGCCTTTATGATTCTAGGACCTGGAATCATACCAGCCGATGAGTGGTGGTTTATCGCTCGTTCAGCTGACGGCGGTCATTTGATGCTCATTCGCACGTACCAAATTGACCAAACCATTACATCAAACCACATGCAGTACAATGCGTGGGGCATTCATGACATTGATGGCTATGGCTACTTCATGTTCGAGAAAGATCCCAGCTCCGTTGGGCCAGGCGTATTCAACTGGAGGCGGGTTTACAGCCTCGGCAACCACTCCTTGTTCCTCGGGCTCAATTATCCGATCATCCAACCAATCATCAATCATATCACCGGCGATGATTATTGTGCTATGCAACTTCCATTTGCGAGGGGGGCTATGTTTACACATCATACCATGGGTTTCATGAATCACCATATCCAGAGATTCGTCGACATAGCTTGTTGCCAGATAATCTTCAGTGTGTGAAATGCATCAAGCTTCCATGCGATGGATGACTTTTGCAAACCCGACATGCGGCGATGTGGTTCATGCCAACAGCAAATATGCACAACTTGATTTGTGCTGATATCTAGACTGAGCCATGTATTCTGCTGCTGTAGCACGACCCTCTTTTGTTGGATATTATGTATTGTTGTTAGTTTGAAGCACTCCTCTGGCTTGAAGGATAGATACCTTCCTAGGATCAAGTGCATCCTAACTCACCTGTGTAGGATGTACTGATAATGATGATGGAGATGCTGTGCATAAGCCATATACATATACATATACATATATACATATACATACATATATATATATATATATATATATATATATATATATATATATATATCAGTTAGGCTTCAAGTGCGTACTTGTTAGTTAAACCTATGTATAAATTGTGACACTAAATACGACTAGTAAGTAGTACAGTAGCAGTACTAGTATACGTCGGTCAAATTATTCATCATGTCCACACATTGAATTGATGTGACAACATGCTGCGCGTGAGGTGACACAAGAATCCAGGCGACGTGTTCAGGTATTCTGGGCTTCATATTTGGAGTACCACTTATCTGTCGAAATCTTTCATCATTCACTTAAAATAGTCGATTGATCATACATTGAGTACCATATAACTGGAATTACCGATGCAAGTCGAAGAAGGATTGGTCGGTGCTGCCGGCTGGCGTCAAGTTCGATCCCACGGATCAGGAGCTGATCGAGCACCTTGAGGCCAAAGTGAGTGCTGACAGTGCGAGATTTCAGTCTCTCATCGATTTGTTCATACCAACCATCGACAGTGAGCACGGCATATGCTACACCCAACCTGAGAAACTTCCACGTAAGACACCAATCGGCCGTCTACTTGCACAAACATATTCCTTTGTTTATAGCTCTATTTTTCTTTTTAGACGCAGACCTAGTGAAGAAATTACAATTTGACAGTTAATAAAAAGTGAAACAAGTGACTGCAACATGCCAAAGATGTTATGAAAATGCCAATTAGGTACACTAAAACCTGTATTCCACAATACTGCGGGTATCACACTGAGTTGCCTAAGGAAGCATTTCTTCCAGCACAATTCCAGGGCATTCAAAAGGGGCACGTGGACGCGTCGCAAGATATAGTCGGAGTGCGGCATGCACGCAATGCGGCACAAGACCGGCAATACCTTGCCAGTGATGGTCAACGGCCGGCAAACGGGCAGGAAAAAAAGGTTCTAGTGCTGCACACCAACAAGAACTTTGACCAGCAGAGGACCAACTGGGTGATGCATCAGTACCACCTCGGGGACCTGGAGCAAGAGAAGGAGCGGGAGCTGGTCCTCTGCAAGATTTTCTACCAGACGAACACTAGGGCTAGGAGTAAAAAGATTATAAGTTAGTTTGGTATTGGTAGTTGTACTACCTTGTCGTCCGCAAGTTGGTATTGTTGTTAATGATCTTTTGGTATGAACTTGCATTTGCTTCCAACCATCATGTCGAGGGTCGACGTGGACATAAAGCTGAATCATTTGTTTCGAAACGAATTTTCAGGCACCTGATTTTTATTTGATGGGTAGCATAAGCACCCGCCGTTCGAATTCCCAGTTCTCCATTTTTTTCGAAACAAGTGCATGCACTTATTATCACGATAAAAAAACAATATCCGTGCTGCATCCCAGTTATCAGTATATACTTGCAGAATTCTCTCGTTATTGAGCACGTATATTGTTTTTTTAGGTCGAGCAAGTTTCAACTGGGTTGTAGACTGCCCAGGGTTGGTTTTGTTTTTAACGGGCCCAGCCATTGACGACAACGGGGCACAAAGATCCAGCAGGTATCTACTGGCCTCTGGCCCACCAGCGTTAGTTATATTTTGTCTTACAACATCCGCAGGCAGTTTTTTTACTGAATCAAACACACAGCCCAGTTCTATTTTCCTCTTGAAACGCATGTCCTACATCCGTTTTCTAATCTCTACCTATAGTTTTACTAGTTCATATACACGTATCATTATATTGAAAACACATAAAATTCCCTTTTCATATTTACATCCTTATTTTTGTTGTTTTTTCCCACCCAGTGCTGATTTTTTTACCACTGGTTTTCCCCTAAACTAACTCAATTGTCCCACGTCTTATTTGCTTACAAAAACAAAACGATTTTTTTGGCAAATCAATAAGTTCTTAAAAAAATGTTTATCATTTCGGGATTACAACAGTTCGGACTCCACCGAAATATGCAAAATAAGGTTGAACTTTTTGACCGTGGTCCTGGGCAGAAAATGGGCTGTAATAAATTACTTAAGAATTAGCAAATGGGCTGCAAATTATAAAAAATAGCAAATGGGCTTTATGTTGTCTGCCACAGATTTGGAGGCTGACTTGTGGGCCTACTAAGTTCATGCGTACACAAGGTTTCTCAAAAAAGAAACTTAGTCAACAATCGACTCTACCAGCGTCAGACCGTTAGATGTCAATCTGACGGCAATCGTGCTTCTTCAGTATCTGATCTTCTTGCCCTAGCCGCCCAAACCAGCGCCGTCGGAACCGCCTGCTCCCACCTCCCGTGGCCGGCAGTGCTGCCGGGCAAGCCTCACGGCCCCATCATACTCGCATCCCTGGCCTGTCTATCCCTCTACTCACCCACACCTCTTGTTATTTTCCGGCGACGGCAACAAAACCATTCAACCCTCGTACTCTCCACCGCGTGGGCAGCCACAGCTGTGTCTTCCCCGGCTTCGTGTCGTTCCCTTAGTAGGCCTCGTCGTCGTCCACCGCCCTGGTGCTCTCGGTGCAGCGTGGTCAACGATGTCCATCCAACGGCCGTAGTGCTTCTTCAACCTCTGTTCTTCTTGCCCCAGCCGCCCAAAGCAGCGCCGGTCGTGCCGCATGCTCCTGCCTCCCGTGGCCGGCTGTGCTGCCGCGGAGGCCTCACCGTCCCCATACTACTCCCACCGCTGGCCAGGCCATCCCTCCACTCACCCACTCCCCCTATTATTCTGCGGCGACGGCAGCCTCACACCGCAACCGAACCAGTGAACCCTCATACTCCTCTCCGCGTGGGCATCCACTGCCGCGTATTCCCCGGCTCTGCGTCGTCCCCTTCCTAGACCTCCTCGTCGTCCACCGCCCTGGTGCTCTCGACGCGGCGTGGTCAATGTGGTCAACGACCGACTTCCATCGAAAGAGTACTGTACATGGAGAGGCTGACAGATGGGTCCATGGCAGCCGCAAGGAAGTGCCTCCTTATTATGCGCAAAATAATTGTTCCTCCACCTGACAGCGGGGACCCGCCGGACGGGCCACCAGTATTTTGCGGAAAAAACGTTTCCCCCTGACTGCTGGGACCCACCGGACAGGCCACTGTATTTTGTGAAAAAAAAACGTTTGCCCCTGACTGTTGGGACCCACCGTACGGACCACCGTATTTTGCGAAAAAAACGTTCCCCCCGCTGTCAGCTTGGACCCACCGAAAGTGCCTCCTTATTACGCACATAAAAATGAATACTCCCCCTGCTAGCTGGGACCCACCATGGTGGGAGGCTGACTTGTGGGCCTACTAAGTTGACGGGGATGGAGGGCTTTGTCAACTTAGTCAATATGAACGATTCTAGCTCCAGTGACCGTACGATGTCCATCCAATGGCCGTCGTGCTTCTTCAATCTTTGCTCTTCCTGCTCCAGCCGCTCAAACAAGCGCCGGCGGGACTGCCTACTCCCTCCTCCCCGCAGCCGGCTCTGCTGCCGCGCAGGCCTCACCGCCCCATCGTACTCCCATCGCTGGCCTAGCCATCCCTCTACTCACCCACACCTGTTGTTATTCTCCGGCGACGGCAGACGAACCAGTAAACCCTCGTACAATCGTACTCCCCTCCGCGTGGGAAACAACTACCGAGTCTTCCCTGCCTCCGTGTCGTTCCCTTCCTAGGCCTCGCCGTCGTCCACCGCCCTGGTGCTCCCGGTGCGGCCTGGTCAACGTGGTCAACGACCGACATGGATCTGAAGTGGACTGTACGTGGAGAGGCCGACAGCTGGGTCCACGGCCGCACGGAAGGAAATGCCTCCTTATTACGCGCAAAATAATGATTCCTCCACCTGACATCAGGGACCCACCAAAAGGGCCTCTGTATTTCGCGAAAAAAAATGTTACCGTCGCTGACAGCTCGGACCCACCAGCTATATCTTCGCACGCAAGGAAGTGCCTCCTTATTACGCACAAAAAAATGAATACTCCCCCTGTTAGCTGGGACCCAGTATAGTGGCAGGCTGACTTGTGGGCCTACTAAGTTGACGGGGATCGATGGCTTTGTCAACTTAGTCAATATGCACGATTCTAGCTCCAGTGACCGTACGATGTCCATCCAACGGCCGTAGTGCTTCTTCAACCTCTGGTCTTCTTGCTCCATCCGCCCAAACCAGCGTCGGTCGTGCCTCGTGCTCCTGCCTCCCGTGGCCGGCTGCGATGCAGCGGAGGCCTCACCGCCCCCTACTACTCCCACCGCTGGCCAGGCCATCCCTCTACTCACCCACACCCCATGTTATTCTGTGGTGACGGCAGCCTCACACCGCAGTGAACCAGTGAACCCTCGTACTCTTCTACGCGTGGGCATCCACTGTCGCGTCTTCCCCGGCTTTGCGTCGTCCCCTTCCTAGGCCTCGCTGTCGTCCACCGCCCTGGTGCTCTCGGCGCGGCATGGTCAATGTGGTCAAGGAACGGCTTCCATCGGACGTGGACTGTACGTGGAGAGGCTGATAGCTGGGTCCACGGCCGCAGCAAGGAAGTGCCTCCTTATTACGTGCAAAATAATTATTCCTCCACCTAACAGCGGGGACCCACCGGACGGGCCACCGTATTTCATGAAAAAAAAAGCGTTTCCCCCCTGACTGCTGGGACCCACCAGCTACACCTTCACATGCAAGGAAGTGCGTCCGGAAAAAAAAACAAAACGATTCACCCCCCTGACTGCTGGGACCCACCAGCTACATCTTCGCACGCAAGGAAGTGCCTGACAGTCGGGACCCACCTGGTCGAAGCGTATGTAGCGTTGTCATTCTGGCCGCGAACGTGTACATACATACTGGTCGATGTAGAGGCGCGCACGTGTCGTAGTAGAGGCGTGCACGTGTCATAGTAGAGGCGTGCACGTAGCGTGTACACGTACCTACAGCGGTCAGGGTGCAAGAAAGAAAATACGGCCACGTATGTGTACATACGGGCAGGATCTCGAACGCCTACTCGCACATACGTACGGCCAGGGCTCGTTTACATGGCTGGGTCGGAACGGAGAAACAGCATTGTCGTTGTGTTCATGGGGAGGCAACGGAATGCGTCGTGTTCATGGGGAGGCAACGGAATGCGTCGTGTTCATCGGGAGGCAACGGAACGCATGGGAGCCAACCGGCTGGGTCAGAATGGAATGCGTCGTCGTGTTCATCGGGAGGGCTTGGATGGAACAGGCGATGGAAACGAGGCCTGGCGTACCGTAGAATGGAGGAAACGGACCTCCTACGGTCGAAACGGGGGTCCTGTTGATCGGGAGGGGTGTGGCGTACTGCAAGACGGAGGAAACGGACCTCCTACGGTCGAAACGGGGGTCCTGTTGATCGGGAGGGGTGTGGCGTACCGCAAAATGGACGAAACGGACCTCCTACGGTCGAAACGGGGGTCCTGTTCATCGGGAGGGGTGTGGCGTACCGCAAAACGGGACTCCACGGGATACTGTTCATCTCCACCGTCGACCTCCTCCAGCCTCCACGGGCTACCGTCGACCTCCTCCAGCCTCCATGGGCTCATGTTCATCCAGCCTCCACCGCGCGCTACTCCACCGGCTACTGTTCAACCACCCCTCCACCGTCTACTGTTCATCCAGCCCTTCACACCACGGGGTCCTGTTCAACCACCCCTCCACGGGCACCCCTCCATCGTCTACTGTTCATCCAGCCCTCCACACCACGGGGTCCTGTTCATCCAGAGGCAACGCCACCGCTCACTGTTCATCCAAAAAACCCCACAACACTCACTAATCATCCCAGAGGTAGCATCGATCGGCTTCAGTTAGCAGCAGTAGTGAAGGAATCTCTCGATCGGGTTTAGTTAACAGCCATCGATCGATCGCTCGGGTTCAGTAACGCGTAGCCTGCAGTGCAATCGCTCGGGTTCAGTTAGAGCCCAACGCCTCGCTCAGGTTCAGTTAGAGCCAACGTGTCGCACACACGCGCGTACATGTACAAGAGAAACGCGCACTGCTCGGCCCCCGACCTCCCACCGTAACCGGGAACTCCCTGAAATTTTCCTCGCCCTCGCTTCTACCACGGTTTTTTCCGTCATGGACGGCCCAAAGAATGTCATGCAGCTGCGTCTCCGGCCCGCCTAGGACGAAAAGCCCATTTTCTGTCATGATTTTTTGTCATAGAAGTAGGAGCCCACCACATCTATGATGATACGGGTTTTGTCACAACTATCGTCATAGAAGTGTCATATGTATGACAGAAAAAATTTCGTTCGGCCCAAAATGTCACGGATGTGTCTTTTTTTTGTAGTGCCTCCACGGGGTGGTCCTGTTCATCCTGCCCTCCACGGGGTCCTGTTCATCCAGCCCCAACCGGCTCGATCGGTCGGGTCCTGTTCATCCAGAGGCAACACCACGGGGTCCTGTTCATCCACCCCCACTGGGAACTGTTCATCCAACCCCCCCCCCCCCCAACGCTCATTGTTCGTCCAGAGGCAGCATCGATCAGCTTCAGTTAGCAGCAGTAGCGAAGGAATCGCTCGATCGGGTTCAGTTAACAGCCATCGATCGATCGCTCGGGTTCAGTGACGCGTAGCCTGCAGTGCAATCGCTCGGGTTCAGTTAGAGCCCAACGCCTCGCTCGGGTTCAGTTAGAGCCCAACACCTCGCACCCACGTGCGTGTGTGTACGAGAGAAACGTGCATCGCTTGGCCCCGACCACCCATCGTAACCGGGAACACCCCGATATTTTCCTCGCCCTCGCTTCTACCATGGTTTTTTCTATCATGGACGGCCCAAAGAATGTCATGCAGCTGCGTCTCCGGCCCGCCCAGGACGAAAAGCCCATTTTTTGTCATGATTTTTTGTCATAGAAGTAGGACCCCACCACATATATGATCATAGCGGGTTTTGTCACAATTATCGTGATAGAAGTGTCATAAGTATGACAGAAAGATTTTCGTTCGGCCCAAAATGTCATGGATGTGTCTTTTTTTGTAGTGGAAAGGGGGAATCCTACTCCCACCGGGAGTAGGACTCCCCCCCTTGGGCGCGCCATAGAGGGCCGGCCCTCCCCCTCCTCCACTCCTTTATATATGGGGGAGGGGGCACCCCATAGATACACAAGTTGATCTCTTAGCTATGTGCGGTGCCCCCCTCCACAGATTTTCACCTCGGTCATATCGTTGTAGTGCTTAGGCGAAGCCCTACGTCGGTAACTTCATCATCACCGTCATCACGCTGTCATGCTGACGAAGATCTTCCCCGACACTCAGCTGGATCTAGAGTTCATGGGACGTCACTGACCTGAACGTGTGCAGATCGCGGAGGTGACGTACCTTCGGTGCTAGGATCAGTCGAATCGTAAAGACGTACGACTACATCAACCGCGTTTTTATAACGCTTCCACTTACGGTTTACGAGGGTACATGGACAACAGTCTTCCCCTCATTGATATGCATCACCTAGATGGATCTTGCGTGTGCGTAGGAATTTTTTTAAAATTACTGTGTTCCCCAACAGTGGCATCCGAGCCAGGTCTATGCGTAGATGTTATATGCATGAGTAGAACACAAAGGAGTTGTGGGCGTGGGTATATACATATTGCTTGTTGTCACTAGTTGATTCTTGATTCAGCGGTATTGTTGGATGAAGCGGCTCAGACCGACATTACGCGTACGCTTACGCGAGACTGGTTCTACCGACGTGCTTCGCACATAGGTGGCTAGTGGGTGTCAGTTTCTCCAACTTTAGTTGAATCGGATTCAATGAACAAGGTTCTTTCTGAAGATCAAAAACCAATCACTATACCGCGTTGTGGTTTTTGATGCGTAGGTAAGAACGGTTCTTGCTCAGCCTGTAGCAGCCACATAAAACTTGCAACAACAAAGTAGAGGACGTCTAACTTGTTTTTGCATATGGTCAAGACATGATGCTAAATTTTATTGTATGAGATGACCATGTTTTGTAAACAGAGTTATCGGCAACTGGCAGGAGCCATATGGTTGTCGCTTTTTATTGTATGAAATGCAATCGCCATGT
The DNA here is from genome assembly GCA_034509565.1 of Triticum monococcum. Taxonomy (NCBI): domain Eukaryota; kingdom Viridiplantae; phylum Streptophyta; class Magnoliopsida; order Poales; family Poaceae; genus Triticum; species Triticum monococcum. The sequence continues at coordinate 654,137,806 of CM067847.1, read as the reverse complement.
AATTGCTTTACTTTATCACTAAGCGGTAGCGATAGTCGTAGAAGAAATAGTTGGCGAGACGACAAGGATGCTTCGATGGAGATGAAGGTGTCAAGCCGGTGACGATGGTGATCATGACGGTGCTTTGGAGATGGAGCTCAAAGGCACAAGATGATGATGGCCATATCATATCACTTATATTGATTGCATGTGATGTTTATCCTTTATGCATCTTATTTTGCTTAGTTCAGCAGTAGCATTATAAGATGATGTCTCACTAAATTTGAAGGTATAAGTCTTCTCCCTGAGTATGCACCGTTGCTACAGTTTGTCGTGCCGAGACACCACGTGATGATCGGGTGTGATAAGCCCTACGTTCACATACAACGGGTGCAAGCCAGTTTTGCACACGCGAAATACTCGGGTTAAACTTGACGAGCCTAGTATATGCAGATATGTCCTTGGAACACTGAGACCGAAAGGTCGAGCGTGAATCATATAGTAGATATGATCAACATAGTCATGTTCACCATTGAAAACTACTCCATCTCACATGATGATCGGACATGGTTTAGTTGATATGGATCACGTGATCACTTAGATGATTAGAGGGATGTCTATCTAAGTGGGATTTCTTAAGTAATATGATTAATTGAACTTTAATTTATCATGAACTTAGTACCTGGTAGTATTTTGCATGTCTATGTTGTTGTAGATAGATGGCCCGTGTTGTTGTTCCGTTGAATTTTAATGCGTTCCTAGAGAAAGCTAAGTTGAAAGATGATGGTAGCAATTACACGGACTGGGTGTGTAACTTGAGGATTATCCTCATTGCTACACAAAAGAATTACATCCTAGAAGCACTGCTAGGTGACAAACCCCCTGCAGGAGCAATGCCAGATGTTATGAACACCTGGCAGAGCAAAGCTGATGACTACTCGATAGTTCAGTGTGCCATGCTTTACGGCTTAGAACCGAGACTTCAACGACGTTTTGAACGTCATGGAGCATATGAAATGTTCCAGGAGTTGAAGTTAATATTTCAATAAAATGCCCGGATTGAGAGATATGAAGTCTCCAATAAGTTCTACAGCTGCAAAATGGAGGAGAATAGTTCTGTCAGTGAACATATACTCAGAATGTCTGGGTACCACAACCACTTGACTCAGCTGGGAGTTAATCTTCCTAATGATAGTGTCATTGACAGAGTTCTTCAATCACTGTCACCAAGCTACAAGAGCTTTGTGATGAACTATAATATGCAAGGGATGGATAAGACGATTCCCGAGCTCTTCGCAATGCTAAAGGCTGCGGAGGAAGAAATCAAGAAGGAACATCAAGTGTTGATGGTCAACAAGACCACCAGTTTCAAGAAAAAGGGTAAAGGGAAGAAGGGGAACTTCGAGAAGAACGGCAAGTAAGTTGCTGCTCAAGTGAAGAAGCCCAAGTCTGGACCTAAGCCTGAGACTGAGTGCTTCTACTTCAAAGGGACTGGTCACTGGAAGCGGAACTGCCCCAAGTATTTGGCGGAAAAGAAGGATAGCAAAGTGAAAGGTATATTTGATATACATGTTATTGATGTGTACCTTACTAATGCTCGCATTAGCGCCTGGGTATTTGATACTGGTTCTGTTGCTAATATTTGCAACTCAAAACAGGGGCTACGGATTAAGCGAAGATTGGCTAAGGATGAGGTGATGATGCGCGTGGGAAATGGTTCCAAAGTCGATGTGATCGCCGTCGGCACACTGCCTCTACATCTACCTTCGGGATTAGTATTAGATCTGAATAATTGTTATTTGGTGCCAGCTTTAAGCATGAACATTATATCTGGATCTTGTTTGATGTGAAACGGTTATTCATTTAAATCAGAGGATAATGGTTGTTCTATTTATATGAGTAATATCTTTTATGGTTATGCACCTTTGATGAGTGGTCTATTTTTACTAAATCTTGATAGCAGTGATACACATGTTCATAGTATTGAAGCAAAAAGATATAAGTTTAATAATGATAGTGCCACTTATTTGTGGCACTGCCGTTTAGGCCATATTGGTGTAAAGTGCATGAAGAAACTCCATGCTGATGGACTTTTGGAATCACTTGATTATGAATCACTTGATGCTTGTGAACCATGCCTCACGGGCAAGATGACTAAGACTCTGTTCTCCGGAACAATGGAGCAAGCAACAAACTTGTTGGAAATAATACATACTGATGTATGTGGTCCGATGAGTGTTGATGCTCGCGGCGGGTATCGTTATTTTCTTACCTTCACAGATGATTCGAGCAGATATGGGTATATCTACTTGATGAAACATAAGTCTGAAACATTTGAAAAGTTCAGAGAATTTCAAAGTGAAGTGGAAAATCATCGTAACAAGAAAATTAAGTTTCTACGATTTGATCATGGAGGAGAATATTTGAGTTACGAGTTTGGTCTTCATTTGAAACAATGCGGAATAGTTTCGCAACTCACACCACCTGGAACACCACAGTGTAATGGTGTGTTCGAACATCGTAACCACACTTTATTAGATATGGTGCGATCTATGATGTCTCTTACTGATTTACCGCTATCGTTTGGGGTTATGCTTTAGAGACGGCTGCATTCACGTTAAATAGGGCACCATCGAAATCCGTTGAGACGACACCTTATGAACTGTGGTTTGGCAAGAAACCCAAGTTGTCGTTTCTTAAAGTTTGGGGCTGCGATGCTTATGTGAAAAAGTTTCAACCTGATAAGCTCGAAACCAAATCGGCAAAATGTGTCTTCATAGGATACCCAAAGGAGACTGTTGGGTACACCTTCTATCACATATCCGAAGGCAAGATATTTGTTGCTAAGAATGGGTCCTTTCTAGAGAAGGAGTTTCTCTCGAAAGAAGTGAGTGGGAGGAAAGTAGAACTTGACGAGGTAATTGTACCTACTCCCTTATTGGAAAATAGTTCATCACAAAAATCAGTTCCAATGATTCCTACACCAGTAAGTGAGGAAGCTAATGATGATCATGAAACTTCTGATCAAGTTTCTACCGAACCTCGTAGGTCTACCAGAGTAAGATCCACACCAGAGTGGTACGGTAATCCTGTTCTGGAAATCATGTTACTTGACCATGACGAACCTACGAACTATGAGGAAGCGATGATGAGCCCAGATTGCTCAAAATGGCTTGAGGCCATGAAATTTGAGATGGGATCCATGGATGAGAACAAAGTGTGGATGTTGGTTGACTTGCCCGATGATTGGCAAGCCATAGAGAATAAATGGATCTTCAAGAAGAAGACTGACGCTGACGGTAATGTTACTATCTACAAAGCTCGACTTGTTGCGAAAGGTTTTTGACAAGTTCAAGGAGTTGACTACGATGAGACCTTCTCACCCGTAGCGATGCTTAAGTCCGTCCGAATCATGTTAGCAATTACCACATTTTATGATTATGAAATTTGGCAAATGGATGTCAAAACTGCATTCCTTAATGGATATCTCAAAGAAGAGTTGTATATGATGCAACCAGAAGGTTTTGTCGATCCGAAAGGTGCTAACAAAGTGTGCAAGCTCCAGCGATCTATTTATGGACACATGCAAGCCTCTCGGAGTTGGAATATACGCTTTGATAGTGTGATCAAGCCATATGGTTTTGTACAAACTTTTGGAGAAGCCTGTATTTACAAGAAAGTGAGTGGGAGCTCTGTAGCATTTCTGATATTATATGTGGATGACATATTGTTGATCGAAAATGATACGGAATTAGCATAAAAGGATACTTGAATAAGAATTTTTCAATGAAAGACCTCGGTGAAGCTGCTTATATATTAGGCATCAAGATCTATAGAGATAGATCAAGATGCTTAATTGGACTTTCACAAAGCACATACCTTGATAAAGTTTTGAAGAAGTTCAAAATGGATCAAGCAAAGAAAGGGGTCTTGCCTGTGTTACAAGGTGCGAAATTGAGTCAGACTCAATGCCCGACCACTACAGAAGATAGAGAGAAAATGAAAGTCATTCCCTATGCTTCGGCCATAGGTTCTATCATGTATGCAACGCTGTGTACCAGACCTGATGTGTGCCTTGCTATTAGTTTAGCAGGGAGGTATCAAAGTAATCGAGGCGTGGATCACTGGACAGTGGTCAAGAACATCCTGAAATACCTGAAAAGGACTAAGGATATGTTTCTCGTTTATGGAGGTGACAAAGAGCTCGTCGTAAACGGTTACGTCGATGCAAGCTTTGACACTGGTCCAAATGACTCTAAGTCACAAACAGGATACTTATTTTTATTGAATGGTGGAGCTATCAGTTGGTGCAGTTCCAAGCAGAGCGTCGTGGCGGGATCTATGTGTGAAGCGGAGTACATAGCTACTTCGGAAGCAGCAAATGAAGGAGTCTGGATGAAGGAGTTCATATCCGATCCTAGGTGTAATACCTAGTGCATCGGGTCCAATGAAAATCTTTTGTGGCAACACTGGTGCAATTGCCTTGGCAAAGGAATCCAGATTTCACAAGAGAACCAAGCACATCAAAAGACGCTTCAATTCCGGCCGCGGTCAAGTTAAGGAGGGAGACATAGAGGTTTGCAAGATACATACGGATCTGAATGTTACAGACCCGTTGACTCAGCCTCTCTCACGAGCAAAACATGATCAACACCAAGACTCCATGGGTGTTAGAATCATTACAATGTAATCTAGATTATTGACTCTAGTGCAAGCGGGAGACTAAAGGAAATATGCCCTAGAGGCAATAATAAAGTTGTTATTTATATTTCCTTATATCATGAGAAATTTTTATTATTCATGCTAGAATTGTATTAACCAGAAACTTAGTACATGTGTGAATACATAGACAAAATGAGTGTCACTAGTATGCCTCTACTTGACTAGCTCATTAATTAAAGATGGTTAAGTTTCCTAACCATAGACATGAGTTGTCATTTGATGAACGGGGTCACATCATTAGAGAATGATGTGATTGACTTGACCCATCCGTTAGCTTAGCACTTTGATCATTTAGTTTACTGCTATTGCTTTCTCCATAACTTATACATGTTCCTATGACTATGAGATTATGCAACTCCTGAATACCAGAGGAACACTTAGTGTGCTATCAAACGTCACAACGTAACTGGGTGACTATAAAGATGCTCTATAGGTATCTCCGATGGTGTTTGTTGAGTTGGCATAGATCGAGATTACGATTTGTCACTCTGTGTATCGGAGAGGTATCTCTGGGCCCTCTCGGTAATGCACATCACTATAAGCCTTGCAAGCAATGTGACTAATGAGTTAGTTACGGGATGTTGCATTACGGAACGAGTAAAGAGACTTGCCGGTAACGAGATTGAACTAGGTATTGAGATACCGACGATCGAATCTCGGGCAAGTAACATACCGATGACAAAGGGAACAACGTATATTGTTATGCGGTTTGACCGATAAAGATCTTCGTAGAATATGTAGGAACCAATATGAGCATCCAGGTTCCGCTATTGGTTATTGATAGGAGATGAGTCTCGGTCATGTCTACATAGTTCTCGAACCCGTAGGGTCCGTTCGGCGACGATCGGTATTATGAGTTTATGTGTTTTGATGTACTGAAGGTAGTTCGGAGTCCCAGATATGATCACGGACATGACGAGGAGTCTCGGAATGGTCGATACATAAAGATCGATATATTGGAAGGCTATGTTTGGACATCAGAATGGTTCCGGGTGAGTTCGGGCATTTACCGGAGTACCGGGGGGTTACCGGAACCCCCCGGGGAGTATATGGGCCTTATTGGGGCCTTAGTGAAGAGAGGAGAGGAAGGCCAAGGTGGAGGGCGCCCTCCCCCCTAGCCCAGTCCTAATTGGGTGGGCGGCCGGCCCCCCTTCATTCCCTCCGTCTCCCCTTTCCTTCTCTCCTGCTCCAACAAGGGAAATGGGGAATCCTACTCCCACCGGGAGTAGGACTCCCCCCTTGGGCGCGCCATAGAGGGCCGGCCTTCCCCCTCCTCCACTCCTTTATATACGGGGGAGGGGTACCTCTTAGCCGTGTGCGGTGCTCCCCTCCACAGATTTCCACCTCGGTCATATCGTTGTAGTGCTTATACGAAGCCCTGCGTCGGTAACTTCATCATACCCGTCATCATGCCGTCGTGCTGACGAAGCTCTTCCCCGGCACTCAGCTGGATCTAGAGTTCGTTGGACGTCACCGAGCGGAACGTGTGCAGATCGCGGAGGTGTCGTACCTTCGGTGCTAGGATCGATACGATCGTGAAGACATACGAGTACATCAACCGCGTTGTCATAACGCTTCCGCTTACGGTCTACGAGGGTACATGGACAACACTCTTCCCCTCATTGCTATGCATCACCTAGATGGATCTTGCGTGTGCGTAGGAATTTTTTTGAAATTACTGCGTTCCCCAACACCACCTACCTGTAGATGTCCTTCCAACTATTAAAACCCATGGTCTCATCTATCTCCAAAAATGGCAAACAAACAAAGTCCTTTCCATCTCGCCCCCCAAAACCCCAGTTCCTTCCTCGCCCTTGCCGCCTCCTCCCTCTTCTCTGCCACCACTGAGCGCCACGTTGATCAGAAAGAAAAAGCTAGAGTGCAACAAAAACCATGAAACGCAACACAACAAGGAGAGGAGGGGGCGTCATTGCCATCAAACGTCGGTGACTATGTCGCTAACGCTCCGAGACCCTGGGGGGCAAGTCGAGGTGTTGTGTGGCGTGATGGCCGCTGCTGAGAAACAACTAGATAATAGTTGAACAAAGGGAGTACTTTTTTGTTGAGGCATGTTATACATACCTGAAAGAAGCACCCCTCGTATCAATTGATCGTGGAAAACATAGAAATACGCTTTCCAAATTGTCCTAGCAATAATCCGAGTTTACGCCTTTGCACTAGTCTCCTCACGACCACACACCTCATGAGCCCATCGACCAGATATCCATCCAAAATTTGCGGCAGCGAGCAACTCCGCGCGCAAAAGCAATCCGTCCAAAAAATGCCTGGTCCCAACTGGCATCCACCTACCCAAGACACACGCCTTCCTCGCATCCCCGCACCCTATCCCACCCTTAGAAAAGAAACACACCTCCCCTGCCACGTCACCTATCCGCGCCACCCCCTTTACCCCATTCTCTTCCACCCATCTCCAATCTGACGGCCCGCACCCCGCATCACGCGGATCGTGGTTGCACCCCTAGTCCCAAACCGCGCGGCTATAAAGCCAACCCCCCCCCCCCCCCCCACACACACACACACACACACGACACAACCATCAACATGGTCTAGATCCACCTATCTTCTCCTCCACCTGCAACCATCAATATTGTCTAGATCTAACCATATTCTCCTCCACCCACCGCCGCCACCACCACTCCTTAGACCTAACTATCTTCTCCTCCGTCGTCAACCATGATAATTGTCTAGATCTAGCTATCTTCTCCATCCATCGTCGCCACTTCCACCCTCTAGATATGTTTGCCCTCGTAAATCCATCATCTATGTTTTCCTCTTAGGTGAGATTGTGGTGACACACTGCACCATCCGCCCTTTCCCGACGCACCACAATCGCTGCCCAGGCCATCCTCCTTTTACATCTTGGACAAAGACGGTGAGATCCAAAGTCAGAGGTAAGAAAAAATAATGTATTCTCTAGGAGCATAAAGGATTTTGTTCATACCATTTTTTGTTTTTTTCTAGGGAGCATATTAGAACTAAATGCACATTTCCCAGGCTTCCACCATTCACCCTTTTCCAGCGCACCACAGCTATTGCCCCACTTTTAGGCCATCATTTACATCTTGGAACGGAGAAGACGAGATCTAAAGTCAAAGGTAAGGAAAAGCAATTTATTCACTAGGAGCATAAAAGGTTTTTGTTGATACCATTTCTGTTTTTTCTAGGGAGTATATTAGATCTAAATGCATATTTCTCAGGCTTTTTTTTTAATCTCAATGTTCAAGTGCAACATTAAGAACTAGGATTATCCCAAGGTGTTCTTTGGAATTGTGTGTTTATGCCGATGAAGTTCTCTTAAGTAACCAATCAAGGGAACATGTATCCAACACAACACCTATCTCACTTGGGTTTTACTTTTTTTTCCAGCCTATCTTTGTTTGTTTTCCAATATCTCTCTAGTACACATCCACCCCCGTCGGATTCTCTTTCGAACCATGCTCGGTTCACCGAGGTTTGCCCCAATAATCCACCGAAGTTTGTGTTGTCCTTTTTTATGCCCGCGATTTCGAAAATAATTGATGATCTAACTATTAAAAGCATATCATGATAAAAAGAATGAAATGTCGTTCTCCAGCAAAATTTGTTCACTCACCCACAAGTGATGTCCTTTCCGCAATTAAAACCCGTCGTCTCGTCACGTCAATGTTCAGAAATGGCAAACAGTCAAAGTCCTTTGCGGCTTTCTTCTGCACAGAGGGTGTGCATTGGAGCATGCCCAGAAAGAATTCCCCTTTCTCCATTTTAGGTTTTGTTTGCTTTTTGGGAATTAGGCAGCGTAATGTTAGATTTTGAAAGGGGTCTGTGCCGATTCGAAAGAATTGCTAAAACTATGTTTTTTTTAGTATCAGGAAAAATAGTCACTGCACGCCACGGCATTATTTTTTCGAATAGCGGGATTTCTTTCATTGAAAAGATAAGTTTCTCTACTCTTAATTAGGAAACATGGAGCGAAAACCAGATTGCCGAGTTACTAAAGGAAATCGGGCGAAACCGCTGAGCGCGGCGCACACAGATACTCCACACACACACACACACCGATCCGCGCACCACCGCGGCCCTCGCGGCCGAAGCCGCAAACCGAGCGCCGCACAGACCGCCCGAGTCCCTTCACCACGCGCCCCACCGGGCCTCCACCACGCCCGAGCAGGCGACCAGCAGGCCGCAGATCCTCGATAAGGACCACGCCGGGCCAGCAGGCTCCTTCACACGCCGCCACCAGCCGCAGCACCAACGCGGGCCGCCATGGAAGCGCGCCTAGCACCGCACGGGATCACGAGGCCCCCGTCGAGCCCCGAGAACCAGCGCCGCCAAGACAGTTCGGGGCCCCGCCTGGGAGCGAGCGAGCTGGGATGAAGTCAGGCGTGGAGGTGGACGGCGGCTCGGACCCTGGTGACGGCGCCGCTGGACTTCGGGATGGGTGGCGAGAGGGTTCCGGATCTGCTCTTTGTTGTGGAGGAATTGACCGGAGGAGGGAGATCAAGCGGCGGGGGAGAGGAGGGGTATCAGAGGGCTGAGAGGGGGTATGTTACTGTCTTTGTAAGATCATCGTGCAGTCTTATGCTTATACCACATCACTAGTCTGTGAAAAACTACATATAACTCCAATTGTCCTGTGGGATAGTACCGAAATAGTTAACCTTCTATTTACACTGGCCTATTTCGTATGGTTCATTTGAATCCTTCAGGATTGTAAACATCAAATTTTAGACTGTTTGCGAGGAACAACTGTCTAATCAAGTTGAAGTTACATGTTTCTGGAGTGTACCATGGTGAAAATGGCCAATCGTTGACTGCCCTGTTAGAGTTACTGTTGATTCATCGCATCGGTGCCCAAAGATTTGTTGCCCTGGCGATAATGAGCTTGTAATTTGTGAACAAGCTCATGCCTCCAGTCTGCTGGTAAGTATACTATGAACCATTGACCACGCCTCTATGTGCTCTTCTTGAAGAGTTATACAGACAAACTGTTCTTTATCGGAAAAAAATACAGAATAAACTGTTTCATCCAGTAATACTGTGGTTAAACTTCTAAGGTACAGTGTTTAGTTGGATCACAGTCTTCTCTGTTCACATGTGGTAAATTCATCACTAGCATACATCATGTGCTGTCATTAAGAGGAAGCAGATGAAATCTAATCATTGGTGAAATGTTGCACTCATGTTTTGGGAATTTGACATTTTAATTTTTGCATTACTGAAGTATCTCTCATTGCTTTCCTTCAGGATTTTTCTGTACAATATCCTCAGACAAGTAACCGTGGAAAAGAAAGGCATGGCAAAACCATTGATGAGGAAGGTTGCAGAGTGAGCTGCCATTACTGCGTTAAGGTGGTTTCGAGTTACAACCCGCCTAGAACACCATTTAGCAGGCATCAGGGGCAATGTCAGCACAAGCTTAAGGAGTTCACTTGTGTATCGCAAGAAGAGAAAGCTTGGATGCTCAGAAAAATGAAGAAACGGAAGCATGAACATGATGAGGTTCCTCACACAAGCCCAGCCCTTCCATCTGCTCAAGTCCAGCAACCACAGCTACAACCAACTGTGTCCAATAACCGCTGCTTTCTTCATTATCTACCGGATTTGAGGCAGCCCGAGGAAATCACATATAATCCTTGTCAACTGAAACCAAAGGTTGAGGCAAATGACTTTGATTCTCCTTCAGCAAAATCAATAGGCAAGTTCTTCTCCAAACCTGCACCTGAGCCTACGTACGAAGCTGTTCTGCAGGAGCAACTAAGAGAAACTGAGAACCGCGCAAAGGAACTCAAGCAAGAGTGGCAAACAAGTGGCTGCACTGTAATTGTTGATAGTTGGAAGAGCAAGTGTGGCAAAAGCTTCGTAAGTGTCCTGGTGCACTGTAGCAAAGGTATGCACTTCCTCAGATCCATTGATGTCTCTGAAATCACTGAGGACTTCGATGAGCTAGAATCAATGCTCTCTCGCGTGGTTGATGATATCGGTGCCCATAACATTGTTCAGATTGTCATGAATGACGTGTCACCCTATATGCAGATGGCACGACAGTATGTTCTAAATAAATATGATAGTTTTTTCTTCACACTATGTGTTGACCATTGCATCAACCTTCTGCTTGAGAAAATAGCAGCGCTCGAGCATGTCAGTGAAGTTCTAATGAAGGCAAGGGAAATTACAAGGTTTTTAAATGTCCATGCACTGCCAATGAAACTGAAAGGAAGATATGTCCAGGAGGAGATTTTGAGCAGTTCTTATCTGAAATTTGTGGCAGTGTTCATCACATTAGAGAGGTTAGTTTCTGCAAGAGTAGGTCTGGTGCAGATGTTCAGCTCACCTGAATGGGTTCCCTCTGGTTGGGCTTCTCTTGATTTGTTTGAGCGTATCCAGAGCATAGTAAAGACAGACGATACATTTTGGCATGCTGCGGCCAAAGTCGTGAAGGTTACAAGTCCACTTGTCAGAGTGTTGTATAAACTGGAATCTGATATCTGTCCGATGGGTATCTTGTATGAAGCCATGCATGGTGCAAAAACAGAGATATGTGTCAATATTGGAGATGAAAGTGAGTTTTATTTGCGTATAATTGACAGGGTATGGGATGGTTACTTGCATAGCCCTCTTCATGCTGCTGGTCAGATGCTAAACCCAAGGATCTTTTACGCAGCTGGATCCCACCTTTATACTGTGATCAGCAGCGGCATCGCGGCCTGTATAATCCAACTGGGCAAGGCTCATTACGATCCCAGAAATGCGTTAGCACAATTGGAAGTGTATGAAAAGAAGTTGCGCTATTTCGATACAGATCGAGCAAAGCAGCAAATAATGGAATTACCACAAGGTAAGCTACACCCTAATCTCTTACAAAATGCCCACTCCTTAACAAGCCACTAACGGTAGTGCCTTTCTGTGTCATATGTACTGGATTTTTTCAATCTTTAGAGCGAGCTGGGATAGTGTCTGCGCGCCAACATATTTAGTTAGTATGTGAATGTGGCACAAATATATCATGTCATGATGCACTTCTCTATTCAATTCAAAGTCAGAATGTGTAGAATGATCAACTTCTCTGCATTAGCGTAACTTGTCAACATAGTTGTTTAAATAAATAGCAGAGAAGCTAAAAGGTTTACAGATGAATGTGTGGAATGATCAACTTCTCTGCATTAGACTAACTTGGTCAACATAGTTGTTTAAATAAATAGCAGAGAAGCTAAAAGGATTAGAGATGAATGTGTAGAATTATCAACTTCTCTGCGTCAGCTCAAGCTTGTCAACATGGTTGTTTAGTTAGTACTGTATGTTGCAAGTTGCAAGTTGCAAACTGGAGCATATGGCCTGCTTACACCCACTGAGATCATCACCATTTCATTCATTCGCTCATATCATACTGAGTACATGACTTACGAGTACCTTCTTACCATGTTTATGACTTGAAATCGCAGTTAAATGGTGGTCGAAGCATGGGGCTCGCGTGCCCGACCTGCAGACCCTTGCGAGGCGGGTCCTGAGGCAGACGTGCTTCGGCGCCACCAGGTACAACATCGACTGGAGCCTGTCGGAGAAGCTGCACGCTGAGTGGGACGAGATGACGCTTTCCGAACAGGAGAGGTTCCGGCAGAAGGAGTACGTCCACTACAACAGCGTCCTCGCCCGCGCCTCCCCGCTCCTGCACGGCTCCTCCGTGAAGCAGCACGACAGGGTCACCTTGGTGCTGCAGGACTGGATCAGACCGCAGAAACAGGCCGCTGGTCGCCACTGAGTGAGACGGCGTTCAGTTCGGCCTGGAGCGATGCTTTATCGCCTCCTCAGTTTTCTTTGCTATCTGTGTGTGCTGCTGCAATGGTGTGCAGAAGTAATCTGTCGAGTGGCAATGTCGTACTGGTACTATCGTCGTCTCTGACGAATCTCCAAGTTTTTAATTTCTTGAACTCCTGCTGGATTACCAAGTTTGTTATGTTGTGTTGAAACCCTGCTGAATTTCCAAGTTATTAGAAGTATGGTTGTGGATCAGTCTTTTCTTTCAATGTATTGTGTATTGGCTTGAGCTTTCAGTTTGGTTTTTCATGTTCACTAGGCATTACAACAAACATCTTTTTTAATGCGAAAAGGTACACCAATCATCTGAACATACAAACATGACGGTAAGGAGTTCTTGTAATCTCCTCTAAGAAGTAGTACTACTATTAATCAACAAGCCAATCCCAGTTTCCAATATGGAGCACATAGCAGCTGCACCAAATCTCTTCCCTGTCGCTTAGAACTCAACTTAGAAGCAAGCATCCAACAGACAGCAGCAACAAAGGGCGGCCAAGCTGTCAAAACACAAAAGGAAAGCAAAAATGTATGTCAGCTACCTGGTGTCGTTACACATAATACTCGTATTTGCTACAAGTTCCATATATAGTACTCCCTCTGTAACACGTTTTTTGACTCTGGTATAGTGTCAAAAAATGTCTTACATCATTGTATGCTTGAAACAAGAGAAGAATGAACTACAGCAATACTCTAAGTTTTGGATAACCCCGCAAAAAAAAACTAAGGCCTCCTTTGATTTGTAGGAATTTCATAGGAATTCTAGAGGATAGGATTCTTATAGGATTTTTTCCTTTAGAGCCCTTTGGTTCATAGGAATGGATTCCTATTACTATATAGGATTGGTTCCTATCTTCCACATTTCATAGAAAAAAAAACCTACACTCAATGGAAAAATTCCTTTGGTGTTAACCAAATGACATCTTGTTTCCTATTACTACTCATAGGATTTGAGATACATGTCATCTCATTTCCTACAAGATTCCTATTCCTACGATAATCCTATCCTATGAATAAGTTTTGGATAAATTGCTCTGAAAATATTCGGCCTCCTTTGATTTAGAGGAATTTCATAGGAATTCTAGAGGATAGGATTCTTATAGGATTTTTTCCTTCAGAGCCCTTTGGTTCATATGAATGGATTTCTATTCCTACATAGGATTGATTCCTATCCTCCACATTTTATAGGAAAATAAAAAAGAACCTAGACTCAATGGAAAAATTCCTTTGGTGTCAACCAAATGACATCTTGTTTCCTATTCCTACTCATAGGATTTGAGATACATGTCATCTCATTTCCTACAAGATTCCTATTTCTATAATAATTCTATCCTATGAACCAAAAGAGGCCGAAAAGTTTTTAGAAAATGTCGCCCTTCAACTGGTGTCATTTCAATAAACATGTACTACTAGTATATCTAACTTATAGTTTCACAAAAAAGTACTCCCTCTGTCTCATAATATAAGACGTTTTTTAACACTAGTATAAAGTTAAAAAAAACGTCTTACATTATGAGACGAAGGGAGTATATATCTAATTTATATTGTTCACAAATCACAAATATCTTTCCGTGCCAGAAGACCTAGCGTGACAGACAGCTACGAGGTTCGCTGAGGCAACCACTCCTTTTTTTTAACAGCTGAGGCAACCACTCCTAGGCCCTGTTTGGATCCCTAAATTAGAGTTAGTTTTAGTTAGTTGGGGCTTAAATAATCCAAAAATATCCAAACATAATGGGTTAGTTTGGGTTAGTTGGATCTAACCCATCTCAAAAAACTAGCCCACACTGAAGGAGCTTATTTGGGTTAGTTCTCCTTGGCCCACTAGAAAAAATAGTAAAAAAAGTTATCCCTCTCATTTAAATATGATCTAAAATAGTCAAATGATTGAAAAAAATATTTATTGTCAATCTAACCCTACCATCCAAACAGCTATTTGGTTAAAGTTAATTTAGGGTTAGTTTAAGCTTAAAATCTAACTCTAACCTCTAATTGAGTTAGAGTATCCAAACAGGGCTCTAGTGACAGACACATCAGAACGGCAGTAACGACGAGTCACGAGTGGAGGGATGCGGGGCCGACGTCACCAACCAACGAACCCAACCCACCCCGGGCCACACAAAACGCCGACCCCCCAACGTCCACCCCGACCCCGACGACCCACCGGCGACGGCGAGCCCAATCTGGCTTCAGTTCAGAGATCTAACGCGATGCTAGGACCAAGCCGAGGGAATCTGAGAGAAGGAAGGAGGTGGGCTCAGTCTTGTCTTACCATCCCTCCATGAAGGACGGGCCGCTGCTCTGCTGCTGCCGCGGCGGCTGCTGCGCGTACTGAGGCGGGTACCCCTGCTGTGGGTACCCTTGCTGCGGGTAGCCTTGCTGCGGCGGATACCCACCCTGCTGTGGCGGATAACCCCCCTGCTGCGGCGGGTATCCCTGGGGAGGGTAGCCCTGTCCCTGCCCCGGCGGCGGGTACCCGGCCGGAGGGTAGCCTGCCGGCGGGTATTCTTCTTTCCCTGGATACCCTGAGCAAAAACAACAGGATTGTATACGAGATGTGAAAGGAGGAAATTGAGGGGATGGATCTTGACTTGAGGCGAACGGGGCGGACCTTGCTGTGGAGGCACGCCGACGGGGGGCTGCTGCTGGCCGTAGTAGCTCATGGCGGCGGTTAATTCCCCGTGCTTTGCTTCGGCCGGCGCTAAGAGGGGCGACGACGAGGGAGAGGCGGGGAAGGCGACAGGGAGGGAGGGAGGCGGCGAGCTCTATGGGCGGGCGGGCGGGCGGGCGTGGACCTGTATGGTGTGCTGGACAGGTAGGCGGATATTATTATTATAAGGTTTTTTAGAGTTTTTTTTATAAGGTGGAACGTGGAAGAGACGGCAAAGTGGGGGCCGTTTGAGTTGGAGGTGTTGGACGTAACGGGGCCGCACCAGCAGGGTGGTTGTACCGCACTCGCGCGCCTTGCCGTGCCGGCGGCGGCGGGATAGTTTGGGCAGAGTGAGCCCTGGTGGCTGGTGGGGTACGTGGAGCATATGAGTGCCAACAACTGACTGGGGATGAATTTTGTCTACTCCACTGCTAATTGTCATCTAATCTGTAAACGCAAGGAAATGCAAAAATAATGTTATTATCATGCAGTCATTTCGTATAATTTCTACACACATGTAATCCAAGGATAGAAGAAAAATCACTCCTCATGTCGGTCCAAGAGGGAGCATCAACACATTCCGAGATGGAGCGGTACACGGGACGTGTGGGAGGCGATGTGGTCGGAGATTGGGGAAGAGACTTAAACCCCACCTTACTAATTACATTGACCACTCTCAGTAAGGCAGGAAAATTCCTAATAACATTATCATTGCCCAAGAGATCACACATTACTTCACCCTCACGTATTGAAATACTCCAACTTTCATGCTTAAAATTGACCTTGCTATTGATCATATCGAGCGGAATTTTATTGTGCCAGCAGGGCCTGCCCTGAATGGGGGTAGGGAGCGGCCGCCCCGGGCCCCCAAAGTCCAAGGGGGGCCCATCAGGGGTATTATTTACCTAGTGAAATGATCGATATGGTTGATTAAAGGGGGGTGAATAGGCAACTACCAATTTTTAGCTTTTCTTAACAAATTAGGGTTAGCAACAAATAGGTTGTCTAGATGTGCAACTAGGCGAGCAACCTATATAATGCTAGCAATGGGAACAATACAAGCAAGCAAGATAAACAACACAAGTAAAGCTTGCACAAAGTAAAGATAAGAGATAAGCACAAGTGGAGTTGGGGGAGACGACGATGTGTTACCGAAGTTCCTTCCCTTTGAGAGGAAGTATGTCCCTGTTGGAGCGGTGTGGAGGCACAATGCTCCCCAAAAAGCCACTAGGGACACCATATTCTCCTCATGCCCTCACAATACGAAATGGCGTGATTCCACTAGTGATGCCCTTGAAGGCGGCGACCGGACCTTTACAAACAAGGTTGAGGCTCTCTCCAAACCCGAATTGAAGGCTCCCAACACCACCACGAAGCTTCAACACAATGGAATGTGGCTCCGAGGTGACCTCAACCGCTCAGGGTGCTCAAACACCTGAGAGTAATAAGATCCGCAAGGGATTAGTGGGGGAATCAAATTTCTCTTGGTGGAAGTGTAGATCTAGACCTTCTCAAGCAATCTCTAAAGAATCAACAAGTTTGATTGGCTAGGGAGAAAGATCGGGCAAGAATGATCTTGTGATCAACAATGGAGCTTGGGGGAGGAAGAGGTAAGTCATCTTGAGGAAGATGACTCCCTTAGGCTAAGTTCGGTTACACCCCCTCACAAGGGGATTGGGGGTGGATTGGAGGGGATTTTGACTTGTAGATGGTGCAATCCCTGCCAATCCTTGCCAATGCCCTCCATTTTCCCTGTCAACCGAACAAGCCTTTATATAGTGGGGGATGAAATCCAACTGTTATGCACCCACAACCCATAAACAAGCGGTAGTACCGCTCAGGGGAGCGGTACTTCCGTTGGCGCGGAAGTTCTAGCCGCTGCGTACAAATGAGCAAGCCAGGGAGGCGGCAGTTCCGCCGGAGCGGTACTCCCACTCCCACCAGCGGTACTTTCGCTTGGTGATGAGCAACAACCGGAATCAGTGGGTAGTAGAGGGGGGCAGTACGGCAGTGCCGCCCGAGGCGGTACTATCGCTAGGAACTGCCGCTCTACTTTCGCCCACGGGACAAACCAGTCCAGAATGTAGCAAAAAAGCAGTACTTCACGTGGCAGAAGCCAACAGAAGTTCCGCCAGAGCGATACTACCGTGGCAAGGAGCGGTACTTCTGCTTAGCATGAGAATGCCCAGTAAACCCGCGGTAGTAGGGTGACAGTTAGGCCCGTAGTACAGCTGGAGCGGTACTACCGCGTAGAACTGCCGCTCTACTACCGCCCATTTACATAACACTCAAACAGGCAGAAGTAAGAGTGCCGAACTCAATGAGGAGCTAAAGGTAGAATTTATATTCTCTTCAAGTTTTATTGACCACTAATACAACTCTACGCACACTAACGTTTGCTTTGAACAAGAATAAAACTAGAGGTACTTTGCGAGAATAATAAAAAGTTAATTATTTTTAGTAGAGAGCTTTTGAAAACAATGAGAATGATTTGTCCCTAGATAATTGATAACTAGACCGGTAATCATTATTGTAATTTTATATGAGGAAGAGGCAAAAGCCAACATACTTTTCCATACTAGGATCACATGCACTTATGATCGAAACTCTAGCAAGCATTTGCAACTACTAAAGATCATTAACATAAAACCCAACCATAGCATTAAGTATAAAGTCCTCTTTAATCCCATATGCAAAACCCACTTACCCGAGTTTGTGCTTCTATCGCTCACGCAACCCTGATAGTAAGCAAATTATGAACATATTGCAACACCCTACAACAGGAATGTGACGCCCCTGATTCAATCGTACACTAATCATACACGCAAACGTGTACGATCAAGATCAAGGACTCACGAGAAGATATCACAACATAACTCTACAAATAAAATAAGTCATACAAGTATCATATTACAAGTCAGGGGCCTCGAAGGCTCGAATGCAAGAGCTCGATCATAGACGAGTCAGCGGAAGCAACAATATCTGAGTACAGACATAAGTTAAACAAGTTTGCCTTAAGAAGGCTAGCACAAACTGGGATACAGATCGAAATAGGCGCAGGCCTCCTGCCTGGGATCCGCCTAAACTACTCCTGGTCGTCAGTGGGCTGCACGTAGTAGTATGCACCTCCCGAGTAGTAGTCGTCATCGTCGACGGTGGCGTCTGGGTCCTGGGCTCCAACGTCTGGTCGCAACAATCGAGTATAGCAAGGGGGAAAAGAGGGAGCAAAGCAACCGTGAGTACTCATCCAAAGTACTCGCAAGCAAGGAGCTACACTACATATGTATGCATTGGTATCAAATGGAATAAGGGTATCATATGTGGACTGAACTGCAAAAAGCCGAGGAGGATAACTAGTCCTGTCGAAGACTACGCTTCTGGTAACCTCCATCTTGCAGCAGGAGAAGAGAGTAGATGGTAAGTTCACCAAGTAGCATCGTGTAGCATAATCCTAACCGATGATCCTCCCCTCGTCGCCCTGTGAGAGAGCGACCACCGGTTGTATCTGGCACTTGGAAGGATGTGTTTTATTAAGTATCCGGTTCTAGTTATCATAAGGTCAAGGTACAACTCCAAGTCGTCCTGTTACCAAAGATCACAGCTATTCGAATAGATTAACTTCCCTGCATGGGTGCACCACATTTCCAAACACGCTCGATCCCCTTTGTACGGACACACTTTCCTGGGTCATACCCCGGCCTTGGAAGATCAACACGTCGCAGCCCTACCTAGGCACAACAGAGAGGTCAGCACGCCGGTCTAAATCCTATGGCGCAGGGGTCTGGGCCCATCGCCCATTGCACACCTGCATGTTGCGTACGCGGCCGATGAGCAGACCTAGCCTCCCTTATACAAGAGCAGGCGTTCCAGTCCAACCCGGCGCGCGCCACTCAGTCGCTGACGTCACGAAGGCTTCGGCTGATACCACGATGTCGAGTGCCCATAACTGTCCCCGCGTAGATGGTTAGTGCGTATAGGCCAGTGGCCAGACTCGGATCAAATACCAAGATCTCGTTAAACGTGTTATCTTGAAATAACCGTGAACGCCGACCAGGGCCAGGCCCACCTCTCTCCTAGGTGGTCTCAACCTGCCCTGTCGCTTCGCCACAAAGATCCACACAGAGGGCTATCGGGAAAGTATGTCCTTCCAGCCCCCAATTCGTGAATCAACCGCGGGTACTCCTCGAGCCAACCCGACTTTAGTCATCACATGTATCATGTATAAAGTATATAGTATATACCCGTGATCACCTCCCGAGTGATCACGGCCCGATAGTATAGCATGGCAGACGGACAAGAATGTAGGGCCACTGATGATAAACTAGCATCCTATACTAAGCATTAGGATTGCACGTAAAGGTAACAACAGTAGTAGCAAGGACAGGCTATGCATCAGGATAGGATTAACGGAAAGCAGTAACATGCTACACTACTCTAATGCAAGAAGTAGAGAGAAGAGTAGGCGATATCTGGTGATCAAAAGGGGGGGCTTGCTTGGTTGCTCTGGCAAGAGAGAGGGGTCGTCAACTCCGTAGTCGTACTGGGTAGCTGCGGCGGCGGTCTCGGTGTCTAGCGAGAGAAGAGGGGGAAGAAAAAATAAATATAATGCAAACAAATGCATCACGATGCATGACATGACAAAGCGTGATGCTAGGTGTTCCCTAACGCGGTATGAGGTGGTACCGATGAAGGGGGAAATCATCCGGGAAATTATCCCCGGTGTTTCGCGTTTAAGGATAGATGAACCGGAGGGGGAAAGTTGCGTGTTTGCTATGCTAGGAATGCGTGTCGGACGAACGGGCTGCGTATCCGGATTTGTCTCGTCGTTCTGAGCAACTTTCATGTAGAAAGTATTTTCATTCGAGTTACGAATTACTTTATATGATTTTCTAAAGATTTAAACATTTTCTGATTTTAATTATTTATTTAAATCCAACATTATCCAGAACAATGCATGATGACGCAGGCATGACATCAGAGTGATGTCAGCAGGTCAATTAGTCGGTTGACCAGTCAAACCAGACAGGTGGGTCCAGTGGGACCCACATGTCATTGTCAGGGGCACTAACAGAGTTTTAAAACTAACTAAATGGGTTAATTAGCAGGTAGGGGCCCAGTAGTCAGTGAGAGATTAGGGTTTTAATAAACTAATTT
Source organism: Triticum monococcum (assembly GCA_034509565.1). Taxonomy (NCBI): domain Eukaryota; kingdom Viridiplantae; phylum Streptophyta; class Magnoliopsida; order Poales; family Poaceae; genus Triticum; species Triticum monococcum. The sequence continues at coordinate 654,117,492 of CM067847.1, read as the reverse complement.
AATTAATTAGCAATTTATCTATTTATGTTTATGCGTTTATGGCAGGGGCCCCGCATGTCAGTGTCACTAGGTTGCCCAGTCAACAGTTGACTGGGTCAACCCAATCAACTGGGCCACCAGGGCCCACTGGCCATCGACACAGAGGTGGGGCCCACCTAACCACGTCGGCGGTCAGCGCCGGAGCGATGCCGGCAAGTCAAAACGCGGCGGCGCGGCTCGGGAGATGGTCGAAAAACACCTACAGGGCACCGTTCGACGAGTTTTCGGGCGCGTTCAAAAGCTACGGCTGTGCCGCATCCAAGGGTGGTGGTTGTGGCGGCAGGGGTGACCGGAATCGAGCGTGGCGAGCTCATCGGCGGACAACGGAGTCGGACGCGAGAGGAAACGACGACACAGCACACTCGAGAGCGAACGAAGAGGCCAGGCAAGACATGCGTCAGGTGGCGAATGCAACGGGCGCTGGCCCGTGACCATTTGGTCACCAGAGACACGCCGACGACGAGCGCGAGCGGCAGCGCGTTCGGGCGCTCGACGAGCTAGGGCATAGGGGACATATGGAAGCGCATGCGCGGGTGCTTTCGGTCCCTGGACGCGCCAGGAACACGATGCCGTGCTTAGGCGAGCACGACGGAGAGCATGGCCATGGCGGCGAGGCGATCCACGGCGACGGAATCTCGACAACGGTGATGAGGTAGCTACGGTGCGCGAGGGGCTTAACGAGGAGGAGCAAGAGGCGGGGGAGCTCACCGTGCGACACGCAAGATGGCCCGTGGCGGTTTAGTAGCAGCAGGGGGCGTCGCCGGAGTTGGTGAAGAACGGCGGCGACCGGAGATGTGGAAGAAGGGGGGCGTTGCAGCAGCGCCTTCGTGCTCCAGCTGCGGCCACCGGTTGACGAGGAGGGCGACAGCGGCGATGACGGACACGCAGGCGCGGCGAGGCGATGGCTGTGGCCGCGTGATTCACGGCGGCGGGTCCATGGCGGTGTTCGGGCGTGGTGGGGAATGAGGGGAAGAGCGAGGTGGATCTGAGGGGGAAGGCGCAGGGACCGATGAAGAGAGCGGGGGCGAGTGGGAGAAGAGATCGATGAGGCGAGGGCGTGGCGGCCTTATCTCCTCCCGGCGCCAGTGCCGGCGAGGCGGTCGGGCGGCGACTCGCCCCTGTTCCGACCCGGGTCGGGGGAACAGGGAAGGGAGACGAGGCAGGGGGTTTGGGCCGGCTGATGGCTATGGGCCAGGTGGGCCGACCTGGCTGTGAGCTGGGCCGTCTGGTCCAGGGGGGGTTCTTCCCTTTTTTGGTTCTTTTCTTTCCTTCCTTTATTTCCTTTTCTGTATTTAATCCATTTTAAAATACTTAAGCACTTTATAAAAATGTGTTTATTACACCATAATTAAATATGCAAATTATGGCACTGCCTGAACATTTTTGTTTTAACTTTTGAAAACTTTTATTATTTAACTTTATTTTAAATTTGAATTTGACTCGGTTTTGAACTAACGGTAGATTATCAACAGTAACCGTGGTGACGTGGCATGATTAGCGTTGGATTACTGTAGCACGATTATGCGGGCGTTACAAATCTCCTCCACTACAAGAAATCTCGTCCCGAGATTTAGGAGGTAGAAGGAAATAGTGCGGGGTATTCATTGTTGGGGAACGTAGTAATTTCAAAAAAATTCCTACGCACACACAAGATCATGGTGATGCATAGCAACGAGAGGGGAGAGTGTGATCTACATACCCTTGTAGATCGACAACGGAAGCGTTTGGTTGATGTAGTCGTACGTCTCCACGGCCCGACCGATCAAGCACTGAAACTACGACACCTCCGAGTTTTAGCACACGTTCAGCTCGATGACGATCCCCGGACTCCGATCCAGCAAAGTGTCGGGGAAGAGTTCCGTCAGCACGACGGCGTGGTGACGATCTTGATGTACTACTATCACAGGGCTTCGCCTAAGCACCGCTACAATATTATCGAGGACTATGGTGGCAGGGGGCGCCGCACACGGCTAAGAATATGATCACGTGGATCAACTTGTGTTCCTTTGGGGTGCCCCTGCCTCCGTATATAAAGGATCTAGGGGGGTGCGGCCGGCCTAGGAGAGGCGCGCCACGAGGAGTCCTACTCCCTCTGGGAGTAGGATCCCCCCCCCAATCCTAGTTGGAATAGGATTCGCGGAGGGGGAAAGAGAGAGGGGGGCCGGCCCCCTCTCCTTGTCCTATTCGGACCAAGGGAGGGGAGGGGCGCGCGGCCCATGTTGGGGCTGCCCCTTCTCTTTTCCACCAAGGCCTACTAAGGCCCATACAGCTCCCGGGGGGTTCCGGTAACCTCCCGGTACTCCGGTAAAATCCCGATTTCACCCGGAACACTTCCGATATCCAAACATAGGCTTCCAATATATCAATCTTTATGTCTCGACCATTTCGAGACTCCTCGTCATGTCCGTGATCACATCCGGGACTCCGAACAACCTTCGGTACATCAAAACGTATAAACTCATAATATAACTGTCATCGAAACCTTAAGCGTGCGGACCCTACGGGTTTGAGTACAATGTAGACATGACCAAGACATGTCTCCGGTCAATAACCAATAGCGGGACCTGGATGCCCATATTGGCTCCTACATATTCTACGAAGATCTTTTATCGGTCAGACCGCATAACAACATACGTTGTTCCCTTTGTCATCGGTATGTTACTTGCCCGAGATTCGATCGTCGGTATCCAATACCTAGTTCAATCTCGTTAGCGGTAAGTCTCTTTACTCGTTCCGTAATACATCATCTCGCAACTAACTCATTAGTTACATTGCTTGCAAGGCTTAAGTGATGTGTATCACCGAGAGGGCCCAGAGATACCTCTCCGACGATCGGAGTGACAAATCCTAATCTCGAAATACGTCAACCCAACATGTACCTTTGGAGACACCTATAGAGCACCTTTATAATCACCTAGTTACGTTGTGACATTTGGTAGCACACAAAGTGTTCCTCTGGCACACGGGAGTTACATAATCTCATAGTCATAGGAACATGTATAAGTCATGAAGAAAGCAATAGCAACATACTAAACGATCGGGTGCTAAGCTAATGGAATGGGTCATGTCAATCAGATCATTCAACTAATGATGTGATACCGTTTAATCAAATGACAACTCTTTGTCCATGGTTAGGAAACATAACCATCTTTGATTAACGAGCTAGTCAAGTAGAGGCATACTAGTGACACTTAGTTTGTCTATGTATTCACACATGTATTATGTTTCCGGTTAATACAATTCTAGCATGAATAATAAACTTTTATCATGATATAAGGAAATAAATAATAACTCTATTATTGCCTCTAGGGCATATTTCCTTGAGTCTCCCACTTGCACTAGAGTCAATAATCTAGATTACACAGTAATGATTCTGACACACATGGAGCTTTGGTGTTGATCATGTTTTGCTCGTGGAAGAGGCTTAGTCAATGGGTCTGCTACATTCAGCTCTGTATGTATCTTGCAAATCTCTATGTCTCCCACCTAGACTAGATCCCGGATGGAATTGAAGCGTCTCTTGATGTGTTTGGTCCTCTTGTGAAATCTGGATTCCTTTGCCAAGGCAATTGCACCAGTATTGTCACAAAAGATTTTCATTGGACCCGATGCACTAGGTATGACACCTAGATCAGATATGAAATCCTTCATCCAGACTCCTTCGTTTGCTGCTTCTGAAGCAGCTATGTACTCCGCTTCACATGTAGATCCCCCACGATGCTTTGTTTAGAACTGCACCAACTGACAGCTCCATCGTTTAATGTAAACATGTATCCGGTTTGCGATTTAGAATCGTCCGGATCAGTGTCAAAGCTTGCATCAACGTAACCGTTTACGATGAGCTCTTTGTCACCTCCATATATGAGAAACAAATCCTTAGTCCTTTTCAGGTATTTCAGGATGTTCTTGACCATTGTCCAGTGATCCACTCCTGGATTACTTTGGTACCTCCCTGCTAAACTTATAGCACGGCACACATCAGGTCTGGTACACAGCATTGCATACATGATAGAGCCTATGGCTGAAGCATAGGGAACACCTTTCATTTTCTCTCTATCTTCTGCAGTGGTCGGGCATTAAGTCTGACTCAACTTCACACCTTGTAACACAGGCAAGAACCCTTTCTTTGCTTGATCCATTTTGAACTTCTTCAAAATTTTGTCAATGTATGTGCTTTGTGAAAGTCCAATTAAGCGTCTTGATCTATCTCTATAGATCTTTATGCCTAATATGTAAGCAGCTTCACCGAGGTCTTTCATTGAAAAACTCTTATTCAAGTATCCCTTTATGCTATCCAGAAATTCTATATCATTTCCAATCAGTAATATGTCATCCACATATAATATCAGAAATGCTACAGAGCTCCCACTCACTTTCTTGTAAATACATGCTTCTCCGAAAGTCTGTATAAAACCAAATGCTTTGATCACACTATCAAAGTGTTTATTCCAACTCCGAGAGGCTTGCACCAGTCCATAAATGGATCGCTGGAGCTTGCACACTTTGTTAGCTCCCTTTGGATCGACAAAACCTTCCGGTTGCATCATATACAACTCTTCTTCCAGAAATCCATTCAGGAATGCAGTTTTGACATCCATCTACCTAATTTCATAATCATAAAATGCGGCAATTGCTAACATGATTCGGACAGACTTAAGCATCGCTACGGGTGAGAAGGTCTCATCATAGTCAACCCCTTGAACTTGTCGAAAACCTTTTGCGACAAGTCGAGCTTTGTAGACAGTAATATTACCATCAGCGTCAGTCTTCTTCTTGAAGATCCATTTATTCTCAATTGCTTGCCGATCATCGGGCAAGTCAACCAAAGTCCATACTTTGTTCTCATACATGGATCCCATCTCAGATTTCATGGCTTCAAGCCATTTTGCGGAATCTGGGCTCACCATCGCTTCTTCATAGTTCGTAGGTTCATCATGATCTAGTAGCATGATTTCCAGAACAGGATTACCATACCACTTTGGCACGGATCTTACTATGGTTGATCTACGAAGTTCAGTAGTATCGTGTTCTGAAGTTTCATGATCATTATCATTAGCTTCCTCACTAATTGGTGTAGGTGTCGCAGAAACAGGTTTCTGTGATGTACTACTTTCCAATAAGGGAGCAGGTACAGTTACCTCGTCAAGTTCTACTTTCCTCCCACTCACTTCTTTCGAGAGAAACTTCTTCTCTAGAAAGGATCCATTCTTGGCAACGAATGTCTTGCCTTCGGATCTGTGATAGAAGGTGTACCCAACAGTCTCCTTTGGGTATCCTATGAAGACACATTTCTCCGATTTGGGTTCGAGCTTATCAGGTTGAAGCTTTTTCACATAAGCACCGCAGCCCCAAATTTTAAGAAACGACAACTTTGGTTTCTTGCCAAACCATAGTTCATAAGGCGTTGTCTCAACGGATTTTCATGGTGCTCTATTTAACGTGAATGCGGCCGTCTCTAAAGCATAACCCCAAAACGATAGCGGTAAATCAGTAAGAGACATCATAGATCGCACCATATCTAGTAAAGTATGATTACGACGTTCGGACACACCATTACGCTGTGGTGTTCCGGGTGGTGTGAGTTGCAAAACTATTCCGCATTGCTTCAAATGTACACCAAACTCGTAACTCAAATATTCCCCTCCACGATCAAATCGTAGAAACTTTATTTTCTTGTTACGATGATTTTCAACTTCACTCTAAAATTCTTTGAACTTTTCAAATGTTTCAGACTTATGTTTCATTAAGTAGATATACCCATATCTGCTTAAGTCATCTGTGAAGGTGAGAAAATAACGATATCCGCCACGAGCCTCAATATTCATTGGACCACATACATCTGTATGTATGATTTCCAACAAATATGTTGCTCTCTCCATAGTGCCGGAGAACGGTGTTTTAGTCATCTTGCCCATGAGGCACGATTCGCAAGTACCAAGTGATTCATAATCAAGTGGTTCCAAAAGCCCATCAGTATGGAGTTTCTTCATGCGCTTTATACCGATATGACCTAAACGGCAGTGCCACAAATAAGTTGCACTATCATTATCAACTTTGCATCTTTTGGCTTCAACATTATGAATATGTGTGTTACTATTATCGAGATTCATCAAAAATAGACCACTCTTTAAAGGTGCATGACCATAAAAGATATTACTCATATAAATAGAACAACCATTATTCTCGGATTTAAATGAATAACCGTATCGCATTAAACAAGATCCAGATATAATGTTCATGCTCAACGCTGGCTCCAAATAACAATTATTTAGGTCTAATATTAATCCCGAAGGTAGATGTAGAGGTAGCGTGCCGACTGCGATCACATCGACTTTGGAACCGTTTCCTACGCGCATCGTCACCTCGTCCTTTCCCAGTGTTCGCTTAATCCGTAGTCCCTGTTTCGAGTTGCAAATATTAGCAACAGAACCAGTATCAAATACCCAGGTGCTACTGCGAGCTCTAGTAAGGTACACATCAATAACATGTATATCACATATACCTTTGTTCACCTTGCCATCCTTCTTATCCGCCAAATACTTGGGGCAGTTCCGCTTCCAGTGACCAGTCTGCTTGCAGTAGAAGCACTCAGTTTCAGGCTTAGGTCCAGACTTGGGTTTCTTCTCTTGAGCAGCAACTTGCTTGCTGTTCTTCTTGAAGTTCCCCTTCTTCTTCCCTTTGCCCTTTTTCTTGAAACTAGTGGTCTTGTTGACCATCAACCCTTGATGCTCCTTTTTGATTTCTACCTCCGCAGCTTTCAGCATTGCGAAGAGCTCGGGAATAGTCTTATTCATCCCTTGCATATTATAGTTCATCACGAAGCTCTTGTAGCTTGGTGGTAGTGATTGGAGAATTCTGTTAATGACGCAATCATCTGGAAGATTAACTCCCATCTGAATCAAGTGATTATTATACCCAGACATTTTGAGTATATGCTCACTGACAGAACTGTTCTCCTCCATCTTGCAGCTATAGAACTTATTGGAGACTTCATATCTCTCAATTCGGGCATTTGCTTGAAATATTAACTTCAACTCCTGAAACATCTCATATGCTCCATGACGTTCAAAACGTCGTTGAAGTCCCAATTCTAAGCCGTAAAGCATGGCACACTGAACTATTGAGTAGTCATCAGCTTTGCTTTGCCAGACGTTCATAACATCCGGTGTTGCTCCAGCAGCAGGCCTGGCACCCAGCGGTGCTTCCAGGACGTAATTCTTCTATGCAGCAATGAGGATAATCCTCAAGTTACGGACCTAGTCCGTGTAATTGCTACCATCATCTTTCAACTTTGCTTTCTCAAGGAACGCATTAAAATTCAACGAAACAATAGCACGGGCCATCTATCTACAATCAAACATACATAAGCAAGATACTATCCGGTACTAAGTTCATGATAAATTTAAGTTCAATTAATCATATTACTTAAGAACTCCCACTTAGATAGACATCCCTCTAATCTTCTAAGTGATCGCGTGATCCAAATCAACTAAACCATAACCGATCATCACGTGAAATGGAGTAGTTTTTAATGGTGAACATCACTATGTTGATCATATCTACTATATGACTCACGCTCGATCTTTCGATCTTAGTGTTCCGAGGCCATATCTGCATATGCTAGGCTCGTCAAGTTTAACCTGAGTATTCTGCGTGTGCAAAACTGGCTTGCACCCGTTATAGATGGACGTAGAGCTTATCACACCCGATCATCACGTGGTGTCTGGGCACGACAAACTTTGGCAACGGTGCATACTCAGGGAGAACACTTTTATCTTGATAATTTAGTGAGAGATCATCTTATAATGCTACCGTCAATCAAAGCAAGATAAGATGCATAAAAGATAAACATCACATGCAATCAATATAAGTGATATGATATGGCCATCATCATCTTGTGCTTGTGATCTCCATCTCCGAAGCACCGTCATGATCACCATCGTCACCGGCGCGACACCTTGATCTCCATCGTAGCATCGTTGTCGTCTCGCCAATGTTATGCTTCCACGACTATCGCTACCGCTTAGTGATAAAGTAAAGCATTACAGCGCGATTGCATTGCATACAATAAAGCGACAACCATATGGCTCCTGCCAGTTGCCGATAACTCGGTTACAAAACATGATCATCTCATACAATAAAATTTAGCATCATGTCTTGACCATATCACATCACAACATGCCCTGCAAAAACAAGTTAGACGTCCTCTACTTTGTTGTTGCAAGTTTTACATGGCTGCTACGGGCTTAAGCAAGAACCAATCTTACCTACGCATCAAAACCACAACGATAGTTTGTCAAGTTGGTGTTGTTTTAACCTTCGCAAGGACCGGGCATAGCCACACTCGGTTCAACTAAAGTTGGAGAAACTGTCACCCGCAAGCCACCTATGTGCAAAGCACGTCGGGAGAACCGGTCTCGCGTAAGCGTACGCGTAATGTTGGTCCGGGCTGCTTCGTCCAACAATACCGCCGAACCAAAGTATGACATGCTGGTAAGCAGTATGACTTATATCGCCCACAACTCACTTGTGTTCTACTCGTGCATATAACATCAACACATAAAACCTAGGCTCTGATACCACTATTGGGGAACGTAGTAATTTCAAAAAAATTCCTACGCACACACAAGATCATGGTGATGCATAGCAACGAGAGGGGAGAGTGTGATCTACGTACCCTTGTAGATCGACAACGGAAGCGTTTGGTTGATGTAGTCGTACGTCTCCACAGCCCGACCGATCAAGCACCGAAACTATGGCACCTCCAAGTTTTAGCACACGTTCAGCTCGATGACAATCCCCGGACTCCGATCCAGCAAAGTGTCGGGGAAGAGTTCCGTCAGCACGACGGCGTGGTGATGATCTTGATGTACTACTGTCGCAGGGCTTCGCCTAAGCACCGCTACAATATTATCGAGGACTATGGTGGAAGGGGGCACCGCACACGGCTAAGAATATGATCACGTGGATCAACTTGTGTTCCTTTGGGGTGCCCCTGCCTCCGTATATAAAGGATCTAGGGGGGGTGCGGCCGGCCTAGGATAGGCGCGCCAGGAGGAGTCCTACTCCCTCTGGGAGTAGGATCCCCCCCCCCCAATCCTAGTTGGAATAGGATTCGCGGAGGGGGAAAAGAGAGAGGGGGGCCGGCCCTCTCTCCTTGTCCTATTCGGACCAAGGGAGGGGAGGGGCGCACGGCCCATCTTGGGGCTGCCCCTTCTTTTTTCCACCAAGGCCTACTAAGGCCCATACAGCTCCCGGGGGGGGTCCGGTAACCTCCCGGTACTCCGGTAAAATCCCGATTTCACCCGGAACACTTCCGATATCCAAACATAGGCTTCCAATATATCAATCTTTATGTCTCGACCATTTCGAGACTCCTCGTCATGTCCGTGATCACATCCGGGACTCCGAACAACCTTTGGTACATCAAAACGTATAAACTCATAATATAACTGGCATCGAAACCTTAAGCGTGCGGACCCTACGGGTTCGAGAACAATGTAGACATGACCGAGACATATCTCCGGTCAATAACCAATAGCGGGACCTGGATGCCCATATTGGCTCCTACATATTCTACGAAGATCTTTTATCGGTCAGACCGCATAACAACATACGTTGTTCCCTTTGTCATCGGTATGTTACTTGCCCGAGATTCGATCGTCGGTATCCAATACCTAGTTCAATCTCGTTACCGGCAAGTCTCTTTACTCGTTCCGTAATACATCATCTTGCAACTAACTCATTAGTTACATTGCTTGCAAGGCTTAAGTGATGTGTATCACCGAGAGGGCCCAGAGATACCTCTCCGATGATCGGAGTGACAAATCCTAATCTCAAAATACGTCAACCCAACATGTACCTTTGGAGACACCTGTAGAGCACCTTTATAATCACCCAGTTACGTTGTGACGTTTGGTAGCACACAAAGTGTTCCTCTGGCACACGGGAGTTACATAATCTCATAGTCATAGGAACATGTATAAGTCATGAAGAAAGCAATAGCAACATACTAAACGATCGGGTGCTAAGCTAATGGAATGGGTCATGTCAATCAGATCATTCAACTAATGATGTGATCCCGTTTAATCAAATGAAAACTCTTTGTCCATGGTTAGGAAACATAACCATCTTTGATTAACGAGCTAGTCAAGTAGAGGCATACTAGTGACACTTAGTTTGTCTATGTATTCACACATGTATTATGTTTCCGGTTAATACAATTCTAGCATGAATAATAAACTTTTATCATGATATAAGGAAATAAATAATAACTTTATTATTGCCTCTAGGGCATATTTCCTTCATTCATCGCGAAGACGATCCTCCGTTCCCAGGTAGCTTCGTCTTCAGAGTGATTCGACCACTGGACTTTGAGGAACTTGATCGCCTTCTGACGTGTGCGGCGTTCAGCTTGGTCGAGAATGCGGACCGGATGCTCTTTATAGGAGAGGTCCTGTTGCAATTTGAGCACTTCATGATCCACTGCTCGGATTGGATCCTTGAAGCAACGGCGGAGCTGTGACACGTGGAACACATCGTGAACCTGAGAAAGGTTCGGCGGAAGCTCCAGTTGATATGCCACTTTTCCACGCCTTTCGAGAATAGTGAAGGGACCGATATAGCGAGGATCTAGCTTGCCCTTGATCCCGAAGCGGTGAGCACCCTTCATTGGTGCAACTCGAAGATAAGCCTTTTCGCCAGGTTGATAGACCATGTCTTTGTGATGACGGTCATACTAACTTTTCTAACGTGACTGAGCGGTCTTGAGATTCTCGCGAATAATGCGAACTTGTTCTTCGGCCTGTTGGATAATATCTGGACCGAAGAGTGGACGTTCCCTAGTTTCTGACCAGTTCAGAGGGGTTCGACACTTTCGTCCATATAGCACTTCATAGGGGGACATCTTCAGACTAGCTTGATAGCTATTATTATAAGAGAACTCAGCATATGGAAGAGATTCCTCCCATTTCTTGCCGAAGGAAATTACACAAGCTCGAAGAATGTCTTCGAGAACTTGGTTGACACGTTCAACCTGTCCTCGCGACTAAGGATGAAACGCCGTACTGAACGATAGGTGAGTTCCCATAGCTTCTTGGAAACTTGCCCAAAATCTTGAAGTGAATAAGCTGCCACGGTCTGAACTGATAACCAGTGGAATACCGTGAAGTGAAACAATTCTGGACATGTAGAGAGTAGCAAGCTAACTAGAAGTGATTGTCTCTTTGACCGCCAAAAAATGTGCAACTTTAGAAAGCCGGTCAATGACGACAAGAATAGCATCATTACCTTTCTGCGATTTGGGAAATCCAGTGATGAAGTCCATTTCAACATGGTCCCATTTCCATTCAGGAATAGAGATAGGTTGCAGAGTTCCAACGGGCCTTTGATGCTCTGCTTTGATACGGCGGCAAATGTCACACTCAGCAACATAACGAGCAATGTCCTGCTTCATATTAGACCACCAGAATCTTTGACGAATATCCTGGTACATCTTTGTACTGCCAGGGTGGATGGACAGAGGCGTATCATGAGCTTCTCTCATAACCCTTTTAGTCTTATCCAGTTTTTTCTTCGAACATGGTACCACTAGGCGGCCTTTGAAGTACAAGGCGCCATCATCGGCGATAGTGAAGAATGAGGGCTTTCCTTCTGCTAGATGGCGTTTAATCTTATGGACTTCAGAGTCATAACCGTGAATAGTCTTTATACCAGCTACGAGATCTGGTACAACAGCCAGGGTATTTAGAGAACCCTTAGTAACAACATGAAGATTCATCTTGCGGAACTCCGAGGGAGGGGGAGCGAGTGCACCAGGGGGAACAATATGAAGGTTCAGCTTTCTAAATTCTTCGATAAGCGAGGGCTGAACTTTGTGAACCTGGAGGTGATTGCAGTAAGACTTGCGGCTCAAGGCATCAGCCATTGCATTAGCCTTTGCCAGGGGTATAGGATATACCCACGTCAAAGTCTGCAACAGTCTCCATCCATCTCTGCTGACGGAGGTTCAGATCTGGCTGAGTAAACAGATACTTCAGACTTTGGTGGTCGGTGAAGATTTCGCAACGATTACCGAGAAAGTAATGTCGCCACTACTTTAGTGCATGAATGACAGCAGCAAGCTCGAGGTCGTGAACTTGGTAGTTTTCTTCGTGAGGGCACAGTTGACGAGAGGCATAAGCAATCACTCTGCGCTCTTGCATTAGGACACAGCCTAATCCTTGACGGGAAGCGTCGCAGTAAATGACGAAGTCCTTCTTAGTATCAGGTGGAGCAAGCACTGGGGCAGAAGTCAACTTGTATTTGAGTGCCTGGAAACTTTCTTGACACTTGTCTATCCATTCGAACTTGACACCCTTATGCAACAGATTAGTCAGAGGCCTGGCAATCTTGGAGAAGTTCTCGACGAATCGACGGCAATAGCTGGCGAGACCGAGAAAACTTCGGACTTGCTTGACATTCTTCGGAGGAGTCCAATCGAGAATAGCCTGAACTCGTTCAAGGTTGATGGAAATACCATCCTTGGAGATGACATGCCCAAGATAGGTTACTTTGGGGAGCCAGAATTCACACTTGGAATACTTAGCATACAGTTGATGCTCTCGAAGCTTTTCCAGCACAAGACGAAGATGTTCAGCATGTTCTTCTTTGTTCTTAGAAAATACAAGGATATCATCTAGATAAACCACGACAAACTTGTCGAGGTAATCCATGAATATATAGTTTATCAGACGAGAAAAGGTGGCGGGAGCATTAGTTAAGCCGAATGACATGACGGTGTACTCGTATGACCCATAACGAGTCACGAAGGCGGTTTTGGGATATCCTCTTCACGAACACGGATCTGGTGGTAACCCAAACTCAAGTCGAGTTTGGAGAACACTGATGAACCAGCCAATTGATCATAAAGATCATTGATCCGAGGAAGAGGACATTTATTCTGAATGGTAGCTTGGTTTATAGGACGGTAGTCTTGGACTAATCGGTTTGTCCCATCCTTTTTCTTAACAAAGAGAGAAGGTGCTCCCCAAGGAGAGCAACTAGGGCAAATGAAACCTTTGACAAGAGATTTGTCGGTTTCCTCCTTAAGCTCAATGAGTTCATGCGGCGGCATCTTGTAGGACCGTTTAGCTATAGGGGTGGTGTCGGGTTTCAAGTCGATGATGAATTCGACATCTCTAGTAGGGGGAATCCCTGGAAGTTCTTCTGGGAAGACGTCTTGGAATTCACGAATGATGGGAATGTTTTCAATGCCCTCGAGTGGTGCAGCGTTCAACGCATTCAAGGCATAAAGCCGTGCTTCGGCGTTCTGAACTAGATGAGCTTGGTAAGCTATTATTCCATCAGAAGGGTGTAGCAGATGGACGACCTTAGTGGCGCAAACTATAGAAGCAGTATGCGCTTTCAACCAATCAATTCCCAGAATGAGGTCGATGTTAGAAGACTTCAGGATAATGGGAGAGGCATAGAATTCCAGCCCTTCGATTTCCACGGGGACGTCGATGCCAACCAGTGAGGTTTGACATTGTCCCACGGGGTGTTTTTACCAATACCGAAGTGTTCACCTCCTCACATTTAACGTCATGCTTGTATGCAAAATCTTCTGACATGAATGAGTGCGATGCTCCTGAATCAAATAAAATAGATGCAGGTACTGAATTTACGAGGAGTGTACCCATCACAGTAGCAGGCTGGTCTTGAGCTTCATTAAGATCAATGTGGTTGGCATGAACACGCCCATAAGACCTGTCATTGTTGTTGCGAGGCTGGTTGTTTCCACGGCCAGCTGCAAGGAGGGCCAGTTGATTCTGGTTCCGGTTGCATTCCCTAGCACGGTGTCCTGGTTGACCACACCTGAAGCACAGACCATTATTGGGAGTATGAACAGGAGCTTGTGGTGGTGGAGCTGGAAGTCTTGGCTGCCTAGTTGGTGGGGTAGGCAGACGCGGTGCAACATAGGACTGCCTTGGAGCAGGTGCAGTTGGCTGGTACATGCTGTTGGGAATCCATATCCTATGCTTCTGCGAGGACGGGCCCGAAGATGAGCCCGTGTCACGGTTGCGCCTGTGAGAGCTCTGGTGTTCCTGTAGACCAGTTTCGACATTGATGGCCTTGTTCACCAGGGTGGAGAAATCAGCAAAGTCATGCACTAGAAGTGCGAGCTTGATGTCAGCTTGAAGGCCATCACGGAACTTCTCCTGTCTGCGTGCATCAGTTGCAATGTCCTCTTCAGCATAGCGGGACAAGTCCAGAAACTCCCGCTGAGAAGCTTCAACAGTTTTGTTGCCTTGGGTGAGGTTGTGGAACGCACGCTTCTTACGGTCCATGACTCCCTGAGGAATGAAGCAAGCACGGAAAGCAGCTTGGAAGTCTGGCCAGGTGATGATTGTTCCAACCGGCAGAGTACGCCTGTGGCTGTCCCACCATTGAGCAGCGGGTCCTTTCAGGAAGAAAGAAGCAAAGGTGACGTAGCTGGCAGGGGCTACATCAGCAGACTCCATCTCATAGGTGATGTCACGGAGCCAGTCATCAGCATCCAGAGGCTGAGTTGAGCTGCGGTACACGGTTGGGTTGAGGCGCATGAAATCCTGCAGAGTCACTTGGGTTGGCTGCTGGTTCATATTGAGGCGAGGAAACTGAGACATAATATTCTCCATGAACCGGCAATTCAGCTCAAACTGTTGCATCATCCCAGCCATGTACTCAGGCGGGGGTGGGGGAGGGTTACCACGACCACGACCACCTGGTCTAACCATCCTGCTAATATATAACAGGGGTAGTTCAGCATTGAGAATTTGCAAGGGCAAAAATCATTCATGATGAAACATGCATAATGAAAGGAACACGATAGATATTGCATAGTAGTTGGCATATCTTACAAAAGTGATCATGCATAGAGTTCGGCACACAGAGTTTAGTACACAGACTAAGAACATCATAGGCGGCACGCAGGCTCGCGGTGAATGCATCTAACACTAACAAGCAAGCCTACGTTAGTCCCAGGAGGAGTTGTGGGGATAGGTGTAGCCTGATAGCTGGTAGTGACGCGAAGGGAAGACCTCCACGCGAGTAGCCTGGGGTCCGCGGATATTCTGGTGCGGAACCTGATGCGTAGGTGGCAGGAGAGGACCAAGTGCGGGAGAGTAGCCTCCCACATCTGGCCAGCCGACGCCCTGGGGCATCACGGTCCTGGCAGGGTAGATCGCAGAACACGACAGATCACCAGATCGGACAGAGGGGTGCAACAGCGTCAGAGCATGGTACAGGTGCTGACGGGTGGTGTACAACTTGTGGCGAAGAGCTCGGTTAGCTCTATCCAGCCCATCAGCATGCAGAACCAGGTTCTGATGGTAGAAGGGCTCTCGGGTGATAGTGGAGTAGGTAGCAATGTAGTATCCCTCCGCACCAACATCGGATGCGATAGCAATGTGCCTGAAGGAGGAGGTGTCCAACTTCTGGTACTCTCCACGAACACGTGCCAGAGCAGCATAAGCAGCATCGTGGACCGCCATATCGATAGTCACTCCAACACCATGAGGAGTGTGCAGCACGGTAGTGAAGTCATACTCCCGAGAGTAGAGGTGGACGATGGCACGGTACTGCTCCTGGTTGAAGTCCTGGTACTCCTCATAGACTGTGTACTCAGGGTGCCAGCGATAACCCAGATAGGTCATCATCTCAACAAACAAAGCAGGTGACCCTGAGGCACCAATGGCCATCATGTGGCGCATGACCTGTCTCGTGGGTTCCATCTGAAAACAAAGATGTTTCAAAGGAGTCAACTGACAGTGTGGATAATGTTCAATATACTACTCTAAAGAATAGCTAGGGCTTATCCAACTTTGGGGTGAACGTGGTCACGGGATCCTAGTGTTAAAGTTAGTAAAATCGTTTAACCCGAGTAGAAGAGAGTTCAGAGTCCCAGAGTAAGGATCGAGGAGTAAAAGATCCTAATACCACCCAGATGGCGACGTGGGCCCGTAAGGCACACAACCATGTTAGTAAAAGTTTTTGTAATGTCTAGACTCGACTTCGGCCAAGGAGTGTGAAAGGGGGATTCCTAAAGGTAGTCGGCTCTGATACCAACTTGTGACGCCCCCGATTAAATCATACACATAAACGTGTACGATCAAGATCAGGGACTCATGGGAAGATATCACAAGACAACTCTACAAATAAAATAAGTCATACAAGCATCATATTACAAGTCAGGGGCCTCGAAGGCTCGAATACAAGAGCTCGATCATAGACGAGTCAGCGGAAGCAACAATATCTGAGTACAAACATAAGTTAAACAAGTTTGCCTTAAGAAGACTAGCACAAACTAGGATACGGATCGAAATAGGCGCAGGCCTCCTGCCTGGGATCCTCCTAAACTACTCCTGATCGTCGTCAGCGGGCTGCACGTAGTAGTATGCACCTCCCGAGTAGTAGTAGTCATTGTCGACGGTGGCGTCTGGCTCCTGGGCTCCAACTTTGGGTCGCAGCAATCGAGTATAGCAAGGGGGAAAAGAGGGAGCAAAGCAACCGTGAGTACTCATCCAAAGTACTCGCAAGCAAGGAGCTACATTACATATGTATGCATCGGTATCAAATGGAATAAGGGTATCATATGTGGACTGAACTGTAGAAAGCCGCAATAAGAGGGGGATAACTAGTCCTGTCGAAGACTACGCTTCTGGTAACCTCCATCTTGCAGCAGGAGAAGAGAGTAGATGGGAAGTTCACCAAGTAGCATCGTGTAGCATAATCCTAACCGATGATCCTCCCCTCGTCGCCCTGTGAGAGAGCGACCACCGGTTGTATCTGGCACTTGGAAGGATGTGTTTTATTAAGTATCCGATTCTAGTTGTCATAAGGTCAAGGTACAACTCCAAGTCGTCCTGTTACCGAAGATCACGGCTATTCGAATATATTAACTTCCCTGCAGGGGTGCGCCACATTTCCCAACACGCTCGATCCCCTTTGTCCGGACACACTTTCCTAGGTCATGCCCGGCCTCGGAAGATCAACACGTCGCAACCCTACCTAGGCACAACAGAGAGGTCAGTGAAGGAAATATGCCCTAGAGGCAATAATAAAGTTATTGTTTATTTCCTTATATCATGATAAATGTTTATTATTCATGCTAGAATTGTATTAACCGGAAACATAATACATGTGTGAATACATAGACAAACAGAGTGTCACTAGTATGCCTCTACTTGACTAGCTCGTTAATCAAAGATGGTTATGTTTCCTAACCATGGACAAAAGAGTTGTTATTTGATTAACGAGGTCACATCATTAGTTGAATGATCTGATTGACATGACCCATTCCATTAGCTTAGCACATGATCGTTTAGTATGTTGCTATTGCTTTCTTCATGACTTATACATGTTCCTATGACTATGAGATTATGCAACTCCCGTTTACCGGAGGAACACTTTGGGTACTACCAAACGTCACAACATAACTGGGTGATTATAAAGGAGTACTACGGGTGTCTCCAATGGTAGATGTTGGGTTGGCGTATTTCGAGATTAGGGTTTTGTCACTCCGATTGTCGGAGAGGTATCTCTGGGCCCTCTCGGTAATACACATCACATAAGCCTTGCAAGCATTATAACTAAGATGTTAGTTATGAGATGATGTATTACGGAACGAGTAAAGAGACTAGCCAGTAACGAGATTGAACTAGGTATTGGATACCGACGATCGAATCTCGGGCAAGTAACATACCGATGACAAAAGGGAACAACGTATGTTGTTATGCGGTCTGACCGATAAAGATCTTCATAGAATATGTAGGAGCCAATATGGGCATCCATGTCCCGCTATTGGTTATTGGCCGGAGACATGTCTTGGTCATGTCTACATTGTTCTCGAACCGTAGGGTCCGCACGCTTAACGTTACGATGACACTTATTATGAGTTTATGCATTTTGATGTACCGAAGGTTGTTCGGAGTCCCGGATGTGATCATGGACATGACGAGGAGTCTCGAAATGGTCGAGACATAAAGATTGATATATTGGAAGCCTATGTTTGGACATCGGAAGTGTTCCGGGTGAAATCGGGATTTTACCGGAATACCGGGAGGGTTACCGGAACCCCCCGGGAGCTAGATGGGCCATAATGGGCCTTAGTGGAAAAAAGAAGGGGCTTCCCTAGATGGGCTGCGCGCCTCCCCCTTCCCCTAGTCCTATTAGGACTAGGAAAGGGTGGCCGGCCACCTCCTCCTCTTTTCCCCTCCAAGGAATCCTAGTTGGACTAGGATTGGAGGGGGAATCCTACTCCCAGTGGGAGTAGGACTCTCCTGCGCCTCCCTCCTTGGCCGGCCAGCCCCTCCTCCCTTGCTCCTTTATATACGGGGGCAGGGGACACCCCAAGACACACAAGTTGATCCTTGGGATCGTTCCTTAGCCGTGTGCGGTGCCCCCTGCCACCAAATTCCACCTCGATCATACCGTTGTAGTGCTTAGGCGAAGCCCTGCGTCGGTAGTATATCAAGATCGTCACCACGCCGTCGTGCTGACGGAACTCTTCCTCGACGCTTTGCTGGATCGGAGCCCGAGGATCGTCATCGAGCTGAACGTGTGCTAAGAACTCGGAGGTGCCGGAGTAACGGTACTTGGATCAGTCGGATCGGGAAGAAGATGTACGACTACTTCCTCTACGTTGTGTGATCGCTTCTGCAGTCGGTCTGCGTTGGTACGTAGACAACACTCACCCTCTCGTTGCTGTGCATCACCATGATCTTGCGTGTGCGTAGGAAAATTTTCGAAATTACTACGTTCCCCAACAGTGGCATCAGAGCCTAGGTTTTATGGTTTGATGTTATTTGCACGAGTAGAACACAAGTGAGTTGTGGGCGATACAAGTCATACTTCCTACCAGCATGTCATACTTTGGTTCGGCGGTATTGTTGGACGAGACGATCCGGACCAACCTTACGCGTACTCTTACGCGAGACCGGTTCCCTCGACGTGCTTCGCACATAGATGGCTTGCGGAAGACTGTCTCTCCAACTTTAGTTGAACCAAGTGTGGCTACGCCCGGTCCTTGAGAAGGTTAAAACGGAGTCTATTTGACGAACTATCGTTGTGGTTTTGATGCGTAGGTGAGATGAGTTCTTACTTAAGCCCGTAGCAGCCACGTAAAACTTGCAACAACAAAGTAGAGGACGTCTAACTTGTTTTTGCAGGGCATGTTGTGATGTGATATGGTCAGGGCATGATGCTGATTTTATTGTATGAGATGATCATGTTTTGTAACCAAGTTATCGGCAACTGGCAGGAGCCATATGGTTGTCGCTTTATTGTATGCAATGCAATCGCGATGTAATGCTTTACTTTATTACTAAGCGGTAGTGATAGTCGTAGAAGCATAAGATTGGCGAGACGACAACGATGCTACGATGGAGATCAAGGTGTCGCGCCGGTGACGATGGTGATCATGACGGTGCTTCGGAGATGGAGATCACAAGCACAAGATGATGATGGCCATATCATATCACTTATATTGATTGCATGTGATGTTTATCCTTTTATGCATCTTATCTTGCTTTGATTGACGGTAGCATTATAAGATGATCTCTCACTAAATTATCAAGAAGTGTTCTCCCTGAGTATGCACCGTTGCCAAAGTTCGTCGTGCCCAGACACCACGTGATGATCGGGTGTGATAAGCTCTACGTCCATCTACAACGGGTGCAAGCCAGTTTTGCACACGCAGAATACTCAGGTTAAACTTGACGAGCCTAGCATATGCAGATATGGCCTCGGAACACGGAGACCGAAAGGTCGAGCGTGAATCATATAGTAGATATGATCAACATAACGATGTTCACCATTGAAAACTACTCCATCTCACGTGATGATCGGTTATGGTTTAGTTGATTTGGATCACGTGATCACTTAGAGGATTAGAGGGATGTCTATCTAAGTGGGAGTTCTTAAGTAATATGATTAAATTGAACTTAAATTTATCATGAACTTAGTCCTGGTAGTATTTTGCAAATTATGTTGTAGATCAATAGCTCGCGTTGTTACTTCCCTGTGTTTATTTTGATATGTTCCTAGAGAAAATTGTGTTGAAAGATGTTAGTAGCAATGATGCGGATTGGATCCGTGATCTGAGGTTTATCCTCATTGCTGCACAGAAGAATTATGTCCTTGATGCACCGCTAGGTGACAGACCTATTGCAGGAGCAGATGCAGACGTTATGAACGTTTGGCTAGCTCAATATGATGACTACTTGATAGTTAAGTGCACCATGCTTAATGGCTTAGAATCGAGACTTCAAAGACGTTTTGAACGTCATGGACCATATGAGATGTTCCAGGAGTTGAAGTTAATATTTCAAGCAAATACCCGAGTTGAGAAATATGAAGTCTCCAACAAGTTCTATAGCTAAAAGATGGAGGAGAATCGCTCAACTAGTGAGCATGTGCTCAGATTGTCTGGGTACTACAATCGCTTGAATCAAGTGGGAGTTAATCTTCCAGATAAGATAGTGATTGACAGAATTCTCTAGTCACCATCACCAAGTTAGTAGAACTTCGTGATGAACTATAATATGCAAGGGATAACGGAAACAAACCCCAAGCTCTTCGTGATGCTGAAGTCAACGAAGGTAGAAATCAAGAAAAACATCAAGTGTTGATGGTTGACAAGATCATTAGTTTTAAGAAAAGGGCAAAGGGAAGAAGGGGAACTTCAAGAAGAACGGCAAGCAAGTTGCTGCTCAAGTGAAGAAGCCCAAGTCTGGACCTAAGCCTGAGACTGAGTGCTTCTACTGCAAAGGGACTGGTCACTGGAAGCGGAACTACCCCAAGTGATTGGCGGATAAGAAGGATGGCAAAGTGAACATAAGTATATTTGATATACATGTTATTGATGTGTACTTTACTAGTGTTTATAGCAAACCCTCAGTATTTGATACTAGTTCAGTTGCTAAGATTAGTAACTCGAAACGGGAGTTGCAGAATAAACAGAGACTAGTTAAGGGTGAAGTGACGATGTGTGTTGGAAGTGGTTCCAAGATTGATATGATCATCATCGCACACTCCCTATAATTTCGGGATTAGTGTTGAACCTAAATAAGTGTTATTTGGTGTTTGCGTTGAGCATGAATATGATTTGATCATGTTTATTGTAATACGGTTATTCATTTAAGTAAGAGAATAAATTGTTGTTCTGTTTACATGAATAAAACCTTATATGGTTACACACCCAATGAAAATAGTTCGTTGGATCTCGATCGTAGTGATACACATAATCATAATATACAAACCAAAAGATGCAAAGTTAATAATGATAATGCAACTTATTTGTAGCACTGCCGTTTAGGTCATATTGGTGTAAAGCGCATGAAGAAACTCCATGCTGATGGGCTTTTGGAATCACTTGATTATGAATCAGTTGATGCTTGCGAACCATGCCTCATGGGCAAGATGACTAAGACTCTGTTCTTCGGAACAATGGAGCGAGCAACAGATTTGTTGGAAATCATACATACTGATGTATGTGGTCTGATGAATATTGAGGCTCGCGACAGGTATCATTATTTTCTGATCTTCACATATGATTTGAGCAGATATGAGGATATCTACTTGATGAAACATAAGTCTGAAACATTTGAAAAGTTCAAAGAATTTCAGAGTGAAGTGAAAAATCATCGTAACAAGAAAATAAAGTTTCTATGATCTGATCATAGAGAAGAGTATTTGAGTTACGAGTTTGGCCTTCAGTTAAAAACAATGTGAAATAGTTTCACTACTCACGCCACCTGGAACACCACAGCATAATGGTGTGTCCGAACGTCATAACCGTACTTTATTGGATATAGTGCAATCTATGATGTTTCTTACCGATTTACCACTATCATTTTTGGGGTCATGCATTAGAGACAGCTGCATTCACGTTAAAAAGGGGCACCATCTATATCCGTCGAGACGACGCCTTATGAACTATGGTTTGGCAAGAAACCAAAGTTGTCGTTTCTTGAAGTTTGGGGTTGCGATGCTTATGAGAAAAAGTTTCATCCTGATAAGCTCAAACCCAAATCGGAGAAATATGTCTTCATAGGATACCCAAAGGAGACTGTTGGGTACACCTTCTATCACAGATCCTAAGGCAAGACATTCATTGCTTATAATGGATCCTTTCTAGAGAAGGAGTTTCTCTTGAAAGAAGTGAGTGGGAGGAAAGTAGAAAACTTGATAAGGTAATTGTACCTTCTCCCTTATTGGAAAGTAGTTCATCACAAAAAAATCTGTTCTTGTGACTACTACACCAATTAGTAAGGAAGCTAATGATGATGATCATGTAACTTCGGATCAAGTTACTACCGAATCTCGTAGGTAAACCAGAGTGAGATCCGCACCAGTGTGGTACGGTAATCCTGTTCTGGAGGTCATGTTACTTGACCATGACGAACCTACGAACTATGAGGAGGCGATGATGAGCCCAGATTCCGCGAAATGGTTTGAGGCCATGAAATCTGAGATATGATCCATGTATGAAAACAAAGTTTGGACTTTGGTTGACTTGCCCGATGATCGGCAAGCAATTGAGAATAAATGGATCTTCAAGAGGAAGACGGACGCTGATAGTAGTGTTACTATCTACAAAGCTAGAATTGTCGCAAAAGGTTTTCGACAAGTTCAAGGTGTTGACTACGATGAGAGCTTCTCACTCGTATCTATGCTTGAGTCTGTTCGAATCATGTTAGTAATTGCCGCATTTTATGAAATCTGGCAAATGGATAAACAAAACTGCATTCCTTAATGGATTTATTAAAGAAGAGTTGTATATGATGCAACCAGAAGGTTTTGTCAATCCGAAAGGTGCTAACAAAATGTGCAAGCTCCAGCGATCCATCTGTGGACTGGTGCAAACATCTCGGAGTTGGAATATACGCTTTGATGAGTTGATCAAAGCATATAGTTTTATACAGACTTGCGGTGAAGCCTGTATTTACAAGAAAGTGAATGGGAGCACTACAACATTTCTGATAAGTATATGTGATTGACATATTGTTGATCGGAAATAATGTAGAATTATTCTGTAAAGCATAAAGGAGTGTTTGAAAGGAGTTTTTCAAAGAAAGACTTCGGTGAAGCTGCTTACATATTGAGCTTCAAGATCTATAGAGATAGATCAAGACGCTTGATAAGTTTTTTCAATGAGTACATACCTTGACAAAATTTTGAAGTAGTTCAAAAATGGAGCAGTCAAAGAAAGAGTTCTTGCCTGTAGTACAAGGTGTGAAGTTGAGTAAGGCTCAAAGCCCGACCACGGCAGAAGATAGAAAGAGAATGAAAGTCATTCCCTATGCCTCAGCCATAGGTTCTATAAAGTATGCCATGCTGTATACCAGATCTATTGTATACCCTGCATTGATTTGGCAAGGGGGTACAATAGTGATCTAGGAGTAGATCACTGGACAGCGGTCAGAATTATCCTTAGTGAAATAAGGATATGTTTCTCGATTATGGACGTGACAAAAAGGTTCGTCGTAAAGGGTTACGTCGATGCAAGTTTTTGACACTGATCCAGATGAATCTAAAGTCTCAATCTGGATACATATTGAAAGTGGGAGCAATTAGCTAGAGTAGCTCCATGCAGAGCATTATGGACATAGAATTTTGCAAAATACTTACGGATCTGAATGTGACAGACCCGTTGACTAAAATTATCTCACAAGCAAAACATGATCACACCTTAGTACTCTTTGGGTGTTAATCACATAGAGATGTGAACTAGATTACTGACTCTAGTAAACCCTTTGAGTGTTGGTCACATGACGATGTGAACTATGGGTGTTAATCACATGGTGATGTGAACTATTGCTACTAAATCACATGGCGATGTGAACTAGATTATTGACTCTAGTGCAAGTGGGAGACTGAAGGAAATATGCCCTAGAGGCAATAATAAAGTTATTATTTATTTCCTTATATCATGATAAATGTTTATTATTCATGCTAGAATTGTATTAACCGGAAACATAATACATGTGTGAATACATAGACAAACAGAGTGTCACTAGTATGCCTCTACTTGACTAGCTCGTTAATCAAAGATGGTTATGTTTCCTAACCATGGACAAAAGAGTTGTTATTTGATTAACGAGGTCACATCATTAGTTGAATGATCTGATTGACATGACCCATTCCATTAGCTTAGCACACGATCGTTTAGTATGTTGCTATTGCTTTCTTCATGACTTATACATGTTCCTATGACTATGAGATTATGCAACTCTCGTTTACCGGAGGAACACTTTGGGTACTACCAAACGTCACAACGTAACTGGGTGATTATAAAGGAGTACTACAGGTGTCTCCAATGGTAGATGTTGGGTTGGCGTATTTCGAGATTAGGGTTTTGTCACTCCGATTGTCGGAGAGGTATCTCTGGGCCCTCTCGGTAATACACATCACATAAGCCTTGCAAGCATTATAACTAAGATGTTAGTTATGAGATGATGTATTACGGAACGAGTAAAGAGACTAGCCAGTAACGAGATTGAACTAGGTATTGGATACCGACGATCGAATCTCGGGCAAGTAACATACCGATGACAAAAGGGAACAACGTATGTTGTTATGCGGTCTGACCGATAAAGATCTTCGTAGAATATGTAGGAGCCAATATGGGCATCCAGGTCCCGCTATTGGTTATTGGCCGGAGACATGTCTTGGTCATGTCTACATTGTTCTCGAACCGTAGGGTCCGCACGCTTAACGTTACGATGACACTTATTATGAGTTTATGCATTTTGATGTACCGAAGGTTGTTCGGAGTCCCGGATGTGATCATGGACATGACGAGGAGTCTCGAAATGGTCGAGACATAAAGATTGATATATTGGAAGCCTATGTTTGGACATCGGAAGTGTTCCGGGTGAAATCGGGATTTTACCGGAATACCGGGAGGGTTACCGGAACCCCCCGGGAGCTAGATGGGCCATAATGGGCCTTAGTGGAAAAAAGAAGGGGCTTCCCTAGATGGGCTGCGCGCCTCCCCCTTCCCCTAGTCCTATTAGGACTAGGAAAGGGTGGCCGGCCACCTCCTCCTCTTTTCCCCTCCAAGGAATCCTAGTTGGACTAGGATTGGAGGGGGAATCCTACTCCCAGTGGGAGTAGGACTCTCCTGCGCCTCCCTCCTTGGCCGGCCAGCCCCTCCTCCCTTGCTCCTTTATATACGGGGGCAGGGGACACCCCAAGACACACAAGTTGATCCTTGGGATCGTTCCTTAGCCGTGTGCGGTGCCCCCTGCCACCAAATTCCACCTCGATCATACCGTTGTAGTGCTTAGGCGAAGCCCTGCGTCGGTAGTATATCAAGATCGTCACCACGCCGTCGTGCTGACGGAACTCTTCCTCGACGCTTTGCTGGATCGGAGCCCGAGGATCGTCATCGAGCTGAACGTGTGCTAAGAACTCGGAGGTGCCGGAGTAACGGTACTTGGATCGGTCGGATCGGGAAGAAGACGTACGACTACTTCCTCTACGTTGTGTGATCGCTTCTGCAGTCGGTCTGCGTTGGTACGTAGACAACACTCACCCTCTCGTTGCTGTGCATCACCATGATCTTGCGTGTGCGTAGGAAAATTTTCGAAATTACTACGTTCCCCAACAGTCAGCACGCCGGTCTAAATCCTATGGCGCAGGGGTCTGGGCCCATTGCCCATTGCACACCTGCATGTTGCGTATGCGGCCGGTGAGCAGACCTATCTTCCCTTATACAAGAGCAGGCGTTCCAGTCCAACCCGGCACGCGCCACTCAGTCGCTGACGTCACGAAGGCTTCGGCTGATACCACGACGCCGAGTGCCCATAACTGTCCCCGCGTAGATGGTTAGTGCGTATAGGCCAGTGGCCAGACTCAGATCAAATACCAAGATCTCGTTAAACGTGTTATCTTGAAATAACCGCGAACACCGACCAGGGCCAGGCCCACCTCTCTCCTAGGTGGTCTCAACCTGCCCTGTCGCTTCGCCACAAAGATCCACATAGAGGGCTGTTGGGAAAGTATGTCCTTCCAACCCCCAATTCGTGAATCAACCACGGGTACTCCTCGAGACAACCCGACTTTAGTCATCACATGTATCATGTATAAAGTATATAGTATATACCCGTGATCACCTCCCGAGTGATCACGGCCCGATAGTATAGCATGGCAGACGAACAAGAATGTAGGGCCACTGATGATAAACTAGCATCCTATACTAAGCATTAGGATTGCAGGTAAAGGTAACAACAGTAGTAGCAAGGACAGGTTATGCATCGGGATAGGATTGACGGAAAGCAGTAACATGCTACACTACTCTAATGCAAGTAGTAGAGAGAAGAGTAGGCGATATCTGGTGATCAAAAGGGGGGGCTTGCCTGATTGCTCTGGCAAGAGAGAGAGGGGTCGTCAACTCCGTAGTCGTACTGGGTAGCAGCGGCGGCGGTCTCGATGTCTAGCCAGAGAAGAGGGGGAAGAAACAATAAATATAATGCAAACAAATGCATCACGATGCATGACATGACAAAGCGTGATGCTAGGTGTGCCCTAACGCGATACGAGGTGGTACCGGTGAAGGAGGAATTCATCCGGGAAATTATCCTTGGTGTTTCGCGTTTAAGGATAGATGAACCGGAGGGGGAAAGTCGCATGTTCGCTATGCTAGGGATGCGTGGCGGACGAACGGGCTGCGTAACCGGATTCTTCTTGGTGTTTTGAGCAACTTTCATGTAGAAAGTATTTTCATCCGAGTTACGGATTATTTTATATGATTTTTTTAAAGATTTAAACAGTTTCTGATTTTAATTATTTATTTAAATCCAACATTATCCAGAACAGTGCATGATGACGCAGGCATGACATCAGAGTGATGTCAGCAGGTCAACTGGTCGATTGACCAGTCAAACCAGACAGGTGGGTCTAGTGGGACCCACATGTCATTGTCAGGGGCACTATCAGAGTTTTAAAACTAACTAAATGGGTTAATTAGCAGGTGGGGGCCAAGTAGTCAGTGAGAGATTAGGGTTTTAATAAACTAATTTAATTAATTAGTAAT
Source organism: Triticum monococcum (assembly GCA_034509565.1). Taxonomy (NCBI): domain Eukaryota; kingdom Viridiplantae; phylum Streptophyta; class Magnoliopsida; order Poales; family Poaceae; genus Triticum; species Triticum monococcum. The sequence continues at coordinate 654,090,395 of CM067847.1, read as the reverse complement.
TTATCTATTTATTTTTATGCGTTTATGGCAGGGCCCCCGCATTTTAGTGTCACTGGGCTGCCCAGTCAGCAATTGACTAGGTCAACCTAGTCAACTGGGCCACCAGGGCCCACTGGCCATCGACACAGAGGTGGGGCCCGCCTAGCCACGTCGGCGGTCAGCGCCAGAGCGACGCCGACGAGTCAAAACGCGGTGGCGCGACTCGTGAGGTGGTCGGAAAACACCTACAGGGCACCATTCGACGAGTTTTCGGGCGTGTTCAAAAGCTACGGCTGCGCCGCGTCCAACGGTGGTGGTTGTGGCGGCAGGGACCGCAATCGAGCGTGTCGAGCTCATCGGCGGACGACGGAGTCGGACGCGAGAGGAAACGACGACGCATCACACTCGCGAGCGAACGGAGATGCCAGGCGAGACATGCGTCAGGTGGCGAATGCAACGGGCGCTAGTCCCGTGACCATTTGGTCACCGGAGGCACGCCGGCGACGAGCGCGGGCGGCAGCGCATTCGGGTGCTCGACGAGCTAGGGCATAGGGGACATATGGAAGCGTGTGCGCGGGTGCTTTCGGTCCCTGGACGCGCCAGGAACATGATGTCGTGCTCAGGCGAGCACGACGGAGAGCATGGCCATGGCAGCGAGGCGATCCGCAGCGACGGAATCTCGGCAACGGCGACGAGGTAGCTACGGTGCGCGAGGGGCTTAACGAGGAGGAGCAGGAGGCAGGGGACCTCACCGTGCGACACACAAGATGGCCCGTGGCGGTTTAGTAGCAGCAGGGGGCGTCGCTGGAGTTGGTGAAGAACGGCGGCGACCGGAGATGCGGAAGAAGGGGGCGTTGCAGCAGCGCCCTCGAGCTCCAGCTGCGGCCATCGGTCGACGAGAAGGGCGACGACAGCGACGACAGACACACAAGCGCAGCGAGGCGATGGCTGTGGGCGCGCGATTCACGGCGGCGGGTCCATGGCAGCGTTCGGACGTGGTGGGGAACGAGGGGAAGAGCGAGGTGGATCCGAGAGGGAAGGCGCAGGGACCGATGGGGAGAGCGGGGGCGAGTGGGAGAAGAGATCGATGAGGCGAGGGCATGGCAGCCTTATCTCCTCCCGGCGCCGGTGCCGGCGAGGCGGTCGGGCGGGGACTCGCCCCTGTTCCGACCCGGGTCGGGGGAACAGGGAAGGGAGACGAGGCAGGGGGGTTGGGCCGGCTGATAGCTATGGGCCAGGTGGGCCGGCCTGGCTGTGAGCTGGGCCGTCTGGTCGAGGGGGGAGGGTTCTTCCCTTTTTTGGTTCTTTTCTTTCTTTCCTTTTTTGTTTTAATCCATTTTAAAATACTTAGGCACTTTATAAAAATGTGTTTATTACACCATAATTAAATATGTAAATTATGGCACTGCCCGAACATTTTTGTTTTAACTTTTGAAAACCTTTATTATTTAACTTTATTTTAAATTTGAATTTAACTCGGTTTTGAACTAATGGTAGATTATGAACAGTAACCGTGGTGACATGGCATGATTAGCGTTGGATTACTATAGCACGATTATCCGGGCGTTACAAGGAATCCCACACGTTTGCACGGAATGGATGGCACCATAGGACAACACCAAAATAAAACATACAACTCAAATCCATCATGATCACCAATTAACCCATAGGGAAAAACGAATCTACTCAAACATCATAGGATGACAACACATCTTTGAATAATAGTATGTAGCA